>OY293833.1:11922951-14855175 GCA_958507055.1 Crioceris asparagi | reverse complement strand
CTATTTGCGCGTTTTGCATAATCAGCGTAGGTACTCCGATCATTTTGGATCCGTTTTAAATAAGAGAGTTGAGAAATGGTTCCATATTTAGAAAAACTCAAAACTAAAATCTCCTTTCCTCTAAAAACCGCCCTCGAAGGGGTTATACGGGGCAATTTTTCTCGAAAATCGAAAATCTGAGACGGCAGAATTAAAGATGAGACCATATCCAAAAACGTCTAAATTAAACATTTTTTCAAAAGAGTTACGGTTACGGTTTTCGAGTATAATATGTCTATTTCCGCTATGTGGAGCGGGCATTTTTTTCGAAGATATGATAAAGCCAAATTAAAGAGATTGTTTGTAGGAACGTAGCAGATATAGCAGAATAAAATTACAAGTATAAGCAAAGAATATATATAGGTTAAGTACTATCTTCTTTGGTATTAGTGAATGTTCAACGATTTTCATGATTAATGTTACACTCAAAAGTGTGAAATAAATATTTAATATCAAAAATTGGACCGACTTTATTAGGTGGTTCACTGAAAAATACAAAATAATATTAATTCTATTAGTGCTGGTACTTTTGAAGTTGTGCAATTATTGTTAGATAGAAAGAAGACTTGTGGCACCAACTTCAAAAGTACCAGCACCAATAATAGAATTTATCGTCGGTCCATTTTTTTCTAAAAAATGTTTGTTTGAGTTGTTTATTATACAGATTACGCCGGAATCTCTTTTACTTTTGTTAAGACTTGTTCAAGATTATTATTTCTTATTAATTTTCTATATATAAATGATAAAAATCTACCAACATTTCGTCACTCGAGAATATATTAATAGTAAATAAAGGTTTTCAAATAAAATGAATAATTACTTGGACATTTCAACCATGGACCTTATACATTTTGTAGAAGCGATCATATTATGATGTATTTGTTAATCGCATATTACTGCAATTAAACTAACACGCGAGAACACTTTTGCAAAATGTTGAAATATAAATTAGCTATTTGATAATGACGTACGTAACAGAAGTACCTAACAACAATCATGTTTGTAATATATTATTTTTTCATATTATTGATTATAGAATAAATCTTTTGTTTTAAATAAAAGAAAGCAAAATATTTTTCACCTATAATCGTTTCATTTATTATGTTTAAAGACGATAATACTGCACTTATAATTATTAATTCCAGTCTTGGCGTAATGATTCAACAGATGACTCAATAAGTTATATTATATAAGATACTTTTAATTTCAAACAGACAGGGTGTTTATTTGAAAACTTCCCACCATCGAATTTATCGAAATTTGAACATTAAAAAAGAAACACGTACAAAATAATATCGAGAGGGTCAATTTTTTAATCAAAATTCGATTCCATGCCCCCAGGAGTTACTCTCCTATAAATCTTAAATAGTATCTTCCAAATTAGTCGTGAGTACGCATGGCTTAAATGAAGCTATTGTCGGCACTGAGAATTTCGTATAAATATATTAAATTATGAGTGGTTAAAAAGTCGTTCCCTACGAAACTATTTCGCACGTATTTCAGCGATTTCTTTTTTAATTTTCACATTTCGAGAAATCATTTAAATATTTTTGCAAACATTTGATTTTTTAAGGCTTTCATAACAAAAGCAGCTAAACTAGACTATTACGCCATTTAGGGCACACTGTATAATATCGAAAAAGTAATACTTTGACCGTTCTATAGTAAATATTAATTAATTAATTATAATCCTAATTGGTTAATCGATTCTATTCAATTAGTTAATGCGAGTTCTTATTCGATTGAATCAGGTCAGGTGAAGTTTCTTTCTTGAGTCTGATTGTGTCCTCATAGTGTTAAGAAATATGGTTAATATTCGTTCTTTCACATAACTTGTTCAATTTTTATCGCAATTCTATAAATTTATTGAAAGTTCAACAACCAATTATCTATTGGTTCTAATTATATAGTTTGTAAAATAGACAAAAAAGGCAAGAAGAAAATGAATATAGATATTCTTCTTTCTTGTGAGATGCCAGGCCACCTTGATTGTGACCTTTACCGACATCAATGGGTTCGTTTGAGTATGTTATGGGAAGAAGAAACTGTGAGTAATGAATGTATGTTTCAGTTGTCATTCGAGAAACACCTCTATACATACATATTCTTCTATTTCCGACTTTCCGTCTTCAGTTCAAACTGACGTGTCTTTCTTCCATCAATAATTATTGTATAAATCTTCCATGATTTACCCTTTGGGCTTATAGTTGTCAGTCAGTTTCACTTTAAAGTTAAAAGTGCTGGTCTCGATAGCATATCTACATTATAAATATATCAGCAGAATTGAAAAGTACTTTACAAATAAATTAGCATTCTCTGATTGTGAATGCAGGTCAGTAGTTCAAATCAAGTGGCGTAGCAATGGAAAATTTAATTTAATTTGTAAATTCAATTATCAAAATATACACCTACATATACATCATAGATGCATAACGAGCTTGATTGTATTGTTTTCGAAAATTAATTGCAAAGTACAGTTTGCCCTTGAAATTATAAATATATACCCATATATTAAACACGAAATCGCAAAAACTACTTGACTTATGAATCTAAAATTTGGCAGGTAGGTTGATTATAGGTAGGAGACGTCAGCTAAGGGCATCCAAACAAATATACAAATTTTTATTGGGTTTTGTATGTTTGTCCACGTATTTCTCCGAAACCATTAATGGAATTGTGATCAATTTGAATCGATTGTATCATTTGGTACTCTGAAAAATATAAAATAATGTTTATTCTATTGGTGATAGTATAACTGTACCAATTCAAAATTACCAGCACCAATAGAATTAACATTATTCTATATTATTCAGTGCAGTGCAACTGGTAAAGTCGGTTCAACTTTTGTAAAAAAATATTTTTGGTATTTATTATCAAGCAAGTTTGATGTCAAATCTAGTTGAATGAATGAAAATTGTTTTATTCCAAAGATTTTGAATATACATAATATAACGTTTTCGCATTATCATATCACTTAATGAGATGGAATAACATTGTTTGTAGAACAACTATTTTATCAGTTTGCCTTCACAATCACAATACCCTGTTTTTATTTGTTAACCACTACTTCACTGTCTTTTGTATAACATGTTTTTGTGTTCATATTTCTGTTGGATTGACGAATATTTTGTGCGTAAAGTGCAAAAGTTTATATATTTTTTTATTTGTTTGAAATCAGTGGCTTTTTAAGTAGTACCTAGTTTATTTGTGTATTTTTGTGCTATTGAAGTGAAAAATTAACTCAATGATCTTTGGTGCTATTATAGTAACTATTTGATTTTTTCCACAAAGGTTTGTTATTAGAATCTTTGCTCAATGAAATTTATAAATATTTTAATATCACAAAATTTAATTTACCATTTTCGAAACCATACAAATGTATTAGATGATAGATTATTTTTACATTTTGACCATTTTAAAGGAAAAAGAATTGGATTAGAACCAAAATAATTATTATTATTGACAGTGAATTTCCCAAAAGATTTCCTTTTACTTATTTTATGTAAATTACTGAAATAGTTCGAACTACTTAAACTTTATTTATATAAATGCGAAATCAGTTGGCAATAACTTTGAATGAATCTTATCTATAAATACTTTTTTACAAAAAACTGGACCGACGTTATTAGTTGGTGCACTGAAAATTGCGAAATAATATTAATTCTATTGGTGCTGTTACTTTTGAAGTTGTGCATTTGCAGGTAGATTGATAACTTTTAGCACCAACTTCACAAGTATCAGCACCAGCAGAATAGAATTAATATTATTTTGTAATTTTCAGTGCACCAACTAATAACGTCGGTCCAGTTTTTTGTAGAACGTATTTATTTCGTAACTCTTTTGAAAAAAATTTCAATTCAACTTTTTCTAGTTTTTGACCGACTTCAAAAGAGGAGAAGGTATACAATTCGGTTGTAAGATTGCTTTTTTTTATTTTTTTTTGGCTGTTCGCGCGTTTCGCATAGTAAACGTACTCCGATTTAGACGATTTTTGTTTCATTTGAAAGAGGAGAGTTCAGAAATGGTCCCATATTGAGGAAAATCAAATCCAAAATCTCATTCCCTCCGAAAACCGCCCCCAAAGGGGGTGGAGGTTGCAAATTTTTTCGAAAATCGAAAATCCGAGATGACAGAATTAACGAAAATTCCATATCCGGAAATTTTTAAATTGGACATTTTTGAAAATAATCATACGTTTAAGCGCTACTGTCTGAAATATGTGTTTCAGCTATGTGGAAGGGGCAAATTTTTTTGAAAATCGAAAATTCGAGATTTGAAAATTAGAAAGGGGACCATACCCGGAAACATTTAAATTAAACATTTTTTCAAAAGAGTTACGGTTTCCGAGTTTCGCAATGGTAAAGTCTGAAATATGTGAAATGCGTATTTTCGCTAGTACAAGCTAAACCTACCTATAACTTTTTGGGTGTTAGTGAACGTTCAACAATTTTCATGACTAATTTTACACTCAAAAATGTGAAATAAATATTTTTTACAAAAAATTGGACCGACTTTATCAGTTGTTGCACTGAAAAATACAAAATAATATTAATTCTATTGGTGCTGGTTCTTTTGGAGTGGGTGCCTACAACAACAAACTACAACGGCACAACTTCGAAATTACCAGCACCAATAGAATTAATATTATTTTGTATTTTTCAGAGCAACAACTGATAAAGTCGGTCCAATTTTTTGTAAAAAATATATATTATCATTTTTTTTATTTATCTTTAGTGCGATAAGAAATGTGCTATATAAATTTAAATAATTCAAATTGGCACAGTTCGAATTATGTATACATACAGGTTGGTCCAATGAAAACTTTACACCCCGATGTCAAAGATTAGAAACACCAAGATAGGACACCCGGCGGAATTCCTTTGACGTTTTAGCTCGGGTACTGGTGACCTTGAGTGCCGTTTTCAGAAAATACTGTGCTACCAGGTTAAATCGAAATTGAGACAGATCTTTTCTGTTAACGTTCAAATATGAAATATATACATCTGAATTCGTCCTCGTATAAGTGTACCAAAAAGTTATGCTAGACCCAACACTTTTTGAAAATTCACATCCATGCGAACACCTCGACTACTTAGCTGAGCAAATGGACAAGGGGCTCGAGACCTCGAAATTGTATGCAAATGAGATTTACATGAGCGTACGTTCGGGTCAGTATTGATTCAATAATTTTATTTCATTTTGATAATAATTAGTTAGATATGTATATTCCAGAAAAAAAGTAATTTAAACGATAATCTTTTCTTGTAACAAACCATCATTTTAATAGCATTTCCTAAATGAAACGATTAAACTTAATTATATGGATTTAACTAATTTTAAATACATCTGGCTTGGGTGTGGAATTGGAATAAAACAAAACTATGTATGAAAAATAAAATTTTATCATAACCGATCTTGACAATATGTAACGATAATTATAATTATAAATTTAACAAAATAGATAATTATTATTTTTCAAGAGAAAATATATTCATAATCTAAAATACCTACGACTTTATTAAATAAATAAGGGGAAAATTTGGGCAGGGATGATAATATTCTACATTAATAAATATTTGAAATAATGAGTTCACAGGATTTTTTAATATAAAATTTCTAATATTTTATAGATATAGATTTTCTAACATCTGCAATAGAATAGTAATCTCCTATTAGTAATTTTTCTTATATTACAGTTTTGGATAATACTGAGCAATAATTGAAAAAATCAATACGATGGTTTTTCATATAATAAATGTACGAATTATCTCAGTATCACTGGAAATTGAGATAATTTCAAAATTCTCACCTGATTTCATCCTTGGGAACTCGAAAAACACTGACTTTCTTCTCATCAGAACACAAATAAGACGTACAGTTTTTGTAAATACAGTATGCACCTCTCTTCTTCCGATTTTCTTCATCTTCTATATTTCAAAAACAAAGAATAAAACAAAATAATTGAATCTCACTCTGCGGAATGCATTCAGTCAATGACACAAATAGAGTAATATCAACGATTATATAGTATTTAATCGTTGCTCATGATCCCCTTGGAAAAAATGATGCTCCGACGCCATTGAAATCACCTACCTAACTCTTTAAATTGGTGAGCTGGTGAGCAAATTTTATCTCTCTCACATTTTATCTGCCTTTCTGACTGTCCTATCTTGGTGTATTTAATCTTTGCCGATGTATTGACTTCAATATCAAAATAAGGAAAAATGTTCAGACACGTCGATTTTTGTTTCAAAGGGGAACAACTTTGCTAATAGGCACAACCCCCTGATTTTAAATAGGAATGAGGTGTATTGCTAAACCTTATTTCAAAGATGGAGTACTATCTGACCCTAAAATTTTGCTCAAAAACTTCCATCCATAACGAAACGACAAGGTAAAATATTTGTAATTGACCTTGAGGAAAATTATTGTTATCAGACTGGCATTTCAGAATTTATTTATTTTATTTTTTGATTCAAAACAGATTGAGATCATACTATTTACTCCTTTATTGACCTCAGTTCATTGTGATTTTTACGAATGTTACCACAGTTTTCACTCGCTTGTGGTTTTCACTAGAATAAAATGGTGTATTCCGTAGAAGAGAGGGTGGAAATTTTAAAATTGTTTTCAAGAATGACGAACAACAGTTAATTTATTTAACGAACGTCATCCTGAAAGAAATGTCTCCACTACTTACGTTTTGCAACTAGTTTCCAAATTTGAAGCTACTGGTTCAGTCGAAAATCAAAAGAGAGTGCATGAAAGAGACAAAGCGATGGAAGTGGCGGTTTCAGGTCATGTAGCAATGGATCCGACCCACAGTACTAGGAAATTGTCTGACGCATCATGTGTATCACGCACAACAATAAGGAGAATCCTTAAACAACATAAATTTCATCATTTCAAGATACGATTGGTTCAGGAACTGCATGACGATGATTTTGATCGCCGACTCCAATTCTGTGAAGTGGTCAAAAATATTAACTATAATCAATATTACAGGTTCTATATCTGTTATTCGGATGAGTGTTCAATTTACCTTAACGGAACTCAAAACAGGCATAACTGTCGGTATTGGTCAGACGAAAATCCTAGACTATTTCATGAATTGCATACTCAACATGTACAAAAAGTAAATGCTTAGGCGGTTATTTATGGAAATAACATAATCGGCCCCTTTTTATACCAGGTAACCTCAGTGGCGAAATTTATCAGGATTTATTAGAAAACATTATTTATCCAGCCCTAGTGCAAGTATTGGAGAATGAAGAAGATGGCGCACCACCTCATTTTGTACAACCTGTACGTCAATTTTTGGAAGAAACTTTTCCTCAAAATTGGATTGGAAGAAGGGGCCACCCAGTTCAT
Source organism: Crioceris asparagi (assembly GCA_958507055.1). Classification (NCBI taxonomy): domain Eukaryota; kingdom Metazoa; phylum Arthropoda; class Insecta; order Coleoptera; family Chrysomelidae; genus Crioceris; species Crioceris asparagi. The sequence goes on along the minus strand of OY293833.1, from coordinate 14,847,765 downwards.
CTGATCTGTCTCCTCTGGACTTTTTTCTTTGGGGTCATCTGAAATCTAGGATTTATGGTAACCTGCCCGATTTATTGGAAGATTTGCGAAATCAGATAATAAATGAATGCCGTCAAATTACACCCAAAATGTTGCGTAATGTACGGGAATGTTTTGAACAGAACTTATTTTACTGCATTGAAATGAATTTTGGTCATTTCCAGCATTTAGTAAACTAGAAAAACAAGTATTTTTTTGTTTTTTTAGAATAGTATCAACTCGATGAGATCTTTGAAATAAGGTATAGCAATACCCCTGATCTCTATTTAAAATCAGGGGGTTATGCTTACCCCCGTTAGGGGGTAGGAGTTACGGAACTGAAAAAAGTACCAAAGTTGTTCACCCTCGAATCAAAAATCGACGGGTCCGAGCATTTTCCCATCTTTTGATGGGACATTCGTTAAATTGGTATGTAAAGTTTTCGTTGGCCCATCCTGTATTTTCATATATATATATATATATATATATATATATATATATATATATATATATATATATATATATATATATATATATATATATATATATATATATATATATATATATATATATATATATATATATATGTACTTATATTGTGCAGTTGTAGTTAGATTAAAAACTTTCGGCTCCAATTTCAAACGTACCAGCACCCAATAGAATTAATATTATTTTGTATTTTTCAGTGACCCAACTTTTATTTTTCTGTAAAAAATATTTATTTCGCACTTTTGAGTGTAACGTTAGTCATCAACATCATTCAACATTCACCAAAGAAGATAATACGTTGCTTATACTTATTCAGAGATTTCAAAACATCGTGGAAATTTACATATTTCATACTTCATTGCTGTAACTCGAAACCGTTATTTTTTTAAATGTCCAATTTAAATGTTGTTACATATAATCTCTTCTTTAATTTGTCCGTCTCGTATTTTCAATTTTCGAAAAAAATTGCCCCCACCATATAGCGGGGACACACATATATTACCACTGCTGTAACTCTGAAACCTATGATTTTTTTAAAAAAGTCCAATTTAAACATTGCCGGATATGGTCTCTTCTTTAATTTTGTCATTTAAAATTTTCGATTTTCGAAAAAAAAACTCCATCCCCTCTGGGAGAAGCTTTTGAGAGGGAAGACCTGTTGAATGTTTTGTTTAAATGGGACCAACTCCCAATTATCCTCTATCAAATGATAGGCAGACAAACAGTCGAATTGTATACCTCCTCCGTTTGGTTCGCCGGTCAAAAAGTATCATTATCTACTTGTACTCTGTATAACCTCGAACATTACTATTTCGCTTTTTTTGTTGCAAAACCACCCCCCTAGTTTCAAGTCAAGTCAAGTCAAAAGTCACAACCAATTTTTCAATAAAAAAAGACGTAAGTACATGATACATGTTTTCCTCAATTTTCGGAAATATTACTATAGTGCATTTCACAGTAAGAAGTGAGAGTGTGTAGTTTTATACCAACTATCAAGTCCAGTCTCTTGTAAATGTCGATGCTTCCATTTAAATTTTATCTCAAAAATTTTTATATTCAATAATAAGTAATAAACAATGACTTTCAATATTACAAACAAAATTATTACTGAAAATGTTAAAGAACAGCAACACTGTACTGTGTGCTGTTTTTCCACTTAAAATTCCTACACTACCTATACTCGGCCACTCTGCATTCTCATTGTGAAACGAAGTATAGTGTCTGGCTCTGTTATCATCGAAACCTCATCTATTTTTATCTTCCAGAAACATTTAGGCAGACTTAGAGCAACATTCGTTTCCACATTTTTTCCAAATATATTTGAGCCTTGACATTTAATATCATATTTATTCAGTGTTCAATGAAATTAGCAAATTAGTTGTTTTGTGTATATTTAAAGATATTTTTTTCTTTGTTACAGCCTCCAGAGAATGAGTTGCAAAAGGGCGATCGTGTAATGTCTGAACAACAGTTACGTGTACAACGTTCCCTCCAAAAACTCACAGTTCCCGATTGGTACAAGCAATCGCAAGTGCCGCGTGAAGGTTTCCTTTTGAAAAAGACCTCAGCCCCCCGCGAAACCCGTTGGACTGGTACTGGCAGCAAGACGACATCGTTGAGTAGTTTAGGTTCATCGACACAATCACCAATTATCCTTAGTCCGACACCATGCAATCAGCCATTTGTCAGATGGTCCACATCGAAGCTCAATTCGACAGCTTCATCGCCATGTGCCTCGACAAGGAGCAGCTTCAATGCCAGCCGACAACCAAATGGAAACATATCACCATCCTCTGTGAGATCCAGCTTCAGCTATCGCCAACCCTATATGGGTTGGCGTTCACAGGAACGACTGAGCAGACCCAGAACACCAGCTGAACGGCTGGCCAGCACATTGCTTTCCAATGCGACACCAACACAACAGCAACAACCATCAGAAAGCCCTGAGATTCAGTCATCGATCAAAGAAGTAACATCTGCCATTGTACATTACGTGAGTGGCTTGAAGCCTGACGATGTGACCACCACCACTCATAGCGAACGATCAAGGTCATCAAGTCCGAAAGGTGCACAGAAATTTTGCTGGCTGGAAAGTTCATTTGTGGGCACCAAGCCACTGGATTCACCTCAAACGCCAATCACTCTATCGGAGAGCCAACAAAGTAGTCAAGAGCCACATGCAGCTGGCCTTAGATTAGAATTACAAAATCATAATGGTAAGTCGGTGCGGGCATAAGTATTTTTTTTTCTACAAAATGTGCTGGTGCTTGCCCAACTAAGCACGGAGGTTCAGATTTCGCGATGCTTTTTTTTGGTTCAGGACTAGGAACATTAGTAAAATTAAGTTATCCAACTTTCTTTTATTTTAATATCATTTTCTAATATTTCGCGATTAAGTTTGATATGAATGGTTCAATCCAAACTACCTATTTTTTATTGCTTTAGTACGAGTAGTTTGCACAAATGAATTTTATTCGCTAAAATGGAAGCAGCTTTACAACTTTTATTTAAGAATTTGTTTTCAAACTTGACAAAAATAAAAATATTTATTTTCTGATTGTTATTTATTTATAATTATTAACTCATGACATATATGCTTATTCTCTTCTTCAGGGCAAACTACAAATCGTTACATGAGAAACGCATTGCAATATACAGGGTGTTCATTTAAAAACTTCCCATATCGGATTTTTCGAAATGTGTATATTTAAAAAAAATCGCTCTAATGTGTACGAAATAATTTTTTAACCATGTAAGATTTTAAGAGGATAGCTTTTGGGGGGCGAAGCAAATTTTGTTTAAAAAGTTGTCCCCCACCAAATTATTTCATCGATTTTAAAAGCTTTTATTTAACTTGCAATGTATGTATGTTTGTTCGGGTGGAATCTTGCTACTCAATTTTGATGGAGCTGAAATTTTGTATACACGTTTAGTTTGGATGACAATACACGATAAGCTGTGTGATGTTATTCTAAATCCAATATGGCGGAATAGTTATTTTTTATGCACCTCTACAATATGGGTATCAAATGAAAGGGCTTGTTGAGAGTAACTCGAAAAATAATGTGACGTCATTCTAAATCCAATATGGCGGAACATCCAAGATGGCGGAATAGTTATTTTTTATGCACTTCTGCAATATGGGTATCAATTGAAAAGTTTTGTTGTGAGTAACTCGAAATAACTAAAAAGTAAAAAATAAATTAAAAGCAAAAATTAAAAAAAAAATGTTCTATTAAAATGCTCTAAAAAGAAGACAATAAAATGTTCCTTTAAAATTTTAACTATCAATTTATAGCCTCATTATACACAATTTACATGATCATAAAAGCTTATCGCGAGGTATTCGTAAGTACCATAAGTATTTAATTAAATTGGAATAAAAAAAATTAACTTAGTAGATTAAGTTACTCAATTAAATAGGCACTATTACTATTTACACAAGTAAATCGCGCGACAAGCTTTTATGATCATATAAATAGTGTATTATGAGGCTATAAGTTGATAGTTAAAATTTTAAAGGGAAATTTTTATTTTCTTCTTTTTAGAGCATTTAAATAAAACCTCATTTAAAAAAAATTGCTTTTTTATTATTAATGTTCACATTTCGAGAATTCCGAAGTTTTGAACACCCTCTATAAGTTAATCCAATGATACCGACTCGTCTTGCCTCAATTATTATTCATTCATATTTATGTTTCGTTTACTAAAAATCGGTTATAAATGGAAAATTGAATTGAAATGAGAATGCCAAATAACTTGATTTTACTATTGAATGAATTGAATATGATAAAAAATAACATCAGGGTGTTATCTTATATAATAAATATATTTTTTTTTGAATGCACTCAAACTTTCCGTAAAATATCTGTTTCCTGTGTAGAGTCAAAAGTCATGAATAATTTTATATGTTTAAATAAACTAATGTCATTTGCAGCAATGATACTTTTTCTATGACAGTAGCTATTATTTTCTTAATTTACGAATTTCTTCCTGACAAAGAGAAATATGAACACAATAATTTCAATTATAAATATATATATATATATATACACAAGTTTATTATTTGCTGAACAGTATTAAAATTTGCAGAAGGTATATTGGGGATGCAGCAATCATAAAGAACACTCTATAAAGTTGTCCTAAGCTTTCGGAAATTTATTTTCCATCTTCAGAGGATCTACAAAGGTGCATTTTATGTATTAAGATTTTTCTTTTTTTATATATACATGCAGTATCAAAGGTTTTACTTACACTTTGTTGAGATTTTTTTTTTTTTTTTTGGTTGAGTTGTTAATATATACATAAAAAGATATAAGATCACAGGTAATGTACATTACAATTTAGACAAAAAACAAGTTATTACTAAGCACATGTCTCCTACGAACTAAGTCTAATGATCATTAATTTCTTAATATAAATAAATAAAATCTAAAAAATGAGTTTTGGTATATGTCGTGGTAGTCACATTAGACATTAGACATTAAACTCAACAAACTACCACGACATATACCAAAACTCATTTTTTAGATTTTATTTATTTATATTAAGAAATTAATGATCATTAGACTTAGTTCGTAGGAGACATGTGCTTAGTAATAACTTGTTTTTTGTCTAAATTGTAATGTACATTACCTGTGATCTTATATCTTTTTATGTATATATTAACAACTCAACCAAAAAAAAAAAAAAAAAATCTCAACAAAGTGTAAGTAAAACCTTTGATACTGCATGTATATATAAAAAAAGAAAAATCTTAATACATAAAATGCACCTTTGTAGATCCTCTGAAGATGGAAAATAAATTTCCGAAAGCTTAGGACAACTTTATAGAGTGTTCTTTATGATTGCTGCATCCCCAATATACCTTCTGCAAATTTTATATATATATATATATATATATATATATATATATATATATATATATATATATATATATATATATATATATATATATATATATATATATATATATATATATATAATCTGGCAGTCTATTCAATTAACATATACAAAAAATACTCTCAAGGGGATACTTTCTATATTATTTCACAAAATTTCCTAGTCAAATATTTTTAGAAGAGTATATAATTAATTATATAATAATATATATATCGATTTTGTTGAATGGATGAAGTGTGTCTGATTTTGTTTTTGTGTATCTTTGGAGAAAATGTTAATTATTATTATTATAATAAAAATTTCATGTGGTGCTATTTTTGTGTTGCTTTCGGAATATTTTATTCTCGTTTTATTGAGGCTCTCGAAAAAAATATTCATAAACCAGAATAGGTATTTTTTGTCCCAATTCAAACATTATTTATGTGTAAAGATGGTGCTTTATGTAATCGAAATTCATTTTTTTATTGTGTTATCGAAAAGCTATTCTTTCACATATGTCACCTCATGGTTTACGGTTTTTATGTAAATTGTGAAGGTTTTGATAATATGCCCTTTATACAAATATATATAATGATTGATTTTTTCACTATATATCTTGAAATTGGGATTTTTCAGCCTCTCAGATCTTTTTTGTAGAAAATATTATTAATTTCGATGAATGTAACAACCGAAATTTGTGAAAAATTTTTCCTTCAACCCCCGCAAGGGTTTTTTTTTTCTTTGCAAGTACAAGCTGCAAAAAAATCAAATAAAATGCAAAGTGTTCTTTAGATACTAATTTAAACAAGAATATTTCCTGATATTGACAGCCATTAGCTGAAAAATCGTGATTTCACGACTTCGCTAACAAAAAATTCAACTCAACTTGTACAGGGTGTTCCTAGATATCATGTACATACGCAAGGGGGGTAACTCGTTTGCTTATTTCATGAGTAGTCAAGCGCAAACGCTTCTTTACTGATCTGCAGGGTGTTGAAATTTGAAGATTTTCTCTTTATAACTTTTGCAACAAATATTTAGCTCAAATTTGGAATATAGATTATGTTGTAGGGCTTAAATCATTGGGCATGCCAAATGGTTGTGAAAATCTACAGGAAGATATTTTTTCAGGGGTCATGCCCCTTATTCTTCCCTTTCTTGCGATGCGCCGCTGGTCAATTTTAAACTACTTTATGAATTTTTGTTTTGTCTGTTGTAGTTTTTTGTATATGCAATCGTTATCAAGAAAAAAAATAGAAAATTCCGACAGCTTTTAGCCAGCGGTTAGGAACACTCTGTATACCTAACCCAACAACTGTTTTAAAATTTTATGTTTTTTTTAAATACAGAATCCCTTTATATTTAATGAGCTAAGTTAAGGATCGGTTTAATTATATTATATATTTTTGTTTTTCTTACTCGATTGAGTTCTGACGTAACGAATCAAAATAATTTAAAAAATACAATTTATAGTAAAATATTTATATTATAATTATGTAATGGAAATTCAGTGCAATCGTTTGTACTATTGTTTAAGTTATTTTTCTGTTTATATTGTATTATGTTACATTTGATTTTAGTTATTTTTAACATTAAATATGTCTCTTGATAATACACATATATATATATATATATATATATATATATATATATATATATATATATATATATATATATTTTTTTAGTTAGATGCATGTTTGTGAAGACTCTAAGAAGTTCATCAATAAATTTGTTTTATTTTTTGCAAAATTTTGTTTTTGTTTTTTATCTTCTTGATCATTTAAGTGTTTTATGTTGTTATATGCATCCAAGTTTAAGATATTTTAATATCTTGGGCTCTATATATTATAAATAAAGTTGGCAACACAGCTTACTACTACAAAGGGGGTTATTTGTGATTTCTGTCCTATTTTTCGAGGTAAATATGTTATTTTTTTTTCATTTTGTTCTGCCTTTTACAATAACGCTTTTTATTTATTTTAGTTTTTGTGTTGGTAAGTAATTTAGTTTGGCATGTACATTTTTTATTTGTCACATTATGATTGTTGGGTTGTTTAACAAAATGCTGGATATTAATTAACGAAACTTATACCATCCCTATTTTTATGTCGGGGGTTTAAAAGTAGGGTGCTTGTGTTCCATCCAGCATTTTGATTAGTGTTCAAATGGACGTCAAAACATTGTCACCAGTTGAATATGACGTCGCTTCATGACATGACATAAGACATAATGAGCACTGGCCAACATGCGGGGTTATGGTTACGGAATACGCACTAACGACCGTGCTCACGGAGTGGGTCGGATTATTATTATCAATTGGTTATGCTAAATAGGTCTCTGTGTGAGTCTCATAATCTCCAGATTGTACCACAAACCATAAAATAAACTTTGTGTGCTTTACATGCTCCGACTCACGTCGTGTGCACGGTTTTTTAGATTTGGAGTTGTTTAATTCATTTAAAATTAACAGCATACATATATTTCCTTTTTGTTTATAGATTGTATATAATAAATTTTATGAGTTCTCCGAGACAGGCCAGTCATATAAGATACAGAAAGCGTCAAAATTAGGGTAAATTTTACTTTTGAACAATTTCAAAAAATGAAGGAAGTATGCAATTCAATTGCATGTTTGATTTTCGATTTCTATGATTTTTAAGGAAAAATATGCCAAACAAAAGTTATAGTGACAAACTATGTTTACAGCTTAAATATGTTTTTGATGAACTTTTTTGAACGGCTATTTTTTGCGTTTGGTCTGCCGTCATTTTGAAACTACTAATCCTATGATACCCATTTAGTAACTCGACCGAGAGACTTTATTTCTTAAAAAATGCTACTTCTATCGTGCTTACAAATTTCGAAATATCCCATGATACCGAATATATATAGACATATTATATTAATTAACCAATCAATAAAAATCATAAACTTTCATGTGTTTGAATATTCGGCTTAAACACTTGGCCTATCTAAAGCTTCTTCAGCCCATGCCCATAGCGTATTAAAAAAACAATAAATACATAAATAAATACAAGTTCATCATAAAGTAAGGGATATATATTTATCGAGTGATAGCTTATATGAAAGGTCCTTTCAGTTATTTTCTTTTGGAGTCTGATTATTTAAAATCGGGTTATTCGTTAAAAAAAATATTCAAGGCGGTTAATTCGCCGGTTATAGTGCTAGAAAATAAACTAGTTAGAGCTCGGATCGAAATATTATTCTTAGCCCCCCTTCCAGGTCATGAAGAGGGTAGTTTTTGGGGGCAGGGGGTTGAAAGGGGCATATCAAAGTTAGATTAAAAGGTTGCCCCCCTCGATATTATTTCTTACGTATTCAAGCGATATCATTATCAATGTTCATATTCCAACTAATCCGAGGTAGGTAATTTAGAAATGAACACCGTGTATAAGACCGTAAAATATTTCCCCTTACTTTATGATGACTCCATATTATAAGTAATAAAATTTCTCCATTTCATACAAGCCTGATCATCATTCCTTTCCATCAGGTCCAAATTGTTCCTTAACTGTTATTATTAAAATTCTAATACTAAAGAAGTATTTCATAAACATTGTATTTTTCCATTGCATTCCTCTTCCTCATTGTTTGTTGTTTGAGAGTCTAAAGGGATGTTTTGTTCACAGAAAAGAATACCCATCTACTTGGGCAATGCCCCTCCTCCAAATTCTTAATTACTAACAATTCAATATGCAATACTTTTCCTCCCCCTTTTTATATATTCTTTGGAGATCATTCCATAAAATTTCCGGACTAATTGACCAAGGACAGTATCTGAAAAATTGAAAAACATGTGGTAATATCGATCAATCTTTAAACTGATAATTGCATTTTTTATTTTGGTTTTAATATCTGATAGTCCAAGCAATGTCGGTCGGAAAATGTCATTTTGGGTGTTAAGTAGGTCGAAATAGCGCAATTATGAATTATACTTATATCATTGATTGATTAGTAATATATAAAGCCGCAATAAACATTGCGATATTTTTTTTTGATTGAAATGGGAGACCACCTTTTTTTGCTCCCTATCTCAAGTCAGAATTAAATCGATACAATTAACACATGTTTCCTCAATATAGATGTAACCCTTCTGATGACTGGCAGCTCTACTATGAAACCATCTCCGAGTTCTACTACACTGGAAGATGTTTTAGACTCTCTTTTGGGCCTTCCCTCTACTGGCAGAGCACCTAGTCCTAGTCTCCAAGGTAGGAGACATGTGTAAGTTTCGTTTTTTCAGGTATTTTATCAATTTTTTCTACACACATGTCTAAAAAAATACGTTCTTCATCCATCGATAATTTTTGTGCAAGTGAACTTCTCTTCGACAAATCACATATATCCTTTCATATAAAGAATATTGTCCTCTGTATATATATAAAATATATTCCTTATCATCTTCATTCTCACATTTTGTGGTACACATATTTCGACAAATCTTTTCAAGTTGATGCTGACTTTTTGAATCAGTGTTGGGTAAGGTTGGCGGATACGATGCGTGTCGTGTCACACGACAAATGACGGATACGTCAAGGAGCAAACATATTTGCCTGATTTTCATACAAACAGAAAATATGCGACCCGCCTCGTATGCTCCAACAAAGCCCATTTGCGTTACTTTTTATTTATCAAACGACGTGCAAATTTGATTTGCAGAAATGCTTACTATAATATAATATTTTAAAAGATAGATTTTTGACAGACAATTCTGCTAAAAGTTACCCCTAGAAGGATAACCGAACAGACGAAGTGATCAAATGATGCCCACGCAAGATTTGGCCAGGCAACAGTGGTGTACGAAGCAATTTAACAATGGAAATGATTGCCTATTTTATTGTTAATAAGTATGATATTACTTTTATTAAATCTCTCTTTTCTGACAACGTTATTGTTTTTTTAGGGAATAGATAAAATTCTGCTGTTGGCTGTTGAATCTAAAATGTGTTACTCTTATTAAATAGTTTATGAGCTACCATCACTCGAAATATTTATAGCAAAAAACTTGATATACTTAAATACGTATGTAAATCGAACAGCTTAGTTACCAAAACATATATATATATATATATATATATATATATATATATATATATATATATATATATATATATATCTTCCTATCAATAGAGCGTCCGTACATTGACGAATTGCATTTAATAGAGCGTCCGTGGTAATTGAGCGTCCGTATACGGACGCTCTATTACACATCAGTGTAATTCTGGTCAAGATGATCATCTTAACCGATGGAACAAAAATTGGAAGGACGCTCCATGCACGTCCCAAGAGATTTTTGATTGATATTCGAATATAATTAGTTCGATATATCTGGCGCAGCGCGGCGCTAAAATATTCATTTTGAATACGTTAACTTTCATTCCATCGCGTATTGGGCGTCCGGCAATCTGGCAACAACGAAACACATGAATTTCATTTCAACGACTTTTACACTCATATAGGGTCTTCTGATATATATTCGAAGCACTTATAAATTATTCGTTTGTGATCATGTGGATAAAACTGGTGCCATTCGAATCAATAGAAGAAAAAATCGCTCTAGATAAAACCATTCTTTGAATTTTTTTTAATTATAGTATATATTTAAATTTTTTTTTAATCATTATTCAATGTATTGGGAACAAAGTGAACTAACAATACGAACAATATTGACTTTCTACTACTGACAGACGTTTCATTTAAAATGGAGCACATAAACTCTATAGTATCGTATTCCGCGAGGATATAGACTAATAAATCATATTCGACAGATTTGTATTCATGGTATTTATACTAAGACCAATTTAGATTTCCATAACATTTGTGTAAAAGATCTTTGCGCGAAGATAGATGCAGAATTAACACAGCTTTAAAATATGAAAATTAGTTTTTGTTGTGCCTACAGATCACCGGATGGTGATAGTAATTTTTTTAATATTATCTGCACAGAATATTATCAGAAAAAAACTCCAATAATAAGGTACAGGCTGTCGCTGACTTTCAATTATAGTTTTAAGACTTAAAACCAGTGACAATAAATTAACTGAATGCAAACATATTTTTTATCACATGATATGCTAGAAAAAGTTTTTGTTGACACCAGCGGATAACTAAATCTAGAGAAACTAGAGTCGATAATCTGTTCACAAATTTAGATGATAACATTTTCATTCTTGAAGTCATAGAGCCGCACTTGTCCGACCATAAAGGAATTTTATCAGGAGTCGACCAATGTCAAAAAAATCTATCTCAGGTTTCACAGCTGCATTAGATGAAATGATCTGAAATATATGCCATTTAGATCCAGAAACAAAAGCTGCTCATTTAGTTTACTCTGTCAGATCTTTAAACATCTCGTTTTCCATAAAAAAAGTTATGTATCACTGAAAATAAATTTGAAATGTTGAGATTTCTACGTCCCTAAAGCTGGCAGAGCAAAGTGAGTAGAATCAAAAATACAAATCTGTTGTAGAGCTAATTAAATGCTGTGTTCCGAAATTAATTGCTCTTATAGTTTTTATTTTTGGAAAATGGCTGCTTTGCTAGCTTTAGACTAAAGCTAGCACAGCAACCTTTGAAAACTTACTTTTTTAGAACTTCTTTTATAGTGCTGTTAAGGTTAATTAATTGTTAATTAAGTGCTGTATTCCGAAATTATTTATTCTTATTTATAGTTTTTCGGAAAATGGATACTTTAAAAAATCTATTATTTCGGGATAATCTTATTTGGTCCTTGTAGAGCTAATTAAGTGCTAATTAACTGCTGTATTCCGAAATTAATTGCTCAGATATTAAAAAAATTGCTGCTTTGTTAGCTTTAGATCTAAAGCTAGCAGAGCAACCTTTGAAAATCATAATTTTTCAGAACTTTTGTTTTAGCGATTGTAGGGCTTATTAAGTGCGGTACTCCGAAATTAATTGCTCTAATAATTTTTTGAGAGAGAACGTTCTTTTAAGACAAATAAAAATGACAATTTATCTATTGTGAGGATATTTATAGCTTTAAAGGTACACCGGGCAACTTGAAACTACTTAATTTTATGTAACCCATTTTTAATTCCATTTTAAAATTGAGATTTTAATATTTTTGAATTTATTATCTCTCCCAATGAAGAAATGTACAATTCTGATACTAAAAAGCTAAGGGATAAAACTTAATTTTTGTAGGACCGGACGGTTTTCGATTGCTAACCGTATATGTTCCTATGACTGTAAGATAGGTTTACCGGTGGATAAGTTCATTACTAACCACGTCGGTAAGTACTTTTCTTACGGATATAATTGTATTGGCCGAAATATTATAGAAATTATAGAAATTAATTTCGGGGAACAGCACTTGATTAAATAACATAGGAAATATGTAAATTTTATTGATTTTTTATAAAAAATACCTCAAATAATGGTTACCGATATAGTTTATATGTATAGGTGTATAGATTATATGTTTTTGCTCTGATAGCGACAATCTCTGCCATTTTCTAAAAACTATAAGAGCCGATAATTTCGGAATGCAGCATTTAATTAGCTCTACAAGCATGAAAAAAGTATTTCTCGAAAAAGTGTTTCTTGAAGCAAAGCAGTCATTTTCCGAAAACTTTAAGAACAATTGAGTTTGGAATACAGCACTTAATTAGCCCTACAAACACTACAAGAAGTTCTCGAAAAGTTGATTTTTAAAAGCTGCTCTGTTAGACTTAGATCTAAAGCTAGCAAAGCAGCTATTTAGAAAAAACTATAAGAGCAATTAATTTCGGAATAAAGCAAATAATTAGCACTTAATTAGCTCTACAAGCATCAACTACGATTTTCTAGAAAAAATAATTTTTAAAAACAAAGCATACGTTTTCCTAAGAACCATAAAACAACAATTAATGTCGGAATACAGCACTTAATTAGACCTTAAGCACTAAAAAAGAAGTTCTCAATGAATATTTTTAAAGGTTGCTCAGCTATCTTTAGATCTAAAGCTAGCAAAGCAGCCATTAAAAAAATGTAAGACCAATTAATTTCGGAATACAGCAATTAATTAGCACTTTATTCGGTCTACAAGCACCAAATAAAATTTTCTCGGAAAAGTTGATTTTTGAAAGCAAAGCAGCCATTTTCCAAAAACCATATGAGTAATTAATTTCTGAATGAAGCAAAACTTAATTAGAACTTAATTAGCCCTATAAACACAAAAAAGTACTAAAAAAATATTTTTAAATGTTGCTCTGTAAGCTTTAGATTTACAGCTAGCAAAGCAGCCATTAAAAAAAAAACTATAAGAGCAATTCATTTCGGTATACAGCAGTTAATTAGCAATTAATTAGCTCTGCAAGCAGCAAATTTGTAATTTTGATTCTGCTCACTTTGCTCTGCTAGCTTCAAGGACGAGACAATTCTCCTGATATTAAAAATCTTAAGTCACAACTAACCCAGGTTCATACTATTGCCGAAGTGACCAGGACGCTCGATAGCTTCGAATTACTTAACATTAACAAATCGAAAAAAGTGGAGTTTAATAATAAGATATTATCTGAATCAAAAATAAGCAAAAGTCAGTCTGGGGAATATTAAATACAAATTTAGGTAAAACTAATAACCTAAGGAATGAGAGCAATTTATCCTCTGAGGACTTTGCCAACTCTTTTGAACATTGCATAAACAATTTAATGCAAAATTCTGCGAACTATATTGCACATCCCTTCGATTCTTGCATGCAAAAAATAGCAATAAACCATTTGACTTCTTACCTACATCCAACAAGTTAATCAGAAATATTGAACATTGTTCATAAACTGAAAAATTCTAGAGCCGCAGATAAATAAAAATGTAGCGATTTCTTTACCGAATCTATTTAATCTTCGTATGAGTACATGTATTTTTCCAGATATTCTGGAGGTTTCCAAAGTTACACCTATCTATAAAAAGGGAAATACTCTCAGGTAACTGAAGCTGAATGTAGATAAAGATTATCTAAGAATGGCATATTTTGTTATGTTTCATAGCATAATAGTGACCGTATGCCTTGATAATCTGGAGAAACACATGTCACAGCCCCAAAATATGCATTGCACAAAAAAAGTCATTCGAATAATAACATCCAGCAAATATGATGATCACTGTAAGCCATTGTTAGAAAAATTGAACATCCTGCAATTACCATGTTGCTGCATTTTGCAGTGCCTGTTCATATAAAAAACATGCCAAAGAATCCAGCACAATTATGTTTACTCTTATAATACAAGAGAAAAAAAACTATATCTGTCCTCCATTATTCAGACATAGACCCATAATTCCTATAAATTTCTGGGCATAAAATTGAATAATGCTTTGCCAAACAATTCAAAGATAATAATATGTCTTGTGCATCACTCAAAATTAAGATCCGCAAATATTTAACATAACACCGTTTTAACTTCTTAGATGATTATCTGGAACATGTTGTAAGTACATTTATGTAGGTAATACTTTTTTACCCTTTTTTCTAGATTGTTATTACTATTATTTTCTTTTTTTAACATGTTCATAATCCTTGTCTTGAATTAAGTTATATGTACTTTGTCACTTGTATGTTTATTAAGTCTTCATCTGAAGCGTATTTTAATTTATTTTATTTGGTGTGATCTATATCACTATCCAGGACAAAAGTATACATGCCTAATTGTTTACATGAAATAAATATTTCTATTTCTATTTGATGTTGGAGACAGAAATAATGACAAAAATGAAAATGAGTTTACATTTTAAAATCATTAGCATCTACAATTCCATTTTGTATAAATTGAATTATAGAATATATGACAATTGAGTAATTATAATAAAGTTTAAGGAACAAAAAGTCAGATGAAATACTATTCGGAGAAACAACCAATGCTAGGCAGTCGCTGGTAGTTTCAAAATACGAGAAATATATTTAAAATCACATTTCATCATCCCATTCCACTGCACATTTGGCAATAGCGCCGGACGCTGTATTTACGGTAAATGAAATAAATATACACCATATGGACGCTCTATTGTTTGTAAGATTGAAATTATTATATACATTGGACGCCCAAACGGCTATAGAATGAACGGAGCTCACATTGATGGCGAAGTGAAATATATACGGCAAGGACGCTTCATTACTGTTTTTTGAAAGGACGCCAGAATGATACCGAGATGTATATATATATATATATATATATATATATATATATATATATATATCTAAAATATATATATATTTCGTCTCACCAACGTTTTATTGGCCACTTCGCCTTTCGAAACCGTCAATACTTCTTTCACACGGCGTGGGTTGGATATAAACCATAAACCATTATAAATGATTATACTAAATAGGTGTAACTCCTAACTGATGCTATACCACAAACCATAAAATTAACTCTCTTCTTTACAAGCTCTGACCGTTCATACGGCTTGGGTCGGAGCGGGTAAATGACATAGTTCATTTTATGGTGTTTGTTACAGCACCAGTTTGGACCGCTGGAGAGATTTAGCATAACCATTGATATATAACTGACCCGCCGAATTCAATCCTGTTTACCTAAATAGTTCATTTTGAACATTCATTTTATAGCATCAACATCATTCATAAGCCGTGGACATTTAATTTTTATGTAGAACCCGTGTCTTTGCTGTGGTATGGATTTAAAAGTTGTTGACCTATTTTTCTTTTCTCTTGAATTCAGAAACTTCAATAGTGCAAATCAAATTTGCGTGGAACATTGTTCCATACGAATTGCACATCTCTGTTCATAGTCTGAGTTCAACGTAACCATCCAGACTCCAAGTTTCTAGAGCTATCAATCAGCATTGCTGTTCGATTTTCTTGAATCTAGATTACGCATGTTATATTTTTTTGTTTGTCACAGCTTTCAAAATATGTCTTTTTTCTAGGGACGGTATCAGCTAATGCTAGTCCCTGTCACCAAGGGATGCTTCAAGATGGCTTTGAACAGTTGCGTCGAAGATCAGAAGGTTCAGAGCCGACATTAGCATCATCAGGTATAGATTCATCTTCACGCAGACCATCAACATCGTCAACACCATTGTTGCGTTGCCGATATTCACGATGTGGCAAAGTAGTATTGGCAACAACAGCAGAGGCCAGTTTCTTCAAAAATTGCCACAATTGCTCGTACTCATATTGTTCAAGAGCTTGTCGAAGGGCACACTGGGAGAAGCACAGGAAAACTTGTCTATTCTCACGAGTTGGTTCGCTATGTCGGCAAGTTATAGCCGCTGTCAAAGAACAACTCGATACATTAGCTTATCTATCAAAACTGGCAAGAAGAGGTTATCTTTCACATGGTATTGGTGCTGTCAAGTGCTTTTTTCCAAATCCAGAAGCAGCTGAAAGTTTTCTATCACACGGTCTGCCCTATTTGGGTGAGCTGACCTATGTTAGATGGCAGGATTTGTTACCGTCCGAAATGGGGCCCCAACTTTATGCCGAAATAATGAAAATGTGCAAGACATATAATCCAGATGCAAAATTAGTACTCTATGTATCTGTTTGTGTTATATCTGAAACACCAGCCGTTGGTGCCATTAAATGGGAACGGCAATTAGTATCGAGATGTGCTAAAATGCGACTAAGCAAAGATGATCAAACATTTGAAAGTTTAGAAACATACATATATGCATCACCTCCTGTGATTGGTGATGCATATACAGTGCGACAGTTTCGTGCAAGAACCGTGGAAAATTTACATAGTCATCTTCGAATAAGAGGTGTTTATTTGAGAAAACAACACCCCGAAATACATAGACAATTAATGAATTATACTGAAGATGTATCTGTAAATTTTTTTCCGATAACTGTATTCCCCAAAGACATTGATACAGGCAAGAGTTTTATGTGCATTATAATGTTGGAGGCACCTGCGAAAAAAATTCGAGAAGTTGAAGATGTTGGCATCAATATCAGAACTATCGATTTATTGAAGGATATCTAAAAAGATATGATTGTTTTTTCCTTTTCGACGTTTTTTATATTATAATATGTGTTCTCTGTATCTTAGCTGGATGTTTTGGTAGATATTTAAGCCACAGAGTAGCTTGAATAAAAAAAATCAGAAACTCAACCGTGTTTCCAAAGCAAAGTCAAGTCAAAAGATGGAAAATCCAATATGGTGATCTGGGTGTAATATCAGCCTGTCAGACTTTCGGTTGTCCGGCAGCATAAATACTATGCTAGAGGTTGCTGATGAATAGTGATAAGGCTATTATGAATGACAAAGTTACCGGATTTAATTGGAAAAGATAATTATTTGAATGATCTGATATCTTCATAAGGTTCTGAATGTACTTTTTTTTAAAGCCATGATTTAAGATCTACAGAAAAAGTAAAAATACGACTTTTCACGTTTACATAATTATCTCAAAAATCCACGAGGAAGAACGATTGTTTTTTTATTGATACCAATATATCTTGCTCAGATATGGGACACACTGATTCTGTTATTAATGTTATAATGCCAAATTAATGTTATAGATGTACTTAGCCAATATTATTATATAACAGTATTGATGGTCCATCATAAATTTGTGTGCTTTTTCAATACCAAGAAAAAAATTTAAACCATTACGTCAATAAAAAAACATATTGATTATTTTCGTACTCAAGTACCTACCACAAATTACATCATAGGTAGATAACTGACTGATGATGTACTGGCAGCTCAGTGGCGTTGATACCAAAATGATTGTTACGGCTTTTTGTATATTTTTTTAAGCAAAAAAGCATTTTTCAGATGCCCATCGCAAGTTTTACGATATTGTTTTGAGGCCATAACAAGATAGAAGCAATGCTTGGAATAGTCCAATATATTATGTGCCTTGATGATGAATGTTGAATTGATAATAATAATAATTACCTATGTATTGCTATACATACAGGGGGTTCATTTCAAAACTTGATTTTCTGTAATCGAACTATTTGTCTTAGAAAAAAAACTATAAAATATCAAACGTAAAAAATAAAATCATTTTTCAAATAAGCTATCACTCGATACCTCATTTTTTTAAGAGGGTAGCTCCTGGGTGCAAAGGTTTAAAAAGGGTGAAGCAAACCCTCGATATTATTTCTTATGTAATTTTGCGATTTTTTTTTTTAATGTTCATATTTCGAGAAATCTGAGAAGGGAAATTTGGAAATGAATACCCTGTAAATACATTTTTCCAATCTATATAGATTGTAAGAATACATATATACAACAGGGCGTCCAGTATTCCTCAAGACGTTTTTATGTTATACTAAATTTAGAAATTTCATTGTAGATACAATTATATAAGCCCTCTGTATATGTTTATTCAATTTGCTGTTTAAGGGAGATGAAAATCAATATTACAGTAGAAATGGCCAATGAACAAGTTTGACTTCCATATTAATTTCACATTGCGAAAATTTATGTGGCCATCAATATAATACAAATACGGAAAATTATCAGCTCAAAGTAAAGCTGAACTTTTATATCTATTAAAATATAATAAATATATTATGTATACAGGATGTCTGGAAAAATAGTCAATTATCTGAGATTGACCTTGTTTTTCATGGGAACCCTGTATATATTTTTTGTTATATATAGATAATTTATATTTTAAAAACATGATGTAATTCATTTGAAACACTAACATTAACAGATGAATGTGGGCAATTAGTGTTATAGCATTTTTATGGACGTATTATTATAATATTCATATGTTTGATTGAGGTCAAGCATTCGGGAATGTTTATTTCCTTCTTCAGGCCAGAAATCCGTGAATTGCCATTTCCAAAAGCTTGGTCTTGGAGGTAATTATAAAGAAATGATATTGTTTGTTAGAAATTCTTATAAATAAAGCCAAAGAGATAGTATATATAATATGTTGTGTAATTTAAAATATATATTATATATTAAAATATAAAATACTGAACCAAATGAAAATAAGTTTTTTTCTTATAAATCTATTTCAGAAGATATTTATGTGACAATAATTTTGTAAGAGCTATTTATTTTTACTGTCGTTTAATTTCTTGTTATATTAGCATGGTTTCCAATTCTGGTCTTTGATCAGATCATCTTGGAGTGAATGGAGTGCACAAGACAACGGATAACGATGATATTATTTTCCTCTGAAATAATTATTTCCAGTTTGTATACTGAAATAATAGTATATTATATTAGTCATCCAAATAACTAGCTAAACAAACGTGACAGAAAGCAGCAATATTTATCTTTCAAAATACATATAGGATACAAATAAAATAAATACAAACAATAATAGTAACTAGTAATAATTTGGAGAAATAATAACGGTATTACTCAAAAATACAACATCCATAAAATTGACAAGCATCATATCCCACAAGACGAATTTATTAATTAATTACGCAACTCGGTATGAATTTCTGAATGCACTTCTTATTTATATTTATCAAAGTCTATAAAAATCTGCAGAAATCAGAAAGTCCCTGGATAGTGACATAGACATACTCATTTTTGGATGTACTATATCTATCTTTTCCTTTCACTATTGCTAGCAAAACAAAAATGGTTGGAATAACTGTATAAATTCCATGTTACCGGAAAGGTTCAATATGTTACTCTTTGGGTGCCACTCAAATATGAATCATCCTCCTAAGAAATATCAATTTTTATTTAATTTGATATTTTCATAGATGTAGTTAGATAAATAGATAATAAAATAAATGTTAATGTTGGTGTTGAACACATTATATAATCAATAAAGATGTAACCCTTTCCTGTGATTTTAGCTTGTTGTTAATTCTTGCAGATTCTAATTACGTATTGAGATAATGTTATATTTTCTATTGAATGAAACTTTTGTCTAGTAAGTGATGAACGAAATTCATTTTTTGTAAACATTTTCCAACAATGATTTTGAGTGCATTTTGTTCTCATTATTAAATAATAATAGTGATATAATTGATAGTTGTTCCTTAATTCCTGATGCCTTCTCTGTTCTATGTGTAACTGATTTATTTTAACCAACTAATTATCGAGTAAAATATATATATTAACGTTATCATAATCTTCTATGTTATAGAAGAAGTTCACCATATGACAGGGAATGTGATACAAAATAATATTTATGTAAATTGCCTCTATTCAAGTTCTAAAACTGACGAGACTACTAAATAAACATTTGCTCATGTATTATGGGAGTGCATTGACTGATTAATTTTCGTTCATTCTGCAGCAATTTATTTCAATTCGATACCCCTCTAATATGTAATATGTGAATTTTATCGTACCGAATAAAATAATAAGCAATAAAGATTATTGATCAATAAATGTATGATTTCAAATGCTCATCAATAACCTAAGCTTTCAGCTACAATTCCAGAAAATTCACTAAGCTACCATAGTGTTGCTCTAACATCCGCGTCGATGGTTTGAACCATGGTACAATAAGAACAAGCACCATGCTAGTTAGGTAAATCAGATCAACTAGTAGCAACTCCAGAATTGGATTGTAGTGCAGTAGATGACAGATAAAAAATGGCCAGGATCTATATATGTTTTTAAGAAATCAATATATTAAGTAACAATTATGTATACATTTATTTATAATATATTAAAACAATTATGCTATTTATAGATCAGAGTATAAGCAGAGTGGTATAATAAATATCTGCAGGTACATACAGTACATTAATCACATTTATAAAAATAATCCTAATTAATATTGAATAATATAGACATTACTCAAGTGATAGACAAAGAATGACATTTAACCATAATTCGTATTAAGATCAGGAGCCTTTTTCTCTCGCACAATTCTCAATGCTCTCAGGATTGCAACTTTATCCAATTCGGCTTGCGTTGGCTTCTCATTATCTAAACATATGACCTTTGCTCTATCACCAAAACATTCAAGAACTTTAATTCGGTAGTCAACAATGGTTGCCAATGAATTTCCAGTAAGCACAAGATTTTCTAAACATGGTAAAGAACTGATCTGTTCAATATCTTCAATTGCACTGATTTTATTGCAACTTAAATCAAGACACTCTAGAGAATATAATTTTTCAAAACCTTTGCAACTGAATATATTATTTTGAGAAAGATTCAATATTTTAATGTTACCAACTTTTGTATGCAAATCATTGCAAACAGTTATTAAATTATTGGAAAGACAAAGTGCCGATAAACACGGCAAGCTGGTGAGATGTGCAATATTAGATATTTTGTTGTCGTTTAAAATGAGATTTTTCAATTTGTTAGCTAGAGTTATAGTTTTATCGATTTCGGTTATATTATTACTGCTCAAATCCAACATCTTCAGACGTGTCCATTGCTGGAAACGAGGTATCATATTAATATACGTACGTACATGTTGTATAGAATGCTTTACCTGACTTCCTTCTAAATTTTGTTTGTGCAGTACATCACATTGCAAGACTTGCGAAATATTGTTTACGTTTGTACCATTGACTTGTAAGTATTCAACAGTTTCTCTCAAATTACCCAAAGAAACTATTACTTTAAATGATATATTCTTTATAATCAATTGTTGCACATTCTAGAACAAAATATATAATCGTTATAAGTTATGAGTTTTTTCATCAAACCGCATTTTGTCTATTACCTTAAACGATGATAGTTCATATCGAAGTGTATTCAAAATTATATTACTTTCAAGATATGGTTTTGAACCTCCAGATATATGTATACATTCGAGTTGAGAACACAATTCTAATATAGGGCTAATATCAAATCGACTGCCTGTTATATCGACCATAGGAACAGGTTTCTTTAGAAATTCACTAATAGCATGTAACTGGAATAATAAAAGGTATTACGGAATTCTTAAGCACCTCTAATCAATTTACCTCCAATGTATTGAATTCGTAGGGTTTTTTCGAAGATATTATTAAATCAGCTTCCAAAAATATTTGAGATGATAAGTCTTGAAGTAAAAAGAAGATATCATAATGATTAAAGTGCAAAAAATCGGTAAAAATCTTTGGCATCGTTCGCTTCAAGAACCTTAGAACTTTCTGTAGATATTCTTCCAACCCTTGCCTTCGCATTTCAATAAATGATGGACTTTTATTACGGATCACCTTTTTCGGCGGTAAAATACCTTTTGATACACCATGATCACTAACTAATTGATTATGTAGATCATAGAATTCATTATATCGATGTGAGACAGTCCACTCAACATCTTGAACGTGGACTTTTATTTTGTAATACGTGACATTGTTTATTTCTTCAGTAGTTGGTATTTGAATATGGGTGTTATTATGACAAGACCAAAAACAAGCCATATATGATTTAATTCTTTGAGACTTGGGCTCAGACTATTTAATGAAGTGAACTATAAAATAAATCACCATACCCAAAACCAGGCAAGAGTGCAAGATTATTTGCAAATCAGCTTACAATATTAGCAACATTGGATCTTCAACACTGAAATACAGTCCTAGATAGCAGAAGTCACCTGTTGCCTTATGTCACGTTCACTAATTGTATAATCAAAATTAATCCATGTTTTCGCTTCTTTCAATTACATCAATAATCTTTATTTCTTCTATTAGTTGCTTTATATAGTTTAACTTTTACTTTATAAGAGGAATGAAGAATCAACTTGGAGGTAGTGTTCTCTATTCTCTATATAGAACAGAGAAAACATACCTCATATAGAACGAATGAAGATGAGAAAATGAAAACAAAGAAATGTCAAAATTGAAGGATATACCTCGTATGTTCTTTGGTTCTAAGTCAAAATTCAAAATAATATTTGTCTATAGAATACAATTCTTATTATAAAATTATAGATAAATTTACACTACAATTGACTTACTAGATTTATAATTTGTGCCTATTTTTATTAACTCATTTACTATTCTCTGTAAATATAAGTACCAATGCAGCGCGGTCTGTAGCTCTCTACGGACCGTACCAAATGCAGCTGCGCTAATGCGCTAATGACCAAAATCCGAAATGAATGAACATGGATTATGGAGTTATAGACAGAGTCAATACCATAGATAAGAGATGTTGCATTTACACAATACAGTAGAGTAGGAATGCCATAAGAAAAAATGACAAGTATGCGAAAAGAGATAGGATATCAATTGAGGTTATTGTTGAACAAGGACCGAAATTCCTTTTTGAACATATACGTCTCTGTTCTCTGGTCCAGTCTTTTTCATCTTCCAAATTCTACCGTGTGGTTCACTGTTGAGGAGGGAGGATGCTTAAAAAATAAAAATACCATTTCAAAAGCTGCTGCAAAGTTGTGAGAAGATTCACACTGTCTCCGTTAACATATTTCCATCTCGATAGATCTTGATATTATGTATCATAGTATTCTGCGCTCATAAACTCAAAACTTTTCAATAAGATTTAAAGTCGCACTGCCAACGTTGACTTTGACATTTGAACAAGACGCTAACCCAGAGACAACCATGGTAGTCTCTGGCTAAGCCATCCACTTGCTACCTATGTATTTCGACCTTCGACTTCGATTCCAAATTGGAGGTATGTTTTCTCTAATTTCAAACCTGTTTGTACAACCATGGCTTAGGTGTAGGAAATTAAGACTTCATAGAGCTGATAGAATTTACACTCTTTGGTTATAACCATAAAGATTATAATACAATAGAGAGGGAATGTAATAGGCGCTACTACGAGTGGCGTAGTGTCCTAATAGATAAGTTCTCTGGCCTGGACTGGACGCTAAGCGAACTAGGGTCCCTAGATTTACACTCTAGGGACCTTAAGGCGAACTTTTACGCTCGTTTCAAAACTTTTCTGTATGACCGTATCCGTATCATGTTCTATAAGCAGCAGTGGCTGAAATAACACCCTGTGATAAGTTTTTAATTTGGGGTGTTGCGCTCGTTCCGCTGTATTTCACTGAGTTGTATATAATCTTCCTTCGCCCATACCACAGCTTAAGTAACTAGCTGTGCCCATACTAGATCGCTGTATAGCGCTCTACCCATACTACATAAGTTGATAACAGTATACGCCTCTGTTCTCTGACACAAAACATACATAAGGATGCGCTGCGCTCATAGACATAATATCATGGGATATTATGTCTATGGCTGCACTGCACTATAAGCCTTCTTTTTTTTGTGCTACTCCCGCTACACGTGTTCGTCGTCTTCCCATGTATATGTTCTTGTATATATATAAGTATATATTTCAAGTATAGGCGAATCCAGCCAAGCGTTCGCCCTCTACTGGTAAAATGGCTAACTGAGAATAGATAGGTAATCGTTTGTTTACATTCGTATCTGTTAACATGTGAATTTCACCCATCATGTCGAAGAAAACTGTTTTTTTAATACAAATTCAGGTACAATATCGTTGTCACAGCTGAAAAATAAGTACAGGACAATCCATTTTCATCGTTTTCCCAATAAAGGATCAGGATTTGTCTATACTAAGAACAGTTTTGGAGTGATCGAGAAAGTGGATAGAAGGTTAGCTTAGGAAACAATTTTATTAAAGTAATGTATATATAATATATACTATGTATTATGGCTCAAAATTTATTAGTAACTTACTTGCTCTGTTCAGAAAATAGAAGTATTTTCTCAGATAAAAATACTTGCTCTTCTAGGGAAATACAATAAACATCTTTAGATTTTGCTGTACTTTTTTATTTATATTGATTCACTCAGCTTTAAAATATCTCTAGTGAATGCGGAATAAAAACACACTTGTTTTCAAACTGGTCGTTTATTATCATTTATACGGAAATATATAAACAAAACAGCAGGTGTGGCAAGTCATTTTAATTTTATTTATATCAATATATTATATATAAAAAAATACGGCGGATTTCGGATGAAGTGCGCCAACTGAACGAAAACGCGTCCATCTATGGAACATACGGTCTTATTGTACCATGGGTCTATGTTTGGAGGTATGTTTTCTCTGGTGTATGTATAATACTAATAATAAGGGTGTTCGAGCAGTAGTTTGGACCAGTTTCCAACTGTGTTCCGTGATTGTGGAGCATGCGCATATTAATGTCCGTCTTCTTAAAATTAAAATGCGCATGCCTCTGACGGTTTGAGTTTGGTTTGAAATCCTGCTCGAACACCCTTAATATATATTTATATATATATATATATATATATATATATATATATATATATATATATATATATATATATATATAATATTTAGAGTGGTGAGGGAAACGTCAATGTTCACGCCAAGAATATATAAAGGGAGGTTGCATATATGGTATTATTATAGTATTATATATATGGGAGGATGACTAACTTTGTATACTGTTCTATAAGCAGACATGGCTGAAATAACGTCCCGTTATAAGTTGTCAATTTGGTATGTTGCGCAATATTTCACTGAGTGTCTATTGTTGTATTTAAGCTTCCTTATATTTGTTCTTGGTTCACGGCTTCGGTTACTTGGGTATTGGAGATTTTGACTTGACAGATAGATGAATCTTTTGCGACCATCCATTTTCTTCATTGCGAAGTGCGAAGGCTAACATCTTACGGAAATGACATCTGCTACTATATTCTAATTACATTTTCCCTGGAAAATCATTCAAGACGGTCCAGCAGATGATGTTTGTTGTTTGATCAACTGCTCTTCTATATTTGAAGTTGTTTCTCTAAAACCACAGTCCTCAGTCAATATTTATAAAATTAATCTAGTCTGATGTGATGACAACAAGCCGACGCCAACAAACCTATCGAAAACTGCGCGTGCGCGTAATTGTGGAAACTGTCAGAAAGTTGAACTTGAACTAACTTTTTGGAGATTCGGCGATTTTGACGTTTCTCGCTATGGTCACGTGACCATTTCAGCTAATGACGTGAATCTCCAAATACCCGAATCTCCTACGCACAAAAGGAAGCTTTAGACTAGGAAAGAGAGTTCCTAGCATAGACAAACAAAGAAAGACCCTCGAATCTTATGGCAATGTTTGGAATCATATTTGTGCGCATACCGGGTGCGCAGGAGGGCGCCCTGGTCGCTATAATCTTCCGATTTTGACAACTCGGCGCTCGAATTGCGAATTCTTTTCAAATTTTAATCATTAACCTAACTGTGCGAAGTTCGATTCAGTGTGTGTTGTTTTCCAAAAGTATTAATTTAATAATATTAGAGAGATAACGATCTGGCATTTGATGTAAGTAATAAAATACATTATAGTTTACTTTTAGATATTAATAATTTTCGCAAATATTCCAACATTTTCAGTAGAGAAGAACCTTACTCTTACCGCTCATTTTGGAACTCTTTACTCGACTCCTCTTCCGTGGTTGCTGTAGGTAAGTGAAAAAGTGATTATGCTAGTAAGCTTTCAGATATTCACTAGTTTTATCAATTACAATGTCCTTTAATGATCATGTCCTTGCTCAATAGGAGAAGACCTGACTTATTCTCAGACCCATAACCCATAACAAACATAAAAGGAGAGAAGGATTTGGGAATTTTGATTTACAGGTGAGGATATTGTTTAATTTGTTCTTGAAAATAAACAAGGATATTATTTCAGGATATTCAGCATTCAGAAAACAATCTCTTAATCGTTAATTGGATGGTTGAGGATTATTGATCTGAAGTGGTTGTCTCTGTCTGAAGTGATTTATTTTCAAGATTGTATTCATAAGTGAGTAGGTGGTTATTTGCTAGGCTTTGCAATGCCCGTAGGGAAACTTAGTTATTATTGTGTTGCAAAAAACTGCAAGAATGGTTATTACGTCGATATATCTGACGAAAATTATAAAAATAAAAAGTTTTTTTGTTTTCCTGAAAAAGATCAGGACCGAAGGCGTAAATGGTTTGAGATATTAGAGCTAGATTTTGTGACAAAGAAGGTGTATTTGTGTGAAGATCATTTTGAAGAAAAATATTTCTGCAATACTCTTCATTCCAGAATATCAAAGTTTGCTTTACCAAAAAAAAATGTTCCATCTATTAATGTTTCAAGTAGCATTCGTTTGTCTCCTACTCAGTCAGAACATCACAGTTCACCATTAATTCTACCTTCCTCAAGTTCTCAATGTGAGACATACAATTTTGAACATATGCCTGTAGATTCTCAGTTATCTTCGCCTATCAAAAGTTATTCAAGAGAACTAATAAATAAAGATGATTTCTCAACCCCTAAAAATAGAAAGCATTCATTATTATCTTGCATCAATGAGACCCGGATCACAAATTTAACACCAAAGAAGAAAAAATTATATGCTATTAGTAAACGTCAGCAACATATAATTTCTAAACTGCAACATCGTTTGAAAAATTCAAAAAATAAAATAAAGTTTGCATATGAATTTTCGAAAACAAATATGTTTGAGAGATTGAAATCAAAATTGGATCCCGTGGGCATAAATTTCATTAAAAGCACGTTCAAAAATTCAACTTCTAAAAGACCAACGTGGACTTCATCAGACAAGGTCTTCGCACTAGCCCTGCATAAGAAAGGTGCAAGATCGTACAGGTTCCTTAAAAAATTCATTCCGTTACCAGCTGAAAGCACATTACAGACTATTTTGAAAAATATTCCTTTAGAGCCTGGTTTCAATACGCTATTTTTTGAGAAACTTAAGTCACGGATATCAAAAATGAAGCCTCTAGATAGAACGTGTGCCATTGTTTTTGATGAGATTGCTCTCTCTCAGAAACTAGTGTATGATAACTATCACGATAAATTAGTAGGATATGTTGACTTGGGAACATTAGGTCGAAAAAATGAAATTGCCAATCATGCGCTAGTGTTCTTAATACATGGATTAAAAAGATCATGGAAGCAACCGGTAGCCTATTTCTTTACCAAAGACTTAATAAGTACAGAATCTTTGAAAGTTTTGTTGATAGAAATTATAAGTCTATTGCAAAGCATAGGTTTAAAGGTGATGGCCACAATTTGTGACCAAGGGGTAACTAATCGCACAGCTATAAAACACTTGGTTAGTGATAAAAGTATTGCGAAGCCGGGTCCTTATTTTTATGTTAATTCCCATAAAGTGTTCACTATTTTCGATCCTCCTCACCTTTTGAAATCCACCAGGAATGCATTTTTTAAATATAATATTCGTTTGGGAGCGGGACGTGTAGCAAAAGTAAATTATATAAAGAAATGCTTTGCAATAGATAAAAAAAAACGTTTCCAGGGATTGTCGAAAATTAGATCATCCTATTTCAACATTTCAAAGCAAAGTCAGCTGAAAATGAAAGTCTGTGTAGCTGCAAGAATATTTAGTAATACAATGGCCTCTGCCATTGAAAGTATGATTGGCTCAAATTTGGCTGGTGGACTGCCAAGCCAAGCAATTTACACGGCCGAATTTATACACGATATGGACGTTCTCTTTGACAGCTTCAATGGCAAGTCTATAAAACCAGAGTATGGAAAAGTATACCGTAGTTGTATGTCTGTGAAATCTCGTCATATAGCCTTATGGAGAAAATTGCTACCCAAAATTAAAAACTGGGTTTTTTTGTCGAAAAATGGACTAGAAGAAAAATCCCAAATGCCATTCAAAACTGGATGGATAACAACTATTCAAGCTACGATGGAGCTATTTGATGAGTGCCGTAAACTAGGATTTCTGTTTTTGAGAACAAGATCCTTGAATCAAGACTGTCTCGAAAACCTGTTTGGCTTGATACGGAGTTTTGGTGCCGCTAATAATAATCCTAATTGTTATCAATTTATATCTAGTTTTAAAACGGCTGTGATAAATAATCTAATAGATACACACTCTAAAGGACGAAATTGTGAAAAAGATGATAGTAGTCTCTTAGAGAATCTACAGGCATTCGTAGATAATAATTATGAAGATTTTATCCCTTTGACAGAAATAGAACATTGTGAGTTTGAAAATGTCAGTATTCCTGTCTCAAGGTATGTGGATAGTTATGACCAACAAACAGCCTGTTACGTGGCAGGTTTTCTTGTAAAAAAATTGAAAGACTTGAACTGCAAAGCGTGTGAGTCAAACTTAATAATGAACATGACACAGTCGTATCATATGTTCACCATGTTCAAAGAGAATTGTGATGATAAAAAAAGGTTAACTTATGTAAGCAAAGGTATAATTGAAACATTAATACAAATTCATGATGCAGTCATGCATATTTTGCCAAACTACGGACATGTATATAATATTAGGAAAAAACTTGTATTGTTCCTCAAAAGAAATATGAACTTTGGTTGGTTCACGTGCGAAGAGCACTCAAATTTTGTAATCACAAGTTTCTTAGATTTTAGTGTAACGTTAGTGATTAGAAAATATTGTAATAATCTTCATCGCGAACATCGCGAAAAAATTAGCAACAAGTTTCCAACAAGAAAAACTTATCACATTTAATTTTTTTATTTGTTCTGCTGCAATGCATATTTTTATACTGAAATGTTAACTTCATTTATTGTGTGCAATGTATTATTGTATATATATGTCGTGATTTATTTAAAAGTTATATTTATATTTGATTATTAAATATTCAAAAAGTTGTGCCATTGAAAGTGTTTTATTTTCATTTACTTTATTTTAGCTGTATAAGATGATCTTTTCTATTTGTAGATTAGTTCAGTTGTTATGTCATTGAAAGTGTTCCTTATTCACTTTAGGTTGTTTCATTTGAAATATATTTTGGATGTGTATAATGTTCTTTCTTTTTTTAATCTTAAGTGTTATTCATTTTCATTTAGTGTGTTCGCAACGTGAAAATCATTATCAGCTTGTATTGACATGATTTTTAACATTGTGTTCACACTAAATGAAGGTGGAATATTAACCTTACTTCAGAAATTTCCAATTTGAATGTCCCGGGTATGCGAATTTGTTAGACCGGGTGCTAAGGAGGGCGCCACCGTAAATACTATCCTCTTTTTTTAACGTATATCGAGGACTCTCTTTTTTATTTCTCTATGGTTCCTAGTCTAAGAATAATACTAATAATATTAATTATATGGTTTTGAACACAGAATACGATGGTAATTATATTATTAGTGTCTATGGGTTTGACATTTGACATATTTACAGTGTTCTCTGATAAACTCTGATTTACCGTAATCTTGGCTGAAGAGAGAAATTTAAAAACTAATTTAAAAAATTCGAAAACCAGTTTTTAATTGAATATCAGAGAGATTTGGCAGTTTAATGCTATTTCCAAAAATCTACATAAGCTTATTTAGAACTTGTATAAATATATTATCATCGACCATTAAAATAATTTTGTTATGATGTCATCTCCCTATATAGATGTATTAGTTTATAGAAATGTTTGTTGAATCGTTATCATTGTGAAACTAAAACTAAACAGTTAATTACCGGGATGGTTTTCGAAAAGGCTCTTTCTTCGGTACTTAATAGTGTACTCGGAGATTTTGTAGAAAATTTAGATGGAAATCAGTTGAATGTTGGTATTTGGGGCGGTAAGGTGGAGTTCTAGTTTTCTATCAGCATATTTAATGTGAAATCAAAAATTCTAGGAGATGTACAGCTGAAAAATTTGGTCCTCAAACCGTCAGCTCTTGACGAACTTGATCTTCCCGTTCAAACTGTATATGGAACGATTGGTAACTTCAAAATTTCAATTGAAGGAATTTGTTTTAATTCTTTTGTTTAGGAAATTTGGTACTGAAAATACCTTGGAAAAGTCTCTATAGCTCGCCAACAATTATTATAGTTGAAGACATATATTTGTTAGCCCAACCAAATCAGCAGGTAAAATATGATGCTGTTAAGGAGGAGAAAAAGCGCTATGAGGCTAAGAAAAAAGAGATTCAAAAAGTCGAAGATGCTAAAAAAGCCGAAGCAGAAAAGGGTTGGTAACTATGCATACTTTAGATTATCCACTTTATTATTCTTTTGTTAGGTCAACCAAAAGCAGATGCTACTTTTGTGGAAAAATTGATAACGAACATAATTAAAAATATCCAACTAACTATAAAAAATATCCATATACGTTATGAAGATAAGGTAACACATCCTTCAAGTCCCTTCTCTCTTGGAGTAACTCTAAGTGAATTGGTCGTGGAAAGTACAGATTCTAATTGGAAGAAGGCAATTGTCGATGATATATCCAAAATTTATAAAGTATGAACCTCTCTCTGTATTTTGTCTAATGCTACTGAAATTCTCAAGCCTCAAATATGTTTATAGGTAGTCCAACTAGATGGCTTGTCGGTTTATTGGAACTGCAACAGTAAATTGTATGGAGACCTTCCCCACGTTGATATGTTGCATCGAATGAAAAATGAAATAGCTTCAAAGCAAAAGAAAACTCAGAATTATAAATACAGTAAGTTGGAATTAAATAAAGTTCTAGCTGAATACGTCTACAAATTATATAAATTCTGTTTTTTTTTAGTTTTGGGTCCAATCAATTCTTCTGCTCGTCTTCGAATGAATCAAAAACCTGAAAATGACTCGCCCCCATTTACAGTACCTAAAATTCATCTTAATTTGGATATGGAGAAATTATTCATTGGTATCAGTAAAGCGCAATATAGAGATATAATTGCCCTTGCTGATTCAATGGACAGAATGTCAAAAGGTGTTCCATATAGGAAATACAGGCCTGATGTCTCGTCGTATAGAGGTGAATATAACGTAGCTATCAATCTACATCATACAATAACATTGAATTGGTTTTGTTATTCTCTGACATTTTCTCTATTTTGTGAAAAATGTGCTTGATATATGTTACATGAATCGTATAAAATATTATTCAACACATAATTGAGCTATGTTTAACTTTATGTATGTAGGCAATTACAAGGAATGGTGGCGATTTGCTTATAAAAGTATATTGGAAGAACATGTAAGGAGAAAGAAACGAGAATGGCAGTGGAATCACATTCTACAATACAGAAGTATGTGTAGAGAATACAAAGAATTGTTTGCCAAAGCTCATCAAAATAAATCTGTAAGTTTAAATTTTAATCTGGAAGTTAAGTTGATCCTTATCTCGTTATAATAGATGAAACCAGAGGAAAAAAGTAGATTGGAATATTGCGAAAAAACTTTAGATCTTACAAATATTGTAATAATAAGACAAAGAATAGAACTTGAAACAGAAAGATTGTCTAGAGTTCAAGATAAAGCACAGAAAAAAGGTTGGTTGGGATGGATGTGGGGAAGTTCATCACAAACGGAAGTTGATGAATTGAACAAGGGCACAGCTCTGTGTAAGTAATATAATATATACACAATATGTTGGTTTATGGTTAAAAAAAATGATTATCGAAGTTATGGAGAAAATTCATTCATTGATTAGGGTTGCTGTCTTACAACCTTTATTTTGATACGATTATATATTTAAATTTAATTAAAATTATTGAAAGCGGCACATTGGTTATTGAGAAGCTTTGATTATTTTGACATTTTGACTGCAACTCCAATCATAACTGTTTGTCTTGGTTAGATTTCGCGAGAATTAAGACAGATTCTTCATCTATTAAAATCAGTTGTTGAATCATTTCATTCATTATTAAATGAAGTCTTCCAAATTGCTTTTATTGTTTATCAAAAGAATGACTCTAGGTAAAAATGATGCATCATTAGACACGTGGTTATCTGGATGGTTGCTTTGGTTTTGGGGGCAAAAAAATGAATTTCCTGAAGCAACACAAAATATATACCATAACGAAAATACAAATTCCATTAGTGAGTAAAAAATGGGATTGATTTGGAGAACAGCTGCATTCTGTCTCAATTATAATTTACTTATCTTCTCTTTTTCGCTGATTCATAACTGCTGTGTTTTGTTGTAACTAATAATTAATAGTTTGTGTTCCCACTGTATTTACATCTTAATTTCCATTTTCATATGTATAGTGAAACAGTTTGAAAGTGAAATGACACCCGAAGAGAAGAATCGTCTTTATAAAGCTATCGATTATCAAGAGAATGCTGCTCCAGCTACCTATCCACAAGCATACATCGACAATTCTAGCACATTCTTACTGAGGACACTTGAAATACAACTAACTGATGATGACAGCAGTGTCAAAACAATACTCCATTCAAATTTGAGAACAGTTAGATGTAAACTTGAGACCAGACCAGCTGCTTCCGCTATTAGGTAACACAAAAATATTAATCGTAACTGTTTTTTTTTTATTGAAAAATCGATTAATTTTTTAGAGTCCATGTTAAAATTGATGATTTTACCATAACTGGTATGAAACAAGGTAATTTCTTGCCGGAAATGATCACTTCTATAATGCCTGATCGGAGCCAAGGGTTACTTGAAGTTATGTTCGCTACCAATCCAATTGATGAAGATTGTGATCAAAAATTGAATGTTGTAGCTCAACCTATCAAGATAGTTTATGATTCAAAAACTATTAATAAAATTGTTGAAATATTCACAGTTCCAGCAGATACAACATTGGATCAGTAAGTTTATTATCTAGATCTTTTATCAGGGCTGGAGAAAATTATATATATTTTTCTGCTGCTATAATAACAAATAATAAAAATAGAATTCGATTAAAAATAAAGAGCCCCCCCTGCCTACAAAAAAATATTTAATCGATCCATATACATTTTTTATTTTATTAGAATACAGCTAGCGGCTGGTAATAAACTGTCTGACGTTAAGGCAATGACTTCAACTGGCCTTCAATATGCTATTGATAAACATATAAGACTTGATCTTAATATCGACATCCATGCCCCTTATGTGGTTATTCCGTATGGTGGAAAATACACAGGTTCAGAGGATGTTCTTGTTGCTAATTTGGGTGAGATAATAACCTGGAAAATAAGTCTAATATTTTCTCTATTTTATTATTCTTAAAATTTAAGGTTGTCTTAAAATCTTCTCATATGGTAAGCGAACTTCTTCAGCTGATGTGAGAACGCTATATGAACAAGGAAAAGATCAAGAAGAAATTTTGCAATATATGATTAAGAACAGTTATGATAATTTCCGTCTGGAACTCAAAGATCTGCAAATTTTGATGGCAAAGAGCAATGAGAACTGGAACAGTGCCATCAAAGAGTCAGCAAATTCAAATATGCATTTGTTGAATCCACTTTCACTAATGGTATGGAATTTCTAAGTAGTTTCAATGATTGTTTTTTTTTTTCAAAACGTATGTTTTTCTAGATCACATACTCAAAGAGTGTCATATTAGATGATCCTCGATTGCCGTTGAGCAAGGTAACTGGAGAATTACCTAGTATTGATATTCAAATATCTGAAGCCAGAATGGTACTTCTAGCTGGATTAATCTACAGTATTGAATTACCTTCATCAGACGTACCAGAACCAAAACCACTATCAGTATGTAATCATAAAATTTCTCTAATGTATAAACTTTATCTATATGAATAATAATTTCACGCCTAGCTGGTAAATTGAACCTACATGTCGTAGGGTGCCGCAATAAGAACGAGGTTTGTCGTCTACATATTGCGTTTGTGTGCATTTTTTCCACTATACTGCTCAATCAGATTGATTACCAAACATAGCATCAGTCTCCCAGATATATATCATGATTTCGAGGTTGTTGCCTCTCATCAGTATATCGTAGGGTGAAGAGCCATATTTGATAATCAATCCTTATTTGGAACTCATACTTGTATCAATCTTCGGTATAGAACTGTCGGTGGAGACAAGTATGAACGATATATTAAGCATGTATAATGGTGGATAATAACAATCGGCAAAGGTTAATAATTAATTAAATAAATGAGGAGCTATCCGTACCAGATGACCATATTAGAATATGAATAATAATTTCACGCCTAGCTGGTAAATTGATATATATATTGATATTCCAAACGGACCTTCTTCCGACACCCTCTAAAATAGCATGTATCAATCTTAGGCATTTTTATCCCTGGATGTTAAGAAATACCCAAATGCCTGAAGATCTATACCATTTGTTTTTTATCCGTATATATATATATATATATATATATATATATATATATATATATATATATATATATATATATATATATATATATATATATTGATTTTGTATTCTTGACTGGATTTATAATAAATAAAAAGATGTTCTTGGGGATGCAGTCATATATTCAATAAAATTCTTTGACTGAAGCCGAGCTTTCGAGAATGTTTATTCTCTTCTTCAGGGCAAAAATCGTGAATTTAGAATAAATTAACCAAAAACAGGAAAGATTTCATAGCCATCAATTATAAATAATGACATTTGTAGTTGATGGCTATGAACTCTTTCCTGTTTTTGGTTAATTTATTCTAAATTCACGATTTTTGCCCTGAAGAAGAGAATAAACATTCTCGAAAGCTCGGCTTCAGTCAAAGAATTTTATTGAATATATGACTGCATCCCCAAGAACATCTTTTTATATATATGATGTATGATTATTTTTTAAAATGTCCAATTTAAACGTTTCCAGATATGGAATTTTCTTTAATTCTGCCGTCTCGGATTTTCAATTTTCAAGAAAAACCCCCTTTGGGACGGTTTTTGGAGGGAAGGAGATTTCGAATTTGGGTTTTTCTAAATATGGGACCATTTCTCAACTCTCCTCTTTCAAATGAAACAAAAATCTTCTAAATCGGAGTACGTTTCCTATGCAAAACGCGCGAACAGTCATAGAAAAAAACATACAACTAAATTGTATACTTTCTCCTTTTTTGAAGTCGGTCAAAAAATTCAATAAAGTCAGACGCTAACCGTTTATATAAATAGTAAATGTTACATATTTTGTAACACCTGTATTTATTTTAGAAACTCAACAAAGGATCCAGTATAATATTAAATCGATATAAAGAACTGCAAGATTCAGCTAAACAAACTCAACATCTTCTGAACAGTCGTCCACAAGACCCTGAAGAAAATGATTTTGTTCAATTTACTACAATTGAAGCCATGTTTGTTATGTCTGGTAAGCATTCCAATTCATATTTATGAAATGACTCTGAGATTATATATAGTAGAAATAATCTATTAAATGAAACTTACATTAAGAATGTTTTTTCTCTTCTTCGGGACAAACTATAATTACATCATAATTACAATATTCAATCTTAAATTCTAGTTTGACTTGGAAAAGTGAGGAAACTTTCTAGAAAAGTTTTGATATATATATACAGCTTATAATAAAATATATTCTTTGTTGCTGTTCTACAGAACTTAGTGTTACACTAAACAAGCAAGATACACTGACATCACCAATTAGTCAGTTGGCTATCTTTAAAATAAATTCACTGAAATGCAGCCTCAATCAGCAAACTTATAATACCAACGTGAGCCTTTTGTTAAACAGTATGAGCTTAAAACAAAATCGTGACGGAAATATTATTGATATTATTAGTACACCATTGGCAACTAGTGACCAGTCGTTATTCAAAGTTGAATTTATACAAGTAAGATTTACATTGAATATGGTTTGTTCTAACAAATGTTGACCTAATCTATGTTTTCTTAGGTTAATGCAAAATCTCCAGAATTACATTCCACATTTGGCTCGTGTGAAACGAGCCTTATCTTAAATTTTGGTATTCTGGGTGTTATTCTCCATCAGGAAGGTCTGCTCTCGCTGTTACAATTCAGCACAACCTTCCAGGAACAAATTGAAGATATACAAAACAAAAAACCACACGACAGGGTAGGCATGGCTGGTGATAGATTAGCCATCATTGAAGAGAATGTCGAGAGCACATCTCAAAAAGTTATCCCCAAACAATTTGGTAAGTTTATTATTTTTATTTTTCAACTATATCAGTAACTCCAGTAGTATATTAACTCTCCAATGTTGTATGAAACGAGTAAACTCAACATCTGGCCATTTTATCGAATTTGTTTCATACATTTGCCCCTTACTATTTTTATAGTAAAGAAGAGGAAATTGCAAAAAGTGGTCGAAACTATCAAATTCAAACTAGATGCCAAATTGCATGAAGTGACCGTCAAATTTGCAACAGATGTCAGTAATATATCAACTTGTGCTATCAGAGGCATTGATACAACTGTCATTGTGAAAGATACATACACACAAGTAAATGCTAATCTACAAGAATTGACGATTATTGACTTGAATCCAGCAACTCATCATAGTGTGGTAAGTGGCAAAGAATTTGTCAGATATAATTTGTCATTAAAGATTTTAATGTATGCTCCCAAACTAAATATTCTTTCTTTGCAGATATTATGCTGTACAGAAGGTTTAGCTCTTTCAGCTCAAGTGGTAATGAATAACTTAGAGGTACACCCAGAAAAGCCTGATTTAGAAATTTATTTGAAAATGGGTGGAATGAGAATCGTTTTCCTAAATTGGTTTGTCTCCAATATGATGGTATGAAAAATATCAACTCTTCTATGTGACTGGCTTAATTAAATCTGTTTGTCACCTTGTAGAGTTTCCTCAGTCAGTTCCAAGCGGCTCAACAAGCCATAATAGATGCATCACACGCAGCCGCACAATCGGCCAAAGAAATTACGAAAGATGCATATGTTAAAGCGTCAAAGATGTCGTTAAATATAAACATGAAGGCGCCAGATATTGTGGTGCCAGTTAACTCTACCAGTAACGAAGCTTTACTCTTAGATCTTGGTGTTATAAACTTATCCAATACGTTCACCACAGTTGATGATGTGGCAGTTGATGGACATGTACCTGTTGTCGATAATCTGAAGGTCACATTGAGAGAATTCAAAATATTGAGAATCAAGATCGAGGAGCATGGCAAGAAAATTGTCAAAGTTTGTCATCTATTGGAACCAGTTACATTCAATTTGTTGCTCAATAGAAATTTGTCATCATGGTATAAACACCTACCAGACTTGGAAGTTATAGGCAGTATCGAAATGATAGAGGTGAGTCTCCTGGGAATAACTCCTGCTAATCATATGACATTTAGCCTGGCTTTTATAAATACAATAAAATCTCCATTAAAATGGTTATTTTAGCTTCGCTTGAGCAAAGCAGATTATGCGATGATAATGAGCATTCTTAGTGGTAATTTATCCGAGGGAAAAGAAGTGGAAATTGCTGATACCCAAATGAAGGCTGTAACTAGTCAAATTGAGAAACCAGTTAAAACAACGGCCGAAATAGTCGCGTCAACAGATGGTGATTCATCAAATTTACCAGACACCAAAGGTCCAACTGGCATTTTCTTGAGATTCAGGTTCACCATGGAGAGATTGGTCGTCAATTTGTACAGTGGTGGACCAACCAAGGTTAGTTTTCTATATTAATAAGTATATACATTCTAGCTATCAGATCATTTTAGCCTGACGCTGGAGTGCCGTATCACAATTTAGAAAATCATCTTGCTCGTTTCCAACTGGAAGGATTCTCATTGAAAGGACAAATTTTCAGCGATCAGTCAATTGTTACATCAGTTCTTCTTGTGAATTGTTTGCTCGATGATATGCGTAAAGGACGTGAAGATAAATTGAATAGATTGATTGAGAGGAAAATAGATGCTGCTTATGAATTCATAGCTGACAAACCAGATTCTGAACGATCCAGAAGTATGGTAGATCTAACATTCCAACAAAAGAAAAATGAAATGTTTAGTGAGTATGCGACGATTTTCCAAGGGACATGAGTGAATGTGTGTACTTTTTTCAGCTGATATACGAATTTATAGTATCATGGTTATCCTATCTGTGGATTATCTACTTAAGATAGCAGATATATTCAGTGGTCCTGAAATGAAATCCGATCCCCATAAATCAGTTCAAGCTAAGGCTAAAGATGATAGATTGAAGGCTACTGCATCCCAAGTTACACCATCTCAAACTGCACAGCCAAATAACTCTATTTTGACAATTAATTTGAAATTCGAAAAGCCCGATGTCATTCTGGTGGAACATATGGACAACATAGACACTAATGCTATGATTTTGAATGTAACAAATTGGATGTGTTTGTGTGTATGGCATCTAATGAAAATAATTGTTGCAGGGTGAGATGATACTTAAACTTCGTCTAGCTGAATCACGTCAAATCATTAACTGTAATATTAGAGAGGTTCAAGTATATACTTGCAATTATAATCCATTACATCGAGCGAACACAAGGAGTGATGTGCTTTATCCGGTTAATGTCAATATCGCAGGATCTACACCAGAAGATAGAGGTCTACATGTTGAGGTTAGTACACAGACCATAAAATTATTTATTTTATGCTCTGTGTGTTGGTACCATAGTACATTTGTCGGGGATTATCTTACGGGTCACGCTTAAAAAACATATCTTGTCAAATGTAATGATTCTAAAAAGAATTTGCCCCGTAAAATAATTTATAAAGATCAATTTTCGCTATACGTCTCTTTACGAATTTCAACTTGTTGACCAGACTTAAACAAATGGGGTTAATTTTTACAGCTTGCTGTAACGAAAGTTCATTTGAGTGTTTCACCAGCTACAATTGATCTTCTCAATAGAATTTTGATAACAATGAAAAGTAGTGATACTAATAAAGAAGTGATCACTGTTAGAGAATTCGCTCTGGATAATCTTTGGGAACCGAAATCTTTTGTTGATCCTGATTATTGGTTTTTGAAAACAGGTTAGTTGATTCATTACACATTAATAATTAGAGTAGTTAACGTACTTTTTATATTTGTTTATCCTGAAGAAGAAACTATTTTTTTTACAATAACTACCTCATTGCGGGGATTTTTTAAAATTTTGATTTATTATAGAATATGGCACAGATGCTTTGGACTTGAATAATTTAAATGAGATTAAAACACCAAAACCAGTTGTCCAGGAATTATGCATTATATCTATACCCACTGTGACAATAACAATTGAAGCTGGAGTTGGAAGCAAAACTCTACCGATGTTGATGCTAGAAACTGGGTTTAAAGGTATAGCTAGAAATTGGAGCACCCAGGTAAAATATCATTTAAATAAATTTAAATTGATATATATATATATATATATATATATATATATATATATATATATATATATATATATATATATATATATACTAAATACACCATTATTAGTTGAGCGCTGAAGCCACTGTAACATTACAAATGGGATATTACAACAGCAGACTAGCACTTTGGGAACCTCTGATAGAACCTGTGGATATTGTCAACGAAATGTCAAGAAAATCCAAGGCTGTTCCCTGGGAACTGAAACTGGAGGTGAGTTTTCTTTATATAATATTTTTTTATATTTATCTTGCTTTATTTACCAGCTATCAATGAATCAAGACCAAGATGATAATATGAGCACAATGAGTCCCGTATCAGAAACTGATGAGTTGCAGTTACCACAACCAGCCATGGATATTGATATCATTTCTGATCATAATCTCGAAATAACTGTTACCAAAACATTCTTGGAAGTTATTGAAAATTTAAACAAGGCTTTCGCTGATGCTGTCAACTCGAAAAAAATCTTGAACGCCTCTGGTATCTATTCTCCATTTAAAGTTCACAACGAAATTGGAGAAGATATAACTCTTATGTTGGAATTGAGTTCCTTTGAAATAGTTGAGGGCGGTGCTTTGGAAGATATCAATAAATCTGAAGCTGTTCCACTACAGCTGAAACCTGATTATTCTGTAGATGTAAGTTTACATCTCGGAAAGGAACTGACAACTGGATCACGTGAGAAAGAGTATTCTTTGCACATTAAGGTAATTTTCTTATATTTATGTGTAAGAATTGAGAATACATAATTTTATGTTTCAAGGTGAATGACAAAAACTGTGAGATAGATTTGCCCGTAGTTAGAGCTGACAAGAGATATTTTACACTTAACTACAAAGGCAACAACAGTATGGATAATTGGGGTATCATATCAGATATTCGAGTTGATGAAGGTATCACCATAATAACGATTAGAAGTATTCTTCAGGTAAATATATCTTTGAAATGCTGTTGAATTATTATAAATTTTTATTCGTTCAGGTTTACAATCACTTCCACATCCCTATTGATGTTTACTATATGACACCGAAAGGCAATGAACTGGAGCTGATAGGAGAAGTTCAGCCAAATTCAGTATTCAATGTGCCTTTGAAAGCTGTCTACAATCCAACAAATGAATTATTCTTCTCAGTATCGGGTTATTCGATAACTGATACAGCATACATGTGGAAAGATCTACAGGCAAATGTAACTGTTACCAAATTACTGCATTGTGCCAATAAAAAAATCGAAAGACGCTGTCAACCGTTTATAATCAAAGCTATTGGTGAAATGGAACAAGTAGGTGTAATGATATGTTTAAACAAAAAAGGATATTTATCAATTGTTTATAAAATTATCAGGTCTATTATGAGAGTACATCCCGTCATACAATGGCCAGTGCATGTTACAATATCCATTTGAGACCTGCTGTTATGTTCAAGAACTGTCTACCATTCAACATTGTTTGTTGTATTGACGAACAGGCAGATGAATTTCTATTGGAAGCTGGTGATACTCTGCCATTACCAACTATCGATCCTGGCAAGAATTATCTTGTTGTTAGAGTAAGTTTTCCCTTCTCTTTATTATTCTAAAAGAAAGGTAGTTCTATTAGATTTTGTTACTAGTTGCCCGATTATCTGGAGAAGGAATGGTCATGTCGTCGAGAAGTCAGCGAGAATCCTGATGAATTTGAAGTATGGACATTTGAAAGCCATGACAGTCCTACGAAAATGTCACTGGATTTGGGTATACATACCTTGGATCAAAATGGATCTCTTATTATGACACTCTATTGCCCATTCTGGATGTTGAACAAGACTGGACTTATGGTTGGATACAGAGTAAGTTATATCGGCCTTATAGCACATCCCATTTTGGTATGGAATACTGTGACTCCTAATAATAATAATTTAAATTCCATATTAGTAATGCGAAACAAACTGATTGATGATGAATCAGTCAGGGGCCAGGAGGCAGTCACCTTTTTGGTTCTTCAAGCATGTTAAAAAATTCAATGTCCCTCCTCCTCTCGACTATTGTGTTAGAGGTTGGAGTATATGATTGGCATGTCCGCATTCTTTCATGATCTTTTTGGCTTCTTATTTCCATTGTTTATTGTACTGTAGGATCAGTTTGTTTGGTGCATTGACTAGTGTTGGTCTGGTCTGGTTGTCCTCTTTGTATCGTAGCGATACTGGATTCGCTTGCACAACTTTCAAGTAACATGTTCAATTCTTTAGATTTCAGGTACATTTGCATTCTCTTCTTGATTAGATGTTCTCTCCAATTGACTTAAGAATCTCGATGTAAATTCTGGTGTTTTTTAAAGTGCAGTTTGAAGTAGGTAGATCTGATGTACATATTAAATACAAAAGTAGGCCTAGGAGACTGCCTTGAGAAACCTCTGCGTGTATAGGTTGGAATTAGGAGATCTCATCCGTAACTTTTTTTCCAAATAGTATGATTTAAGTGTGATATGGCTTAGGCTGAAAGTGTTTGATGTTGATGGTGTTCATGATTTTATTTATAGATTTACATAAAACACATACGTATGTTTAAACATTTTCAGGGAAAAGATGATTTTTTATTAACATAGAGGTAATTTAATTATGATTCTTTTCAGAAGTCTAAAAAAACTGAAAAGCATGAAGCTGCCGGAAGTCCAGCAAAGGTATATTGTTTATCGGAACTTTTCTGGTTTTCTGTTACAGCTTTCAGTAAAATAACTAGGTTTATGCTGGTTTTATTGCTGTTGCATGATAATTTTTCAGTTTTTTATGTTATGTATTAAGGTTTACTTGAATTATTATATAATAATAAATGGAGGTTGAGTTGATATTTTTTTCTGTTATAGAAGATTGTTACAAATAAGCGATTCATTTTAAATAGCATAATGGTTTTGATAATTTTTTTATTTACAAGAAAAACTAATATTTAAGTCAGTATCATATGAAATGTGTTTGATTGTAATTCTTGTAAATTAAGGAAATTTTCTATTTGAATGCGAAATGTGGTAATTTGTACTTTAGAGGTTGTAAGTTATTATTTTACTATATTATTTTCGTAGTAACACAATGTGACTATTATTGGTGAGACATTTAACTGGAGTCAATAATTTCACAGTCAAATATATTTTATTATACAGCACATCATATTAATATCGTTGATGTTGATGATTGCCAAGATGGAGATACCAAATAAAAATATTTTTCAGAGTTCTGATGAGAACTTGAATGTTCTACATCATCCAGCCAACTTCAAGGGACCCATTCTATTTTCATTCAATGCCAAGAATTTTTTCGGCAAAAAGAAAGCTTCTATTAGAGTAGAATCTGGGGAATGGTCTGATAAATTCTCATTGGATGTAGCAGGTTCATCAGGTGTTGTATCATGTAAAAATAATGATACTGTCTATCAGGTAAATACAGAGAATTTTAATCAAAATTCAATCGAGCTACAATGTTATTTTTTAAGATTGGCGTTCACAATCAGCTCACCTACAACAGCCTTACGAAACAAATCACATTTACACCGTATTACATCGTAATAAACAATGCGCCTTTCTCAATAGAATGTCAAGAAAGCGATAGATCAGCAGATCCATG
This sequence comes from Crioceris asparagi, assembly GCA_958507055.1. Taxonomy (NCBI): domain Eukaryota; kingdom Metazoa; phylum Arthropoda; class Insecta; order Coleoptera; family Chrysomelidae; genus Crioceris; species Crioceris asparagi. The sequence continues at coordinate 14,803,906 of OY293833.1, read as the reverse complement.
GGTCGTTATTGAACCAAATTCATGTTCTCCACTATGGCCAAAAAGCGAAATGGAAGATAAATTGTTGAGACTCAGGGTACATGGAACACATGATATCTCAGCTCCATTTCTGTATACTGAGAGTCATACAACTCTTCTGAGATTAAACAATAAGGTAAGAATTTGGGTTATAATGTCAAACCTGTAGCCTTTTCAAGTAATTCGCCTTGCGGTATATTTACAAAATCCTAAGAGTTTCACTTAGACTATCCTCATTTTTGGCATTCGGAATAACAAATTTATCAATTTCAGTTTGGCGGTATCAATGTTGACATTCAATTGACAGAAGGTGCTGTATACATAAATTTAGCTCCATATGAACAAGGTTCTGCGCCAGCCTTACTAGTAAATCACACAAACACATCTATAACATTCTGGGAAAAAGATTCTCTTAATAAAAGGTATTTCACTATATCATGCTTATAAGAATTTATATTAAAAAGAAGATATATCTCACAGGGAACTGGAACCCAAGCATTCAATCCTATATACTTGGGAGAACCCATCTGGTCCTCGCATGCTGGCATGGGACAGAGGTGAAAGGAAAGAGATTCTCACCGATCTTTGCAAAGATACTGGTGGAGAGTATTGTCCCTCGGGCGATTTGAATATTTGTTGGGCTACATTCTTAGATTCCATGCAGCGTGTTTTGTTATTCACTGAAGATAGAAATATTGTGGAAGGGGCCCAAATAAGTAATCTATTCGAATCAATTGATCAAGAGATTACAATATCTATCCACGGAGTTGGTGTATCGTTGGTAAATAACGTTAACAGACAAGAGATTATGTATGTCGGTATTGCAAGTTCGGGTATGTTCCAATTAGTTTCAAATTATTATGTGTTAAACTAATAAACCTCAATTTTTGACGTATCAAAATTGTTATTCAGGTATTATCTGGGAGACATGCAAGATGAATGGGCGAAGATACAAGCAATTAGGTCCTAAAGAATCTATGCAAATAGAGAATGCATACCAGCAATTCCAGCTGAGAGAGCACAACCATGAAATAGATTTGGGCCGAATAGTGGTTGATAATAAAATAGAGGTTGACTTTAAAGCTGGGCTTATGTTTAAACCACAGAAGAAGAAGTTACGAAGGACATTCCAAACCGGACTTTGGTTCCAGATGAAGAACAGTCCTAGTCAGATGCAGTTACACGCCAAAGTTAATCGATTACAGATTGATAATCAGATGTTTGATTGCATCTTTCCGATAGTTCTTGCACCCATTCATCCACCAAAGAGTGTGTCTGCAGATTGCGGTAGGAATTTGATGTTCCCGATATAATATTTCGGTAAAAATCTAAATGTTTTCATTTTTATAGGTATTAAACCCTTTATGGAAGTTAGCATAGTACAGATGTTACTGCGAAACAGTCAGGTCAAGCAGTATAAGTATTTCAAGGTATTAGTGCAAGAATTCCACATTAAATTGGATATGGGCTTTATTAACGCTATTCTAGATCTGTTACAAAGATCACAGTATTCTGAAGAAGAAGAGGTAAATAATACGATTATGAATATTTGTTTGATCTAAATTTATTGTTATGTTACAGCGTGAGCTATTCTTGAAAGACACAAAACTTGTGGAACAAGCACTGTATTCACATGCTTCCAGTCAATCAATTCAAGAACAGAAAAGTTTCTATGATCTTCTACATTTTTCACCATTCAAAATCCATATAAGTTTCTCTATGGCAGCCGGTACTTCTCCTGGCCAATCCGCTTCAACTCCCAATGTCCTGAATATTCTTTTGCAGGGTGTTGGTGTAACTCTGACGGATATGCAAGACGTTGTATTCAAGTAAGACGAAATTATTAAAGATCTGAGCTTATTTTTCAAATTATGAATTTTTCAGGTTAGCTTACTTTGAAAGAAATTACACTTTCTTGACCCAAAAGCAGCTTGTAAGTGAAGCTATCAGTCATTATACCGGGCAGGCAGTGAAGCAGCTCTATGTGTTGGTTCTGGGATTGGATGTCATTGGAAATCCATATGGATTGGTATTAGGCCTTACCAAAGGAGTTGGTGACCTTTTCTACGAACCGTATCAGGTATGTATAAATAGCCGGAAGGATCAAATATCATTTCCAGATCCATTCGTAATCACTAACTTTGAGTAAACATTTAACGATTTTGAAAACTAATGAACTACTCCAAAATTTGAAACAAATAACTTTTAACAAAAACTAGGGTTCGTTCTGAGACGATGCACTGGAAAATTCAATATAATTTTAGTGTTGTGATATTAATCCTCTTTTGATGTTTTCAGGGTGCTATCCAAGGTCCAGGTGAATTTGCTGAGGGCTTGGCATTAGGTGTAAAAAGCCTTTTCGGTCATACGGTCGGTGGTGCTGCAGGTGCTATGTCACGTATTACAGGTGCCATGGGCAAAGGTATAGCAGCTCTCACATTCGACGATGACTTCCAGCGTAAGCGTAGAGAACAGATGAACAAGAAGCCGGCCAGTATTCAAGAAGGCATTGCAAGAAGTTCCAAAGGGTTGGTCATGGTAATGTCACAATACTCTCTTACGAATAATTCAATTTTATCAAATCCGATTTTAGGGTGTTTACTCGGGTGTGACTGGTGTTTTCACCAAACCAGTTGCTGGAGCTAAAGAACAAGGTGTAGAAGGATTTTTCAAAGGCTTGGGTAAAGGTGCTGTGGGATTAGTTACGCGACCAGTAGCGGGTGTGGTAGATTTTGCAAGTGGTTCACTTGATGTGGTTAAGAGGTTTGTATCTGGAAAAATAAACATCTTCTGTGATTTCATTTTTATTTTTACATGCAGAGCTACTGAAGCCGGAGATGAGACCATGAGATTAAGACCACCAAGGTTCATACAGTCTGATGGTTTAGTGCGACCTTACAACAGGTAACTAATAACAACATTAATTATGCTCACTTTAATAATTACTTGAATAATTTTAAATTTATTTTTTTAGAGAGGAAGCTGAAGGCCATAAGTTACTTATGGAATTGTCGAAAGGAAAATATGGTAAAACTGACGTATATGTCTGTCACTACAGCATTATTAGTAGAAAAGAAATCTTATTGTTAACTAACAAACGTATGGCCTATATTTGTCATAACGACATATTTGGGGGATGGCAGGTACTAATTATTTTATTTATTTATGTTTAAGAATACAAGGTTGCTTTATCGTAACCCCATGTATGTTGTATTTGCTTTTTATTTATCAACTTCCCAGCAGGAATACGATATGACATGATTTTCTGCATTAATTATTATTAATCTTAAGGTGGAATGGACCTATACGTGGGATGAGTTGCGTCAACCAGCTAAAGTTGTTACCAAAGGTATTCATATATCTACCTCAAAAGAAAAGAAGAAGTTGTTCGGATCAAATGATACTTCCAAAACTATTTTAATCGGCGATCCAGCGATGAAAGAAGAAATATGCGCTAGAATTGAATCTTTACGTCACGCTTGATTTATTAATAGTTATCAGCTTATCCTTATAAGAGTTTATATTTTATTTTGTTTAATGGTCGAAATGACTGTTTTTTTTAATGTCATGCAGACAAAGAATAACAAATTGAATTATATATCTATTCAATACTAATAACAATAAATGATTACCATTTTCTTTGTGACCCAGAATTAGAAATATATTTTTCTTTTATAGAACTTTTATTCATTGTTAGGTATATAAAGATTTGTTCTTGAAACGAGAACTATTTTTGTAACAGTATCAAGGTTGATTACATGAGAAAATTATTATAGTTGTTGAAATATTTGTGCAACCTCTTGATTTGATTAGTCTTCCTTCAAACAAAATTACACGTAAGCCATCGTTAATATTTCTGCATAGCATTAGATTTTCATGAAGAATTGTTTCGAGTGGAATTTCCTATTTTATATGATTTTTACACATTTGTAATGCTTTTTTGCACTTTAATTCACTGTTGTGAAAAATATATTAATTGTTGCGTCATTGTGCATTTTTTTATTTCCATTTAAAGTTCATCTTTATATTATATGAGTAACTCTTGTATATATTCGAGTTTGCAATTATTCAATTATTTATAAACTAATAAAGAGGATCGTTATATCCAAATTGTGGAGGCTTGTACACACTAATCTCAAAGCATGTTTGTGGGCGTGAGGGATAGTCCTCTGTAACCCGATTTAAAAAAATCATCACCCAAAAAAAATAATTAAAAGGGCCTTTCAAATAAGCTGTAACTCGATACCTTTTACCAGATTTTCAATAGGGTATCTCCTGGGGACAGGAGGTTGAAAGGGAGTAAAGCAAATTTTGTTTAAAAAGCTGTCCTCTACGAAATTATTTCAACGATTTTTTTTCGAGATGGGAAGTTTTGAAATGAACACCCTGTATATATTCTTGGAATAAGAAGTAGTGTTACACATTCATGTATATTAGCACAAACACGTTTGTCTATAGTGGTTTTCATAAATAAAATATTCCAGTCTATTTTTTTATTGATACACTTATTTATTACTTCAAAGTATTTAAAAAGATATTCCATTATGTTCTAATGTTTAGAATTATTGAAGAATGAAGTATCTTTTTTGTTAAATCCTTTCTGTTTAAAAAATGAATATGCCATCTAGTATAAAATTCTTAATTTAACTGAACCGATGCCTGATTGTCTACTATATTATTACTAGTGATTATCTAAAAAATAATTTACTTGATAAATGAATTACATAATTATAATATATATTGTGATAGGTACCTAATAGGCAGGAGGTATTGAGAATTTCTTCGTATTGCTCCTTCTTATTTGATGTAACAATAGCTAATTATACGTATTTATTAAATAATACTTTAGAGCTAATATCACCCAGGCTAAGAAAATTGCCAACATTCACTCCGTCAAAATGCTCATTCTGCATACTTGCGATAAAATAACATTCCAGTAAAAATAAATTATGAGAATAATTAATATAAAAGAGTAACCATGTCTATAAAACCAATTCTAATATTATTAGAATTGGACGGTAGTGAAGACAAAAAAATATCCAATATTCCATTTAATTTACAACAAACAGGTCATCACTTTCCAAATTTAGATGCTATACTATATAATGAATTTAACAGTTGTAAGGCTCTGACATCTTGATCATCTTCACTTAAACTAGGTTTCACCAGCTCAGGAACTGCGCTATTGCTTCTACTTTTTTCTTTACTGTTATTGTTATATTTTTCTTGATTGTCTTGAAACTTCGAATTCTCACTGGAAGACAGACTCAACTCATCAATATCTTTGGCAGCTTTAACACCACATTCACTAATAAGCAATAGAATCAAACGTTTTGTTAGGGGATTAGATTCGATTTCTCTCATCTTGCTCAGAAATTCTTCTTCGGATGTGTTCAACTTTTTCAGTAATCTGTGCAAACGACTTGAATCATCGTTGGTTGTATTCATGAAGTCAATGAGTATTCCATGAATCTGTGTGCTGTTCAAGGAAAGCTTTGGCAATGATCTCAACTCATACCTGCAAATACATAAATGTTATGAGATATTGTCATATTCAGTCATTTATAATTTTTATACCTAAGCTCAGTGTGTGGTGGTTCGAAATCTTGGATTTTTTCAGGCGCAGAAAAGCTATTGATTGCTGCTTCAGCACTTGGAGTGGCCGCAGTTGTTATAAAATGATCATTAACACTTGCTGGATTGACTCCAAAAGTTGTACTCCACAATTTGGTAGCACTGGGCGATGTGGTCCAATGATCTAGAGGTAAATTATTGACAGCGTTTATATTATTATATTTTGGTATGAATGATTGTGAATCGGCAGTATTTAGGTCTGGACTTAGACTGTTTCTGTTGTCCACATCATTTGAGTCGGTGGCTAATATGAAGCCCCAAGTTGGTGATGGTTGCGGAAGGGAACTAGATTTTGTATCGGCATCCGAAAAATTAAGCAACTCCTCATCAGTTCCAGTTTCATCGTTATCTTTTATTATTTCAAAATCTGATGGTTCTGTTGGGCGTAAATCTTCCAAATCTTTCTTGAACATCTCTGGATCATTGAGATATGATGCTAGAGCTAATGAGAAGTTTCTGGCAAGCATTCTTATCTCTGGTGACTGAATCAGATTTTTGGAGGCATCCGTTTGTAATCCGTTAACTCCTTCATCTGTGACAGAAGTTGCTAATGCATCTGGAAGATGGAAGTTTAAATAAATACATTTATTATAAGAATGTGTAACTTACCATCGCTATGTGTGTCACTCTGATGAAATAATTGATTGTAACCATGAACAGTCATTTGTGTCAATAAAGTAGTTAGATCCTCTTTCATTTGTTTTGTTTCTTCATCCGACATGTTTCTATCTTTAACCATACCACCCAATGTATTTGCAAAATAGACAGCAAGAGTGTGAAGTGTTTGGGGACCTACCGATGGTGGTACAATTAAACCAGGTCTCGGAGTTTCGGATGAAAAATCTTGTTCGTCTTCTGTAGCCATTTGCATCAGTTTATTGATCATGTTGTCAACATTCTGGTATATTGATGGGTTTGAGGAGAATGGAGTAGGAAGAGTTGGGTTTGCCCAATATTGCTTGCCATTGTTATTTACTTTGAATGGACTAGCACTGGATATTTTGTAATTAGGGTATGTAACTGATATAGTCTTCTCTGTTGAACTAAGAACGTTCGGAGTAAGGTTTATGTTTTTCTGGAAGGGTCTAGGTTTAATTGAAGTGATTTCAACACCAGAAAATGCATTAGATCCAATATTTACTATTGGTGTTGCTTGATTGTAGTTTTGGGACGAATCATATAAAGAATTTTTAGTAACAAAGAAACCATTGTTAGGTTGTGAAACATTGATAATATTACTTCTGAGATTATTCTGTAAATTATTGCTGTTAGGGCTTACTGTCTTGTCGTTAAGGCTCTGGAATGGTTTTGGCGAGATTGTTGAGCTACGATAGCTATCTCTAACTAAAGGTGGATGCGATACAGAGCTTTGTTTCGTTGAATGGCTTGTTGGTTCACTTAAATATTTTCCAAGGCTCAGTCCTATTTTGCTTGCGTTCTTATCAAATTTGATCTGGACTCCATTGCTCAAGCTAGGATAACCATTACTTACAGACGCAACGGTTGACTTTTGAGCTTGACCAGTTCCAGGGATTTTTAAATTAGAGCTAGATGCTTCCGTTGGTTTTTCAGAGAAGAAACCGTATACTGTAGCTTGATTATCAGTTCTTGCTGTCACAGACTCCTCAGATAATGGAGTTGATTGTGTTGAAGATGCGGCATTTGTTTTACGAGATGAAGGTGAAAAGTATTCTACAGTATTTTGATATTTATTTACATTATCTTTTGCATAGTAAGTCGATATATATGGCTGTATAGTTGAAGAATATGTGGTAATTATATCACCATTATCGAACGTTTTTATTTCCTCAGTTACGTGGTTATTGGTTGAAAAATCGAATGGCTTACTTGTTGTCGTGACCTCTGAAATAAACATTGAATGAAAAGAATATCAAAATAATATCAACGATTATACACTCAAATAATCGTTGACAGTAGGTTCATAATACCAACCTAAATTTGACGAGGATGTGGACAAGGTAATTGAATTTGGAGTCACTTGGAATATTTTCTCATCCTCTTGGTGGGATTGATCTTTTTCGACAGAAATGGTTCCCACTGTTGTGTGTATGTCAGCTCCGACACGACTACCTAGGAATGGTTTTCCATTATTAATAGGTTGAGTAGTTATATATTGAGGTGTAACTGAAGATATAGATGAATGTTGTTTGATGGCTACTTGACTCGGTTGCTTCAAGTCAGAGTAGGTGGATCTATGGTTGGGGTAAGGATTAGGTGTGAAATATTTCTTCGAAGAGTCTTGAATAGAATTGAATGAACTCTTTATAAATGATGATGATTCTTGCGTTATCTGAGATTCTTCAGAATCAGAGAACTCTATTTTCTGCTTTGTTCTATCATTTGTTTCGTGTGCAAATGTACTTTTGGCAGTGTCAGTTATCAATTGATTATGTGTCTGACCTTTAGCACTTCTATCATTTTCATTTGGTGAGTTATAACGGACGTGACCACGACTTGAGGGTTTTCTGTTAATAGAATCAGTCAAGGATGTTTGTTTATCGCTGGGATAATTATTTCTTCCAAATCCATATTCTGGTAAAGCTGTGGTAGGTGCAGTATTGTCATTATTTGACCCGGAATTGGTAGATGCAAATTGTATATGATACTCTTTCAAATTATGAGGTTGTGATCTACTGTTGAGATTCGCCACAATAGAGGTTCTTCGAGAAGATTGTTTTGCAGCATTTCCTCTGGGTTTTGTTTCATCGCTATAGCTTCTCGATTCGAATTTATTCTGTCCATTGTCCTGACTGATACTCAATTTTCTGTCTTCGTGAGCAACTCTATTCGGTGCATTAATTATACCAGGATTCAAGTTTGTGCCTTTTCCATTTTGATGAATCGTAACTGTTTTAATTTCTTCAGCTCGTAACACAGCCCCATGGTTTCTTTCATTGCCATCGAGATGAACTCGTCTGAGTAATTTTCTTCGTGCCAAGTCTTCTTGCAGTAGTTCAGCGCTTTCTGCATATAGGTTAGGAGCATCTGTGCAATTAACTTTAAACCACCATTCACATATTAAATCTGATTGTTGGAAGATTGTTCCATTTGGACAAAGGAAAGAAATTTTTCGTTCTTCCTCGCAGATGTGGAAAACCTTGAAATGTCAGTATTGAAAATTTAAATTTTAATAGTGTCGCTAGAAGTTACCTGACAATCAGTGTCTAGATCGGCATAATATCCAGAGTCAATACCTTTACAGCTGAATGAAGTTCTAGGTATGTTCGAATATATGGGAAAATCTTCTCCTGGTATTCCCTCTACTCCTTGATAGTATACCAAGAAGTCATCAGGTCTGTTTGCTGGTTCAGTATGATTTTCATCGATAAGTGTATAAATTTCATCGGTATACTGCAAGGAAAATTATTTTGATGTCATTTAAATATTATTTATCTGAGAATCTAGAAACTAGATTTAATATTTTTTAAATAGTTTTATGCACTAATCAATAACATTTTAACTTACTATCGGAATAATACAGTAGTTGGCGTAGAAAAGTAAAATAGCTCCTGTAACAATAATTAATATAAGTTATATGTAACATTTAATGCAATATTTGAAGATAATAATTAATCAAGCCTAACTTTTGATATAGATAGACTTTCTCTGGGGAATGAATCATAATTTGCTTTTGATAAGATATGTAGGTAATCTAATCATCTTAAATAAAATGAGTGGATGAGTAACCAGGTTTATTGATCATTGCGTAATAAGATTATAAAATCTATCCGCCTTGAAGTTTTAAGGCAGATATTCTATAGATATAAGTACCTACTTTTAAAAGTTTGAGAAACAATTTATTTTAAAAGCAAGCAATGATATCGTCTGTTTATTAGTTTCCGTCTAACCTTCGAATGACCTGTAATAAATTCAATGAACATGCCTAATTATTTTTTGCGAAGCAATAATTGCCTTAGCCTTTAATATTGGCTTTTGGAACGAATTGAGAAGATGCATTTTAGTATTTACGCAATTGACAAATGATATGATCACTGAAACAATACTGCAGCTAATTTGACTATTGAATGAAGGCTGAGTAGGAAATATATATGTCCGATTTATTTTGCAATAGTTATCTTGCCAATTACGTATCCATTATTGTGTTAATTAATGGAAAATTGTTGGAGGATTCACATTCCGGAAATAGAAATAAGTATGTCTCATTAGAGATCGGAACGCTGTCATACAGATCTGATCTGATTATTCAATGCAAAACGGAAATACCAACTTGGACGTAAGATATATGTACCAATTACCAAAAACCAAGTCTTTTATCTTCGATCAAAGCTGCAAATCATCGTAGACATACTTTGTTAAATAACTGAATAACAATTGTTGATATTGCAACAACGAAACAAACCGTTTTAATATGTTTCCGTTCTGAATTGTTGGTAAAATTGGAGCTGGAAATGCTTTCTATAGTAGAATATTTTTGCCAATGAAAGCAACATAAGTATTAATCAATATAGAGAGATTACAGAAGAATAAAAATGTAGTAGATACTTACCTAGTATTTGGTATCGCCTCATATTAGCGAAGATTCTGCAAAAGAAAGATATTTATTCAATTAAAATTCATTAACTCTACGGTAGAAAGATGTTTTGATGGATTTGAATTTACAAATTCGAAATTTTGACATATTTTCACATTTCAAGGTGTCTATGTACTTATGTGAGTTCTTGGTTAATTTTCGCTTGGCATATCTCTAGAACAATTAATTAAGGGCTCGGCTGTATATGACTATTTCAGAACAGAAGAGAAGATACTTCTGGAATTGTTTTGATCCTTGAAAGGCTTGAAGACTCATTTGAAGGACGAAAAAACTTTGCTCACCTTCATAAAGGAATATTAATGACATATAAAATGGTGGCATTCAATTTGGATTGAGCTTGATTTTTATACAGCCATCGACCCGATTTAGCAACGGCCTGTGTGAGAAATTTTTTCATAGAAATTAAATTATAATTAATATACACATAATTTGTTTCGAAAGATGTTAGTTTCATATTATAGTGCCAGTTCCTAAATTTGAATGGTAAGTGGGATTACTAAATGTAACGCTTATTCTAAATTGTACAATGGATTAAAAAAAATGTGGGTATATTAAGGTCATTTGGGCCATTGCATGAATTTCCAAGATAACCAATAGGTAGGATTTTTTTATGACTTCTTTACGGACCACTTTTTTTCAGCAACCTTATCAATAAGATAAAAGCAAGCTTTACAGAATAGGTACCTACTAATAGCAAAGATTAGAGTATTTAATTTTTATTGAAAGTATTCTATTTACTTTGGTAAAAGCCTAGAATTACTTCTAAAATATGGCACCCCACTTCTTTTTTTTCTAAAAAAAAATCATGGATAGGACAAAATGTTTTATTTCACAAACTATCTTAATTGGTATTCCCAAGCAAACATACCTTTAAGGGACCAGTATGTACAGTGCTTTGTGGTAGCTACCCTCAGTGCAGAGATTTCACTCGTCTAGACATATTTTTGACCGACATCCCAAAAGAAGGAGGTATACAATTTTACTATGTTTTTTCCTCTTAGTAAACGTGCATCGATTTTGTTGACAGATATCGACTTATTACTGGTTTTATTCAATGCAAATAAAACATATGTACTTTCCGTATTTCGTGATTTCAATATCGATCTACCAGCAAGTTCATATAGAGTGTATCTGGAGGGTCACAAATATTCTGCTTTCAAAAAGATCAGAGCAAATTATATAGAAGTTTTTTCTTACAGTATTTTAAACTCATTTGTTATTTTATGATCTTCCGCTATAAGAACAACAGAACATATAAAAATTTATATAATCTTATATAGGTAATTGAAGTAAGCTCTTCCTGGTTGGAGTAAAGGCTTGTTTTCACTAATATTGCTGGGAGGCAGAATCACGTACCTACCAAAGCAGTAAAGATAACAAATAATCGAATACTAAAATCACGTTCGTCAGTTTACTCATCGATCTCGGAGCGATGAAAATATTCAAAGGAAACAGTGAAAGTACAGAGGTGACAGGTCGCAAGAAACTTGAGATAAAAAAACACCATTCCGTTAAACACATACTATAGGTATCTACTCGCGGATGAAGAATATAATAGCATAAGCAAAATGTATTTACTATTATCTAATAATCTAATATTATGGCGCGAATGTTTTTCTTTTATTCATCTGAAGTATTTCGAAAGGGAGTCAAAACGTGACACAACAAATATAATTTTGTAAAGAAAATCTTAGCTCTTGACATTTCATTGTTATGTGAAGATGCAAATCATCTCGTGAACATGGTGTTTTATCTTTAGGAACAGTGTATTTGATTCAGTGATTCAAAGCTCACTAGAATTTATTTAAATCCTGAATATTTATGTGATCATGTTACTTTATCAAAAAAAACATCCTTGAACATTAGCATCAATTAGATCCCGGAATATAAGAGAGATTCATATAGAGAGTGAAAGTATAATGCACAAAATAAATTTACCTTATATCAATATTTCATAATAATTAACTTTATATTCAGACGATTTACTTACTATGTTCTTCGATTTCCTATAAGAAAAACTAAAAACGCATTCACCATTTTCCTTTAATGTAGGTAAATCTTATTACCTATAAAATACATTCCAAACGGACTGTGAAATGACATCACATTTCTACTTAATTTAGTTTATATTTATTGAAACATCACTTGCAGTAATCATAAAAATATATTAAAAATATTTTAATAGGTACTTAATCAATTTGGTTGCCATGATGCTGTCATTTTTTAACCTATCTTGAACATCTTTAAACTTTTTAAAATCATTCTGTTATCTTATATAGTAAATATTTTTTCTACAATTTTTTTAAATTCCTACCATTCATGTCATGATTAAGATATTTTTACAAACTTTTATAATTTCCATCTCGTTAAGTGTAAGTTGAAAATGTATGTATTATTTTTTTAATTTACTGGAATAAAAAAGACATTGGTCTTATTATCGAGTAAAAAGTATCAAATAACAATTATCAATTAACAAGTATAAAAATGTAGCATTCATGCACTCGAATTAAGAATTAAGAAATAAAATGATAGCATGCGCACAAGTCTGACATCCGGGGTATTCATTTTTCAAAATAACCTCTGTCCCTGAGTCCCTGCTGGATAACTGAAAACAAGTGTTTAGAATTCCAAATTTTCAATAAAAATGGAAGATACCGAATCATTTTTCAAGGTACCCAAAGAAATACACAAATATTTCAAAATATGAGGTTATTTACATCATCGGCATGACCAATCCGCGTTCACCTCGTTAAATTAAAGTAAGAAAGTTAAAAAAAGTTGGCCAACTTCTACTTCTTATTCATTAATTGATAATTGTTACTTGGCTGCATGAACACTCCCATTGAAAAATAAGAAGTTCAACTTTTACTTGCTATTTGTAATTGTTAATTGTTACTTGTTACTCGTTAATTTGGGCTGCATGAATCCACACTTAACCAGAGAAAACATGGCTTAACAGACTCAGGATAACAGAAATAATGCGAGGCGGTGGAAAGAAAATTGGCGAAAAAAACTCCTGTTACCTGCTGAAGGAGATTTCAATTCGGACAATTCAAGGAATGGTTTTCTAAATTGTATCAGGCTAACAGAAATGCGAGGAGGTGGCCAGAAAATTGGCGAGAATTTATACTTCTGTCTTCTGTTACCTGCTGTAAGAGGTTATAATTCAATTTGGGCAATTAATTATATCTACATCTAAACGAATAGATGGTTGTCTAAATTTTGTCAGGTTAACAGAAATGCGAGGAGGTAGCCAGAAAATTGGCGGGAAATTATACTCCTGTTACCTTTTGTAAGAGGTTATAATTCAGTTTTTGCAATTATCATTACATCTCAACGAATAGATGGTTATCTAAATTGTAACAGGCTAACAGAAATATGAGGAGGTGGGCAGAAAATTGGCGGGAAATTATACTCCTGTTACCTGCTGTAAGAGGTTAAATTCAATTTGGGCCACTATCATTACATCTCATCGAATAGATGGTTGTCTAAATTGTATCAGGCTAACAGAAATGCGAGAAGGTGGTCAGAAAATTATCGGGAAATTATACTCTTATTACCTGCTGTAAGAGGTTATAATTCAATTTGGGCAATTATCATTACATCTCAACGAATAGATGGTTGTATGAATTGTACCAAGATAACAGATATTCGAGGAGGTGGCCAGAAAATTGGCGGGAAAGTATACTCCTGTTACCTTTTGTAAGAGGTTATAATTCAATTTGGGTAATTATCATTACATCTCATAGAATAGATGGTTGTCTAAATTTTGTCAGGTTAACAGAAATGCGAGGAGGTAGCCAGAAAATTGGCGGGAAATTATACTCCTGTTACCTTTTGTAAGAGGTTATAATTCAGTTTTTGCAATTATCATTACATCTCAACGAATAGATGGTTGTCTAAATTGTAACAGGCTAACAGAAATATGAGGAGGTGGGCAGAAAATTGGCGGGAAATTATACTCCTGTTACCTGCTGTAAGAGGTTAAATTCAATTTGGGCCACTATCATTACATCTCATCGAATAGATGGTTGTCTAAATTGTATCAGGCTAACAGAAATGCGAGAAGGTGGTCAGAAAATTATCGGGAAATTATACTCTTATTACCTGCTGTAAGAGGTTATAATTCAATTTGGGCAATTATCATTACATCTCAACGAATAGATGGTTGTATGAATTGTACCAAGATAACAGATATTCGAGGAGGTGGCCAGAAAATTGGCGGGAAAGTATACTCCTGTTACCTTTTGTAAGAGGTTATAATTCAATTTGGGTAATTATCATTACATCTCAACGAATAGATGGTTGTCTAAATTGTATCAAGCTAACAGAAATGCGAGGAGATATCTGAAAATTGGCGGGAAATTATACTCCTGTTAGCTGCTGTAAGAGTTTATAATTCAATTTTGACAATTGTTATTACATTTCAACGAATAAATGGTTGTCTAAATTGTATTAGGGTATCAGACATGCGATGAGTTGGCCAGAAAATAGCGGGATATTAGTCTTTATTATATTTCTGTGGATGTTATACTCATGTTACCTGATATAAGAGGACAGACATACATTCAGAATTTTGACGATTATCTGGATATGATTATAAAAATACAGACCCATAATTGTACAACTAGAACGTACAGACTCTAATAAATTCGGTTATAGTTTTTGTTAGAAAAATATTCAGATATATTGTCAGTCATAAATGCCTATTCAGATGTCATATTTCTAGGCTGATGTGCATCTAGATAACGACTAAAAAAATATTTTCCTTTTCTTAGTGCTGAAAAATAGCTAAAATGGAATAGTTATCTCTTGAACTCACGAATATATTGATAATATTGAGTTAATTGAAATAATAATATTGAATTGCTTGGCTAAATATCTTTCATATAGGTATTTTCCGAACAACCAGCGCTAAACGATATCCTGAATCATATATAGATATTACTAACTGAACCTGAGTTTTGAATTAATTATTTTTAAATATCAGCAGACATAAAAAACGTGAGAAAAAAACCTTCAGCGAATCTATGAAGACTAATTATTGAGACGTTGATATTTGTTATAAACGAATGTCGAAGTATCATCATAACGTTTTTTTAACCTTTACCTCTGATGGTAAATGTTTTATTCACAATGAAATCGACAACATAATATATAAATATATGGATTACGTAATATTAGCTGTCAAGATTTGTAAAAATCTTAATGAAATTTCTGTTCGGATATTGTTCCAGAGACCCCATTTCTCTATGAAGTTTGATGCCATTTAGAAGAAATGAATGAGTCATATTATGGGTCTCGGTCTCGGTAATAGTTTTATTTGGTTAATTCAGTAATTATCTACAGATGTAATATTTCGTGTTCCGTTGCGATTTAACAATTTGGACCTTCAGAAAGTGCTTATAATGTGGATAAATTGCGTTAAAGTTTCGATACATTGTTAATGTTGGTATGATGTGTTATAAAAATAAAATGTTGTCGCCATCCACGGTCGTCGCCATCGACATACATTCCCCATTCCCCCTACCCATTCTCAAAAGTAAATTGAAATGGTTCTGTCTCTTAAGATGAAATGTTGCAAATAAGTCTCGTGGCTAATGTTATCATTGAGATGATCTTTTCCCAGTCTTGGTAGATGCTAAATAATTATTGAAATGCTGTTGAAACTAACAAAATTACAAAAAGAAAACACTTGCGACACGGAATCGTGTCTCGGTATTTTTTTTTGGTACAGAGAACATTCCAGATTAGTAATAATTAGCTAAAATTGCAACATAATTCGACTTTTAGATTGAATTATGTCTTGATAATTGTCAAACTCCTTAAATTTGAATGAATACCAAATTCAAATTTCCTCTGCGGTTATATTTTTGAAAATTTTTCACCGACTTCGGTGAACATAGGAGGTATACAATTAAATTCGATTGCATGTTCGCTTTTCGACTGACTTCAAAAAAAAAAGGAGAAGGTAGACAGTCTGGTTGTATGTTTGCTTTTTTATGGCTGTTCGCGCGATTCGCAAAGTAAACGTAAACGTAGGTACTCCGATTTAGACGATTTTTGTTTCATTTGAAAGAGGAGAATTGAGAAATGGTCCCATATTGAGAAAAATCAAATCCAATATCTCCAAAATTCCATATGCGGGAATGTTTAAATTGGACATTTTTAAAAATAATCATAGGCTTCCGCGTTACGGTCAGAAATATGTGGTTCATGTGGAAGAGACATTTTTTTTTGGAAAATTAAAAGTTCGAGATTTGAAAATTAAAAAGGGGACCATATCAGGAAACGTTTAAATTTAACATTTTTTCAAAAGAGTTTCCGAGTTTCGCAATGGTAAAGTATGAAATATGTGATTTGCGTATTTCGGCTATGTGGAAGAGTAATTTTTTTTGAAAATTGAAAATATGAGACGGCCAAATTAAAGAAAAGATTATATATAGCAAGTTGAGTTACGGTTTTCGAGTAACAGCAGGTAAGTCAGAAATATGTATATTTTCGCCGCGATGTTTTGAGATCTCTGAATAATAACTAACAAGTACAAGCTAAGCCTATATCTTTTTGAGTATTAATGAACGTTCAACAATTTTCATGACTAATGTTACACTCAAAAATGTGAAATAAATATTCTTTACAAAAAATTGGACCGACTTTATTAGTTGTTGCACCGAAAAATACAAAATAATATTAATTCTATTGGTGCTGGTAGTTTTGGTATTTTTCAGTGCAACAACAAATAAAGTCGGTCCAATTTTTTGTAAGAAATATTTATTGTATTTATGTTCGCGCGTTCTGAATAGAGTGCTGCGATTGATGATGATGATTCCGACTGCGATGATTGTTCTTTTATTCGAAAGGCGACTGTTTAAAAATTCAAATTGACAATTAGAAACGTGACAACTTTTTAAGAAAACTAGGACCGTCTATTCTAGATGAAGCACAGAGAAATACTAATTATTAGGTATCGACACTGATACATTTTAAGTATCTTACTTAATCTTTTGCACAACTTTAAAATTACCAGTAGTACCAACAGAATAAATATTATTTCGTATTCTCGGTTTTTCGGGGCCTTATCTAATAAAGTCGGTTCTAGTGAAATGTTATTTATACTCTGAAGAATAACAATAAAATGTAGCTCGGCTATGATTTTTTTCAATTTAGACATTGCCGGATATAGTCTCTTCTTTAATTTGTTATTATCGATGGGACCATCTCTCATATAGTCCTCTTTCAAGTGCTAAAAGAATCATGAACATCGGAGCACGTCTAATATTTAAAAGGTGCGAAAAGACATAAAAAAATATGTAGACAAACAATCGAATTGTATACTTCATCCATTGGGAGGTCGATCAAAAATGATAGCTAGTAGAATATTCTCAAATCACCAGAAAGCTGATATGTTTTGGATTTAGGTATATCAGTGTCCAATAACCCATATATTTTCATAAACTAGAACAATATGAAGACAATGAGGCCTAAATTCACTGAACGGAAGAAACATATTATAAACTAATACAATACAAAAACAGTTTTTAAAATAAACGCTCTGACAACTAATTGATTTTTGTCATGGCAACCTGATTTCATTGTAAGGTAGGTACTCGAAGATTATTATACTGAAAATATATGAAACTTGTGGCAGCACCGAAATATTATGACGACTAAGTAGTAATCCAATAACAGTTGTAGTATCAAGTCACGGAGTAGTTGTTGTCCGTGCTATAAGTGTGTTAATGATAAGGTTTGCATTAGCATATACTATATATTTATAGATATTCAACGTGTATATATGTACAAACCGAATTATTTCGGTAACAGTTTTTTATAACATTATAAACGAGTTGAATAAAAATCCTTGGAATTTTAAATACACTTGAATCAAAAATATTCCAAATTATACATGTATAAGCATAATTTTTCGATCATAATACTAGTTAAATGATCATCTACGATTTTTAATTGCGCGAATCTAAATGCCAAACAACATTTACTTATTTTATTACCTTATTCTATTAATGCGTATTTTTGAATTCAGTAATAAAGCTTGTTTCTGTTTAAATTCATAGCATTAAATTATTTAGTAGATTTCCAATTCATTATTATCTACCCAATTACTAATATCTATAGTTAGTAACTTGCTGGACAGTAAACAAACTAGCCATAACTCATTGTAGTTTTAAGAAATATGATATCAATTTATTCAAAAATACTATCAATTTAGCTTATTGAAAAGTTTTAGAAATCGACAGATATTTTGATTTAAATTTATTATATAAATAATATATTCTAAGAATATGGAAATTTCATTTCACTCATATCTAAACTGGATCAACCGTATTACATAGATTAAAACTTAATTGACTGATTGTATAAATAAAGGAAAATTAATCATCATGACATCCATCAATTTTTTGATAGCAATAAATTCATCAACTATTGCCAAATAATACCCTGACAGGTTGTTATTCGTTTGTGTACACCTTGTAGAAGAGAAGATTGATCTGATAGATAATAATGTTTTATCTGTGGAGAATTATATAATTTTCTTTGCAACAATTATTATTGTTGCGCAGCGCCGTTCGGAGGGAGAAGGAGGCTTCTGAATCTGAAAGACAAGAGGAAACAATCTACTGCGGTTCATCACGAGCATGTTGCGTAACATTTTTTCTAACATTCGAAAGAAACAAAAAAAAATAACCGGATCACATGAATAAATTAGTAGGACGTGTGATACGTGGCGCCATCTGTCACTCTCTGTTCTGAAACAAAGATCTGCATCACAACAGTCATATACCTACTACTAATAAAACATTTTTTAAAATAGGAACGACTTTATTAGTTGGTGCACTGAAAAAATAATATTCTAGAATTACAACTGCACAACTCGTCTTTTTGGAGGTCTTGAACCTTTTCGATTCAAATAATTCATATTAAATATTTTTTATAATCTTTACCAAGTGTTGCCTGTTCAATTTTTATGTTCCTTATTAACTTAAAAATTATTTCAGGATATACTTTTCTCTGTACATTGAAGAGGAGGCGCAACTTTTACTCTTGTCTAATTGGATCAATGAATTTAAAACTATCATTAATATTTAATAAAAATATCAGTAAGCGACCCAATTTCCCGTTTTAATTTTTAATTGCAAATTAAACTCATAACATAGTGTATAAATATATATAATATATATACTTACTTATATGAAAGAAAGCATAAGTTATAACGAGCAGACTTTTAACGGTAGTTCTCCATTACCATTTTATGCGATATACACGAGATATTAGTTGAGGAGCTGACTTCAAAAAACCTGGCCGATTGAGAATTTTTGTTAACGCCATTTTGAAACTACTTGTCTGATCATGTCCGTTAACGAACTCGACAGAGATATTTGTACGATCGATTTTTACAGCTAATTTGAATTTGATACTTTATAAATGCGACCTCTATCGTAAAAAGATTTCGGTCTTCTTTCTTGACATGCCGTTGAATTTTTTTAGAAATTCGAAAGTGCGAACGTACGCAATTTCTATAGGAAATTTACCTAATAACAACTTCAATTTAATAAATTCAGGAGATTGCTCAAAAGAATATAGAATAAAATGCAGCATCAAAATTCAAAAAGGTTTTCTTAACATTCCTGTAATGTCGATTTTACAATTTCAATGACTCAATGGAGATATTACGTTCACGGAATTCAAAAACAATTCTAAATGGATGGAAATATTATCGCATTTTATATAGTGGTAAGATCTATTACATGAAATTGTATCAAAATATGGTAAACAAAGGCGGCCTAAGCGGTTTCGCACACTCTTTCGAAACTGCTATAGCAACATGATTATGAATTTAAACCAGACCTAAGGACATTACTTCGCCTCCTTACTTATAATATTATAAGATATTACAGCTTATGAATTATTGTTGGATTGACAAAGAAAATTATTAGTAACCATTGTTTCTAGATTCATTTTAATAGCTTTAATATATTTTCAAGAGGTTCCATAAGAAGAAATGGTTTTATCCACTAATTAGAATTATATCGACGTTAGCTTCCGTTGCTGATTTACTACAAAATAAATCATGTACACAATTCGTTTTGTTATTTGTTGTTATCGAACCCAAACAATCTTTTAACATATCAAAAGAACATTCGATCTTTCACTTCACAGTTTTTATTTGATTTGATGAAAGCTATGTTGGAAGATTAGTCGCTACTCTCATGACTTTCCCCTTCATTTCATTGTTGGATAAAAATAAATCTTCATGTAAGATATTGCGCAAGCATGTACTTCTTGAAGAAGATTCTCTTATTAAAATATACGCATGTAAGTATATATTAACCGGAAGAGGAAGTCTTCGGAAAGGAGTTTTCATGATTAAAAAATATTTATATCAATTTATTTATAATTAGTTTAGTAAAAAGCCACTTACAGTATCACTTTTTTGTCGGTCCGTTCGATCTTCTTATCTCCTAAGTGGTTGATATTTGATTTGTTTTGTTATCATTATCTCCTAGTAATAATTAATTCACGTTGAACAGAATTTCTCAGATTTATGGATTTCCATAATATTCAAATTTGGAGGCAAGCGACATATTTCATTTACTTAATCATCTCTATATTTATTATAATATTTGTTTATTTTTTATTCAAATACTGGAATTATTGATTGATTGATCATTATGCATTCTTGCATAATGGTTAGATTTATCAGAAGATGACTAATATATATGTTTATTTCCACTTCGTGTTATTAATAGACTCTGTAACTAGTCAATATTTTTTTATCAAATCGCAGATTTATCAATTAAAACAGAAGATTTAAAAAAAGGACCAATTGGAGAAGTTAAAAAGTTCCATGGGATCTTGTTTTTGCGTTTAAAAGGACCTTTCAAATAAGCACCATATCACTTACCATTTAATATTTTTAAGAGAGACAGAGTGTTTAAAACGGCGAAACAAATTTTGGTTAAAATGTTGCCTCCTTTGATATTATTTTGTATAACAACCGTTATATTTGTAAAATCGATCACCTACAATTTAGCGCCGGATCTGAATGGCATCACAAGGCAGAATTATTCAAGCTAGTTTGCCATTGCTCTCCATGGGATGATCAACGTATATACATATATATATATATATATATATATATATATATATATATATATATATATATATATATCTATGTCTATGTCAATGATCAGCAGGTATCTTAGACATATATAGTATTCTGAAGCGCAGACCAATACTTGAACATAATTACCGACACTAAAGATAAAAGCTAATATCGGTAGCGGTTTACTGAAGTTATACTTCTTTGGGCTCGTTGGGATGGGGTGTTGGTCGAGAAACCTTGTAACGCTAGAACTGAGAAAAATCGCCGATTATACGTTTACGTATACTTTTTTGTACTTTCTGGCTTTTGGAGAAATTTCCAATAATTAAATTATATATTAAATTTCCTTATTAACTAGCGAATTTTTTTTGAGGTAGTTATTGTTTTGATCATCCTGTCTGTCTGTCTGTCAAACCTATAACTCGGAAAATACTTAACCGATTAACACCAAACTTCGTACATAAATACGTAAGGGTAATAGCTCCTACGGGATTGATTTTCAGCTGTATGTCTGTCTGTGTGTGGTTACAAGATTGTTTTCGGTAGTTTTCCTCTCTATGCTAGCATAACTAGTTTATCATACTTTAGGAGGTGTATTAAAATTTTATTAGAATTGTGTGCGAATAGCCAAAGAAGTATAACTTCCACCGTCTGATCCGACAACAGAGCTATTTGCAGTTGCTCCTAAAAAACGGAAACATAAGCTAGCAAGCATACATACATAGTTATACACTGGTATAGCTTCACAAATGTTCATAACAAATGGAACAATAAAATAATCCCAACAAGAGATTAAAATCAGCTCATCACGTTTAAAAGTTACGACTATTTGAAATTCTCCGTGGCAGTAATTTTTGACCTCCAAGCGGATGCCTCTTCACGCCCGGAGGATGACGTCACAAGCAATGCTAATTCATCGGATGAAATAATAAAAAAACCATGTTCATCTATCTATTTTGTTTTTGACAGACTTCAAAAAAAGGAGAAGGTATACAATTCGGTTGTAAGATTGCTTTTTTTTATTTTTTTTATGGCTGTTCGCGCGTTTTGCATAGTAAACGTACTCCGATTTAGACGATTTTTGATTCATTCAAAAGAGGAGAATGGGGGAATGGTCCCATATTGAGAAAAATCAAATCCAAAATCTCCTTCCCTCCAAAAACCGCCCCCAAAGGGGGTGGAGGGGTCAATTTTTCTCGAAAATTGAAAATCCGAGACGACAGAATTGATGAAAATTCCATATCCGGAAATGTTTAAATTGGACATTTTAAAAAATAATCATACGCTTCCGCGCTACAGTCCGAAATATGTGTTTCAGCTATGTGGAAGGGGCAAATTTTTCTGAAAATCGAAAATTCGAGATTTGAAAATTAGAAAGAGGACCATATCCGGAAATTTTTAAATTGAACATTTTTTGAAACGAGTCACGGTTTCCGAGTTTCGCAATGGTAAAGTCTGAAATATGTGATATGCGCATTTCCGCTATGTACAAGCTAAATCTACCTATATCTTTTTGGGTATTAGTGAACGTTCAACAATTTCCATGACTAATGTTATACTCAAAAATATGAAATAAATATTACTTACAAAAAATTGGACCGACTTTATTAGTTGTTGCACTGAAAAATACAAAATAATATTAATTCTATTGGTGCTGGTAATTTTGAAGTTGTGCCGTTGTAGTTTGTTGTTGTCGGCACCAACTCCAAAAGAACCAGCACCAATAAAATTAATATTATTTTGTATTTTTCAGTGCAACAACTGATAAAGTCGGTCAAATTTTTTGTAAAAAATATTTATCATATTCCTTAACACAAATTGTTTCAACTTCATACCAATGGTGCTGGGGGATTGGACGATCGATTCCTCGTCAAAAACTTGTCGATTCTAATCATCTAGTCTAGTCCCACAAAAAGGGTGTGAGCATTTATTTATTCCGGTAAGAAAGATATAATGTACATTACGAGTCGATGGTCACAGTAGCAGCAGTGATTGTACGAACTATCTTTCTGCCATTTATCGTGAAGTACCTTGACCTAATCTTCGAAAGGATGATACCTTACTCATTGATCATTTAATTATATATACATAGGTATATCTCAACTATTATTAATCATGCTTGTTTTAAAAGTCATATCGCTTACTGCAATTATCTTAAACTGGAAAAATAATGATGATCATTGTGGAAATTGTTAGTTTTTCAAATTGCAATAAAACGAGGTTTAAATAAAATATTGAGTGTCAAAAAATCTGACATCTTCATGAAGAAATATTCAAACAGGATTAGAGACAAAAAAAATGGACCGACGTTATTAGTTGGTGCACTGATAAATACAAAATAATATTAATTCTATTGATGCTGTTACTTTTGAAGTTGTGCAGTTGCAGTTAGATTGATAACTTTTGGCACCAACTTCACAAGTACCAACACCAAAAGAATTAATATTATTTTGTATTTTTCAGTGCACCAACTAATAACGTCGGTCCAATGTTTTGTAAAAAATATTTATTTCACACTTTTCATTGTAACATTAATCACGAAAATCGTTGAACATTCACTAATACCAAGGAAGATAGTACTTATCCTATTACCCACGTATATTCCTGGTCTTTCATGTAGTTGCCTCAGATTTTCAATTTTCGAATGAAATTGCCCCCTCCAAATAGCGAATATACACATATTTGAGATTTTAACATCGTTTCCGGTTATTGTCCTATCTTTAATTCTGCCACCTCAGATTTTCGATTTTCGAGAAAAATTGCTCCCTTCACCCCGTTCGGTGATGTTTTTTTGATGGTAAGGAGATTTCGAATTTGAGTTTTTACGAATATGGGGGGACCCTTTCTCAAGTCTCCTCTCTGAAATGAATCGAAAATCATCAAAATCGGAGTACCTTTACTGTATTTCCATTACTATATTTCCATGCGCGCACGGACCAAAAAAAAAGCAGACAGTCGAATTGTATACGTCCTCCGTTTGGTTTTGTCGGTCAAAAATCGTTGAACGTTCACTTATGTTCAGATATTTCAAAACATAGCGATGTCAAATGCTGACGAATACGGTCTGTTCTTTAATTTTGCCGTCTCAAATTTTCGATTTTCAAAAACAATGGCTCCTGCACCTCCTCTGGGGAAAGTTTTTGTGGGAAGGAAATACTGGAGTTTAGTATTTTTTTAAATAGGAACATTTCTCAACAATCCTCTTTAAAATGAAAAAGAAACATCAAAATCACATGTTTACCTACATATACTATGCGAAAAGCGCGAAAATAAGAAAAACACTCACAGTCAAACTGTATACCACCTCCTACAGGGAAGTCGGCAAAAAACCTTTTTTTTTGTTATCGAAAAAATTATGGATATCAGAAAATAAACATTTTCAATAATTATTATTAAATTATTTCCGAATAATATGAGAACATTTTTGTGAAATATCAGGTGTACAACTGCCAATGAAATATACCAGATATTTTAGTAAAAAGTTTTTTTTATTATCATTACATGTTAGCAGAAAGAATAAGATGTGGAGATTGTGAAGCGCTTCAATCTGACCCAGAAATAAAACATACCAAAGAACATCTCGCCGTGAGACATTATTCTAACTGCACGTGAATGTATACGAAAGTGAGATTCTTCACAATGTTCTATGATTAGAGCACTTATGTAATAATCATTAACATTCTATGAACTATGGAAGTGTTTAATTCTTATTAAGATCAATGGTTGAGAATAATAAACATGGACCAAAAATGATGTACCTACACCTATATATAATTATTTATCCTGATAAGCTTGACCAACTTGTCTGTATTTGGGTATTTCTAGTACACGGTCAGCTGTCCATCAATTATTGATTCGAAGTTATTATAAACGTTGTGTTGATGGTAAAGAAATATCTTTCAATTTAAAAACTATATCTTTGTTTTTTTCTGAAACAGTGGTCCAAAAAGTTATTTGAGTAAAATATAGTTATTATTTTAATAATAATATTATTTTAATTTTGAGAATATATCAATATTTTTTTCAAAGTGAGTACCTTTATAAATGTTTTTTACCAAGAATTGGACCGACTTTATTAGATGGTGCACTGAAAAATACAAAATAATATTAATTCTATTGGTGCTGGCTGGTACTGTAGTTAGATAGAAGACTTTTGGCACCAACTTCAAAAGTACCAGCAACAATAGAATTAATATTATATTGTATTTTTCAGTGCACCAACTAATAAAGTCGGTGCAATTTTTGGTTATATTTATTTAACATTTTTAGGTGTAAGATTAGTCATGAAAATCATTGAACGTTCACTAATCACTAATACCAAAGATGATAGTACTCATCCTATTACCCATGTATATAAATATACTTTGCTTGTGGTTGTTATTATTCAGATATCTCAAAACATCGCGGCGGAATTCACATATTTCAGACTTTACCACTGCTGTAACTCGAAAACCGTAGCTTCTTTTAAATATGACCAATTTAAATGTTGCTACATATAATCTCTCCGTCAATCTGGTCGTCTCATATTTTCAATTTTCGAAAAAAAAAATCCCCCTCCACATAGCGGAAATACACATTTCAGTCTTTACCACTGAACTCGAAAACCGTAGCTCTTTTGAAAAAATGTTCAATTTAAACGTTTCCGGTCTCATCTCATCTAATTCTGCCGTCTCAGATTTTTGATTTCCAAGATTTTTTTAATATGGGACCATTTCTCAAATCACTTCTTTTTGTGACATGTGACAAGTTCCACACCTCTCAATGAGGTATTTTTTGTAAATTTTCTTCTACTAATGGAACAAATAAAGTATTATTATTATTATTATTTGAATGAATCAAAAATCATCAAAATCGGAGCACGTCTACTATGCAAAACGCGCGAACAGCCATACATAAAAAAGCAAACATACAACCGAATTGTATACATCCTCCTTTTTGGAAGTCGGTAAAAAATCTAAGATATTTTTTATGTACATACATACCTACAATAAAATCTGTATCACAGACAATTTTAAATATTTTTATTCAGCCGATATCAAATTTACTTGTAAGAAAACTAATAAAAAAATACTAAAAACAAAAATTTCAATTATTTTCAAATAATCTACGATTGGACAAAAATGATAGGACTTACTGTTGCATATCTATCAGGTAATTCCAATAAATGAATCGATTAACACAAACCAGGAATTGTTGTTAGTAAGAAAAAAATTGCAGCGTGAAAATTGTACCGAAACACCCGGACTTTGTCTTAAGAAACCGTACCGCCGAACAGACGCAAATGAAGATGACTACTACTCGGAACCAACGCCGAAGACGCGACTAACTAGAAGATGTATTAGAATCAGTCGGTGGAGATACTATAGGAGAACGGTATATCTCTCTCTTTCATTATTTTTCATTTCCTAATGGTCTTTTAAGGTCCTTTCACGAAGATTCACACGGCTCCTGTAGAACAACAAGGTCCTCTATCAACTAGTGAATGCAAAGATGATTTATAAAAAAAACTTTACCCAATTAAAAAACTATTTTCGTTTATTCATCATATTTTCATCATATCATATATTTGTAATTATGTCATCAATCGTTGACTAAATTTCGGAACCGATTAAATAATTAATAACACTTTTTTACAAAATAATATTAATTCTACTGGTAGGTACTAGGATTTTTTTGGTAACAGCATTAATAGAACCAGTACCAGTATAATTAATATAATTTTGTATTTTTCAGTGTACCAACTAATAAAATTGCCGGATATGGTATTTTCTTTAATTTTGAGGTCTAAAATTTATCGATTTTCGCATAAATTGCCTCCTTGGGAAAAGGAGATGTATTTTCTTTTTTTAATATGGGACCATTTCTTAACACTCCTTTTTTAAACGAAACAAAAAATCATCAAAATCAGAGCTCTAAATTTCACGGTTTTTAATTTTTATTACTTTTTATATCACTTTTAGAGAAAATAGTTTCTCAATAAAAATTGTGGATATTGTGAAAAATAAATTTGTAAATTACCTTGAGCAAAATTACAATTTCTAACAAACCTCGTATACGATTGACAAAAATTTATATCCGATTATTTCATTTTGGGTTTTAGCCCATGAAAAACTTTTTCTTAACTCTCAAATTGGACCACCAACAAGGGTTGTGTTTAGCGGAACCAATGAAAACTACCCACACTTTCAAACGCACCAATCATGTATCAGAAATTTGACATTGGCTCAACACAACGCATCTTGTGTTTCCATGTCGAAATAATCATAATAAAACTCTCAAAAATGTTAAGTAAATGCGACTAAGTGCGAGTCGAACTCTCACACGAAGGGTTCCGTAACATTGTAAAATCTAAAACAATGAAGAATGGATGGATTTGGTATATATTTTTTCTTATGCTGTGTTTTCTGTTTTAGCTGTCAGAGAAATATAAATAAATAAAATTTAGAATGTATTTGTTGTTATAGCGTCTACTTATGACGGTTCATAAGATACAGCCCGCTGACAGACAAAGGGACGGACGGACTTAGTATTTGTTGTTATAGCGGCAATAGAAATACCTTGTCATTCCCTGAACATTTCAGTTCTCTGTCCATGACTGTGCATGAGATAGAGCCCACTGACAGACGGACACAGGTGTCTCCGTAACAGGGTCCCGTTCTCACCAAATTGGTGCGGAACCCTAAAAAAATAGGAACAACTTTAATTGTTAGTGCACTGAAAAATTCAAAATAATGTTGATTCTATCAGTCGAACTGAATAAGTCAAACAATTGAATTTATTTGCAAAACTTCTCATGTACTGGATAATCTTTTTAAAAATCTTAAGGGCACAAGTTATGTTTATTATAATTTACTAGAATGTTAAATAACAACTTTCTTTGGTGGGAATGTGTTTTTGTAGTAAAAGTAATAGCACGAATATATATATATATATATATATATATATATATATATATATATATATATATATATATATATATATATATATATATATATATATATATATATAGGTAACTGGATAATATCCTTTATTGCTAATCTCATTGTTCTCGATTTCGTGTGAAAATATCAACAAAGATGGACTTATTTTAATATAAAAAAAGAATATCGCTTCCTTTCTTATATATGCAAATCATAGTCAGGAAGTCTTCGAACTATAACTAAGTAATAGCTTGTTGCGATAGTGTTATATTATTGAATATTTTATGTAATATTTCAACCAAA
This sequence comes from Crioceris asparagi, assembly GCA_958507055.1. NCBI lineage: Eukaryota > Metazoa > Arthropoda > Insecta > Coleoptera > Chrysomelidae > Crioceris > Crioceris asparagi. The sequence continues at coordinate 14,775,336 of OY293833.1, read as the reverse complement.
TTATAGCTATGTGTTTCTTGGATATCTAACATCAAACATAATTTGTTTTATTGTATATAATTTATTTTTTTCTCAAAATCTATGATTCAGAAATATGAAACATCACCACCATGATTAAAATGTAAGTACCTACCTAATTGCTTGGCTACTTGTATTTTTCTGTTATTGTCGAGTGAAAAAATAAAAGTCCCATGATCTTCCATTATAATTTCATGGTATTTTTGTGAAGATTCAACAAAAATTCTCAATGAATTACATCTTAAAGTTTAAGGTTAAAACGGATATTCTCTAATCTTTACTTCGCATCTCAATCAAATAAGTCATACGAGAAATGTGTGTAATCCTTATTGTTTCCATTGATTATCTACGGAATAATCGCGAAATCGTGATACCATCCGACATTTTATTCGTAAAAGGTTACCTACTACATCTTACATCGCCTCACACGGTTTCAATGCTTGTTTTGAACACAAAATTTTAAATTGCATGTAGCCCGTCGCTAAGACGTAGTTTATTTGTAATTTAGTCGCTAAGTGCGCCTTGGCGAAATCTTAATAGATGTACAATATTTATAAATAGAAATTTCATACAATCTTGGAAAAATACAGCGTAAAGGGAAGATCGGCAGAATATGGTAGTTTTGATTTGGAAAAGTTTCAATAATTCTTCTGTGAGACTCATTTATCTTATTTACATTGACAAGTACTTGAGAGTAGAAAAATAAAAATACCAAATTAATTGTACATATTTTTATTGTATATCTGGATCCATTCTTTATATATTGATATTAACAAATGAGTACAAAAAGTCTTAGGGTTAAAAAAGCTGCATTCACTGCAACTCCTGAAGGCCACCCTTTAAGTCTTATGTTTTTTTTTTAAATATACGATTGACAATGCTGTAAAACAGAAATTAAAAAATAATAGATTATATCTAATAAATAGGATTTCCCAATAAATGGTGTAGAATCGAAAATATGAGTGTAGAATGTAGCATATTTTTTATACCTTTTATTTCAACATAAATAAGTACTAGAATAATTCACCACACATTTATGAATTGGTCACTTAGTAAGACTCCAATTGGAAGCCTGTGGAAACTTTTAACTATAAAAAAACATATAAAAGAAAATAATAAGTTCACTTTAATAAATTTCTATGAACTGGAATAAGAAAAAAATTGCACTTTCCATCGACACATCTGCCTTCAAATATTATCAAACCGATACTTAATATAAGACGGTTAATTTTCGTACAAATATTTTTCTCGTGAGCACAACGCTTGTCGTAAAAATTTCATACATACAGGAATGCAAGGTTCTCACTGCGTTCATTAGATTAGAAATACATATAATCACAGAAAATAAACAAAATATTCAACAAGCAATTGAAGGGGCAACTATTGAAGGCACAGGCAATATATTTATTAATACATGATATTTCAGAGATGCACGGGACTATTTGTTATGTACGTATTCTCTAGTATGATGAGATAATATTCATGGGTCCTAATTCAATTCGAGTCTCATTTCCCAAAGGATTTTTTTTCTACTCTCGTATTAAACAGCCCCTATTACCTATTATACATATAAAGTTAGAAAGCTCTATCTGTATAATAATCTCAAAACCTATTTGCTTTCTTAGCTTTTAACGCCCTGTAACTCCGCTATCGATCAAAATCGGATCCATGTTTATACAAACTTTTTTCTATATTTTGTACCAGAGAGTACATACCTCAAATAGTGTTGTGTAGTTCTCAAACATCCTATATATGATGATGCTAGTGATATATTTATAACACGGTTCCGATTAAATGGGATGAGATCCAAATCAAATAACCATTCAAAACATACTTCAAAACAGTCATCATAAATTTCAAAAAATACTTGGCTTGAAACGAGTATGACGAAGACTTTTATTCTGCAGTAGAGCATATTGATAATAAGAATGTGATTCCACAGAAATAAGTTCAATCTAATAGCATTTTTAGATCGAACAGATTTCTCTGATCCTTTGAAAAAAAAGACAAATTGGCAATTATAAACAATAATCCCTCAACCACGATGATCAAACCCCAACTTTGATCAGTATTAAAACCAAAATACTACGAGCTCGAATCCAAAGGTTTGTTCTTCATTTGATACAAATTATATTGGCAATAAGATAATAATAATATAATAATCTAAACATTTTCTGGGTTCATTCTGTCTACAGAAGGTTCGGTGATAATCTGAAATTGTATCAACATCGAAGTATTTGGTGTTAACTGCTGAGATATCCTTAAGTATTAACTTTTCTCATTAAATTTTAACTGTAGATACTTTCTGCATATATGTATTTATATAATTCCTTTATAATCAGAATTATATCTACAGAATGGATGAGACGATACATAAGCGAATCAATTAAAAAATTTAATTTATTTTTCTGAAATAAAAAATTCAAAAGAGCAACAACCTCTTAGAGAGAATCACTTGTTAAATATAAAGTCCTATTAAATATAAAACATAATGTACATAAAAGAGAATGTCATGGAAAATAGTGTTTTAAACCAATTTAAAAAGACTTTTTTTAAGAATAATCAACTGTTTTTCAAGCACCTTCTAAATAACATAACACCTACCAATATTTTTAAACAATATATAATTAAATATATAGCAACCCAAAATACCAATTGTAGCAAAGTTCAAATAAAGTATTCACTCCATTACGGCTCCATTATAAAACATATGGAAGACGGTTCATCCAACACAAATACCGACTTATATGTCCCAAGCAGCTTGTTAAGTACTACTTGCTGCCTTAATGTATACACGTTGAAAATAGCGGCAATAATTTGAGTATGTATGGAAAATATCAATATGAAATTTAAGAAAAACTATTCGTAGGTTTGCCGTATGATACGTATCTAGATCCTGGTTCAAAACAGAAACCATTTTTTATAGGAGTGACAACAATATATCAATAAATTTCATATAAATCGTTATTGTATGAAATAAATTGATACATAAATACTATATATATATATATATATATATATATATATATATATATATATATATATATATATAAATGAAAATAGTATAATGCTGTTTCTAATTTGTATATTTTATTTTTAAAGCCGCTATAGGAGAATCCAGACCATGTACTTTCAGTTAGTTAGTTTGGACCAGGCAGTCAGGGATTCCAACGCGCACTTGGCTCATCAACGACCACGCGTCTTCCGAACCTGGCCATGTTGTGCACTTGCACTGCATAATTTCAATAAATTGGCCAGTATTAGCCAGCTCTCAAGCACTCATTACCTCTTTGTAGATTAATGAGAAGTGCATCTCTCCGCTAATATTTTAGCAGCGAACACATAAATCCTAAACAGGCCGTAGCTGGAATTGAGAGAATGTCAGGACAAGTTAAATACTTTTTATGTTTTTTTTCTGAATCTGTATATATATATATATAAATATATCGATATATTAACGGTTGCCACCATCTATTCATTTGTGCCCAGATAGTTGAACATGTAAATTAATATTATGGACTACTACTACGAAATATGAAAATTAGTACGGTAAAGAAGAAAACGCGAATTCTTCACAATTTATCAAAAGTGAAACAAAACATCATCATTAAGGATTTGTGTAGATGTTTCATTATAATTCCACACTCCAACAGTAAATGTAAGTTAATATCAAAATTTTATACAGGGTACATATTTAAAGTATCACTAAATATAGAAATATTCGGTCTTAAAGACCTTATATTTCTGGAAGATCTTGGCACAATGGACAATCGAGACCCTGTGTTTGATATTTTTTTTCATGTAGAAATGTTCAATTTTTAAAGTGGCTTCTAATTTTATCCAGTGATACATAACATTATATAATACCAAAGTTGTGTCCAGCACAGTTCAATAAGTACACAAGAGTCAGTTAAAGCTACAAATTAGGATATTGTAATGATTCGGGTCTATTTTCAATACTCATGAGACATATTCAACAACAGCATTGATTAGAAATTTCAATTTTATATGTTTTTCACATTTCATTCGATAAAAATAACACCAATTTCCACACAATTTTGCATTGAAAATAAACCTAAATATCATAACAACGAAAAATACTGTCTGTAGTACTACATTGAGTGATTCATAAAATTGAGTCATAGTTGCATCTAATATGGGCAAAAATGGCCTATCCCACAAAATTGTTTAAATGCCGAAAGAAATTTAAAATAAGGCCACTTTGCGCCTCCGTTTTTCTATTATTTTTGAATCCCCTGTAAATATGACTCAAATTTAAAAATCGCGAGTTTTACTGTATATATATATAACTAGATATGGATTTTAGATAATCGAATTGTATTCGGGTTTGTTTCTTAGAAAATAAATATTGAAGTGTTTGCAATACTTGGAAAATATACATAAATTATAAAAAAATATATAAAAATCTATAAGAATATGATGGCCTTGAGATTCTACATGAATCATACAAGACTGAGCCCGCCACCTAAGCAAATAAGGCACAAATTCAGTGGTCCCCTCTTAGGAGCTCCAAAAGGAGATTGAAACTGGGTGCGTCACCGTCTTTTGATTTTATAGTCAGCATCTCCTTGCCCACCTACAAAAGCAACAATAAATAATGATGAAGGTATGTCTCCAATCTTGAAAAAAATCCACTTATAAGCCAGCCAATTCTTATACGTTTTTATAAATATGTATATTGTGTATAGAAAAAAAACTGTTTATTTAAAAAAAATACTAAAATAATGAGTGACCACATATCATTGTTGAGAAAAAGGTCTTGGATTACAACGACAGCTTATACACATAAACTGTGTTACAACCTTGAACCAAGAGGGATGCAAAACTACCTAGGCACCATTGGCTAAAAATTATGATAATTTAGATATGAATTTCTCGGGGGAAAGTGAGATATTTAAGTTCTTATGTTGAAAATTATTGTATATAGACAAAAACAAACAAGTTTAAATGTAGTGACCGATAACATTTGATGTATTTCCAAATCTGTATTGTCCCTGACATAGAATTATTTACTTACCTGACAAGTTCGTTGCAACTCAGGTATGCGGAGAAGTAATTCACCAAACTTTGAGGGGCTTTCCGGATAATGAGACAATGTATAATCCTGCAAGGCTTTCAGAGCATTCTCTTGGGAAATTCGAACTTTTTCTGCTTCTCTCAAGCCAGACGTATCTAATAAGATAATGATTTTTATAAATACATATTCTGCATTTTTAGAACAATAAAATGAATTCACAATCACAACTTACCAGAAGTAAGAAGAAGAATAACCTTCATGGCTATATACTCATATTGGTCTACCCGCAACCTTCGCAACTGTTCAGTAAAATTAAGCATACGTTCAATACACGCCTGCATGCCCATCTCTCTAGCCTGAGCTAGAGTTATGCTTTTTCCCAGCGATACTCTTATCTCACCTGGGCTGGATACCGATCGGAAACAGCATGAAAATAGTAGCAATTCACACCAGGAATTTATGAGGAGACAAATTTGATCATCAATCTAGATAAAAAAAAGAAGGTATTATTCAAAACAAACATGATATTCATAAGAACTGACCGATATATTCTTGAACAGAGGAAGACTTTTACACCACTTAACTATCTTGTAGAGCCTGTGGTCGGCTATATTACAAAGATTCACCAAAAAATCGGGATTTGTGTCAGTGGAACCAGCTAGAGCTGTGCCAGCTAAAAGTGGATGAGTGGCAAGGTTATGAACAGCACTACCAGATCCTTGTTTTCCCAAATGGCCGTCTGTATGAAGCTTTTTCAATTCATACTCATTATAATGCCAAAGATGTTCCACATCCATTATTTCCTAAAAAAACACGATGAAGATTGATTTTGATCAGATATGTTCAAGAATTTCTTCAACCAACGTCACTTATGGATTAACTGTAAAACAATAGATGACGCCACCAGTACTATTCTTTCTATTTAACTCGGAAAGTTGATTTTTGTGTACTACTATCAATCGGAGTAGAATATATATATATATATACATATATATCAATAATAGCCCTATCATAAGACCAATAATAATTTTACCTGCAATAGTGGTGGGACGCCTTTCGATCCTGGCATAATGGTTCTTTTGTGATTCGGTGATCCAGTATCTGGTGGTTCTAGTTTGATGGTGAGACTTTCGCTACTCATATCTTGTCGTAGATCAGACATACTAGCACTCAATTCCGGATGATTGGCAAGAGAAGGTGGCAGAGAATAAGAACACTGGTATGTTGAACGTCCACCTCTAGTTCGATCCTCTCTTATAGCTTTAACAATCAAATTAAATTGAAATGGGTACTCATAATGCTCCATATTATGAAAGATGTCAATGTTAAAAAAGTGTACCTTCCAATTTCATTCCGCTTTGAAGACATTTATCAAATCTACAGGCCGGACACTTTTTTCGTGTAGCAACTGTAACTGGACATTGAGCTCCTCTCAAGCAAACATAGTTCTTCCTATTCTGTACGGTGCGTTTAAAAAAACCCTTACAGGATTCACAACTGAATATACCGTAGTGAAATCCAGATATCTTGTCACCGCAAATCGGGCATGGGCTATTAATCAGCTGTAAAATTGACACATTTATAAATTAGATATAAATTGATTCATTTATCTCTAAATAATGGAGTCAATAATCAAAACTGTGGTTTTCACAGAGAAATAACGAGACACCGTATCTGTAAATTTTACTTGTGAATGATAACTGAAAATTTTGAGATTGTCGGACCTATGAAATACCATTATTTAAGCAATCATATCATGTTTATAATAACACTGTTAAAATATAAGCTGAAATATATCTCTTAATTCATAATAATATTTTACAATAAGAAGATATGCGATATATTCACCTGCTGGCGTGATATGCCGGGTTGGGCAAGCAAGGCGGCATGTAATCCAGTCTTATCTTCAGATTCCTCAAGAGTATCTTGTTCCGTTGGAGGATGCTGCACCGAGGAATCTTCTTGAAGGCTATGATATAGTATGTTGTGATGCAAAGGGCTATTGTGGATAGAATGTGTGTGACGTCCCTAAACAAATGTAATATGATTCAAATGTTTTGTGTTATAAAGGAAACCGTTGTTTCACATCTGAAATCAATCATAGATTGATGTAGCATAAGTGATATACCTACCTGGATAGGGCTGTGTGTGGGTGAGAACTGTTGAGTAGGTGAAGCTGAAACAGAGACACTGCTGTAGCTACAGCAACTGGAGTGGGATGCATCACTATTGTTGCGACTGAGATTTGGTGTGATCATGCCGTGGCGCTGGGTAAGCGGACTTTGGCTAGGTGAACTAAAGACACTGTATGCTGAATGAACAGCCGAATCTGGGCTTGGAGTCGGTGGTATATTCTGACCATTGTGGCTTAGTGATGGCACACCTGTTACGGTATGCCTTTGACCCAGTAATGGTGAGTTATTAGGTGTACTATGTAAGGAATATGTGCCTAATGGTGGTTGCTGAAGTTGAAGTATTGGACTTTCTGTAGTGTCAGATAAGGAATGTTTCGATTGAGGCATTGGGAGGTTATCTGACATCTGAAAGACCTTTTCAATTAATAACCAGATTATCCTCTATTAAAGATAAATGCTTACCTGCGTAGAATTTTGATCATTCATACAAATGCCGTCCATATCACCATCCGAAAGCTCACCCTCCCAACTCATGGGCCTCGGAATATCGTCCTTTTTCTTCTTTGACCTTATATTAACCGATTCAAAATCTATTCTAGCTACCTCTGCGTCTGAGCTGTCGGATATGTCATTTGAATCTGGAATCAGCGATAAGTTTCAGCCATAAACTAACGACAAAAGATTTATTATCACAAATTATCAACCTATGTCATCTATATATGAAACATCTGTCAAGTGCTAAACTTTTTGCCAACAATAGAATATATTTGGCTATCATGAAACAGATTATAGCACAGCAGGATTGAATTTTTTTGATATTTTATGGTAGGAATATAAGGGTATTAAAATTTATTATTTGACATACCGCTCATAATGTTAACCATCGGGTTAGACCCACTGCGAGGCCTTCTGGGCAGTTCCTTCATGGATGAGTGCTGATGATGGCCATGGTGGTTACACCTATGAGCATCACGGTCCACGGATGGGACTGGGGGAGACTCCACCTTGATCGTTGTGACAGAAACATTGGGCGATCTTCTATCTGCCGCCATCGCACTAATATGAGGTGAATTGATGATACTACGAGCATACGTTGCGTATCTATCAGCTTACCCCGATGGTGGACGTATCAGAGATCGACGGTGGAAGCATAAAGTAGAGCAAGTAGCGCGACAAGCATTCACTGAAAGAAAAACCAATTGTTCAAAAGTTACTCTTAATATTAAGAATTTCAAATGTATGTTTTCAACAATTTTGTTGGCAAGATTTGAAAACAATACTTACTTAGGTATCCTGTAGTTCATATGGAAGGCTACTGCTTCTCCTCAGAACTAAAAAGGCAATTAAATAAAATTGTTATATAGCAAATATATCGAATACTTTGGTGTTTGAAGAATCAAAAAGTGTTATTTATAACTAAATATTTTATTGTTTTTGATAATTCTAATACAAACACATGATCCAAACATATATCCACAAAGCAGGTTAAGTGAACAAAAATTTAAACCATCAAAAAAGGATAGCATAAACTTGTATATAGAAAGAGAGATACAATGCTGTTAATATGAGTATTTTTGTAATCAAGAACTACAGAAAGTTCTTGATAGATACCAATGTGAGAAGAGGTTTCAAGAAACAGGTCAGATTTTCACCACAAGCGTGAATATTTCAGCTTGAATGTTAGAATAAACAAGTATTCATAATCATGATTTCTAATGATCACAAGAATGTTATAGTTACACCACACCGGTTCTCTGAAGTTTTAATAAGACAACGCGATAGACGAACGAACAAGCGCTATAACCTGGTGTAGATACATAACATACGCTACACATCCAGTACACGGTGTCTGTATGTGTTTATAGAGAGGTATTTGAACGTCCTTGGGCCGGCCCTGTTGGGTCACGTGACCGGCTAAGTCGCGACCTTCAAGCCTTGTACAGTACACTCGAACTCTTGCCGTGTATATACCTGTCACCTGTCACCGTTTACTCTTCCGTATAAGCGAGAAAGAGACGACAACTGATTGAAATATTGTCATCTTATACCTATGCTCACCTTGGGCCTGAATCACAGAATATTTTCTAATTAACATTCGAAACGGGATTTTCGATATATTCGCATGAATAAATATTTCATCCTTTTGAATGTTTAGATCACACATGAAGCTTTTAAGGAACTGTTTCTTAGATACATAACAATATACACATATGATTTAACGTCGATTTTATATCACAACTAGCTATTAGCTAAATCTAAATGAGAATCGGTCGGGGACAGACGTTAGCCAATATCACTTCTTAACTTTCACAATGCACGTAATATGTAATAAAGTTATTACCAACGACACTCCCTCGAGACCTTAAGTTACGACTCCAATTGCAGCAGAAGCAGCACATTTAATTGTTGCACCGAACCTGCTTTGTTTAATTTAAGCTGCTCTCTTGATACCTTAACTTCAAATTCTTAACGATACTCGACAGAAACTCACACAGTCCGTTGCCAAACGTAACACTGGTTCATTCATACTAAAAAACAACATAAAAAATCAAGTGAGTTCAGGATCCCATCGTCTGTAAAAACAATGGAAATTAAAAATCTGCTACCGTCCACGACCAGCGTGAACTTAGCTGCAAAATTCAGCTGCTACAATTCCCGAACGTTTCCGACTATCCAGTGGCGCTGCATCCAATATAATAAAGTTTATATTTATTAAAATGATAATTTTTAAATATATAGAAGCTAATTGATTTATTATGATAACAAAACATGCATTCGTGTTTATGATGTTATTCTTAAGCGTTTTTTATTTTCTTCAGATAAATACTTGACAACTTTGAAATACCAAGTCAAATCAAATCTAGGGTAGGCAATTCGTACTACAAAAATCAAGGACAGGTAGGTATCCTTATTTTTTGATTGGATGGAAAAAAGATCTATTGGAGAATTTCTCAACTCAAACTTTGGTTTGTAAAATAAAAAAGTAGAATTTCACGACATTTATCTAGGCTGTGGCAAGATGGGCAAAACATAGAATTCACCCAACTGGTACATCGCTGATTCTAAGACCGCCAAGATTTTATCTATGCCGCCAAGATTCAAAATGTCAGCGGCTATGTTCATGTTAGTCACAACAAGGCACTAAAGCCAGAGAACACTACCTGACTACCTCACTAACTTCGTATTTCGTATATAAATATTTTATCTATGCTCCCTAAAGCACAACCCAGGAAGTCAGGGAGCAGTAGGTATCAGCAGAGAAATGGGTATCAGTAGGTATTTTGATAAGATACGAGCACAATACGAGGATTTATGACTTTTGCTTAAATAACACTTCGAAAATTAGATAATTTCTGTTTAGTAAAATATTAAAATAAGTAAGTAAAATAAGGGAAGTATTGTATTCACGTAAAAAATCGACCTCGAGATTTTTGCTGATATTTATGTTTTGGGGTTCCTAGATCACGAAAATCATGGTATCTCAAGTCTGTCGGTCTGTCTGTCTGTAGTCTGTTGGCGTTGTAGCTCAATAACGGCTTGACCTAGGACAACGAATTTTGGTGTGCATATTGAAGGACTACCGGCGACACAATGTAAGGGTTTTCGTTAATCATATATACAGGGTGTCCAAAATATTAAGTGTCAATATAAGAACGGTAGAAGCGACGAGGTTGTTTCCATGAGCAAAAAGATGTAAGTTATTTAGGTCGATAAAGATACATTCTCGAAGCGGGGTGGTTTGTCGAGGGAAGTCATAGGTAAAGGCTTGTACCAATTTTTTTATGTATGTTCGCCTTTTCGGCATAGTAAAATTAAAAGTGCACCTGATGTGATGATTGATGAAAAAAAATACCTAGAAGGATAAGGAACAGATCATTTCCGGTAACATTTAAACTAAATATTATAAAAAATATATTTCTTAAGTTAGGTAGTAGGAAAGTGGAAGATTAGCATAAGCGCTCACTTTTCAAAAACCTCATAGGTGCTTATCGAATGCGATTTATTATCTATTATTATAGGTAGGTGCTAATTATATTTTGAAAGCGTTGAAATTTTCCCCAAGACTATTATTCGGCAAATTCGGGATTTATATTTAAATCTTGTACCCTCTGTTGCTGGTAGGTGGAATTACCTGGCAGAGTCAAGCTAACTTTTTAAATTTCTGAATTACTTTTCTCAGTTTTAGCAGTGTCATCTCTAGTATCATTTGAAGACCTCAGGATGATACTAAAGACAGAGACGTCTCAATTTTGTGTGTAAATTAAAGTCGCCAGGGTTTCTCATGGGTGCTCGGCACCCACGGAAACCCTCCTCATGGGTGCCAAAGATGTTCCTGGTCTCAGGAGTCGGCGCCTATGAAGATTAGTTCAGATATATTTTGAAATTCTAAATATACTTAAACTATTAGCGATTTTTATGACTAATGCATCACTCGACAATGTGAAATAATGAACTTTTTACAAAAAACAAGATGATGGACTGAAAAATACATAATAATATCATCAGTTCTATTAGTACCCTCTGCTAATTTGCGGTAGGTGCTATGATTCCTTCTATCTACCTATTCTATGCACAGCTGCGAAATTTCATGTACCAATAATAGAATAAATATCATCAAAATCTGTTGACTAATTGATTATATTTTATTATTTTCGGAAAAATACTTTCTGGTATAAATTGAAAGTACTTCCAATTTTTTTTTTTATTATCGATCATTTAATAAAATGAATATTTTTAAATTATAAATAAACATGTAATTAATTAGATATATTTGCATTTCATGTGATTCCTCCATTTCTAGAGTGACTTTAAGTCAAGTATGTGGCACAAAGTCGGTACTACTGGTGCAGGTCAGCCTTCAAGAAATTTGTGACATTGATAGTAACTTCAATGCTATTAGAAAAGGCAGGGTGCCAATATCATTTGAGCCCATTGTATCTACCACATTCTTTTTATCTCTATTATTTCGATGATAAATTATTTATTTAAGGAATTATCTAAATAATAAATAATTTCTATTAGACACGGCAATGCTGCAGATCTAAGCATTATTGCATTTTTCATTGTCAAACTTTTCAATCTTTAGAGCTAATATTAATCCATTATATTCCTTGATTGATAAAAATTGTATCTCATCAATGATCGATTTCTAAAGACAAAAAAAGAAAAATATAAAAGCTCACCATGTTACACACTCTATCAATGTTCTCAAGGGTCTTGTATCTATCTAGGTACTTGATTAAAACATTTCACGTTCTCTTGAGACGTCGACATGATTTCCAATCAACGGACTAATCTATCAACTATATAATATAGTTTCTTTGTGCCATAACAACATCAAATTGTTTCTACTAAATAATTTTCTTCTGGTCAAATGTTTTGATTGAAAAACCTTGCTATATACTCCTAATTGTTTTATTGGATCACATCTTCAGGCGTTCAAGTGCCCAGAATAGACACTATTAAGTCAGTTCAATAACAGAAAGGTTATGTACATAGTATAACATTTTTTTTCCACAAAATACTTGAAAATATATATATATATATATATATATATATATATATATATATATATATATATATATATATATATAAAGAGAACTATAATTCAGTATTACTGAGATAGATATAATATCAAAATGAGAATGCTATATATATATATATATATATATATATATATATATATACATATATATATATATATAATATATATATATATATATATATATATATATATATATATATATATATATATATATATATATATATAAGAAGTTGGAATCAACTTTTAGGAATTTCTATAAAAATGTGTTATATTTAAGAAAAAATTTGATTTCGAAATCTTCTTCATAATCCTACAATCTTGAAATAGAAGGATTTACTTCGAGGACCTTTAGGTATTGGGAGCCTATAATTATTATTCATAATCTAAATTGACTTAATTCTTCTTGGCAGGTTTAGCAGCTGCAGCTGGCTCATCTTTGTACCAGTCTTCACTGTTAAAAAAAATGAATCAATTATTAAAATCATTCTTGCAACGACTTAAATGTTAAATTCCTTACCATCCAGGAACATTTTCTGGAGCATCACACCTCTGTGATTCTTCATTATATACTTCTCCTACTTGACAACCCAAGTCTCTAGGCTCCACACCGTTAAGGCAAACATAGAATCTTTGACAGTCGGTGGGATGAGCGAATTTTGGGTGAACCACTAAGCTGCCGTTGGGATCTTTTTGACCTTCTGTTGGGCACTTGAAACCGTCCTTTAGTGTATCTATGTAATAAAAAAAGATTTATTAGTAAGATTTCATCATTTCATAGATTAGAAAAAAAATTACTTGATGTGGCAATACATCCTTGTCTGCCAGCTGTATCAGGCCATACACATGTTCCGGAGAATTCATCGAAGTGTAGACCAGCTGTGCAAGTGATTTCTGTGTAATCACCTTGAATGCAGTTATAGAATTTGTTGCAAACGGCCGGATCTTCATGAGCGAAGAAACCATTCAACCTTGGACACGGGCCTTTTGGTGTAGGATTTTCTGCAAAAATTCATAGTATTTATATGCATTATATATATTATTCAATCAAAAACATGAATAGCTAACAATAGTATAATACATCATTTTTGAAAACAAGGAAATACGTGTTAAATATGCCGAAGGTATACTTTCAAATTAAAGAAAAAAATCAGCAAACTATATGACAAAATGTTAGTCGTATATACCCTTGAGAATGTTCGCATAATACATTAGCTATAAATGTGTTCGTCATAAAAGAAACGAATTATAGGTGTGTCGGGATTATTAGTATTAGTCATGTTTTTTCAAGAAAAGATGTGAAGGATAACGAATACCTTTGTTTACATCTGCTGCAATTATAATGAAATTTTTCATTATTATTCATTACAATCATTTACACATTGAAAACCTCCGTTATTTAGCAGGTTTATTTCAGTACCTAGTAGCAGAAAATAGATAAGTAATTCAATGGTGATACAACTTACGTAATTCTGTACGATCTCCACAGTCAACATTGAATGGTTGATCACACTTGTTTCTTTTCCTGATCAGTTGGTCAAAAACCAAACCATCAGGACATAGCCTTTCTGTTGGAATACCGTCAACGCAGTCGTAATATTTGTCGCACTGTCTGGAATCCTCATATTGGCCATCTTTGGGTGGGCACTTGAATTGTGCATCTATTAATTTTGAAGAAAATAATTAACATTAAGTAAACATATTCACATAGAACATATAGATGTTAAGGTAAATAATAGAAAGGTTAATTCCATTCGGTGATTGCAAGGCCGTTGACTCCCAGCTCAACATGTGAAACCTTTACGATGAATTCCACCGAAAGACATTTCAAAACCAATCCCTCAAATTCTACCGCAAGCTTTTTAAGAACCTCACCCACGTGCAAGTACGTGTCGTGTATGTATGTATGATATGGGTACGTTGACATTAACCTCGTTAGTATTTAGTATATTCTTAAGAGCCCCATATTTTAATTTCATCACCTTAAGATTGGTTTGATGAAAATGCATCTCTGACCTTATCTTCATCGCGCTTTGGTAAATGTTAAATTACCATTGATGACCGATATTTATTATAATTTCGGAGAAGACATAGGTATACCGGTTTGCGGTCTCTGGTATTACACAACATAAGACACCTTTCACTTTTAATGTTATATAAAACATTATTCGACATGAGCGTATCTGTACAAAACAATATTGCTTAAATTTTATAAAACTTCTAAAATATATATTAACATTATTGTATATTATTGTTATCTGCCATTTCACTAAAGCTTCAGGAGTGTTTTGGAGGAAATTATGGCAAATGATACTTTCAAATTTCTGACAACTGTATTATTTACATACTTAGATATTGTAAATTTATTGAAAGGACATGTTGAGGGGAGCATTTTTCTCGAAAATTATTTGGCCTGTCGGATAGGAAGAAATCATTTGAATTTTTTGCCACTATAATTTTAAATCACTGAAAATATTTATCATATTGGTAATATGATTGAAAAGGTAACAGACATCAGGGGAGCATTTTTCTCGAAAATTATTTGGCCTGTCGGATAGGAAGAAATCATTTGATTTTGTTGCCACTATAATTTTAAATCACTGAAAATATTTATCATATTGGTAATATGATTGAAAAGGTAACAGACAGCATTTATGCATTTATTTGAACTTATTTGAAGTTCCAAAAGTCTTTATATATCTGATGGTAACTGATAATTCATCTATAGTATAACTTCTTTGTAAGTTTTTTCTATATTCAACTGAATTACATTCTATTTTATTATGACTATTTCATGTGACCGATTTAATGAAAAATGATAAATAACTTGTAAGAGTTGATATGCCAACGAAATTCTATGGAGTCAATTCAAAAGTGATCGTACGGTAGATATTATATAAAAATGGTATCTGGTCAATATAAGCTTGCATAATCCAAAAAATATGGCTAACTAACTTATATACATTGAATATTCAATGTAACTAGAGTACCTACCTACATATAGCAGGAGAAAGTCGATACGGTTATTTCATTTGAATTTATCATTGTCACTCGGTGCAAACCCAAGAGAAATTATTCTAGATTAACTTGGAATTGGAATGAGACATATACCTACCTATATATCAACATAATTAAATTTACTTTTTTGTTTTCTCAACGATCTGTAGGTTGTATTTCAGAAGAAATTTGTGAAACTAATTGATTTTCCTAATTTACACTACTAAAATATAAAATATCCGCAATTGAACCTTGTATTTTGTAAAGTAGATGCTGGGTGCGGGAGCAAGAAAAAAAGTCTTAAATTTTTTGACAAGTACTGTTAAATAATTCATATGACCTACTCTCACCAAGACAAAAAAATTCAAGGTTGTAAATTAGTTGCTCCGGACACTATCACTTTTATCTTATTCATGAATAATAAGAGAAATAATATTTAAAACAATTTTGGGCTGAAATTGTAGATGTAGGTATATTGATATTGGTCAGTTTATATTACTTTAAATAAGCCACGATTACTTAGTGAAGAAGTTTTGGTGCAACGAGTGTCTTATTTTTTCGAATAAGGTTATCAATTTTTTTTTAATGAATAATTGGATTGTAGGTACATATGTCAAGTCCTAATAAATTAGAATTTGGATGTTTTTATTTATATTTTTGTTCTCTAAAATCCTAGACAGAAGACAGCATGGGTTATCAAATAAATATAGAAATCGGAAATAATGTTTATAGATAAATAATATAAAATCGATGACTTCACCAATAAAAAAAAACTGAACGAACAAAACCAAAACTTATATCACTAGAGAAAGTTGAGAAATTGGAAATCCATTAAACTGATACGTGCCAATTTCAAATTACATCACAAATACATATCAATTCAAAAATATATTAAAAGAAAGTTAGAAACAAATGTGGAAGAATTGATAGAACAATAAGATAAAATGCGGTATTTCTTAAAAAATACGTATGTACTTTGATAAAATATTATTTTTTTGTATACTACACGATAAAATTAATTTTGTGTAATTTGAATCTAACTTACAATCGAACAATTTATTATTGAGTTAAATTTTTTATAGATAATCAGAAAAAAATTACCTGCGGCTACAGCTATGGCCAAGACAACGATAAGGCACTTCATTTTTTCTGTGTTTGTTTTCCAAAAATATTGTGTATATACTTTTGAATCTGAAGAGGTGAGACAATCTCAACCTCTGGAACTTGACTACGAGGTATTCTTACGCGCGTATTCTTATTTAAGAAGGAGCCCTCGTCACCAACGTTCAATTCAAATCGTCATAGCCGTACAAGATGATTTTTAGAAAGGGCACTTTCCAAAGAAATGCCATAAATCTATTTGTATTGATTTCATCATATTTTTCAATCATAAAATATACTGATTTAAGCAATGAAAGCATAGTCTTATTTTCGGGTAAATATCCATGTTTTTTATTTTCAATGGAAAGTGACTTGCCTGCATCTGCATTATACTTAGTTTCAGTACAGGATCGTTTACTTTGAAGTATCTCTACATTGCAAGGTACGTTTGTTAGTAGTCTCGATTATACTGACAGAAAAATAGTATAGTGATGTCGGTACCTACGTAATTATCAATAAGTTGATTAGGCTTTCATCAAAATTTGTTGATCACTTTATTGTTGACAGAAAACAGATTCTTCGATCCATACCACTTTGTCTTTTATTTACTACTTCCAAAATTTAGTTACGATAACATTCAAAATGTCTTCCAGCTTTGAGCTCTGTCTAAATATACAGTGTGTTCATTTCAAAACTTTCCACCTCGGATTTCTCAAAATGTGAACATTAATGAAGAAATCGCTGAAATATGTACAAAATAAGATCGACCAAAACTGCGGCTTCGCCCTTTTCAACCACTATGCGACTAGGAGCTATCCTCTTAAAAAGAGGCATCGAGTAACAGCTTATTTGAAAGTTCCTTATCATTCTTTCCTTTGGTGTTTGTGATTTTTTAAATAGTTTTTAGAAAAAACATTACAGTTGTCTCTGAAGTTCTAAATTCGTAATGGTCGCGTACAGTGAAAAAATGGTCCTTTTTTACTTCGAGAGTGTAGAAATTGTGAAATTAGCAATAAATTGTATCAGCCATGTTCTCAAACGAAAAACTTTGCTTACAATACGCAATGTTGCAAAGAATTGTTTATTACAGATTATCAGAACTATGAATGAAGGCTCTAGAAAATTCTCTTCAGTTTTTTCATAAACTACAAATGCAATGAAATCAAATAATAATTATAACAAAAAATAGAAATCTTCCTAAAACCGATTTTTATTTAGGTAGGTATATATCAATATTATACTTTTGAAAAATCGGAGTAGCTTCCTACTGGGAAGTTAAAAACATGAACATTCCCACTATGATTTACCCATTGACTTCATTATGTTTAATATTATCATTGACTCGATCAAAAATGCCTACTTTGAATAGAATTAGCGATTCCGACACCTTTGCGATGAACCTTTCAACATTTCTCGAAAATTTCACTCGAACAGGTTTTTATCTAGGTATATAAGTTACATAGTAAACGGTGATTATTTATTATGAATAAATAAGTAAATAATGTCGAAAAATTATGACATAATCAATCGCTCACATCAAAACTCATCCACAATAGCGTTATCTATACAATATTAAAACAAGTATGATATATTTCTGTTAGGTAATTTTCTTTCGTTACATGCTTCTTTGTAGAGTGGAATCTTTGACGAGGAATTTTTATGTTGCGATTCAATGTCGTTTTTTCAATTTCAGTACTACAGAATGTTAAATAGTATTAGCAGAGGGGTTCCTTGTTAAAACACCAGATAATGGTAGCAAAATTATGACTTATAAATAATATGTTCTACCTTTCTGAAATACCAATGGCAAAGCAACTTTTTCTATGATGTGACCATGACTAACTACTAACATTTTGTAAAATTTAGCAGCGTGAATATCATTTTCACAGTCTAAGATGCCGCACTAAGATCGTTAGTTTTCCTAATAAAATGTTTTTCATAGGGAAAAAGTGTTCAAAATAGTTGCGTGTAGGTTGCTTACTGAAATCTAGTCAAGGATGTGGAAAACTTTGAAACAACTACAACCTATTTAAAACTAGATTTTAAATATAAAAAGGTTTAATCTTTATTAATGAAAAAGTATAGTGTATTTGTTTTAATTTGAAGCCTGTGCATTTACATTAAAAGTCCTACTGACTGAAAATATGTAAGTGAAAATTAACGCAGGTTTCACGCTTCTGAATTCAAATTCAAATTCGCGCGTAATTCACCGCTGGCAACTGTCAAAATGGCCGTGCGAAGGTTAGCTTCCCCTTGACGCCGCGTGCCGTATTGCGTTAGCAGGGGAGACGACGGCTAATGCGCAAAGGACCCACTGCGCCCTGCGCATCTTTGCGTATGTCAGTCTGATGCGAGCACTGCTCCTTGCTTACATCCTAATTTCTCAAGTGTCAATAACAACTAATAATATTAAGTGTTTGTGATTGATTGCGTACGGACATCAAGTAAATGACAGCTTGAATTGACGAATTTTTTCTTTCATGTTTGCATCGACCAGTGTCCCAACAAATAAGGAAATTTGGATGACAATAAAAATCGCACTTTTTTTCTATAAATTCTATAAATAAAACTTTTAGAGCACTTTTATTTTGCTTCTGTTGAATTTCTTCTCTTTCTATATAATATGTATTTGTATTATATTGTTTAGATCTCCAACTTGTACAATTTGTTCTACGTTGTTGGGGGTTTACACTTTAGGCAATTTAGTGGCTCTCCTTCATAAGAAAACGTTCATATTTGTATCTAAAGTATGTCCTCAAATCCTCTTTTACTTTTAGAAATGTTATGAATTCAATGAGGCTCATAGCTCATTCTTACTCGGTAATTTAACGCAATGCAAATTACTGTATACCGGTATGGCTGTTTTTTGTACTTAGTTGGATTCATTTATATATCATTTAATTTGCCCTTTTAGTCACTTGGTGTTGTCGAATCTATAAAAAAATATCATACAAATAATAGCAATAGGAAAAAATGATAATATAAATTCCTATTTTTCTTCGCAAAATGAAGCCAAAATTAAAAAGAGATATTTTGGCCGAGGTAGAAGGATTTTTTTTAAATATCATTTAAATATCTCGAGTGAATATTTATATTCTTCAATCCCGACATTATTTACAATACAACCTTCTCTAACTTCAATTAAAATTAGTGACAATTGTCACTTTTTATCACACCAAGCTCAATTCTCCAACATCAGATAGCAAATGTTTATTTAAAATAAAATTACATTTGCAAGCTGGAAGTTTTTGACATTTCTTGCACAGGCTTCGCACTTCGCATTGCACACGAATCAAGCAGACTTCTTGACTCGTCAGGCAATGTGCGCACTCGTATCTTGTGCATTAGTAGGTTTCGATGTCATCACCCCACCCCAGTTAACGCAATACGGAGTGTTCCACACTCGCGAGATACTCCTCCTATGTATAGTCTTCTTGCCTTGACGCTATGTGCTAAACAAGGTTGTCTCTGGCTAAACCAATAATTGGTTGTCTCTGCAATACACAAGGTTTCTATCATGAACAAATATAGAGAGGATGATTAACACGAGTAGTGGGAGTAGCACAAAAAACATGGGATATCGTATGTCATTTCGGTAAGTTGCGCAAAATCACGCAGCGCATCCTTATGTAGTATGGGCGACGGAAGCTTACATACAACAATAGACACTCAGTGATATACTGCGCAACATCCCAAATTGACAACTTATCACGGGACATTATTTCAGCCACTTCTGCTTATAAAAGATACAGAGTTAGTCATCTTCCCTTTATATATTCATTCTTGGTTTCTATATAAAAATCTTGGCAATAACACATACCTATGTCAGAGCTCTGCCTATGTCTTGATATATTCTTGTGCTGCAAACAAAACAGAAGAAGTTAAAGATTCGCAGAAATATAACATTAGGTCATATCCATATCAGAAGTTCGTACCAGAGATAACCGTACCTCTGTTTTGATTGAATCGGTCCTTAGACCTTATGGTCACATCACCCTTCCCTTAGGTTTTTTGTTTATGGTTAAATGGTTCTGCCTATTTTATATACAGAGTAGCAGAGAGGATCTCTGAATCTCTGGTAAACTGGTAACAGGGAATAGGAACTTCAAGATTTGACAGTTGACGTTTAACAGGACTTTTGTTTGTTCGAATGTCATAGTTGGCAATACGTCAGCGGTCAGCGTAGTGAGTGTAGTGTCTGGCAAACAAAACAAAAAACATTGTCAAAAATGTTAGAAGCACAACATTCGTTTCAATTGAAACATTCAGAAAATTTAGCGAATTATTCGTCCACTGGTTTCGCTATGGAAGCTTCTTATTGCTTATGTGGCCAGCCTTATGACCCGAACATATTTATGATACAATGTGACGCTTGTAAGGATTGGTTTCATAGTAGGTATGTCCTTAAGGCTGAATTGCAATATTGTTGCCAGAAGGTATAAACTATAACTTTGTTCAAGGTGCTGTAATTTTCAAGAGTATTTGGCTGTTGAAATAGACAAGTACCATTGCCCAAGATGTGTCCCAACATTCGGCCCGTCCATAAGTAAGATATATCTATGTTGTTAGAGGATCTTCTTACCATCCCTATATTTTAGATAAACCAATTCAAAACTGGCATCGACATGATTTCTGGGATGACAATGCCACAAATAAACCTGTACAAACAGGCACTCCTGTTTTTATCAGAGAATTATGTGCTCGACATTTTGCTCCCGAAGGAGAGGTCGTTCTTCATATGCGAGGGCCACAATTGTCCGAAACATACCTTAAAACTCAGGGATTCAACAATCCTATTGTAATCGATAGTAAAGAAGGATTGGAAATTACGATACCGCCAGATAATTTTACTCTGTATGATGTTGAATCCTATGTCGGAGGTGATAAAGAGATCGATGTTATTGACGTTTGTCGACAAACTAGCATTAAGATGACTCTTAGAGAATATGTTGAGTATTATACTAGTTTAAGCCGCACCAGAGTGTTCAATGTTGTTAGCTTGGAGTTTTCGAATACTGCGTAAGTTTATTGCTATTGAGATTATGTTCTTAGTATCCATTTTAAGTTACTTACACATTCGCTGCTATAAACAAAATGGCGCTCACTGTTTTTCTTATCAATCAATTATTTAGTTCTGTTGCTTTTGAACGATTGTTACTTATAAAGTACATTATTTAAATATGGAAAAATTATTGAACTTCTTATGAAACCGTGTTTTTGCATAACGGGTTTTTAAAATTCGACAACATTTTTCAATTTCACGTTTGCTTATATATCAAACAGACTAGCTGCTGTTGTGGAGGCCCCTTTTATTACCAGAAAATTGGATTGGGTGAACTTAGTTTGGCCACCTGATATTGGAGGAAAACCGCAAGTTTCTAAATATTGTTTGATGAGTGTGAAAGACTCCTATACAGATTTCCACATCGATTTTGGAGGAACTAGTGTTTGGTATCACGTTTTGAGGGGCGAGAAAATATTTTATTTTGTTAAACCTACGCCAGCAAATTTGACTCTTTATTCACAGTGGATGACGTCTACAAATCAGAGCGAGACATTCTTCGGGGACCAAGTAAAATTACTGCTGTGATAAGTGTGAATTTTATAGATAATAAAATATATTTTAGGTCGATCAGTGCTTCAAATGTGTAATTCGCCAAGGTCAAACTATGATGATACCGACGGGTTGGATACATGCTGTTTATACACCCGTTGACTCATTGGTGTTCGGAGGAAATTTTTTGCATAGCCTCAATATAAGCATGCAGTTAAAGTAAGAATCGGTTTTTCCCCGACTTCTGATTACTAATTTGTTATTATAATTTATCATTTACTTACACTTACAGCGTATATGAAATAGAAAAGAAAACAAAAACTGAAAAGAAATTCCTGTATCCAAATTTCGAAATGATAAATTGGTTTGCTGCATCGTATTTATTGAATCAACTAATGGATATCAATCGCCTGGAGAGCAGATGCCCCGAAAATCTACTAGCTGGAATGAAATCGCTTTTGCAATCATTGAAACATTGGAATAATGAGAAAGATGTAAATAATTGACTTTATACAGATAATATTTCGTAATAATCATATATATTTACAGTATAATATGGTTGTTAGAGAGCAGATACCATTTATTCCACTTGTACCAAAACTTATAAAAGATATTGCTAAAGAGATTCGTCATGCTGAAAGGTACATTAATCATTTGAATCCCCCCAAACCAGAGAGAGAGTCCAAACGGAAGAGGAAAAAACCTGTTAATAAAGATTTTGTTGACTATTCCCTATCACCGAAATCGCTACCACTTGAAGTAAGCATGTCAAAACGAAAATTGAGCAGTCAAAAATATTATTCTATATAAATATTATTTTTTCTTTCAGTTTATGCCCCTACAGGATATTCCAACTCAAGTTAAATATCCTAGAAATTCGCCATTAAAATTAACCCTTCCAAAGCCAGCGATATATCCTTTTGAAAGAACTAGCAGCACTTTTTCAACAAGCGAACAAAGCACCAGTATGAACAATAATTCTGGTCAGCAGGATTGGCTTGAAACTACTATTGAAAGACCAAAAGAAACGATTGCTATTCATCGAGGTGGAGCAGTCCTGAAGTTCAAATTAGGGTAAGTAAATATCTTGATTGATTTCTATGATATACATAATTATATTTTTCTTTCAGGGCTAAAGACATTCTACCACCAGTTGATGCTCCTAATCATCAACAATCACATGATTTTGGTTATATAGGTGATATAGCCGGCTGTTCACAAGATATCTACGATTTTCATGATGACAGTGACAGAGACGAAGACTGTTTCAATTTCACCATAGATGAAACACCGCAGAAAAAGTCTAAAACTGGCCTGAAAACTTGTCTGCCAGGTATTTTATTAAAATTTTATTTATTTGTGAGATAATTACTTCAGAAATATGCATGGTTTAAAAAAAATTCAAATAGTAAAGTTTTCATATCACTTCTAAACGGTTAAAACAGCACGTATTGCTACAATTTGAAAGTCATATATATATATAATAAAATCGTCGTCAGTAAATATGCCTCCCAAGCTAGTTTATGTATTAGTTTAAAGCATGTTTGTTATGAAATGTTTCCTAAAGTTACATTTTTCCTAATAGTAAAGAGATCCAAAGAGCGGTCAGACGACATCGATGCAAATGGTATTGAATCTCTTCTTCAAGCTTCTTCTTTGTCAGTGCCGTAAGTTGATTTGTCCCTTTGGAAATATGTTTATTTGACAGCTTTTTTGTCCCATCAGACCACCAGTTGTTGGTGGAACATCACCATCTACACAAGAAGCAATAGCTGGGATGCTTTCTATTAGTCAGAATTGGTCTCCGACCAGAGGTCAACGTAAGAAATATAACCAAAGTCCAGTTGAAGAAAATACTAACAACGTACATCAAGATGAAGAGTATGGTAATTATTATTAGTATAAATTTTCAATTATTCGTAGGGAGAACATGAAAAAATTAGTCAGCATTACAATAATGTATTTTTCAGTTTATCCATCGTTAGATAATTCTGACGATGATGAAGTGCATATATTCAAACCTCGTGGTCGTTCCAAGATCGATGAAGCTTGGAATCCGAAAGCTCGTGTGGGACCCCTGTTGCCTAAAATGAATAGACCTGCCCGTGAAGGAACTAAGAAGCAAGCTGTGGAAAAAGTACTCGAAGCTGCCGCAGCTAGAAGAGTCAATGATTCACCTGAAAAGGTAATTGATATTTACCTAAGAAATTTCAATTTTCAAGAAGTTTATCTTAAATAAAATAGGAAGGTCTTAAAAGATTGTGCAACCTTAAGATTTAACTATTTTCTGCAATACCTACCCTAGGCCCTAGATATATATATATATCTATTCAATTTACTTAGAATTTATCGAAATATTTTTTTTGGATTTACTCCTTTTTATTCTTTCTTTATTTCTCATTGTAGTCCCCGAAGAGACAGTATCGTAGAAAGAAAGTGAAACCTAAGGTTGAGGTTAGATCACCACCTGCGGTTGCGGCTACATCCTTACCTGGTCCATCGTCAGCTACTATAGTCGCGGCGCCTCCACCTGTTGTTGCTGTGACAAGCCCTGGTGGCAGTAGTGGTAGCGGTAGTACGCCAAAACCCCGCAAGGGCATGAAGACTGTTAAACAACGATTGGGTAAAATCCTAAAAATTCATAAGATGATACATTAAAAAAAATGTTGTTTATGCCAATTAAACTGTTGTGGCATTGTTCAACTTTATACGATTTTTTTTATGTGTGTAATATTTGAGTATAGCAAATGCTCGGATATATTTTATCTATTTGAAATTTTTATGGAAATCTCAGTATTTTGTCAATGTTATTTATTACTAAATGTGTACCTAGAATTTTTCATAACATTCCATTTACACAGGTGTACAATTAACTTATTCCTAGATACTACTTCGTTATCGAACAACAATTCGGGATTTTATAGTGTTAAACTGTGTGTGTACGTTACAGTTTTTTGTGCATTCTAATTGAGTAGATTGGATTTAAAAAAATCGTAATTATTTGAAGGTACATATCGGTTATATTTTTGAAATGGGCATTAATAAGTTTATTTCCCTATCAACTAGTTTAGGTATTATTTGTGTTGTTTGTAGATTCGTTTGTAAACTAACACAGCAACAGTTCATTAATTACTTGACTACGATATTATTCGTCGTAGAGATGAGACATGTGTCACTAGAAGGATGAACAAGTCCACGCTATTCAGCACAGGTAGACCTTTTAGATCATCTGTTTCGACGGAAATTATGGCCCGTAAATGACTAGTGTTATTTTAGAATCGTGATTGATCCATAGTCACTAGCTTATAGTATAAATATATTACAAAGCTAAACAAAAGAGATAAGATTCGTGCTCTGTAGCAACAGTGACTATTAGTTAGCACTTCCATTTGTCTCATTTGGGACCTGTCGAAACTGTTTAAACCTGCACGAAGCGATAGAAATAATATCCCAAAACTCTAAATATATGTCGCATTCGTAAACTATGTATAAGAAACTTAGTAAGATCGGTTACAACGATGGAAATGGAATGTTTTAGAATCATTTAAAATTAGCAGCTAATTTTAAAGATAGTTCTCATATTATATTGATTGGTTAAAAAAAGACAAATAGTAATATGCTTTAAATGTTGACATTTGCTGGAGTAATCCAAATTTGTATTTTTTTACTTAGAAAATTGTATATTGATTCTAATTACTTATATTTCTGATCATTTCAATTAAGACGATGTATTTGTAAGTTTCATAAATGCTATAAGACTGACAACTGTATAATAGTATACATCTTATATGTAACATTGAAATTATCTGTTCCTTCGAACAAAATGGTATTTTGGGATATCTCTAACTGGCTGCTATTCCTAACTTTTTGTGTGTAGATATAGTTTTACTTTCAATGTTATGTACTGAATAATTAAGGGTCAAATACTACATAACATTACCATCAATTTTTGGATCTTATACGGGTAACATTTCATAATTTAATTGCTTATTATATAGGAAGTTTGGCCTGGAGTATCAAGAAATCGCTAAGATATTCATTCTGACTGTTGGCAGAGCTGACGCTAGATCAAAACTCGTATCGTTGGGTATTAAAAACCATTTGAATATTCTAGCAAACCCAATAGTTTCTCGTTGAAGAGTTAAACTATATATGATAAATTTTGAATGGAATATTTTCGAGGTTTATGATGTAGTATTTGACATTATAGTGTATTTATTTGTTGACACTAATAATTTTATTTTCTGTTAATTATTTTATAATTTCAATATTCTTGAGCAAAAATTGTCTTTTGCTAAATATATTTTATAACTTTGGTGTTGTACGAAGATCTGAGAATCTCCCTTAAACTGTTTACAGGTTATTTTCTGAAATAAGCAAATGCTTTGTGTAATATATGTACATTTAAAATTTTAGGGTATCTTTATCAGGGAAACTAAAAGTGAAATCTTAAATGTAAATAAAAAAATGTTTGTTTCTGTGATCTTACAAAATAAAATTTTGTAATAACTAAATTTTAGTTAAATTATATAGTGTTTTCAGAAGGAGAGAATCTATGGATTTTCTTTGGTGATTGAAGTGTTCAACTTGTGCAATGTAAGAGATATTTTCTCCTAATAAAAAGTTAAATTTAATATTTATGGTGTTCACGTTCATGCTATTCCATTTACAGTTACATTAACATATTTCGTGTGAAAACTATATTTTGAATGTGATAAAACTTTGGAATTACTATTCGCTATTAACTATAATAAATTTGCTATTTATTTGCCGAGATTTATCTTTGTTGACGAACTATCCATTTTCTGAAATAGACCGTGAAAGAATATTGGCATAAAATTCCAAAGAGAAAACTGAGACTGAGGTTTAACTATCATTTAAATGGGTGAAAAGGATGTAAACATACTTAAACGGTTAAGAGGAGCGTTGAATTACTTGTATTTTCACAATATGAACCTGCTGATTTTGTTAGCTCATACATAAACACAATAAATCCATGTTTCGTAGAATTATTCACTAATCTGATCGAATTTTATATGAATATGCGTACACTAAAGAATTGATGGTACATTTTACATGTATTTGTTGTAAGTTGTTTAATATGAATGTACTTTATACCATTTTGGAAACTTTATCTGTTGATACCGATACCTGTGTACGATATTTCCAGATTAATTAATAAATTATTTTTGATTTAATTTATGATATTTCTCTTGTAGTCCCAAAGCATTATTTTGGACCACTATACTTAATATAAAAAAAGCAACCAGGGTAAAGCAGACAAAAAAAATGAATATCTTTGAATCGCAATTTTTAATACATACCTACAAATTTTAGCAGAACAATCCAATAATGAAATATCAAATCTCATTGGTTTTATTCTTTTAGAATGATCTTGTTAAATATTCTGTGCTGTTTATTGAAAAATATTCAATGATGCACCCACTTGAATAATAAATATTACTACAAATGTTTAAATTTTTATACATAAATTGAGAAAAAATGAAAAACACTTAAAATGTCTCGGTAATGATGTGACACTGGCAACATTTTTTACAATAATAACAGATACTCATATCCATATATTGCTGTGAAAGAAACAGTATTAAATTTGAGCTATTACATCTCGCAAATTACTTATAACTATATGAGACTTGTTTTTTATAAATTCCATGGCCTCATTTAAAAAAGCACTTTAATTGGTGAGGGATCGATTTGCACAAAGAAATCGGTGGTATTGCTCCGGATGAAATATCTAAAAAAGAAGGAACTTCCCATGACATAATAGAAGATCAACTGGCTTATTATAAATGGAAAGTAACTTTAGCGAGTTTGGATCATAAATTAAGTACAAGAAATAAAACGGCTCCCTTCGACTTATCTGTCTTGCTTAACGAAGTAGGAATCATGGGTCTTGACCGAAACAAGTACAAAAAAACTTACAAATTTGAAATGGAAATAGGAATCCATGGGCATACCTCAGTCATATAATGAGAAATAATTAGGAGCTTCCAAGACAGAAGGAGAATATTCTAGCTTATGCGATTTTCAGTAACAACAGGACTACGAGCATTGCCACAACGAATTTAGAATAAGCTATAGCAACTGCTGCAGTGTAAATGAGGGGCGGCCGAAATCAAAAAATCTTAATTATTAATGTTTTTGACAGAGAATATTATTTTCATGGTACAAGGTCAAATAATGTACGAGGTAAATAATAAGTTGACACTAATGGTGCTTCAATACAAACTACTTTAAAATGTCGAAAGTATCTCTTTCCATTTTATTTGCCCATGTCTAGTGTTTCTGTAAATTTAGTTTCAAATACCTATATGAAAGATGGGAGTTCCTCCTCACAAAAGGATACAACACTGCAAAATTTATGCTTCACAAGTAAACTGTATAATGTTAAGACTGAAAAATTGATCAGTTATCTTATTAACTTTTACCATTATGATGCTAAGAATGATTTAAAATATAAAAAAAAATATTATTATAATATTATATACTGTAAGTATAATCATAAAGGAAAGTAATTTCTTATTTCTTAAAAATATTGGCAAAACTGAGAATAGACTAGTTATTCCACCTACTGGCAGTGACTTTGAGATTGTCTAGAAACAGGAAAACTAATTGCATCCTAATTTACATATCAAATACATTCGCAGTACATACATCAGTCAACATCATATGTATTTACATGATTATCAGTAAAAATTATGTTGTTACCAACTAGTATGAATAACTAATAGATAGTTATTTGGTGAGATGGGAAGAAACCGAGATTTTTCTGACAAGAACCGAGCTGTATCATCCGATAAGAATCGTTTCTGTCCCGTAGACTAAATTTTTTTGTACTACCTATATTTTTATCTCAATTTTCAGAACATTGATATTATATTAACCATGTCATAAACGCTTAGGAATGAAATATTATACAGATGAGCCTTTGGACAAGAATAAAGTCAGGATGCTAAAGAGGAAAACGATTAGTTTAAAATGAGGAATGTTTAGCGACATTTCCTCTATGGTTCTTTTATCTCAACATAGAAGTAGTAATTTGATTCAGATATGGAAAATTAAGCCTATACTTTGTGACTCATCTTCAAAGTCATCTATCCTTTTTGAGCAAATGTGAAATGGTGAGACCAAAGTTAAAAATTTCCCGCTACTCAAGAGATACGGGACAAAGATTTCCAAAACCCTATAACATTTTAATATATATCCTCTATCGGTGCTACCCGGAGTCGAAGTGGATATTACCTGGTGATAGCCAAAACTCTAACCAGTTTAATAGAGGTTGAAAAGTTATCAGACTCTACTTTTGCAATGTAAGCCCCGGTATATTACACTTCGAAAAGATAACACCCTACAATTCTTTGAATTTTCTACTTAATCTGTTACTACATACCACAGTAGATAGTGACATATATGCAAGCTTAAATGGAAACATAAAACATTGAAAAGTTGGATTGGAATTATATTTTTTGGTATATGAAATATAACACTTATTCGTTTTTGCATGAATGATACTTTTGCTATAACTATGATTGAAAAATTATCGGCTTAAAATTATGCATTATCTTGAAAATTTGTCAAGTAAATAAGGCACAATAATTATTTTTGTTTGCTAAATCCATAAGAATAATAGACGTTTTATATAATTCTTAATAAAACTGATCCATAGTTTCAAACAATTTTTTCTACTACTATGTATGTGCAGTATTATTGTTTGATTCCACAATTTATACAATATTTCATACCAAATATAATATTTATATACGTACAAATTGTATAAATGTATTTTGTATATAATGATTAAATCACAAATTGCAATAAACTCTATTTATTGGTGTTATTTAATTGTCAGAAGAATTCAATAATAATACAAAAAATATATTGAATAATAAAAAAATAGTGAGATGCAATTATTCTGTTTTCGAAGGTAGAAAAAACCCATCATTCTTCAAATAATTTTGTTAAGACTACAATCTGCAATAAAAACTACTGGAATTTGCAACATTAGCAAACATGGCTAGAAATTAACAGAGGTGTAAAAATGTTTAAAATAAAAATTGAAAGTATAAAATTTTCTATGAATTAGTTAACTTGTTATACCCGTATTCAAGATAATGTGCGTTTGCAATAAATCATCTAAAATCTATTTAAATGAACAATGCGCCTACATCATCATCTAGCTAGTTTCTAGTAAATAGACGATTCTTCTTAAAGTGTCTTAGGGAGTGTTGCTGACCTATCAAATATAAGGCACCTACAGTTTAACACCGGTTCCGAACGGAACTATTTGAGAGGCATTTTCACAAGTGGTAGGTTGCCAGATCTTTCCTTGAGATGGCCACAACATAGCTTCGTGAAAAATCATCACACCTTAGCCGGCATTTGGAGGTAGTGTTCTCTGGCCGGCATCGAACTGGGATCAAATGCATGGCAGTTTGACGCTCAAACCACCTAGCTACCGGTTTGAGACATTGGCTTTGACTATTTCTAAGAGAGTATATAATATACTTTATATGTGAAATCTATATGGTTCAGCTTTACAGTTGTTTAATTGATTCAGGATTCATAATAAGCAACTCTATTGCTTTTTATCAAGTCCGTAATATTATTATCATTTCAAATATTTTGAAAGATGGATAGTGACAGCAGATATACAGCCTGTTTCGAAATACAAACCATTAGCCTGGCTAGGGTTAAAATGACCGTCGAAAATTGACAGATATATGGACTCAATATAGGTATATGACATTGACTGATGACATAATTTAATGGTTTGTATTTACGAACAGGCTGATAATAACCAATTAACTGAGTTCTAATCGATATCACCTATTCATTTCGTCATGCATGAGTATTATGCTTTGTGGGGTACCATTTCAAAGGGTGCCAGCCAACGAAACCGTGTTACTAAGCCTTCACTATTCGTCCGTCTGTCTTTCTGTCAGCGGGCTATATCTCATGAACTGTAATAGGTAGACAATGCTTGAACGATGGAACAGAACCCTTCGTGTACGAGTCCGACTCGCACTTGGCTGTTTATTTTATATTATATAGATTGCCAGATTTATATAAGATGCAGATTTTAGAACATTTTCCGACGCACGTGCCGAGGGTATTTTTTAGAATTGTATTATAACAAATAAACAATTCTTATTAAATCAATCTCTGCATAATTTCTTGCCAAATGAATAATCTTTAGACTAAAATTATATTATAACAATAATTAAGTAACAAGGAACTAGATTTCCAATAATTTAAATAAATAACATTTGAATATTAATATATTAATTTTCTAATTCTAGAACTGCGAAATAAAAATAGAATCTATTCAGGTCAAAATGAATAAGGATATAATAAATAATCCTACTTCCTAAATAGTTATTATTGCAGTTTATTGTCAATTTTGCGAAAATTACCATAATCTTTTGTTGCATTTATTTGAAGATTTATTTCGTTATTGGTTATGAAAAGTATAAGCATAAAAAGGTTCTAAAAATAAATTCAAATAAGAAGGGATAGAAAAAAAAAGTAAATTTAATAAACGATCACATTTTGGAAGTGCACAGGTATTCACATTGATGTATAAAGATTTTGCAGTGTCATATCTTTGGCACTAGAGAAGATCTATTTATTGCTTTGTAAATAACTGTAAAATAACAACTAATAATAATATTTGCCCACAAGTTATTAGAATCTCAATATTTAAGTTTATCAAATCTTAACTGATATAATTAGATTTTAATTATTTTTTTTATCAAGACATGACAGTTAATACAAGATGACATGATAATAATTATTCCTATGATATTCACAATTAAGTACTTATTGTGAAATTATTAATAAAAAGAAAAAGAAAATATGCAAGTATTTAAGGAAACTCAAGATTCCATAATTATTTCAAACAATATTGCATCACTTCTAAAGATTGTCTTCATTCACAATTGATAAAAAGTCCGCTTAACAAATGTGTACAGTAGAAAATGCAAAAATGTTACATATCTATTATCTAACAAGTGGTCTCCAGTAGAATGCAATGACATACAGTCAAACACACTGGCGGAACACTGCAACAAATTGTCTTCAGCAATGGTAGCTTGGGAGATGTATTTTTGAAATTATTGATGCAGGATAACGGCTTCGATTTTGTCGACGTCTTGTTTTCACTAGCCGCTCCTGCCTCTGCTGGCTAGAGTAATTTCTCACCCACTGAACTTGATGTCCCAGAGCTAAAAGTAACATCTTCACCAGCCAGTATTTGTCAGTTGTCTAATTCTACCATTACAAATTGTCTAAGTCGGTCCAAATAGACCGAATAGAGTTCCACGTCATTATGGCCAGCGCCCTGCGAACATTTCAAAATGAATTTATATTGAATGTAAATAATTTATCCTCTCCACATACTACAACATTATCACGTGTCTGACATTTTTTATGTCAGTATTATACTATGGATGAATGCCACGTTTCTTGTTTTCGACGGATTTCCAAACGGAGGAGGAAGACAATTCAACTGTGTGCTTTTTTATGTTTGTTTGCATTGTAGAAGTGCTCCGATTTCGATGATTTTTTTCTCATTTGAAAGAAGAGGGATAAAAATGGTCCCAAAAAATTAAAATCGAACATTTCCTTCCCCCAAAAAGGACCGAGGGAGCAATTTAAAAAAAACGAAAATCTCACGACAGCAAAATCAAAGAAGAAACCGTAACCGTAAATTGGACATTTTTCAGAAAATTTAACGTTGTCTGAGTTACAGCAGTATATGTGTATTACCGCTATATTTTGAAATCTTTAAATATAAATCACTATTCAACGATTTTGATGACTAATAATACACTCAAAAAAGTGAAATATAAGAAAAACTAGAATCGACTTTATTACTATAAGGGATCTACAAATTATCGCTGGGTACGAACGGCATTGATCAAGAGGTTTTACTAGGTAGAATTACTCATAGGTAGTTTGACATTGCTTAGCGGGTTTAAAAAAAATTGTCATATGGAACAATTGTCCAAATGAAACGTTTAGATTATCATTTTGAAGGAATATGCCATATAAGCATATGGATAATGGATTGTGATACTATGAGCTTGTTCCGAAATATTAACCATTAGCCTGGTTTGACAACAAAATTTGAAAATAGTTTATTTCAACGTGTGTGTACAAACTAATACTGAACCCAAAATCATTGTTGTTTATAGTAAAATTTTTAAGAGTTCATTTAAAGGATAGAAATGCTAGGAGTAACAACAATATGTCATTTTGTTTTAGAAAAGGAATTTAAATCATGCGCATCTGACAGGGATTCAGATAGTGATGAGTTACTACAGACTTATAGAGTTGAAAGAGGTGAAGAAATTCCCAAAATTAAGAATTATATTACGGAAACTATCGTGCGAATGTTTGATAAAAAATTTTATACTTCAATTAATTTGTTATACCTTAAAAATAAATTATTGACGTATTGGGCGTTATATCAAAGAAAATTATTCTAGAGTTTAATTTTATAAATAATAAAAGAAGAAAATTATACACGCTTATTTGTTTACCTTCTCATGTCAGGGCATAATTGCGTCAAACGCCTAACCCATGGTACAATAAGACCCCATGGCTTAACCTATTTACTCTGTATGTCAAATCAAGCAACGGTTCAACGGTCTCACCCATAGAAATAGGAGTATTAATTCTATGGTCTCACCCTACGGACTGTAGTCTCACCCAAGGAGGATAGAAGAAAAGGAGAGAGTACTTATGAAGTGAAGCCGCGTTTAGAGTACCTACAATCTTATAATATACATTTTATATACGATGCTTATAAAATTAATTACTACCTAAATCCGCAAAAAAAGAAACTCACATGATTGTACGACATAAACAACACAATAATGTCCTTTAAAATACACAATAATGCCCTTTAAACAAAACTAACTTATTTTAAAACTGCCTCCTAGTTTCAGATATATCAATAACATTTATTGCAATAAAATGAAATCGTATATTTACATATTTTGCCGCAATTGTCTTTATTGGTTGAGGTTGATCGAAAACGTGGTCATTCAGGGTTTCAAAAATAGTAGAATTTGAAAAATATTGCAAAACCATTTTGGACGTGTGCACTCCCCTATATTGTCGTGTTTTAAGTCTTTCCACCACTTTTACCATGGCCTGATGTATTAACTTATCACTTATTAAGCAGATTTTAACTAAATCAACGGAAGGTTAAAGCAAACCATCTCTATTTTTCACTGCCATGAGGGAAAGTGCAGCATGCATTCGCGCGTATGATGTTCATACTTCGCGGGTTGCCTATACGCCAAGTGGCTTCACTGCCGCGCTATGCACTCTAAACCAATGCTACCTCCATATCTTCTAACCTCCTTGGTCTCACCTCTCACCAGTACAATTGAGCCTGGCCAGGCTAATGGTGAGTAAAGGTTTGCGATCTGTGACGTAATGGATGTTTACAGGGTGAATCAGGGTGAAATTTAAATAATCTTTTCTCTTGTAAGAAAACTGTTTTCATCATTTAATATTTTTTATGTGAGTATCTAATTTTCAGTTCGCTGCCTACTCTTATTGACTATTACGTGCGTCAAATATACGTAGGTATAATATACGTATCATTTGCCTGCGTCACAAAATAATAATTGTGCTAATTCTTTGATGTAACTTCCAGTATAGCTAACTATTAAAACAATAGGATACTACATACCTTCGAAAACATTTGTGGTTATTTACACAAGTTTTTTACGGTCTGGTGAGAACGGTAGATGGAAAAAAATTGCTAATCAAATTATAATGTGGATGAAAATATTTTTCGAACCAAAACTCAAATGGAAACCAAATTTAACCTGATTTAATTAACATAGATCAACGTTTAATCATATTTGTTAAAACAATCTAACTGAGATTCCTAGAAAATAAAAGCCCGTAGAGTAGATTAAATAAAATCCAATATATTTGTCGATGTTATTTTGAAGGTTTATGGAAAATAAAATTACCAAATCAAATAATATTATTTATGTATTCTTTACAGGGTGTCCAGAAATTTCATGTCGAAAATGATAGTTTACTGTGGATTGCGGAGGTCACAATAATGATGAAATGATTTTGCTATCGGGCTTCGATCGCCTTGAAAGGGAAAATTTAATCTACAACTTTTAAACTGGCAACTTAAACGGTAATTAAGGCAATTATATTTACTGTTATTTTCCGTTAATAACTTCATTTCTTTACCTCATGTCTTGTAACGCTTTGGGGAGAGTCGCATTTTTGACCGACTTCAAAAAAAGGAGGCGCGTTTTGCATAGTAAACAAACTCCAATGTACACGATTTTTGTTTCATTTGAAAGAGGAGAGTTGAGAAATGGTCCTATATTTAGAAAAACTCAAATCCAAAATCTCCTTCCCTCCACAAAACGTCCACGGAGGGGGTGGAGGGGGCAATTTTTCTCGAAAATCAGAAATCTGAGACGGCAGAGATGAGACCATATCCAGAAACGTTTAAATTAATCATTTTGTCAAAAACGTTACGGTTTCCAGTTACAGCAATGGTAAAGTCTGAAATATGTGATATGCGTATTTCCGCTATGTGGAAGGAGCATTTTTTTTCGAAAATTGAAAATACGCCAAATTAAAGAAGAGATTATTTGTAGCAACATTTAAATTGGTGCTAAAAGTCTTCCATCTAACTACAATTGTACAACTTCAAAATTACCAGCACCAATAGAATTAATAATATTTTGTATTTTTCAATGCACCAACTAATTAAGTCGGTCCAATTTTTTGTAAATATTTAGCATTTACGACAAATAAAAATTAATGATAAATTAAAACTAAATGTGATCAATACCATGAACCATGAATTTCAATGCATGCATGCATGTTGTCTAAACATGTTGTAATCACGTGGTGTTTGAACAAATTTCTTAGTAATATATCAAAAAATAGACTTTTTGTTACGTTTTTGATTGTTATGGCAATGTCACAGTTTTAAATAATTGATTGAAAATGTACGAGGAATAGATGGAGTTCGAATTTTCGAATCTTTTTCCGTCAAACATATCAATGTAAAAACAAAATATAATTCATACCTCAACCCAAAGTGGCTCCACAGCTTTGGGACATTTTTCAAAAATAGTTAGTCCATGTGAAAAGTCTATCACTTCATCTTCAGTACCGTGGATGATTAACGTTGGTGACATCACTTTTGGAACTTTATCAATACTGAAAATAACAAAATTATTATTATTAAATTATTAGGTATAATCATTTTGTCTGGCATTGTTAAAGAAGACATAATTTCAAGCAAATCATCTCAAAGTGCAGAACTGCTGATGTAACATTCTGTAAAAACTCTTAGGTAGGTAATCATATTTGATCAGAGGATATTTATGTTGATAAATTACCTAACAATATTGAAATAGGTAGAAACCAAAATCAAACTATGCTACTGCCCTCCTTGTGGAAACATTTGAACAAATATGTTTTTTTTAAATCTCTAAAAAGTAGCCCATTGACTAAATTTCATTAAAAATATTATTCAGTAATAGATATGATCTGTAATCTGTATGTACAACTTTCCTTTTGAAGCATTTTTCCCTAAAAGTGGTAGAAAGCATAATAAACATTAAAAACCTTAAAATTTACGCTACGAGCTGTCGGAAGTCGATCCTAGTTTTTGTAAAAAGTTCTTTATTGTATCTATAGTTTCATCAAAAAAGATGCCCGTTTTCTGGACATCAATCTGGACCACAGATGTGAAATAGATAAGTAACTTTTAAGAGAAAACTAGATTCGACTTCATTAAAGGAGAATATACCAGGTATATAAATATATTCTAATACACAATATGGAGGACGCTTTAGTAATAAAACAATATTCAGAAAACCGTAAAACAAAATTGAATTATATATTGATAATACATAATGAATCTCAGCCACCTGACGGTTGAAATGATCAATAAATACAATAACAAGATCAAATCATGTACCAAATAATTTAAAACATAGAAAATACACAATTTGGATATTGACTATGCTGATAGTAATTGTGAAATCAATAACCCTATGAAATAATTAAGTTTATTCTCAGCTGTTAGCTGTTATTGACATTTCGAAAGGTTAAAGGTATGAACTTCTCAATATCATCTCTAAATCCAATTTCCCGCAATGGAATAATAGGTAAAAATCATTTCGATATTCGAATACAATTACGTACTTTGTTAGTATACAGATAATATAATTGATATGGAAATTTGATTTTTTTACGTTTTTCAAATGTATTGAAATAATTTAATTCGACAATTAAACATATTAGAGAAACTGAAAATGGAGAAGAAACAGTATTTTCAATAAATTTAAAATGAAAAAGATATCCATAATAAAATTCAACTGTCTA
Organism: Crioceris asparagi; assembly: GCA_958507055.1. Lineage (NCBI taxonomy): Eukaryota > Metazoa > Arthropoda > Insecta > Coleoptera > Chrysomelidae > Crioceris > Crioceris asparagi. Next base: position 14,737,537 of record OY293833.1, on the reverse strand, counting down.
TACAAAACCATGTGGTGCGTTGAACGGCGGCAGGGTAGTGGCCTAAAATCGGATCTGCGCACTACGTTAATGCACACGTGTCACGTGACTCGTGAACTGATATGTCAATATGTGACTGACTTTAGTTTTGAAAGTGTAGGTTATTTTTATGTCAAGTAACCATAACCTCCATCTTCTTCACCTTGCAACATTAAAGGAACAGTCACTCTGAAATTGACAATCAAACCTTTAAAAATCTGTGACTGTCAGTTTCACATGTTGATGATATTTAGGGATGCTCACTTCGTTATGCGCAGATCTGAAAAATCACTTGAGCGCAATCACGCACCCACTTTGCCGTCGTTTACACCGCCACACCCTCCAGAGGTGTCATATCTCTTGTCTACAGTCTTCTTGGTTGTACTATTGTTTACCGATAGCTGCATATTGAAGCAGACACTGCTGTGCAAACTACCATTAATTCAATTTGCACTAATAACGAATATAATGTCCTGTAGACGTATTCTGTACATTTGCGTAAGTCTCAGCACTAAAAGTTGAAGGTCAGAATACATCAAAACTCCACAAGTTTAGTTGTATTCTGACTTTCAACTCATAGTTGAGGCTGTATGGATGCGTATTATCGCGGACCGCCATAGTGTGTCCTGACTGTCACGTCTGTGGGATAGGTAGAGCACTTGTTTACGTATCTTTACGTGTATAACCTATACTACTGACGTGACAGCCAGGCTAATGGATTGTATTTCGGAACAGCCAGTATATGTCAAAATGACTTTTGGTTATTTAGAGATGGAAACACAACCCGCATTGTGTTGGTCAAATGTCAAATTTCTGACACATGACTGGCTGGAAATATCATTTTAAAAGAATTTTGATTTTGGGTTGCCACAGATGCGCAAATACTGCACGTAACACGTAAGTAGTAGATTCTGCTTTTTCAAATTAGGTTAACTAGGACCAATATTCAGATGTTAGACCTATAAGTATACTATGCACCTTCTCTAAAATTTTCGAAAAATATATTTACAAGCAGGTTTATAGGTATGTCATTTCCGAAGGTATTATACCCGAAGAGCAGGCTGGATTTCAAAAAGGTCATAGCACTACAACTGCTTCAACCACAGCTGTTGATGAATGCCTTAGAGCTGTTGACGATAATAGGTCCACTCTATTGCTGGTTTTTTCAAAAGCATTTGGCACCCTAAGATCACGATCTTTTATGCGAAAAGTTAACTTACTACGGTTTTGATTATGACTCGATATTTCTTTCATAATTATTTAACCGGTCGAAGACAATATGTAGCACTTAATAATAGTTATTCAAAGTTTGGTAATATTACGTCAGGGATTCCACAAGGATCAATCCTAGGGCCTCTCTTGTTTCTTATTTATACAGCTGATTTATTCAAATCAACAAAATTTGTGGAGAAACGGGGTTTTGTCGACGACTTTCAATTGTACTATCTGATGTTAATGTAGTCTGCCATAATATTAACTCTGACCTTGCAGCTATCTCTGATTATGCTAAAAAGCATAACTTAAAATTAAATAACGATAAATGTACTTCTGTTTGTTTCTCAGGCAAGATTCAAGAGATATTCATAAGAACAGCATAGTAATAAAAGATAATATTATTCCAGTGTGCAGTACTGTAAAAAACCTTGGTTTGATAATGGATGATGATCTACAATCTACGGTTCAAATCTCATATTAACGTATTTGTGAAAAGATTCTTTTGTGCTTTAAAATTATAATATTCGAACTACCACATATTAAATTATAAACTGAGAAAAAAGCTTTGTCAATCCCTAGTTCTGTCTCATGTTTATTACTGCTTACTTACTTATTATCCGTGCTTGGACCAAGTCAATAAATACCGACTCCAAAATATCCAGAATAGTTGTTGTATATTTATTTATAAGTTAAGAAAATATCTCAGAAAAAATTAAGGAACTACAATGGTTAAGTATTGATAGGCTCTTCCAGTATCATCTTTCCCTATTCGCTTTCAAGATCTTCCATACATCGCAACCAGCATAGGAATCTAGGCGGAAGTTTAAGCCCCGTCGTAGTTTTCACGATGCCAATTTAAGATTCATATCAAATCTTTCTGTGCCTAAGTTCAAATGTTTATCAGGTCATTCAAATATCAAGTTGTAAAATTATTTAACACCATTCAATTATTTAAAACTTGGGTAACAGTGAACAGTTTTAGAAAACAAATAAAAAAATATTTTATTGAAAATGAATTTAATATCAGTTTTGTTACCTACAATTCCCTTCACTTGTATATATATTCTACTGTTTCTTTTTTTCTTTTATAAGTTTTTATTTTTATTTCTTATATTGTATTGCTTTCTAGTTCATAAATATTAATTTTGTAAGAATTATTGTTATGTTCCATGGGTTAAGTAGAATAGCCTTGGCTAGACTTCGCCCTATATTTTCAAATAAAGTCCATATTATTATTATTATTAATGTCTAAGCCGCCAATTTTTTGAGATGAAAATTATTACTTATTTTGTTGATAGTCGGAAAATAAATAATTGTGGCCTAAAAGGCTAGTAACTAATTAGCAAATCTTCAGCGTGTTTGAAACACGCTGCTTATTTGTACATATATAGTGAAATTTCTTCTCAGAGTTACGTAACCTAACGTTATCAAAAGTGCAGCAATTATTTTATTCGAACCCACAAAAACTTTAGGAGAAATACATCTCTCTAGTAATATTAAATAAGATTCATCCAAGTTACCTGGCCTATTTGAAGTTAAATGATGCGTAAAGTACTACAAATATGTCACTTAGCAAAAGCATTTTGCGAAATCCTTCGCATCGCTTTCTTTATTTTTCCTGGCAAACAAACCCGGGATTATTTTCGTATACGGCATGGCAATTGTAAAAATTCCGAACGTAGTTCTTCTTTTAGCGATCATTGAACTACAAAAGAAAGTTCAGTTATAGACAGAACGTATTTGAGAAATTCATGATTTCCATCTAAGATTATATTCACCATGCCTGAAAAAAGTCTTGTGATTGTACTCTCCTGCTCCTGAGTGCAAAACTGGTACTTTTTAGACGATTTGAGCAGTCCAGTGTGTCCAAATTTTGACGTAAATACAGGAAAAAACTAAAAGTGCCAATATTTTGAAATTATGGTTAAGTAAAGTAATAAGTTATACTTTATTAGAACTGACAATATATAATTTTTTAAATTTTTGGGAGGTTTTTTATAGGTATACAAATTTATTTAAAATTACTATAAAAATAAAAGGAATTACAGCAAGGTATATATATATATATATATATATATATATATATCCTTCAAGACATTGAAATATGTAGCTTGATGATATGGTATTTAGCTCGGTATTTAGGTATTTAGATTATAATCTAAGAATATTGCTGCATATAACAATGACTACAATCTACAATAAATATTATTCGTCATATTAACAAGCGAAAGCAAGCATTCCGATTGTGTGCATTTAGAGAATACGTGGTAGCGCTGTCAGGCGGTAGTAAGAGAACTACTCGCGGCTAATCTTAGAATTGTGACAGCAATAGTCATTATCTGAACGGAATAGTACCCTGGTCTGATATTTACATGTGTAATGCAATACAATATCCCACAAGCGAAAAAAAATGGATTAAAATGAAAATCATGATCTGGTAGCAGACAATTTTTTAATCACCACACTGAGTCAGGTACCTTAGAAACTGTTGAAAAGTTTCGAATTTTATCATCATCCATAATTAACATTATTACATTATCAGATAATGGGTTTCCCAGTGCTTTTTCGTGCACGAAGTGCCAGGGTATTATTTACTATTAAAAAGGTTGGCTCCAAAAGTTGGTACCAATCAACTTCGCCTAGTCACAGACAGATCGGTGGTTATTGCTTTTTATTTTGGATATTTTCATTCCACTATGTAATATGGAGTAACAGCATGGGGATGATCTAATGAAGCAGTCAGAGTTTTCATCTTACAAGAAAGAGTAGTTCGACTAATTGCTGCTGTTAAAAGCGGAAATACTTGTAAAGGTTTATTTAAAAAACTGAGTATAATGACGGTAGCTTCTTTGTACATATACGAGCTACTTTTATACATTAAGGTCAACTATAGCAGTTTCCAGGTCTTGAATGCTCATAACAACTACTCTACTAGAAATTGAAATGTCTTACAAGTTCTGTGCCATTAAACTTTACAACAAACTGCCAGAAACTTTTATAAAAGTCTTAGGTATATTCAATTGAGAAATAAAATTTAGCTTCTTCTCTTACACAGTGTAACTGAATACCTCAATGAAATTATTTGATATGACGAAATACCTTTCTTTTAGCTGTTATACCTATATTGTGATATTATACATTATTTGCCTTTTTATATTGTTATTCTTCCATGAACTCTACTTTGTGACGTATTCTATACCATCGTTTGATGGTCAACTAAATGAAATAGGTATTATGTTATTATCATAAATAAAAAAGAATAACCGAAGTTAAGCATGGTGAAGCGAGTTCTTGGTAATCAATTTACAAATGGAAAAAAACTAGAGATAAGAATTGTATATTTCTATATTATTTTGTATATAAGTATGTTTATAATGTTTAGACTTAATATATTGCGAAAATAAGGAAGGTAAGTTAATCTTTATCGATTAGCGAAACAGGATACTGAAATGATTTATTGCATTGACATATAATATGTATTTCCATATCAATTTTGGATGTGGGTTGTGGAAAAAACTAGATACGATAAAATTCAATGAGAGTTTGATAAAATAGAAAAGGTAACTATCAGATCATTGTATATTTTTTTCGAGGGGGAAACCACTGCATGAAATTTGTACAATAAAATTACCTTTTTTTAAAAAATTACCCAAAAATGTCTTCGTTGTTAAAAGAAAATATTTAAAATACCCTTAAATACGCCATACCGACATGGAAATTCGGTTGCAACGCGTCGCCGTCTAAAGATATTTTGTCATTTTTTTTTTATTTAGCAAAAAGCGAGGCAAAAACCCACCGTTGCCCTAATGATATATACTATATACAATTACAGAACTTTAATTTATAAGCTTTTAAAAAAATATTTTTGGATAACAACTCTAGCTTTTTTCTGTGTTCTGTGTTTTTCGTTTTCTTTCTTTTTCACCCATTTTCCTTTAACCAATTTGTCTAAAATACAATCCTGTCTCCGGTAGACCCTAACTGTCCAAAATTTAAACTCAATATATTTCCATGAAATGTATCCGAAACATCCATCCACACATGTGTGAATCAGAGACAAAATACCCGTGAAATTAATATTCTTGTTTGTTATATTAATGAATGACTTAAAATGACAAATTTCGTTGATATGATTGTCACCCATAGCGTTTTTAACTTCTAAATTCTAAATAAAACCGAATACAACTTATAGAGTACATAATCACACTAAAATAATTAAAATATGTATTTCACCGATCATGCGCAATCGCCATTAAATTTAAAAAATGGACGGGAAACCATTACTTTTTATTAGGTTATGTTCCTAAAAATACCCAAAAATACCAAAAATTCTTAAAAAATACCCGAAAATACTAAAAAATACCCAGAGCTTGTACAATAAAATACCCCAGTGGTTTCCCCCTCGATTTTTTATCAGGTATATAGAGCAGTGAAGCTGACTCTATTTATAGAATGTTCATTTGTGTCTCAGACATATTCAGAATTTATTAAATGCTTGAAATAATGCGCCAAGTGACTTTATAGTACCTACATATATATTCTGAATAACTGTTTTTTATTGTTCATTCAACTAAATCTCACATAAAATTATTTATCATTATTATCAGGATTTTCTATTCTGAAATATCTACGAGTGAGATTTATAAAATACAATTATTATGAGTAGCTATTGTCTTCGTAATAATCAGTGTGAAATCAATAATTATTAATAAGTTTTTATCTCGACATTTATTTACAAAAACATGTGAAGCAGTTGGTTGCTGGACCACATGTTGTCTTCAATTTACTTTATGTAAACATGATTAATGTAATTGCAAATTATCAGACGAATAAAGATTATAACAAGATAGCAACAAAAAGTAAAAACATTATTTTGAAAGTGAATGTTTGTTAATATTTCTTGCTCAATGCAAATTTAATGTAAAAACAATGCAGTTATTGGCCTATAATCAAAAAACGACAGAATACAAAATCAAGTTTTCATATTAAAATAAAGAACATTGAAAAATTTAAGGCATTCGTAGAATATTTACAGTGCAACACATCTATGCCACCTGTAAAGTTAATTAATGAAAAAAAAATATCCATAGAAAACCCATAACATCAACATAACTCATTAATTAGCTAGACTAAATTTCGAAATCTTGTTTCTTTTACCTACACAAATAATGATTTGTACCTTCTCACCTCGATACATAAATGCAAAACATGATTGAATAGGGGCGGTAAAACGATTAGAATTTAGAAAGGTAAATAAGGAAGCAATATGTTCTAAGCTGAGTGATTGGTATAATCTTGAGGTATACCTGAAGTATTCTGCACTTATGTGTGTTATATTTGGATGTAAATAAATGTCATACAATGGATTGATGGAATATAAGAATGTTTTATTATTATAGGTTTAGGATGAAGATAAAAAAAAGCTTACCTGGGAAAGGCATCAAAAAACCATGTTCTCTTTGTGGCAGGAAAGGCTACTCTCATTCCAGACATAAGAGGAGAATGTAATATCACAGCTCCAACTTCATATCTTGCAGCTAAGTCAACTGTGGGCACTGTGCCTATGCTTTGACCATAAAGGATAATATTTTCAGGGCTTATTCCATACCTAGTCCTTAATGCTTGCCATGCAGCATCGATATCAGCATAGAGATTCTTCTCCGATGGTTTTCCGGCACTAACACCATAACCCGAATAATCATAACTAAATATATTACAGTTGATACGAGATCCTAGTCCTAAGTAAAAACTACTCATTTGTCCCAAATCAACAGCATTACCGTGTGAAAATAAAATTGTAAATCTGGCAGTACTACTACACCTCACAAATAAACATGCAATTCTATTTCCTCTGTTGGTTCTTGTGAAAAATACTTCAACATTTTCTTTTTCTCTTTCTGAAAATTGCCATTCTGCCCGCTCTGTAAGTGCAAAACTGCATTTCCCATTCTCATCAGATACAAATTCATAAGTTGGTTCTGGTGGTAAGAAAGCAAGTTTGGCTGCTATTCTGCTAGGGCACGGTGGACAACAAAACAAGCAACACAATTCACTTAAACTTAAACCGTTCATTTTTCATCAAAATACTAAAAAAATCGGCAAATAAAGATAATCTATAAATTTATACTGTTTATATCATTACAATCAGAACCCGTTCATTGTTGACAACGCCAGTTAAAGCTACGTTCACACGGTTCACACTTCTTACTCTTACATTATTCATTGCTTTGAAGATAGCATCAGATAGCAGATATCATGCTTTCAAATGGCATGGCATACAGAGAACACTCCAATTTGGAGGTAGTGTTCTCTGAGTTCAAATGGCATATGCCCAGAGAACACTACCTCCAACTTAGACTAGGAATTTTCCAAGTCTAAGATCTCCAACATATGCCAAACCCTGTCACAAGTGGAAAAAGAGCAAAGAATGTTCTTTATTTTTTGAAACAGAAAAGTTCCCAACAAGAAAATATAATGGAAAAATGATTCCCTGTGTCCAACACACATCTAGATAAAAAAGCGCTGCCACATTTTTGACAGATTTGGGTAAAAAACGCTTGCGCTTTCTAAGCTGCAGCATCAGAAATACCCCAAAAGTTATTTTAAAAAACTTCTTTATAAACCAGCTTACGAGCGCAAGACGTCTAACAGCAAATCCTGTCAAAAATGTTGCAGCGCTTTCTTAGCTATATGTGTTTTGGACTAACTCTGTATCCTGTTCTATTAGCAGCAGTGCCTGAAATAACGCTGCGATAAGTTGTCAACTTGGGGTGTTGCGCAGAATTTCATTGAGTGTCTATTGCTGTATATAGATAGATAGAAATATTTAACTTCCAATTCAATAAGAACATTCTACAATTTGTATATATATTACACGGTACACATAATTTGATGAAGAAAAATCAAACCTCAAAAACGTATAAAACAATCCTTATTTGCTAGTAAAAAAATAATATTGATTAAATATTATAACATACTTAAGTATGATTGCACATTAATGGTAACTGTAAGAACACATATTAGCCTTAGACCTTAACATAAGCTTCCTTCGTGCTTCCTTTGCCTTACAGCCGTATTCATAGAGCTTCCTTGAGGAATGAGGATTCCTTGTTCCTTATTTCTCGTTTCATAATCATTCCTTCATTAAATAAGGAACCTTATAGGCTCCTTATCTCAAGGAAGCTCTCGAGGTTCCTTGAGGGAGCCATCATAACCTTAAACTAGAGAGAAGATATAATAACAAAACAAATTCTCTCTGATTACAACCTCTAAATAGACCGTTTTGAACTTGTGGAAAAGCACACGTTCTAATTTGTTTACGGAGCATAGTGGACAATGATTTTCTGAATCCGACTATGAATTTGAGAACGAAGATATTCGGTGACGACTTTTTAAACGGTACATCTGCAACATGGAAGATCCATTCTTATAAATGCCCAATTAAGGAAATTAAACCGTCGAGGAGTGCCTGTTTCTCCCTTGATGCAGTTATTAATAACTTTACCGGAAGGTAATCCATTCTCATAGGTGGTTAGTGGTGATTTGCGTGTTGCATAGATACAGCCAAGCATCAGTGTCAAAACATGTCACCCGAGTTTCCAAAATTTCATACTCAGCTGTCCATATATATATTTTTACAGAACCAATTCGTTCAAATTATAAAAAATAATTTTAGCAATAATGAAAAACTAACCTCACAAATGAGAAATGAACGGGACACGGGGCCTAGTTTATTTAGTGATTAACGATGTTGCCATTAGAAAAAAATCCCTAGTAAATGTCTTCTTTTGAAAGGAAGCGTTGAGATATGACTCTGAAATGAGGCTCCCTTTATAATTTGAGAAACCCTCAATGAAGGCTTCCTCAGCACTTAAGATGAGGACAGACCAGAGAAAACATGGACAGACTATGGATTCGGCCGTTGTGTATTCTGTGACTTTGCCATACTACATAAGGATGCGCTGCGCGATTTTGCGCAACGCCCCGAAATGACATACGATAACTCTACTTTTTTTGTCTTAGAGTAGGGAGGGAAAAGTGGTGCGTATACGACAAACTTATCTCCAAAGTATTTGCACAGTATAAAGAACTTAGCCTAGGTCCTAGTCTAAGAACTTTTTAACTGTGGTATGTGATAGAATACTAAAATTAGAAATTACAGAATTTTATTGTTCTGTACTCTCGAGACACAGTTTTCCAAAACCTTATAAATTATTTTTTTTCCCTAGCAGAGAACTGTACCTCCAAAGCCCTATGAACATGAACTTATGACGTGTCCTTGTCCTACAAAATAAAAATGGAGATATAAAAATCATCAAGAATGAATTAAATTATATTCGATTGTTTGTAGAACAAATTCGCATCTTTCCGAAAATGTATTCTTTCCAGAATGTGTCAGTAGCAAAATTATTTTAACAAGATTCAATTTCTAACGCTTATGAAATTTTTTTAATGTAATGACTTTAGTAAAATTAAGGCTTTATTCGTATATTTGAACAATTTTGAAATTATAAGGTTATTTTATTGGGAATTTCATGAAATATATAATTTTCTATTGTAATAAAAAAGTACAACTGTTCTGACGTCATGGACAAACACACGAGGTTTGTTCCATCTGCCGGTTTCAGGATCGTCACGAAACGGTGATAGAACCAGAATAGAAACGCTTGTATCATTTTATGCGCATGTGCTGCCTTCACACCGTTCTTGAATGATTCCATGAAAACTCTTGGTTGGAACGAATCTGTGACGATTAGATATCTATTTTGCTGTCAACTGTTAAAGTTGAATTTTGACATTTGACAATGTTTCGAAGTAGTGTTCTCTGATAACTTTGTATCGGTTTGTATTTGTTGTTTATTTTATACTGTGAGATTAATTTTATTTGAGACAATGAGCACCCAAAATTCTTTGAACGATGAGTAATATCAATTTTGAAAATCTATAAAGAAATAAATATGTAATTAATCATTTATCATTTTTAAGAACTGCAAGAGTTCATCTGCATAAAGGGACCACCTCAGACTCAGAAAATAGAATTTCGTTGGAATATTAATCAGACGAAAATGTTAATTGATTCATATGAAAAGAACCACAAGAAGCTGGGAACATTCCTGATAAAAACAATAAAATGCTTTGGCAAAAAGTTGCAGAGGAATTGAGGATTTATTTCCTCGTTACACCCAAGAATTGTCTCAATAGATGGAGAGTACTTCTAAGTATTCTAAATGCTACTTACTTGATGCAAGGCAGGTGTATTGCCATATTGTCCTACTTGTTTTTTGTAATATGGGCATCTTTCGAACATAGAAGCAATTTTATTACAAAGATCTGTGGATATTCTGAAATGCTCGAAAAACACACATTCTGAATACTCTCGTACTATCTCCTCTAGAAAATTTTCATTTTTTTCCTTATCTCAGTCAATTCAAATTCCAAATCGTCTTCACTTTCTGAGAAATCCGATTCAAAATCGCTATCTCCTTGTATACTCATTATTAACGTAAAGGTTGTCTCTGATGTAAATATAACGGAAAAACACAATAATCACTTTTATAATACAAAGCACAACTAAACAATTATGAAATAATTATATGTTATATGAATCTATCACCGATCCGTTCATAGAATTTTAAAATTTTACTTCTAATGCGCATGTCATTCCATTTAGTTTCTACTCTTGGCCATGTACCGAAGTGACCGTTTCAGAACTATCCATAAACTAACACAAAATTGGTTGGAACGCTAATGAAATCGTTCGTGAACGATCACATTTTGGTTGGAACACTTTTTTTTCTACTGCGCATGGGTGTGATCGTTCTTGAACGGTTTTCATGGTGGATGGAACAAACCTACGGTCATACGGGTATCCGCGCATGTGTACCAACTTTGAGTTTGTTCACGAAAATTCGATTATTGTTGGTTGACAGGCCGTGGAAGGTGTTGGTGTTGCGTGCTGCTCCCTGCTCCATCTGTAATACTGTAATAATCAGTGTCTGGCTGTAACGTTTTTTACCACCGGTCTAGGTCTAGCGAAGTGCTGCAAGCTACAACGTACCATAGAAGATCCAAATAAATTCAAAATCATTCATTACCCTTCAAGTGGTTGAAAACCGTAAGTATTTCTAATATTTGATTCAAGATAGACAAGTCAAAGTTATATTTATTGTATTCCTCTTATCTTATACTTATTATCGGTATATCCATATCTATCATGGACCTTCATGGTATTAAATTGGCTTTATGCAAGTGGTGACGCCTCATATATGATATAAATCTTTATTGCATGATAAAATCCAAATTCAACTATTTTGGCAAATTGATTTTTTATTTTTTATGATGCACGTTGTATCTGTGTGTGCGGCCGCCATGATTAAAGTCCGTGCGCGACGGTTTGTAAACCCCGATCGATCGTCGGTCATCGTCGTTAAGTTGGTTGTTGGTTGGAGCGAAGTCGTGATCGGTGATACGGTATACGGTGATCTAATATCTAGTCCTCCTTACCGCTTCTTGTTCTGGGTTTTCTGTGTCGGCTGCCAGGGAAACTAACTAAATTTTCGAAATAATATGTAAGTTTTATATAATTTTATTTTTGAAAGATCCTTTCAAGTGGTAATAATAACAATTGATATCTGTCATGAAGATTTATCCATATTTTCCGATTTTTATAGCGTGGTGAAGATTGACCTTCAATATATAATAATGAATATTTGAGCAGCCTGAACTTATAAAAGATTATACTGCAATTTCATTTACTTCAGCTATATCTTGGATTACCACGTGAATTGGTATAATAGAATCTTTAATTTGAAAGGACGTGAGTACGCGAATTAGTCATTGTTTTATTGAAGGTCGTAATTACGTTGTTTCTTAACGACAACCATTCTCTAGTGAGAGAGAAAAAAAGTTTATTATCAGTTAATGTTAAGCGTCTCTTCTGATCAGTTTTCTCAAAAATCGTATTGATAACTTGAATAAGTACGCATTATTTAAAGGTGTGGCTGACGCCATATTGTAAAAGCGCCCGGTCCATGGTGATAGTGGTGAGTAGTCGCAGTAGTGTTGTCTCTCTCTTATCGCTAACATCGGGTAGCCATAGTTGATCGGTGTGTTCTCTCATTTTGAAGGGGTGGATATATACCTGCTTTTGTACCATCCTTGCTTAATTTACGAAGGTACTTGAATTCTATTTATAGTTTTTTACAAAGTTTGTGTGTCATTTCGAACATTTGTTAGAATTTGAAAGTGATTGATACTTTTACAGCTGAATTGTGAGTAAACGCCTAACTGTTGGTTTCAATTCCGGTACCTATTATTGAATGTCCTTTTTCCAATATTTCTCCATTTTCAACTTAATGAGTGATTTAGTCATTTAATCCCTGGAATATGTACCGCCCATATTTATATTGATCACCAAATTTTGATTCGCTAGCTTCTTGGAAAACTAGGATGAATCATACCGCCCAAAAATAATATGATGAGCTGATTTTCATTAATGCAAATTTATTTTTTTTGTTATTTATTAATTTCATAACTCACTACTTTCTGACTGCGAACTTTCCTTATTTGAAGATTACTATTACTATTAAATATGTATGTCAATTTTTCTTTAAGCATTGAACATTTATTCGCGTCAGATCGTATATATCAATATTTGGTACGAAATTACGCATATCTTACTTCTTTGTATTGTATTATCAATGATAATTGTTTACAACCTGACGGGAAAGTGATAAATGATGAATCTGAATCTGATTTTACTTTGTAAAATATGAAGTTTATTTTCAGTGGACGTAATTCTGATTTCAACTTTTAATCGATGAAATATGAAGTAGATTTGTAAGATTTAGTTTTCAATATTGGTAAACATTTCTTTCAGATTAGTATTAGAACAAAATGTCTTCTCCCGACAAAGACGAACTAGTTCAAAGAGCCAAGCTTGCCGAACAGGCTGAACGCTATGATGACATGGCCTCAGCCATGAAGTCCGTCACCGAAACTGGTGTCGAACTCAGCAATGAAGAAAGGAATCTTCTATCTGTAGCCTATAAGAATGTTGTTGGTGCCCGGCGATCGTCGTGGAGGGTGATCTCCTCCATTGAACAGAAGACTGAGGGCTCTGAAAGAAAACAGCAAATGGCGAAGGAATACAGGGAGAAGGTCGAGAAGGAGCTTAGAGAGATCTGCGATGACGTTCTTGTAAGTGGATATCACTTCAGTGTTTTTATTACAAATAATCAAGAAATTTTATCACGATCATTTTTACAAAAAAACGATAGCTTGATCAAATTATTTCGTTTTATTCACATATATGACTAGTGCTTGCTCGTACCTATAATCAGATTTCATGCTCAATCTTTCCTATAATCAGAAATTCCCATCTATTAAAACCTCACACATGATGTTAACATAACTTTCGTTCTTCTGTAATGTTAATTGAAGAAAATATCAACTACTGATACCTGAACAATATATTTATCTAACGTATTTTATTTTGTTCTGTGATTCTTTATCAATTCTTTTTTTGTATTTTAGGGTCTTCTGGATAAATATCTGATCCCCAAAGCAAGCAATGCTGAGTCCAAAGTATTTTACCTTAAAATGAAAGGAGATTATTACAGGTACCTCGCTGAAGTTGCAACTGGAGACACACGCAATAGTAAGTGTATTTTTAAATTATATCTCTGTAGTTCTGTCAAAAAATGTATTCAAAATCATTTTATATGGGATGTGAAGAGATGAAAATATTTGTTTATTATTTCAAATTCCAGCTGTTGTTGATTACTCACAGAAGGCATACCAGGATGCTTTTGAAATTTCAAAGGCCAAGATGACACCTACACATCCCATCAGGTTGGGTCTTGCGCTCAACTTCTCCGTCTTCTATTACGAGATACTGAATTCGCCTGATAAAGCCTGTCAGTTAGCCAAACAGGTTATTATATTTATGTTTTTCTTTCACAGCAAGGCAGAATTACACCGGCGAAGATGGCAATTTGTTTTTTTTATTTGATTTGTGGACATTTGTTTTATTTCGATTGAGTAAAAATGTTTGAATTTAATAATATGTTTTTTGTGTAGAAGTGGTTGAAGACTCACAAAAGGCGTATCAGGAGGCATTTGACATAGCTAAGTCGAAAATGCAGTCCACTCATCCAATCAGGCTAGGACTTGCCTTAAATTTCTCAGTGTTTTATTATGAAATTATCAATTCACCAGCAAGAGCTTGTCACTTAGCTAAACAGGTTATTATATTATTTTTAGTGTGAATATTTTTAGTTTTAACCATATTGCCAGAGATTTGTGGTGTAATTCTGCCTGTTACTAACTTCATATCGCTTTAAATTTGCACTATCTATGATATATATATTCACTTATATCTATTTATGTATCTTACATGATATTATTAACTCTCTAGTTTTTGGGGCTTTGAAAAAGAAGCATACTGCTGTTTAATTGATTCTATTATTGGTCTATGTAATAACTGAATTTTATTTTATAGGCGTTCGATGATGCTATCGCAGAATTGGACACACTAAATGAAGACTCATACAAAGACAGTACCCTTATTATGCAACTACTTCGAGACAACCTCACACTATGGACTAGTGATACACAAGTAAGATTTCCATAGATATTTGATTGTTTTATTTTTCTTTTTAATTTGAATTTCAATTTTCTATATTTATTTCAATTCAAAACTTGATAGTATTTCTTTTTATCATTTTTTTCCATATTCATTTCAATTCAGAATTATACTTTATAGGTGTTTTTATCATTTTATTTTCAGCTTTATTTCAATTCATTTTTTTAAACAGTAATTTCCGTTTATAAGAGCCTTCAGCTTTAATTCAGGAATTATTTGTTCTTATTGTTAAATATTTTTATCTTTTTGTTGAACATCCTTATCTGTAGCTGAATTTTTCAGTTATAAACTAATTTTGTACAAAATTAACACATGTTAGATAACACCGATTAGTGTACTGATTTATCACAAGTACGAGTTCATCATAAGCGGAGATTACTGTATAATTCACTGCTTCTTAAAATGATTGTAACACACGTGACTAGGTTTTGAATTGGCATTCTATTTTGGGGTTCCTAAAGCACCAATACTATTTGGTGCCAGTTTCTTGCGTGCTGTCATCAAAATTGGAATTATGTATGTTGCTCAATATCTTTGTAACATTTATTTGTTTATTTCCGTGATTTTCTTTATTCATTATGTACTAAGTTGAAATATTTTCTGCTTCTGCATTGACACGTGGGTTTCGATCATTTACGAAAGCACTGTATATAATGCGCCATTATTCTCACTTGAAAACGAAAATATCATTTACGAGTGATGGGGGTGAAAATCATGGGGACATGGTTTTACTATTTAGTTACACTTTCCTTTTTGAGATTGGAACACAATAGTACGCGGTTATCTTTTTTTTTTCGTATTTAGTTCTGTTGCCGTACGGCATTGGTCAAATAAATATTACAGTTTTCTCGTACAAAATATTAACATCCCATTTACAATCTCTTGAGGAAGAGTGTACGCACGGTAATAACGGTGGTGGAATTCTACTCTATGATACTTACTAGAAACGCAAAGGTAATTGAGAAAGAGTTGAAAGAAAATAATGTAAATAAGAAATTAGGAATGTGAAATTGATATAAAATATAAAAGGTTAGCGGCTATGAATAAATATTACTATTCATGGGTTTTCAATTTACCTCTACGTAAAAAAGTCATCAAAAATGCATGAGTCGTTTTTAAACTACAATAAGAAAGCTGCATTTCTACAAGCATGTATCGAAATTACTCAACCCTAATTCATTTTATTTAAAGTTGGAATCTGAAACGGAATCGTAATAAAAGTGAGAAGCTTTCCTGTTAAATAAAAATGAGAATTCTGTTTTTTATCCCTATACATGTGAGATTTCAGTTTGGAATTTCAACGTCAAATTGCCCAGAAGAAATCGATATTACAAATTAATATTTTATTTTTATAGCGATCTGCTCCACCACGTTATACTACACGTATAGTGTGTGAACTTAAGAGCAATGGACTTTTGTGATTAAAGAGAGACGCTTACCAGGTCTACCAAACAATCATATCATCAACATTTCTTGTTACTAAAATATCATATTTCAAATATCATTTAAAAACATGTAGATGGGAATAATTATTATTCGCTTTGGTATATACCAATATAATAAACGAGATTTGCTATTTAAATTGGCTATATACGATGCTACTTGGCGAACGTTTGAGTTAACGATTCTCAATATTCTGTCAGCGTTTTATGTCACAAGAGGTACTTGTCGGTATTTTCGTGGAAATGTACTGGTACTTCAAGTCAAGTAGCGTCTTGGGGTCTAGATTTTAGACAACATTTATCGCTTTATAAGTAGATCTTGTATTAATATGTTTCTGTTTTCATTTGAAAATATATTTCCATATAATTCCTCATTATCTTTTGAATGCTCATTATTTAATTGTATTTATTTCTTTGAGCATAGGCTAATCCCATTCCATCATATAGATATCTCCGGATTGAGTGAAGTCTCTTGGACTAATCCAACTACCGTAATAAAATATCTTACTATTTCTCTTTCTGGGGTATATGTTTAAGTGAATAAAATAATAAAGAGATTCAAGCTACTTGCTGATTGATAAACGTAATTCTTGTTTTTGTACAAAAATGTAAATGTATCATCCCAAGTGGAATTACTAGATCACAGTTTAGGTGCTAATATAATGCTTTGAATATCCTTAGGATTCGTTTTCACTCTATATGTATGTATTTTATTTCTCCCTCATCAATAATGCTGTTGTATTTGTTGATAGGATATTCATTGCATTGAATTTCTTTTCTTTTGGTGGCGGTATTCAATTTTAATATGCTAAAATGTTTCTATCAAGGGAGGCATCGTTGCTTTTAAAAGACAAATGTGCATGTTGGCAATTTTGCATCTTAATTCGCATCAATAACTTTTAAATAAAAAGCAATCCATAATTTTCATTATTAGGTTCAAGCTTTGAGTGTTACTGTTCACGTGTGTTCGTTATTCTTTAAAACACAATGTTTTCGTATAAGCTTGTTGTTTTTTTGCCTACGTATGTTTTGTTTTTATTATTGAATGCATCATCAAATCATTGAACGATCGAAACATTTTTGTATACAAAAAAAATCACATTACTAACCCGATAGGTTTCTTGGCTTTTCTGAGAATATTATTTGGTTCTTATGAATCATTTATTATTCTTGGTTTTTTGACAACTGTGTGAATCCTGGTACATTCCGTTTAAGTATTGATTAATGCAGCTAATAAAATTTATTTTACAATGTTAAAATACTCATGTCAGTAATGTGATGGTAATGGAGGTTCAATTCTAACACTTAACAATAATTTTATTGGACTTCCTAGCATCGCTGCTAAACATGATCAGTCAAAGTAGCTTGAATATCTCTTGAAAGATCTGTAGGTATCGAATTCTAATTGTACTTTTTCTTATCTTAGGGAGAAGCAGATGAGCCTCAAGAGCCTGGCGATAACTGAAGTGGGGGTGTTTTTAAAATTATTCATTAAAAATGAAATTTCATATAAGTTAACGTATTTCGTGGAACTTGGTTGTGAAGTTTCATTGACAGTTTTAAGTTTCACACAATGAAACTTTTGATATTTAACAATATTTTTAGGAGATATGTAAAATCGTTAAATTATTTCTTTAAATTTCACACAAGCAGTTATTTTTTGTCAAATAAAGCCATAAACGAAAATATCTATCTAAAGGATATTTGAGATGAAAAATGCTGACATTTGTGTGATGGTCAATTCTCCTGCAACAAATTTGTTTTTATATTCATTCTTATTAATAAGATTTTTAATTTTATATATATTATATATATGTACCTATCTCTTCCTGATGTGTACGAATCATTTCAAATTTCAGCACCTTAACTTGTTAACTTGTTCATGATTTGATTATATAACATTGTTCCAGAATTTTTATTTTATGTAAATTTCTCTTTTGTTTATAAAACTTTCAAAATTACCTACTTCGAAGCATTACTTATAACCTTTAGTCGAAATTGTTTGCACATTGCTGCATGGTTAATCAATCCAGTCTGTTCCTACCCCCCTCTGAAAGCCTCGTTCCTCCTATGTTTACCGTAAACACTCACTTTGGATGTGCTATATATAAATGTATGAATATGTATCAAAATAAACTGCTATCAAGCTCTATTTGTTTTCTGTTGTATCTGTCGAGTATTATTGTCAGATATCAATAAATTTTTCAAAAGCCATCTCACTGTTTCTCTTTCAAATACCTCCTTGAAAAAATTCTAATAACGAAAGTTTTCTTGCAACTTCGACAAAACCAACTCCATAATACTTGGGAAGATTGTAAAAGGTAGGTTTAAAGTTGACTTCCTCTTCAACCTCGGCAGTGTTCACTTCGGCTTGGAAGGAAATTGAAACAATTTTCGTACGGGCTGTACCCGTGGTAGAAGACCGATGTGGATAGGGAAGTCTTTTGCCGTCATTTTGAAGTGTGGTTCAGGGGTTGCGTTTGTGAAGAAGTTGGTTCCTAAGAAGTCTTTGGAGGTTAAAAGCACGTGGTAGCGTGGTCTGGCGGAGACATGAGGAACACCTCGCGGATAACCTCAAGGGCGTGACAGTGACGGTTATTTTCCTATCCTTGACACGTGCTTTGCATAATTCTTTTTATTGAAATTATTAATAATAAATGTAATACTAGTGGCTGGAGGGATGGCTTAGAGCCAGACAATCCTCAGTTACACGGTCGAAGCTTCGATAACGAAAAGAAGTCGGAAAAAGTGCTAGCTAAATTCGCCGAAAAAGAAACAAGAGCCAAAAAAAACAGAAGAAGGTTTAAAGTTTGCATAAAAAACTTGCTGGACATTCAAAGATATATTCTGCAAGAATAATCAACGGTAGTTTTCAAAAGTTAAATTATTAATTAACAAGGTATCTTAAACGGAACAGTGGTATCTAGAAGATAACTACTCAAATAATGTGAGTTTCAAAAAATCGCCACTGTCGAGGATAAGGTAGGCAACTCAAAAACACGCTCGTGTGAATGTATTATCTTCAATATGAAATATCAACACTTCTTAAGTCTTAATACAGATAATATATAACATAACATCTACATAGGCATAGGTACCATTCAACCAAATCCAAGGGATTTTCAAAGCTTTTATTACCATGCTGCCTTAAACGATGTGAGATTGTACTGTAAATGAAAAGTCCTTGACCTAGTCAGGCTAAAACCCACGACGGAAGTGTTTTACCCACTAGTCACAAGACTACTGCACACTTCCCCCCCGGAAGGAACTATTATTATCAGGATATCGGTTGATTTTCTAGGAATTTCATGAACAAACATGATTTTTATACTTACATTGGAGGTGCCTGAATGACGTACGTACATGAACGAATGTGTTTTTTTGTGGGGCGAATAAGGAAAATGAAGTGAAGTATCGAATAAAAGGGCTCGTTATTATTATGAGTAATCTAATCTCGTTATACCACGGATATTAAGCCTTGGTTCAAATCCCTAACTTCACTTTCATTTTAGAAAGTAAGTTCGTGGCCACATTAAATGTAGAGTAAAATTTCACTCTAATTATCAGTAGATTCTAAGAGAAGTATTTTATGAATACATGTTGAGAAATTGAGAAGTATTAAAGTCTGCTGTGTATTACCTTTCTGCTTAGACTTATTCTATAACCAACAGCAGATATATCGAATAATTTGCTTAATAAAAGGACGATAGCAGGATCCGTCATGATAATAAATTCAATTTAATAAATCCATCAGATAATTACAATGCAGCGGGACGATATTGAGTCAAGTTAACCACTTTTTAATATAACTAAGGCGCTATATAGATCTATAAAGAGCTAATAGAACCATGGAATACTCATACGGTTAACTACAACTGCCTGTCAATTAGATATACCTACAGAGACAACCATATACATATTGTATAGCTTACCTAGGTAAGCTGTGCCTATTGTCTCTGATACCGATAAATAATAATATTCTTTTCTCAAATGCTCGATCACTTGTCAATGGTTACCTTCCTCCGTCTATATCTTGAAATGTTTCTATACCTATTATTCTCAGATGAAAAGTAATTAAATAAAGAGCCTTATCTCAACATTCAAATTTAAATTTATTTGGTTAGCCAGAAAAGATTAAAAGAAGGTAGGTAAGACGAGGACCAATGAGAGTATGACAATTCGCCGACTCCGACCAATGAAATGACGACACCGCTATGCTTCGCGCAATGTAAAAGCCACGTTAATCAAGTCATCTTCGAGAATTTCGTGGCATCGTCTACTGTGTTGACGTTCGAGGTAAGCTCCGTTTTGAACCGGTGAAAATTGTGAAAATCAAGAAAATGTATTATCTCAAGTTATTTGCCATCTGTTTGCTTTTCTACTCTTGTTCTGCAAAAGAAGAAGATGTTTTGGAATTAGGTGACAGTGACTTTGATTCCAGAATAGCCGAACATGAAGCCGCTTTGGTCATGTTTTACGCTCCTTGGTATGTTAATTTATTTTTTCTCAGTTATTTCTGCAATGCCATTAAGAAAAACTTGCAAAAAGTGTGTGGCTTGTATGGAACTGTCCAAAATTGCTATACCGCACTTTCAATAACATTCTGTATTGAATGCTTTTTGTTAGGTGTGGACATTGCAAAAGGTTGAAACCTGAATATGCCAAGGCTGCTGAAGAGCTAATCAGAAACGATCCGCCTGTTGCTCTTGTTAAAGTAGACTGTACCGAAGCTGGTAAAGAAACATGTAATAAGAACAGTGTTAGCGGATATCCAACTCTGAAGATCTATCGTAATGGAGAATTATCCCAAGAATATAATGGACCTCGCGAGGCTGCAGGTAAATTTGTTTTGCACACGATTTAACTTGGTTGGTTTAAGATAAATAATTTCCCTCATTAGGCAAGTACCTGCAATCTAACCTCACTTTTGAAGCTCATGAACATGTCTGAATTCTGAATATTATTATCACTTGTTTTTCTTAGGTATTGTCAAGTATATGAAGGCCCAAGTCGGACCAAGCTCAGTCGAACTTAAAACTGCTGATTGCCTCGCCAAGTTCTTGGCTGCTGAAAAAGAAAGTGCCGTTGTTGGATTCTTTGAAAAGGAAACTGATCTCAAAGCTGCATTCTTGAAAGTTGCAGATAAATTGAGAGAAAAAGTCAGATTCGCACACACTTCATTCAAAGATCTTCTTGACAAGCAGGGTGTCAAGTAAGTAATATTGTCTCATTTTTATCTCTAATAAAAAAATCAGATCTGAAAAATGTGTTTTGTTCTAATTTCTCTCCTGTTGAAATTGTAGAGATGGCATTGTTCTGTTCCGTCCCGCTCATTTGCAGAATAAATTTGAGGATAGTAGCGTTACATACACTGGAAAAGCCGAATCTGCCGATATCAACGAATTCATCACCAAGAATTTGTAAGTATTTAAGTGTCAGAAAAAAGTCTGTACTGTCCATCAAAATTACCAGTATTACGTTAAATACATTTTAAATTGACATTTTTGTTTACAAATAAAAAAATGCCTATTCATTAAATTGAAAATTGTTTTGTTAATAGCCATGGATTAGTGGGTCAGCGAAAGAATGACAATAAGCAAGAATTCGCCAATCCATTGTTCGTAGCTTACTACGGTGTCGATTACGTCAAGAACCCAAAGGGTACCAACTATTGGCGCAACAGGATTTTGAAGGTAATAAGTTTTTTATTTTATTCAAATATATAGTTCTAAATTTCTAATTTACATTACAGGTCGCCAAAGAATTCAAAGGAAAAGCTAACTTCGCCATCAGTGCTAAAGATGAATTCCAACACGAACTCAATGAATATGGTCTTGAATTTGTTAAAGGTGATAAGCCAGTGGTGGCTGCCCGTGATGCCAAGAACCAGAAATTCGTAATGAAGGAGGAGTTCTCGTGAGTTTTAATTTTGTTGTTGAATAAACGGAAAGAAATCATGAACTGAACTCAATAATCTTTTCAATTTCATAGTGGTTTCATCAAGCTATATTTATTTGTTTTGTTTCTTCAGTGTTGAGGCCTTAGAAGTTTTTGTCAATGATGTATTGGAAGGCTCCTTGGAACCATACCTTAAATCCGAAGAAATACCAGAAAGCAATGATGAACCTGTGACAGTGGCTGTTGCCAAAAACTTTGATGATGTTGTCGTCAACAACGATAAAGACACATTGATTGAATTCTATGCTCCATGGTGCGGACACTGCAAGAAACTCACACCAATTTACGATGAATTGGGTGAAAAGGTATTATTTTATTATTAACAATGTTGCGTTCATCCGTTCATATTTATATTCATACAGATGAAGGATGAAGATGTAGCCATTGTGAAGATGGATGCTACAACTAATGATGTTCCATCTACATTTGATGTACGTGGATTCCCAACGCTGTATTGGGTACCAAAGGATAACAAGGACGCTCCCGTCAGATACGATGTAAGTTGGAAATATTTTTAACAGTCATTTGGAAATTTTGCTCTGAAACTCTGTAAACAATCGGATCATATATGGAATGTATTTCTTCAAGTTCCATTTTTGATAATTTAATAACAAGTTTGCAGCTTTATAATTTGATTATATTTTCAAATTACATGTCCAAATTCTGATTTCCGGTCTTTTTATCATATTTCCAGGGAGGTCGCGAGTTGGACGATTTTGTTAAGTACATCGCCAAGCATGCCACCAAGGAATTGAAGGGTTGGGACAGAAGTGGCAACCCTAAGGCTGACAAGACTGAGCTTTAATTTCTAAAATATATGTATTTTATTGTAGGTTTTTTGATATAATAATATTCACGTATT
The DNA here is from genome assembly GCA_958507055.1 of Crioceris asparagi. Taxonomy (NCBI): domain Eukaryota; kingdom Metazoa; phylum Arthropoda; class Insecta; order Coleoptera; family Chrysomelidae; genus Crioceris; species Crioceris asparagi. Next base: position 14,714,397 of record OY293833.1, on the reverse strand, counting down.
TTTTTTTTAATTCTATGTTTTCAATTATTTCATTTTTGATGTGATTGATATTAATTATTAAATAAGTGAATCAAAATGGTTGTTCCGGTGATATTATGTTAAATTTTAGTTATGTCATTGTTAATTTATCACTTCCAACATGAAAGATAAATATATTATATAACAACTGATCATCTATTATTTTTGGAGAAAGTGATAATAGGGTTACGTTTCCCAATAATTTTACACGAATTTATGTGAATCAACTCGTCCTATACGTAGTCTTGGTTGGGACGAATAGGACTTGATGGCATAAATAAAATAATTAAAATTATTTTGATAAATTATTCATAAGTAAATTTGTGTCCATAAAAATATATTAAAGCATAATTGCAATAATTGAATATTTAAAGTTCTTCATGAACAAAGTGTAAAAAGATGCTTTATTTTGTTTGGTAATAGAATATAAATTAAGTAAATTACTATATTCTAAAATCAATCATTTAACACTTCAATTATATCAAACTTTAGTTACTATTCATTTCATTCTACTCAAGTTAACGGAAAAAATATAAGAAATTAAACCTATAGCGTATTTTTTTGGATTAAATTTATTTACATATAGAAATGACTTCTGTCAAAGATAATGGAAATGGAACTATCTTTGCTTCTGTAAATAAAATTCACAATATTTTATAATTATTGTAATTCAACTATTTCATTTCGTATTGGAATATTGTTTAAAGTACCAATTAAAAATTTCTTGTAGTATGATAATAATTCATAGATTTTTTATCTATGAGGCTTGAAATTAATTCTGCAATTACAATAAACAAATAATTTTTATTCCAATGCAGCATAATTATAACTCAAGAATACTGCATTGTTACCTCTACAAATACAAATCTGTTCAATTATTATTTCAACATTTATAAAAAATATATTAAATCATATCGAAGTAAAAAACTAAATAAATATTGTCTATAAAAATAACAATTATATTTCGAGGTTTCTCTCATATGCTCGTATAAACTCTAAATAAGTACATTAAATGATGAGTCATATTTTTTTAAATTAAATTCATTTTTAAAATTTGAAATAAATTTTTATTTTTACTCAATGCGAAATACCTCTTATTTTTCTAAAAGATAATAAAAATGTTAGAACCGCAATTTAGCTATCAGCTGGCAACGAGCCGTCAATTTGTTTTTTTTCTTATAGAATAGTGGCACAGATTTAACTATTTCATATCGTTCTTTAATCTCTGATGATAGATTAATCTTAATCGAGTCTTCTGGAAAATAAAAATACCCTAGTATGTACAATAGAAATTGGTATTATTGTGGACATTGCTGCAAGCAAATCAATTTAAAACGCTCATTTAATTTACAATAGGAACACGGCGAAACAAATGTCCAGAGAATTTTGTTCCTCTTTCAATCTCTTTAATTTTAAACTTTGTAAATATCATACTGAAAAGTTGAAATCAAGTTGTTTGATACGCCATCGCTGCGTGATCAACGCGTGCATTCGTTTACATGAGCCGACTTTGTTAGTTGATTATTTTTTTAGTTTTTTTTAAAGTAAAATCAAGAAATAGGAAGTTGTAAAAATCCAACAAGTCCCCCCAAAAATGTCCACAAAAGGGGCGGATGTGGCAACTTTTTTTCTAAAACTTCTGGCATATTTAATGAAATAATCAAGATTTCCTGCAACATAAATTGGAAAATAGAAAAAAAAAACGGTTTCCAACTTATAAAACACTAAAAAATGAGCCTGATAATAGGATTGACGTTATTTGTTGGTACACTGAAAATAATATTAATTCTGTTGGCCTGGTACTTCTGTATTCTTCAGTCTAATAAGTCGCTCTGTCCTGTTTGTAAAAATATTTTTAATAGCTAGATTTTTTTTTAAATGATTCATTCATTCATCCGCAATCTCACACTCACATAAGTTATGTGCTCTCACTCTTTCGCTTAAGAAATAAATATTTCTTACAAAAAAATAGACCGACGTTATCAGTTGGTGCACTGAAAAATACAAATATTAATTCTATTGGTACTGTTACTTTTGAAGTAGTGCAGTTTTAGTTGGATTGATAACTTTTGGCACCAACTTCACAAGTACCAGCACCAATAGAATTAATATTATTTTGTACTTTTCAGAGCACCAACTAATAACGTCGGTCCATTTTTTTGTAAAAAATATTTATCTCACACTTTTGAGTGTTACATTTGAACATTTGTCATGAAAATCGTTGATCGTTCAACATTATCCATGATCATGTATGCTTTGCTTGTATTTGCTATTCAGAAATCTAAAAATATCGTCGCGGAAATACGCATATAATATTATAAACATTGCCACTGCTGTAGCTCGACAACCGTAACTATGGAAAAAATGTTCAATATAAATGTTGCTACAAATAATCTGGATATTAATTTTCGAAAGAAATTGCCTCTTCCACAAAGTGAGAATACACATATTTCAAATTTTAACATCGCTGAAACTCGAAAACGGTATTTGGAAAAATGTTCAATTTAAACGTTTCCGGATATTCTCTTATCTTTAATTCTGCCATCTCGGATTTTAGATTTTCGAGAAAATTTGCCCCCTACACGGGAGTGGTTTTCGGAGGGAAAGAGATTTCAGATTTGAGTGTTTATGAGTATGGGACGATTTCTCAAGATTCATTCCTCTTTCAAATGAATCAAAAATCATCAAGGAGTAAAAGTACGTTTACATATAAAAGCGCGCACGAACAAAAAAACAGGCAATCGAATTCTATTTTATCTATGGTTGAATTGTATACCTCCTCCGTTTGGGTTCGTCGGTCAAAAATATTCGTCCTGGCTGGTAACGCCCAGGAAGCGTGAGCCAAACAAACCAGGTGTGAGGAGCAAGATGAAGAAAATGCTGAAATCGAATAATGTAACAGGATAGCAGAGAAGCAAGGAGGTAACAAAATTGTGTACTAATTTCGTAACGAAATCGTTTGTTAAGCGTTTCTTTTTAACTAAATAGCTAATGATTAACTAGATTGTTAAATATCTAAGACCGTTTGGACAACACATTTTAAAAATAGGACTAATAACTAATAACATTCTCTATTGTTTACTCAGTCTTTACACAAATAAATTGTATATATATATATATATATATATATATATATATATATATATATATATATATATATATATATATATATATAATGATGAATTTTTAATGATTGGGGTTGCAGTCAAAATGCCAATAAAATTAAAACTCTTTAATCAATGTCGAGCTTTCGGTAACGCTTGTTACCTTCATCGGGACAAACTAAAATAACGAACAAATTAATTATAACATTGATTAAAGAGTTTTAATTTTATTGGCATTTTGACTGCAACCCCAATCATTAAAAATTCATCATTAATTAGACAGTCAAGAATTTACAATTCATTTTATATATATATATATATATATATATATATATATATATATATATATATATATATATATATATATATATATATATATATAAATCCAATCATACATTCTCGACGCCTATTAAATTTTTATTACGACAAATAATAGTCAAGTGCTGATGTCACAATTCGAAACAAAACAATAGTAGAGAGTTAGAAAGAGGCTTTTAGAGATCGAAATATGATTTCAAATAAAAAAAAATGTCATCATCGTTATAAGACACATTTTTTTTATTTGTAAATTTTGCAAATATTCTTCTCCCTGTCTGTTTTGTTATCAGTTAGTTCTTAAGGACACTCTCTAAACCCCAACGCTAAAATTGAACACTGTAACAGGATAGCAGAGAATCAAGGAGGAAAAAGTCGTTTAAGTTTGTTTTTTTTTAAATTCATTCGTCCCTAGTATGAACATGTAGAAGGTCCGTAGAATCAGAGATAGTAGTAGACATAGAGTATAGTAGAATAAATAATATAGGAGGTAGTGTTCTCTGAATAACAAACAGACCTTCAATCTCCAATACCGCCCAGCTCCAACTGTGAGCATCCCACAAATGTTAAAATCGAATAATGTAACAGAATAGCAGGGAAGTGTGGTGGGTGTCCATACACAGAAGCAAGGAGTGTAAGTAACCAAATAATGTAATAATTCCGCAACCAATGTAAGCGTCATCTATAGGGGAGTGGCTGATTAATTTGCGGGGTAGAACAGAACTCTGCACTTCTGAATAGTGCTGAGATATGAAAGTGAGTCTCAAATAGAGAACGTCTCAAATACAATATAACGAATAGCCCACACTGCCCACATCTTAGACTAGGGAAGCTAGTCTAAGGTGAATTTTTTGAAGTTATACCACAGATGAAGGAGGTTAAGTTATACTTCTTTGGGCTCGTTGGGACGGTGTGTTGGTCGAAAGACCGCGTCACGGTAAAAGTGAGTGTACGTTCTGGCTTTTAGAGGAATACCTCGGAAAATACTTAATCGATTAACACCAAACTTGGTACACAAATACGTAATTGTAATACCTCCTATGGGATTGATTTTCAGCTGTCTGACTGTCTGTCTTTCTGTCAAACAACACTATATCTCGAAAAATACTTGACCGCTCGACACCAAAGTTGGTACACTAATTCGTAAGGGTAATACCTCCTATGCGATTAATTTTCAACTGCCTGTGTGTCTCTATGTGATTACAAGATTGAGAAGAACTTACTGATAATGATAATAATATATAGGTTTATTGTATAATAATGAAGACATTCATAATAATATATTGAAGAGAAATATATTGAATAACAGAGAAAAATGTCTTATATTTCATTTATATATCCTGCCTCTGTGTGTCTGTGTGTGCGAATAGCTAAAGAAGTATAACTTCCACCGTCTGGTCCGACGCAGACCCAGATTTTTTTATTTTTAAATTTCTGTTGATACTGATCGTTTGTGATGTTTTTTTTGTTACTCAATATTTAATGAGTTATTATTAGATTGTTAAATAATTAACACCTGTTAGCCAAGACGTTGTGAAAATAGACCTTACACCCTCTATTTTTTCTAAATTTATCAGAAATCTTTCGTGAAACACAAAAATATAGTGATGAAATCGTTTGTGACTCAAAAACCTCAAAATTAAATTCAAAATTTGTAGGTTTAGGCAACTAACAATACACCACTGCTAATGTGTTAGTGTTAAGTTTTTGTGTACTATGGACACAGCAAGCTGTGCTATGGATTTCCATCAAGTATCAGCTAATACCAAAGAATAAATAACATCTTTTTATTCCTTGGCTAATACAGTTGCAATCTATAAAGCCATAGAGAATAATATCGAGCGATCCAAAAATATCATTTCGAAGTGTGCTGTCTGTTGAGATCATGCAGAGATAACCACCATGTCATTATTTGAATCAACTAAATATTGAAAATAGAAACGACACTTTCGCTCTTATTGGAAATAATTCTTATTTGACTCTAATGAAGACATGATGCCCTTTTCAAAAGCCTACTGCGAATGATTTTTTGTTTTGAACCGCTCGATATACAGCAAAGCATCAAGTCAATTAAGAGTCAAATACACCAAGTAGGGTATAGAGCACAAGACCCATTGGGTTCAAGCTTAGGGTTCAAGAATAAATTTATTATTCAAGTTTCAATATTATCGAGACAAATAGTCTTTGTGTTTTTGTATATATTCTAGGCTCAAAGACCGAATTCGGCCACTTACCGAAATGTTTCTTGCCCACAACGCGACGTGGACATATGTGATATGTGTATAGTTCTTTAGAATAAAGCAAAAGTATGTCCACGTCGCGTTCTGGATAAGAATTTCGGTCAGTGACTGAAATCGGCCTTTGAGCCTTACATATTAAGGCTGTTCGAGCAGTAGTTTGGGACGGTTTGATAACTGTTTAAAATGCGCATGTGCGGTTTGAAATAGTTTCCAAGTGGTTTGGGATTTTGTTGCTCGAATGCTCGAACACTAAACTGCAGTAGTTTGCAGACTACCCCTTCTGATGGACTGATGGACAAAACACAAAACGGTTTAGTTTAGGACTGTGGTAGTGTTCTCTGAAAGGGATTTCTCCAACAACAGAGAACACTACTCTAAGAATAAGAAGACGCTTCAACTGTGTCTGTCTCAAACTGAGGTTGGAAATCGTCAAACTACTGCTCGAACATCTTAAGCCCGCTGCAGACGGAGTATGTTTTGCTGCATGTTTCCCTGATGGTAGCTAGGCTTGGTGCTGTGCATGCTTCCGTGTAAGAAAATGACATCGCGTGCACGGTTGGTTGCTTGAAATCGTGCATGATTTGATGATAGAACCGGTGCTATTTTCGGTGATTGTTTTCCCGCATCGTGCCTTGTCGGAGCACTCGGAACTAGACGAGTCGTACTCAAAAGTTATTTTGCACATGATAACATGTTATTGGGGGCATTTTCTCTGTTGTAACAATTATTAGAAATAGAGCTTGATTAGAATGTCAATATTTTGTATCATTTGCCACGGTCATATTTCTCTGTACTGTCATTTTACATACATGCTGGCCTGCATCGTGTGAAGCCAACACAAGCAAGGGAGCCATCAACACACCATGCGCGGCAACATTTATCGGACCGTGCAGCAAAACAAGCAAGCAATCATGCAGCAAAACATACTCCGTCTGCAGCGGGCTTTACTGGTAGTTTGAATTGAAGTGCGCAGGCGTCTGACGGTTTGGGACTGGTTTGAACCGCTGCTCGAACACCCTTATATACATCATAGATTCACAAGACATTTCTTTCGTCTGAGTATACATAAACTTGACGAAGTTCGAAGCTATGTTCCATTCTCAAATTATATTTAGTGACGCCAAAGATAATGGAGTTCCATTATATTTGTTGACGCGTTAACAGAAAGGTATAGTTAGTTGCCTAAGCTTACAAATTTTGAAATGAATTTTGATTTTCCTGAAACAATAGAGAGTCACAAGCGACTTTATCATTATATTTGTGTTTCACAAGCGATTCCTGATAAACTGCGTAAAAAATAGAGAATATAATAGCTCATGAAATATTGAGTCACAAAAAAGAACAAATGCGTCATAAGCGATCTGTATCAACATAAATTTTAAAATAAAAAATTTTCTAATTCGTGTTGGTTTATCGGTTTATGGTGTGTCAAGTGTGATAACCAAGAAGAAATCTTCTATATATAGCGTTTGAGTGGTGCTTTTGGGGCCTTGGGGCGAATCATGTTCAAAAAAAGCTGGTGATTAAGGGGTTATTTATTTTTTTAACTTGAATTTAGGAGAATGAGTGTCCGTTTGGTGTGTACGTAATGGTTTTTCTCAAGAACGAAAGAAGGGCCAGCCGTATTTGTAAAAAAATATTTTTAACTGATGTTTAACCAATCTTGGTTCAAGTACAAGAATCAGTCTTTGACTAAAATAGTATCAAAATCGCGGCCTTTGAATTTTTTAAAAAGGAATGGCTAACTCTACTCTTAGAGCCTGTACTGCATGCTCTTCATCAGAGAAGTATATTATCCACAACGATTAGGGTAGGTTCATATGAGATTTCTCTCAATAATTTACATCAACTAATTAAACAAATACTTTTTTATTGATAAAAATTAATGTCTAACTGTAAAGAACTAATTATAATTAAATATTGCTCCAGCTTGTTTGATTGATTCTAAATTTTGATTGCTCCAAATATGACATCATCGATGCTGTGAGATGATCAGATGCTGCAGATTTCTTACCGATTAGCCAACAAGAATTTGAAAATTTTATATTTTTAAATTTCTGTTGATACAGATCGTTTCTGACGCGTTTGATTTTTTGTGCCTAAATATCTAATGAGATATTAGATTTTTAAATAATTAACACCGATTAGTCAACACGTCTTGAAAATAAATCTTATATTCTCTATTTTTTACACAACTTATCAGAAATCGTTTGTGAAACACAAAAATATTAATGTAGTCGTTTGTGACTCTCTATTGTTCTAGAAAAATCTAAATTGATTTCAAAGTATGTAGCTTTAGGCAACTAACTATACATCACTGTTGAATAGTCAATAAATATAATATGCGTCACAATACAAAATAATATTAATTTTATTCTTCTTGTATTTTTTAGTAATTTTGTAGAGTTGGGCCTATGGACTGTTCCATAGTTGGGCCTCTATACAATAAATGTCTCAAGCTACCACACTTACTGAAATAGCGATGAACAACAAAAAACAAAACATCAACCTAACCTATTTATTCTATGAAAACATCATTTATATATTTTACCCGCTAATCAATCCCTGTGTCCAACACACATCTAGCTAAAAAAACGCTGCAACATTTTTGACAGATTTTGGTAGAAAACGCTTGCGATTTTTAAGCTACAGCATCAGAAATACCCCAACAGTTATTTTTAAAAGCTTCTTTATAAACCAGCTTACGAGCGCAAGACGTCTACACAGCAAATCCTGTCAAAAATGTTGCAGCGCTTTCTTAGCTAGATGTGTGTTGGACACAGGGTATATATCACATTTTCAACTCACAATCATAAAAACATATATGTGTATCGAGTTCACAACCTTCTTCCTTTGTGGTATCCCAAGTATCAAAGAATAAAGAAGCAAAAGCAAATTTCTCATTAATAATATTTTTGTTGTTCACCTCTATTTAACGCCATCTATTGGCGCATTACTATAATCAATTCATTGATGTTTAGTTAGTTGCCTGAACTTTCCAATTTTAAAATTCTAAAACAATAGAGAGTCACAAACGATTTCATTATTATATTTGTGTTTCACGAACGATTTCCGATAAATTGAGTCAAAAATAGAGAATGTAAGGTCTATTTTCAAAAAGTGTTGGCTAATCGGTGTTAATTATTTAACAATCTAATAACTAATTAAATATTGTTACAAAAACAGAGTTTTCTCCCCGTGGGTTGTTAGCTTGTCGAAAATATACCATAATTTCTGTAAGATGATATAGCGACTCCTCCATAGGTGGCGTTTATATTAGGCTGTTTCAAATTCGACTCTCACCATTGGGATCTCGGAAACTATAATGAATACGAAGATGGTTAAATTAGGGCAAAGTTGCGCATTTATGTGCTCAACAATACGCCGTTTAAAAAAATTGAAAATCTCGAGTAGTTCCGAATTTTCGGAAAATCTTTTTAGTTTTTTCCTGGCTTTATTTCTTAATGAATTTCTAAATTAATAGCACATTTACATTGCCACTTTTTTCACTCTTTCCAATGGTGTTAATAGATTTGTAACATGACGTTTCGTCTATGTGAAACTATCATGAACTTTTTTTTTCTTGTGGGAGCCATATTGGCATTCCACAAATTTGAATAGCCCCTTTTATTACCTTTTTGACGATGTATCATCATATGTTGGCCTTGTTGTCCTAAAAATCAGAGATATTACATAAATTACTTTTATAAAGTAGTTGGATTTGATTTTTCCAATCGGTGATACGTAAATGGCATTTTGTATTATTGTCAATTGATGAGTAGTTGAAAATGGATTTCTCCAATGAAGAAAAACGAGATATAATAAAACTTTATTACAAGAATGATAGAGACATACATTAGAAGTGTATCCTCTTAATCTTAACATGTAGGTATCCCGAGAGACGACAACCCCACCGATCTTTATTCAACGTATTGGATACAAATTTAGCCCAGCATGGCTACTTTAGAAAACCCAGACAAAAATCTGGAGACAGGATTGATGAAGAAACTAAAGAAATCATTATTAATGAGGTATATTTATTCTTAAGTTTTTCAAACGAGCCAAACCGATCGCGAATTCTGTCCATTAATTTGGACAAATTTGGGTGTAGTTGTCGTCTCTTAGGATATATCTTATATTTACACTGTTTCTATCATGAGTGTAATAAAGTTTTATCATATCTCGCTTTTCTTCATTGGAGAACTCCATTTTCAACGACTCAGCAATTGACAATATTACAAAGTGTCAATTACGAGATACCGATTGGAAAAATCAAAGTCAACTACTTTATAAGAGTAATTTATTGAATTTTTCGGATTTTTAGGACAACAAGGCCAACTTATAGGGCTATTCAAGTGTGTGGAATGGCTCCCATAAGAAAAAAAAGTTCATGATAGTTTCACATAGACGTAACGTCATGTTACAAAACTATTAACACCATTGGAAAGAATGAAAAAAGTGGCAATGTAAATGTGCTATTTATTTGGCTTTAGTATTATTTTGCAGAAATACTTATTACGCATTATTGAGAACATTGATAAGAGGACTAGCTGTAGAGAACATTTCAAAAAACTAAAAATCCTGACATTGTATAGCGTATATATTTTGGAGGTGTGTATATATTTCTATAAAAATTGTAAAACCATTACAATGTGCTTGCCAAAACATAATTATAACACTCGTTACCGCAATTTGTTACAGCCCAATTCTCACAGCACTGCATTTTGTCAAAAAAGTTTTTACTTGATCGGGTGCAAATTGTACAATAAACTGAATCCCGATATAAAATCCGCACCAAATGTCAGAATATTCAAAAATAGACTGAAAGAACTCCTAATTGAAAAGTGCTGCTACTCATTAGATGAATTTTTATGATTGTGATAGTTTTTATAGTTGTATGTGTGTGTATATCTTTATTTATATTTTATAGTATGCATAGTATTGTTCATTATTTTATTTGTTCTTTTCTGTTATATTTCGTACCAGACGAATTGTTCGTCCAAATTGTTAGTGATATATGTATATGATAAATATTGTAGGTATGCATCCTGTATTATTGACATGTTTGTCCATTTATATTTCCTTGTGAATATGTTTAATGGAGAACGGTATATATAATATATTGCACAGCAAGATTTATTATAAGTAAACACATTGTTTTGTTTTACTTCTTGCTTCTCTGCTATCCTGTTGCCACCTACTTTGTTCGATTTTAGCGTTTGGGTGGTGCTTTTAGGAAATAATTTCTTACAAAAAATTGGACCGACGTCATCAGTTGGTCAACTGAAAATTACAAAGTAATATTAATTCTATTGGTGCTCGTACTTTTGAAGTTGGGCAACTGCAGTTAGAATGAAAACTTTTGGCACTTCGAAAGTACCAGCACCAACAGAATTAATATTATTTTGTACTTTTCAGTGCATCAACTGATAACGTTGGTTGAATTTTTTTTGTAAAAAATATTTATTTCACACTTTTGAGTGTTACATTTTTCACGAAAATCGTTGAACGTTCACCATTATCCATGTATGCTTTGCTTGTATTCCCTATTGTTCATAAATTTAAGAACATCGTCGCGGAAATATGCACAACTTTACCACTGCTGTAATCCGAAAACCGCTACTCTATGGAAAAAATGTTCTATATAAATGTTGCTACAGATAATCTGGTCAATAATTTTCCATTCTCAGATTTTCAATTTTTGAATGAAATTGCCTCTTCCACATAGCGAAAATACACATTTCAAATTTTAAGATCGCAAAAACTCGACAACCGTAGCTCTTTTGAAAAAATGTTCAATCTAAACGTTTCCGGATATGTTGTTATCTTTAATTTAGCCATCTCTGATTTTCGATTTTCGAAAAAATTTGACCCCTTCATCCCCTTCGGAGGCGGTTTTCGGAGGGAAGGAGATTTTGGATTTGCGTTTTTATGGATATGGTACCATTTCTCAGGTCTCTTCTTTCAAATGAATCAAAAATCATCAAAATTGGAGTAAGTTTACTATATGAAAGGGGCTCACGAACATAAAAAGCAGACTGTTGAATTGTCTACCTCCTCCGTTCGAGGTTCGTCGGTCAAAAATCACTCATACTGACTGACGATTAATTGAGAGTATACGGTAAAATGAATGAATCATTTGAAAAAAATCTAATGATTAAATATTTTTACAAAGAATAAATAGGACCGACCGACTTTAGGGGTGTAAGTTTGTATATAATAAAATTGTAACTTGTCGATGTCTGTACATTAAATATATTTAATAAAAAATAGTATGGGAGTTTATTTGAGCAACACACGCCAAAACAACGAAGTCGCGGGCAATATAGCTAGTAGGTAGATACAAAAAATTCACCAATGCCAAAAGTACGAGTACCTACCAGCGCCAATAGAATTAATATTAATTTCTCTTTTTGTCAGACTTTAAAAAGAAGAGAGTTGAGAAATGGTGCCATATTTAGAAAAACTCAAATCCAAAATCTCCTTGCCTCTAAAAACAGGGACAGGAGGCCATTTTTCTCGAAAATCGAAAATCTGAGACGGCAGAAGTAAAGATGAAACCAAATTCGGAAACGTTTGAATGGAACATTTTTTCAAAAGAGTTACGGTTTTCGAGTTACAGCAATGTTAATAACTGAAGCATATGTATTTCCGCTATTTCGAGGGGGCAATTTTTTTCGAAAAGCGAATATACACTACGGACAAATTAAAGAAGAGATTATATGTAGCAGCATTGGACATTTTTTAAAAGAAGCTACGGTTTTCGAGTTATAGCATTGGTAAATTCTGAAATATGTGTATTTCCGCCGTGATGTTTTGAGATCTCTGAATAATAACAAGTAAAAACAGAGAATATACATGGGAAATATGATAAGTACTATCTTCTTTATTATTAGAGAACGTTCAACGATTTTTATGACTAATTGTCACACTCAAGAGTGCGAAATAAATATTTTTTATCAAAAGTTGGACCGACTTTATTAGTTGGTGCACTGAAAAATACAAAATAATGTCGTTTCTATTTGTGCTGGTACTGTAGTTAGATATAATACTTTTGGTACTGACTTCAAAAGTACCAGCACCAATACAATAAAGTCGGTCCAATTTTTTGTAAAATATATTTATTTCACAGTTTTGAATGTGTAACATTAGTCATGAAAATCGTTGAACGTTCACTAATAAATATTTTTTTCGAAAAGTTGGACCGACTTTATTAGTTGGTGCTCTGAAAAATATGGAATAATAGACTTAATATTATTTTGTATTTTTCAGTGCACCAACTAATCAAGTCGGTCCAATTTTTAGTAAAAAATATTTATTAAGTGCACCAACTGATAGGGTCTATTCATTATTTATTTAATTTTCCCTCCCTCTCTTGGGGGCTTCTAGGAGAAATTGTATTTTTCCATGCTTTGAAGGTACCCAGATTCATATAATGTGGTTTTTAATGTTTATGTTTTTTCAATTTCCAAACCGCATCAGACAAATACATATTTAAGAAAACTAATTCAGCCTCTTATGATCCTCAAGGTTCATTATCTTAATTTTCCCATTTTGATCAGATATATGAGATATAAGAGCAGAGCGTAAACACAGATTATTTCAACATAACCTTAAAATCTCAACACAGGACTCGACAAAACTGTGATCCATCCGTGGCACTCGGAGAAGATCTGTCTGAAAAATATTAGATTCCATCGAATGCGTTAAATGTTGTACTGAAACACATAAAATATTAACGTCCGATAATTTTGAGCGGTTCTCTTACAGAATAAACCCCTTGGTTGACAAAACAGACATACGATGCGATGATCACTTTCCTCAGTCTATCCCATCATATGGATGGGCTGTTGTAATCCGACTATTTTGGGGTAATTGCAACGACGTATTAACAATTCTGTTGGGGTGGACAAATAGCTACTGAGTGGTTAGAGAGGCATGCAAGGGAGTTCGCTAGTTCGCTGACATATATATATACATATACCCCTAATTTAATTAAGCAAATTGTTGGCATTCCTCTGGTAACGGTCATTTATATTCTCTAAATACATAATCTCCATTCAGCAGCAGTGGAAATAATACCTATATATGTTATATAGATACATTCAGGCATAGGTATATAAAAAAAATTCATTTTACATAGTTTAAATTCAAAATTCTGGTCTGGATTTTTAGATTGCAATTTTGGTTCATATTCAAAAAAAATTATGATGGTTTTTTAACGTACCTAGTGATATAGTTGAAATCCATATTAACTGCGGTTTTTCCGATGGACAGAATACATTTTTTTTCGGTGACATCTCTGTTTTGTATTTTGTCGTAGAATTAATTCCTATTGGGGTAGGTATCTATATAGCCCAAAGACAAGTTTCATGGAAATCTTTTCATAAATGGACAGAGTGAATAGTGAAATCAAAGAAAATCTAATATAAAATGAAAAGGTATGGTTTTACGGCGTATATGCATAACGATGTTATCGAACTGATTTGCAGGGGTGCAGACCCTTATAGCTTTGTTCTCACTTCAGAATTTGGGGTGGTCTACCGCTGATAACGTTGAACGCGCTCTAGTAGCTAGTATTACATTATGGTTTTCTAAAACCCCTATCCATTTCGGAAGGACCTGATTTACATATGTAATCTTTGGGACTTTCTCTTGTCATTATTTTATTTTTCTTATCCTGAATACATTTAATCTGTTCTTTATCTTGCCGCAGCTGATAAATTTGAATACTATCTGTTAAATGGATAGGTCAAGTATGATTTCGTCTTGATTTGAAGATTTACATATATATTACCTTGCAAAGGATTCAAATCCTGTCTAATAGTTACTGAATTTCCTTTTATAAAATTAATAGCTAGCACGGAAGTTTTGAAGTAATTTCTTTAAAAAATATTTCATACCAAAAATTGGACCGACTTTATTAGTTGGTGCACTAAAAAATACAAAATAATATTAATTCTATTGGTTCTGGTACTTTTGAAGTTGTGCATTTGTAGTTAGATAGAAGACCTTTGGCACCAACTTCAAAAGTACCAGCAGCAGTAGAATTTATAATATTTTGTATTTTTAGTGCACTAACTTATAAATAAAGTCGGTCCTATTTTTGGTAAAAAATATTTATTTCACACCTTTGTGTGTAACATTAGTCATGAAAATCGTTGAACGTTCACCAATACCAAAGAAGATGGTACTTATCCTATTACGCATGTATATTCTTTGCTTCTACCTACTTCTTATAATTCACGGATCTCAAAACATCGCGGCGGAAATATACATATTTTAGACTTTACCACTGCTGTAACTCGAAAACAGTAAGATCTTTTGAAAAATATCCAATTTAAATGTAGCAACATCTCTTCTTTAATTTGGCCATGTGATATTTTGAAGTTTCGCAAAAAAGTTCCCCGTCCACATAGCGAAAATACACATATTTCAGTCTTTACCATTGCTGTAACTCAAAAACCGTAGCTCTTTTGAAAAACTGTTCAATTTAAACGTTTTCGGATATGGTCTCATCTTTAATTCTGCCGTCTCAAATTTTGGGGGTCGATTTTTGGTGGGAACGAGATTTCGGATTTGAGTTTTCCTAAATATGGGACAATTTCTCAACACTCCTCCTTCAAATGAATCAAAAAGCATCAAAATCGGAGCTAGTTTACTATGCAAAACGAAGGGCTGTCCTCAGGGAGGGGTACTCTCCCCCCTGCTGTGGAACAAAGTAGTAGACGACCTCCTAACGATCCTGAACGACGATGGCATGTACACTATAGGACATGCGGAGCACATTGGAGTGCTATGCGAAAACGAAAGATGGGCGACATAAAAATGCATACACTAAATGAAATTCAACTCAAGCTATCCAACGAGGTGAAATACCTAGGGGTGGTTATCCACAGAAAACTGACCTGCGGAAAACATCTAGACAGCAAGCTGGACAAAGCCAGTGCAGCTCTATGGCAATGTCGAAGAGTTGTAGGTAAAAGCTGGGGCCTATCGCCAAAAGTCACCCTATGGTTGTACACAGCAGTGATAAGGCCCATGTTATGCTACGGTTCAATAGTTTGATGGCGAGGCACCAAATTAAAAACTGAAAAGGACAGACTTGCGAGACTACAGAGATCTGTCTGCATCGCAGTCACTGGTGCCATGAGGCGTTGTTGTGCTTGCCATCTATATCTGGAGGGGGCAGCACTGCTGACCGCCCTTCGTTTGAAAGATGGTGGAACATTAAGGGTGTACAAGAGCGTGAAGAGTCATACAGCCATCTTGGAGGAGAGCCTCGCCAGAATACCACTTCTCGAGGCCAGCTCAGACCGCATTGCACCCCTATTCAGCAAATGCAAATACCACGTTTGTTGGGAAGAAACAGACCCACGCACTGTGCCGACAATAGACGTATATACTGATGGGTCTAAAAATAGGGACAGTACAGGCATAGGAATCTTCAGCCAAGACCTGCAACTGTCTCTACAACAACCACTCGGGAAGTATGCCACCGTATTACAAACGGAACTAATAGCACTAGCTCGAGGGGCTAATGAGCTCCGCATGAGCAAGGTGCGAGGACGAGTAATACGCTTCTTCACAGACAGTAAAGACGCCTTAAAAGCTCTTGAAAAGGGCAGGTACGACGCGAGAACCACGCTGAACTGCCACCGCGCACTGTTGGAACTAGCGAATGAGAATGTGGTGGAACTAGCTTGGGTGCCAGCACACGATGGGAATGAGGGTAATGACAAGGTGGATAAACTGGCGGGTGCTGCTTCGTCGGGAATAATGTGTGGGCCCGAACTGGCAGTACCCATCACACCGCACATCATGGCCAACCTCATTAAAGAGGACACACACCTCAGACACTGTCAGAGGTGGAACTCAATTCTGGGCTATCGACAGAGCAAGAACTTCATCACGAAGCCATGCCGGAAACGGGCCGAAGACTGCCTAGCTTTGCCCCGGGCCAAACTACGCTCACTCGTAAGCATCTGGACCGGGCATGCTGCGCTAAGAAAAAATCTACATACAATGGGTGTCATCGACGACCCGACATGTCGGGCATGCATGGAGGAGGAAGAAACAGTGGAGCATCTCTTCACAGAATGACCCGCTCTATCCGACGTTCGTAAGGCCATCCTAGGACTGAAGTGGCCGGATCTGACCAACATCAGACGCACCTCACCTGCGGCAATCCTGAGATATCTGGACCAGGTTGTCGGGATACTTGGGGAACCATAGGTCTGAGGAGCAAGGGGGAGAGGCACAATGGGCCGAATTGGTCTAAGTACCCGCTTTGGCACCCTTGCGTCAAATAATAATAAAAATAATAATAATAATATGCAAAACAAGCAAACAGCCATACATAAAAAAGCAAACATACAACCGAAGTGTATACCTCCTACTTTTTTTGAAGTCGGTCAATATAGTGGTAGTTGTCTAATATCCGAATTCCTTCAACGTTTTATCAGAAAGTTATTTACTACATTTTTTGATTGATTGAAAGTGCTATTTCATATAATAATTATTAATAATTCTAAATCTAGTTGATTTAAGAATAAAGACGGGCTAAATGCGTGTCAGACTCGCACACGATGGGTTTTATACCATCGTTATCTACCTATTATGATTATTTGTTCATAAAAATACACATTTAATGAAAATTTAAGTCACATGAGATACAGCAGCCATCTGATAGATGGGCGGACGGACAACGGAGGATTAGTTATAGTGTCCCTTAGGCATCCTTTGGGTGGGTATGGAACTCAATAAATATTTTTTACAAAAAATTGGACCGACGTTATTAGTTGATACACTGAAAAGTATAAAATAATATTAATTCTATTGGTGCTGTTACTTGTGCGGTTGCAGTTTCATTGATAACTTTTGGCACCAACTTCGCAAGTACCATCACCAATAGAATTAATATTATTTTATACTTTTCAGTGCATCAACTAATAACGTCGGTCCAATTTTTTGTAAAAAATATTTATTTCACACTTTTGAGTGTACCTAACATTAGTCACCAAAATCGTTGAACGTTCACTAATACCAATGAAGCTAGTACTTATCCTATTACCAATGTATATTCTTTGCTTGTAGTTGTTGACCGACGAACCCCGATCGGAGGAGGTATACAATTCGACTGTCTGCTTTTTTTTTGGTTCCTGCGCGCCTTTTATATAGTAAACGAGCTCCGATTTTGATGATTTTGGATTCATTTGGAAGAAGGGGATTGAGAAATGGTCCCATATTCATAAAAACGCAAATCCGAAATCTCCTTCCCTCCGAAAACCGCCCCCGAAGGTGTGGAGGGGGCGAATTTTCTCGAAAATCGAAAATCTGAGTTGGTATAATTAAAGATAGGACAAGATCCGGAAAAGTTTAAATTGAACAATTTTTCAAAAGTGTTACGGTTTTCGAGATAGACGCATGTTAAATATGTATTTTTGCTACTACATGAAAGATATAATTATTTGTAGCAACATTTATAATGAACATTTTTTCCTTAGAGTTACGATTTTCGAGTTAAATCGGTGTTAACATGGTAACAACTAAAATATTCAAGCTTATTTCCGCAGCGATGTTCTGAGATCTCAATAATAACAACTACAAGCAAGGAATCTACGTGGGTAATAGGACTAGTACTATCTTCATTGATATGGTATAGTGAACGTTCAACGATTTTCGGGACTAATGTTACACTCAAAAGTGTGAAATAAATATTTTTTCCAAAAAATTGGACCGACGTTATTAGTTGATGCACTGAAAAGTATAAAATAATATTACTTCTATTGGTGATGGTACTTGTGAAGTTGGTACCAAAAGTTATCAATCTAACTGCAACTGCACAACTTCAAAAGTACTATCACCAATAGAAGTAATATTATTTTATACTTTTCAGTGCATCAACTAATAACGTCGGTCCAATTTTTTTTTAAAAATATTTATTATGTTATTATAATTGAGATCTCAACGCATCGCTGCGGAAATACGCTTGGGTATTTTATATGTTATCATTTTAACACCGATTTAACTCGAAAACCGTAACTCTAAGTAAAAAATGTTCATTATAAATGTTGCTACAAATAATTATATCTTTCATGTAGTATCAAAAAATTTTCAATCTTCGAAAGAAATCGCCCTCTCCACATAGCAAAAATACATATTTAACATGCGTCTACCGCGAAAACCGTAACAATTTTGAAAAAATGTTCAATTTAAACGTTTCCGGATATTGTCCTATCTTTAATTATACCAACTCAGATTTTTGATTTTCGCGAAAATTCGCCACACAACCCCTTCGGGGGCGGTTTTCGGAGGGAAGGAGATTTCGGATTTGAGTTTTTATGAATATGGGACCATTTCTCATGCCTTCCCTTTCAAATGAATCCAAAATCATCAAAATCGGAGCACGTTTACTATAATAAAAGGGCGCTCGAACCAAAAAAAAAATTAAGCAGACAGTCGAATTGTATACCTCCTCCGTTCGGGGTTCGTCGGTCATTTCCTTCTTGAAAGTTCAAGATACAAGATACTAAATTAAATCAAAATGGGTCCATAGGCAAAGGAAAGGCATCATAAATAGTATCTAATATCAATAAGTAACCAATTATCTAAAAGACACAGTAACCACAAACCCATCGAAAATAAATGAACCAAACATACAATTTATTTGTATAAACATAATATGTATACCAGCCTCGTTCTTTTCGGTCAAAATAGTATATCAACCGCCTTCTGTTTTTGATGCTTGCGATAAAGACTCCATTAATACTAGAATCGTGAAAAATAACTAAAAACAATTAAAAAATATGCTCAACAAAATGGCAACATCACGAATCGGAATCATTCAATAATAGGGGATCAAAATTATCGTACATTTCCTGATTTCCTCCACAGGTGATGGATGTTGAGCATACCAATTCCCCAGGAAATCTACACGAGAAATCACATATTTATCCGGAAACCGTGAGAATATCGAATACATATTACACATCTATATAATCTATATATAGGTATAACACATACATTCGTAGGTGTGTGCAGATTTCGGTGGCGTGGGAACAAGTAAATAAGGAAGAGACATCATTTCCTGGGGAATGCCGTTGATGTCTGTCTGGATTCTGGACCAAAAACGGCTGTTCGAATATGCTGACTTTATGGTTTTGTATTAGGTATATAGCACGGTTAATGTTGGTCAAATTCAATTTCAAAGTTACAGATTGTCGGTGTGTGTGTGTGTGTGCGTGCTTTAACAAACGAAATATGTATCTGTATGTCTGTCTATACCCGTCAAAATAGCTCATGACAAAATACCCCTGACAATTACGCTGTATTTTATAGGGCTATGGTAGGAATCGGGCTATGGACTAATTGAGTTATGAAGTTATATAATTGATTTATTTCCATCCATCTATTGTTACGCCATGTTTTTTTGACGATTTCGTGGAATGACTGCACATTCTTCTGTTAAATTTTTCGTTAAAGAAAAGGTAGGTACAAATGGTGAGTAGATAAGATGTTTGAAATTCCTATTAAAAATGTTTTTAATGTTCTCATTAAAAATTTCATTTGTTCAACATAAATTTGATAACTGATGCATATCCAGGTAGCTTTGGTTGAAGAAAATATTTATTTTTAATTTGATTATGTAACCAGCTGTTTATGCCTAATTTGACTGGAGCATTGCTATATTGCGTTGGTGGTTTTGGGTTAGACCTCAAATGTGGCTTTGCTGGCATAAACCGACCACCGCATACCGAATACCTTGTCGGAATGTGGGGATCTATCAAAACATTTTGATTGTTATTGGTTGTTGTTGTGGAGGCCGCAGTAGGCTGGATGGGATGCACTTGCAGACATTCAGGATGTAGGTAGGTACCCCTTATAGGTAAGTTATAAATCCTTCGGGAAATACATAACAGGTGTTTAGCATCAGAATTATTTGTCTATATGTGAAAGTCTTATTGTGTTGAGTGTTTGGAACTATTTGAAACAGTTCAAGTGTCAAGTAGATATACAAATTGACTGCACCATACCTGTGTTTGACATGAATGTAACATCGTTTCGCATGGTAAACTGGCTCCGATTTTGATCATTTCTCTTTCACTTGAAAGATAACTGCTGAGAAATGGTCCAATTTTCACGCTTTTGAGCGCGGAGTGATGCTATACATACTGAACAGTTCTAAGAGCATAAGAAAACGTATGGGGGTTGGTCATCCGGATACCTAATCACGTATCCGTATAACTAAAGCCCGGATAATCGATTCCGTGGATTATAAATGCTATTTGGAAAAAAGGCAAGATCAAATAAATGAATTTCTGTCATGTCACTGATTATTTTTAATAATCGTTTGTACGTGAAGAAAGCCGTTGTGGAAACAGTTGATTAAACAACATTTTGTCTTCGGAATACTGAAGTGCGAGGCGCGAGGACAAGAGAAGCCTGGTTAAAAAGGCCCTTTATTTTTGACAAGAGATAGCGAACGAAGACGAGGCAGCAGCGGGTCCAATTCCCAATTAGATGCAACCACGCCAAGGCCCTGCTCGATGAAGTATTGTTTCCTCGCGATATTCCGATGAAAGTTTTCAGCACAAGAGATAAGCCAAGACGGCGACGTTCGAAAGACTTTTCTTCTTATACTTATATTCTAAAGAAGAAAGAACTACAGATCATATTCGCGTTGAATGCGAAATTAACTCGCGCTGTTCGTCGCCGCCGTCCCGCGGTCCCGCTCCTTTTACCTAACGATATGCACCGTCCCTATATATATATATATATATATATATATATATATATATATATATATATATATATATATGTATATATATATATATATATATATAGTCACCCTTCTGCCGTATGACGGCAGTGGTTTTTATCAAGAAATTATCTGCCCGCAAGCCGCTAAATATAAATAGGTATGTAACTCATTTATCAGCTTCATTATTAAAGATCGATGATGAAAATTAAATTCCACAAGATATTTTCAGGGTGTTGTTCATTTTGAAAAATTTCACACCTCGATTTTCTACTGGTTGTTACTACTCGCCTGAGTCTCGTCTTAACATATACCACACTCCATTTCATAAATTCATGATATCAACATAATTACTTATTTTCGTTCGATTTATGAGTCAAAAAGATTATTTAATTATTTGTAGAAGCATTTCTTGTGCAATCCAGCAGATCTACTTTATTTGGAAATCTGATTCATCCAATACTTGAATTTAAAATAACACTCATTTATGTCATTCAGTTATATCTCAAGTCATATGTCATATTTTCATAGTTATAGAATAGGAAATATGTAATTCAAGGAAATATAACTATGTAATTAAGATTACCGAATGATTTGAATGAAAAGTATTGGACTCCCTCAACAAGATACTCTAACTATTAATATTCTGCCATAAAACATAATTTGAAAGAAAAATGAAATGATTGATACTGTTTGTATTGGTTGCATGTCTAACTGATATCTGAGACAGTGCGCACTAGTGCGTAAAGTAGATGATGGTAGGCACTGGAGAATACATTATTCTACGATCTAGAGTAATACAATTTTAAGTTTTTGTCATATTTGCGGATATCGAGTGTTGCAGGTACTGCAAAAAATAGTCACCCTACAAATCATCTCGATATTTTTCGTTTTCGTAGAGCCTCCTCCCCCCCCCAGCGTGTTATCTGGTGCAAGTGAAGAGATTATCCCAGTTTTGCTGTGTTATATTAGTCACATGTGTGTGAATATAAATTCGTGAAGTGTAAAATTTATAGTGCAATATTTCATAGAAGCGAGTGCATAAATCAAATATGTGAATTAATAGCCGCAGTAGGGCTGTGTCAGTCTTTTAAGACCACATAAGCTAACGGTTGGTAGGTAGAATGTTCGACAAAATTACACCCATATTCTAACAGAGATCTGATGGTTAATACTAGGATTAAAATGTCAAGAGAAAATTCGATTACAAAGCCTCAGTTAGCTAGAGCAAGCACCAAAATAATTATTATTTCTTGTTGTAGTCGATTCAAAATCATTTTGAATTATCTTGACAAATATCAAGCACTCAAGAAAATGCATTCCCAGTATATTGTAGGTGTAAGGTATCTACCAACTTCACTTTCTATTCATACAATAAATATTTTTTACAAATATTGGACCGACGTTATTATTTGGTGCACTGAAAAATACGAAATAATAATCATTCTATTGGTGCTGTTACTTTTGAAGTTGTGCATTTGCAGTTAGATTGATAACTTTTGGCACCAGCACCAATAGGATTAATATTATTTCGTATTTTTTCGTGCACCAACTAATAAGGTCGGTCCAATTTTTTGTGAGAAATATCTATTTCCCACTTTTGACTGTAACATTAGTCACGAAGATCGTTGAACTTTCACTATAATACCACTAATATCCTATTACCCACTATGCCCACTATAATATTTGCTTGTCCTGAGATCTCAGAACATCGCTGTGCAAATTATTGAGATTTAACCATTTTACCACCGCTCTAACGCGAAAACCATAACTCCAAGGAAAAAATGTTCATTATAAATGTTGTTACAAATATTATTGTCTTTCATGTAGTGCCACAGATTTTCAATTTTCGAAAGAAATCGCCCTCTTCACATAGCAAAAATACAAACAATTTTGAATTTAACATGCCTCTTACTCGAAAACCGTAACTCTTTTAAAAAAATGTTCGATTTAAACGTTTCCAGATATTGTCCTATCTTTAATTATACCAACTCAGATTTTCGATTTTCGAGAAAATTCGATTACAAAGCCTCAGTTAGCTAGAGCAAGCACCAAAATAATTATTATTTCTTGTTGTAGTCGATTCAAAATCATTTTGAATTATCTTGACAAATATCAAGCACTCAAGAAAATGCATTCCCAGTATATTGTAGGTGTAAGGTATCTACCAACTTCACTTTCTATTCATACAATAAATATTTTTTACAAATATTGGACCGACGTTATTATTTGGTGCACTGAAAAATACGAAATAATAATCATTCTATTGGTGCTGTTACTTTTGAAGTTGTGCATTTGCAGTTAGATTGATAACTTTTGGCACCAGCACCAATAGGATTAATATTATTTCGTATTTTTTCGTGCACCAACTAATAAGGTCGGTCCAATTTTTTGTGAGAAATATCTATTTCCCACTTTTGACTGTAACATTAGTCACGAAGATCGTTGAACTTTCACTATAATACCACTAATATCCTATTACCCACTATGCCCACTATAATATTTGCTTGTCCTGAGATCTCAGAACATCGCTGTGCAAATTATTGAGATTTAACCATTTTACCACCGCTCTAACGCGAAAACCATAACTCCAAGGAAAAAATGTTCATTATAAATGTTGTTACAAATATTATTGTCTTTCATGTAGTGCCACAGATTTTCAATTTTCGAAAGAAATCGCCCTCTTCACATAGCAAAAATACAAACAATTTTGAATTTAACATGCCTCTTACTCGAAAACCGTAACTCTTTTAAAAAAATGTTCGATTTAAACGTTTCCAGATATTGTCCTATCTTTAATTATACCAACTCAGATTTTCGATTTTCGAGAAAATTCGCACGGGGCGGTTTTCAGAGGGAAAGAAATTCCGGATTTGCGTTTTTATGAATATGGGACCCTTTCTCAAGCCTATTCTTTCAAGTGAATCAAAAATAATCAGAATCAGAGAGTCGAATTGTATACCTACTCCGTTCGAAATTCGTCGATCAAAGAAAGAAAGAAAATTTATGAGCAAGAAAAGGTGTTGCAGCAAAAGAAAAGGATTCTCATTTTTGGAATTCATAAATAGTAACATTTTCTTTGAAATTGAAGGATTCTCTTAAGATAACATGCACTTGTAGGAATAGGGTGACTTTTGAATGAATGGATAATTTTGATTATCTTATATCTATGTATTTAACTCGTTTTATTTTTTATATTGTATTTCATTTAATAATATAATATTAATATAATCAATCGCCTTTTTTATAGTTTCCTAATATTGCATACCCTATCCAATATAAGACTACGACCGCTATTCTGAAATTTTTGAATATAAGTGAATGTTCTAGAATTTTGATGACTAATGATGCAATCAAAACTGTAGAATAAATATATTTTTTAAAGAACTAGAACCCTTTTTTCATTGGGTGCACCAGCTGATAAAGTCGGTTCTAGTATTTGAGAACAAAATAGAGACGCACTTTTGTCAATGTATTAGCAAATAACAGTTGATAAAAATAACTTTTTTTTTATTCACGCTTAATATAGACCAAGCGCTTGCAACGTATTTCGAGTCTTCATTTGACAAACTTCGATTTATTAGAAATTATCGTCCTGATTCGGTATTGAAATTTTTGCAAATACTATCAATAAATAATATTGCCTGAGCATTCATTCTGTCTCTTTAGCGTCGACAAATTTTTATTGTTAAACCTTTGAAAAAGAAAGTCAAATAACGTTGCTGGCTCTTGTCCTAATAGTCGTAAAGTTAATAAGAAGAATCATTATTGTTCTTGAAAGTTTATAGATTGGACAGATGTGCGGATTAACTAAAATCATCATAGCAGTATGTTGCTTTTATCTCCTAAAATGGTCCGAATGCTACAAATACAATCATATAAATGACCGGAAAGAAAAAAAGGAATGTTTTTGATTTGGAAATGTATTCGACCACTCGACTCGGAAGCCACACAACACAGAGCAGCTAAACTTGCTGATGGAAGACTTGTCACGTTTTCACTTATTTGTGGCATCACTAGTCCATTTACTAAATTAAATTGGACAAACTAAAAAACAGGGACCGACGACTACACATATACACACGTCGATTTTCTTTCTATGTTTGCTTTTTCCCTCCTTATGTTCTCTGGGGATTGTTTCCTAGATTTGACAGACTGTGGATGTGTATACTCTTACTACTACTACTACTATAATAGAAGCCTCGACATTGACATCGTGTGTTCCTCTGTTTTAGAGAGACGCCTTCTCATATTTCTCCGTATTATGTGTACCAAAGAACCAGCTACAACAATACACCCTGGAAATAAAAATACCGTAGGTTAGGTACACTGCAAGATTACTCTGTTCTTGTTAAGTAGCTGATTTCTTCGCTATTTTGTAACAGAAAAAAAACGAAGGCTCGTTGCCAGCGAATCAGTAAATTTCAAGGTTTTTATTTCTAAAACTATTTAACAAAAATTCGACCGACTTTACTAGTTGGTGCACTGAAAAATGCAAAATAATATTAATTCTATTGGTACTGGTAATTTTGAAGTTGTGCAATTGTAATTAGATTTGAAATTTTTGGCACCAACTTCACAAGTACCAGCAACAATAGAATTAATAATATTTTGTATTTTTCAGTGCACCAAATAATAAAGTCGGTCCAATTTTTCGTAAAAATATTTATTTCATACTTTCGAGTGTAACATTGGTCATGAAAATCGTTGAACGTTCACTAATACTAAAGACAATCCTATTACCCATGTTTGCTTGTATTTGTTATTTTTAAGAAAGCTCAAAACATAGCGGCGGACATACACATATTTCATGCTTAACTATTGCTGCAACTCAAAAACTGTAACTTTTTTGGAAATATGTCCAATTTGAATGTTGCTACATATAATCTCTTCTTTGATTTGGCCATCCCGTATTTTCAATTTTCGAAACAAATTTCCCCCTCCATATAACGGAAATACACATATTTCAGACTTTACCATTGCTGTAACTCAGAAACCTATAATTTTTTGGAAAATCTCAAATTTAAACGTTGTCGGATAAGGTATCTTTTTGAAAAATGAAACCTCTCACTTTAAGTGGAGACATAATAAGCTGGAAGGCTGAAGTCAAATATCTGGGATTAACACTAGATAGCAAGCTTCTGTGGAACAAACATATTGAGGCTACTGCTAGCAAAGCAATAAAGGCCTTAATGGCGTGCAGAAATCTGACTGGTAAGACTTGGGGATGTAACCCAAAAATACTGCGATGGATGTACGTCATGATTGTAAGACCGATAATATCATATGGGTCAATAGCCTGGCATGGCAAGGCAAGTCAGAGCAATACGAGGAAAACCCTCGATAGAATACAAAGACTAGCCTGTGTCTGTATCACTGGAGCCATGAGAACTTGCCCGACCAGGGCACTAGAGATCATCACAGATCTCACACCTCTCCATCTAGTGATAGACAGATTGGCCCATGAGGCCATCCTAAGACTATCTAGGGAAGGATCAGACATGGTGGGAATTCGGAATCAGAGAGCTTGGTCCTCTTTGTCCAAACACATCCCATCAGCAAACCTTCCCAGTGATGTAATGACAAAGAAAATTAGCATCGAGAGAACTTTCACCACGGTGCTAAGTAGCAGAGAAGATTGGGACAGGGGGCTCACAACCCAAGCTCTCAAAAAGAATACCATTAAATGGTACACTGATGGTTCTAAGACCACGACGGGGACAGGCGCTGGAGTGTTTGGGAATCGCACCAAATGCTCACTTGCGCTAGGCCGCTGCCCAAGCGTCTTTCAAGCAGAATTGCTTGCAATTGAGAGATGCGTGGAGGTGAACCTTGAAAGAAACTATCAGAAATGTGACATTGCAATACATTCTGATAGTCAAGCTGCAATTAAAGCACTGAACTCTCATACCATTGACTCTAAAATGGTATGGGAGTGCCGAAGGAAGCTCAATGAGCTAGGCAAGAACAACAGGGTCTACTTAGTCTGGGTTCCCGGCCACTCGGGAATCAAAGGCAACGAGGAGGCCAACACACTTGCCAGGAAAGGAGCACAAACTCCATTTACTGGCCCAGAACCCTTCTGTGGCACAGATAAAAGCACCTACAAGAAGGAGTTTCTGGAGAAGGAAAAAACCGTAAGAGAAACACTCTTGCGGGACACCCCTGGATTGGATCATTCCAAAAAGTTTCTAAAAAACTTTGATACTGCAAGATCCAAAAGGTATTTGGATCTCAGCAAGAACAAGCTACACCTACTCACTGGATTTCTTACAGGACACTGTTGCCTCAAGAAGCATCTAATGAGATTAGGTCTAGCAGAGGATGACGAGTGCAGATTCTGCGGGGAAGAGGAGGAAACTCCGGATCACCTGGTGACGGAATGCCTCGCCATTGCTAGCCAACGCAAACAGTGCCTTGGACTAGCAGCCTGCAGTAGTGAGGAAGTATCCTCCTTGAAGCCAACCCAGATACTGGAGTTCATTAGAACTCTGGAACTGGAAGGCGAGTTGTAGACCGCGTATAGGCGAGTGCAACTCAGGTGGGGGGCACAATAGACCTTATGGTCGCAGTGCAATGTAACCCCCTCTTAAATCTAAATCTAAATCTATGGTATCTTTTTAATTTTGTCGTCTCAAATTTTCGATTTTATAAGAAAATAGATTTTTTTTGAGGTGAAGGACATGTTGAATGTCGGTTTCTTTTCAGTGGGACCAATTCCCAATAACAGTCCTCCATAAAATAAAAAAAGAATCATGAAAATCGGAGGGCGTAAA
The DNA here is from genome assembly GCA_958507055.1 of Crioceris asparagi. NCBI lineage: Eukaryota > Metazoa > Arthropoda > Insecta > Coleoptera > Chrysomelidae > Crioceris > Crioceris asparagi. The sequence goes on along the minus strand of OY293833.1, from coordinate 14,686,184 downwards.
AAAACATGCAGACACAGTCGAATTGTACCTATACCTCCTCATTTTTTTTAGTTTGGTCAGCCTCCATTTTGAAAATACTGGTTTGATCATGCTCATTTACGAACTCGACCGAGATATTTGTACGACTGATTTTTGTAGCAAATTTGAATTGGATATCTTTAAAAGTGCGACCTCTATCGTGCTTAAAATGTTCATATTAGCCCATATACTATATGCCCTGGCCCTGATTTTATCTATTGGCTCCATTATTGCATAGAAGAATCGAGATCAGATTCTATTAATGAATGAAACGACACCGAAAACTATATCGTTATTAAATTTGTTCTCGCAATATGAGAGCAGAAAATAATTAGACTATCGCTAAGGTAATGTCATTTTTAGGGCTCGTTACTCAAAGGGTGGCAGCGGAACCCTATGTCCGCTGTCTGTCCGTCTGTATCTCATGACCAGCAATTGGTAGACAGTTGGAATTTGCACAGAATATGAATTTCTATTGCCGCTATAAAATAAAATAATATAAATATAATAAAATTAACAATAAAAGTGGCCCCTATACAAAAATCTGTTTTTGCATAGTAAACGTGCTCCGATTTTTATGATTTATGATTCATTTGAAAGAAGAGAACCGAGAAATTGTCTCGTATTTAGAAAAACTCAAATCTAATTTTTTGTTGAAAATCGAAAACCTGAGGCGGCAGACTTAAAGATGAGAGCATATTCGGAATCATTTTTTTTGTCAAAAGAGTTACGTTTTTCAAGTTACAGCAATAGTAAATACTGGAATCTGTGAATTTCCGCTATTTGGAGGGGGCAATTTTTTTCGAAAATTGAAAATATGAGAATGCCAAATTAAAGAAGAGATGTTGCAACATTTAAATTGGACATTTTTCTAAAGAAGCTACGGTTTTCGTGTTAGAGCAGTGTTAACGTCTGAAATATGTGTATTTCCGCCGCGATGTTCTGAGATCTCTGAACAAAATAACAAGTACAAGCAAATAATATACATGGGTAAAAGGATAAGCACTATCTTCTTTGTTATAAATATTATTATTTTACATATATAGTAGATATATTACACTCAAAAGTGTGAAATAAATATTTTTTTACCAAAAAATGGACCGACTTTATTAGTTGGTGCACTGAAAAATACAAAATAATATTAACTCTATTGGTGTTGGTACTTTTGAAGTTGGTGCCAAAAGTCTTCTATCCAACTGCAATTGCACAAATTCAAAAGTACCAGCACCAACTAATAATGTCGGTCCAATTTTGGGTAAAGGAATATTTTTTTACTAATTACTCATTTAGAGACTCTTACTGAACAAAGTATCAATAATATTGTGATAAAATAATGAATATTTTAGAATAACAAAATGTTTTTCCTCCGCTGTCACTAAAAGTCGTCTTTAAATTGGGATCGTAGTCAAATTAGGAAGCACATGGCGTTGATGGTGTCGGAAAGAATCGATAAAAGATTCAAAACGTCTCTAAATTAGTGGCTTAATAAATGTAAATTAGAGCAAAAGCAGAGAATAGAGAGATATATAATATAGAGTAGGTGGCTGGGCCGCATCGCGGCAAATCAGAAAATCAAGAACGCTGCACCGAATGCGAGCGATGATGCTGTTTTGCTTTTATGAGTTATTTATGCAAATTTCCAACACTGCTGTTAGCCGATAAAGTATTAGTTGGGAAAAGTGTCTCTCGTTCCTAAGTAATTATACGACTTCGCCTGTTGACGCAATCTAATTAATATAGGTATTTATCTTTGAAATTAAGACGGCTCGCTTATTAACGCAAATACCGGCCTAGTTCGGTGATTAATTGCGTAAGATATCGTTCAGCCTATATACGAATCCGCTCTCTATACTCCTGTGTATAATTCTTGCTTCTTGGGGAAATTTACTTGATTACCTCACCCATATTCATTGTCTTCCTTTGTTAACTTTATATGATATAACCGTGTGCTCTGTGCTGCTCTTCCACTCCCCTCAGATAACAACACCAAAGATTAACTTTCACATAATGCTGCTACCTTTTCTTTATCAGGCACACAATTAGTTCAACTCAAAACAAAATCATTTTGTACTTGGATATATTATATGGGTACAACAGTTAATTAAGTCCTTTTATCTAATACTTAGGCTACCAGTTTAACTAGTGAAAGTTTTTGTCATTAATTTATATCTACAAGATGAAAAAAATGTCACTTCATTATTTTACAAGGAAACGTGACTTTCACTGAAAGTTTGTAGATGTCGGCCTCAGAGCGCAAAGTTGTTTCGTCCTGTTGGTATTACCTCTACATTGACGGTAAATCCATAAAATATCACATAGCTCACTGAAAGATAAATACCTACATCGCGAATGAAATTTATTATTGACTGACTTCAAAAAAAGGAGGAGGTAGGTATACAATTCGGTTGTATGTTTGCTTTTTTGTATTTTTGATTCATTTGAAAGGCGAGAGTTGAGAAATGGTCCTATATTTAGAAAAACTCAAATCCGAAATCTGCTTCTCTCCAAAAACCGCCCCCGAAGAAGATGGAGGAGGCATTTTTTATCAAAAATCGAAAATCTGAGACGACAGAATCGAAGATGACACCATATCCGGAAACGGAAAGCTAAACATTTTTTCGAAAACAGTTACGGTTTTCCACTTAGGTACAACAGTGAAAGGCTGAAATATGTGTATTTACGCTATATGAGAGGGGGGCATTTTTTTTTGAAAATTGGAAATATGGGACGGCCAAATTAAAGAAGACATTATAGGTAAAAAAAGTTACGGTTTTTGAGTTACAGCAGTGGTAAAGTCTGAAATATGTGTATTTCTGTCGCGATGTTTTGAGATCTCTGAATAGTAACAAGTTCAAGCTGATACATGGCTAATGGGATAAGTACTATATTCTTTGGTATTAGTGAACGTTCAACGATTTTCATGACTAATGTTACACATTCAAAACTGTGAAATAAATATATTTTACAAAAAATTGGACCGACTTTATTCTATTGGTGCTGGTACTTTTGAAGTCAGTACCAAAAGTATTCTATCTAACTACAGTACCAGCACAAATAGAAACGACATTATTTTGTATTTTTCCGTGCACCAACTAATAAAGTCGGTCCAACTTTTGATAAAAAATATTTATTTCGCACTCTTGAGTGTGACAATTAGTCATAAAAATCGTTGAACGTTCTCTAATAATAAAGAAGATAGTACTTATCATATTTCCCATGTATATTCTCTGTTTTTACTTGTTATTATTCAGAGATCTCAAAACATCACGGCGGAAATACACATATTTCAGAATTTACCAATGCTATAACTCGAAAACCGTAGCTTCTTTTAAAAAATGTCCAATTTAAATGCTGCTACATATAATCTCTTCTTTAATTTGTCCGTAGTGTACTTTCACTTTTCGAAAAAAATTGCCCCCACCAAATAGCGGAAATACACATGTTTCAGTTATTAACATTGATGTAACTCGAAAACCATAACTCTTTAGAAAAAATGTTCCATTTAAACGTTTTCAGATATGGTTCATCTTCACTTTTGCTGTCTAAGATTTTTGATTTTCGAGAAAAATTGCCTCCTGCCCCTGTTTTTCTAAATATGGCTCCATTTCTCAACTTTCTTCTTTTTAAATAGTTTTTATTACTTTCGGTTCTTGTATCAATGGACTCCGCAGCGATTTCTCAGGCCCCATACGGTCTAGAGACTTGAAATTTCGAATTCGAACTTAGATCGCAGACATCTCGCCGCCTGTTAATATTATTAATTAATAATATTTATTAATTATAATTATCTCATTCAAGCAAGATCACTTTTTCATCGACATGGAACAACAATGTCGGACAATGGGATCCGTCACTGGAATTACGCACGAGCATGGAGCGTATATATACGTCTCTGTTCTCTGGTATATAGGTCCTCTCTGGCAGATCGTCGTATATATTACTCTATGGTTATGAGTGTTGTGGTAGACAAACAGTAATTTGTTGTGGAATTGCTGTTGCTGGCAAACAGATATACATAAGTATACTTATGTTCAAATCGAGAGAAGGAGAGCTATATTCTTATAGGTACGGTTCAAATCTTAGATGCCTAATAAAAACTATTTTTATTTTTTTCTATAAATTCCACTTTTTGAAGTTTGAAAAAATGAGAAAATAATATTAAATCTATTGGCGCTGGTAGGTACTCGTACTTTTGGAATTGGTGAATTCTTTTTATCTACCTATATTTGCACATCAACATTACCAATAGAATATTATTATGAACATATTCTAATAAACTGGGTCGGTCTTGTTTATTCTTTGTAAAAATATTTAATAATTAGATTTTTTACAAATGATTCATTCATTTAACCGTATACTCTCACTTAATCGTCAGTCAATATGAGTGATTTTTGACCGACGAACCCCGAACGGAGGAGGTATACAAGACAAAGGTCTTCTATCTATCTACAATGCACAACTTCAAAAGTACCATAGCACCAATAGAATTAATATTGTTTTGTATTTTTCAGTGCACTAACTAATAAAGTCGATCCAATTTTTGCTAAACAATATTATACGATACATACTTTTGACTCCAAGGCAGCGGAAGGGACACAGAAGTAGTTACGGTAAAAGGCCGTTAATTCACCTGTCACGTCAATGTTATTCGGCCGTTAAATTGATTTTGTTTTATTTATATTGTGATTTTTGGGTCTCTTTGTGGTTGTTTTTTATGAAGACTAAAAACAATTCACTCATGATCAGCATTGGAATATTTCAATTTTCACTACTACAAATTAAAAAAGCCGTCATTTTACCGTATCTCTCTTTTTGCGTTGGCTGCAAATAAAGTGTACAATATCTTATAAGATAAGGCTTGTCTATGGAGAATGGTTAAATTCAAAGTCATTGCACTTCAAATTCAAGTGAATTAATAGGAGAAAATCAAAATAGTCATGCGGGTACTATCTATTACTAAGTAGGTACATTTCATCATTTCGATTGACAGAAGAATTAAATCCTTTTAATAATATTATATAATATTAACAGTTGACAATTTGTCTATTTCTGTTCTTTCAACTTTTTGATTGCTAAAGCAGAATCACATTATTGTCACATTCAGATGATATAACGTAGCGACTCACGAGACTCTCGAAATTCGCGATTTTTTTTGACCGACGAACCCCGAACGGAGGAGTTATACAATTCGACTAACAAATTTTTGTTGGTTCGTTCGCGCGGTTTATATAGTAATCGTACTCTGATTTTGATGATTTTTGATTCATTTGAGAGAGGATGGTTGAGAAATGGTCCCATATTCATAGAAACACAAATCCGAACCGAAAACTGCCCCCGAAGGGGCAAATTTTCTCGGAAAACGAAAATCTGAGGTGGTATAATTAAAGATAGGACAATATCAAGAAACGTTTAATTTGACCATTTTTTCAAAAGAGTTACGGTTTTCGAGATAGAGGCATGTTAAATTCTCAAATAAGTGAATTTTTGCTTTGTGGAGAGGGCGATTTCTTTGAGAATTGAGAATCTGTGGGTACTATATGAACGACCTAACTATTTGTAGCAACATTTATAATGAATATTTTTTCCTTAGAGTTACGGTTTTCGAGTTAAGCGGTGGTAAAATGGTTAAATCTAAAATAATTATGCGTATTGCCGCAGCGATGTTTTGAGATCTCAATAGTAATAACAACAACAAGTAGGTAAAGAATATGCCCACATAACAAGTAGTGAAATCAGGTATAAACTAATAAAGGTTTACCTATTATTGAACGTTTTCACCTAATAAGAATATATAATAAATTCTTTTCTGACCGACTGCAAAAAACAAGGAGGTATACAATTCGGTTATATGTTTGCTATTTTTATGTATAGCTGTTCGCGCGTTTTGCATATTAAACGTGCTCCGATTTTGATGATTTCTGATTCATTTGAAAGAGTAGAGTTGAGAGTTGGTCTCATATTAGAAATACTCAAATTCGGAATGTCCTTTCCCCAAAAAAACCGAAATTCTTTCAAAAGATTTAAGGTTTTCGAGTTACAGCAAAGACTAAAATCTATGTATGTATATTCGCCACGATGTTTCGAGATCTCTGATTAATACCAAGTACAAGTTAAGAATATACTTGGGTAAAAGGATAAGTACTATCTTCTTTAGTATTAGTGAATGTTCAATGATTTTCATGACTAAGGTTACAGTCAAAATGGTGAAATAAATATTTTTCACGAAAAATTGGACCAAATTCATTAGTTGGTGCTATGAAAAATACAAAACAATATCAATTCTATTCGTGTTGGTATTTTTGAAGATAGTGACAACTAATAGTCTCTCCAATTTTTAGTATAGGTATATTCCTTTTCCGTTTTATTCATTAAAGTTTTGTTTTGTAAATAATTCTTCATATATTTTATCTATTATAATGCTTAGGAAAATGATAAAAATCATCATTTGTGTCTGAAAGGGGCTGGTATAAGAAAAAAGTATCTCCGAATTAACCACGTAACATTCTACATCTGGAAGTAGGGAAGCATAAGCAAAAAAAAAGAATACTACACTCTTCTCTTTCCCGTGACAAATGGCATTGGGGTACACGAGCCTCAGATAAAGATAAATTTAAAAATAGTTGGAAAAACATTAATTTGATATATCTCCCTTCCTGGTTTTGTCCAAGCATTTGCCGCAGTATCTTAATTAACAGTGGCTGCGTGGAAATTAATTATTTCTAAATTATCGTGCTGAAGAAATTAAAAACAGTCGAAAAGTCATAAAAGAAGAATTATCACTCGGCCGAGGTAGTCGTAGCGGCTGTTTGTTAGTGGTGCAATTACCATTTTAATTTATAAATTAAAAATATCACAATGCACCCGCAAAACAATTCTTGCTTTGAGGAATAAAGTTATCAACGGAAAAGAAGTAATCCAATTACAAGACTTACAAGAAAATGGTGCAGAATGCTTATTACTCTCTTAATCGGCTCTTTGATGAGGGGGCGCATTACAATTGTCTGATGTCTTTTTTCTTATCTGCAAAACTCCAGTAAACGAGTGATGAGAACATTTTGTTATTTGTGCGAAAAAATTACACGTAAAATTGAAGCTGAACTTAACCTGTAGTAATAGGTTATGTTCAGCCTGTTCGTAAATATCGAACGATCCAAAAAAAACAATCATTCGCAGTGGGCCTTTGAAAATGAGAATATAGATAGGAAGCTAAAAGTGACTAGTGATGTTTCAATCAATATAAATGCAATTGCACATGACTCAAGTAAAGACATTTTCGAAGGCCTACAGCGAATGTTTTTTTTGGATCGCTCGATCAAGAAGACTGGAAAGAGGAGTTTAAACTCGCCCTAAAAATTGTGTAAAATTTCATACGCATATCTCTTGTAAATGCGTCTTAGCGCACCATGCCGTGCGCAACAAGCGGCTCTTGCTTAAAAAAGATAGCAGATCATGATCACGAAGATAAATAAAGAGAAGGAATATTTAAGGTAATTGTCAAGATGTTCGTCAATGTTCGTCGTACATGATATGGAACTTCTGTAATCTCTTGCGCTCGATACAAGCCATTAGCCTGGCTAGGCCTAAATTATGTCATCAGTCAATGTCATATTTCTATATTGAGTCCATTTATCTGTCAGTTTTCGACGGCCGTCTTAACCCTGGCCAGGCTAATGGTTTGTATTTCGGAACAGGCTGGATAGATAATCTTCTGTCACATTCAATGTTCAAAATATTTGACATATGATGATTTCGAGATGGCAACACAACAAGCGTTTTGTTGAACAAATGTCAAATTTCTGATGCGTTTCAAAGTTCGGCTATTTTGATTTGTATCGTTAAATACACTGCTTGAACTGGCATTATGATTGTTTTGGTATTGCCAAGTATAACGTCAAAATTTAATACGAATCATAACCTACAATACAATATGACAATGTCCCTTGTCATGTTTGTAAATGTCAATAATGAATGGATGGATGTTGCCAAGTCTTTAAGACTTTGTTATATTACCTATATGGATTCTCAATATCAAATAATGTTGGAAGGTCAATGAAAATGTCACAAAAGAGTCACTTCACATTGCTCGTTTATGTCATTCTCATTTTATAGTAATCGTATTACGATTTTCGTGATTCTTTTTTTATTGGAATAGGGAATGATACGAAAACCGCCTCTAAAGGTGATGGAGGGGGCAAGTTATTTGGAAATTTAATATTTGAATTTCCCATATTATTTTTTGAAACAGTTATTTTTTAAACTGACCTAATATCACTAACGCCATCTATCTACATACTTGAAAAACAATCATACCTACATGTGAAAATGAATCACATAAGGAAATAATATACAATAATTTCAAAACGCTTTCGCTTTCAATTGAATTATCAAAATATATATATGTATAAGATTCCTGCAAGCACCATTTATATACATATAAAGCTGAAGCTACCCCTATATAGTATCCTGTCGAGATATTTATGTATATTTCTTTTCCTCAACAGTAACATGTTTTTAAAGTACTTATACTGTGGGGATATAAAAATAGGAAATCTCGTTTTTTTTTTTGAAGCAATCTTATAGAGTAAATGACACGAAACGAATACGGTTTCGCTCTTAATGTATTCTTATGTTTCCAGAAAAAGGTTGTTATACTATTTTATTTTTCTTCGCCCCGTGTCTGTAAAATGTGGGGAAGTTCGTTTCGTTATGGCTTTTGAATATCACGATGATTTTATATACCATTTGTCTTAATATTACGACCCGGAACTTGAGGTCCACCGATATGAAACGGCTGTCAGGGAACTTACGGTGATTTTTACTGCAAAAATATCATCCTTTTTTTGGCAGGAGGGCGCATAGTTTTGGATATAAGCACCAACGTTACATAGCCAAACTGACTTTGATTCACCAGCCCTTATTATTTTAATATTTCCATAACTTTCCTATTGAAAAGTGGTTTGTGAAGAATAATGATTCATTTCACGTGGTTACATACAATTAATTGATTTTTTGTTCGTGTGGTAGGTATTCAATCTACCTAGTGTATTTCGATTACCTATATTATAGAATGAATGCGAGCACATAGAGGATATTTGGCAACAACGTGTTCGCAATTGCTCTAATTTGTTGGAAGACTAATGGGCGCAGATGGTCTTATGTCAGTGTTAAGAGGTGCTCATTGGTCAAAACGACAAATGACAATCGACGGCAATCTACTACCAAATGAATCAACTGTGGAGCCTCATCGGACACATAAGCTGGGTCGAACTAATCAATTATAAAGTGTATATCTACGGACAGACAAGCGGACACTCTAGATTGGTAGTATGTATTTGATTCGTGCATATTATATGATAAACATTATAAACTCAATAATTGGATTCTTTTACTAGATTGACATGTCATATTCACACTGTTTCACGATGTGAATATATTACTTCTGTTTTTTTGAAAAATCAGTTTTTTTGGAATTTTGACCCCACAAAAACAACTCCAATCAAAAAGTGTTGAATATACCCAATGTTGTGCCTGAAGTTATCTATCGTTTGTAGGCAAGCAAGAAGGTTAATCCGCATGATAACTCAAGAACGGAACCGAATTTCGACCAAGGGTTTTCTGCTGTTGGTTCGCCCTATTGTTTTTGGTGAAGCTTAGATACTCTGGTGTCGAGTTACGGCCGAAAAACCCTGTTTTCAGACCATTTTCATAAGAAAATCGTCGAAAATCTCAAATTTCTTCACCTTTTTGGGCTAATCTGAAGTCTATAATTTAGCTAAATATATCAAAATAAGACTAAACTTCACATTTTCGTCAGATAAAATTTAAAATTGTTGGTACAATGATTATGCTAATCGGTGTGAATATGCCCATGAAGGTTTACTGCCTTCGTTACTACTTTCATTATAATAAATTTTAATATAAATATTTTTTACACAAAATTGGACCGACTTTATTAGTTAGTGCACTAAGAAATATAAAATAGTATTAATTCTATTGGTGCTTTCGGCACCAACTTCGAAAGTACCAGAACCAAAAGAATTAATATTATTTTGTATTTTTCGGTGCAACAACTTATAAAGTCGGTCCAACTTTTGGTAAAACATATTTAAAATTATTCAACGTTCACCAGAGATTTCAAAACATAGCGGAAATACACTTTTTTTTTGAAAAATGTCCATTTTAAATGTTGCTACATACCTATAATCTCTTCTTCAATTTGGCCGTCTCATATTTGTAATTTTCAAAGAAAACCTTTTATTTTTTTGAAAAATGACCAATATAAACGTGTATGGTCTCATCTTTAACTTTGTTATCTCCAATTTTTCGAAAAAAATTGCTCCCTCCACCCCATTTGGGAGAAGTTTTTGAGGAGAAGGACTTGTTTAATGTCTATTTTTTTCAATGGAACTAACTCTCAATTGTCCTTTATCGAATGAGAAAAGAATCATGAAAATCGGAGCACGCTTACTATTTATAAGGCGCGAACAAAACATCCACGAAAACAACATGCAGACAAATAGTCGAATATAACTCCTCCGTTTGGTTCGTCCGTCAAAAATCAGCTGTGTAAATATCTCGGTTAAGTTCATTGATGGGCAAAAGCTATCCTTAATTATTGAAAATGATATGTAGCTGAAATCTAGCTATATTTGACGCGATGCCTAGCCAATTCACTGAATGCTGAATGATGGTGAATTTGGCCATATAGTGGAAGAGCTAGGAAGTCGATTCTATTTGAAATTTCAATTGACTCGAATCGCAGAATCGATCGAATTCAGTTTTACACTCGAATACCATTGAGGTATTGGAATTCGAACACTTAAGTTAGATTCTTAGCTTAAGTGTCCATTCTTAGGTTAGGTTTGGTTAAGTTAGGTTAGATTAGGTTAGGTTAGGATAGGATATAAAAATGTTTAAACTTTAATTTAGTCATAGCTAGATATAGCTATTCGATAGGTATCCTCAGTAGTGGGCCAAAAAGTCAGAATGTAGAGCGCCAAGGATTTAACACAAGAATTAACGGGGCACCCAAATATGTTTCTTTTCAAATCAGTAAATACAAGATTTTAAGAGCAATTTCAGGCTCTTATTTTATTGGTATGGTTGGTGAAGCAAAAAATGTACCGTAAAGAAGTCATAAAAATGTGGACTAACAAACATTTCCTGTTACTCTATCGATCAGGTTTTCTATCAGCTAGCTTTTAGATTATTTATACAATTTGCCAAGCAAACAGTAAATAACCCAAACTTGTTGAATTTTACAATTGACAAAATCTACCAATGTTGTTAACCAGTGTGAAAAATAAGATATGTATAATATAAATAGAATGGATTTGGACAAAATACAGCTGTCTAGTGGAATAATATGGGGAAGTAAATGAGAAATGTCTCATTTGAATGGAGCTTGTGGGTGCCCGCCTATGTACTTTTTTGTTTGATTTTGCAGGCTATTAGGCGGCAAATCAGAACAGAGAGCTTTTATTTGAGCACAACGTCACATAATATTAAGATCAAAAGCTCTCTCTTTGCCTTTACATTGAAAACAGGCGCAGCAGCTTTTGAAGCGACCAGAAATGGGAGTTATATACATGTATATATATATATATATATATATATATATATATATATATATATATATATATATATATATATATATATATATATATATGGGCGGTATAGAAGGGGGAAGGAAGGAATCATTCAAAAACATGTTTAACCAACGGCATCATTAACTCGAGTCTATGTCTCCACAAACAAGCGTACCTACTCCTCCATTTCTCGCACAAGCTCATACGGGAGTTTCGATGGCTGAGGTGTTTATCGAATTACTTATACGCAATTCCATTTACTCCCACATCAACATTCCTTCTATCCATTTAACAATCAGAGAATCGCTTAAGGCTACAAGACAATTTTCTTCATAAAAAGTCACATTTCAATAACTTTTCGTATCAAATTTTTATTTTGGAAATAAAAAAAAAATCTCGATGTAGTAGTAAATAATATATTTGTTTTCATAGTGGAATTGAAAAAATGAAGAGGAAAAAGCGACCAAGTACTTGTCGTACTCGCCGGCGAAGGGTTCCGTACCATCGTACAAGAACTGTTTATCTATTATGATGGTTCAAAAGATACAGCCATTACTAAGATCGAGCAAAAACAAACATTTATTGTATGAGGTACCCCCTTTATTTTTTTATTGATACAGCTCGCTGACAGACGGACCGAAGGACAGCGGAAACTTAGCATTAGGCACAAAAAAGAGTAGAAGATTTTTTTTATGCTGATGACACAACCTCAAAAATGAAAGATGCCTAATTTTTGATAAAAGCGGTATCCTAAAATTGTATATCCAAAATAAGGAACTCATGTAGGTAAATCGATAATTTTATATTTTTTGTATTATACCGAAAAAATGGTATAAAGAAAACATGATGAATGTAATTCACGCTATTAGAAGTAAAGAACTGGGATATTTTGAGATTTCAAACAGCTTTAGGGTTCTGAAGTCAATCCCAGAAATAAATCTGTGATTGCTGAATTGAAAATCATAGAAACAATTATAAGAGAAACACAACTAACATTCATGTTCATAATTCATTGCCTACTGTGATAAATTATATTGCGTCAAAATTTTCAAGCCCTTCCTTGCGGTGCGCCAGTGACTATGGAACAATTTAATCTAGCTTAATTATTAAACTCACGAAACACCTTGTGACGTGTTAGAATCTATTCTTAGACATTTATAATGATGTTTTAACTGCATCCAAAAGTCTCGTCGTACACACGTATGAGATTAGTTCGTTCCGAAATATGCTCACTAGAAATTCGTAATAGACCTTATAAATTTCGCCAAATGTTAAGTGCGCATGCGCAGAAATTTTCGGCAAATTCCTGTGTTCTGACATTGTGAAGCATAGGTCATAAAGATAAATCAATTAATTGTTTAATAACATGTCTTGAATTGTTGGCCATGGATTGAAAATTCAACTTATTTAGGATGGGGTTGATGTACTGAAAAAAGCGGAATCATACATTTGCTTTTAAAGACACAATAAACATTTTTGTGAAGGGATGTGCAAGAGTGCCAGCAGTTCCGAAAGCTTTACCAAGGGTTTTTATCTACAGTTTTGAACGCTTAAATATGACTATTGATATGGATTAATAACCGATGCAAGAAGAGTACCTAGGTATCATTAATGTGTTTCTTATATTCGGCAAAAATGTTCGACCTTAATATTGAGAGATCTAAATCAAAATCACTAGCGACCTTAGAAGACTTTATAGATACATATAAAAGGTCAAAAATATATATCGTTCACGTTAACTATCAATCTTCCGTTTATCATAGCAGTTGAAGGTTGTTTTTATTTATTTTTTTGGGGCCGAAAATGGAATCTTACTTATCATTCCCGACTATGTGGAGCAATATATTATCGGAGGGAGCTTTTATCGTTCTGCATCTGAAAAAAAAAACAGTAACTAATAGCTGTTTATTAAAAAGATAGTAGAGGAATATAAAAACGTGCTCTTCTCTCCCCAGCAATTGTCTGCTATCCGTCATCGGAATATTTTTATCTGCTGTCAGCCGAAACATAAAACACTAGAAGATAAAGTGTTGCAGTTTCCTCTAGAGAGCTCTCTCGCGGTCGCTTTTCGACCCGATTATAGGATGCAGGATGTATGAATGCCCTTTAGCTGTCCCTTGTCCAGTCTAGCCATATAGGAAGGAATATCAAGATATATAAAGTTGGATGATATTCTGACATTTTCTATTTTTTTACCGGCTTCCAATAAATGAGGAGGTATACAATTCGGTTGTATGTTTGGTTTTTTATGTATGGCTGTTCACGCGTTCTGCATATTAAACGTGCTGCGATTTTGATGATTTTTTATTAATTTGAAAGAAGGGAGTTGAGAAATGGTCATATATTTAAAAGAATTCAGATGCGAAATATCCTTCCCACTAAAAACCGCCCCCGAAGGGATGGGGATGGTGGGGGCAATTTTTCTCGAAAATCAAAAATCTGAGACGGCAGAATTAAAGATAAGACCATAAAGGTTTGAAGTGAACATTTTTTCAATAGAGTTACTGTTTTCGAATTACAGCAATGGTAAAAACTGAAATATGTGTATTTCCTCTATACGGAAAGGACAATTTGTTTCGACAAAATATGAGACGGCGAAATTGAAGAAGAGATTATATGTACCAACATTTAATTTGAACATTTTTCAAAAGAAGCTACGGTTTTCGAGTTACAGCAGTGGTTAAGTCTGAAATAAGTGTGTATTTCCGCCGCGAAGTTCTGAGATCTCTGAATAATAACAAGGACTAGCAAAGAATATACATGGGTAATAGGATAAGTACTATCTTCTTTGGTATTAGTGAACGTTCAACGAATTTCATGACTAATGTTACACTCAAACGTGTGAAATAAATATTTTTTTACCTAAAATTGGTCTTCTATAAAACTACAATTTCACAACTCCAAAAGTACAAACACCAATAGAATCAATATCTAGTAGATATTGTATTTTTCAGAGCACCAACTACGTAAGCCGGTCCAATTTTTGGTGAAAAATAATTATTTTATTATTCCCACTTCATTTTAGTCCATTGGAAATAGTGAAATGGGATAAATAATCCTTTCCTCAGTAATTTCCCCACCTTGTATATATGTTCATCCACATTGTATATATAAATTATTATAATATTCTTATCGATTACCTACATTCAAAGAGTTATATAACAAGATTTAAATCCTGAATATCAGATTTCGTCAAGTAAACACCCGTCTTGGTCAGGTGTTCAGTGGTTGCATTTGCCTTATTATAAAAGGGGACTCCCTTTCGACTTCCGGCGTCACCTTCTCGTCTGACGATGTGTCTCTTTGGCCTCGAAGGTCGCATTTCCTTCCCGGAAAGATCGAAATTTATGTGTGTTGTTACAACCCTCCAATAACAGTTGATATTTATATACCTATATAGGTATACTAAATTAACATGGATGAAATATTTACCAAAATTAAGTGCGGGTCAGACTTGCACACGTAGGGTTCCGTAATATCGTAAAAGAACTGTCTATTTATTACGGTTCCAAAGATACAGCCACTATTAAGATCGAACAAAAAGTTTATTGTAAGGTTAAACCTCGATGGTACAAATATATTGGTCGAGGTCGTTGACAGGTATGATCGGGCTGGTAGGTAGCTTAAAAATGGCGGCCGACCATCTAAAATTCTCAAAAAGTTGTCATTAACAAAATGTTATTAAAACTATTTATGTGCTATTATGGTACCTACAATTTTTGTTTGTTTACCGGACATCCGTTTCATCTATCTACTCTACATGCATCCAGTTATTATTTTCGCTATAAAATAGCAGAGGAAAAGCTGTTCCACATAGATATAATAAATATGTAGTTTCGTTTCTAAGCAGCAGAAAAAAGTTTCCGGCCCTTTCTCCCAAAAAAAAAGAGCGAAATCAAATTTCGACATATTCCATCAAGTTTTGCGGCTTCTTGCCACACCATCGCACGACTTTCGAATATATGAAATTGCATTCAAAAATTGTCACATGTGTTGGTCCGTGAATGGAATACATAGTAAGAGTATAAGGCATATATATTCGAATGTGTTATAAGGTTCTTTTGCAGCTTAAAGCACTTTATTCAATGAACCGGAAGGAACGTAACACGGTTTGTCAGCGATATGTTTCTCAATCCCAGTCCAAAAAGCTATATATATATATATTGGATCAACTAATGCTGATCCAATGCTCACAAACGCTATGGAAGGGCTCTGGATGGTTGTGACACTTATACATGTTATCGATTTACTCTGTAAAAATGAATTTCCGATTTACAATTTACAAGGAATGAGGGAAATTGTTGTTATAATACGAATAAAAAAAATAACTAGAATAAAATTATTGTGACAAATTTGAATTTATAATGCAGGTAATAGATTAAATTTTGGAAATATTATATGTACTGCATTACGTTGCACAATCATGAGAACAACTGAAAAAAATTCCATCGGCTCCAGTAGCGCATAGGGAAATTTCATGGTTTTCAATTTTTACTATTTTCACTTTTAGGAAGAAATGCTTCAAACAAAAGTTGTAGGTACAGATCATATGTATAATTATAATAATAATTTTTAATAATAATAATCATTTTTATTATATAGACCTTTATTAAAAAATATTTTTTACAGAAATTTAGAACGACTTTATTAGTTTTTGCACTGAAAAATACAAAATAATATTAATTCTATTGGTGCTGGTTCTTTTGAAGTTGGTGCTTACAACAACAAACTACAAAATATAGGTACATATTTCAGACTTTACTGCTGTAACTCGAAAACCGTAAATTTAAATGTTGCTACATATAATCATTTCTTTGATTTGGCCGTCTCATATTTAAAATTTTCGATTTTCGAAAAAATTTGCCCCTTCCACGTAGCTGAAACACATATTTCAGAAACGTATGATTATTTTTTAAAATGTCCAATTTAAACATTTCCGTATATGGAATTTTCATTTATTCTGTCGTCTCGGATTTTAAATTTACGAGAAAAATTGCCCCCTCCACCCCCTTTGGGGGCGGTTTTTGGATGGAAGGAGATTTCGGATTTGATTTTTCCCAAAATGGGACCATTTCTCAACTTTCATCTTTCAAATGAAACAAAACTCGTCTAAATCGGAGTACGTTTACTATGCAAAACGCGCGAACAGCCATACAAAAAAAATATTAAAAAAGCAATCTTACAACCGAATTGTATACCTTCTCCTTTTTTGAAGTCGGTCAAAAAAGGTTGTTTTGTTTATTTAACGTTAAAATATTGATAACACGCTTTTGTATCTGGCTACCGGCCGGATTTGAATAAGCTGAACCCCAACAAATAATTCCATAAAATAGTAGGCTACAGAACAAAGCATGGTATAATTTTCATAAATCATTTTTTTCCAGAATATATCTCATTTTATAGAAAACAAAAAGAAGGTATCTTACTTTTTAGCAATACTAAAAATATTTTTCTTCCAATTTTCATGCAGTATGACACAAAGTATTTAACTTCATTTACTCGTTTTATTTTATCACATTTACAATTTAAATTATTTTAACAAATATCATCATCTATTGTTAGTCCGTCTGTAACAGGGAGCTTATCCGCGTATAGAGACACATTTAAAACACTCGATTTTGACATATTTAAAATCACTCTGTGATAATTAGCATTGGCTGTAAAGTCATCCCAACTGTCACCACTACACATAATGACTGTGTCATCCGCAAATGATACAATAACACCCGGTATATTAAGTTGCAATAATCCATTAGTATAGGCATTAAATAATAGGTAATGGACCTAAAAAAAGATTTTAATGACATTTAGTCAATCGCTACTTTTTGAGATTTTTTAAAAATTTGGTCAGCCGCCATTTTGAAACTACTAACCCTATCATGCCCAATAACAAAGTCGACCGAGGTATTTGTACGATCAATTTTTACAGCAAATTTGATGTTGATATTTTCGTAAATGTGACCTCTATCGAGTTTATGATTTTTTTAATACTCCATAGATACATACATGTAGGTATACATTTAATTAATTAAAGATTATCCTGTAATAGTCATATTATGATTCTGAATATGAATTCAATTGTTACATAATCATGATGTTTATATAACATTATATAACATATAACGTCTGTGTCGACAACAACTACTGCAGCAAACTGAAGATAGGCAACAAACTTGAAATCATGATATTTGTATGGGCGGTGCTTTGTTTGATTGATAATCAATCTGATTGAACATTTATTGTGATATTATGCAATATTGTGACAATGGGAAATTGTTGATATTGCCCCAACAGTTGTTGACTTTATTCAATGGCGTAAGGGGTGTTGTCGCATTAGTTGTTGTCGGCACAGTTAGACGTCTTAGCGTAATCTAGTTATTTACCAGAAACGGCTTATGTTATATAATCATCTTGATTATGTAGCAATTCAGTTCATATTCCGAATCATAATATGACAAGAGCAAGATAATCTTCAATTAATTAAATATGTACATATATGTATATATTATGGAATATTACGAAATTTGTATACACGATAGAGGTAACAATAGTTATAAAAAATGAACATCAAATTTGGTGTAAGAATTGTTCGTACAAATATCTCGGTCGACTTTGTTAACGGCCATGATAGGGCTTGTAGTTTCGAAATGGCGGTAGACCAAACTTAAAAAAAAACTCAAAACGATTGACTAAATGTCATTGAATATTTTTTGGATCCATTATTATTTAATGCCTAGCAATTGAATTCATATTCAGAAATATCATATATATATTTGTATAATTTTGAATTCTTGACTGGTTCAATAATTATTGATTCTTTGGACTCAGCCGAGCTTTCGAGAATGTTTATTGGTGCTGGTATTTTTGAAGTTGGTGCGAAAAGTCTTCCATCTAACTACAAACTAAAATTGCACAACTTAAAAAAATATCTACCAGCACCAAAAGAATTAATATTATTTTGTATTTTTCAGTACACCAAACAATAAAGTCGGTCCAATTTTTTGTTAAAAAATCTTTTAATGTTCAATTTCGAGATTTTTTTCTTATTGGTGAATGCTGGCATGCAGTAGGTATTCTAAGAAAGGTCTTATTGAATGTGACTGCAGGGGAAGGGATTCTCGGAGAATGTAAATTTTGATAAACGGTTAGAAGAACATTTATGGGGGGCTCTATGTATATATATGTGCTACATTGGAATAATGAAATAAATCTGAGAATATGGAGGAGGCTAGTTGAGTATTCAGCCGGGCCAGTGGCACAAGATCCGACAATATCCCTAAAATGACCGAGGGCTTTTTTTAGAATGCCAAAAATATGTTAATAAATTCTACCATACCAAGGGATGAGTAAACAAAATGTGTCTCTGAACGCTTTCATATTCTCTATGCCCTAATATTTATTCACGATCGTCAACTTTGAGAAAGATACGTACTGCTAAGGAATTACCTACTGCCTCTTGAATTTTCATGAAAATTTACTGTATTTTGTAAAATAAATTTAAATACATATACCTAAACAATTTCTCGTTATACCTTCACATTAAAAAAAACAGTTAAAATGTATTATTTTACGTTAAGGAAGTTAAGGGTCAATGGATCTCCATACAAATAAGCTTTTATTTTTGCTTTATCTTTTGAACCATAATATTTAGATTCTTTCGAGAAGCAAAAATGATATCAACATCGAAGTGGTTTCATCTATTTTATAATTGTTTGAATTTCTTTGCAATACACCTATAGCTTTGAGCAAACATTCATTCTCGAATTCAATTAATATATCCAATTAAATTGCAGAATGACATGAAACAACAAACATAATTTGTACGACAAACCAGAACGGGGTAATAATGGATGCAATAGTAAAATGTGTAAAGTCTCCATCTGTGATGATAATACAGGAACAGTCGACGACGGGAAATCTGTGCTATATGTGGTATATAATAGTAATAAGACCTGACAAAGGGTAAGTAATACGGTTTTTGCTTGCTATGTCGCCGGTACACCTACCCCCTAAAAACCGCACTATTCAAATAGATAAGGGTGCGATGATGGCTGGCTGGATGGCAAGCTTCTACTAATTATATTATATCTGAAGGATCATATATCAAACCGACGACACTGAACGAATGGCAGAATGGGAATTGGTTCTGTCTTCACCTTCATTTGCCTTCCTAATAAACTAAATATAATTGTGATAACTTTATTTTATTTATGGCGATGATTGCAAGATATAGATGTGAAGATTGTGTACGAATTTATTCAGTCAATTTGGTCGCCTCATTCCAAGATAGATGCACCTTATTGTTTTGTGAGCTTGTGCAATAACTATTCAGCAACAGATGTCGCAACACCGGGGTGGGTACTATTCTTTCTCTTAAATTCGGGCAGTTGATTTCTGAGTCCTACTGTAGAAAAAATGCTCTTCATCAGGTTAAAACTTATCCTGAGCTATAACTTAGGATATAAGCAATCCCAAACCTAACAACCTGTTACGGTTAAATGCTTTCTGTATTATATTTTTATACGAAATTATTCTCTTTATTGCTTCAATATTCAATGATTTCAATGAGCAATCATTTTTTATTATATGATAAAATCATTTGCTAAATGACAAAGGTTTCGAGAATGTTTATTCCCTTCGTCAGGGCAAACCGACAGAACAACCCCTAAGATTTTCATTATCTAATAAAAAAAGATCAGTTCTTATTCTGAACAAAACACTCCAAAAACATTCAAGTGGTAGAATAAATCTAAACAGCAGAAAGGGTGTGCTCTCGAGGTATACATTACGAACTTCCACTGAAAGTGGATCTTCTACCGTAAGGGTGCCCGTACTACAATAATTTATGGCATGGTATAAACATTGTATTTTTTTAACTTTTGAAGACCGCCATTTTGACAAACAGATATTGGAGAGATAAAGATATTTCAATATTTGTGGCATTTTATTATTTTATGACAACCTTAATAATACTCGAACTTACATCTCACTACTTTTATTCCGGAAAAAAATAGGAAAATAGGTAAAGTGTTCCCCGGTGTACATGGCAGATAGGTAAATGGTATCCCGCACTATGCCTGCACTAATTTATTATAGTTTTCTAGATAGCTTTCCACTTTTCATGTCATTAAAAATAGTGTTTTATTTGATACTTAAATTGAAATTGATTCAAAAACCCAACATTACTTCTGGGTCGTACTGTATATCTATGTGGTATATTCATTGCAGATTCATATATTCTTCCGCATTTTCAATATATACGGTGTATTATGATGCAGCAGGTGTTCTCCCGTTCATAATTAATCTCTGACGTCACATTTTAATAATCATAAAATACGTATTGTGAAAATACAATGGTCATTGAAAGAGAGAGCACTGTTGGATAGGGGGATTATCAAAAAAAAAGAAAAGTTGGTGGATGTGGCAGACCGCCATCAGCCGCCGCATATAGTCGTCGACCACAGCCGCAGAGGGTGGGTGACATTGGGGTAGTTTGGGGCATTTGTGAGAGGGAGAGGATTTTCTTATATGTCGTGCCACTCTTTTCATATTGAAGCGAAATGGAACACCACCACGTCTGATTAGCCTCTATGGGATGCTCTACTTTTTCGTAATTGAGCCAGTTTATTTATTTGATGTTAATGTTACCAATGATAATGAACAGGTTTTTATGCATATCTACTTTATGTTTTGTGTACGATACCTTGGCATGTCATACTAAGGGCTGATTAATCTCCACTCCCAAAAATAATGTCAGTTCACATATACAGTGTGTCCAATTAAATCAGCAGATAATGTTTTACAAATAAATATTTTCAGTTTGTGCACTGAAAAATACAAAATAACATCAATTCTATTGGTGCTGGTACTTTTGAAGTTGTGCAGTTGCAATTAGATTGAAAACTCTTGGCACCAACTTCACAAATACCAGCACCAATTGAATTAATATTATTTTGTATATTTCAGTGCACCAACTGATAACGTCGGTCCAATTTTTTGTAAAAAATATTTATTTCACACTTTTGTCACGAAAATCGTTGTATATGCTTTTGTTATTATTCAGAAATACAAAAACATCGTCGCGGAAATAAGCATAGGTATTCATAATTTACAACTGCTGTAACTCGAAAACCGTAACTCTATGGAAAAAAGTTCAATACGAATGTTACTACAAATAATCTGGTCTTTAATTTGACATGCTCAGATTTTCAGTTTTCGAAAGAAATTGCCTCTCCCACATAGCGAAAATACACATACCTATTTCAAATTTTAATATCGTTGAAACTCGAAAACCGTAGCTCTTTTGGAAAAATGTTCAATTTAAACGTTTCCGGATATTTTCTTATCTTCAATTCTGCTGTCTCGGATTTTTCGAAGGAAAGGAGATTTCGGATATGAGCTTTTATTAATATGGGACCATTTCTCAAGTCTCCTCTTTCTCAAGTCTCCTCTTTCAAATAAATCCAAAATCATCAAAATTCGAGTACGTACACTAAATAAATCGCGCGCACGAACCAAAAAAACAGACAGTCGAATTGCATACCTCCTCCGGTTGGGTTCGTCGTATACAATATTCTGCATATATGGACATTATCGAAAATGGAACAATCAGATATCAATATTTACCATCAGTAGCTTAATTTTAGATATTTTTTCGGGTAGAACACTGGGGGCTACTAGATATGGTATAATCACCGATGAGATGCTTTCAGTGTTTTATTTTATTTTAGAGGAATTTATATCTAATTATATGAGAAACAGAATAAAAAATAATGAGATTCAAATCTTTATGTATTCAATCAATTCAACGAAACTGCAACAGATAGAAAGAGAAACCAACCACCGAATGAACTTTATTGATTAGATAGATTATGGTTTGATAAGCTCATCATAGTGGATGACATTTTGAGAGCGCGCGGGGGATTGAACTGCGAGATTATATTATGAGAGAAAAATGAACCTCATATGACTGGATTCTATTGTATAACTACCTATAGTGCATAAAAGAGATTAACAATTATGTGGTAGTAATCATTTGATCATTACAACCAACAAAAAATGTCGCAAGGGGAGATAAAAGGCACTTACAAATATATACGGACTGATGCGCGACATTATGAATGACAATAGTGGAATATTTTTGGATCCGATTTCAGTTATAACTGCAATTGACTGTTACTTCATAGAAATCCATTTTAATTTCAAATTAAGACACTAATAAATGTCCGTTAATATCTAATGTTAAAATTGAAACATGACAATTGTTTCGGACAATGTGCCTTTCTCAAATGTGAGCATTAGCTAAAGTCTACAAGGGTAAGAGCCTACTTAGATAATACGGATGACTAACATAAATATTTGGTTATTGAGGAGATCACCCGAATGTTTACGTTTTTGACCGACGAACCCAAACGGAGGAGGTATACAATTCTAATGTTTGTTTTTTTTATTGGTTTGTGCGCGCGCTGTATATCGTAAACGTACTTCGATTTTGATGATTTTTGATTCATTTGAAAGAGGTGACTTGAGAAATAGTTTCATATACATGAAAACACAAATCCAAAATCTCCTTCCCTTCAAAAACCCTCTCGAATGGGGTGGAGGGGGCTGTCTCTCAAACATCGAAAATCTGAGACAACAGCATTAATTATTTAATCATAAGACAATATCCGGTAACGTAGTTGTAGCAATGTTAAAATCTGAAATATAATGTGTATTTCTGCTATGTGGAGGGGCCAATTTCTTTCGAAACTTGGAAATCTGAGACGGCCAAATTAGAGACCAAATTATTTGTAGCAACATTTAAATTGAACATTCTTTCCATGGAGTTACCGTTATCGAGAGCAGTGGTAAAATCTGAAATATGCGTATTTCTGCCGCAATGTTTTGATATCTCTGAATAATAATAATTACAAGCAAAGAATGTAAGTAGGTAATATAATAAGTACTATCTTCTCTGGTATTAGTGAACGTTCAACGATTTTCATGACTAATGTTACACTCAAAAGTGTGAAATAATTTTTTTTCACAAAACCGACGTTATTAGTTGGTACACCGAAAAATACAAAATAATATTAATTCTATTGGTGCTAGTACTTGTGAAGTTGGTGCCAATAGACTTCTATTTAACTACAATAATTGCACAACTTCAAAATTACCAGCACTAATAGAATTAAGATAATTACTATTATTATTTTTCATAGCACCAACAAATAAAGTCGGTCCAATTTGTTGTAAAAAATATTTATCTATGGTCTATTCCTTAACACAGGACGTGTAATTTGATCGAATTCATCTTCCAAAAGCTCGCTAAATCTAATTCATAGAAAAAATATTGCGATTTGACAAAAAACATAGGCGACTTCCTTACTTAAGGTTTATCCAACAGATGACATTACCAGGTAGGTACATGTGAAAGAAAAATATCTATGTTACCTGTCAGATAAATTGTGGATAGGATAACAGAGAGAGTTTATCTGAAACAGGCCCTAAAAAGTATCATAATAAAGGCCTTACAAGGGTTCTATCGAATATCAAATAAAGTGTGCATCTTTGTTTCTTTGTACCTGTACTGTCTTAAAATACTATTTAAAGAGTGAAGCGTACTGGGTGAATTACACCTTATAACCGAGGCCAAGAGAGATAGACAAAGTTTGTGTATGTGTTTGTTTAGCCCATTGTGTCGCAGCAGATGACAAGAGACCGCACAATCAGTTGAACACCTAATCTGTGTGTCGGTAAGCCGAAGATTAGCAAAACATACCTATAGATGCAAGATGTAGTGGGGCAATGAGAAGGGATTCAGTATCACAGCCTCTATTATAATAGTATAGATACAGGGAAAAAGGGTTTACTGGTGGATCGGCACCCTTTAGGTATCTTCGGTCACCTGATACATTGGTAGAATCTTAATGATGCCATTGTCATTAATATTTGCCGCTCATATGTTTGAGCAAATAATTAAAATAGTCCAACCACTTTTGACTGTAACATTAGTCATGAAAATCTTTGAGCGTTCACTAATATCAAAAAAATAGTACTTATCCTATTACCTATGTATATTCTTCGTTGAACTCGTTTTTATTCAGAGATCTCAAAACATCGCGGTGGAAAAACCTACATATATTTCAGACTTTACCACTGCTGTAACTCGAAACTCATTTGAAAAAATATCCAATTTAAATGTTGCTTCATCTAATCTCTTCTTTAATTTGGCCGTCAAATATTTTACATTTTCGAAAAAATTGCCCTCTCCACATAGCGGAAATACACAGTCGTTACCATTGCTTTAACTCGAAAACTGTAACACTTTTGAAAAAATGTCCAATCGAAACTTTTCCGGAAATGATCTCATCTCTAATTCTGCCGTCTGAGATGTTCGATTTTCGAGAAAAATTTCCCCCTCCACCCTAATCGGGGCGATTTTTTGGGGAAGGAGATTTTGGATTTGAGTTTTTCTAAATATGGGACCATTTCCTAGATCTCTTCTTTCAAATGAATCAAAAATCATCAAAATTGGAGCACGTTCACTAGGCAAAACGCGCGAACAGCCATACATAAAAAATAATAACAAAAGCAAACCTAAAACCGAAATGTATTAAATGCAAAAATCGATGTCGCATATAGGTAAGTGAAATAAGTAATGTCTTTATATTCTTATGTGGATCGAAACGATAGCTTAAAGTTATTTTTTTTAGAAAATGACTGTTAAAAGAAAAATATTGTTTCAAAAGTATGCATGATTTTCTTCTATACCTACGAAATTACAGAACAACGATGAGACAGAAATATATATCTTAAAAAAACTGTAGCGATGAGTTTATTTTTTATATGGATGAACATACGAGTTCCCAACCCGTTGATGCTGGATATCTCTCTGTCTCTGATTTGTGATTGATTAAATTTAACAGTGACCGTACCCCGAAATCATCTCACAGCACAAACCCTTTGCGAATGAATGATGGAAGTGGTCTCTTGAGTCGATATCGGCAACTGGAATGAGCTATCACATCCACAAAAAGCGGGGAGGGGGTTTGTGTCTACCACCATTCAATCAGCGTACATCCCTCGGGAATGGAGGAGGAAATTAAGTAACCTAGCTAGCCCACATGTAATTACGACCTCACCCGGTAGAAACACCACCACCTTCAACGAACCACCGAAGAACCCGTCTCGTCTCCAACCATCCTCCCTCCTCCCCCCACACCAACCCCTCTCCGACAATTCCAGTTGCCCTTCTTCATCCTGTATGATTACATCCCTAATTAAGAATCATTTATCTTGTGGTCGAGATTGTCTATTATTCCGGTTTCCAACTAATTTCATTTATTGTCGATGACGTTTATTCCAATGTCATCGGAATGTGATCAATAACAGAATTATTATTGTATATAATGTATGATTAATTTTGTTCTGCGAAATAGGTATTGATTTGCGGAATACTTCTTCTCTGCGAATTAGCAAGCCAAACTAATGAGGATATGAATATCAAAAAAATATGTCCATACAAATATGATAACTGCACTTTGCATACCTTAATAATACTTATTTGGAAATGATTGAAGTCAATTGATAACTATGTACATCAATGCTCAGTTTCATTTGGTAATTCTTGTTTTAAAAGCTCCTAATAAATATTTTGGATCGATTAGTTGGTGCACTGAAAAAATACTTAATAATATTAATTCTATTGGTTCTGGTAGTTAGAAGACTTTGGGTACCAACTTCAAAAGTACCAGCACCAATAGAATTAATTTTATTTTGTAATTTTCAGTGCACCAATTTATGGAAGGTTTTGCTATTTAATGACATAAAACAAATTAATGATCAAAAATATTGCAACGAGAAAATTATTCACAAAGAAACTCGTGACCATAGAAATATATGACAATTATATTAAAGCATAATTTCCATGAAAAATTGTAAATACCTAAATGATTTGTTTTGCTGGATAATAAAATTCAAATTCAGAAAATAATTGTTATATTTTCAAATCATAACCATTTGAACCATATGTTATTTTAAATTTTTGTTGTTTTTCATTCCATTCTGTTTATATGATGGTAAAGAATAATAAAAAAATATATACTTATAACTTATATACCTTATTTCTATTTTTGAATTAAAATTATCTACATAATCTTAATTCTTAAATGTCTATTGTTATATTAGAATAATATATATATTAGAATTATGTATATGAGCATAACTCGTGAATCTTTATTCATTAATTAAAATTAAGTACATAATTTTAGTTCAAGAAAAAAAAACACGATTTACATAATGAAAATACGGCGAATAAGTACTTGCACCAGCTAGTTGAGTTAGCTACTTTCTAACAGATGCCGTCATAATCGTAATCAAGAACTTCAAATCAAAATTGTGGGTTAAATAACCTAACTATCGTTGTTCGTAAATATTCCTGTGAGTTTTCAGCTTTATCAATTTATTTATGATCCAGTTTATCAATTTTTATAAGAATGAGTACAGACAGTGACATTGTAAATATAGGTAATTGCCTAACCCTACAATTTTCAAATAAATTTTGATTTTTCTCAAGAAATATAGTGTATCAAACGAATTCATTACTATATTTGCGTTTTCTATATAAAAAAAATCTAAGCAACTATTGCGGTACAAAGCAAATAATCATCTCATAATTCTTCACGAAACATTTGTCTCAAAAGAAATTCAAAAATTTTTATTGCGAAAGTTTGTACTGCCATCTAGTCAATGAAGATTTGTCAAATAGAGCGATAGTATTCATTAGGGATATATACATATACAAAACTGCACTGCTCTACAGTGTTGCCGAATAAAAATTCACGAATTAAAATTATGTCCATAATTTTGATTTGAGAATAAAACTTCTGGAATTATGTAGTATTATATACATAATTTGATAAGATTCAAATAAGAATTTAGGGATTAATATTATGTACAAATTTTTTTATTTGAGAATAACATTATGCAGAAAATTCAAATGCAAGGAGGAAAATCAATAAATTATTATTATGTACTTAAAAATAGTTTATGAATTGAAGTTATTTACTCAATGAAGATAGTAGATTATTTTAAATACCAAAGTATAATAAATACTTTCATTTGAAATTATTATATGAGACAATAATAATTCAATTCTGTAAATAAAATTCACATGTTACAATTGTAATTCAGGGATTTGACTGAATATAGAATAATAATAATATGAATATATTATGTAGCACTATAATAATACATACAATTTTTCAAATGTTAAACAGGCTTAAAATCATTTCGGCAATTCCAATAAACAAATAATTTTCATTCCATTACAGCATAATTATAATGTGAAGAGTCATTTCTTTTTTGAATTTTAAATAGATGATTTATTCTTATTTCTACTTAATGTAATCCTTGCTATCAAATAGCAAAATGGCGTGCCATACCAATGCTTTGAAAAAATGTTCTGTTCAAATATAAAATTCCGAATGATATGCAATTGTTTATCTAATAACAATTCTTATTACATGTACATAGCCATTACATCGTTACATTAATGGAACATCACTTAACAATTATGAGGTGGCAATAATCGGCATGTCCAAATATAACATAGCGAAGCACATTTTATTCTGTCATTTTTATGATACACTCGATATAAGCCAGAGGAATTTTTCCAGACCCTATCATAATAATAATAATCTGCCCGACCATTTTGCTGCCTAATGGCAACGTGTGTTTCATTTTATGTGGATAAAAGAAGCAGAGGTTCATTTGCTATTTTGGGAAAGCCATTGCTATCGCGCGCTTTTGTTAATGATGCAGCTCTATTACTTAGAGAGTAAGATATTTAAAAAAGAATAATGGCTCTATTCTGTATAAATTGAGTGGTCAGCACAGAGACGGTTGGCATGATTTAACATCACAAAAAATACATTAATATTACAGATTTAGTTTGATGGGGATAGTTTTGCTTTTTCGATGAAATAATATCAAACACAAAAATTAATGCACAATAAAAATGTCTAAGCCAATCTTCCGGAAGCCCAAATGTAAGAAACCATTAATATTTAAAAATTTAAATATTCTTGGAAATATATTGTCATACAGTTATAGTAGTGTCATCGTTTCTCAATATGTGTACAAAATTTTAATTTATTCAAACATCTGGAAGTGGGTGAAAATGTAATCGAAAGTTTCCATCACCTATATTCAAACCCAAATACATGGTTGGTACACGTACCTACTATTATACATTTGTGAATGGAATTTCATAAGCTTTTGAAATTTTTATGTGACAGACCGACAGGCAACGAGAAAATACCGGAAGGATCGATCGAGGCTAGGAGCTAAATCAGCAAAAATGAATATTCACGATTCATCGATACAAAAAAAATGTATATCGACATAGTCGATTGACGTGCTAAGTACAATCTTCGTCACCAACATGAGAAAATAAAGCACAAGCCCTGGGGAATTTCGAATATATATATATACATGCGGATGCGGTTTCCCTTGTCGTATGGCAATGAATGCATTAAGGGCGGTCGGAAGCGTAAAGGCACTGCCACTGAAGCACCCATAACATGATGAGATGTAAGCGCCGTATAAAGCTTCAGGATGAGCAGCTTCCCCTTTCCCGATCAACTGAAAACAAATCATGTGATGCCATGTACGAAAAATGACTGTAGAGAGTAAACTTAATCAAATTTCAAGCTCTATTGACGTATTAATGAGAGATTTTCAGATAATCCGGCAGGCTTTCGATGTTTATTGTAAGAACGGTTTTGTGATCCTATTGCCTGTAGGACTGATTACGAAATGAAATATCCCCAACATGATCGGGGACTCTCTTTCTATCTCTCTTTCAGTCTCTTTGATTATTCCATTTATTAATCACTTGGACTCATGGAACAGTTTCATTGATTTGGCTTGCACAAAAAAAGTCCTCCAATTATTATTCAATATTATCCTAAACACTGATGGCATGTCACTGCTGATAAGAGAGAAAATGCGCTGATGCTATACAATATAAAATCTCAGATATGGACCTTGTTTTTCATGGGAGGCATATTTATTTTAACAGAGGGCATTTTTTTAACCGGTATGTCAGCTGCGCATGCGCAGACCAGAATGAAGTTGAAAGACAAAAGACAATGTTGATTCTTTGATAAGTAAATTGATTAACACATAAAACCTATTATTATATAAACAAGGGAAAAAACATCCAAGTGCGTGTCGGACCAGCACATAAAGGGTTCCGTACGTAAAAGAACTGTCTAGCTAGGTAACTATTACGGTTCAAAAGATACAGTCATTATTAAGATCGAGTAAAAGTTCTCTGTATGGGGCCCATTTAATTCTTAATTTTATTTTAATTTCATTATTTGTTATTGTAGCAGCTATAGTATTACTTACTGACCGACATCAAATAAAGGAGGAGTGTTTTGCATAGTAAACGTACTCCGATTTAGACGATTTTTGTTTTATTCGAAAGAGGAGAGTTGAGAAATGGTCCCATATTTAGAAAAACTCAAATCCGAAATCTCCTTCCCTGCAAAAACTAATCCGAAGGGGGTGGAAGGGGCTGTTTTGATCGAAAATCGAAAATCTAAGACGGCAGAATTAAAGATGAGAGCATAATTGTAAGACGTTTAGATTGGATATTTTTGAAAAGAAGTTTCGGTTTTCGAGTTACAGCAGTGGGAAAGTCTGAAATATGTTTATTTACCTAGCAAGTATAAGCTAAGCGTATATCTACATGGTTAATAGGATAACTACTATATTCATTGATATTAGTGAACATTCAACAATTCTCATGATTTATGTTATACTCAAAAGTGTGAAATAAATATTTGTTGTAAAAAATATTTATTGAAAACTGCATGCGTCTATCTAAGAGATAGGTTTAATTTTATTAAATTCTTATTATTTGTTGTTAGTAATAGTAATACAAATTCTATGAAATTTTCAACTGTCTATTCATTACAGTTCATGAGATACTTACATTCCGCTAACAGACAGACGTTCAGAGAGCGGAGGCTTAGTAATAGGGTCCTGTTGCTGCCCATTGGGTACGGGAACCGAAAAATTAGCAAATTTTTAAAATTCATGCTCTGCACTATCGTTTCACGTTGATTAAAATAAATTTTGACGACAGCAGACGACAGAAGTTGTTTTAAAATGGCGAAAATTTCAGGAATAGATCTCAAATCTACCAATTATGTCAATTTGAGTATGTTTTATTTATTCATACATATTTTTATCGATAAAACTATTAAAGATGTATGAAATGTTACCCAAGTACGGAACCATTATATTGAAATGACTTGATCATCTAGTATTTAGGTATCATGATGATTTTCTCACTCTTGTATGGGCGCACGACTCTGGTTTGAAGGGCCGACGAAGCGTATTGGCTAATTTTTCCGGGATGACGCGCCTTGACTATAGCCCTGCCACTGGTCCCGGAGATACCCCCGAAGTGGTTAGTCGTCCTGCTAAATGCTCACGCTCGCAGCAGTAGTCATTCAACAAAATCTGTCTACCATAAATTACAATGCCTTTCTGGTCGACATTTAGGCTGGCGTATAAATCGCATTTTCAACAAGACGTTACTCTTCCAGAAGCTTATTGGATGTAATCGATGCCTTCATTCGTGACAACAAGAGTATTTCCAAAATGTAATCTATCCACGATTAATCATTATCGTAATGGATTAATACAATCATTGAATAAAATGAACAGTTTCTGTTCTTCATGAATTTCACTTTTATTGGGACCGACTCAATGCAATGATAATTACAAAATAATATTTTGGTGACATCACATCACAACAACATCCATTAAAAAATCTACATGTCAGAACTTTTCCTCCATATGTACATATTTTCGAATAAATTGAAGCCTTTCAGTACTTCATGAACGCACTGTATAAATATATGCCTATAGTTAGAATAGTGTTATCGAGAATGAGAATCAGTCAGATTTGTACCTAAAATCCCTGTAGGTACGTTACCGGGAAGAGGGAAGTTATATATTTAAACGAGCACCCTCCCATTAATATATAAGAAGAAAAAAAAAACTGACAAATTTGATTCAGCCACACGCTGACGTATTTTAGGAAGAAATTACTTTTAATCTGGATTCACAGATGGAAACGTTTTTTTATACACAAAACCACACGTATGGCTTTCTCACAGAGGATTTCCTCTTAAAAAAAAGTGCTGAACATGTTAGGCATCAAAGGTAAAGGAGCTCAGAACTTCAATAGAATCTTTTTTTTCTGTGTGTGTGAATATTTTTCTGTGAATGACTTTGTAATAGTCCAAGAGCTGACTGGGAAAAACTAGTTAACAGGATGATAAATATTTTTTACAAAAAAATTGACCGACTTTACTAGTTGGTGCACTGAAAAATACAAAATAATATTAATTCTATTGGTGCTGATAATTTTGAAGTTGTGCCGTTGTAGTTTCTTGTTGTAGACACCAACTTCAAAAGTACCAGCACCAATGGAATTAATAATATTTTGTATTTTTCAGTGTATTAACTAATAACGTCGGTCCAATTTTTTCCACATAGGGGAAATACACATATCACATATTTCAGAGTTTACCATTGCTGAAACTCGAGAACCGTAACTCTTTTTAAAAAATATGCAATTCAAACATTTCCAGATGTGGTCTCATCTTTAAATCTGCCGTCTCAGATTTTCGATTTTGGAGAAAAATTGACCCCTTGTCCTCTTTCGGTTTTTGGAAGCAAGGAGATTTCGGAGTTGAGTTTTTCTAAATATGGGACCATCTCTCCTCTTTCAAAAGAGACAAAAATCGTCTAAATCGGAGGACGTTTACTATGCAAAACGCGCGAACAGCCATACATAAAAAGCAAACATACATCCGAATTGTATACCTCCTACTTTTTTTGAAGTTGGTCAAAAAGCTTTGGAAATGTTAGCGACCATAATGAAAATCATGAGATGCGGTCAACCCGTTAAATACGATGATACTCTTATTTTTGGTCTTAGTTTGATAGTTTTATGGTACCTACAGTCGTAAAGCAAAATTTAAAGGTATTGGAATAAGTTTTAACGGAGCACCCAAATATATTTCTTTTGTATACTTGTTGAACAAATAATGATCTGTAGAGAATTCATAAAAAAAATCGCCAAAATCTGCCAAGACACGTCATGATTTGCTTTATTCACTAGGGCCTCCCCAATCCGGATCTTCGTTACTTTAGTGTACGCTGGACAGGCCGAGAAGATCGACAGTCTTTTTGACCGACTTCAAAAAAGGAAAAGGTATACAATTCGGTTGTAAGATTGCTTTTTTTTATGACTGTTCGCGCGTTTTGCATAGTAAACGTACTCCGATTTAGACGATTTTTGTTTCATTTGAAAGAGGAGAGTTGAGAAATGGTCCCATATTCAGGAAAACCAAATCCAAAATCTCCTTCCCTTCAAAAACCGCCCCCAAAGGGGGTGGAGGGGGCAATTTTTCTCGAAAATTGAAAATCCAAGACGACAGAATTAACGAAAATTCCATATCCGGAAATGTTTAAATTGGACATTTTTAAAAATAATCATACGTTTCCGCGCTACAGTCTGAAATATGTGTTTCAGCTATGTGGAAGGGGCAAACTTTCTGAAAATCGAAAATTTGAGATTTGAAAATTAGAAAGGGGACCATATCCGGAAACATTTGAATTGAACATTTTTTCAAAAGAGTTACGGTTTCCGAGTTTCGCAATGGTAAAGTCTGGAATATGTGATATGCGTATTTTCGCTAGTACAAGCTAAACCTACCTATAACTTTTTGGGTATTAGTGAACGTTCAACAATTTTCATGACTAATGTTACACTCAAAAATGTGAAATAAATATTTTGTACAAAAAATTGGATCGACTTTATCAGTTGTTGCACTGAAAAATACAAAATAATATTAATTCTATTGGTGCTGGTTCTTTTGGAGTTGGTGCCTACAACAACAAACTACAACGGCACAACTTCAAAATTACCAGCACCAATAGAATTAATATTATTTTGTATTTTTCAGTGCAACAACTGATAAAGGCGGTCCAATTTTTTGTAAAAAATATTTTATTTATCACCTTGCAGTGTTAGTTAAATTGTCAATAAAATCCGTGCTTTTGAAATGAAGTGCGAAAATTATTAGCAGAAGTATATCTATTAAAGACTTTTTCAAGAAAATTTCTTACAGGTTCGATTTTTTTTTCAATTATATTTGTACGTAGGTACACACATACTCTTGTCTAAATTGACTTGGAATTTTTACTTTAATAAATGAAACCCAAGTTAAAAATATATTTTATTCCTATTAAAATATTGCACACTATAATCCGGACGCCTCAATAATTCGGAAGTGGTCTTGTTTTCTCACAATACGGGTTAGCGAGGCCCTACTGTAGTTGCTGTGCAAACTACCATTTTTCGAAGTATTTTATTATTATTTTAGTCAGCTCCTGGTCTATAGATTTGAAGACGAAACTATATGGAAGATGCGATGGAAACAATTGACGAATTTGTATAAATGTGTCGGTATTTATTTTGATCTAACATAATCTTGTATTTACAAAATGATCTAAATATAATTTTCTTTCAACGGAACTATTTATAGGTAGGGAGGTACATAAGGACATGAAAACTAAAATATCCAAGAAAGGTATATATTTTTGATTATAACCAGTTTCTTCTTGTAGACAGATCTATCCATATCAATCTAATTCGGACTTCATTACCAACAAATTTATATAACAAATATTTCAACTTCAAAATTACCAGCATCAATAGAATTAATATTATTTTGTATTTTTCAGTGCAACAACTAATAAAATCGGTCCAATTTTTGGTGCAAAAATTGCTATATATAATCTTTTCTTTTTCTTTAATTTGGTCGTCTCATATTTTCCATTTTCGAAAAAAAATTGCTCTTCCACATAGCAGAAATACCTACAAATTTCACATATTTCAGACTTTACCATTGCTAAGCTCGGAAACCGTAAATCTTTTGAAAAAATGTTCAATTTAAACGTTTCGGGATATGCATCCCTTTCTAAATTTCAAATCTCGAGTTTCCGGTTTTCGGAAAAATTTGCCCCTTCCACATAGCTGAAACACATATTTAAGACTGTAACGCGGAAACCTATGATTATTTTTTAAAATGTCCAATTTAAACATTTCCGGATATGGAATTTTCATTAATTCTGCCGTCTCGGATTTTCAATTTTCGAGAAAAATTGCCACCTCTACCCCTTTGGAGGCGGTTTTTGGAGAGAAGGAGATATCGGATTTGAGTTTTTCTAAATATGGGACCATTTCTCAACTCTCCTCTTTCAAATGAAACAAAAATCGGTACTTTTAATATGCAAAACGCACGAACAGCCATAAAAAAAACACACAACCGAATTGTATACCTTCTCCTTTTTATGAAGTCGATCAATAAATAGATATATATTTACTCTTAATTCATTATTTCGACTAACTCCATTTATATGAGCCGTCTATACAAAAATATAAGTATATCTATAGGTGAGTCTGTTACAGTGGAAGTAATATTTTTTCCCAGCTGAGATCAGAAATCGTATCAGTTTCAGATTAGAGCAATTTCAGGCGAGCGTAGGTGGACAGAGGTCTCCAGAGCCATTTTCTCTCCTAATTAAAACCGGAATTGATCCTTAAAGGCTACCTATAATAATACCCTGTAGATCGATATCTACCTGCTCTTGAAGGAATGAGTCTTAATTTCTCAAGACATTTTTCGTTGAATATTCAATAAATTATGGTTTTATTAGATACTATAGATACTCTAGAATAGTCTAGAATAAACAAAAGAGATTAAAGTTTAATTTCCAAGGAAAAAACTAGCCAGGGTCCGATCCAAGCATCCTGCTTTCTAGCTAACCATGGATCAATCGATGGTCCACAAAAGTCGTGATTATACAAAAGGGTAGTTTATGCATAAAGTGAATGCTACAGCAGTAGTTGCTTCAGTTTTATAGCTCACATTGGCAGAGTGAGAAAACAACTGATACCTAATTGTTTTTTTCCTATGTGTCAGCTGTCACTTGACGTATTATTATTTAACTGATATCAATTTATGGATAGGTATGTATAAATACTATATACGACATAACAACTAACAACCCTAATGAATTTACAAAGGATATGTAAACATAACCCTTGCTTATGCTTTTATATATATATATATATATATATATATATATATATATATATATATATATATAGGGTTGATCGTTGTTCGTATGTTATATAAAGCAAGCAAGAGTGAAACTGGCTTCTCCTCCGTGAAGTGAGTTGTTGTAAACTCTCATAATACGCACATGTTGACGTTATTAGTGGCAATTAGTAATCAGTGACAACACGCCGCTAGCATGAAACGCAACCTCCTTCCCTGTCTCTCCCAACTAGTCAGAATTATTTCTCGCTCTTTGAATGCCATTAGGAAGGCAATTGTGCAAGGAATTATCTTTCACATTTTGGCATAGGTACCAGTACTTCCGCTGCCAAATTCCACACCAATGATATTTATTTTTGACCGACTTCAAAAAAAGGAGAAGGTATACAATTCGGTTGTATGTTTGCTTTTTTATGGCTGTTCGCGCCTTATGCATAGTAAATGTACTCCGATTTAGACGATTATTGTTTCAGTTGAAAGAGGAGAGTCCCATATTTAGAAAAAATCAAATCCGAAATCTCTTTCCCTCCAAAAACACGACATCTTTTAAGCTCTACAAACTAAAATCCGGCAATTTTTCAATTGGATATTTTTTTAAATAAATCGTAGGTTTTTGAGTTACAGCAATAATCAAGTCTGAAATATTTGTGTCCCCGCTATGTAGAGGGGGCATTTTTTTTCGAAAATTTTTGATACAGGACGAGACGAGATTATCAGCGTGTTCCTAAATACAAACCATTAGCCTGGCCAGGCTTGAATTATGTCATCTGTCAATGTCATACTCCTTTATTGATTAAGTATATCTGTCAATTTTCCACGGTCATTTTGACCCTGGCCAGGCTAATGGTTTGTATTTAGGCACACGCTGTATATGTGGCAACATTTATATTGGACATTTATCAAAAAAAAATAAAAGGTTTCGGAGTTACAGCACAGGTAAGGTCTGAATAATGTGAATTTCTGCGTTGTTCTGAAATCTCTGAATAAGTATAAGCAAAGTATTTATTATCTTAGTTGGTGAATGTTGAACAATTTTGTTGACTAATGAAACACTCAAAAGTATGAAATATAATAAAAATAAACATAAAAACATTTTTTACAAAAAAATTGGACCGAGGTTATTAGTTGGTGCACTGAAAAATACAAAATAATATTAATTCTATTGGTGCTGTTACTTTTGAAGTTGTGCAGTTGCAGGTAGATTGATAACTTTTGGCACCAACTTCACAAGTACCAGCACCAATAGAATTAATATTATTTTGTATTTTTCAGTGTACCAACTAATAAAGTCGGTCCAATTTTTTTTGTCACACTTTTGAGTGTAACATTAGTTACGAAAATCGTTGAACTTCACTAATACCAATGAAGAGAGTAAATACTTATCCTATTACCCACGTATATTCTTTGCTTGTAGTTGTTATTATTGAGATCTCAAAACATCGCTGCGGAAATACGCATAAGTATTTTAGATGTTACCATTTTACCACCGCTGTAACTCCAAAACAGTAACTCTAAGGAAAAAAAGTTCCTTATGAATGTTGCTACAAATAATTGGGTTTTTCCTGTAGTCCCCACAGATTTTCAATTTTCGAAAGAAATCGCCCTCTCCACTTGACGAAAATACACATATTTGAGAATTTAAAATGCCTCTTACTCGAAAACCGTAACTCTTTTGAAAAAAATGTTCAATTTAAACGTTCCCGAATATTGTCGTATACCACCTCAGATTTTCGATTCTCGAGAAAATTTGCCCCCTTCGGAGCGGTTTTCTGAGAGAAGAAGATTTTGGATCCATTGCTCAAGCCTCCTCTTTCAAATGAGTCAATAATCATCGAAATCGGAGTACTTTGCTACATAAAACGCGCGAACAAACAAATAAAAAAAAGCAAACAGTCGAATTGTATACCTCCTCCGTTCGGGGTTCGTCGGTCAAAAATACAAAATAATATTAATTTTATTGGTATTGGTAGATACCTTTGAGAAGTTGGTGCCAAAAGTCTTTTAGTACCAGAATTAATATTATTCTGTATTTTTCGACTAGTGTTTAAAGTCACGTGATAATGGGTATTAATTCACAGCTATTTTAATTGATTATATTTTAAATGCTAGAAATAATTACATTTGTCTCATGTTATGCTTAATATCTCAAGTGTATCTTGATATCATTTAAACATCACTTTGAAAACAATCTGTAAATTTTTTAAAATGGCATTGGCTATAAAGAAAAATGATACCTACCCATTCTAAAGCGAAAAAAACTGTTTGACAGTTAGAAATCACTATAGTACTTATATCAATCTAATCAAATAAATGTAAATTCCTATGCTACCTACAACATTTTAAACCATTGTGTTGTGTCGTTTATGTAAATTTCATTTTCTGCCATACCTAACAAACAGCTCTTACGCGTCAAATGTCAAAAAGCCTGTGAGGTTTTTTTTTATCTCGCATTGCCCCGACTGTCACTCACTCAAAGTTTATTGGTAAGAAAAATCCGTCAGCAAAAGTACACCTCCCTACCAGATACAGCAATATCGAATGCAAACAAAATAATACACATAGTATATAGTATACATATACTTATATAGTGTATGTATATAACGGTTGGTTTTTATCTCGTTTCGACTCACTCGGTCGGATATTACTTAGATATTTAATTTCCATACGATTACCTCCATCCATCTGATTCGTAGATTGAAGAGTAGCAAGTAGTAGGTGAGTGGTTTGAGTTAGAAGAGATGGAGTTCTCGGCTCTCGTTCAAGCTCTAATGCGGTTCCGTTTTGTGTCGTCGGTCTCGGCTCACCATACATAGAGAGATTATCATGAAATAGCACAAATACATGCTGCATTCACACAAAAGCGCTGCGATTTTGCTACTCAACTTAATAATATAGGGACGATGTAGGGTGTTTCTCACAAGAATGTAATGTGGTCTTTAGATTAACAATACCTAACACTGATTTAAATATTCCACAATAAATAGAATTTTATCATATAATGATAACTAACTAACATAAACTTTCATTTATCCTTATACAATATAAGGTACTTGAGCCCAAGATGGCCCTGTTCCGAAGTTGGCCCAGTTTCATACTTTAGTTAGTACCTATCTTAGACAAAACTGCAACTTCATATCAAAGGAAGGGAGCCGCCATCTTTTCAGTGGTTAACAGCTTGTTAGTTTGCAAATGGCTTACGACTTATAACCTCATACTTACAAAGTTTTTAGTATTTCTGTAAAAAACACTCGGTTTAGTATTTTCAATACCGGTAAAGTTAATTAGGTACATTCATGGGCAGTAGAGAGAAGGTACCTAAGTGTTGTTTGTATTCTTATTATTTATTTTAATTTAGAAGAAGTAGTTCCCATTACCTGGTAAAGTCCCTATAAAGGCCTACCATACAGGTTCCCAAGATGGCCCGACAAAGCTTTGTT
This sequence comes from Crioceris asparagi, assembly GCA_958507055.1. Classification (NCBI taxonomy): domain Eukaryota; kingdom Metazoa; phylum Arthropoda; class Insecta; order Coleoptera; family Chrysomelidae; genus Crioceris; species Crioceris asparagi. Next base: position 14,646,941 of record OY293833.1, on the reverse strand, counting down.
TGTTTTTCTATGGTACCACGACTATAAGAACGACATAGAGGAGTTCATATAGTTCATTATCCTGTGGGGCGTAAGTTCTTATTTCACTGTTTTTTTCTCTATACTTACCTATTCCTAATAAGGCCCGCTAAAATTGTATAAAAAGATATTTTATCAATATCTAAAAAAATCTTGTTTTTACCAAAACTGATTGTTAGAATAACGTCTCAAGATTGTTCTTATTGATTTTATTTAGACATTTTTGTTTTGTAGGTAGATTAAGTTTTGTTAAGCCTAAGATGGCCCACCGTTTAATTTATGATAAAGAAAAACTATTGTAAATGACTACTTTGGAATCTCATATATGTGAGGAAGTTTTACGTTTATGGACAGTTTTTATTTTGCTGGCATTTATAAATTACGTGATTAACGTTGGGCCATGATAAGAACCTATCTTCCTAAAAAGGCCAACATTATAGATTTCTAAAAACAATTGGTTTCTTGGAGAAATTGTATCTATTATCTTGATTTTATTAACAAATAAATGAGTATTAATATTGTGATGAAGTTTGTTTTCATAAATTATTTAATTTTATTTATTCATTTCATTATTGCAAAAATGGGCCTTACAAGGCTTACGCACCTAATTTATTTGATCAAAAACTAAACTTACAGAGAAAAAACTACTCAGGGACACTTTAAAAACATAAACCTAAATCAAAATGGGATCATACGGATTATACCACAGAAAGACACAAAGATGTGAAATTTCATCTAAGAACAAACTAGCTATACTCCATTTCAAAAAGGTAGAGAGTATTAAAATATGATAATGAAGGGATCTCTATAGTATTCTGCCGTATAAGCGTCATAATACAATAGATAGGTATTCGTTTAGTATATTATAATTTATTACTCTCTAACTTTTTGAAATGGAGTATCTATAGGAATACTAACGATCACGTCAATTGTCAAAGAAAAATCGGTACGCCTGTTTGGGAGCTTCATCTCCTTCTTGCTATGGTTTCTATGAAGGAAAGCTATTAAGTGGAGGAGTCACAGAAAAAATGTGAACAAATTCTGATTTTAAAATATGTAATATATATAATTTAATATATTTATATAATATCTGGAGACCGAGCTTTGCTCGGTTAAAACAGTATTTAAGATGGGTCTATAAGAGTTACTAAGGATATTTAAACTTATTAAAAAATGTGCATATTTACGGTTAAAATGTATTGCGATCGGTAAATACTGCTTTTATTGTTCACATATTCGTAAGTTATAGATTTCGAAATAAATATGAATGTGTAATATGAATGATAGATATACCAAAACTCTTGCAAATAGCAAGTGTGGATGGACCTCGATTAAATATGAAAGTATCGTCAATCGATTTCTCGACTCCGAAAACCCCTTTTTGCTATTTTTAACCAAAACCCTTCCTTGAAAAAGCTAATCTGTACCTTAAGGGTCGCAATATATTAGATATGTACAAATTTTCATTGAAAATTTCCGATTAAATTATTAGAAACTCAAATTAACATATTTTATTCAAAATAATGGATTTGGTTAAGTGGAAGTGGTACTTCACAAACTGTAACACCTGAGGGGCAACGGGTGTAGCGGAGGTATAAAATTTACTACTGGTAGGTGGAGCCTAAATACTACGCAAACATTATTTCTCATTTGTAATTCACGTCCTAGAGCTGAGCTTCATCGATATCGAATACTTACGAGGGGAAAACTAAATTCGGTACAGCTGCGGCGGTACCGACTGGAGACATATAGGTAGTGAATAAAAAGCGTGGGATGCTTTCTATGGTATTTTTATAATGACAATAATTTTACCAATATTTGTCGATAAATTATAAGAACAATTAACGTTAAGCACTTCGCCCGCTTTTCTAAAATAAAATCAAATATTTTGTTAATAAATCTATTTCTGTTTTAAACTTATTTAAGATTATTTTTTACATTTTAGTTAGGGTTTTGTATTAAAGCGTGTTTTCTATTTTTTGACCGACTTCAAAAAAAGAAGGTATTTTTTATGGCTGTTTGCGCGTTTTGCATAGTAAACGTACTCCGATTTAGAAGATTTTTGTTTCATTTGAAAGAGAAGAGTTGAGAAAAATCAAATCCAAAATATCCTCTCCAAAACCGCCCCGAAGGGGGTGGAGGAGCAATTTATCTCGAAAATTGAAAACCCGAGACGACAGGTGTTTGAATTGGACATTTAAAAAAATAATCATACGTTTTCGCGCTACAGTCTGAAATATGTGTTTCAGCTATGTAGAAGGGGCAAATTTTTCCGAAAATAGAAAATTCGAGATTTGAAAATTAGAGAGGGGAGCATATCCGGAAACGTTCAAATTGAACATTTTTTCATAAGAGTTACGGTTTCCCAGTTTCGCAATGGTAAAGTCTGAAATATGTGATATGCGTATTTCCGCTATGTGGAAGAGCATTTTTTTTTGAAAATTGATATGACACGGCCAATTTAAAGAAAATATGTAGCAACATTTAGATTGAGTTACGGTTTTCGAGCTACAGCAGTAAAGTCTGAAATATGTATATTTGCGCCGCGATGTTTTGATATCTCTGAATAATAAATAACAAGTACAAGGCTAAGCCTATAACTTTTTGGGTATTACCAAAGAAAATAGATACTAGTAGGTAGTAACTATCTTCTTTGATATTACTAAACGTTCAAAATTTTCATGACTAATGTTGCACTCAAAAATGTGAAATAAATATTTCTTAGAAAAAATTGGACCGACTTCATTAGTTGTTGCACTGAAAAATACAAAATAATATTAATTCCATTGGTGCTGGTAATTTTGAAGATGTACCGTTGTAGTTTGTTGGTGTAGACACCAACTCCAAAAGAACCAGCACCAATAGAATTAATATTGTTTTTTTATTTTCCAGTAAAACAACTAATAAAGTCGGACCAATTTTTTCAAAATAATATTTCTTAAATTATTATTTATTTTTGACTTATTATTTATGAAGCACCTCTTGTGTTGTTGTTTGTTCATGTAGGTGGCACAGCGATAATTCAACGATCAAGAAACATTTTTTAAGAAATTTGGCTTAAAAAATATATATTCATGAATTTATTGTATTGTCACCGGATTCTAATACATGTTAAAAAAAACATTTTAGACATCTGAAAATAGTGTTCAAAAATTTCTTTGAAGGATTTGGATACTGAATTCAAAATCAAAGAATAGATAAAATAAATAGTACCTATCTTCAACCAGAATCAATAAATTGCGCACGGATTTTATCAATACTTAATTGACTATATTGGTCCGCTTATGAAAAAAAGATTTAATTTGTAGGAAGTTGTTATTTATTGAGATAATCCCATCGAACACTGCGCTACTCATGAGTTCCTTCAATGGACTTCTCTAAGACAAACTACGTGAGCGATGTAGGGAATAAACTCACAAATCGGTCAAGGCAATAGCTCTTCATATATTATATCTACAAACCACTAATTTCAGTTAAAGCAATTTTATTAAATTTTCAATATTTTTCTTGATCTTTTCACTTACCTACGTACGATATAAAATACAAATTATTCAATTTTCAACGGAAAATGTACTTCTTCACACATCCGTCTATCACTCAGAAACATTTATAATAGTGAATGTATTTTATCTCCATTCATAAATGATAATTACTTTAGAACTCAGAGAGCGGCGCCACTCTGCAGGTGCAAAATGTTGCTATGCAAGGGTTTCGTAGTCCCTTACTTTTAAGATTTATTTTTCATTACTAGTGGTTGAAAAAAAATGTCCTAGTTGTTAAAGATCGAATCTATGTTTCTGTCGTCTTACTTTTTTGATATTTTCCTTCATTCTTCTCTAAAAAAAAATGGGAAACTGGTCAAAAAATATGAAATTTTATGCTTTTTTTTAGAAAGAACTAAATAAAATTTTGAAAAAGTGATTCCACAGAAACATAGGTAAGAGCTTTACCAATAGGTAGTTATTTTTTCATTCTCTTAAAATAAAAAATGAACCTAAAAGTTTAGGGACTACGAAACCCTTGCATACACTGTTTTAAACAGAAGTACAACTTCCTCTTAAAATAAAAAAATTCGAACCGATGAACTCTAGATCAACACCAACACCCGGAAGCTTAACCATAGGACTATTTTTTCCTATGATGTTATTGGGTTCATATTGATATACTAAATATAATCTGTAAATTGAGAATATTAATTGCTGAAAACGATTTTTCTTGTGAATGTGAATACAACCAATCGAATTCAATACACTCTAAAATCCATACATATGAATTTTCATCGAAATCGTTAGACCAGATTCCGAGATAAAACTTGCATATATATATATATATATATATATATATATATATAATTTTCTTTGGTTTTGGATTCTTCAAAAAATTTAATTTTTTGATTTTTTAAAAAGACGTTTCGCCCCTGGCCGTGGACATTTAGTTTAACATATAATAAGGTAACAGAAAAAATAAATAAATATTTGGTTAATTTACCATATTTTTTTTAAATACCTATATAGGTGACGTACCTTGGACAAGAACTTTTGGCTCATGTACCTAAGTAAACTACATTTTATATTACATTATTTGTTGGTTGTTGGCTCTCATGAGTTTGTACATTTGACGACGTTTTGTGTGCGGTATGGGTATGATAGGAATTCAAATAATTTTTAAATATTTTTTTGTCTTTCGTGTATTTTCGGCTGGTCTGTTCTTATAATCGGTGTTAAGTTAGCTTCCTGTTTTGTCTACATAGTTGGGGGGATAGGGGTGGAATTGCTATTATAGAAATTGCAGTAAAGTACTTTGTTGTAATATTTCACTTAGATGTTTATAGAATAGGTTGGTATGTTTGGTAGATGTTTTCAATGTCGATTCTGTCGTTCATTGCATTTTTACTTTTTCTTATACCTATATATCATTTCTTTGATTTTTCTTTTTTCTGTACTTTTTCCGTAAGCTAAGATTTCTGTATTGTTGAAATTCGGATTGTGATTGTCGTTAATTATATATGTATTTAATGCTGTTGTGGATTTTTTCATATAGGTATTTGTGGCCTTTAATTCGGTTTTCCAATAATTGTATCGTCTCACCTATGTATACTTTTTCAACCCAAGAAAATTACAAAGCTAAATATAACAAAGGGATTCAAGAAGAATTAAACTAATATATATATATATATATATATATATTTGGTATGGACCTACACTTTAATCCTATACAAGGTATCTGTCACCTGTGTGAATAGACTCACACTGTGTATAGCAAAATGATGAACACCGACAATCGTTCGACTCATCATGCCTGCACGGAACTTTTGCATAATCGTATCAACGCAGGCGGCCCCCACCATATGGAAAATAATTCTCATTGTGTCATTTTTACATATTATATTTTGCACTTGATACATCTACCAATATATGGAAGCCTTTTATTATTCACACCAGTGTCATAGGTACTTGGAAAAAGATACCTAGGTACATTTTACCAGCACAATACAGAACAACTTGAATAATTCTGTACCTTGTTGGGGTTTTTCGAGTATAACTTGAAAAATAAGTCATATATTTTCTTGAAATGGGTCATACTGCTAGTTTATATCCTAAGTTACAGTTTAGAATAAGTTTTATCCTAGAAAAAAGGTCCGTTTTGATAATAGAGCTCAAGAATCAGTTGCCCGAATTAAATTGAAAACATTTTACAGGTAACGACTGCTTTATAGTTCATCCAAAAAGCTCACAAAACAAAAGTCTTATATCCACAACTTCAACATTACCACCACCATTTGAGTTAGGTAATAAATTTTGTAAGTATATCCAGTGCACGAACTAATAGAATTTGTCCAAGTTTTTTTAAATTTCCAAACAAAGACAGATACGACAGTACCAAAAATAACAATACAGAACACTTGCCATAAAGCTAACCTCACGTTTATAATAAAAACCAAATCGAATTGGTTAGTTTACATATTAACTAGCAAGTAGGGTATTATGTATGAAGTACTGGGAATTGGTATTAAGTACACCATCCAAATACTGTGGAGAGTTTCTCCTACATTACCCGAAAACACTGATTCATTTATGTTATGTACTTTTTCTTGTGGTTTGTACTTTGGCGATAAATCTTGTTTAGTTTGTAGTAGAAATGTGATTTTCCATCAAAATAGCCAGACCGTTGGGTAGTTTGTGTACTATCCAGCTATTCTGTAAACTACCCAAGTAAAGGTAAACAATAAAATAGGTACATATTATCTTTCTTGAGATATCATCAGGTAGGTACATCATGGGAATTTATTAATACCTACATTTTCATTGTCAAAGTGAATGGTATGTATTAAATTAAATTTGTCATTAATATATACTATTTTGTTTATGTTCCGCCACTGCTTGTTGGCGGCACTGTGAAGTGGAAGCGCTTCAATATCCCATTGTTGATCGTGAGTTCTCTTGTTTGGAATTCATGTAGTGAACAAAATCACGCCTTCATAAAAGCTTCTAACGCGATATTAAGAATTATGTTTTATAAAGTGTAGTATAGGGAGACAAATTACTCATCCCCTATGACTTTGGTGTATAGTTTAGTCTCTGAAATGTATAATATCTGCGAATACTTCATCCATTGTGTTGTCTGTGGGATATATATGGGAGTTATCTGCCACGCGGATTTACCTCTTTCTATATCATCGAGAATTTTGCAACATTGTATATAGTGAGGAGATTGAAGGTACAGCTCCGTCATAAGTTTATATTCAAATTATGGCGGAGGCACATTCAATTTTGATCTCAATTTTCTATTCATTCGACTAGCATAGGTGATTTCGATTCATTTGAAATGGTCCCACAATGGTAAAAACTCAAATCCTCAAATCTCCTTCCATGGTGGGGGCAAATTTTCTTGAAAATCGAAAAGCTGAGATGACAGAATTAAAGATAAGACAATTTCCGGAAAAGTTTAAATTGAACATTTTTGAAAAAGAATTACGGTTCTCGAGTTACAACGATATTAAAATTTGAAATATGTGTATTTTCGCTATATGGAGGGTGTAATTTCGTTTGAAAATTGAAAATCTAAACCAAACTAAAGCCCAGATTATTTGTAGCAACATTTGTATAGAACATTTTTTCTCAAAACATCGCGGCGCAAATATACCTACATATTTCAGACTTTACTGCTGTAACTCGAAAACCGTAACTCAATTTAAATGTTGCTACATATAATCTTTTGTTTAATTTGGCCGTGGCATATATTCAATTTTCGAAAAAATTGCTCTTCCATATAGCGGAAATACGCATATCACATATTTCAGACTTTACCATTGCGAAACTTGGAAACCGTAACTCTTTTGAAAAAATGTTCAATTTAAACGTTTGCGGATATGGTCCCCTTTCTAATTTTCAAATCTCGAATTTTCGATTTTCGGAAAAATTTGCCCCTTCCACATAGCTGAAACACATATCGCCCCCTCCACTCCCTTTGGGGGCAGTTTTTGGAGGGAAGGACATTTTTTGGATTTGATTTTTCTGAATATGGGACCATTTCTCAACTCTCCTCTTTCAAATGAAATAAAAATCGTCTAAATCGGAGTACGTTTACTATGCAAAACGTGCGAACAGCCATAAAAAAGCAATCTTACAACCGAATTGTATACCTTCTCCTTTTTTTGAAGTCGGTCAAAATAGACTCATTTTCGGCACTCAAAACAAAGTCGCATGGTTTCATTTTATATAACATCCAGGTATTGCAAAGTCGCAGATTTAATTGAGTACCTACCTACAGATTATTTCTGTTCTGTTGAAATATATTCTAAAATAGAAAATTTAATTCCAGCAAATTGTTTTCCAAATTAGATTAGGTACTGCATGATGGGTTTCTAATTTTAATTTCTTCGCTAATTTTGTTATAATCCCTTGATTATAACGATCTAATTAGGTAAGGAGGATTAATTATTTATTGAGGTTCCCAACTGGGAAAGGTCAAACTTCCGTTGCTCCAAGTTGCGAAATGGTACAAAACCAGATAAACTTTAGGTTACACAAATTCCGAAATGGGAAGTTCCAAACTAGGAAGACACCCTTACCTATAAACGCGATCTCTGATCAAGTTCTTATCTAGCAAAGTGATTTAGTCATCAGCTAGTGTCTTTTTTATTGATCTTCCAACATCATTTCACATATGCATAGATAGTGGGCTTGTTCCGAAATACACACCATTAGCCTGGTCAGGCTCAATGACGTCATAATCCGCCGCCATATTGTACTGGTGAGAGTCTTGTCTGATTTGACATACAGAGTCTATAGGTTAGGTTATGCGTTTATTATCACTAATAATAAACTCTGAACTAATTATTTCCTGTGATATATCTAATGCCTAATACCTCAATAATTTATTTTTGAAGAAGGTTTAACAAATTCGGACGTTAGTTTCCGTGATATAATTTTTAATTTTGGGAATTTCTTCAACTCTTTCAACAGCACACCTAAGCCTGTAGCAACTCATCACTATCTGAATTAGATGAGGATGATTCAAATTCCTTTTCAAAAACAAAACGACATATTGTTGTTACTCCTGGCATTTCCATCCTTTAGATTAACTGTAAGAAAAAATTACTATAGGTAAGAGCCCAATGATTTTTGGTTTAGAATTAATTTTTACACACACGCTGAAATAAACTATTTTCAAATTTTGTTGTCAAACTTTATTTGCAATCTTTTTTTGTCATTTGTTGTCATGACATGTCAATGTCAAATTAACAACACACTGGTATCGAATCATGACGTCATTAGGCCTGCCAGGCTAATGGTTTATATTTCGTAACAAGCTCAATGTAGGTATACAGAGATTGTTTTAAAATGTATCAGTTTGAATAGTCCAGCCATGAACAAATATAGGGAGGACGAGTAACACGAGTAGTGGGAGTAGCACAAAAAACATTGGGTTATCGTATGTCATTTCGGTAGGTTGCGCAAAATCAATCTACGCATCCTTATGTAGTATGGGAGAAAGAAGCTTAAATACAACAATAGACACTCAGTGAAATACTGCGCAACATACCGAATTGACAACTTATCACGGGACGTTATTTCAGCCACATCTGCTTATAGAACAGGATACAGAGTTAGTCATCCTCCCTTTATATATTCTTGAGTCCAGCTTTATAGAGCTGTCAAAAATCAATTTATTATTGACATTTAGAAAGATGTCAAGGTGTATTCTCTTATGTTTGAAAGGTTAGGTTAGGTTAAGGTTAGGTTAATTCGTTGTTTATTATGACTTTACTTGTCGATACCGAACCAATCACAATCAATTCGTTTACTTATATACCTAATTATCAGAACCTTGTGAATAGTTGATTATCTGATTCTAATCAGTGTCAATTCTACGATGGAAATTTCAGGCGTACCGACACAATTTATTAGGTAGGTACGTGAAATTCCTCAGACTGGAAGTTATTATCTAATGTAATTAGCGGAGCTTTTTTCGACAAAATTGAAGACGTGACCAAATTTGGCAACATTAGATGTGGACATTTTAACAATAATTTAATGATATCCGCATTACGTACAGCATTAGTAAATTCTGAATTACTTGAGCAAAAATTAGAAACACTAACAGCCTTAGGTATTCATAGAACTTCCTTGAGGAATAATGATGAATTGCTCCTTATTCCTCATTTCATAAACATTCCTTCATCAAATAGGGAACCTTATTGGCTCCTTATATCAAGGAAGCTCTCGAGGTTCCTTGAGGGAGCCAACCTAACCCCAAACCAGAGAGAAGGTATAATAACAAAACAAATTCTCCCTGATTATAACCTCTAAACAGATCGTTTTGAAATAGTGAAAAAAATAGTTTTAATTTGAGAACGAAGATATTCGGTGGTACATCAGTAAAAGAGCTGTTGTCGATTGTCGACATCTCATTACATTAAGGAAATTAAACCTTCGAGATCTGTCTGCTTCTCCCTTGATGCAGTTATTAATAACTTTACGGTTCTATGCAACAGTTCTCAGGTTTTTAGATTTTTAATATTATATTTATGTCACATAATTAACCATGAGTAGGTAATGCATTCTCATAGGTGATTAGTGGTGATTTGCGTGGATATAGCCACGCATCAGTGTCAAGAATTATCACTCAAACTTCCAAAATGTTAGTCATACTCAGCTGTCCATATAATTTTTCTACTGAACAAGCCCGTTGAAATTAGGTATAAAAAATAATTTTATTACCTACAACGAACAACTAAGCTCACAAATATATATAAATATATATAATATAAGGAAGGACTATGAATTCAGCTGTGTATAAAACTTTAATCTTTGACTTAAGTCAGTTACTGCTATTTTTGAAGTCTTTGAATATGTAGGTAAAGGTCAGTAAAAGTTCAAAGATTTCGATGATAATGCGACAGGAATAGGTAGGTAGTCAAAAATGTAAATGATTATTTTTTTAAAACTAGGACCCATTATATTAGTTGGTGCATTAAAAATTCTACTAGTGCTTGTAAATAGGTATTTTGGAAGTTGACGCCAAAAATCTTCTATCGAAGGTACAAATAAAAAAAAGTTTTTATAAGAAACTCTTTTTATTTCAGAAACAATACCTATGTAGTAGGTATACTGAACAAATTACCTATATTCATCTTCATATGCATCCTTATCAAAAAATCATCAATCTGCTATCTTCACATACCTACCTATAGTTGTGATCTCCAGGAAAAATGCTGTCATATACTTGATATTGATAACTTGCCATTTTCCACAAGAAGGAACCCAAAACTCTCCCTGACATTAATTGGACAACAAGACTCTAATTAATGCTAAAATCTTCCTCTTTCTCCAGCACCGCTTCTTTGTTAAGTTGTTGCCCACTGTGGTGTCGCATAACTAATTAATTACCTTGATTAAAACAGTGTGAAGTCATGCAAGATCTGGGCATCTGTATACCTACACCCTGTGATGGCTTATTATATCATCGCTTCATCCCTCCAGAACGCTCCCTTTACCATACATACTAATATCTAGTAGGTACATAACTACATCTATGTACTTACATCGAAATGTTCAATGAAGGGTGTTTGTTTTGGTGTGTGATTAGGATAATCTATTAAATTTATTCTCAACTAGCTGTTGCCCCCGACTTCTCACGCGTGAAATTGACTTTCATCTTAATATCTCGAAATGAGGATAACTTTTTCCGGTTATCATTTAAGTGAAATGAAGCCCATGTTATGCATCAAACCGAGATATTGAGAAATGCTCTTTCACATACATTTACCCTTGGTACGACACGCTGCTTTTCACACAAACTTTTATCGCCTTTTTCACCATCTTAGGGATTGAATTTCCAAAAATCCTTACTTAGTGCTCATCTATAACTACCTAGTAGGTACCTACAGAAGGAACCCGTACCTACGTTGAAATGTCAACCCAATCGAGTTAACCTTCTATGTAAAGAAATTAGAAATACCTAGGTATATAAGAGAAGTAGGTATATGGAACCAAGTGAATATAACTTCAAAACGGAACGTACGATATCTACGAAACTTTGCAGGCGACTACAATGACGCCTAATGCATCTTATGCGGTTTTTTGTAATTTAAAGGTAGGGGAAGGTGGGGCAAAACAGGGCCGCGAGGCAGAAACGGACAACCGAATTATTTAAAGAACTGTCATGAGATTGGTACATAAGTGACAGATGGCAAAGCACTACCCACGTCATATTTATACCAAACTACTATTTGACCCTGCGCTGTCATCGCAAACATGGTAAGGATTTACGTTTTAATCTACGTTTGCTACTAGTGGGCTATGTAAAGGGATAATCGGTGCATGCATGACTGGTAAAAAAATTACTAAACAACTTTAGCGAAATAGGTAAAATGTTTTTTTATACAACAGTCTCAGGGGCAGAATCGACCGGGGCAAAATCGTCCAATGTCCGATTGTATTCCGCCCGGCAAGTGGACGGTTTTGCCCTTTAGAGGGTTTTCCTGGCTCTATATACTTGTTGTTTCTTTTGTCTCAGATGGTACGCGGAAAAAAATCATCAGATATGAAACAAGCAAACTGCGGAAGGAATATTGGAAGGAACGAATGCGAAAGGAACACCGCTATGATGAGAAAGTTTAGTCAAGTAAAAATTAGGGACAAGCCAAGGAATAAACTGGCACGAGGTACTGAAAGACAAGAGAGCTCTGATTCATCCGATGATTGGTTCGACCACACTTTTTTTTACAGAAAATGACGTAGGTACGTTGCTTGAGCTCTAAAGAATTTTACATTAAAACCAAAAAACTGATGGTTGGGTTCAATGCCTGAGATGTAGGTACCTAATAAATGTGGCCATGTTTAGTTTCGTATTTATTCATGAAGTTTTTTAACCGTCCGGTACTGCCCCACCTTCTCCTACTTATGTACTTCCGGTTTAAGCGGACATACCCTCCACTTTCTATAGGTATTTGAATAGGACACCCTGTAGATATCTACCTATATTTCTGTATAAATTTCAATAGGTCTTGTACTTTTGAATCTACATAGTACCTATATTTTAGTTTAAATATTCTTAAATTAACAATAAAGTATCATCAATATTTCAACTCGATCTTTTCCAGTTAGGTAGGTAAATGCACCATTTTCATATTACTACAAATAATTTTCGTAAATTACGATTTACTTTTGATAGTTTGTCAACAATTGGGTATCTATAGGTGTCAAGATACCTACCTATCTAGGTATAAAATTAATTCACAAATCATGTGAACAAACTTTAAATTACATCAGAGATAGGTAAATTTGAAGGTCGAAAGATACCTAGGTACCTATAGAAAGTTTAAAATATCTTCGAAACAATAAAGATAATATAGAAATTAAACGCGTGCTTTAAGGTAGGTATGTTGATATGAAGGTAAGATTGAGTTCAATAAAAAAATTATAACTTGTGAAAAGTCCCCGTGTTACTACTTGCCCCTATTCCTTATTACATTTAGCTCCTTTCTCCCCTAAACATAAAATATGACACAATATAACTTCCCAATTATGGTTTTTTATGTAAACAAGTTTCTTGATAATCTGCTTAACATAGTGTCACAAATATCTAGGTAATCTACAGGGTGTTCATTTCAAAATTTCCCAACTCGGATTTCTCGAAATGTGAACAGTAATGAAGAAATCACTGGAACAATTTTATTCGATAGGTAGATAACTAAGATTTATGTGGTTTTGTAAAATATAATGAGATTGAACTAAGATGAAGGCCAAGGAATTATTTATCTTCATACCGTGCTCTTCCAAATCAATCTATGAAATCTTCGTTATGCATTCATACTTATAAATAATATAGGTACCTAAATAAATAACACTGACATTTCAAAGTGATGTCAAATGAAACATTATCTAGGTAGGTATTTAAACTTGAAACAACCAGTTCTTGATAAAATGTTACCAAGAAAGAAAAAAGAAATTGTAAAATTGATTATTTTTGTTTAATTTTTGTATCTAAAAGAAATATTTCGAAATTGTCCTTATGCCAAGTTTCAAGCCAGATTATCTAATTTAATAGAAATAAAAATTAAAAGCCACATCATTAAGATTTAAAATTAATTAGAAATTTCAGCAATAATGATTTGCAAAAATATTTAAGCTATTGAAATAAAAAACTGCAGTAAGAATGATGAATTATAAAATGATCTATAAGTACATACCCAAAATATTGATCAAATCGATCTATTTGACACCTAGAGTTATTAAACACTATAGTAACCACAACAGAAATCCTAAAAAACAGACAGAGCTGACGTTGTAAATAAAGGCGAAATGGCATCTTCTTCAGATGATGATAAAGTCCTGTTGTTTATAATAAATAAAGTTGATGATGTAGCGGACGGTCAGCAGGAGGAAGATACAAAAAGCTTTGACAGTATGTGTGGTTGTTTGATTATCGTTGACTTGAAAGCAAGCAGCGGCACATCGCAGCGTGCGCTGGTTCAAGCCTGTGGCGATGCCCCACCACCTTAGCCGGTAACGCCCCATGGCCTATCGTGACCCGCGCGTGAACCAAGGCCCTCCCCTTCCCGCCCAGGCCAAGTCAGTGTCGGGGCTCGAGACCGAAAGGTCACTAGTAGAGGCTAGAGTGTGTCGTGGGTTTGACCTATCACCTCCAATGTGAGTGAGAATATACGTGTGCTCCCGCTAAGGATCTCCGAACTCGTCCAAGTCACCCAAGTGCAATAGAAGTTCATAGTGCAGGAGTCATCGGGAAGTGTTTTGAACTCTCGACGAACTCGGGCATCGCGGTGAAAATCACCGACAAGAGAGGAGAAAGGTCGACCAAGAAGTCATCGGGTATAGTAGTGGTGATGATGTTATGAGTGTATAAATAATAATAAGTGCCAGTGCGATTAATCGGTGGTAAGATTACCAACTATCTAAGAGTTACACATAACGATAGATTGATACACTCATTCTTTAAGGGTACATCATATATTTATTATCATCGAAGACATTTCACCTTTCATCAGTCATTATCTCAGTCCAATGTATCTTCCATACCTAATGTCATTATCCAACAACAACATGTAATATGCTTCAACGATAAACCTCATCTGAATTCGTGGACCAAACTTGGCCATCAAGACAAAAAGCCAAAATTTTTGTAATGAAAAAAATACCGACAAATTAATATCTTATCTATAGTCTATGTACCTACCTATAATCAATGACCCTTCTTTCTTCTTTGTTGGGTTTCTACCTACGCATAACCATATCTAAGTATATTTATCTACATCTGTGCGTTACTTAATCATATTATTTGTACATTTTGTACCTACCTACCACACATTTCTCCGTGGGGATGTTCTCCCATTTTTCTCTCGTCTTAATTGAATAAGAAGGGTCAGGCTTGGAGTATTTCCTCCTTAATGTTAGCTCACATGTGGCAATTTTCATCAATAATAATAATTAAATCTTGGAAATATATCTACCACTGTAATTTACCTAAATAATCATGCCCTTGATTCCCTTCAATCAAATATGATGATAGATCAACCTTTTCAAGTCCCCTCTGTAGGTATTGTTAGTAATATTTTATCACTTGAAAAATATTATCAGGCAGGTACCTAGATATACTTATTATGAAATCCCAAGTCAGATAGGTAGCATTTTTGAAGGATTCGATAATTCAGACCAAGCAGCTAAAATGTATACCTAGACACATATTTTTCTAATTATTTATTTAACAATATGAAGTACCTTTACTGAATCAAAATACCTATCCACATTATACTTAGATTCCGTGTGAAGTTATCATCTTGGTAGTTGTGGAAGCAAACGTAGATCCAGCCATGGCCCTAGTGGCCAGCTCGTGGCGGGAACCCACTTTAGTGAATCCCATACCAACGAGCTTGAACTCATTAACAAATGGACTGAATCCACTGAATCCCTCATCAGTAGGTGGTGGCAATTTGAATCCCTTACCAACCACCATAAATCCCATAGCTCTCGATAATTCCGATATGGGCCTTATAAATAGACAAACACCATCGCAAAATTCACAAAACAGTGCCAATAGTGCTGACAAAAACCAAAATATTGAGTGTGTAGTGTGTGGTGATAAAAGCTCAGGCAAACATTATGGACAGTTTACCTGCGAAGGTGAGTTTATTATATTTATTACCTATACGATTGATTGATTAGTCAAGTCTATACCTATTCTTGCGTGTGTCTGAAAAACCGAAGATACCGTTAATTCTATTGGTACTGGTAGGTAATTTATTCGAGATTGAAATAAAACTGTTCCAAATAATTGAACTAAATACTAATCAGCACGTTGCTACAATGATTATCGATGCATCGAGTGAAACCAGTCGTTTTTGGTTCTCGAATTATTCAAGACGAGAATGCAGCAATGACTCATTGAAAGACATCCTCCTAAAATCAGTGGGAGCCTGAAAAGTAGAAATATCACAAAATAAAAAAAATGTGAAATCGTATCTAAGTAATTATTACAATATTTTCTGACTGGGAAAAAATATTAAATATTAGGTACTTTCGGTAAAGCGATTTCTCAGGTTCCATACAAGTTTGAGACTTGAAATTTTGTAAGTATTCATACATTATCTACATAGTTTCCATCAAGTTTAATACCTACTGATCCAATAGAGATCAATTGATATTATCCAAAAAAATAATTTAAATCATCTTTAATGGGAGAAGAAAGACTCTTCCGATCCTGTTTATCCATATGAGTACCTACCTATTTCTAAGATAGTTTCCTAGATAGAAACCTATTTGATACAGCTATTCGCTAGGTTATGTGCTACTATTTTTTTGTATCGGAAATTGTTATTTTTTTGCCAAATTTGGACAGACGTTATTAGTAGGTGCACTGAAAAATACAAACTACTTAATATTAATTCTATTGGGCCTGTTACTTTTGAAGTTGAGCAGTTGCAGTTAGAATGATAACTTTTGCCACCAACTTCACAAGTACCAGCACCAATAGAATTAAGATTATTTTTTTTTATTTTTCACCTACTTACTATATTTTTTGCCTGTACCTACTTGTCATTATTAGAAATATCAAAGAATCGCGGCGGAAATACGCATAAGTATTTTAGATTTTACTATTTTACCACTGCTTGAAACCGTAACTCTGCGGAAAAAAAATAATTTTAAATTTTGATACAAATAGGTAATCTGGTCTTTCATGGGGTTGCCTCAGATCTCCAATTTTCGAAAGAAATTGCCCCCTACACACTGCGAAAATAGACATATTTGAGATTTTAACATCGTTGTAACTCGAAAACCGTAACTCTTTTGAAAAAAAAGCTTCTTAAACATTTCCCGATACTATCCTATCTTTAATTCTATCGTCTGAGATTTTCGATTTTCGAGAGAAATTGCTTCCCTTATCCCCTTCGGGGGCGTTTTTTAGAGGGAAGGAGATTTCAGATTTGAGTTTTTACAAATATGAGAACATTTCTCATGTCTCTTTTTTCAAATGAATCAAGAATCATCAAAATCGGAGTTCGTTTACTAGGTATATACAGTGCACGCACATACCAAAAAAAAGCAGACAGTCGAATTGCATAGGTGCCTCCTCCGTTTGGGTTCGTCGGTCAAAAAAGTGTAAGCTGGTAGAGGTATACCTATATTCTCAATTTGGAAATTTCCTATTCATTATTCACTCGAACATTGAACAAATGATAGGTACCTACAAATACTATATAATAACGACCAAAATAGTTTTTTCCATTGATTTGACAGATAAGTAGATAATATGGTTTCTATTGTCCACCAAACTTTTGATTCCATATCGAACATCGAGTGGTGTTTGAAATTTGGCAAACAATAGAGAGAAACAAAAAAAACATATAACCCATTTTCCGTGTCTATTCAAAAGCTAGCCTAACCACCTGCCCTATATTATTTAAAGTACCTACCTAATGTTCTTTCCGTTAATTCTTGGTCGCGACATATTTATAAAAAAAAAAAAATCAGGACAAAACGCAACAACACAAACCTCTGCCGGACGTGTTCGTCAATGGTAGGCATTATTTTCATATTTACGCAATTGTCTGAAGGGCACCAGAGCGAAAAAAAAATCGGTCTAACATACGGGCGTTTGTTGTCACGCTCCACAGATCTCGTCTTCCTTGCGGGAGAGTCACTTATATGTGATTCTTGCGACTATATACACAAATGCAATGGTCAGTTTTTTCTGTAATTGATGGGTACCTATGTATAGGGTAGCTACACATCGAAATTCCAAAAAACAACGGTCGTTTTATTGTAGTAGGTACTAGCTGTTGTTCGCGCTACAAGCCAGTGAAAATCCTGTCGGAATCGGCTTAGCCGTTACGTAGATTAGCCGGAACAAACAGACAGACAACATTTATAAAAAATTCTTTTTTGTTATTAGTGACACAAATACCCACTGCCATATGCAATTAGTTAAAACCTGTTAATTAGAAATTACGAAGATACACTTCGATTTTATTTGTTTTATTATTTCTAAAATAAAATCAGCCTAAATTATTCCTTATAACATTAGCTACCTGCCAGTGAAAATCCCGTCGGAATCGGTTCAGCCGTTACGGAATTAGCCGGAACAAACAGACAGACAAAAAATATAAGAATTGTTGATTTGTTATTAATGACGCATATAGATACTTCTATATACAAATCGTTAAAACCTGTTATTTACATACCTACCATGTACTAGGAATGGGAATATAGGCATTTGTTCTAATGATTTTCATGTTCTACTTATGTTAAAAAATACATTTTTTAAATTAGACCAACTTTATTAGTTGGTGCAATAAAAAATACAAAATATTGGTAGTCGTAAGTTGTGCAGTTGTAGTTACATTGAAAACTTTTGGCACCAACTTCAAAAGTAGGTAGGTACCTACCAGAACCAATAGAATTAATATTATTTTGAATTTTTGGGTGCACCAACTAATGAAATCGGTAAATTTTTTGAGTGTACCTAACATGATTCATCAAAAGCATTCAACATTCACCAAAGAAGATAATACGTTGCTTATACTTATTCAGAGATTTTAATACATCGCGGAAATACACATATTTCAGTCCCTCCCACTGCTGTAACTCAGAAACCGTTTTTTTAAAATGTCCAAATTAACATATCTCTTCTTTAATTTGGCAGTTGCATATTTTAAATTTTCTAAAAAAAATGCCTCACCAAATAGTGGAGACACACATAGGTATTTTAGACTTTACCACTGCTGTAAATCGGAAACCTATGATTTTTTTAAATATCCAATTTAAAAGTTGCCGGATATGGTCTCTTCTCTAATTTTGTCGCCTCAAATTTTTGATCTTCGAAAAAAAATTGCCCCCTCCACCTTCTTGGTGTGAAGTTTTGCAGACAGTCGAATTGTTCCTCCGTTTGGTTCATCGGTCAAAAATGATGTAATTTCAAAATTTTCAATTTAAATGGTTCCGGATATTATCACCACCTTAAATCTACCCGCACTCAGATTTTCGATTTTCGTGAAAAATTGCCACCAAAACCACCTTCGGGGGTGGTTTTTTGGAGGGAAGTAGATTTCAAATTTGAGTTTTTTAAAATATGGGACCATTTCTCAACACTCTTCTTTCAAATAAATCAAAAATCATCAAAATCGGAACTATGCAAAAGGCGCAAACAGCCATACCTACTTACACATAAAAAGCAAACCGAATTGCATCCAAACCTCCATCTTTTTTGTAAGTCGGTCAAAAATATTTCTCACAAAAACATAGGACCTACATTATTAGTTGGTGCACTGAAAAATAATATTAATTTACTGGTGCTGGTAATTTTGAAATGGTGTGTAAATCAAAGACTTTTGGCAGCAACTTGAAATGTACCAGCACCAGTAGAATTTTATTTTTCAGTGCACCAACTAACTAATCGATCATATCTTTTTGCCGACTTATTCGAAAAACGGAGGAAAAATACCTACCTTCAATTCAGTTATTGTATGTTGTGTATTTAGCCTGATTTCCATCATATTTCATTAAACAACTTATAAGTAAACATCGTTTCCCATACAAAGTGGAAAATAGACATATTTACTGCAATTTGTGGCGTCAACAAGTTTTGGTAATGATTAGTATATATAGAAATAAATGACTTGAAAACAAGACTCTGAAACATCTGATAAAGCTATCAACAGAATACGTAGCACATAATAAAGTTACATTATTAAATTAATAGCAGTTGTAACTTGAACTGTCATATACGTGCTTGTTTTTTTTCTAGCCTGTCGTCTTTCTCTCATATTTTTATTGCCGCTGTGATTTATTGGAGCTCATTTTTCTTCGTACTCCTCGAGGGGTTGTTAAGTTTTTAAGATCGACTGGTGCACCACGGTAACGATGTCTCTATATGACGCAAGACGAACCTGGGGATCATTTTGCTGGATGCTGTCGATTAGCTGGAAGATTCTGTCTCATTTCTTTCGATATCTGGATATGGCCCAGTCAATAAATACCTACCTACATATGCATTTTGATTTAATTCATTTATTTTTATAAAACAAGATGTTGGTCTCAGAACAATAAATTCTTTAGATTGATTTAAATAATATTCTATTTAAATATTGATAAGAAAAAACATTATCTTACAGACTTGAATATTGTTGGTTTTTTTGTTAAATTCTAAATGAGTTAATCCAGAATTTGATGCAATCAAGATATAGTAGGTATGATGTGAAAAATCAACTACTTAACAGTAATTAATTCTGACAGCCCAATTCGAGAAGCAAAACTAAGTAACAATCATACATACGAACACAACTGTAATAGCAGATTAAATCAATTCTAAATTGAAACTTTTAGGTTTATTTAAAATCGCCAGCCATGAAAATTCGCACAATTATTATTGCTCTCTGATTTGAAAATCAATTTATATTAATTTTTCCACGAAATCAAATAATAGTTGTTAACGCTCTATATTTGGTAGATAAAGGGGGGTAAATAGATAAATATTTCATGATAACTGAAAGGTTATTTGTATTCATGGAGAACACCTGCACTATTCGATACCTGGATTGAAATATTTATGATATGTCCTTCACTAAAAACATCATGGTTTCCAAGAAATTACATTTTCTATCAAAGGGTTAAAAAACTGGAGCAATGAGAGAAAAAATCCCTATTAACAAGATGTAGGACTTTTTTTGATACAGACATAGAATAAGCAATATAATAGAGGAAAGCCGCCTAATATTTCATACATTTTTTTATTAAACTTTTTATTTGAGAAAAAAACATATGTTAACATTTCTTTTTTACCTAAGACATGCTTTGATATGTATAGAAATACTTTTCATGCTCAAAAATGTTCATTTTAAGCTTGAAGTATAATAATAATAAGTAAAATAATACGCAAATATATATTTGTTCAGGGCCATTTTCAAACAGTTTTCTTATTTGTGGCAGGTATTTTTCATTCAAGGTTTTCCACATTCCTTTAACTTTAACAACAAAATTGGCATTCTTCACATTTTCTTTACTCCATTATTTATGTGAGTGTTCCTACTATTCTGTAGATTGTAGAAGGGGTTCCCATTACACTGCGACCTTGAAGTCTATTGTGCCCCCCATCAGAGCTGTTCTCGCTATTACGTAGTCTACAGCTCGCCCTCCAATTCCAGGATACTAATGAAATCTGGGATGGCTTCAAGGAGGTTACTTCCTAATTTCTGCATGTTTCTTGTCCAAAGCATTGTGTGTGTTGGCTAGCAGTAGCGAGACATTCTGTCACCAGGTGGTCCGGAGTTTCCGCCTCCTCCCCACAGAATCTGCACTCATCGTTCTCTGCTAAACCCATTCTCGTTAGGTGCTTCCTGAGGCGACAGTGCCCAGTGAGAAATCCAGTGAGGAGGTGTAGCATATTCTTGCTAAAATCCAGATACTTTTTAGATCTTGCAGTATTAAAGCTTCCAATAAACATTTTGGAATGATCCAACTCAGCCTCACTGTCAGAAGGTAGATATAGCTATATCACATTTCTGATAGTTTTTTTCTAGGTTTATTTCCACACATTCGATTGCATGCACTTCTGGCTGAAATACGCTTGGACAGCGACCTAACGTGAGCATTTGGTGCTAGGCCTGAATACTCCAAAGCCAGTCCCTGTAGTGCTTTTGGAACCATCTGTGTACCATTTGATGGCATTCTTTTTGAGAGCTATTAGGACTATGTCGTCTTCGTAGCCCATGCATTCCAAGCCAAGCTCCGTAAGCGTATGTAGTAGATCATCTACTACCAGGCTCTATAGAAGGGGAGATATTACTTCTCCTTGAGGTGTTCCGCGAGTGACTTTAACAGAGGTGTTTTGATTACCCATCTGTATCTCAGCTATTCTCGTCTTCAATATCTCATACATCCATTTGATAATGGTTTTATTAAACCCTCGCTTTATGAGTGCTTCTTTGACCGACACATGTGTTGTCAAAGCTCCCAGATATTTCTAGGAAGGCAAACATTGCGATTTCTTTGTTGTTCAGAGTACTCTGAGTGACAGCTGATGCAGATCAGTCTCTGTTGATCGGCCCGCCCTGTAAGCATGCTGAGATTTATGAAGTGGTTTATTTTCCAGATTCTCCGTTGTTAAGTGGTTATCCACTACTTTCTCCATTGTCTTCAGTAGAAACGATATTAAGCAGATGGGTCTGAAAGATCGTGGATCGGTCCCATCTTTCTTCCCTATTTTTGGTTTTGAAGGTTACTTTTGCCCTTCTCCATATTCTAGTTATATCACCCAGTGTTAAACATCTTCTTGTAATCTTCAGAAGATGGGAGAGAATCTCCTCAATTCCTTTCTGCATGATTAGGTACTGAGAAAATTCCATCTACTCCTGGTGACTTATACGGTTGAAAGGTGTTTATTGCCCATTCCAACCATTGCCTTGTAAATATTTTCTTAGCAAAATCCCAGTCTTCCTTGCGAGGATTCATGGTTTGAATTGCTGTGTCAACACTAATTATGGGTTCACTACTTGGGAAGTGTGTTTCTTCTTCCTCAGTATATGACCCGTCTGGCTTCTTGAGCGACATTGTGGGGTTAATTCCCCATGTTTCAGTCTGGCTGCTGTTGGAGTGGTGATTTTTTCACAAAAGGCTTGAAAATGAAGCCTTTTAGCCTTCCTGAATTCTGTAGATATACAAAATTCAAAATTGTCTACTTATAAGACTTCTTAATTTTGGAACGGTATGCAATATGCCTAAAATTAGCCACCTCTCACTTTGAGGTTTTGTCATCAATACCATAAAAAGCGTGACAGTAAGTATTTTGGAACGACGAACCCAAACGGATGAGGTAAACTGTGTGCTTTTATGGTTTGTGCGAGCGCTGTATATAGTAATATAGTAGGTAAACGTACTTCGATTTTGATGATTTTGATTCATTTGAGAGAAGATACTTGAGAAATGGTCCCATAATCATAAAAACTCAAATCCGAAATCTGATTCCCTCCGAAAACCGCCCCCGAAGTGGGTGGAGGGGGCAAATTTACTCGAAAATAGAAAATCTGAGGTAGTATAATTAATGATAGGATAATTTCCGAAAACGTTGAACATTTTTTTAAAAGAGTTACGGTTTTCGGGCTATGTTCATGTTAAAATCTCACATTTGGGTATTTTTGGAAGGGCGATTTCTTTCGAAAACTGAAAATATCTTGGTACCACATCAAAGACAACAATATTTGTAGCAACATTCATAATGAAAATTTTTGGGTAATAGGATAAGTAGTATGTTCATTGGTATCAGTGAACGTACAACGATTTTCGTGACTAATGTTACACTCAAAATGTGAAATAAATATTTTTTACAAAAAATTGGACCGACGTTATCAGTTGGTGCACTGAAAAATACAAAATAATATTCTATGTGTGCTGGTACTTAAAGTGAAGTTGGTGCCCTAAGTTATCAATCTAACTGCAACTGCACAACTTCAAAAGTAACAGCACCACTAGAATTGATATTATTTTAAATTTTTCAGTGTACCAATTGATAACGTCGGTCCATTTTTTTTAAATATTCATTTCTGTCATTTAATTTTAACTTTCAGGTATAGCTACCTGCTCATCTGATTTTTTCTCCGATATTTATTCAGGTTAGGTATAGGTATTTATCAAGTATAAAAATTTGGTTAAATCACCTTGTGTTCGTTTACCTAATATCCCGTTAGTATATAAGTCAGAGCATTTGATTGGCATCAAATGGAAAGTAACAGAATACGAGAAATCTTATGATGGTTTAAAGAAAGAAACCTTCCTTCCTTTCAAGGATTAAACACACAAAAGTAAATGCAAAAAACGTGAAATATATCAATTTTTCCATGGCTTCTAATACGTATTATTGCTGTGTACATCCACTTAATGTTTCGAGTTGAACACCCTGATATGTATACCTATATGATGTATGTTGTGGACTTGGCTTCTGAATATATGTCTTATTCAATTATATCACCGAATTCCAAGAAAATGGAATAGCCTGGGCAACGCTTAACGTCAATTGAAATGCACTTTTCTATCACAGCTCTCGCAGGAAAATACAATTTCTTTTCATGCAATTTAATAAGAAATAAAGTATATATGTCTGATTTATACGAAAATAAGTGAGGTAAATTATCGAGAAAATTTTTGATGATTTGCCATAATATGTGTTTTAGGACTGTCATACATTCGGTTTTCACTTTGTAGAAGGATATGATGCTTAAATACTTGTTTGGTTATTTACATTGAATTATTACAAAAAGTAACCATACAATAGTTTTTGTACGAAGACACGGAACCCTTCGTGTGCGAGCCCGACTCGCACTTGACTGGTTTTTATTTTATTTCAACTCATTTACTGCCCGAGCCTCCTAGGTTCCCTTAATGAGAACTTTTAATTTCTATTAAGTATGCTGAACTACATGAAGATATTTACAAAAGTATTACAAAGGAAATTGTTCAGAAGAGAAATACATATTTTTTACCAAAAATTGGACCGACTTTATAAGTTGGTGCAATAAAAAATACAAAATAATATTAATTCTATTGGTTCTGGTATTTTTGAAGTTGGTGCAAAAAGTCTTCTATTTAACTACAATTGCAATCAAAAGTAGGTACCAGCACCGAATTATTATTATTTTTTATTTTTCAGTGCACCAACCCTATAGAGTCAATCCAAATTGTGATAAACATATTTATTTCACACATACTTGTTATTATTTAGAGATCTCGAAACTTTGTGGCGGAAATACACATGTTTCAGCCTCTACCATTGCTGTTGCTCGAAAACCGTAACTCTTTTGAAAAAATGTTACCCCTCCACCACCTTCCGGGCGGTTTTTAGAGGGAAGGAGATTTTGGATTCGAGTTTTTGTAAATATGGAACCATTTCATCAAAATCGGAGTACGGTTACTTTGCAAAACGTGCGAACAGCCATATATACCTACATAAAAAAAGGAAATATCCAACAGAATTTTATACCTCCTCCATTTCTGAAGTTGGTCAAAAATAGATGCTTTTGAGCTCATTCTCAAGTCATCGGAACAACATCTTTGAATAACATCAAGTATCAAAGTGAGCAAATTAGAATGGATGTAATACAATCAACATGCCCAATATAATATAAAAGGGTAGATATGCAAAAGTTGAGCTTCAGTTAAAATAGATCTCTAATTAAGTTCACAAATATCAAGCAAATATTATATCAACATCGTATTCTATACCATCATATCGGTTATACAATAGAGCTCATGTCATCGTCCTGTCACTCTCTTCTCATCTTTTGCTGCAGCTGCGGCTGCTATACCAGAAAGCAGGAAATGTATACATATATATGGAAATAACCCCATGGAGCAACAATGGAAATATTCGATGCGTCAGAATATACATACACATCTATACATATATGTATAAAGAAAATTTATTGATTACACTCAAAACGCTAATGAAATTAAAACTCTTCAATAACATTCGAGATTTCTATAGGATAAACTTATTCAGTATTATTATTATTATTATTCTTTAACAAAATGGTTCCCTTTGGCCCTTAAGGTCTTCCGTATCATCTCATTTTCTAACTCGAGGCCATCATTAGAGTAAGACATCAATGGTCTTGCGTTACATTTTTTTAAATAAGTTTTCGAAGATAGGAATTGTAAGCGACGTGGTTTCTATTTGTTCACTGTACAAAATGAAATACCCAGAACGCGTTGTAGGCATACACATTTTTCTTACTCACCGATCTAATCTTCCACTTCGCCCTTTGCGCAAATACGAACTTTCCATAAACGCAATCTAGCCCTAACCCTTTGCTCACCACTTGTATTTCGCTGTTGTTTGGCTGCTATCACCATCACCTGCAAAATGTAACGCAAATAAGAATTCCGCGTGAACAGGGAATCCTTATCTTGAACAGTTCAGGTGACAGAACGCATCCTTGCAGAACGCCTTTTATTAAGTGTAAGTGAATTGGTTTCCCTTTTTTATGATACCTCACTGGTTATGAAGGCTAAATTAGTTTAAATTGTTTTTTTTTATTTGTGAAGCATGGAAAGTGGCAATTATGGTATTAAATAATAATAACAGATGTATCTATGCCTTAAGCTATTTAGACATTTATGAGGTCAACAAGAGGAAATATCGTCTAATCAAAGAATATAATATAAAACTGAAGAGCTATGACAAAAGAAACGTGAATAATAATTATGATAAATTGATTCAAAGTAATATCGAACCCCCTTTTTTAAAAATGAATTATGAATATTCCACCGCAGTACGTATGAATTCCGGTAGTTGTGTATTATAGTTATAGTTGTTAATTATTCATGTCTAAGTTCAGAGTTCAACTGGCGTATTTACAATCACAAGGAGGTAACATTTCGTTTTCATTGGTTGAAACGGTCTTTTATATATATAATATAGGTATATATGCATAATATGTGTACATGTATATAGATGCTTCATTCTGATAGCATTTACAAAACACAATAAAATATAAATAGTTATATAAATATATCTGGCTGGATGCATAATGAGGTCTCGTTTAATTTTATACGATATAACTGTACAGGGTGTGCTCTTTTTAATTTGTCAGAAAACTGCTGACAAGTTTGGGTCTTTTCTGTGAACAAAACGTTATTTTTTGGGTGCCGTTAAAAAATAACATACCTTAAATCTAAATAGCGATTCTGTAAGCCAAGACCAGGCATTAAATTTGACGTCAGTCGTTATATATGATCTTGCAGTCTTGCAGAATAGTATAAAATATTAAAGTCCGATAATTTTTAACTGCTATCCCAAAGGTTGCGTTCCAAGTAGTATGTCGGGGAATGAAAGAAGCGTGTATTTATTCCCTTTCAATACAACCTGAAACTATATTGGTTTCGTGTAAGCAAGTCACTCAAAATGTTGAATGCATTTGCTCGTTTACATTGAACAAATGCATTGAAAACTCCTTTAGGTATACATACCTACTACATAATATACCAATGTGTATATATTTCAATTTCGCATATTTGTAACTTTATAGCCATCATCTTTGTATTTTAAAATACATGCCATAACCTCTACGTACCTCGATAAGATTCTTTGAATGCCTTTTGAGAAACAAGATGCTGTTAGAAACCCATAAAGATAAAGTCGAATGATAAATTCTTCACGCACAGTAGCGTGAACTTAGTTCATGTAGGTAAGAAATGTAGTACCTAATTCACTAGTAGGATCTGATTATTATGTTCTCTGCTGATTTAAAAACAATATGAACCTGCATGGAAGCCATTGTAAAAAAACAGGTTGACTGAGTCATTGACACGACCGGGAGTGACAATCTGTTGTAAATATCCATTGACATATATCATAACCTATATAATTATTGTCATATAGTCATGATAGGTACTTTGAAAGTGGAAAAGGTGAATGGGGCATTTTTTTAGAAATTGGAAAATCTGAGGTGACAGAATTAAAGATAGGAAAATATCCGGAAACATGTAATTGAACATTTTTTCAAAAGAGTTACGGTTTTCGAGTTACATTGATGCTAGAATCTTAAATAAGTCTATTTTCGCTATGTGGAGGGTGCGATTTTTGTCGAAAATTGAAAAGTACCACCTGAAAGACAGGATTATTTGTAACAACATTTGTAATGAACATTTTTTCCTTAGAATTACGGTTTTCTAGTTACAGCGGTGGTAAAATGCTAAAATCTAAGATACTTAATGCGTATTTCGGCCGCGATGTTTTGAGATCTCTACATAATAACAATAAAGGTGAGTTTATACAGTAAATAAAATAAAATAAGAAACAAATTAAAATTGAAATAAGAATAACGTCAAAAAAGATTGGTTTATACAGATGACGAAAATAAAATAAGGAATAAGAATGAATCAATCAAATCACAGCTTTTTTGACAAAAACTTTTGTGTTGTATGCAAGTTAAGTGTTCTCTGGTGGTTGATCATACGCATTATCAGTTTCCAAACAAAATAAAATAAGAAATAAAGATGAAAGTTGGCCACCTTTAGTTCTTATTCTTATTTCTTAATTTAGCTTATTTCGTGTATAAACGCTTCCATGGAAATGAGCATGTTTGTTTCTTATTTTATTTTATTTACTGTATAAACTCACATTAACATAAGTACAAGCAAAGAATATGGGTACGTGGATAATAGGATAAGTACTATCTTATTTGGTATTAGTGAACGTTCAACGATCTTCTTGGTGCCAACTGCAACTGCACAACTTCAAAAGTACCAGCACCAATAAAATTAATATTATTTTAATAGTATTTTTCACTGCACCAACTAATAACGTCGGTCCAATTGTTTGTAAGAAATATCTTTCTCTCTTATCATTTCTCCATAATGCCGTACAGAAGAGAATACGTGCCTTTGAAACAATATTTTCCTGCTAACAACTTTATTCATTCTCTATTGAATATACTTTTTAGTTCATGTGTTAATAGTAGTTTAGGATATCAAAAGTTAATCTTCTATTTTTTTCTTTCAGGGTGCAAGTCGTTTTTCAAAAGAAGTGTAAGAAGAAATCTAACGTACTCATGTCGCGGTAGCAGAAACTGTCCCATAGACCAACATCATAGAAACCAGTGCCAATATTGCAGACTGAAAAAGTGCATGAAAATGGGTATGAGACGAGAAGGTAGGAATGGATTTTGCAAATGTAATTAAGATTTAAATTATTTTTTTATAAAACTTTGCCAACTACTTCTTTTGAAAAGTAATTTTCTCTTTATAAATTCCCCTGTCGTGTAAACTTTCATTTTCCAACCACGCCTCGTATATCCCATCGAGTATTACGTCTATTTGGGACGCCACCACCATTTAAAATATTTTTAATTTTTGCATCGTACATTTAAAGGCAATTCCCAAATTATCTTCGATAATTAACAATTTTGATTATACTATCATTTAAAAATGAGTAATTTTATTATAATAACTTCACAAATAATTTTTAAATTAAAACTATAATTTAGCAATATTATTGTTTTATTCTATTGTTTTCAATTTATTCAAGATTTTCAAACATGGTGATGTTAAAATTTAAATATCCAAAACTATAAATTACATTAATTTGGTAAAACATAAGTGCATTTTTGGAATTTCCTTGGAATGTACAATTAAGAAACGAAATATAAATAGGTTGTTCTATTAATTAAAAAATAAATCGATGCCGTCATAATTCAATTGGTTATTATGTCACAAATAAGCGTAATACGATGTTGAGAATAAAAATGGATGTGTTCCGGTTTTTGCATTAACTGGAGTGTTTTTGGAAATATTTTGAGGCCTAGAAATTCTCCAGATAAAGAAGCATTGAATAAAATGATTTTTCCCATTTTGGAACCTTAGATCTCCAAGTGGAGCTTGTATTATCATGCTATCGATAAAATTCTACAAAATGAATCACTAGATTTCCGAAGGTTCTCTAATTCTTTGATATTTCTTTGATTTCAAAAATCTGTTTTTCTGAATTCCTTCAATACTTCTCACATATAAATACCTTCTATTATTATCTAGAAACGACAGGTTTCATAACCTGCATCAGCATGGCATAAATTATTATCATTTCCGAAGATCGTATGCAACGTAGTGAATAAATAAAAATAACAAAAGGATCCTTGTAGGGTGGTTCCTTCGTTTCGGAAGCACACCGAATATAGCAGTGCGGCATATCGGGTCCGAAAGTTCCCCTTCTTATGAAATAATAGGTATGCATATCATTAGCATTTTGTTGCACCCGGGTATACAATATTATCATCGTATGTCGGGATTTGAAAGCAGATACGCATATATAATTGAAAGAAAATGACCAGTGGTCATTCTGTCAAGAACTAGAATGGTCTACTAGCAGCATGGCGTGAGAACGTCGGTTAGGTAGGATTACCTATAAGGTCGTACGTTTCTACCTGCAGGGTACCTACGGCCCGTATAGGAATTCTCATCACTAAAATATCTTTTTGCATATCAACTATCAAAGTATACCCCGTCTTGGTCACTTGACACTCGATGATTTATTGTCTTCTTTACAATGGTAATACAAAAACAAGGTGTATATACCTATACCTAAGTACCGTATGTGAAAAGCAATTCGAAATTTCAATAGATGAGGTGTCCTTTTTCATATGGGTAACCCGCAATTAATCAAGTTACAGCTACAATGCAATAATACTGATTGATATCATTGATATCTAACACTTTCTGAAATTGAAAATGATATATATATATATATATATATATATATATATATATATATATATATATATATCCATGCGATACTCGAATTACAATAGAAATTTTGCCAGTAATGTATGTTATGTAAATATAGACCTTTGCCTTTTTCTAGGTAAACTTTTAATGGAAATATTGTGGTTCAATAAAGGCACGAAAAGTCAATTTGCTTTTCAAACATATTCAAAGCATATCAAGGGTTAAATAAATATTTTTTTACAACAAATTGGACCGACGTTATTGGTGAATAGAATTAATTTAATATTTAATATTTTTTAGTGCACTAACAAATAACGTCGGTCCAATTTTTTTAAAAAATTTTATTTCACATTGGCTACGAAAATCGTTGAACGTTCACTAATACCACAAATATTCTATTACCCACGTATATTCTTTGCTTGTCCTTGTTATTATGTAGAGATCTCAGAACATGGCTGCGGAAATACGCTTAAATATTTTAGATTTAACTATTTTACCACCGCTTAACTCGTAAACCGTAGCTCTAAGGAAAAAATGTTCATTATAAATGTTGCTACAAATATAAGTAAGCTTTTGTGGGGGGGCATGTTATTGGTCCTCTTTCAAATGAAATGAGTCGGTCAAAAAGGCCAAGACAGTAGTTGTATTGGCGTTTAACAATTATTGCTCCAGAAAGCGCTGTTTTTGACCGACGAACTCAAACGGAGGAGGTAGCTATACAATTCGACTGTTCGTTTTTTTTTATTTGTGCGCGCTGTGTATAGTAAACGTAGGTACTCTGATTTTGATGATTTTTGATTCATTTGAAAGAGGAGACTTGAGAAATGGTCTATTATTCATAAAAACTCCAATCCGAAATCTCCTTCCCTCCAAAAACCGCCCCCGAATAAGGTGGAGGGGCAATTTCTATCGAAAATCGAAAATCTGAGACGGCAGAATTAAAGATAAGACAATTTTTTGGAAACGTTTAAATTATACATTTTTTCCAAAGATGTACGGTTTTCCAACTACAGCAATGTTATCTGAAATATGTGTATTTCCGCTATGTGGAGTGGGCAACTTACAAAAATTTAAAATCGGAGACTGCCATGGCAAAGAAGGTATTATATGTAGCAACATTAATTAATATTTTTTCCTTTTTCTTTATATATATGTATTTCCTCTGCAATGTTTTTGAATCTCTGAATAATAAGAAGTACAAGCAAAGAATATACATGGGTAATAGGATAAGTGCCTTTGGTATTAGGTAATGGTGAACGTTCAACGATTTTCATGACTAAAGTTACTCGCACAAGTGTGAAATAAATATTTTTTACCAAAAATTGGACCGACCTTATTGGTTGATGCACTGAAATATACAAAATAATATAAAATCTGTTGGTGCTGGTACTTGTGAAATTGGTGCCAAAAGCCTTCTATCTAACAACAATTATTATTACACAACTTAAAAATTACCACCACCGATACGATTAATATTATTTTGTATTTTTCCAACAAATAAAGTCGATCCAATTTTTTGTAAAACATATTTACGATACAAATTGTTGTTTTTAGTACATTTCAGATTGCTCTCGATCAATTAGCCGTGCATATAAATTAGAAGAGACGCTATTGAGGCGTTATTATTAGTATGTATGAACATAAATTAGTACACTTTTAACGCAGTTGTTGATATAAATCTCTTTGGTGTGAAAATAAATCGAACCCTGTTATTGCAATTCCCGTTTATATATATAAACTGCCCGACATAAAATTCCACCAACCTAATATATTGGCCGAGTTTGATGTTTGATAACTTTTTAAGGGGGCTCGCTACCCAGTGATATCTTAGTTCCGTTATTTCTCTTTAACTAATTATCCTATCAAGGTAAAATTTGTATGCTTGCTAAGAAGAGTATGGAGAATCGCTGATCACATAGGTAAAATAAGAATTCTAAAATTTAAGTTGAAAACTTTGTTATTATTTTTTATCGAAAATAAAAACTATGATCCGCGATTCTACAGTGGATTCCAGGCATATTTGTTCGTCGAAAAAAAACTCTCTTTCTAAAACCAAAAGAGTTATAGTGGAACTATATTTTTCAGCTAACTATTGCTGTACCCGCTACTGTTCATTACAACTACCTGTAATACACTTAATAAGGGTTGTCGGGTATTATATCATATGCATCAACCTTCATACTTCACCTCGGGGACTTTAACAGAAAAAATCATCAAAAACGATCAGCTGGTAGCGAGGCCCCTTAATGTCTCAACTGATTTTCATAAATTTTTCACAAGTACTTATGTAGATTCATTTATTATGGTTTTCAAATTGTTTCAGTAAGTAAAATTTTTTTGTTAAAGTAATATTTTACAAGGGTATATAACAAAATGTTAGTCTTTGTTATAATTTCAAAACACCCTGTGGGAAAATTGAGGCGGATAACTTTATTT
Organism: Crioceris asparagi; assembly: GCA_958507055.1. Taxonomy (NCBI): domain Eukaryota; kingdom Metazoa; phylum Arthropoda; class Insecta; order Coleoptera; family Chrysomelidae; genus Crioceris; species Crioceris asparagi. The sequence goes on along the minus strand of OY293833.1, from coordinate 14,614,260 downwards.
ACAGACTCTGTTGTAATCTTGAATGTATTCCAAACATTTTGTTAGTTGATTCATTTTGTTGAAAACCAAGCTCTGACCGCCCACCATTACAATGAAGTATTTCAACAAGAAGATGTAAGTTACAATAATAATTGCTCCTGTCATTAGGAACCAATTTACATGATTACACTACGTTGCATGGATAGTGAGTGAATATCTAAATGAGGCTGGATTTCCCTGATGGAATGGCCGGCATTTAGCCCGCATCTCAAACCAATCGAACATCTGTGGGATCAATTTAAAAAATAGCCGGTCTTGTGCGACCAAAAACTTTGCAGGAATTACGACTGGCGCTGACAGAAGTATAACCTAACCTAATTCTCGATGCCATGAAGACTTATTGGTGTTGTTGCTGCGTGAGGAGGAAATAATTTGTATTTGGTGGATCAATTTTATGATCTAAGTATATAAGTACAAAATGTAAACATAATTATCCGTCTCAATTTTACCACATAGCGTTTTGAGGTTACGACATAGAACTAAATTTTGATTTACCCTTGTATAATATCAAAATAACAAACAAATATTAAGCAATAAACTTGGCCAAAATCATAGGATATAAGTATTATGTGCCAGATAATTGACTGACGAACCCAAACGGAGGAGGTATACAATTGGACTGTCTGCTTTTTTTTGTTTGTGCGCGCTCTGTTATTGTAAACATACTCCGAATTTGATGATTTTTAATTCATTTGAAAGAGGATACTTGAGAAATGTCTCGAAATCTCCTTCCCTCCAAAAATCGTCTCCGAAGTGGGTGCAGTGGGCAATTTCCTCTCGAAAATCTGAGATGGAAGAATTAAAGATGATTAATTTCATTGAAAATTTTTTCAACAGAGTTATGATTTTCGGCTTACAGCAATGTTAAAATCTGAAATATGTGTATTTCTGCTATGTGGAGGGGATCTTTCGAAAATTGAAAATCTGAGACGGGAAAATTAAAGACCTGAGTTGCAGCAGTGGTAAAGTCTAAAATATTTTTTACAAAAAATTGGACCGACTTTATCAGTTGTTACACTGAAAAATACAAAATAATATTAATTCTATTGGTGCTGGTAATTTTGAAGTTGTGCCGTTGTAGTTTGTTGTTGAAGGCACCCACTCCAAAAGAACCAGCACCAATAGAATTAATATTATTTTGTATTTTTCAGTGCAACAACTCATAAAGTCGGTCCAATTTTTTGTAAAAAATATTTATTTCACATTTTTGAGTGTAAAATTAGTCATGAAAATTGTTGAACGTTCACTAATACCCAAAAAGTTATAGGTAGGTTTAGCTTGTACTAGCGAAAATACGCATATCACATGTTTCAGACTTTACCATTGCGAAACTCGGAAACCGTAACTCTTTTGAAAAAATGTTCAATTTAAATGTTTCCGGATATGGTCCCCTTTCTAATTTTCAAATCTCGAATTTTCAATTTTCAGAAAAATTTGCCCCTTCCACATAGCTGAAACACATATTTCAGACTTTAGCGCGGAAACGTATGATTATTTTCAAAAATGTCCAATTTAAACATTTCCGGATATGGAATTTTCGTTAATTCTGTCGTCTCGGATTTTCGATTTTCGAGAAAATTTGCCCCCTCCACCCCCTTTGGGGGCGGTTTTTGGAGGGAAGGAGATTTTGTATTTGATTTTCTTAAAGTGTGATTTTTTTTTCATTGTACCAACTTTTTTTCTTGGTAAAATACAAAATAATACAACTGCACAACTTCAAAATTACCAGTACAAATACAAATAGAATTAATAGATATAATTTTGTATAGTCGGTCCAATTTTTTGTAAAAAATATTTATCTCTGTTATGTTGATATTTTTGAATTTTCTGAATAGACTTCTATCACATTGATTTTGTGAAGAGCATATAAACCAATCAAGATCTCATGAATATATATAAATATGAGAGAGGATTCAATTATCCCTTTTTGTAATATTTTCTATGAATAATTATGTAGGTACAGGTATATGTTAGCCAACATTTACTTGAAGTATAAATATTATCTCTTATATATGTCACAGGAAAGACTTATGAAAATATTTAAGCTCTATATATAATATGCATATATATATAGATATATTATACATGTATGACCACGTAGAGCACCACCATATAGAGCCTATATAATAATAATAATAGCAAACCAGAAACCCCCCTCTCTATTCTTCTAGATGATTGATCGATTTAATATACAAATTCTTGACCGTAAGGTCCAACAAAGACCTTCGCATCTATACCTACTACCTAAAGGATCGTTTACCACTTGCATACATTACAAGTGACTTAAGATTAATGGTCCGGGGTTTATATATATATATATATATAGTTGTGTTTGCCTGCGTCCATCTAGCGTGAAAGAGAAAATTGTATTTAAATTTTTCCTATATTCCTTATATCTCCCTATCATATACACTCATTTTCGAGACGAGAAAAATAACCAAATAACCGACAAATCTCCACCTTTTACATCAATCATCGTTTTCTTTTTATTGAATATTTGTTCTCATACCAATTTTCTTCAGATTAATATATTACATAGGTACCTACTTACTTTGCTGAGTTTTTACCAAAAATTGGACCGACCTTATTAGTTGGTGTTGGTGCACTAAAAAATACAAAATAATATTAATTCTATTAGTGCTGGTAAGTACTTTTGAAGTGTGGTTAGATAGAAGACTTTTGGCACTAACATCAAAAGTACCAGCACCAATAGAATTAATAGTATTTTGTATTTTTCAGTGCACCAACTAATAACGTCGGTCCAATTTTTTGTAAAAAATATTTATTTCACACTTTTGAGTGTAACATTATAGTCATGAAAATCGTTGAATGTTCACTAATACGAAAGAATATAGTACTTATCCTATTACCCATGTATATTCTTAGTATGTACTTGTTATAATTCAGAGAAACATCGTGCCACAAATACGCATAGTTCATACTTTACCACTGCTGTAACTCGAAAACCGTAACTTTTTTAAAAAATGTTCAATTTAAATGTTGCTATATATCATCTCTTTTTCCTTGGCCTTCTCATTTTCAATTTTCTAAAAAAAATGCTTCCTCCACATACCGGAGATACACATATTTCAGACTTGACCACTGCTGTAGGTAACTCAAAAACCTATGATTTTGTTGAAAATGTACAATTTAAACGCTACAAGTTATGGTCTCATCTTCAATTCTGTCATCTCAGATTTTTCGATTTTCGGGAAAAATTTCCCCCCGGAAGGAAAGCAGATTTCGGATTTGAGTTTTTCTAATTATGTCTAATTTGTCAACTTTCCTCTTTCAAATGAATCAGAGAAAAGAAACATACAACCGAATTGTATACCTCCTCCTTTTTTTGACATAGGTCAAAAAGCTTCAAGACACTCGTTTTAGAAATTCAAACTCGAAATATCTACATTGATATATTTATGTATAGGGTGGGCAGATTTCGATGCTTTCATACGGTAATTATATGTGATTCCTAATAACTTCAAATTTGAAAAGCAAATTTACAATCCAGCTACGCCACTGGAATAAAAACTAAAAAGTGGCATGACGAATGTCAAAATAAATTCACGATAACTTCACAAATAAATAAGATGCATCAAATAAGCACAAAATTTTAATTCGAAAACAAAAGACGATAGCAATTTTCTGTTTCCACCATTGAGCGTATCTCAAAAATAAAGATCAAAATTGATTTTTTATATTTCTTATAGTAACCAATTTACTCAAAGCATCGAAATCTGTCTCCCCTGTCCAGGAAGTGGAAACTCGATTATCCGGACCAATAGGTACTTGCTGTCGTGGGTCAATCAGATAATCGAACATAAGAGTGAACTTAATTTTTTTACAAGAAATATTACCGACTTTATTAGTTGGGCCACCGAAAAGAATACAATATTTTTAATTTTACTGGTGCTGGTACTACGGCACTAGTTGCCAAAAATATTCTTTTTTCCTATTTTCCTATCACTCATGGTTCATCTCTAAATTTATCAAGAAATTTTCTAAAATTTTCGGTATACTGGTTTAGTTTCATACTAATACAGTCACGTACGACATTATCGTTACCATAATACATATGATAATTCAAAAACTATACCAGTAAAACTTATCTCGCACAGGACGTTGTTGAAATTTCCAATAATTATTCTTATATTGTGATTCTGTTAGTAATAAAATCAAACTGGGTATTTATTTATTTTAAATGAGTTCAATAATAATTATTAACGAAATAATGAGAACAGATGTGTGTACTGATTGAAATATATTAAACGCCCAAACACGCATAGTGAACACCCTTATGACAGCTTAAAAAAACTGGTGGTATTGTTAATCATGATGGAGCTAGAACTGGCTAAAAAAACCTAACCGATCCAGTGACATAATCAAATCAGTTCGTTTGTATATTTGCTTTTTTCTATATTTTGCATAATGATTCTTCATCGTAAACAATAGTTCTCATAACAATTACTTCATACTATATTTGGTCTTAGAGATTTTAATCTTCATAGCTGACGTTTTTTGTTCTGACTGTGTAAATTCATTTATACGACTTCTGTGAACTACGTTTCCACAGAAACCAACAAAATAATAAATGAACCTTAAAAAAAAGAAGACTGTCTCCTTGGAAACGAACAAAGCACCGTAGAGCCAGCAGCGTCGACACATAGGCGATCTCCTAACGTACATATATCATTGTTGAACTTTCACCTCTATTTTTATTCATTAGGTACATCAAAATAATTTTGACGTAACGTCACAAGATTGCCGATAACCGATGTCAAAGTTTATCGATGCTTTTCAGAAATCTTCTAATTGCCATAAAATTAATGTATGGATACACTACTATATCGAAATTCTAGTCGTTAAAGCCGGATGATTGGAATACACATATAATTTTATATTTATATATAAATATGTTATAATATAGTATACAGGGTGTCAATGCATATCTTAGACAATCGATGATGAAGAAGAAGGAAGACTCAAATATATAGATAAATAATAAATAATACCCAAACTTGTTTTAGCTTATTCTTAGGCGTATATAGAACATCCTGTCATATAGGTATTATATTTTCAGAATCCTGGCAAATTTAAAAAAAATAATGAATCAACTTGTGACATTATGAAACCTGTATCTATTATTGAAATGTACCTAAAAGTACAGTGTGGACTTAATTTAAAATAGAAGAAGATATACCTAATTTGTCTGACAATTTCGTTGACACCCTGTATCGATATATAATTGGTAGAAATTGAATCATTTATATTGCTGGATATATATTCATTGAATCCCGATTAAGTTCTCAGAAATTTGTGTTTCAAATATAGCTGCAAGGTTACTGTTATCGCAAAAAAATGAGATAGTTTGTAATGGAAGAAACATTGTTTCTGTTAATTTGATGTCTTTTTGACCGACGAACCCCGAACGGAGAAGGTATACAATTCAAATGTTTTTTTTTTGGTTCTTTCGCGCGTTTTATATAGTAAACGAGCTCCGATTTTGATGATTTTTGATTCATTTGAAAAAGGTGCCTTTAGGAATGGTGACATATTCATAAAAACGCAAATCCGAAATCTCCTACCCTCCGAAAACAAATTTTCTCGAAAATGGAAAATCTGAGGTGGCATGATTAAAGATAAAACGGAAAAGTTTAAATTGAACATTTTTTCAAAAGAGTAACGGTTTTCGAGATAGGGGCATTTTAAATTCTCTAATATACCTATTTTCGCTATGTGGAGAGGGCGATTTCTGTCGAAAATTGAAAATCTGTTTGCAGTACATGAAAGACATAATTATTTGTAGCAACATTTATAATGAACATTTCCTTAGAGTTACGGTTTTCGAGTTAAATCGATGTTAAAACGGTAACAACTAATAAATATTTTTTACAAAAAATTGGACCGACGTTATTAGTTGGTGCACTGAAAAGTATAAAATAATATTAATTCTATTGGTGCTGTTACTTTTGAAGTTGTGCAGTTGTAGGTAGATTGATAACTTTTGGCACCAACTTCACAAGTACCACCACCAATAGAATTAATATTATTTTATACTTTTCAGTGCACCAACTAATATCGTCGGTCCAATTTTTTGTAAAAAATATTTATTTCACACTTTTGAGTGTAACATTAGTCACGAAAATCGTTGAACGTTCACTAATACCAATGAAGATAGTACTTATCCTATTACCCACGTAAGTATATTCCTTGCTTGTAGTTGTTATTATTGAGATCTCAGAACATCGCTGCGGAAATACGCTTGAATATTTTAGTTGTTACCTTTTTAACATCGATTTTACTCGAAAACAGTAACTAAAGGAAAAATGTTCATTATAAATGTTGCTACAAATAATTATGTTCTTCATGTACTGCCCAAAGATTTTCAATTTTCGACAGAAATCGCCCTCTCCACATTGCGCATTTGAGAACTATACATGCGTCTATCTCGAAAACCGTAACTCTTTTGAAAAAATGTTCAATTTAAACGCTTCCGGATATTGTCCTATCTATAATTATATCACCTCAGATTTTCAATTTTCGAGAAAATTTGCCCCTTCCACCCCCTTCGGGAGCGGTTTTCGGCGGGAAGGAGATGTCGGATTCCCGTTTTTATGAATATGGGACCATTTCTCAAGGCTCCTCTTTCAAATGAATCAAAAATTATCAAAATCGGACTACGATTACTATATGAAAGGCGCGCACAAACCAAAAAAAAAGCACACATTCGCATTGTATACCTCCTCCGTTTGGGGTTCATCGGTCAAAAAATATTCAAGCGTATTTCCGCAGCGATGTTCTGAGATCTCAATAATAACAACTACAAGCAAATAATATACGTGGGTAATGGGATAAGTACTATCTTCATATGTATTAGTGAACGTTCAACGATTTTCGTTACTTATGTTACACTCAAAAGTGTGAATTTATTTAAGGATTTTCATTAATTTTTTTTTATTTTATAGAGGACTACTAAGAATTGGTCCCATTAAAAAAGACTTTGAACATGTCCTTCCCCTCAAAATCTTCTCCCAAAGGGGGTCGAGAGGGCAATTCTTTTCGGGAGTCGAAAATTTGAGACGTTAAAATGAACGAAGAGACCATATCCGGCAACGTTTAATTATGTTGTGGACAGTTTTCAAAAAAATCATAGGTTTCCGATTTACAGCAGTCCGAAATATGTGTGCCAAGGCTATGTGGAGGGGCATTTTTTTGAAAATTAAAAATATGAGACGGCCAAATTGAAGAAGAGATTATATGTAGTAAAATTTTAATTGGACACTTTTCAAAAAACGATTTCCAAGTTACAGAAATGGGAATCAAATCAAAACAAATCTCTGAATAAGTATAAGCAACGTATTTATCTTCTTTGGTGAATGTTGAATGACATTGATGACTAATGTTCTAATGGTTCTGGTAATTTTGAAGTTGGTGCCAAAAGTTGCACAACTTCAAAATTACCAGTAAGTACCAATAGAATTAATATTGTATTTAAGATCGAATGAGAATTCTATGATTAAAAAAAACAATAGGAATAAAATATATTGCATACATTTTAACGGTTTGAATCTGCAAATTTCATGATAATCGATTAAATTCAACGGCCCGAACGTTATTGAAATTTTGGGGATTTAACTTGATTAGAATGCTGCTATTTTAAAATCCAAAACCAAACAAAATCATCAGAGAGTCAGAAAGTCACAGGGTGCAGACCGGTCAACAAAAGCCAATCTCTCCCTTACTAAGCGCAACAAAAATATTGGCAGTGCCAATATATTCTAATAATAACGGAAAAATCATGCAAATTCCCCTTGTGTCCTCCATATAAATTGGTTTGGGCATGGTTTAGCTCAAATAATTTTCCTAAGCCGTGTGTTCCCACGAAAAACGCCTGAATACCTTTACCCTTATTTACATGATATTTTACTATTATACAGTGGTCATCCATTTCATACGTTGGCTATAAGGTGTTGTATATATATATGGGCAAACCCTTCGAAACAAGTTTTCCGCATGTGTTTACTACCTGACAGGAATGACATGTATGTAAGTATCCGGAGAGGGCCTTTTGTGTCCATCTTCAATGGCCATTTGCCCTAACACAAAAGACAAGAAACTGTTCAAGTTCAATAACATATTATATTTTATATAAATTCTTTCATGTATGAAGGGACCCCGGCGCTTAAGCGATTTCAAGGATTATATAGCTATTATTATCATCGACCAAGAACAACAGAGAAAGAACCATAAACAAACAATCCCGAATAAATACCGACCTTTGTGAAGTATCTAAGTGTGAATGATATTTTTATGTTCATTTAAAATTGTATTGCCTACGAAAAATTCTAAAATCGATTTTAATTTTCTTAATTTACTAAATAATAATAGCCTGGCATATGAAAATGGGTTCGTTCGGTGGAAAAATCGGTAAAATACTCTAAGATCTTGATTGGCTTTGAGCTGTAATATTTTTGACCGACGAACCCCGAACGGTAGAGGAATACAATTCGACTGACTGTTTTTTTTTGGTTCGTTCGCGCGTTTCATATAGTAATCGTACTCTGATTTTGATGATTTTTGATTCACTTGAAAGAGGTGAGGCTTAAGAAATGGTCCCATATTCATAAAAACAGTAATCCGATATCTTCTTCCCTCCGAAAACCGCCCCCGAACTGGGTGGAAGGGGCAAATTTTCTCGAAAATCGAAAATCTGAGGTGGTATAATTAAATGATCATTTTTTAAAAAGAGTTATGGTTTTCGAGATAGAGGCATGTTAAATTCTCAAATATGTGTATTTCTGATATGTGGAGAGGGCGATTTCTTTCGAAAATTGAAAATCTGTGGGTACTATATGAAAGACCTAATTATTTGTAGGAACATTTATAATGAACATTTTTTCCTTAGAGCTACGGGGCCTACGGTTTTTCGAGATAAGCGGTGGTAAAATGGTTAAATCTAATATATTTACAACTACAAGTAAAGAATATACCTACGTGGATAGTAGTATAAGTACTATCTTCATTGGTATTAGTGCACGTTCAACGATTTTCGAGGCTAATGTTACACTCAAAAGCGTTAAATAACTTTTTTACAAAAAACTGGACCGACTTTATTAGTTGGCGCACTAAAAAATACAAAATTATATTAATTCTATTTGTGCTGGTACTTGTAAAGTTGGTGCCAAAAGTTATCAAACTAATTGCAACTGCACAACTTCAAAAGTAACATCACCAATAGAATTAATATTATTTTGTATTTTTCAGTGCATCAACTAATAATGTCGGTCCAATTTTTTTTTATTTATATATATTTATTGAAATGACGATAATTTCTTGCAAAATCTACAAGCAAAATTGAAATAGAGACGTAATAACAGTAAATGACAGAAATTTTAATTAAAGTTTCTAAATAAAATCGACACTAGTATGTGGCGTTTTTGCTATACGGCGTGAGAATTTTCATACCTTAAATACATATATATTTCAGATACTGAAACGACAAGTGCAGATTATTCTTTCAAGCAGTTCAAGAAATCTGCATGATAATCGGGTTTCTGTTATACATATAACTTAATTAAGCGTATAATTCTGTAATCAACAACTTTGGTACATTATCACTGATCTTACCTCTGAGTAAGTCACTTCATGTAAAATTGGTAACCTATTATATTCGCTTGAATGACGTTTTGTATTTAATATTCTTTCATTTTTGTTGTTGTTAAATAACATTCTGCATTCTACATCCATTCAAATCGAAAGAGAGAACTATGTAGTCGCTTTTGGCCGACGAACCAAATGGAGGAGGTATACAATTCGACTATTTGTCTGCATGTTTTCTTTATGGATGTTCGCGTCTTATAAAAAGTAAAAGTGCTCCGATTTTCATGATTCTTTTTTCATTTGACAAAGGACTATCGAAAATTGGTCTCATTGAAAAAATGAACATTCAACATGTCCTTCCCCCTCAAAAACTACAAAATTAGAGAAAAGTTTGAAACATGTTTATTTCCGTGATGTTTTGAAATCTCTGAATAAGTATAATCAACGTAATATCTTCTCTAGTGAACGTTGAATGACACACAATAGTGTGAAATAAATATTTCTTACCAAACAATGGACCAACTTTAGTAGTTAGTTCACTGATGATTGATACTTGATGAATTTTGATTCATTTGAAAGAGGAGACTTGAGAAATGGTTCTTTGTTCATAAAACTCAAATCCAAAATCTCCTTTCCTCTGAAGGGGGTGTGGGGGGCCATTTCTCTCGAACATCGAAAATCCGAGACGGCCGAATTCAAGATAAGACAATACCCGAAAACGTTTCAATTGAAAATATTTTCAAAAGAGCTACGGTTTTCAATTTTCAGCAATGCTAAAATTTTAGATATTATGTGTATTTTTGCTATGTGGAAGAGACAATTTCCTTCGAAAATTGAAAATGGAATGCCAAATTCTAACAACATTTACCTTAAACATTTTTGCCATAGAGTTACGGTTTTCGAGTTACAGCAGTGGTAAAGTCTGAAATATGTGTACATAAGTATTTCCGCCCCGATGTTTTGAGATCTCCAAATAATACTCGCAACAAGTACAAGCAATGAATATACAAAGGCTTAGTTTTTACTTGTTATTTATTATTCAGAGATCTCAAACCATCGCGGCTCAAATATACATATTTCAGACTTTACTGCTGTAACTCAAAAACCGTAACTCAATTTTAATCTTTTCTTTAATTTGGCCGTCATATATTTTCAATTTTCGAAAAAAATTGCTCTTCCACATAGTGGAAATAGGCATATCACATATTTCAGACTTTACCATTGCGAAACTTGGAAACCGTAACTCTTTTGAAAAAATGTTCAATTGTAACGTTTCCTGATATGGTCCTCTCTCTAATTTTCAAATCTCGAATTTTTGATTCTTGGAAAAACTTGCCCCTTGAGTTTTTCTAAATAGGGGACCATTTTTCAACTCCCCTTTTTCAAATGTCAAAAATCTTCTAAATCGAAGTAGGTTTACTATGCAAAACGCGCGAACAGCCATAAAAAAGCAAACATACAACCGAATTGTATACCTTCTCCTTTTTTTGAAGTCAGTCAAAAAATTTTACGGACTTTATTAGTTGGTGTGCTGAAAAATATCAAAATAACATTAATTCTATTGTTGCTAGTTCTTGTGAAATTGACGCCAAAAGTCTTCTACCTATTTAACTACAATTAATATTATTTTGTATTTTTCAGTGCAGCAGCTAATAAAATTTATATTCATTCTATTAGTATTTTCTAATCAAGGTGTACAAAATGATCTAAACGAACTTATGGTGTCCAAGTTTAAAAATATTTGTATTTCAATGATGATAAAAAATATTTCTGCTTCAAAACGTGACAAGAAGTGACATTTCTATGCATTTTCAGATGATACATGTCACGAATATGTTCCCATATTTACATGACACACTTCGAATAACTTTTTTTGTTTTGGATTGCTCGATATAAATGTGATGATTTGTACTTATGTGGTGTTGATGAAATTAATGAATAATTCATTATCTCATCAGGTAAACAAACAAACAAACCATAATTTGTCGTCACCAACATTGTTTTGACATCATGAACCCATCGTCATCGCGTGTTTTACTGAAAGAAATTTTACCTACCCAACAAGAGCCGTGAACCAATTCCAGAAACATATTCTTGCAACATCTTCTAGGCATAAAGAAGAAGAAAATAATATAGGTATACATATATATACATACCGTGTGTGAGGAACTTTAATACATGTATTATAAATTCTGAAGAGTTAGGTTGCCATGCTGAATGCGGTTATCGAGAAATGACCTTAGCTGACCCTGACCCTCTAGCCTCTACAAGACCCGGCTAGTACCGGGCAAGAGCAACATGGCCACGTTGCCGATTCGCTCTCTTTCGCCACAAATGTGACAGTATCGGTACTACCTATCCATCCTTTTGTCTTCATCTGGCAAGACAGGTGTAAAATTTATAATATCGGTTCTTATGGGCCAAAATATTTGGAAAATAAACACACTACGAACTTATGTTTATACCAAATAAAAGATACTGTACCCAGTAGAAATTCCTCGTCCGGCAGGCTCATTCTGCTTCTCTTAATGAGAACACCCTATATATTCTTCAAACGCTTGCTTTTGATTTCAAAATTTATATCAGTTTGAATTTGATTCAGCTGTTTTCAAAATACATGTTTCAGTTTAAAGTTTTGATAAATTGACTTGAGAATCAAGTTGAAAATGTTACTCATTTGAATAAACATGTATAGTCTTATTTATCAAAACATATTGAAAAGGTTATAAAAAAGGCTCGATCCTGCTATATATAACCCATTATAAATCTCTAATAGAGTAAAACATGGCCAACTTCAGCTGATTAAATGATTGACCGCTCATCAAGAGGTTATATTTTAAGTCATATTGTTGACAGTTCTGTCATTTTTTGTTTATTGCTGTCAAATATATTTTCTTGTAAGATCTGATTACACAGTATTTTCTGTTTGTCTAAGGTTTTCGCAAAATGATGCTGATAGTTATGAATAGAGAAAGTTATTTGTGGCTTAAGAATGTTTCAGGTAATGAAGATCTAAAACCCTTTTTTTCTTATTGCGCGATTGATTACACTAATAACTTTGTTTATCCTATTGAAACTCGGTACTACGCTTATAAGATTTTTTTATAATCTATTGTAAAATATAGATTTCAACTTTGGGATGGTTTTGTTTTCCCCCGAATAGCTATATGATAACAAATATACAACATCGCAAAAGATTTTTGTTTTAGGTAGGTAGAAAGAGTTTTCCTTATCTCATCTGAAGCCTTGTCGAGGGTTGCATCGATACTTATATGAATTTATGATAATTTCGCATATTCCATACCTTTGCGTTCCATTTGGCAACATGACGACCGCTTCGGTGCCTTATACCAAGAAGATAGTTCAACCCGCGTACCTCGTGAGCACTGGGAAGAATATTTTGTCTTACAACTGAAGAACTTTAAGTATTCTGCCTTAATAACAATGGAATAAGTGAATTTTTAGTGTAATGCGGCCTAATGCCATTTTTTATATAAAAATATTTCTCACAAAAAATTGGTCCGACTTTATCAGTTGGAGCACTGAAAAATACGAAATAATATTAATTCTATTGGTACTGGTTGGTAATTTTGAAGTTGATTAGTTGTAGAAAAGATTACTTTTTAATCTGTGGTTGTAGTTAGATAGAAAACTTTTGACTCCAACATCAAAAGTACCGGAGCCAATAGAATTGATATTATTGCGTGTTTTTCAGTACACCAACAACAACAAAGTCGCCAATACCATTGCGGTAACTCGAAAACCGTAACTCTTTTGAAAAAATCTTCAATTGTTTCCGGATATGGTCTTATTTTTAATTCTGCCATCTCAGATTTTCGATTTTCGAGAAAAACTGCCCTCTCCCCTTTGGGGGTGATTTTCGGTGGGAAGGAGATTTCGGATTTGAGTATTTTGAATATGGGATCATTTCTCAATTCTCGTCTTTCAAACGAATCAAAAATCATCAAAATCGGAGCACGTTTACTATGCAAAACGCGCGTAGATACGAAAAAGAACATACAGATCAAATAGTACTGACGAAGTCGATCAAAAAACTGAATGAAAAATTATTATTTAATTCCGAAATATATGAAAACGTTCTAGTTAGATCCTATTTTGCGATGGTCAAGGCAAATACCACAATGTGAAAAAGAATCGGTCTTATCATTTCGATGATCTTAACGTCCAAGTGGCACCAAAAAGGCACTCTGAAAATATATTCAGATTGGGGTTAGGGGTTAATGACGGATATGGTTAACGGAAATGAGATGCAATCGTTGGGTGTGTAATACAATCTTTCCACTAATTTATGGCGCTTCTAAAAACCACAGTGCAGCAGGTGCACCATTATAATAATATACCTATGTTTTACATATAAACAAATGATTACAGAATGGCTACAAAATGTAATGTAATAATGTAACATATATTTCGATGCCAGATAGGTTTACAACAAACTGTGCTTTACGAAATAAATCAATTTATTATGTACTTACTTACTTAAATATGTATAGGTACTTTTATGCAAAACACACACCCTTTAAATTTTTTTTCTGTTCTGCGTCCATATATATATATATATATATATATATATATATATATATATATATATATATATATATATTGATTTTGTATTCTTGACTGGTTTTATAATAAATAAAAAGATGTTCTTGGGGATGCAGTCATATATTCAATAAAATTCTTTGATTAAAGCCGAGCTTTCGAGAATGTTTATTCTCTTCTTCAGGGCAAAAATCGTGAATTTAGAATAAATTAGCCAAAAACTGGAAAGATTTCATAGCCATCAATTACAAAGAATTTTATTGAATATATGACTGCATCCCCAAGAAATATATATATATATATATATATATATATATATATATATATATATATATAAGATCATCCAGAGTTTCAATTTTTGTTATCAGATATCCCCGTAGAAAATAGTCTTATTGTTATGCCTCTGGTTCCTCGAGAACTTCATGTGAATATTCTCGTTATAGACATTTGAAAGAAAAATTATCCAATTTTAGTATGTGTGCTCTTCAAAAGAATATCAGCCTAATTCATAATCCAATCTTAGTTCGGTACTAGCCAGTACCGCATTAAAATAAAAAACAATACCACTATCCTACCATAAAACTGATATAACATTCATAAACCTAATTTAAGGTTAGATTAGTTAGATTGCAGAACCATCCTCATTTACGACCGTGGATTGAAGGTTCTGTCAGTTGTGTCTTCTGGTAGCCATAAACCTCCGCACTTAATTTAGTAGCGTACTAAGTTTAGATTAGGAATATGGCTGTATATCATTTCATTATTCTGCAGTAATGGTCCAAAAATATAACGAAATTCTTAATTAATAAATCTACCTGCAAGTTGCTTAGTTAATGATATATTTCCATTATCACAGAATTGTTAGTATTAGCAAAACGGTTATTTTAATTTTACAATTTAGACGAAGTTGTTTTTGCGAATGTGGAAAGGTTAAAGGGCGTTTGGCATCATCATGCTTCTAAAATTCCAGCACAAAATAAGTAATATATTCAGATTCAATCGCAACTAATCAACATTCATATTTTTATGATCTATCGAAACACATCCAGTCATAGTCATAAATTGAATAAACCGAAGAACAAAAGCTCAAACAAAAATACTCCGGATTCTTAGCACAACACAGAGGGGGTTACTGAATATTCCGTGGAACACTCGTATAGGTTTATATATATATATATATATATATATATATATATATATATATATATATATATATATATATATATATATATATATATATATATATATACATATATATGATATGTTATCGGTGTACGAATCCGAACTTGGAAATACTGAAAAGCCGATTGAGCTTATGCAGATTTCAATGGATGTTCATTATGCCAAATCGGTTCGATAAGAAAACAACCAGCTGGAGGAGGAAATTGTGAGAAAAATGAATGAATGTACAAGAGAAGATATTTCAAAAAAGGAGATAGGTACATGAATAAAAGTCAAAGGTTCTACCAACTTATTGTGCCTCAAGAACTGAACTGATGGTTTTGAATTTTGATACATCTAAGTATTTGTTCCATGTTCTTCAATAATCATCTTTCTTTATCAGCTTTAAAACTAAAATTAACTAAAGAAATAAAACACCTGATACATTCACATCACTTGATAAATATAATTGTCATATCTTTTAATATAGTTTAAAAAACTATTACAATAAGCTAGCATAATAGAAATTTCTTTGTTGTTCTATTTTTGTCTACAAAACAAACCCTGATACATTCATGACTCCTTTAACTGATTTCTATGTTGTTTCAGCCGTCCAACGAGGTAGAGTGCCACCATCGCAACCGTCACTATCAGGTCTGCCAAGTCAGTTTTTGAATTCGACAGATTCAGTAACGACATCATTAGCCAGCCATTCGTACCTTAGCAGTTACATATCGTTGTTGCTCAGAGCTGAACCATATCCAACAAGTCGCTATGGTCAATGTATACAAACGAACAACATCATGGGCATTGACAATATTTGCGAGCTTGCAGCTAGATTGTTGTTTTCTGCCGTCGAATGGGCGAGAAATATACCCTTCTTTCCAGATCTTCAAGTCACCGACCAGGTTAGTAATCACCTATTCAATTCCATTTGATTTACTGTGCGAGATTACCTTCAAGAAAGTCTGGCTCCAAACCATATCCCAAAATAATAATCCGTGTCATAAGAGCAGCCAGGCTCGAGCTCCAATCAGACTATAACCGTTTCTGTTTTCGGCCAGGATACCGAGATTAGGTACCCACGAGGCATTCCAATAGGTCTCGGTACTACGTGTTTCTAACCTCAAGGTTTAATAGGATAAAATCCGACACCATTTCACGCTCCACTCACGGCTTTGCAATTCACCTTGTGGACCCCAAACTCGAATTTTCTACTAATAGCATATATATAATGTAATGTAGGCAATTCGATCGTGACTGCGTACAACAATTAGAAAGAAATAGAAAATGAAGATGATTCTATTTCTTTTTAAAGTTTGTAATATGTAAAAGTTGAATCTCATGGCGCTGTGCCAAGGCTAACTGGATCATTTGAATCGATCGGATTTAAGAAATCGTTAATTAAACAAAAAAACTGGTGTAATCGAAATCATCTTCTTGGGATCATCTGCACAAAACGCCACTCTTAGAACGATGATAACGATTTCAACCTGTGGTGGGAGAAGGTGAATCGGGAGATAATTTAATTTCATGAAAGTGTATGCGAAATTACATTACATGAGAGATCCCATCCCCCTGTGGACAGATACATCAACATGGTTTCACGCTGTCGAGAGGTCCTTGGTGAATAACCTTTTCCATACATTATTCAATGGGCTCTCTCATTATTCTCATCGAAATATTCAAATTGATGTATTGCCCTAATTATTTTTCGAGTTCAATAACAGCAGTATGTTGGGACAAATGGCAGATAATCAAACATCTGTAAAGACTTTCAACGGCTTGCTAAAGCTCTCTTAATAAGAACTTTTTTACAAAAACTATGACCGACTTTATTAGTTGGTGCACTGAAAAATACAAAATAAAATTAATTCCACTTGTGTTGGTTACTTTTGAAGTTTTGCAATTGGATAAGTTTGTAGATAGAAGGAAGACTTTTGGGACCAATTTGTATAGTATCAGCACCAGTGGAGTTAATATTATTTTGTATTTTTCAGTGCACCACTTAATAAACCCGTTTTTGAGTGTAGCATTAGTCATCAAAATGAAATTAAATTTTCGATTTTCAAAAAAAATTAATGCAATATGATCAAAATTCAATTAATCGGACCTTAGTCGTAGAGTTGATATTATATTATATTATGTTTTTGTTGATTGGTTGCAGGTGGCGCTGTTGCGACTTGTATGGTCGGAATTGTTCGTTTTAAATGCTAGTCAATGCTCTATGCCCTTGCATGTGGCACCACTCATTGCTGCTGCCGGTCTTCATGCATCTCCGATGTGTGCTGATAGAGTGGTACAGTTCATGGATCATATTAGGATATTTCAAGTAAGTTTGATGGATTAAATTGGCAAGAAATAATGTCAAAATTATCTTTTTACAGGAACAAGTAGAGAAGTTAAAAGCATTACATGTAGATTCTGCAGAGTATTCATGTTTGAAGGCCATTGTTCTCTTCACGACTGGTAAGTGATTTTGAATTTTATTGCATCTCGTGTACTTTTGAAAGTTTCACGGAAAAAATTGACATTCTCGTTGTCTCTATTTTTGTAATATATGGAATACATTGTGTCAATTGTACAAGTGTGATAAGGCCACATATATATATATATATATATATATATATATATAGAGAGAGATGATGTACGAAGAACAACGACAGAACGGTAAAGGCAGGCCACAATAGTGACCGTGCCGTATACATTCACATACCAAACAAAGCCTCTTGCTTGTAGAAGCTGTGGCGGACGCGGAGACCTATCGCGTGCTCTCATCTCACCCATGAAAATGTACATTATTGTTTTGAACAACTTGATATCCGAGAAAAAAAGGTTAATATAATACATTTGCAGGCAACGGGTTATAGGGCTTTGAATCAGGTACCAACCATATCGTCCCTTTTCAACGTATATACACACGCCACAGCGAAGTCAGCGAACAATGCTCGATGTGTTTTAGTTCTCTCGAGTTTCTACGCTTGACTTGATTTATTCAGTTTTGAAATAAAATAAGATACACGCGTACAATTCATCAATGAAATTAATAATATGTTTTTAAACAAATAAGCTTTTACAATAGTACCGACTGTATAAGATGGTGGTAAAAAAATTCTACAGTAAATTCGACCGACGGTATTAGTTGGTGCTCTGAAAAATACAAAATAATATTGATTCTATTGGTACTGGTAATTTTGAAGCTGTGCATTTGTAGTTAGAAGATTTTTGGCACCAACAAGCGTTGTATACAGTAGACATACTCCGATTTTGATGATTTTTGATTCATTTGAAAAAGGAGACTTGAGAAATGGTCCCACATTCATAAAAACGCAATCTCGAAATCTCGTTCTCTCCTAAAATCGCCCTGAAGGGGGTGGATGGGGCAAATTTTCTCGAAAATCTGAGGTGGTATAATTAAATATAGGGTAATATCCGGAAATAGGATAAGTTCTATCTTCATTGGTATTAGTGAACGTTAAACGATTTTCGTGGCACTGAAAAGTGTGAAATAAATATTAAAAAAAAAATTGTACCGACGTTATTAGTTGGTGCACTGAAAAATACAAAATAATATTAATTCTATTCTGCTGGTGCTGATACTTGTGAAGTTGGTGCTAAAAGTTATCAATCTAACTGCAACTGCACAACTTCAAAAGTACCAGCACCAATAGAATTAATAAAATTTTTTATTTTTCATTACACCAACTAATAACGTCGGTTCCGTTTTTTTGTAAAAAATATCAAATTTAAATATAATCTCTTTTCATATTTTCAATTTTCGAAAAGAAAATCCCCCCCCACATCGCGGAGACACACATATTTCAGACTTTACCACTGCTGTAACTCGGAAACCTATGATTTTTTTGAAAAATTTCACATTTAAACTTTTCCAGATACGATCTCTTCTTTAATTTTGTTGTCTCAAATTTTCGATTTTCGGAAAAAATTGCCCCCTCCATCCACCCCCTTTGGGAGAAGTTTTTGAGGAGAAGGGCATGTCGAATATTTATCAAATGAAAAAACTGGAGCACCAACATCCGTTTGGTTCGTCAGTCAAAAAAGGTGACTATCTGAAAAGACAAAAATATGAAAAATATAGGTTGTTACACAGTAATCCATTCGAAAAAGCCACAACGACGAGGCACAAAAATTAGCGTAAATAAAGAGAATTAAAGCAGTAGGTACAACAATTTTTGCAAGGGATTTTTCTTGTTTGATCAGAAATCAGGTGTTACCGCACTTTCGCCCTACCGCGTATATAGAAATATAATCATGTGAGGAACTGAATAATTAAATCCCTGATCCCCAGATGACATAATATCCAACAAACCACACAGCATGGCACATCCAACAACTAATTTCTTCATCCCTCTTGTCCTTGCCGTTCTCGTTCGTCTATATAGGGCTAGCCAATGCTTTTTAACTTTGTGACATCTGATCATCACGCGCGTATTTTTGGAAGGGAGGGCTTTCTCTTTCTTTCTTTATCTGTCTCCGTGTATGCCGATATGCGCGCGGTCTTGTTCTATGGATTGGTATAGAAAGAGATAGCAAATGATCGAGGGTGTGTGTGTATATATATGCCAGCATAGTTTTGTTATAATAGCATAGTGCAAATCTGCGGCTCATAATTTTTAGGGACAGAGCAGCCCCAATGTGCCCTTGGCGAAATTATTTTAGAAGGGTGAATAATCCGTGCGATTTGTGGCGGTCGCTGTCGCACATCCCGAAACCACCCACCCTTATTGAGTATTAGCAAAAGAAATAACTAGTACCTACTCGATTGTCGTGATATTTTATGTTTTTTGACGTGAAAATGTTGGCTTCTTCATTGCACTTTTTTCACCAACGTCCTGCTTGCTTTTCATATTCACACCGTTTCACGATGTGAATATATTATTATTGGTTTTTTGAAAAATCAGTTTTTTGTAATTTGAGCCACAAAAACCACTCCAATCAAATATCGTTTGTAAAAAAAATCAAATCTCGCGTTCGAGATATTCGCAAAAAACATGAGTCTGTAGGCAAGCAAGAAAGTTAATCCGCACGATAACTTAAGAACGGAACCGAATTTGAACCAAGAGTTTTTTTGATGTTGGTTGGTATCGGCCCAAGGAAGGAACCTGTTATTTTTGGTGAAGTTTAGATACTCTGGTGTCGAGTTACGGCCGAAAAACCCTGTTTATAAAACAATCTTCTAAGGAAAATCGTCGAAAATCTCATATTTCTTCACTTTTTTGAGCTAAACTAAAGTCAAAATGATATAATTTAGCTAAATACATCAGAATACGGCTAAATATATCAGAATACGACTAAATATATCATTTTCGTCAGATAAAATTTAAAATTGTTGGTACAAGGAGTATGTTAATCGGTATGAATATCCCATGAAGGCTTACTGCCTTCGTTACTAGTTTTCATATCTGTTCGTACATTTCATGAGTCTTCTGACTGCCAAGAAATTATTTATAATCCATCATCTATTTCTTCCCAAACATCCACACCAAAGGGGGGAGAGGAAGCAATTTTGTTAGACCACAAAAGGGATACTTATCGAAAAAATATTTAAATCATTGTAATCATTTTACCTACATATTAATTGAAATTTATATGTCATTCTGTTAACACTCAAAATTATTAAATAAATAACTAACTTATCCTGGTCCATACGTAGTTCCATAACTGTTCTTTGCATAAATGTATATGCTTCGATTTCTCGAAAAATATGTATTACACTATTCTATGAATAAGACGTGGTGAAGGTTAAGATACTAGGTACATCCCTGCAATACTTCATTCTCGAGTTGATAAATATTTTTTACAAAAACTTGGACCGACTTTATTTGTAGGTGCACTGAAAAATACAAATTTTGAGTATGTGCAATTGTAGTTAAACAGAAGACTCTTGACACAAACTTCACAAGTACCAGCACCAACAGAATTAATATTATTTTGTATTTTTCAGTGCACCAACAATTAGAGTTGTTCCAATTTTTCGTAAAAAAAATATTTATTTCACACTTTTGAGTGTAACGTTCACTAATACCAAAGAGCATTACTTATCATATTACCCACGTATATTCTTTGCTCGCTCGTGTTATCATTATTCAAAGATCTCAAAACAGCGCGGCGAAAATACTATAAATAATATTTTACCACACTTCTAAGTCTAAAACTGTAAGTCGATGTTCAATTTAGATGTTGCTACAAATAATCTGGACTTCAATTTGGCCGTCTCAGATTTTCAATTTTCGAAAGAAATCGCCCTCTCTACATAGCAAAAATACAAATATTTGAGAATTTAACATGCGTCAAGCTCGAAAACCGTAACTCTTTTGAAAAAATGTTCAATTTAAACTTTTCGGATATTGCCCTATCTTAAATTATACCACCTCAGATTTTAGATTTTCTAGAAACTTTTCCCCTCAACTCCCTTCGGGGTTGGTTTTCGGAGGGGAGGAGATTTCAGATTTGCGTTTTTATGAATATGGGACCATTTCTCAAGCCTCCTCTTTTACATGAATCAAAAATTATCAAAATCAGAGTACGATTACTATATAAAACGCGCAAACGAACCAAAAAAAAACGCAGACAGGGTCAATAAATAAAATTTTAAGAAAAAAATTAAAAAAGTGTTAAATGTGTACTCCACACCTTATATTCTTTCTGTCTCTTCGTTATGGAATCAGTAATGAAATTTCACATCTAACACGCGCACTGCGTTGCACGTTATGTTTATAAGGTAAAAGTTATTTGTTATAACAAAATATAACAGATAACTTTTACCGAATGTAGCAGATATAGGTACATTCTATACATTATACATATACACATTTTGTCTGTTAAATCAAGTAGAGGTCTAATTTCGAAGACAGGGCGAGACGACGAGGACTGTGTTAGAATTGCTATAAATCTCTACTAATAGCTCGACTACAATGGCATTGCAAGTCGAGCTCGCTTTTGCGATACGCCTTTTCACTGTAGTCCACCCACATGCTACTAGTCTACCATACAACTCTACGTTTACCTAAAACTGTGCCAAATACTTATTTAGTATTTTGTATAGTACAGAAAATTATTCAAACCTCCCCCCCAAAAAAAAAGTAGTAGAGTTCAACCCTGTATAGAATTTAAACCGTCCGTATCTCCCAATAACGCATTAAAATTCATTTAACTGAATAATTTTTAAAATAGGAACGCAAAGATTGACGTGAATATTGAAATAATTCCGGTAAAGAAAATACTAAGAACAATCTCGACAACAAAAATGATATCGACGAATGACTGGTTTCATTCAATACAATATGCTGATTGAGTATTTATCAGTTCGTTAGGTATTTCTTTTACAATGAGCTTGAGAAATGGCACATGATCATACCTAACGTTCAAAAAAGCTACATCAACAAAATAATCCCTTATAAATAAACAATACAGTTTAATTTATTATATCTGATCATTATTGTTGGCTTCGACCGTTGGAACGACAATTCTTTTTGTGGATCGCTCGATATAGTCAGTGACATTTATGCATTCAACTGGTCTGTTTGAAGCTGATCGTTACCCAAAAGCATAAGAATTTTACATATCTACTATTACTATTATTATGTTCCCCAACTTCGTAACTACAGTAACATATCTGACCTAAAGGTAAAGGTCAAATTTTAGTGCATTAGGGTGGTATAAGTTGTCCTTTTTGTGCCATAAATCCTGACAATTAACCCCTGGTGGCTTATGGGCGTCAAAAGGTAAAAAGTCATATAGCAGAGAAAGGCCTTTTTTGTTAAAGGGCATCTAATCAGTAAATATCTAAATATCAAATGAAACTGGCTGCGATTTATTTACGGCGTACTTTATGAGAATGAATATTCTCATAATCCACTATCATTTCTTCCGAGAATTGAAATAGTGTACACTAGACTTGGCACCCTTGTATTTTTTTATTTCATAAAAAAGAGAAATAAACACCCTAACATTTTTTTAATTGCTCTATTAAAAAATATTCATTAGAAGTTATGGAATGATCACGCGTTGCCCTATTGAAAATCACTATTAGTTAGTTGTGTCATAAATATCTTGTTTGGAACGTTTTCACCAGGATATCAAAAGAAGAAATGGGCCCCCATCGGTAACGTTCAACTTTCCCATAACGATTGCATGACTCGAATAAGAAGAAGAAGAAGAAGAAGAAGAAGATGGTATTCCACACAAATTGTACACTCACTATGTAAGTTAAATCTTCGTTCGTATGAATTTGGTAAGCAGGTTGGGTTACCAAAGGTCGTGACTTGCTAGATGTGCCTCAGGCCATCCAACTATATATAGGTACATACATATACGAGTCGCGTTTCGAATATTCACTCCTCTTGGTTCTTCGGTAAACATTGGTGCCACCAAATGGGGGTACCTTATTGGGGTAACCCGCTTTCCATTATTTTTTTCTCCAAAGCAATTTTATCTGATAAAGAAATCAGCTGAAATAATTGAGAAATAATATTAAGAGGGACAACTTTTTAACCAGAAATGTACTTCGCCCCCTTTCAACCCCCTGGTCCCAGGAGCAACCCTCTTAAAAGTTTGGTCAAAGGTATAGAGAAAAATATCTTATTTTAAATGTCCTTTGATTTTTTCTTCTGGTGTTTCATTCTTTGGAATCGGGCTATTCGTTGAAAAAAAAAATTAAAAAACCGTTTCTACAAGACAGTTCCAAATTCGTAATGGGTGCCGGCCCTATATGGCCATTGTAGAAGCCAGAAACTATGCTCGATGCTATAAATTTACTCTTCACATGAATAATTGACGCGATGAAATTGACAGAATAAAATCCTATTTAAAGTGCTACAAACAATATGCATCGACGAAGTCATGGACATCTTCTAGTATTTATATATTAATAAAATAATAGCGACGTCATATCATAAGCATACGCATTTCAATTATCTAATTGTAAAGAAAAATAAAGCTATTGCAAACGAAATTCTTGATTTACAATTATTGATTGATACCCCGGGAAGTACTTTCTTGACGCACGTTCGTGTGTAACCTAGCGGGGCCCTCGGCTTCATATCTTCTCGTCTTGCTGCCCAAGGCCTGAATACCTGAAATTAGAAACTGCCAACACTGACACCGACACGGGCATTCCATCATCGGTACCTTTCTTCTTGCTTCTTATTCATATATATATATATATATATATATATATATATATATATATATATATATATAGGTGTGTGTGTTTCATAACCGCATACTCTATAAATATTTTTTACAAAAAATTGGACCGACTTTATTAGTTGGTGCACTGAAAAGTATAAAATAATATTAATTCTATTGGTGCTGTTACTTTTGAAGTTGTGCAGTTGCAGGTAGATTGGTAACTTTTGGCACCAACTTCACAAGTACCAGCCCCAATAGAATTAATATTATTTTATAATTTTCAGTGCACCAACTAATAAAGTCGGTCCAATTTTTTGTAAAAAATATTTATTTCACACTTTTGAGTGTAACATTAGTCACGAAAATCGTTGAACGTTCACTAATACCAATGAAGATAGTACTTATTCTATTACCCACGTATATTCCTTGCTTGTAGTTGTTATTATTGAGATCTCATAACATCGCTGCGGAAATACGCTTGAATATTTGAGTTGTTACCATTTTAACACCGATTTTACTCGAAAACCGTAACTCTAAGGGAAAAATGTTCAGTATAAATGTTGCTACAAATAATTATGTCTTTCATGTACTGCAAACAGATTTTCAATTTTCGATAGAAATCGCCCTCTCCACATAGCGAAAATAGGTATATTTGAGAATTTAAAATGTCTCTATGTCGAAAACCGTTACTGTTTTGAAAAAATGTTCCATTTAAACGTTTCCGGATATTGTCCTATCTGTAATTATATCAACGCAGATTTTCAATTTTCGACAAAATTTGCCCCCTCCACCCCCTTCGGGGGCGGTTTTCGGAGGGAACGAGATGTCGGATTCCCGTTTTTATGAATATGGGACCATTTCTCAAGCCTCTTCTTTCAAATGAATCAAAAATCATCAAAATCGGAGTACGTTTACTATATGAAAGGCGCGCACAAACCAAAAAAAAAAAAAAAAGCACACAATCGAATTGTATACCTCCTCCTTTTGGGAAGTCGGTCAAAAATAGCATAAAATTCGATATGGCGCCAGAACAAAAGGTTTAAATGATTTACCAGTAGAAAAAATCATAAGAATTGAAATTAGTAAATTGTGATTTAAGCATGGATGAATTCGCCGAAATAAAGATAACAAAAAATCGGAGGAATCTTAATAGTGAAGAGGCATTTTTTTTGAAAATTTTCCAATCAAACCCACGTAAGTTACGAAAACCTTAATATTATTTCTTACGTAGATGTTTCAGGGATTTCTAAGAAGTTCTTCGGATTTACATATTTTATTTGTCATGGCAAAATTTTCATTTCGTCGAGTTCTGGGCTCAGAGAAGAAACCAAGTGAACAAATAATAAAAACCGCTATGTCACACAATTTTTTATACATATAAGCAATCGGTAGGCCTTGACGAGAGCTGAAAAATGAAACTCAAGAGAAATGTCGAAGCTTCCCCGAGCAAAAATGTATGCGAAATGTTAATTATGTGCTGCAGCGAAACGACCTCAAAATGGCGGCAATTTCCCTCTCTGACGCACGCTTTACGTCAAAGTCCTTTCTTAACTCATTAAATTTTGAAAGCAGGTAGATGCTACAACATCAGACTGTATCCCACAAAATATTTATCAATTCAATCAGTTTTCTGAATTGCTCCGTAGTGGGAGCAAATTTAAAGACATATTCACGTCTTAACTTGAATAAAGTGGACTATATTAAAGAGAAGCTTTTTTTCTATACGAATGACATTCAAATTGATTTAAGAATCTGTGTGACAAAATTCACTCGGGAATAGAAATGGATGAGGGAGCGTTGTGGCAAATTCCTGGGATGCTCCCGTCATGCGAATATATTGCTGACAAAAATATTTGCCTGATCTGAAACAATTGGTGCATTAAATACAGTTAGGCGGCTGCATCGAGATTTATTAAGTGTTAATTTGGAAGGTCCACAGTTGAAAATTGAAACGATTCATGGCATATAGATGCATAAATAACAAGCATACATTATTTTTTGGTCTAACTGACATCGATCGAATGCGCTGAAATGATTTGTTAACAACAATATCATAGATTTAATCATTTGTGTATTTTTTGTTGAGAGAATTGAACGCAACAAGCTGAAATCATCACTGAAAAAGTAAAATACAGCATTGTCAATAACTTCTCTAGGATGTGTGATGAGCAGCTTAATTCTTCGGGACCATGATTTAGATATAATGCCGCACTGATTTTACGCACGCTCTAACACATGTGTCAGTCAGACATGGAATAATGGAATAATGGAATATCCAAAAGTCAACGTATGCTGATTGTAAACATTTCAAAAAGTTCTCACCTCGACTTTAAAAGAAATTGCGGAAATACGTAAGAAGTAACATCGGACGGACGGACAGTGGAGTGATTTAAAAAAAATCACTAAATACCTTATTTCTAATTCGTTCCACGCATTTGTACCACTCTGTATAGTAATTTCAATTTGTAATTGCATACCTCAAAACATATTGAAGAAAATAATCATAATCGAAAATTCCTTGACCTTATCTCCAAAACTACTGAACTTGGAATTTTCAATCATACCTTACAAGAAAACCTAAACCATAATCCCACATACTTAGCCGACGTTACACTTGAAAACTTTTTTTTATAGTTCATTTAGGGTATCATAAACTTCAGTGCTATTTCCAGAAGAACTCCCTCCAACCAAAGTCCCAAATTATGTATACTATATAAATTATTGATAATCAAGCCTTAATCCAACTCTGTTACACCAAAAATGTATCAAGTTTCTTTCGAGTTTTCGGCAAGAAAGAGACAGCTGCACACTGTCTTTGCTTTTTGAATAAACACAATTAGCATAAATTTGGGTAATGTTAATTAATGTCGAATTAAAATGTTTGTCAACTCCTTGGGCAGCTCTGGTAACTTTTGGAAGTATTCACGCTCAATTCCACGATGCTGCAGAAAGGGAATTCGAATAAGTGACGTATATATACAAGAAGATTTAACTAATTGTAAAGACGAAACTAATTATCCGATTGTCTATAGAAATTTGAATATCCACATTTCCAGTGCGGGCACATTTAATTATTCAAGACAAAAATATTTTTTTTCTCTGATATTTAAATAACAAGTAACCGTTTAGCCAGAATATGAATAAAAAGTTGACATTCATTTTGATATAACCTTTTTCCTGCTTTTCCAGTGCACCAACTAATAAAGTCCGTCTACATAAAAATATTGATAATAAGCAAAATTTTTATTAAATATCCATTTTAATATTTTTTTTGACCGACGAACCCAAATGGAGGATGTATACAATTCGATATTTTTTCCGGTTTGTGCGCGCAATGTATATAGTAAACGTACTCCGATTTTGATGATTTTTCATGCATTTGAAAGAAGACACTTGAGAAATGATTCCATATTCATAAAAACTCAAATCCGATATCTTGTTCCCGCCAAAGTAATTTCTCTTGTAAATCGAAAATCTGAGAAGGCAGAATTAACGATAAGACAATATCCGGAAACGTTTAAATCGAACATTTTTTCTTTCGCATTAGAGCAGTGGTAAAATATGAAATATGCGTATTTCCGTGTTTTGAGATCTATGAATATTAACAAGTGCCAGCAAAGAATATACGTATTTAATAGGATAAGTACTGTCTTCTTTGGTATTAGTGAACGTTCAACGATTTTCATGGCTAATGTTACACTCAAAAGTGTGAAATAAATATTTTTTAGCCAAAAATTGGTGAAGATGGTGCCAAGACTCTTCTTAACTACAATGACACAACTTACAAAAAACTACTACCATTAGAATTAATATTATTTTGTATTTTTGACCGACGAACCCCGAACGGAGGAGGTATAAAATTCGACTGTCTGGTTTTTTTTGGTTCGTTCGCGCCTTTTATATAGTAAACAAGATTTTGATGATTTTTGATTATGTGGACAGGGCGATTACTTTCGAAAATTGAAAATCTGTGGGTACTACATTATTTGTAGCAACATTTGTAAAGAACATTATTTCCTTAGATCTAAAATACTTGAGCGTATTTCCGCAGCGATGTTTTCGTGACAAATGTTACACTCAAAAGTGTGAAATAAATATTTTTTACAAAAAATTGGGCCAACGTTATTAGCTGGTGCACTGAAAAATACAAAATAATATTAATTCTATTGGTGCCAAAAGTTATCAATCTAACTGCAGCTACAAAAATTCAAAAGTAACAGCACCAATAGAATTAATATTATTTTATATTTTTCAGTGCACCAACTAATAACGTCGGTCCAATTTTTTGTAAAAAATATTTATTTCACAATTTTCAGTGCTCCAACAAATAAAGTCAGTCCAATTTCTTGTAAAAAAATACATCAATAAAGTTTACTGTAAACTATTCCGAAGTAAATAAAATGTCTATTCCTATTTGTCATGTGGATTTTTATTGGCTTGGTCAATAAATCATTCTTGCGGGTGTTGAAAAAAACTCTGACAGCTCTATGGGCCTATATGTGTATCAAAATCCCACAAATTCCCAAGCCATTCCAGGTGCACCTAAATGTATCAGATTACCAACCTATAATTTCATGGAATATATATGGAGAGATGAAGGACCTACAGATGCGATACGATAAAGTGCTCAGCAACTCAGGGCACGAATCTGTTATCAGTTTTTCCACTGTGTAAATAATTAGATCTAGTCCGTTTAACCCTCATAATTTAACCAAACTAATATATAATTGAAATCTTATCTTAGCCAGGGACCATTCGTTGGGTAGGTAGATACACATGAGGCAAAACGTTGACCGGAATAGTCTGTATAGTACATGGATGATACACTACCTATTTGCCGCTCTTTCCCTAAACGTAACAGTATAACTGCGGAAATCAGGAAATGTAAATACCTATATACATGAAGCCAACTTTTCTTAGGAAACTTCTTATACTGGCAAAAAACCCAGCAACAGGGTTCAGGAATATGGAAAATTTCAATTTCAACTTCAAAATAAATTTAATATTATATATTAGTTTGCAGGAATAAACGATTTTGAGCGATGAGCCCAAATGAAGGAGGTGTACAATTCGACTGTCTGTTTTCTCTTTTGGTTTGTGCCTGCTTATATAAAACGTACTACTCCGATTTTGATGATATTTGATTCATTTGAAAGATAAAACTTGAGAAAGAGTTAGATTGATAACTTTTGGCACCAACTGAGAAATGTTCCCATATTCATAAAATCTCCTTCCTTCCAAAAACCGCCTTCGAAGGATGTGAAGGAGGCATTTTTATCGAAAATTTAAATGTTAGACGGCAGAATTAAAGATAAGCCAATATCCGGAAACGTTTAAATTGAACATTTTTTAAAAGAGTTACGGTTTACAAGTTTCAGTATTGTTAAAATCCGAAATATGTGTATTTCCGATATGTGGAGGGGGCAATTTCTTTCGAAAATTGAATAAAAAAACAAAATTAAAGAAAAGACCATAGCCGGTAACGTTTAAATTGGACATTTAAAAAAAATGGTAAAAGCCTTTACCTATGAATTCCCTCGACAAACCACCCCTCTTCGAGATGGAAACAACCTCGGCACTTCTACCATTCTTATATTGACACTTAATATTTTGTACACCCTGTATATATGATTAACGAAAACCCTTACATTGCGTCCCTGGTAGTCCTTCAATATGCATACCAAAATTCGTTGTCCTAGG
Organism: Crioceris asparagi; assembly: GCA_958507055.1. Lineage (NCBI taxonomy): Eukaryota > Metazoa > Arthropoda > Insecta > Coleoptera > Chrysomelidae > Crioceris > Crioceris asparagi. The sequence goes on along the minus strand of OY293833.1, from coordinate 14,584,044 downwards.
TCAAGCCGTTATTGAGCTACAACGCCAACAGAGTACAGACAGACTACAGACAGACACACAGACAGACCGACGGACTTGAGATACCATGATTTTCGTGATCTAGGAAGCTCAAAATGTAAATATCAGCAAAAATCTCGAGGTCGATTTTGTACGTGAATACAATACTTCCCTTATTGAGGGAAGTAAAAACCATAGGTTTCCGAATTACAGCAGTGGTAAAGTCTGAAATATGTGTGTTTCGGCTATGTGGTGGGTTTTTGTTTTTTTTCGAAAATTGAAAATATGAGACAGCCAAATAAAAGAAGAGATTATATGTAGCAACATTTGAAATGGATATTTTTCAAAAAAATACAGTTTCCGAGTTACAGCAGTGGGTAAGTCTGAACTATATGTATTTCATGGATGTTTTGAAATTCCAATCTTCATTGATAAAAGTTGAATGATTTTGATGACTAATGTTACACTCAAAAGTGTGAAATATGTTTTTTACAAAAAATTTAACCGACTTTATTTGTTGATGCACTGAAAAATACATAATAATATTAATTCTATTGGTTCTGATATTTTAGAAATTGGTGCCAAAATATTTGAATACATCTACAACTGCACAAATATACAAATCAAAAGATAGAGATCGAATGTCATTGCAAAGAGCTTCTCAAGAGCAACATATAAATAGAGCGAAGCGGTACCGAGAACATAAAAATATGAAGGCTTCCGAGCGAATTAACGATGACGTCAATACATCCGTAGATTGAGCGGCTGATTCTATGCAAGTAGATGATGGCTTCGCTTCTATATCAACGCCGGACTGTATGGTCATCGATTGTTAATATTTGTTCAATTGATTTATTTCCTGATCTTGAAGAAAGAAAAATGATGCCTTCACAAATAAAACATAGAAATCCGATGGATGTAATAATACGCTCAAAGAAATTATTACCCGTATTCAAGTAAACACACGGTCGTAATTACTAACAAGATTTTTAACTTCCGTTTTCTACATTTTTCTGCCTTATCTAACCTAACCTAACCTAAAAAGAAAACCACTTACATATCGATCGTGCGTTTTTTCGGTGGCAAAAGTTCATTGTTTTAAAATAGTGTCGCAATACATCCCTCACAATGCAAACGTTACGTATCTCATCTCTCATTCACAGCTTCCTGCTATACCTCTCCCTTTCTCCTCCACTTACTACTTCTCTAGTGCCACAATAGATTTATGCGGTACATAATTGTAACATGATATAAACACACCCCAAACGAAATACTTTTTTATTCGGTGCTCTCTGACAGAGCGAGCAGCACGTGCTGCGTTCAGCCATCATTGTCATGTGTATTATTGTGAATGTGTGTTTCACTCATCTGATGCGGTTGCAGGGGGCGCCCCTAGCCTAGCACTATACACGGCCATCATCTATCATTGAAATGAATCTGACTGACGCGACTGAGCATTCGCATTTGTTCGCAATCAGATTATTCTCTGTCGCCACCTTCTTATTTGGCTTTTTGACAATCCAATTAATACATGCACACTTCAATGCAATGAGGCCGACGCTGTTTTGATTTTGATCAGTTTAAATGATTTTTTGCAGCAACTATCATGAAAGTTAAATTTTCGAGCAAAGCTTAGATGATAACTTCTTATTCTACCACACCACTATGTAAAATAGCTAATTTTTCAGCAACACAAGCTACCTTACCGCTCTAGTGAGAAAAGTAAATGCTTTTACGCACGCTCTGACTTGGGTGAGGGTGTCAGCCAGATGTAGCACCTAAACCGACTATTCGTCATTATCGTTTCTCAAATTACCTATACAGCAATTTCGACAAACAATACCTGTAATTATTAGTAGATTTTATAATTATCACCTGTCGTATTCCATGACTTTTATGAGTGTTCGTAGGGTCTAACATTTTCTTTCAGCGTATTGTATTTGTTTGTCACAATCATTTATGAATACCAATAAGTTATTCGGATGTACATGCTTTATTTGTGATGGCAACATTTTACTTTCGTCGGATTCAGGAAAGAAATCAGATAAGCAAAATATTAACAATCGATGAATAAACAGTCGGGCGTTTATATAGAAGTCATCCAACTAGCAGATAGTACCTACTGGCGCCATCGTTGAGTTGCTCGGACATCTTTATTCTTTTACGTTCCCAGCACCGCTTTACTCTGATCATATGGTGTTTATATCTCTATATTTTGATTTGAATTTGAATTGAATGAGTATAGGACCACATTGCATTGTTTATTTCAATCGCTTACTTTAACACCAATCCCATATATTCACTATAAATATTTATTACAAAAAATTAGACCGAAGTAATCAGTTGGTGCACTGAAAAATACAAAATAATTATATTGGTGCTCATGCTTTTGAAACTGTGCAGATTGAAAACTTTTGCAACCATCTTCACAAGTACCATCACCAATATAATTAATATTATTTTGTATTTTTGACCGACGAACCCCAAACGGAGGAGGCTCTGTGCTTTTTTTTTGGTTTGTGCGCGCCTTTCATATAGTAATCGTACTCCGATTTTGAAGATTTTTGATTTATTTGAAAGAGGAGCCTTGAGAAATGGTCCCATAGTCATAAAAACGGGAATCCGACATCTCCTTTCCTCCGAAAACCGCTCCGAGGGGGGTGGAGGGGGCAAATTTTCTCGAAAATTGAAAATCTGAGGTGGTATAATTAAAGACAGAACAATATCCGGAAACGTTCAAACAAAAACATTTTTTCAAAAGAATTACGGTTTTCGAGATAGACGCATGTTAAATTCTCAAATGTGCAATGTGGAGAGGGCGATTTTTGTCGAAAATTGAAAATCTTTGGGCAGTACATGAAGGACATAATTATTTGCAGCAACATTTATAATGAACATTTTCCCTTAGAGTTACGGTTTTCGAGTAAAATCGATGTTAAAAAGGTAACAACTAAAATATTCAAGCGTATTTCCGCAGCGATGTTCTGAGATCTGAATAATAACTACAAGCAAGGAATATACGTGGATAATAGGATAAGTACTATCTTCATTGGTATTGGTGAACGTTCAACGATTTTCGTGACTAATGTTACACTCAAAAGTGTGAAATAAATATTTTTTACAAAAAATTGGACCGAAGTTATTAGTTGGTAGACTGAAAAATACGAAATAACAGTAATTCTATTGGTGCTGGTACTTGTGCAACTGCACAACTTCAAAAGTAACAGCATCTATAGAATTTATATTATTTTGTATTTTTCAGTGCGCCAACTGATAACGTCAGTCCAATTTTTGTAAAAAATATTTATTTCACAATTTTGTGTGTTACATTTGTCACGAATGTCGTCGAACGTTCACCATGTATGCTTTGCTTGCGTGCCATTATTCAGAAATCTACGAACTTCGTCGCGGTAATACGCATATTATAAACTTTACCACTGCTATAACTCGTAAACCGTAACTCTATGAAAAAAAATTCAATGCTACAAATAAATGGTTTTAATTTTCCATTATCAGATTTTCAATTTTCAAAAGAAATTGCCTCTTCCACATAGCGAAAATACACATATTTCAAATTTTAAAACAGATTTCGGATTTGCGTTTTTATGAATATGGGACCATTTCTAAAGTCTCCTCTGTCAAATGAATAAAAAATCATCAAAATCGGAGTACGTTTAGAATATAAAACGCGCGAACGAGCCAAAAAAAAAGCCGACAGTAGAATTGTATACCTACCTCCTCCGCTCTGGGTTCGTCGGTCAAAAAAAGAAGACAGTCGAATTGCATACCTCCTTCGTTTGGGTTCGTCGGTCAGTAACTAACTATTCCACTATTCTCGTAAAAAATCAAAATAATTTTCTGTGCAAAGCATTTATACTTTATCCATCTTTGGCATGTTCTAATTATCCCTGTCGAAATGGTGACATAACTTTTAACGTATGATAAGTGAATAATTTGAATATTCACCATACCCATACCAGCGCTGCATAATAGGGATGTTATTAGATTTACGATTTGATACATTTGCCTTCGTTAGATGTGAGAGCGAGGAGGTGGGGGTCGGATGGCTCGATGGCCAGCAGTGTTGCTGCTGTAGGTATATATGAACTGTTGGTCAGTTTTCACACGTGAAAGCTTCACACAAATCGCTTTATCATAACTAACGAATGGTCAGCAAGCTCAGGCTCAGTCCAGCCAGCTTGAATCAAATGCCCGTACAAACACTTATTTGAATACGGGAATGAATTATGCCCAGAAAGGCCTCACTTGACTGATTCACACCGTTTATTGTCCATGTAGTATAGGTATTGTCTAGGCGGGTATTGCATTTTCTCCTGTATAATTGAGCCAAAAAATTTATCGATACTTGTCCCAAACAACATTTAACAAAAATTAATTAAAACGCCTTTATTATATGATGCACTAAACATCGTCATTCGGTGAAGTTTGCACAAATTTTATCTTCAAAGTGATTTTGTAACAGGCTTTAAAAATTAACGTACCTTAAATCTAAAGAGCTATTTTGTAACGTGCATCCGGTAATTTTAAAACTTGATCAAAAGACTTGACGTTAGTTCAGTTAAGCCAAAACCGTCGTTAAATTTAACATATCGAGAAACATTTTTTAGACTTGCGTATTTTTTGGTCTTAGAATTTTCTGGGCGGCCCTGAATTCGTCCCGAGCAGGTAGTACCTAATTTTTACAACCATAATTCGTCCCCATACTAATTGCGGTCCTTTAATCTCCTAGCAAAATTTGTCCCCGGACAAGAGATTATGAGATTTATACTTTCTTGGAAATATGAATAGGTTGTTGCCTAGTAAATACAAATTGTACCAAAAGTGTAAATTAAGTTTCATTCATATTAGATTTTTATTTCATTCTGAAATGATATTCCTGGCTAAGAATTGCATTTTATATAGGTCTGAGAAAATATGGAAAGCTTTGTCGGTTTGATTGAACGTGGAAGTTATGCGCTCATTGTAGTCTGTAAAATTTACCAAACACAAATTTTTAAAATGTGGTGAAAGTGCAAGAATACCCGATCCAGTAGACGAAAGCAGTACGTTGCTAGGAAAATCGATGAGTATAAAAATGGATCTATTTCAAGATTTGATTTTGTAAAATGTATAGTTTATTTTAATAAAAGTTGAATGTACTTGTAAAAAACACAACCATACATTTCTGTTACTTTACAGATTCTTAATTAAATAAGTGTATACAGATTCTTAAATAAACTGTGTTTTGTGCTACTTACTAAGTTTTTGATTTGTTATAAATATAAGAAAAAATATTTTATGACAAGAGTTAATCTATAGATTTTAATAAGTAGCTACATTCATGATTCATAATGCGGTAGAGTCGGGGACAAATTCAAGGATTTCTTTTTAAGGACCCACTCTTCTTGGGGAACTAATTACTTTATTTTATTTCTGGGGACGAGTTTTGGTACGTCCAATTTTCTAGGGTCATTTAGAGATAACGATATATTAAATTTCCACTATAATATATTTTAAAAACACATAACAATTGTTTCGGCACACCGTACCTTTATCAAATGTGAGTATAAACTAATGTCTAAGATGTTTAGTTCCTATTTATAATATAAATCTTAATGGATAGTAATAAGTTAACAGTTACAGATGAAATAGTGGACTGGACATACCATCGATCTGATCATTGAGGAGATTATCTGAACGTTTGGTCTTATTTATTTCTAATGACTCTAGAAGGTTTAATATTAATCCTTTCTTTTCAATATAAATACTTCATATAAAATTATCATTAAAAGTGTGGTTGTTGGAATTGGATTTCGGGTATTTGAATGAGTTTTTATATTAATTAATACGGGATAAGAAATTTCTACCTGTTTGTCCTATGTAAACTTTCGGGCGATCTCCACAAGTTAGTTGATCGAAAACAGATTTACAATTATCAAGAGTCTTAGATTTCTTATTTACAATAAATTTACATTGTTACATCTAAAGGCTATTCTCAGGTCATGTCTTTTCTTCAGGTGTTTTGTCACGACTTCTGTTAGATGACCAGTATAAGTAAACGTACAGAAATTTTAGAAAGAAAATGATTTATTAACTCTACTTCATACACCAGAAATCCAATTCCAACTATGCTTCACATCTCATTGACGACAACCACACTTTTAATAATAATTTTAAAATACTTCTTATCGAAAAGAAAGGATTAAGATTAAACCTTCTAGAGTCATTAGAAATCAATAAACGCAAACGTTCTGGTAATATCCTCAATGACCAGATCGATGGTATGTCCAGTCCACTATTGCATTTGTAATTGTTAACATATTACTATCCATTAAGATTTATATTATAAATAGGAACTAAACATTTTAGACATTAGTTTATACCTACATTTGATAAAAGTACAGTGTGCCGAAACAATTGTTGTGTTTTTAAAATATATAATAGTGGAAATTTAACATATCGTTTCAATACTAATCTAATATGGATTTCCATCAAATATCAGCCAATACAGCTATATCATTTAGAGATAGTTTTCTGGGCATTGCAATACAAATGATGGTGCTAGATGAACATACTTTATCTTTGTATCTTTGATTAGAAACTTGACAAATGGTTAAAAATTATCAAAATTACCCATTTATCAAAAAGCGAGCGACCTCATTGTACAGGGTAGGCACCTACCTAGTCATTATAAATAAAAAGTATAAAGAATAGAGTAGATAAATAAGTAATTATTAAATAGCTTAAATAGATCAAATATATGATACGAAGAGAGTAGATAGTATCCACAGATTCAGGTTATTTATTATTTCAACGTAACCTAAAATCAAAACAAGACTTGACAGCTGTGATAATTTTCCATACAAAATAGCTTGTTCCGTGGCACTTCGGAAAAGATCGATCGAATGTTTTAAAATATAAGATTTTAATCGGATTCGTTAAATGTTGAGCTTACATAATAGCAATTTACGTCAGAAGCACAAAATATTAACGTCCAATAATTTTATACGTTTTGTCTTACATAGGTACATCATTCTCAGATAAAGGAATCCAAAAATATCTATCCCCCCTATAAAATACAATTTGCGTCTTAAATATTCTCTGTCTCTGATGAGGGATATAAAAAACCTAATCAAATAAACAGATTCACAATTCAAGAATAATTCAAGATTGGGAATAAATCCATCCAAGGCTTTTTGTATTATGTAATTCCAGCCGCAAGAGTTGATCGGATGCTGATGTGGCAGAAGTTTGTGGTTGTTGGCGGTGAAATACCCTCAAGATGTGGTGGGAAATCGTTTCAGTGCAAGAAAGGGTCGATTAGGCATATCTTAAAATCGTGATTAAGTGCTCAACCGCTGTCACATCTCACATATATAGAGGAGGGAAGGTGGAGAGGTTATCACAAGTTGATACTCGAACTTTTCAACATCGCACGCTATCATACAATGAAGTGTCTGGTATCCATTTTTTTTTTTCATAACAGAACCGGATCTTAGATTTTGAAAAATAATAGTATAAAATCTAAGATTCTTTAAAAAATATTTTTTCCAGGTATTTGAGCGCCTAAATAGGTAGATATTTTTGACCGACATTATTTTTGATATGTCACCGAGGCTCAACCGATTCAATATAAAGGTGGCTATTCTAGAAGATGCGTTTAATGAAAATAAGATAGGTAAATGTAGCTCAAAAAAACCTTTATTCGATGACTTTCGATCTAATCCGAAGTTACATCAAATTTCATAGAAAAACACACTATTTTGACACAAAGTTAAGATGTAAAATATCCAACGATATCAATTACATTCATAAACATTCAAATAAACTTAACTTATAAACCCATGTGAGCTTTAAGAAGAAAAAAAATATTTTGAAATATAATTATTTTCAAATTTTTTACATAAAATTTCCATTTTCAATTTCGGAGATATAATTTACGATTTTGGTCTCAGCAATACACAACGTTTTGTGAGTCAACAATTTGAAGATTACTTGAGAAATCTGAGCAGCTTAGTTCAATTCTTGAAAATGTAGATATCAATCAATCAAGAAATTGTAATTTGACAACTGTTAAAAATTATCGTACCATAAAATCTAACATTTTAAGACATCCGATAAATCTTCTCCCAAGTGCCACGGAACAAGCTGTCCTGTATCGAAAGTGATCACGGTTGTCGTTTATCGTAGTTAATATTAAAATTAAGAACGTTTCGCTTCATCAGTTAAAACACATAATTACTGCAAAAAAATATTAATACAATAAATAAAAATATATGAAATTACCTTTTGTAGGTACCTTAAACATATATTAGAAATCGTTTATGTAAAACAAGTAGGTAGTGCATATTTTGATTTTATCTGGATATCAATCATTTTTTCTTTTTTATTTGGTTTGTTTTGCGTGTGGAAACTGCAGGAAATACGTATGGCATGTGACTGATTTTTATGACAGGTGTTTTTTACGCTATATTTGTTTTGATATTTTTTTTCCAAAAAATCAATAATAATAATCAGAAGCGATTATAGAAAAGAATGGGTAAATTTGTTTTTTATAATAATCTTCAAGACCAACAAAATGCAAGCCTTAGAAATGTTTCTCAAAATGTTCAAATCAACGGCTGACGTTCAACGTCATTTTGTTAAGGGGCCCTAAAAAATAACCTTTTGCTTACAGAATGATTTCGTCTTTATTTATTTCGATTCTTTTAACAAATATACCTAAAAAAGAACGCTATAACGTAATTTTTTTGATTCCTTGATTATCGAATTTTATCAACGATTTGGTCAAGTTGTCATGTTACATAAATAATCTGTAACTCTAGTAATTCATATTCAATGACTTAATCGAAAGGAAAAAACTTACCACAAATACTATTCACACCTTCTACCTATAACAGCTGGGCCAATAAAAAAAAGTCCAAAATTGGTAAATTTTACGGATGAAGTCAAAGATTTAGAGCGGTCGTTAAGTAAATATAAGAGATTACATGGAATCCGTGAAATTACAGCTCCGCCTCTTCAAAAATTACAAACAGAAAGACACTATAATGACTTCGAAATGAAAAGGGAAGCCCAGATGTTTGAATAAATTTCGTTAAATAGACCGTGAAAAGGAGGCTTTTGTGGTTTTTGGATCTAATGGATGAATATATAGATATATGAATAGGCTGGCATCTATTCAAAAGAAAATATTTTATATATATACGGAAAGTTTGTAAATGATCTAGAATGATCATTCAGATCAAATAATCCACTTAAAACAGTAACTAAATCAAATGTACCAGCACCAATAGAATTAATATTACTTTTGATTTTGCACTTCAGAATACAATAAAGATCATCTCTATATTTATCATATTTTTTTACTCTCTCTATCTTTGAAATTTAGTATAGAAGCGAAAGTTGTGAAACGATTGTAAAAGACCGTGAACACGGCATGGGTCGGAGCGGGTCCAATATTTTAATAGGTCTCTATGAATAAATATGATTATCTCCAGACCATAAAATTATGATATTATGTTTAAGATACTCGTTTATGCTCATATTGTTGTTTGGATGGAAGTTTATATATTTTTCTTTTGTTACAGATGCATGTGGCTTGAGCGATGTGGCCCACATCGAATCCATCCAGGAGAAATCACAATGTGCCCTGGAAGAATACTGCCGCACTCAATATCCCAATCAGCCGACCAGGTTTGGTAAATTACTTTTGCGTTTACCCAGTTTACGGACTGTAAGTTCGGCAGTGATAGAGCAATTGTTTTTTGTTAGATTAGTGGGCAAAACACCCATTGAGACATTGATCAGGGATATGCTTCTATCTGGTAGTTCGTTCTCGTGGCCGTACATGTGATACATGAAACTCTACTAGGTTGGCTAGTCAAAGTAATCGATTTATATATATAAAAAATACACTTATATATATTTCTCATTGGTGTTGCTGAAGTTGACACCGTTTTTTGTTGTTAAATACGAGTAAAATTGTAATTTAGTCATATAGCTCTCTTGCAAAGGCATTTTTCTATGCAATCTTACACAATCTGCCTTTAGAAGTCTCTCAGACTGATCCTAGTACTAGGATTGTCTTGAGTATCTAATACATATTTAAATGCATTCTTATGAAAATTTACATTTATTTACAAATCAAAAATGAAAATTCAAGCGATAAGTATAATCCAACCATCAAGACAGGTAAATGGATCATTTTGAGAAACTAAGACAGAGTGAAATACATTGCTGTTTGGGAATAAAAAAATATATGAGCATCTACAAAATAATTATTACAATGCACAATAAACTTTCAGATAAATGTAAGGACCTACTGTTTTTGATGTTTAGTTCAGTTCAAATCCCATATAGATCTTTGATAAGTTTTCCTGATTCATTTGATATTTATCTTATCAAGAATGCTCATTAAATTTATTACTTCCAAACATACAGGGTGTTCATTTAAAAACTTCCAACCTTAAATTTTCAAATGAACACCTCGCACTATATTTAGTAAGGGACTTGGATGAAATGGAAAATATTTACCTATTTTTCTTTCGAATTATTATAACTAGTGGCGTTAAAAATACCACCAAGTTTTCTTTTACTTATGACATTTGATATTCATAATTATAGTACTTAATTCAGATTATCAGAAATATATATATGAATGAAGAAAAACAAGTTTAAGTGGATTTAAATAACTCTTGGATATCTAAAAGTCCGTGCACAAGGAATGGGTCTGACCGGGTCGGACACATAGTATTTTCAATGGTTATGCTAAATAGGTATCTGAATGAATCTGATTATCTCCATTCTGTTGCTGTACCACAAACCATAAAATAAACTTTGTGTGCTTTACTCGCTCCGACCCACTCCGTGTGCACGGCCTTCAACAATATCATCAAAATAGTCAACGGAACGTAGTCTCGCCAATAAAAGAACATCTTTTCTCTAAATTTGAGAATGTGTTAATTATAATCTCTTTTTTTTTTCGTTGTTGAGAAAGTGGCTGAATTAATTGGTCTAAGATGTAATATGTTGTTATACAAAATGTTTTTTTAAATTAAATATTTCCAAAGTTCTGTAGGAAATAAACTTTGTTAATTATATTCCCTTTATTAAAAAAAAGATTTTAAGCATCTATACTTATAAGTACATAAAAGAAAATAACGCTTGTTAAATTCCAAGTAGTTTATTTTAACTGGTTCGATTTTCCAAAATTTTCTTTCCACTGTAATATTTTTCACTCTATCTAATCGACTGCCGATATTAAAAAGCCTTAACGAACATCGCAAACAACAAAAAAACATAGGTACATTATGAAAATTAAGTATTTTAAATGGTGAAGTAAAGTAACAAAATAAAAAGATTTATTTTCATTTTAGTTATATAAATATATTTGTTTTGTTGCATATTTTTTAAGTGATAATTGTAAATTTCATTAGATTATATATATATATATATATATATATATATATATATATATATATATATATATATATATATATATATATATATATATATATATATATACCTATTATTTGTGTAGATTACATTATTTCAGAAATGAATGTCGTTCATTTTTTATTATTTATTTATTCGTTTTTGAATTTGAAATAGTTATACTTTTTACCTGTATCGATATGCTATATATATTATATATAGCCTATAATATTTTGTGGGTTTTGTACCAAAGAATTGACTCCTATGTTTATATTTTATGTTGAATTTATTGAATGCATAATTATTTTAAGCTTATAAAGTTACAAGGCAGCTATAAGTATTGCTCCTTTGCAAGACTTTTTGATAGGTATTCTAGTATCTTTCCTGATTGTTTTTGAAGCATTTTCTTTTTCTTCGGAAACAAATTTCTATACCAAAAAGTTGTCTAGTTCTCCATTTCATTAAGAATATTAATTGAAATTCTGTTGGATAAATATTGATTGAAAATCACCTTAGTTTTTATTTCTTCGAATAAAATAATACCCTTGTGACTTAAACTAGAATTTAGTTCCTGGTGCAATCTTGAGAATACCATTAAAAAAAGAAATGATGTTCTCGTTTTTTTTTAATTATGTATAAATGTTGATAGTAATTGGGAGCATCGTTACAAATTATTTGTTTTTTTTTTGAAAATTAAGAAAAGGCCAATGCTCATAATCTATACTGAAAGTGTAATATTGAATTTCAATGTAGTATAAATACGTGGATTCTCCATTTTAATATTTGTAATTAAAATTGTATATACTTGAATAAAAATCACTGTATTTAGAAAATGTCTCATTTAATCTTCAACCAAACCTTAAGGTGCATCGAAACTGGCCAGAAATATCTAGGGTACGGCCTTAACGGAGCACAAAACTTCACGCTGTCTTTCGCCTTGAACTTGAAGCAAAACCGATGAAAGTAAATATTTGAGGGAAGATCTTGCCATTCGTTTTTTTAGTTAGTAAACGTACTTTGATATTAATGATGTTTTTTTTTATTTGAAAGAGGAGAGTTGAGAAATGACCCAATGTTGAAAAGGTAAAATACATTTTCTTTTTCCAAAAAAACTGCATCCAAAAGGGGCAAAATGGCAAAATTAGAGACCATATCCAACAATATTTGAATTGGACATTTACCCAAAAAATACTTATTACTAATAAAATTATTTTTTTCTTATTTTGTTAAAATGAAATAATATATGGAGCATACTTTTCGAAAAATATGCTTTGTGTTTTTGAATCAATATTAAATATGATAAATATTTTTTACAAAAAATTGAACCGACTTTATTAGTTAGTGCACTGAAAAATACAAAATAATATTAATTCCATTGGTTCTGGTACTTTTGAAGTTGTGCAGTTGTAGTTAGATTGAAAAATTTTGGCACCAACTTCAAAAGTACCAGAACCAACAGAATTAATATTATTTTGTATTTTTCAGTGCACCAACAAATAAAGTCGGTTCAATTTTTTTTAAATAATATTTATTTCACTCTTTTGAGTGTATCATTAGTCGTCAAAATCATGCAACGTTCGCCAAAGAAGATAATGCGTTACTCTTACTTATTCAGAGATTTCAGTGTTTCCCACTTCTGTAACTCGGAAAGCTATGATTTTTTTGAAAAATGTCAATATCAAATGATGCTGAATATTATCTATTCTTTAATTTGGATATCTGAAATTTTTGATTTTCTGAAAAAAATACCCTCTCTACATAGCTGAATACATATTTCAGACTGTAACGCGGAAACGTATGTATAAAAATGTCCAATTTAAACATTTCCGGATATGGGATTTTCTTTAATTCTGCCGTCTCGGCTTTTGAATTTCCGAGAAAAATTGCCCCCACCACCCCCTTTGGGGGAAGTTTTGGTAGGGAGGGGCATGTCTAATATTGAATTTTCTTTCAATGGGACCAATTCTCAATCCTCCTTTTTGAGGAGGAAAAAAAGTTATCAAACTCGGAGCACGTTTACTCGTACTATGCAAAAGGCGCGAACAAACAAAAAAGCATATATAAGGTCGAATTGAGAAACCTCCTCCTTTTTTGAAGTCGGTTAAAAATGATTTTAAAATGTATCTCCACCACAAACGTATTTAACACGAAAAAAATGCTATCCAAAATTCACAACTGACCTGAATAAGAAAAAGTCAACTTACACTTTTTCTAGCAGTACCTAATTTCCCTCTGCAAATTTAGAAATTGATACCAACCAGATTTAAACTAAATTGTTTTCTATTCATGTATGTACGTAACCATTTTAAGTTAGGAGAGCAAAACTTCTTTTTCACGTCATCAGTGGTGTTTTAATATAAATTATACAGACAAACTTTCAGAGTCAGTTTATTCGAAACCGCATATTATTATGAAGGCGTAAAATATTACATATTTGCAATTCAAAATAAGTATATTTTAATGGAGAGCCAATTTTTTGCTACATGAGATCTGTAAGTGCCCCTTCAACAAAGGGCAGAAGGCATAAGGAAAGAACCACCACCAAATAATATACGTCCTAGCCACCGCGTTAAAAATCACTTCACAAAAATGCCCTGGCACTGCTTTGTTATTCACCCTACGACGTGGGGGGGCCTTCTCGTTTCTGGCGCACTATTTCATTGTGATTTATCTGCACTTCGGTGGTGGAATCGAAAAAACTAGCCAGAATCAATCAAGGCATTACTTTAGATGCGGAGACCTGCGGAAGATATAGTAGGTGAGTCAATGGGAAGGTCAGTATGAGAGCACAAGCATTCCTGAAAAATACAGCCACAGGAGTCAGGAGTCTGTGAGCGACGTGGAGCGTCCGCTGCAATTATTGATGAAATCATAGAAACAGCCACCTTACATAAGGGGTGATACAAAGTACTTCCCAAACAACAGCTAGGTATATTTTTTGACCGACTTCAATAAAGGAGAAGGTATACATACAATTCGGTTGTATGTTTGCTTTTTTATTTTTTTATGGCTGCTCGCGCGTTTTGCATAGTAAACGTACTCCGATTTAGAAGATTTTTGTTTCATTTGAAAGAGGAGAGTTGAGAAATGGTTCCAAATCCAAAATCTCCTTCCTTCCAAAAACCGCCCCCAACGGGGGTGGAGGGGGGATTTTTGCTCGAAAATTGAAAAACCGAGACGACAGAATTATTGAAAATTCCATATCCGTAAATGTTTAAATTGGACATTTTTAAAAATAATCATACGTTTCCGGGCTACAGTCTGAAATATGTGTTTCAGCTATGTGGAAGGGGCAAATTTTTTCTAAAATCGAAAATTCGAGATTTGAAAATTAGAAAGGGGACCATTTCCGGAAACGTCATTTTTCAAAAGAGTTTCGCAATGGTAAAGTCTGAAATATGTGATATGCGTATTTCTTATCCAAAATCTCCTCCCCTCCAAAAACCGCCCCCAAAGGGGGTGCAGGGGGAAATTTTTCTCGAAAATTGAAAATCGGAGACGACAAAATTAATGAGAATTCCATATCCGGAAATGTTTAAATTGGACATTTTTTCAAAAGAGTTACGGTTTCCGAGTTTCGCAATGGTAAAGTCTGAAATATGTGATGTGCGTATTTCCGCTATGTGGAAGAGCTATTTTTATCGAAGATTGAAAATATGACACGGCCGAATCAAAGAAAAGATTACACGTAGCAACATTTAAATTGAGTTACGGTTTTCGAATTACAGCAGTTAAGTCTGAAATATGTATATTTGCGCCGCGATGTTTTGAGGTCTCTGAATAATAAATAACAAGTACAAGCTAGGCCTGTATCTTTTTGGTTATTAGTGAACGTTCAACAATTTTCATGACCAATGTTACAGTCAAAAATTTGAAATAAATATTTTTTTACAAAAAATTGGACCGACTTTATCAGTTGTTGCACTGAAAAATACGAAATAATATTAATTCTATTGGTGCTGGTAATTTTGAAGTTGTGTCGTTGTAGTTTGTTGTTGTAGGCACCAACTCCAAAAGAACCAGCACCAATAGAATCAATATTATTTTGTATTTTTCAGTGCAGCAACTGATAAAGTCAGTCAATTTTTTTGTAAAAAAATATTTATTATAAATACTTAGAAACTTTGTACAAACCTTCGAACAGAATATATTTTGGAAAGCAACAGATAGACAGTTTTAAACGGTTTTTATGTATGGATATGTCATTATTTCTGGCACTTATAAAAATATAAATATTTTTCACGAAAAATTGGACCGACTTTATTATTGGGTGCACTGAAGAATACCAAATAATGTTAATTCTATTGGTGTTGGTACTTTTGAAGTTGTGCAATTATAGTTACATCGAAGACTTACGGCACCAACTTCAAAAGAACCAACACCAATAGAATTAATATATTTTTGATTTTTCAGTGCTCCAACTAATAAAGTATGTCCAATTATTGGTAAAAAATATTTATTCCACACTATTGAGTGTAACATAAGTTATGAAAGTCGTTCAGCTTTCACCAAAGAAAATAATGCGTTACTGTGAGGTATTTATTCAGAGATTTCAAAACATCATGGAAATACACATATTTCAGAGTTTAATATTGCTGTAACTCGGAAACCTAAAATGTATTGGAAAAATATCCAGTCCAAATGTTTCTGGATATGATCTCTTCTTTAATTTTCCAATCGCGAATTTTCGATCTTCGGAAAAAATTCCACCTTTCACATAGCCGAAACTCATATTTCAGACTGTAACGCGAAAACTTATGATTCTTTTTAAAGTTGTTCAATATAAAATTTTCGAAAAAAATTGCTCCCTCCACATTGCGGAAACACACATATATTTTAGTCTTTACTATTGCTGTAACTTGAAAACCGTAGCTCTTTTGATCTGGTATCATTTTTAATTCTGGCGTCTCAGATTTTCGATTTTCGAGTAAAATTGAATACTCCACCTCCTTCCAGGGCGTTATTTGGGGGGGAAGGAGATTTGATTTTTTTAAAATGCAAAAATGTTCTCGTATAGAACGCTGTTTTGATTATTATTAATTAGCATAAGAATTGCATTGCATTGCAAAGAAAAAAAATATTTATTTGAAATTTAAAAAAGAATCGAATCTTCACATTTTATCATGCATTAATATCGAAAATAAAATTATGAATTTTTATAAAATGTATTCCGAGAAACCTCTAAATATTACATATAAATAAAATTTATTGTTTTTGCATACTTCGCTAAATGAATTGATTTATATATTTCGATAGGTTACATGACATTTTCTAGCTTAAAAAATATTCCAATAATAAATTAGATCATTGAATTATAACTATAAAATCCTGTGAATTTCATTTACAAAATTCAATAATTATGTTGTCTCATAGAATAATTTCAAATGAGAATAACTATTATACACGGTTACAAGAAAACTGTATATTATTGTCATTACAAACCTTTATAATGTTAACTCTTAAATTTTAATGCGTAACATTTCATTCTTGAATAAAAATTATGTACATAATGGTAATTCGTGCATTTTCATTCTTGAATATGGTCTTATTTGTAATTCTGTAATTCTGCGGTCTCAGATTTTTGATTTTCGAGAAGAAAATCCCCCTCCACCACTTTCGGGGCTGGTTTTCGGAGGGAAGGAGATTTCTGATTTGAGTTTTTCTAAACATGCGACAACTTCTCAACTCTCTTCTTTCAAATAAATAAAAAATCATCAAAATCGGAGCACGGTCACAAGGGAAACCGTGCAAACACCCATACTTAAAGAAAACGCATAAAACCGAATTGTACACCTCCTCCTTTTCTTGGAAGTCGATCAAAAATCAGCTGATGCAGGATACTGTTCTGAAAGTTTCTGTGACACATTTATATTATCGCGCGATAATCATGAGTGCTGATCAAAAATGTAGAATTGTTGAAAAGTGATACTCCTATTGAGAGTACTGAGCTCTAATTAAAATCTCAAAAACAGGTGGTGCATATCTATTATGTAGGGGGGAGAGATGCGGAAATGTTCACGATAAAAAAGTGGTCAGCCACGTGTTGTAAGCAGCGTGTTAATTTGATTGAAATTATATATTCCGAGTTGGCTGCTCAGGTGTTAGAATGTCGACATGATTATGGAAGCACTTAGCGCAGGGAAGAAGGGAAGTTTCGGACATCGAATGATCACACAGCACAACAGAGAACATCATCGTATTATTATTATTATTATAGCCTGAGAGAGAGGGGTGTTGACTGTTCTGTGGCTGTTTTCCCGGGTGGTGCGAAACAACAACAGGGAAAGAAATTTGGCTCAGCTGTATCAAACTGGATAGGGAAGTGTAAAGTTGAGTAATTAACTTCTTACGTGATTGGTACACATGTTGTACGCGTACAAGGATGAATTTTCTTTCTGTAATAAAAAAATGTACATATTTCATAGTATATATACTGGTCTGACAGTTTTTTATCATTTATATTAAATATTAGCAATTGCGTGTACTTCTACTTTGTTGACCGACGAATCCAAACGGAGGAGGTATACAATTCGACTGTGCTTTTTTTGTTTGTGCGCACGTTACAATTTTTCTCGAATAGACAGGACAATATACGGAAACGTTTGAATTGAACATATTTTCAAAGGAGTTACGGTTTTCGAGTTACGGCGATGTTGAAATCTCAAACATGTGTATTTTCGCCATGTGGAGGGGACAATCTGAGAGTACTACATGAAATACCAGATTATTTGTAGCAACATATATCCTGAACATTTTTTCCTTAAAGTTACGGTTTTCGAGTTACAGCGGTGGTAAAATGGTTAAATCTAAAATACTTATGCCTATTTCCGCCGCGATGTTCTGAGATCTCTACATAATTAACGTACAAGCAAAGAATATACATGGGCAATAGGATAAGTACTATCTTCTTTGGTATTAGTGAACGTTCAACGATTTTCGTGATTAATGTTACACTCAAAAGTGTGAAATAAATATTAAAAAAAAAATGGACTGTCATTATTAGTTGGTGCACTGAAAAATACAAAATAATATTAATTCTATTGGTGCTGGTACTTGTGAAGTTGGTGCCAAAGTTATAAATCTAACTGCAACTGCACAACTTCAAAAGTGACAGCACCAATAGAATTAATATTATTTTGTATATTTCAGTACACCAAATAATAACGTCGGCCAATTTTTTTTTAACATTTTTTTGAATAGTAACGTTCGGAGGCTTCATTATTATGTCCATTTTTTCCGATAGTTCAGCAACTTCCTCTCAATTTTGTGGAGATTTGGAGACACAAAGCGACCGACGGCTTATCGAAAAGAATTTGAAATTGCTACAAACATCTCGATGAATTTGGATTAACCAATTGTGTAACAAAATTCTTCCAAATCCACCAGACAATATCTCTGGATTACTGATTTGGGTATTTTTCGACTCAAAAAGTGGTTTATTTAAACCTTCATTAGGTACATTAGATTTGTAATGGTTATTGTTTTTTAAATAGTTTTTATTACTTTCGTTTCTTGTATCGATGTACTGCGTAGCGATTTCTCAGGTCCCATACGGTCTAGAGACTTGCAATTTCGAATTCGTACTTAGATTGCAGACATCTCGCCGCCTGTTAAGCTCTAAGTGTGATCCAATATTGATTAACTATATTATCTCATTCAAGCAAAATCAATATATTTCTTCAACATGGAACGACAATCTCGGACAATGGGATCCGTCACTGGAATTACGCACCAGCATGGAGCGTATATATACGTCTCTGCTCTCTGGTATACAGTATACAGGTACTCTCTCTGACAGATCGTCGTATACTCTTACTCTATGGTTATGTCGCGCTGTTCACTGTCAGTTGTCGCAATTGTCAGACTGTCAGACGTTGGTAATATTAATTTAAAATTTATTTGTGTATTGTGGTAGACAAATTAATTTGTTCTGGAATTGCTGTTGCTGGCAAACAGATATACATAAGTATAATTCAAATCAAGGAAAGAAGAGGTAGCAATAGTACTCATCAGTACGGTTCAAATCTTAAATGCCTAATAGAAACTATTTTTAATTTTTTGTCAAAAATTCCACTTGTTAGATTTTGAGTCTCTTATTTAAATTATTATATGTGAATGCTACGATTTTCAATATAACTTATTCTATAGACTGTTATGGCAAAAGAAGCACTGTAAATACTTACAAAAGATATTATTTGTTGTATTTATTGCAGAAAATAATTTCCCGCATCCAGTGCAACAGCATAACCAGAATACTTTTCCTGCTGGTAAGAAAAAAGTTGGAATTATTCACACTCGGTGATATTTTCATATTGAGTTTGGACTTGGACGTGCGAATGTACGAGACGCCTGGAAACTCTGATAGGTACTAAGCTCGAAACAGAAGGAAGGGGAATGATAATTTAATTGTTATAGTAGTAATTCGTTCCTGAACCTTCGAAACAGAGTGGCTTTTTAAAAATCTCTGAATGCTGAATTAGTTGTAGAATAGTCCAAGGAAAAAACCTTTGAATTTTTACAGTGTGCTTGATAAACACCCTGTATAAATATACACAAAATGTTATACGACCGTTTATTGTGATATAAATATACCTACTCATACATATAAAATTATACATAACAGAATATATTTTGATCCACATATCAACCAATTACATATTCCATAGTCTTTTACATATTTAAATTTATAATACACAATGGTTAGCAAACATTTTATAGGTATCATGTGTGAATATACACGTTATGTTACTATCAATTCAATTCTATTCTACGTGTTATGTTAAAGATGAAATAAAAAAAGTAGTGTTGGTAATACACCTGCATCCTAAATTATATTTATTGGCACGAAACAGGCTAACAGACCAGTAAAGTATCTCTAACTTAAAGTGATTGCGCCGCTTGTTGTTACCCACAAGTTAAGTTAGATGTCATTTTGAGATTTGCTTGACATCGGATATAGATGACATTCGGTGTTCTATGGATTGTAGTAGTCTTTGTTAAATTTGTCACTACATAGCAAAAATATATAAAGGGAACTCTGTATCCTGTTCTATTAGCAGAAGTGGCTGAAATAACGTCCCGTGATAAGTTCTCAATTTGGGATGTTGCGCAGTATTTCACTGATTGTCTATTGTTGTATTTAAGCTTCCTTCGCCCATACTACATAAAGATGCGCTGCGTGATTTTGCGCAACACACCGAAATGACATACGATAATCCAATGTTTTTTGTGCCACGCCCACTTCTCGTGTTACTAGTCCTCCCCCCTATATTTGTTCATGCTCCATAGAATACCGAAAAACGACATAACCTAACCTACGCACCCTAGAACATAGAACATTGGATGTCAAGCATAAGTTTAAAATTACATTGAACGAATTTTTGGGTAACAGCAAGTGGTGTAATCACTTAATCACTGCACGTCAGAGATACTTGATATTTTACCAGACTATTATGTAAAGTAACAGAATTACTGCACCAATTTGCTAAATAAATGCATAGAATAGATATCCTTCTCCGTTTGGAAAATTGGTCAAAAATAGTAAATTATATTTGGCGCATAAGAACAGTCGAATAAAACGTGTAGACAATAAATCTAATCTAAAGGATAAAACAAGATATGTTGCAGAGAATAAGAACTTGAAATGAAATTCTTTAGATTTAAATTAATATCATCTTATGTTCATTATTCTAATAAGATAGCAAAGGTGCGGTTGTCGAAACAAACAATATGCAATGATGACCTATCTCATTACTGGATAACAACAGATGGAATCCATTTTACTGTTTCCTTTTGTTAACTCACTTCATTCATTAGTTTGCTGATTTATTCCTTTTATTCCCAGTAGGTACCTATAATGATCTCTTTTCGTCTAAAATATATGTGCAGATATGATAGAATCTTTTGTGTGCCCGTAATACTCAACATATCAATTCTATTGCGACAAATCATATCTTTCATTATTTAAATAAAGCACATAATTGGGCCAGAAGATATTGATTTTAACACTTACATGCTTAAATTTTCAATTCTCCAACAGATCTAAAATAATATAACCAGATTAGAACTTCTAAATAAGAACATTTAAACCAACTATTATAGCCGTATGACATTTGGGCGAAAGGCACATGCGCATTGGTGATATGTCAAACATAGGCGTCTCTTAAGCTGCCTTTTGTGCGCTTGAGATTTGGGGATTCGGGTCATGAACAAATATAGGGAGGACAAGTAACACGGGTAGTGGGAGTAGCACAAAAAATGTATTTTTAGCGCACCAACTAATAACGTGGGTCGTCGCGGGAATACGCATATTTTAGACTTTACCACTCTGTAACTCGAAAACCGTAAGTCTTTTGAAAAAATGTTCAAATTTAAACGTTTCCAGATATTGTCCTATCTTTAATTCGGCTGCAGATTTTTGATTTTCGAAATAAATGCCCCCTCTACCCCTTTCGGGACGTTTGAACGGAAGGAGATTTCGGATTTGAGTTTTTGCGAATATGGAACCATTTCTCAAGTCTCTTTTTTCAAATGAACCAAAAATCATCAAAATCGAAGTACGTTTACCGTTTGGGTTCGTCGGTCAAATAAATATTTTTTACAAAAAATTGGACCGACGTTATAGTTGATGCACTGAAAAGTATAAAATAATATTACTTATATTGGTGATGGTACTTTTGAAGTTGTGCAGTTGCAGTTAGATTGATAGCTTTTGGCACCAACTTCACAAGTACCATCACCAATAGAAGTAATATTATTTTATACTTTTCAGTGCATCAACTATAACGTCGGTCCAATTTTTTGTAAAAAATATTTATTTCACACTTTTGAGTGTAACATTAGTCCCGAAAATCGTTGAACGTTCACTATACCATATCAATGAAGATAATACTTATCCTATTACCCACGTATATTCATTCCTTGCTTGTAGTGGTTATTATTGAGATCTCAGAACATCGCGGCAGAAATACGCTTGAATATTTTAGTTGTTACCATTTAACACCGATTTAACTCGAAAACCGTAATTCTAAGGAAAAAATGTTCATTATAAATGTTGCTACAAATAATTATATCTTTCATGTAGTATCGAAAAATTTTCAATTTTCGAAAGAAATTGTCCTCTCCACATAGCAAAAATACATATTAAACATGCGTCTATCTCGAAAACCGTAACACTTTTGAAAAAATGTTCAATTTAAACGTTTCCGGATATTGTCCTATCTTTAATTATACCAACTCAGATTTTCGATTTTCGAGAAAATTCGCCCCCACCACCCCTTCGGGGGCGGTTTTCGGAGGGAAGGAGATTTCGGATTTGCGTTTTTATGAATATGGGACCATTTCTCAATCCCCTTCTTTCAAATGAATCCAAAATCATCAAAATCGGAGATCGTCTACTATATACAAGGCGCGCACGAACCAAAAAAAAAAAAAGCAGACAGTCGAATTGTATACCTCCTCCGTTCGGGGTTCGTCGGTCAATAAAAGGAAGAACACCAGAAAATGACAATAATAGTACATACTCACAACACAAGTTTTGATAAAAAGGGCTTCCACGGAGCAATGCCCACTTTCAAGGGTTTAATTTGACCTACAGGATGAAACGACCTCTGCTTATCTAGTTATTAGTAGGTATGTAAGTATTTTAGATCAGTGGTAGACAGTACCTAATATCTGTTTTTTTGCAACAATTTATAAATGGTCCTCAGCACTGAAGTTCTATTCTAAAAATATATTTTCTAAAATTTTAAAATTCCTCATTAATTATTGGTCCATCCATCATCCAGTGAAGTGGCAACATAACTAGTGAAATGGCTTATTGTGAATAATATTCAAAGTTTCAAACTAAATATAAATAAAATTGTCAAAAATAACACAGATTATGAGGTTGGAAATGAAAATACCCGAAATGCAGAAGTTGCAATATGCGCAAAAACTTTGGATTGAATTAAAACAATGAGGAGAACTGGAAAGCTTTTCAGCAAACTTTCCATATCCACAATTGAAAGGATTACAAGAAATTCTTGAGAGCGGCATCTACTTTATGAATATAAATATATATATATATATATATATATATATATATATATATATATATATATATATATATATATATATATAGGCACTTATATAAGCTTTTCGACAAAGTGCGGCTATATTAGGTTTAATTATCCATTAAAAATTGATGAGCATAGATTAGCATAGACTGTTGCCCTTGATTAATAATTTAGTTCAGAATTTATTATAAGGACAATGTGTTGGAGCAGCTAAGGACAAGTGGTGGAGGAGTAGGGGGGTATTTGAAATTAGTGGACTCTCTAGAGCTGCAAGCCACTGTTGTAGTCTAACGTTTCATACTTTCAAATTTCAAAATAATGAAACAGCTATGCAAAATCATTCCACCAATATGATTTCTGATTGGAAATTATTTTTGAGTAGGTATGTACCTACATAGAAGGCATCGGGTGATAGCTTATTCAATTATTTTCTTGTGATATTTGATATTCTAAATCAATCTATTTGTTTTTGAAAAAAATAAATAACCTGTCAGATACCCTATATATTTTGGTTTGAGAATTCAGCATTTCGAATTCTCATTAGAAATGTCTAACACTACCTATACTACCCTAAAAGAGTGTTGAAAATGGGACACCCTGTGGATAAAAATAGGAGCCTCTCATCATTCCGTCAGCAAAGACATGATCTTAAAATGTTGAAACATTTGTCTGTTATATTTTATTATTATTACTATTTGTGATGCAGCTGGTGTTGTTCCATCAATTAAAGTATGCTACATTACTAATTACCGAGGAACTTGTTAGTAACACTTGTCCTTAATTGTGCTCAGCGCTGAGCGCGGCTTACTTATATCTTTCTATACCATCTTCTTCCATTCAAGAGAGTTAATTCTTATTGATGATAAAGTGGTGTATAATTGATGTGGTTTAATCTTTCCAAATGTGTAACATACCATAAGCTCGCTAGACAATTCATTTTTTATGAATTTTTGTATGTATATAAATCTCCTACACTCTAGTTCAGATTCCTGCATTATTTTTATTTCCATTTTTTTGAAATTCACAATATCCGAGAATAGTGACGTTCTAGTTACTCACCAATAGGCTATTGCAAATGGAAAAAAATCTCAACATGTCTTTGCTACAGTCAAATGAGAATCAGTGGTTAAGTCATAAATATAGAATTTGTTCGGATGACCATTCAAATGATATTTTCTGTCATTAGCTGCAGAATTGATAATTTACGTGCAAAGTGATATTCAAACGAGATTTGGTATCCCTAGAATGCCGAAAATCCAATTTTGTAGATGACATTATTCCTATATTTATAAATATAATCAATTTCAGAATATTCAATTGATGAAACATTACGAAGTATATAAATAAGAACAACGATCAGAGCAGTCGAGGCAAATCAAATGGATAATTTACATAAAAGTAAGTGTATGCTGAATTTGAGACAAAAACTAATACAGCTTCCTTAAACAGAGTGATGGGTGCGACACCAACAATAAATTTGTAGGAGAAATCAGCATTTGGCTAACAGAAGAGCAGAAAATCACATAACGAGCGGATACACGTCCCTAAAGCTGCTAGCAGTGCAAAGTGAGCAGAATCCAAAATACATATTTGGTGCTTGTAGCACACATTAGATGCTCATTGAGTTCAGTATTCCGAAATTAATTGCTCTAATAGTTTTTTGGAGTATGACAGCTTTACTAGCTTTAGACTAAAGCTAACACAGCAACCTTTAAAGTAAACTCTTTTAGAGTGAGAACTTCTTTTTTTAATGCTTGTAGGGCTAATTTAGTGCTAATTAAGTAATGCATTCTGAAATTAATTGCTCTTATAGTTTTTTGGAAAACGGCTGTTTTGTTTTTAAAACCCATATTTTCTGAAAAAAATCTTATTTTGTGCTTGTAGAGCTAATTTAGTACTAATTTGTGTGCTGTATTCCGAAATTAATTGCTCATATTTTTTTAAATGGCTGCTTTGCTAGCTTTAGATCTGAAGCTAGAATATTAACATTAAAAAACAACTTTTTGAGATCTTCTGTTTTAGTGCTTGTAGGGCTAATTAAGTGCTGTATTCCGAAATTAATTGCTCTTATAGTTTTTTTGAAAATGCCTGCAATGCTTTTAGAAATAAACTTTTTGAAAGATTTTTTGGTGCTTGTAGAGCTAATTAAGTGCTAATTAAGTGCTTAATTTCGAAATTAATTGCTCTTGTAGTTTTTTGGAAAATGAGTGCTTTGCTTTTAGAAATCAACTTTTTTGAGAAAATATTCTTCAGTGCTTGTAGTGCTAGTGTAGTGTAGTGCTGTATTCAAATTAATTGCTCTTGTATTTTTTGGGAAAATGGCTTTACTTTGAGAAATTTTAGATCTAAAGCTAGCAAAGCAGCCAGTTTTCAAAGAAAACGATAAGATCAAATAATTTTGGAATATAGTACTCAATTAGCACTTGATTACCTCTACAAACATTAAAGAAAAAGTTCTCAGAAAAGTTGATTTTCAAAGGTTGCTGTGCTTAGCAAAGCAGCCATTTTTCAAAAAAATATAGGAGCATATAATTTCGGAACACAGCACTTAATTACCTCTACAAGCCCACAGAAGAAGTTCTCAAAAATATTTATTTTTAAAGGTTGCTGTGGCTATCTTTAATTTAAAACTAGCAAAGCATTCATTCCCCAAAAAACTATAAGAGCAACTGATTTCAGAATACAGCACTTAATTAGCACCTAATGTGCGCCTCCAAGCACCAAATATGTATTTTGGATTCTACTCACTTTGCTCTGCTAGCTTTAGGAACGTAGCGGATACCGCTTCTAGCATACGTCATCCTTGTCTGCCCCGAAAAAATGCTTCGAAATACAATTGATTGATGGTGGCGCCCCCGACACTTGGTGAAGGAAGCTGCATTGGTTTTCGCCTCAAGCTAGACCAAATTGTCAATGCGCATGCACACCCATTCATCTAACGAAAACGGCCCATATACCTACCAATAAAGTGTCAGAATTTTATCGCAAGATTTAACTCAGTGCCAAGGTCAGGGATATAAAGCTATTCAAAGAAACTCAAAATAATTTTTCATAAGTAGTCAAATAGTTTTTTATTAAATGTTTATGGCAAAATATTATCTGCTCAATAGAAGCAATGATTATAGAAGATGAAAATTCAAAAAACAAATCTTCTATGAAACATTGAACACTTTTTTGAAAGTGTTCGAGAACGAATTTATTCAACAATCCTATTCTCTGAAGTATCTAAGTATTTTCATTCATGCTGATCTCTGTATCGTTATAAATTACGCTATTTTGACTCGACTATAAAACGTTTTTGAGTTGAAAGCAAGACGCTTTGCTTCAATAGTAACAGTCCTGTCGCAGGATCAGTGTGGGCGTATCTATTGACACTTTTCTAGTAGCCAATAGGAGCAGGTCATCTGTTACCTTGGTTACCCTTTGTCCTTAGTTCTGATAAAACTCCAGCCTTGCTCCTTTTAGTCATTTTGCTCGAATTGAGACTGAGGTAGAAGGATATATAGGTATACCTATATATATATATATCCTGGACAAAAAGTTATCCAGACACAAGATTAGATGTATTGTGTCAAGCGGATCTCGTCTCCCATTGTTGCGATCTACCTTACCGACTTCAGGATATCCGGATATAAGGTATAAGGAGCGATTCAATTTCATAATAAAGGATAAAATGAATCTTGTTCTTGAAACCCTCATTTAAACTATACATTCTTGCGTAACATTGATATTGATACATTCGAGATAATAATACTAGGTAAGTACCTATACTCATTAAATTCTACATAAATTGATTCTAGGAATTACGAATACAAGCATTCACCTTCTAAAACTTAACAAGAATTTTGTATATATTTCATCTCAATTTTTTTTAATTAAAAATGAACTACTCATTTATTTATTTCATTAATAGATGTGGCAATAATTTCAGCAACTGTAGGTAAGCTAGCTATCACCCTGTATATGAGATGAGATGCTCAGAACGACAAACTTTTCAATTAAGTAACGGATTATTGAAGCATTCCGTCCCCTTTCAGATTAAGAAGCAAATATTAAGGTTGTTCAGCGGGGATTTCACGACATACTTTGATCAAATTTTTGATGGCATTTCATTGCCGTACGTATATTTGCCACATACAGGTTTCGGTAGATACCATAATATATAAATGCCAGATATATATATTATTCTGTCTGTCTGACCTGCGAAGCTATACATTGATTCTGAAGCAAAAATAAAATGAAAACACAGCCATTAGCATAGCCGAATTCGTATATGTTAATTGTCCTTTGTTCTTTAAATAGAAAGGACATTAGTTGACCTATTTTTATACCTTTGACTCTATCAGTATGGCTTTTTCTGGTGTAATTAACTCGTGCCTTTAATAAGATTGCAGTCCCTCTGTCTAGATGACGGGCATTCTTAGAATACGTTACCTCTATAACGATTGTAGATAAAAGGTTTTTTTGCTTCAGTATTGTTTGATATTGCAAAGATGTTTACTTCAAATTTAACATTTTTATATATGTACAGTTAATCGAGTTTGATAAATAGGAAAACTAGTAAAAACTGTATGTATTATTTGAAAACGATATATGCAAAAAACGGCTCAGTGCGAGATGGACTCGCTCACAAATGGTTCGTTACTATCCGTTACTATTCTATTTTCATTATTTGTTACATACAGTACAAGAAAAATACAGTGATTATTAAGGTCGAGCAAAAAAACGCCTAAAAGATCATGTTATTTTTTGACCGACCTCCCAAACGGAGGAGATATACAATTCGGTTGTATGTCTGCATGTTTTTTTCGTAATTTTCCCCAAACGACAGAATTAAAGAAAATTCCATAGCCGGAAACGTTTAAATTGGACATTTTTAGAAATAATCATAAGTTTTCGCGTTACAGTCTGAAATACGTGTTTCAGCTATGTGGAAGGGTCAAATTTTTTCGAGAATCGAGAATTCGAGATTGAAAATTTAAAAAGGGTATTATATCCGAAAATGTTTAAAACAAATCATAGGTTTTTCAGTTACAGCAATAGTAAATTCTGAATTATATGTACGCTATGTAAAGGAGGCATTTTTTTCGAAAATGTGTATTTCCGCGATGTTTTGAAATCTCTGAATAAGTATGAGTAACGCGTTATCTTCTTTGATGAACGATGAATAATTTTGATGAGTAATGAGACACTTAAAGGTGTGAAATAAATATTTTTTACAAAAAATTGGACCGACGTTATTAGTTGGTGCACTGAAAAGTATAGAATAATATTAATTCTATTGGTTTTAGTACTTTTGAAGTTGGTGCCAAAAAGTTTCAGTCTAACTACAACAGCACAACTTCAAAATTACCAATACCAATAGACTTAATATTATTTTGTATTTTTCAATGTACCAACTTATAAAATCGATCCTATTTTTGTAAAAAAATTGTGAAGTCGGTCATCACAGCAAATTTCTCAAAACTGCTTAATCCTTTTTTCCTCCCTAAAACAAATACTTGACAGCTATTTTGGAATAGCGTGATTTATTAGTGCAAAGGGACGAGATCTTCTTTTTTTGTTTTATCCCAGAAACGTCTGCTGAGAGATACCTTATGCACGATAGGCTTATACCGAAAGGGCAAATACTCCTGGATACGTAATAAGATTAGGGCGATTGTGGAGCATGGATTTTCCACACCACAGAGGGTGACGGGCAAAAATACACATTTTTCCAATTCAAAATAAAACGGTGGATAAAAGTCGGATTGCCTCTTGTGGCAGGTGACAATTTGGTACCTACGGCTCTTAAGAGCCTGTCCCATTTAATTTAGATTGTCTTGATCGTTGAGATGTTGGAGTATAGAAGCCCCTTAGGATTTTATTTTTTTTCGGATACTTTATGCACTTGACTTGCAGCTCAGTAGGAATAGGGGAGTAGAAGTGGATGGACTATTTTTTTTTCTCTTTTCTTATAGGTATCGAGTGATGTTCATTTTAGTTCAGTCAATAAAGTGGCGTGATAACTGAATTCTTCACCATAGATGAGAAAACGTTTAAGTAACTTCTTTAGATGCGGATATGTAGGTAGTATAGGAATTTTAAATATTTATTTGTGTTTGCCGGTTTAATGCACGCGATTTTGAGGATCCTTCTTTCATTGGATCTGTCCAAGGTACTGCCGAAGATCATAGAACAGTTTTAAAAATAAGTGATCATGCCTATTAAAAATACTTTTGTTTTCAATATTACAAAATGCTGCGCAACTTTTCAAATAACTTTATCGTTGGTACGGTGACAGATTTCGATTTACCCTCGTATACGTATATATAATATAATATGACAATAATTGCGGTTCGATTTAGAACGACGCAAGCTTCATGGTCAATGACTTTTCTTCAATCATCTCTACCCCAACAGTTGGAATTTAAAGTTGAAAAGAGGGCAAAACGAATGGTGTCAATCAATAGATTATGTTTCTTTGTTAACGTGAGTCAAAGGTTGAATACTGATAAAAAGTTCAATTTCCTTCAGCAAGCATGTTATGTGATACGATTCACCTTTTCGAGAAAAAAAAAGCGCTTTTGGAAAAAACATTCAATTCTATTTTTAATATTTCTACCTATTTTAATCTAGTTAGTTTGTCTCATTGATAATTTCACTAATTTGTTTATTCTAGAGATTCATAATTAGATTTTATCCGAATAACCTTATTCATACTCATTTTCTCAATTTCCTTAGGAAATTTCTAGAATAGAAGATAATCAAGAAAAGGCATATTTAAAACTTGATATAAATACCTTTTGAGGGTTTCTCGCATCCGATACATACGGAAACCTAAGAGTAACAGGATGAAATGTTTTGGAAATGTTAGATTTCACCATATTTTTATAAATCAAGCTCAAGGTCACACTCAAAGAATATTATTGACGTTTGACATTGACATACCGAATAAACAGATCTGTCTTTATCGTGTAGATAAAGAGTTTAGAAATTTAGGTCGGGGGTAAATGTTAAATGCTCATGCGTAGTTCCACTTATCGGAACCATACCTATATGTTTTTTGCATAGGTATATGAGTAGCTATGGCCTCAAGTTCCAATAAAGATTTCTTACATTATTCTATGGATTAATTTGGAATTAATCTATCTATCTATGAGATCAGTATTGAACTTTGCTTCCGAAATGGGTATGAATTCGAAATTTCAGGTCTCAACTTTTTCCACTTGACCAGAAGTAATGAGAAACTATTTAAAAATCTTTCGAATAAGGTTTGGTTAACATGCAATGGGAATATTTCCGAAACATTTAGACCGGGGAATTTTGTTGTGTTTGTTACAATAATTTGTCATGTTATTTTTTTCGTGTTCGACCATTATCTAATAATAATTGTGTTGTTCAATACTGTGTAAAGATTTGCTTCAATTAGTTAGGGCTATTTGGGTCAAGGAAGTGGCGCCAAGCTTGTTGCTCAGAATCCAGTGGCGTGGGACTCATGTATCTATTATAAACCTACTGATAAACAACAACGTTAAGCAATAATATTTGTATCAAAATCTAATGCATTGGAAATGACAGTCTATTAAAAGTAGCAATTGAAGTTTTCTGCTGATTCAGTTCCATGCAGCAGTATTGTTTTTTGATAAATTTTAGCGATAACGTTGCTAAATTGTCTCCCGCGCATTTTACCACGAGATTATTTATTACACAAAGGAATTTAAAGCCTTTTCGAAACATCCTGCTTCAAATATCGATATCGAGTAATGTTAAATTTTATACACCTAATTATAAATTACGTAAGGAAAATTTGGATTAGACGATTTCTTACAATTAATTGTGGATAGTTTTGAGTTTTAAATAAAACACAAGAGTTAATCTGCGTGTGCAGTAGCCCGTATAGTAGTTGTTTTCCATCATCATTATATCCGAAATTATTCTCTATTTCCTACGATCAAGTATACCTATATCGATGTGATTGCTATTCATATGTAAAAACCCAATAATGAAAGTTTGTCCGGCTAAGGTATATAGGTAGATATACTACCCTCTCCCCCAGCAACCCCCCTTCCAGCTACTTTCCTCCCATAAAATCGGCCACTGAACAAAAGAACACATACAGAAAAAAGGGTAACAACGGCTAGCTCTCCAGCAAGCCACAGTCATTTTTGATGGCATTATTATCTCGATGGTGGGCCGGTGCTTTTAAGATTTTAATATTTAATGCGAGCGAGAGGATCGAAGCTAATAACTCTTAAAGTACTTATTAGGAGTTGAGTCTCATCATTGGCATGGGGTTTCTATTGTGTCTGCGCATCTACTTGTTGAGGTCTGTCGCTCATCATTATTATTCAGCTGGCATTGTGAATGTTGAACTGTAATTATAAACAGGGTTTATTTACTTTTGTTTAACAATCATTTTTTCTTACAATCATTATTATAGAAGAAGACGATATACCTAGTTGCAATATGAAGTCATAGAATATCTAAAATACAAATTCCAAAATTAGTTTTATGCCATATATATGGACAGCTCATATTATTTATTTATCGAAAGAAAAATATTAAATAAAACAAACGGCATAATTATATAATGTATTTAAAGTCTTCTTTGATGAGTGACCAAGATGTGCACAGTATGGATCGTGAATATAACGTATTTGTTAGGGTAAATTCTGCCACCTATTGGTGAGTAGTCGATACACCTCAACTGAATCTACAATTGAGGACCAGAAAAATTGAATCATATTGCAGTTTTCTATATATATATTGTCATCTATTGGCAAGAAGCGAATAGACTAAGTTTTGAATATGCTCCTCAACACCTTTCTTCATCTGAGATCCCAATACAATATATATTAAAATATATATACATATATATATATATATATATATATATATATATATATATATATAATAATATATATATACACATATATTTATATATGTATACAATTTCTGTTATCCTAATAAGAAGTTAGACATTTTATATATATTGTTAGTCTCTTCAAGTATGAAAAAATAAGGTAGGTAGGTACATGGGAATCAATCACCGTTCAATCGTAAATAAGTCAATAAATAGAAAAATTAAGATATTCCTTTCATCGAACTTTCAATTAATATTAACATAATAACTGTAACAAAATGAATGCGTTGAGCAAAACGCCTAATTCTGACAATAAATCTGTTTCGTTTGTATTGAATGATTTATTTATTTTGTAGCATAAATACTTTCCTCAAAAACCTGTTGATGAAATAAGATTTATAGTTATATAAATATTTTTCCGTCTAAACTCTTCGAAAATGTTTCTTTTTGGCGTTTTATTACTAGATACGGTTTAATATGAACATTCAGCTTATAAAAGAAATTGAGGAATAAATAGAAAAAAATATTCAATTGAGAAAGTGAGATTTATCTTGATAAAATTCTTTACTAGCAAAAAGCACCATGCCTGAGCAATTTATCATATAATAATGTTAGTATAGCAAGTAAAGCAACATTTTGAGAGCTACCTTAAAAATCTATTCTATTGGAATAGATTGTCTGTGCTTATGCTCTTTCTGATAAGTACCACTAGCGGCTGGCGGCATATGTAATAGAAAAGATTGAATAAATGAAATCGCCTATTGTGTATTTTGGAAGAATTAAAATTAAAATTACTAGGGTTAGACAACTAACAATTCAAGTCACGACTAGCGACATCTGTCATGGAGAAGTTTGAATAAATGGAATCGTCTATATGTCGAAGAAAATTCCAGGATAATTGATATTGGAAATTTCTAGGGTTAGACAACTAACTATACAACTCTGTTTAAATAATTCTAATGACCGAATTCACCAGAACCAAATATTATATTATTCTTCTTTGATGGCGTCAAAGATAATTGACTTCCATTATCTTTGTTGGCGTCTATAATAGTGAATGAATGGTTGTCTAGCTCTATAGATTTTGAAACCAAACTAGAGTTCCTTGAAAAAAAGAATAAATGATTTCATAATTATTATTCGATGCTTTTTCGTACTTCCATAACTCAAATCACAGACTCAAATTATATATTATTTTTATCTATAAGTATTAAAATTAGATTTATAATAATTGTATCAAATCCTAAGAACCTTACACAGCGCCATCTATCCTTAAGAGAAACTCATCACAAATATACGAATCAGTGTATGGTGAAGGAAACATTTATAATTTTGGAAATCAATAAGAACATTTGAAATTCTATCGGAAGAGGGCACCGTGATAAAAAAATCTATTTATCTCTGTATTCATTAACATAGACATCGATGTCTATTAATAGTTATTAACCTCCTTCAATACCTCTTTTCCTGATGGAAAAGAGGAGGTCGCGAATCCAGCGTTCGTGTCCAGTTCCGCAGGTAAAGATGGATGAGTGATTGATTGAGTTCAATCTGGATCAGAACAAAGATCTGGATCACTGATCCGGGTCCCAGATATCAACAGATCTTTGGCTTTTTAAGATCCAGAGAAGTAAGATCTGACAACTTGGACAAGGTCGCGACTTGATATCGAAAGCTGACGACACGGTTAGGCCAGTTAGGCAGTAGATATATTATTCCCTGGTTAGGCGTTAGGCCATAGCGGCAGAGGTTCTACCACGATTAAAGCATTAAAAGTACCACAGACTATTAATTCTATTAAATTTTTCATACTACCCTAGTATATTTTTTTAACTTTTTATTATTTTACATATTTTCATCAATATACTTACACCACTAAACAGTATTATTACTTGCATATAATTTGAATCATCAACTAACGACCCCACCAATGAATTCGAATCTCATTGGTCCCATTCAGAATTTTCGATTACGGACTTAAGACCCTGATCGACGAACGAGTAAATCCGCGGTTTTATGGCTCACCGGTGAGGCTCGCCGTCGATCAGGCTGAAAACATCGCGCCGCGAATAAGCTCGTGGCTCTTCACGTTTGTCTGATATTTTGTAGGCGAGCCAGACACGCTACAATAAGGGGATCGCCGAAAGGGACAGCAGCAAAGATAAGAGTTACTTTCAATTATTAATATACAATATATACGGAAAAAATATGTTTCAGATGGATTTTCCACATTATAATCGGGAATGTATTTTAGAATTAATTTATTGTTACCGATACCATCCTTGTCTGTGGAATACTATACGGAAAGATTGATTATAAAAATTAAAAATCGAAGGCATACAATCAGTTGTTAGAAATTGCCATAAAATACATAGATAGTAAATATAACCATCGACCAGTTAAAGAAAAACAATTGCAAACCTTGCGTGCGTGTTATAGAAACGATAAGAATAAAGTGACAGATAGGAGAAGAAGGGGTCATGAGGAAGACGAAGTATACCACCCGAAATTGTGATATTACTACAAAGAACTGGAGTTCTTGACCAAATTGAAAGTATTGACAGTATTCTGCTTTTGTATCAAAGGTGTCACCAATAATAATAATTGGTTGTACATCTCTTCAGTCCGCTGGCTCAGTAGACAGACAGCTCTTTTGACCAACGAACCCCGAACGGAGGAGGTATGGACTTTTAGAAGGCATCTAGGAGGAGGTATACAATTCGACTGTCTGCTTTTTTTTGTTTGTTCGCGCATTGTTTATAGTAAACGTACTCCGATTTTGATGATTTTTGATTCATTTGAAAAAGGAGACTTGAGAAATGGTCCCATTTTCATAAAAACTCAAATCTGAAATCTCCTTCCCTCCGAAAATTCGAGATGCCAAAATTAAAGATAGGACAATATCCGGAAACGTTTGAATTGAACATTTTTTTCAAGAGTTACGGTTTTCGAGATACATTCATGTTAAAATCTCACATATGTGTATTTCTCTCGAAAAATGAAAATCTCTTGGTACCATATGAAATATAGAGTAAATAGGTTATATGAAAGACAATAATATTTGCAGCAACATTTATGATGAACAATTTTTCCTTTGAGTTACGGTTTTAGAGTTGAGCGGTGGTAAAATGGTTAAATCTAAAATACCTAGGTACTTGTGCATATTTCCGCAGCGATGTTCTGAGATCTCTACATAATAACAAGTACAAGCAAATAATATACGTGGGTAATATGATAAGTACTATCTTCTTTGCTATTAGTGAATGTTCAACGGTTTCCGTGACTAATGTTACACTCAAAAGTGTGAAATAAATATTTTTTACAAAAAATTGGACCGACATTATTAGTAGGTGCACCGAAAAATACGAAATAATATTAATTCTAGTGGTGCTGGTAAAAGCACAAAAATTGGTATAATTTCGAGTAAAAATAAAATTATTTAGCTTTTCGTTGTTCAAGGAACAATGGTTAGTGCCATCGATAAAAGCAGAAAACTTTGTATACATTTTGACAAAGCTGATGTCATCTTATGAAGCCTACCAACATAGTGTGGATTCATGCAGCATCATGTAAGAATTATCGAGTAAAAAGTATCAAATAACAATTATCAATTAACAAGTATAGAAATGTAGCATTCATGCACTCAAATTAAGAATTAAGAAGGAAAAAGTAAGCATGCGCGCAAGTATGACATCCGCGGTATTCATTTTCAAAATAACCTCTGTCCCCGCTGGATAACTGAAAACAAGTGTTTAGAATTCCAAATTTTCAATAAAAATGGAAGATACCAAATGATTTTTCAAGGTACCCAAAGAAATATACAAATATTTCAAAAAGTGAGGTTATTTACATCATCGGCCTGACCAATCAGCGTTCAGCTCGTAAAATTAAAGTAAGAAAGTTAAAAGTTGGCCAACTTCTACTTCTTATTCGTTAATTGATAATTGTTACTTGGCTGCATGAACACTCCCATTGAAAAATAAGAAGTTCAACTTTTTTTTGTACCTAATTGTTAATTGTTACTCGTTAATTTGGGCTGCATGAATCCACACATAGTTCAAATATTATCTACTAAGTATTCTGTAAAAAAAGATTATGGAGCTTTCAAAAATGATGCAAATTAAAAATACTTATTAATTAATATTAATATCTACACGAAGCATTCCTTTAGTAGGCCGTTTATTGAAGTAATATTTATAAATGCAGACTAGGACCGACTTCATTCGATGTTGTACTAAAAAGAATGAAATACCTACTTTCACATAATGTGGGAAACACGAAAAGTAGTTGCAGCAAATAATCTTCTACAGTTGATAAAACATCTCTTGGCAAAACCTATGATTTCTATCTACATTATATATATGTATGTTGTTATTTCATACATTTTGAAGCATCTAATGAAGTCGGCCTTAATTTTTTTAAGGTACCTGTAAACTTGAAATATGGTGAGTTAAATTATTTCGATTCAAGATCATTTCTAGGACTTTACAGCACAAAGAAGCAGTAACATGAATAAATTAAAAGTTAGATACTTGTACATACCTAGGTGTGTTTGAACGAGTTCTGTAAAAAGAAAGAATTGCATGTTTATTATAACTTGTCGCTTTCATTTTATTTTAGGTAAATTTCCAAAAACGGAACACAAACAAAAGATCCAATAATTTACAGTTAATAAATAGCAAAGTCAATAAAAAACTATTGGTTTTGATTACCTACCTACTTAACCAAACATTACAAGGTAATGATTATTCTACATCAAAACCCTTGAGTCCTCAAACCATTCAAAGCATTTCAGGAACACAGTAAACTTTCAAGAGCTTTTAGCAGTGATTTATCTGTTTGCTATTATCTGTCATGTAACAGCAGTGGGTGGTTTATACACAGTTTTTAACAGGTGTTCTAGACACGTCCATTCACACACCATAGGCGTACCGTAGGGGTGGTTATTTTTAAATAAATTTTATAAATTCTAAAATACTATAAATTAATTAGTGTGGGAGTATAATAGAGTCACTGATGTGAGTATTATGGCCGCATCTAAATGAATAAAGCAATCTACTAAAGCTTCCTTTTAAGCGGAACTGTAAGTAGGTATTTTGCTGTAAGTGTGTAGACGTGTTTTTGAAATACAACTTCTTTGGCCGTATGACTGATTTTTCAAGGTCGCGTCACGACACGTTTTCTGCAAGAGAGATAAAAGATGACATGGATGAGATGGATTGAATGTGTGAGTTATGTACAATGTACGTAGTGTTGCCAGATAAGACGTCCACATTTTTATTATAAAGGCTACTTTATATCGGCAAAAAAATCGGGAATTTAAGAAACTGTGAAATTTTTCTTTCCAGGTGAGGATGTTATCGGTGTTATATAGTGGAGTAACTATTTAATCAAATTAAATTGAAGTGTTGCATCATACCCCATTCCTCAAGGTTTCGTAGTGTAGTGGTTATCACGTCTGCTTCACACGCAGAAGGTCCCCGGTTCGATCCCGGGCGGAACCATTTTTTTTTCATAGAATAAATTCGTTAATATAAATAATTTGGTTATGCTGTAAATTTTTTAAATATTTCTCAAGATTTTTCCCGCACAATAGGCAAAAACCAAAAAAATATATTTGGATCATTACTAAGCAGAATATACGGAAGAAGCGAACATGCAGACACAACAAAAACAAAAATATGGTCGAATTAACACCATTTTACTTTCATACCGCTAACCCAAGTAGCTATGTTTACGTTTCAAGGTTACCTGAGTAAAAAAACATATTTTCAGCCATTGGTTTGTCTGTGTCAAGATTATCTTGGGCCTACGGATGGACCGCTTATGTTATTTTCTTTTTTGTTTTGTACTGCATCGATGCCACTCGCCTGTGGTACAATATGTGCACCATGCTTGCAGCAGTTACTTCGCCATAGTTAAGGAACCTGCTTTGGTGAAAACTCTTGCGCGAAAACAACTCTATAACGTTTTTGCCCAAAGCATGATGCTAGAAGTCATCATCTATAAGGTACAACTTGGAGAAAAAGCTGAAAAAAATATGCTCAAATTATATTTCATATTTTCTTGCTGTTTATCCATAAACTGACTAAACGGTTCATTCTACTTAAGTCAAAATACAGTATGTCCAATGTTACCTAGGCAGACTAAAAATACTTCGAAGCTAATGATGTTTTCGAGATAGAAACACCAAATGTCAAATTTCTGGTACATTATTGGTGCGTTTGTAAGTTCGGCTAGGTTCCTTAAACACAACGATTGTTATGTTTTGTAACTCGAAATCATCATAAAACTGTCGAATAAGAAACATATGTCATTCCAAGGGTTAACAATAATTTTTGACACATGTCAGTAATCCAACAATGTCAACAATTGAATATTGTCAAATGATGAATAATAAAAACATTACTAAATCATATAAACTAGATGAATAGATAGAAAGAATATAGTAGCTATATAAAAGTTTTCTTAATTCATTTTTAAATAATTGAAATATTTCACTTGGTACCCCACACATTTGAATATCATATGAAAAATATTTCACAATTCTTCATACATCATCAATGTCTCCTCCATTTACAATAATATCTTGTGTTTTGAACCTACCGCAAAATATCAAAGATTGCAAATGAAAATTTATTCCATAAAAAAATATCATTGCTGCGAAACGATTAGCTGGAACACAACAAAATCTCTTGGCCATATCGTGATATCATTTCGAAGTTGGTAAAATTGTGTAACACATGGTCATATTATCTTTTTCCCACACGGCTCAACGTATAGGTAGGTGAGATTTTTGAAACGCACGCCGCGATATAGGAACCATGGAGCCATTAAGTTGTAATTGGTGTCGGAGAAATACAATTTTCAATCAACGATCATAATATGAGAATAATTCACAAGTATTCACGTGAATTTCAGCATTCTCACCGACCTTGTGAAATTGAAACCCCCAAAATGTGACTCCGTAGTTGATTTGCCCAAGATTAGTCCAGGATGGCTCACCGTTTGAAACAAAGTTCCTCTACGCGGCATGCGGTAGTAATTAACTTGCAGAAATCGTAACGCGTTATGCGCCATTATCAAATGAAATTCGGATTTGGAGAAATAAATATCGTATCCATCTATGAGTTCCAAAACATACCCTTGACTAACACCGAAATGCTTTGGAAATGTTAGTTTTTATATAAGAAAAAGACACCAAACTTTTTATTTCTGAATCGGTGTTCCTCACGGGTATGTTCCAATTCTAACATTGTGTATAGTGCTTTAGCACAACACCTATGTTTTGTTTCTGTTTTTTGCCTTTTTGTAGTAATTACTTAGTACTAGCACGTTGAGCGCCACCATACAATCAGAAAATCTAGACCAAAAAAATCTTTTCTTATATTTACTTGTTTTATTTTGGCTTGAAATTATTTTGAGTACAAGTTGAATTGAAAAATTATTTTGTTACTGAAATAGATCATTTTTTCTGTGTGGCATACGTTATGTGCTACTCATGCCACGTGGCCCAGCTGCCTATGTTTGATTCAAGGGTCACGGGGCACATAGGCTACGCCACACCCATTGAGACTTGACACATTGTATTAGCTCGTTGATCATCAAACTGGAACA
Source organism: Crioceris asparagi (assembly GCA_958507055.1). NCBI lineage: Eukaryota > Metazoa > Arthropoda > Insecta > Coleoptera > Chrysomelidae > Crioceris > Crioceris asparagi. The sequence goes on along the minus strand of OY293833.1, from coordinate 14,544,093 downwards.
ACAGTATATTTGAAAAAACTTTTCATGGCTATTCCAGTTCATTTCAAAATTAGTTAAATTTAATTATTTTAAACCTCTTCCATTAGTAGGATTTCGCCAGAAAAAATATATATTTACAATACTATTCATTTATATTTGATTCATTAAATTAAAAAAATTAAATCATTTAATATTTAAATTATTTTTGGATGACCATTTACCAAAGTATAATTTACTGATGAGAAATAAAATGTTCTAGAAACGTTTTTATAGATTTAAAGTTTTTTGTATCGCCTAATTATTTTATTATTATTATTAGTATAGGCTTAGAAAATATTTGAAAATTATTGCCAAACCGGTATAATAAAGGGCAAAGCTATATAGGGCCCCACAATCAATTATTCGGAATATATAGAATAAAAACTAAAAATCTAGCGGACCATAATGACTGACTATTTGATTGAGCAATTCTTTTTCATACTCGCCATGTTACGAAGTCAAATAGAATCGACTGTAGTGTGGCACAACGTATATGCCACGCGGCTCAGTGGGGGCAAATAAGATGCGGCACAACGTGCGTGCCACATGTACTTAACGTGCGTTCGGCTTCTTGGCAAGGGACAAACTAATTCCACATACTCACGATTCGGGTTGATGTACGTGGAATGGAATGAAGTGGAGAATCGTTCACCTTTAAGCTGCTCAAATGGAGTCTCTGATGAACAAAACCGCCAAAAAAACGTTACTAGAGCCTCACTAGAGCATTGTCCGGATTAAAAAGAGTCTTCCAGGGTTGTCTTCGATTCTAAATGCTTAAGCAAACATTATTTTTGAAATATAAATAGCTATTATGTGAAAACGATTTTAAACCATGTTTCCGGTGTCAAGGCTTGAAGTCCCACTATAGCATGTGTGAGAAAAATTGCAGCACGTCCGAAACAATTAAAAAAATCAATTTCTGCATCAGCAGCTCACAAACCTTGTGATATGATAAATGATGCTGTCTGAGCGACGCTTACCCCCGCGTTCAAAACGCGTAATAAGGGTGGTAAAATGGTAAAGAACCGCTCATAATAGGAAGTGAAAAGGTGTGATGATGGATGTTGAAGTGGAACACAGGCACGCGATGTGCCAATCTGAGTCGAGCACTGAGATGAAATAGGCGGAGCTTAAGCAGAGAGGTGTTAGATCTCTCCTAATGGACCACCGTCTCTTTATATTATAACCTACCTGTGCTTGTGGTGATAATGCCCGATTGCTTATCTCCTTATATCAGTATCACTACATTGTCTGATAGAGAAAAAAATGGAGATGACAAATACCACAAACAACACTACATCTAATACAACAACTGTTGATAATAATAGAATTAACATCAATGATAAAGATAATAATAATGATGCAGATGATGACAGCAATGTGGATATTATATCTACTCAATGTAGTGAAGATAATTCAAGTGAAGTGAGTGCATGCATTATCAAGAACAACAAGTTTTCCATTGACAGTATACTAGGTCTAAGTGATAAGAAATGTGAGGTGAATAAATATAATTTGCAAAGTGATAAATTTGTAAATAAAAATAAAGTGAGGTGCGTGAAACCAACACCAATATCAGCAGTTGTGGTGCCAGAAAATGCAGGTTTGTTTGTACCTACCCCAAAAAAAAAATATTAGGTTTCCTATCTATACGAAATTATAATCAAATTGAAAGAATTAGCCAAGTTTGTTATTGGGCATTAGGAATCGGATATGTAGTTTCAAAATGACGACTGTTCAAACATTTAAAAAAGTTATCAAAAAAAGCGCCGTTATGTAAATATCATCAAAAATAATTGGTTATAGATATAATCAGAGCCTACAACTTTTGTTTGAAGCAATTTTTCATAAATTGCACAGAAGAAATAAATTAATAAAATAAATCATAAAACCGGAAGCCTTTCTGTGGATTCAAATTTCATAGACAGAAATAAAATTAAATGCACTAAAAATTTAAAAAAACAGGGCCCGTTGACAATGAAAGGGTACACTTCATACTAAAATGAGAAAAGATTTTTATTTTTATTTGACGATTTTTTCGAAAGAAAGTTTTGACAACATTTCTAAATTGAATCATGGCGTCATTGTCACATTCTTATAACTATGTATTGCCGCCATTTTGTTCGATTAAGCTTCTAAAAAGATCTGTACTGTACAGGACTGAATTCTTTACCAAATTTTATAAAAAAGACTAATAAATACGAACTTCAGAGAAAGTTATCATTTTGGTATAGCTGATTTTAAATGTATCTGGGTGAAAAAACAACATCATCGAGAAGATATAAGTATCAAGGATATACCTAACTGAGTTTTCTTACCGACTCCGAAAAAGATTAAGATGGGTATCCATACAATTCGATTGTAGGTTTGCTGTTTTTGACCGACGGGTGTACCCCTATATCTAAAATTAGACTATTAGTCTGATTCTTCTACTTTGAAGATTCTTTTTTCATTAAAATAGTTGTCACATCGAAAAAAAAGACATCCATCAAATCCGTCGGCCAAAAACTTGTTCCCAATGGGGGTCGAGGAGAATTTTTTTAATCGAAAATTTAAGAGAACAAAATTTAAGAACAGATGATATCCGGCTCCACATTTTTCAAAAACTTCAGCAAAACTACAGTACTATGTATGCCCAAGATTCTTGCCGCTATATTATGAATACAGGTGAAAGTTCAACAAATTTGATAAGATAAGGAAACATTGAAAAATAAAAAATCAAAAGTCATCTATAAGGGCATGACTTGAAAAGTACCAGCATCAATAGAATTAATAGTATTTGTATTTTTCAGCATACCAATTAATAAATTAGGTCTTATTTAATGTAGAAAATATTTGTTTCACATCTTTGAGTTTTATCATCCATGAAAATTGTTGAATGTTCACTAGTTATATTCAGTGATTTCAAACTATTGCGGCATCAATTTTGAACATAAATAGTTTAATTCAAACTGCATCTCGGAAACCATTTTGAGAATTTCCAATTTCAACGTTGCCGGATAATTTATACTTAGACATTACACTTGTTTCTATAATTGCGAAGTTCCTTATTCCTTGATATTTAAACCAATAATATTTATTTATTCCAATGAAAGAAGAATCACCAAAATCGGTGCACGTTTACTATGCCAATGGCATAAAAAAGCAAACATACAGATGAATTGCTTAACTCCTTTGTACTGACGAAGTCGATCCAAAAGAATCATCAAATCGCAGCTTATTTAGTATGCAAAAGAAGTGTAAATACCTACCAAAAAATGTACCGACTTTATTAGCTGGTGCACTGGAAAAATGCAAAATAATATTAATTCTATAGGTGCTGGTAATGTTGAAGTTGTACAATTGTAGTTAGATAGAAGACTTTTGGCACCAGCTTCACAAGTACCAGCACCAATAAATAGTATTGATATTATTTTGTATTTTTTCAGTGCACCAACAAATAGAGTCGGTTCAGTTTTTTGTAAAAAATTTTTATTTCACACTCATAAAAATCGTTGAACGTTCGCTAATACCAAAGAAGGCAGTACTTATCCTATTACCCACGTATATACTTTGCTTCTACTTGTTATTATTCAGAGATATCAAATTTTACCACTACTCTAACTTGAAAACCGTAAATCTTTTAAAAAAATATTCAATTTAAACGTTTCCGGATATTGTCTTATCTTTAATTCTACTGTTTCAGATTTTCGAAATAAATTGTCCCCTCCACCCCCTTCAGAGGCGGTTTTTGGAGGTAAGGACATTTTGGATTGAAGTTGTTATGAATATGGGACCATTTTTCAAGTCTCCTTTTTCAAATGAATCAAACATCATCAAAAAAGGAGACAGTCGTATTGTATACCTCCTCCGTTTGGGTTCGTCGGTCAAAAAAGTCGAAAGTTTTCCTAATGCAACCATTCCAACCATTTAATGTAAGAACTCATGTCATTTGAAATGAGCATATTATGTAAAGTGGGCACATTTTTAATTATACATCTAATTTGAGCACCATAATTACTTTTTTTCTGAGAAATCTATATAATATAAAGTTTGCAGTAAGGTAAATTTGAATCAAACCGGCTAAGTGCTAGTAGAACTCGCACATGAAGGGTTCCCTACCTCATGTCTGCCAATTACGATTCAAAAGATACAGCCATTATTAAGATTGAGCAAAAACGAAAGATTATTGTATTGAGATCACCTTCAATATTTAACATTATTTTGTTTCTATTATTTACTATAATAGCAGATACCAGCTATAGCATTACCTATTTACTTCCTATTAATGGTGTAAAGCCGGGTCCACATTAGTAAATAAATGCGTTGCGTTGAATGCCAAATTTGGCATCTTTTCCCACATAAATATTTGTGTTATGCGCCGTGAGGACAGGTACAGCGATTGTTAAGGTCGAACAAAAAACGCCAAAAAAATAACGTTTTTGTATGGGCTCCCTTTTATTAGGTAAATTTCTTATAGAAATGTACCTATTGCGATCGTTCTCACTTTTGAATTTCGAAAACATTTCAACGGCATGTTGTTATATGTCTATGGGAGGGTCCAAAAAAACTTTTGGTTCAAAAGTTTATATATACTTATTTTTGGGATATTACGAAATTTGTTAACCCGATAGATGTTGCGGTTTTGGAGGTATCAAGTTCAAATTTGCCACAAAAATCAATCCCTTAGAAAAATTATCAAAAAAGACCCGCTGTGTAAATATCATAAAAAATAATTGTGGGTTATAGATATAATCAGTACCTACAACTTTTGTTCGAAGCAATTTTTCATAAAATGGACAGAAAAAAATAATAAAGAATGGATGTTCAAATTTCATTTCAATCAATTTAGAGAAATTACCTTTCCGCTGACTACGGGCCGTCGGAATTTTTTCGATTTCTATTCTATTCTTTGGGTACCTACGGGAGCCAAGAAAATATTGCAAAATTATGTAATAAAATTTATTATAAATGGTTACATGTGTGCAAGAGCAAATAAAAATTTCTATTAAAAATATGTGGACTTTTAAATATTTATTTTGATGTCCATTACTGTATAAAATGTTCAAAAAATAATGAATGCGTTTTTTAAGTACATTCTATTTTGGAAGAGAACAAAAATTATGTTGTACACAGTTATGAATTGGAACATTTATGTTACAGCATAGAGGAAAGTCGCTTATTTTCGGACAGTTGCGGATAGGATATCTCGGATAGATAGTGAATTCGTAACCCGAATATGCGTTAACAGTGACTACTAGTAGTATAGCTTCGCCTAAGTTTGAGTGAAGCTACACCAGCACTTTCATTTCTGTAGCTTTTGAATTTTTCTGATTTTTCAAAGGCACAAAACACAGAAACTGGTCTCCGAATAATATGAAAATGGCCATTCAAGCCATAAGAAACAATGAGATGGGCCACCTGAAAGCATCCAAGGCATATTCAGTACCTAAGTCAACGCTGGAAGATTACGTGAAACGACATGTAGATATAGATTTGGAGAATCTATCAAAGTTCGTCGAAAACCAGCACTTAATGAGGCAATGGAGAGGGATCTCCTTTCTTACTGTTTATAAATAGACAAAAGATTCCATGGCCTGGGTTGTGCGACTTGCGTATCAGTTAGCATTAAAAAATGGCGTTAATCATTCAATCGTTTCCAATAACTGGATAGACAGGAAAAAATGGCTGAAGATTTCCAAAATTATATTATTTAGATTTTTTCTGTGTGTGCAATATATTATATTTTTATACCTATGAATATATTTAACAGAATTTAGCTCAGTTTATTTACCTACCAAATATAAATGTTATGTGTTCATAGGTGCCTAATTTCGGATAGCCAAAATAAGGTTTACAGCGAATTTTCGGACATCCAAAATTAAGAAATACCTAGATATATCCGAAATTAGGCTACCATTATTTGAAGTTGGAAAATTGCATAATTTAGCCTTTCATTATCTTGTGATAAACCTTTAAGGAATAAACATCGTCTTCAACTTCAAGGAATGCAACAGAGCTGAAACTGGACAATCTGTGTTTGTGCTAAGAAATGTTCAAAAGCTATCAGAAAATAGGCGACTTTCCTCTATTAACAACAAAAAAGTAAACTAAATAAAATACGTAAATGACACATTATATTCCCAATCAATTCCAGGTAATCTATACCAATCAATTTTGGAGCTGCAGGAGTACGGTAATAGACCAGATCATTTGCCACCAGATCCTGGACTAATGGACTATGTTTCTGATATCAAACTATCAGCATCATCCAACAACAGATCACATCACGAAACAGCATCATCAACATCATTCCTGCAATACCATCTGCAAGCCAATGCTGCTGCTACCTCCTCACCATCAATGGTCTATGCCAACTGGTTGAGTGCTTCATCAGAAGCTAAGAGCTCGAATCACATTTTCGCTCTGCAAGGTAACTAAACTTTTCAAAGTTTATTAGGTAAATTTCATATAGAAATGGTACCTATTGCGATCTCCTCCAATGACGGACAAACGGACGTATATCACACACTAGATTTAGAAGATGGTGAATAAATAGACTGAGAGTCTCCTAATAATAAACTGGTCCATCATTCCTGTGACAAGTGACTACCAGAAAGGTAAAGAACTAAAAAATAGGACCGACTTTATTTGTAGGTGCACTGAAAAATACTCATTGGTGCTGGTAATTTTGAAGTGGTGCAGTTGTAGTCAAATAGAAGAAGACTTCTGGCTTGGCACCAAACTTCAAAAGTACCAACACCAATAGGACTAACATATTGGAAATTGATGAAAATTATATAATATATAATATGTCGAACATTCTAAAATGGATAATTACGAACTTGCCCATTTTGAATGCTCTTATTCCAAAAAATGTATAACCTAACCTAAAAAGCCTGACAATGTCACGAACCAATTTCATCTTTATATGAGTTCATAAACTGTTCATATTCCATATCCCAAAAATTGAGTCCCGAACCTAAGAGAACTCGTGAAAATGAATGAAAGAATAATGATAAGGTTATTGTGCTGAAATGTATGGTCTGCTTGGAAAAAAAACTGTGGAAGAAACTCTCTTGGATTGTTCGAATTCAATTTCCATGTTTTTCTACATAAATAATATTTCTAAACACAACAGTTGCTTCCATCTCGTCGATTGATATAGGTACTATTCTTAATGGTTTATATCACGTCATATCAGATCTTCCCTATAGGAAATAGAAGTTCAGAAAAGTTAGTTCTGGTGAGCTAGCTGTCAATGGGAATATAATTCACTTTTTATTCATTATTTAGTGTTGGAGCGAAGGGTAATGACGAACACCTAAGGAAAAAACTTTATCTCTGAACAATGGTAGGTAATGGTAACATAAAAAGGAATCCTCCCTTTTGTAGGGCACAAGAAACTGAACATATCTTTCAAGATTATCGCAAAAACCCAACAAAAACAATATTCTGCTCTCCTGGGGGGTAACCCCGAACTAGTGTCGGTTAATAACGAACATAGTTTAAGTGTTTGAAAAATTAACAACAATCGCATCGGAAGTTCTCAGGACAATTAGAAACAAAGTTTGTGTACTTAACTCTCGCGAATTACACAAAGGAACCAAATTTCGTTTTTTCCAAACTCACCACACACCCCGCACACTTCACCTTCATTAGTGTTATTCTCCAAATTGCCAATGTCCACACCATCCAATTCGTCATCATACAAATTGACATCCTCTTCCTCTTCAATAGAAGACGATTCCAACACCTTGCATACATGTTTTTGCCCTTTTCGAGGAAAGTTTTTTGCCAACCTTGCTTTTTTGACAGGTTTGTTCCTGACTTGCATTGCTTCCTTATCTCGCTTCCCTCTTCTTTCTTCTCCAGGCCCGCCATCAAAGGAGTGGAAGTCAAAATTTCAGATTGTTGTTTTTTCTTTGTCCACGAGATTGAACAACACTTCGAGGCTTCTTGGGAAGTGGAACGATTTCCTCGAAAGAATGATTAGTAGGATTTTTGTTTGAGTCCTGAAAAGGTTCGATTGATGTCGGTTCAGGCGTTCGCATTTTGGAACAGCCTGGAATCGGTTCGTTTAAAGTCGGTTCAGGTGTACGCATTTTGGAACAACTCGGAACAGGTTCATTTAAAGTCGCCTGTCTACTACGTTCAGGGAAATCTCGAACGATAACGGCAAATGGTAAACAGGTGTTCGCCGAATGTAAATAACCGATTGCATTTATCATTACCAGATATAAAACTTGATATTTCAGCAAATTAAGTTATCTACCCTACAGCCAAAACATTTCAATATACTTCTCCACAATTAGTGAATTTGAAATCAAAAGAATAAGTGCTACATATCTCATCATAAGTCAAATCAACAATAGCATCTGGCAAATAACACATTCGGCTGTAGTTCACAGGGATGCTGTGGAAACTGAATAGGTACAGTTTCCTATAGACCTGGGCACATAAACTGTCGAGTTCATAGTCATTGCGTACACATAGAGATGGGGTAGATTAAAAATGTTAGCTGTCCGCAATTAGCCTTTGATCGTCATTACCCTCCGCTCCCAGATACCTTAAATTCAAATTGTCTCTAACTTACCTGGAAACGTACACAGAACAGGTGAAGTGTCATAATCAGTCTTTTTTTTAAATTATAATACAGTGTGAGTCAATACTATAACGTTTATGCGCTTTTTAACACAAGAATTTTAATATTTTCCACCTGATGGTGCTCCCTACCTATGAAAATTCGAACTAAGTGGAATTTTTCAATATCGGTATGTGATAAGCTGTTTCTACGCTCTTCCTTATGCTATATGCATTTACTCATAAGAACTTCCCCGCTCTCATTCTTCCCCCACAGATCTTCATCTAACTACCCTTCCCCGTCATAGGTGCTTTCCTCTGCAGCACTTTCACAGTCCCAACACCTGGATACCTATAGGTGATTTCCATCCTATTACATTACTCTGCTTTCTCTCAACAGCATACCGCACTACGGCTCTTCGAATTTAGCAAAGCTTCAATTTGTCAAGCCACTCTCTATTATCTAATCTTCACAGCTTGAGATTTTCTCATAGAGCTTAAAAATGATTAGTATTTTATCTATCAAGTCGTACATAGGCAGTGAAATCTGAGTATAACTCATTCTCCTTCTTCCGAACACTTCTATAAGGGAGTCCCTCAAAGATCTGCCCTCGGGGCACTCTTATTTTAACTTTTCTCTCGCGATGTCACGGTCGGTCTCAAACCTTATACATATATTATATGCGGATGACCTTCAGATCTGTGTGCAGGGAAACTTTGGGGAGATACCATCTTACTCTCCAGAAGCTCTATGCGAAAGCAAATTGAGTCATTTCTTTTTTATGTTTGTATATTCACGCGTTTTACATAGTTAAAATGCACTAAATCTTTCAAAATTAAATAAATATTTTTTTACAAAAATTGAACCGACGTTATTAGTTGGCGCACTGAAAAATACAATCTTATTGGTGCTGTTACTTTTGAAGTTGCGCAGATGCGGTTAAAGCCAATTTCATAATCAAATTTAATCCCCTATTTATTTTAATCCCATATTGAAATGTTCATAATCTTTTGATTAAACATATAATTCAAAGTTACTTTAAAAGTTACTTTAAAAGAACGAAGACTGACGTTATCAAATGCACTATTTTCATTCTGTCATAAAGATGTGAGTTGATAGTTGATATCATTTTGTATTTTTCAGTGCACCAACTAATAACGTCACGTCGTTCACACTTTTGAGTGAAACATTACTCACGAAAATCATTCAAACATTCAATAATACCAAAGAAGATAGTACTTATCCTATTAGCCACGTATATTCTTTGCTGGTACTTGTTATTATTTACAGATTTCGAAACATCGCGGTGGAAATACGCATAAGTATTTTAGGTTTTCCATTTTACCACTCAACTCGAAAACCGTAACTCTAAGGAAAAAACGTTCATTTTAAATGTTGCTACAAATAAACTGGATTTTCATGTGGATACCACAGATTTTCAATTATCTAAAGAAATTGCCCCTTCGATATAGGGAAAATACACATATTTGATATTTTAACATCACTGAAACTCGAAAAATGTAAATCTTTTGAAAACATTTTCAATTTAAACGTTTCCGGATATTGTCCTATCTTTAATTCTGCCACCTCAGATTTTGGAATTTCGAGAAAAATTGCCCACTTCACCCCTTTTGTTTTTTGTAGGAAAAGAGTTTTCGTATTTGAGTTCTTACGAAAAAAAAGCAGACACTCAAACTATATACCTCCTCTGTTTGGGTTCCCTAGAAAATCTCTCAAAAAGGAGTGGTGAAGGTTTTTTTTTTCTTGAAATGTTTTTCTGACAAGATTAAAGAAATTCAATTGAATTATATATCTTGTTTCTCTGAAGTCAATCAAAAATCTGAAGCTAAAAAAATGCTAGTTCCTATAACATACATCTAGATCTAAATTCAGAGTGATTTCAATAAAATAAATATGATAAACATAATCTTTTTTAAAGACGGGCCCTCTTAATGGAATGGGAACACAAATAATGGTTTCATATAACGCCACTGTAAGTGGTTGATGTAAGAAAAGGGGATGGGTGGTGAGAGGAAACACATTTCAGATTTGTAATTCATCTAACACCTAATTTCGCTGTCCATTATCATGGACACGCTATTTGAACATTTGGCAGATAATATTCCATCCCTTTTGTGTTCTGTTGTTGTATTCGTCTTAAAATTTACTCGCATTTACCTGCATCTGTTCCTAATATAGTATATATATATATAATGGACACGTACTTAAGGGCCTATATATATCTAAAGAGAACGAATGTTGGGGTGTGGATGTTTTCGCCCATTAAAACGAAACCGACTGCTTCTGAATGATTTGCCTATTGTTGTCTTTAACAAGTTTGAACAATGTAGTAATTCTGGTCCATTTATTATGGCTCTTCCAGAATTATTATGATATATTACGTAACACAGAACATTTGCAAAATAATTCTTTAGTTTTATGCACACAATAATTTACATTTCTTCTAAAAAACAAATTGTCGAAAAGATAACTTGTGATGTAATGGGTAATATTCATCTAGATGTAATTATTTCACAAATTAAAAAAATCAATAGAAACATCGTGGTGTGGATAGGGCTGTGCCTTTTACCTGAAAACGTGCACGTACCGGGATTATTTTTTTTTGAGCGTATCATGTCATCTTTAATCACTAAGAAGTTCTTCGTATTTCCATATTAAATTTGTGATGGCAACATTTTCCTTTCGTCGGGTTCAGAAAAGAAATCAAGTAAACAAATAATTACAATCGATGTGTATACAGTCAATTTTATCGGTTATATTCATGATATTTGTTTCTCAAAGATTGTTTGTTTCAAATGTTGGCCCTAAGTGGTTCTAACATGATCCATTCTGATCTTCTAATTTTCCATGAGAGTTTTCGAATGGTATCTGGTGAACAACGCAAGTGATGTTGGTTTCCAATTCTTCAATCACAAATGGCGTATTAGAGATGACGTAGCGTATTATAGAGGCATCAAAACACAAGATCTAGTTCACCCCGTATGAAAGAAACTGTTTACCGAATTATTGGTCGTGTCCACAGCAGTGTATGATTACCAATCGATTAGTAATCAGTAATCAAAAAGTTGACGTCTCTAATATGACAGCTATCAGAAAACCATAGTGTAGCATAACCCATATTTTGTTTCAGATATCTATCGTTCCGTTTACCACATATTCTTTTTCATTATAAACATTGAATAGAAAATACTTTTTCTTCTTCCATTTTCAAATCCTCTAATAAGTGTAATTGTCGAATTAAATTATTTCAAATCTTTTGACAAGGGTCAGTTTGACAAATGAACTAAGCTATGCATCAGTAATCAGTCGTGTCCACAAGATACTGATTCTTGATTACTGATTACTAAGCGATTGGTAATCAGAAGCAGGACTCTGTGTCACATAGTATTCTATTAATCGACAAGATTCAATGGTAATGTTAATGGAATTTTGTCGATTAATAGAATACTATATGACACAGAGTCCCGCTTTCTGACTCTGCTCTGGACACGACTACACGACCATTGGTCTCACAATAACGCCATGGTTATACGAGCAAGTAGCGCCGTCTCGTTCCTAAGTTCACATGCTGGTTACAATTATTTTTGCCATAAAGTTTCAAAGGGAGGAATAATATTTATTTTTTTAATCATAGAATGATAAAGATAAATATATCGCGTAGATCAAACAAATCAATCACTTAGATAATGTAAACATCATAAAAACTTAGTGTCAACGTCAAAGTTCTTGTGAATCATACAATTCATGTTGTCAGTAAATAAAATTTTGTTCATCTCACGAGATATAAAATTGTATTTTCAATTCTGGTAACAATAAAATAAGTATCAATTTGTACTTGCATCATGGTTATATCACATCAGCTCTATTTCTTTTAAAATCAGTAACAATCAAAATTATTTGTTTAAACGCAAGATACCTACATATTTTCGTTATTTCTCACAGCATATGGCTTATACATACAGCTTCTGTGATTTCCTACTACTACTTTATTATATTAAAGTTGACAAATTCAGAAGCATTTATGTGGAAAAATAACTCAACAGATTTCTCAGACCACCTAGTAGAAACGATGCGGTTGCTAGAAATAATAAAATTATGACATGATGGTGTCAAACTGCTCACCAAACAAAGTAACATACCGTTTTCCAAAAAGATATTTTCTACTGTTTTACGATCGTTTGTCACACCTTAATTTCTAAAATAAACAATGTTTAAAAGTTGCCCTTTGTTTTCAATTAACACCTTAAGAACGAGAGACCATAGGCTATTCAAATTATTATTCCAAACTAAGTCGCTAATTGCTAGTTATGTATTTTTAAATAATATAATAATCATTCATTGCTATGTACAATGTTTGATGATATTATTAACTTACTGGATAATATGTCTATTAAATTTAACAGGCTGAATTTGACTTACATATAGATAATACTAACTAATAGCATTTACCCGTGACTTTACTCACTACGTATGTATAGAAAATATTTGTGTATAAAATCTGAATTGAAAAAATATAGGTAAGGCCCATTGCAATTTAAAGCCAAGCTTTCGAGAATATCTATTCACTTTCTCAGGGCAAACTACAAATTATCTCAACCACGACAAATTAGTATTTAAACTGATTATGGTGGGGTAGGATGGTGTCAAAAGTCATCTAATTACCTAAAATTTAAAAATTACCAGGGCCAATAGAATTATTTTATCAAATTCTAAGATATTATAAATATTTTTTTTATAAAAAATTGAAAGTTATCAGTTGGTGCACTGATAAGTATAAAATAATATTAATTCTTATAACTTAATATTATTTTGTACTTTTCAGTTCACCTACTGATAACGTCGATCCATTTTTTTATAAAACAATTATTTCACACTTTTGAGTGTTACATTTGTCATGAAAATCGTTGAACGTTCACCATTATCCACCATTTGCAATTATTCAGAAATCTAATATCGTCGCGGAAATACGCATATTATAAATTTTACCCCTGCTGTAAGTCGAAAACCGTAACTCTATGGAAAAAATGTTCGATATTAATGTTGCTACAAATAATCTAGTCATTAGCCATTCATTCTCAGATTTTCTATTTTCTAAAGAAATTTCCTCTTTCACATACCGAAAATACACATGTTTCAAATTTTAAAATCGCAGAAACTTCTTTTGGAGTTGGTGCCTACAACAAGAAACTACAACGGCTTAACTTCAAAATTACCAGCACCAATAGAATTAATAGGTATTATTTTGTGTTTTTCAGTGCAACAACTAATAAAGTCGGTCCAATTTTTTGTAGAAATTATTTATTTCATATTTTTGAGTATAAAATTAATAATGAAAATTGTTGAACGTTCACTAAAACACAAAAAGATACATGCTTAGCTGGTACTTGTTATTTATTATCCAGAGAACTCAAAACATCGCGGCGCAAATATGCATATACAAATAGACTTTACTGCTGTCATTCGAAAATCGTCAATTTAAATGTTGCTACATATAATCTTTTCTTTAATTTGGCCGTCTTATAATTTCAATTGCTCTTCCACATAGCGGATATACGCATATTACATATTTCAGACTTTACCATTGCGAAACTGGGTAACGGTTTGCGTTTTTATGAATATGAGACCATTTCTCAAGATTCCTCTTTCAAAGGAATCAAAAATCATCAAAATCGTAGTACGTTTAAAGAAAGCAGACAGTCGAATTGTATATGTCAATAAAAAGTGATTCACAAGAGGCTTAATCATTTCCAGAGGAAAAGTAATGTTAAATGGGAGGCAATTTAGTTTTTTAAAAAAATAAATCGACTAATAACATGCTCTAAATTGCGTTAATAATTTCAGGTGTAATGAACTTGGCATTGGCAGAGCAGTAATAACTAAGGCCTTTGACATCGTAGAACATGAATTATTGATTATATTGAGTTATCTTGCTATAAAATGGATTGTTAATGAATTGATACGGAACTATCTTTCAAACCGATTTCAGTGTGATATCATTAACGGTGTTAAAAGTTTGTGGAGTCTCTCAAGGTTCAATTTTGGGTCCATAACTATTTAATGTCTATACCGCTTGCTATTGTATCATAGATATGGATGATGGTTATAGATTTTGAATTAACATAATTATTATAAGTAGTTTAGATCTACACACAGATGCTATATTTGCATCAAGGTAGGGGTTTGTAGCGCTAATGTAATGTCGGAAAATCTATTAGCACACTATTTTATATTTATGTAAGATTTTTATGTTGCCCTAAACAAATTATTATTATTCAAACTATTGCGATATTTCTAGTAGAATTCTAATAAAAGTTTCATGAACTTCTTCCAGCTCCGAAACCGGCGAACAGACGTTCAAGAAAGCCAGGATTGGACAGAAAACCACGTCAGGCGTATAGTGCTAAGCAGCTCGAAAGACTTGAAAGTGAATTCAAGATCGACAAGTATTTGAGTGTTAGCAAACGTATGGAGTTGAGTCAAGCGCTTAATCTGACCGAAGTTCAAATAAAAACATGGTTTCAAAATCGAAGAACCAAGTGGAAGAAGCAATTGACGACACGCCTAAAGATGGCACAACGACAAGGACTTTTTCCTCATTATTTTAGTCAACAATACCCACCTATTTTCACACCCTACTATTCACCCTTAGGTTGTGTATTTGGAATTTCATCAATAGATGAGAATACCAATAATAGTGGAGATGCCAACAGAAAGAATACTTGAATACAGACTGAAAAATTTGTTATTGTAAATAATTTATTGTGATTTGTATGTTTTCTAATGATGCACTATCTATGATAATATCAATATGTAATTCACAAACACTGATTAAGTAGATAATTCTTGATGATTATTATTATTAACTAATTGTGTTCGAAATTGCTTGTATATTCAACTCGTTTATTTATGGGAATTGTTTTTTTTTTTTAATAAATAAATTACATTTTCAATTTTATCAATATATTTGGGGCACTCGAAAAACGGGAGGTGCAATTAATTTAGAAAATTCTGACTGACTGAATCCCTTGCATCAGAATTACTGTAGAATTTGCGCACTGTAACAGAGGATGCAAACGGAGCGGTCGGCGTAGGTACAGCACACAGAGTTTATTTTATGGTTTGTGGTACAGCACCAGTTTGGAAATAATGATATTTACCCAGAGGCCTATTTAGCATAGTCATTCTCAGAGGCCTAGTAGGTCTTAAGTAAGTACAATAGACAAAGGCCTAAGCTCTGAAGTTAATTGTGCTCCGATTTCGATGAACCTCTAACTAACCTAACCGAACTTCTTATATCCGTTTCTCTCAATCTATTTTAATATATTATTTTAAACATTGGCAGAACTTTGCCTTAGCAAATAGAATACCCACCATACTTCCATACTTTCTGATCATATTATCATGAACGTATTTTCTTCCATCTGTAGTCGACTGTAACATCTTTGTCTTGTACAAATCTCTAAGTTTAGATTGTATTCGGTCATTGTCATTGATCTGTGAATTTGTATACGATAGAATTTCTTCGCTATCACGCCATGAAGAAGCGAATCTTTTGCCCATGCCCCCATAACATGAGTGACCATATCTAGCACAACCACCTAAAAATGCGAATAATTTAACAAGAATTGAATGACTGCGTTGAAATATAAAACTGAACATGTTAAAAACCAAAATCTATTACTAAACTTCCGAGAGATACTGATACTAAAGAATGAAGATAATGCACATTCAATAAAATTTAATTATTATTTGATTGTCTCTAATTTATGTGGGTGAAATAAAAGAAGAACTGTTTTTTCTGACGTTCAGTTATTAATTGGTAATAGTCTCATATTCCGGAAAATAGTTTTGTTTGCAATTATTCGTTATTCGTTCGTTATTTCTAATTTAACAACCTGCTGACAGTTGTCAACGACAACCCCAATGTTGTAAACTGGGTCCATAAGTAAAACAATCTGTCCCAAACTGATAGAAGGTCCAAAATTTCTATTGTTGTCATGATTTATTGCTATCTGACTCATTCATAGAAAATATATAATATATAATAACATTCATTGGAAAATAATGGGAGTTAAGTAAAAAAAGAAATACATACGTTTCTCGCCTTCTCCGGCAACCCTGGTTAGTAACATCAAGTACATTATTGCAATCAATGAGCACAATGTCAGGTTTTGAGAAATCATTTTCTGTAGATGATATAAGGACTTGTTATTATCACAAAAAAGCTGAACCAAGTGAGAGAGTTTCAGCAGAAGGTCCAGGGAAATGTGGGCGAATTTATGGCGACTCACACTCTTTTACAAATTGGCTCCCCCAGTTTTGCGAAGTAGAAATTAGACAAACTCTTATCAGATTGGATTTTATCAGGAATAAATTACTTGCTTGGAAGGATACCTAAGTGTATAGAAAACATCAGCAATGGAAATAATTATGAGAAAACCTTAACGAAGAGTTAATATTGTATGTGAAAGCCATTTTTCTTTTTACATTTTATGGAATTTTACAAACATTTTCAAATCGAATCTAGATTATGCAACAAACACACTGAAAGTCTATTAAAGTTATACAACTGGTTAGAAAATATACTTAGTGATAAAAAGTAAGACAATGACTTTTGATTGGTGTAACATTATAGTATGTTTATTATATAATTAAACACCAAAGAAAGTTATACTAACATGTTTTATCGTGTCCTCACTTCAAAATATACACTAAGCTAAAATATACTCTGTGACGTTGAAAACATTGAACATCAATACATTTTAATAAATTTCTGGTAAATAAAAGGCTGGTCTAGTATATGATAAAATATATAAGATATGATAAAAGTTTTAAAACAATATCAATAGCAACTTGAACTTGATGTTTTAGGCGATGCAAATCCATTATGAAGCCAGGAAGTTGACCGGAATATCTACATGTTCAATGTCCGGCATAATCTTGTTCACAAGGAGTTTCCTAGTAGCTGAAGATATGGTTCTACAAAAATGTAGAATGTAGTCCTTAGCATTCTTATTTCTTTCCAAGAATACTAATAAAGACCTGCTCTTATATAAAATTTCATCCCAAAGGAAAACCCATCGGCTAAGCGCTGCCTCACGTTCTGGGCAAAATTGAATTTGAATTTGAACTATTCTCCACACAGAAAACAATTTTATACCGGGCATGTTCTGGAAACCACTCCAATTTTGCCTACCAATGTATTTGGTATAGTAACTAATGTTCTAAGCGTTGAAGTAATATAAATCGTTTTAAATATTTCTATGAGCATTAATTATTAGCAGCATCTATATGCTGTTTGTAAGAAATCTCGCAAAACATCGAATTCCTACAACCAACTAGAACCAAATTTTTAGCATTTCCCAAAATTTCGTATCTACATGATACAGCATTTCGAATTAATTGGGTAATTTTCGATATTCTTTATGAATTTAACAAGCCAATTATCTCAATTTGAGATATTTCTTGTTAACACCTTGTAGGTATATGACTCAAGGACAGCTCTCAAGTCCATATCAGCAATATTACATATATTATGTGTATATTAATATTAAATATTGGTTTTTGATAAGATTGGTATTCAGAATGTGAAAATATTAAGTCTCATTATTTCTTTATTGGTCTCCAAAATCTAATAACAGCAATCATGCATTGAGAGTTAGCGAATTTCAATTAATCAAACCTATAGAGGGGGGATTTGAGGGAGCTTTATTGAAAGTATGTATTGTTTATTAAACCCTTGAGTTACATAAATCCTTCTATATGTTTGATTTGATGAAACTTCATCCAAATGTAAAATTATTCCCACGTAATTAGGAAGGTATCTGTAAAAAAATCTGCGTTAAAAAACACAGCTCCCCTTCTTCAAGTAAGTTGAGGAATTTGATTCGACCTCACAACCATAGATGTCAGAACTAATATCAATTGAGCAGAAAATATTGCTGAGCCTTCATGATATCATGAGGTTTCGAAATAAATATTAAAGTATTAAGTGAGATCCATAATTCTAGTGGTTCATTCATTAACAGAATATTGAAGAATAATCTTTACACCGATAAAACTGAATAAATAGGTTAATGTGCAGATAGGAGCTTGTGGTATGACGCAGCTATTCATTCATAGAGGGCAGAAATTAAGATCTGGAAGGTAGATTCCTCGTTTGTTCATGAAATTATTATTTCGCTACTTTGATAAGAAACTGATATTTTTTTCCTACCTTAAAGTTTAATCCAAATTTATCGATACCTAATTCAATACATTAAAGCTCAATAAACTTTGTATACCGTTATCAATACTATCAATGTAAAAGGAGTCTACTAAACAAATTATCAGAAATAAGACAGATAAGCACGTGTGTTCCTCCCCCTTCCGGATATTAATTACAGACAGAGCGTCAACGTCATAGACAAAAGGTTTATTTAAAAATACAGGCCAGAAATCAGCTCACGTACGAAAGAACCCCACTCTCTTAATCTTTATCCGTTCATTCTTCAATTATTGCGAATTCGTTGCATATGGAGGTTTCGGAATTTTCAGTACACGGCGGGAGATTGTGAATTACTCACATCAGAGTGCGATCGTCGATCCGTTGTTGCCAGACTGCGTATATCTGCTATACAGTGCGCGGATATTGCATCAGCCGGTATGGAGTTCGGAAATAATAATAATAACAATGTGGCAGAACTTCAAAAGGAAATACTTCATGAAGAGACAAAGTTTTTGTGGGTATTTGGATATGGGTCCTTGTGCTGGAAACCAGGATTTAGCTTCCATAAGGCCATCACAGGGTATATCAAAGGATATCAGAGACGTTTCTGGCAAGGCAACACTACCCACCGTGGCACCGAAGACAAGGTAATTTGCTAATTTAATTTTATTTAATTATTTACTAGATGGATGCTGAATAATAGTATAGTAGATTTTTTTTTATTTAACAAGTGATAACTTTTTGAGGGTATGACAGCAAATAATTTTGTAATTTTTCAAAGTACAAGAAATAAGAGCCAATTATATATATGAATCTAGTTCTAATTTTACCGTAAGATTTTTTTACTCATATCTAGTAGTAATTTTCAATGTCGTAGTCTTCGACAATATCATATATTCAGAGATAACTGCAAGATTTTCATATACCTACCTACTTTCACATTTTTGACTTCTGAAAACTTTATATTGTTATATTTAACTAAGCAGGTACTTATTTAGTATTAATTTGTATCATTAATACTTTATTAGTATTCAATTTTCGGAATTGTGTAAATAGTTGATTGAATTGTGAATTAGTACCTAATAGGAGGAAATATCTACTTACCTACCTATTCATAATAGATGTTGTCACACAATCTTTCATCTTTCGTCAAATTTTCCTTCGTAATTCAGACAGACTTGTTCTATATTCTGAAATACCTAATACGGAAATCAATTCAATAATTGGAACAAATTATTGATTGTTGATGTTAGATCAAATTAATTTCTGGATATTGATCTCTTTTGGCCCTGTTGATGATTACTCTTGTGATTACTGATATTTTTTTAACCGACTTTTTTATTTCTTATGTTCGTATGCGCTGTTTGCTTGGTGAACGTGCTTCGATTTTGATGATGATTTTTTAGAGGGTAAAATTAAACACTTTATCCGGAAGTGTTTAAATTGTCAATTTTTCAAAAAATGAAACGGTTTCTGAATTACAGCAAATATTTAACATACGAGCATCGCTCAAGTTTTATAGCCCAAAATCTCATGCACCAACGGAACTTTACCTGATTCACTCTTGACCCGTTTTACGTTTGTTATAAACAAACACGGGCTACTTAAAAGCATATTATATAAGTTTCATTTATAATACCTAGGTATATTATTTCTCAACGGTGTTTTGTTGTCGTTACGTCATATCTCCCTTAAAAGTTCATCAAAATTATTGATTGACACATCTTTTTAAAGATCACATTTCTCGATAATGAATAAAAATAAAAAAGTGTTAATACTATAGTTTTTGTTAAAAAAAAAACTCATTGATAACATTTTATGAAGCATAAGAAATTCATATTGCCATCTATTGAGAATCAGCTTAACTAACGTGAATGGCCGCTTTTGGATTTACGTATACCTATTTTCCCGCGAAATTTTGCGAAATATTCCATTCCATAAATTAGTTATATTCAAATATTGATTAAATATCTCGGAAAACACGGTTTACTGTTTAATGTTTCATCAATCAAAATATATTATATACTTTATGTAAGTAGGCAGCATTTTTTTGAGTGCAGACAATGATTATCAAATTTTTATCAAAAAAATTGTCTTGAAATTTTCCTTATCAATGATTATCTGAGATGTATCAATACTTTTTGGGCTTATAAAGGTTAATACACTTTGTGAACGATAAAATTTATTTTTATACACAACTAGCCCAAAATATCTTTAAAGCAAGACGTTTATATTTCACCTGACCCATTTGAATTGATGCGTAATTATTTGGACACTCGTTATATGTCAAAAAGTAATACAAGTGCCTTGGTGACAATGAATAACCAACCATATTGCCATAATTAAATTGAAATAAAATCAGTTGCAAATTACAACAATTTCTTTAACACAAAAAACCAAAAGATACATGTGTTACACTCTCCCTTGGAAGAAATAGAAAGTTATAAAAGGTCTAGATTAGATGAAAAGTATAAATCAAAATTACATTCATTAATTATTCTTTTATCTGAGAAGAAAGGTCATTTTACAGTGTGTTTTAATCATTTGAGTATTAGATGTCATTTAATGAATTGCGTAACTTACTGGTTTTTGAAACCACTCTTATTTTGTACCTAGATGAACATTTATTTTAAAAGAAAATTACATTGAAGAAGGTATTTCTTCCTGGATAATTTCCAGAAATATTTTAGCTTCATATGGGATTATCGAAAAACGAACTACAGGACTTGAAATTTGATATAGATGTGTCTTGTAAGACATTTCTTTGGTTTGGTGTAAAATTGTGTTATATTTTATATTAGCCTCTCAAATTACTAATTCAACTGAATTTATCTGCGCTTCGTTTTAGTTATCACATCCATTTTCAGTAGAGGTCGGGTATGAAAGAGTGATACCTACCTGTGGAATATTTCTGAGCAATAAGAAAAATAAATAATTTAATCAAAAATTTATAATTGAACAATATATTTTCCAATACAGTAAAAGAGAACCAATGAATGAATTCTTTGGTTATTTAGCTTTAATCTGCCATGAACTCCGATACGAATAATATATCGTAGTGTTCTTATTTGATATTATGGCTTACAAAATAAATAAACAACGTGCAATGCAATAAAACTGACCGATTAAGTTTTGTGTCAGGCAGATTAGTGTTTTTTGACCGACTTCTCAAAAGAAGAAGGTACACAATTCGTGAGTATTTTTCTTTTTCTCTAAAATAAAAATCACTGTGAAAAGCGATCAGAAAGTAAAGTAGGTTTTCCTGATGTAAATCGGTTGTTCCAAATTTGTTGATAGTCCTACCAGATTATAATTGTTAACTGATTCTGATTTGGCTCTCAATATCTCAGATTCTTCGAGATCATATATAGGAGTGAACAGCCTTGTCTCATCACATGTCCTGGCAATTAGGTCAATAAATATTAAATCATTGCTAATTATTGATTGGGAATATGTGAGTAATTATTGATTTCCCATGAACTTTATTGGTTTATTAGGCATCCTTGACCTTTGATAATTATTAATATGAATTTCGATTTTCTGTATCAGCTTCTATACAGAGATTTGATCGAATTTTCTCGCGATTGAATTTATAATAATTCTTATTTGAATGTATATAATGTATATTATAATGTTGCATGTTTTATTTGTTATCAGCATCAGAAACAAATGCCATATCATAATGATAAAAGCATGTTACCCAATTACAATATGAACAAATTATGTTTATAAGAAAAAAACATATTAGTGTAAGAGCTGAATGCAAAAAACCTCACCGATCGAATAACAGGGTTAATGGAAATGACCATGGGTTGCCTAGGCAGAAAATAAAGCAAATTACTCTTATAACTAAGTATTTACTGATTAGAAAAGAAATATATTTGGGTGCCTCGTTAAATATTGTCGCAATAACATGACGGCCAACTTTTTTATAGTTTTTTGTTCCTCTACTATCCAGCACCAGTATCAAACAATGTCTCAATTATGTTATAAACATTCCATCCCCTCAGGGGATGATTATGTGGAAGTCACTAAATAAATATTTGCTAAGATGAAAAAGAAACAAAAGAAAGTCTTCTCCACTGTTTTTATAAACTGTGGAGAAGACTTTGTGTTTCTTTTTCATCTTACCACTTCACTCCACTTCGAGAATGGACTTCTACAACCATTAAATATTTGCTTATTAGTTTTTTTAGAGTACGTATGCACTCATACGAAGTTTCAAGTCGAAATGTCTGTTTAATATTATTTCTTCCGCATTTTACCTCTTTAAGATTGGCCTATAGCCTATGTGTAACAAACAAACTCACATTCACATTAAGTTTGGTACAAAGTTGTTACGTGGTGATACCTATTATCTGCTTAATACAATTGTTATATTAATAGTCTGCAAACTAGTCATCCCATTAAATTCAATTTAACTCAACTAGGACCAATATAAAATATAGTGGTTTATTAATTCAGAAATAGTATAGAATTTGTTTATATCGCTTAATACATACATTTTTAA
Organism: Crioceris asparagi; assembly: GCA_958507055.1. Lineage (NCBI taxonomy): Eukaryota > Metazoa > Arthropoda > Insecta > Coleoptera > Chrysomelidae > Crioceris > Crioceris asparagi. The sequence goes on along the minus strand of OY293833.1, from coordinate 14,520,774 downwards.
TTTCATTTCATTTTTAATAATAACTTGTACAAACTAGAATGTTTTTTCAGTCTAAATGTTATTTTTCTGTTTTTTTTTGAAAGATATATAGGTAGTACATAAGTACGCCTAAATGTTTAAAAGTGTGAATATTGAATAATATCTAATTGTAAAACACTAGAATTCATAAAACATATTTTTTTCCAGCCAGGCCGTGTTGCTACCTTGATAGAAGATAAACAGGTGAGTGTGATTAATGTCTAATTAAAATTACATTAACAGAGAATTCGAAAAGTAGCAGCAAATAATATCCTATACCTACCAAACTCTATCTATCTCCTTAGATAGATTTTGACGATACCATATCTTTTTTGCCCGATTTTATTATAAGCTCTAACATGTGGTTCGTACTTAAGCAAAACTTATTCAAGCCAAATAGTTGTTCGTTATTTTGGCGGCAAATTGTAATATAATTTTTGACCGTACGTCATAATTCGATTCGATTCTGTTGATAGATTTCAATGACAAATCTAATTTTAAAATAATTTTGTCGTTGATCTTCAACTACGTCTGAGAGTACAAATTTAGATTCATAAATATGATGATCCCTTTCTTCAAAATATTTCAAGGAAATACATCTACATAATATAATGTAAGCAAGACCAAGACATAAACACACGTTCTATTTTTGACTACACAGAGGCCAATAATTATAATTTTATTTCTGCCATACGAGGTTTTCGAAGGTGACAACGTCCTACTCTAAATTCATACTACAATAAATTCGTAAAATGTTGTGTAAAAAAACGATCTCAAAAGCAAGTAGATATGTTTCTTTGTTTTACGGCATTATGGAAAAACGATGATACCTATGGATAGAAGAGATAGGTAACTACTGCCAACAAAAAATATGTAAAAAAATAAGGTATGAAATTTCAACGTAAATCATAATATACACGGTGATTCCCATAATAACTGGTAATTTTTGGTGTTCTAGTTTGACATTCAAACATCTCGAAAAATAAAGACTATTTCGTTAAGTAGTTTGTTTAGGTTGTCTACGGAACGCCTTTTTACTCTTTAATGTAAATATTTATTTGTAACATCCAAATTAACAAACCGCATAATGAAGATAAAATTTTAAATAAAACATAAACTGCGGATGAATTTCTGTTTGTTTTAAAATATTTATTTGAATTCTTCGTTTGTTTAATTTTCATGTGCACAGTTAGAACTTTATATTCCTACTAATTTGTTCAGATTGTTTTATTAATATGTTTGGTGTGCACATTTAGTAAGTTTGAATGTCTGCAGTTATACTTTGTTAGTTTCATTAACATGTCTTTCTGGAAATAGATTATTTTATTTTTGTTTAATTTTAGAGTTTTTTTGAAAAACGAAACAAACATTTTAATTGGGCGCTACGATCGGTTTCTGTCCGATTATGCTGGGTAATAGTGGCTAGTTCCTTAGTTCACTGCACCAAATTAAAACGTTTGTTCGTTTTTCAGACAAACTAAAAAAATAATCTGAAACATTTCAATGAAACAAACTCAATAAATCAATAGAAATTTAATTTAAACTTACAAATGTGTAAACCAATATTATTGAAACTTTTTAATAGAAGTAACATTTTGAAACTTCGAAATTCATCAACACAAACAATCTTTAAAATTCATAACTTATATTTTATAATAAACATATTAATAAAACAAACTAAACGAATTCGCAGGAATATAAAGTTCTAACTGTGCTCACGAAAATTAAACAAACGAAGAATTTCAAATAAATATTTTAAATCAAACTTAAATATTCATCCGCAGTTTATGTTTGATTTAAAATTTTATCTTCATTACGCGGTTTGTTAATTTTCATGTAACAGATAAATATTTACATTAAAGTGTAAAAAGGCGTTTCATAGTTGTCTGAATAGAGTTTTAGAATAACAAAATGCCAATTGTGCCAGAGGCGTAGCGTTTAGGAAGGGTCAACTTCTTCTTTTCAATTATGTATGAACATCCTTTATCTGCTATGGTATGACTAATTACATTATGTTTATCATTACTGATAAAAGCCTAGAAAACGATTGAGGTTATTCGATTAAAAATGAAAAGCACTTTTTTAACAGTAAATTATATTTATCCATTCGGACTCCGAGTATTCGATTTTATTAGCAATTATTTTGTTTGAAACATATCTTTATGAAACTATCCAACTGGATTTAAATTTCGGAAATACCTCCATATCTAAAGGATTTCTCATGTATAAACTACATATTTGAATTACGATTTAGCAGCTGAATCCTCACTACATACCTACCTCTTTTTTGTTTATTATGTTTCATTTTGAAGATCGAAAGTTTCCTTGAATAATTACATTATAACAGACAAAAACAGAGATTTATTCTAACTGGAAAAAGTATTACATTTTTAATTTCATTTACACGTTATGGAATCATGTAAACTGCTGGAAATAGAAAGTAGTTTTTGGCCAGAGTGAAAATTTATGGACTAACATCATTATTACCGGGTTAACGAAGTTCCTTTTGTTAACATTGTTCATAGCTAATGAGAAAGATTATAAACAAATAATATATATAGAATCGGTAATGTTATAGGCAATCTATCCCTCGTAGATGAAGCTCAGGGTTGTATGGAGTAAATTAAAACGAATTAATCTAAACCTTATTTACAAGTACAAGCTTATCGAATCTGCTGTTTCATTTCTAGAAAAAAACTGAAAACATGCATGCTTTCGACGTCCTTAGAAAAGACGTGTTTTTATATATTTATTTGTCCCCATTGTCTTGACAGAATCGTTGAGGTAGTTTTTTTTCAAGTGCACAATTCATAATTTCATTATGTTTTGAACAGTTTTCTATACTCCTTTTTATGTAGCACTACTTACACCGCTAGGCAACAGATGGCACAAATTGAAAGCGAATCCTAAAGTGCCTGCTAATTTGCTAATCCTATAGGATAGGGATAGGGACTACAACCTACAGCTAATCATAGAGAGTTGACTTTATACAAGAGTTTGTCAAATAAAATTTAAACAATACCAGTTGAAACTGAAAACAGATTAGTTATATCGATTATTGTTTTTCTTGCAGGGTATAGTCCATGGTGTGGCGTATGCTATAAAAGGTGAAGACGCATTACCATATCTAAACAACAGAGAATGCAAACTAGGCTCCTACATCACTCAATTTGCCATCTTTCAACCACAAATAGGTGAACCTTTCAATGTTCTCTTGTACATAGCCAGACCAAATAATCCTCTATGGCTAGGTGAAGCCGATGATAGTGTTATTGCCAATCATATTGTGGACTGCCAAGGTACTAGTGGTCACAATGTGGAGTATTTAGTGCGTTTAGCGAAGTTTATGCGCGAAATTTTTCCCAATCATCATGACCAACATTTGTTCAGTTTGGAAAAAGAAGTACTACAGTTGGTGGAACATCGAAAAATCCATCTGGATACGTTGATGGGAAATGGTGATGGTTGTATAACATTTGTTGAGACTAAAACAGCACCAACTAGCTCATTACCTCCTGTAGAAAATGAGCTGGAAAGAACTGACTCATTCCAATACGCCGCTAGAATACAAGATAAGAAATTGAAATGTCTAAATATTTAAGAAGTATACCCAATACTCAGAGCTAAATATGTACTAGTATATCTATCTGAGTTTTTATGTGTATGTTATAGACTGAGCTCTTCCGTTAAACATGTGTGTTTTTTTTAAGAGCCGCTATTTTCTTCATTTTCATAAGGAAAACGATCTCGCATTACCTTTGCACTCATTAAGCATATGTCTATTTTTGTAAGATATTTACTCATAGTATTGTTCAATTAAAAATAAATTAGATATGATCCCAAAATCATTTCATACTCTCATATACACTGTGTCCAATTAAGTCGGAACCATATAAAACTTTTTTTTTAAATTTAATAATAAACCATATATTAGCGGTGGCTATAATATGTAGTAGGAAATTACAATGTTTGAGGTATTTCATGAGGTTGACAATGTTGCTGAAGTGCCCGTAGGTAGTATGTCCTAGGCGGAGGCGGGTAAGGACTTTTTTATTAGATATTGGTTTTATGAAAAAAAGTTATTCTTGATAAAAGGTTCCGCATAGTACAAAACTTGAAATGCAACCATCAGATACCAATTTTAAATATTTGTATACGAGGGGAGTCGAAAAATATGAATTTTGTTCAAGAGTAAAGTACTTTTATTTTTGAAAATATATATTATAGTTACATCCAAAAATCAAAATTAGTTCAATTTTCTCCTCACTTGTTAATAGAGCCGCCATTTCTTGTACTACAAAACGAACTAGCGATTTGACGTTTGCAGTCAGTGTATCCTAGATTAAATGTTTATCGGTAGATGTAAATTATCAATGCCAATACACAGAAGTTAATCAAAATAATAAAAATGTTTTTTCATCACGGATGGATAATATTGGATATCTGAAAATAGTTTTCAATTATCAACTTTTTTTTAATAAAAACTTTCGATATTTTCAGAAATAAAGGTACTTTACTCTTGAGCAAAACTCATATTTTTCGACTCACCTAGTATACGGATTAGAAAAATGATATCTGATGGTTGTATCTTAAGTTTTGGACTAAGCAGGCGTTTTTATCAAGAATAACTTTTTTCATAAAACCATTAATAAAACGGTTTTCCATATGGTTCCAACTTAATTGGACACAGTGTGCATTATGTATATTTTTTATTTATTATGCGATTGAATTTCAGCCAACCTATATTTTTATGTAGTAATATGAGTTTATTGTAAATTGATAGCACGTTATTTTGTTACACATTTAAATGTATTCATTCGAACGAGTTGATATGAGATTGTACGCTGCTTCTAGATAAAAAAATCATATCAAATTTCTCCAACATAGGAACAAATGTTCAATGAGATTCTACTTTATCTTATATTCGCACATATTTTCTCAATTGTTTTTCACTCTGAAAGACTTGAACTTCCTGTTGGTATTTTTTGTATTCACTTCTATATTCATTTTATTATGTGATTTTATTTGACTCCAGCATAAACACAAAATATTGTTTTTTTTATATACTTGATAATAATAGCTGTGATTTTATATAGATTAACAAATAAAGTAATTATATATTGACTATCCAGGATAATCATCATTTCCTTAACATGCATTTTACTGAGCAATCTATTCGATGTGAATGTTTTATATAGACATATCTTTTATTGCGCCAAACTGACTGAAATGCACATAGCTGAACATGTGTAGTCTCGAGTATCGGTTTTCTGAATGCATCCAATATATAGGTATACAAGAATTGACAACTTATCGAAATGTGTGATTCAAGTAAAGACACGATATTCAATTCCATAGCCTGCTTCGAATGGATTTTTATTTTTGGATTGTTCGATGGATTTGCGTTTCTCAAGAAGAAACAATTTATAAATTACATATTATTATTGTTACATAATTTTTTTTGAAAATTTAATAGTTAAAATTTAAAATTGAATTAAGATTAAATTATTAATAATTAAGATTAACGTAAAGCACAAAGAAAACGAAACCTGGTAAGGCGGTGTTGTAGAGTCCACCTAAAATAGAAGTTTAAGTAAATTAAAAAGTAGAAATACAAAAATCAATATCAAAATTAAGAAGAGAAGTAATGGAGAATGAAGTGAAAAATATGGGGTAAAAGATGGGAAATTATCAGATAGTTCGAGACTCGAAATAAGCAGCAAAAGGTGCAGGATAAGTAATACGGAAAGGTTAAATGGAGAGGAAGAATTAATGTTTTGGACTAACCAGAATAAGTTACCTTGACACTACCAGACACAGGTGTTGGAACGAATATGTGTATAATTACTTTTAACAAAGAATGTAGAATAACTGCACCATCTATCTTCTTACCTCGTAGGTACAGTTACTGTACCCGGAAGTAGCCATGAAATCATATTTATTCTCAGTTTATTTGTAGCAACATTTATAATGAACATTTTTTCCTTTGAGTTACGGTTTTCGAGTTAGAGCAGTGGAAAAATTGAAAATCTAAAATACTTATGCGTATTTCCGCCGCGATATTTTGAGATCTCTAAATAATAACAAGTACCAGCAAAGAATATACGTGGCTAATAGGATAAGTACTATCTTCTATGGTATTAGTGAACGTTCAACGATTTCGTGATGTTACACTTCGAAGTGTGAAATTAAATATTTTTTATAAAAAAATTGGACCGACGTTATTAAGTTGGTGCACTGAAAAATACAAAATAATATTAATTCTATTGGTGCTGGCACTTGTGAAGTTGGTGCTAAAAGTTATCAATGCAACTGCAACAGCACAACCTTAAAAGTAATAGCACCAATAGAATTAATATTGTTTTGTATTTTTCAGTGCACCAACTAATAACTAATAGAGACGTATATACGTCTCTGTTCTCTGATAACGTCGATCCATTTTTTTTTTTTTGGAAAAATATTCATTAAGATGTTTGATTTCTCAGTAACAAGTTATTGTAATAGATCCAATATTCCAAAATTCGAATTTTGTTAGAGGACGCATGCTTTGAAGTAGATATCATGACCAAATTTATTTCCCAAATTGAATTCTGTGATTGTTTGAATTTAAGAAAGTCCCTCAAAAATTGGCCATTATGTGTATTCCATTAAGATAATTCTCATATCAACAAAAATATATAAAAGTTAAGAAGTAGCTATAGTTCACGAAAGCCATGGTCTATAATCAGTTTATAGCACATGCACGAAACCTACCTGTTTACGGGTTGTCAGATTCACAATTTCACAGTGGTCATTTATTGTTAATGGATGCGATTCACCGAATTTCAAGGCTCCTTGAGCCAGATACAATGGTTTTTAGGAAGATGAGTTTACTGAGATGTTCTTAGTGTGAAACTCGAGGTACAGCTACTGGATGGCCGACATTTTCACATTTCCAGAGTCTTTAAAATGTGGAGATGCGTCAAAGTTTGAACTTTGGTAAATTGAATTAATAAGCCGCCATCTCTGGACCACGCCCCACACGTTTAGCGGGTAGGAGGATTCAACAGCATGAGTTACATCTGCCTTCAAAGGAATTTATTCGACTCTATCTCAATTTACTCTTGAAAATAAAGTTTATATAGACTCAGTTCGACTGCTTACAGAAGTGGCAAATGAAGTAGCCCATGCTGTTGAAATGGATAATCCTACCTGGTGGCTCGATGTCATGAGATTCAGCTATTACAATTACATCCCGAAAGGATATCATTTCTATTCACCTGAGTGCAAGTAATATGCATTATTTCATTCAGATGACAGCATCCTGGCTTGATCTAGATGTTATCTTCCTCGAAATCTTCGTAAAAAATGGCACGATTATCTTGTCTCATTTCTTCGAAATGTTCCCTCGAACGACAATGGTCGCTTTAAGCATGAATCATCAAATTCTGAGCTTCTACCGAGCCACCACCAATTATGGCACAAGGTAGATGGATTAAGGGTGCGGGCACATTTCGATATTGCATTACGTTCGCAACAAAAGCTGCAGATCTTGTTGCGCCTGTTTTCAAGGTCCTATCAATGGATTGATGCGAAATATTTTTCGACATTTGGCTCATTATGCCAACACCAGTGACCTGAAAAATATTTATTCTATTAAACTCAGTCTACCTGAAACTATTCTAAAAATGGAGATGTCTGCTTTGAATAAAAAAACATTTTACTCTGACCAGAATGTATTTGTGTACCCACAATCCCAGCAGCAGACAGGACCAGGACAGGACACAGGAGCGAGTAGCGAGTCGTCCTGAACTTATGCAGTGTTGCCAAGATAATGGATCAGCAGCGAAAAACGTAATAGATTTATTCAACATGGAAACAGATCAGGGTACGAATAATCATTAATTATCATTTGAATAATTAGTATGTCAAAATCGTAAATATATTATACAGTGTGTAAATAAAGTATCTGATAAATTAATTATTTCTCAAATTAAAGTCATTTTGTAAAAATTCTCAGACAAAATATTTATTTTACATCGTGTCGTATCAAGTATTATGTCGGTTTTTGACATCATCACTTTTTGGCATATTTATGACGTCTTCGATTTAATTTTTAAATTGAACACACATTTAGTTTCAATGGTGCACTATGTATAGGTACATTCAAAAGCTACTTTAGAAATATATCGTACATTTTATTGGATAAATAACAGTTCTTATGGCACAATCATATCAAAATCCGTAGGTACCTCAACAATTTGAGATATTTATTATATAAATATATAATATTTATATACTTGGCAAATGTAAAAAACATTCCAAATTTTAATGACACTTTCGAACTCAAAAAATACACAGACAGCCCTATACTATTTAATTATACCAAATTTCACATTAATTAAAACCATCATTAATGTTTTCGCAGAATATGCAGTATTTCTTCGTCTACTTATAAGAATTTACCTACGTTTAGGAAAGTGGCACTCTAACGGCGTAAGCCAATGTTGGCCGATACCTGGCACTCTAACGGCGTAAGCCAATGTTGGCCGATGCCGATAGTGGGAACGTTATACCACAGCTATAAGCTGTGGTTATACTAAGCGGATTATTAAGAGACAGTTCTTATAGCTGAAAATAAAATTTACTCAAAAACATTATTGTAAACAGGAAATACTCCACTTGACCCATCTCACCTTATGAATTATTACATGATTACGTGTACTTGTACTTAGGTATAATACACCCCTGGAGTTTGGTCCGTTTATCCCGACTCGCCCTGTACCTCATAGCCCAGACAGATTGCACTATGCTTTTTCTTATATCTTAATGGACGATGTATCTTTAACAGGTGAAAAGATAATCAAGAAATTATTTTCCACTCTAGAATATAATAATATGACAGCGACAGGAAACACAGGGTCCGTTAAGTTGCCCCCCATACTAATATTTTCCTTTATAAGCTACTGTGCAAGCTTGTACACATCTAGCACACTCTAGCACAACAAAAAAATAGTGCAAGCACAACTTATAATATAATAAGAAAAGAAGGCCGGGGGCATCTTTACAGTTGCCCCCCATAACAAATTTTCAAATTTTTTATGCTGTCAAAATATGTATCATGGCTTGCACAACCTAGCACAAGCAAATTTGAAGCTAGCACACACCTCATATAACTTAAGAAAAAAATTTCAAAGAAAAAAAAATGTCCCCCCACATTAATATTTTGGTTTCAAATAAATTGTACTTACAAGCTTTTACACACCTAGCACAACCATGCACATTCAAAATTAAAACTTGCACAGCCCCAAATAACTAACTAACTAAAAAAAGTAGCCCCCCATATTAATATTCTGGTTGTAAATAAGTTGTGCCAGCTTGCACATACTTAGCACAACAATGCACAACTGAAATAAAAAATCAAACATTTGTTTGTTTATGTTTTGATTAGAGTAGCTCAATGCGAAAAGTGTCACGTCATGTTTTATGTGCTTATAAATTTTGTCTACGTACTTACTAGTCTTTCACCGAGAAGAATTTTGCCCTCCCTTTACATTAACCATAAATTGTAATTTTCATCAGAAATTGCATAGCTATGGACAATAAAAAATATTATATTTTTTGAGCCTATTATTCATTTTTATTTTATGTATGTACTTCATTAAACTATTTTTGTATTTGTTGTATTTGTACATTATGTTTTACGTTTTAATATTTTAAATATACAAACTAAATACCTTTATCTTTTGTTCGTGTTTTACTTTTATTCAAAACGGCATTTGTGCTAGTTCTATTTTTTGTTGTGCAAAGTGTGTGAAACTTGCACAGTAATTTATAAAACAACATACATATTTATATGGAGGTAGGGCAACTTTACGGACCCGGGAGGTGAGGTGTTTTTATTTTTATTTAGAGTTATGGGGGCCTGTTCAGGCTTTAATTATGTTTGTGCAAAGTTGTGCTAGGTGTGTAGAAGCTCGCATAATTTATTTGCAACCAGAATATAAATGAGAGAGCTGCTATTTGTTCTTAATTTTTTTCCTTAAGTTATTGGGCGCTGTGAAAACTTTAATTTTGGTTGTGCAAGCTTGTGCTAGGTGTGTGCAAGCATGCACAATTTACTAGAAACTTAAATATTTTTGTGGAGGGAGGTTTACATGTTTTCTTTTACTTTTTTGAGTTGTGGTGTTTAGAGTTGTGGGGGCCTGTGCAAGTTTTAATTTTGTTTGTGCAAGGTTGTGCTAGGTGTGTAAAAGCTTATACAATTTATTTGAAACCAAAATATTAATATGGGGGGCTGCTATATTTTCTTTACTATTTTTTCTTAAGTTATTGGGTGCTGTGCAAGTTTTTATTTCGGTTGTGCAAGGTTGTGCTAGGTGTGTAGAAGCTTGCACAATTTATTTGAAACCAAAATATTAATGTGGGGGGCATTTTTGTTTTCTTTGAAATTTTTTCCTTAAGTTATATGAGGTGTGCTAGCTTCAAATTTGCTTGTGCTAGGTTGTGCAAGCTATGATACATATTTTGACAGCATAAAAAATGTTAAAATTTGTTATGGGGAGGCAACTGTCAAGATCGCCCCCCCCCGGCCTTCTATTCTTATTATATTCTAAACGAAAGTTGTGCTGGCTCTATTTTTGTTGTGCTAGAGTGCTAGGCTTGCACAATAGCTTATAAACCAAAATATTAATATGGGGGGGGCAACTCAACCTACCCGACAGCACAGTAGTACCGTAGCTTCATAACATTATAGAGACCTGGCAGTGGCGTAGCGTAGCAATATAATTAATGATTCACATGTTAACTTCGGTGGCTATATGTGCCTAAATATTATGTACTCATTAAACATGTAAAGTAAGTAATTTCAATACTGCAGGTAACAAAACCTAGAGCAGAATTAGGTGACCACTTCTATACGTGTATTATTATAATATATATATATATAATATAATATCAAACATATGTTTCATTCTTTGTATTCAAAACAAAAGTACCTATAGCCGTGGTTCAGAGATGTTAGATTGATAATTAACCAGTCAAGAGTCATGGTAAAGTAGCTCATCTTTCAACACATTCAGCTAAAATCTGTTGAGTTTACAGACGGCTTAATTTCCTCAACCAATTGCATATTAAAGTATATATACTAAAAAAGTAAGAGAAAGACTACTTACAGCGCCAAGGTAATGGAATGAGTTAGGAGGTTGAGCCAAGACGAATTCGCCCAGATGACTGTCACTCCATTCAGTTCTATCTCTTTCGCATAAAGCACAATGAGTCTCGTCTGGCACCTAACAATAAGAAAAATAATACAAATTACAATGTAATTATTGAAACAAAGATCAATGATATTGTAAACTTCAGCAACTCGAATCGAATCGAATCAAACTATTGGTAGATCTTGTATTTCTTGCTTTATACTGGAATTTAATATTATTTTTGATTTCGAAACAAACACAATCGCCATTTTATACTTACCAGATAAAAAATATACATTGAAGTTTTGGTAGTCATTGTAACAATTTCAATCGCTGTAGCGAATATTTTACTAGTTGAGCAGTTTCTCAGAAACTTAGAATGACAATGACAGCCAATTGCAAGAATTCAGCAGATATTACCGTTAAAAAATTCTCAACTATTCAAAATGGTAATTCAGATGCACTGCAACCAAGCTTATCAATTTTGATCGAAGTAAACCGCCAGCGCATGTGCAGTAAACTTCTGACCAACTGTCATAAATATTCGCTCATTTGTTTCTTAAAGCGCATGTGCGAGGCAGTGCGAGCAGATCACGTTAAGAAAAAAAGATCAGCCAGCAACGAATACAGCTATTGAAATAAAAAAAACAAAAGTGTGTATGTACACGAAATACATATTTGTTAACTCATAAAATACCTTTTATTTGGTAAATAGTTCCATAATTCATAGACAAATGATTAATAATATTATAATAAATATATGGGAATAGTACTACAATTTAATGTTAACAAAACGTGAACATATTCAACGTAATAAAAAAAATAAAGCTATTTCTCTCTTGGTGACAGTCCCAGTGCTTCGGCATGTTTCTTGGCTTTCAATCTCAAGTCAGCTATGCTGGAATTCTTGTGGGCGACAGCTAGTGCAGCTATTTCCAATGGATATTGTGGATGATATAGTATACTGGCAGCAGCAGCTGCCGCAGAATTGCCGCCCACTGCCACCGCTGCTGCGGCATACTGTAAAATGAAGAAAATACAATTACACAGGTACTTACTCGAAATATTGTATTTTTTGAAGTACTTTTGATATTATATTTTGTTTATCAGTCAAGTGTATCCGTTTGTGTGGGACCTTAGAATATAATAGATGTTATTTATTCTTAGTGTTGGCTAAATGCTGTTCTTACAAAGACATCGATGTTTTTGTTTTTATTCACAATTATATTTTTCTGCAAACCGGATTTGTCACAATGAAAGTGATTTGAACTCCAACAAAACACGATACATGGCATCCCAACGGGGGTTCAAATGGGGTGGTGCATGCGTACCACAAGATGCTGATTCCTGCTAGCGTAGCATAGCCTTTCCTACCCAATCCCGACTCTCACCTCCTAGCGGGGAACCCCGGGCAACCAGAACAACATTTCTGGAGATCGGGTAACCAACCCCGGTGGAAAGAAAGGTCAGGACTGACAAGAGCGGGAGAATGGCCCTCCGAGAAAGGGGTTGGGCGTGGGGCTAACAACCCCACCCTGGAGAAACCTTTTGTTACGAAACCTTTAAAGAAGCCTTGGACATGACGGACTTTGAGAAGACGACCCAAGCGGGACATGGAAATGAGTATCGGAACATGTAACGTGCGAACCCTATACAAAACCGGAACGTTAAAACAACTACTCCCCATACTAGAGCAATATAAAATACAACCTAACCGCCATACAGGAGACCAGATGGCTGGGGAAAGGAGTAATGGATACAAAGACACATTCGATCTTATACAGTGGAAAGGAAGATGGCACTCACGAACTCGGAGTAGCGTTTATAGTAGATCAAAAAAACAAAACCAGGATCATAGACTTCAGACCCATCAACGAGAGGCTGTGCGTGATACGACTTAAGCTAAAGTTCTTCAATATGTCAATAATAAATATCCACGCGGAACGGAAGAAAAGGAAGAAATGGTCAAAGACCAACTCTACCAAACATTAGAAAGGACCTATGACACAATACCAACAAACGATATCAAAATCGTCCTCGGAGACATGAACGCGAAAATAGGAAAGGAAGTGGAATACGAACCAACATTAGGAAAACACAGCCTCCACGACGAATCCTATGACAACGGAAAAAGAATAATAGATTTCGCAACAAGTAAAAACATGATAATTAGCTCAACGTACACCCGTAACATACATAAACAAACATGGATATCCCCGGTCGGTAGAACGGCCAACCAAATCGACCACCTGATAATCGTTCAAAGAAACGCATCCAGTATACGTGATATTAGAACCTACAGAGGAGCAACTCGGATCACTACTTAGTTAAAGCTACATACAGAGAACGAATAGTCAACCACGCCAAAATATCCAAGGAATCCCAAACAAAGAATCACCTAGAAAAATTAAAGGAAGAAACAACACTAACAGCATTCCAAAATAACCTAGCAGAATTACTATAGAAACAGAAAGAGAAGGTAACAGAAAACCAGAAAGAAAGCGAAATCGTTCAGGAGAAATGGAAAGAAATAAAGGAAGCGGTCACAGAAGCCGCCAAGAACACAATAGGCCCCAAACCAAAGGAAAATTAAAGAGAATGGTTTGACGAGGATTGCAAGAAAGCCATAAAGAACAAGAATGAAGCATATGCTATATACATAGAGAGACCCACCCGACGAGGATGCTAGAAAAGCAACTCATAAGCTGCTACGGAGAAAGACACTGCTACAAATAGACGAGGACTTTAAGAACAACGACGCCAGGAAAGCATACAGGCAAACAAATATATTCAAGAAAGGTTTCCAGCCGAGCACTAGCCTATGCCGAGATGAGACAGGACAAATCCTCGGAAACGAAACAGAAATACAAGGTAGGTGGAAACAATATTTCGAGGAATTCCTAAACCCAAACAGCAACCAGAACCCAGCCAACAAAGACCAAAGACTACTTGAACTCACAGGAGGCGAACGAGAGGAGAACAACGACTCCCCAACTGAAGAAGAGATAAAAAAAGCAATTAAGTCGCTAAATAACAACAAATCACCAGGCATGGACAACATACCGTCAGAATTTATAAAATATGGAGGACCACAACTAGCGAAAGCGGTAAAGGACTTAATCAAAGAAATATGGAGGACCGAAAAAATGCCTTATGAATGGAGAACCAGCATCATCTGTCCAATCCACAAAAAAGGAGACAAGCTAGAGTGTAAAAATTATAGGTGAATATCCCTACTAAGCACAACATATAAAGTCTTTACAACTATCCTCCGAAACAAACTAGAACCACTAGCCGAAAACATCATTGGCGAATACCAAGCGGGTTTTAGACCTTCCTGTGGGATCGACCACAGACCAATTATGTGCAGTAAAACAAGTTCTGGAGAAATGGTGGGAATATGACATCCTAATGAGAGACCTGTTTGTTTTCTGCTGGTGGACTCAACACTATGTGATGTCATAGAATTTAAGGATGGATAGAGGATTTTTATCCTAGAACTCAGACCCTTTATATCAGAAATAGCTTTTTATTTATATAAACTCTGAAAGAACACATACTTTTAAACCTTAGATTATTATGAACGATATAGAAAATCTTTCTTATTACCACTAAAGGAATAGTACTTTCTAAACTCTGACTTCTTAATTATTTAGCTTAATCTTCGGGTTACCCTACAGTCTTGAAGTTTTGAAACATTAGCTTAGAAGAGCCTTGTTCTATGCCTCTCACATCCTTGTAATAATGTCTCTTAAACTCTCAGTACATCTCCAGTCTCCAATTACCTCTTTCCAATATCTCCTGTATTGGAATGTTCTCTACACAGCTCTTTGAAGCAACAGCTGATCCTGCACTACCTGGAGACGAGTTTAACCCAGCCTCTTTCAAAACTGATCTTATTCATCCAGCGATAACTGTTCTTGAAGCTGGCTTTATTGAAGCTGTTAGCGTAATAAAGAAGCTGTCTATGTTACTACTCAATCTCTTAGGCTCTGATAACTTCAAGAGTACTCTGATCTAGGTGAAAGGACATATTCTGATGTTGGGATGCTTCAGCAATCTCCATCCTGACTGTCTAAAACTCACTCTATCTGTCTTGGACCCAAAGGCCGGCCAAAAAATGATATCCTCGCCCAGGTTTGTAATTAAATCTTTTAAGATCTTTAAAAGGGTTAAATCGTGGATCCGACGTCCTGAAGCTCGCAACAAAATAACTGCTGTTCTTCTAGAGGCCTCAAAGAAGGTAAGTCTCTCACAACTCTTTGGCAGCTAGTCAAATACAATTTGCACGTCCCATATCTGATTGACAATTTCTCTTGGTCTACTTAATGAAATGGCTTTTAGTACCTGGCGGACTAGAAAGAAGAAGAAGAAGAAACATATTTCTTCCATTCCCCTTCCTGAATAAAATGTAAATCAAGATTATGTTATACGCCAGGCACTATTCTAACCATCTAAGAATTAGAGCTATGTGTTTCGAGAGTCGATCTCCTCCAGCTTTCTTTAGCTAGATTTCTTTCCTCTTGTGACCAGGCGCTTGTGATCTTTCCCCACACCCAACTTTCCACGCTTGTAGAGTAATCAGATCTACCTGGGGTGGTGGTGCTCCTGTTGACAAGTCTACTAAGACCTGCATGAGGTTCTCGAGCATCATTGGTTGTCCAGGCTGCGACTCTTCAGGTCTGCCATCCAGAAAGTCTTCTCCCACTCTGGAGCTATTACTATGAACTGACCCTGAGCCTTGTTGAGGTGTGCTGGCACCCTGGGCATCAAGTTGGGGGGTGGGAACACCCATGCCAGGCGAAACATCCATCTTTGACTGGAGGCATCTCTGAAGAGAGCTGATTGATCGTTGGAGTCTAGTGAAACATATTCGTCTACAACAGCCGACTCCATTGTAGCGAACATGTCGACGTCTGGTCTGCCCCATTTCCTGAAAATCTTCTGTTGCTTCTGGTAATAAATGCCACTCTGGAAGAGCTCTCCCTCGGGATAGTCTGTCTGCTGTACCGTTGTACCTTTCTGGAAGGTAGAAAGCCGAAAGCCGAAAGAAAAGTTATGTTTAGGTCGTCGACCAATCGCAGTAGCTTGTAAGTTAGTTCGTATAACTCCAGTAACTCCAGGGATCTTGTGCCCCCTTCTTTTCTGACATTACCGATCGTTTGTCGGATTGCAGCAGGATATGGGCGTCTCGCAGCCGATGTGACTATCTCTCAATCGCTGCTAATACTGCGAATAGTTCCTTTTTTGTTGGAGTGCCATAACCTCTGGTTCCTGGAATCCTGACATCTGAATACCTTGTAATTGAGCTCCCCAGCCCAGAGATAAGGTGCTGCTGAGAGGCAATGGGCAGACTCGTCAGCTGATATAATTTTTTTTTTTGAGATAATTCGGAGAAATCTCCTGTGAGAATCTGCAATTGGGATATGAAAGTATGCCTGTGAAATATCCAACTTTGTCATCCAGTCTTTTCATTGAAGAAAATATGGAATCTTGAAATGCGAGGTTTTATGAAACTGTTGAGAGCTCGAAGGTCGACTACCGGTCTTACTCCTCATTCCTTCATCTTGATTAAAAATATTCTCCATATGAAACTGGGGCCAGCTATTTGGGAATATCGATGATTTTCTGTTTCCTCATCTTTTCTATTTGCTCTGTCATCTGTAGTGATTCTTTTGTCTCGAATTTGGAGGTGGACCAATTGATTCTTAGTATGGGACGCGTTGTAAACGGAATGTGGCAACCTGAAATTAATTTTGAAATTGTATTTGGGGGTCGTAGGCTTCTCATCTTTCTTGAAATCTCACTAACTGGCCTACTGAACAACTGACTGTTGGTTTCATACAGTCATTTACTGGCTCATTCACGAAAGGAGTTCGATGACCTCTGTTTCGAAAAGTCTCCTTTGTTATTATTCCCATTATGGTTCTGACTATTACCTCTGAATCCATGGCCACTGTAGGACTTAATTACGATTATCTGGACCAGGTCCAGTATGATTACCTGTCTCAGATGGCAAATGAAATGTGCGACCAGATCTAGATTGATTTAACTCCTGAGCGGGTTTCTTCGCAGTGACATAGTCTGTTGTGTTCAGCCACGTTTGAGCGCCACCTAAAGTCTGTATAAGAGCAGATAAGTTTTCTTTATTAAATAAGTATTCAGAGTTAGGTGATATCATGCGTAAAGCCGATTGTAACCTTGAATTAATCTGATCCAGGACCTAAATTCAGAGTAATAATTTTGCTCAGGGATCCTGCATTTACCTCGTCTTCGTTGTTCTGAGCCCAAGCTACTATACGACCCAATACTTCTTGTAATACTTCTCGCTGTTCCAGTAAAGCATTAGATAAACCTGCCATCACACGTTCGGTGCTCTTCGATGAATCTTTGTTCTTCTCCAAATAACAAAACTCAACATTGACTTTAAGGTCAGCAAAACCTGGTGCAGCTAGGAATTCTTTCAAGTTATTAGTATATCTAACCTCTTCCAGTCTGAGGAATCAAATCTCTGTAAAGAATCTAAAATCATTAGTTTATCGTTAGTTTATTCTGGGTCGTAGCAACTTTTTCTCATCTACATCTGTTTCAACTTCACCCAGGTCAAATAAGTTAATTGTGAAAGGTAAGTCTTCCCTTTAGTCCACTGAAACAGTTTCTCTATCTTGACTAAGCATCTGTGCTAAGAAATCTACCTTTTCTTGTAACTCTCTCACCTTAGCGGTATCATCTGTCTCTCTTCTCTTACTCGACGGGCCACCATCTTGCTCAGAGTCGTTGGTGGACCGTTGATTTTGTCTGTCTAACAAATTCCTCTTTACTACAGTCTCAACTGGATTCAGACCTTCTTCCATCTTAGATATGTCCAAAGTTGAATAGACAATTTCAACCCACTTTGATTCAATTAGGTTGAGTAAAATCATAATTTTTTTAGTGAAATATCTCAACAACAAAAATGTATGCTTTGCTATGGCGAAAAACTCAACGCTATGAAGAGAGTTGCAGAGATACCTGCGTTGCTGTTGTCAAGGTTTTACCATCTTTATGGGGAAAACCACTAGAAATAACTAGAAGAAGAAGGGTTGGTAGCAATGATTACGCGAGAATTCAGCAGTTTCTCTCTCATTAGGATGCCGTGTATCGGCCAAAGGAGTGTAATCAAAAATATTGATTGACAGACAGTCAGTGGCGGGTGAGGTTTTTTAATTTATCAATGGTACGTCTATGTCAGTCATAAAATTAAGTTTTTTATGGAATGAACTGCTTATGTAGGTATCAGTAATCAGTGTCATTCGGCTAAGAAAATAGCTTATTAGAGTTTGATGGAAAGGGGTAGTAGTTAACAATAAACCGATGTAAAAAATAGCTGGGTTGCCGAGCTTAGTAGATTAACAAAGCTAATCTTTTAAAAACAAATTAAGAAAACTTATATACCTACCTACACGTACATACTAAGCTTCTCAAGTCATTTCGTGAATTTAAAAATAATACTCAATAAGCCCTTTCAATAAATTGAAGGTAAGGCAGCTTTTAAATTAAAAGTTGGGTAAAAGTCTAGTTAAGCGACTTAAATATAAATACCCAAAAAATCATATTTTTGCAAAAAGTGATGTATGTTATCATAACTTTTAATAAAATTGAGATGGAAGACTCTATTTTGATTGATTTGATAATAAGACAAAGGGAAAAATGGTGTTCTTAGGAAGTACGACTTTTAGCTGGAATTAGCGATTTGGAAGTATCTTTTCAATTCCAAATAGTATATACCTAATCATCCTTGTATTCTACTAAAAGGTAACATCCTACAAAATTAGCAATTACAAAAAATTGGGCCGACGTTATAAGTTGGTGCACTGAATAAATATTTTTAACAAAAAATTGAACTGACGTTATTAGTTGGTGCACTGAAAAGTATAAAATAATATTAATGCTATTGGTGATGGTACTTTTGAAGTTGTGCAGTTGGAGTTAGATTGATAACTTTTGGCACCAACTTCATAAGTAGGTACCACCACCAATATAATTAATATTATTCTATACTTTTCAGTGCACCAACTAATAACGTCGGTCCAATTTTTTGTTAAAAGTATTTATTTCACACTTTTGAGTGTAACATTAGTCACGAAAATCGTTGAATGTTCACTAATACCAATGAAGATAGTACTTATCCTATTACCCACGTATATTCCTTGCTTGTAGTTGTTATTATTGAGATCTCAGAACATCGCTGCGGAAATACGCTTGAATATTTTAGTTGTTACCTTTTTAACATCGATTTTACTCGAAAACCGTAACTCTAAGGGAAAAATGTTCAGTGTAAATGTTGCTACAAATAATTAAGTCTTTCATGTACTGCCCACAGATTTTCAATTTTCGACAGAAATCGCCCTCTTCACATTGTACATTTGAGAATTTAACATGCGTCTATCTCGAAAACCGTAACTCTTTTGAAAAAATGTTCAATTTAAAAGTTTCCGGATATTGTCCTATCTTTAATTATACCATCTCAGATTTTCAATTTTCGAGAAAATTTGCCCCCTCCACCCCCGTTCGAGGCGGTTTTCGGAGGGAAGGAGATTTCAGATTACCATTTTTATGAATATGGGACCATTTCTCAAGGCTCCTCTTCCCAATGAATCAAAAATCTTCAAAATCGGACTACGATTACTATATGAAAGGCGCGCACAAACCAAAAAAAAGCACACAGTCGAATTGTATACCTCCTCCGTTTGGGGTTCGTCGGTCAAAAATACAAAATAATATTATTTCTTTTGGTGCCGTTAATTTTGAAGTTGTGCAGTTGCAGATAGATTGATAACTTTCGGCACCGACTTCACAAGTACCAGCACCAATAGAATGAATATTATTTTGTATTTTTCAGTGTACTAACTAATAATGTCGGTCCATTTAAAAAAAAACTTATTTCAAACTTTTGAGGGTAACATTAGTCATGAAAATCGTTGAACGTTTACTTATACCAAAGAAGATAGTACTTATCCTATTACCCACGTATATTATTTGCTTGTACTTGTTATTATCTAGAGATTTCAGAACATCCCGGCCGAAATACGCTTAAGTATTTTAGATTTAACCATTTTACCACCGCTGTAACTCGAAAACCGTAACTCTAAGGAAGAAATGTTTATTTTAAATGTAGCTAAAAATATTCTTGTTTTTCATGTATTACCCTCAGATTTTCAGTTTTCGAAATAAATCGCCCCCTCCACATAGCGAAAACACAAATTTGTGAGATTTTAACATCAATGTAACTCGAAAACCGTAACTCAAAAATGTTCAATTTAAACTTTTCCGGATATTATTCTATCTTAAATTCTGCCATCTCGAATTTTCGATCTTCGAGAAAATTTGCACCCTCGGAGGGAAGGAGATTTCGGATTTGAGTTTTTACAAATATGTAACCATTTCTCAAGTCTCCTCTTTCAAATTAATCAAAAATCATCGAAATCGGAGTACGTTCACAAACAACGCGCGCACAATCCAAAAACCACAGTCGAATTGTATACCTCCTCCGTTTGGGTTCGTCAGTCAAAAATGCGTGAGAATACTAAACATATGTTCGCGAAATAGTGAGGTTGAACGAATTGATGATTGACTTGTGCAGTATATATTCAACATTAAAGTGCTGTTATTATCAATGTTGCAGTTTAACTTTCGCAACATTAGATTATTTTATTTATTTCCAAGAATATTTTGTTCAGAAAAAATTAACGACAGTATTTTCTAGTAAAGCGATCACTGAATTCATATTTTCGAAAGCCTGAAGACAAAGTTCGTTACCTTCGTCATCAAAAGTTGCCATAATATCGTATTTTTGCACTAAAGCGAGTATTTGTGAAAAAATATTTTTTTTGTTTATTTTAAACATGAAACTATACCTACCTTCAGACATTTAAAATCTGACCACTTGATTTATGCTTTCGTTATCGAATAATAAAAAAAATCAAGATCTTAAATGTTATATCGGCAGTTTTGTCAACATTGGAATTGAAAGATTTTAAACGTCAAACACACTGCACTAGTCAATTATCAATTCGTTTTAGCTTACTTTCTCGCGAACTTATATTTAAATTTATATTCTTACGCATATTTTTCCTAATTTTGAAGGATGTTAGTGTTTAATAGAATGCATGGATGATTATATAGGTACTATTTGAGATTGAAAAGATACTGCCAAATCGAAAATTTCAGCTAAAAGTCCTAAGTACTAAGAACACCATTTTCCCTTGAAGGATCATTAAAAATAGTCTTCTTCCTCAATTTTATAGAAAAACATTTAATTTTTTAGGGCTCAATTCATAATATTTCAATATCATTTATGATTATTCTTACCTGATGCGCTGCAGATATGAAGGCAGAATTGATGGCGGAAAATGCTGTGCCTGGTTGGGAAAAGGTTGGTGTATTAGATGATGCTATTCGATCATAATTGGATAGTACCACTGATCCTGAACTGAGAGAAAAACCACGTAGTGCAGGTATATTCATATAGGGTACCACTCGACAAGGTTCTAGCGGTGTACCCAAATGTAAATGTTGGTCGTTTAACATCACTCCTGGAAAGAAGAACAACATAATTGTAATATACAGTCTATCTCAAATCTGAACTAACTATATTGGTATTTGGGTATAGATTAGGAAACATTTTTTCAAATTTCCTCAGATAATCAATATTTCTTTCAAAAGTCCTTTTTCCACTAAAGCCGCATTCAAACCCGATCTGAAACTACCCTTGGTACGGGACAACATTATCTCCAAAATGCTGTATGGGCTCCAGAATCCTAAACGACATATGGAGATCTTGAGACCCTGAAACTGAGACATATGCTATCACACAGATCTTTCTTAAGCATCAAATCGTCATGACCGTTTTACCAAATCTGCCATGTATGCCACGTTGAAGAAATACAAAGAATTGAATTGGGTTTTCCGGAATTGAATCTAGACATCGAAATTGACGCCTTTATTCACCTTTCATATACGCTCACGATGAAAGAGTCTATGCAAAAAACACAAACTAAATCATGATAGGTGCCCTTGATAATATCTTGACACTGATGGGCGTCTGGCACTCAACCCCTTTACTTGACAGTTAACGTGTTCGCCAGCTTATGGTCAGGTTCCAGGTTTCAAAAAGGCTGGTGGGGACTCTAGTTGTCAATTTTCTTAAATCTTCAATAAGCCGAATGTGTGGTCTGGGCGCGCTGTCGTTTGTGACGTCCTACTACGGAATAATAACCTTCCGGACGTGAAAGAACTCTGAATCTCTGAAACCCCGGGTGTACCGGTCTCGCTATATAAATCTGACAGGAACATGGGCATCCACAAAAGGCCTAAAGTCTGAGCAGGCAACATTGGTGTTAGCTAAGAGGGGTCTCATTTATTGAAGGATATCTCAAATTTTAGGAGATTGATCTCTATTGAGTTTTTGAGGTTAAAATCACGTGATAACTTGGTCTGACGTCTGACGGAGACTGGAGTAAAATCTCGTGGATAATCTCAGGAACATGACCGAGATAGTTATAACCCGATCTGAGCATAATTCTGGCCCTACCTTGACACGTGCACTGCAAAAGATTGTATTTGTGTAAAATTATTAATTAAGAGAAGAAGTACCTATAGTGATTGGAGGTATGGTTTGGAGCCAGACAATCCTCAGTCACGCAGGTAGTCGAAGGAAAGCAGGCCAACAGCAAAGAATAAACAACATATATTTTTTCGCAAAATGTACCGGAAATGAAACGAGGGCCATAAATCGTAGAAGGAGAAGAAGAACAACTATTAGTAAGATGTTCGAGTAGCATTTTTCCCGCGATCGGGAATATGACGACGAAATCGTATGAAAGGGGATGGGATAGTTTGGAAACTGAAATTTGGCGTTGGAGCAGAACGAAATCCCAAACCACATGGAATCTGTTACAAATTGCACATGCGCATTATAAGCAGTAATCAAACGATTCCAAACTACTGCACGAACACCCTAGAGGACTTCAAAATACAATTGGTTGGATAAAAGAGATGGATAAAATTTATCCTCAAATAAAATTGATTTTCGAATGGTTATCTTTTTTATTTCCTATTGGACACAAGAAATTGCTTCTCTTTGCATCGGTACTAAGTAATCCAATGGATTTAATTTCTTGAAAACAATAAAAGACAATAGCTGGTCCCCATTAGCACCCCATAATCAAATTAATCGAATTAAAGGAGATAAATACGTTCGATGTCGCAGCAATGGCAGCAGTAAATAACGGGCATTAAAACATTTACGGGCCAACGGAATTCACAACAGAAATTATCTTTAACGCCGAAGCTCCGACCCTCCATATATTTCCTCGCCCAGTTATGAATATGTCATGGCTTTATGTCCCCATAACAAATCTGCGGTACATAATCGAATTTATATACACTCCGGATGCCCCTCGGAAAAGCAAAAAAAAGAAACTGCAAAGAGAAAGTTTTCAATCAAATAAAATAATTCCCCTCGAGTGCAATTTTCCAGCGTTCAGTCATTGAAATGGCGGCAGCAAGATGACTGGTCCAGCCCGCCAGGACGTGCCCGTGGGAGCTCTAAATTACACTTACTGCCTCTGGATCACTTCAACACGCTCGCTCGCCTGTTTAGGGCCCGGCTTCGAAGGGTTTTACCGTCAAAAAGCCACCTCCAACGCAAGGAATCTCAAAATTATATGTTGTTCTACATTGAGAATGCGGCTATCTATTTCTCACAACACCTACACGCCTACCATGGTAAAGGGCCGTTTCATTTCCGGTTTTATTTGAGTCCCCGTGTCAACCACTGACACCAGTTGTTGTTCTTAAAGTAAAACTAATGTTAATGTAATATTTACATTTTAACAACATGAATCTAGATACAAATAATTTTAATTTAATTGGTGCTTGTACATTTGGAGTTGGTACAACAACAAAGCACAACGGCACAACTTCAAAAGTACGTACCAGCACCAATAGAATTAATATTATTTTGTATTTTTCAGTGCACCAAATAATAAAGTCGGTCCATTTTTTATACAAAATATTTATTTATATCGTGTTTACAAAAATTCTTTTGGATTTAAAAAATTGCAAAGAAAAACTGATTCTTACAATTTTTGATTTTATTTCATTCTGATTTTTTCTGAAGAGTTAACAAAATAATATTAATTCTATTAGTGTTGGTACTTGTGAAGTTGGTGCCAAAAGTTTTCAATCTAACTGCAACTGCAGAACTTCAAAATATAAATAAATTGCACCGACTTTATTAGTTGTTGCAGTAAAAAATACCAAAGAATATTAATTCTATTGGTGCCTGATAATGAAGGTGTGCCGTTGTAGTTTGTTGTTTTAGGCACCAACTGCAAAAGAAGCAGCATGAATAGAATTAATATTAGGTATTTTGAAATTTTCAGTACAAGAACTAATAATCTCGGTCCAATTTCTTCTAAAAAATATTTATGGGCGAATCAAGTCAATACTGAAAATTGCAGTTTTACAGCTGATTGAAAAAACAACAAAATAGGAGAAGAAATAGATTTTTTGCAGTAATAATACCTATTAAACTTAAAACCACATTCGTATCGTATCCAATTTATTGATTGCACAAGTAAAGGAATAAATAATAATAAATGGACAATAGAGAATTAGCAAATCAATTTATTCTGATTGCTTAAGCTAAGGAATAAACAGTTAACATGTTTATTCCATATTTGAAATGAATAAACGAAGCCCAAACTGAGTAACCTTATTTGTAAATGTAATTTCATCAAATCCAATCTCGGCACTCGGTAGGAAGGTGGAATTTTGGAGGGGGGAGCAGCTTAGAAAAGATGGGGTATCCAGGGGTGAGTGTTGTTAGCAGGGGCGGATTAAGAGACTAATGAAATTCGCTTCCGGATACTTAAAAAAAAGTAAATATTGTGCGGTGACTTGTACCTACCCCTCGTTAGTGACGGGGTGCATTGCAATATTGTTAGTTTGCTATCACTGGAAATTTCAGAGTGGGGATGTATACTTCGAGCTTTTCAGGAGATTAGTGCCTTCTTTAAATATCAATAAATATTTTTTACATAAAATTGGATCGAAAATTAATGGGGCTGGTAATTTTGGAGTTGTGCAATTGTAGTTATATAGAAGACTTTTGGCACCAACTTGGAAAGTACCACCACCAATAGAATTAATATTATTTTGTATTTTTCATTGCACCAACTAATAAAGTCGGTCCAATTTTTGGTATACTTTTGAGTGTAACATTAATCATGAAAATCGTTGAACATTCACTAATACCAAAGAAGATAGTACTTATCCTATTACCCATGTATATTCTTTGCTTGTACTTGTTATTATTCAGAGATACCGCCGCTGTAACTCGAAAACTGTAGCTTAAACAAATGTCCATTTTAAAGGTTGCTACATATAATCTCATCTTCAATTCTGCCGTCTCAGATTTTCGATTTTCGAGGAAAATTGCAAACGTCAAGATGCAACAGGTACCAAAAAATAAATTCCAGTTACTCACCTTTTTGCACTTGGTTCTCATGCTTCCGACATTTAGCACGCCTATTCTGGAACCAAACCTAAAAATGAGTCAAATCTTAGAAAATATTACTTTCATAGGAATGTATAATTTTAAAATATCATTTAACATTTTAGACTTCAGAATAAGAAGCGAGAACTGATAGTACGACACCTGGAATATGGAATAGAAAGCAACATTACCATTGAGTTCCTTCACAGGTACTTATTTTTATTAATTATTGAATTTAACGTTCATTAGTTATTATTATCTGCTGATTCTGACTCAAAAATATGTAGGTAATTTTTCTTCACAATATTGAATTATTGCTAATGCTTTTAAATCGCTTTAGAACCACCCAACTTTATTCTTTCAATAATGTTATAATTCTAATATTACTAGTATCTGTTACATGGAATAGTATGATAGTTCTGTGTATAATATTGTGTGTAAGGTATTTCTATTTTTTATTATGAAATGAGTTCTAAACTATACACTCAATAGTCCTTCTGACTTCCATATTCTATGTGTGAAGGCAACATTTTCCTTTTGTTGGGTTTAGGGACGAAATCAAGTACTTAAACAAATATTTATACAGTCAATCATTGAAAAAGAAGTCATTATATCAACTACTTGCATAGCTGCAGATAAAATGGTACAGTGGTAAATCAACTCTTTTACGTTCCCGACACCGCTTCACTCTCTCATATGGTGTTTTATAGGTATCACTGGATTGCTCGTGAGAACGTCTTCCCCACCATATACCTCCAATGTTTTCTCTGATACGATCTCTATCTCTTGATTTGGCTTTTTGATCAGGAGCTTTGTACATTGGCCTGTTAACGTGTTGACTCGCCAGGATCGCTGCTATCGAGGGATCAGTGTTACGAATGGCGACCAGTTACGAAGATGCCACGAGGGTTACTCGAACGAATTTACTCAATGACACGAACTATGATGCGTAATTCAAAAAGCTTTTTTTTATTCTTTATGATATAGAGTATTGATCCCACTGACAAAGAAGGCAAATAAATACGAAAATAATCTTAGACAATGGTTGATATACAAACTTTTCCCTATCCATCAAGCGGCGTTTTGTGAACCTACTGTACGTACAGTGCATTTTAACAGAGAATCAAACTTACATAAACATATTTTTCAGAGTGAATTCTCGGGTAATGAATCATACTTCTACAAAAGGAATAGAGCTTAATTTAGATTTAAGAACTGCAATAATAAATTAGTCAATGATTACTAAATAGATAGGTTATGTTTACTGTTTATGTATATAGGTATTCCTAATTACTCATTACGGTATTTTTTATTTTGATCCCTCGATAGCAACGCCACCTGGTCTTTGGCTCATCAAGTCCCACTTTTATAGCATTAAGTAGATAGGAAGATGCAACACCTGAGTAAAAGATCATGGTATACGCCAATATTACATTAGATATTTACTTAATTTTTCATTTTAACACCCCATACATTCACTATAACGACTTCATGCTTATATTTTTGACCGACTTCAAAAAAGGAGAAGGTATACAATTCGGTTGTAAGATTGCTTTTTAAATTTTTTTTATGGCTGTTCGCGCGTTTTGCATAGTAAACGTACTCCGATTTAGACGATTTTTTTCATTCGAAAGAGGAGTGGGGAAATGGTCCCATATTGAGAAAAATCAAATCCAAAATCTTCCCTCCAAAAACCGCCCCCAAAGGGGGTGGAGGGGGCAAGTTTTCTCGAAAATTGATAATTCGAGACGACAGAATTAATGAAAATTCCATATCCGGAAATGTTTAAATTTGACATTTAAAAAAATAAATAATCATACGCTTCCGCTAGTCTGAAATATGTGTTTCAGCTATGTGGAAGGGGCAAATTTTTCCGAAAATCGAAAATTCGAGATTTGATAATTAGAGAGGGGACCATATCCGGAAATTTTTAAATTGAACATTTTTTGAAAATAGTCACGGTTTCCGAGTTTCGCAATGGTAAAGTCTGAAATATGTGATATGCGCATTTCCGCTATGTACAAGCTAAACCTACCTATATCTTTTTGGGTATTAGTGAACGTTCAACAATTTTCATGACTAATATTACACTCAAAAATGTGAAATAAATATTTTTTACAAAAAATTGGACCGACTTTGTCAGTTGTTGCACTGAAAAATACAAAATAATATTAATTCTATTGGTGCTGGTAATTTTGAAGTTGTGCCGTTGTAGTTTGTTGTTGTAGGCACCAACTCCAAAAGAACCAGCACCAATAGAATTAATATTATTTTGTATTTTTCAGTGCAACAACTGCAACGGTCCAATTTTTTGTAAAAAATATTTATACAGCTGAGCTGACAATTGAACGTTGTAGCTTCTCCGAGTCAAAATTTAGACTAAACGGAAATTTTCTGGATTTATGTCAAAAAATATTATTTCACTTATAATTTACAGGAAAACCTAAGCGAAGAACCAAAGTACGGCACCCTTTCCCCTAGAGCCCGAATCACACTTGACTATTTTTTGCTTATCACAGCGGAATCAGAAATTATCCCCGCACTTAGCTCAAAATCTATGAACACTTCACAGGAATGATATATGATATTTTATGTCCAATGGCCACTCCAAAGATGAGAGACGATCCTTGATGTCGGAATAAATGTCGGTATTTTTTTCTATAAATCAAGACCGCTGGTAACATAAATACAAATAAAAGTTCTAACGGTCACTTCCTTCTAAAGGGTCGGAGAAATGTGTGTTTACCCTTATATTAGATCTTTTAGAGCTTGTGAATTAGTTTCTTCTTTTTTTCTTGCATTGTTCGTTCCACACGATTTAGTCAAGATAATGCCACTATTACAGACGATAATTTCCTAATGAATACGTATGATGTGAAGGGAATAGGAATAGCGATCAATTAGGGGTTGAATAACAGTCTTTAGTGAAGGGATGGGGGTGTTTGTGTGTATTAAGACTGATTGATATCGACCGCTTGCGCCGATCGCTCTCTTCTGTATCCAAAATGATTCGTTTACTTCCAATGCCTGTAACGAAACGCTAACCACTTAATAAATTGCATAAGTGCCTACCAAACCATTTCATTTATTTGCTAAGAGAGATTAGGCAGAAACTTATCTATCTCTAGTCACTTTAATTTAGTTCAATCAGTCAACAACTACTCGGCTCAATAATTTTATGTGAATTTATGTTGATCTTGGAATATATCAAAGATTTAAACGGCCACAGCAGCAACTTCAACCTGGCTACAGATGTGAGAGTGAAATAAACAATACTAAAAACGTCAATAACTTAGGTCTAATTGTCATTGCTATTTGATAACTCTAAGAGGTCTTAATCCAATCAGCAAATGCTCGAAATGGTTGGGCTATCAATTTACCTGAACCCGCGCCTCACTTAGACCCAATCTTTGGCTCAGTTCTTCCCTCATGAACGCGTCGGGATAATGCGTTTCATCAAATAACCTTTCCAATTCATTAAGCTGCTCTAAGGTGAAATTTGTCCGTGATCTTCTCTGTTTTGTAGATGATTTCACTGAATGGCTTTTGTTGTTCGATGGGTCTCTTGATATTGTCAACTCCTCTATATTTTGGTCATTATCGGTAAGGACATCTGAAACAATAACAAATGAGGTAGATTTAAAATACCCACCAATTACGAATTTGGAGCTTCAGAGTTGAATATCTATTTTTTATTCAAAAACGAATAGGCCGAATTTGAAAAATGAAACACCAAAATAAAAGAATTAAAACGACGTTTCAAATAAGCTATCTCTTACCATTTAAGATTTTTAAGATGGTAGCTCCTGGGGGTATGGGCTCGAAAGGGGTGAAGCAAAATTTTGGGTAAATTTCTCGAAATGTGAACATTAACAACTATGTTCACATTTCGAGAAATTTGAGGTGGGAAGCTTTAATATAAACACTCTTATAAAATATCGATAATCCGAATTTACCTTTACAATAAATTTGTCCCGGACCGCCTTGTAAGGAAATATTGACTAGAGAATAGCTGCAAGCCGCTAGGTGGCGTAATCGCTATCTTGAATCTTAGAAACTTGTGAAATTTTAGCACATTCAGATAACAAAAAGTTGTTTTTTTTAAAGTTGTGATAAATTCTAGTCCTTCTTGCATAAGACTTTATTTCCTTATCTCTAAACATAAATTTGTGGGTCAAATTCATATGTTGCCGCTAGAAGGCACTATTTTATATAAGAACAGAAATTGCGAGATTTCTCAAAAATAATAAATCTCGTATTATTGGTTTGGTGCCAAAAGTTATCGATCCAACTCCAACTGCACAACTTCAAAAGTAACAGCACCAAAAGAATTAATATTATTTTGTATTTTTCTGGTCACCAACTAATAACGTCGGTCCAATTTTTTGTAAAAAAAATAAATTATTTCACACTTTTGAGTGTAACATTTATTCACGAAAATCGTTGAACGTTCACTAATACCAAAGAAGATAGTACTTATCCTATTACCCACGTATATTCTTTGCTTGTACTTGTTATTATTTGGAGACCTCAAAACATTGCGGCAGAAATACTCATAAGTATTTTAGATTTTATCGTTTTACCACTGCTGTAACTCGAGAACTGTAACTATAAGGAAAAAATCTTCATTATAATTGTTGCTACAAATAATTTGGTCGTTCATGTAGTTTCCTCACATTTTCAATTTTCAAAAGAAATTACCCCCTCCACATAGCAAAAATATGTACAGATATTTGGGATTTTAACATCGCTGTAACTCGAAAGCCGTATTTTTTTTGAAAAAATGTCCACTTTAACCTTTCCGGATATTGTCCTGTCTTTAATTATGCCACCTCAGATTTTCATTTTCGAGAAAATTTGTCCCCTTCACCCTTCACCCCCTTCGTGTGTTTTTTGAAGGGAAGGATATTTCGGATTTAAGTTTTTACGAATATATGAATTTATGAATCAAAAATCATCAAAATCGGAGTACCTACGTTTACTAAACAAAACACAAGCACAAACCAATAAAAAAATACAATCATTTGGGTTCATCGGTCAAAAAAAAAATGATGCCCAAACAAGCTGGTGAAAACCGGGTCTCGATATTTTGCACTTAACCTAAAATATCGGAGAACGAAACTTTATTGAATAAATATTTCTTACTAAAATTTGGACCGACTTTATAATTTGTTGCAAGGAAAAATACGAAATAATATTAATTCTATTGGTACTGGCACTTTTGGAGTTGGTGCCTACAACAACAAACTACAACGACACAACTTCAAAATTACCAGCACCAATAGAATTAATATTATTTCGTATTTTTCCTTGCAACAAATTATAAAGTCGGTCCAATTTTTTGTTAAAAAATATTTATTTCACATTTTTGAGTGTAACGTTAGTCATGAATATTATTGAACGTTCACTAATACCAAAGAAGATAGGACTTATCCTATTACCCTTGTAAAGGCTTAGCTTGCACTTATTATTATTCGGAGATCTCAAAACATCGCGGCGCAGTTATATATATTTACTGAAAACTCTTTTGCAATTTTCAATTTTCAAAAAAAAAATACCCTTCCACATAGCGGAAATACATATATCGCATATTTCAGACCCTACCATTGCTGTAACTCGAAAACCGTAACTGTTTTGAAAGTTGTTCAATTTAAATGTTCCCGGATATGGAATTTTCTTTATTTCCGCCGTCTTCGGGGAAAATTGCCCCCTTTGTGGGAACTTTTGAGGAAAAGGGATGGGCATGTCTTGTATCGATTTTTTTTAATGAGACCAATTCTCAATACTACAAAAAACATGCAGACATACAGTCGAATTGTATACCTCCTCCGTTTGGGTTCGTCGGTAAAAAAAAATCTTTTCTCAGGAGAACAAAAACGCTACCTCACTTTTTGTGATTGTAATTTATAATGTTGCCACTAGAGGGCATTATTTGATACTAGCACAGCAATCGAGGTTGGTATATTAAGCTGGTACTGGTACATACGCTGATAAGGGGGACAGCCCCCTAACAGGCGGGAAGAACATCAAATATAAATAAAATACAAAATACATACGCTCAATATACGCTCTTGTCATTTTGGTGCCATGATTGTTTTTTCTGAATTTTCTGGACAATTATGTCAATAGCAAATAAATATAATACGGTATAGTTCATCAGCAAATCATAACCCATGGTTATACTTCTAATGTAAAGCATGTAATCCGAGGGGTTCGTCCGAGTACACATGTCTTGAGCATTTCTTCATTTTATTTTTCGAATTTCTAAGTTTTTTTCAGAATTTCAAAGAAGATAATTAGCAAATAATTCTCGCTATCGAAAGGAGTCCTTACAATGTAGATTTATTCATTTTTTCAATATGTGCTCTTATAGCTTAATATTAAGCTATCAGAGCCTACCGTTATGTACTATGGGTTACAGCAAAAAAATATATTCAAACGGCATAAAAATAACCAATACATAAAACAATTGATTCGGATGACTTTGCAGTACCAGCTTAATATACCTACCTCTATTGCTGTGCTAGTATCAAATAATGCCCTCTAGTGGCAACATTATAAATTACAATCACAAAAAGTGAGGTACAGTTTTTGTTCTCCTGAGAAAATATTTTTTTTGACCGACGAACCCAAACGGAGGAGGTATACAATTCGACTGTATGTCTGCATGTTTTTTATGAATGTTCGCGCCTTTTGCATAGTTAACCTGTTCCAATTTTGATGATTTTTTTTCATTTGAGAGAGGAGTATTGAGAATTGGTCTCATTAAAAAAAATCGATACAAGACATGCCCATCCCTTTTCCCTCAAAAGTTCCCACAAAGGGGACAATTTTCCCCGAAGACGGCGGAAATAAAGAAAATTCCATATCCGGGAACATTTAAATTGAACATCTTTCAAAACAGTTACGGTTTTCGAGTTACAGCAATGGTAACGTATGAAATATGTGATATGTGTATTTCCGCTATGTGGAAGTGTATTTTTTTTGAAAATTGAAAATTTGAGACGGCTAAATTAAAGAAGAGATTATAGGCAGGTAGCAACATTTTTGCAAAAGAGTTCTCAGTAAAGTCTGAAATATGTATATCTGCGCCGCGATGTTTTGCGATCTCCGAATAATAATAAGTGCAAGCTAAGACTTTACAAGGGTAATAGGATAAGTCCTATCTTCTTTGGTATTAGTGAACGTTCAACAATTTTCATGACTAATGTTACACTCAGAAGTGTAAAATAAATATTTTTTTACAATAAATTGGACCGACTTTATTAGTTGCACTCAAAAATACAAAATAATATTAATTCTATTGGTACTGGTCCTTTTGAAAATTTGCCTTTGTAGTTTGTTGTTGTAGGCACCAATATTTATGAAATTTAATTATAACGTCATTAAGTTTGCTTAAATCCGTCCAGCCGCTTTGAAGTTACAGATGTTTATTAACAAAAACACTTAAACTCCCCCCATTCGTGGAATCTAAAACTGGCTTTCAACCCCTAATTATTTAGAATACAGAAATGTAGTGAACAAACAAATTCGAAACTTTGAAAATTGTTTTTTTCCTATTGCATTAAAATGATTGTTCCAATCTCAGTTAAAAATTCATGGTGTGAACCCAATGATAGCTGCGCCATATTGTTTTGTGAGCTTTCGAATACATTATTCAGCAGTATAGATGTTACAAGCGGTAGGTTCTATTGTTTCAACTGAATTCGAAAAAAACCCCAACAGATTTAAATTGTGATTTATATTGGCATAGGAACTAGTTAATTATGCTTGCTATAATACATTAATTAAATAAACTCCTGTCTGTCTGTTCATAATATATGCTAAATTGGTTTGGCCAAACTAACATCGTCAGGCGTCCCCGCATTTACAAGAGTTACACTAATTCAATTTCACACTCACTGATTCATATTTGTAGAAACTTTTGTACCAACAACATGAGCAAGCAATCCGTTCAATTCGAACATCGATTTCTTGATTTGTAAATGAATCGAATTAGAGTTACATTGTGTTCGAATGCACAAAATCAAATAACGTGAAATTATAAAAAATAACAAGAGTCTCTCTTCTCTATGTCGGATTGTTTATATATATATATGTATATATATATATTCTTTTACACCCCTGATGCGGCTAATCTTATTATATTATTTGACGTTCTGGTGGTTGGTGTAGAGGGACTGTAGCTATAAATCAACTATGATTGTGAAGAGAAAATCAATGTGACAGAAATCGATTCTAATGTAGTTGTGTCCTAAGCAATTACGGCTCTGTGTTATTCTTCTGACGAATTTGTCCGTGTAAATATCAGATTTTTTACCAAAACTCCAAATACATTACATAGACTATACAAAAAAAAGAGTTTCTGCTAAGTCACATTACATCGAGATGAAATTTAGTATGCTTTTGTTATGATTAAAGACGATAATTGGGAAATGACGTGAATTGCCATATTTCATAGTCATTCACGACATTATCCGGCCAATGACAAGACTATCTACCCTTTCTACTCGGCCAATGTTCGAATTGATTAATTTTTGACCGATGAACCCCGAACGGAGGAAGTATACGATTCGACTGTCTATTTTTTTTATTTTTTTTTTCGTGCGCGCCTTTTATATTGTAAACGAGCTCCGATTTTGATGATTTTTAATTCATCTGTAAGAGGAGGCTTGAGAAATGGTCCTATATTTATAAAAATGCAAATCTGAACTCTTCTTCCCACCGAAAACCGCCCCCGATAGGGGTGAAGAGGGCAAATTTTCTCGAAAATCGAAAATCTGAGGTGGTATAATTAAAGATAGTACAATATCCGGTAACGTTTATATTGAACATTTTTTCAAAAAGTTACGGTTATCGAGATAGAGGCATGTTAAATTCTCAAATATATGTATTTTTGCTATGTGGAGAGGGCGACTTCTTTCGAAAATTGAAAATCTTTGGGTGAAAGACATAATTATTTGTAGCAGCATTTACAATGAACATTTTTTCCTTAGAGTTACGGATTTTGAGTTAAATTGGTGTTAAAATGGTAACATCTAAAATACTTATGCGTATTTCCGCAGCGATGTTTTGAGATCTCGATAACAATAACAACTAGAAGCAAAGAATATACGTGGTATTAGTGAAAGTTCAACGATTTTCGTGACTAATGTTACACTCAAAAGTGTGAAATAAATATTTTCTAAACAAATTGGATCGACATTATTTGTTGGTGCACTAAAAAATATAAATTAATCTATTGGTGCCAGTACTTGTGAAGTTGGTGCCAAAAGTTATCAATCCAACTGCAACTGCACAACTTCAAAAGTAACAGCACCAATAGAATTAATATTATTTTAGATTTTTCAGTTTTCCAACTAATAATGTCGGTCAAATTTTTTGTCAAAAATAATTATTCAATAAATAATTTCAACATTGGCCGGCCATTTTTATGAGTAACCGATTTTATTTGGACATTATTGTTAAAGTTCATTTGAATTACACTTATTAGCCTATTTTTACTTATATTATTTAACAAATTATCAAAAGAATATATATTTAATGTATTGAAGATCAAAATTAGATTTATTAGAAAAAATATTTTTTTTGACCAACGAACCCAAACGGAGGATCTATACAATTCGACTGACTGTATGTCTGCATTTTTTTATGGATATTCGCGACTTTTACATAGTAAACGTGCTCCGATTTTGGTGTATTTTTTTGATTTGAAAGAGGAGTATAGAGAATTGGTGCCATTGAAAAAAAAATGAAGAGTGGAAATACCAAAGGCACTAAGTACCAAAATCATAGTTCTGAGGTAATTAAGAAAAAAGCTTTAGAAAGCAATATTTTCATTTTTTTATATTATAAACTTTTCAAACCGATTCATAACATCTAGAAATAGGTACTGGTAGAGAAAAATCTGATATTTTTACCAAAATAATAAAATATTCAAGTTTGTTTGGAACTAAAACTGAAATGGCATAAGTGCCAAACTATAATTCATACAAACGTTATAAATAGAAATGAACATTTTATCCTAAGTGCCTCACAACTTAAAGCTTATAAGCCCCAAGCTCTTTTCGCTTAATTTAAGAAGTTTTCTATAGAATTTTTGGTGTTCCGAATTCTCTAGGTAGGGAATCATAGACGATAGAGATTTTTCTTATTTTTTTTTGATTTTTTTTATTTTAATATCTGGAATACAATCCCGAAGAGGTATACAGGATACCTGTGCACGGGTCCAGTTTACAAACAACCATGGCTCTGGCGGGATTCGAACCCGCGCTCACGATGAGCTGTGGCAAGCTACGAACGCTCTTCCAGCGCCTTAGCCCACTCAGCCATCGTGACAGTAGCAGTAATCTTATTTTCAGTGGTTAAAAGCTTCATTTCTGCAGATTTTAGATCGTCAGTGGTTTTTCCTTTTTTCAATATATTGATTTTCTTCCAAGCTTCTATTTCGGAGAAAGTTTCTTTTATATGAAGTACAGTTTGATTTTTTGGCCGACTTCAAAAAAGGAGAAGGTATACAATTCGGTTGGAAGTAAACGTACTCCGATTTAGACGATTTTTGTTTCATTTGAAAGAGGAGAGTTGAGAATTGGTCCCATATTGAGGAAAATCAAATCCAAAATCTCCTTCCCTCCGAAAACCGACCCCAATGGGGGTGGAGGGGGCAATTTTTCTCGAAAATTGAAAATCCGAGACGACAGAATTAACGAAAATTCCATATCCGGAAATGTTTAAATTGGACATTTTTAAAAATAATCATACGTTTCCGCGCTACAGTCTGAAATATGTGTTTCAGCTATGTCGAAGGGGAAATTTTTCTGAAAATTGAAAATTCCAGATTTGAAAATTAGAAAGGGGTCCATATCCGGAAACATTTAAATTGATCATTTTTTCAAAAGAGTTACGGTTTCCGAGTTTCGCAATGGTAAAGTCTGAACGAGCTAAACCTACCTATAACTTTTTGGGTATTAGTGAACGTTCAACAATTTTCATGACTAAAGTTACACTCAAAAATGTGAAATAAATATTTTTTACAAAAAAATGGACCGACTTTATCAGTTGTTACACTGAAAAATACAAAATAATATTAATTCTATTGGTGCTGGTTCTTTTGGAGTTGGTGCCTACAACAACAAACTACAACGGCACAACTTCAAAATTACCAGCACCAATAGAATTAATATTATTTTGTATTTTTCAGTGCAACAACTGATAAAGTCGGTCCAATTTTTTGTAAAAAATATTTATATGATCAATCTTTGTTATCACAACCTCAATGATATTTAAGGCTTTAGTGTTAAGAAATGTGTCAGCAGCTTCCTTCATATCCCAAAATACGTTTACAGTCATGTCAATAACTTCGAATATATATGATCCGCCATATTTTGCGGAATTTATTACACCATGTAAATCATTTGGGACCATTGCCTTCATTACACGCTTTATTATTTCTATGAGAGCGAAATCTCGGTCACAAGCTATAAAACTGTGACCACTTATTAGAAAGTTATACTCTATTGTCTCAAAAACTTCACGAAGAGCAAGGAACACTAAAACAAATATCACCATTCTATTCTTGTTACTTGTTATGCCCTGCACAGTTGTCACTCCACAGTAACAAATGTTTTTTTCTGTGTAACACCTCGTTCAACATCCATGTTCATTACACTGAATTTATTGTCCAATAAACGTTTATACGGAAATAAGTAAACCTACACTGTCAACCTGACTTTGGCACTTATACCCTTTCAGAATAAAAACATTCAGGACGTGGTGCTTAGCTCCATCTAGTTTTACTTTGCTTAGACTCAGAAAATAAATTACACTTATAACCTTTGTGGATACATTGGCGATGGCAATTGGAACCTTTTTAAAGCCCGCTGCAGACGGAGTATGTTTTGCTGCATGATTGCTTGCTTGTTTTAATGCACGGTCCAATGAATGTTGGTGGTGTGTTGATGGCTCCCTTGCTTGTGTTGGCTTCATACGTTGCAGGCCATTATGTATGTAAAATGACAGTACAGAGAAATATGACTGTGTCAAATGATACAAAATATTGAACATTCTAATCAAGCTCTACTTCTAATCATTGTTACAACAGAGAAAATATCCCAACAAACAAAAATAACATGTTATCATGTGCAAAATAACTTTTGAGTACGACTCGACTAGTTCCGAGTCCTCCGACAAGGCACGATGCGTGAAAACAGTCACCGAAAATAGCACCGGTTCTATCATCAAATCATGCACGAGTTCAAGCAACCAACCGTGCATGCGATGTCATTTCTTACACGGAAGCATGCACAGCACCATGCCTAGCTCCCGTCAAGGAAACATGCAGCAAAACATATTCCGTCTGCAGCGGGCTTAAGCAAATATCTACAAAACTTAGATTTTGGCACTTAGTGCCTTTGGTACTTCCACTCTTCAATTAGACATGCCCTTCCCCTAAAAACTTTCTCCAATAGGGATAGTAGGGGCAATTTTTCCAGAAAATTGACAATCCCAGACTGCATAATCAAATAAAATTCCATATCCGAAAACGTTGAAATCGTAATTTTTTTAAAATAGCCATAGGTTTCCGAGTTACAGTCTGAATTATGTGTTTCAGCTATGTGGAAGGGGCAAATTTTTCGGAGAACTGAAATTTTGAGATTGGAAAATTAGAAAGGGGTCCATATCCGGAAACGCCTAAATTGAACATATTCTCAAACCAATTACGGTTTTCGAGTTACAGCAATGGTAAAATTTGAAATATGTATTATGTGTAT
Source organism: Crioceris asparagi (assembly GCA_958507055.1). NCBI lineage: Eukaryota > Metazoa > Arthropoda > Insecta > Coleoptera > Chrysomelidae > Crioceris > Crioceris asparagi. Next base: position 14,482,267 of record OY293833.1, on the reverse strand, counting down.
AGCCGCTATGTGGAAGGGGTATTTTTTTTCTAAAATTGAAAATATAAGACGGCCAAATTAAAGAAGATATTATATGTAGCAACATTTAAACTGGACATTTTTGAAAAGATGTTTTCGAGTTACAAGTACAAGCAAAGAATATACATGGGTAATCGGATAAGTACTATCTTTTTTGGTATTAGTCAACATTCCACGATTTTCATGACTAATGTTACACTTAAAAGTGTGAAATAAATATTTTTTACCAAAAATTGGGCTGACTTTATAAGTTGGTGCACTGAAAAATAGAAAATAATATCTATTAATTCTATTGCTGTTGGTACTTTTGGAATTGGTGCCAAAAGTCTTCTAACTACAATTGTACAACTTCAAAAGTACCAGCACCGATAGAAATAGGTAAATAAAGTGGGGTCCAGTTTTTGGTAAAAAGTATTTATTATAGAACAAATCGCAAAGTCAACTTAAATTTATGTCAACACGACAACTTTTTGTTTTCCATATGTACCTAGAGTTAAAGCTCATTAATAAAGCAAATTGATTCAATTTACTTTTTGATTCTAGCTTGATGTCTTATAAATTACATAAGCCTTAAAATAATTGTACCCCTTAACTTCACGATCACATCACCTCATTTTCATTCATTATTATTATTATTTGTATAATTTTCCTTTGATGAAAATGAATAACACTCAAATTGACTTTAATCAGTTTCATAGAAAATTTAATAAATTGCCACACAAAGTAACTGTTATATAATCATATCTCAGGGCGAACAAATCATTCCAACTCCAAATGTCTACCTGTCTTAGAAATTAAATCACCCCTTTTCTTACTTATTTAGTTTCCCAGCCGAATCTCTTCTAGTGAAGATTAGTACAAGGTCTTTAATTAAATCAACGGTTGATATAAACATGTTTTTAATTATACTTAAAACATCGTGGTGGGAAACTTTGAGAAAATAATTAACTAATTGCAACTTCATGCCAAAATGAACGTGAAAGACATTTGACTCAGAATTTTTGTTGGGTTTCGGTAAATAATAATTACATATTATATTAGTGGTAATATCGAGTAAGTTATGAACTTATTTATTATACAACCTATGAAACTGTTATTGAAATGGATCTAACCGCACTTAACATGGTAAGTTAGGTAGGTACTTGAGCCCATGATGGCCCTGTTCCGAACATTCAAAATTTCATACTTTTCGAATGAGTTTAAATTTCGCGCCCATGTTCGTTAGTAACTTGAAAGAAGCTATCTTCTTTGGTACCTTCGACAAAACTGCAACTTCATAGGTAGCCGACTTTTTTTCAATGGCTAACAGTTAGTGACGTTGCAAATGGCTTACGTCTCTTACCTAGTATTTCGTATTTTTTATTTTAATTCAAAGTCTTGAGAAGTTAAATGTTGTTTATGTTTGTTTGATAATTTTAATTTAAAAGAAGTGGATCTTGTTACTTGGTAGAGTCCCTATGAAGGCCCACCACACAGGTTCCCAAGATGACCCGACAACGCCTTGGTTGTTTTTTGTGGTACCACGAAGAATGTGTTGGTCTAACTAAGAACGACATAGAGGAATTCATAAGTCCAGAATGTAACAAAGAGCCTTTTAACCTTTGGGGCTTTTGTAAGTCCATATTTCACAGATTTTTTTTTACTCCTAATTATACCCGCCAAGATTGTGGAGAAAATTATTTTATCAATATCTATAAAAAATCGTACTGAAAATAGTTTCCAGAGCCATTTCACCCAATGTAATTGAAAGTACACAGAGCCCAAAATAGACACTTCGCCAAAAACTTGTTGGTGGACACTTCGCCCAAAACTCGTTGGTGGACACTTCGCCCAAAATGTCCACTTCACCCAAACTTACTAAAAGTCCACAAAGACCAAAATGGCCACTTCGCACAAATTATTTATTTATTTTGATCGAACTCTGGGACCGTAGTAATAAGTTAATATTATAACTGTCAAAATTTTAAAATTCAAGGTAGTGGAATGTTAAGTTCATTATATAGATGACATTAATTACACGGTGAATTAATGACCAAAAAAAACTTTTGTACCGGACTGATTACCTTGAAATCTCATATGATAGGTTAAATAGCAATTTTTTATTTTTTTGGCGTTAATTATGTGATAATTGTTGGGCATGATAAGTAACTACCTGTATTCCTAAAATGACCAATTTAGAGATTTTTAAGAACAATTGTTTTCTTAAAAAAATTAGTAATATTGTGATAACGCTTGGTGCCATAAATGATTTCATTATTTTTATTTATTTCATATTGCAAAAAATGGGCCTTACAAGGCACACATACCTTATGTTCGGGAAGGAAGTACAGAAAACAACACTAGTAGCGTCTACAAAATAGAAGTAACAAAATTTATATCGTCTCTTTTCTCGATCGAGCTCGAGAAATGGAGGACGTTCGTCTGTATGTTAGCTTTTTATGTATTTTCGCGCGTTTTGATCCGATTTTGTAGAAATCCAATGTGTCGTCCCCCGCACCAAAAGTTAATACCAAATTGAGTGGAGGGGACAGCTTTTTTTTCGAAAATATAAAATTTTGTCTGGCAGTATTAGAGAAAAGATAATTCAAGTAACATTTAAAATGAACATTCTCGGGTTTCCGAGTAGCAGCACTAGAAAAGTGCAAGATTGTTACCAAAATGTTTCCAAATAATTGAATATAAATCAACGTTCAACAATTTTGATTACTAATAAGATAATGAAATATGTAAAACAAATATTTATTTAAAAAGGACAGATTATATTCTATGGTAAATTTAGAAATACAACATAATGATAATTTTATTGGTGCTGCTACTTCTGAAAATGCTGAAAATCTCAAAATTGTTAGCTTATTACTAAGTAATAACTATTGTAATTGTTTATGCCCAAGAATGTCTTCCTTTGTCCTGGACAAAAACCGAGACAAGCTCTTGTCAAACAATATTAGAAAAACTAGAAGAATTATCCGGTACGATGTCATCCAGATAAACGGAATCTGCAAAACTTAAGACAGATTTGTGCCAATAGAAAGATGCTTTGGATTATGGTAGGCTAAAATACAGAAGTTATGATGATTCACAAATCTACTTTATGAAAAGTGGTTTTCTCAGTTAACAAAACCTTAATAAAAAGTAAAATTTGGTCGCACTTAACGGAAATGTCATGAAGAAGTTCAGTCTACATTTTATTTCACCACATAATGATTCATCCACATTTCGTTTAACATTTCTGTATGGCACTGAGATGAGACGGATTGCTTCATTTCAACGAAATTATCGTCGATTTAACACACCCCCGGAGGAGGTCCTGAGTATACCTATATTTCTCATTCCTATGTTCTGACGAAGAAGTGAATTCAATCTCGTTAATCGATGAATTCCACCTGAAAGATTTTTCCTTGGGTTATGTACCATTTGAATAATGTCTATGGAACAGCCAGGAGCTGTGTTTGGATGAGGGGGAATAGAAGGTGTGTTAGATTCCCCTTGAGAGGAATTAGCGCTCTCTGGAAAGAGGCAGAAGGTCCCTCGAGTAATAAAGCTACAGAGTAATAGAGCTAGATTAATTTAATTCTATTACATTAACGAGAATACAGAATATACAAACAGGCGGCACTGATTGTGAAATGAACTAGGTACTAGCGAAAATTACTTTTAGCTAGTTATGCAATATCTCTATAGGGATAGGGATAAAGTGGAGACAAAAAATTCAACAAAAAAATATATCCCTTGCTATTCAGTGCGCCTGTTAGATAAGGAGGAGAAATAAAAAAATCTAGAAATCCTAAGAATAATACTTATTTAATAGGTGTCTTTGAAATTTGTTTCGTCAAATTGTACATCATCTTTACTTGCTTCATATGTAGGTGAAGTGGATACTATGGCTTTATCGTAACCAAAAATGACACAAAAATATGTCTTTGATTTTTAATGGAGGATCAAGAAAGATCAAGCATATCAACTGTTCCTCTTGATTTAGTCATGGCAATATTTCAATCGTTATTTATTTCTAAATTGCATTTCTCACCAAGAAAGATAAGCATTGGCAAGAACTCATTCAATGCAAAATTAACGTTGAAGTCACCACCGAGAATAAAAAAACATTTTGTCAAATATTCAACTGAAACAACTACTGTAGAATCATTCTCTTCCTCGTCTTTCGAAAGACAAATTCACCAGGCGCCACGAGCTTTCGCACACCTAAGGCTGCCAAAAACCGGCTAAGTGCTAGTCGGACTCACACACGAATAATTCCATACCATCGTACAAGAACTGCCTACCTATACCTATTTCTCATAGATTCAATATAAGAAAAGAAAATTTCACTAGGTATGTAAATATGTAGGTATGCTGCTTGTTCAGCTCAAGGGGCGTTCATCATCGCTTTGAACGCGTTCGCGTAGTTGATAAAAACTTGGCCCTTAAGAAAATATCAAGTTTTTTTATTCATTTATGTAATCTGTATTGCTTATTTATCATCTAGGTATATCAAATGTTGCCACAGATACGTAATAATATGAATATCTAACAGTTATGTTAAATGCGCAGAGGTGTATTGAGTAAAAAATTTAGAATCAACTTCAGAATTCCAGTAAAAGGTAACTACAACAAATATTTCAGCAAAAATAAAAAGAAACATCTGCTAGGTTGAGAATAACTAAGTATCTACCTATATTTGAAGTTGAACAAGTAGCTTCTAAAGCTAGAAGAAACGTTGAAAGATGAGCTACTCTATACTAGCTACAAGCCCTTTATTTCATCACGTCACAGTTGCTAGTGAACTAATTTTCGACTTTTTAATTGTCTACCATTAGGTGTAGCGTAAAAAATACATTATCTCTTATTAAGCTTTACCATAAACAAGTTTCCTCCATTTGTTATTGTCCTTTGCTGCTTTAATTGCTTCTCTTTTATCAACGCCTCTCTTCTTCAAGGTTTTGTGGATATCCTGATCCCAACTTCTGGCTGGTCTTCCCCTTTTTCTTTTCAAGGTTCTCTTTGCTTCCCATATCATTTTAACTGTCCTCGCGTTGTCCATTCTTATTAGATGTCCATACCCATCTATGTTGAGCTTTTTCTATTTTCAAAATTACTAGTTCAAACCCTAAACTTTCCCTTATATCGTCATTTCGTAGTCTATCTTTTCTGGTGACTAACATAATTTTCCTAAAAAAAATTATTTCGATGGTCTCAACTTTTCCCTTTAGTTTTCTATTCAGTACCCAGCTCTCAGCTCCGTAGGTTAGGTTCGGTACAAATACTTTGTTGTATATATTTATCTTGGGTTTTCGTGTTATCTCTTTTCTTCCAAGGAATGTGTTTTTGATTGTATGGTATAGTTTTGATGCATTCCTAATTCTCTTGTTAATTTCTGTGACCTCTGAACTTTTGTCATTTATATAGATTCCAAGATATTTAAAGTCGTTCACTCTAGTTGTTTTGCTGTTGTTTATGCTGCATTCAATTGTTCTCTCCTTCTTGCTTGTTATCATTATTTTTGTCTTTTCTTCATTTATTTTCAGATTTTTCATTGTCAACTGATTTCAAAATATGGCGATAATGAAGCCTACAGCCCCTTTCGGGGCGATTTTTTAAAATCGGTACACCTTTACTATGCAACTATGTATTTATTATAAACTTAGGAATATAATTTTGATGTTGGTGCTGAGTTTTTTCCATCAATAGTTGACATTTTATCTTTATCTCTTTCAAAATCTATACCTATCCTATGTTATTAAAATAGGTATACCTATATTGTCTTTATTTAGGATTGTTTATCTTCATTTAACTTGCAATGTACCTAAGTTCATTGCGAGTTGCGAGGATCAAATCTTGCAACTAAATTTTAGAACAGTTATCGTCAACCGATTAAGCGGAAATTCGGCAAACACGTTTATTTAGGATGACAATGTATGGTTGTGTCTCCTATTTCATTATGGCGGACTCCCAAAGATGGCGGCATAGTTATTTTCTATGCACGCCCAAGAAATGGGTATCAATTAAAAGGGTTTGCTGACAAAATTTTATCATCATGACATGGTTATCAAATGAAAAGGTTTTTCAAATTTGAATTAACTTAATCCTATTAATTTATTGCAGTATAGGTACCTGTATACCTACAATTTATATGGTAAGTATAAAAGCTTGTTACGAGATTTATCTGAGTAAATAAAGACGAATACAACATTTAACTTGATATTGACACAAGTAATTCTAAGAAAAAATGTTTGTAGGGTAAGGGTGCCTAAGATAGCGCACAATCGAAGAATGTGCATTGCTTGTTTACAGTGGAGGTTAGTGATGTGCTCTGTTTAGTGTTCTCTCGATAGCTGCAACAAACCTAACGAACCTGTGAAAATTTTAAAAAAATCGGACAAGCAAAAACTGAATTATTAAAAGTTCAAATATTTGATGCGTAACGATGTAATATTTCTACATTTTTATTTGAACGAAAGTGTATGTTTTTGAGGTTATACCGCGTAAACTCAAAAAAGGGCATTCAGACATTTATTTGGACACTGAAAAGAAGCCAATATGAACTTTATTGTCATTATGAATCAGAACTTTTCCTGTTTGAAGCGAAAATTGAACGTATCCTAAGAATGTGCATTTTGAAGTGTTCTAAGTGTGCGCACTGCGTACATGCTGTACCCACTTCATCAACAGAGGTTTCGGGTACTTCTGTCACCATTCCAGGCACCACCTCAACAAAAGATTCTACAGCAGCTATTATTGATACTTCAATGATTTTGGATACAATTTGTCCTTTTCCTAAATCAGCAGGCAGAAAATACAAATCGGAAGAGAGTAGGCAAAAAGTCTGAGATTATAACAGGAATGCCTTTCAAGAATACCTTGGTTGAACAATGGTAAGAACAGCAAAAAGCAACAAGAGCTGTAAAACGGCAGATTGATGCATTGAAAGGCAAAAAATGTAAACTAGATACTTGAAAAGTCCAAGGATTTGTCCAGTCTGCGATGAACCATATCTATACAGACCTTAGACAAGGAAAGATCTAAGATGCAGACCCTCTGGAGTTAGACCACATTGAATGCGGTACCATGAAGTTCGTACCGACTATGAAGGACTTGGCTTTTTTATTGTGATAAATGCTAAAAAACACTAATCTTTCTCAAAGTGTAACGCGTGCGCATTCTTAGACAACCTACGCACCGCCGTGCACACTCTTTGACCACTTATGTGCTAAGAGGACGCATTTGAGTTTAGTTGGAATTTATTTGTTTGTTACTTCAACTACAAATAAATGTTTATGTTATGATTATTTTTTGCAAGACTAAAAGTCTATCTACATCATACATTTTGTTTCTCTTTTCCAACGTGTAGGTAGGTAGTGTTTTTACAGATTTTAAGTTAAGTTCGCAGTCTCAGGCATCTTTGCCTTATGTTTTCATAGAATAAATTTACAAAACTAATTTAGCGACTAGCTTTGATATTATAAACTCTATGATGTTTCTATTAAATTGATAGGATTGATTTAATTTAAACTTTTTATAGCATTTAAATAAAATATTGTTTATTACTACAAATTTATTTTTATTGACAAAAGAATTAAGTCATTATATAAATTCACTTGGATTTGCTAACCAGTTTGTAAATATTCATAAATAAGAAATCTGCGCCATTCCTTCGAATATAGGTACCTATATTATATTTTGAAATCGGCCTAAACAAAAGGAGGCAACTACCTATAGGAAATGGGTGGAGCTTATCAAATGAACTTGATAAATCGGCCATCTTGACTTTTGTTCATTCATGATGCAAGGCTATTAAGGTTTTGAATAGATTAACGAGACAAGTTTGTTATTAAAAGTGAAAAAAATATTTGCGACTTTCACTGAATGGTACAAAATGATAGATATTTATTAGGTAGGTTGGTTGATTTTCGAGTTACAAATACCTATGGCAATATTGTTAGAATCAAACACTTAATAGGTAGAGTAGATAACTTTTTCATTGACTTTAGCCAAACGAAGGCAATTCAACTGTATGTTTGCTTTTTATGTGCCAATGTACTAATATCTAACATCTACATTTTTTGTTATAAATATTTGTGTCTCCAACTTTTATTCCCAGTAGGTACATAACTGTCGACATTATAATTGCCTTCTTATTACCTATTTCATACTATTGGGTGAGACATTACCCATAATATGACCTAAGAAATACTTAAGCCAGCTGCTTGAATGCTATAAAAAATCAAGGGATCACCGGAAGACAAGAACGAATACAAAATTTCAAGATAAATCAAGAGAACTAAGCAAGTGATCAAATCTAAAGTCAGTTAATCGAAAAACAAGACCAAACAATTCTTTATTTCTCTTCATCTTCTGAAGACTATAGCAAATAAATTGTTAGGTATATACTAGAGGATACAGTGATGACCTTGAACAAGAAGATGTCACTAAATGTACTTAGGTACTGGCTGTGGGGAAAAATAATCATGTCACTAAGTAATTAAGAAATGAAATAGCAATTGACACTTTTATAAATTATAAATATTTCATTGAGAAGCAATGAAATCGTGTAAATAGAGCTCAGATATTTAGGTGGGTATCTAATTGTTTCATGCTCATGCATATTATGAGTGCCTATGGTTCCATGACCCAATAAAGTATTTTTTTTGTATTATTCTACGAATAATATGAATTAAACAGGCATCGAGATATCTCCAATTTAGATTTGAATAAGAAATTTTAAATGGTGCCTGAGAAATCCTTGCGAGCCAATTTAATAAAATATAATAAAAACTATTTAAAAATATTTGATCAGAGATAAAGATTAATTTCTTGATAGGGATCTTTAATTCTCCATTTGTGTTGGTTTGAATATTTTTTATCGATTATTCCCGATGTCTTATTGAACATGGATGAGCTTTTTGGATTGTCTTGTTCTGACAAATCTCTGTAGTCCGAATGGGGCCTGAGAAATCCTTGCGGGCCTATTCAATAAATTGTAATAAAAAATATTTAGAAATATTTCGTCATAAATGAAGAGAATTGTTAATTTCTTAAATCTCTTAAAGATACTTTAGTTCTCAGTTTGAGTTCATTTGAAAACTTTGCGGATCATCTTGTTCTGACAAAACTTGAAAAGACCTGAATTAATAATGATGCAGATGCAAAGCTTAAGAATCTCAATATTCTGCAGCATGAATCAGAAGTAAAATTACTCACGTGAATTATAGCTGGTGTACCTACCTTATTATTTGAACCGTTGTCAGTTTATTTTCAAAAAGTTTTAATCAAAACTGGTAATGAATCTTCTCCTATTTCTAATTATGTAAGAATTTAACTGAAATTGTTGATACCTATTACCTACAGAATTAAATGACATAACATTGAACATTCTTCAGTCTGTAGCACCAAAAATTTGAAAAACTGTTCCTTCACTCCTTCCAGATAGTCATTAGAAATGAAAGAATGGGAGATATTTGATCTTGAGTAATTCCATTTCGAATTATGGAAGAATCAGAATCTAGGTACAAAATAAGAAAAAAAAAATCATTCGGTAGGTAGGTACGTATTTACTTACCTCTGGATTTTTTTCAGATATGAGGTGTATTTTTGGATGATTCTTCAACAAACTAACTTAAAGGCATTTAAAGAACTATGCCAATAATTACCGATACTCCACCTTTTGCATTACTTTGAAATTATTTGATCACTCTACACAACCAAAAACGGGTTCGCATTTTCGCATTTATCAGCTTTTTGTTTTGACACATTTTTTTATTAACGAGCTTCTTTGTCAGTCTGTTCACAAAAAAATTGACATTAAATTTGAAACTTACTTTCCAATGAGCTGGAGACTTGTTCATTAAGCATAACTTAAGTGGAAAGTGGATGAGAATCTCATTTTAACAATGCGGCCATCAAAGTTCCTTTTTCGATAATATTTTGAAAAAAAAAACTCTTTCAAATCTGGCTTCTAATTTAAGAGTATTCTTCTAAACTTTCATATACCTACTTAAGCAATTATTATTTCATTAAAACAGCAACAAGGTGATTTTGATCAATGAAATGCTATTTAGATATTTCACTATGAAAGCTAAAATATTGACCGATTTTGATTGTTTCTTCATTTCAATAGACATCTGAAACATGGTTCATTTCTCAACAATCCAATGATACCTACAATTTTGAATGCCATTCTAAAAGGAAATTTTAAAGAGATAAGTAGGTATGTCCCTATCTATAAATATTAAAGGTGATCCCACGGCATTTTATATGATTAGGCAAGTTTGAGATTATGCTTTAGGCATCAGGTTGGTGTCATCTGCATAAGAAGGGTCTTGTTATAACTCAGAAATGTAAACGATGAAGAGGAGTAGTCTCAAGATAGAGCTTGGTGGCACTCCAGCGCATATACACTTACAAGGAGATGATGTATTATTTAAGACTTCCCTTTGTCCAGTCAGCATGAGGAGATTTTTTTCTAGGAGTTTTGAGAACCCGGGAAGTAAACTTATGAAGCAGAATTTAAGAAGCAATAAGCTTGACTTCGGTTTAAAATAAGTTAAATAAATATTTTTTCACAAAAAAAGTTGGAACACTAAAAATTGAAAATAAGGTTAATTTTATTGGTGCTGGTAATTTTGAGGTTAGTGGACTTGTGAGTAAATATAGGACTTTAGGCACTTCTAACATACCAGAAGCAATAAAATAAACCCTAAAGTCGGTCCTATTATGTGTAAGAAATATTTCTTTCACATTTTGGAGTGTCTTTGTAGATTTTCTTTTTCTGTACCTATCTCTTGAATTGTAATAGCTATACCTAAGTACCTAGATGGATGGATGTCATAGAAATAATCACTGAGAAGCATTATCTCACAAGTACTTTTTACGATTCAATTTACTTACAAATCTTGTTCTCATTATCTTCGGCAACAGCTTTCTCATGAGCACAATAATTTTTCACATTGAAATCCTCCATTTTCCCCACGGACTTGATGACATCGCTTTTCCCCCCTTGTGATGATAATGCACAACATAACATAGATGATGATTGTTGTTCCGCACTCGAATTTTTGTTGCACCACTTTGGTTTTTTCGCGTCACTATTATTAATAACATCGTCTTCATCGTTGTTGTCACTTGTTTCACCACATCGAGTCGATGTTATCCTCAAGTCGATGCCATTGCTGGACGATGATGTGTCCATTTGAGAGGTGGGCTTTTCAATGTCGGAAATCAGCCAGTTTTTGGTTTTCTTGGTGTCACTGATGCAGGTAAACTCACTTTTGATTTTTGGCGACAAACATCTGCCGCTGACATTGTTATTATAGCTGATGACCACTGAGCTGCTGTTTCTGTCTTGTTCGAACGATTTCGTAACGAATTTCGTTAATTTTTCCATGACCATACAAACGATTATCTGTGAAGTATCGTATGGAACTTTTAACACTATGCGGCTGGTATATCGCCTTGCAATTTTCGGGGGTGACGGCGCCGTTGCTATAACGACGCATCCGTATAAAATAGAGCCGTGGCCAAGGCAAATCCACGCCCATGATTATCCAATAGCTTATGCCATTGGCGGTCCTTTATCTGAAGGGCAGAACTTATCCTCAAACACGGTCGGGCGCCACAGTCCACTCCTTTTTATGCATCTTTAGTCAATAAGTTAACGTCTAAGTAGCTGTCGTTTTTTACAACTTGTTTTTCCCATTGGTACAATTATGTAAATTTACTTGCGAATATCGTTCCTCGTTAAATGCAATTTAAGATCCGTTATTATTTACTGTATCTACCGTACATAGCTTCAACCAAAACATATTTTTTATAGGTAGATATATCAGCTCTTGCAGGATGTACGATTTGAATAAAGAAGCAACTAAATACAGATGATAAAATTTTGGCAAACCAGATATCCACCTTCATTAAAATTATGACTATTATCTATTATAGCTTCAATAAATGCAGCAGCTATTGATACATAGAACACCAAAAATGAGTAGTCACATTGATTAAGACCTATATTAGCTATCGCTTGTGACATTTTACGCAAAATGTGGGTTCTCCTACTAATTAATAATACATATTTCACTTCTCTAATAACAGCTCCCTCTTTAAAATATTAGAAACAGAACATTCACATTCCAAAACGTTCACTGTTCCACTTTTCTATGAAATACGGGCATTCATGTGGATATCCAGTTTTTCCGAAACTGAGAATAAAAAAATCTTCATAATTTAACTCATGAAACACTTTTATTTAATCAATAAAAGTCACCAAATTTCTTAAACAATATAAATGAAAGCTTATTGGCTGCCAAATTGTATTTAGGTACGTATGTGCGAGTCAAATATTGGATTCCTCATAATGTAACTTTAAAATGTTGAGAAATCAATATAGGTAGTTAAATACCTATAAAAAAAGTCTCCTATCACTGCCCACTCCTCAAATTATCTCCCCTGTGCTATAGTTTCCGAGTCATGCTGCCTGCATCTAAGATGTTCCGGAGAAATTTAAACATTCTGTTATTCGATTCAGGACCAGTGCAAATTTGAGTGGTTTATTTCAAATATTAGATAAAAAACGACGAAGTGCTTTAGGTATCTATAATACCAGAATGTTGAAAAGCAAGGGTCAAAATGTAAAATATTTTTTAACTTAAAATATCTTGAATATTTCCACCATTCTGCATTCTAAATATATGTCATATAACACAGGTTTATTTTTAATTGTTAAATACATTTTAGGGGAAAAACTTTCAAACAAAAGTTGTAGGGACTGATCATGTCTATTAATTGAAAATTCGGATCAGCTGATTATCTATTTAATAGGTTATGTTCATCATTTGTCATAATTGACGTCTATATGACAGAGCCTATGTACCTATATTGTGATTGGTTTAGTATTGGAAAGTAACGCCATTATTACCTAAATTAGAGATATAACCTACAAATAAAATGCCCCTTGACATGTTTGTAGACGTCAATAATAAATTGATTTGACAACTTTTTCAAACTCTAGGTACTATTCAAACTGATAAATTTCTAAACAATCTGGGGATGTTCGGAGGAGAAAAAGCAATTCTGTAAGAGTTCCTCTTGTTGCGTTTCAAGGAATATCATTTTTGATATTATTAATCTTTTATTTAGAATGAGCTCTATATCGAGTTGTCCAAAAAAACGCATTCGAAGTGTGCCATATAAATATGAGAGCATATCTTCGCATGTTTTTACTTAAATCATCTGAATTTGGATAATATTGAAACACCACTACTTGTGACTCTTTAAAGCAGAAATAATTTATGCATATGCAAACATTTTTTTTAATCTCGAAATTTAATGTAATAAATTGATAATCATGCCATATTGAACCTGGCTTGAATTGCAACATTTTCTCAAATATTTTATTAATTTACCAACCCTTAGTGAAAATATCTACTTAAAAAGAAACACAAAATTCTAAAATTAATGAGCATGGTCTCACTGAGCCAGTGTTGATGATTTTTTCCATTTGAAAAAAGTGTTCTGAGAAAAGGCCCCATAGTAAAAAATAAAAATTCCCGCCAAAATCATTTCCCAAACGGGGAGCAAGAGGATTTTTTTTTCGAAAATTGTAAACTACAAAATTAAAGAAGAGACCACATCCTGCAATAATTAACATTTTTCAAAAAAACTCAACCGTATCCGACATGAAACAATAGTTAAATCTGAAATAAGTTTGTTACCGCTATGTTTTGAAATCCCTGAATATAAAAATAAATAATTATTATGACGAAATTGGTCAACACAATATAGGTTGTATTTATTGCGATCATCATCAGTTGTGTTAATATCTCGGAAAAGTTTATTAATGAGCATGATCCGACTAGTAGTTTCAAAATGGAGCTTGTCCAAACATAATTAAAAATCCAAAAATGGCCATTGGATGAATGTATTAAAACATATTTTGTTTCATAAATATGATCAGTAGCTACAAATTCTTAGATGGTATTAGTTACGAGATTACGTCACAGGTTGTTTTAAAAATAGGTAGGTATTTAACAACCTCTTAGCCGCCCCTGTTTAATAACAAAAACTATAACGAAATTGTTGTATACAATAATAATAATACAATTTTATCAATCTCTCTGTTTTTTCAAATGGAGTACCATATAGATAAAATGTTGCTTTCAGAATTTGAAGCGTCAAAATACACATGAACACGCAGACGATTAGAAGCTTCTCTTATTTTGTGAATAATAGTTAATTATTCCAATAGGGAACTTGCCAAAAAAATATAAGTTAGTAAAAATAGTCAAAATCGTAAGTTATTAGCATCAAAAACCACATAGTCATGAAAGAAAGTCGAAAAAAAATGTTTAACTGAAATATAAGGGTTTAAAATGTTGTTGTTTTGACCTCCGCTTTAAACGCGCTGCCAATGATTGACGTCAGACCTTGCATGCCGAACGACATTGCCCATAGCAATAAACGTGCTATTCTTAAACGTGGTTGTAATTTAATTTTGGTGATTTAATTTGAAATTTGATCTCAATGTATTGATGTTATATTAATTTATATGTTTGTGTAATAAGTACTTTGATTGAAAATGGTTGATGCAGTTTTACAAAAGGACAATCAGATAATTTACCTATGGTTAATATGTTTATGGCTGCGTCATTCATATGTTGCCACCCGGAGTACCAGAAATTTAGTATTTATGAGTTTTACACTTCTTATATATATAAATAAATATAAAAAGAGATTAGTATATCGAGCTCGAAAAGCCAGAGGCAGATTTGACTTTATAAAAGAAATTTGGGGCTGTATGATAAATTTTGTTACATATTTACTAATAATTGGTAAAGATTTAGAAAATATTTTGGAAGCATTACCATTACTTATGCCAAAATCATCTCCTAGACGTATTAATGAATTTTCAAGTCTAAATTCTTTTGAGTTAAGTAAGAATATATGTAGGTACATAGTCTATTTTACAGCAGTTTTGAAATAAATAATTCTGGAAATAATATACCTACTTAGATTAAACTGATCTTCCATACAAAAATAGCAATGTTCTTTAAAAAATCCCCCACATTTCTTCTGCATGCTCTTAGCCATTTTGATCGGAGATTGTTATCTTCAGGTACGTGATTAAAAATTTTATTTTGAGTTTTCAGGGTTGTACTAGTACACAGTGGCACAATACAGTACTTTCAGTATATTCCATTTCATACAAAACAAAAATAACTAAAATCGAATAAACAAACCAAATATCATACCAGAATACCAAGGCAATGTGCATCAAATGGCAAATAGCATGGCTACGGCAGCTCGACTCGTATCGATGCAAGGAGTGACGTCACAGCAGCTCCCGGGCGTTTGGCGTCGTTTGAATTAGCTTAGCGAGGATTCCAACTTTAATAATTTATTGTAAAATATGTACTGGGATTTAAGGGCTGATATTTGGTATAGGGTGTTTTTATACATAAACACACATATTAATGAAATAGAAAATTTATAGGCATATTCCCTATTTGCCAAATACCTTCCAAAAAAATTGTTCACTTATAAATCAAATATGGAAATAGTCCCGTACTTCCTTTTCTTTTTTGGCCATTCCCATAAAGATGTCGCTTCAAATATTAGCCTAGGTATATGTTATAGTAGCGACATATGTAAATTTTTGATAATATTGAGAATTATCTCTTCAAAATATCTTTAGGTAAATCCCTGCTGTCACACAACTATGACAAATAGATTATTATTAATTATTATTACGAATATTTAACTTATTAATAGATATAAATTTTGACAGTTTATGGAAAGAAGTTGTTGTTTGAAATTTCAGTCAAATTATCAACAATAACTGGAAAATTTAAGAAACTGGACTGAGATTGTATTAAAAGGCAACTCAGACTGCATCTAATCGCAAAATCCCAGTTTGTAGAAAATCAATAATGGTACATACACCACTGATGCTGTTCGTCCTATACCAAGCTTCCTGCAAATATCAACAGGGAACAATTCACAGTATCCCAAAAGGGATCACAGATGGCGCCTTCTGTCCTTGAATGAAACAATGTAAAGATAACTAAAGAACCTAACCTTCATGACCTGTGGATTGAAAGACACTTAAGCGCAAATTCATTTTGAAGAAAAATAAATTAGTTTGATATGGGACCATTTTTCAGCACTCCTCTTTGATATAAAGAAAAATCTACAAAATCGGAGCAGTCTCAAAGATTACCATAAATAATTAAAAATGAACTAGTTCAATTTATTATTGTTGATTTTATTACTTGTGGAGAACTATGACAACTATCAGCAGCTAGTTGTTATGGATAAATTAAAAGTTTAAGGAATAATTATTGCAAAAGCTATGTTTCCGGAATTTGAGAGTAACACCATTGAATGTTACGACCGAAAATAATCTCGACATTAAGTTAAATACTCGTACATGAAAAATGCCCCATTTCCATTATAACTGTAAAAAAATCTAGGGATGAGAAAAAACTAATTTTATCGTCTTCTCCTACATTTTTTCTATTTCTGCGATGATGCAGATAACAATTAAAGCTATCAACTATACAGTTAAAAAAATAACATATTGCTTAAGTGGGTCATTATTGAAAAAAAAATTACATATTTGACCGACGAACCCCGAGCTGAGGAGGTTTTTTGGTTCGTGCGCGCGGTTTATATAGTAAACGAGCTCCGATTTTGAAGATTTTCTCATTTGAAAGTGGGGGCTTGAGAACTGGTCCTATATTCATAAAAACGCAAATTCGAAATGTCCTTCCCTGCGAAAATTTTCTCGAAAATCGAAAATCTGTAGTAGCATAATTAAAGATAGGACAATATCCGGAAACGTTTAAATTGAACATTTTTTCATAAGCAATACGGTTTTCGAGATAGAGGCATGTTAAATTCTCAAATATGTATATTTTTGCTATGTGGCGAGGGAATTATTTGTAGCAACCTTTATAATGATCATTTTTCCTTAGAGATACGGTTTTCGAATTACAACGGTGGTAAAATGGTAATATTTAAAATACTTATGCGTATCTCCGCAGCGATGTATTGAAATCTCAATACATAATAACAACTACAAGCAAAGAATATTCGTGGGTAATAGGATAAGTACTATCTTCATTGGTATTAGTGAACTTTCAACGATTTTCGTGACTAATGTTACACTCAAAAGTGTGAAATAAATATTTTTTACAAAAAACTGGACCGACGTTATTAGTTGATGGACTGAAAAATACAAAATAATATTAATTCTATTGGTGCTGATACTTGTGAAGTTGGTGCCAAAAGTTATCAATCTAACTGCAACTGCACAACTTCAAAAGTAACAGCACCAAAGAATTATTATTATTTTGTATTTTTCAGTGCATCAACTAATAACGTCGATCCAATTTTTTGTAAAAAATATTATATATTTGCGCTATGTACCTATGTAAATGTTCACTATAAATTCATCAAATACCTAGTGACTGACGTCGATTTATGCCTAGGACTTGTGGGCGTAATGTTCTGAATTACAAAATTTGTATGAGTATAACAATTCTGATAGAAAACCGTAGGTCATGCTATTTTTGACCGACGAACCCCGAACGGAGGAGGTATACAATTCGACTGTCTGCTTTATTTTTTTTTTTTTTTTTTTTTTTTTTTTTTTTTTTTTTTGGTTCGTGCGCGCCTTTTATATAGTAGACGATCTCCGATTTTGATGATTTTGGATTCATTTGAAAGAAGGGGATTGAGAAATGGTCCCATATTCATAAAAACGCAAATCCGAAATCTCCTTCCCTCCGAAAACCGCCCCCGAAGGGGTGGTGGGAGCGAATTTTCTCGAAAATCGAAAATCTGAGTTGGTATAATTAAAGATAGGACAATATCCGGAAACGTTTAAATTGAACATTTTTTCAAAAGTGTTACGGTTTTCGAGATAGACGCATGTTAAATATGTATTATTGCTATGTGGAGAGGACAATTTCTTTCGAAAATTGAAAATTTTTCGATACTACATGAAAGATATAATTATTTGTAGCAACATTTATAATGAACATTTTTTCCTTAGAATTACGGTTTTCGAGTTAAATCGGTGTTAAATGGTAACAACTAAAATATTCAAGCGTATTTCCGCCGCGATGTTCTGAGATCTCAATAATAACCACTACATGCAAGGAATATACGTGGGTAATAGGATAAGTATTATCTTCATTGATATGGTATAGTGAACGTTCAACGATTTTCGGGACTAATGTTACACTCAAAAGTGTAAAATAAATATTTTTTACAAAAAATTGGACCGACGTTATAGTTGATGCACTGAAAAGTATAAAATAATATTACTTCTATTGGTGATGGTACTTGTGAAGTTGGTGCCAAAAGCTATCAATCTAACTGCAACTGCACAACTTCAAAAGTACTATCACCAATAGAAGTAATATTATTTTATACTTTTCAGTGCATCAACTATAACGTCGGTCCAATTTTTTGTAAAAAATATTTATTATGATTAAATTTTTTTCTAATTATAGCAGCAATAAAGTTAATTTATTTATTTCAGTACATTTTGTTCGATCTGCCTTAGACCTACCGCGTGCGTGCGAAAAGCCTAGAATACTCTTTAATTTCTCTATAAAATTTGGTAGGTCCATATGAAGCCGGCATCCCATGGCATACGAGCCAATAGATATATAATTGAATATACGCGCAGCCTTCATCTTCCCAAACGGTATTTAACTTGAAAGCAAATGGCAGAGAAAACCTACCTTCCAGGGGAATGGTAACTTGCTTATAACTTTCGTGAATCATGGTTTGATCGTGAAACAGTAGCACTTGGTCGGTACGATCGCTAATTTGATTAAGGCGGCAGATTCATATTAACGGAATAGTGATGTATGCTACAGGATTGTTAGGTAAGTGAAGCATAGAAAAGTAAGAAAAATATTAAATCTATTGGTTCTGGTACTTTTGAAGTTGGTGCCAAAAGACTTCTATCTTACCTACAACTGCACAACTTCAAAATTACCAGCACCAATAGAATTAATATTATTTTGTATTTTTCAGTGCACCAACTATAAAAATAGTTTTATTTACTGTACCAACCAATAAAGCGGTCATAGTTTTTAAAAAAATAATTATAGAAAAATCATTGTATGAACTTGAAAATTGAAGACTTTTCTGTAAATAATTCACTGCTGTAGTTATAGACAACTCCAGCATTAATTTCTAAAAAAATCATCCATTCGTTTATAATGACAAAAAAAATCGAATCATCAAATATTTATTTGAAATATTTCTTTTATTTCCAAGCTATATAACAGAACGACTATCTACATAATAATGGAACTAAATAAACATTTTATTTAATTTTTTTTTGTTCTTGCAAATTAACAATGTTTCATGGCGAAGAAATTTTCAATCTTCTGTAAATAAATTGATGTTGTGTTGATCTAATTTGACAATGTCTCACATTCCACTAACTTCTGGGCCTCTTTCTGAAATAAAAATAAGAAAGAAACATTTTAAAAATATATTTGTAAATGTAAATAAAATTTCACTTCACTAATCATTTTAAACTTATAGGTAGGTACTCCAAGACAAGGATGCTTGAAACTAGACACGTGATGCTCTATCACAAATGACATCTTTAGGGGTGAATAATAATCAATAGAAACTATTTTTCTTTTGGTTATAATTACTAATCATTAGCAAAAATTATTAACGTCATCATTTAACCGAACACAATACAAACGTAATATATTAAGATGAACTTGATATATCGACTCTGATGGCGAAACACGTGTCAAGCTGTGTATTGTTTAAAAAAACTACCATAATTTACTATGAATATTCAGCTTGCCTGTATTATTTTGTAGATTAGCATGATGGTATCCATATTTTCTCGGCAACTGTTCTCATTATTGTTGTCTGACGGATTCAAAGCCCTTTTGCCCCAATTGGGTGAGAAATTCACTTGAGCCGTACAAAAGCCGATCACTGTGAGAATTATAGCAATCACAATAACACGATACATTTTATTTTGTTCGATTATGTATTTTCACTGTATAAGTATAAAATAGTAGTTATAACCGTTCAAGTTGATGCTGTAGGATCAAATGTAGTTTTAACGAAGTTCGCTGAAACTTTTATATATATACCAGGTGGTGAGTGCCGCGTTTATTTGCCAATACTCCCCTCCACATTCACCCCCTTGCGTTCTCTCCAATCAGTTTAATTGAAGAAACCCTTCTCTGTAAATATAGCAACAATATTATTAAGTTTGAAGCATGTTGTTTTAAAAGTGAGGATTGTCCATTTCCGTTTAGGAAACACTATACAAAACTTCTTTATTTCCGATTGAAGTGATTCCGTACGTACGTACGAGGATGGTGTTTTAATTTACGTGTACTGAAACCTTAAGAAGATGTGCTGCTCCCTGTTCTGTTTCTATGTTTGTCATTGTAATTAAAAATCAGCTCGTGGGTTTTTTCTGTCGTCTAAATTAAATAATCAGATTTTTACTCAGGTTTTGTCGAAGTTGAGTTATGCGATTAATACAAATTTATACTTGACATTTTTGAAGAGGACACATTCACACAACAGTTTTGACAAAAAAGAGGATGGCGTGATCTTCGCAATTTTGAAGAATGTGACGGTGACACTGGAAAAGCTTAAAAGAATGGGATACGGGGTGTAGAATTGAAAATTTTTGAGTCACAACTAGAAGGGCATACCCAGCATTTTAGAGTATGAGATATTTTGAGTAATGCTTGTCGATTTGAGTCCGGTGTGCCACAGGGTATGGTACTGGGGCCTGTGTTGTTATTGTGCATAAAGGATATCTCGACCTTGAGAAGTCTGTTTTAAACTCTATAGAAACAGGTGTTAGTAGCACAAAACAATGGATGGATTGTAAAAAATTATGAATGTTCGTAAATCTCTATATTCATGTGTTTCTCATTTGATATTAGGAATATCCTTTAAATAAATTGTCAACAAAAATGTTTTCCACAAATAGAGCTAAATACCCATATTCCATCCCACAGATATCCCGACCTGCGTTTTTCACCATGGTTAGATGCGGAACTCTTGAAGGTCGTCTACTCCATAGGTGAACTTCGTAAAGTCGATTTCTCCCTCCTGGAGTAGGACCATTCGCAAAATGTTGGCCTCAATTTTGTTAGAAATCTCCTTCGAACTATCGAAATCTTTGTGTCACCATGGCCCGCTTTGTATACAGACCTCAACCCGATAGAGCAAAAAACAAAAATATTGAAGATTATTTACATCACATTACGGTTTAGTTTGTAAAATTGTAATGTGAAATAATTTACTGTTTTACATACAGTACAGAAATGTCATACTCACATCCGTATGTTAATTGCATGGCTCTGCAAATCACAGTATTAAAGATATTTATTTGTGTTAGGACATAAACTCATTTATATACTGATGCATTCAATATTTAATTTTGAATTTAATGTTAGGAGTGATTTTAAATTATTCAATCAAGTACAATGGCCCTGTAATGTAAGCGAAATGCTTTTATCCACCGGTTTATGCTAATTTACTGAATAACTAGATTAACTTTTCAATGTCGATATTGATTTTACATAATATTAAAAAGTTTCTCAACTACTCAACTCTCCAACGAGCTATTTTTCTAGCGAGGTTGATCAACGAATGTCCATCTTCATAATTAATATGTACCATAATAATTTATCCAGAATTCAATTAGCATATTTTCAAATGTTTTTTGACGTAGGTAGATACTACTATATAATCAAAATTAGGACTCTAATATATGATTTATCAGTAGTCTTAACCAACGATACAGCGATTACAATAACTGATAATTTCTTAGGTAAATTTGACAGTTCAATGTACATGTGAGTTAAAAAAAATAAAGACCCAAAAAAAATATAACTCACTGTTAGAAAACTCCATTTTCGACCCTGTTTAGATGATTGAAAGTGAGTATTCTTTTACCTAGGGCCGAAAATAGTTTTCGTTTTGTCTTACTAGATGGCGCTCTTCATTTGATAATGATACTATTTATACTTCCAAAATCTATTATTTTGAAATTGGTAGAACTATCTGAAAATAATATATTTATCCTTGTTTGTATTTATTAAATATAGATTATTATGTCTGTTCAGACATTACTGCTTGATGCGATACGGTTCCGATAAGATCAACTGTCTCTTGTCAGTTGTCATATGACCTTGAGATTAAGCCGTCTACACATTATATCTTGCCAACAGCAAAAGTACCATTATCCCTTGAATTAATATCATTTTGTTTTTCAGTGCACCAACTAATAAAATCGGTCTTAGTTTTTGTTTGAAAAATATTTCACATTTTTTAGTGTTTCATTAGTCATCAAAATCGTTGAACGTTCGCTTATATTTAGAGATAAGCGGTAACACAAATATTTCAGAGTCTACTATTGCTGTAACTCGGAAATCGTTGTTTTTTTGCTTGCTGCCTCAAATGTTCGATTTTATAAAAAAAAGGCCCCGTCCACCCCCTTTGAGGCCAGTTTTCGTGTGGTGGAACTTTTTGCATTTTCAATTTGTTCAATATGGGACCATTTCTAAATACTCCTCTTTCCAACGAAAGAAAATCATCAAAATCGAAGCAAGTATGCGAAATTGCGAAACGCGAAAAAGATCATATAAATAGGAAGTCCCGTTTGGGAAGTCGGTCAAAAAAGAAACTAATATTTCCAATAGAATTATGGCACTCGAAGATCTGGCTAGACAATCTGAACGTCGAAAAAAATATACAAAAAGTTGAATAATTTTCCCATCTTTGATATTTTGATAATGTCGTATTTCGCCTCTTTATTGATTATAATAATTTGGCTAGTAAGTAAGTATACAGCAACCATTTAGAAAATTGGCAGACGTCCCGCATGATAAAGTCATATCTCATGGACTACGGACTAAATGTGTATACAGAAGAACATACTACCCCAATGACGCAACTCTTGACGGGAAAAGCAGCATTCGGATCATTCAGAAAAAAAATGTAAATAATAAAAATGACAACTGCCACCTATGCAAAAAACCAAAGAAAATTTAATAGAGGCGATACTTGAAGACGCAAAAATGGGAAATGGTTCACGAAAACATGGTGATTTTGACTTCTGAATAGGGCAGTGGTGCTGGTTTTAGTGAGCGTACATGTATTTATACTGGAATCCACCATTACCAGCACAAACAGGTGTGCATTTCCATCACTTCCCAAAAAAAGTATTTTTCTAAAACACATAAATTTCACACATTGAAATGAAGAGAATTCTGTACCTCTTTTTGAGAGACCCTTCTTGAATAAATTATTTGAAGGACCAATGCTTGTGTTGTCTTCATAATATTACTAGGTACAAGTTAAACATTTTGCAAAGATTATCAGCATTCACAAGTGATCCACCATACGTTAAACAAAAACAGGTAGGTATAACGACGTAATTGAATTCCAAGATTTACCCTTGTTATATATTTCTTATTGTCTCGATAAATATATATATATATATGTAGGGCTCTTATATTCCTTATATGTTTCAGTCTAATAAAATTTGTTGAGTAAACAGAATCACGGAAGTGGAAGTTTATTAAAATACTAATACCGTTTGGGATATAGGTTATATTGGAGAATTCGAAAGTGGAAATAATATATTTTGTCTGCTTCTAGATATATTTAATCTCAAATAAATGTCTATAATTTTAAACAGTTTGTTCCTCTAGCTCTCAAATGAAGATTGCCTAAGTCATGACGTCATGCTCGCTGAACCTTCATAAACAAAATATTGAACGTCCATTGGTACCTGTTTCTATTTAGTCTGTGTTAAAAAAATCCGGTAATAAATAATAGCTCTATCAAGTTAGCATCCAAGTTAATCAAAATATTTTTTAGAAAAATTGGACCGACGTTATCAGTTGGTGTACTAAAAAAACACGAAATAATATTAATTCTATTGGTGCTGTTACTTTTGAAGTTAGATGGATAACTTTTGACACCAACTTCACACCAGTGCACCAACTAATAACGTCAGTCCAATTTTTTGTACAAAATATTTATGTCACTTTTCTGTGTAACATTACTCACGAAAATCGTAGAGATCTCAGAACAACGCGGCGGAAATACGCATAAGTATTGTAACGTGCAAGGGAAACAGCCGCCATTGGCCACAAAGTGGCGGCGTCC
Organism: Crioceris asparagi; assembly: GCA_958507055.1. Lineage (NCBI taxonomy): Eukaryota > Metazoa > Arthropoda > Insecta > Coleoptera > Chrysomelidae > Crioceris > Crioceris asparagi. The sequence goes on along the minus strand of OY293833.1, from coordinate 14,458,066 downwards.
TTTTGATGCTTGTGCGAGCCATGGGAATATCGAAAGCGGTCGCTCACAAAGAGTGCGACGCATGTACTCACTAGGGTGCCGACAAAGAATCTAGAGAGAAGTCCAGTGGCGGCTGGTGAATCAAAGACCAGAAGCGGCACGAAGATCTGAAGTCTTTTCTGGGTATATATTTGGGAGAATTGTCGGCATTAGACAAACAGTGTAAAAGACATCGCTCCCTCCACACAGCGAAAATACACATATGTGAGATTTTAATATCAATTTAACTCGGAAACCATAACTCTTTTAAAAAAATGTTCAATATAAACTTTTCGGATATTGTCCTATCTTTAATTCTGCCATCTCGAATTTTCGATTTTCAAGAAAAGTTGCGACGTCCACCACCTTCGGGGTCGGATTTGAGATTTTACGAATATGGGTATACAACGCGCGCACAAACCAAAAAAAAAAGAGAGTCAAATTGTAAACCTCCTCCGTTTGGGTTCGTTGGTCAAAAATGGAATTGCTCATTTCTAGGCAGTCTTTTGTTTTTGAATAATTTGGAATAATTGATCTGTGGTTCCAACTGAAATTCATGTAAGACAGCCATAATCTATACGTTTAATAGTTGAAACTCTAGTTTTGCAATTCATTAAAGATTTTTCTTTCTTTCGAAACATGATGATTGCACCGAGCACTTTTCTCTATAGAATAAATATATATATATAAATTCATGGGCGTAGCTAGGGTGTGGCAGGGAGAGGCCTTGCCTCCCTGATCCGACAAAAACATAATTTTTCAAATGTACTCTGACTATTAAATTTAAACGGAAATATCTAATTCAAAAATTGCATTCAAACTTCAAACTAAAGCAATATATTTCAAATTTAGCGCGCTGCGTAGCATTTCCCATATTGGCAAATCAAATTCGCGCTTAACGCTAGTAACGCTACCTACAAATAAGATCTCTTTGGAAAGCAATACAGTTGTAAATGTTTCTGACTCTACACGCTTATACCTGTTTTTGTCTAGTTAATGTCGGCAAACTTAAGCAGCGATTTACTTGTTTGTGTGAAGGGTGAAATTAAGACTCCGAAGTAGTGTTGTAAAAGTGTTAGTAGTGTGTTTAGTTCTGTAAACTTGTTTTGTGTGTTAAAATAAAGTTTGTTTAACTAACTAACTAGCGAACCCGCATTCAGAACACTATAATGGATATTAGAAAATGTTTTGCTCTTAAAGGTAAATAGGCACGACTTCATTTTTGGAGGAGGTATACAATTCGATTGTTTATTTGCTCTTTTATGTATATTGGCGCGGATTGCATAGTAAACGTAAGCCGATTTGGATGATTCTTTTTTCATTTGAAAGAGGAATGTTGATAGATGGTCCCATGTGAAAATTTTCAAAATCTATCAACTCCTTCCCCCAAAAATCTTCCCCAAAAGATGGTGGAGGGGACAATTTTTGTCGAAAATTGATTTTTATTCTCTTAACATCTAAGCCAAGGCCATTTCCGGTAACGTTTGAAGTGGACTTTTTTCAAAAAACTAAAATAACTAAAAGATTTTTTATAGAAAATGGGACCGACTTTATTCGTTGGTGCACTGAGAATTACTGAATCATACTTTTTTCTATTTGTACTGGTATTTTTGAAGTTGGTGCTGGAAGTCTTACATCACCTATAATATAGCACAACTTCAAAATTACCAATACAAATAGAAAAAAATGTAATTTATTCTGGTTCGGTTTAAAAGGTTTAATAATAATGTTGTGATTTTTTTCTAAATTTCTTTGGATAACGGGCATAATAGTTATTATTTTTCAGGGGAAAAGAAGAGAAAGCAACCAGAAAAAAGTATTGGTGAAAATGATAGCAGCATCGAAGAAAAATCAAACCAGAATGATGGAGCTAGCACAACTGCCTCCAGAAAAACACCTGTTGTTTTTGGCGAAACCCTCTGGATCTTCGCCAATGTTCGGTTCTGCTCTAGTGGATCAGACCTAGGTACTCCGAAAATGACGTGGGTCAATGGCTTGGACGTTCGTTTAGTATGACTTCATCTCAAAGAAATTCTAACTAACTGTTGGTCGCCACCTCCGAGTTATGACTTTGCTAAGGATGCCGTGCAATTAAAACGAAAATTCTAATTCAGCTGGTTGGCGGAATATGCTCCTTGGCTAGCATATTCCAAGAAATTAAAGGGCTCATTGTGCATTTACTGTGTATTATTTCCACCAACCAATGTGCATGGTGTATTAGGTTCTTTCATAGGAAGGCCCTTTACCCGCTACAAAGATATGCATGAATTTGCAAAATCACACATGTCATCTCAGTAGCACAAATCGGCAGCCGCAGCAGCAAAATGTTTTGATGAAAATATACCTGTTGATGTACAGATGATCTCTGCCCATCAAAAAGAGATAGAAGCCAATAAAAAATTGTAGCATCAATAATTTCAACAGTTATATTTTATGGCACACATGACCTACCTTTGAGGGGCAAAGAACTTCATGAAGGTGTTCTTGAAGACTTGATAAAACTTAAAATTGAAGCTGGTGACCAGATTTTAAAAGACCACTTAGACAAGGGCGCAAAAAATGCCACCTACATGTTACCACAGATTCAAAATGAAATCATTGGAATATGTGGAGACGTTATAAGGGACGATATTATTAGTGAAGTTAAAAAGACTTTGCCTATAGCATCTTGGCGGATGAGAGCAGTGACATATCAGGAACAGAGCAACTTTCAATTGGTGTTAGATTTTTTGACGATGAAAATATGATGGTTCGTGAGGAATTCCTTGGATTCAAAAACTTGCACTTATCTCAAAAGGAATTTCTTTGAACCAGCACTGTCTAACTTTGCAGAAGTCCTTTTAAACGAAGTTTGGAATCATTTGTATAACTGTTATGATGTTAACGTAGCCTACTCTTATTATTGGGATATTTTCAATTATCACTTTCAAACCTATTTTCCCCTACGCAAAAAAAATACGAATACTGAATTCTTCTAGCAATGATTTGAAAAACATGCACGCTATCTCACGCATAAATCCTGAACTGCGTAATTTTTACAAAGAAAAAAAGAAGGTTCATGAAAAGTTACTGGAAGCTACAAAGAAATCTTTTTACCAGGATATGATATTCAACTCCTCTAATAAGAATAGAACATGTTGGCAAGTAGTTTCTGAGTTATCTAATAAAAAAACCAAAACCAGCAATATTCATATTAAACAATCACAAAACGAAATCACGGATCCTTTAGAAGTGGGTAACACCTTCAATTTACACTTCCAACAAACACCTCACCGCATAGTGGATAAGATAGCTACGAATGTGAAAGATTCTTATTCTGTATTTGACTTAAAAATTTCATCAAAATTTAGTCTTTGTCCATATACAGAAGAAGAACTTTACTTATTACTAAAAACTAAGTTAAAAAATAGTAAATCATACGGTTTTGATGAAATCCCTAATTTCCTAGTTAGAAATGACCTACACGCATTGATTAAACCTTTAACTTTCTTGATCAATCTCTCATTTTGCAATGGCTCTTTTCCAGAACTTTTAAAAATGAATAAAGTTATCCCATTACATAAAAAAGGCGACAAAAATGACTTGAATAATTATCGGCCCATTACATTGCCTTCAGTATTCTCAAAAATTTTTGAATATGCCTACTTAACCGACTAAATATATATCTATAAAAAGGAAAATATAATATCTCAAAATCAACATGGATTTCAAAATAATAAAGGTACTTCAACTGCCATTCATCCATTTTACTATAAAATTGTTAGCTTACTTGATGCAGGTGAATGTCCCGTTGGAATTTTCTGTGACCTATCTAGGGCGTTTGACTGTGTAAATCATGATAAATTGCTCTTTAAACTAAAAAGTTATGGTATACAGGGTGCAGCAAACAAGTGGATTGAAACTTTTTTGAGAAACCGCCAACAATATATTAGCATCCAAAATAGTAGTAACAATATCAAACGAGAATTTAAATCCTCTGCAGTAGACATCTCCATAGGAGTACCACAAGGCTCAATTTTGGGGCCAATATTATTTATTTTATATATCAATGATTTGGATAGGTCAATATGTGATATCCCCCTTACTATGTATGCAGATGATACATCTGCAATTGTGTCACACAAAAACGATATATCACTACAAAATCATTGCACTGAGACTTTCAAAAAGTTGAATGAATGGTTTTCTGTCAACTCTCTCTATCTCAATACCGAAAAGATACACATCCTCAGATTCCAGAATTATCAAAATTCCTGTCCTAAACTAAGTATTGAAATTACAAATAATCAAATGGTACAATGTTGTTCCAGCGTTAAATTCCTTGGTATCCACTTTGATAATAAACTAAGCTGGAAATCACACTGTGACAAATTAATTCAATACCTCAATTCGCAGAACTACCTATTCATAAACTTACGGAAGATCATGGATGAACAACAATTAATAAACATTTATTACGGACAGGTTGAATCAAGGTTGAGGTATGGGCTGTGTTTTTGGGGTTGGTCCACACAAGCAAATAATGTGTTTCTTGTTCAGAAAAGAATAATAAGAACACTTTCTGGTGTTCTAAAACAACATAGTTGTAAGGATCTGTTTGTGAAACTAAATATTTTGACTTTACCTTCACTCTATATATTTGAATTATGCCTATATATTTTTAAGAACAAAGATAAATATCTCAAAAGGTCAGATGTGCATAATAAAGGCACAAGGTTCAAGGGGAACTTTCAAATTCCCTTAACAAAGTATAAAACTCCATATCGATCACCAGATAGTGCTGGTCTGATATTCTTCAATAATTTGAAAAATTCATCAACTGTCCTGGCCTTTAAGAGAAAATTAAAGTTCTTCCTGATTGCAAAATGTTTTTATTCTGTTAATGATTTCCTTCAATAGGATACTTATGGCTACTATATATGTATGTATACATATGTATATGTATATTATTAATATCTGTGTGTATGCATGTGTATATATTTTTTAGAGTGATGTTTGATATATTGATACCTTTGTTTAATAAGTTTTTATGTGTATACATTTATCTGTATCCTGTAATTTTTTTTCATTTTATTACTGACTATTCCTATACAAATCAATTTTCTAAAAGGAAAATAAAGTATATTATTATTATTATTATTATTTGTAGAATTAACTGCCATGGATGCAAAATCTATAGCCTCAGCAATTGACAACTTTACAGAAAACAAAGTGCTTGATCCAGAAAACTGCGTCGGACAAGAATACGACGGGTGTTCCACCATGGCAGGAAAAGATGGTGGTGTTCAGAAAATTCTTCGGGAAAAGTATAAACGGGGACACAAACTAAACTTAGTTGTAAATGATTTAGATCAAATTGCAGTGATACGAAACACAGTTTCCACAATAAAAGAAATAATAAAATTCTTTCGAGAATTGCCCCTTCGCCGGAAAATCATACCAAACATTTCAATGTTCTGCGAAACCCGTTGGTCCCAAAAATGTAAAAGTATCGATATATTCAGAAAGCATTACGTGAAAATTGTCACGGCACTGAAAACACTGTCGCAAGATGGTAACACAGCTACGAAAAAAGCTGCTTTCCAAATGCATTGTGCTGCCACAAATTCCGAATTTATTGTTAGTGTTTGTTTGATTGCAAAATATTCGCCACTTATGCAAGCGGTAGTGAATGTTCTACAGTCTAAAAGTACTGAAAAGTTTAAACAGATCACAGACGTCTTGAAAAAACACCGTGAAAATGCCACTGGTGAGAGCGAAAATTTAATTGCAGAGGCTGAAACAATCGCCGAGCATATTGAAACAGATTTAAGAATACCGCGAATTACAAATCGACAAACACATCGTGCAAATCCTCCAGCAGATACACCTTGCAAGTTTTGGAAGTGATCATTGAGCATTCCATACGTCGATTCATTACTAATGTCTCTGGAACAGCGCTTTTCTGAGGAAAACTTCACTGCTTACGCTTCATCCCTACGAAATGCTTGATTCTAATACTTATGAAGATTTTAAAAAAAAACGAAGTTTGTTAGTGAAGTGAACACATTTTCTAGTTAATTTTGATTTATATAGTTACTTCTTGTTTACATTGTTCATGTACACACTGACTTTAGTAACTAACTTAATTGTCTTTTATGTATGTCAAATAAACTGCTATTTTTTTCTTTCAATTGGCGATCTTTTATTTAATATTATTGTGGACCTCATCAGGTTATGGGCCCAGGCCAAATAAGTGAGCCTCAGTTTTATCTAACGAAAGAAAAACAGTGAAATAGCAGAAGTTATACTGAACCCACGTCGTGTTGAAAAACATAACCTAAAAATGGCAACCACGCCACAGAGTCAATTTCCCGTTGAAAAGTTAATGGGCCGAGAGAATTACAATTCTTGGAAGTTCGGCATGAAGGCCTATCTGGAAATGGAGGACTTATGGGGTTGTGTTACTGGCGATGAGAAATATATAACACAGACACAAAAGATGACGCAAGCTAAATCGAAAATTATATTATCTGTACATTCCCTAAATTATGTGCATATACAGAAGGCCAATACGCCCAAAGAAGCATGGGATAGTTTAAGAGCAGCGTTCGAAGATTCAGGACTTACAAGAAAAGTAGGCCTAATGCGTACTATTGCGTACATTAGTTACGACGCAGTTAAGAAAATGTAGTTCAGTGGAAGCATACGTAAACACCATAATGACCACAGCACACAAGTTAAACGAATTGGGTTTCACCGTTGAAGACGAGTGGATCGGAACACTGTTACTGGCAGGTCTGCCAGAGCAATATTCGCCGATGATTATGGGCCTTGAGAGTTCCGGCGTACCAATAATTGGAGACACAATTAAAACAAAATTATTGCAAGACATTAGATCAGTATGTGAAGCGTCCGAAAATTCTGGAAGAAACAAAAGTAGAAATCCATCCTTTGACAAAGTACGTTGCTATGCATGTAACAAATTCGGACATTATGCCGCCAATTGTAGAAGTAAGAACAAAAAGTCTGAACAAAGTGATCAGCAAAGTGACAAAAAATCAAAGAAGTCTGAAAAGTCATTTTATGCATTTAATGTGACACATGGCTCTAATTATTAAAATGAATGGTTTATCGATTCATGTGCGTCTTCACATATGACACCAAATGAGAATTTTCTGGATTAAGCAGTTACGTACGATCAAGTTGAAATTACGGCAGCTGATAATGTAAAAATGGAGTCAAAATTGAGAGGAAACGTAATACTTCCGATACAAACAAGAGAGGGCAGCACCGAAGTTACTGCGAAAAATGTTTTGATGGTTCCAGAATTGACAGCGTATCTTTTGTCAATTAGTAAAATTGTGCATCAAGGAGACACAGTCACATTTAATGAATCCGGTTGCAAAATAAGCGACAAAAATGGAAAAATGATAGCGACAGGCTCAGAAATAAATGGAATTTACAAATTGGACCAGAAAATGGAAACAGCATTATACGTATCGAGCGCAGAGCTATGGCACCAAAGGTTGGGCACCTTAAAGGAAATGGAATGTCAAAGCTGAAGAATAGTTTAGCCACAGGTGTAGATTTTAATAAGCACGATGACAAAACATGCGTTACGTGTCTTAAAGGCAAGCAAAGCAGACAGCCATTCAGAGAGAGTAAAACGAAGTCGTCGCTGATTTTAGAACTTGTCCATTCCGATTTGTGTGGGCCAATGGAAATAAGCTCTATTGGCGGATCAAGATATATGTTTACTTTGATTGATGACTATTCCAAAAAAGTTTTTGTCAAGTCAAGTTCCAGAAGTGTTTGCAGAATTCAAATCCATGGTAGAAAATCAGACGGGTAAGAAAATTAAAAAACTCCGTACAGACAATGGCAAGGAATATGTCAATAAACAGATGGCAGATTTATTGAAACGTTCGGGAATAGTACACCAGTTAACGATTCCGTACACACCACAACAAAATGGTACCGCTGAAGGTATGAATAGGACACTTGTTGAAAAAGCAAGGTCAATGCTATTCGGTGCAAATTTGCCAACGCCGTATTGGGCAGAAGCAGTTTTCAAATCTGTGTATCTTATCAATCGTTCCCCAACGAGAACAAATGACGTCACACCTGAAGAAAAATGGAGTGGAAAAAAGCCCAATCTAAGTCATTTAAAAGTATATGGATGCAAAGCGATGGTGCACGTGCCTAAAGAGCAAAGAAAGAAATGGGATCAAAAATCAAAAGAACTTCTTTTCATGGGCTATTGTGAAAAAAGCAAGGGTTATCGTCTAATTGACCCCGAAAGTGGAAATATAACCAAAAGTAGAGATGTTGTATTTATTGAAGATAAATTTGAGACTGGGCAAAGAGATTCAGAGGAAAAGCCGCACGAATTTATACAGCTTCAAGTCAATAACAACAACCAAGATGGCGTTGAAGAAATTAGCGATAATTCTAATTCAGATGATTCTAATCCAAGTTCAAATGATCAGATCTCAGATGAAAATAATGACGATACAAGCGATGAATTGTACCACCATTCGGTAGCCGATGTTATCGAACAGCCTGAAGTTAGACGCTCTACACAAACAGCTAAGCCTAAAGTTGATAAAGACTTTATAACATATTTAGTGGAAGAAAAGAATATTGACGAACCAGCTACTGTAGAAGATGTATTGAAGAGCCCTGAAAAAGAGAAATGGCTACAAGCAATGCGTGAAGAAATTAACTCGCTTATCGAAAACGAGACCTGGCAATTAGTGAATATTCCAGAAGATAGAAGAATTTTAGAAACGAGATGGGTGTTAAAATTGAAAAAAGATAAAGAAAATAATGATTGTCATTACAAAGCCAGACTTGTCCTCAAAGGATATTCTCAAGTTCAATGAATTGATTTCAATGAAACATACTCACCAGTGGTAAGATATAATTCGATTCGATGGTTATTGGCCACTGCAGCTAAACATAATATGGAAGTGCATCATATGGACGTAACAACAGCGTATTTGCAAGGTGAACTTTACGACGAAGTTTATATACGACAGCCAGAATGTTTTCCACAGAAAAAAGACAAAGTTTTACGATTAAGGAAAGCAATGTATGGTCTTAAGCAAAGCGGAAGAGCATGGAATGTAAAGCTCAGCAGTACACTGAAGAAAATAAATTTTGAACAGTTAAAAACGGATCAGTGTGTTTATTTCAAAAGAAGCAAGGACAAATTAGTTATTATTGCCATATATGTTGATGATCTTTTAATAACAGCAAGCGACAATGAGTTATTGAAGAGTACGAAATGCAAATTAATGGACGCATTTAAAATGAAAGACTTAGGACAAGCCACAAAAGTATTGGGAATTCGAATTAATCAGAAATTGGATGAAGGCTTGATTATAATAGACCAAACTGAATACACCGAAAACATATTAAAGAAATTTGGAATGTGGGAATGTAAACCAGTTATGACACCAGCTGATCCAAATAAAAAATTTGATAACACCTCCGATGAAAAAGATATGTCTGAAATTCCGTATAAAGAGGCCGTTGGAAGTCTTTTATATCTGTGTCAATGCACAAGACCCGATATAGCATATGCAACAGAATTAGTTAGCCGCTATTGATTCTGCTGACATGGAGCATAGCATAAGCATGATATAAAAACATGTCTGTGTGTATGTGTATTAAGTGTATCGCAAAGAATATAAAACATCAGGAAGGAGCATCGCCATATAAACACTCAATAATAATCTGCGACGGAAGTCGCCATCTTGGTACCCCACATGAACAATGAACAACGTTCAGGATTCATTCATTTGGTTGTCTTGTTCTCGTAATGTAAACAAATACATAGGCGTAGCAGGAAAATTATTGTGTAAAATAAATTTAAATCGTGATGTGAGAAAGAACATTACCAAGTAAGGATAATAATATTACGAATATGTATTTTAACTTAATTATATTTACTGGCCAGTAAATTATTATAAATAATAGAATAATAAATACTTTGAAATAAATTGAATGAAAGTGTATTATTCCCGAAATCCTTCGAATCCAAGCCCAAAATAAATTTTAAAAAATATTGTAGCCTTTAGACAGTGCACAGTTTTAAGCAGCATCCCCCTTTGACCGCAAACAACGCGGCAGAAATGGGAAGCTAAATAAATAGTTTGTAATATCTTCTTGATACATATCACTATGTAAATGAAATTTCTTACAAAATTTCAAACGATCAGAAGAAAATTAGTTAAATATATTATTCTCGTACTTTTTCAGTATTCGGAATGTTACGCCACTGTAAAGTGGAAATAGCTGGTGGCCATATTTGTACACCACCGGTTGGTGTTGTTTTGTCTCTCAAAAATAATAGCGATGCTCCTTCCTGTGTCGTGAGCATAAGTATAAAAAAACCATTGAACTTGAAGTTCTATACTTTATACTGTGGTTCTATGGACTAAACCGAATAAGCGAATGGTATTTTCGCATAAAGTTAATACAGTAGAGTAGCAATGACATGAGAAAAATTATTGAATAGTCTTCGAAAAGAAACAGCAGATTGATCGAGGTTGATGTAGAACAATAAACCAACTTCGTCCTCGAAGGACGCTTCGGAATTTTACCTAACACTGATGCCTATGACCAGAGAACAGATATTATACGTCTATGTGCTCTGCTATTACATTCCCTCTCTACTGTGCTATTAACTCTATGCATTTTAGAGGTAGATGTTGTTCTCTGATGGCTGGTGGCATTCTATGTTCTATGTCTATGGAATGTCAAAAATGTTTACAAATAAAAGAATAATCAAAAACATCATTCTTGATAATATATAAAACTGTCATAATTCAGCGATTTAGAAACAGCAAAATATTTCCTCTGAGTGGTTCAAAAGTATACAGTTGTCGCTGGTGTATATATAACTAACAGATAGTATTATACCTGCTATCTTCTTACAAATTGGATACCCAACCAGCCCCAGCTGCCCCCAGGAGAGGCCGGAAGAAATGTGCTCGTTCTAGCAAAAAATCCACTGCCAAGAAGGAGAAGCCTACCATGCCCAAGAAGCACATCGCTAAGATTTGTCCAAATTGCAAGCAACAGGTCAGCCCGAAATAGATAAATCCAAAGTACTTATGTACACTTTTGAAGGTTTCATCATGTATTTTCAGTTACCTGTCGCTTGTAAATCATGCCGATGCGGACATTTCTTCTACAATGCTAGGAGAATTGCAAGAGAATTTGCTCTGGAAGCTGATTTTAGAAGAAGGACATCGAGAGTTCGTCGTGAGAAACCAAATTATTATGATTCACTTGAATACGATAAACACATTAAAAAGGTTAGTCGTCGAACTCTCATTTCGTAATAAAAGTCAAGTGATTAATTTAATCATTGAGTTATTTTGTTTGCTGTAGTTGAAGAAACGTAATAGTGAGTGTGAAATTGAGGAAGAGGAGGAAAGTAAGGTTAAACATGGCAGAAAAGGTAAAAAGAAAGTCAAGAAGGATGAAGATGAGGATGATGATGTGATATCGACTTATCCGGCCGAAACTCAAGTTCAGTGTTCGATTGTCTTGGATTATCTGAATGATAAGATGAATATGGTTACTTGGAAGCCGTTATAGATAAGATTCAAACCAAGAACGTTATGGGTAATTCATTAAGACGTACTTCAGTTAGGCATTAAAAAATCAATTTTGTCGCCTATATTTATCATCACCCAACTATTTTTGACATTTGTGTCCTAAATATTATTTATTTCAAATCTTTGCCGTATCTGCGAATAACATGATCAAATCTGAATCCATTCCATTTTCCATGATACGTCGGAGCATTTCGACTGGTATTGGTATCTGGCGGTTACCCAATTCCTCAATCGTACCGAGCATATCCATGTCGTATACTTAGGACTGTTGGTACCAACAAGACTTGCCTGTGAAACCATGGCGTTATTGTGAGAACAATTCGGTGAACAGTTAATTTGACGCTACGGACCAATGAATTAGTCACCGAGATCATAATGTGATCTCATGCTATTGATTTCTTCCTTGGGGACAACGTACCTGATATCTGAAGTGTACCTACATGGTAACGAATGAGAAACAAATAGTTTCTAGGAAATAAATGTTTAGAATGGTTCCTTTTTATAAATATAGCAGGATAAAATTGTTTTTTTACGATTCCTTTAATGTCTTTAAAAAGTACCTCTAAAAATAAATCATCCTCTATAATACGTTGTTTCAAACATTTTTGGTTAGTTTTACTCTTATCATGCTAACCAAGTACAGAAGAGAAAAAACATCTCTCAGAAATCTTTTTATTGATTTCATTTTTTTCAAAAATTATATTTTCGATTTTATTACATCGATCTGTTTTTTTAATCTATGAAATAAAATTTGAAACATTCATACATTTGTATGCCTTTTGTATCCTACATGACAATAAATATTGCTGGATATACGCAGGTCTTATCCATAACAAACATCCATTATGATGGACTTCATAAACAGATGCCTTACACTTCGTATTGTTGTTTTTACAGTAAATGTTAGGCGAGAATTTTGCTGATTCTTCCTGCGAGAGAAAGCGACTTTGTTCTTCAACTTCCTTATATTTGATATCGTTGCCATAGTTCTATAAACTAAATGTGTTCTTTCATGATTTTCATGTATGTTTGTGATCCTAATCACACTAATAGTTTATGTTGTATTTTTTACGCGGCCTTATGTTACTTAGTATTTGTCACAATATGAAATAAAACACCAAGAAGTTCAAACGTTTTTTTATTAATTTCAACATGTAAATAAATATAAATTTCGAAGCACCATATCGATATGAATTGAGTTACATTTTGTTGGCAATTTATTTAATCAAATTTCAAATGCATCATAGATTCTATACTTAATAAATAATTCAACAAGTTGACATTACACTATGAACTGATTAAATAATACATAATAATATTATTCGACAAATACTGGCCAACGAGAAAGTACGCTTGGTAAATCCAAAATATTAATTTTAACATTGGTATCTATATCTTTGCATAGTTTTTCTTGAAAAAAATGTAATACATTCTCGAGAGCTTACAAAGATACTCACAGGGACGGTTTCTTATAAAATGTGTTTACAATAAATAAAAGAATATTAATATCTAGAGATTTTATTAATGATATGAGTATAATTTAGTAAAATTGATATCTCAATCGGAAAGTACAATATTATCGTGAAATATTAAAAGAATTTACTTGTATATGTTTTGGCATATTGATATAAGAAAAAAAACTTTAAAACACAACAATCACTTCCATACCAACATAAATAACAGACTAGTCATTTACTACCTGATTTATAAAATTAATATTGTTTCAAGAGATCCAAAAAAGAACTCTTGAAAAGATTCAGGTATTTTGATAACAATATTTATGTAAAGTTATTTCATTCATTTAAGAACTTATAATAATCTAAAAGCTCCAGTAAAACTTAATTACATGCTATATAAATATACATATATATATATACAAATAAAATTTTACCTATGGTGATTCACAAACAATTTTTTCTTTTCCATCATCGATATTCCTAAGACATGGTATGAAAATCCATAACATGGAACCAGCTGCTAACACAATACCCAGGCAAATAAATAGTGATACATATGATTGCATAGCCTCATACCATATACCACATAGCGGTGGTCCAATAAGTTGAATGATACCATTAACAAACAATCCCATACCATATGTAGCTTGTAGACGTTCTTCACCCAACATGTCAGCCATAACTATAGCAGTGATGCCAACATATGTACCGGATGCTAGGCCGAACATTGCACAAAATGCAGCTATGGTCCAATAATCTGTGAATAGTGGCATAATAGCTAATGATACACCAGATAGGAACAAACCAATAACAAAGTACCAAAACTTAGGGAATTTTGTTAGATCAGATAATGCTGACCCACCAATTCGACCAACTAAATCCAAAGCGGATGCAATTGATAGTAATACAGCTCCTTGATCTTTATCAAAATCCATTGTTTGAGCATATGATGGTAACAAAATCACAAAATTTGTATAACTAATGGCATTTGTTGCATTCGATATTAATATTATCAGATAGATGGGGTCTTTTAATAGTGCCAAATCGAAAAGTTTCGTCTTCTGTGTGTCATCTTCAGCACTGGTTGTTGCTGTTTTGCCTTTACTTTTATTTGAGCGTAAACTGAACGAGCTGGCAAATATTTCCGGTTGCAAGGTTAACGTACTACCATGGTATGCAGTACTTACGTACTGAAATGAACTAGTTGAAGTACTTCTTTTCGGTGCCGCTGATCGCCTTCTCGATGTTGGCAATCTACTTTGTGAATACATATCCATCGCATTATTACCAGTATGTTTCTCTGCTACCGAATGTAGACCGGAATTTGTGCTGCCATTGTAACCTGCTTTGGCTCTGGTTATTTCATGTCTTCCAGCCGGCATGCTGATCTTACGTTCGCGATGTTGTGTTTTCAAATTTTGTACTGCGGCACTGGATACGCTTCGATTGAAGCTGCCTTCTGATGATTCGATTTGTTCTAAAAATGAATTGTTATGCGGTATATGATGTAATGATGGCATACTATCTTCTTGACTAATGATAAATTTGGCTTGTAGAACATCTTGTGTTTGTTGTTGCTGTTGATCATCTTCTTCATCTTTGATTTTCTCACGTTTCATATGTAATTCCACTTTGTCGTAGAATAAGGCCGATACGAATACATTGAGTGTTATGGCACCCATTATTAATACAGCTCCTCGGTATCCGTATGTTACCAATAGTAATCGGAGTAATGGTGGTATGAGAATTGAACCAAAAGCTGAACCTGATATGCATATACCATTTGCTACACCTCTTAGTTTAACAAAGTAACTGCAAACAATATAAACGGTAGGTGGAAATGAAAGACCAGCACCACATCCTACAAGAATGCCATATGTGAAATATAGATAATAAACCGAGTTTGCCCAGAAGCTGAGAATCATTCCAGCAGATGCCAGAATTCCACCGACCACTGTAACTAATCGATAAGAATATTTCACCGACAAGATACTCGATATAGGACCTGAAATAGAAGAATTTAAATCAAAATATGTAATTGCATTTCTAATGATATCTCAGCAATATTTCATAATGTTATCGACCAAATTAAGTTGGTCTCATATATGACAAAGGAGCAATGAGAGTGATAATATAAGTTTATACAAGTATACACTTACCTACAGAACTATATAAAAAATAACATAGCGATGGTATCCACATTCCTTGTGATGTTGATGATTCAAATGCCTCCATGAATTCGACAAAAAGAACACCAAACGACTTTATGGTACCGGGAACCAATACATTGACCATGGTGGCGCCAAATAGTACCAACCAACCCCAGCCGCCATCTGGTGGTACCATTCGCCATTTCTGCATCTTCTGGTCATTCTTCCTGTGTTCTAATAGAACAACACCTGCAAATGTATATAGGTATAACCAGATCATGTACTAAAAATAAATTGATATCATTCAACAAAATGAATAATTAATAATCTATTTATTATATTTGTTTTTTGTATTAATCAGTGAAAAAGGAAGTATGGAACAATTTTTTTTTTCTATTACAAGGCGCGGGTACCAACAGTACCAGCTAGTTAAAAAAAGAATGTGTATAGATTGAAAATAAATAAATTCAACATAAACACAATAATGTGTTAGCTTGTACCAGTTGATGAATAAACCTTGTTTTTAGTTTTTACATCAATAGACAGGAAGTTGATTTGGTTTCGAAATGTATTTATCTTCCGTTTAGGCGTCAAATTATTACTCGGAATGCCAGGGATGTATTTACTTTGTAGCATTAGCATTCAAGAAACGACAAACAGTTATTAGAGATTAACAATAAAAAAAATGCTCTGGCAAAATCCAATTCATTCGTAGAAGAGAAATCAGCTTCAATCTTGGAGAAGCAGAATAGAATTTTGCTGAAATTGTTTATCACTGTTCAAACACTAGATAGACATTGAACAATCACATTGTTTTTAATCTTTAATTTCATATTTACTACAGGCATAGTCTTGAAAGGTATTTAAACGCAGCTAGAGAAACATTAATTTTAGTTTAGTTTAGTTTAGTTCTTATTTCATAATAAATAAAAACAAAAATTTATTAAAAAGAAGTAATTATTTAAATATAATAAGTAATAAGCTTCCTTATCTCATCTGCACGGCAGATGAGAAAACTTGTATTTAGAAATTGCATGATTTTTGGCACAAATCACGATAGAACGGAATATGAACTGGAAATTCGGTCATCTTATAAATCAACGAACAACTTCTTCATACAGAATTTGATGGAAATTTGATCAAATAAGTTCGACATGACAACACAACATGTGGTAATTACTAATTACAATGGAAAATTCTAAATTGATTATGCAGAGCTCAGATCGCATAAAATGTAGAATCAACAACAACTATACAACCGTATCCAATTCCATGATTAATAAATAATAAAACCACCTAGTGCTTGGTTTATGTGTATTTTATGTTCTTGCCACTTGGTTTTTGCGTGAAGAATGCATCAAAAAATACATCTACGTTGGCAATATTATTTTATGGGTAGTAGATGGTTAAATTCAATCATTTTCTACCAATATATGATCGGAAAACAACTTTTTCAATGACCTTCTCTTCTTATTTCTAGCTATTAAAAGAATAAGAAATCAATGAACTGAAACTACAAAATGGTTATTATTGTACAATGTTTTATAATATGAAATCAAGCCTATAGTCTAGGAGCCGATAGCAAAAAAACTGGTCGATCGAACAACACGATCAAATGCTTTAGAAATGTTAGTTTTCACACCACTAACAGGAAAATCATGAGGGGCCTGGGAAGAATTTGTCCACATGTTTTATCATTTTTGTAATAGAAATAACATGCGTACCACAAAACTTTTTATTTCACAAACTAACTTAAAATCAGTGTTCCTCTAGGGTATGTACTCCGTAAATAGGTTAGTTTTAAGAGTTCCGTAGAGAATTCACGATTTTCCTTAGGGCCGCTGTGAAAACTAAAATTTCCAATGTTCAATCAGCCCTAGCTCTATTATGTGATTCTTGTATTGTATATTTATTATTAAACGTTACATGTATGTATGTGTGTTATTTGCACGTATTTATATTTAAACGTTGTATTTGATCTGTTGATATCAAGAATCGCGCATACAACAAACAGTAAACAATTCTGAAAACATATTTAATTGATCAATACTTAAGTGATAATTCAATGATCATTCAAGATAAACAATCTCGCGAATGTTGATTTCTTTGACCTTAATATTGACAGAAATATATATTATACCTTTTCAGCTGTTGTTCTTCATCAATTAATTTTATAGCTCTGTTACACAACTCCGCAGTGCTTTAAACCAAATGTTAAATAATGGTAAAACTACCAAAACAATTTAAGCTTAACACTAAATTTCCAACGGTCCGTTTTGTTTTAGAATGAAACTTTTGCCACAATTTCGCAAATTGTGATATGCGTGAAGATAATTCTTTGGACACCAATTTAAGTATAATGCGGTCACGGAGGAGTATAAGATTTGGCATTGTTAGAGCTTATATGGCGAAGGAGTGCATCAAACTAAATTTAATCATTAATATATATTACAAATACATTAAATAAATTAAATTTACGTTGACCTGCTGATTATATTTATCGAAGTATAAGGGTCATGAAAATAAATGCTCTAGTTGTGTAGTGGTATTTGCCTCGTACAGCTGACCCGCATTTTTTTATAAACAAAATTAAAACAATTATATCCAATCATTATAGAGCAATAACTACTCTTTCATAGAAGAATCCCAATATTGTTCCTCAAATGTAATGATTGATACAGTGCGCCCCAGAAATAATGTCCAAATTCATTTGAAACTCAGCCGTATGTTTTTCGTAAAAATGCTAGGACCTGTCGATTTCTATTTCTTAATGCGGTATATTTTGATGGTGAATTCATTTTTTCAAATAGCAACACCTGGTATTTATTTTATTTTTGAATTTTGCTTCTATGTTTCATGTACTTACCATGTCCTATACCTTATATGTATAAAGCATGATACAAAGAAAACATAATATTTGAAACATACTTAGAAATTTGAAGCAAGATTCAAAAATGAAACAAAAAATAGGTGTTTCGTAAAAACTCAAATCCGAAATCTCCTTCCCACCAAAAAAACGCCTTCGAAGGGAGTGGAGAGGGCTATTTTTGTCGAAAATCAAAAATCAAAATTGAACATGTTTTCGAAAGAGTTACGGTTTTCGGGTTACAGCAGTGGTAAAGTCTATTTCCGCGACAATGTTTTTAGATTTCTGAAAAATAACAAGTACAAGCAAAGAATATACATGAGTAATGGTATAAGTGAACGTTCAATGATTTTCGTGACAGATGTTACACTCAAAAGTGTGAAATAAAGATAAAATTGGACCGACTTTATTTGTTGGTTCCCTGAAAAATACAAAATAATATTAATTCTATTGGAGCTGGTAATTGTGAAGTTGGTGCCAAAAGTTTTCAATCTAACTGCAACTGCACAACTTAAAAAGCACCAATAGAATTATTATTATTTTGTATTTTTCAGTGCATCAACTAATAACGTCGGTCCAATTTTTTGTAAAAAAAATATTTATCATTTGAAATAATTAAGTTGATGGTCGTCACTTATTTATTGGGCTACCCTGTATACATGAATTTATCATTGAGCTGAATTTCAAATGAATTTAGACATTAGCTCTGAGACACACTGTATAATACTGAAATACTATGCGGGCGACATTTTTCCAGCCGAACAATAATAATAATAGGAAAGACGTATTTAAATCAATTAGATTAAATCGAGTGTTGTTCCTAGTATCTGTTATGTACGTACGTCAACTGATGCCTTCTACGATTTCTTAGCAGGGATATATTATTAACTTCCCATAAGGAAACGAATGTATGAGACCAACTTTTGAAAATTCCATATCTCCATCAAATTGTTGGTTTAGTGCAACATCTAATGAAGATTATTGGTTTACACAAGATAATTTTTTAGCTGTAAATATTCTACACTGGCCCCAGATTTTCCACATTTTTTTTCTGTATACCATTTTCTAGGTATTTTGTTTTCTTATTATCATGGCACGAGAATTTTTTCAATGTTTTTCTATTTACGTATTTGTATTGTGAAGGGAATTTTCTGCTTCTTTCAATGGTATAAAAAACAAATATGGCGCCCATAAGAAAAACAAAAGAGGTCGCTATTTTCTTTCTAATTTATGTCCTACCCTTAAAAAATAGAAATGCTGTTCCTATGAAATCGTCTAGATCGTGTATACTACATACCATATATTTTGGATAATTCATTATACATTTTGAGATCTCTTTTAAAACGAAACTAACTTATTATAATAGCATTCTTTTCCTAAATAAAATACCGCCATTCATCTCTAAACAGTTTCTGTTTCGTCTAGATAAATATTTTTTTCAAAAGATTGGATCTACTTTATTAATTGTTGCACTGAAATACAAAATAATTCTATTGGTGCGGGTTCTTTTGGAGTTGGTGCCTGCAACAACATACTACAATGGCACAACTTCAAAATAACCAGCACCAATAGAATCAATATTATTTTGTATTTTTCAGTGTAACAACTGATAAAGTCGGTCCAATTTTTGTGAAATATTTTTATTTTTTATATTTTGCTCATGAAAATTGTTGAACGCTCACTAATACCCAAAAAGATATAGGCTTAGCTTGTAATTGATTTATTCATCAGAGATTTCAAAATATCGCGCGCAAATATACATATTTCAGATTTTATTGCTGTTAACTCGAAAACCTTAACTCAATTTAAATGTTGCTACATATAATCTTTTCTTTAATTTGACCGATTCATTCGTCAATTTTCAAAAAAAAATGCACTTCCAAATAGCGGAAATAGGCATATCACATATTTCAGACTTTACCAATGCGAAACTCGGAAACCGTAACTTTTTTGAAAAAATGTTATATAAATAATAAAATAAAATAATTTTCAAATCTCGATTTTTCGATTCTCGGAAAAATTTGCCGCTTCCACATATCTGAAACAAATATTTCAGACTGTAACGCAGAAATCTATGATTATTTTTAAATATGTCCAATTTAAACGTTTCCGGATATGGAATTTTCTTTAATTCTGCCGTCTCGAATTTTCAATTTTCGAGAAAAAATGCCCCCTCCACCCCTTTGGGGGCGGTTTTTGGAGAGAAGGAGATTTCGGATTTGAGTTTTTCTAAATATGGGACCATGCCTAAACTCTCCTCTTTTAAATGGAACAAAAACCGTCTAAATATATATGTATACCTTCTTCTTTTTTTGAAGTCGGTCAAAAAGGGCTCATGTTGCATATGTTGCTTTAATATCGGATGATTAAAAAAACGTGAGGGGCCATATAAATGGTTCCTTTTCTCAACTTTCAGGTACGGATGCGGTCTTTTACGGAACCCTAATAAATATATTTTCCTCAAATGAAAAATATGGTCTTTTTATCTTGTGTGTAGAAATAAAATTGTTGTTTATTATTTGTATGTTCACACTTTCATTGTTAAAAGGGTTATTGTTAGTATATGAATCATATGAAAGATAATTCCATCAAATTGATGTTGGTAGCATTCCACTTATAACTCATTTCTATGCGTTGAGGACAATGAAATGCTATGAACATCAATAGAAACGTATTATTATATTTAATTATTATTGTATGCTTTATTATTATTAATATATGATTGAGAACATTTTTTGCTTAAGTTTTAGGTTGCTTTATATTTATTCTATTAAAATCCGACCAATAATTTTTGGGTTTTTTCTTCTAATACAAATGATCTCAATTCATACAAACTAGAACTATCTTTATAGCTGTGGAATCATTAAGGATGGCAATAAATAAAGGTTTTTAAGCTATATCAATGATGAAACTGTACACTTTGATAACGATAATGAGCGCCATTTTTAATAGACGACAGAGCTCAAAACAAATATAATATACGAAAATGATTTATGTCGACCTGTTCAAAATAGAAATGTATCATTAGTTTTCTGCAAAATTAGACTTTTATTAGTCAAAACGTTAATGCAAAATGCAAAGTAGTAAACAAATAATATAGATGAAAAATCGGATGAAAATTACCTATATTCATTTGAGTTTTGAACAATACCCAATATTTTCTTCATACGCATAAAGGTTCAACTAGCATTTCTTCAATCAAGTTTATATGAACGTCACATATTTAATTATTTATTGAGGAATATGAATCCAGAAACCTCCAAGTTCCCAGTTATAATAATTACACTTCCTTTAATGTCCATTACAGCAAGTTCTCAAGGTCTTTTTAATTAACGAATAAATGAGTAATCACTCAAAACAGTGTAGAAATTGAACAGAAACTATTTATTATTTTTTAAATATCATTTAGTCAAAATATCAAAATTAACTTTCGTATTTGTTCAGGTATTAAAAAATTATAATAAACGAAAATGGGTTATTTTCCGAGAGACGAATCTCAACTGAACTTATTGATATATTATTGAAGAGATGGATTTTTTCATAATAATTATAAATAATAATTATGAATTTATACAGTCTAATATAACCTTTAAAAGGAAAGAACTAAACAAACGTACTTTCTGGCTACTGCTCACTGGAAAAACCGATACCAAGATAGTGTTAGAGGAAATTTTACTAACAACAAATTATAATTAAAATTCTAGACTTATAAAATGGTAATTAACACCAGATAGTGCTGAAGCCCAAACCAACATCTGATATAATATCATAGATTATAGCTCACATACATACGTCCATTTGTTTCATATTATTATCATAAAAACAAAGGTCATACAAACATAAGATATTATTACTCATGCATTGATGAAGGAACTTACATGAATCAAATTATATTTTATTTTATTTGATTAAGTAATCATAGTTTCCAAACACAATTTAAGGATGTAATGAGAAAAAAATACAAAAACATGGTTATGTCCTATTGGAATAATCAGAAAAGTAAATTACTTGTCAGATCAAATCAATACATGCTTTTTGGCGGTAAATTTTGAATGGAAACTAATAAGTTAATTCAAATAACTGAAAAAATAATTTCAACTGAATATAAATTGACAATTTATTCAGATAAACTGTCAGATTGTAAATTAATAATATAATTTTTTGATCAATTCTGTATCCAAATGGTTTCTCTGTTATTTTCCATTATTCAGCAATTGCATTTTGTAATCAATTATTAAATGTATTTGTTTTGGTATTTAAACTTCCTAGAAATCTTGATATAATAATAAATATTTGGGTGAGGGCCATTGCCTGTTGACATTAAAAATTCTGGATTTTCAAGTTATCACAACGGCAACTTCTATATAATTTATGTCTGTATGTTATAAAATTCAGTAGTTATACGATTTTTCTACATAACCGTACATTTTATTTGGATATTCTTGAGTCGTGAATGTAGATATTCATCAATAACATCATGACTCAGATGATACGTCAATATTCAACAAAATTTGATAAAAATATAAAATCAACATCGAATAAATATTCATTTAGAATGAAAAGAAAAACCCCATTGATCAGCAACTGATAATAGAATTGGTAAACATTAACAAAACAAATAACACATCTCCATAACATGGCCAATGCTGCGCTACGAAAGAGTTTTCATATCTTCGACGATAGCTTTTTTCATTTTTTTTAATAACACCCAACGAAAATAATAATTAGAGGAACATTTCAATAAATAAGCTTTCATCCTACCACTTAAGATATTTAAGTTGGTATCTCCTGGTGGCAGGGGGTCGACCTTGTCCCCCTTGAGATTATTTTGTACGTATTTCACCGATTTTTTTATTGGTGTACTTCCATGAGGTATACAATTCCACTGGGTACTTTTTTGTTCGTTTGTGCTGTTTGCATAGTAGAAGTGCTCCCATTTGGATGATTTTTTTATTCGAAGGATTGAGAAATGGTTCCATATAAAAAAATCTCCCCATCAAAAACTGCATTTTTTCAAAATTGAAAATCTGAGAGCAACATATCCGGCAGTGTTTAAATTGGACACTTTCCCAAAAAATTAACGGCTTCTGAATTTATTACCGCTGTTTCAAACTCTTTGAATATGAAAACTAAGACCGACTTTATTAGTTGACGTAATATTAATTTTACTGTTGCTTGACTTTTGGAGTGGAGGTGCCAAAAGTCTTCCTTTTACCTTCATCTGTACTGCTTCAAAAGTACCAGAACCAATAGAATTAATAATATTTTTAATTTTTTAGGGCCGATTTCATAATGAATCCTCAATGGGAGATTACTTAGTTAATTCTCCAATTTGTTTAAGTCATATCTCGATAACGGAATAAAAATTTTGCATTTTTCAACGTTAGTTACCATCTC
This sequence comes from Crioceris asparagi, assembly GCA_958507055.1. NCBI lineage: Eukaryota > Metazoa > Arthropoda > Insecta > Coleoptera > Chrysomelidae > Crioceris > Crioceris asparagi. The sequence goes on along the minus strand of OY293833.1, from coordinate 14,434,563 downwards.
TTTCGTTTTTCTAAAGTAACTTTGAATTATGTCCAACCAAAAAAACTATGAGTTTTTTAATCTAGGATTAAAAATAATAAGAGATTAAATTTGATTATGAAATCGGCCCTTAGTGCATCAACTAAATAACTTCCTAGTTTTTATATATTTTTTATTAACCAGAAATCCATGGTGGGAAATTTTGATATGATAAGTACGTGGGTACATTTTACAATACTAGGTATTTCCTTGATTCAAAAACGTGATTAATCTTGAAGAGATTAGGTATTGTCTTTTCTACAAAATAATAAGAATTATCATAACGATACCGTGATGGTAGGCAGCTTACTGTTAGTATTTTAGCACCGTTTGAAAGAACTGATTTATTTCAATGATAAGATTTTATCACAAAATTCAAGATGGACAGATTAAACATACCGTCAAGTTATAATTAAGTGAATCATTGCATTTTTATATACTTAATTTAAAGCCTAATCCAAATTAACCGGAATGGTGGCCAAATTGTAATGACCTGTGAGTTGATTGATAAATAAAATCACATAAAAACTACAACTTTTTTAACGTGAGTAGTTATAATAGAATTACCAAATAGATATCCTCTGCCTCTGTTACTTTTTTCTAAAACATTTGAAGTCATTATGGCGATTTATCCAAGGGCAAGCAGTGAGCATACCCAGTATCTATTGTAAATTTTTGTTTTCCTGAATACCTAGGTACCTACCTAGGCGATAAGACTCAAGAAACCGATAATATAATATCCTTTTATTACTTTTCACATACCTATACCTATAATATTTTGCAGTTCGTGAAAATGGTTTCTCAAAATGAAACAAATCGCACATGGCGATATTTAAATCGAAATTTTCTACATTAATTTGATATAGGTAGGTACAAGGTACTCTCAAACATATTTCTCCTGGCAGTCGTAATTTGTTAAATGTTAACGAGTTTCATTCAAATTTATGCGAATGTTTTGTACTAGCTATACCAGATTAATTCATAAAAACGATTACAAAGAAATAACTCACTTTTATTCCTTTTGACAATCGGTGTTTTTGTGGCATCATCTGTTTTGAGATTACCCGTTGTTTTTTCACTTTTTAACAACGGTTCGGTGGCACAACTTTTGGTTTCGTTCACTTGCGATGCCATTTTCACCAACAATAAAAATTTCAAACTAAGTAAATTAACATTCCCAAAAGTTATTCCACGTTCTCGCCACACGTGCGTCGAAAGCAGCAGCTACAACAGCTGATCTACCTCTACCTACTCACAAAAACATATTGTTGATATTGAACATGATGAAGGAATGAAGGCAGGGTAAAGACCATAGACTTCTATAATATTGAAAGCGGACGCGTTTCTGCCTACCACATCGATCATATCACTTGGGAGGTGACCATTCTGTTGTTACTTATTCGATAAATCCCGATAGAATTTTCTAACAAATCATATCAATATTTACTGTAAATTTAACATAAAATATATGTAGCGCGCACTTCTAACAATTCTACTAATAATTCATTATCTCTACTGGTTTTTCTACAACATTTCACAATGTTCACATTTCAACTATTCGCTGATTTCATTGTTATTAAACATTAAACGCGTAGCTTGAACTTAAGTAATTTACAAACATAATTCATACATGTAGTATCTATCTTATCTCCTTGCTTCTATTCCCTTATTTAACATTAATCTTTATTATACAAACGCAAGTGCGATTGATATTGAATTATTAATAATTTTACTTTTGCCTTTTGGATCCTCCGGTTGGTCTGTACCTTGGTTCATTACATTTAGATATCCAAAACAATCATAAAAAGCTGGTAATAATGCATTATACCTAGACCAGTTATATTCTACAGTTATAGAGAAATTTGAATAAAATTCGGTTTTAGTAATAAGAGTTCTATGAACATTTTCATCATTTCCGACTATAAGGGAAATGAACATTAAATGGAGCACAAAGTACTACATTTCTATTTACGTACCTACCACCATAAGCAATATTTCTGAATTTAAAACCTTGCGCCATACGTAACCAGTTTCAATATTATTTATAAAACTTATTTTCGGAAGAATTAAAGTCATTTATTTTCGATCAATCTACAATAACCTTAAAAACCAAATTCTCTTGATTTGTTTTCTGGGACTGAAAATTTCCTCGAAAGGGTACCTACCAACACCAGTCGAATTAATATTATTTTGTATTTTTCGATCTATTTCACATCTAGCTTCATGTTGGTAACTTATTTGTTAATTAACATAGCCAAAGATTCACCACTAAGTGCAATTTTAAATTTATCACGAAATCCAATCCAATTAAATTTCTACAAATTTATAATTTATTCAACCGCCAGCACAACTAAAAATTTTCTGGATTATTATTTTTTCCTTCAATAAATGCAGTTTCTCGTTGTCAGGCCAAATAATGAATATCCGCCTCTCAATCTCCAAGGTTCCGTCAGTGCTGTGACAACTATTTAAACTGGTCAAGTTTCAACGCGGTCAACATGATCGTTGTGCAAGATTGATGGGTTGAACAAGTAACAGACTACTATTTAATTTAACTAATTTGTTTTGTAATTTTCACATACTTAATATTAGCATCAATTTTTGTTAATTTTTTAAATTATCGCTCGAATTCCTCAATCTCTGCCTGTCTTTATAATTTTCGATATCACTTTTGGCAAAGATAAGACTTCCATTATCTTTGCTTTTGATATAATTTAAAAACTTTTTACATATACTAGGACCGAAATTCGAATGTGTGCCCGCTGTCGTAAATCGGTCGTTGATGGCATGTGATGCAGCGGAAAGTAGAATTTCATTAAATAGCACAGGGTAAATAATAATAATATGTTATTACTTTATAAAATATTACTATATACAAGGTGCCCAAAGGTGAGGGAAAGCTCCATAACTTTTTGTTATCCAAGTTATCGAGTTATTTTTTTAGACAATCAGACACATTTTTAAACTATTTTATTATTCATATACATGGTGTCCTAAATTAAGATGAGCCATTAAACTCCCCATTTTAGGAGCATTCTTAGGTTTATTACTAAAAAAATTAAAAATCTATAACTTTGTGACCATTCAAAATAACTAAACTAACTTTTTTCAGTCGATTTATTAAGCTCTAGAGTATTTTTTTAGATACAAGTGAACTTAAAGCCGATATTCCTTCACCACCTACATCTTTTAAATAAGATCAATAAATACTAATGGCTATAATTCAACTTTCACAAATGCAACACCCTGCATTTGATTGCATAGCATTTTTTGAGAGTATTCTGTCCATATAGGGTCTAGTTTGAGAAGATTCCGAGATTTTCTGAATTTAATTGCTTATCTTACGTATATGAATAGACATATTTCAAAAATGTGCTTCATTTTCGGACTTATCGTAAAAAAAAATCAAATCGACCGCTTAGATAGAAAAAAAATTACGAAACTTTCCCGCATCTCTAGGTCACCCTGTATATTCTAGTCCAGTTTTTGCTCACCATGAACCGATAACCGATTAGCCAACACAAATTTTAAAAATTTGTTTCTGTTGATACAGATAGTTTGTGAATCGTTTGGGACGCGTCTGTTTTTTTTGTGACTCAATATTTAATGACTTATTAGATTGTTGAATAGTTAACACCGATTAGCCCACGTCTTGAAAATAGGCCTTACATTCTCTATTTTTTTACTCAATTTATCAGAAATCGTTTGTGACTCTCTATTGGTTTAGAAAAATTTAAATTGATTTAAAAATTTGAAAGTTCAGGCCGCTAACAGCGTTAAATCGTAAATACATATATAATTTGTGTATGGAACGTCCCAATACAAAAAAATATTAATTCTATTGGTGCTAGTACTTTTGACCAACTTCAATTATCACTACCAATAGAATTAATTTTATTTTGTATTGTGACTTTCCATACCCAAATTATATTTATTGACGATTTAACAGTAATCGATAGTTAGTTGCCCGAACCTACAAATTTTGCAATCAATTAAGATTTTTCTAACACAAAAAGGTCACAAACGATTTCATTATTATAGTCGTGTTTCACAAACGATTTCGGATGAATTTAGTAAAAAATAGAGAAGTTAGGATCTATTTTCATGACGTGTTGGCTAATCGGTGTTAATTATTTAACAATCTAATAACTCAATAAATATTGAGTCACAAATGATCTGTATCTGTAACAGAATTAAAAATATATTTTTTTTCAAATTCGTGTTGGCTATTCGGTATTCACAGTGTTCGGTATGTGGTGCAGCGTTCCTACCCTTTCAATATTATATCTACAATTTTGCTGAATCTGTTCTTAGCGACATGTGATTTTACTATTCAACAATAGATGGCGCTACTACCATTATTATTAAAACTTTTTTCCGGCCGAAAATATGACTGAGGATGTAAGCAGTCAATGTGAACATTTATTTAAAAAACCGTGGAATCACAATTTAAATATCATATATCTGTTCCGCCTCTGATAATTAAAAGGTTATATTATTGTTGTAAATTTTGAGGAATTTTATGACTAGGAATTCCCGAACATCTGGGAACCTTAAAATCTCGCTATACACTATTATGGTATGATAAGACTACCATTTAACATTAGCATTTATTATCTTAATACTTATATTGGTAGATGGGTATATTTCCCTCAATTGAGCTCCAGCAGCAACATACCATTGTAAACATTATTGGAAATACTGTATAAATAAATACCATATTTGCAAGAAACGTATTATATTTTTTCTGTCGTTGAAACCTTCGCATAGAAATATTGAATTGCCAATATTTCTAATTGACGCGATAATCTAATCGACAATATCGTAAAACAAAGAAAGAAAAACTAGTGAGTTCATAAAAGAAATCATACACAGTGGAAACCAAGCATACTTTGCAAGTAGGTAAGTATCTACTGGAACTGAAAAACAAACACGTAAGAACAAAATGATTATATACAAGACTTTACTACGACCCATCATCACATATGGTGAGATCTGAACACTAATACGAGAAAATAATTCAAGGAATACATCAAGTCACGAGACTAAAGTACATAAATATTATAAAATCGAAAAAAAAATCTACCAGTTCTTTTTTCAATCTATTTTTGGCATTTTAGAGTGGGCAATCAAAATCCTGGGTAGGGCCGTGCCCCCAGCCCCTTTGTAGCTACGCCAATGTGGATTGATAGGGGTTTGAAGGATAAAGAAGATATTATTCCAAACAATTTATTAAAATAAATAAAAAAATGTGACACAGACAATTTTGATATAACTGAATGTTAAAATCTGGCCTAAAAATATTTGCTGTTTAATTTTGAATTATTTATAAACCTGGTTTTCTTGTTAATAATTGACTAAGGGATTTCATTTGAGCATATATCATGTTTGATATACGTGTTGTCTTAACAGTTAAGTTGAAACAAGCTGAAATTATAACATATAACAGTCTTGAAAAAAAAAATTAAACTATGAGTATTATTGAAATAATATTGTAGTAGCATTCTCATTTATCATATATTATAATTGATACAAAATATGTTTTCCTAATTCAAATCTTGTAAAATACATAAATACCTTTTATAAGCTTTTTTTGTTTAAAAAGATAAGTACCTAACTAAAAACGTTTAAGTTTGAAATATAATATATTCGGATGAATATATTGAGAGGGGGAAGGGCTTAAAACAAAATACAGTAAAAAATCAAACTATCTAACAATTTGAACACCACTACGAAGAATGATACAAAATAGACTCTGCATTTATAAGATAAGAAGAGCATTAATTCAAGTGATAATTATTTAAGTCTACAAGTGATGTCTTTTCTTCAAAGTGCCATGGTGATTTTCAGTTGAGTCACAACTATCAGACTCAACGGTATTTGATTTTGGTGTATTATCATCATCAACAACATTCGCTACTATTGCTTGTTCGTCATCTTCATCATTGTTCAACTTGGCTTGGTGGCTACCAACAGAAGGCGGCACTACAATTTGTTTTGGGATATCGCAGGCACTAGCGGAACTTGAATTTCTTGTGTGACTACCAACACCACCACCACACTCGGATGATGATCTTTCCTCGAACACTGTTGGAACGAAAAATAAATCAGTTGTATACATAATATGCAGGTAATTGAAATGTTACACAGATTTGGATATACATTTTTGCAATGTGGATTTTACAGTGAGCTAGAAAATGAGAGATAAGTCGACTACTTCAGTAAAGTAAGGATATCCTAAATATATTATAGATGTGAAGAATGTTTGGATATGTTTGTTACTTTATCACGCAAAAACGGTTGAACAGAAGCATGAGATATAAAAATACGTTGCTGACACTTCTGCTCATACTTACATTTATCTAAACTAATGATAGATCCAACAATTTCATTAGTCGTTATCACTCTATCTTCATCTAATTGCTTGCGTTTACGAACCAACCACCAATCAACCATAAATATACCCAAGGCCAATGTTTTGATGCCAGCACAAAGTCCAACATAGCGATAACGAAATTGTTCAATATCGTAGAGTAGACATCTACCGCCTTTTTCGCCGCATGTGCTCTTCCATAATATGCATGTGGAATCAATTAAATTACCAAATAGGATCGGGGCCGGGATGTAGCCGAAGAGACGAAATATCACGAATTGCATGCCGAGTGCAAAGGATCTCTCCTCTTCGCTCACGGACCTGGAAAGAAAATGAGCTTTTACTGTAACTGTTTTCGATCTTACATTAGCTGCATGACTACTAAACACTGTTTTTTTTAATACTATGATAACTGAAGAGGTTTTGAAGATATCTATTAATAAGGTATCAATGCGTAGATGGAATAGTTTCTAGGGCATTAAAAAGAACTCAAACAAGGCTATCCCCTCTTGATGATAATATTATTAATGTGGTAGTAGTAGTTTAGAGAATTAAATATCTTATCTGATATTTCAGCAATTTTTTTGACCGACTTCCCAAAAGAAAGAGGTATACAATTAATTGCTTTTCCATTAATAATTGAGTTTCTGAGATTAGGAAACTTTTATAAAATCATGACTCAGTTACTGTGATGCAAAGTGTATGATTTGTATACCAAATGATGTAGGTTCGATCCCAACACACCTGTATTCTTCACATAACTTTTTTTCATGTACCTTACTAATAACAATATTACATACAAAATATTTTTCTTGCAGAAAATAGAATCATTGAGTAAATTATAATTTGTTATTTGAATTATTGATGATGGGAGAAGTGGAACAACGTTGTGTATATTTTTTATTATTCGTTTGCGTTTTCTTGTGTGATATAATTATTTTCTAGTAGAAGTTGTTTTCATAGTGTCCAAGAGGCGTGTGAGTTATTTTCCATTATCACTCAAAATTGTGAAATAAAAAACCGACTTGATTAGATGATGCATTAAAAAGAATAGAATAACAATATATAATGTAAAAATTATAAAGATGGTGTCAAGAATCTTCTATAGCTGATTATCATGGTACCAATTTCAAAATCTCTATGATTATTGCATCAAGTATTATTATTTTATTCTTTATAATGCATCATCTTATGAAGTCGCTAACAGTTTTTTTTAAGTTATTGTAAATTTCTTGTGGATGTACCTACTGCGATCGTTCATACTTTTGAATTTCGAAAAAAAATCACCGGATGTTCTTATATGTATATAAATAAGTCCAAAAAAAACTTGGGGTTCAAGTAAGTAGTTTCAAAATGACGACCGTTCAAACATTTAAAAAAATATGAAAAAAGGGCCGTAATATAAACATAATCAAAAATAATTTTGGGTTGTAGATATAATCAATACCTACAACCTTTATTCCAAGCAATTTCTCATAAAATGCACAGAAAAAAATATGATAAAGAAAAAATAAGAAATATTGGTAAAACATGAAAACTCAATATAAATTTGATGTAATTGTACATTTTCTGGAGATCTTAATATAGACCCTGATTAAACAAATATATTTAAATTATTGATAAGAAACAGGCGAGAAAAAAAAACAGCCTTGAAGCTGAACGCGAACCCTATCTGCTTTATATTCGAAACAACAACCACTAACCACAAGGCTATGACACATGCAGTTAAAAATGGGCAATTTACATGTAATGACATGTAAGCCAATGAAAAGTCTGTTCAAATTTCAATTCAATGAATTTTTGAGAAATTTACCTTTCCGCTGGCTACAGGCCGTCGGGATTTTTTACTTTCTTTTATAATTTTCAGCAATACATTGCGTACTGCATCCTGTGCTTTTCTTTTATTGATTAAAGATATATATAAATTGTTATTACAAACCTTAACACTATCATAAGTAGAGGCATCTGGGTGATTGCTACTATAAATGTCATAAAGAACAGGAGTATCAAAAATGGATATATAGTACGACATGACGAATTACATGGTCCAGCTGTAGCAACTGGCACAACAGTCACTTCAGCATATACTGTTTCATGTGGTGAACCTATATTGAAGCCCTCTTTCACTGTCAAATTGCCATGTATGCCTACAAATAGACAAAACCACCAATCAAAAAATGTTATTATTTCAATTCGCACTATAAAACGCGAAATTTATTTTGTTTGTTACTTACAGGCACAATTGGTATAATTAGAACTGAGTATTGATGTACAACCAGCATGACATGGACTGAAATATGTTAATCCATTATTACCACATACAGGTTCAACATCATTCATCCTGCATTCACAGCCAAAATTGCATGACGATGTCAAATTGACTTGAAATGGTTGTGTACTGTTGAAATATGGTATTGTAGTGCCGGCCATTTTCAAATTGTCACAACCAAGAAAAAATAACAGCCCATAACATAGAAGGCATATAGCATTTGATATTAATACAAATTGTACAGCACCCTTTGGTCGGAGTTCCATTTTTTTCAGTATAACACCACCCATAAAAATTCCGATACAAGCACCTGGTATGGCTATTGATCCTGAAAATAAATATGATATCTTAAATATATATTTTTTCAAATTGCTTATGTATAATGCTGTAATTTTGATATGTTTCGGATCACAAATCACTTTTATTTGACATAGGAATGGAACCGATAGCAGGTGAACCCTCTGGAACCTTCATCTGATGCCATTAGGTATATGGGGGTTCTGCCGCAAAAGAAGGGAAAGTGAGCTCAAACAGCTTTTGAATGAGAATCATACATCAACCCCATTTGATCTTATGAAATCAAAGCTATAAATTGAGACTTCTTGTTCAAAACATATTGAAAGCAATATAATTACCAGTAAAAACACTAGCTTGACTTTTTCCTAAGCTGAATTGAGTTTCCAAATACTTTGGTAAGAAAACAACAAATCCAGACACTATAATTAGTTCCATGCAGGCGCCCAGGCAGGTTACTATATAAACTGGATTACTAGCTAATCTCCACATTGATTTTGGAATATCTGAGAAAATAAAACGGATTACCTTTTGTCGATAAAAAATTCATCATTTCAAACCTTTGACATCTTTCCCATAGCCAGTATCATCTTTAGTGATGGCATTGATATTCTTTGTTGCGGGATTTGTATTTGTTGTACTAGCAGTTGTATTATTCGAGGCAGCAGCTTTCTCCATGAGACGTATCTTTTCCTTTTCATGTGTCAACACTTTGGGAAATGAGAAAAATGGCACCGATACAACAATCAACAAAAGTCCACCTAATAGAAATCCTCCCCACCACATTCCTACCCATCTGCTATCACCAGCATCTGAAAACAAAAATGATTTAATATCATATGAGGTTACATGATAATGTATTATAACATTTAATTTTCTATTACCTATAGCTATGATCTGTGTGAGCGAATTCATGTGGAAAGACAGCAGATAGGCACCAAGAAGAAAACCTAAGACAGGTCCAAATGCTGCCATACTATACATGCAACCTGAAATTATATTCTAACTAGATTATCTTCGTTTGTATACAGACTAAAAAAAACATCTGAGCTAAAAATAATGTTTTTTTTCGTACCTATATATATAGATGAGCTCTCAGGTCTGACATGGTCATCAATGTATGTGGTGCCAAGTGTAAAAAGAGGTGAACCACCACAACCTAACAGTAGCTGTGCAAGAACAAACAACAGCACTGGCCCAGTTGTTGATGGTGAACCTTGGATGCAGTTATCACCTCTTATGTTATTCGGTGCTAACGGAGGTGATGATAATGATGACAATCTACCCAGGCCCATATCTTGATCGTGTACAGTTATAACACGACACATATTCTCATCGCTTTTATTAGCGACTTTCATTTCGACATTCTCTTCAGCAATGAAGTGTGGTATCATAAATACAAGTGATCCAATGCCCATGATAACGGCACCAACACCTATCCATACGGGTATGTGTCGTCGGCTACCCAAATAACTCACAAATATCACGGTTATGACATTGCCTATCTCATAAGATGATGCCACAAGGCCGGAAAGGCTCGATGGTATTTCAAAACGTTTTTCGATTGTTGTTATCACAGAATTGATATATCCAGAACTTAATGCTTGTTGCAAGGTAACAAGGAATGACAGCAGTAAGACAAAGAACTGAAACATAGAAAATGGACAGTTTTAATATATGTTTTATTAAGACATGCAAGGGGTTCGCAGAAACCATGACGTATTTCTAGAATTAGTTCGATACAGTAGGATATTTCAAAATGGTGGCTTTTCAATAAAATCGCACAATAATAAATTAAAACATTATTATTGTAGAACCACCCTGTATATATAAGTTATGTTGAACGTTGACATTTCATGTCATAAAATTATTTTTTATCATATCCTTTGGCAGCAGTTGTCTCTGTTTATACAATGATTTTGATAATACAAGGAAAATATGTGTATAGGATAATTTAACTGTGAAAGTTTTTTTTTATCGTAACGCAACTTTTGGTTCCTTTGAATTAATTTTGGTTAAGGTGAAAGTCCTGAATGTTTACCGATTTAGAATTTAGATTACCAAATTAATGATGTAATTTTCCTCATCATTCACACTTCTGGCACTAACGAGGCCAAAATATAATATGAAATGAAATTGACTAAGGCTAGGTAGGTAAATAAATAGTAAATTAATGTATGTATTGTTTCTCTCACCTTAATTCCAGCATACTTTTGAAGAAACAATGGTCGACATTGGAAAATGCCACAATCTTTTGTATCTTTTAATATCACAGGTGTATCATTATTATATGAATTACTATTATGCGCCGCTTTATCCCTATCGAATGATGCTGACGGATTACGGCTGTGACACTTGATGACAGTGTCATGACAAAAATTTGTTGTACATTTCGTTTCAGCTATTTCCGATTGTTCGGGAATGGCTTCCGAATAAAGTCCAGTCATTGCGTACATAGATTCTTGTCGGCGATGTCCTTTACAATGGGCACCGCCACCACCTTCATTCGATGAGCTGGCAGCAGATGATGATGAAGATGGCCCATGACTTCCATCTGCTGCAGCTCCCGAACTGGGACCGCCAGTACTCTCTTTCAATGTCATTGTGAGCTATTGCTCTGTTTGCTTGTTTAAATCTTCATCATATGCATTAATCTGCAACAAAGTAGATCATTTTATTATAAATGGAAATATTATTTGTTTCATGCAATTACATATACAGAGGCGAAGCATATTTTGGTTAAAAAGTTGAGGTGAAGTATTTCAGCGATTTCTTTATTAATGTTTACAGTTCTAGAAATCCGAGGTGAAAAGTTTTGCAATGAACACCCTGTATGCATAAGCTTCAACATTTGAATTTGTACTTGGTAAAGGTAAATAGAAAATATTTCCGGTGATATAGAATCCAAAACTGCTGCTTAATTTGTCTGTGTAACAACAATGTATATATTATACCAAAATAGTATGGATGTGAAATGAAGCATATAATATTGCCATAATGTTTCGAAAACTCAGTTTCACGAGATATTATATAGCGCAATTAGATTGAATATAGTTGTTATATTTTCACAAATGCTCGAATGAAAATAAAGTTTTATTTTACCAGTGAATAGGAAAATTATATTTCATTCATAACAGAAATATTGATAATGAGAATAACTATTCGGTGAATTACATGCCTCGATAGACAACTCTGTTTTAGGTGTACCTAACACCAACAACCTTCAATATTGGTGTAATTTTTATACATGGGGTCATCATAAAGTTTTTTTTTATAATTTTTATAGAATCTTCAAGAATATGGATTTATAAAGAAGATTTTTTTTATTGCAATGTTTTTCTGATGTACAAAGATTATGTAGGAAAATTTATTTGAGGGAAAAGCCGTAAAAAAATGAAAGCGTAGGTACAGTATTTCATTAGCAAATTTGAATGGACATAGTCTGTAACTAAACTGTTAGAACTGCTAGTTAACAATCAATGAATGAACTAATTCGATATCAAAACAATTGCAAGGCCCATTTTCAGGAATGTTTTCACTAGAAACTCACCATTTGTTGTTAATTTTATTATTGTAACATACTTTTTGAGAAGATAAGGAATAAAGTGATCATAGGTATATGTAATGATGAATGACATCTGCAAATGTTTTAGATTTTACCATTCCACGGATACAAAGCTATGCATACAGGAAATGAAAACATGATAATTATGCTTTGCAGAATGGTGGGCCTCCGCGTAAATTTACCGACCTGTTAAAGGTGATCTGCTCGTGTTACAAGCATATTTTGTGTACTCAAGGCCTCCAAGATCGCCTGATCTTAAGCCAGCGGCATAATGGGCTTGGGAAGTTATTGATTTTTGTTATTAGAACAGAGTCAACAATGCGCTGAAAGAATTAGAATATTCGATTATGTAGCAAATTGCAGTAATTCTATAAAATAGTCGGCACATTTCTCTTAACCACTCCTGGCTGCTGGACTTAAGCCAGAAATCACAACATTTTATACATATAACAATTTCCTACTCATTTTAAATTTATTTGTGAAATTCTAGGTTACAGTTACGAATAAGGTTTATAAATTTAAAATTAATTGGTTCAGCTGGACGTAATGATTTATTGATCTTGTCGTATTGAATTATTTCTGGCTTTATTAATAATAGACGCTTTGTAGTTTTTTCAGTGGACGATTATGTTATCAGGGGTTGAACGTATGAACGAAAGGACGTGCATTGCAGGCCAATGATGATGTCATTACAATATTTCATGGTCATTCACGTTCGCCAATGTTCGAATTTATTTGAATAATTTCAACTTTGGCCGGCCATTGATACGAATGACCAAATTCTATTTGGACATTGTCGTTGAAATTTACTTGAGATAAACTTAGAAGCTTATTATTAATTATGTTATTTAACAAATCAGCATAGGTATATATATTTATATATTGACGATCATACCTTCTTGCTCCTTATGCTACTATTTATTTGAATATAATCTTATTTTTCTGCAATATTCCAAGTTATCTCAAGTCTAATATTTTCAATAAACTGAATGGAATCATTCCACCAGAAACCACCAAGACAACACGTTACGACATAACGTGTCTGGAGTCTGGACTCCTCTCGAAGAAGTTGGTGCATTCTAAATATAATTGCACAAAGAATAATTTTAGCTCCAAAATACATTGCAACATGTTCCCATTCCTTTCAATACTTATTATCGAAAGCGGCTACGGTCTTCCTTAATAAATCTCTTAATTTGTATTCAATATTTAAATAGAAATAAATATAAGTCTCTTTTTTCAAAAAAACATCAGATTGATTTCTTTAGATAATGCACTGAAAAGTTCAAACCTATAATTAATATTTTTAAATTATATGTCGTTTGATTTACATATTCTTTATAAAGTCGGCCCAATAATTATGTGAATATCTTTATGATTCTTACATTAAGTGTGTTGTTGTTCCATTCTTTCCTGTGCATCATCAAATGAAGTCGACCTAGTTTTTTTATGTTACTTATTCGAGAAGCAAATTCGCCACCTAAACTGTACCAACATATAAAGGGTGATCCACTTGGCGCTTAATGATCGTACAAGTGAAATATAGGCAACATTGTACCTGTCGGTCAATTTTATAGATTAAGTTATTACAAAAAAATTAATCATCTAACACGCTGCAAAATAATTAAAATTTACTTTTGATTGTTCCAGGTGTTATTGCAAAAGCCTTTTGATGAGATTTTACACTGTGTGAGTTTGTGTGAGGTCGAAGTTCTGAGTTAATAATCCAAAAACAATTGAGGATTTAAAAAACAACAATAAAAATATTATTTTCATGAGATTTTGCACTGTGTGAGTTTGTGTAAGGTCGAAGTTCTGAGTTGATAATCTAAAAACAATTGAGGATTTAAAAAACAACCATAAAAATATTATTTTCTGAGATATCGACACAAAAATATGTGAAAAGCTAATGATAAATTGGACTGATCGAATTCGCAGTTTTAAAATTCTAATTGGATCACCCATTACATACATAGACCCTATAAAAAACAATATTTTATCCGACCCTAGGAACAATGCAACGTGGAGCTACATACAAATTTCGAAAAATTGGACCAATTCCAATAACTTCCTATAAGTTGAAACTAATTCATGTACAGAATTAACTCCTCAGTATTTTATTATGTGTATAGATTTACTTATTAGTTATTCATAATTAAAGTCAAAACATTGCAGAAATTAAATAGCAAAAGTATGTAAACATAAATCAGCCTCAAATTCATTTGACACTAAACAAACATAATACCTATAGGTATAACAAATATGCTAATAGCAAAAATAACTTTTATTGACATAAAATGGAGTGACATTTGAGATCTGATGGAAAATTGTTGAATGAATATCGTCCAAGTAAATAAACAAGATTTTCCTAATGGGAAAAATATGTTTACTATGAAATGAAATAAGCTGCTACCGATCAAAGGATACTGATGAACGGAAATGATCTGAATGTTTCTAAATCGGTATTTCTCGTGAGATGCCTAAAGGGTGATCGAAGATCACTAAATCTATGACATATACAATTAATCAAAAAGTAGAGGAGGATATATTTCAGTATGAATTTTGAACAAGTTATCAGGATATGAAATAAAATTGAATTAAATAAATGTTCAACCAAACCACATTTGTGTTTGAATATAATATTTTCTAATAGAATAATCAAAGGTAGGTAATTAATTACTAATACACATTTTCTTTAATGAAAATTAGGGCCAACTTTATTAGTTGGTGCACTAGAAAATAAAAGTAATGCAGTCATAGGTAGATAGATGCTAGTATTTGGCGTGTGAATGTAACGAATTAATCGCAATTTTCAATTTAAAATTCTACATGCACAGGAAAAGCTGCCAAATTGGGACAGATGCAGGCGAATACATTTCGATTAAATACCTGTCAAGTGCAGAAAATCACGTGTTTGTGTGATCAAAATTAGAAACAAGAAGTATTGATTCAATAAAGAAATAACACACTAATAAAAGTCGAATATAATTTGCCAATAGTTCAGGTGCACAAACTGGGTTCCCCTCTGCAGCGCTCTTGGAACGCTATCACGCGATTTATGTGTAACTTCAACTTATTGAGCAGGTACAAAATAAATACCTACTTATTCTATAGTAAGCCAGGCTAAAAAGATTTAAATTTTCATCACAATATTAATCGGAGTAAGCAATTAAAAGTTCACTAAACTCTTTTCGAAGAAATGAAAAAAAAAATACAAGGAACAAATATTAAACTGAATCACCAGGTAGGAATATACTTTTTGAGACGGAATTCCCAAAAGCAGGAGGTATACGATTCGAGTATATCTTTTGTTTTTTATTGACCGACTTCCCAAACGGAACATGAATGTCTGCATATTTTTTTTTATATTTGTTCGCGACTTTTGCCTAGTAAACGTGCTCCGATTTTTTTTTCATTTGAGAAAGGAGGATTGAGAATTGGTTCCATTGAAAAAAAATCAATATTTGACATGATATATGTGTATTTCCGCTATGTGGAAAGGGCAATTGAAAATATGAGACGGCCAAATTAAAGAAGAGATTGCATGTATAGGTATCAACATTTAAATTGAACATTTTTTCAAAAGAATTACGGTTTTCGAGTTACAGCAGTAAAGTTTGAAATATGTATTCATATTGGTGCCTACAACAAACTACAACGGCAAAACTTCAAAAGTACCAGCACCAATAGAATTAATATTATTTTGGATTTTTCAGTGCAACAACTAATATAAAGTCGGTCCAATTTTCTGGAAAAAATATTTATATGTGTGTAACATCGGCAAACGTTGACCAATTTAAGAAACAGCTGTTTGTAATTTAAAATATCTTTGTAATAAATTGTCAATCAATATAAAAAGTTATAAATATGATGTAATTGCCTTCCATTAATTATCGAATTTCCCAGATAAGGGCACTTTAAAAAGACTGACTTATACCTTTTCGTCATATTGAAGTAAATAATTCATTATTTTAAACCATCTGTGGTGCAGAGCTTAAGGTGTATGATTCCTATTCCAAATAGTGTAGGTTCGATTCCAATTAACCTGTTTTATTCACATAATTTTTTTATATTCGGTACCAAAAAATAACAATAAATTAATTTGTTATTTAAAAAACTAGGACAGACTTCATTCTTAGCACTGGATGGTATAAAACCTGAAAATTTGAATATGGGACCATCTCTCAGCTCTCACCTATCCTCTTTCAAGTAAAAATGAATCTTCACGTTTAATATGAGAAACAAGGTTACATGAATAAAAAACGAACATATTTATAGTCGCAACGTATTCCTTCTTTTTTGGGAAATCGGTCAAAAAAATCAATTGGCTATAAGTAACCTGGATGTTGCAGGTTGCCAACAAATTACATTTGGTGCAGCAGTTTCAAATTAACCTACATAAAAGACAGCCAAGCGGAAGATCGATTCAAACAAACTACCGAATATGTAGGGTGCAAGTTCAAATAACTTCAAATGGTACGAGAGATACGGAGGTCAACTTTTAAATATTTCAATATATTTCGATGGAAATCCAAAATGGAGAAAAATATAAGATGGCGCGTGTTGTCGTTTCCATTAGTCACAAAATAAATAAAAGATTATTTTGATCTATGAATTTTAGAATTGATTATTCTGAAGGAAATAATTATTTTAAAGAGTTTTTGGTGTTTAAGAAATAACTAAAAGGTTCACTTACATAAATATACCCTGTAACATATATTATGTATTAATTTTATGTTTCTACATCCCTTCTCCGAATAAACTTTATCTTTGCCAAATCACATGCTCGTCCGTGAACGCAATATGCTTAAAATGAGGGCGTGTCCAAAACGATTCAAATTAACAAAATTTTTAATTATAGGATATTGAAGAGATTTATTTATGTCTAGTTATTTTTTTTAACGCTAAATATAAGTATCTCACTATTTATGAACACTATATTATCGAATTTTATGTACAATTTATATTTACAACTGTTTATATTGAAACCGAGCGCTATTTCATTCCATAGTTGCTTGTCCCATTGTTGGGACTGGACTGAACCCACTCAACACAAGAAACCTTCTTCAAAATATTAGGCAAGTGCTTCACATCTAGAAGCTTCCAGGAAGATCTTCCTGCGCCGCGAATTGACGCAAACTCACCAGACCTATCTAGATGTAAATATGACCTTGGCGTGTATCGGGAACCAATAACTCACAATTACGCCACTAACGTTCGTTTTCGTCATAAAATGACATTTACCATCTTAGGTGAAATAATTATATGTATGAGTATATATGTATATACAAAACAGTGAAGACTCCTTATCTCATTGAACAATATAATCTCGATTAACCCTCATAGGTCAAGATTGAATATCAGTTCAACAAACACTTGCACAATCGTTTTCTCCTTCTTTCCCTAATTTGCTAGAATTCCATGCTAGCTAAATAATTACCACATTGTAAAATTGTAATCTTCCCCTCTTGAAATATTCACGTCCGAATTGCAAAAATTTTCACATCGATTTGTATTGTTATTTTCTTGAAGTTATTAAGTTTATTAATAATTAAGCGAGGTCCCATGGCAATAATAGAAAAGAAACATACTAATAATCATCTGGATTTTAAATGTGGTAGGTCGAATAATAAGTTATTGGATGTTAAAAAGTAAGTTAATAAAATAGTTCCTTATTTGATTATCAAGCTTTGTCTACATAATCGTTACAGTTGTATTTTTCAGTGCCCCAATTAATACAATCATTCACTTTTCGCACACGTGCAATATAGTTGAATCTTCGATCTTAAGAATGAAGTGTGTTATAATGCATTTTCAATGCGCCAAGTTTTGATCAAAACGCATAAAATTTGGGTTACAGAGGACAAATAATCAGAACATTTTTTTATCAAATTTGGACCTTGGATGGAACTGACATTCAAGTTTCGACAACTGATAGTAATAATTTCATGATAAATGTTCCAAGATAATCAGCCTATTTTCCTGTTCGTTTCAGATAATTCTCATAATAATTGTTGTTGTTGAAATAATTTTCAATTTAGATTTATTCATCAAACATTTAATCATAAGCAAAGCCGAATATTTTTCCTATTGACAGGACAAAATAAACATGACTCAAAATGAACAAGATTACTGGAATATACAAACAGGGTGTTCATTTAAAATTTTTCAGAGATCTCAAAACATCGCAGCGCGAGGTACATATTTCAGACTTAACTGCTGTAACTCGAAAACCCTAACTCAATTTAAATGTTGCTACCATAGACATCTGAACACCTACCACTGACCACGCATGGCCTGTTTTAAAGCGATCCAACATCTCAAAACCATTATTCTTCTGGTCCATAATGGTTAATGTACGACTTATACGACTAACATATTTGCCAAGCTTCTTATTTTTCATGGCAGCTTCTGATTTATAGAGTAATAATCAAAGACATTCAGACATAATTGAAAGGTGGTTGTTGAAATAGTTATTACTGATTATTCAGAAACACCTGCAGATTAAATTATGTACCAAATTTATATTTTACAACACAAAATATAAAATTTCATTTGTGAAATAAGGGGATCATCAGTCGATATCGATCGATTGAGTTAAGTGCGGCAACACAGGAAAATATAATTTAGGCGTCCGTATGAATTCGCAAGCTTTCGTCGCTAGTCGGAATATTGTTGTTCGTTGTTCCATTCATAATTTGAGTGTTGCTACTACGTTTTACAAATTTATACGCTTCTACTCAGGTACACTGTTGCCAAAATTTCCTATAGGAAAATTTTTTCTCTCTCTTACACATGGAAAATACCAAAACAATTCTCTAACAATAATAGATCCCCTTTGGATAAATGTTATGAATGAAATGCTTCGTCTAGGTGTTCAGATGTCTATGGTTGCTACATATAATCTTTTCTTTAATTTGGCCGTGTCATATTTTCAATTTTCGAAAAAAATTGCTCTTCCACATAGCGGAAATACGCATATCACATATTTCAGACTTTACCATTGCGAAACTCGGAAACCGTAACTCTTTTGAAAATAAATATTTTTTACAAAAAACTGGACCGACGTTATTAGTTGGTGCACTGAAAAGTATAAAATAATATGAATTCTATTGGTGCTTTTACTTTTGAAGTTGTGCAGTTGCAGGTAGAGTGATAACTTTTGGCACCAACTTCACAAATACCAGCACCAATAGAATTAATATTATTTTATACTTTTCAGTGCACCAACTAATAACGTCGGTCCAATTTTTTGTAAAAAATATTTATTTCACACTTTTGAGCGCAACATTAGTCACGAAAATCGTTGAACGTCCACTAATACCAATGAAGATAATACTTATCCTATTACCCACGTATATTCCTTGCTTGTAGTTGTTATTGAGATCTCAGAACATCGGTGCGGAAATACGTTTGAATATTTTAGTTATTACCATTCTAACACCGATTTTACTCGAAAACCGTAACTATAAGGGAAAAATGTTCAGTATAAATGTTGCTACAAATAATTATGTCCTTCATGTACTGCCCACAGATTTTCAGTTTTCGACAGAAATCGCCCTCTCTACATTGCACATTTGAGAATTTAACATGCGTCTATCTCTCTTTCTCTTTTGAAAAAATGTTCAATTTAAACGTTTCCGGATTTTGCTCTATCTTTAATTATACCACCTTAGATTTTCAATTTTCGAGAAAATTTGCCCCCTCCACCCCCTTCGGGGGCGGTTTTCGGAGGGAAGATGTCGGATTCCCGTTTTTATGAATATGGGACCATTTCTCAAGACTCCTCTTTCAAATAAATCAAAAATCATCAAAATCGGAGTACGATTACTGTATGAAAGGCGCGCACAAACCAAAAAAAAGCACACAGTCGAATTGTATACCTCCTCCGTTTGGGGTTCGTTGGTCAAAAATTTCAAATTAAACGTTTTCGGATATAGTCCCCTTTCTAATTTTCAAATCTCGAATTTTCGATTTTCGGAAAAATTTGCCCCTTCCTCTAGCTGAAATACATATTTCAGACTGTAGCGCGGTAACCAATGATTATTTTTAAAAATGTCCAATTTAAACATTTCCGGATATGGAATTTTCATTAATTCTGCCGTCTCGGATATTCAGTTTTCGAGAAAAATTGCCCCCTCCACTCCCTTTGGGGGCGGTTTTTGGAGGGATTTTTTTTAAGTTAATGTTCACATTTCGAGAAATCCGAGAAGAGAAGAAGCTTTGAAATGAACACCCTGTATATTATTATCAATTGATCCAATATAAACTTACGCATCTATCACCCGTATTTATGACCTGTGAACTTTGCAAATCGGCCACAATGCATTGGGTCTACCTACTTGTAGAGTTCGAAAATTATTGTAAGCAGTAAGTACAAGATATCCGAATGCGTTGAAACGACGATGTTTTAATTATTTGCTATTTTCGACCGACTTACTAGTAAACGTGAACCGACTTTGATTATTTCTTTTTCATTTGAAAGGGGACGATGATGGTTCCCTATACATTTTCAGGGTTCTCTAAAGCACATCGCTTCAATGATAGAAAAATATATTTTTAAGAAAATTAAATTTTCTTTATTGAATTTTTCTTGTAGAACATGATTTCTTGAAATATTTGAAAACAGTTTTGTAGTTCAGGCTATGAGAAGGTTGAAAATGTATTTCACAACTTTTATAATAAAGTTGTTTATCAATATAAAAGCTGTAAATGTGACATATCAGCCTTCCCATTAATAATCGCATATTCGAGATAAGGGCACTATAAAAAATATTTTCTTTATATTGAAGTAAATAATTAATTCTTTTTTACTCATACGGTCACTGTGAAGCAGTGCGTAAGATGTTTTATTATACCAAATGATGCAGGTTCGATCCCAACGCACCTGTTTTACTCACATATATGTTCTTTCATGTTTCACTTTAATAGAATTATTGAGAAAATTTTAATTTGTTATTTGAATTATTGATTCTTTATAATTTCTCTTGGTATTCATTTGCGTTTTCTCGATTTAAAACATTAATTTTATTTATCATAATCACTCAAAATTGAGAAATAGATACTTATTAAAAAAAAACATTCGATGATGTACTGAAAAAAATAAAAGTTGGTTCAAAAAATTTTCAGATCAGATTATTTTTTGGGTTGGCGCCACTTTTCTAGAGAGTTGGTCTAGAGTAGAGTCAAGAATAATGAATACTCAATTTTCTTGTATCTACTTTAATTCATAGAAATATATAAATAATAATTACTTCAATCACTTCAGATGGTCGGCTGCAAAGGTGAGGTACCTTCGACAGAAAATATGCATTTTGTTCAAGGTCAATGTTTTTTTTCAAAATTGTTGTAATTGATGCTTGATTTTAGAGAAATATTGTTACAATTAGACAAAAATGTGATGACGAAAGAAGCAATCAAATTTTCAACTAATAATTATTAAGAACCAAATAAACATCTCTGATGTGGAAATCTTTTCTCATTATTTAATCTACTGTTTATATGTTTTCATGCAATCAACATATCGACACTACTTATCAACTTATCAACTTCATGTTGTTATTTCCAGAGAAAAAAACAACAGTCAATGCAAAACCCCATCAACGCTATAGATTGTCTTTATAAGAATTTTATGAATCAGTTTATTTAATAAAAACATCACGTATGTATGGAATATATCTAATAAAATAAAATCATTTATTGTATTTATTGAAGCGATTATCCACAGTTCCAAGAAATTAGTATATATAACTGATGACAAAAGTGATGCATATGAAATAAGAAAAATGATAAACACTTTATTTTAATAATGTGGTTTTTGTACATATATTTCATGTATCATGTCCCATATCTAAACTCAACAGTTATCGAAAAAAATATTTTTCACAAAAAATTGGACCGACGTTATGAGTTGGTGCACTGAAAAATACAAAATAATGTTAATTCTATTGGTGCTGTTACTTTTGAAGTTGTGCAGTTGCAGTTAGATTGATAACTTTTGGCACCAACCTCAGAACCACTACCAATAGAATTAATACTATTTTGTATTTTTCAAGGCACCAACTAATAACGTCGGTTCATTTTTTTTGTAAAAAAATATTATTTCACACTTTTGAGAGTAACATTAGTCACGAAAATCGTTGAACGTTCACTAATACCAAAATAGATAGTACTTATCCTAATACCCCCGTATATTATTTGATTGCACTTGTTTATGTAGAAATCTCATAACATCGCTGCGGAAATACGCATAAGTATTTTAGTTTTAACTCGAAAACCGTAACTCTAAGGAAAAAATGTTCATTTTAAATGTTGCTACAAATATTATTGTCTTTCACATGGTACCCAGAGATTTTCAGTTTTCGAAAAAATCGGCCCTTCCACATAGCGAAAATACACATATGTGAAATTTTAACATGAACGTAATTCGAAAACCGTAACTCTTTTGAAAAAATGTTCGATTTAAACGATTCCGGATATTGTCCTATCTTTAATTCTGGCATCTCGAATTTTCGATTTTCGAGAATATACTCCCCCTCCACCCCCTTCGGGGCGTTTTTCAGGGGGAAGGAGATTTCAGATTTGAATTTTTACGAATATGAGACCATTTCTCAAGTCTTCTCTTTCAAATAAATTCAAAATCATCAATATCGGAGTACGTCTACTATATACAACGCTTGCACAAACAAAAAAAAGCAGAGAGTCGAATTGTATACCTCCTCCGTTCGGGGTTCATCGGTCAAAAATACGACTGAACATATCCATTCGGTAACTGCAAAAAATAGAATGCCTTAAACCGATTAGACCCAATGTTTTTCCTTATATTTTATTAGGTGTTGCATTTTCAATGTCACACAGTATATATGATAGACATATATAAAAAATGCATCAATACAAAAAGTAGATGAACGTTCTTGAGAAAATAAAGAACAATGGTATTGTCATGTTTCCTTTTTTTTGATTTACGTCATTAGAAATGTAACTAAGTCAGGGACACTGACAACAAGAAGTTTCGTTATTAAATCTAATATTACCTACTTACATCTGGACAATTTACATATGAAAAAAAAATATTATTTTTTTATTGTATGAACAAAATCTAATCGACTAGCTAACAATAATAAATATATTTTGGATGTATCTTGGGATTCAGGTTCGGTTTGCCCAGAAGGGTCAGAATTTCAACGTAGTTTATATTACATTAAATTAAGACCTTTCCCTTGGGGCTTCAAGCTTCTTCATCAGTTAAAAGCATAAGTATTTAAACACATATAAGAACTAGTTTATGTTAAACATAATTTGGATATTTTTATTATATTTGGAAATCAATCATTTTTCCTTTTTTATCAGGTTTGTTATGTAGCATTTGACTGATTTTTATTACAGGTTTTTTTTACGCTATACATGTAATGACCCTTTTTTGCAAACCGAACCTGGAACCAAAATAATAATATATATATAATGGTTTAAGAAATCCACAGAAAATAGAATAATAAATATATTTTTAATTTTCAAGTGGCGTAATTATGAATAAATAGAAGAATTTTAGAATCAACTTCCTAAAGTTCACATAAATAAAGCACACAGCCGAATTGTAGGTATACCTCCTCCATTTGGGATGTCGGTCGAAGAAGAGAGTAATCTGCATTCGCCTCGGTACAAAATCCATTCAACATTATCCGATATTTTAATAAATAAATCAGCAAAGAAGCATTTGTCTATTTTCAGCAAAATTTCTAACATAATATGCAGAATAAATGAAACACGTGTTTGATAATGATATTTTTTAAGAACTTCATAAAATTAATATGATGTAACAGTTAATATGACGCATTTTCTGTTGTCGATGTTAAAACTATCATATTTAAGGAGTGCTGCTAAAGCAGTAGAAGAAAACTGTATACCAGTAAATAGTCGATAAAATGTAGGAGTATCCTTTCATTATCAAATTGCGAATAAAATTAGATTTTGTGCCAGTGTTAATAATACCAGTTTGAACGAGAAATTTTCCGATTTTCTTACGTTATAGAATCGTTAGAAGATCATCTGTAGATGAAATATTTGCTATGAAAGTTAGGAATGGAGAGTAATTTAAAATTTTTTGTTAGTTTCCGAACCATGACCATGAAGATCAGTTATTTTCCTGCTGAACTGTATGAAACAAAAAGTACGAATAGAACTCATACCACGCAGGTTCCGTATATTTATATTACGGTGAAGCATAGTAAATACTTTATACGAGAAATCATGAGTTATAAAGAAATAAATAAATATATTATCAGAAATACAGAAATCAACTTCAGGCAGAAGGTCCAATGGATACATTTTGTCACCTTTTAGGTCACTGATTGAGTCTGTATCATTTTCATGTTTTTTAAACTAGGCTACAATCAAAACTATAGTAGCAAACACCAACAATAGAATACGTCGATTCGACACTTGTTTCACCATTACAGGTGGCATCATCGGGGATAAAAGGTTTTTTTGATCATTGTTGATTATACTTCATCCGTTTCAGTACTTACACCAAATATACTCAAGTTTGAACAGAATAATTATCTATTAGCGCTGACACAAGAAAGTGATAGTGGGTGAAAGTAACTCTCTAAAAGACATAAAACAAAGGCTTGAATATCGATAATTACTTTGGCCATTAAATTTATTTACTTCGGGCATTAAATATGTAACAAAGACCAATCCGCGAAGAATACAGTATGATCCTCAGTTTATAAACCATGGATATGATCTCCATTTTCTAGCTCTGGCAATAAATCAAACTGATCGAAGTTACTATGTGTAAACAAAAGGCAGTGATTGGTGGCCATTTAGCTATTTGTAAAGCGATGATCATTGTTATTATAGAATATGATTCATAATGCACTTTATGACTATAATAAAATTGAGAATGCAGATTTTGTGCCAGCCAACCTCACATGATGGAAGTAATTAAAAAGAAGCTACGAGCCTTCCAATTTTCATAATTTAATGGTAGGTATTTCCACATCTTTGTGATAAATTGATTATTTTTCAATGAATATATTAATGAAAACGGAAATAAAATTTAGGAACCTATATTTCAAAGTGTAGACTATTAAAGAATATTACAGATGAAAAATTTCAACAATTTATATAATGAAATAATAGCATTAGTTACAATGGGGCGGCGTCTTTTGCTACTCAAGATTCCTGAACTTCAACAATACAGATAGATCAACGTCATCCGTCAATATAGACTTAAATATTAAGAGAATATTCAACACAATAGCTATTTGAGAGGTTATATTTAAATTCAAATTCTAGTAAGTTCTCAGCTGTTCGAACTACTGTCAAACTGTCAAGATCAAGATTCATCAGATGAATAATAATTATCAATGTTGATTTGCAAACTGTTGTAAATCGGTTCGAGATTTGCTGTTGAAACAAAGCCATTATGTATAAGAATCATAAATAGAAGTTGGTGTCACGGGTCTTCTTTCTATATCTACCTATAATTTTCTTTAAAAAGGTGTCCACCACATCCAACAGGCGCCTCTTAGAATCCGTTATTATAACTATGTTATATATTATATTATAATGTATGTTCAATAAAACGTGAGAGAAAGCTCTCTGAACTGTATTAGTCACAAACTAGCGGGATATTATAGTCATAGTCGTTCGACATCCTTGAACTTATTTCGCATGATCCTATACCTTTTAGATAATATTTTGCAAACAAATTTCATATTAATTAATATAAAGTTAATATCTTACGAATAGTTATAGACCTGTAATTCCTTTGCTTAGTAGTGTGCTGAAAAATTGGTGAATTTTATTTTAATATTAAGTATTGATTTAACATCAGTCACTCAAATCATGACGCAATCTGCTATGTTAATGTTGAAAACAGGGACGGCTTGTATGGAGAAGTTTATTTTTCCAATACAAAAATATTTTTAAAAAAATTGGACCGACTTTATTAGTTGGTACACTAAAAAATACAAAATAATATTAATTCTATTGATGCTGGTACTTTTGAAGTTGTGCAGTTGCAGTTAGATAGGCACCAACTTCACAAGTACTAGCACCAAAAGAATTAATATTATTTAGTATTTTTCAGTGCACCAACTAATAAACTCGGTTCAATTTTTGCTGAAAAATATTTATGTCACAATTTTGAGTGTATCATTAGTCATGAAAATTGTTGAACGTTCACTAATTCCAAAGAAGATAGTACTTATAGTAGGTATTACCATGTAAAAGGCTTACTCGTAACTTGTTATTATACAAAGATCTCAAAACATTGCGGTGAAGATATACATATTTCCAACTTTACTGCTGTAACTCTAAAACCGTAACTCTTTTGAAAAATGTTCATTTTAAATCTTGATAACTACATATAATCTCTTCTTTAATTTGGCCGTCTTATACCGACTTTACCATTACACTCCCAAACAAACAAAGAAAAAAAACATGCAGACATACATTTCGAATTGTATACCTCCTCCGTTTGGTTCATCGGTCAAAAAAGTTCTTCTACTGATCAGAAAACGATGTTCATGCATCATTATAAAGGTATTGAGCAGTAGGTTTTTTCCAAACTTGAAAAATATCGACGAAAAGCCGAAAAATTTAGTTTTGAGGGATATCAACAAATTTTTGTGGAATGATGATGACCTTAAGAGATAGTTGTTTTACTTACTTTCTGTTAACATAAAGGCAAAATGAATTCTTTAATTTCTTCAAAGGATTGAAATCGATAGTTCGTGAAAAAAGGCGATATCCAAAAATTATTTTGATATTATTCTTAGTTATAATCCATCTTTCGCTATGGTCGGGATCAATTTCAGAACATTTCTTCTAAACAAGACAAGTGGAAAACAGATAGAGCTTGTACCTATTTGGTCAATGCTGCTCAACTATTCGCTATTTATTGATGAGCAATAAAAAATTCCATGACATTTGAAAAAAATCGAGTCAAACAAGCTTTTTTCACCAGTTCAAAACTTCTCGTAACAACCTGTCGAACTGAACAAACGAGATACGAGCCAAAGTCTATTACTTAAGTATACTTATTTTTATCATGCTGTCTTGACCAGTATCAAAAATTATGAAAATACAAAGTATATTTACTGATTTTGTTAATAGTACTTTAATTTATAATCCAACTGCCGACAAAATAGAAAAAATATCATTGATTGATTGTCTCAGGTTGTTCTGTTTCTAATAATAGGTATAAGGTTTCTGTTCTATAGAAAAGGTTTTTATTCGATCAGAACTGAATAGTAAGAATTCAATATGTCACAAAACCTATCTTTAGCTTTATTTTATGAAAGTACCAATACGTTTATTTAATTATTTGCCTGAAGAAGCAAAAAACCTTTTTAATGTATGTATTTAAAATAAATCTTTAATAACTTAAAATGTATGTAGATGTACAAAATACATTGATTATCAAAGCTTTACTATTATTTATGACGGATAGACTAAAAATGTTAAACCTATTAAAAATATAATATTGTTATCAGACTCTAGTGATAATGATTGTCAATAAAAACATTTCTTCCTTCAAAAACCGCATATTTTTCTTAAAATGCTTCAATTATTAAACAGAATAATAATTGTGCTGTTAATAATCGATAAATAAATAAAAATAACAAACTAAATAAGGCCTGAATTATAATAAAATCACTACCTACCTAGGTACATACTTTGAAGTGACAATTCTGTGCTCTTTGAAATGGAAGATGTAAATTATATGTACAGTTAAAACAGTAAATCTTGCAATAATAAGTTAAATTATAACAATAAAGACAGCAGACCAAGTTACTTTTGCGAAATATAAAAAAAACCTTGCAATTGAATGACTGGTTTGGATGGTTTATCGTTTACTCATAGACAAAAAAGAAAGGAAAATACTTGATTTTGGCATTTACACCTACACTCCTCTCAAAAAGGCCACTATCATAAGCGTCTTACTTTCATATTTGTTGTTAGGTAAATGTGGTTAATTAAATTTTTAATTAGAAGCGGCAATATTTGGCAAAAGCCATACAAATGTAATAATGACCATTCTAGTAGGGCACATTTATAAACTAAAAAGAAAACAAGAACGTTCTACTCACTTTGCAAGAGGTCAATGTTTTATTGAGATTTTGTATGAAAGTACAAAAATTCGTATTGCATCCTATCACAAACAGGCAAACGATCACAGTGTTGGTTTTTATTTCATATCCTGGATAGTATCCTTTATTAAAATTGAATGAAACTCAGTTTTCTAAGAACTTTTGTGTTAAACGGAATGAAACAAACGCATATACCGAATCACAGCTGTGCACTGTCACACTAGAATACTGTCACTTGCACTTCGCTTGTATACCAATATACACCAGACAACAGACCGACCTCCCAGTGGCGCTGTTGCCACAAAGCAAATTGAACGAACTTGATGGAGAAATAAAATTAGTACCTACATATGGAGAGTCGGTTTTTGAATATAATAGACATCAAAAATAATAAAATAAATATATGATTCGACAAACATACATTAGCCTCCATAATTAACACAACGTCTCCTTCACTTCGACTTTTCTAATAATATGCAATCTGCAATCAATCTTTTAGCAGACATTTTTGTAAAGTATTCAAGTTTAATAGTTCAACGGAAAAGTCTTAAATATCTTATTTTAAGGCAACCTTGTAATCTCATAGTATACGCATTGTTGCCAAAGGCCAAAATAGCCGTGTCCATAGCAGATATCTGCTTCTAGCCATGATATCGTGCTTCTAACAGCGTTAGCGATTCAGTCATCCAGAATCCAGGATCCAGTCAGCAGGAAGTTTGTCAGAAAAACTGAGCTAATGAACTTTATCATTATCTGCCTTTACCATACGCCATACATTCAGAAATAACTGCTATTTGTTGTGGAATATTTAATAAATACTAATGCTAAGATTATCTACGCTTCTTATAACTGCTATATTAAATTGTGGTATATCTTTGATATTGTATTTATATACACTATAGATATATTTTTGATATTAACATGAAATAATGAAATTTCAGTTTAACAATTGAGTTAGCGGCTAAGTTGTGTGTAAAAAAACCTAATGCATATCCAATATTGAATTACGATAGATTAGTACATAAAAATAAAACTGGTTAAAAAAACTTTTTATACCATTTTGACCATTTTCATGGGTAATTTGTTTTAATTCAAATTTCTTGCTTGTAATGTGCACTTTTATTTACAAAATGATTTAGTAATCACCTATCACTTGTAATCAAAATATTACTATCAGTATGGATATCTTAGATATTCTTCGTCTTATCAGGTGCTTATGCTAACTGGGAAGAAGTTATTTATATCTAAATAGGTATATAAAAGAAAGTGGTGATAGTTAATGGTTACGCCATTTATAACTCAAGATTGGCTGGACCGATATCAAATATCTCTTATTTTTTGGATTCATCTCCGCATCCGCATAGAATAACAGTATAACTGAATGGAGGTATGTTTTCTCTGAACTGAATTAAGTGAAAAAATATAGATAATGAATTTATGTCAAACAGTATTCTACACCAATACTATATCGGATCGTGGGTTTCATCTAATCCTCAGAAGGTAGCGCTACTAGCAATATACTAAAACTTAAAGGGCAGTCCAGACACAACGTCTTATCAAACGACTTATCGAATCAGACAAGTCGTATCTTGTAGATCGACGCGTGTAGACCACAAAACGAACGTCTTGTATGATCGAAAGAAGGTTTTACGACGATATTTGAAGCGCGAGACATCATTTTATGGAAATTGATTCGACAAGTTGAAGCCTATGGACAAACTTTCGTTTTATTGGAAATTGTTTTAACTTTCGTAGTGCATATTGCACTTCTAATGTAAGGAGTAACGGAGTAACAGATTTTAACGAATGGTTGTAAGTTTCATTGTCTATCCTCAGGTAACTACACCAATCTTCTGGATCAAGTTCACGTAATAATCTGCCATGAGAAAATTCATGTCTTCTTAAAAACCATTCCCTTGACCATCTTAATCTTCAACTTTTTTGTTTATTTCTGCTTTTTTATTGCAATGCAAATAGCATATATCGAACGATTTGCATGAACGTTTTATCGTTTGGTAAGATGTTGTGTCTGGACCGCCCTTAATACAGCACCAGAGAATGTACAGCACTCAGTGACTCTTGGGCGATACAAAGTTCGCCGGGTCAGCTAGTTTTGAATAAACCACAATGGTTTTGATTTGCCAAGTTTTCTTTGTTGATAATGTAATTGTATATTTACTTTAGGTAGAAAAAAATATATCCCATCGCGATTTTCCACCATCAATTAATAAAAAAAGATTATCCACAAAGAACTTGTGACCGCGTACACAATCGTATTCGATGTCGGCAACTAACAATACATTGTAGTTCAAAGTACATCTCATAGAATTTCTGAGATCCTGTCACATGGGAAAGGATTATTTTGACCGCGATTAAATCCTTATTTTGAATATTTATTTTCTTTCATATTTATCCGAGCGCTCTTCGATAATCGTTATTTTCTTGGCAAAACAACTTATGAGTTCCCGCTGTTTTGGAATATATCACCACAGCTGAGATATCACCAGAGAAAACATACTTGATATCACTCTGACCACAGACCACAGGAACTTAACAGTTAAATAATATTAATATGTCACTATAAATTTCTGCTCTCCTGTTACAGCATTCATAGTTGCAGGTGCTCTTCTCCAGGAATGCCAGGATATTTTTATCAGGATAAGTCGCGATTATAAAACAGACTTATATTATTTTAGGGCAAACTGCTTCCTTATGAATTTATCAGAGAACAATGTATAGTTTGTTGCATATATTTTTATTCTCTACAGATAAAATAGTGATTAGTAAAAATAATCGTGTATTAAATGTTGCCTAACAGTAAGGATAAGAAGTAGCTGAGAATTTCAAGTATTATAGTAAATTAATGTATTCATGATATTGCAAACGGGAAATTTTGATACGTTGAAAATTGAAAACATTCTTTTGAATTTATGTCAGACTCATAGAGAACATTGTATGTTCTCTCTGGTCACAGTTTGATACAATTCACGACCTTTTTCCTACAGTAAAGCCAAAAGGGTGCGAATTTTTCTGTTTTCTCGTTGAGCTCTTTTCGAATCAATCAAAATCAATAGGACCAATAAAATCCATAGTCATTCCTATTTAATAGACCTTCTTCATTGTGAAGATGTGTTTTGTCCAGGCACAAGATGTCTGCGTGGACTTTGTGTCAAACTGAAACTGAAGATAGACAACAACTTTGAAATCATGATACCTATTTGTCTGACTGGCTGGTGCTGTATTTGTAAATTGTAAATCAATATTATTTTCATATTCAATTATATTTCTACCTTAATATGGCTGGTACCGGATATTTTAAATAGGTTAGGTTTAAGTAGATAAAAAAGTCATATTTCGGGTGCTATTTAGGAAATATTTTTATTGTATTTTTCTTAGAACGATCATAGGTTCTGCTACAAGCAATTTCAAACCATCTATTAATTACAGGACACCCTGTATATATCTATATATGTGTATTCTACCAAGGTAGGTGCAACGGTTCTTATATATACTATCTACCAATCAACCAATAACTACACCAATAGGACATCGAAGAAATTACCAGTACAGAATAACTATTATTTTGTATTTCTCATTGCTACAACTGATAATATCGGTCCTAACTTTTGTGAATAGATATAGCCCTCATATTTTGGGAACGCAGGAATTAATGCAAGTGATAAACGTACATATAAAGTAAGTACTTTATTTCACATAAGATATCTATAGGTACATAAATAGGATCACATTCTAGTATAACTCTAACATCACTGGTATATCAACGTCTTCTTGACAAATTCAACGTGTACTTAAATATATTATTTTCTTTCTACCGACAAGCAGTTGTTAAGCTAAAGTGATAGTAGTTCTTTATATTTGTACATGATAAATCCTAATTCTAGGCGACATAACATTTTATTTTCCAAGTACTCATTGAATTGTCATTAACAATAAAGTCTACACAGTGTACGTGATGTTCGATACAAACATATAACATAAATAATAATAATAAAAGCTATAGAAACTATCTAAATATACAAGAGTTAAGGACGGTTCAACACCAGCTAATCATATGTACAAAACATATTTTTTTTTAAGTACTAGAAGTATATTTTATTGTTTGCAAGCAGATTAGGTCTGCAGCTGGAACATTTGATATTAGTAAAATAATTCATAGCAAACTAAATTGTAGGAAAGTGTTTTTTATATAGGTACTCTATAGTAGAAGTCATCTGAAGTTCATATTAATATTATTACATAATGATGAGAATAAAATTACAAAAATAAAATATAAACATAGAGAAATAAGTGATAGTAACAACAGGAGATTGTATTTGTTGGGCTGTTTGCGGCGTTCGTTATAATATTATTGTTCTCATTGTTTGTACCCATATCTGAAATAAAGAATACCTGTCAATATATATGTTATATATAATCAATAATTAGACATTATTATCATTTTATTAATACAAGAAAATATAGTTTTTATTAACATATACCCAGCTCATCAAAATTTCAAATGTAGGCCATAAATGAAAAACAAATATATATGAAAAAATATATAATTATTAATATTAACGTTACACTTTTGTTAATTTTTCTAAATAATATCACTTATTCATATTTATTTACAGCAAAGACCTTTCGCGAAGTAACCATGCTTTAATAATATAATGCTTTATTTTGTAACTGAGCCTTTTGAATATGACTTACCTGAGTTTTAATAAGAGATAACCCTTGTAAAAGGATTGTAACATAATAGGTGAAATCAAGGAAAAACTTACCAAAATCTAGGCTGGGCGTAGTTCGTCTTGGCATTGGTGTCGTAGAGGGTCTGATAACGTTATCTTCTTCAGTAGGCAATCTTGGTATATATCTAGGAGTTGTGCCTGGAATTATTTATATGTGAGTGATGATAATGACTTCTGTTTATAAAAGGCTGATTTTAATGTTATTAGAAATCTCTCAGTGATATAGAGTTATTGTTTAGAGGATATCTTACCCAGGCGAAATAATATTAGTCATTATTATATATGTTGACCATCCTTATTATTTAAGTAAGCAGTTGTCCTCTTAGAATTTAGTTAATACTCACAACAATTGACATGTTGACAATATATTAGTGAAATTTATTAAAGTATAGTGTATTTATATCAAATGAATTTTGGAATTGGAGAAAAGGAGTAAGAAACCTGGTGCCTGACGGAGGTCCCCCGACTGCACAACTTTTTTGTTATTAGAGCCTATATGTTTGCTATATTCCAAAATATATATTGATTGGACTCACTTCTTTCAATACAGGAATACATTGATTGCTTTTTAGTCAACTGCATACCATACTGCAAGGGATCGACATTCCTTTGGCACGGTCCACCAGCTTCTTTAATATAAATATCTTTGTCGGTTATTATGGAGCCAACAAAACATTCATGCGTTCCAGAGGCAACATCATTTCGCTGCGTGTATGTGTAAAGTAAATTCATTTCCCTCCAATGTCCCAAACACTGATATTCGCGTTCTTCGTAAATTTCACCTGACTTGCAATGAGAAACTTGATAGTACATCAATTCCGGTGCTCTACAATCAGACCATAAGTTTGCACAAAGATCCGTCGCATCCGGAATGACTCCTGTGTATTCTCCTGTTATCGGGCACATTCCAGATGAGAAACCAGGGGCGATATCTTCACCTGAATGTAATTGTTAGAAGGAAAATTAGATAGATGAATATTTATTGTACGAAATAACATACGCCCTTGTGTGATCCAGGCGTCTTCCTGGAAGTTATCCTCTGAGCAAAGGGCAAACACATCGTTGTCGGTATTGCTGCTGTTTCTTCCAATTTGAAATTCGAGAATATTATTGCTTCTGTTAGCAATTCGAAGGCATGTGTAGAACTCTTCATCGCTAAAAATAAAACCACTTTAAATCACATACGCAAAAATGCCACTTTATATTTTACCATTGTGTTCTAGTGAATACAAGATATCTTTCTCCATCTTCCATCAGACCAACGCACTTTATGGTGTATGTCTTATATGAAGTGTGATCTCTATAAATCATCGTATTGTTTTCAACTTTTAGATGTTCCCAATTACCTTGCATCCATTTAGGAAAGATGCACATAGCAAATGAAACTTCAAGTGGCCAAGGTTTTTCTAATATTGGTTCTAACTCGAATGTTTCATACCCTGTCGTGGCATTGTGTAGATCATTAGTGCAGGTAGAATCAACACCCAGTGTCATGTATATTTTTCCAGTTGCTTTCTCTTGTTTGTATATACCACATCTATACAGCGGTCTTTGTTTGTTAGAGTGGGTAGTTTCTCGAGTACTATCACTGAATACTATGTAGGTTTCGTCATTGTGTCCTTTCCAGTGTGCCAAACAGTCAAAGTTCAAATCTAAAGATAAATAATCATAAATTTGATTTTTTTCACATATAAACAAATTCTATACCAGTGCTGATATCAGTACAATTTCTTGGTCTGAAATTCATTGTCGAACCGGATGGACATGAGTCTGCTATGGATCCGAAACCAAAGCATTCCTTTGATGTCTTCGGCGCATTAGATTTGTATTTGAAAGTAAATTTGCCATCTATTGGACAATATTGTTTTGGTGTGAATTCACCTAGGACATCACGGGTTTCTGAAATGGTTGGTCATCATTATTTGAGACAAAATAATTTTATGGTGTGATCTTACGACACGGAACGCTATCGCGTGAAAGTACGATAGACAATTTAATGCAACAACCTTTCCTATCTCCAAAGACTTGTGCCGTTATTACTGATTATTTTCGGAAAGATGCAGGTCGCACCAAACACCTCCCTCAATATAGTTTTTAAGGCAGCGGGTGCGATTAATGCTGTTGCATTGAATTTTCTAGCTCTTTGACTTGCCGCGGCTGGCGCGTCCTGAGATCCCACTATTAGATTCTGGAGCAAGTTTTTTCTTTTGACTATTTACAAGTACTTACTGAACAGTAGTATTTCTGCTATTCTGCCTGAAGCTATAGATTCATCGGAAGGACAATTTGCTTCGGCTGATTCTTCGTTGGTGAAACATTTTGATATAGTTTCCTGGTTAGAAGCAAACACTTGCAGTATACTAGATGAACGCAATTTCAAGTACAAACACCTTATGCAGCTAGTCTCGCTGTAGCTATAATAGAATCATAAAAAGATATACCTACATTCTTGTTTTCTATAAAGGATTATTTAATATGGTTGATTAAAAAATGGTTTATTTGACTAATAGGTACCAGTGACATCTATCAATCGACATACTTGAACATCAAGATGAAGTTATTTCCAATTCTGCGGTGACAATTTCCCCAAATAGGTATCGAATTTTCTGTAATATTGAGGGTGTTATATTGGATATTATGGTCGTTTCCAATTGCGCCGGCGGAACTTTGCATCACATAGTCACCCTGGAAGTCCTGTGGGAAGTAACACAACGCCTCGGTGTTGTTCACTGGAAAATGAGAAGGAAGAATATTGATTTCATGAAATTAAAATACAAAATATACCTACATAACATAATCTTTTACAAAAACAAATGTAGAAAGTATGGGTATAACGAAAATCCTGAGGCAGAATTTACCTTTTTTCAGTTTTCTATGCAATATTTTCTGTTCAGGAACCATACCAATAAATTAACAATTTGATATTACTCTTAAATTTAGTAGTTACTGAGTAGAAAACAGATGTTTTTGGGCGCCCCTATTTTAGACCGACTTCCAAAAAGGAGGTTTACAATTCGGTTGAATGTTTGCTTTTTTATTGTTTTTATTATGGCTGTTTGCGCGTTTTGCATAGTAAAAATGCTCGAAAATGTAAAATCTGAGACGACAGAATTAAAGATGAGACCATATCCGGAAACGTTTAAATTGAACATTTTTTCCAAAAAGTTACTGTTTTTGAGTTACAGCAATGGTAGAGATTGAAATATGTGTATTTCCGCTATGTGGAGGGGTGAAATTGAAGAAGAGATTATATGTAGCAACATTGAAATTGGATATTTTTCAAAATAAGTTACGGTTTTCTAGTTACAGCCGTGGTAAAATCTGGAATATTTGTATTTCCGCTGCGATGTTTTGAGATCTCTGAATTGTTATTTTTACTACTTGTGTATAAGAATATACATGAGTAATAAATACTATCTTCCTTGGTATTAGTGAACGTTGAACTATTTTCATGACTAATGTTATACTCAAAAGTGTGAAATAAATATTTTCTACTGAAAATTGGACCGACTTTATTAGTTAATGCAATGAAAGATACAAAATAATATTAATTCTATTGGTGCTGGTACTTTTGAAGTTGGTGTCAGAAGTCTTCAATCTAACTAAAACTGCACATTTTCAAAAGTACCAGCATCAATAGAATTAATATTATTTTGTATTTTTCAGTACACCAACTAATAAAGTCGGTCCAATTTTTGGTAAAAAATATTTATTTTATGTTTTTTTGGTACCTACACTACTCTACCTATAGAATAACAATATCAAACTATGACTTAATTAGAGATTAAACATTTTGGGAACAACTATGAAGATAATTAGTGAAATGAAATTTGTGCCAATGCATTTTTTTCTGCATAGTGGAATTCATGATATTTGATATTTAGTCTAAAACGTGCAACCTTACAAAATCATATTATTGTGAAAGTTCAATATCAGCCATGCGTTTCAAATGAAACGAATGTGTAAATTCATAGTGTAGTAGGGTATTACACCTGTATAATGTGATGAATATTTTCTAGTGAGGAAATTCTTATTTTTCTTGAAATTATTTTTATTCTCGATTGCTGTAACCGTAAAAAATCATGTGAATTGCAATCAGAAACGTTACCTGAAACTGATTTTCAGCATTTTTGCTGTTTTTTTCTCTCTAGAACGATATTATGATCATCCTCAGAATATATTTATGTATAAAAATGACCAATCGAATTGCTGTCATTTCCCGAAATAAAATTAATTTGTTCAAAATAAGTAATTTGCTATATTATTACTCTATGATAACTGTATTTGTACATAATATTGAAAAAATAGCATAGGACCGACTTTATCAGTTAGTGCACTGAAAAACAAGTACAAAATAATATTAAATCTATTGATACTGGTATTAGACTTTTGGCACCAAATGATAAAATCGTTCATCTTTCTAATAAAAATCATAATCATGAAAATCAGAGCACGTTTACTGTTTAAAAGGCGCGAGCAGACATGCACCAACTAATAACGTCGGTCCATTTTTATTTCACACTTTTGAGTGTAACTTTAGTGACGTAAATCGTTGAACGTTCACTAATACCAATGAAGATAGTACTTATCCTATTACCCATGTACATTCTTTGCTTGTACATGTAATTATTCAGTATCTAAATACATCGTAGCAGGAATTCGAATCTTTATCTTTTAAACATTTCCATGAGTAAAAATTGGTGAAAGCCTTTACCTATGACTTCCCTCGACAAACCACCCCGCTTCGAGATGGAAACAACCTCGTCGCTTCTACCGTTCTTATATTGACAATTAATATTTTGGAGACCCTGTAGACAGACCGACGGACTTGATATACCATGATTTTCGTGATCTAGGCACTCTAAAACGTAAATATCAGCAAAAATCTCGAGGTCGATTTTTTACGTGAATACAATACTTCCCATATTGAGGGAAGTAAAAAAACATGGAGACAAACAATCGAATTGTATACTTCCTCCGTTTGGGAGGTCGGTCAAAAATCTCAATATATCCATCTAAA
The DNA here is from genome assembly GCA_958507055.1 of Crioceris asparagi. Taxonomy (NCBI): domain Eukaryota; kingdom Metazoa; phylum Arthropoda; class Insecta; order Coleoptera; family Chrysomelidae; genus Crioceris; species Crioceris asparagi. Next base: position 14,396,173 of record OY293833.1, on the reverse strand, counting down.
AAGGCATCTCGTATCTATCAGTAGAGAATTGTGTTTTTATTTTTCTTCTAATTATATTCCTCGTTCGACTGTGAAACATCTCATCTTCTAGGTAGAAAACCGCAGACGAGATTGATGGATCTCCAATACGTTCCCAGGTTGGTATTTCTGTACATATATATTTTTTTCCATTTTGGTTATGCTGTCTCAGGTTTTTTTCTTTCACGCATAGCTTCCTGTCCTGTTAGCTAGTAAGATATCGATCGAACTTCTTATATAACATCACAGACCAAAATAATCGATCTGTTTGTTATGTCGTTGATGTAAAAGAATATAATAACCAAAAGTATCCTTGGGATTTTGTTAATTTTGCAGAAAGTAGAACAGTGAAAAAGCACAAAATTCTTTGAAAGATTAAGTTCCAGTCACATTTTTACTAGTAGAATATCAGTTATAAACAGTATATCAGATAATATGAATCACTTCTTGATTTTATTAACCCATATTGAAATCATAGTATCATTACTGTACATTGTCGATTTGTAATTGTCATAGGTAATTTAATCTTTTCGTATCAGAAGTTAAATATAACCATAAAGGGGCTCATAACAGTAAACAATTGACTTTCTTTATTATTATTATAAACAAGAAAAGGAATTCAATTGGTGAGCGCAAGAAGATTGGTGAGAAGAATGCTGTTATCATTCAGATAGGGTCCACCGAGTAGACCGGTCGCTGACTTGGAAGATCACCGGAGCATAACACATACCTACTCATCATTAGTCCGGTTCGTGGAGGAGGCTATGTATATTTGTATATATATGTATACATATACCTATACGAGAAGTGATAAAATTAATTCAAATAGAACAACTGCTTAATATATCCTATAAGTTGTCTTAAATATCACCTACTTAAAATCATAAAATATTAAAAAATTAATTAAAAAATATAACTTTAGGGACATTACAAATCATTTTTTGACCGACTTCCAAAAGAGAAGGATTGTGTTTGCTTTTTTATGTAAGGCTGTTGTTTACTGTGCAAAACGTGCTCCGATTTTGACAATTTTTGATTCATTTGTAAGAAAAGAGTTGAGAAATTGTCCTATATTTAAAAAAGTCAAATCCGAAATTTAGTTCCTTCTAAAAACCACCCCCAAGGGAGTAGAGGGGGCAATGTTTCTCGAAAATCGCAAATCTGAGACGGCAGAATTAAAGATAAGACCATATCCGGAAATGTTTCAATTGACCATGTTTTCAAAAGAGCTACAGTTTTCGAGTTACAGCAATGGTCAAGACTGAAATATGTGTATTTCCGCTATGTGGAGGGGGAAATTCTGTGCGAAAATTGTGAGCAAATGGATTTGCCCAGATGGCTGTGTGGGTATTTTGGATCGAGATCGGGCAAAGATCGAGAAGTGGAAGATTGCAATGGTAATTGAAAAAATGTATTTGCCCATAACGCGTTCTGGGTAAAATTTTCGGTCAGTGGCTGAATTCGGTCTTTGTTTTATCTAAAAACATGTTTTTTACATTGAATTAAATTCTTAGTCCCAAAAGTCTGAGAAAAAAATGATAAATTATAATGTGATAAATATTTTCTACAAAAAATTGGACCGATCTTATTAGTTGGTGCACTGAAAAATACAAAATAATATAAGACCTTTGGTACCAACTTTAAAATTACCAGCACCAATAGAATTAATATTATTTTGTATTTTTCATTGCACCTACTAATAAAGTCGGTCCAATTTTACGTAATATTTATTATTTTAAAAATTAATTTAACGCTGAACGCTCACTAATACCAAAGAAGATAGTATTTATCCTATTACAAATGTATATTCTTTGCTTGTACTTGTTATTATTCAGAGATCTCAAAACATCGCGGCGAAAATACACATATTCCAAATTTCACCACTGCTGTAACTCAAAAGCCGTAAATTCTTTTGAAAAATGTCCAATTTAAATGTTGCTTCACTAATCTCTTCTTTAATTTGGCCGTCTCATATTTTCAATTATCGCAAAAAATACCCCCTTCACATAGCGGAAATACACAAATTTCAGTTTTTACCATTGCTGTATCTCGAAAACCGTAACTCTTCTGAAAAAATGTTCAGTTTAAGTGTTTCCGAATAAGATCTTGCCTTTAATTCTGCTGTCTCAGATTTGAGTTTTTCTAAATATGGGACCATTTTTCAACTCATCTTTTTTAAATGAATCAAAAATCATCAAAATTGGAGCACGTTTACTACGCAAAACGCGCGAACAGCCATACTAGTACATAAAAAACAAACATACAACCGAATTGTATACGTCCTCCTTTTTTAGAATTAAAAATAATGAACTAGATTGTTCCATCAAGTCGCTATTGAAAATATCCTTCAAATATCGTATTTCGCTTAATGTTCAACAACCGTTAAAAACAGCTGGATTTTAAAAAAATACAGAATACTTACATCTACAATTACATATTTTATGGAAAAAGTTGATTTCTTCTCAGTGTAACGCTCTGGTCAAATATTGGTCATTTAAAAACAAATGCACTCAAATATATTTTTTGGTGATTTAGGTCAGAGAAAAATAATCTTATAATTATTGTATAGTTAAGTAATTATGTAAATTTTTCGTCAAATCTGCTGAATGGAGAGTTTCGTTGCTGCCAGAAGAAAATTATAAGAAGATTATGGTGTAGTAGTTACCACTTTGCCCACCCTGTAGGTACTAATAAAACAGTTGCAAGAAGGAGCCAAGGTTCAAGAGAATCCAAAGAAAAAACCGCCAGTCAAAGAAGGTCCTATTTTACCTGAAAATTCTCAGTTGCTACCTGGTTCAAATCATAGCAAATTAGCCCGATAATTGTTAGGTTCAAAAATATGATTACGTCCAAGATGCGGCATCCGTTGAGGTGCATTATAATATGCTTAAAATTTGAAATCCTTTCGCTTGGAAACTCGACAGACATGGCCTTTTTAAAAACACAAAAAAATAACTACAACGGATATGTTCATCGCAAGAATCTGTACAAGGACGGATGAAATATATTGTATGTCTCAGGATATTACGGTGCAAGTTTAACAGGTGTGTTTTAGATACCAAAGGCGGCTGGTTATTATGGGAGTCGGTACAGAAAATAAAGCACGTGTACAATCCTGAAATTATCAAATGAATGAATCAGTGATTAAATTTTCAATTCATTTCGGCAAGCTACTTCCTTATTGTCACTGCAAATAAAGATTAAATACACATATTTGCTGCAAACATGGTGAATTTACAAAAAAATGCCACCAAGCGCGAGTCGTACTCTCGCAGGAACTGTTCCGTACCATTGTAAAAGGAAAATTCCACAGTAATAGGGTCGCGTTTTCACCAATTCGGTACGGAAGCCTAAAAAACTAACAGCCAATGAGATTTTATGATTATTTATTTCGAATTTCTTATAAGTAACAATCTCCTTATATGCTAATGGCTCAAGAGCTAAGGGTTTTTATCCATGACAAGAAAATACCTACATGTCCATAGGGATAAAAATTGTAAATAATTAATAGTAATAGGTAATAAATTTTGCCAACTTTTAGGTACTTTACTGAAGTGAATCTTGACATGTCAGTAAACAAGGAAGCCACCGATTTTTTTAAAAATGGCGATTCTAATTGTTGATAAAAACAAGTTTTCCGCAAATACCTATAACTTGGGATGCGTCCGGAAATGCGATAGGGAAGGTTGTAATTAGAGAAATATTTATTTTTTACTTCTACCTGGAACGACGTAAACATATACAGAGGTACCAATTTAAAATAAGAAAACTGAAGTGGTTTGCAATTTGAAAAGATGGCCAATAAATTTTAACACTCGGTGAATAATTGTCAATATAACTTAACAAACAACATTAGGTATAAGACATTATTCCATTCAGTACCAAGTGTGATTTTATTGCCGAGGTACTTTTTATATTTTTAAACCAATGGCGACAAACAGATTTTTTTCAGTTTTGTTTTCTTTAGTGATTAACACTGAACCGATTTTAAAAATAAATATTTCATACAAAAAACTACACACACTTTTGAATGTACCATTAGTCACGAAAATCGTTGAACGTTCACTAATACCAGTAAAGATAGTACATATCTTATTATCCACGTATATTCTTTGTTTGTAGTTAATATTATTGAGATCTCAAAACATCGCTACGGAAATACGCAGAAGTATTTTAGATGTTTTATTAGCATTAGGTAGCTGTAGGTAAATCGAAAACCGTAACTCTAAGGGGAAAAAATGATCATTATATATATATATATATATATATATATATATATATATATATATATATATATATATATATAAATAAAAAGATGTTCTTGGGGATGCAGTCATATATTCAATAAAATTCTTTGACTGAAGCCGAGCTTTCGAGAATGTTTATTCTCTTCTTCAGGGCAAAAATCGTGAATTTATAATAAATTAACCAAAAACAGGAAAGATTTCATATTCATCAATTACAAATGTCATTATTTATATTTGTCAAATATAAATAATGACATTTGTAATTGATGAATATGAAATCTTTCCTGTTTTTGGTTAATTTATTATAAATTCACGATTTTTGCCCTGAAGAAGAGAATAAACATTCTCGAAAGCTCGGCTTCAGTCAAAGAATTTTATTGAATATATGACTGCATCCCCAAGAACATCTTTTTATTTATTATAAATCCAGTCAAGAATACAAAATCAATATATATATATATATACAAATAATTAGGTCTTTCATATAGTACCCACAGATTTTCAATTTTAGAAAGAAATCGCCCTATCCACATAGCAAGAATACTCATATTTGAGACTTAACATTCCCCTAACTTGAAAACCGTAACTTCTTTTGAAAAAATGTTCAAGTTTATCTTTAATTATACCAAAATTTGCCTCCTCCACCTTCTTCGGGGGCGGTTTTCAGAGGGAATGAAATTTCGGATTTGCATTTTTATGAATATGGGACCATTTCTCAAGTCTCCTCTTTCAAATGAATCAAAAATCATCAAAATCAGAGTACGATTAGGTACTATAAAAAATGCCAAACCAAAAATGCACTCAGTCGAATTTTATACCTCCTCCGTTCGGGGTTCGTCGGTAAAAAAATAGGAAAATGTAGCTACCAAAATAAGCTATAGAAGACGGGAGCCTGTATAAGTTCTTTTTAAACTGTTTTCTCTTAAAGTATTTTGGAAGACATGATTAAAATTTGTGAGTTTCTAATATAAATGATACGATAAGTTTCTCAACTTATTTTCTTATTTTGATCTTTCGGTTCAAAATTTTAAGGATAGTAGTAGAAAATAAATGAAACAATGATCCATTGACCATCCCAAAACTCTTAACACTTATAAAAATGTACAATGACTTTCCTCACAAAATACTAATGAATCAAATAGTTTGTGTAAAAAATAAATATCACCCGCCACTGTTAAGATTTTACATCACGAACAGCATCCTTTAAGTAAGTAGATGGTTATAGAATTACAGAGTACCAGGTGTAGTTGTAGGTAATACGCAAGACATGTGCAATATTCAAATGAATCATAGTTTGGTTGAGATTGCATCAAAGAAAAAATGTTGATATGTAGTTATTTACTCGGCATATTTTCGCTGTAAGAACGATAATCCATAATAAAAACTATTTTCTTTATTATCTATTATATTGTTAAAAACTCAAGCCTTAAACTGTGGTCCCCGTTTCATACCTTATGGAAAAACAACACATATTATAAACCAAATTAAAGCTGACAATAGCTATGTAGATAGTCCATATAGTCCAATTTTTTGTAAAAAATATTTATTTCACACTTTTGAGTGTAACATTAGTCACAAAAATTGTTGAACGTTCACTAATATCAAAGAAGATAGTACTTATCCTAGTACCCACGTATATTCTTCGCTTGCAATTGTTATTATTTAGGGATCTCAAAACATAGCGGCGGAAATATGCATAAGTATATTAGATTTCACCATTTTACCACCACTGTAACTCGAAAACCGTAACTCTAAGGAAAAAATGTTCATTATAAATATTGTTACAAATAATCTGGCCTTTCATGTGGTTGCCCCCGTCACAAAGCAAAAATACACATATTTGAGTTTTTAACATCGCTGTAACTCGAAAACACTTTTAAAAAAATGTTCAATTTAAACGTTTTCGGGTATTGTCCTATCTTTAATCCTGTCACATCAGATTTTCCATTTTCGAGAAAAATTGTCCGCTTCATCCCCTACGGGGGTGTTTTTTGAAGGGAAGGAGATTTCAGATTTTACTTTTACGAATATGGGAGCATTTCTCAAGTCTCCTCTTTCCATTGAATCGAAAATCATCAAAAATTGGAGTACCTATGTTGACTACAACGCGCGCACGAACAAAAGAAACAGTCGAATAGTATACCTCCTCCATTTGGGTTCGTCGGTCAAAAATGGACAAAATACTATAAGTACCTACTTATATATTTACTTATTTGATGATAAAAACACAAAATTTAAATTCTACGAAAAATATGTATACCCATGTGGGGTCGTTTCCTTCCAAAATGAGAATATATTATATTTCAAGATAAAGCTTCTTCATATATGTTTGCCTCGTGCAAACATTTATTTGTTGATAAAATTTACTATTTATTTCCTGATGATATTTTTCGAGGGTGAAGCTTTTTCAGAAGAATAAGCATTCAAATGAGTCATTTTCTCATAAATACCGTTGTTATAATATGCTTGAAATCAATTGAATTCATTCATTAATTTACTCATATATTCATAATATTTTCTTCCATACCCTGTATAGTGTTTGATTAGCACAGCTCGTTATAGCGCGCCGATTCTCATTATTGGCTTGAAAAATGCATAGATATATTATTTCCTTAATTAAAACGCAAACCCATATTTCAAAACGGGTTCTCGCAGTCTCTCTGTCCACCCTTTCTTTGTATAAGTATTACAGACAGATTAAGGGTATTAGTTATCTCGGGAAACTATTTATTTTAATAGCTATTTTAAATAAGGTGCTCCATTGTTGAACCTCTTTTGTATTTAATTCATTTATGTATTGATAGATACATCTATCTGGTCTAATAGGAGTTGACTTGGTCAAATTCATAGAAAAAGTTTTGCAAAAATCTTTGGAATATGTTAAAATGCGTAAATGACAATATTATGGATTTATGGGTTTCCAGAAATGATCTGTATTTGAATTCATCATCTTCCTCATTGGATTTCTGAAATTTTCTTAAAAAAAACAGCAAAATAAAATCACGTGATATACGTCTTCCTTTTTTTTATCTGGTAAAAAATCTAAAATTCATTTAAAATACAATTCAATCGACCTCTTGCAATATTCACTCATAAACATTAGCTGCCATCTTGATTTAGATTTCACCGTTATTTTCTATTCTGGTATGTCAAAATTAGAAGACTGTTTTGGTTCAACTAATCTTCTATTGTAATGTGAATAATGACCACACTTATCATATACTTTAACGTTTAAAGATACAGTGGGTTCAAAAATTCTAGGCAGTATATGTCAAGAAATCTGAAAACGTTATAAGGAGAATATTTCACAATTACTATGCAGCCCAATAATCATATCATAAATATTCTTTACAATAAAAAATATTAATTCTATTGGTGCTGGTACTTTTGAAGTTATGCATTTGCAGTTAAATTGAAAACTTTTGGCACCAACTTCACAAGTTCAAGCTACAATGGAATTAATATTATTTTGTACTTTTCAGTGCACCAACTAATAACGTCGGTCCAATTTTTTGTAAAAAATATTAATTTCACACTTTTGAGTGTTAATTTGTCACGAAAATCGTTGAACGTTCACTATACCATATCAATGAAGATAGTACTTATCCTATTACCCACGTATATTCCTTGCTTGTAGTTGTTTTTATTGAGATCTCAGAACATCGCTGCGGAAATACGCTTGAATATTTTAGTTGTTACCATTTTAACACCGATTTTACTCGAAAACCGTAACTCTAAGGGAAAAATGTTCAGTATAAATGTTATGTTATGTTATTAATATTATTTTATACTTTTCAGTGCACCAACTAATAAAGTCGGTCCAATTTTTTGTAAAAAATATTTATTAGATACGTGTTTTCTCGTAAATGTCGATATTTCTATTTTTTTACTTATCTATTTCATTTATTTGTAATCATAAATTTATTCTATACGTCCGAATCTATCAGTGTTTCATTTACAGCATAAAACAAGTTTTATCCAAATTATGTTGTAAAAAAATATGATCTGAATATAATATGGGGTTTTGAGTATCAGGTAAATAATTAAGATCATATTTCAGGTACATACTTTTCAGACAAATAAAAAAATGACTGTGAAGGTTAAACGAATTCATCGTATAATATATGAGTTTACGTAATACTAGATAGCAAAAATAAACTAGTTTCATATGAATAATGGTTATGTTGGAACAAAATACACCATTTCGTATCAAGATCTATATGTTCCTCAACGGTATGTTTGGAAAATAAATATTTTTGACCAAAAATTCTATCTACTTGCTATTATTCAGAGATCTCAAAATATTGCGGCGAAATACACATATTTCAGACTTTACCACTGTTGTAACTCGAAAACTGTATTTTTTTTAAATGTCCAATTTAAATGTTGCCAATAATCTCTTGTTTAATTTGACCCACTTATATTTTGGATTTTCGAGAAAAATTGCCCCCCTCGGACTAGAGTTTTTATAAATATAGTACCATTTCTCAACTCTCCTATTCAAATGAATCAAAAATTATCAAAATCGGAACACGCTTACAAAGCCCCACTCGCAAACAGTCATACATAGAAAAGAGGAAACAAATAACCGAATTGTAAACTTCCTCCTTTTCGAAGTCGGTTCAAAAGTGGGGTGTCGAGGTATTGGTACAAGATTTAAGAGGACAGCCAAATATAATTAATTTCTACTGAGCGAATACAAAGTTTCAAGAGTAATTCCAGGCTGTGACATTGCTGGTATTTTCATATTTTTTTTACTAAGTTAGGTTTTATTATAATAATCCGGATGAAGTCCAAATAATATCGACAAATTCTAGTATAAGTAAAACTTGTGCCTTGATAATTCCATTAGTAATTATGATGAACATATAAATGGTAAACAAAGATTTTTTACAAAAAAATGGTCGGACGTTATTAGCTGATGCACATTCATTCTATTGGTGCTGTTACTTTTGAAGTTGTGCAGTTGCAGTTGGCTTGATAACTTTTGGCACCAACTTCACAAGTAGCTGGACCAATAGAATTAATATTATTTAGTATTTTTCAGTGCACCAACTGATAACGTCGGTCCAATTTTTTTGTAAAAATATTTATTTCACACTTTTGAGTGTAACATTAGTCCCGAAAATCCTTGAACGTTCACTAATACCAAAAAAGATAGTACTTATCCTATTACCCACTTATATTTTTGCTTGTAGTTGTTATTATTGAGATCTCAAAACATCGCTGCGGAAATACGCATATGTATTTTGGATGTAACCATTTTACCACTGCATAACTCCAAGGAAAAAATGTTCATTATAAATGTTGCTACAAATATTATTGTCTTTCATGTAGTAGGTACACAGAGATTTTCAGTTTTCGAAAGAAATCGCCCCCTCCACATAGCGAAAATACACATATTATGTGAGATTTTAACATGAATTTAACTCGAAAACCGTATTGTCCTATCTTTAATTCTGGCATCTCGAATTTTCAATTCTCGAGAAAATTTGCCCTTCCACCTCCTTCGGGGGCGGTTTTCAGACGGAAGGAGATTTCGGATTTGAATTTTTACGAATATGGGACCATTTCTTACGTCTCCTCTTTCAAATGAATCACAAACATGAACATGAAAGTCAGAGTACATTTACTATATACAATGCTCGAACAAATAAAAAAAGCAGATACCTATTCAAATTGTATACCTGCTCCGTTCGGAGTTCGTCGGTCAAAATCTCTCAAACGCTGTCTACGACAATTTAAATTTATAATTTCAATTTTCTATTTTTTCTTATCATTTATTCTTTCTTTGTAAATCTTCTGAATATTCTTTGACTTTTTAAATTGATTACATGATTACCCTTACTAGATGCTACTAAAATAAGGATGCTGATAAATATCTCTATTTTAATTGTGTTAAAGGAACAATAATTGAATTATTTTGTCCTGATGGAGATATACTATATTATTGTTAACTAACCCAACCCCTCCGAGGTAGTAGTCCTTTTTGTATAATGTGAACTAATAAATTATTTGTAAAGATTGTGTCTGGAAATCTGAAGGTGTGTCCGATGGTACTATATAAGAACCTGTTTAGGCGCCGCCCGTCCTCAAAAGACTTAAGCCGCAAAGGCCGTAGGAATTCTTCAATCTCAATTTCTATGAATTTTTAATATTTATTTCAGTTTTATAATTGGAATCGAATATATACAAGGTTGTCATAATGTAAAGCTTATTCTTTAGTTTAAAAAATAATAACGTGATATGAAAGAAATTCAATTCCTTGAAACAAAGATTTCTTAGATATGGATAACAATGGTTAATTCAAATATTGGATATGGCAGCCATTTTGCTCCTGCACAACAATCATCAACCTTTCCTCAAATTCATGACAGCATGTTTTGCAGCAATTTGCACGCTAATAGGTTATGTTAAATTCTTCCAGTAAAGTTCGTAGACATGTTATTCCCACCAATTATTTTAAATAGCCCCACAGCCAATAATCCGCTAGGATAAGATCAGGTGGTCTTGGTGGCCATGGCCTTTTACAAAATGCTTGGTTATAACAATATCTTGAAAAACATTTCCTAACTTCAGAAAAAAATGAAATTGACGATTCTATCAGTTTTTCTCTAAAAGCTTGAAAATCAGAATAGCAATAATTTTTTTGTAAATATGATAAAAAACCTTATCAAATCGCTTAACTTTTTCTCCATTTAATAGACTTTGTATCAATTACCGTTCTAGAGACAACAGTGCACATCCCATTTTTATATCTTGGATACACTGTATATAGGTATCTATTCAAATTACATTTATTCAATTACAGAGAAAAAAACGTAACGTAGGTACATTGACAAAGTGCTATGTAAACGTCGTTCAAATTAATCATATAATTTATGATTTTTGCAATCGTATATTTCACAAATTGCAAATTATTCTCTTTTCCATAGTAATGGCACTGCAATTATGACAACATAATTGATTATTTAACATATTCTTCCACACATTTATATACGGGGTGTTAATTTCAAAACTTCCCATCTCAGATTTCTTAAACAACGAAATTGCTCTTAAAAATCTTAGATGGTAAGTGATAGCTTATTTGGAAGTAATTTATTTTGGTGTTCGATTTTGTAAATTAGGGCTATTTGTTTTTCAAAAATAAAAAACCTCTTTTCCGAGACTGTTACCTCCGAATAAAAAAAAATCGTAAATAACTGTTTAAGATTTTTTGGAGGGTAACTTTTGGGAACAGGAGATTGAAAGGGGAGAAGCTAGTTTTGGTTAAAAATTGTACCCCTGAATATGATCTTATTTATTTATTTCAGTGATTTCTTTTTTAATGTTCACATTCTGAGAAATCCGATGCGGGAAGTTTTGAAATGAACATCCTGTATATTACCGTAAATTGCATTTCTGTATATATACATACATATTTATTTTCGTCCATTGGCATTGTTATACCAAGAACCAGGAATATAAAACATTTATTCATGTTACATTGTGTTTAGAAGTTAATGTTTCGAACACAACTGGAAGGATATTACAATCTTGTCTGCATAATCATTGGTTTTGTTATATCTACGGATCATAAGTTGAAAAGATAACATTTTTCCAGGGTATTTAAAATAACAATGGAGGAAACAATTTATGTTGTTATTTGTTTGTCTGCCTGTATGGCCTCATCAAGCTAAAATAAATTAGTATCAGGAAATTATATTTTCTTTTTTATGTCATATTCAATACCTATCAGAAACACTATTTATAGGAATTTGATGATATTCCTGTCTTCTTAATATATATTCAAGGTTTTAGTTTTTTGGCATTTCTAACTGAAAAGTTTGTAGTGTGGACATCCCGGGTCGCATCCAGACCCATTAAGATGATAATCTTGTTGTGACCTATCGTTACAACTTAAAATGTTAACTGTATAAAAACAGTTAATTTGCATAAACTGTAACCAAATAAATTTATAAAAGACATTTACCAAACGTATTTTAAATTCCATTGAAAAGTTTGTGGACTTGGTTAATGGCAAGTAAGTTTCTTCAAGTTGGATAACATATTGTGCACAGGAACACAAACAATATCTGCATACTTCATTTAGAAGACAACTTCGGAATAAATAAAGAGGCATAATATTATGTGAAAATATAATCGCTTGACTTGGAATTTTTAACGCTATGAAATTATCGACTACATCGTATAACCTATTAAGAAATAATTTTAACTTTCTTAATTTAATACAGATATACTCTAATCAATACCTACTCAATATTCGAATGCTTATAGCTAATGGGAATTATAATAAATATTTTTTACAAAAAATTGGACCGACGTTATTAGTTGGTGCACTGAAAAGTATAAAATAATATTAATTCTATTGGTGCTGTTACTTTTGAAGTTGTGCAGTTGCAGGTAGATTGGTACCTTTTGGCACCAACTTCACAAGTACCAGCCCCAATAGAATTAATATTATTTTATACTTTTCAGTGCACCAACTAATAAAGTCGGTCCAATTTTTTGTAAAAAATATTTATTTCACACTTTTGAGTGTAAGATTAGTCACGAAAATCGTTGAACGTTCACTAATACCAATGAAGATAGTACTTATTCTATTACCCACGTATATTCCTTGCTTGTAGTTGTTATTATTGAGATCTCAGAACATCGCTGCGGAAATACGCTTGAATATTTTGGTTGTTACCATTCTAACACCGATTTTACTCGAAAACCGTAACTCTAAGGGGAAAATGTTCAGTATAAATGTTGCTACAAATAATTATGTCTTTCATGTACTGCAAACAGATTTTCAATTTTCGACACAAATCGCCCTCTCCACATAGCGAAAATAGGTATATTTGAGAATTTAAAATGTCTCTATGTCGAAAACCGTTACTCTTTTGAAAAAATATTCCATTTAAACGTTTCCAGATATTGTCCTATCTGTAATTATATCAACGCAGATTTTCAATTTTCGACAAAATTTGCCCCCTCCACCCCCTTCGGGGGCGGTTTTCGGAGGGAACGAGATGTCGGATTCCCGTTTTTATGAATATGGGACCATTTCTCAAGCCTCCTCTTTCAAATGAATCAAAAATCATCAAAATCGGAGTACGTTTACTATATGAAAGGCGCGCACAAACCAAAAAAAAAAGCACACAATCGAATTGTATACCTCCTCCTTTTGGGAAGTCGGTCAAAAAATGTATAGCATTAACTTGCTTACGATTTCTGAACTCTACATTGTTGTGAAAAAATGTTGAAATCGGCTTAAGGGTCAAACACACCAGCGCGGGACGCGGGAGCGGGAACGGAAGCGGGATGCAGGCGAGAATTAATCCTACAGCGGTATATGGAAGCGTTATGGTCGCACCAGTAGGATGATGGCTTAGGGCTTAGACCCAACAATATGTAACCCGATCTTGAGACAAGTAATTCTAAGAAAAAAAACTATATATTTCATTAAATAGAAGCTAAGCAAGTGTTTTCACTGTTATTTTTTTCACATAAACTAAGATCATCATTCTTAGATCATTTTGAAGACTTTTGGCTCCAGCTTTAAAAGTACAATTACCAATATTATTATATAATAAAAATATAAAAATAATTGCTGGAATTTTGAAAAAAAATCTATTTTAGATAGGTTATGTGCATTTGCTGATGGTTGACTAAGTATCAGAATTTTCACCCATCATACGTAAATTGAAGAAATAATTTTTTCCTATGATTTGCAATGTTATTCATGTGATCTTTTCAAATAATAACATATTATATTATAATGATATATCCCATGACGTTCACAATGCCATTGGCGTATGGAAATGAAGTAGGTGAATGTCAAGTATAAAATGAAATAACTAAGGACCGAGTTTAATTCGGCAAACAAAGTCAATTGCTTAAAAATGAATTGGAATGAATACATACTATAACCGAAATCATTTCGTAAATTTGAATAAAAATGATAATGATTTATACCTTTCAATAATTGATAGATAAGAATTAAAGTAATTTTCTTTAGTTTACAGTTTTTATCTTGAATACTTTGTTTGAAAGATTCGGAAGGTAATAAATTAGAATAATGATTATAAGATATTTCGAAAAAGAATAACCCGTTTATGACTATCATTATTGCATGTGGGATGAGATTACAACGTTGGGGTCGATGCCGACAACTATTAGCAAGTAGTTGTTGTGAGTAAATTGAAAACTTATTTGACATTTGAAGATATTTTTATGGTTTCAATCAACCACTTGAAATAATAAAAAAAAAATATAGATCTGGGAGAAACGACAGAATTTTTAAGAGAATATTGGATTGCATTTCGGAGGAATTCAGCATTTTGTAAAGTTATTCAACGAATGATTTATGAATTAATTTGCTATTGAATTATTGATATCTATCTATACATATAGTGGATATTGTTTTACATACTGCATAAATATCACAGTTTATCCCTCTCTTGTTTAACCAGTTGAAACTATTGTTGTGAAATTGAATTTTGCTCTCATTGTGTTCTCTGGTATTCAAATATAAGTAGTACCGTACCTTAGGTAATAGTTTGTATTCTCATATATTTTCCCTCAATTTTGATAAAAAGCGAAATCATCTAATTCCTTTAATTTGGATTATAGAGTTCATATTCTCAAAGGGTTTCTTATACGACAATAGTTTCGCCAACTTTGTTCGGATTTTTTGTTATGTGTCGTACAGTTATAGATAGTTATAAATTTTCCCAAAAGACTATATAGCTACTTGCACCTACTGTTTCTCGATTAATGCTGTTAGACTACTATGATGATGCTAATTAGTTAAATCAATCTAAACCATGAGAAATACATTTGAGAAAAATAAATATAAGAAGGTCTTTCATGTTTAAGGATTGTTTTACGATTTTACGGTCACGATGAGGTTTTGGCGAAATTCCCATTAGAAAATAATAATGGGTTCGATTTTCCGAAAATGTAATTTTAACAAATCTCCACTTTCAAATGTCCTCAGAATCATATATAAAGGTTTCGGGAGAATATATATATATGTGTCTGTTTTCTTGTATATGGGTATATAGAAAAGTGTTATTGAAAGTTTGTTATTTACAAGTCTTTATTCTCTGAATCAAACTGCATTTAATGTACATGATATATGTATATTCTGTCCAATAAATATCTTGATAACCAGCATAAGGTCCAAAAAAACCATGACTCAAGTAATTATGTACAAATAAGAATATGTAACTATATAAGACAAATCTTTTTCCCACGACTAATCATATTCTTTCAATTGGATGGAAATGTTAATGTACATTGACGAGAAATGTGCGTAATTTGATAAGGAATGCAAATTATAAAAGAAAATTGAAAGCAATATGATTTTTATAATAAACTTTTATGACCGGTCGCAATTCAATGCGTTCCTTCATATACTGTGCTACATTGAAAATGCAACACACAGTGAATCATAGAGAATATTTTTTTGCTAATAATGTGATGTTCTGAAAGTATATACATACAAAATTTGGTTCCAATACAGATACTGAGAATACTAATAGAAATGTTTAAAATGATTTAGTACTATTGCTTTTTACTTAAGTGTATTTGTCCCTACATAGGACTGTGGGAAGCCGGAAGTTCGTTTCGGAAAATTGCCAATAGGATTGGTAGAAATGCATCCAAGGTACTTCGAGTTTGGAATGACTGGACAACAGAGTAAAAGCAATAAGATAGTTGAGGTACTGAAGCTGCCCGAAGAACTGCATACCATGAGGATCATCTTTTCAGAGACCGATTTCATAGCTCTAGGTGAGGGCATAGGTATGGCTACTATAGGGCAACAACGATCAGTTTATGGTGGGCTCAGGTCTTTTGGCTTATCGCACGTGTCTCATACTGCCATTGACCTAAAGACAGATTGCAGTGGTGTCAAGAACCTTTCCATTGGGATCAGAAGTGGAATCGAGTAATCGAGTTTTGTTCAGTGAAGAATCTCTGATGGACGAAGAAGTGTTCGGCGAAGACTTGGGGAAAAGCTCAGAACATGAGACAGCTCGTACCTGAAGATTTATCGTATGGAGTGCAATTTCATATGAAAGCAGGTCTCCATTTAGTAATCTTTGAAATAAACATGAATGCTCTTGGACTTGGAAAACCGAGTTGCTAGCAAGATGATGCCAGTTCTCATAAAGTAGCAGTTAATATAAGTTTCCTTCGTGTTTCTTAAGTAACCATTCTTCCCTTATTCGCAAGGTCTCCTGATCTTTTTCCCATTGAACATGTTTATAGGGATACGATGGATACAAAATTGGGTATCGCATCGTATCGCGCATCTTCATGATTGTGACTCAATTCCTCAACATGACATTGACATGACTCTATTCGAAGCATGCCTCGGAGAGTTGAGGATTGTCATAAATTAAGAGGGGACTCATTATTAAAATTCCCCGGCAAAAATTAACCTAATTGTTTTTGAAACTTTGATCATTTGATATACCTACCTACATAAACCCTTTTTAACCAAAAAGATATTAAAATATATTGATGTTTATAGTGAGTTTGTTGTATTTTCAGTGTCGCACAGTATATTAATATTATTGTCACTAGTTTGCGCGCCTGAACGATACACGTGAGGGTGTGTCTCGAAGTCGAAAGGTAATATTCAAGTCAGGATTTCCTTTACCTACGTACGTATCTCTGTCAGCCAAAACAAACTCGAATGACACACCTAGCAAGAATGTGTGAATGCTAGACATTGAAATTGAATCGAACAATTTATTTATCATCTTAAGTTATAAGCATTTAATAATGCTCATTCATCAAGAAAACCTTGCATCATTTTAATAACGATTTGTGCTTTACATTATTTTCTAACAGGAAGTCATTACCTTTTTTGGTACAGTTATATTATGAATATCCAGTATTTGGTAACAAAATAACAGGACATGAAGAATGATGAATATTGGATCATGTCTTAGAAAAAGAATTTGATTTGTCAGTATCTATCTATCTATCTATCTATGATCTATAATGTTGTCTCAAATTCGGAAGATAATTTAATTTGAATGAAAACTAACATTTTCATTCTAGAATTCTCAACATCTTTTCTACTAAACCTTACTTGAATATAATATAAAACAACAGTTGCAACTTAATAGAGACATATCAGAATATATAGATTCGATGACTAGAGTTCTAATAATCTAATAATGCCGATACCAACTACTGTCAGGGCCAATACCCATTGGATTACGTGAGGCTATATGTGCCCTATAAGTGTTTATAGCCTAATTATTTCATTTGAACAAATATTCTAAAATCACCACCAAATGTAATATTATAGTAACAATAAATAATAATGTTTTCCAAAAAATTATTGTCATTTAATCTGGATGCTAAAATTCTAGCTATATAAAACGTTGACGTCGTTTTCAAACAGGCCGTTCAAATAGCAACTTTTGAGTTCCTAGTGAATATTATAAATGCGAATGTGAGTTTGTTTGTTTATTTGTTACACTTTCAAGCCTTAACTACTCAACCGGTCATCATTAAATTTTGCATACGCGTTGTCAAGGGTACAGAAAACGACATAGGGTCCCTTACATCCAGAAATTCAAATCTTAAAGGGGTGAAAAAGGGGTAAGTTTTTATAGAGAATAATATTAAATGGACATTTCAAATTGTAACTTCGTGTGAGTACTCCAAAAAACAAATAAGCAAATATGTATTTCATGATTTTCCGATAATCATCTCCTGAGGGGTGGAATGGGGTAAATAAATTTGAAAGTCGATATGGGTGCGTTATTGAGTTTTTTGGGACGTTGATTGTGAGAATGGCATTTATTTTCAAGTTCTACATGAAGGACATGGCAAAATTAAAAACCGTTTAATGAAAAACGGAGTTCCAGAGTCTATTATGGGAAACATTAATAAAAACACTTTTCAATTCAAACCTTCGTTAATGTACTGTAATTTATATTATTATTATATATTTTTGATAAAAAACTCTTACATATTTATTAAAAGTTTTAGCCCCTTCTAATATCTAACACTAAGAAATGAGGAATAAATACAAAAACTAGTACCGACCCTATTAAAAATGGCATTGAAAAATGCAAAATGATGATTTTTTTCCTATTGGTAGAACTGGTAATTCTGACGTTGGGCAAGATAATATGAGATATGATGTATAATTTATAAGTATGTTGGCACCTTCTTCAAAATTCCCAATACCAATAGAATAAATATTATTTAGTATTTTTCAGTTCCCCATTCAACAAATTCGGCCCTAGTTTCTGATAAGAAGTTATTTGATCCAATCAAGCCGATTGAATCTGAAGTGAACGAATCAGCTGACTGATCCCTTAAATTAAATTTATCCAGGGTTTTTCACAGCATTTTGTTTAAAATCTCATATCGCTTTGCAAGAAATTTAAGAAATCTAACTGTTATTACTGATACTTTTTAATTGATGCAAAAACCACGAGAAGATTATTCATATTGAAAATTTTGCCATAGGTCGATATTATTTTTAACTAAGTACAAATAATTATTTGTAATTATTACATAAGTATGTTCATTTCGATAGTTTTCAATATTTCATTTATATTATTTCCTTTTTTCTAGCAATGTAATATCAGAAGACAACGACAATTCAAGTAGAGCATATAATTCTAAAATATACATAGCAAAGTACTCACTGTTAAAAAATATAGACTGAAGTTAAAAAAAGGATATAAATTAAATCAATGAAAAATTACTTACTTGAATTGATCATGATCAATAAGTAGAGAGTTGCCCTGACGTGCTGTATCATGTTGATCGTCTCCGCGAATTCCACCTTTCACGTTAACAAAAAAATAATAAAAACACCACAAATAAAAAAGAGATCTCGACCAGCCTCAGACTAGGTGATTAAGGTGCAAAGAGTGGGCCGCAAGGCTCGTATTTGGGGCCCTTTGGAATGTTGTGCAGGTAGGTAGACACCGAGCTTAGAGAACCACACACAGACACGATGCAGGTGACGGTAGTACCCCAGACTGGTCTCGTGGTGCGTTTTTTGGTACCACCGAGCTAAGGCTCTCGATTGAATGAAATGAACCTACGTCGCTCGCGGCCACTAACTTATGAATGAGTGAAGTCGTAGTGCTGTTGTAGTCGTATCTGGATGCCTGATGGCTACATAACAAGAACCATGAGATGCAGGGCCGGCTTTTATCCCAACTGCATTGCAAAAAAACATGTTCGACAAATTTGACACGCTAACACCTTTTATCTCCAAAAGTCGTTATGATTGCATTGAATTCCCTTCCATGTGTACTGTAATGGGATGTGATGTTGTTTGCAAACAATGGACCATAAACTTTTGTGACACCTCCCACAAGATGGTTGCAATTATCACACGACCGTATTCTATGAATCTACAAAATTATACTCTATAGGTAAATTTTACATATAAAGATCCTAGAAAAAAAGTATTTATCGACACAATCTTCTTTTATTTTTAATCTTTCAAACTTTTTATTATATAATTTAACAAGCAGTTCCCGTACACAAGGTGTCCCATATCTTTATGTTCAACTTTTGGGAGAGCAAAGTGAAAACTAATACATTTTCTGGAGCGCAAAATACGGAAAAACTACTTCACCTGTTACAGGCACAGGCCTGGCCTTCAACAAGGAGGTGGACATATTTGAAAAATATAACTGACTGGCTTCTTTGTAAATAAAAACACTTTTCATTTACTTTACTAATTTAATTTAATTATTTTCTTCAAATAATATTCAGAGGCGAGAAATAAAAATGAATATACGCAGGTTTTGGGTTCTTTTGCTTGAAAATAAGTGTACTTTACGTATTTAAATCGTAAATTTCGTTGGTGAACACTGTTTTGTTCTCTGGAACGTCCTCAAAGGTACGAGTAAATTCGTAGGTATAATTGTTTTCAAGAGGGTGTCTGATTGTAAAGATTTTTTGTTTGAATAATATCGACAACCAAAAGTTTGCTCAAATGCATTGTTTCGTAAAGAACAAATTTAACCAACATTTTCTCATGTCCGGCCCTGCTTTGGTGGTATGGGGGCGTTCCTTTTACTCAAGGGATATTTACTATATACCTTCTACTCCTTACTCATTCTCATTACTATATATACGTTTAGTGAGTGTGAGTTAGAGAAAAAAATCATACCCAATACCAAGCATTTCACGGATAAGTGGGGATGAATAGGATTTTGAAAATTATTGTACAGCGGCAGCAGAGGGAGAACAGCGGGACATCCATCTCCACTTCCGAATTATTTCAAACAACAATAACAATATCTCTGAACATTCTGAAATGTATTTACAAGCCATTTGTCATTGAAGATCACTTTGACCGAAAAATACCTTTGCTAATCTTCAAGTGAACGATTTATCCCTGTTCCTATTTTGCCCTTATTGGAAAATAGGTAGATGGGATTACAATTTTGGTCGTCATATCTTAAATCTCTTTCGATAATAATCGATGTTTTTTCTTTGTACAAAATTTCCAAGGAGTATTTATTATTCATCATGGGATTTTAGGAAATATTTGACAATTCCAATACGGAGTACACAATAATTATTTTTCCATATATTATGAAATGACTATCTATAATTTGTACCATTGACCTTATTAATTTCTTTAAAATTATTCTACCGATATTATAACAAAAATAATCAGTAGTTACATGTAAATTTAATCGAGTGGCAATTAAAATTTTCTACTATAAAACACACTACCTATATAGACAGGAATTCCCAGGGCGAGGCAATGTACCTATATTTATTTATAGGAACGCGACGGTTTGCTAGTCTCCATTGATATCAAAGGCTGAAGATAATTATCCAATGCATTCAGAAGTGACTTGACTTTTTTTTCTTTCATGAATAAACGAATGACTACTACTTCCGTTGGAATTCTGCTCTTCGAAAATTTGTCATACACCTGTATCTATTGAGATTATTAATAATTTTAACTCTTCTATCATATTTGGAGATATGTTTTCAATAATTTACTTCTTTACAGTAATTAGAATTGTACGAAAAACTAAACGATATAAAACAAATCAGTTACAGATAGATAAACGACTTCTAGAATAAATATTATTTTGCATATTTCATCATAAATATAAGAGTCGTTCGTTCCTATCTGTAAAAAAGCACATAATCGAATTGTATACCTCCTTCGTTGGGGAGTCGGTTAGTTATTTCATATTTTTGTGGTACAAAATACGCATACCTACTTTCAATAATTATTACTTAACTACACTGATTTACAGATTTTTCCAAAAGTCTCCTTTCAAGAGTTCTAACATGGACTACGTTAATTTTTTACCGACTTTCCATACGGAGGAGGCACAAAATTCGACTGTTTGTCTTCATGTTTTTTTATGTCTGTTCGCGCTTTTTACATGGTAAACGTGTTCCGATTTTCGTGATTCTTATTTCATTTAAAAGAGCACTAATGAGAATTGGTGCCTTATAAGTACAACTGCACAACTTCAAATGACCAGTACCAATAGAATTAATATTATTTTGTATTTTTGAATGCAGCAACTGAAAAACAATAAAGTCTTGATGTATTATCAGAAATTTGTCTTTATGCTGTCAGATTAAAAAAAATCTGTAAATTATTATTAGAAACAAATATTTCTGAAATATCTATATCCTCGTAATACATTTTTTGTGGATAAATTTTCCGGTATGTGTATAAGAGGATATATCTGGTAACGAACATCTGTGGTACCGTACGAGCAAGTCTCAACTTGAAAATAAGTTATATTATCTTTTGTATTTAACACTACTCACATCAGACACAATAGTATCTTTATATAAGCATTAGTGCGTGTGAAAAAGTGCACAATAAGATAAAAAATACGATATATTCCGTTTAATAATTTAAACATATACCTACAGATTGATAATGTTTGTTATATATGTATACAGTGACTCCCAGAAGTAAATTATATAGGTAAATTCATTTAAAATTTAGCGACATGATTTTTTGATGAACGGTCGGTCGGATTGGTCGACTTTTATTTTATAATGTTTTTTAATGGTAAATTCGTCTATATAAAAATTAGTTACGGCCATCAACTTAATTTTTTCAAACGAGAACACCTATTTTTGAACGACGAACCCTAACATAAGAAGTATACCTACAATTCGACTGTCTACTTTTTTTGGTTCGTGCGCGTTGTATATAGTAAACGTACTCCGATTTCGATGATTGATTCATTTGAAAGAGGAGACTTGAGAAATGGTCCAATATTCGTAAAAACTCAAGTCCGAAATCTCCTTCCCTTCAAAAAACATACTCGAAGGGGGTGAAGGGGGAAATTTTTCTTCAAAATCGAAAATCTGAGGCGGCAGAATTAATGATAGGACAATATCCGGAAACGTTTAAATGGAACATTTTTTCCAAATGTGTTACGGTTTTCGAGTTACAGCGATGTTAAAATCTCAAATATGTGTATTTTCGCGAATTCGAATTTATACGCTACAATGCTAGCACATTTTATATATTAGGAATATCAAAATTGCATGTTTGAATGATTTATTATTCAAATTCTGTTTCTTGATTAATATTTTTTATCATAAAACCTTTATTACGTACTTTGAAATTGTCCTGTCATTCAAAATTATATTCTATTATATAGATGAACTAGTCAACGATCATGGATTTGATCAAGCGTCAAATTCAGCCTAATAAATGTTGATTAGATTGCAGTTTTTTTGATATGCCTTTTGTTACGTTAATTCAATTTCATCCCCCATGCGTCAACATTTCACATGGGAGGAGTAACCCCTTTTATGGACTAATACCGACAGGATTAGATGGACGTACAAGCTTACAGATTGTCTAGATTTAGATCTGATGAAAAAGTCTGCCCCCCCATTCCATTGCATATAATATAATGCTTTTCTATAGCTTCTACATAATACTCAATAGGGTATAAACCAAGTTCCTCAAAATGGATCCTATAATTTGTGCATTTGTGAGTAAATGGAAAACTTTACATACATTCAGTGATTTCAAAATAATTTGGAATAATGTCCAATTTAAATGTTGCTGGAAATTAAGTTCTCTCTCATTCTACCAGATAAAAAATTTCAATTCTCAAAAAAGTCCCCTCCACCCCGTTTAAGGTTATTTTTTTAGTTAAAGACATACTGGATCTTCCAAAAAAATATGGACCAATGTCAAGATGCAAAACGCGCGTACATAATAAAAAAGAAAAAAATACAGATGAAATTTATACTTTCTGCGTTTTGCCAAGTCGGTCAAAAAGTAATTAAATATCAGATCTAGTTCACTTGGAGGTAATTTGGACAAAAATTCACCACAGTACAATTTCGGACCCGTAGCAAAAACTTCATTTGAAGAAAACATAAAAAAGCAGACAGTCGAATTGTACACCTCCTCCGTTTGGGTTCGTCGGTCAAAAATATAGTTTAGTAATGATATAAACCTTCAAAGAAATATCATTAAATCCAATTTTCAAATATAAATGATTTTGATCAACAGGATTTAAATAGGTAGGAATATCACCATGCCTACCAACGCTGAAAACAACTATTCGGTGACAAATACATCCCGCATTGGATCACATGATCGCTGGTAGGTGCAATATGATTTATTCATAATGTGGTTCAATGCGGGATGGGAATATTTGCTCAACGATCAACGGGTAGTTGTTTTCATCGTTGGTAGACACGGCCATAATATCAACTATTTAGTTACTGCAAATCAAAGTCATTCATGTTCCATATATAGATTCCTAGAGATCTTACCTTGTTTGCAAACAAAAGTTGATATCAATTCTATTACAACATGTTAATTATAAAGTCATACTGTATGAATGTTGTAGATGTAGTCAAAGCTTGGGAAAAAATTGTACATGCAGGAAGACCGATATAATTATTATTCCAGTAATTCTACACTATGTACATCGCTATAATATTTTCATGTGTACATTGCATTTTATGTTGGTCTTCACCTTATAGGCATGTAACAATCTAAAAAAAATCCGACTGCTCGTAGCTAGCGGATAGGTGAATTTCACGGTTTTTAATTTTCATTTTTTTTCGACCTACGATGGAGGTATACAATTTGACTGTTTGCTTTTTTTTGGTTCGTACGCGCGTTTTATATAGTAATCGTAATCTGATTTTGATGATTTTTGATTCATTTGAAAGAGGAAGCTTGAGAAATGGTTCTATATTCATAAAAACGCAAATCCGAAATCTGCTTCCCTCCGAAAACCACCCCCGAATGGGGTGGAGTGGGAAATTTTCTCGGAAATGGAAAATCTCAGGTGGTATAATTAAAGATAGGACAATATCCGGAAACGTTTAAATTGAATATTTTTTCAAAAGTATTACGAGATAGAGGCATGTTAAATTATCAAATACGTGTATTTTTGCTATGTGGAGAGGGCGATTTTTTTCGAAAATTTAAAATCTGTGGGTACTACATGAAAGACCTAATTATTTGTACCAACATTTTTGATGAACATTTTTTCCTTAGAGTTTTGGTTTTCGAGTTACAGCGTTGGTAAAATGGTAAGATCTAAAATACTTGTGCTTATTTCCGCAGCGATGTTTTGAGATCTCAATAACAACTACAAGCAAACAATATACGTGGACTACGTGGATAATAGGATAAGTATTTATTACTTACTATCTTCATTGTTATTTGTGAACGTTCAACGATTTTCGTGACTAATGGTATACTCAAAAGTGTAAAATAAATATAAAAAAAATTGGACCGACGTTATTTGTTGGTGCACTGAAAAACAAAAAATAATATTAATTCTATTAGTGCTGGTACTTGTGAAGTTGGTGCCAAAAGTTATCAATCTAACTGCAACTGCACAACTTCAAAAGTAACAGCACCAATACCTAGAATTAATATTATTTTTTACTTTTCAGTGCACCAACTAATAACGTCGGTCTATTTTTTTGTAAAAAATATTTATTCTATGACGTTTACGGAAAAATGTTTTAAAAAAATGTTGTAGAGAGAGATCGTATCTAGTAACAAAAAATATTTTTGATGAAATTTAATCAACGACTACTTTTTGATAATTTTTGAAAAGTTTCTTCGGCCGCCATTTTGCCACTTCTAGTCCGTTCATGCCCATTAACAATATCAGCCGAGACATTTGTGCGACTGATTTTTACATCATACATATTTGAATTTGGAATTTAGTTATAGATACTTTTATCGTTTTCAAAGCATACACTTTTTTGAGAATTTTACAAACACTGCTACCGCTCAAATTTGCTATTTATTGAAAATTTCAGTTTTTTACTGTCAACTCATGACATTTAGATTTTGATAATTCAGCTTTTATTCGACAAACGACTCCTTAGAAATGGACCCATAAAAGAAACATAGATCGAATATACAGATATTTTTAAAGGTCTATTTTTTGGTAAAAAATATTTATTTTACACTTTTGCGTTTAACATTAGTCATGAAAATAATTCAACGTAGACTAATACCAAAGAAGATAGTACTTTTCCTATAACCCATATATATCTTTGCTTATTCAGAGATCTCAAAACATCGCGGTGGGTAATAGACAAATTTTCTATTTTACCATTGCTATAACTCGAAAACCGTAGCACTTTTGGAGAAATGTTCAATTTACAACGTCTCTGGATAAATTCGGGAGCAGTTTTTAAAGGGAAGGAGATTTCGGGTTTGAATTTTATAAATATGGGACTATTTCTGAACTCTCTTCTTTCAAATGAATTAAAAATCATCAAAATCGGAGCACGTTTACTATGCAGAACGGACGAACAGCCGTACATAAAAAACAGACAACCGAATTGTATACCTCCCCATTTTTTGGAAGTCGGTCAGTAATGTTAATTCGATTGGAAATGATTATGTTGAAGTTGTGCTATTATAGCTACATAGAAGACTTTTGGAAATCTCAGAATAGGTAATTTTTTGGAGGGCTATCATTAGTTGGGTATATATACTGTTAATAATTTAATTGAAAATATATAATACCATAACCTACCTCATTCTTAATGCGGTATTATTCAATTGGAATGTTAATCCACGATGCTCGTAGGTACTCAAAATAATACTAGAATAACAGAACAAACTTGAAACATCAACAATAACAGAAAAAAACCTCAGTAACCAGTAAACCGGTAAGTCCTAAGTCATGAGAGCGGATAATTAGAGTTTTAAAAAAAAGTTGTTCATAATAAGTAAGACTGACATCGAGCTTTTGCTTAATGTAAAGAAGGAATTCAGTTCTTCGTATTTGGTATAATATAATACAATTCGCTCCAGATTGTTGCTTAAGCTCATTAGGCAATCTATTGAAATATTACATGGCATTACAAAAATTAGATTTTTTTCTACTTCATTATTTATTTCTGGTAGGGGAACTATGCCTATATACGGTTTGTCTCCCTGTGACTCTGTCACATACTGATGAGAGACAACATTTTGACATATATCTGGTAGACTAATGTTGTGTGTGAAAAATAATCTGACTAAGTATTATACTGTATAAAATTGATATCCTGTAGTTGACAGATTGAAAAAATTAAGCATTAAAAGAAATTTCAAAAACATTTATTAGAGATAAAGTATTTAAATACAATACAAATATTGATCTTGTAACTTTAGAAATGGTAAATAAATTAACAAAAGGATCAATTAAAACTATTTGCTACAAAGACACGATCACTGAATCTTTCTTCAGTACCTGGCATCCTTGGAAACTTTATCATAAACTTCAGGAAAAGCTTGATGACATTTCATATCAAATCTCAACTTGTCGTACAAACTGTGGTCGAACATCTTTCGGAATTCTTCTCTAGTTGTGAATGTATCTGCGTAGAGCATTTGGAATCTGGTAACAATAAGAACAGAATATTTTACTGTTTTTTTTTCGTTGCGCGATGCCCGTTGAATTCATGATTAGTCTAAAGCCGATATTAAATAATACCTGCGTTCTTATGACTGTTGCAAAAATATGTATTCAATTTTTACCGAACGAAAGAAGACGACAAAAGTGCTATGAAAAATTAAAAATAATGTTAATTGCACTGGTGCTGGTACTTTAGAAGTTGATAAAAAAGTCTTCCATCCATATATAATTGTACAACATCAAATTTACCAGTACCAATCGATCATGAAAAATATACAGGGTGTTTATCAAATATACGGCAAAAATTCAAGTGGTTATTCCCAGGACTATATTGTGCTTTGATTATTTTTGGAAAGCCGTTCTATTTCGATACATCAAGAGGGGCAAGGAAATTTTTCGACAATAATAATATTTTATAAGAATCACGTGTTAATTGTAAAGAACTGTTAAAAAATAACTACCTCCAGCTAGGATGCAAGAATCCATCCAGTCTTATTATCATTTTGTTTTTAAAAGATTTAATTAGGTACGCCACACTTTTATTTCAGGTAGATTACAAATATAAAAATTGGTTTTGTCTAACTTTTTTCTCGCGCAGTATCTTCCAAACAAAGCAACTCTTCAAAAATCATCAAAAGAAACAGTATTCTTTGAATAGTCCAGTAAATAAACTCTTGAATGTTTGCGTATGTTTAATAAATACCCTTTATAAATAACTTTTTACAAAAAATAGAACCAACTGTTTTAGTTTATGTACAATATAATACTTATTCAACAAAAATAATATTATTTTGATTTTTTTAGTGCATCAAATAATAAAGTCGGGCCTCGTTTTTGTGAGAAGTTAATTATCTCACATTTTTGAGTGTCAACAGAATCATTTGTTTTTTCGAAAATAAAAAAGGCACAAACTTGGAGACCGTTAAAGTTATTGAAGAATTTCTAATACAAAGATTCAGAAAATGATCTGTCATATAAAACAATGTAATGCCTTATCTGTTCTTCGAAGTTGGTAAAAAATAATATTCATTCTTTTGGTACTGGTATCATTGAAATTGTCAAGAGGTTTAAATAAAAAAAATAAAATTGCACAAATATGGCGGAAAATAAGACTTAAGGTCTCATGTGGCAGAAAAATCCAACAAAAAAATTGGGGAGATAAGGCCATGTGAAGGGGATGACAAAATATAAATATATTTTATTTTCGAAGAAGATTATGAAAACTAGAATAAAAAAACCAAACAATTTTTATTTGTCATAAAAAAGTGATTTATATCAGCTATTATGTAATAAGAAACAATGGTAAATGTAATTGAAAAATAATCAAATGAAAACATGAATGTGTCGTTAAATAAGGATGATATATTATCGTGAAATTTTGAAACCTTCGTAACAACAAGTGATTGCATCGATTGAATCATGTGATATTTGTATTATATACCTATCTCTTATGTTATTACCGTGCAAAATGTCTACGGCATAAATTCAATGGGATATAAAATAATAATAAAAAAAGGTCATTTATATTCATTGTTTGAAAGGAAATCTATAGATATATGATGGACAGTTACTGCTATAAAAATAAAAATTAATTATATTACGCTTTTCTATTACATGATCAAAGAAGCAATGCAATATATAATCACAAAGATGGCTACAATTTCGTATTGTTTTTTGAGTTTTTTTTTGTTCATACTCATACAGAACCGAAAGTGATTTTCTATTAGTTTTTTGTAAGTTTATGAATTCCTACTAACTTATTATTTTCGATGCAATAATTCAATTATCTAACCCACCAAACTTTAAAAGTTTTCAAAATTTCACGGAATACTATATTTATTTTAGAGTTGTAGCATTCCAAGTTCAGGTAGAGAAATATTTTTTTATACTTCATTATTAGAAAACCCAATTTTGAAACTGTTTAGAGGGCCGAAAATGTGTATTTTCTTACCAGAGGCTGCAAAACAATTTTCGTTTTGTCCTACTAGATGGCGCGCTTCAGTTACCTAATAATAAAATTTATACTTCTACAATCTATTATTTATTCAAGTGGTAAAAATATCAGAGAATAATATACTTATTTATCGTTATTTATATTTATGTGTTTATTTAGAAATTATATTGCTAATATTTTCGAGGCGGTATCGCAATGTTTCCAATAATATCAACTGTCTCCTGTCAATTGTCATATGTCTTAGAGCTTAAGCCGGCTGCACATTACGCGCTTCTTGCCAGCATTAAATAATCGCAAGTCAAAGAACACCAAGCATCTTTCTATTTGATAAAACCTTGATAAAACATTTAAAACATTAGATAATATAACACTGTCTAACGCTGACACAATGATGAGACTGATATACCATTCTCTGACCTTTCAGATGAAATAATAGATTTTCGAAAATTTTGCAGATGAAATGCTAGAATGTTTCAATGACCTTGAAAAACTTGACACATCAATAAAAAAACTACCCCAGCTGACCAATTCATGGGGCTAGCTGACCTTTTATGACCATTCCCTGCCTTTTCATACGATATAATTGGTTTTCTGAAATTCCATAGATGAAGTGCCAGCACTTCTATGATCGATCTATTGTTTACAATCACATCATTCAATCATCTAAAATCATTATCATATCTTTATCATGATTGACTTATTTTAAATCGATAGGTTATCAAGCTTTCGAAACAATCATTCAATAAATAAATTACCAAATTGACTATTTATGGTCTCATGTGATTCGACATAGTTTCTGGTTCAGTTTGTGTCAGTAGTAAGAAGGTAGTTATCGGTGGAACAGTTAAACGTACTCGTACAGTTGACGCCTTGACTTAGTACCTCTTTCATATTTTAGATAGACAAGAAAAAGTGAACTTCTAGGAGTGGATAAAACGTGCGAACAGTTTCGAGGATTGCTACAGAAAGAGCGAATCTTAAGGCACCAGGGTACATTATAAGTATGTAATACCTACAATTTTTCGACCATTCCACCCTTATCTCAGAAAATAGTGAGCTTGAATTTTGAACTGAACAGGCCTCCCCTTTACTGCCTGACAAGAAGGAATTATTTTAGGACATTTTCATGTAAGGAAAAATCCTTGAACTTGTCGGGCTTGAACCCACGACCTCACGGTTGGAAGTCGAACGTCCTACCCAATAGACCACTGGGGGCCTTCACCTTCAATCAAGTTAAAGTTAACAATAATTATGACCATAATTGGTCGACTTACCCATTAACACGTGAAACGAATTCTTCCGCTTTCCTCGTACTTTCTCTTGGCTTGAAGTCTGATACATGGGGCACACCGTAAACACCCACATCCACATACAGCTCATCGGAGTCAGATTGTGGATGTACCATACCTGGATTTGATGGCAAATTGAAAGGACACAACCATAATGGATAAATGTTGACTGTATCATGGAAGAGTTCAATACTATCTTTTAACGCCGATACTGGGATAAGCATATCCTGGATGCAGTGATTGTTTTCATAGAGTTTTTTAGTACTTGCGGTTTGTGTCAGCTTGAGCAAGGACACTTTTGGAGGCACCAGCCATCCAAATAGAAACCTAAAGAGTACATTGTTTCCAAACGGGATTATGTCCTGGAAAATGTGACAAAGTTAACGCTTCCTTTACATATTCTTGTTGTAATTTACCTGCAATTCCCAGAATATCGATCGTGTATGCCTGTGATAGTAATCTCTCAAGGGTATGAACTCTGTGCCAGTTTGATCTTTCTTCAGATATTCTTTAACGTGGAGGAAGAACCATGGCTTAAACCACAATCCGATTGCATTCAGCTGGAAATATATAATATATTATCGAAATACTCGCAATAACGTTCCCTCTGCATGTACCTTATCCAATTCTGCATTGTCTGTTTGTACACCTGTCATCAGAACAGCTTCATCTTTACTGTACATAATACCTTCGACAAATTCATTCTGTTTATCTTTAGAAATGGCCTCAAATCTATTAACAATATTTTCTACTCCCCTAACAGGTTCATAACTCAGTCGGACATATTTTCGGGCTGGTATTATTTTTATTTCTACAGCAGTTAAAATGCCCAATGTTCCATAAGACCATGGTATCGAGTAAAATAATTCCGCATTTTCATCTTCGGTACATTTAATAACACTACCATCGCAAAGTACCAATTCATATGAGACACATATATGCTGGAACAGTCCATGGATGTGTGAGGACGACTCAACACCGGTACCCATGACTAAACCGCCAATTGTCAGGTCATCCAGTTCAGGTTGCACTGGTAATGTCCATCCCATAGGATTCAGAGTTGCTGTCAATTGGCCCATAGTTACCAGAGGTTCAACTCGAACGATCTGATGAAATGCGATTATTGCTATTTAAATAATACTCATCGTCAAATGATTAATATTCACCTGTTTTTCGGTATTTACTTCCAAGATGTCAACCAAGCCGACGTTAATTTGGTACATGGACTTCTTGTAGCGAGGAAAACGAAAAGACATTGTCTGATAGCCGGGTCTTGCGGTGCACATCTTTTGTTTGCGACCATTTTTAATCCATGTTTGCACCTTATAATAATAACAATAAATACTCAATATTATTGTCACACCAGTACTCATGTTAGAGTCGAATAGAAAATTCAAATTTAATTAATTATACAACACTGGTTGTTAAAAGTTCTTAGTTTGGTCACTTGTGGAGTCCCTCAAGGTTCCATTTTGGGTGCATTATTGTTTAATGTCTGTATTAATGGATTGCTGCAACTCAACATGCCGGGTGTTATTATATCATTTGCGCATGACACAATCATTATGTGTAATGATAACCCTTGGGATGAAGAGACAGCTAATGTTAAGCAGTCATTAGAAATTATAAGAAAATGGTTTAATTATCACAGGGTGATTCTGAATATATCAAAATCGAGTATTTTAAATATAAGCTCTCTGTTACTGACAATACGTACATAAAGATGGTTGTAATAATTTGTAAACCCCGGTGTTACTCTAGATAAAAACTGGAATTGGAAGGAAAATATTTTTGGTGATGTTAAAATAATTTATGGGATTATTTGTTGGGGTTCAGCTTATTCAAATGCATTAGGTTCTGTAGCCAGTATACCAAAGCGTGCTATCAAAATTATGGCGTTTTATCAGAAGAAGTGTAATCAGAAACTAATGCTAAATATCAATCAAAAATATATTTTGTAAGCACTAATATATCATAATTATTGTATTATACTGGAACAGTGTACTTTTGCTCATGCTGTAGACATAAATCAAGAATAGTAAATAAAACTAAATTAAAAATTAAAACAGTTTATATCGATCTAAGCTTATCTATAGATTAAATAACTAAAAAACTAAACTTTACTAGAGAGATTATTAAACGATATATTAAAAAGATTTGATTTAATCTTTGGTTATAGTATAAAATGACTGTAATGTTAATTATTATATGATATGGTTCTGTATGTTTCTAGTTGTATTTATAGTTTTGTTGTATTTTTCTAAATTAGTATTGTATTAATTTGTAGAAATCGCTGATATTAAATTTGTTGATTTTAAATTCACATAATATAGTTCAGGTTTACACACAGATGCTACTTGCAAATCAGAAGGGCTTTGTAGGACTCATATAAAGTCAGATAATCTGTTAGCATTATATCTAATTTTTACGTATGATTTGTATGTTTCCCTGAATAAATTATTATTACTATTATTAAAAATAAATAAATAAATTTATCAAAATTGATTTGTTCTATCAAATGAAGGCCTTATAATTCCGTTTCATTCTACTAGCAATGTGGTGATTAGGTTTTCATCAAACTCTTTGAAGCAGTTTTTTGTCAACGATTTTCGATTTGGAGCTTTTAGAGGAGAAATCTATGAAACATTGTTACATATTTAATGAATGTTTTGTGTGATCTGTTGCTATTGAAAAATCTGTCATTTTTGGATTGAACTGCTGCTCGAACACCCTTATTTGTTTTATCGATTTCGTAATTTTCGGATTAGGTGCCAAATATCTTTTATCTAGGTACCTATATAATAGGTACTTTTATCTCTGGCAAAACATCATCAAAACTAAAGAATAAATACATATATGTATATCTCAGTGCATCATTTAATAAAATTAATCCTAATTTTTATAAAAAGTTAAATTTTCCAAAAAATTACATATTAAGGATGTTCGAGCAGCAGTTCAAACCGAACTCTAACTGTCAAAAGCATGCGCATTTGAATTTTGAGAAGACGGAAATTGAAATGCGCATGCCTCACTTTGGTAACAACAGTTTGAAACAGATCCAAGCTGCTGCTCGAACACTCTTATTATCAATAGCCTGAGGAGAATGGATCCCAACAGACAAATAATGCAGTTCTTACCTGTTTCTGTACATATTTAACCCGGCTGTCGTGCTGTTTCGGCGCACTACTAAGCTTGAAGACAAGCCAATTTCGCAAATACCAATACAAGTTATACACAAACGAAGCTGGCAAGAGGAATACACAAACGAACAACCATCTATGTTGTGTTAAAACGTATTCCAGAAAACTGATATCATTGTTTGCTACCATAATTATTGCTAAATTGCTGACTACAACTATTGGGAAACCTTGAACCTGATAAACTTGAACACACCGAGCGGTGCTCCAAAGCAAACTAAAATAAATAGTTGAGAGGAATTTTTATAAGCACAGCAGAGAACATCACTATGGTATCATATCATAGAGTTGAATTTAATGTATTCATTTATTCTGATCAATAAAATATAACTCCAACCTTATCATGTTAAAAGATACAGAATAATCGGTCGTTTGAACTGGGAAAAATAATTGAGCTACTTGACAATAAAATTACCAGTGGTGGCTCATGCACTGGGCCTTTACAACAAAAACGTTGCATGGTAAATTTATTGACAGTTTGTCTTTTGGTATAGGTAATTAACATTGGCTCCGCAAATTTACTATTCAACTACGTGTTGACGAACCAGGTTCATGAACATGTTGAAATGTGTATGAGGCCCATAACACAAAGGCTATGTAATGGATTTCGACCAAATTAAGTGTGAAAAACCTTAGGCATCAATCCGATTATCAACTAGATATCTTAACCAGTTCCCGAGGAAAAGTGTTTGTAACATAGTTAATCAGAGCAGCGGATAAAGACATCCGGTTTCCGTATTTGATTACCCTACGAAGTTGTTTCGCGCAAATAATGTCAACCCCCCCGCATTAAGGCAGCGTGAATAGTATGTCCTTAGAGACATATCGATAGTCCGGGGTCCATACCTTGAACTGTAAGTCCCCTTGTCAGTAGCAGGGTCCGCTCTAGGGGCGGACAATCCGGACATTTGTCCGGGGCGCCAAATCTAAGGGGCGCAATTTTTTTCTGATTGTGACAAAATATTGATAGGTTAAATACCCAATTAATCGAAATTTATACTTGTGGATTTGATTCTCTCGCTCCGCGAATATTAACATGCAACTTACCATTCCGTATTTACTATTTTTGCCTAAATGCTAGAAAACGAGCGGCACTCGGCACTTAACGTACACTATGTTGTGTACCGCATACAAGAACGAACAGGGCGCTGTGTGAACTTGTTTGAGAAAGGAATAGGAAAGAATTGACTTGTTTATTACCTATAATTATAAAAGGCCTGTTTCATTACTCGAAAGCATAAGTCGGTGGTAATAAGTGCAAGTTTATATTACGTTGAAGCTGTTTGAGTTTATAGAAAAATATTTGGCAATTTTCTAAATCTGTGTGTTAATTTCTAAAGTTATGTACATTTGTAAATTTTAAGCAGTTTGGTTAAATGATATCAAATAAAATTAATTTCAGGTCTTTGTTAATTCTAGGATGTTTTAGTAGCACTGCTATAAATTATTCATTTAGTTTTGTGTTGAATGAAACTTCGCCAAATTGTGTGATACTTGTAGTCTTAGCATTTTTTATGGAGGCTAAGTTTCAAATTTTATGATCATTATTTAACAGTTTATTTTGTTTTATTTGCTTGGAATGTGCGAAAGAAAGAAAAAAGCTATCAGGTTTCCAGAACAAAAGACGAAGGCTTGAAAAGGAAGCCGAGAGGCAGAAACAAGCTGGCGCAATAAAAATATACATTATACAGTATACTTCTTCTATTACTGAAACAAATAACGACTCAGATTGCCCAACATCGAATCCGGGAATAAAAAGAAACACAGAATTGCCGGAGTGTAATGATCACCCAGCGGACATATCTGAACCAACTACACTGACACCAAATAAAACCACTTTGAAAATTAACCCCAACCTGTCACCTACAGAAAACGCTCTACAACCTTTAAGTTGTCAAGCAATTTAGGAGGTGCCGAAAGAAGTTTTTGGTAAAGCAAGGTCCTCCTTAGCCGTTGTATAATTACAAATTTCCATCCGATGTTGTGCAATAATAAAAACATTATTAGAGTACCTTTTATTTTAATTGTTTTGTATTTCTTTAATGCTAATCATGTTACATGTTTCTTTGTAAATATAAGTTTCTAAGGGGCGGCAATTTGTATTTTTGTCCGGGGCGCCGTAAACGCTGGAGAGGGCGCTGTCAGTAGCAACGCCGTGAAGGCAGTGAGGGTATGTTCCGTAGTGGACATACTAAAGGGCTGACGAGCACAATGTCTTCCTTACGTTGCTACTTGGGTTAAGGGTCAGAAAATAATGAGCAATTTTTCACGAAGAAATTTCAACCTTTCGGAATTAGATGCCTTTTAGACCAGTGTCAATGATACAGCACTGACCCTTAGACCATCCCTTCGATCTGATATAATAGATAAGACTTCGATGAAATGTCGAGTCTAGATTAACATAAATTTTCTCTACCTTGAATTAAATGTGTTAGTTTTTTTATTGTTGTTTTCGTTTGTAGAATTGTACAAACTCTTGAAGGAAAATAAATACATACCTATCTTAATTATTGTTAGATTTTATTAAAAAAAATAGTTTTGATTTTTTATTTCATATAAGGTTCCTACGTATCATATATATTTGAAAGACATTTTTGAAGAATATTTTTCAATGTCTCTTTTCTGTCAACACAAAATTTAATGATATCACGTGATTCGTTTTTTTGCCTCATGCAGCTTGCACCATAAAACACATTCATCTTCAAACCCGACTCTGATAAACTCTACCGTAAAATATTGGCTTTAAATAAAATTGATGGACGATATTATCTGTGAGGTCATTGTATGAATTTTAGCACTCGTTCAGTTTAGGTAAAATACACGTTTATCTATATATTCAATATTCTCTTATTTTATAGCAGTTTCCAGATAACGTTACGAACTTTATTCCTTTTTTTTAATCGTTTCAAGAGATAAATTCCCTTAACTACATCTTTTCCTATGACTCTCATCACAAAATGAAAAGTTATATCAACCACTTGACGTCTTAATTGTTTTCCATATCAGCGTAATTTACTTTTGAAAATAATTATTTATTTATTTATTCTTTTGGAATACTACGCCCCTGGTAATAGACCTACTGATAATAAAACTTTTGCATATATAAAAGACACAATTACACATAATATGCCGAACTAACTACTTTTTTGAAAGCAACTAACTTTCATTGATAGAAATAAGCGGGTGCTCAGAAGTATAAATACATATCAATTTTTATTGTGATACTTAAGTATCATCTAAAGGTGCTTAAATTTTTGAATGCCTGAGATCCAAAAGATAAAAAAAACAGAAGTTTTCATTTTGAGATTAGCTGTATGACTAGTTGCATAAACATGATGACTTTATTATCTGTGCTGACGGTAGTCGGAAGAGAGGTGAGGGAAAGGACACTATCTGTCTGGGTCATCTGGGTACAGCTTACAGCAGAAGCAGAGATCTTTTATGTTACACAATGATTTTTCGACAATTCTTCAATATTGATTCTTGATATTAAACAATATTGGTGGAAAAACATCTCTAAATTTATCAGCAATCATTTATAAGTACTTTCAACTTATAAACGGCTGTAATATTCATATAATCAATATTTGTCAATAAGTAACTGTAGATTTCATAAGTTTATTTTCTCCAAAGATAAATAAATTTAAGATAAGCATTGTTGCACATTACATTAATTTTAAAATAAATCTAAGAGCGATGTTATGAAAATTCGTGCTCAAGATTCTGCCTATTCAGAATAGCATATTTTCAATAATACAGGCAGGAAATCCAAGAATTTTGGAAAATTGTGAATAATCATATAAGATCACCGACATTTTGTCATAGGGTGGACTCTTTCACGTTATATGTATGATGAATTTTGCATCAGAGATTGGTTATCCAATGCCTATACTAAGTGATAAATTTAATAAGAGAACATGTAGAACCGATATGAAGTGACCCATAAAATGGTTTATTTATAGTGTAAATTCATGTTTCGATGCGATAAAAAACCTTTGCATACGCTCAGTAAAGGCTAAGTAATTATATTGATATAAATTTTGTTATGTTGTTATGCATAAGAATGTTGCTTTAAATGTTTTCCCTTTAATTACCTGCAAAAGATTTCTTTATTATTTTGTCCTTACTGTTTTTTTACTTACCAGTATTCGTTATAAAGTTGGTTCCTCGGCCCCCGTTTCCTTTTATCTGAGGGGTCTTTCCGTCGTAGTCCACGAGTCCTCTTAGTTCCGCATTTGGATGTTCCTCGGCTCTTTCGATCACTTTCGCCGCTCTTATCTTAATTACATCCAGTATTGGCGTCCAATTCTGAGTCTTCATATATTGCCCGATTTCTAACTAGTCTTGGAGCGTCCAACGCTGCCCTCACCGATAAATTTTCTTGAGATTGAATCTTCTTCCTATTTGTTTTTGTGGTACAACCCCATACCACGCTAGCATACGTCATCATAGGTAGCAGTACCCCTTTGATGATCCTCAATTTTATCTCTAGTGAAAATGTGCTGCGTCTTCCTATGAGCGTTGCTAGTACCTTCTTTGCCCCTTTCACTTTCCCTATCTGGATCTTTACGTGCTCGTTCCATCCCAGTCTTCTATTTAGTGTTACCCCAAGGTATTTCACCTTCTCGGACCAACTAAGAGGATACCCTTCCATCTTGACCTTATTCTCGAGCATTTCCAGCATGGAAAAATATAGTAAGGACGGCTAACACGAGTAGTGGGAGTAGCAGCACACATGGTATGTCATTTAGGTGTGTTGCGCAAAATCACGCAGTGCATCCTTATGTAGTATGGGCAAAGGAAGCTATATACAACAATAGACACTCAGTGGAATTCTGCGCAACACCCCAAATTGACAACTTTTCACAGGACGTTATTTCAGCCACTGCTGCTTATAGAACAGGATAAAGAGTTAGCCATCCTCCCTTTATATATTCGTGATTTTCATTCACTCACCTGCTCGCTTTTATGTTTTCAAACGAGGTTACATACTTAAAGTCGAATTGTATACCTACTTCTTTTAAGTCGGTCGAAAAAACAATAAAACACATGAGTAATCAAATCAATATTCAAAGAATGATAAGCATGAACATTAAGTTGTTCAACTTAAGACAAACGTACCTACTCAATAAGAATTAATAGCTTAATGTGGATAACTTCTCCAGAAATTAGGTCACATAATGTGAAATTCCCTTATTCCAGAGATAACAATGCCACCTAGACTAGCTATTGAGAAGTGACGAGGGTGAAATGAAAATTTATCCTCATCCACTTACTTCAAATCAAATGAACTATCAGTAGGTATATATGCACCACATTTTACCAAATTAAGCTATGTCTTCACAATAAAGAATATATCTATCTATATAAGGGTTCCATACCTACATAGATACATTCATATCGGTTCTAGGTCGATCATTTGCCCCATTAAAATAACTTTTCAATAAAAATACATCGGTATTCCAGCTCCCACTATATCATAAAACATCGACTAGGTGTGAGTTTGATAACATGTGCGCTAAGTTCGTATCTTCTGGAATAGACTAATAGATTGAGAATCAATAGTATGACAATTGAGGGGATTTCGACTTTACGGTCAACCTAGGTAATGTAGAGACTGTCTCTGGAGAAAATATCACTTGTCACCAGTACCTAGATCTATGTTCAATAATATACATTTTCCAACAGTAGATATGGGTGAACAATAGCCCCTGAACATTGTACCTATTAACGTATTTTACCATTGCTGTTAGAAGAACAATACCATCAAAACCCAATGGAATAGTCATCGCTGTTTATTTTTAGGCACTATAGAGGACAGTGTTAGGTGCTCTTCATCTTGATCCAGAGAATTCTTATTCCAAAAATACTGATGGTATGAAGACGATGTTGCTGATGTTTATGAAAATAAGTATCTGCCAGTAAATTTTTTTTTCTATTAGAAATTCTAACAAATCATTAGCAATTTTATTATTATTATTAAGTTCTGAAAGCTGAACTTCTCTTTTCTTTGCAACTTCTGTTTCCAAATTAGGTTTTCATCTTCTATACATATAGGTATATCTACGTAATTCAACGCTACCTTTTCTGCAACTTTTATTTCCTTTCATTTTGACCGACTTCAAAAAAAGGAGAAGGTATACAATTCGGTTGTATGTTTGCTTTTGTTTACGGCTGTTCGCGCATTTTGCATAGTAGACGTACTTCGATTTAGATGATTTTTATTTCATTTGAAAGAATAGAGTTAAGAAATGGTGCCATACTTGGAAAAACTCAAATCCGAAATCTTCTTCCCTCCTAAAACCGCCTCCAAAGGGGGTGGAGGGGGCAATTTTTCTCGAAAATTGAAACTTCGAGATGGCAGAATTAAAGAAAATTCCATATCCGGAAACGGACATTTTTTAAAATAATCATAGGTTTCCGCGTTACAGTCTGAAATATGTGTTTAAGCTAGGTATGTGGAAGGGGCAAATTTTTCCGAGAATCGAAAATTTGAGATTTGAAAAATAGAAAGGGGACCGTATCCGGAAACGTTTAAATTGAACTTTTTTTCAAAAGAGTTACAGTTTCCGAGTTTCCCAATGGTAAAGTCTGAAATATGTGATATGCGTATTTCAGCTATGTGGCAGAGCAATTTTTTTTCGAAAATTGAAAATATGAGACGGCCAAATTAAAGAAATGATTATATTAAATTGAGTTACGGTTTTCGAGTTACAGCTGTCAGAAATTTGTATATTCGCGCCGCAATGTTTTGAGATCTTTTGGGTATTAGTGAACGTTCAACAATTTTCATGACTAATGTTACACTTAAAAATGTGAAATTAATATTTTTTACAAAATATTGGACCAACTTTATTAGTTGTTGCACTGAAAAATAAGAAATAATATTAATTCTATTGGTGCTGGTAATTTTGAAGTTGTTCCATTGTAGTTTGTCGTTGTAGGCACCAACTCCAAAAGAACCAGCACCAATAGAATTAATATTATTTCGTATTTTTCAGTCCAAAGTCGGTCCATTTTTTGTAAAAAATATTTATTTCTTTTACGTAGTACCTAGTACCTAAAATAGCACAAGTTGTCACATTTTATAAGCAACACTGAATATTGAGTAACATTTTAATTTGCTTAGTAGAAAAAAATTAAACGCATTTTTGGCTGGGTAGTGACTCAATATCTGCCCGGATACCGGATGATAAAAATGGCAATATCCTAAAATCAACTGCAATACATTTTTTTAAATAAAAACTGATTCTAATATCCAACAGCTGGATATAAAGCCACTGGATATCCGGAAATCCTACCTAGCAGCCCGCCGGATATCCGTTATCTGGTAAAACAACTATCCGTTTCATCCCAAAAATGCACTTTAACAATTACCTTACCAATTTAATCCACTCGGTTACAATGTCAAAAGTTTCGGATAATCATGGAAAGATTAAAACAAAAACGGTGTGAAAAGGTTTAATTAGAACTGTTACAATAGCACAAGCAAAAAGTTGAGCTAGAATGGAGAGCAGTAAATTCTCCTTTTCAGTTTCAGGTGGTCGGAAGTGAAAATGGTGATATAAAAGCGTTGACCTATGACCTCATAGGAAGTGCAGCATTATTACACGCTGAATTTAAACACAAACTCCCTCAGGGTTCGGTTTTTTTTGCTGTTTGTATAATTTTGGGACTATTCCTTTAGAATCTCCCTAGATATATATGTAAATATATATATATATCTACATTTTATGTATTAACAATTTATTTATGATCCGGAAGCAGTAAATAATTACTTACTTACTAATCGCCCGATCATTCCATGAAACAAGTTACTCTACCTACTTAGTCGATAAGAAATTCACAAATGTCCCATATTTTGGACTTACACAAACTATTACGTCAGATTGCATGTTCTATATATATACTTTTACATTAATATATATTTAATGATAGAATAGGCTGACATTTAGATTACTGTGTCTGCATAACATGCAATGCGATGTATTTTGCCAATAAGGGTTTGTAGAATTCTATTAAATTTATCGAAAATTTGTTGCCGGTCAA
The DNA here is from genome assembly GCA_958507055.1 of Crioceris asparagi. Taxonomy (NCBI): domain Eukaryota; kingdom Metazoa; phylum Arthropoda; class Insecta; order Coleoptera; family Chrysomelidae; genus Crioceris; species Crioceris asparagi. The sequence continues at coordinate 14,354,521 of OY293833.1, read as the reverse complement.
CAATTATTGCGTTCGCCATTTTGATACTCTCTATAATTGTTTAATTTTTATTCTTGCCTAGCCATCAGTTGAAATAACTAATGACATTTGTAATTGATGGCTATGAATTCATTCTTGTTTGTGATCAATTTATTCCAAATTTACGACTTTTGCCCTGACGAACAGAATAAACATTCTCGAAAGCTCGGCAACCTCAAGAATCATCTGTTCTATTATATAAACATATAATAATAAAAAAATCGCTTCAGTATTTGTGTGGATCAGCGCAGGCTTTTTGAGTTGGTGTAGTCCAGCTTGCTCATTCATCAGAAGATGAAGTCATTTTTTATCCTGAATATCTAGTCACCAAATTCATCACTGAGTCGCAACAATGCTTCTTCTATTTGCTGATGTTAAATTGATAACAGCGAGTATTTCAATGAGCCGCTCGATGTTGAATCAACGTGTATAATCTAATAGGAAAGGATGGCTAAGAGATTCTTCCCTTTCCATTTGATGCAATATCCTGTCTGGTGGTGTCTGGAATGAATATGGAGACGTGAAGATAATATGCTTAATACCAAGTGGATATGTGGCGCCATAGTTGCGTAACCGTAATGTTTGGTTGTTGGAAAAAAGAGCAGGAATGCTAGCGCAAGAAGGAAAGTGGCGCATATCCAGAGAGCCTGCGCCTGGATATTGATTGGGAGCTGCGTTCAACGCTGGCATAATATGGAATATAGCAAAGGTGGGGCTCCGGCTGTGTTACACGATCGGTGGTGGACTGACCCTCTCTCCTTGTCACACTGACTAGACAACGTTGGGTCTGTGAAGTAGTGTCCCCCACTATTGAATAATAGTCCGCTATCCTAGAGTAGAGACACTTCCGCGATTTGCGCCTATATCAAGTGTATGGCTTCCAGGCCTCAATTCAGAAAAGTCCCCGTGTCCAACTAATAGAACTCATGATTGGCTCTTTCTGGAATCTGTGCCGTGCTTGCCCTTCGATGCCTGTCGATAAGGTAAATTTCCATCAATTAACAAAACACCTGTGTCAATAACCTGCACAACCTTATGCCTTCTGCGAACATTATCAACTTATGTGAATATCTTCCAGTCGCCAGACTTAAATTGCTTTTTCGTCAATATGCTACCTACCACGTATCATATGATTGAAGTTGCGTAACTGTTTACCGGTTAACCTATAAACTCAGAAAACGGATTACATGCGAGCTTTACTTGCAGATTCTCCATGCCAATTGCAGGTGGTCGCTCAGTCATCTGGAGAGTTTTACATTAGATGTGATTTATAAAATAAAAATAAAATAATGTCTGCAATCGATAATTTGATCAAATATATATATATATATATATATATATATGAAACTTTTCGTTTCTACTGAAGGGTAACGATGACGTCTCATTGGTCAAACTTAAAACAAATACTTTCGGAAGATACGGTAACTTCGAGTTCACGCGTGAAGTATTCACTCTCCAAAAATATTTGAAATTTGATTGATTGCAAAATGACCAAATGTGTATGAGATAATGGTAACAAGAAATGCTTGGATGTTAAGGAGTACCTATTGGATATAGCATTAACGCGGAGAATATATCGATTTATCGATTCAGCTATAAAATTCTTGTTCTCCTTAATTTTGTCCAAATAAAAGCTATTGTCAATGTCAAATAACATGTTATATAAATATTTTCTGAGCTTATCGCTAGAACATATTCATTCGCGTGTAATTAAAAAAAATGTTCTACTAATCTCTAAATTATCTTATTTGAAGTTTATTTGTTTGCAGTTACACTCCGAGTATCGGAGTACATATCGATGGCACGAATATACCGGGCCCAGACAAGAAATTGTTCGAAGGCCGCCACAAGCCAATGCTGAAAAGACCACTGAAACATCTAGATGTAATGATGAAGACTTTACTAGCGATTCACGTAAGTTACTTGTGTTATTCGCCTTTTCTAGGATTATGCGCTATAGTAATTGATCTTGAATCTTGATAGTAGTTGGCGCGTTTTTCCAGAATGACTAAAGAGTAAAGAGTTGTTAGTCGCGCAGTACCTGTATCGTGATAATTTTAATATATACCTACTTATTTCCTATAGCGCCTATAAAGTCACATCAAAAAACTTCTAACAACATACCGGCACCGACGAAATTGACAAAAATTCGTTGGCTAAACGTATGCCATGATGTACAGTTCTGTTTAGTGTGTAATATATTACGGACCGCATACGGTCAATATTATTTCGCTGTCAAGGTTAATACCGATGCAATAAAGATTAATTAATATTATCCGTAAAATATTTCAAGAAAATCTTTATTTGGACATGGAACCACATTCATGTAATCAACAGTTATAGATTCACTGGAACTATGTAAGGGCATAGAACAATTGCCCCCCAAACATCTGAGTTACCTATTATCATATTAAAAGTTTTTATATCATTGAAAAATAAATAAAAGGCACTACCAGAATCAACATTAATAAATATAGGTCATCATTCAAAAAAAAAATCGGTGACGATATAACGGAATAAAACAATTGTGCGGTCATAGGGCCCTGTATTGACAGCTACTTGATGGGAATCCATATTTAAAGTTAAAACACTAAGATAAATTAATATATATATATATATATATATATATATATATATATATATATATATATATATATATATATATATACATATATATTGTTTAAACATGACAATTGTTTTGGCAAACTGTGCCTTTATCAAATGTCAGTATTAGCTGTTAAAGGATAAGTGCCTACTTAAATAATAAGTATTGTTAACATATATCTTAATGACAAATATTATTAACTAATTAGGAAACAGTTATATATACAGAAAGGGGTCAATTTTAATCCTTTCTCCGGTATGTAAGATTTTGAAATAATGATTGAATGTGTGATTATTGTTATTGAGATGTAGGCCATTGAATTAGTTTCAAGGTATATGAATACAGTCTTGTGTTCATTGATATGGGCTTAAAAATGTCTACCAGTTTGACCTACGTAAACTTTCGAGCAAGTGAATTCAAAAACAACTAATTTATAATTATCTGAAGTTTTCGATTTACTGTTCTTGAAATTTCTATTAAATTAGTTTTATTTTCACACGAGGCCCACACTCAGACTCGCATATAATAGTTCCAAAAAGAAGAAACAAGATGAAAAATGAAAATGATATAGTAATAATTTTTTTTAAGTTGATGCTCAGAAAAATACAAAATAATATTAGCTCTATTGGTGCTGGTACTTGTGAAGTTGTGCAGTTGCAGTTAGATTAATAACTTTGGGCACCAACTTCACAAGTACCAGCACCAATAGAATTAATATTAATTTGTATTTTTCAGCGCACCGACTAATAACGTCAGTCCAACTTTTTGTAAAAAATATTTATTTCACACATTTGAGTGTAACATTAGTCACGAAAATCGTTGAACGTTCACTAATACCAAAGAAGATAGTAATTATCAAATTAACCATGTATATTCTTTGCTTGTAGTTATTATTATTTAGAAATCTCAAAACATCGCGGCGGAAATACGCATAAGTATTTTAGATTTTATTATTTAACCACCGTAACTCAAAGGAAAAAATGTTCATTATGATTGTTGCTACAAATATTCTGGTTTTTCATATGGTTGATACAGATTTTTCAATTTTCGAAATAAATTGCCCCCTCTACATATCGAAAATGCACATACATATTTGAGATTTTAACATCGCTGCAGCTCGAAAACCGTAACTCTTTTGAAAAAATGTTCAATTTAAACGTTTCCGGATATTGCCCCCTTGTGTTTTTTGAAGGGAAGGAAATTTCGGATTTGAGTTTTTACGAATATGGAACCATTTCTCTTTATGCTCTTTCAAATGAATCAAAAATCATCAAAATCGGAGTACGTTTAGGGGCTTTCTCCACGAGACACTGGTGTCTCAGTTTAGCCGATCATACAAATAAATGCTTGTTTACCCACGGCACACAGTGATGGGACTATGGGCTAATGAATCAATGATGCTTCGACACACGGGAGACACCAGTGTCTCAGAGCATTTTTCTACGAGACACTGGTGTCAAGATATCAGTGTCTCGTGAAAAAAGGCCCTTACATATAAAATGCGCGCACGAACCAAAAAAAAGTCGAATCGTATACATCGTCCGTTTGGGTTCGTCAGTTAAATAGTACTTATATCGTCAATTTTTTATTAACTATTTTTTTATTAGTGAAAATGATCTGGCAATATTGCTTTATAACCAAGAAATTATTATCCGAAAATTTCATGACTAAAACATTTAATACCTTGGTCCTTATTTATCATTCTCTTCTAATAATTTTAGTGCGCTATTCTAAACCCTAGACGCAAATGCTGTCAGATTCAACTTTTATAAATATTTAAAATAAATTAGACCGACTTTATTAGTTGGTGCACTGAAAAATACAAAATAATATTAATTCTATTGGTGATGGTAATTTTGAAGTTGTGCCGTTGTAGATTGTTGTTCTGGGCACCAAAAGTACAAAAGTACCAGCACCAATAGAATTAATATTATTTTGTATTTTCAGTGCACCAACTAATAAAAAAAATATTTATTTCACTCTTTTGATTCATGAAAATTGTTGAACTTTCACTAATACCAAAGAAGTTAGTACTTACCCTATTACCCATGTATAGGCTTAGCTTGTACTTGTTATTATTTAGAGATCTCAAAACAGTAAGTCTTTTGAACAAAAAATCTACTTATATGTTGCTACATATAATCTCTTCTTTAATTTGGTTGTCTCATATTTTCCATTTCCGAAAAAATCTGCCCCTTCCGCATAGCGGAAATACACATAATATCTCATATTTCAGACTTTACTATTGCTCTAACTCGAAAACCGTAAATCTTTTGAAAAAATGTTCAATTTAAACTTTCTGAATATGGTCTCATCTTTAATTCTGCCGTATTAGATTTTCTATTTTCGAGAAAAATTGCCCCCTTCGGGGAAGCAGATTTCGGATTTGAGTTTTTCTAAATATCTGGGACCATTTTTCAAGTCTCCTCTTTCAAATGAAACAAAAATCGTCTAAATCGAAGTACGTTTACTATGCAAAATGCGCGAACAGACATACATAAAAAAATAAGCAAACATACCTCCTCCTTTTCTGAAGTCGCTCAAAAATTGTATCTAAATTTAATGATCAGCTTCTTGTTATGAACACAAATGTTGGGAGTTCATCATTTTAAATAAGTAGGTACTATGAATACTTTCTCGGTAAAAGGGACCTTTGTATCCATATAGAAACAAACATCATTAAAGTCATTAGAAATTGTGCGAATATCAGCTTCTATTCTAATTTTTGAATGAATAGAACGAACCTTTATGCGACTCATTATTTAATGGTTAGTTCAAAAGTCTCCATAATGATGTTTCTATCATCTTTTGACTGCTCGCTTGAATGGTTTAAGGGTTGCTGAAAGACGACTTCCTCATTTACATCTAGAAAATGAACTGAATTTAATGATGAGAATTATGTCGCAGATACAGGTGGTTGTAATGAAATTCACTGTCATCTGAATTCTTATATACTAGATACATATCAATAATTATTATCGTATAGACATAAAAAATGAACAATATTTGCATTCAAATAATTAGCAACCTAATTAACTTCCCGATATGGAGTTGCAATAAATGGTCAAATTTTAAGAATTCTAATTTTTCAAACAGTTATTGTTTGAAATAGTGACTGGTGAAAGGGGGGAAGTTTGCCATTTGCGCTGTTGCGCGATTGACGTAATCGTCGCTGTATTTCTGTTATTTCTTAAACTTATAGGTTTATATCAGAGGACTATATTTTAATAAGATACGCAATACCTAGAAATATCGTCACGTTCCATAAAAGTGAAAAAGGTGAACAGATACGCCATTTCTAATATATGTTGGAAGATTGGTAATAGATATGACAACACCGTACCTACTCCTCTACATTCTTTCAGGATGCATTCTCTGAATGGCCGTATTATAAAAGGTCAGGGTAGAAATAGTAGTGGAAACTATAAAATAAATAACACTTCTCCTGACGAGCACGATGTAATATTCACAACTTACATAATATATCATATATCCTTGATCGCCTCAACTATAAAACTGTTTTAATGGATTTCCTTTTTCGAGAGCTTCTCATTATTAATTTGCAAATGCAAATTTCAAATCTATTATTATATAGACGAGATGTGAGTAATTTTGAGGTCGAAGGTCTGATTAATTCTCTTATAATTGAATTAGTTCACCAGAAATTAATGAGTGGAAGCCCATGTAATCTGAAGCATGTGGTTAAATGATTTATCTTGTAACAAGTATCTGGTTGGATGCAATTTGAATGTTAATTATTAATATAATACCAGTTTGAGGCCAATATATTGACAACTATTATAATTTTTAGTATATTGGAGTAAGAAAATATATTTTCCGTTAGATCTATAGTTTCTACAGCAACATACATAAATATTTTTTACAAAAAATTGGACCGACGTTATTAGTTGGTGCACTGAAAAATACAAAATAATAAAATAAAATATTGGTGCTGTTACTTTTGAAGTTGTAAAGTTGCAATTGGATAACTTTTGGCACCAACCAAAAATTATTTTGTATTTTTCAGTGCACCCACTAATAACGTCGGTTCAATTTTTTGTAAAAAATATTTATCTCAAACTTTTGAGTGTAACATTAGTCACGAAAATCGTTGAATTTTCACTAATACCAATGAAGATAGTTCTTATCCTATTATCCACGTATATTCTTCACTAGTAGTTGTTAATATTGAGATCTCAAAACATCGCTGCGGAAATACGATAAGTATTTTAGATTTAACCATTTTACCACCGCTTAATTCGAAAACCGTAACTCTAAGGAAAAAATATTCATTATAAATGTTGCTACAAATAATTAGTAGTACCCACAGATTTTCAATTTTCGAAAGAAATCGACCTCTTCACATAGCAAAAATACACTTATTTGAGAATTTTACATGCCTCTATCTCGAAAACCGTAACTCTCTTGAAAAAAAGTTCAATTTAAACGTTTCCGGATATTGTCCTATCTTTAATTATACCACCTCAGATTTTCGATTTTCGAGCAAATTTGCCCCCTCCACCAACTTCGGAGGCGGTTTTCGGTGGGAAGGTGATTTCGGATTTGTGTTTTTATGAATATGGGACCATTTCTCAAGCCTCCTTTTTCAAATGAATCAAAAATCATCAAAATCGCAGTACGTTTAAAAAAACAGACAGTCGAATTGAATATGTCAATAAAAAGTGATTCACAAGGGACTTAATCATTTTCCGGAAGAAAAATAATGTTCATTGTGAGGCAAAATCATCAAAATTGGAGTACGATTACTATATAAGACGCGCGAACAATGCAAAAAAACAATCAGTCGAATTGTATAACTTCTCGGTTCGGGGTTCGTCGGTCAAAAATGTGAATAAGCTTTAAATAGTATAATAATAATTATGTATTTATAATCAATATTATTCATTTGGAATGATAAAAAAATAGACTAAAATAGACCTTGAAGACCTCAGTCGAACTATGAGAACCCTCCTAATTAAACACCGCAATCACCACCCTATTGCATCTATTCAAAGAATAACGCTACCAAGGAAATAATGTGTGAGGGGTTTCGTAAATATTGAAGAAATTCATCAATAATAAATTTAAAACGTCCGACAATAGCAATTCGTAATTTGAAGTATCCATCTATCGTTTTTCTTTTCCTCACATCGCTATAAAACTAGCTTCACTATTAAAATGTTGCATATTACCTGGCGATTTAAATTAAAGTATCATATATTGACTTAGCATTATTTCACATATCATTCATATACTCATTGAATTTTAGTGGAACAAATACACTACCCTGAGGAACTCTATTTAAGATCATTTTCCTCAACAAATATCTCCTCCTTTTGTTTTAAAATTTCAGAGAAACACTCCAAAAACCACAACTTCCTACCCTAATATGGTGGTGAATTTGATCCTAAGGATCTTCTCGCTTTCCTGGTCTCTGGTCTCAAACAGAAACAGCTGAATTCATCATTAATTTAAAAAAATCGCCTCTTTTTAGTACAGTCGAACTGATTGAACTTCCTACACCGTCACATTATATACTGTTTTAACAGTTTAACATAAATTGGTGATTGAGAAAATGTGTTTGCCCACAACACGTTCTGGGTATTTCATTTCGGACAGTGAACGAATCTCATACAGTAATGTGTCTACGAAGGACGTCTGCTACCAGTTTGCCATTTTGTATTGAGATGCTCAATGTGCAAGTGACTAATACAGCAAATAATTAGCAATTGAATAGCAATGGCTTGTTATATTTGTATGAATTATGCTAATGTATCGATGCTAGCTTTACATACCCACGTGCTTTTTGGATTGTTGGATGATACTTCAGCAAGTTTCGTTTCGAGTCAACATATTTTTTGGTATACTTTTTCCCAAACAAAACATATGAATTTGGCGGGCAAAAGTCCTTTGGTGGAGCGGTCCGTTTTGTAGATTCACCACACACGTATCATATACCTACAAGGCAATAAAATTTTTATATTTCCATTGAGTATTTTATGTTCACACAAATAGAGATCGACGGTTTCCCAAGAAGCCATGGTAGATTATTTGACACCCACAACAAGTCCGAAAAACATAAAATGTTGGTGATATATACCTGCCTGTAAATATATATATGCCATATACATCGGAACACACAGTCCTGTGGTGATTTTTTTCGTTGTAAAACAAAAGAACGATTCTAAGATTTTATCGTCCAAAGCAAACGTGCGTTCCGCTTTGGAAAACAATTACCAACTTATATTTTGCCGGTTATGGTGGTGTATAACTAAATTCGAAAAAATGCGCGTCATACGTTATATAAATGTTTTCTCCTGTTGCAGCTTTAACGACATTCGGTTTTGGTCCAAAACATTTCTAGCTATAAATTCTACTACTAGGTGGTCTTTCATATTATGTAGTCTGTATCATATTCACCAGCCAATCGGGGTGGTTTGCTTAAAAAAATAGTGAAGCTCTCCCCAGAAATCCCCTTCAAAGTTGTAGAGGGATCAATTCTTTTCGAAAATTTCAGACGTAAAAATTACTGAAGAGACCATTTCCGTAAACCCTTCAATTGAACATTTTTCAGAAACTTCAACAGTATTAGAGCACAAGCTCCAATAAGTTGTTATATTATCTCACTTTTACCAACAATAAATTATTAATAATTTTGTAGAATTCTTGATAGTGTTAAATTGTAAATGAAACCGTTGATTAGTTTATCAATGATTGTATTACTTATCAGAAATGCGTGATGAGTTTACAATGTTGACGATTGAAAGGGTCGACTTAGCAAGTGGTTGTTGTGAATTAATCAAAAGTGTAAGGAATGATCGCAAAATAAAAATTCAGCTGGAATTGATCTGAGTCCTCAACCAAAAAATCAATTTCTGACAAAAAAATCCCTCTTACCTCCACCCCACCCTATTTGTGTCGATGGAAGCCGAGACAACGTCAAAATTGATTGCTGTCGAGTTAGATTAGGTGAAAATTGTATTAGATTACGAGCCGTCGTATAATTTTATCATCAGTGCTAATATACGGCTTCGGTCGCATTAAATTTATACCCAACTTCTAAATGTATATTGTTCATTTTATAGTGTTACATCCTCACTTTCATTATTGCAGTGCCTAAGTTGGAACCTGCCATGCCACGTCGCAAAAAATATCCTGATCTAGCGTACCGACATCATGAATTTCTAGTAAGTGATGGAACTTCTAATACTGATAGGGCTAGGGTGAGTCTTAGATTAATATTGAAATTGTATTTGACTTAGATATTAAGCAACAACAAAAAATGCACGCACGCCAGAGTAGGTATTTATAATATTTTTTTAAATATACTTTCTTTTGTTTGGAACGCGACTGCTAAAATTAAAATTGTAGCAAAGAATCAATAACACCAATCTTTGATTGTAGTATATTTTTATTAAATTATGTACATTCCCACTGGTAGTCACGTATTGTCACAGTACAGACATTTTCTTTTTTTTCTGTTATGACGTTATGTCAAACATCTGCTCATATTAGCTGACTCCATTATTATTATTAATAAAACTGACGTTTTATCATCATTCAAATATTGATTTAATAACTGATACAAAAAAACTATGTTATGTTCTTATAATAAACTAACAGCCTTGAAATATTCTCTCTATAAAATCAGTCTAGATATTAAAAAACTATATGTTCCATGTGAATATGAGGCTTATAAATCTTACATTGTTATTTGTAAATAAAATTAATTGAATTAAAATCAAGCAGTGCAACCGGAAGTTTCAAAATTAGAATAAACTTATCCAAAATAGTAACTATTAAATCAAGACTTTGAGATCCATCGACGCCTATAGAAATATTGAAAATAAATCATTTGAGCCAAAATCTATTTCATTCGAAAATTTCGGTAAAACTAACAGTTACAGAAATGCCCTATAATCATAACACGAATTTGTTTTCCATGAAATATGCATATATATTCTGATTATAGATAGATATGTAGCTAATTGAAAATCAATCAACATTTATAATCTAAATATCCCCGTTTTTTTCAATAATGTATATCAACCAATTTCACTCAACCCATTTAGTCGGAACTGATTTTTCCACAACATACTTGAACCCAAAGTAAGCTATTTACTGATTACCACCTTCTTACACTTTAAAGTGGAACGAAGCGCTTCTTCTCATCTTAAATTTTCGATTACCCACAATTTTCCGTATCGCTGAACAATCTCCCACTTGATACCTAAATGAAAATTGCGCTCAAATAATTTCAAAACATTATTATATTTATATTATTTTTCAAATGAAATGAGAATGTCATATCGTTGTAGTGACACAGCCAATCTGTTTGCCATTCTGGATAAAGACGACGATGAATGCACGGTTTTATTGATAATTAAATAATTCTAAGGGGCGATACCTTTTACATTGATTGGGAAATAAAATTTCCAAGATGCCTAAGGTATATTAATAATGAAATGGTACGTTAGGCGTTAGGCTATTTCTGTTAGATATTATTTCATTTCGTTATTCTTCAGAATTTCCGTAGAGCCGTAAGTGTACGATTTAAACTATCATCAATTAATGGTGAATCATTTCGTGCATTTTCACAAGCTCTAAATACATTATACGGTAGTTTTGAACATTTCCACTTAGAAAAAATATTTATTGCTATCTAATACATTTTTTGCTAGCATACATTTTTCGCTATAGATAGAAAGGATTATCACAGTTTTTATTGCCGTTCTTGCACAGAGTGAATTAATTACAAGCTATTTTTAATTTACATTACAAACGTAATAAAAATGCTTAATTATAGCTTTTAGAATCTATATATATATATATCAATCCTGATCGATAGAGTTTTTTCACTCATTTTTTTTTCCACATATTGAAATATTTACATCTTTGGGTGAGTCGGTAGGTATTGATTTCATACATTCCAAATGACCAAATTGTATCTGAATGGATTATTTCTTCGTGAGAAGCACTGAATTACACTGTCATTGTTTAACATTGTTATCAATGATGGAACAATCCAGAGAATTCTGGTACGAGTTGAATAATTCAAATTGGGTTATGGATTTAACACGCATTGTGTAGCAAATTTTGGCAACACATTATACTTGTCACGAGTTTTGCCAGAGTTGACGCATTCGTTCATGAGCTTAATTTAATCTGATTAATACTTATATCATTCAAATAATATGGAATTGGCTTCTGGAATATTGAAAATCATTGAACCGAATTCAAATTATCTGCTGTTCCTAGAATATTCGTCTTACGTCTCACCTTATTTTCAATGATAAAGTAAAATAATCAAGAATCTTCAATATGAACTCCGTTCCCTAGAGGCGATGTAGAATATGGATAAGGGCAAAGGATCCCGTTCCCATTAGCTATTGAAGATGCATATATCAAAAGAACTCGAGATAATCTCTCATATATTGAAGTCTTATCAATATAAGGGAAGCGCTAGAGGCTGGAATGAAAAAATTACCATATCTATTCAATGGAGACCTACTTTATTTGACGGTGCACTGCAAAATACACCAACTTCCAGCACCAATAGAATGTACTCTTCAGTACCTACACCAACAAATAAATATTTGTTAAAAACATATTTTTGTGTATTTCATATGTTATCAAATTTGTTGAACGTTTACTTATATTCTGCTCATAGTACTCGGAAACCGTTGAAGTTTTTGAAAAATGTTAAATTTTAAGGGTCATAGAATTTTTCATAAAAACGCGTAATATTAATGAATTTATTCCAGTATACTGTCCATATTCAATTTCAAATTTATTACAAAAAAATAATGTGAAAATTAGATAACAATCGCCTCATTAAGTAATATAATTTATTATTAATAATAATAAATAAAGCAGATATTTGACATAGCATTGCTTCAATCAACGATTATATACTTTTATAGATAGTTCTTTCTTGAAGTGAGTACAAATATATCAAAAGTTCGTTTCGCAACGCCGTCGCGTAACAATTGTTTGCTACGTATCGAAAATACAGCGTGTCAACAAATATTGTGTATCAATACATCGTCGCGGATCATGCTGCCGTTCCGTCTCTACTAAAACAGAACAATTGTATTTTTCTTGTGTGCAATGGAGGTTGCTGCAGCAGCTGACATATACATGCATTCCTTCGTTAAGAAAAATAAAAAAAACGACAGACGCTGGTGGCAGACCCAGTTGTATACTAGTAGAAGTGTGTACAGCGGAAATCATTTACTGTTGGATTTAAAATTTCAGGCAACTCCATAATAGCGATGTCTTTAACTGAATAAATAAAACGAAAAATAAATCGCAACTTTGTACCGCAGACCTGTCCAAACATGTTAACAAGTGGTGCAACATCAGTGTGTCTCATTTCTTTGATGCAGCGTCACAAAAACCGATGGGACGCCTCGATGTTACTATGTTACGGTGTTAATTTGTTACGCAGTGCCGTCCAGACTTGTTACGCGACGGCGTTACGATACCAAGTTTTATTATATGTCTGTACCCACCTTAATGGGCTTGTTTGTTTTCGTTATTAGACACTGGATTCCTCTAGATGGTGCTGCGTAATGATTTGCTTGCTTGTGTTTATGCAGATGCATACATTCTGGGGCATATTGTATGCAATTACAGAAACATAATATAATTATATGTACAGTACAGTGGTTTTATTCAAGAATAAAAGCCACTATAATGCACAGCAATTGTATCGATTCATACGAAATTGCGCCCTCTATATGTCTCCAGTGTGAAGCTAAGCACTCAAAATTTTTGTTTAGGAAACTCTATCTATTACAGTACATAATCGTTGCAGTTCAATCATTATTTTGAATCCATTATTATTCAGCTTTGTAATATTTTCAAGGCGTGAAAATTTTATACAGCTGTTCATTTTCTTAATTTCGATTCCTTCAAATCAAACCGAGTTTTTGGTTGATATCCATTACATGAGTAGGTACAAATCAATTTACACTTTACATTATTTTCTTTTCTTTGTGAGAATATAACAAAGTCTGACAAGATTTAACCTATGAATAATGATGTGGAATGCCAAAACTTGAGAAAAACATTTTTTGAATGATAATCAATTTGCTTTCGTAATCTAGCTTTGGCTTCTCTCTTTTAGTAATGAGTACATCAATAAAAGCTATTCACTGACTAAAGAATACCAAACTTGAACCGAGTTATCATTCCAGTAATCCAATAATATTTCATTCTGCTTTACATCAAAATTATGTTCTGACGTGAGAATGTCGCAATCCTCAATGAACCCGTCATCAAGTTGTTTTGCTTCTTTACTTTTTTGATAGAATTGATATTGCGGTTCTAATTTATGAACATTTTTTTTCCAAATAATGGAATGGCATTCATTTCACTGTTGTTGAATCATAGTTTTCTCAAATATATAACTGTCAATGGTAGCGTGAAAGAATTCCCAAACTAATCTTTAGTTATTTAGTTTTTCATCTTAAAAAATCTGACGATAATCTGCTAAAGACTCTATGCTATGGCTTCTGATATTCCAGCATTGCTAACATCTGATTAGGCGCCCTTCATATTATGTTGTCTATGGGCGTGTATGAAATCGAAGGTATACGACGCTTCTTATGGGTGGATTATTGCATGCGGGCCAAGATGAGAAACGCTTTTTGGGCAAATTTTGTTAGAACACCTTTTTTCATTCTAATTCCAGTCGGAAGAGAGGGATGGGCCTGCATGGAGGCCTTCAAGGCGTAGCAAGTCAGAAGGGCCAACGCGCAACGCCATACCTGATGGCAACGAGGAAAGGGAACGGGAAAGGCGGCGTGAATCAGATCCTGATGTTGTGGATAACATGGTAAAGAATAAAAAAACACTAGACAAACATCTAATGGATACATGACGTTAAAGGCACTAACATACCCTTTAAACAGATCAATTGATACAAATATTATGCTTCTCAATTGCTTATTGCTTCAATCCAGATCAAAATTCATCAGTTCAAAAATGAATATGTATCTTTTAATATCACAACTAATCGATGTACGATATATCAAATTACTTTTTGCCAATAAATTATTTCAAGCATGATAGTTTACTTATACCTACCATATTTGAATCCGGTCTATGTAACATTGATAACAATTATTACTGTTAGGCCTTCGATCCAAGCCAATCTTTTTTATTACCTGTACATTATTGGCACAGTTATTGCCACTATAATTACTCGGTTTGAGTACCTACCAAACACATTTTCTGTCTCCCAGACAGAAAATCATGATTTTGAGCTTATTGGCTCTCATCAGCATGCCATAAAAACAAAATCAGAGACAACCATGTAGCCATCAGCGATTCAGGACAAGCATGCAACGAATAAGTTGAGTTAGGATTCGGAACATATTATTTCTCCTTGCAAATGAAAAGATTTATGATTATGCAACTAACAAGGATTCATTACTCGTAGTGGTATTGGTATGTTCTAATATAGCTGCTCATTTACTAGATACAAGCTTAATCGTTGCATGTTTTTGATTTGACTCAAATTCCATTACTTAAAATACCTATAAATAATAATTATACCCACAGTATTCACAAATTTCTACTTCTCCATACTTTGCGTTAGTGCCTTTAACTTCTAATGTCAGAAAACCTAATGATGTTTACGAATTACTAGTAAATAATAATCTTGTAAATATTTCCTTTTCAAGGTTCAAAAACATTGGGCTATTTCCACATATAAACGAGTTGCTTGAAATCGCTGCACCATGTAAACTTGCCAAAGTATCATTCTGATTCACATCACAAAGTTAGGTTAACAGTTTTTTAAAGAAAGTTTCTTTAGGTCATCTTCTGTTGAAATTCTTTTTGTGAGCCCAAATCAATTGCATGTTATTTGCTCATTTCTGTTTCCTTGTGAGTAGTATAGATACACTAAATATTGAAGGAATTTGAAAACACATTGCTATTGACAGTGACATATCAAATATAATATCAAAGAATTTCAGATTCAAAATAATTGCGTAGTGCCTCCTCCATATTAATTTGTTTATTAATTATGATGGAAGGAAAATAGCTATATAGTCAGCATTAGGGAAAAAATCGGCAGTTTCTTTTCTAGTGCTACTACCTAGTAGCGCCGACGACAGTTGTTTTTAGCCAAACGCACCCATTGACTACTGGATGTAAGTTTAAACCAATTTGATTGTGTTATTTGTCATTGGTTAGCTTTAGTTCAATCTCATTTGAAAGCCGAAAAATGAATAAAATATTGAAAAATAATTTTCAAATCAGTGCAATAACAAAACTAATTTTGGTAAAGTTTCCATAGTGCAGAGTATTTCTAGGCTTTCTGTTATATACATATATACATTCAAATTAATTTAGAACGGATCCAGAGTGTAAGTAAAACATGTACCATTATCCAACACAAAACCTCAACATCAGTCGTTTTTTAGTTTTCTGTTCGCCATTGATATAAAAATATACATAAATGACCAGTTGCAACAATTTTCCATTTCATTATTATTTCTTATATTAACTTAAAATAAACGTGACAACCTTCTAATGAATGTTTTTTTTGCATACCTGATTGTGACAAAAAAAGACGCGTTCCCAACACCTCTATTTCACATACATTAATCACCTTCAGTTTTTTGAATGATAAAAACCACTTGAAATTTTTGTGCTATGACCATTTGAAAAATATTTTTGAAATAAAAGATCTTTTATACAGTTTTTTACTTTCTATATAGTGTTTCTTATCATTCATAATAATTTGAATGCACTTTGATGTATTTTTTTTACTTGAATTCTCCTGCTAACTTATGTTTAATTTAAATTCATTTATGAGATCCATGACACAGATAAACATTTTTAATGTGAATTTAAAATTTTAGTAAATTGCATTCAAATTTTGATGTTTCTGTTTAACTTAGAAATACACGAAATAAAAACGAAAAATTTTAGGGAAGGGACGGGAGTCTCATAAGAAAAGCTATTTCAAAACTTAGTACTGAATATAGACTGCAATTTGCTTGGCCTCAGGGACATACTTCTCGACGAGATGCCGTGGATTCAACACCAAGGAAATCTCAATCTATGGGTGTCCTGAAGGCCAAAGCCCAAGCCAGCGCCATGGTGCACAAGAAGCGAATTGATATGGAGAATAGAGATGGTAACTATCTATAGTAGACCAAGGGCCAGCAACGTATTTCAAGTAGTCATTTCAGAAGTTACATACTAAAATCTTATAAACCTGTTAAATAATGAAAACCAGATATCCAACCAGCCATCTGCGGCTAAATTATTGATTCTAAAATTACGAAAAGCCCGGAAAGGAAGATTCAGCTGTATTAATTCAGCACCGCCAATGCAATAATATAGTTTGAATTGTTAATAATTTTGAGATGCTAACTCAAAATACGTTGCCTTATCTATATGTACATTTTTTTTTAATATCGAAATTCAAGATACTTTCATTTTAGTTAGTGAATTGGAGCCTTTAGTTGACGGTCAGTGCAACCAGGAGAAGCTAAAGGAGGATTTTAATACGGAATACAAAAAGAAGTTTAGGCCATTTTCGCAATACGAATACACCGGCGGAGGTTTTGCTAATAAACAGGAAGTAAGTAACATTGTTGAAGAGGATACCCAAAAATTCATCTCCGATATCGATAAAGATTCTTCTTGGTATCGAGAAGTTGTTGAACTACGCAAAAAAGCGGGAGAATATAAGGTATGATTATTTATTTAAAAGAAGAACAATTTGTAAGAAAATACGAAAATAATCCACAGCATCGCGGTTGGGGTAGTGAGTTAGCTCCAGAACGTCTAACCGACATTTACAATAAACAAATTGAGCTATGGGATCAGGTATCGAGAAGAAGTTCTCTATCAGCATTGTCATTGGCTTCCATGACACATAAAACCTATTCCAAAGAGCAGAAAGAAGATGACAATAATAGAAGAAGTTCACCAACAAAGGCTTATCGAAATGCCGAAAATTCAGCTAGAATGATAAGAGATATCATAAGGCATCATTTGGAAAGGACCACTGGTGGTTCAGGTACTGGAACATAATATAAAAGTTGAAAAACAAAAATACTTATTGATATATTCTTTGTTCTAGAATTAGATGGATTAATTTTGTCGCCAACTAGAGAAAAGCTCGAGCCAACAATACCAAGAAAAGACGATGATTCTAGAGGATCGCAAAAGAATAGCCCCAAAAAAAGTTCGCCATTGAAGTCTTCATCACTTAAAAGGACAAATCAAAAAAGTAAACAAGGTGGGCTAAAGAAACGTAAGCAATATCACTATTCTACAGGATAAATAACTGTAGAAGATATTTATATTTAACTTGCATATATGTATATATATATATATTATCGAAAGATAATGTACCTATATTAATTTTATTTTAAAAATGAATAATCATGTATGCTTTTTAGTACGATCCCAGTCTGTAGGACCAACACCTGATAGTAAACTAGAAAATCGCTCACCGAAACGTCATTCAAGACCAGCTGTCAAAGAAGGAAGAAAATCGTCAGCTGATACATCAAGCAAAAGACCTAGACCTTGTAAGCCATTCAAGGTTTCCATGTTAAACCCATCTTATATTTGTTTGCTTAATAGTTTTAATTTTATTAATCACTAATTATCTCATTTTTCTAGAAAACAAATAAATTATTATATAATCAGGTCTGAGATGGGTCTGACATTATTATGTTATGTGTTAGGCACTTTTTTCAAGGCTTTTGCTCATGGAGCTTCCTTTCTGTGCAAAAACAAGAATGAATTGCCCAGTATGGAAAGATTTCTCTTGTTTATTCTTTTTCAACAATCTCCGTCAGCAAAATAAGTCTTACATTTGGTTTGCTGTCGTGCACGTTTCATATGCTTAATAAATCTATTTTCATATTAATATGTATTGTAAACTTTGCGTTTCGTTCCGTAAATTTACATAAATAATAGTCATAGAGCTGACTGCAGAAAAACTAAACCTAACAGGATGAAATGTTTTGTAATTGTTATTTTTCTCACCGACCATAATTTAATTTGATGATTGATATAATTGAGTATTTTCTGGGTAGAAAAGATACATTTGTGGGTGTCCCGTTAAATCTTTTTCCAATACCTTGGAACCCTACTTTTTCTAATGGTTTTCTTGGTCCACTATAGAAGTATCCAACTATGAGTTCGAAAACATAGCCTTAAAGAACACCGATTAAGATTTTTTATGAAATAAAGAGATTTGTTTGTGTGTTCAAACATTCCTAAGCTTTAATTTAGTCATACAGTTTGATACTTTTATTCGATAGGTACAGTAGTGGACCAAAAAACCAATAAAAATAGTAAGGCAAATATATTTCTTATTCAGTGAATACCAAGTTTTAAGAGGCTGTTACTTTATTGTTATGGTTGCTGAAAAAGATCCGCAGAAAAGTCGTTAATTTTTTTTCCAAATTCTGCCCAAGCACCTCATGATTTTCCTTAAGGTCGCTATGGAAACTAAACATTTCCAAAGCATTTGATCCTTTTACTCGATCGATCAGCTTTTTGGCAGTCAGCTGTTGCTCTATAGATAAAGATAATAATATTAATTAGAGTCTATTTATAACGTAAGGCAAAAATATAAATCTTTTTATTTAACGAAGAGTTAACAAATTCGATGACGAACATTTAGCACTAAATTATAACCTGCAATATATAATATAAAAATGATCCATCTATATGTTCAAGTTAGCACTGACACAATACATACATACGCCTAAAAAACGACTGATTAAAGTCCAAACTATTTATTTTTCAAATTAATAAATTGCCACTGTTTGTTTCTTGTCTTCCACTGATCAGTTCTATGCATGAGTGCTAATCTAAGTTAGCCCTCACTTGAGATTTTTTTAATTATATACCTAATGTAGGTTTATTGTGTTCATGTACTAGGTTGATAAACCTTATTCATCATCTACACACATATTTAAATGGTGAATCAACACGGTTTTTTCTCTCGAATACACGATAAGTTGGGACTTAAGTTGAGAGATATGTTGAAACGTGTATGAACCGTATAAAATTTTACGTTATTTTATTCGAGTGGATTAGCTTGTGTCTTCATATTTACATTTGCTTAGCTCTAAATAGACTCTAATTTATTTTTTGAGATGCACTGCCTTTGTTGTACTGATTTGAATGGCAAGTGTGAGTTTGCGTTTCTTGGATATAAGTAAAAAATACATATACTTAGAACAGGTGTGTGCCAAGATTCGTGTTGTTCGCTTTTGGCTATCCACTTTGCTGTTGATACAACAACCGCTTGATCCTTATTGTCATTATTCTCTACCAACTTCCTTCACCTTGTCCAAAAAAGCCTTTCTTATTGTAGTTTCCGAGTTTGTGTGTGCTTTATGAAATACATTCAATTCTGTCTTTCTTTCTAAATAATAATAATATTTTTATTTAACGGGTTGGTTATGATTTATTATATCTAGCAATCCAAGAAAAACATTCGCAATAGGCCTTTGAAAATGAGAACATGTCTTTGCTAAACACAGATACGAAGCTAAAAGTGACAAGTGATGTTTTAATCAATATAAATGCAATTGCAGTTGACTGAGGTAAAGACATGATCTCAAAGGCCTACTGCGATTTTTTTTGGATCTCTGGATATAAGTAGAACCCCAAATGATGGAGGGAGAATTGTTTGTATAAAATTATGTGCATTTTGTATACTTCTCTATAATGGGCGCTAATGTGCGGAAATGTATTTTAGTAACAAATGTATACGGTGTTTTAGCATCCCTCAACACCACTGTTTCATCCCGATCAAAATCCAGTTCGGTAACAAAAAATGAAGACGATAGATTGGCCAAACCGTTGCAAAACCATAACAAAACACAATGTATAGATTCACCTAAGCAAAATCAAAAAGTAGCAACAAAAGATAGAAAAGGAAATAACGAAGGTAAGAATTTTGAATTTGGCACGACCCTTGGCACACGCAAAATGTAAATAAAAAAACATGCCCAACCTCCCCCCTTCAACAGAATGTATCACTTAGATGTTATAAATTGGTAATTGGTGTATATTATTTTTCTGTTTATTATCTTAGGTACAACACATATTTCAATGCAACCACAAATTCTATAACAAATATTGGTTTCACGCACCATTCATAAATCAATAAACAAAATAATAATGATTCATATTCATAATTACTCGGGTAATACAGATTTTTGCTAGAAACTATATATTCTATATTCGGTGTATGCTGGTAAAGGCGGAAACACATCATTATCGCCGCACGTCATCGGCCGTGTCTATAGAAGAGACTGATTACCAATATCTACCAATCGCTTAGTACTTTTTAATCAGTAATCACTAATCTCTTGTGGATACGATTGATGCATCGCTTAGCTGATTTGTCAGACTGAGATTTGTCCAAAAGATTGAAATACACTTAATAGAGAAATTGAAAATGGAGGAAGAAACATAATTTTCGGTTCAAGTAAAAAAAGATGTAGTAAACGAAACGATAGATGTCCATAATAGAATTCCTTATAGCAGAAACAAAGAATAGGATACCTATGTTGCACTATTGCTTACTGATTACCTGTCAACTAAATTAATTACGTTATTTGATATTTTTCTGCCTTTATTCTTAAGAAACTAACCATAACATAACTTAGCACCTATCTGTTTACAAGTATTATAAAACCTTTGGATTGACATAGAACTCTTGACTCTTGACAGTAAGTTTTCACATCACATACACCTATAAAATGTTGATTATTATTTATCCATCACAAGTTAGAATTATTTTAAAGTGCTTAGAAGCTTTAGCGAACGAAAAGACATCTATTTTTATTGCTTAGTAATCTTCAATCGCTTGTTGAAACTTTCATATAGCTGACCAGAACAAGATGATGGAGAATGATACCGCTACTGATTTAAAAGATGCCACTGAGGAGTATGATAGTCTTAACTATGAACCTGTTGTCAAATCGCCACCAGAGCCAACAAGAGTCAAGTCACCAGAGCAAATAATAATGCGCTCTCCTGATCCAGTTAATTGGACAGTGCCTTTGGATACTGGAAAAACTTTCACAGTAACACAAAACGTTAGAGACGGTAAGAATATTACATGGAATAGACTGTCGTCAGTCTGATGTCACAACTGCCGAACATTTCTGAACAAAATAACTCATTTTAATATGAGATGAGTCAGAACGATAAAAGTTTTGGAAACGTTTGGCTGAATTCTATTAATTAATTACTTTATCTAGATATTATTCATAATAGCTAGTTGGAATTGGTTGAAATTTTGAATACGGCACTAAATTTTATATTTTTTTTATTATGCTTAGTATATTAGTAGTTTGTAAGATAATGAGGGAACGATCAATTTTCGTATATTTTTTTTGCCTTAAATCTTTAATTTTCAATTATAAAACTTATAAATTCAAATTACTTACCTACTTGACTCATTTGATATGTTTCATAATATGCAATTGGAGATACTTTTATATTTAAAGAAAATTAAACCCCCGAATCAGAGTTATCTACGTCAATAATGCTGCCACCCAAATCTAAATTATTGGCAAATTTGAACTCTTTTGGTTCAGTAGAGGATAAAATAGGCTAAAGACGGACATACAGACAGACGGACAAACAAATGCTATAGATATATGTAATACTAACTTGGGATAAAACCTTATATCCAAACTTCTTACTGTTTAATAACTTTAAATAACCCTGGAATATAAAATAGACAAAAAATAAATATGTTTAATCACTTCATCCGAATATTACTAGATATTATTAAGGATAGCTAAATTATTTGAATAATTCTGCTTCAATAACCACTTTGCCTCATTTGGGTGTAGACATTATATATAATAGCTAGGTATGATCAATAATATCTAGATTAATCAGCTTGGAAGCAACACATGCATTTATATTGTTTTTTGAAAAATTGCTCACTATAGTCGATTTTTATGATTTGCCATTTAGGTGATGTGGGAAGTAGACCTCATAGTGAGGTGAAAGTTTGGACACCACCAGAGGTACCTCCACCAGTGGCGCAATCGGCACCACCAAATTTAACTGAACAGACCAAAGAGCAACACCAAGTGGGCCTGTCCTAATTATTAGACCTGGGTTCTGCTTGCAATTTTTGATTTGGTTATGTTGCTATCAATATCAATAATAAGGAATTGCCGGCTTATATAAGCGGGAACTTAGGTATCGAAAGGGCCGTTGCTGAACAGGTAAACAATAGAACGGCTTACATTAAACATAAAATTGAAGAAGTACCGATCAAATTATCAGTTGAAGTGGGTCATAAGCCATAATAACTTAAATCCATTTCAGTGTTTTCTGCAGGTAGTGTAGTAGATGTTGACTTAAACGTGACCCCAATGTTATATTTTTGACAATGATCAATCTTATTCTTAGCTATGATTTCTTCTCGTTGACATGTCAAAATTATTGGTTTCAGTATTGCATCTACATTCTCATAATCTTAGAATATGAAGAGCCTGTGGAACTTATCTGAAGAAGAACAGTATCATCGGGAAAAAAACTGCAACCTGTGCCATTCTAAAAAACAGGGTGCTAGCCAGAGACATTTAACAATTAACAACACATGTTTTATTACATACAAAGACCATGTTGCATCTTCATACAATATACAGAAAATAATGAAAAATGAAGGTGGTTCATGGTAATAACCAACTCAAAAATATCTGCTGTCCTAATTTAGCCACTATTTAAAGCTCAGCTTACTTTTTGTAACTTTAATAGTAGTTCAGTATATTTAGGGATTTGAGTGTATACAAAGCTATCTAAAACATTCATTTATGATAATTATATCTTACTCATATGGAATCGAAAGAATGATTTGCTCGTGTCACTGCAAAAAGCGAAAATTATCTAAGATTAAGTGAATTTCTTTGACGTATAACATGAATTGAGATGAAGAAATAATTTCATGAAATATCGAATTCCTACTTATATAATCAAAGATCTGTTAGACAAATGTGTTTAAAGCTAAAAAATAGAACTTTAATCAATTATACATAAATTTAAGCTAGTTAATAAGTATAACCCTAATGCCATTTTTTTCTAAATATACTGGCCTACAAATGCTTCAAAACATTTGTTCCAAGCGTCCACCTATCAACCGAATCCGTCATGAAAAGCCGCAGGAATATTTTCATTTGAAGAACTAAGAAGTTCGGGACGTCCCATTTTTACAAGATATATTTGTGATCTTTCATTAGTGCATATAAACTAAACATACAATATTATGTATTCGTATATTTTGTGTAGATTTTGCTTGCAAATTCTTATTAATTTAGTGTACATCGAAGGCACTTTACTGTATTATTATTTCTTTAACAAATTAAATATATGTATATGTATCTATATAATATTATATATAATATATACAAATACATAGAATTTCTGTTAATCGCTATCGTTTATTCACACCCTAGTAAAATATTCCTTTACTATTATACAGTGCGTTCATAATCTACGGAAGGCCAAGGACCTAAAATACTCCTTATAGGTATAAGAATATTTTGTATCAAAGGGAGAAAAAAATTAAACAAATTTTGATCAGAAAACCTATCCTAGGTATGTAATGCTCAGCAATATTTCAGGCTGACCACTGGTTATTCTTGGAAAAAAATTACTAGCATTTCCCATTTCTATAAAATATTGGATAATCTTATTTTAACGTATAGAAAAGGAAATAAAAACCAGAAATTGCATAAATAATTAATAATTATATATGGAAATATTCACATAAAACATTTATAGGCTTGCGGCACTATGGGCTGTAGGATAATAAAAACTCTTTTTCAATTACCGACGTTTCGATAGCGGTGGCTATCATTTTCAAGGATTGAATTGGGTGTTAATAAATATTTCTTACAAAATTGGACCGACTACGTTATTAGTTCATGCACTGAAAAATACAAAATAATATTAATTCTATTGGTGCTGTTACTTTTGAAGTTGTGCAGCTGCAGTTAGATTGATAACTTTTGGCACCAACTTCACAAGTACCAGCACCAATAGAATTAATATTATTTTGTATTTTTCAGTGCATCAACTAATAACGTCGGTCCATTTTTTTGTAAAAAATATTTGTTTCACACTTTTAAGTGTAACATTGAACGTTCACTAATACCAATGAAGATAGTACTTATCCTATTACCCACGTATATTCTTTGCTTGTAACGTATTGAGATTTCTATACATTGCAGCGGAAATACGCGTTAGTATGTTACCATTTTACCACCGTTGTAACTCGAAAACCGTAACTCTAAGGAAAAAATGTTCATTATAAATGTTGCTTCAAATAATTAGGTCTTTCATGTAGTACCTACAGATTTTCAATTTTCGAAAGAAATCGTCCTCTACAAATATACATATTTGAGAATTTAACATGCCTCTATCTTGAAAACCGTAACTCTTGAAAAAATGTTCAATTTAAACGTTTCCGGATATTGTCCTATCTGTAATTATACCACCTCAGATTTTCAATTTTCGAGAAAATTTGCCCCTCCATCCCCTTCGGGGGTGGTTTTCGGAGGGAAGGAGATTTCGGAAGGATATTTTGGCTTAGATATTCTATGAGCACTTTTTTAAGATCTTCACTAAAGAAAATAGAACAAAAAAATATCTCCGTTTTTGAGATAATCAATATAACTTTGAATAACACTAATAATTCCCTTTCCAAAAATTTATCACAACATGCTAATTTCTTTCAAAATAAGGCAGAAATAAATCAACAAATTTTCTAATGTTATCAGATATGAACTGTCTATTAGAGAAATTGTTCTATGTGTTCACCATTTTGATCACAACACATTTGACAACGTTTTTACAAAGAGTTTATTGCTCTTATTAATGTGTTTATGTTCACTGCACCCATAGCGTTTCCGACCCTTTCTTCTAATACTGCAACATTCTCAGGAGCTTCAAATTATTAAGATTTTGATGTGTCCCCATAGGAAGAAGTCAAGGGAATTTAACAGGAAAATGTTGCCATTATTTGCAAATTCGCAAGTAATCTATTGGGAAAGTTCTCTTCCCAAATAATTGTTTGCGACGGTGGCATTATGAGCTGGACAACCATCGTGCATAAATTAATTTTGATCTTCTAAGTTCCCCACGCAGCTGTCCTCACAGCGGGAATTAGTTGTTCTTGTAAGAGCTGAAGATATCGTGCTAAATTAAAATTGACATTAAAAATTATTGGGTCAATGATTTGATTTCTTTTTCATATTAAAATGTATATCTCATTTTAGAGTTACCTATTATACCTCACCAAACATTAAATCCAAATTTTGTTTGGAACCTTCTTTGTGTGTTGAGTTTTGGGTTTTCTGGACCCCAGTTATGGGTATTATGCCTGTTAAAACTCCGCAATTGGTAAATCGAGTTTCGTCAGTCCGTAATATGTTGGAAAAATTGTCATTTTTTCGCATATTTTGCATGTTCCATTCATACTATCTTACTCTTCGGGGGAAATAATTTGCCTATACACCTTGTACTATCGTAGACTTGTTTGGATGGTATGTATTAAGGGCCAGTATTCGATGAATGGGTATGGGGACTTAGGGATATCTTTTTTATTACTAATTTTTGTAACTGATGCTGTGGTCTGTTGGATTATTATTAGTGTCTCTCCTCATTTTCAGAAGAATATTTAGGATTTATGGGTTTTGCAAAACTTCGATAATTTAGCAAATTTAGTACCAGATCCCTGAAATATCTTGCTTTTGGTTGACGCCGTTCAGGAAATTTATTGTCATTAATTTCCGCAGCCGCCGTAGAGTTTATTTGGGCTACGAAGTAAGTTTCTATCATGTCCAATTTTTCTTCATTGGTATAATTAACAGCCAAATTTGAAAATAATAACAAAGTAATGAAAATGATATTAAATAAAAAAAACAATTAACGAAATGAAAATGAGTGAATAAAATCTAATGAAAACAACACAGAAGGCAGTTCAAATTAAACAAACTGCTATTTGATTGCATTTTTCGAAAGGAAATTAACAATGCTATTTAATGCAGTAAAAATCAAATATGGCGTCCATAAGAAAAAACAAAGTTATATTGATTATCTCAAAAACGGAAAGAGATATTCTTTTGTTTTTTTTTAATTTATAGTAAAGGCCTTCAAAAGCCCCATAGAATATCTAAGCCAAAATACCCTATGTTCTCAAATAATGGAGATACGGGGGACTATCAAAAACTCGCCATTTTGGTTTTTCGTGATTTATTCAAAAATCAAAAACAATTGACAAAATACAATAGCAGTTCTGACATGATATTAGGATACTGAGAAACATTGCCCATTTAAGCGATTTTGTAGCTTTTATAATAACCGAGATACTAATAATACATGCATCACCAATCTGGGACACAGTGTATGTAATATAATCTATATCTACAATGTTTTGCTAATGGCCATTGCCACACCTACCACCAATTTTTGGTGCATTTGGCGTCTCTGTCCAGAGAATATGTCTGTGTCTACCTGCTACCTATACAACCTATTACTCTGTGACCTATACTATAGGGTATAGGGTGTCTTAGACTAGGAACAGAGAAAACATACTAGGAAAGAGAGTTCCTAGTTTCCTAGTAAGACGGTGTACCTATGCGTTTTGAGCTCAATTTGGTAAAGTTCGCGCATTTTTACCACTGACGCCACCACTGCGCCGGCAAGAGAAGGTTGAGCATGTTCGAATGATGCTCGTGTATCCGTATCCGTTTCATTCGTATCTGTCACCTACCTTAGAATTCTATATCATTTGACAGTGGTCGTGACGTGTGTGGTTGAAAAGTGGGAGGAGCTAGATGCTTGTGGATGTGCCTCGGGGCCTCGTCATACCATTGTTTTTATGTCATGCGGTGTTAATCTTTGCCTACTTGCAATACAAGTAACCCTGTTATTTGATCAAGGAGGCCGCGATCTGGTGGAATATTACCATACATGACATAGGAGAATTCAGTGTATCTACTTATTCAAACAGTGTTTTGCCAGAATATGAGTTTTATTCATGTGATATTTAGATATATGCTCATTTAACAAAGCAGTCTAGTCCTCTATGAGAACTTCATTTTAAAATCAAAAATAAAGATACGTTTTAAAGGTTATTTTGAATTTTTATGTCAAATGTGAATATTTTGAGATGAATTCTGATGTTTAAAACGTTTGTATATCAAATGCCCTGTGTCCAACACACATCTAGCTAAAAAAGCGCTGCAACATTTTTGACAGGATTTGCTGTTATACGTCTTGCGCTCTTAAGCTGGTTTATAAAGAAGCTTTTAAAAATAACTGTTGGCGTATTTCGGATGCTGCAGCTTAAAGCGCAAGCGTTTCATACCAAAATCTGTCAAAAATGTTGCAGCGCTTTCTTAGCTAGATGTGTGTTGGACACAGGGATGGTGTTTTCGAGATGGAAACACACGACGCGTTTTGATGACCGAATGTCAAAGTTCTGATACCTGATGGGTACTTGTCTCGTGCCTCTCTACTGACCGTGAGTTGCGAAAACACCATAAGGTTTATATTCTGTTCTATGTCAAATACGTGGTCATACTGACGTTAATTTGAATAAATCTTCGTGAGTGACGTTTTACCGCTTAACGTAACCTCTAAAACTGATATTGATTCATGATTTTAATTATGATGCACACAAAAAAACTACGCTGCTTTCGTTAAATGAGCATATATATAAATATCACTTGAATAAAATTCATATTTTGGCTATGCACTGTTTCAGTGAGTAGATTCACTGAATTCTATGTCGTGTATGATAATATCCCACGAGATCGTGGCCTCCTTGATCAAATAACAGGGTTGGTTACTTGTATTGCCAATACAATAAAGACAAATACCCTACATAATGAAAGTGTCAATCATTGACATAATAACCATGATATAAAAACAATCCTGATAATCACCAGCACTACGCCAGCCGATGAACTCTCGTATATTGAAAAACTTTTGATACTAATCGATGTATTTTTAATTGCATTTTCCAAAATATAAATATTTAAAACTGCATAAACCACCGTTTTTGAAATAATTGCGATCAAAGTTGTGAAAGTTCAGGTTATATCCTTGAACCTGACCACTCTGGATGATCAAAAACTATATTTAAAATTGCCAAATTTTCCAAACTTAATTGCTAAACCATTAGAATGTCCATTTAAGATTTGGAAATTAGTTTATCCTATTCTTACCGTCATCTGCGCTATTTTACGTCCTATGCTATGCTCTCCATAGAATACTAATACAAATCTCCATATTGACTTTTGACAGCATAGCATGGGACGTAATATAGCACAGATGATGTGAAGAATATATGGCTTAATCATTTCTAAGTCATTAAATAGAAATTCTAAGGGTTTGGCAATTAAGTTTGTAAAATTTGGCAAATTTAGATTTAGTTTTTACATTCAGAGTGGTCAGGTTCAAGGATATCATAACCTGAAATTTCATAACTTTGATGGCGATTATTTCAAAAACGGTGGTATATTCAGTTTTGAATATTTATATTTTTGTAAAATGCAATTAAAAATACATCGAGTGGTATCAAAAGTTTTTCAATATACGAGAGTTCATCAACTGGCGTAGTGCTGGTCTGATAATCTGCCCATTTGTCGATGGTTTCAATTCACTCCAACTAAAGTGCTCTGTGCTCTATGTTTCATATTTTCTTGATTCTTGACATTTGACGTAACCTACTTTACTCTATGATTTGACGTACAGACCACAGACTTACAGACGTACACATTACTCACAATCACAATTACACATCACATATTAAAGTGTAGGGCGCAGGTTGCAGAGAACAGCGACCTGACTACCTCCAATTTCAATTTAGGTGGATTTTCGCAAAATTTGTAACTCCTGTTTATGTTTTAGTGTTTACTTCCAAATGGAAACAACAGAAGAATCTTCCAATTTATCAGCAATATCTGATATGACTTCTTATGGTGAATATTCAGTTCCAATGTACAGTTTAAAATTTACCAAATATGTATTGCGTTATTCCCTTTCAGTTGTTCAGGTTTTCGAACAATACGGATGGTATATTCTAGCCTCTGCTGTTGTTCTTGGATATATGTATCAAAATAAATTAAAATCGGTGATTGAAAGATATCGTCAGCAAAAAGCCGAAGCCGAGTATTCAGCCAAATATCATAAAAGTGAGTAATTGAAAAAAAGATTAAATATCCGATATTGATATCAGTTTTGTTGTAGACCCTGATTTATTGAATGCTAGGCTAACTGCACAAGAGAAACGTACTTTAGAATTGCAGGAGAAATATAAGAAGGATGCTGAAGAACACAAGAGAAAAATGGAAGAGGTAATTACTTTGAGTCCTAAAATTTATTATTAAATATTGTATGGATTTTTAGAAAGCTGAAAGAAAGAGACTTGAGCTTCTAGAAAAGACAGAAGGTGGACAGAGACTTGGCTCATCTAGTGATCAAAACAATAGTTCGGGATCTAGTCTGAAGCCAGGTAAGGCATTCTATCAACAAAACCTTTGCAATAAAATGTTATCAGGTAATTGCCAATAGTTCCTCAACCTTTACTATTTTTCAGATTACAATCCTCTAATGGGAGGAGGAAGTTCTTCGAACTACAGGCCACCAAGAAGGAGTGCTTGTAGTCGCGGAGGTTGTGGTTAAAAATGTATTCGTCTTCAATGATATGGTACGGGCTTTAACAATAAATTAATTGTTAACTATGTGTTTTCTAATACAATAATCATATATATATATATATATATATATTTATCTAAAAGAAAAAACTGATAATTTTTAGAACAAAATGAGTTTTTTTTAATAAATTGTCCAAAGGCCAGTATGAACTTTAGGAAATCTCTCTAAGCGCTATTGTTTTATCGAATGAGAATAGAGATTTCTCAGCATATCTATGCGATATAACATCAATTTATAATTAGGTGTCATCAATTGATACGTCATAATGAGTGTGTTCGGGTTAAATCAGCGAACGTTCGACAGGAGCAATAATAATCACACATAGGCTGTGTCAACTGCTCACGGCTCACACCTGCCAGTTAGGGTTAGGTGCTAAAGAAATTATCATCTTGGAAACAACATTGGTTAACAATAATTGTACAAATATCAATATACGACGATTTGATAAGGAACTTCCAAGGCAAACAGTTATTTCAGAAAGTCTGGGTAAAGGCATGAAACAAACCAGATATGCTCGGTCATTGATCGCGTTTTATACCACTACCCTAAATATTCAAACTTTATAATCGAACCGAAAATATTTATAATGTCTTGATGAATATATATCTATTTTTCCATTTGTTCGTCCGAAAACTTCTTTTCAGTTTTACAATTGGCGACCGTGAACGAAGTGTACGCCATCTATTATCAAGAGGAATTACTCAAAGCAGTGGCGGCTCCTCAATGGCGGCAATGCCTCCTCTACAATTCATATATTGACGTAGGTGCGTATCAAATCTAAGACGCTGAATCTCTCACGATAAACGACCTACCACAAAAAAATTAAGATGCCTTAGTACTACCTTCAGGAGTCGTGTGGAAAAGTGCAAGTTGTTGTAGAATTGGCCCCGTCTGCATTAAATGCCACGAGCCGCCACTGACCAAATAGAGGTGAACAACAAACCATCAACCTAAACTATTTCCAATATGAAAACATCATATCTATTTTAACCGTTAATCTATTTACATTACATATTCACTCACACCGCACTTCCAAGTGACAAAGAAGTACAACAAATCTATTGTTAAATAATATTTTTCCGCATATATGTTTCACCATTTTCTACTAGTATTTCTCTCAGTAAGCGGTTTATTTTTATAATTTCGTTAGACAGATTTATTTTGTATATAAAGAGATGCTTTGAGTTTACCTTTCAGTGTTTGTATTCTCACAAGATTCTTACATCAGAGGCAAAACTAGCATCTAGCCCGCAGAAGATTTTTAAATTTATAGCTGTTGGCGCGTTTCCTCATCGCCAATGTTTTGTTGTTTACCTCTATTTAGCGCCATCTATTGGCGTTTTACTATAGCCAATCCCTAACACTTAGTAGTCTTAGCACTAGCTATTTTTCTGCCAAACACAACTCTCTATCTTTTTTTGGACGTCTTTTGTCATAACTCATACTTCATGTGTCATGCCGGCATTTTGAAATTTCATAGTTTTTAACGGATTCTGTTAACGTGTTTTTAGTTTTCAACAGTTTTGCATTGTGCCAAAGACTATATACAAAGGACATATTGCTTAGATATCCACTGTGTTTCAAAGGTACATATTCATATTTCATAACTCCTTAGAGTTATAAAAAGGTATGTCATTTGAATTATCATAATATTATCATCATATTCATACACACTATACTCGAGCTAAAAAAAACAAATCAGATATAATAGCTTTGCATGCCAAAATTATTTTTGTATATATGTTTCACCTTGACATTACAACTACTATTCCGGTAACAGTGAATTTTACAAGATTCAAGATATTTATAAACCCTTCACAAGTAGGACACATATCAACCTACCTGTGAGTTTAATTGGAATTCCTCTTTTCAGCACGATCACGGTATTGCAGAGTTTAAACATCCTAATAATGAGACAAGTACACAAACAATTAATTAAATTACTTCATTCATTCATATATCGGATGCGGATGCTAAAGACTTTAGGTAAACATAAAAATTGGACAAAGTTGCAAGTCTGCAAAATAAGAAAAAACTACCAAATAATATCAGAATTTTAATTCCAGATCCAACTATTGTACGTGGATATATCCTTCTTTCTAATATTTTTTCTTCATTTATTGAGCTATCCGATAATACTAGACATGGAGTCTAATAGCGACTGCTGCAAAAAAAACTTAAATATTATATTGCTCAGCTTGTCAAGCTATTGTACTAAAATTAAACATTTTATTATATCTGTTTGGCGGGGTAACTAAAATTTGGTGAAACTCTCTTTGTCTCAATATATACGCTTTCAAGTTTATAAATAGATGAGTCAGGTTCGATATATTCGTGGTTAAACTTCATTCTGTTATGGTTTTATAAATATTATTCTCATCATTTGACGCATAGATATAATCAAATAGTATTTTGAACTCAAAATATCAAAATAGTGATCTAGTGATGAATTTGATAGTTAGATCATTTGATCGAAAATCCTCGCCTTATTATTATTAGCGAAACGATGAATTTTATTGCGAATATCTTGAAGAGTTATATGCAGGTATGAATCAGTTGAACAGATTACCTTGTGTACAATCTTTAAAATAACACTTTTTTTACAATAATTATGACTTTACTTTTACTATTAGTTGGTGTAGTGAAAATTCTGGTATTTTTGAAGTAATGCAGTTGTGTGCAAATAGAAGACTTTTATGGCACCAACATCGAAAGTACCAGCGCCGGTAAAATTAATATTGTTTCATATTTTTTAACGGTATCATTAGTCTTGAAAATATATTCAGAGATTTCAATACATAGCGGTAACACACATATTTCAGACTTACTATTGCCACAGCATTGTTAGGTAAGCTGTGCTATTGCTGCAACTCGGAAACTGCTTTTTTGTATGTTGCCGAATATGGTCTCTTCTTAAATTTTACCGCCTCAAGTTTTCGGTTTTCGTGAAACGTTGTCCTCCTCCTGCCCCTCTGAGAGCAGTTTTTAATGGGAAGAAAACTTAACATCCCATTTTTTTATATGTGATCATTCCTCCCACTCCCCTTTCAAAAGAAAAAAGATCATCAGACGAGCATAAAGAAAAATAAAAAAACTCACCTCGCAGCATTATATGTATTCATACTTAACAACATTCTTTGTTTCAGAGCTCAATATCAACCATGGATACAACATTTTCTAATGCAACAGAACAAATAAACATGGATTTAGATCACGTACAAGAATCTGAAGATATGGAGGTTGATTCTTCTCTTATTGAAGTCGACTCTCATATTATATCTCATATTTCAAGATCCCAAAAAGCTCCCGAACAATGTGAATCTTCTAAAATCAATGGTTACTCTTCCGAAGTTTTAGATAGTACAAACTACAATTCCCTAGAACAAGATAAATCGTCTGAAATGGATATTTCAGAAACGATGAAAATCAAAAACGAATCATATACCGCATTATCCAACAATGTTATAAAACAAGATCAATTAATTGAAATTAATGGTAACTCAGAAGTATCTGAACCTCAAATCAACAGCCATACTTTAGACTCTGACATTGTTCCACAACAAGCCAAATCAATTGAAATGAATGGTAACTCATTGATTATCAAAGAAACTCGAGGCAATGCTGGATCTG
The DNA here is from genome assembly GCA_958507055.1 of Crioceris asparagi. Lineage (NCBI taxonomy): Eukaryota > Metazoa > Arthropoda > Insecta > Coleoptera > Chrysomelidae > Crioceris > Crioceris asparagi. The sequence goes on along the minus strand of OY293833.1, from coordinate 14,320,512 downwards.
TTATGGAACAAAATAAGTCTTCTGAAATCAATGGTAACTGTCTAGAAATTACAGAGGCTTCAATCAAGACATTTAACGTAGCATCCTGCAATTTTGTAGAAAAAGATAAGCCAGATGAATTGAACGAAAGATCGTCAGAATTATTGGAAAAGGAAAAGGCATCAACTGTATGTGAGAATTCTCATGATAAATCATCGGAAATGAATGGCACTTCGAATTTGTTACAAGATCAAGACAAGAAGTGTGTAGTGGTCGATCTTGACACGACTTTTGAGGCTGGAACTCCTCATCGTAAGTCTATGAATGGTTATTTGATTTTTCATAATTTTTGTGATTTTTTTTTCATCAATTTTTCGCATACTTACTTAGCATTTTGTAGAAAAAGATAAGCCAGTTGAATTGAATGAAAGATCTTCAGTATTATTGGAAGAGGAAGATAAATCAAATATTATTGTATGTGAGAAACCTCATAACGATAAATCGTCTGAAATGAATGGCACTTCAAATTTATCAGAAGATCAGGACAAGTGTCTATTGATCGATTTCGACACGACTTTCGAGGCTGGAACTCCTCATGGTAAGTCTATCACTGTCATATTTGTTTTTTCACAATTTTGGTGATTTTTTTAAAATTAATTTCGCAGTCATATTTGTTTTTTCACAATTTTGGTGATTTTTTTTTAATTACTTTTCCGCATACTTAACGTTGATAACTTTTAATGATAATCCATTAGTTTTATGAGGGCTGTTAGTAATTTCACGAAAATCGACTATATTTTGCCATTTGAAAACATCTTCCAAAAGGGATAAACAATCGAAAACTAAACCTGAAATTGTTAATTAAAAATAATCAGCATTGTTCCTATACAAATCTAGTTCCGTACTAGGTTAGTAACTAACAAACTAAACTATTATAAGATTGAAAATACACCGGGGTAAAAGCAAACAAATATGTCCCTATATGGATAAAACTCTGAAAATAATTTAAGATTCAAGATAAACTAGCCCAACGGCGCATCAAAGAAGCCTAAATTCTATATTTGATTCTATACTAGTGTTTTTAATCATAAGATTTGTTGAATATCTGTATTATCCAGCTTTATCCATAATTATTGTTAATCTCTATCGAAGGGAGAAAAAAAGAAAAAATTGACGTTATTTGTGGGAGTAAAAAAAATAACCTAATTGTGATCATAAAAGCTGTCCTATATAATACTCCACTTCAATCAAAACATTTAACTTAGCATCCTGCAATTTTGTAGATCAAGATAAGCCAGTTGAATTGACTAAAAGATCAACAGAATTATTGGAAGATAAATCAGTTATTATTGTATGTGAGAATAAACTGCATGATAGATCGTCTGAAATTAATGGTGTATTGATCGATCTCGACACGACTTGCGAAGCTGGAACTTCTCATGGTAAGTCTAAATAGTCATATTTGTTTTTCCATAATTTTTGTAATTTTTTTTCATCATTTTCCGCATACTTAGCGCTTATAGTTTTTGAAGATAATCCTTAGGTTTTATGTGAGATCTTAGTAATTTCAAGACTATACTTTTGATGCACCGACAAAATAACATCGTTGAAAAACAATATATATAATTCATGATAGCTGAAATATTGAATCGGAAATTTATTTCGATCCTCTATCTTAAAGAATTTCTGTTATTTGGTTAACATTTTTTATTTAGGTTGGACACCTAAAAAAATCTTAGTTTCACATTGGCGACCCAATTAAATAAAAGATATCGCTTCGCCCTCGTATAGACAAATCATAAGGGTGACGTCATTGACGTTTCTTTTTGCAAGATATCTCTGGTCGGTGTCAAGGTTTCATTACAGGAGGTGATGCTATTCACTAAAACTATATGTTTATTGATTAATCTTTCATTTTAATTGTCCTATGATTATTGATTATGGTCTTCTAAGGTTTTTTAAGTAAAAAAAAAATGTGCAACTATGTTACGGTCTTGAATATTTAATCTGTCAAACATGGTCATAGGTTCATACAACCTTTGCATAATTAACCTTGATAACTGTCAGATATGGTATGACGTTTTTCGTATGCTGTGGTATGACGTTTTAACAATTTCAGTGTAGTTCAGTTTTAACGCCCTATACAGTACACATGTTATAATAATGTTTTGAATATTTGTGTGATTTTAGATCAAAATTTGCGAAACGAATTGAAAAATTCAGGAGACTTTTCTAGAGCACTTGCTGTGAGTATGTTTTTCTAATATTTATATTATACCCAAAAATCATTTAGAACCTGTAAATATTTATGTGACTATCTCCAACAGAGTATGACTGACTTGAGTGATAAATTGGATGAACAGCAACAACAAAATTCCGAATTGAAACTACAACTGAATGCCTTGCAACAAGCTAAAGCTGCATTAGAATTAGAAATTAGTAAAAAAGAGGAGATTATCATCAAAACACAGGCAGAAAGTCTTAGAAATGAGCAACTGTATAAAGCTGAGCTTAAGCATCTGCGTGAAGAACTGAAGGAAAATTTGGAAGTAATTGAAAATGATGGTGTTAAAGAATTAGAAGAACAGCTTAAAGCAGCTAAAGCAAGAGAAGCTAAAGCTCTTGCTGAGATTGCTCAAAGTAATAATAAAGAACAAGAATGCAAGTGAGTTACGGTTATCTTGATGTTATATATCATATATTTTAACTTAAAATCTTTCTTTACATCTTTAAAATTCCCCTTTAAGGCGACTCCTCGATGAATATTCAACCATTATGAATGAAACTGCAGTTCAATATAAAGCTCTCCAATCTGAACTGGCGGTAACAAAAACACATCTTGCTAATCTGGAATCAGCATTCTCCGATGTGCTTCAGTAAGTTATATTTTATTTGGATATTTTTCTAGTGTAAATACTTGAACACATTATTATTTTGAAGGAAATACGAAAAGTCTAAGGAGATTATAAAAGAACTGAGATCTAATGAAGACATATTGGTGTCGCATACAGCAACACTAAAACAAAATTGTTTACAATCTGAAGAACGATATGAAGCATTGAAGGCACATGCATCAGCTCAGATTGATAAGTGAGTCTTTTTTTGTATAAAATAATATATTAATCTTTCTGCAGGCGTAGAGTTTATAAATTTTCCAGTAGATTGTTATTATTTCAATTTTGATACATTTTTTACATTATACCAAACATATTTTTAGAATGATATGTTGGTTTCATTCGATGCAAATTGTGTGGAAGAGTTTTTAGTTAATAAATATTTTTACAAAAAATTGGACCGACATTATTAGTTGATGAACTGAAAAAATACAAAAAAATATTAATTCTACTGGTGCTGGTACTTGTGAAGTTGAGCAGTTGCATTTAGATTGAGAACTTTTGGAACGAACTTCACAAGTACCAGCACCCATGAATTAATATTATTTTGTATTTTTCAGTGCATCAACTAATAACGTCGGTCAATTTTTTGGTGAATATGAAGAACAGGTCCTTTTCGATTATTGGGATTTTTTTTGCTAGAATTGTAGAAATATATAATAGAAACACATTCCCGTTGAAATTTTCGTGCGGCAACCCTTAACAAGCTAACGGGAGGGTGGAGTGAATAGCGGTGCTGGGTGGGGAAAATAAGTGTTTATTGATATACTTTTAGTAGTACTTTGGATAATATAATACTGAATTAACCCGATAAATAAAAAAGTGTTGCAATTAGCGAAAACGGAGCCATACAAAATTAAAAAAGGGCAAGGAAAATCATCCTGCCGCTATTTATGTTGTAGATACAGACATTGTGCAATGTTGCCAATATGATTAGTTTGTACGGACATCCGATACATGAATTTGATTTTGTAGGAATAAAGCAAAAAATAAATAAATAACCAATGAAATATTAATAATACGTCATCAAAGTATACAGTCCAGCAGCGTTGTGGCGCACAGGCCTTTCATATGAGTCGGAATTAAGCGAAATTCGAGATGAAAATAGTAAACTTTAGAATTTTTTTTCTCAGAAACGCGAAGTGGCCGCACGATAATTTTTGGTGAAAATAGTTTCATTACATGTTATAAAGCGGCTGTAAAAAGGAAATTGCCGAAATCAAAAAGGACCTGTTCTTCACATTCACCAATTTTTTTTGTAAAAAATATTTATTTCACACTTTTGAGTGTAACATTAGTCACGAAAATCGTTGAACGTTCACTAATACCAATGAAGATAGTACTTATCCTATTATCCACGTAAATTCTTTACTTGTAGTTGTTATTATTGAGATCTCAAAACATCGCTGCGGAAATACGCATAAGTATTTTATGTTCCCATTTTACCACCGTTGTAACTCGAAAACCGTAACTCTAAGGAAATAATGTTCATTATAAATGTTGCTACCAATAATTAGGTCTTTCATGTACATATTTTTTATTTTCGAAAGAAATCGCCCTCTCCACATAGCAAAAATACATGTATAACGTTTCGGGATATTGTCCTATTTTTAATTATATCACATCAGATTTTCGATTTTCGAGAAAATTTGCACCCCCCATCCCCATCGGGGCGGTTTTCGGAGGGAAGGAGATTTCGGATTTCCGTTTTTATGAATAAGGGACCATTTCTCAAGCCTCCTCTTTCAAATGAATCAAAAATCATCAAAATCAGTACGAATACTATATAAAAGGCGCCCACAAACAAAAAAAAGCACAGAGTCGACAAAGCATACCTCCTCCGTTGGGGGTTCGGTGGTCAAAAAAATATACAGCTTTTTGTAATAATTATTGTTTTGGAGAATGGGTCCATCTCAATAATTTGTTACCGAGTACTTCTGGTTAATTTATCTGGTTAAATAAAATATAAAAAAATGAAGAGACTTAAAATTTCGAAATTTGGGGAGAAAACTGATAATTGATTGCCAAAAGAGAAAATGGGTAGATGAATAGGTGTATACTGCCATGAAGAATATTTGAGACAAAATTTGAAGGGTCTGTACCAGACAGTAAGTTTTTATATGTATAAACTCTTGACTCTAACGGATTTTAAATCATCTTCAGGTATAGGCTGTTCAAATTTTGTCTGAAATTTCTTGCATGAAACTATCCTGCCTCATATACTATAATAACAACTTCGCTTTTTCGCACTTTTATTCACCAAAAACTGACAAAAAAATATTTTAAGTACAATTCCACTTCATAATACGTTTGATCACAAATTACGTATTCAAATATTGTTTCTGTAACTGTATAAATAAAATGTTTACTGCCGATTAGCTTAAATAAATAAATAAATAAATCTATATCTTGGCCGTCATATATTTGAACCAGTTCATAGTTAATAAGTGAAATATCTGAAAGATTCTCTAAATATTTCTACTTATTGTAACGTGCATATAAAAGTTGTACCTACCAATGAAACGAACTCACCAGACGTTTCTCGATGTAAATAAATATGGCCTTGGCATGTATCGGGGACCAACGTCTCAAACTAAAGTCACCGTGTCCCACTAATGGCGCGACACTCGTCAAGATGCTCCGCCCTCCTAAGACTCGTTACAATATAATAATAAAATTTATCGTTCAGTTGAAACTGATAACTTTAATGAAATTTTGATTGTGTGAAACACGGAAAAACTTGAGCGTTGGAGACAGGCCAGTTTAAGTTTGAATAAAATTGAAATTTTAAGGAAATCCAACGAAATTTAATTTACGCCATAACACTGGTGTTTGATTTAAAATTGCATATTTGCCATAATACACAAAATTTTCCTTTATGTGTGAATGAGATTTTTTTATCGATTTTTCTTTCTGTTGCAGGGCTAATAGAGACAATTCTCAATTGAAGATCGATAATGACATTAGGGTTAACAAACTGAGCGCCATTATAAAACGTTTGGAGATCAAAATCAGTGCATTAGAACTGTCCCTCCAACAGAAAAGTGAAGAATGTGAAGCATTAAATTCGCTATGTGATGAGGTTACTGGCAAAAAATAGAAATTAAATTTGGGAAAAGCCTTAAATTATCAGTATGAGCCGCAGTGAACAACATATTTAATTTTATTCCAAATAGAATTGTTCCTAAAATTCGATAATTTCCTTTTTCGTTGAATTGAAAAAGGCACTACAACGTCCATTATCTCATTTTATGTATTCCATATATCAAATAAGCTTTAAGACTCATTTTTAAATAACCAAATTTTTAAAAAAATATAAGAGAATATTATTATTTCTGTTTTTTTAGTTCTTATGTATTTATCTGTCTAAATGAGTTCAATAAAGCATGCCATGTCAAAATTTTCAAAAATGCAGTTCCCATTTCCTAGAATGGTTGAAATACCTTTTTTATTTATAACTATATACTTGAACATTTCTTGTTTTTTTTTTGGGAATTGTGTTTTTGCGATGTAAATATTTTGTTATGTGTATTGTTAACTATATATTTTTATTTTTATCATCATTAACGTGAAAATATACATATATTTATATATATATATATTTTTTGGTAACACTAGTTAAAACCATTATTTCTTGATACTTGTATATCTCAGCTAATTTTTAAAGTCTAATAATTAATAATTCCATTGTATTTATATTTATTACCTATATTTTTAACTATATATTAACATAAATCTGCAGTTGCATGTACATATTATATAGAAAATATATTATCGGGGGAGTCACGAAGAAACAAACGTCAGTTTCAGTAGCAGCATTTTTCTATTGATCAATATAAGAATCATCATTGAAATTGTCTGTATACCAAAATTATGTGATATGTACCTACCAGACTTTAAATTGATCGGGAAGCAAATCCTTGAATAAATGATATTTTCGTTGGTATTTCGAAATTCCACCAATAAATGAGGAATTCTGTAGGTACGTCTATGATCGCCCTTAACAGGGGGAGCCTTTCTTCTAAAACTAGTTTTGAATGGTTCATTGAAATGATGCCTGTGTTCCTAAATTCGATCCAGTGCCCTGGAAAATGTACGTAAATTGGTATGCCACGTCATATTGGCCAACATATTAGATCGAATTTAGGAACAAAGGCATTTTTCGTTTTAAAAAAATATATATTTTCTAGTGAAGCTACTTAGATTTCATATTGTATAAGTTAAATTTGAATTATTAAAATAAATACGATAACAACTAATTTAATAGCATTTTTTTATTATTTTATATGAATGTTATCCTGTCCAACTTCTATTCTGAATATTCAAATTTGTTGAAAATAATTTTGAAGAGCAGTCGTTGCTGGGTGCAATCAAAAAACCTGACCTATTTACTCTATGCAATAAACTAACAAAACAGACTTTGGTCAGGTCATACGACGTATTTTTCAGTTGACCCACTAATAAAGTGTTCAATTTTTTTTATATTTATTTTATTAATATCCAAACTGTCAGTCATATTCCGGTCTTTCTTATTATGTATTTATTATAGAGGAGGCATATTCGGATCCAAAATGCCTGGGTACTTCCTTTTCTCATGAAGAAAATGTCGTTAAAAATTTTAATTGTAAATGCGTATCAATAATGTTTTTTGTTCCGAAAATTATTTCTTGCAATGGCTCCAGCTCTGGAACTTTTCTTCAAAATATCGCTATTTTGAAGGATTTCTCATATATAAGTATTCTCCGCATTTAGTAATCAATTTTTATTTCCTAGAACTACATAAAAATAACTATTTCAAAATTTAATTATTAATTTATTCGAAATTGTTATATTATCGTTAAAAATGCCACATTATTCTAATAATATATTATTCATAATAAGTTTATAATTAGAACAGATGCGGAAGAATGACATCTATTGATTAAGATATTTTCCGAATTACGTTGACTCATACTGCTGCATTCATTAAATTATTGCGATGTACGCCAATGGAACGTGAGTAACGCGAGTACCTGTGCGCATGCGCCCGATGCCACTCCTTTGCCATGTTGGTATTTCAGTTGGACGATTTATTTTATACTTATTTTCATATTTTATTCTTTTAAAAGTTTAACTGATCTTATTTTCAAGTTTTATTTTTCATAGAACGTAATTCTGAGTAATTAAGTTATTTCAAATCTGTGATTGTAAATAGAAGCTGAATGATTAACAGGGCCGGCTGTTCCGTGAGTGTTCGACAACAATCGTTCTATCGAATTCAACAGTTCAGTCACAGCTTTCGGTTAGAATAGGTTCTAAACGAGAAATAGCCTGAGTTCATGGTGAGTTCTTTGTGCCGTTGTTATCTGTTATGGTTGTGAACTCTTTGGATTATTGTGAATTTAAGTGCATTTGTGCAAATAAATAACAAGGAAGACGACCAATTTGATATGAGAAGCTTGTTACAACGAAATGAATGAGGAATAAGTTTAGAAAGGTTAAGAATGTAAACATAGGTTCGACCATATCACGAAATCTTGTAATGCTATGCTCTGCAATACAAAACGAAGAAATCTTAATTACTTGTGACAGTGAATAGTAATGTTAGTGAAAATGAAAATGGGATTTTTTTATAGTATTTTATATCTCTACTTTTGCCTCTGTATCACCCACAGTCAGTTAACATCAGTTTACAAAGGTAAGATTTATCAATAATACAGTTACCTATATATATATATATATATATATATATATATATATATATATATATATATATATATATATATATATATATATATATATATATATATCGTAGGTATATAGTTAACTTTTAATATTTAGTTACTTGTCACGTGCTAATGCCCTTTAACAATTTTCTTCTATCTGTTGCTTCAGACGTCCACTTGTTGCATTCTCATAATAATTAGCCGTGTCTAGTCTTAATAGCTATTCAATTTTACGTCAGCAGATAGTTAATCTTTGTTACAGGTACCAAGACTTGATTTGATATTAATGGATTTCTTAGAATCAAGCATTGGAATCACACTTCCTTAGTCATCCCTTAAAAACACCCAGTTGCATTCACTTACGCCCAGTAACAATTCCCATCATAATTTCAAGGTCTCTTGTAATGATATTAATAATAATGTGAATTGATCTGATTATCTTAGTAATACAATACCGCGCTTAAATCTTCTGTTTCCTTCAAGTAGGTAGGTAGGTATATTGATTTCAGCAGTATGATTCATCCAAGATGCAGTGTCTGTATGAAACGCTAAATCCGAATAGGGAGTATATTTGATTTAATTGTACCTATAAAGCGGGTATCGGAAAAGGGGGATGGGAATTAAGAAGTCTGAGTCACTGATAGATCTACAAGGGATGTGTTTGTAACAGAAAATGAAATTCTGTGCGAACTTTCGTCGATCGTGAATATCTGAAGTATTAGTCATACAGTAGATTAGCAGATTCCATCTGTATAAATTTCAGCGTTGTTACAATGTAAACAATACTCACTCGATATACAGTGACATTTTTTTCTCAAAAGCTAAGGAAATAATGATATATGTAGTAAATATATAAATAGCTCAAAATTTTCTGCCCACACTATGGAATAATTGTTATAAAAAAAGTTACAACAGTCAAATGTGAGGGCATGCACCTTCTATTCTTCAAAAATTGGTTGAAGCAGTTACGTCATTTAAGCTATGACTACTACAATGCATACATATAACGTCGTTCTACTTGGACTACTTATTTTTAATTGTTTTCCTTTAATAAATCAAAATACCTACAAACACATGGCTCGAATTGAGCTATTTTTCATCTAAGTAGGTATAATGGTGTCGACAAATTTTCACACTTTATTTGATCAGTGATCGTTATATTATAGTGAATATGATAACGTCTAACCCCCTGTTTACTTTTTGATATGGTGTTTAGGAAAACGATACCTAGGTATATCAATTTATTACATGTTCCTGTAACAATGGTGCAAATATTTTTTTTAGAAAAAGAATTCTCTAGTTGTCTCTAGTAATCAGATAAGATGTTTTGCAATTAAATGAATTTAGCTCCAATTCAAAAAGAGAGATAGTAATAAATTATGATAATTTTGGGATCTCTTTTGTATTCTGCCCCACAAGCGTCACAATACCTTAGAGAACCCTTCATTATCATAATTTATTACTCTCTCCCTTTTTGAAATGGACTATACACATTATAAATAAATTTTCTCAAGGATCGATCTTATAACACGAGAATTATCTCAGTGCCTATTTTTTATTTCACAACAGGTGACTTTTATTCCATTTCAATATTAATTTGATATCTATCCGATTAAATTAATCAACAGACATTTTGACTTTTCCAACCAGTAGATAGATATTTACACAATTTCAACTCTTATCATTTTTATTTGATAACATTAGTACATTTTTATGTGCGATGAAATCGCATAGCTTATGGATAAGTATTTTTAAAATTCATGTACATATATCTATTATCTTTTCCATTGATTGGAAATCCCACAATTCATTTATTAATTATTTGAAGATATTGGATATTTCCACCTCAATTTTCACGTTCTGAAAATTCGAAGAAAATATGCTGAGATAAACGACAGTCAGACAGACACTAGAGTGATATTATTTGAAACAAGTGTTATAACGAATCTAATTCACCCTAAGTGATTTGTGTTTAAATCTGTTGTAATCACATGTCGTGTTCAATTAAATAATTAGATATATAAATATATTGCATTCATTAAATCCCTTTACACGCACATGGTACCAAGAATGCACTTACACAAAATATATTTAGTGGCGTTAATTTATAAGAGCTGAAAATGTGGTTGAGGTAGCAGCATTAAACTGCGTGCACATGGCGCCACTCCGATCCAGTCCAGCTTTCTATTTAGATAGTGGTTCCAATAAATCTAATAACTTGATATTATTTATTCCTACTTTCTATGTGAACAATAAATAATTTGAAAAACAATTTTTATATCTTTTTAATAAATAAAAAAACATTTTTCTTCATAGATGATTATTCGACAAAACAGTAGGTACAATCTCACTTGTTAATGATTATTCTGAATAGGCTTCTGGGTAAATCTCATTATGTACTGTAACACAAGACATTACATAAACTCTGTGTGTACTACCTACCAATTTCATCTTCTTCCAAGTTAAGTATCTACTTAGCGTCTCTGCAAAAGCCAATCTCTTTATCTTTTATCTTTTCTCTTTTGCTTTTTTTTGTTTGTGCGCGCCTTTCATATAGTAATCGTACTCCGATTTTGATGATTTTTGATTCATTTGAAAGAGGAGGCTTGAGAAATGGTCCCATATTCATAAAAACGGGAATCCGACATCTCGTTCCCTCCGAAAACCGCCCCCGAAGGGGGTGGAGGGGATAAATGTTCTCGAAAATTGAAAATCTGCCTTGGTATAATTAAAGATACGACAATATCCGGAAACGTTTAAATTGAACATTTTTTCAAAAGAGTAACGGTTTTCGAGATACCTACCAAATATACCTACTTTCGCTATGTGGAGAAGGCGAGTTCAGTCGAAAATTGAAAATCTGTTTGCAGTACATGAAAGACATAATTATTTATAGCAACATTTATAATGAACATTTTTCCCTTAGAGTCACGGTTTTCGAGTAAAAATGGTGTTAAAATGATAGCAACTAAAATATTCATGCGTATTTCCGCAGTGATGTTCTGTTCTCAATAATAACAACTACAAGCAAGGAATATACGTGGGTAATAGTATAAGTACTATCTTGATTGGTATTAGTGAACGTTCAACGATTTTCGTGACTAATGTTACTCTCAAAAGTGTGAGATAAATATTTTTTACAAAAAATTGGACCGACGTTATTAGTTGGTGCCAAAAGTTATTTATCTACCTGCAACTGCACAACTTTAAAAGTAACAGCACCAATAGAATTAATATTATTTTATACTTTTCAGTGCACCAACCAATAACGTCGGTCCAATTTTTTGTAAAAAATATTGTTTACAATTGTTTTGAGGATAGAGGGTCGAATGCTGTTGCGTTGTAAATCCCATATATGCTGGCGCGCGTCGGAGTTTTACCATGTTCTCGCAGCATTACAAAAGGATACAGCCGGGTCAAGATAAAAATATAATGGTGGCATTCTTTCTAGCTGATTAGTCATTCCCTACCCAGTGACCACCATTGCATTTAATGTGGTGATGGAGTGATGGCTAACACCTACAACTAACGATAAATTCCAATATTTCGTCATCTGGAATTCCTTCGCGACTCAAAAAGGAAATGGACCATATATTTTATTCAATCTGTTGAATGTCTTATCTATACCAAGAAGTGACTGCACTTTTATTAACGTTTACAAAACAAATTTTAAACTGTTTACCATAAGTTGACGTACTATCTCAGCTATTTTCTCCATTGAAGCGGAACTGATTTTGGGGAACAGATTTTAAAATTGAAATTAATCATTCGCGCATTTCGCATACAGATAAATCGACAAAAAAACATTTATATAATTATTACTGATACCTTTTGAAGGGTGAGGTGAAAGATTTCATTGAGTTTACATAAGTGGCGCTTATTGCCGCTGCTTATGTATGTCATCAACTCGGTCATCAATAATTGACTAATCATCTAGAATTTCTGTCGGCTATATTTAGAATTATTTTAGTGTTAGCAGCTGGTTTGGGTGTGTAAATATATGGTTTTATTATATGTAAAATATTGTGACACGTCCAACCAAACTAAAAGGCCTTTAGAGCATCTATCATTAGGTTGTTATCACTGGAATTAAAAAAATCATGATATATTTTTATTGTCACACAATAAACGACAGATATCTCATACTTACTACTTGGCTATCGTATATTTTTATTGTTTGATTTATTTATATTTATAATATTTTATCGATGACGGAAATTTTAAATGGCTTACTAGATTGAGAGACTTGAACATTGAGTTATGTTTATTTTACTTATATATGAATATTATTTCTCATTAAAGCGACAATAAATAAAACAGTTGAATATGCTTGTATGCTTTGAAAGTACATAAGTACAGGGTGTTTGTTTCAACATTTCCAACATCGGATTTCTCGTATTGCGAACGTTAATAAAGAAATCGCTGAAATAATTTCGAGGGGGGCAACTTTTTAACCAAAATTTGCTTCGCCCCCTTTCAATCCCCTGCCCCCAGCAGCTACCCTCTTAAAAATAGTAAATGGTAGCAGTTATCGAAATCTCATTTGAAAGGCACTTGAATTTTTTATGTTAAAATTTTTACAGTCAGAAAACTTTTTTCTAAGATAAATATGTCTGAAATTTCAAATGTTTTCTTTACATCCTAACGATATTCAATTCCATATCTTGCACAGTTTATATAAAATATCGTCGGCCATTATTCGCTACTGCTTGTGCTTGGAGACGTTCTTTGACTTAAATCTTAGTCTTACGGCTCACTCTGGTATGACCGTGAATGACAACAATTTATTATACATGGCACCTTTTATTTGTATTAAAACGAATAGGTACATAACATTTTCAATTGTCGCGTTGAACTCAAGACAAGCCTGTTGTGGTGTAAACCGCTTGTGATTTTTTTGTATACACTCATGCATTATTATTATTATTATTATGAGAATAAATATTGTTCTACTGTAGTATACAGATTAAACAAAGAAACATTCTATTCATAATTATTGCCACATTCTACTTCCTTGTCTGTAAGTTTGAATATCCCATGACATACTTCTATCATAACCTGAATTTAAAATGGAAATACTTCAAGTGACTTCTGTGCCACATGAAGTTTTGGGAGGAATAAAACGAGACATAGATACATTTTTTATTAAACTATTTATTCTAGACGTATTTCAAATACTTATTAATATTGTGACGTATTTATTAAAACATGAAACAGTATCTCCATCAAAAAATACTATTGAATATGATTTACTTACGAATTTACTTGTAACTTTTTTTCTCAAAATTTTACTTAGGTATTGGAGATTCAATTTATAAATTTCAAAATTCCAATTCCTACTGGCAATTTCACATTATCAGTTTATCGGTATACCTAACTATTGGAACGGTATTTTGAATTCATTTGAGATTCTGGACACAATATTTATTAACGAATATTCCAAACACGCTTTTATTGTAGATGTCGAATGGCAGTTGAACATTTTAAATAAATAAATAAAAAATAAAATGGGAGAATGGTAGGTATCTATTTTGTTAATTTATCTTTACTATGGTCTGTAGGCTTTGTTCCAACAACAAATCGGCTACGGATTTTGTCTCGAAATAATTTCCTTGAGTCGAATATATAACTTCTTATTGACTGTAAGAAACTGTTTTTATGCTCTTATGTCAAGCTGCCAGACGATTTAATAATTATATAAATCAGTGCATATTGTAGGTATTACTTTTTTTTAGTACAACAAGCATTCAATGAAAGAGTCCATTGTTCTTTTGTTTGAAAAATATCATGTAGGGTATGTCTCATGAAAAAAGAATGTCTTAAACAAAATTAGATTTATTATATTGGTACTCAATTGGGTACTTGACAGTAATGGAAATTCAATATAAAGTGATCTTCAGACGATATTAGGTAGTCCTAAAATACCAAAAATCACATTATGCAGGTTAAATTTCTCTTAGAATTTAAAATATAATCAATTTAAATAGTTGTAATTTTAAACCCATTATCACGTGACTGCGAACGCCTATCAGAATCGATCAAGAGAGTGACGTATTAATCAAGTCGATGAACAAATCCCCCTCAGAGAGAACATACAACATTGTATCTTCTCTCTGGTCAGATAGTGTTCTCTGCCCTATTCCTCCTTTCTTTAATACCTTGGGACACTAACTAAGGGAGATTGTGACGTTGCAGCCGTTTTTAGAATTCAAGCGGGAAATTTCAAAACAATTTTTGAATATATGTTTTTTATTTTCATAATAGATTCGTAATTTTTTTTGTATTTTTTTTTGGCTTTATTGAATGTCTAACTACAAAATAAAAATTGTTCAAAAAATTAGTCAAGTACCCAATTCTTTTACAAAAAATGGGACCGACTTTACTAGTTGGTGAAAAATATGAAAGAACATTAAGTAATTCTAATCGTACTGGAAACTTTAAAGTTGTTCAGGAGATAGAAGATCGAGTAGAAGATTCTTAGTTCTGTTATTCCGAAACACTTGATTTTTTTGAAAAATGTCCAGTTTAAACAAACGTTAAATGTTTTCTTTAATCTTACTAGATAAAATTTGCTGCCTCCATCCTCTTTGTGGGTATTTTTGAATTGGATGGAGGTATTGGATTTTGGGAAAATATATTACTCCACTATCCTCTTTCCAATCAAAAAAGTATTGTCAAAATCGGTGCACTTTTACTCCTTAGTATTGAATTGTATACCCTCTCCGTTTGAGAAGTCTAACAAAAATTGAGACAGGAAAACAAAAAAAATCATTCTGACTGTAGGCATTCGAAATTATGACATAGGTACTTGGATTTCTTATAACAAATATGTTTATACTGTTTTAATATCTTTGTCTAGTTAATTCTCAACGAAGAAAGAAGAAGAAAGAAAGAAATTTGAAATGAGTTTTTATTAAATACCCATTAGGTTGAATGAAATTTCATGTCATTTAATCCGGTCTCTTAAAAGACCAATTGTAATTCATTGGCACTGATTGTTTCCATTATGATCGACTTAAACCTCAGTGAACTTTTGTAATAATAATTATAATATATGCTGGTACGTTGCTTCCATTAATCTGATTTATAAGTAGGACTGGTTAATCTTTTAGATGTCTGCTATGCTATATAAATATTTACACATCAGTCGCGATAATGATTTTGGAATCACCTGTCACCCATCTAGTTTTGAGAATAACTGGAAAATAATTAACATTTCTTAAAATATGTACTAGTACTGACGTAACCGACACCATTTTAACAAATGGCGTTATAAACCTAATAACGACAAATTAACGATTTGTTCTTACAAGCAATCCAATACATACACTATCTGAACAGTTTGGATAGCATAAATAAATCGTAATAATTAAACGACCCGTTTGTGGCAGGCTTTATGGGTTTCTTTGCAGATGTGAAGAAAGTGATTTTACTTTCATGTCATAAACTAAGTTTTTATTTAATTTTCACAGAGATCTATTATTATTTTATTTCCTTTACCTGCCGTGAAGAGGCATTTGACATCCTAGAACTGAGTTGATGCTAACTCATTGTTTTGTTCACGTAAAATGTTTAGTAGTATGTGCAGTGTCTTACCCTTTACCATATTGAATTTATTTAGCATTTTCCTGCATATATATCAGTTTTGTATAGAGGAAAATATGGAATTATGATGTTGTTCTTTATTAGGGTTCCGTACCAAAAAGAACCCAATCTATGGTAGAGGTAGACGACATATAATTTATGACTTTCACAGCTTAAAATTATAATCACTTTGAATTTGAGTTTAATTCTTTAAGATCTTATTTGTTGTTTAGATATTAAATATAATCATGGCAAGAAGCAGAAGCTAAATTTTGAAAATAATAAATAGAAAAATATGAAACAAAACTGTATCTTGAAGTAGGTATACCATACTAAACAGTTTTTCTTTCCATAACTAAATAATATAACCAGCATGAGTGTTGGTTAATCCAGGCTAAACCAGTTTTCTATCAATACCATAATGTTTATTATAACTCATTGAGCTAAATATAAATGTTAATACAGTAGTAATCAGCTAAAGCTACCCTGTATATATATATACAAGGTGTGTCAATTAAAACTTCCCGCCCCTATTATCAAGCATCGGGATAGGTTTTGTATGAATCGCCAAGACACGTCAATTTTGTTATCGAGAGCATAATAGCGTAAGTTTCAGTGTCTTGGAACCTTCCCCTTAGGCAGGGGCGTAAGGTACCCTTACATTTTAAATGGCACCCCATGTTGAGTGACACCTTATTTTAAAGCTGTTTTGATTCTGATTACGAAGATACACGACTGTTTGTATTATCTCAGGGCTATGACCATTAAATCATCAATTCAAAAATAACACAGAATATCAATAAATGCCACAATTTTATTTAATTAAATGTTCTACTTCCAAACAATAATAGAATCTTTGCTCTACTTCTGAACGAACATTTCGAAGCATTTCGGGTGTAATCTAACGACATTCTTCAACTATTCGCCGACGAAGTTCCTCAGGTGTGTTTGGTGATGTTGCATAAATTTTCGACTTCAAGTGTTGTCATAGAAAAAAGTCTAACGACGTTTGGGCGATTTGGGAGGCCACTCGATCAATGATTTGGAAAATTCTGATTAAGAAAATTACGCACAGTACGTACACTCATCATCTTCTGGTATGGCATTATCATTTTCTAATGTTTCCACAATCATCCGGTATATATATATATGCGTTTTCAGCAGAAACAGATACATTTCTCCACCCAGATTTCCTGGTAGGATGTGGTCTCCCAGTATGCCAGCCCAAACATTTCATTTCCCCGGATGATGCGTATGAATGTCATGAAATATTCTTGGATTTTCATCGCTCCAATAGTGGCAATTCTGGCGGTTGACTTGGCCATCCAGTTGAAACGTGCATTGATCGAAAAAACAGAGTAGAGATAGAGTAGAGAGTACAAAAATTTCCTTGGGCACTATCATTCATATCCTCACAAAACTGCATACGGCGATCGCAATCGTCTTCATTAAACTGATGTAGCGAAGAAATTTTTATGGATAATACTTATGATTTGACGGCAACTAGGTACAGAAATACCAGAAGTACTTTTGAGTTTCCTGAGGCTCAAATTTAGTTCCAATGCTATTTGTCCTAGGAGAGCTACTTGATTATCTTCATTAAGTACGATATTCTCACGTTGATGTTTTTTGCTTGCAATCTATCCAGCTTCGGAAAATTTATGCATTAAATCCAAGACGTACCAGTGTGAAGTATTTTAATCAGGATGACGATCATTAAAAATGGCTTGTCGTGTTCAGTTCTTATTATTCTAAAATAAATTAATTATTTCAACTTTTTTACCGATTGTATAAATCATTTTCACGAATTGAAATTCAATCATTGCTGTGATGATTTTACGGGATCTTTACTGGTCTCGATTAAATAAAATCAGGTAAACAAGTTATGTTGATAAAGTATGAAGTTTTTTTGTCTTGAGAGAAACGGAAAATAATAAACATTATTTCTATCGAGAAATTGTTTTAAAAAAGTTTTCAAATAACACTAGAAATGCTTCGAAATGTTCGTTTAGAAGTAGGGCAAAGATATTATTATTATTTAGAAGTAGAGGGCACACATTTTGAACACACAATTGAATGAAATTGTCGCATTTATTGATATTTTGTCTTATTTTTACTTCCCTCAATAAGGGAAGTATTGTATTCACGTGAAAAATCGACCTCGAGATTTTTGCTGATATTTACGTTTTGGGGTTCCTAGATCACGAAAATCATGGTATCTCAAAGTCTGTCTGTCTGTCTGTAGTCTGTTGGCATTGTAGCTCCATAACGGCTTGAACTAGGACAACGAATTTTGGTATGCATATTGAAGGACTACCGGCGACGCAATGTAAGGGTTTTCGTTAATCATATATACAGGGTGTCCAAAATATTAAGTGTCAATATAAGAACGGTAGAAGCGACGAGGTTGTTTCCATCTCGAAGCGGGGTGGTTTGTCGAGGGAAGTCATAGGTAAAGGCTTTTACCAATTTTTGAAATTATGATTTTCGGGCCGTAGCCCAAAGGAAATACAGATGTCGTGTTCTGGAATTTCTGTACGTAGTTGCCATCAAAACATAAGTATATAAAAATGTCTTCGCTACATCAGCTTAATGAAAACGATTGTGATCGCCGTGTGCAGTTCTGTGAGGATATGAGTGATCGTGCCCAAGGAAATCCAACATTTTTGTACTCAATCTGTTTTTCCGATTAATGTACGTTTCGTTGGATGGCCGAGTCAACTGCCAGAATTGCCACTATTGGAGCGATGAAACTCCAAGAATATTTCATGACATTCATACGTATCATCCGGGGAAATGAAATGTTTGGGCTGGAAAACTGGGAGACCACATCCTACCAGGAAATCTGGATGGAGAAATGTATCTGTTTCTGCTTAAAACACATATCTACCCGACGATTGTGGAAACATTAGAAAATGATAACGCCATACCAGAAGTTAATGAGTGTACGTACTTTACGTAATTTTCTTAATCAGAATTTTCCAAATCATTGATCGAGTGGCCTCCCAAATCGCCCAAACTTCGTTAGACTTTTTTCTATGACAACACTTGAAGTCGAAAATTTATGCAACATCACCAAACACACTTGAGGAACTTCGTTGGCGAATAGTTGAAGAATGTCGTTAGATTACACCCGAAATGCTTCGAAATGTTCGTTCAGAAGTAGAGCAAAGATTCTATTATTGTTTGGAAGTAGAGGGCACACACTTTTAACATTTAATCAAATAAAATAGTCGCATTTATTGATATTCTGTGTTATTTTTGAATTGATGATTTAATGGTCGTAGCCCAGAGATAATACAAAAAGTCGTGTGTCTTCATAATCAGAATCAAAACAGCCTTAAAATAAGGTGTCACTCAACATGGGGTGCCATCAAAAATGTAAGGGTACCTTACGCCCCTGCCTAAGGGGAAGGTTCCAAGACACTGAAACTTACGCTATTATGCTCTCGATAACAAAATTGACGTGTCTTGGCGATTTATAGAAAACCTATCGTGATGCGAGATAATAGGGGTGGAAAGTTATAATTGGGACACCCTATATATATACTTGATATCAAAATATGTTGCTATAAACAGACTTATGTCGGTTGAAAATTAGGTATTTTAGGAATTAGTGATGTTATAATTTTAAAATCGTTTTTTTATATATGTACTTATAAATTCCCAACTCATGGGATCCTGTTGAAATTTAGTACGGAGATATTTTTGAATAAGACAAATAAACCCATATAAAAATCATGTAAAATATCTATAAATAGGCGTAGTACCTACTTTTATTTTATAATAATTTCTTATTTCTAATTTTTACATAAATGGAAAAAAGGAAATTAATTTACAAAAGGTTAGCGCATAATCAGTTAAATTCATTAAAGAAAAATCAATATGTTAAAGTAGTTCATAAATTAATGCCTTTTAAATATAACACTGTATTTGGGATAACGTAAAAAGATTCATCCCATTTTCAAGGAATGTAGGAACAATAGAGATTTTTAAGTTATGAAACATCCTGAACGCTTGGCTCATGTGTAAATCCTGGTCAACTCGTGTTGCTTTTATTCACTCATAATCAACAGAATGATTCATGAAAAATGCCATAAAATGTGTATGCTTGTTGAGAACTAATTATTTATAAACGTTCACCGATTTTTATGATTCCTTTTTATTGGAAAGTGGTGTGGTGAAAGTTGGTCCAATATATTTTTTTTGCCAAAATCAGATATATCGTTCACCCGAAAGTACCCCTAAAGAGGGAGCGGTATAATTTTTTTTTGGAAAATTGAAAATTCTATATGCCATAAATGAATAAAAAATTAAGGGTTTCCGAGCACTGTGAATGAGCTGAACTTTCAACATTTTTCATGAGATATAAAACACTAAAAAAATCCCGATGGCTTGTAGCCAGTGTATAATTAAATTTCAAGGTTTTTATTTTTTCGGGAAAAATGTTGCAAACAAAAGTTGTAGGAACAAATCATATCTATAACTTAGAACTATTTTTAATGAAATTTAATCAACGGCTATTTTTTGAGAGTTTTAGAGTTTAGTCAGTCTCCATTTTGAAACTTCTACTCCGACCATGCCCATTTACAAACTAGACCAAAATATTTGGTTTTTGTATATGTACTTATACATATATAAAATCATTTTGGACTTCTTTATTGACATATATAATAATAATAATCTTTATTCAGGTTAACATACAAATCGTAATTAAAAAGAATAATATGCTAATAGATTGTCTGACTTATAAAGTCCAACAAACCCCTACCGAGATGCAAATAGCATCTGTGTGTAGACCTGAACTTAATAATGTATTGAAATCTACAAGCTTAACATAATCTAAATATACATATTAATATACTATAAATAAACAAATAATAAAATTAAAATGCAACAGGACTATAAATACAACTACAAATGTAAAGAAAGACATATGATATAGGAAATATTAAATATTAAAACAGATTTTTTAAGTAATATAACAATATCTATGTATATTATAACTTCAAATTATTTAAAATCCAACTCTTAATATGAAATTTAAAACGCCCTCTAGAGAAGTTTATTTTTTTTAGATTGTTATTTAATCTATTGTAGACAAGTTTGGATCGATATAAACTAGTTTTTTGACCAATATTTAATATAACACATGAAATTTACCTAACAAAGATTTCAAATAGTTACCTATAGGCTTGAGCTTCTTATGTATGAGCTGGAATTTTGCATTATGATGATTTCATGACCGATTTAATTACATTGATACACCGAAAAATTCAACTTAATTCATTGCATTACAAAACGTAACTACATCTACACTACCATCATCAGATTTTGATGTCAGTGCCATTTCTCTCTCAAATTCAAAATCTATGATTTTTTTTCGAATTTCTTACACTTTTTTTTCCACGCAATATTCAATATCCAGTTTGTAAATTCGAGTAACACTAGAAATTTTTTGGTACTTTTCAGTCCGTCATCTAATCAAGACAGTCCGATTTTTTAAATTGTTTATTTAATTTCCGATAAACCTACAAAATATTTTTTTCACGTTAATATATTATTGCAGTGAAACAATAGGAAGGACAGATATATAATTGATGAAAACTTATTTTATATATATATATAAGGATTCTATTAAACCTATAAAAACGCTTGGATAGTCTACCTACGTGTCTCTAAATCTGAAATAATGGCACATTGAACACCTGTTTCGAACTTACTTGCGTAGGTACTTCAAACAGCTGCCGCATTCAAATTCATCGTATTATATTATAGGTACACACTGATTTCTACAGGGTGGACAGAAAGTTGAAAATTGAATATGTATAACCATTTTTTTCAATGTACTATTTAATTCTGCCTGCTTAGATTTGGGGCACACTGTATTATACACTGTACAGTGTGTGTATATTATTATGATAGATGAGAAAAAAATATTCAGCTCCAAATTTGACCGTGTGATTCGTAGTAGTTAGTATTTAATAAGTTGTTACAGGAAATGCTTCGTAGTTCATTTATATGCTGCACTCGGGAACAGATCTGTTGTACGTGATACAATGTTTATGTTCTTCAATATAATATCTTGCGCCAGCAAAAAATCTAATGATAACAGAAATAATAATAGTAAGTGGCATTATTTGAACAGTTTTGTATTTTTCAGAATTGCTTGCTAAAGTCCGTTTATATACAGAGTGTCCGGGAAAATGTGGGAAATCTCTCGGATCTAGATAGAACATGAGAAAATGAGATTGTAGGTTTTATTAAAAATAAAAAATGAATTCGTTTATTTTTATTTCGTAAACAGTTCACTTTATCGACAATTGAGAGGACTACCTTTTTTTTAGTTTAAGGTTCAAGCTATCCAGATTTATGTTTTTAAAGTCTATCATACAGGGTATTGAAAATTTCGGCATTAAGGTGTAAACCTCAGCCCACCTCTGGTAAACTAAAAAAGCTAAATATGTTTCAAGGACACTATTTTATGAGGTCCTAGTGTCCATAACATTAAATTCTTATTAAATTATATTAAGTACTTAAAAGAATATTCAAGAAAAACCTATTTCCAGCAGCGTTCTTCAGGGACGCATATCTCCGTAGGGAAGGTCTGTAGGGAAAAACTTGTCATCTTATTTTTTCATGTTCTACCTGGATCCGAGAGATTTCCTACATTTTCCCGGGCACCCTGTATATTATTGCGATTTATTAAATTATTCTAACTTCTAACTAATAATATAAATCCGACGGGCCTTTGACAGGGTTTTATAATTTCCAACACTTTTAGACATTTTTATTATTTTCTGGAAATGATTTTAAAATAATATTAAACTGTTCTGAAAAATTTCGTGCTTTGTTCCTGACGGGGGTCCCCCGACTTTTTCGATTCATTGAATATTACTATTCTATAAATTACGAGACGTTGGTACAGATAGAAGAAAATTATCAATTCCATTATATTTTAATAAAAATCACGGTTACATTGATCTGTGTAATATAATTATTATTTGTTGTTGCAGGAATCAGTGATAATTCGATAGACAATTTTTCGCCTCTACCAAAAGGAAGAAGTGCAAAATTAAGCACAAAAGCAAATAGGAAACCTGTCTTCACTGATTGTGCAAATTATAAACCGTTAGTTAAGGAAGAACATAGTGCTGGAACATTTGTTATTACTGTAAGTACATCAAAAAATAAAACATCCGTATCTATTTAAGTATTGAAATATTTTTCCGATTTTCAGGTTCATGCCGACGATCATGATCCTATTGACGAAGGTGGTCTAGTCACCTACAAAATAGTGCGACGTGAAGGTGAAAGGGCATATTTCAAAATTGACAGCAAAACTGGCAACATAACAACAACAATGCCATTCGATCGTGATGAACCTGTTAGACAGAAAGAGATCTATGTTACTGTTCAAGCTACCGATAATGGTAGACCGGCACTAGCTGATATTTGTTCATTCAAAGTCAGTGTAACCGATATCAACGACAATGCTCCAAGTTTCGATCAAAATGTGAGAGAAAAACAATTGTAACGATTTTACCTAATCACTGTTTAATACAAATTGTTTGCATTTGCAGGAATACGAGGCACGCGTATCAGAAGATCTAAAACCAAACAGTGAAGTAATGAGAGTATTTGCGTACGACTTAGATGATGGAGAAAATTCCAAATTGTTCTACAATTTTTCTAACGACAATGAGAAATATGAAAATTTCGTTAATTATTTCAGAATTGACAGGCAAACAGGTGTTGTTTATTTAAATCAACCTCTTATTGGCGTAAGTATTTTATATCTGTATGAAATATATCACTTTCATATGTAAATTTTTGTAGAAAAAAGATACAAAATTTGTGAATGCGATCAATGTATACGATAATGGTATTCATGATGAGGCTGGACAGAAATGGTCTAGAGCTGAAATATCAATAACTGTCGTCAGTTCTGATAAACAACCACCCAGATTTACGAGAAGAGAACCAGAAGGGGACATTATATTGCCGGAAAATTTTAGAGACTTCTCTAGAAGTTTGGTCTACATTGAAGCTGAGTAAGTCTGTGTTGTATTATTTAAAATTTGCAAAAATCACCTTTAAAATAACGTTTGAGATAATGTATTTTTCTTGTGCATTTAAGGTCTGGTGATGACGATAAGGGTATTGTTTTTGAACTGATCAAAGGAAAAACAGCCCAATCAAATAAAGATCAGACATTTTTGTTAATACCAGATGTAACTAAGAACAATACAGCTTACATTAAACTTGTCCGTCCATTAGATTACGAAACTGTAACAGAATATTCACTCACTGTAAGAATTAAAAATAAAGTATCAATGGAAGCTACTTTGAATATACCAATTCGTATCGAGGATGTGAATGATGAAATACCTACATTCTTGGAATTATTAAAAGGAAGTGTTGTGGAAAATGACGTAACTGGTGCACTGGCCATGCAAGTTCGTGCTGTAGATAAAGATGGTACATCAGCCAACAATATTGTCAGTTATGAATTAGAAGACAATCAAGATCTATTTGCTATTGATAAGACAACAGGTATTATAACATCGAAAATCAGTTTCGATCGTGAAACTGCAGATGTGTACCATGTCAAAGTTTTGGCATATGATAATTCACCATCCGCCCTATTTCCCAATTCAACTGAACCTAATAAAAATGTACAAACATTCCAAATCAGCATAGAAGATCAGAATGATAACAAACCTCGTTTCACAGAGCCGACATATCAATTCAGTAATATATCCGAAAGTGCTGATAAATCTAGTATAGTGGGTGAAGTTAAAGCTATCGATAAAGATACAGCGTCATTAATTACGTATAGTATAAATCAAGGTAACGAAGGTAATGCCTTCTTCATCGAAAATACGACAGGCAGAATAAAAGTGAATGCCAAATTAGATTTTGAAACCACAGAACAATACGAGCTAATTGTGCGTGCATTTGATGGCTTATATGAAGATACTGCTAAAGTTATCATATCCATTTTGAATGTAAACGATGAACCACCACAGTTTAATGATTTTGTCAAAGAGCTACATATTGAAGAAGAGAAACTATACGATAATTGCATTGTAACTGTATCAGCCTATGATCCAGATATAAAAGATAGAAATGCCGATCAACATATTGTTTATGAGATTGATAATTTTTTGAGTGTGTCAAAAGATGGTTGTGTTACATTGTTGAAACCACTCGACCGTGATCCACCATTTGGTACACCAGAACGTCAAGTATTTATCCATGCACTCGACAATGACGGCGGCACAAATTCATTGAGAAGTGTTGCCGAAATAACATTGATTTTGGAAGACATCAATGATAATGCACCATTTTTAAATGTTACCGAAATTGTTTGGTATGAAAATCAATCGCCCGATTTGATAACAAAATTAAGTGCCGATGATTACGATGGTCCCACAAATGGTCCACCATTTCAGTTTGAGCTGGCTCCCGATACACCACAAGATATTCGTGATAAATTTGAAATACGAAATGGTGAACTGTATGCATTGGTTGAATTTGATAGAGAACAACAGAAGTATTATGATATACCTATCAATATAACAGATAGTGGTCGACCACCACAGCATGGTATCAGTATTTTGCGTGTCATTATCGGCGATGTTAATGACAATAAAGCTGGTGATGGGGAGAGTGCCATATTTGTCTATAAATATGTACATGGACCAGATAGTGATATTGTCGTTGGGCGTGTATTTGTTGAAGATTTGGACGATTGGGATTTCAATGATAAAGTATTCATTCAACAAAATTACTTGGATAGTTTCACCACGAACGATGACGACAGAGGTATGATCTATATGAAACCTAATATTGAAGAAGGTGTCTATGTTATAAATTATGAAGTGATAGAAGAACATTTACCGATTATTGAAAAGCATACTGTCAAAGCTGTTGTTACTATAACTGTGAAAGTTATTATTGAAGAAGCAGTCGTTAAATCTGGATCAATTCGTATGAGTGGTATTACGAAAGAGGATTTCATTATCAAATCTGAGGTGAGTTCAATTAGTGGAGATCATCCAGTTGGGAGAGCTAAGTTGCATTAAACGGGCAGACAAACTAACTTTTGACTCTTCAAGTCTCTGATGAATATGAGTTTTCTGCCTTTGATATATTAGAATCTGCACGATCCTTTCTTGGTGGTTCTAAAATAGTAATATGTATCTGTGTACATTCTTGTGTTTGAATAAAGTGTTTGTTATCACTAGATGTTGCAAGTCTTTCTTCGTTGTTATTGAAGTTGGACTCTCTTTTTAGACCAGTAACACGTTGTCATCGTTTTGCATTTTCCCGTACTCTGTAGATAATCAGTTTTATGTTTTCCATTTGGTTTCATCTATTTACATGAACCTCAATGTTCTATCATCCCTAACAACGGATAGTCGAAATCTGAATAAGACAGTCCTCGTGGCTGAACGCTCACAATTTGAATCCGTCATCAAGTTTCTACGTCGAACCTAATCAGCTTTATTATTTTCAGAATGGTCTAAGTAAAAAGGATATGTTACATCAACATCTATCTAAAATATTGAATACATCAATGACAAATGTTGATGTATTCACTGTGCTACAATCACCAAATCAGAAGACATCATTTATTGATGTGAGATTCTCGGCTCATGGTTCACCATACTATGCACCCGAAAGACTTCAGAACAAAGTAACGGAAAATCAAAACAAGGTAAGCAGAAAAACATTTTGTTCAAGCTGTGAATTATGTAGTTTATTTGTTGTTATGTTACTGATTGAAAATTTTACTCTTTTCACAGCTGGAAAAAGATCTCGGCGTGCAATTTGTTATGGTCAATATCAATGAATGTTTGAATCGAACCGCTTGTGGTGTCTTCAGCTCGTGCACAAATATGCTGAACATATCCAAAGAACCGGCTGTTGTTTTCACAAATAAAACATCATTTGTCGGCGTAAAAGCTGTTGTTGATCCTGTTTGCGATTTCATTGTCAAACCAATAACTGAATGTTACAATGGTGGCGTATTATTGGAAGATTCAACTTGTAATTGTCCAGCTGGTTTTCAAGGACCACAATGTGAAATATTGGGTATTGGTTTTCGTGGTGACGGTTGGGCCACATATCCAACATTCGAGTCTTCTAATAATAGTGAAATTATATTATTCGTGGCACCAGAAAGTGATACAGGTCTGATATTTTATGCTGGGCCTCTTACACCAAGGCATGCACAACTCTCGAAAGGTAAGTTTCAAACTTTTATGTTTCATGGTAATATATTTGTTAAGTCTTGAGTATAGAGCAGAGGGACTTTTTGTTGTTTTGTTATAATTCAAAACTGGCATTACTTCTATATATTTATTCCATTTAAGAAACCAGTTGTTTTTCACCCTAGATACGTTAGTATGCAGAAACTTTCCAATAATGTAGAATGTAGAATCAAATTTGATTAGAAAAAGGCTGATAACCTGATTAATAGTTTATAATAATATTCTTTATAATTGTGATTGGTTTTGTAGTGACAAGAAATATCAAAATGAAAATGAAACATAACCTACAAATATGAGAAGAAGTATAGACTTTAATTTAAACTTTTGATGATTTCTAGATAGAAACACAACAATGGTTTGTATTTAAGAACACGCAGTAGATAAATTGAAAATGGAAGAAGAAACAATAGTTTCTGTTCAATATATTTATAGTGAAAAAGATGTATTAAACGGAACGATTAATGTCCTTAGTAATATCAGAAACAAAAGATAGGTTATGATGCACTATTGTTTAGTGATTAATTGTCAAGTCACTTCTTTGGTTACGGTGAATGTCAAATGTTTTTGAAAAGCCAATAAAAAAGTTCCTAGATGACGACATAATTGTATAGCTCATTTACTTTACATTGGTATTTATTGTTACAGATTTCATTTTACTGGAATTACGCGATGGTATCCCATTATTGAAATTAAATGCTGGAAACGGTACACATGAGATCACATTAGATAAGAAGTTGAAAAACGATGGTGCCTTACATAAAATAAAAATCACCTTTACGCATATGGTAAGTTCGACAGATGATAAGAAATAGAACAAAAGATGTAACGAAGTTGTTGTTTTCTCTTGTAGGACAGTTTGCTTGAAGTCGATGATTGTGGGACAAGCTGTTCTAAATGGACCGAGCCATTAAATAAAGGTGTAGTTCGTTTGAATGGACCACTTCAAATTGGTGGTATGAAATTTAAATTCAGCGACGAAGATTCAAAAATGATATGGAAACATTTACCACCAACTAATATTGGTTTTTCCGGTTGTATAAGAAATTTCACCTACAACAAGTTCTTCTACAATTTAGGTGCCCCAAGTGATCAATACAACTCACATTCCGATTGTAATTATAGAGTTATGCAAGCTGTCACATTTGGTATTGATTCCAATTTTTTGGTCGCCATACTTGTTTGTGTCGCTATTTTAATAAGTGAGTATAGATATTTTCTATAACAGGGCGTTCATTCAAGAAATCTATGAAATACGTACGAAATAATTTCAATTAGCTATAATATATGTTCCAAAATACGACGAGAAACGACCCATTAAAGCCTAGCTACACGCTATTTTGGGCACAGAGTATAGTGCTGCGTGTTCTGTCGGAAAAAAAAGTTCTTTGCTTTGACCCTTTATAATGTTTATGTTTGTCAGTCTACTTCAGCTAGGCGAAGTTCAAAGGCATGCAGCATTGCCAAATGTAAGCTTTTAACGAACTTGCAAATTTCACGATTGTATGATGATCTATCGAATTGTATTAAAAAATATATTGTTTCAGTTCTACTATTAGCAGTAGTTGTGCACAGAAGAAAGCAGGACAATCTGAATGAAAAGGAGATAGACGATATACGTGAAAATATCATAGATTATGGTGAAGATGGTGGAGGTGAATGTGATACACCTTACGACCTATCCGTCCTTAGGCAGCAAAATCTTGTCGATGAAAAGTTGCCGATGAGAGAAAACCCCGACATACCTGCCGATATCAGTGGCCTTATTGATAACAAAAAAGATACATGTGATAAAGACCCCGATAATTTACCCTATGATGATGTACGTCACTATGCTTACGAAGGTGATGGAAATAGTACCGGATCACTGTCATCATTAGCATCATGTACTGATGAAGGTGATTTGAAATTCAATTATCTATCGAGCTTTGGACCAAGATTTAGAAAATTGGCCGACATGTATGGCGAAGATCCTAGCGATGAGGATTCACATGATGGTGGCGAGGAATCGTGGTGCTAAATTCAACGAACGGAATAAAAAGGAACATATGCGTGTATGTTTTTTCTTTTCGTAGCGTACTTAATAAATTTACACTGTGTTTGACCAAAGATGAAATATTTTTGGATGGAACTGAACAATAACAATTTTATGTACATAAAACAAACTACTGTATCAATTTGACTACGATTGATAATACAGACTGAGAGATACGCGAACAACCAAATGGTACGAATACAAAAAAATGCTGGACAATTGTTGTGTCGCAGATTATTTCTGTATGTGTTAATTGATTATTTATTACTTAAGATGCAAGTGATTTACATGTTTTTTCTATATATACTTCCTAGTGATATAGCAATATAAAATTTGTATGGAAACCAGGATGAAATAATAATCATAATAATAGGAGTTATTGTAGAGAACTTGCGAAGGCTCTAAATTGGCTTTTGGCCATCGACACAACTCTCATACACTTTGATTAAATTATGGCAATATGCAAGATATAATATATTTTATCCTACATAAATATATTGCTGTATAAATCATTTGTGTATGTTAGTTTTTCTGTGATTTGAATAAAGTTAGAATTAGTATCATCGTCATCATAATTTTTATATATATTTATATCCAACTAGAGAGAAACAAACCTGATTTTCATTCAAAAAAAAAGAAAGAACTTTCTTCATGTCAATCCATACAGTCCCAATTTAACAAAATCGTAAGCTATATACTTTTTTACCGAGCATATTGGCTGAAATATTAAAATTTCTTAATTACCTCTTGAGATACGACAAAAAGTTACTAGTATCAATCGACAATTGGTTCGCTGACTAGATAGCATCTTCAGGGATAAACCCCATTCTGAAACATTTTTTTTCTTCTGTTATCAATTCCATCCTAAATTATCTAATTCATGGAATAATTTGAGTCTCTAAAATCAATAAAAATCGGACTGAAAAATTTTTTTTTGTCTATCACCTGTCTCTGCAAGATATCAGCCATGCCTTATTAGGAATATATTACAATTTATGTTTCTTTTTATCAAATTTAAATTTATAATGTAGAATGAAACTTATATTTGATAACTTTTTTTAATCTACCAACTGGTTTGAATCCATATTTTCTATCCATCTATCTATTCAGAGATTTTTTTATTTCTTACCTGGGATTATTTTTCTTTTTTTATGTTCTAGTTTATTGTTTTTTTATAGTTATTAGGTGTTGACCAAACAGTAATAAGTTAGATATATTTTTTTGTAAATCATCCAAATTATTTCCGTTATGATTATGCCACATAGCAATATATATTTATATATTAAATAAAATTGCTTAAAGTAAGACTAATCAGTTGAAATCATGAGGAAAAAGTATAAATATTACTTTGGCTATGGCTCTATTTTTCTTGACGAGCTGATTAGTTTTATTCAAATATGGATACAACTGCCTTTTTCTAATGTATTTAATTATTAAGGCATAAATATACATACATAATTACAGCTGTTTATGACACAAATCTAGAAACAAAGCACGATATTTTTTTTTCAGGTTGCAGTTCATCTTGATACATTTTTTCCCTTTCCATATCTACAATACCGATATTTTTTATTTAAAATTCGTAAAATTAAATTTACAGCATTAAAATTGGGTATTGCAATAATAATAATTATTGATCAACATGATTAAAATTGTTTTGGTGCTTTTAAAAATTTAAGGAACAAGACTCTCTGCACAAGAGTCATATGAGAATTAAAAAAACGAATATCCTTAATAATTCTAGTGAAGGTATTACTATAAAGTGACTAAATCTTAAGCGTTATATTTCTTCACTGGTTTATTGTGGTGCAATCAAATATTTTTGTCAATATATATATATATATATATATATATACATACATATACAGCTTAATATTTTTTATATGAAGAGATAGTTTACATGTATTTGAAATATACTATGAAAAAAATACATAACTTTTCTATGTATTACATATTAGCTCATAAACATTCCTTACAATTTTTTGTGATTAATTTGGCAGCCATAGTTAGGGATTTTTTTATTTGTTCGATCTCAATTGAGAAAATTATATTTCGTATAATGTTTATTCGTTTATCATTCCATTATATTAGAAATACAATTTTGTATAAAGTATTTTTATTTATTCGTTTAAATTGTTACATCAAACACATTAAAACGTTCTATTTACCACTTTTAAATGTAATAAGTAAAAGTACTGATAATTTTATATTGTTATATTTAAATAAAGTATTATGACAATGTTCAAAGTATCATGACTATCTATTATTTTATAATTTTATATGTATCTTCTTTCGAGAAAACAAGTGGTTTTTGTGCCTTTCACTAAGCGTAAAATGAAAGCTTAGTAGTAAGTTAAATAAATTTTTGCTCACTGCCATTTATGAAGTGTATATCTTTCTATATTAAATAAACAAATGGTGATAAAGCATATTTTGATTAATTTTTAATTTATAACAGTTTCATCTTTTACCTACTACAGTAGGTTATAATTCAATTTGGACAATTATTATTACATTTCAACGAATAGATGGTGGTCTAAATTGTATCAGGATAACAGAAATGCGAGGAGGTGGCTAGAAAATTGGCGGGAAATTATACTCCTGTTACTTCCTTCCTGTAAGAGGTTATAATTCTGTTTGGACAATTCTCATTACATCTCAACGAATAGATGGTTGTCTAAATTGTATGAGGATAACAGAAATGCGAGGAGGTGGCCAGAAAATGGCGGGAAACCATACTGCTGATACTACAGTAGGTTATAATTCAATTTCGACAATTATTACATTTCAACGAATAGATGGTTGTCTAAATTGTATCAGGATAACAGAAATGCGAGGAGGTGGCAAGAAAATTGGCGGGAAATTATACTCCTGTTACCTCCTGTAAGAGGTTATAATACTGTTTGGACAATTCTCATTACATAAATAAATGGTTATCTAAATTATATCAGGAAAACAGAAATGCGAGGAGGTGGCTGAAATTATTCTCCTGTTCCTTGCGATAGGAGGTGATGATTCAATATGGACAATTATCATTACATTTCAACGAATAGATGGTTGTCTAAATTGTATGAGGATAACAGAAATGCGAGGAGGTGGCCAGAAAATGGCGGGAAACCATACTGCTGATACTACTAGGTTATAATTCAATTTCGACAATTATTACATTTCAACGAATAGATGGTTGTCTAAATTGTATCAGGATAATAGAAATGCGAGGAGGTGGCCAGAATATTGGCGGGAAATTATACTCCTGTTACCTTCTGTGAGAGGTTAGTTATAATTGAATTTGGACAATTCTCATTACATCTCAACGAATAGATGGTTGTCTAAATTGTATCAGGATAATAGAAATGCGAGGAGGTGGGCAGAATATTGGCGGGAAATTATACTCCTGTTACCTTCTGTGAGAGGTTACAATTGAATTTTGTCAATTCTCATTACATCTCAATGAATAGATGGTTGTCTAAATTGTATCAGGAAAACAGAAATGCGAGGAGGTGGCTGAAATTATTCTCCTGTTCCTTGCGATAGGAGGTGATGATTCAATATGGACAATTATCATTACATTTCAACGAATAGATGGTTGTCTAAATTGTATGAGGATAACAGAAATGCGAGGAGGTGGCCAGAAAATGGCGGGAAACCATACTGCTGATACTACAGTAGGTTATAATTCAATTTCGACAATTATTACATTTCAACGAATAGATGGTTGTCTAAATTGTATCAGGATAATAGAAATGCGAGGAGGTGGCCAGAATATTGGCGGGAAATTATACTCCTGTTACCTTCTGTGAGAGGTTATAATTGAATTTGGACAATTCTCATTACATCTCAACGAATAGATGGTTGTCTAAATTGTATCAGGATAATAGAAATGCGAGGAGGTGGGCAGAATATTGGCGGGAAATTATACTCCTGTTACCTTCTGTGAGAGGTTACAATTGAATTTTGTCAATTCTCATTACATCTCAACGAATAGATGGTTGTCTAAATTGTATCAGGATAATAGAAATGCGAGGAGGTGGGCAGAATATTGGCGGGAAATTATACTCCTGTTACCTTCTGTGAGAGGTTACAATTGAATTTTGTCAATTCTCATTACATCTCAATGAATAGATGGTTGTCTAAATTGTATCAGGAAAACAGAAATGCGAGGAGGTGGCTGAAATTATTCTCCTGTTCCTTGCGATAGGAGGTGATGATTCAATATGGACAATTATCATTACATTTCAACGAATAGATGGTTGTCTAAATTGTATGAGGATAACAGAAATGCGAGGAGGTGGCCAGAAAATGGCGGGAAACCATACTGCTGATACTACAGTAGGTTATAATTCAATTTCGACAATTATTACATTTCAACGAATAGATGGTTGTCTAAATTGTATCAGGATAATAGAAATGCGAGGAGGTGGCCAGAATATTGGCGGGAAATTATACTCCTGTTACCTTCTGTGAGAGGTTATAATTGAATTTGGACAATTCTCATTACATCTCAACGAATAGATGGTTGTCTAAATTGTATCAGGATAATAGAAATGCGAGGAGGTGGGCAGAATATTGGCGGGAAATTATACTCCTGTTACCTTCTGTGAGAGGTTACAATTGAATTTTGTCAATTCTCATTACATCTCAACGAATAGATGGTTGTCTAAATTGTATCAGGATAACAGAAATGCGAGGAGGTGGCCAGAAAATGGCGGGAAACCATGCTAGGTTATAATTCAATTTGGACAATTATCATTACATTTCAACGAATAGATGGTTGTCTAAATTATATCTGGATAACAGAAATGCGAGGAGGTAGCTGAAAATATTCTCCTGTTGTGATAGGAGCTGAGAGTTTGGAGAATTATCATTTCAACGAATAGATGGTTGTCTAAATTGTATCAGGGTAACAGAAATGCGAGGAGGTGGCAATTATCATTACATTTCAACGAATAGATGGTTGTCTAAATTGTATTACAGAAACAGAAATGCGAGAGGATGATCATAAAATGGTAGCAAATCATACTTCTGGGAAATAGGATAGAAGGTTATATTCAGTTTTATTTTTGAGCAAAGATTACCCCTAAATTTGCTGCAATTTTGTTCACAATCAAATGTACTCACATGAAGCTTTTCATATAAATATGATTATTTAAAATCAGATAGTGGATATTTTCTGTAGAAATTTATCTAACTCACACGAAATTCCAACAAATCAAATAGAATACAATTTTATTGATTTCGCCAAATAACAAGTAATTATATCACAAAATTCAAACTGAAAACAAAATATTAGCCCAAAAATAGCACTCTGGTAGGTATAAACATTTTTTTCTCAATAAATCATCTCTTTTCACCGCATTCGGCTTCCAGTGGTCTTAAATCAAACGTCTAAAAAAATATTGAATTAAATAAAGTGTAAATAATTAGCATGCTCAACCCTAAACAAAAAACTTTAATATATATATATATATATATATATATATATATATATAACTATAGAAATGAATATCCCACATCTTTAGCGATCCCAATTTGAAGTTATCAAGTTCATCTTAAGAGATAAAAGAAATCAAAGTAAGCAGTATTTTCTGCTGTATGTTCATTCAAGATAAGACTATAACTGACCAGTTCTCTTTCAGAAAATTTACAAATATGGGAGAAATACTTAGAAAAATATAGGTACTGGGTACTGCGAAATTTAAGATTTAGAGTGAAAATTAAGCTGAAATCAACTGCGCATCTCATAAAAGGAATAAATGACAGAAACGCTTCTTCAGGCAATGACAGAAAATTAACGACTGCAATACTTTTGGCATGATACTACCCTTAATGTGAATATTTATTGCCCCAAAATTGAAATGATAGTTATCTTATTCATAATTGATGATCTGTTTATCATCAATACCACCTTCAATCGATAAGAATCTTGTACCATAGATGTACATATCTAATATTTGCAATGTACATTGAGCAACGAATCTAACGAAAGGTCGAACATCTCCCATGTTAGCTGTCTTGAGAGTATCATAGTATTTTTCCCTAGAAGAAAAAAGAAAGTAAAAAAAATCATGACCATTTTTTATTATAACGCATTGTACCTTTGCTCTTTAAGTACCATCACTGGTGGATATCCAGCTTTTAATAAAATTAGATTCATTATAAGTCTACTTGTGCGACCATTACCATCAACAAATGGATGGATATCAACTAATTTGTAATGGGCCAATGCTGCATATCGTACTGGATGCATACTTTGTGCCTCTTCTGAATTTAACCATTCCACATAGCTTTCCATCAATGATGGCACTTCTTCGTGTGGTGGAGGTATGTGGCTACCAACAAAAACCTTAAGAAACAGATATAAATAATGATTTATCAAATGAATGACTTTTTTACTTTTTCATCCCTGAACACTCCCGAAGCTATGGGATCAACGTGACCCATTACACGTCGATGGATTCCCAATATTTCATTGATACCAATATAATCAGTTCTGACCAATAATTTAATATATTGCATAGCTTTTTCTAATCCCAATACTTCATTATGTTC
This sequence comes from Crioceris asparagi, assembly GCA_958507055.1. NCBI lineage: Eukaryota > Metazoa > Arthropoda > Insecta > Coleoptera > Chrysomelidae > Crioceris > Crioceris asparagi. The sequence continues at coordinate 14,284,487 of OY293833.1, read as the reverse complement.
AACAAGACTTTTACCACTAACAACATGTCCAGTTTCTAATAGATAACGTAATTGCTCCACTGTCATTGTATTACCTTCGATACCAACCTGAAATATATTTTTTAATCGGTATCATATGTTATCGACAAGATAGTTCTTAATTTACGGTATGATAGATATGTAGATAATATGCTTGCTTTTTAACTGCTTCGAAACTATCTAACTTTATTCTTTTCTTGAGGTAATCATTTTTGGAATCAATTGACTTGAATAAATTATAATCCAAACCTTCAACGACTTGAGCTGTGCGTTTATGATTCATTAGGGCAGCTTTATGATGCGGAGAATAAGTTAAAGCCTAAAAGTAAACAGTACTTTTATACATACGAGTCAATTGGTGATTCAACTTACTTTAAAGTATAACTCATCTGCGGAGACTACATCTTGATGGTCCTGTTCTAAAAATTCTCCATATCTATTAAGAACATCGGCATTTTCTGGTGCAATAGCAGCTGCATGTTCGAAGAGTTTTAGAGCTTTATGATGCTTACCAGAGAGCTTGAAAGCAATAGCTGCTTGCAAAGTATTATATACCTCAGAATCTGTACCTGTTACTTTGTCATTTTTGAGTATGAAATCAACTCTATCACTTTCTGTTGGTTGTGATACCAAGACAGAATTCAAATCATACAATACCAAATCATCATCGTACCTCTTCACAGCTTGTATTGGATAGTTTTGTTCAAATTTATTAGTATCAGATGGAATTAAATCTTCGAAAACAGGAGCATCATATTTGATGGATGGTCGTTTATACAATTTACTTATAAAATAATAATGTTGCAGTAAAGCTAGTAGTACACATATCACAGATATAAGAACCGATATAATAATTACGCCTACATTCATCTCATTTAGACCACCAATGTGGTATTTCCTTATTGATCACACCATATTTAATACATTACAACAACACATTTTGCAGTTCAAGTTATATACTTGAGATTCGAGATCAATTTCTGATATATTATATTGGGTTTTTAACTTTGACAGTAGTTTAAATGGACACGTCAGTCTTCAATCGTGAAAGTTGAAATTAAACTACCGGAGGCGCTGCTATCGCGAAGTTGATACGCGGGCTATTTCAAATGAGGGTCCTATTTTGAAATAGCTAACGCCCTTAGAGCTATCAAACAATCCAACGTTCAGAGACGTATCATCAAAACCCCTGAGGGTATGATACGTCGTTTATAACGTTAACAAACCAGTGGGTGCAGGGAACAAATTTTTCAAAAACTGAAAAGTTTACATCTGGTAGGATTGAAGAAAAAGATCATTTCCAGTAACATTAAAATTGGACATGTTTCAAAATAATGACAGGTATCCAAGTGTTACAGTACTAAGAAAGTGCAACATTGTTACCGCCATATTTCTAAATCTGAAGATAAGTCAACGATCAATAATTTTCATGATTAAAGAAATACCAATTTTTACAAAAAATAGGACCGACTTATTAGTTGGATCACTGAAAAATACAAAATAATATTCTTTTTATTCGTAGGGGTAATTTTGAAGCTGTGCACTTGTAGTACAACTTATAGACTAAGCTGTGGTTGTGGTTAGACTTTTGGCACCAACTTCAAAAGTACCAGCACCAACATAATTATTATTATTTAGTATTTTTTTAGTGCACCAACTAATAAAGTCGGTCCTTTTATTAAAAAAAAACATTTCTCACTTTTGAGTGTGTTATCAAATCGTTCAACGTTCAACAAATAAGATAATACTTTATTCAGAGATTTCATAACATCGCGGAAATACATATATATATATATATATATATATATATATATATATATATATATATATATATATATATATATATATATATTTATTGTACATTACCACTGCTGTAACTCGGAAGCAGACTTGGGTCGAATACTGGAATTCGGTATTCGAATACGAATCCTGAATACTTTATTCTAAATTGTATTCGAATAATCCAAATTCGAATACAAAGAAAAAAAAGTATTTGAATACAGCTGTATTTGAATACGTGGATTCGTTGACATATGAATATTTCAGGAATATACCAACTAAAAAAACATATCTATGCGCACATAAAGCTTGTTTTTTTCTATGTTGTGTTTAGAAAAATATATAATAAAAATAAGAAATCTATAATAAAAATATATGTTTCTGATACACAGTGTCACCAGAGATGTTAAATAAAATGCACTCATTTTTATTTCTTAAAGTTCTTAAAACAATATTAAAGATATGAATAAAACATAAAATGCTTTGGTACACGCTTCAGTTGCGTGCGTAACGATTATTAGGATTCGAATAGTGGGTATTCGAATACTGGGTTTCGAAAACGGTATTCAGAATCCAGAATACCGAGTACTGTGCAAAAAAGTATTCAGTCGAATAACAAATACCAAATACACAAATGTATTCGAATAGTCCCCTCCCCCTCTTTGGGAGAAGTTATTGGAGGGAAGGACATGTTGAATGTCGATTTTTTTGGGGAAGCAACTCTCAATAGCCCCTTTTCAAATAAAAAAAGGAATCATTAAATGCGAAGCACGATTACTATTAAAAAGGCGTGAACAAACATAAAAAATCAGGAAAACAGTTATACCTCCTCCGTTCGGGAAGTCGTTCAAAAATGTGAAATGTATAGGATCCATATTAGATCTGATTGACCATGTATACTTCTCTATTTATAACCCCCAGTAGATATTATTTTGTATTCCTTTTTAGTGAATCTTTATCTAATGAAGTCCATCCTGTTTTTCTGATTTAATTTAATATTCTCTCTCATTTTCATATATTATAGATTTACTTTTTAAAATTCTTAAAACAGTCAATTAATTTTACGGAATTAGGTGTTTATCTGGCTAAGGGTTGTTCGATTTAATGGTGGAATAAAATACTACTTTCTGATTTCACTTTAATTAAGTCCAAGAACAATCGTAGAACATTTCAAAAAATAGATTTAGATACATAAAATATTGCAAGTGGCACATCATTGCTGAACTTATTATAAAAATTATAAACTTTCTCTTAATATAACTATCTCAGTATCTGGATTATTGAAAGGAAGCGTATTTTGAGCAGTAAATATTAAGGAATTTGATGAATTTTGTGCACATACAATCTTGGATATAAGGAGTGTAGAAAGAGATTCTTCCGTAAAAAAAAAGAATTCCATCATATCACCAATAAATACCATTTGATTATATAAAGTATATATATATATAAATATAGAGCTCTAGAACACCAATAAATATAGTCTATAATAATAATTATGCAAATTCAGATGATCTAAAATAAAAATGGGAATGCACAGGACGGCACAAAATCACAAAGAGAAAAAGTCACCCTTAATCAATGAAACATAATAAAACTAATTAATCAATTGTTGAAAAATCATAAATGGTCCCCTGGTGTATAAATATAATATACATATAAAATAGTAATACGAAATTATAAATTTGACTTGAGGAACGGTTTCAAATACATTTCGAAGGATTTGTTAACAGGTTCAGCATTCAATGGACTTTTCTGAGCTTCAGCAAACAGTCTCTCGTATACATTGCCGTCGTAAGCACCTAGTGCAGATGCAAGTACTTCATCACGCATATCGAAACTGTCAACGATACCAACAGCATCTGGTCGAAGCAATGCAAGCAATTCTTCCAACCAAACTTGCAGATCCTGAATATCTTGGCCCAAAGTTTCCGTAAACTGAAAAGGTGATTTTATTATTATTTAATAATTTTTCGTACGGATCTAATGCGACGATATAAATTCAAGTCACATAGGAAGGACATTTTTATTGAGGACGATTCATTAATAATTGGACATATGAATTCCTACTGGAAAATGCTTTGTGATTAAGATTACCGTGTATTTTAGCAATGAACCAATTCTCTGTAAATGATAATATTTAATATTAATAATAATACATCCTATATAATGGGATTGGTATAATTATCAAAGCTAGGCATACCCTCAGAAGATCTCCACTGCATTTGAGGGCAGTATTAACGGCATAAAGCTGTAGCAACCTTCCAAGAACCCTGCCAAGTTGTGGAGAGGCTCTTCTTTGCAAAGCATTTACTGTGTTGTAGAATGTTTCAACTATGATTGTTCTACCGTGTAGATCAGCAGCTGCCACAAGTTCAATTGATGTACTATTCCAAGCATCTTCATAGCCCATACCTTTCGCAGTCTTTTCATTTATATGACGATTCGCCAGATCAATTTTTCTATAAAATAGTTAGATTTGTTTATCGCCATGAAGGTACGCGAAAAAAAATATATTTACCCAGCAGCTGTTTTTTGAAGAACAGAAATAATCCATTCTACCGATTTCCGGAATGGTACTTTTTGATAAAGTGCAGTATTAAGATATTTTACAGTTGGTAATTTACTTAAATTATTCTTATTTTGCCATATTTTAATTAGAAATCTGGCAGTTTGCAGTAAAAGTACTGTATTTTCCCCTTCATATGTACACATAGCTGTCACAAGTCCATATGTCGATGGTAAATTTGAAGCTGTCATGTAACCATGGCCACCGCAAGATAATCTCAGCGTTTCAACACCTTGAGCTGCATCTGCTGTGCTTACTGCTTTGAGAACACATGCAGTTGCATGAAGCTGGAAACGAAAACATAAATATCTGTAAGATAAGAAGCCTGTATGGAATGGCATGAAACCAAAAATCACCACCGCCCGTGAAAGATCATAGTATAGAGACGGCTCTGTAAAAATGAAAGAGCTGGCATGGCTGTCTAGGACCAGCCTTGGGAAAGGATTTTTTGCAAATACATATATTTAATAGCCATTGCCCAATACGTCTCGCGTAGTTTGTTTTGATAATTGTTCAAGGGGGTGGAATAATTTTTTGTTTCTTGGACATAAATAAATCGGAAACAGAAATAATATTTGCATAACATTCATTTTGGAAGGTAGAATATGAACAATTAATACTAATGCCATGAACCTTATGATTTTTACAAAATGAATTGAATTATGAAGATAATTTTAAAAGTCAAGTTTAAATCATGATTTTTATCGTGAAATAATTTTCGGAAAATAGGGTAAGGTCAAATGTGACGCAAGACTACTGATTTCTTATTTTAATTGAATTATAAATCCCCGTTAAGTAGATTAAAAGATAATTCATTAAGAGAGTTAATATTTTAAGATCATTAGTAATTTTTTAGGCAAAATTATTCTGCAATGAAAGATGTCAAGTTTTATTTGAACAGGTTAAACAAGGAGAGTATGTAGAAAATAAAAATTAAATTTCATGAACGAATGTCTTTATCTTCATTCCGTTGTAAACTTTTCAGACCACCCTCGTATGTACCCGATGTAGACTAAATAAGAATAACCGGCAAAAAACTACAATCAATAATTCAATAACCTTCGGTATTCGGAGAAACTTGAAATAAAACTTGATTATCCATTTGTTTACGACATAACGAGTTCCTCTGATGGTCATTTATCGCTTGTGCGGTTCGGAAAACAGGTATGGTAATTGACTTTCGCAGTAGTTCAATGAAAAATGTTTTCGTGGTATATATTTATACATATCCAAGGTTTGCGATATTTTAACCAAGAAATAATAATAATGTAACAATTAATACCTTCCAAATCGAGAAATTAAAAAAGAGATTCGAGTAAATATGTTCATTTAATATTTTTTTATTTACCTCGGGTAAATTTTCCAATTGTCCCGTTTCCATTTCACCAGTAACATTATTATATGTTTCCCATAACCAATTGGCAGCATATTGAAATGCGAAACATGAAGCTATGTTTGGAAATAGTTTGTACTGTTGAGTAACATAATCGAGAATTTGAGGTTCTGGAGCACTGAAAGTAATACAATTTTAATGACAAACTTTTTTTTGTTGATTTTCAGTTAGAAGAAAGAAATACGCATTCTCAAATCAATTTCACATATTGCCTTTATGAAAAAACAGAATTATGAAAAATGTCCTGCACTTGATGACTTATTTTTTTATTTGATTTATCTGATATTTATTCAAATATAACTCACTCAGGCTTTATTTGAGACTGATGTCGAACAGCACTGTATCTAGTAGCAATAGTGCAAGATTTTTTAAGATATGTAGCTGCATCTTGCACCAGAACTACTCTGACAAATATCATAGTGCCGTAGGTCAGTTTGCTACTAGGCGATTTCACATATGTTCCATCCTATGGTTAAATTAAATGATAAATAAGTAATGAAAACAAATTATAAAAGCATATCGACTTACAGGTAAAACTTGACTGTTTTTCATAAGCATATTTGTTCTTGGTATTCTAACATTTTCAAAGCCTAAATAACCATTATTAGTACTATTCATGCCTAACTTACAACCGATCTCGCCTACTTTAATACCCTGTATTGGTTGGTGTGTTTCCTCATCACGCAATTGAACGATGAAAGGGTGAATACCATGACATTTACCCTGTGTATGCAATTGAGCTACAACTATAGCATAATTGGCAGATTGTCCCACTAGAAAAAAAAAGTTCACTCAATTCTATGTAAATATGTAATTATCGAAAATGTATTCTTACATCCACCAGGCCACCATTTATAAGATGTGAGGGTTGGACTGTTTAGTATAAATTCTTCAGTTTTCGGATCGTATGTAGCCGTAGTTTCAAGACCTCTGATAAATGTACCATGGCCAAGTTCAGTCTAGAAATATAATGAATAAAAAACTTCTTTTTTAGTAGATGTAAATAAGCTCAAATTAAAAATAAACGCTTATAGGGTGCAAAAAATGCCTTTGTCTAATAAGCTACGCGTCCCGGCTTTTCTGTAATTGGTACTGTAGAGTATTTAAAAAAAGCTATCAAATATTATTTCCTGTTGATTTACCTGTGATAATATATTTTGAAAAAACATTCAACATGGTTTATACTGAATAATATTTATTCTGTAGGTTTTCTAACTTTCCAAAATGCGTTATAATGGAATGCCTTTTGCATTCACCCGAATTTACCGTCTGAAACATTTTTTGGCCGATAAGCGGTTTTCCAATATCAAATTTATATAAAATATTGACCTGTGCATATGTTCCAATAATATCACAGTTCCAGGCTCTCTGAATCCATTCAGCCTGCTGTTCGAGATTACCCTGACCCATGAGTGTTGGTATAAACATCACGTAATGTAAAGTGAGAGGATTGCCATCCTGTAGGATAGCGGAACCCAGCTGCCCGCCCAGAATTTCTCTAAAATTCAGTATCAATAGTAGATATCGTTTTTTTAGCTTGGGAATAATCTGTTAAATCAAGTCAAGCATTTTTAATTTTCTTAACGTTAGATACATCATTCTAATATTACCAACAAATGAGAATATTTTAGAGAATAAAATATCTCCATATTGTTAACTGATAATGATAAGAACTTTAAATTAATAGATTATGAATATGAAACTAAAGATACGGCAGACTATGCTGATGATATTCTTTTTATCAATAGATGAGTAGGTACTTATGCGGACACTTATCATGTACAATTACAAGTACAAAATTCAAAGGTTGAGATATATGTTCAAGGTGTTAAGATATGTAATATGTTGCATGTTGAACATTCTATTACGATTGATTGTTTTTTGTCTCACCTGAAATTGTCCATTCCACCCTTACCCTCATTTTGAAGTTGTTGAACTTTCTTGAAAAGTAAACAGGCTTTTCTAACAGCCTCCTCATATTTTTCTTTGTGACTTAAATATTCTAATGGCACTTTGGAGCGAAATTCAGGATCATCAAGAAAGTAGTTCTCTAAAAAATGTTCCACAAAATATACACTAATGAAACATAAAAAAAAATTCATTTACTTACCCCTTTCTTTCCTATCATTCGTTCTCTCAACACCTCCATCTAACAAGTGTGTCAATTCCAGCGGTCGAAAACTACATTTCTTTCTTTCTGCAATTAAATCAGGATTAATTCCTTTTATTTGCGAACTCATTCTACAAGCAATTCAATACACGTAAAAAAATCAACAAATAGATGATGTGACACCGTACACTTTTACGACGAATTATAAATTACGAGATGATACCGTCATAATTTTGATCCAGCAACTTACACATTACACAACACAGAAGTCAGAGAAGATAAGTGATGATTCGGTAGAGGGGAGAATATGTGTTTAGTGAAAGCTGCCATCGAGCACGTTCTTCGAACCTTTAAACCTTGAACTGCACGGGGCACGGAGACTGAGGACCTTGATCAGCATTTTGATTGATGACATCACGCAAGGAACGATGTCAAATAATCTTTTTTTGCCATTCAATTTGACAACTTATAACAATAATGATAATTTCGTGATTGAAACTAACTCTCAAATTACGTGTGTAACATTTCATGAAATAAAACACCTTCATTATAGTTCTATGTATCTTTTTTGAAATTATTATAATACACATTTTAATTTATCTTATTAGTTTTGAATATTAGAATCTTAATTAAAGGCTTTTCATAATAATCCAATTAAATATCAAATCATTTGCTGACAGTTCTCTGGCTTGTAGATGTCATGTGTCAATTCTAATAATTATCTGTGATCTGTGACATTTCTTTATATGGCGCACGCGTATTAGGTCAGCGTTTGCGTGAAGATAACTGGTGTAAATATGGCGTCGCAAGAGGAAGATAACAAACTTGAGTGTATTTCATATGTAAACAAAGACCAAGAAACATACTTCTTAAACGTTTATAAGGTGAAAAACATAATTTTCGTGCTTATAGTTCATTAGTTTATTGATTATTCGCATGTTTGTTGTGATTAAAGTGTGTAGTTTTACATTCGCATGGCCGCCATGTTACATCGGAAAAAGTAGAGAAATTGAAGATATTGGTCGGCAATTATGTAAATCACCATAAAAAACATACAGTGGAGTTATGGTTAATTTGTGTAGACTGAGTTTTATTAAAGTGCTTCAATTGATATGTCATGTTGGTAGCCGTCGAAAGCGCAACAAAATCTAAATAGTTGTTTGTTTAATCTATGCCATCTATTCTTCTACGTTACATACGACGAGATGAGTCTCGACAGAGAAGATAAAAAATTTTTGGCACCCTTCAAAGCACGTATCTTACTTTTATGTATTTTTATTTTAAGATTTAAGAGTGATTTCATAGATAATCAAAACCAGTAGCTGCCTATTATGAATAATGGTCTTACGTTGCATATTTTTCCTTCACGGTGAATAACATTCATTAAAATTATTCATTTGCATGCTCTTTCCTCCTTCTTTTTCCCGCTTCCTCTATTTCCTTGTGTTTATTACTCAGTTGAGGTTCATCTCATCTTTCAAGTAGTTTGGTTTTCATTGCAATGAAATCACTTTTTTCTATGATCATAAAGTTTACTTACTTATCAGTTATTATGTTTTTTCTTGGTCCCATTTTTGTGCTAAAAGGGATTAAATTTCTATTGAGATACTATCTATATAATTTGAGAATTTTTATCTTGAACGTATGTTAAACCTGTGTATACAGGGATAATCATGAAGTTTATTCAACATAAATAGTTATTATTGGTCTATGGGTATCATATTTATTCCAAATCCTACCAATAACCGTGTTGAATGAACATAGAAATTTTCAATCTACATAATTATAAACTGACAAAATAAATTTGGTAATTTACAGTTGTTATATTTCCATATCTTAAAATATAATCAGATAATCAGCTAGGCAGTGATCTTTATTTAATCTTTAGGTTATTTTACAGAAACATGAAGGCATTCTCAACAACAAAAATGAATCATTCAAAAACAAAATTGAATCCCTAGTAGATGTTTGGAAAAGTGTAGCCGAATTGGACCTATCACAATTCGATATACGTCATGTTATCCAAATTATGGATTGGGCCAAACTACATGCCTTAAATATCGTCCTAACTGCCGAATGGGCTGCATTTAAGGGTAAGAGATATATTTGCATTGAATTAACAAATTAAATTTACTATATTATTGGTATATTTTTTAGCAAAAATAGTTTTTTTACTTTTAATGTCCCCAGATATGCTTCTAATGAACTTGAGAGCATCAAAAAATGTTAACTGATCTTTAAATTTGTCCTATATGTTTATTAAATTTTTTAAGATATCAACGAAAATTAAATTCACATTTCGAACGAAATTAGAATTATATATATAGCAATTAAATTTTGAGGTTGAACTACTGGAAGCGTAGATACAAGTATTATAATTTTTAAATAAAGTTATTTCATTCAGTGAAATAATGTGCTTCCACAATACTCATGTTTTTTTTTAATTATTTTTTTGTAGAAATCCACCAAGAACCATTGCTTCAACAAATTGAAAAAGCACAAAATCAGCTTATTAAATTGAATAATGCATTTGCAACGCGTTGTAAAAAATTGGCAGATGTAGTAAAGAATCCTTGGGAGGATCCCGTATTAATGAATCTTATGAAAACCAAAGACCTTGATGTTGGTCCTGAAGGTGAGTTAACTGTATATTTTGTATCATATCAGAATTTAATCAAATTATGTATTATTTTTCTTTTAGAAATCGAATTCTTCTGTGTAGAAACTGCATATTTAGTATCAGTTCGTTTGAAAAAATTATGTGAATCTCATTGTGAAGATTTAGCTCTTAATTTGGTGACAGCGTTTATGACATGTAATAGATTATCGAAAATTCAAAATTTTAGCCTGAATGCAACAGATACTCAAATGTGGTTTATATTTGATATACACATTGCTTTGCTATACAAATTTCAAGAAAAGCAGAAAATTGTCGTATTGGTAAGTGATTTTTCTCTTCTACTTTGCTTGTATTATTTTATTTAATTATTAATTTTTTGACGTATTGCAGTTGAAGGAATTGACTTTTGAGGAGGGCTTGCAGCTGGTGAAACGATTTGCCAAAAAACGCGTGAAAATTTCGAAAATATGGAAAAATTGTCAGAAAGTGGCAATTTTGGCCACCCAAATATATATATCTCAGGCTGTTGTAAATTATACAGATAAATTGAAAGATATTCTTGAAAGTTATATTGAAATGTATATAACACTCAGCAACGAAGAAAGTCTGCTGCAGGATTTTCCAAATTCAATAAGACGTATAAGTAATTTGGCTGATGCAGCTGGCCTCTACGTGTTCTGTGATGTTATCCAAAGAAAGGTAAGTAAATCATTTATTCTTATTTTTATAGTATATTTGTCTCATTGGATTTGTTGTCTATTCCTAGATAAAACTGTTTTTTTCTGCTTTAGATAAATCTGAAATATTCTGTTTACAAATCTTTCATTTGATTTCGGGAAAAATGTGTAACGAATATATAATTTTACATGTAAACCAAACTCACCATAAATTAAAATAAACGAAAAGAAAAATTGTGAATCTTCGAAAGCTCGAGTGAAATTACCAAATATATTAAAATATCAGATTCTCAAATGCCTGTTTCACAAATCTACAGAAAATAATAAAATAAAATAAAAATCATAAATGAACCATTAAAAGTTTGAAACTATATATTTTAAAAAAATGACAATGTATCTTATTGGATACGAATTAGACTAGTAAAAGAAACTTATTATGTATTTATAAAATCTCGTACCTATATTCTCCAGTAAAATTTACTAACCTATAATTTTTTTTATTTGGATGTCGAAAAACCACAAAAGTACATCAAAGTTCCTAAAAAGTATTCAGTCAACATTGAAAAACTCCAAATCTTGTTAAATGTGTTTTAGCTTTAAAATTATGTCAGATTTGTCTTATTTGTTTTGTTCTCTAGGCTGGATCGACGTTAAAGCCGTTTGTTATCGAAATGTACATACGAGCACTTACAACTGATATGAATGAACTGGAAAGGCAGAAAGATGCCAACGAATTAGCTAAAGTGGAAATAATAACATCCAGATTAGCAAATGCATTTGTTAGTCTGGCTGAATTTTTGGATGAACATGTTAAAGTTGCAAGGGAATGTGTTCTAACTGCATTCAGTTTGGCACCAACGAAGGAACGTCTGACGAAAATTGAAGGTTTAGCCAGAAGAAGTGGCTTTCAAGTACTCGATACTGGACAAGAATGGAAATGCAAACTACATCCCCCTGTTCTACCATCTGATGATCTGGCATGGATATGTACCGAATGCGGTGATTGGATGTGTAAACCACAATTGAATGCGCCAATAAAAATAAATATGGCTCTTAACGAAGCACTTCAAAACTCTGTTCTCGGTATTTCAGAAGCTCTGTGTGATGATCTTGTTGTGTGCCTGTCGAATCCCCGTTATCAAGTATTAAGTTGGTTTTTACCATGGGCCGATTTGCATCGCCTGTGTATTATGTATCTGCAAGATCCACAAACAACTAAAAACATTGTGACCGAATTGAAATTTGTCGATATTGACTATTCAATATTTAAGGGTATCAAACGTGAACCACTTGATGAATTGGCTGGCATTGAACGTGGCTATGAGCAATATTTGGACCATGAATTTGTTTCTGATGAAGAATCATCAAGATTGTCCAGTGATGATTGCAGATCGCAAAGCTCGAGATCGCATAGTATCACTAGTGATGGTATCTATGAATCGTCCATGTACCATCCATTGCTACCACCTGCTACACCTAAATCAGACCCGAATACTCTCAAGAGCTTACGAATGTTTAGACCTAACTTGAAAAGATCCAAAGAAAGAGATTCTAGTGATACTGTAAAAGAGAAAAGAATCAAATCGGATTCCTATTCGGAAACAATTGAACGAGTTATATCGAATCCAACAGATTCATCTAAACCAAATACTTTATTTGAATTGGTTGGGCCTTGTCAGAATGCTATTAAAATGGATATGGATAGTTCAAATTACAATTCAAAAAACGTAAAGACTGCCACATTGCCTCTACTTGGGGGGCAAGTGGCGAGAAAAGAGACAGAGTTAATCCAAGTAAACCAGACACAAATTCACACACCAACAGCAATAAACAACTCTTCCAATCAGATCACAGTCAACAACAACAACAACAATGGCTATACGTCAGCCAAAAAGACGTTAATGCTCAAATTACTTACCCAACATTTAATAAAACGTTCCAGCATGCACCTCAATACGGAATCGAACAGTTCACCGCATCAAGTGGATCCAGAATCAACAGCTCAGACAAAAAATTCAATCAAAATGGTAGAAAACCATGTTATTCATCAGCCAGTGGAAACGAATCAACAATCAGTCAAAGTGGAGCCTGTGCTAAAGTGCCATCAAACACAAACTACCAGCAATCAGCTTCAAGCTCGGGACGACAAGTCGTCCTTGATTATTCAAGTACCCCTCAGTCAACTTCAACAAGACAACAATTTTTTCCAAAGAATTCTGCAGCATCGTCGTCCTCGAACACCGCCAATAGTACTAAATCAATCCCAGACGAAGTTTTCTTCCTCAAACAGCAAACTTCTACATTTACTCCAAAATCAGCATCCAGAAAGTCTCAACCAGAATCCATTGCCAAACAGCTTCTGCAATTCGCTCAAAGCTCCCAAACTCTGTCACAATTCAGACAAACCACCTCTGCTCTCAACCCTTCCCTTGGCTCCCCCTCAACACAAAAAAATAAGTACCCAGAACGTTTCTACGATGCAATCCATTCCACAAAAATTGTTGGACAAAATTCAATCGACTGTCTTAACAATACCATTGTGCAATCTAGGCTTAATTCCGAAAACACCACAAGAACCAACACGAATCAAGCAAGGGATCAAATCAGATCAACAGCTGACAAAAACATGTCAATATTCACCCAATGTAGACAACAGATCCCTATCAACCAAACAAATCAGTGCTTCACCAACACATCACAAAATAATTACACCCGAGAAAAATTCACACAAAATATCATCAATCAAGAGACAAGAAAGCGTGAAGATTTCATCGACTGGACAGTATTTGCTGTGCAGCCAACATGGAGAAACGTGCCGGAGCCCAGAACCAGAGAGCCACCAGTCCCATATGAAGATCCAAGACTCGAATTATTCCAATCACATGACCCTGGCGTTGAACAACGTCGAAAGCTCGAAGAAGCAATTTCCGAACAATTTAAATTCGCCATGCGTAACTACAGACAAAAATGATGACGATGAGAATGAAACAACGCAGGCTGATTTTAAGTGCAATAATTGGGATAAGGTGCAAATAAAAGGAAATAACATTGAGGAAACAACTAATCAGGGAGAAAATAAGCTATCACAAAATAATAACAATTATAACTCAGATAATTCTGATTTATATGACGACATACCAAAGAATTTCAATTTGACTGAAAACATTAGAAAATATACGAAAGGCAGCACAAAAATCGCAACTGTAGTTCTTGAAGACTGTGTTAAAACACCAGTTGGTGGTGATAAATTAAATGTATGTAAAAATGTAAATAATAGAGATAGTACTAAAAATGAACATTCCAATGTTGAAACATCACCAACCAGACCTAGAGAATTGAAAGTAGCTTTGTGTCGCTTATTTTCTGATGTTGAGGACCTATCTAAAAAGTTGTCTTTAAAAAAAGAAGAAAATCGTGGAATAAAACCAAAATGTGATAGAGGGAGATTTCCTCATAAAAATTCGCGAAGACGAAAAAGTACAGATGAGTCCGAAAATGATAAAAATATCAAAGCACCACATGTAGTACAAAATCATAAACTTTCACCCCTTCAAGATGTCAATTTGAGGGTAAATATAACACTTAAAAATAATAAATGCTGTGATCACAGCGAACTACCAAACAAACTTGAACCATTAAAGATGAATTATTCAAATTCATTTGATAAAAAAACTTACGCCAGATCAGTTCTAGCCAATGTACCAGGTTTGAATAATTACGAAATGCTTCGGCCACAGAATGTCGATCAAATTGTCAATGTGGTTCAAGTATCTGGTAGTAGGACAGCATCAACTGTGCCAATACCAAATACACAAACTAGCACACAAATAACGCCACATATTCAAAGAATTGGGCAGCCTCGTGCCGGTGGCGAACAGAAACCTATCGAAAATAATGCTGCTGCTACATTGACAGCTGGTGCTATTGCTAACACATCAACAACAACATCATCTAAAACTACATCTACACAACCATCGACTCTTATCAATATTCTTTCGCAACAAATAATCAAACCGGCAGCGACCACAACTAGTTCAACAACAACAACTATTGGGCAACGAAGAACTCCTTGCATCAACATTTTATCGCAACAGATTATCAGACCACCAACAGTCACATCTAAAGTTACCACCACCAACATAAATACATCCACAATAAATATATCTTCGATCAGCAATTCTGGAAATAATGTCGGCAATAACATCAAGGCCATCACCAACAACTGTACAAATGTACAAGAAAACAATCAGGTGAGTGACATTATTTTTTGCGATAGTCAAGTACATTTTTCTGTATTAAGCTTCCTAAAAATAGTCATCTTATTTCCATAGGACCAGCAAATGTTGTGTCAATGGTTTGTTAATGATATACGCTAAAATGAAAAAAAATATTCCGTGCAAACTAGTACTACATATCTCAAGAATATCATTGTTATAATCGTTCGATTCCGTCATTACGTTATTTTGATTGATATCTTGCACAGTTTTGGAGAGAATTGCATTTTATTAACAGCCTGTAGGATCCATATCAATGATCGAAATAATTAATCGACTAGCTGCTGACAAATAATGTTATATTTAAGTACTTTGTAAATACCCTGTATTATCTTAGTTTAGATGGTTATCATATATAGAACGTCTATCCTGTATTTTAGGTTAAACCCGTAACTGTAGCCGCTGAATCGGCTATCGTAGCTCAGTTGAATAACAGTAGCACAAGAGATGTGACAACAAAAACTACTAATACAACAGCTGCAACTACAGGTCAGGGAAGTACTATACTTCAATTTATCTGTAAATCAACACTACCAAAATTCCAACAAGCTTTTGGCAAAGCTGTCTATCAGAGTACGGATGCAACATCTGTTACTGGTACCGCTGCTAGTACAGTAGAAACGACAACTGCTGCGAGCAGTAATAGTACTGCGACTACTTCTACTACTTCAGCATCAGATATAAAGAAAACATTACCAAAGTCAGTACCTGTCAATGTTCAGCCAATACAAGGCAGTGTTATATACAGTCGGCAAGTACCAGTTGGCCAGACAATAAGCTTGATACCACCTGGTGGAACAACAAGGCAGGTCTTCCGCATAGCCACTTCCAATCCTGAGCAGCTCAGCCTAGTCAAAGACAGCGTAATACATAGCAAGATGAGCGCCCTTCTAGCTGCCGCCCTCCAGGGTAGACCAAAAACTATTGAAGGAGATGTTCAACTGAATAGTGAAGTTGGTAGTACAAAAGTCACATTAACACGTCCAACGCTCGTTCAGAATGCTCGTATTGTAAAACCTGTCCAACTTCAATTGCCAACTAATGCTGTTCGAGCACCCACTCCAAATTTAAGTTCAACCACATTGGAACAACTCAGAGAATTCGATATGGTGTATAAACAGATCAAAGAACGAAGTAGTACAACAACACCATCCGAATGTAGTAGCAGTTCAGAACAAACAACACAAGAAGTTACGACACAACAAAGGATTAGTGTTACATATGTTAATCAAGTACAAAAATATACTCAACTATCACCTGTGGTTGTTGTCAGTAGCTTTAACAATCTTCAGCCAGTTGTGTCGCCTGCATTAAGTGTCACATCTCAAGGTAGCTCAAGCCCTTGTGTAACTCCAGCATCGACACCTACACTACCAAAGGTGACAGCTAAAAGCTCCAAAGGTAACTTATATACTTACATATAAAATTTGGAAAGGTTTACAATGAAGTACATTGTATCATTTGTTGAAATATTTTTAGGAAAGTGTGTGAAAAATTCGCCGAATAATATTGCAAAACCATCTACAATTCCAAAACCACAACAAAAGCCTCAAGAAGACGAGCATACGACACAAAGAATCTTTGACATATTAGCCGAATATGCTGAGCAACTGCGTAACTCACCAGATCTGAATAATAAGCCAGCACCGCGAAGGCGATCAAATCCACCAACAAATCCAAATCATAATTCAAAGAGGAAAAAAAGTTCATCTGGTTCAAAGAAACCAGGTCATACTAACAATTCAGGTGACATTGACACCGATGATATGACAATGGGTAGTGAGGACAGTTCAGGTGGTGGAGCTGTTCAACTATCTGTTACAGATGATGAGCAATCACAGGCGGCATCTTCCACACCAGTTGAGACAAATGAAAATTCAAGCTCATCAGGATCAAGGCAACTTATCCTTACCGATGCTAATGTAACAACACAATCAAGAAATTTGATAATTGCTGATTCTAGTGTTGGTGAAGCATTGAAAATGCCTAATACTGCAGTTATTGTTCCTGGAAGTTATATCATGCCTGTGTCGATGGTCAAAGGTAAATATCTTATCATATACAAGTAATATAATTATATATATATATATATATATATATATATATATATGCTGAAATATCGGTTCTGATGCCCGTACCGGTAGTCAGGACCTTACCCCAAATGTTTGCATTTAAATTCATTCCATTTCTACTATTTGTTCATTATAGGTGGTCAACAGATAGCTGTAGTCTCTGGTGGCAGTAAAATTCTTGCAACAGTACCAGCCCGTTCTGGTCAAAACATGTTGCTGTTCCAAAGCTTCACCAACCAAAATCGCAAAGGAGGAGCAATTTCAGCTGTCAAATATTCAACCATTCAACCTTTATCAGGCATATCATCGCAAAGTTTAGCTGGTGTTAGTGCCCAACCACCTGTCATCCTTCCACCTAATTCTGTAGCTACAGCAGTTGCTTTGGGTCATCCATTAGCGTTAAAGAAAATTGGAAATGAACATGAACATAATGAGGTCCTTCTCACAATTTCTCCACAAAAAGATGAAACAACAAGCAAATTAATTGCAACAACGTCATCTGCCGATATTGTACAACCGGATAGTAGCACGAGCATTTCCAGTTCCGATATCAATGTGAAAATTGATGAAACGAAATCAGAACAACTTTCGAATGATAAAATTTACCAGGCTTATCAAAAATCCGTTATAACTAATAGTGTGGGTGGTACTTCTGTTATTGCTACAACCTCATCTATTCCTGCAACGAAAGCAGATGACAGTTGTAATGGAGCACCAACGATTCTCAACATTAATATGACAGACATATCGGATAATAATAAAGGTAAAATTTCTGTTCTGCGATAGCAATGGTATTTGCAAAACATTTTATTTTTTCAGGTGAAAGTAAATCAAATGAACGAATGCAATCTGTTTTGGTGACTGCTTGTACATCTAATGGACCGATGCTGTCACATACAAATCCAAAATATAAGAAATCTGACATAGAAAGGACAAATAACAATGATACATCAAAGGAGCAGTTTTTGCATAATGGCGAAAAGGTGAGTGATTTTAATTCAATTTTACCTCAGATTAATTGATGTATTCCGCCATAAAATATGATAGTTCCAATTGCCATTTCGACCCTTGAATGAAAAAGTCATGTATGTATGTGGCATAAAGACCAAGAGCCAGCAACTTATTTCGAATTGTCATTTTAAAAGTATATGTGCGTTATTTTTTCAAAAACTTTACGGAAATTTTCAATTAAATTGTAAATCATAGTACATATATAAATATCTATTGTAAGTTTATATTCTGTTGACATTAAAAAATGTGAAATAATAACATTTTACAAGATACAGTACTTGATCAACTTAACAACGTAATAAATTTCATGATATATATTTCAGATTCGCAACAATGACCAGAAAACATTTAAAGGTACCAACACTTATCTAGCAAAGATGAAAAAAATCAATATAGCTTCACATAAGCTAGGTAGTGAATTACAAAAGCAAGCTGCCATTGAACGAGAACTAAGACTTCAAAAATCCCTGTCAGAGGAATGTGAAGATTTGGGTGTCGATGAACCCAGTACCAGTGATCTGTTTCCTGAAGCTGATTTGCTGTTCGATTCGAATCATTCACCATCATTTGACCAATCATCACAAGAGGCATCTCTTAAGCGTGCTTCATCTCAAACTGGTAATGAAAAAGACGATAATAAAGCTTCCGGCATCAACTTATTTAGTGATGACGAAAACTCTGGTTCACTGCGTGCCGATTTGTTCGAATATGTCGAATATCAATCAGTTGAGAATGCTCTCAATTACCAAGCCGTACAATTAATTAATGGTACTGAGTCATCATCTGTCGGTTCATCTGGCTGTGATGAAGAGGACAGCAGCAATAATACAACAACACTACATCCAAAATGTTCTGATATATCTGATGTAACATTAAATTCACCAATACCGGAAATTTACAAATCAGAAAATAATATGAACAAATATAAATTTAAATATAGCAATCGAAAAAAGTGCGGCATTGATTCAAACAAATTCAATGTCAAACAACAATGTGAAAAAATGTTGTTGTCTGGTAGTGATTTGGTTGTATCTAGTACAGCTGAAGATGATAATGATGATGATGTGATTAAAAATATTAACAATGACAAATTTAAAGTTGTCCATGTTGCCATAATGAAAGAGAATGATGAGGAGCAACAGCAACAACAATTGAAAAAATGTCAACTCCATTGCCACGATGGCGGCGATGACCTTGATTTGGATATGATGTCTGGTAGTGGTCGAGGGGCCAGAAGAAGTGTTAGGAAGCTTTGTTCATGTTGCAATGGCACAACGCATCTACAACCACACCAACAGGATAACCACAATCATGGTGAGCAAATGCATCAACAACACTTGGCGGCCAGAAAACGACCTCATCATAATACTACATCTTCCCGACCAGCAACGCCGCACAAGAAAGCAACTTACCTTAAAAAGAGATAGTGCACCTATACGATTTAGTTGTTTTTCTTAACTTCTTTTGTTTGTTGTTGTTGAAATATATATATAAATATAATATACAGTTTTTTGGGTCGCTGGTCACACTTTAAGTACAAATGATTGTGTCTGTTTTGGGTGGTTGTTTGAATGTATGTTTGAGTTTTTTTTTCTTAAAATTTTATTTTTATTGTCTGAAAGACTGGATTACACTTGTGTATAGTAATATTGCTACGTTTGCAATCTCTATTTAGTACCTCTTATTGTAAATTCTCCCAAACCTTCCCCCTTCCTCATATAATATAATATTATTCTGTAAAATATTTAAATTATATGTGCAGTTTGTCGTTGTATATAAAAAATATAAACTAATTTAAATAGATAAATAATTTATCACATACAAACAGACAGACAGACAACCTCCCCATCCCAAAGTTTGCCCTTTTCCTATCTTTCTTGTCTGTTGTCTAATTGAGCATAATGCTATTATTATTATAATTAATAATTATATTGATGAATGCAATAAATTTTTTGCACATTAAGATGTGTCCAGAAACACATCAGCAAAAAACAGCATATATTATTTTTTTCCTTCAATAAATCTATCTTTCCTCAATCTGATGTGGTTGAAAGTATCTTTAGATTTATACACATGTTCCATACAGCAAAAACATATCCGTGTAGGTTTTTTCAGTTTCTTTCCACCGGTCATGTATTTCAGAGTTCTTATTTCATTAATTGTTAAGAGATATTCTTTTTTTTGCTTTTCCCGTGTACATGACAGTCGTTTGCTTATTTTAATGGAAATAGAATTAGTTTGTATTGAACATGAATAAAAAAAAACGGTTTTCGAAACATAACATTGTTTGATGGAAGATTGGTTTATTCTGCTTTATTTCTTTCGTGTGTATTATTATATTAACAATTTTCTATGTTGATAGTCCGTTCTTTATAAAAAAACAAATATATATATTTCAATTCTGTTTGTCCTCTACAAATAACATAACATTTTATACTCAACTGTATTGTTTTTGGGCATTTATATATATTTTGCCATCTGAATAATACATATATCTGCGAATATAATTTGACATTCTAACAAGAAAAAATAATTGCTTTGATCATGGCAAATTGAATATGTATGTGCCAATTTATATTAGTAATATTAATATTAACTTACTTTACGACTGACTAGTTCGTATTTTCTTTTCAGTATCTAGTTTCCTATCTAGAGTTTTTTTTAGTTTCATTTCAATTTGAAGAAGCAGTATTATAATGAAGATCTTAATCATTCAATTTTCGATTTATTCAACAAATTATCATCTCTATTTAAATTATAAAAAGGAAACTTTCGACTGATATTGTGACTGATTAATGTTTTAGTATTCTTTTTCTGTTAAGATTATTTTTTTATAAAGTTATTTAGTTAATTTCACAATGCATATTTGGAAGTAAAACTTCAATCTAAAATGATATCGATTCACATGGGTATAAGATGTTATGTTGAATTTATTAAATTAACAACAAGCAGTATAGTTATTCGAATTGTTGAAAATGTTTATATCTTGTATTGACGAAGTGATACTGTTCGTTTATCAGAATGTGGTTATATAAAATATAGTGCTTAATAAAAGTATTCTTAGAAAAATGTATTACCTACATCAATTAAAAAGCCACTGTTGTTTTTCCGATTAGCCCATTTTAATAGTAATATTCTCCTTATAATTGCATTCAATTTTTCATCATTGTATACTCATTCAAGAAACATACAGAGTGCATAATTATATTTGTATACAAAAAAACGTTTGTATGTTTTTTTATCACAGTATTTTTTCGAATAAATTTTCTCAAGTAAATAATTTTTTATTCTCATTGTATTTTGATATTGCAGGTGCCAAATCAGGAATGTATAGGTATATAATGGGCGGAACGTTTATTTTCTATCTTTGTAGGAAACTATGATAAAAATATTGTATAATATTACTGACAGGTATTTTGTAGTTCATTTTTAGGCACTTTGCTGTCAGTAATATTTTTATAGACTATGTTATGTATAAAAAATATAAATCAAATAATTCTTTTCTACCTAGAAACTGGACTTTTAATATCAGGCCCTCCCACTACCCTTATTACAATGTCTTCCATGTAAGGTCCAGGAGCTTGCATTTTGAGAAACACTATATTTTGATAGACATAACAAGACTTATTGACTGACTTATTTTGATACTGGGAACTGTGTTAATTAAGCTTGGAGTCAATATATTTATTCAATAACTCATTTCATTCTTCTAATCTTCAAGGCAAAGTTCTGAATCTAGACCGAAGAGTTTCTTTAAAGATCATTTTACAATTGTGTTGAATATGTAAATTATGTGTTACTTTTGAAATAAAATCAGAAAATAAGTCTTGTACAACAGATAAATTAAATATGAACAGATATTTTATTGTATATACAAACTATGGCAAAAAGAATAACACTTGGAAACGGTTCTTCGGATTAACCATATTTGCCTTCCTTTGGCGAAATAAGAGGCTGGTGTCTGTATACCTAGAAAGAGAGAAATATGACATTTTCAGGGAAGGTACACTATTTTACATTATACAAGGATGAGGAAAGAAGTTGTACTTTAAATTTAATCTTGGATTGTAGTTGAGACTTTTATTATTGAATTATTTGTCATTTTTCGAAGAAATATACCTACCAACTACGATCTTCCAAGCAATTTTTTCCATATTACGTAATAATTTGTGACTCACTAGTCTATGAGTTTGACACAGATTAGCCAATACATTTTGAAAATAGACCTAATAGTCTATTATATATTTAAATCCAATAATGAAATCGTTTGTGACTACTTTTTTGAGAAAAATTTAAAGAGATTTTAAAAATTTTAGGACTAGGCAACCATCTATAAAAAACTGTTAAAGTAAGTTTGAATTCAGATAATAGTTACCGCTTCTGAACTTTCAATATGTGTAAATATAATTATACATTTTACGACTGACACTTAGACTAGGAATTACTAGTCAAAGAACTGATACGTCGTTTGAGTGCACAAAAACTTACGTTCCATACCCAAATGATGACAATTAACGCTGGTGTAAATGTAATTTCCCAAGCTTACCAATTTTGAAATAACAATTCGTGTTTCTCAAATAGTAGAATGTTACTAATAATTTCATTATTATGTTTGAGTTTTCACAAACGGTTTCTCATAGATTAAGTGAGAAGAGTGTCTGTAAGGACTCTTTTCAAAACATGTTCGATAATCGACTATATACCTAACAACCAACACAAATTTGAAAAAGATATATTTTTAAATTTCTGTTGATACAGATCGTTTTTGAACGTTTGTGTCACGTTTGTTTTCTTTTCTATCTCAATATTTAATGAGTTATTAGCACTGTTAAATAATTAACACCGATTAGCCAACACGTCTTGAAATAGACCTTAAATTCTCCATTTTATTCTCAATTTATAAGAGATCGTTTGTGAAACACAAATATAATAATGAACTAATGAACTCGTTTGTGACTCTATTGTTTTAGAAAAATCTAAATTAATTTCAAAATTTGTAAGCTTAGGCAACTAACTCTACCGACATCACTGTTATCGTCATTAAATAGTTGTGTATGGAAAGTCACAATACAAAATAATATTAATTCTATTGGTGCGGATACTTGAAGTTGGTGCCAAAAGTCTTATATCTAACTGAAATTGCATCTTGCATCACTTCAAAAGTAACAGCACCAATAGAATTAATATTATTTTGTATTGTGACGTTCCATACAAAAAATTTGTTTATTTATGATTTAACCCTCATGTATAGTTAGTTTTCTAAAACAATAGAGAGTCTCAAACGATTTCATTATTATATTTATGTTTCACAAACGATTTCTGATAAATTGAGTAAGAAATAGAGAATGTAAGGTCTATTTTCAAGACGTGTTGGATAATCGGTGTTAACTATTTAACTATCTAATAACTCTTTTAATATTGAGTTACAAAAAACAAACGCGTCACAAACGTTCACAAATGATCGGTACAACAGAAATTTAAAAATATAAATTTTTCAAATTCGTATTGGGTAATCGGTTCATGGTGTGTTATTCAAATTTGTGTTGGCTACCTAGTTTCGAAAACGACCTAACCTTACTCAATGGTCCCTCTAGTAACTACTAGATGGCGATAAAACAAAAATATTGAAGAACCAATAGTCTGGTGAAATACTAAATACATATTTCCTATTAGAAAAAAAAACACCTTTCAAATATATTTTCTCATAATTTCAAGCAGAATCTCCAATATGTATTCGCAATGATATAATCTATCACTGATAAGTAAAATCATAATGATCATGGTTCACATCTGATTTATAAATTATTAACGATGTTCTTAAATCTTTCAGGTCTATGTACCTACCTTGAATCCATATAAAAAAATTTGAACAGTCATTCAAATAATACTTTCTTACAGAAAATGTTAATAAACTAGCTCTCATTTATTTGATATGTCCGCACTCAGCTGATTTTGCTTACTTTACTGGCTTCGGAAATTATTTCTAGCTGACTGTACAATGTACCGCTTAACTGGACCAAAATCTATTAAAACTCAAACTTAACTTCTAATTGATTTAAATTTCGCCTGAGGAAATTTCGCTGCAACTCAAATAATATACTTAACTGAGATTTCAGCAAGATAAGTGCCGGAATGGAAGCCTGCTACCCTTAATACATCGCGTTTGAATAAATACTGGGCTCGCATACAAAGTAAATAATCAAAATTTAAACAAAAAAAATCACTGGAAGCAAATATTATAAATGCCATAAGAGATCTAACTATAAGATAATTCAGCATATCTAAGCGTTAGCAGTAAGAAGATTAAAATTGTTATTTTGGAAACAACCAAGTTTATAGAAAAAAATTAATAATAAAAGCAGCGGCTCTCAAAATATCAATTTCATCAATGTCATTTTTCCAGTTTTTCTTTTGAAAGAATAACCAAATAAAGAGCTGATGTCATCATTTCAAACAAAACTAAAGTAAGTAGGTACGAGTTCTGATTGGATGAAATAATTGTCATATTTGGATCAATCAAAAATTCCTTTTACTTTCGATTTGTTTGGAATAGTGACGTAATAATTTAAGTATTCTATTGATACTTTCACAGTCACTATTTGAGATACTTGAGATAAAAAAAGAAAACACCAATTGTTTAGATAAAAATATAATCATACTTTATTTTCTTTCCATAGTGCATTTTAAACTGAGAATGCAGGGTGGCCTCTTATGGGGCCTATCATCAGGTCCTGTCTCAGGAGTAATTTTACCGCTTGGGTTTACATTTTATCTCAACATTTTAATGTTCAATTATTAATGATAAAAAAATATAAATTTCAAAATTAGAAAAGAAAATATTATTAAATTTGAAATAAAGCAACACCGTTTGTATTCTCAGTGTGAATCCCAGTATAGACAGTTGGTTATTTCCGAGATATGAATTTCACTCAACAAACGGAATAAATCTATGTATACAGTGCGTCCCAGAAGTAAAAGTCTAAATACATTTGAAATTCAGCCGTAGAAAAGCACGGGCCCGTCAATTTAATTTTTTTTAAATGAAGTTTCCTTGATGGTAAATTAATTTATACAGGGAAGTCCAGAAAAAGTTACGACCATCAATCTCATTTTTTCAAATAAATACACCTAATTTTTATTTTTGCATTGAATTAAAACTTATTTTTGGTCTACCCTGTATATATGAGAAACGCATTGAGAAATAAAAATCCACGGCATCGAGCGATTTTACAAAAAACGTACGGCTGAATTTTGAGAGAATTTAGACATCCGGGACGCACTGTATAGGTAAATTGATTCCGACTGGGATTATTTGTTATTTAAAAAAAGTGCTGTTGGGTAGCGATATTTGTAGTTGGTAAGTTTGCACTCTTATTGCTTCAATTCCCAATCATACGGTATCTTATTTACTTCTGTTTTGTTATTTGAACCAACAAATACCACTAATCCCACATAAATTGTGTTAAAATATAATATCCTAAACCGGTCGAAATTCAAATTGAATTTAATAATTCAAAGTACACATGTGAAACTGTTTTTCAATAGCTGTAGCAGGGCGAATCCTTTGGGAAATTTTCCAACGTCCCTCCGGTCTAGTGCGCCTCTGGTTGCCACGAAATGTCTTAGGGATCACGCATTTTCCCATCGTATCTCTTAGGATTGTTATCGTTCAAAATATAGTGGTGACACATTATATTTTAAGAAGAAAAAACATATATCTACGTCTTTTGTAAATGTTAGGGTTGATTTATTTCCGCAGGGCTTTCATACGGATATTGAATGGTTAATGAACGGATATAATTAACATTATCAATAATCATCACTTTTAATGGTTCGTTGACCATTTCTTCGATTTTAGATTTGCGTTGTTCATCCTCCAGAGATTGATATTCTCCCGCTTTACCTTCGCAATTAATTTAACAGTATTTTGAATTTAGTTTGCTTCAAACAATCTTTGTGAAAGTTTTTAATTATATTTCAGATATAAAAATAGTTCGAATTGACGTATCAGTCATCACAGGAACTATTATCAGTTATATATCAGCCATTGAAAAAAGTGTGTGGAGCAAATATTCTAGGCAGTTCATGATTCCTGCACTAGATTTTGTTTTGAATAGGATTGCCACAAATACTTCTTCTTAAATGTCTAAATTTTTTTTCAAATATTTGGAATTGACGTTACGGATCCTTACAGAACTATCAGTCTATATATCAGCAATCTTCGTTAATTTCTTAGCTTCGATCGCCGACGATAGCTTCTTCTCCGCTGTATGCATCCGTTACGAATTTGGAACTACATATATAACGGTCTTGGAAAAAATGTATATAAGAATCGTTCACATTGTTGGGAAATCCCAGATAAGAAGTTCTGAAATGAACACTCTGTAGCAACAGAACACTCAAAATTCAAAGAACTAAGATTCATTTACTCAACGAATGTTATTATCAGCTTAGTTCAAATTTCTGGAGGCAATCATCTTGATAATCGTGATGAATTTTTATACCTCTGCATTTATTCCTTACAAACTTGAAATTATCAAAGAGACAAAGAAAGGAAGCAACGAGAGTTATTATCATAATGAAAATTCTTTTGTTTACTAAATGACATCAACGTTGTGCTCGAATTCTTGGTTGGAATAGTTGTTGCCAGTGGAGTAAATAGATTTTAATATCGTATCTGGGAGTTGCTCAGTGGCGTATCAATGATAATAATTAACTGAAGATTATTGTTGAAATTGATGCATAAGTATTAAAAATTTGGGAATTTAGTGATTTCGTGATTTATCTATGGCGTTTAATAATTAATATAGATTACTTATATTCCTCTGCGTAGGTCCCAATATTGTGGTAGTTTTTTTGATTCCACATTATAGGAGACGAAGTACTTGTAGGGCCACTCCTGGTGTTTAATTTAAAAGTGTATGAAACATTTTCGTGATATTGTAGATTATTGAATTAGAATTATTATTATTCATAGGGATCACTCAAAAATATGAAATGAACTTGTCCGACTTCATTAGATGAAAACAATATATATTCATTTGGGTATCACGTCAAAACGTTGCGAACAAAAATGTCGTAGTACAATAACGTCGATAGCAATAATGTCTCCGACAAAAACATTCTGGTATGAAAATGTTGTCGACGACACCGCCAGAAAATTATAAAATTACGAGTAAAATTATTTATTTACTCGTTACTTACGTGTTTAATCCTATACCTTTTAGTTAGGTTCGGGAAATATAATTATTATTATAATTATCTCTTTAAATATCTTTGGAAGAAATGTAATAAAAGAGAATATAAACACATTACAGGTAGGTTAAAGGAATTTGTGTTTCGGGAACTGTTTAATCCTACACCGTTTTAGTTAGGTTAGGTTAGATATAGATACCAGACCTCGATTAGACTATTTTGAGGACACCTGGATTGGCCGGTATGACAGGCGAAAACAAGAAGATGTGGAACTGCTATAACAGAATTCCAAAAAGAAACAATGCAGTTGAAGGTTTTTAATAAATTATGCCTAAGATAAAAGCAGTTTTTTTCCTAAGGTATGCAAATTTAATCTTTATTCATGACATACAATGTGACGTAAATTAAATAATATTTTGAATATGAGACTATTGAAAACATATTTTTGAAGTAAAAGATAATAAGAAAAACAAAAATGAAACATCTGATAAGGGTTTATAGCTGATTGATATGGCGACATTTTTGTATGAGACATTTTTGTATGGCGAATTTTTATGTCGCAACGTTATTGACGGCGACTTTTTGTTATGACGACATTTTAACCCGTGACGTTTTGTCGTGGAACCATTCAATTGTTACTGTTGTCTATCTGTAAAATGACTGTTTTTGGGACTTTTGTGATCAGTAAATGACATGGTATATCTGGAGGGGAAATAATTTCCCAGTTTTTTTTTCGCTTTCCAAGAACGAACAGATCTATATATATATATATATATATATATATATATATATATATATATATATATGATCTTTTTCTCACCCATCGAAAAGGAATTTCTGACTGTTGCACTGCACTGGGCGTTAAAGCGATTGGAATTGTTCAGAGTGAAGTGATGTTTGGAATGAGGTACTAGGAAACGTAATGAACTTGATAATCAGATTTAACTGGCGAGTGTTTGAACCTGCGATGACATAACCAATTGTAGTTACAGTTACAGGTGGTTGGTGGTTATTTTTTTATATCAAGATTACCATCTAATTACAAACATTGGTGTAATTCAACAAAGCCTTTGTTAATTTTGAGTCCTGTTACTAAATATTACGTATATTAGAATTTTTATGTAAGCGATATCATTTGATATTCAGTTTATGATTTGGAATATTGACATTAATATAGGGATTTGGGGTAGCGAAAAATAATAGTATTAATGGTAAAAGTCTTCTTTAGCGGCTTTTCCTATAAAATCCTTAAAAGATCAAATGTTAGCAAAAATAGCCTAATTTTTGCATAACGACGCTATTTTTTTATGTCTTGTTAATAAAAAAAAGGAAAAAATGGTATTCTTAACACCTAACGACTTTCAGCTAGAATTTTCGATTTGGAAGTATCGTTTCAATCCTAAATAGTATATAATCATCCTTGCATTATATTAAACAATAACATCCTTCAAAATTAGCAAAAATATGCGTATAAATAATAAATATAATTTTGATAAAAAGTAAGTTTAAACGAATTGGCAATCACTGAATTCATATTTTCCAAAGCTTGATGACAAAGTTTGCCATCTTCGCCATTAAAAGTTGCCATAATATCGTATTTTTGCCCTAAAGCAAAAGCAAAGTATTTTTAAAAAAACTTTTTTTAGTAAATTTTAAACATGAAACTATACCTTTAGACACTTAAAATATGTCCACTGGGTTTATGCGTTCGTTATCGAATATTAAAAAAAAAGTTCAATATCACACACGTTATATTAGCAGTTTTGGCAACATTGGAATTGACAGTTTTCAAACGTCAAACGCACTGCACAAGTCAATCATCAATTCATTTAACCTAACTTTTTCGTGAAATTCTATTTACTATTTTTACGCATATTTTTGCTTATTTTGAAGGACGTTAGTGCTTATAGAATGCATGGATGATTATATACTATTTGGGATTGAAAAGATACTTCCAAATCGAAAATTCCATTCGTAAGTCCTAAGAACACCATTTTTTTAACTAACAAATCATTAAAAATAGCGTCTTCCGCCTTAATTTTAACAAAAGTTATGCTAACATGCATCTATTTTTGACAAACATTTGATTTTTCAGGGATTCTATAGCAAAAGCCCCTAAACTAGACTATTACCATTTTAATTCTCATGTACTGGTAATTTTGATGTTGAGCAATTATAGGTAGAAGTCTTCATTAGTATCATCAACAATTTTTATATTATTTTGTATTTTTCAGTGGACCATGGGTGGGGTGAAAGTTTTAAAATGAAAATAGAGTCCATGATGTCATTAAGTATGTTTTAAAATGGAAGATACCTACATAGCAAAAACCAGCTTTTGCAGCAGTTTCTTACAAATTTGAGAAATAATGCACTATTTACTAAATTAAATTCCTACTGTTTTTTCCGAAAAATAAATCCTATTATATATGTTCTGGCATTTTAATATGAATGTTTTTGATAATGATTTTACATGATTCCAGTCAACAATTCCAAACATATCTCTCAAATATAAAGTTTGCGTCGTTTCGTTATAAAAGTTTTTGTGATAAGCTTTCTCCAAATCGAGAGACTCTTATGATTAGACCATTTCTATTACTGACAATTCAGCAATAGTATTTCACCACATCACATAATATGTGTTCAATTTATCGGTAATATCTGTTCAATTGATTCTTCTCCCAGGTCATTTTATAAGTTTATTGGTGAAAAATAGCTTTTTAAGTGTACGATATTCTTCTTGAAAATGTGGCATCTGCTAAGCGTTATTCTATTATGTCAGTAGTTCAATTCGAATGATTCTAAATCATTGGAATTTCCATTAAATCGTGCAGTATTATTTCGAAACTAAGTATTCATTATTATACATTTTTTCATTTCATTTAACGTAAAAAATCACATGTTAGATGGAAGTTGAACTCAACTTCCATAAAGTTTTTCCAACAAGCAAATTCTATTTCAATATATGAGAAGTGTGAACCTTCGAAAGATTCAAATTATAAAGTAATCATCATTTTCATGAGTGAAAAAGAATTCGTTTTCGAATTCCAGATCAAATATTTCATTCTATTTCACCGACATACTACTACTACTCTCTCTTGAATTGGCTATAACATTCGATTGTGAATATATTAGAAGATTTGGCAGAAATGCTAATGCCGAAAGTTTTGCCAAAGCTAAGGACCATCTGTACCTAATATTCAATGTATTTTCAAACATAAACCATACTAACGTATGGAACGTATTTTCTGTTTTTTTTATTTTATTAGCTATATCTCGTAATCTCTATGGATTCGATTCAGTTGTTTGGCTTCTCGATATGAGAACAATTAATTTTATGGAAGAAAAGAATCAAAGAAAGTAAGCCATACACCTACTTGAGGTGTATTAATTGTCTTACACATAAGATATTTAAGTAAACCACCTTTGATAATGAGGTATGGATTCGCTAGCGACTTACAACCTTTAATATTTTATAACATATAGTTCTACTTACTATGATCAAATGTTTCAATTTTCCAAAAGCATGAATGATTTTTTTTAAGCTGCCATAGTTTAGAAGGATGCATAGAAAAAAATGTCTTCAAGAAAAAACATAGTTCGGTTGATATAAATCTTTGATCGGTAAAAAAGAGTACCTAATATAATTTGACTGTTTGTATCTTGTTCTCTAATTTGGATGATTCTTTTCTTTTCGAAAGAAGACAATTGAGAGTTGGTTCGTTTGAAAAAAGAATATCGACATTCAACATATCCTTAAATCCCCCTTAAAATCATCCCTTAAATTAATGGATGTGGCAATTTTTGTCGAAAATCGAAAATTTTAGACGACAAAATTAAAGAAGAGACCATATACGGTAGGTAACGTTCAAATTGGAAATTTTTCAGCTAAATCAGACGTTTCAGTGGCAAAGCGTATTTCCATATGAGACAACCCCAGTGACGAAGAGAACAAATTAAGCAACATAAAACAATTGGTTTCCGTGTTATAGCAGTGGTAAAATATTGAATGATTTTAAGACTAATGATGCAATAAAAAATGTGGAATATTTTTTTTACAAGGCATAGGACTGAATTTATTAGTCACTGCACTGATAGGAATCCCAGCACTAATAGAAGTATTATTATTTTGTATTTTCCGTGTACCAAGTAAAATAGTTCTTTATGTATTGTGGATTTCAAATGGCTAGGACATTTTATACGGTGTTGTTTAATGTGGCTAACAAACCCATAACAAAATCTTTATTCATAGACGTAGAACTTTTGTTTTTTTTTACGACTTGGCTTATAATGAAAATGTGACAGGATTTTGTAATGGCCTTCTTGAGAGACCTTGTATGTTTGAGTGTATGCGTCCGTATACTTTTTACTTATTCCTTTCATGACATTTTATGGATAGGTGTTGTGCTATTTCGCTTTATGATATCGGATAGGGGATCAATATTTTATGTTTATGGTCAACACAAAAAACGGTAAGTTTATATTCTTTATATTTGATCCCCTAAAGGTTTGTAGAATTAGTTGTCCAATTGTACGAATGCAATAAATACAAAAAAAACAACATCGGTATCCTTGGGCAGTACATATTTTTTCTCATATATTTAGATTCCACTGATAATGTCTCGAATCATTAAAACGAAATTTGAATACCTAACGCTTTTTTGTAACAGGTACCATGAAAAGGCAATTTTCGAGCAACAAGTTCGTGAAGAAAGTACAGAGTATCGACGATAATTTGTAATTTATTCCTGAGCCCTGGCTATGAAAAGAGTCATTTTCGGCCCTATGGACAGGGTCGAAAATCGCGTTTTCTAACAGTGAAGTGTAAAAATAATCATAAAACATCAAGTGACTAAGCATTGATTACGAAAATTATCAGAGATTTTCCTGTAGCATTGATAAATGCTGGGTCTCAATAGTTGATATTTGACTTGAGATAAAACTCATTCAATAATATTATACCGACCTACATAATGTTGAATAATGTCATTTTGATGGAAGCACGATCTCTCCATTATTTGACCAAACAATGGCACATATATGCAACAATGTTCGAAGGCCATTGTACCTAGTGCAGATATTGATGTATATATTATTTCACAGGAGACCCACTTGTCAAGTTGGCCGACCTACCCACGGGGGAACTTTACGGTCAAAATCGTTTCCATGTAAATTTTTAATTACGTACATTTTAAATTCCCATAGTGATGCCGTGTGTTCAATGGTTACAACGTATCCTAAATTTGTTCTACCATATCTATAATAAATTATATTTGTTTCTGAAGATGCTATCCACCATTTTCTTCGACGAGAACATTCTATAAGGGTACATTATATCGAATCGCTTGTGTTTTATTGAGGGACAAAATACTCGAAATTTTTTGCCAAGTGTGATTTATTGCGCCATCTAGATGATATGTCAACTGATTCATATTATGCGTATTCATATTGTGTCCGCAGTTTATGTATGCATGTGTATTCATAACGATTTGTCAATAAAATATCGGCCGGGAATTTCCAACATTGTCCAATCGTAATAACGAAGTTGATTCATATCATCTAATTACATATCTACTAGGTTCTACCAATTTTTTTGACATAAAAAAAAATAATATTAAAAACTTGTAATTCTGATTAGCTTGGTATTGATAACATCAAAACTAAATAGATACGAAACATAACATGCAAACTTGACAAGTGTCATAGACTGCAATGACTAATCGATTAGTTAGATAGTTGAACGCAGCGTAAAAAAAGTGACCAGCGACAGCGAAAGTAAAAAGCGTCAATGTCGGAGTGACTGTTGCTGTCATGTTGCGAGGTGAAGAAAAAAAAGGTTAGTTACATGAACGATTTTTGGCATGAACGTAACCTATATTTTTTAAAACTAACGTTAAACACATGTTGGCCTGACATATCTAAGTTTAAAAATACCTTAGAGTAGGGAAAAGTCGTGCGTACACGAAAAGATGCTGCTCTGTATAGCCGCCGTGAAACTAAAGTGAAGCAAATTTTTCGTCGGCTGCCATTAGTTTGATGGTGGTTACAGCTTATTTTGATTTTCATTTTTTGTGCTATTTTGTAATGAAAACGACGATTTTTTATCTTAACACTATGGTAAAATGCAAGGCTCTTGGATACAAGATTCGTTGTCGAAAAGAGAATATGGTGTTACCTCCATTGGCGGCCATTGATTTAGTCCCTTATTTGGCTTCACTTGCTCTCCGAATGCGATGTCTCCTTGGCAATTCTATGCTCTAAGAAAAATACATTACGAGAAATCTGGGCGTACTCTTTATTTTTATTTTGACCGAACTTATGAAAAAGTTGATGTAGGTCTGTTTTTTATATATCGATGTCATCTGTTTCATAAACAAACACTATTTTCATTAGATTGATATAAATCAGATCTCCAGTTTCTATTTGGGCAAATTTTCAATCAAACTGAAAACAGATAGCTGAGAGATTATTTTTAAAAAAATACTACAATCTATTTGATTGGTTGGGGGCTGTCGGGATTCTTTGGAATAAAAACTTATTCATAAAATGTATAAAAACTTTCCTTTTATTCATTGTCGAGTGCGGGTAGCATTGTCTCATGTCCTGGCTATATTTTCCTATGCAAATGGGTGGAATAGAAATTTTTCGAGTGTTAACGCTCGACAAAGTAACATGCCTATCCTCTTAAGGCGCATCATGCGCTCGACTTCATTGAAGTGACAACGTAGGCAGACTTCAAGGAAACGCCATGTAAATGAGAACTCCACTAGGGTGGGGGGTAGGTTAGAGACTACGTTGATTCGGTATATATGAAAGACAAGTAACAGAGATATAATTAATCATATATTTCTTGCCGTTCGCAGTGTTCGCTTTACGCTTAATCCAGATAGAGCTTCATCTGCTAACTGATTAGTTAGTCTAAATCCCTCGATGATCCATGCCGTTGTTCAACATGAAGCAAAAACGATTGGATTTAATTCGTTTTTATTCTATTTAAATTAACTGTAACGCTCATGTCTATCAAAAAGGACTCAACGGCCACACAAAAAATGCCTTCTCCGACCAAAGCCCATTCATTTCGTTGGGTGATTGTTAGGAAGTTTATGACCACTATTGTCCGAACTCGTTGTTATGTTATGGTTGTTCTCATTGCAATGTTTGTGGACGAGGAAATTGAAGTAAGATCTATCTATCTGCCTTTGGAACTATAATGAATAGCAGATTGACAGTATTAGCTGGAATATTGTTGAAGCAATCTGCAATGAACGTAGGTATCATTAAACCCATAAAATATATATTTTGGGTGCTAGAATGGAAAAATATATGAATGCGACTTTCCACATTTTTTTAATTTTCTAAAAATTTTATGTCTAGATTATTTGACAGGAATTTCATATGACACATAAGATTGATAAGGTACATAATATAATCACTGGCAACTTATTGGTAATTTAAATTTTTAAAACTGTAAAAATTTTAGGTCCTTTCCTTGGAACATTTAGACAATTTTATCAAAATTTGTAATTTTATACCATTATGAAATATTGCTGTTACAATTGTGAAAAACAAAGAAAATATTATGCCAGCTGCCTATTATATATTTCTAATTCGATACGGTAGATATATAGTGTAGGTACCTGCCCTTTCGTTTGGAAATGAATGGCTGACAAACGGATGAAAAACTTACATACAATTTTCTCTCAAACCGGAAAAAAGGTCAAACATGCAAAAGCACGATAAACTTAATCGTGCGCACCAAAACAATTTGCCAACAAATTTTCAAAGTCGAAGCTTTTTCGTGATTCATTTTTAATAAAAGTTTCCCATTGCAATATCCTTTAGGTACACAAATACGGCAGTAGTTTTTTAGTTTATTTCATTTTTTTTTTCAAGAAAAGTGAGAGCATTGTAAAACAATTTTTGAGAAGAAATAAATATAACCGAACATATATAAGCTGAATTTTCCGACATTCATATATCAAATAACACATCACCCGAACGTAATGATGTAGTTTTAGTGTTCAAGGTAGCAAATTTCCATAAAAAAAGAAATATTAGAGGAAATTGTAGAATTGTGAAGTTATTATCGTTAAGCTCATAATTTCATTCAATGGTGTCGGTGGTTGCATATTAAATGAATGTCCTTTTGTTTGTATATAGGCATTGCGTATAGTCCGGATATTAAGTTATACAAATTGAATTAGTGAAGGTCTGTACATCGGCCCTTCCATTGAAATTGCAACTATAATTAATAATATCTACGTTGTTGTATAAAGTGAATTTCTATCATTAGAAACACCGAAGTAATTTCATAATAATAATAGAATTTTGTATTTTGTTACAAGTAACTTGTGTGTAATTTTATTATCTATGTTTATGAATTTAATTGGCTTTGTGGAGCACGAATTCTAGTTCTTAGAAATATCTACCCATTTCGCTTACATTTGTACAATTATGAATTTATATTTTTGTGGTTGCGATTTAAGAAATTTCAAATTTTGTCATTTTAGCATTTCAAGGTCCCTTGAGTCAGATTTGAGTTGGTTCCTGGAATGATAACTGATTTCTTATGTACGAAAGTTGGGCCATTTTCATTCCAATCTAGCCGAACATTTTTGATAATAATGTGTATAATTTAATAGTGGGTGACGGGTAGCACTTCTTTACGATCCTGGAAGAGAACACGCTAGTACAAAGTTTGACAAACTCTATCTTAAACGGTTAAAAAGAAATGTTTCATGCAAACTTATTCAAAACACGGTTACATT
The DNA here is from genome assembly GCA_958507055.1 of Crioceris asparagi. Classification (NCBI taxonomy): domain Eukaryota; kingdom Metazoa; phylum Arthropoda; class Insecta; order Coleoptera; family Chrysomelidae; genus Crioceris; species Crioceris asparagi. The sequence continues at coordinate 14,248,007 of OY293833.1, read as the reverse complement.
TTTGAGGAAGTCGCTGCGGAGAAATACAAAATCTTTGGCGAATGCGCCACACAAGCAAAAGGAATCGAAAAAATGACGTCCATTAACTAACTGTACATTGTCAGACTTCAATAAAAACAGAAAGCCAGCGTCACATATATCATTGAAAAGCTTTGAGAAGTGTATGATTAAATATGTTAATACAATGTTGCCAATATTCATAACATGGAATCATGAACTGTCTGAAATATTTGCTTCACTCAGATTCATTAAGAATCAATTCAATATGAAATTATTTTTTGAAGATCTTATTGGCACTGTGACGACTGTTACACTAATTCTAACTTTTTTAAAAGAAAGACACCTTCGTGTACATTTTTTATGTTTCTATGTAAGGTATGCGTAATGTCCTATCTACTACATTATCTTGGAAACGAAAATTGATTGGTACTTTACCTTTAATCGATGCATACTCACATAACATTCAGCTGATTACTTTGTCCTCAAAAATCTCTAGAACAGTTTTTGGTAAATACTTAAAAGGACCGAATTAAAATAAAATAAATGCTATACTATCGTTACCAATCATTGCACAAAAATCATTTGTTAACTATCTAAAAAAAATGTATAATCAGTATGTATGACTTTTCATTCTCAAAATGGCAGCCTTTGAACGTGAAAAAAATCATCCATGCTATCGAAAATATTTTCAATTGATGCATACGATTTGAAGCAAATTTTTTTTGTGGAAGAACTTTTAAGAAAATATTTTTTTTTGTTTAAACTGGGAATTTCGTAGTGTATACCTCCAAAGATTTTAGGCTCTTTTGACTTTTCTCTACGTAGAAGCTAATAATGTGGAACTCGAGGGTCACACCCATACTGTTGGTTTCAATCGATACTATTACTTGAGTTGATTGAGTTTCAGTTTATGTTCACTGTTGCTTGTATAAGAGATAATAATAATAAAACGATCATGATACTTAAATCTATACAACTTCCTCAATTCTATTATATTATAGCGTAACATCTTTGCTAAACTCTGCAGCAGGGGCTGATATGTAAGCAATTTGATAGCAAAACGTTCACGTATTTCGATTCAATTATAAATTTAATTCGAGGATAAAACTAAGCTATTAACATTTCCTCGCTGGTGAATAATAATTCTTACCGACTAATACCCCCCAAAAGCTAAAAGGAAAGCAATTGCTTGAATAACAAATTGTGACTATGCCATTGCGAGCATTGGAAACGACATGTTCGTGTGGCAATATACATACAGGGTGTCAGTTAAAAAAACGTTCAATTCGCTATGTCTCAGGTAACGAAAAATCACTTGAAATAAAAACAAGTGGGGAGCAAAATTATGTAGTAACTACCCTGTTCTCAGTCACTCCTCATCCCCAGCCACATCGATATTCTTGAATTTTTTTTCTGAGGTTGCTCTGGTTGCATTTTGAAAACATCAAGAGGTGTCAGGTCTGGAGGTCTAGGTGGCCATTCAACGAGAAAAACCAGCACATTATTACTACCAGCTAGAAATGATAGAAGACCTGAAGTAGAAATATAAGGAATTTAGAGATGCTGAAGAGAGTTTTGTGGGTATGTTCATATTTACTTACGATAAAGCCATATCTAAAAGGGACCTATTAAATATGTATCTTACACCTTATTCTTATGCCGTTTAGGACATCTTCCATCTCCTCCTTATGGAATTGGTAGAGAAATGTCACTTCTTGCAATGGATTTTTTTTTCAATTTTTACAGTAAAGGAATTATAGGAATAGAGTAACTTAGAACAAAAAAAAGCAGCGAAAAGAATGAAATATATTAATAAGCAATAAGATATACCATAATTAATTATTCCCAATGTTTATCTGGATCAATTATTCGCAAGTGCCGATGCCAGCTTTACAGAAGAGAGACAATTTACAAAATAGAATGCACATCTGTGTGATGCTATTCTTCAGAGTGTGCCCACCTACTTTATATATATATATATATATCTTCCAACTCCCTCAACCAGTTCGATAGTTAGGTACCTGTGGCAGCTTCATTCTTCATGAATAAAACAGTAGGTGCCGGTGAGTGTTCTCTCTATCTTGATGAATAATGGCTGAAAACAAGTGCATGCAAACGTTTCGTAAAGCAATACCAGGTACTCAAAATACTTTCAACAGAAGAGAAAAAAAAACAAACAAACTCTCAACTACCTGCAACTATGCACCCGAAAAACTTCAATTCGACCGTCTGCATAAGGATTAAGTTTAATAAATTTGTTTGCAATAACTTTCTTGGCCAAACGACTATAGGATATTCGAGATTTTTTTGTGACTTTTCTATTTACGTTATTTGACATTGAGAATGCATGCAATGCAATTGTTTTGAAATTTGTCAGTTTGAATGGAATTGTCAAATCATCTTTTTTTGTAGGTTATACATTGTATACAAATGAACTCAAATTTTTAGATATGATGTACAAAGAGGGCTTCTCCACCATCTTGAAAAAGGTATAACTAGGCTCCACGAAAACTATATATTTATATGTTTTTTTTGCTACTTTTTTGCGTTCTACAAAAAATAATGTCATATTAATTTTCACCTACGTTGATGGTAATTGAGATAAAATTTATTTATTTTCGTAATTCCATTTAATAACACCAAATTATTATGGTATCCAAATGTAATTTAATGTATAATTAGAAACAAATTGTACAAAATCGCCAAATTGAAAAATTAAAAGATACATAGAATTTCTAGTGATTTTGTTCCAATTTTGAAGATTTGTAATTTTGTTCTCTTGCATTTCGTTTATATCTCTGATAGTTCTTGAAATATTCTAAAAAACTGATTTACTAAGTATAATTTTCTATTTAGCCTTGCAAATCTGTTTTTGCAAACATTCTCTTTTAAAATAACGTGTTTTCATTTACTCCTAATAGCGAAAAGTGCCAAAAATAAACTAATATACAACATACATTCTATTATTGAAAAATATATGAGATATACAATAAAGTTTATAATTTTTTGTATAGATTCTTAAGATCTTTAATTTTGATCTCGTGAATGTATTTCTTATCTCTAATGGTTCTTGGGATATTCTATGAAAACTGATTTTTCTACAATTATTTTCAAGATGGCGGAGAAAGCTCATAATCTCAATCCAAGCTTTCTTAAGCCCCCTCAACATCATATCCACAATTCAGCCTTTTCTGTTCAATTGCATTCGATAAAAAAAATTATTATGTTCTTAGCCATTTGATATCTTCACAGATAGACGTACTAGACCCTAGACAAATATGCTCAAGCAAAGATCCATTCTCCAATCCAAGTGTTACTCATTCTAGGAAGTCATCGTATAATTCTACAATTTTAATACCAGTCTTTGGATAGACAGATTCCACCATATGTCTTTGAAGTGGGATCATATCGTCATATTTTATTATTGAAAGAGCAAGAAAGACAGATTCTTGAATATGATAGAGTTGAAGATTTTGTCGTATTCGTTGTATGAAGAGATACAGAACTTATAAAACGTTTGAATACATAGCGAGATAAAACTGAGGCAGATTCTAAATCTGGATTTAATTTGAAGTGTAATAAATAGTTTATCGAAATTATAGCTAACGTCAGGAATCTTGATTGATGCCAAATAAATTTTACTATAATTATTATTGCATTTTTCGATAGAGGATAACTATTATTTACTGCGTGGAAGTGGAAATCTGAATATATGTTTATTTTTACATTGGAACACATCTGCGTGAAAATTGGCAACCGTTTCTTGGCAGCATTCGCTGCCTTTTGTCTTTGGACAGTCTCCACTGAAATTCTTGTTGAAATATTAACCTTGCAGATTGTTCACCCCTCATGACTATACCTACACATGCAATTTCAGTAAGCACTGTAATTTTTTCATGAAAACGTCTTTATCATAATGGCTACATGAACATAGAAAAAAATTATAATAAATAAAAAGTTTACTTGGATGTGACACCTATGTACTTCTTGTAGATGTCCTATTTGCTCGATATATGCTCTATTAGTCATTGCATAAGAGATTTTCTGTCAATTGTTCGTATTCTTCATGTAAGTATACCTATAGTCTGTCTCAAATCTGAGTTGGATGTTTTTTTTTTTGATATTTTGGTGAATATTTGAGCTCAAGCGTAGGGTAAATTGGAAAAGTTATTCAAAATTCACTTAGCAACTCAATCGCTTTTCCAAATCAAATTTGATTTCGTAGAACATTACTAAAAATTCTTATTTTTTCCTTTGTTGCAGTTTCTAGTTCACAAATTTCATGGAAGAATTACACTTTCTTATGGAAAATCCACAGATCGATCAGAACAGTGATAATTGTCGTTTGTTTTCGACCCACGTTCTGTAACTTTGTTCCTTTTTTAAATCCGACATGTTGGATTTGGCATCTTTTAGATTGTTGATTTTGATGTATAACATCTTCTCACTTGTTGCTTAAATTTAAATAAAACTGCTTTCTCACCTGTGAAGCACATACCTTGAGACCATTCCAAGTGTAAGGCTATTAATGATGAAAATAATATTCTAAGATGAGGAATTTTTCTTTCTAATCCTCCTTCATTGAGCGCTTTCTCAGATTTTAACAAAAACGATTCCAATTGTGCAATAATTTAAAATGTTGCGATTCAATTTTAACATCTTGTTTGTTGTCGAAAATAACCTTTAGTTTGTTGATTTGTATGTTTTATTATCTTTCTCAGCAATATCAGATGAACAAATACAAACCATTAGCCTGGTCAGGTTTAAAATGGCCGTCATAAATTGACAGATATATGGGCTCAATATAGGAATATGACATTGAATGATGACATCATTTAGGCCTGGCCTGGTTTGTATTTAGGAATACGCTGAAGTTTTTTACTTATGTCAAATATATTTTAATCATCATAATATCATATTGTTGGAACTTTTGGAAAACTACTCGCATATTCTCCTATTCTTTTTTCTCATTCCAAAATCAATGGCAACAAGAGCTCATTCTATTAGAAAGCCAAATAAACTTGAACGAAATGATATTAGTTGATGATATAGCAAAGGTGAAGGCTTGATTACTTCTTAGAAGTAGGTTAATAACCAATTATCTAGAAATCCAAGATATATTATATCACCTTAAATATGTCTACACCATGCAGCGTTAGGTGGCTACTGTTCATTATTTTTGGTCGACTTTGGAGGTGTTATTTAGGTATATTATAAAATCATTATTCAATGTGAATTTTTATTGGTATCAATTCTAGATGATGCTGGCGAGTTCATTCGAATGCGGCAAATCAATCAAAATTAATTATATCATTATAGAAGAATTATTTATTTGCGTTGACTTGATTTTATGTTTTCTTATTACGAATTAGATGAGTAAAAGTATATTGGTAAATTTTTATTGTACTACCTATACAAGGGAAAAGTGAATTGAATCTAAAAAATCATAGTAAAAGGTTTTCGTCTCCAATATCTCAAGAACTAACAGTGGTATCAATTTTAATTATGGTCAGTTTAGTTATAAGTTATAATAAATTATAATTACTTTGTTATAATAATTAAGTTCGAACAAATAGCGATTCAATTAAATTTGAAAATATTCATTGCAATTTTGTACAAAATAAGTTAACTACCATTTCATATATTTTATTTACTTCTTTCAACCTGTTTCCCCTTATCAGGCAAAAAGGCAACAAACAGCACGTGGTGTTCTCAAGCGATCAGTCATCCAAGTACTAACCACGCCCGACGCTGTTTAACTTCAGCGTGGTATGGCCGTTGCCAATAGACGTTGTCATCAACGGCTGTATGAGATAATATAACCTGTATTGGGTTATATAACTGCTATTGGGACTATACCTGTACTATGTACGACCACATTGCTGCATTGGGTTTCATCAGCACTTACCAGAAAGCTGTCCACCATGGTGACGTTGTAGACGTTCATTTGATTTTGGTTTGAGCAAACAAAACCAACCCACTAAAAAACGCTGCCTATCAGTTATGTTCTCGTTATAATTGCTGTCAGTTGAAATATCCGCCAAGACTAAATTCGTTATTTAACTAGATCTAAATTCTTCAAACTGGTATCAATTTTTTCAAATTTCATTTAATATTGTCAGATCAATGCAGTAAATTGCAATACCAATTAATGTATATTATGGCGGCTGTCACAACAATTTATCGCTGTGTAGGTATAATATGGAGATTCGCCAACAATAGTTAAAATTAAAGTGATTGGAATAGCTGTAAATAACTATAGCATGGGATAAATTTATTATAATATGGATGATTCCGTAGCAAGTAGATGTCAGTATTCGAGGATCTTACCCCTAAATGTTTAAAAATTCTTCGTGTGCGAGGTAGATATATACTATATACCTATATATAGGTGTATGTATATATATATAAGAGATTCTTTTTCTCGTTCTGACCGACTTCCTGCCACTACATTTTTAAAGGATCACCTACACATCTTGGCCTCTAGCGTTGCCATTTCAGATGCTTTCAAGAAAATTGGCTGTTTTTTCAAATATTAGAGCTACCGTTGTACATTTGCGGCAAGGTATAAACCAAGTTACCCTTTCCTCCTATATAAGCATATTCCGTGACAAGTTAAAATGTTACACAGGGTGAATGTATTCCATTTTACGCTATAATTTATCAATAGATGTCATTCTAACACCTTTGTATAATTCATCATTGCAAGAATGTTTTGCACATTATTCTTATTTTGATATTTATACATATATATTATAACGTCTGCCTCAAGAGTTACATAGCATATCAACATGTAAGTGCTTATAATTTATTTCTCAGAACTCCCAACTGTATGTACACCACTACGTCTGACGAATTTGATGCTTCTAAATATCTTGAGAATGTGTAATTTATCTTTTCTCTTATAATGCTGTATGCTTTTTAAACTATAGAAGAAAAAAAATGCCCTGACAGTGCACAACCTGCGAAAATGACCTTTAACGATTTCATGTTTAAAAGAAAATAAATACTTTCGACCAGAAACTAGAACGTCTTTATTAGTTGGTGCACTGAAAAATACAAAATAATATTAATTTTTTTGGTGCTGGTTCTTTTGAAGTTGTGCAAAAATAGAGATAGATAGAAGAAAACTTTTGGCACTTCAAAAGTACCAGCATCAATAAAATTAATATTGTTTTGTATTTGTCAGTGCATCAACTAATAAAGTCGGTCCAGTTTTTGGTGAAAAATATCTATTTCACACTTTTGAGAGTAACATGTCATGAAAATCGTAGAAAGTTCACTAATATCAAAGAAGATAGTACTTATCCTAGTACCCATGTATATTTTTTTGCTTGTACTTGTTATTATTCAGATTTCAAAACATCGCGGCGGAAATATACATATTTCAGACTTTACCTCTGCTGTAACTCGAAAACCATAACTCTTTTGAAAAATGGTTCATATCTAAACGTTTCCGTATATGGTCTCATGTTTAATTCTGCCGTCTCAGATTTTCGATTTTCGAAAAAAAAATGCGCTCTCCACAACCTTTGGGAGAAGTTTTTTGACATGTTGAATTTCAATTTCTCATCTCTTAATAGTTCTCTTTTAAAATTAAGAAAGGATCACACTATTTATAAGGCGCGAACATCTATATAAGAAACAGGCAGACATTGAGTCGAATTGTATACCTTCTCCGGTTGGGTCGTCGGTCAATAATACAGATTAAACTGACTGTGATATTTTGAGATAAATTAGCGTTTGAGTTACAACAATATTCATTGACAATTTTAATGTACGTACTACTGCTAGGAGTTAATTTATGTTTTGCCTTAGAGCATAGGCTAATACGTCTAATAAAGTGGAACTGTTGGCATACATATTAGAAATAAAAATAAACAGTTTCTTAGGCTGATATCATTTAAATTATATACCCTGCCGCAGTTTACATGTCCCTCAGAAACTATTCAGATTTGAATTTCAACTAGATTTCAGTTCTATAAACAAATATAATAGATAGGTTCTTATTATTAGTTGTTTTGAAGAGACACTAAACTCATGATGGATAAAGTTTGTTATTACATCACACTAAGCAGCATGTTAGATACTCTCAAACATTTAGCCCTTTAGGTAATCTAGTATTATAATTATGTCGTTTGATAATTTGGAGCGTGTTAGTTTTTCACCATCTATAATTATAGATGCCTTTCGTCTTCCTTTTAGGCAGGCATTTGAAATGCTGGTTACCACACTGAGCTGCGATGTATAAGTTAATGCGACCTAATATCGATCTGTCTGTATCTTTCATCTTGATTTACACTTGATTATTGGTGATATAGTTCTCTCAACATTTTACGTGGTATATATATATATATATATATATATATATATATATATGTATATATAACATATGTAAATGGTACCGCTGAAGTTCCGAATTCATTGACGTTTGATAGCTGTTCTTTTCAACTTCGACAATGATAACTTTCTGGAACATTTTATTCAAAAACAAATAGCTACATTTTAAAAACTCAACCACCAAAAGGAACTTTCAAATAAGCTATTACACGATACCATTTAAGATTTTAAATAGGTTAGCTGCTGTAGGCAGGTGTTTGAAAAGAGTGAAGCTAATTTTAGTTACAAAATTGGCCCCCTATTTCAGCGATTTCCTTATTAATGTTCACATTTCAAGAAATCCGAGCTAGGAAGTGTTAAAATGAACACCCTGAATACTTACTGTGGCACAAAAAAAAGTTTTCCCAGTCGTACATTTCTGACCGACTTCAAAAAAAGGAGGAGCTATACAATTTGTTTGTATGTTTGATTTTTGGCTGCTCGCGCGTTTTGCATAGTAAACGTGCTTGGATTTTGATGATTTTTAATTCATTTGAAAGAAAGAAATGGTCCCATATTTAGAAAAACTCAAATTCGAATTCTCCTTTCCTCTAAAAACCGCCCTAGTAGGGGTGGAGGGGACAATTTTTCTCGAAAATCTAAAATCTGAGACGGCAGAATTAAAGATGAGAGTTAATAGGAATCGTTTAAATCGAGGTATGAATTGAACATTATTTCAAAAAATCTTCGGTTTTCGAGTTACAGCAATGGTAAGACTGACATGTGTATTTCTGCTATGTGGAGAGGGCAATTTTTTTTCGAAAACTGAAAATATTTAGATGGACAAATTAAAGAAGAGATTATTAATAGCAATATTTAAATCCAACATTTTTCAAAAGAAGTAACAGTTTTCGAATAAAGTCTGAAATATGTGTATATCCGCCGCGATGTTTTGAGATCTCTGAATAATAACAAGTACATGCAAAGAATTAAACATGGGTAACAGGGTCAATACTATCTTCTTTGGTATTAGTGAACGTTCATCGATATTTTTTGCCAAAAATTCTACCAACTTTATTAGTTGGTGCACTGAAAAATACAATTCTATTAGTGCAAGTAATTTTGAAGTTGGTGCCAAAAATCTTCTATCTAACTACAATTATTGCACAACTTCAAAAATACTAGTTAGTACCAATAGAAATAATATTATTTTTGCAATAGATATCTCATCTGCAGATATTTTAAAGAATGCTTATATATATATATATATATATATATATATATATATATATATATATTATTGATTTGTGATTTTCTGGACTATTTGACAGTGTATTTTGTGTTGTTGACTATTTAATATCATTGGTGACCGTCATAAAGGCTTTACAAGAGCTACTACCCAAACTGAAGAGTAAACTCATAATAATAAATGACCAAAGAGTTAGAAACGAGCCTCAAGAAGCTAGGTGGAACTCCTGCAGGCCTGAGATATTCCCTTTTCTATCGAAGGGATATTGCTACAAATGCCTGTTATGCCTGTTATGATCACTGATGAGTTGTCCCGATTTGAACTAGCACCTAATACTTAAAGAACTGGGATTCTCTGGTATAGCAAATCGAAATGGAAAATGGAATACATGAGTTCCATATAAATTCCATGTGTATCTAAATTTTGTTCAGAAATTAAAGAATAACACAAAGTACGTTGCTAAATTGCCAAGAATAGTTGAAATCACAAAATACTCTCACATTATATTTATAATTCTAATATAAAATAATTAAGATGTGTCGCCTAGAATCTTTTGGATATGGTAAATAGGTCTTCTGATAATCGTTCACGATATGAAAATCAATAATGAATGTTTCTTCAAACAATTACAAAGTGAGCGTTTTCATTATAACGATTAATGGGACCTTTATCTGTATAATTACTATGAAATTTCTATACAGAGCAGCCGAAGCAATTTAACTGAAAAGCTGCCTGCTATCTCTGTTTCCAACACGATGATTTTCTATTTAAGCAACTTCATCAGATTGCGTTGGTCATGTTTAACAAGAAAGGCGTTATAAAGCATTTCCATAATAATATTTACACCTTGCTTACCTATTCTATTAAGAAGCACTAAATATTTAATAATGATCCCTGATAGCAATAGCATTAATGGATATAACTGCAATAGCGCGTTGGAAACCATTTTCCATTTTGTTTGGTGGTGAAGAAATGTCTCCAACAGTATTATGAGTTAATGAGAAGCCTTATTCCGAACACGGAACTTGAAGATAAGTTGTTCATTAACTGACTGGCTCTCCCCCAAATATTTAAGAAACAAAGAAATTCGCATATATTTTAACAATACCTAAATAGAAAATAACTAGTCAATTAAATTACTAAATGTGTGTTATACCTAGCATTTGGATTTTGAAATTCATGAATATATTTGGAATAACTTTATTTATTAAAAAAACACGTAGTTGATTCAAATATTCAATTTGAAATAAGGGAGCAGGTTTGAACTAAGAGTCTCCAAGTTCATTCTAATCTTTATGATTGCAGTCTCGACACCTTTTGCTGAATATAAGGCTTATATTCGGATTACTTCACAGGCTATGCAGCTTTTATGTCAATGAATGTTTTTTTTTTTTTTCTATGAGATGTTTTCTCGTAATTACAACAAAACTTCACTTTTGATGGATGCATTAATTTTTTTTACCCAGGTTGTTCTCGATTTACCAACCTGACATTAAAGATTAATGAAAAATAATCGTTGGAACAATATGAAATGTCGAATTTATTCAATAGGGTGCCAGTGAAATTAACAACTCTTTAATAAATGTCAAGCCCTTGGTAAAGCTTAGGTATTTCCTTGTTCAGGATAAATTAAATAATTATAAGATAATTTAAACAAATAAACTACTCAAAATCATGAGTCTGAATGAAATTGAAGATTTCGAGTATGTAGTTCTTATTATTAATATAATGTTATCATTATTTGTAACAGTTAGCTTCTCCAGATGAAATTGAATTTTTGAAATGATTCATTAATCTAGTGATCCACAATTTCTTCTTACAGCCTTAGCCTGTCGAGATAATGATATTGCTTGTAAGCTAAGCGGGTATTTTTAGGGTGTCTATAAACATTTCTGTCTTGCAGGTAAAAGACTTGGAAATGATTTTATTTTGTGAGTTATTGAAAGTTTCAAATCAATTGGAGACCAAAAGTCGGAGAGTACCTAATATAGCAAGAATTTTTTCCAATAACTAATGATTTGCTTGAAGCTATGGTATGCTAACTGTTAAATAGAGTTTCCCAGGAAGGTTCAGATGTTTTTTTGGCAGAATGTTTTGATGAGAAGACGGTTATCAGCTCATCGATATAAGAGCAATAAGAGATGAATCTGTCACTGTCAAAACGGAACGTGATTCCCAATCCTTATTCCCTCGTCTTCATAATACTGACCAATGCTCCCCCAATTACGACTTTGGCCACATGTTTAATCACTTCTTCGCATCATTTTTCACCACGCCACTCACCCATTTCCATTATCCACTTCCACCACCCTAAACAAACCACTCTCTCTTGATTGTATCCCCCCCTCCAACCACGTTGCCAGTTTTAACTCCATTTCAATGAAATTCCAATATATATATATATATATATATATATATATGCCTAATTTCACATGCATGTTCAATCAACGGGTCTAATTTTTGTTTCATTAACATATACCAGAGTTCCGCGATATCCACCGAATTATTGATTACAAAACAAATCTCGCCAAATCTAACAATCAGAAGGGGACGAATTGAAACTCGTGCATCATTTCATCAACAGAAATATCCAATCATGGTTGCTAACTATACAATGGTATTAACGAGGTAAATGATCAAAGTTATTAATGAATTCGTATAACCCCCACAAAAAGAGGAACGCTGCGGAAAAAATATTCTAGCGGCCTTAAAAATCGAATGATACAAAGTTGAACATTTTCTGTCAACATAAGTATTTAATAGTATTCAATCATATGCACCTATCAACGATGATGTAATGCAATGCGGGATGGAGTATTAGCTCACCGAGTAGTTGTTGTCATCGTTGGTAGGCACGGTATTAGTATTACCTAATATCTACTGTTGACTTACAGTTTTTCATATTTTATTTTCTGTTGCTACATTTACGAATCATTAGAATGAAATCGGTTACAATTTGAACTTTAACTTATGCTGAGGCTTGGCTTTAACACATGTCATCTGGGTATTTTAAACTCGAAGTAGATGATCCATAAAGTGAACATATATATATATATATATATATATATATATATATATATATATATATATTGTTGCAAATGAATAGAGTTTGAGAAGCGATGAAATTAATCAAGTATCCAAGAATCACGTCCTGTGGTTGGGATATTGGTCACTAAAGCCATGCATATATAATTTAATAGTTTCTCTTGCAAAATATTTCATTTGAAAATCTTTCAGTTGCATTGCGATCTGCCTGCTGATTGAGCACACTTTCACATTCGGTTTCAAATATCAATTATTTGAACCAAACTAATACCGCTTTTAAAGTTCCAATCTATTTAATCGTCGTCGTGGAATGGAGGATAGAGATTATTTTTTGGTTTTATATATTCCACAGTTCAACATGTCTATTCGGGCTCTTTGTTATTGCAGCGGCCGACTTTCATTTACCAGAATATTCCATTAAAATGGACGTGGGATAGATTGCTCAGGTTTTTTAATATCTAAGAACTTGGAGAACATAATTGAAGTTCACTTCAGAAGTATATCGATATCTTTTGTGATATTTATCTAGAGAATATGTACGTATATATTGAAAGGCTCTTAAGCCTCACAATGAACTATATACCTATATACATTTGTACATAAAAGATTTGATATTTGATTGCATAATATTGTGAAAGCGTTTGATAACATCATCTAGATTTCATACCTACATTCTGTGAGATAGAATTTCAGTAATACTATTTTTATATTTTAATAATAAATTATTCATTTCCATTTCCATTTCAAAAAGTCGTATCAACATAGCTTTTATTTGAGACTGTTGTTGGCAAATTAGTTTATATTTTGAATACGTCGAGAAAAATAAAATAATGCTACCAAATGCTTTATTTGAAATGATGATATTATCTACAGGGTGTTCAAACTACACACCACGGATTTCTTAGCTTTTTCAAGAAATCAGAAGCGGGAATATTTGAGATTAACATTTTATACAAATGGATTATTGATACAGAATTAGTCAAATAATATAGCTATGTAGTGAAACTTGGATAAAGTGATGAAACACAACAAATTTTTGTTTATTTTATATTTCAGGGTTATATAAAGTTAATAAGCGTTAAGAAATTTGGATATAGGTATTTGTAAACATAACTTTGTTTGTGTTGTATCAATAGTAGCTAACATTTTAGCTAACACTTGAAATTTGTTAGATATGCACTGTTTGTTGTTAATTAACAACGAACAGTTTTTAAAGTTAATTATAATAGTGAAACCAGCTATTAGTATGATTTTATTTATCTATTTCCCATTGAACTAGATGAATTTAATCAGCCATACATATGGGCTCCATATTCCAATACCTGAATAATTTTATTATGTCCGCCATTTTGAGCCTATTTGATCAGTTATTGAGGGTAGTCCAGATATTATGACCTCTCTGTATATGTATCTAGTTTTCATTTGTGTTGAACAGAAAGTTTCAATTAAATATAATTCCAGGAGCATTTGTAGGAAACTCTTCCATTTGGCCTTCAGCGCTTCAAATTTATGTAATTGTACGATCGGGTCCATTCATCTTATTTACTCCTTGTATAGCTTAAAATTGCTTGTTTCTTCAAATGTTGTCCATGGTACGGTGAACGGTCTAATGCAATATGTCTCAAATTGCTGTTGGCCGCTTTTTCCTTGCGGTGACGTTTTATTTCTTTACGGTAGTTGGTTACTCTTTTATTAAACCCAGTATCTGTCTGGACCGGCAGGATGAATGGGCTCACGTTAATAACGTAAACAAGAAACCAGAAATTGTGCGTATTCTCTACAACCGTTGCCGTGTATTGTTTTTCATCCACATCGGGGTGTTTTTTTTCTTCATCCGTTCCGAATGATATATAAAAAAAAGTGAAAGATCCAATTATAGTGGAAAAAAATATATATGTATACACAAAAGGAAAGATAAGTCGCTTACTTAGTAATACAATGGCATAACATTAAATATTATGATTGGTATAACATTGGATTTTCTTCTTTATTGTTATGTAATGATAAAAGTCCGCATTGATCGATGATGAAATTTTATTATTGAATTCGAATTTTTAAATTGATTTTTGATAAATGTTGCCAACATTAATTGACCAGAAAGAAGCCTTAGTAACAGTTCTTTGTTATAAATCAACAGAATAATTAAACTCAATTCAACGCTGGCTGCAGCCATTTCGTACGATGGCTCCTTTTTCTACTGTCACCTATAAAATATAGTCCATATCATTGATATCCACTAATATTTATATTCAACTGTTAATTTTGGAATCCGTACACTACTTTCTACTACACTTCGATGTTGCTTGGTCCCACAGTTGGGACCGGACGGACTCCATAGCAGGGTCTCTCATAAAGGGTAATATTCCAGAAATGCAAGATTCAATCACCAACACCGCGAACACCCAACCGCTATCAATATGGCTTTGGCGTGTATCAAGGACCAATAGCGGTACGACTAACACTCACGCCACCGGTTCTCACTAGCTTCCATACTCGTGCATATACGACGAATCGAAGACGCTTCCTCTGCAATGGCTGTCAGTGCATCTAAGACTAGTTAGGTTTGTTGTAATAATTTGTTGCTTTTAGTTTGCTCTGACGAAGGAAATAAATATTCCAGAAATCATGGCTCATATTTAAGAATTTAATTCATATAGATGATCGCATCCCCAGATTTGTTTTCCATCAAGTATCAATCAATCAAGAATACTTAAACTTAATGATAAACCTATGTTATACCTATAGTTTTGGTGTCTGGCAAACATCATGATGGTAGAAGGCTTAACATAACATGAGACTAAGTAACCTAGGAATATATTACAGAGAATCAGGTGTAGAGTAACACGAGCAAATGAGCATAGCCGTGGGTATTTACGGAGAGATAATAAACAATGACTTTCGGAACGTACCTACAAGGATATTATATATTATATAACTAAATATATATATAGGGAGGGTTGAGAAAATTTAGTTTCTAGCAGCTTATTTTCAATAGAAACATTCAATGTTTCAATTATAATTATCGATTGTATAATTTGATTTTCAGTTGTTTATTTAATTGCTCAGTTTTGCGTAGATATTCCAATGGAAGTAGGAATGAATTTGAACAAGTACCTAGCTGATTTATTACAAAAAGAATAGGTTTGTTCTCTTAATTGGAGTATTATATAATGATGGACTATCTGATAGGGAATTGCAGTAATTTATTCAGTAGAATATATGTTCCTTAAACTATAAAAGAACAACGTATAATATATAAGAATAATAAACATAAGCTATAGAAGAGTCTTTGCAGCAACTGCTAATTTTGTATGACTTTAACATTATATGTTGTTATTTTATATTTTTCAGTGAATGCTACTGAAGTTTTTCCCAGTTGTTTCAAAATTTTGAGTGATCGTGGACAAAGAAGACTCTTTTTTGATGAGGGTAAAAGCACTATGTGGAAACCATTTTTTATAGACATCAATTATACAGGAAAGCAAAAATTAATATCAAGAAAAATAACACAACAACTTGAGTAGGTACTAGTATTGTTTATTCTCTGCTTTCATCAATAACCACACTAGCTCAAATGGCAAATTTTTATTATATAACTTAATGCTAATACCTACAAGTCAAGAAGAAAATATTTCACAAGTTATGTTGTTATTAGTTGAAAAGCAGAGTGATTTATGTTTAGATAAACATTGCATCCACCAGGACTCGAAACGTGGATCTACTACAACCCAAGACGCTCTATCGACTAGACTACAGTCGTTTTGAAAATCGGTGGATTAATAATAAACTTCAACAAAATTTCACACAGGAGTCGTGATTGTGCAGAAGGGCTCTTAACTGAAAAAAATCAGTTCATTAATGCAAATTCTTTTACTCTTGATTCACAGCTTTTAAATGTATCTGTTCTATAAGTTAGACATGCGGAAATTTCAATTTTGAGTTCAGCCGAACTTTCGATAATGTTTATTCTCTTCTTCAGGGCAAACTAAAAATCGTTGTCTCGGTAAAAAATGATTTAAATAACAACTTAATAATATTTTAAAATACAGTCGTGAATTTAGCATAAATTAGCTAAAAACAGGAACGATTTCATAGCCATTTATTAAAAATGTCATTATTTATATTCGTTTTTGTTTAAATAATTTCATTATGACTTGTAGTTTGCCCTGAAGAAGACAATAAACATACTTTCGAAAGCTTGGCTTAACGCAAAGATTTTTATTTATTGAATGACTGCATCTTTATTCTTCATCCTTTGAATTAGAGCATAGTTTAGAAGAGTAACTGTTTCATGCACATGCTTATTTCCAGTGTTCCTTGAATTTTGCATAGATGTATATTTTGTATCCCCTATTCGTCCAATGTTCATAATTGAGGTGTTAAAAAGCTTTGATAGTGTCTTTTTATATATAGTCCTCACGTACCTCAGTTTTTTTTACGACTCGACAGCAACATTGATGGAGTATTTTCTGCATTTTGCCTCTTCTATTTAGGCAAAAACCACGTCGTGTGTTTTATATAGCATATTCTCCCACTGTTTGTTTTTTCTCTATGCGGTAGCTGATTTCTTTTTAAACTAACTACAATCCTAGCAGTTAATTAGGGTCATTAAGTGAGATAATACTTCTCTAGAGAAATAGACTGTTCACACACAAAGACATCGCCATTTACAAAATGTTCGTTGCTATTGTAAATACTTAATTTGCAGTGACACAAATTGCCCAAATATTTTAAATTAGCTCAATTGAGACGCGAATCAAAATTTTCAGAGTGTTCAACTACGCCACGCATTTATCATGTTAATAATTGAAATAAAAATATAAATTTCAAACTGTTCTCACCAAAAATATCCTGGATACATTATAACTAGCCCCTCTCCTCTGCCTGCTGTATTCCTTCCCGGTGTACTTACAAGTTTAATCCTGATTTATGATATGAGAGGAGAATCCTTGAAGGACATAGAAAAACATCATGGAATAGGAAATATATAGCGGCTTTATATACTACCGTGAACGCTTGAACGGCTTTGCCTCTGCTTGACAACGGAGAAAAATGTTCACATTTCTCATCATCACTCAACTTTATTGTAAACTGTAAGCATGGGCATAAACCGACATTGCAGCGGTATTTCAAAAATGTTCATCAGTTCATTGACACCATCTGTAGGTAAAAAATAAGAAAATGTAAATTATATTGTAATGTAGATCTGTAGAAATACATAGGTACCTACACTGTATAGATAAATTAGTTTCTGTATGCTCATTTTTGACCAACGATCCCCAAACGGAGGAGGTACACAACTCGACTGTGTGCTTTATTTTTTTGGTCCGTGAGCGCCTTTTATATAGTAAACGTACTCCGATTTTGATGATTTTTGATTCATTTGAGAAAGACAACTTGAGAAATGATCCCATATTCATAAAAACGCAAATCCATAATCTCCTTCCCTCCGAAAAACTCCCCCGTAGGAGGTGGAATGGGCAAATTTTATCGGAAATTATCCGGAACCGTTTAATTTGAACATTTTTTCAAAAGGGCTACGGTTTTCAAATTTTGTGCGATGTTAAAATTTGAAATATGTGCATTTTCGCTATGTGGAAGAGGCAATTTCTTTCGAAAATTGAAAATCTGAGAATGGAAAATATTTTTTCCATAAAGTTACGGTTTTCGAGTTAAAAGAGTGGTAAAGTTTATAATATGCGTATTTCCTTGACGATGTTCTTAGATTTCTGAATAATAGCAAATACAAGCAAAGCATAAATGGATAATGGTAAAAGTTCAACGATTCGTGACAAATATAACACTCAAAAGTGTGAAATAAATATTTAAAAAAAATATTGGACCGACGTTATCAGGTGGTGCACTGAAAAGTACAAAATAATATTAATTCTATTGGTGCTGGTACATGTGAAGTTGGTGCCAAAAGTTTTCAATGTAATTGCAACTGTACAACTTCAAAAATACCAGCACCAATAGAATTAATATTATTTTGTACTTTTCAGTGCACCAACTAATAACGTCGGTTCAATTTTTTGTTAAAAATATTTATATGAAAACAAACGTTAATTCTTGCACCATGATACTTTTACAGAAATAATTGTTGTACTGTCGGCTGGTTTTCATTTAGATCGATAAGCTAATGTCAAATTTTCCAGGCACTTTCTATAAAACTTCAGGAACGAGAGAGAAGTTTTATTGACGTGGTAGATTGTTGGGTTTACTGCTGAGTTACCTTAAGTCGTTAAATATCCTTAAATTTTATTATCTGGTATCGATTCAGCCGTATAAATATTGTATCAACAATGTGTGATTCCGTAGATTCAATTTATCAAAGTTCCACTACTCTAATATCAATACAATACGTAGGTAATTTAACATACCCTGCATTATAAGCAAATGAAACCAATAATTCTTTGAATCAGGCTTATTGGAAGTAATATCATGATTTATGGTATTATATTTGCTGAGTTCTATTTTCCAAGTAACGACTTTTGTTCAAAGTTCGAGATCAACTAACTATATCGGTCGCACAGTTTCTGTATTTCAATAATACTACTAATTTGACAACAGTTGTGGGTTTTGTAAATGACATGAATGACTCACATGGCGTATTATTATTGATATTCCATTCAATGGGAGATTCAGAAAGCAAATTATATGTCAGACTCTGATATAATATTTCCGTCTTAGTTATGAAATGAACTTACTCAAACAGAATGCGACCCTCGAGACTCATATTCTAAATTTCCCAGTAGGTTTACACTTTAAACTAGACGAAGACTATTCATACAAAAGAGTTTTGTACTAGAGTTGCTTTTTGAGTCACCAAATTGCACTTGCCACAAAGCACTAAAGCTAGTGCCGTTATCATGAACTGTCTTCAAGACTCAAAATCAACGGTGAAAATAATTCTACATAAGATGGCTGCATTACAGGCAATTTGAACTATGTTTATATCAGAAATATAGTTTCCAATGTTTACAATGAACTTTTTGAGGCAAACTTCAGTTCTGTTCAATTCCTGACGAAGGTAACGCAAAAAATCTCTTGTTTGGTGGAGAAACCACACAAGAGATCAAAAAGGTGTTCCAATTGTAGGTATATGATTTTATTTGTATAGGAATAACAAGCCTCCATATGGATCCTGTAATAAGCTCCAGAATGTTGTAAATAAAGATGTTGAGAAACCATTATATTGCATGCCAAAGAAGTTTTTGAAACAATCTAATTCAAATCATTATTAAGTTCTCCTGCATAAAACACAGCAAAACATTTATATTTTTGGCGGATGCGCCACGCAAGTGAACAGTTCGAAATCTAAGAAATAGTTTTTTAATCAACTGTATACGATCTTATTTCTAAAGGAACAACAAACCAGCTTCATAGATATCCTTCAATGGCCTTAAGAAGTATGTAATATTATACAATGTTGTGAAAATTCATATATCTTTTTGGGTAACTAGATTTAAAGCGTCCCTTTCCACTTTTTCTCTGCTTACTCTCGCCGTTTGATCTTCACTGTTATAATAATTTGGCATTGGAATTTCATAATATTAATGATTAACGATATGAATACTTACGACGTTGTGTACCATTTTTTTCTAAATATGTATTTGCGTTTTCCTGAATGATATCGAGTAGAAATTGTTTCCACATTGCCGTATTCTTACAATTTACAAACAACTTACTTCTTTGTAATACATAAAAAAACATAGAATCATTTTTGGTCATCAAGTTAATTCCTTCTGTTTTCTATAGCAAAACTTCATGTATTTTTAAACACATTTGACCTATTTAGTTCATTTGATAGTGTGACAATATTACACAAGCAATTCATAGCTTCTTTAGACAATACCTTAATAAATTAATGAGGTCTAGTGTGTGAAATTAGCACAAACGTCATTCAACTTTAATAGGTATTGAATCTAAAATGAATTATTTATCACTCTTTGTTCTGAATTAAACTGTACAATGCCGAAGGCAGTCCTTCACTCTGCAATAATTGTTCGGACCTCTGAATAGGTACGGTCAGTTTCCTTAGTTCCTGAATGAAAATCTAAGATGTCTCATTTGTGAAGGTGCTAGTAATTTATATATAATATAATACAAACTTGTGTATAACTTAAAGATATACCATCAAAACTGTTGGGTAAAAAATTAATTAAATAGCAACAGCCTCACAACCAATGAGAAAAATGTTTGTGATCTATAATCCTTCTCTTCATATTTACAAGATCTATACTATATATCAAACAAATGAATAATGCATAAATTTATAAAAAAAACATGCAGGCATACAGTCGAATGTTATACCTCCGCCGTTTGGTTCGTCATCAAAAAGGAGGGTTAATCTAAGAGACGGTAGATTAATTATTAAGGACGAAACTTTCGTACGTACTCTAATATTGTTATCTCCATACTTTGAAATCAATGAACGTTCAATACCGTCTTTATCAGTTACTTTTGAAGTTGGTACCGACAACTTCTCCACTTCAAAATTATATATTATTTTGTATTTTTCAGTGTACAACTAATTAAATCGGTCCTATTTATTGTAAAAACTTAGAAAAGTAGATACAACAAGAACAAGCTAAGATTAAAAGAACACAAAACTCCTAAAACTATTATACAACTGAATTATACGCTAACAGATTTGTAGAACTTGACAAGTGATATTTAATAGAATAAAATTTAAAGCACGAGTTTTCTTCCTATATCCATCCGTAGCACATCTACACATTAATCCGATTGTGAGAATTTCAGAATTGCTGGCCTTGCAAAAGCTCAAAATGTACAAGGATAGCTGCAGTATCACCATCTGACAATTACTACGTGCTAAAATTCCAGCATTTGATATTCACCTTTTTCTTGGAAAATTAATTTATCTACGAATGCGAGGCTGCGCTGATATCGAATGCCTCAATACAGTTGATTTTTATCATGTCGCTTTTCCCAAAAATACATTGCTTAAAATGCTAACGAATCTCGTTTTATCAATAATATTGAACCAATTCAACGAAACACTTGATATTATATTGTGACTAAATGTATAGAACTAACGTCTTGTTCGATATGATTGATAGAAATAACCTTTTGAATCACCCTAAAAACACAATCATTTACTAGCAACAATTTCTGTTGAACGTTCAGGGAGTATGTGTAGGAGGAGCATGGTGAGTGGAAGTCCACATCCGGAAATATATCTTCCCTTTTGGCTATGTTGCCATTTAGCGATCGTGGCCCCTCGTATTTTTTATCATCAAACATGTTGGGAAATTCTATTGTATGGACACCATGAAGTGAGCAATATCCTACAAAAAAGCAATTAGATTTATTGTATGGCTTCTCATTGTATAAGACAGAATATGGCTGCTAGTTCTTGGACATAATGGCAGCAGCGAATTCGTCATTTTTGGTTCCATAAGCACTTGTTAGGATGCTGATTATGGTAAATCTAAATCTTTGGGGGGGGGGGTTGGCTGTATTGAATATAAACATTGTATATATTCATTTTAACAGTTCTATACATTTATTGGTCAACGTTTAGTCTATATTATGCTTTAAAAGCACCTGAAATAGTTTCTAGTGTTATTTGTGATAATAATCCAAAATAATATTATAATTCTACTGTTGCTGGTATTTTTTTAAGTTATTGCCAAAAGTTTACCTTACAATTATCAGCTCCAGTTTAATTAGTACTATTTGTATTTTTTAATACTTCAGCTAATAGTCAGATCTGAATTTTTTAAATATAACCATTAGGAAATTGGGCAAAATAAAGAATTAGGTTTCAGAAAAATATAACTACTGTTAAAACAGACAGTAAATTTGCACGAATGGTCTCGTCTATGATTTTTGAAATAAATGAAGTGGTAATTAAATGCTGATTCACTAAAACTGTGTATGGCTGAACAATTGGTCACACGAAGGTTGGATCAAGCTGATTCGATGAAAAAACAGTGGTATTTTCATTGCACTTAGCGTTCGCATTTGATGTTTATGTTTCAAGGATTTCCATCTGATTAATTCTTAGAATCAAATTATAACGAATAGGCTAGCTAGGAAAAATATAAAACTGCGGAATAGAACTTTTTATAGTTTTTCATTGAAACATTTCTTTGCAGAATATAAAAATCCGCTCACGAATCAATTCCAAAAACTCCATATATTAAAAACTGTAAATGCTATAATGGAAAAGTTCTGAGTGAGAAAATTACTTCACAGTAAAACTTGAATGTTCTTAATGTGAAATATATCTTCTCTAGCATAACAACAATTCGGAAAGATAACTGTATTATTCTCTATTTAATTTTAACTCCTGCAGATAATTCTAAGCTAATCGTAAAGAAAATAGCTGAAAATCCTTTTGTATATACCTATATATCGAAATTTTCACCCACAAAGCGACGTGGACAAATTAAATTAATCATGTCGAGTCATGGCTAAAAATTTCTGTCTGGGACCGAATAAATATATTGTTAACTGAAACATAACCTCAACAAAATCACATATTCTAACAAACATACCTAATATAGATCCTAGCAGTTCAAGAGGTTTATATAGTTCATTTCAAATCACCTCACGCTACAGAAATTTAATGTCGTTTTCCTAATTGAAGACGTGACAAACAACAGTAATAACAGAACGTTCGGTTATTTTCAATATCCACAAAATATCATTTAAGTATACACGACTAAGGAACATTGATTTTAAATTCATAAATCTCATTCTTTGTGATTTGGTTGCTTTTCAATTTACATTCTTAGAATGATAAGGGATGACAGCAAGTGTCGGTTGTACAGGGTGAACTTTTGTTCGATTACTAATTAAGGCTATTGCTGGAATTCCAGATCTATCAGATGTTTCAACAGTACATACAGGTATTTAAGCTATCGATTAAATCAAATGAACTTTACGTTGGATTAGCTAGAAAATGATATTCAACCAATTTAATATGGATATAAGAGACTCTCTCAATTAACTCAATTGATTATATGTTGGAGAAATTGATTTGAAATTCATAAGAGCCGCTTAAAATAATCTGGATATATACGTAAAATAGATAAGAACATCATCTCTATTGTAAAATATTCGATATTGAACAAGGTCTATCTATCAGCTATGTTCAATATAATCTGTTCGGAGGAGTAACATGGAAACTCTCTTAGGAGATACATCAACACAGTTGTCTAAATTGATAAATTATTGAAATACTGGAAGCTTCAATCAATAGGACATCGTAGCTATTATCCATATCAACTAATTCATAAAATATTTTTCGATAAACGCCTCATTATCAGAATGACAAAAGTAGTACCCACCTAAACTAGATCCTAGTTTCTAATTTATTATTTGATGCACTTAAAAATACGAGATAGTAATAATATTTTATTTGCAAGTTCCGAATGAATATATTCCAGCAGTGCTATAGGCAGATGTACTCTTGGAGAAACTTATTTGAAAAAAAAGGACAGTCATATATTGCATATTGAAATGCAGGTCCTGTCTGTAAAAATTGCCATTTTGGTCAAGATGTTGGCCGGACCTTTCTACCAAATGTCGATATTGTTTCGCAACTAAGCTCAATAGAAAGCATTTCTTTCGAGATACAACATATAAAGAAATAGGAGGTGGCATCATCTGCTTTTAACAGCTATTGATTTAAAAAAATAATATTGGATCTCCACTATTAAACAGGAGCTACAAAATTACAAAACACAAATAGAATGTATTTTAAATAAAGCAAAATCGAGTGATTCTAAATAAAATATACTCAGTCGGCTGTGGAAATTCCAGATACATCTTCACTTGAGGCAGTTAGGTAATATAAGACATATTGGATGCATTTAGATAAATGTCAAAATTTGCATTCACTGATAAGGAATGGATGTCTATTTTCTCCAACGATATTACATTTTATATCGCTTTTGAATACACCGCCAGTTCGCTAATGTAGAGTAAGCTCTTAAATGTCACTCAACGTCAGAATGCATTCACATGAACGTCATTGTGACAACGTTTCTGACATGGAGATATATATAAACTGAAAAGACATTAAGGATTTTTTCGCGAGTTACCGGTGATCTGCTGTCGGTAATAGAGCGGTTATAACCCCACTTCAAAATAAACTTGAAGGTTATCGGTTATGTTTGTCGCGAAAATGACCCGGTTATCAAATTATCAATGACGTTTAGTTTTTTGACAAATATTTTGTTTTGTAGTTTTGCTTGCGTGTGGTTTTGATTGATAATTTCAGACTAAATTACCAGATCTAAAAAGGAGTATTCTTCCACCTCATCAGGATGAACGTTATTTAATTAAATTTCAATTAATTCTTCTTTCATTATGATCAGCAAAATGATGCGAAAAAATAAATGAAATATAAATAATTTCAATCCAAAACTCGAATCAAATACAAAAAGACATTTACAGTTTTGGCAATTTTGACATTTATAACAGCCAGTTACCATGCTCAAGAGGACGGGAACCAAATCAGTTCCCGTTTTATAAGATTAGTGACGTCAGAAAATATTCCCCTATTACCGTTTATGTCTCGAAAACGTACCGGAAAGTACAAGTCGGTTCCCGCTAGTTCACCGGGAACTCGCGAAAAAATCCTTATTGGCATCAATGATATTGGCAGATGTCGTCAAGCCCATAAACTAACCTAACCAAAAACTTTTGACAACGACAGTGATAAAACCTCTTTGTTATACTTCTTTTCTGATCTGTTAATGACTTTGATGCAGTTGTCTCATTTGAAATGCATTGAGTTAATACATGATATTAAGTTCCCTAGTCTACTGAAGAGGAATTTCTTTAGAATGTATCGTTTCCGACTTCTGTTATAACTTATGCGCATAATAAAAACAAAGCTGTGTGGAGAAGAGGCAGAACAACTCATTATCGCAATAACGTGTGATGGAATCTTAATGCTGATCTTTATTTTAATCAATGATTGATATAAATATATATAATGCATAAAAATTATTCACGCATATCATGAGCTAGTCTAAAATCAATTTGAATTTTGAGTTTCTGATAAGCTTTCCACTTTCATAGGTATCGTGAATAGCAATATCATCGACTAAAGCTAATCTAAAATGATGAAGTAGTTGGCACTGAGAACTTGTTCAAAGATATAAATCATGAAATTTAAGAGAAATCTTCTAAGAAGCTCTGATAACAAGAGGCTTTTTTGCATAAGAAATATCACCTACTTAGGAGCGTTATAAAAACTTTATAATTGCGTTATAAATGAAGTTCTTGTAATTTATCGATTGAAAATTCAATTTATAGTTGTTGGAAGAATGTAGAAGGTCCCTATTCAGAAAGAGTCAAGTACAAAAGAAGTTATATTGATTACATTATTAATAGAAACCATTATGCCCAAGTTTTATGTTCAAATTTCTTCACATAATTTATGTTTATCACAACGAGGCACCTGTTCTAAATCCTTTATACCTTTTTTTATTTTATAATAATACGAAAAGCCTTCTTGATAATGGGAAATGTGAAAAATTTCCTTTCACGAACCCTTCACTGCTATTTTGTGAAGAATAAAATTAGTCGCTTATCTAATTCACTGAATTTCAGATTTAAATGTGGAGCAAATAAAAATGTGCAGCTGCAGGTGGATAGAACGTTTTTGAAACCAATTTCAAAAGTACCAGCTCCAGAATGATTAATATTATTTTATTTTTCTCAGTGCGACTGACAATAAAGTTGCTCCTAGTTTTTGTGGAAAAAATATTTTACAGTTTTGGATTATTGGATTCATTATTCATTCAAATAGTTGAACGCTTTGAGATTTCAAAACAACGGTAACACATATATTGTTGTAAATCTGAAGCTGTTAATTTTTTTTGAAAAATGTCCAATTCACATGGTTTTTTCCTCAATTTTTCCCCTCCACCCCTTTGGGGTGGTTTTGGAGTTAAGGAAATGTTTGTTTAATATGAGACAATTTCTGAGCACACAAATGAGCAAAAATCATTCAAATTGCTCATTCAAAAGTTATTTTCTTGCGAAACGAACATACGAACATAAAAAATCATAATTCGACTGTATGCCTCCTTCGTATGGAAAGTCGGCACAAACATTGAGTTTTCGCATGAAAATTGACACCATCACCCTTGATTCATTATAACAAAGTGCTTATCAAAAACTGGACACGTTGAGGCGATTTTCCTTTTTTCCAGATTTTATCTATCGATTTTTTTTTCATACATTACTTGATGCAAGCATAGAAAAAAAGTATGCCTATTTCATGAAAGAATCGGTCAGGTGAGTGAACAAAAAACAAATGCGTTGGCAATAATCGGAAATTCTTTTTGTGGACAGAACCATGAAATTTCAGTATAGGATACTTTCATGTTCTGCGTATAAACAGTAGCAACGGCAATTGAACCTCACAGCACAAACACTTTCCATATTTGCCGATCTTTTTCCACATAACTGAAACGTGGCACAATTATTTTTACGTTTATTGGAAATTCGTTGCCCCGAAAATTCCTATGGGCCTTAAACAAACACGTTTAGTGACAATTAACTGTGCGAAACAAAACAAAAAAAAACGCTTCGTGGTCATAAAAGGTGATAGGATTGTAACATCCATAAACAAGAAAAAGCCGACAGACGCACAGAGACAAATACCTAGTTTCAGATAACAATAAATTTCTGTTTATGCATTGATCAAACAAAGATAACAACAAACTGAACGTTTCGAAATAAATGGGGAAACGTTTTGTTGGCAGAAATAGAAGCCACGAATGATGGAAATGAACAATTTGGCTGTAATATGATCTCACTTTATACGATAATCTATCTACGGTCTTAATGTCTGTAACTTTTGAACTGTAATAGGTAGACAGTTCTTGTACGACGTACGAAACCATTCGTGTGCGTGTCCGACTCACTCTTGGCTGATTTTCTTATTCAGTCCCCATCTCGAGCGTAAAGAAGCTTCGCTTCAAAAAAGTTTTTTCGATCATCTTACAAATTAGCACAAATTTGCAAAAAATTAATATTCAGGTTTAATATGATAATTTCTATTCCTGGCTATGTCTCAGGAATTTTCGTGACGTCACCTGAGAGTAGGTAGGTAGGTAACTTACTCTATGCATGCCGTTTTATGGCTCTCAGCCGTTTTGCTTTGGATGTGGTGTCTGTCATAAGCTCTATCTGCAAAGACGATTTACATGTCAAACAATCAGATATTAGATTTCCCATCCGTGTTGTGTGATAACATCCTGATGAATTTATGGAATAAATTAGATTCGCCTTTAACTCAATATTACGAATTAATATCTGAGATTACATAAGTAAGCCCCCAACATCAGAGGCATAGAAATTTATTTCAAATTTGATACTATATGATTCTTCAATCACGTTATTTTGCACAATAAGAAAATAGTTTAAGGCAATTCAAAAGAAAAGCTCATTCAAATTCTGCCATGAAAATATGAGATATATTTGCATGGCTTTACTTAAACGGCATAATATTGAAACGTCACTAGTCACTTTTTGTAGCATAAATATTTTATTGATCAACATGGAAAGAAATTCACTAACCTGAACTAGTGTAATGTTTATAACAAATATTTAAAATGTCCATATGTTTTTGAACTTTGGATACCTCCTAAATTTGAATGAAACTGATAATTTCCGGACTGCTTAGTTTCAGTTCGTTTGGATAATTTTGTAATTCTTGTTTTAAAAGCACAAAGAAAGTGATATATTGCTGCAGATGTAAGCAAAGCTTGTCTAAATATTCTTTAAATTACATGAATTTTATTAGAGTAGAATACTTTTAAAAGCTAGTTATATGTGTAACAACATATCTAATTTTAATATCCTGTGTTCTGTGAACTGTAAATAATTCATAAACTGCGTAGTATGGTTTTGCAGTTTGGCTTGGCTTGTTCTGATGGGAGCATCAGCTACTGTTGGGACTGATACAGTTGCATAATAGCGCAATGTGAACAATAACCTGCTTATAGATAAAATTACGGCATTGATGAAATTGAACAACAAATATCATGTTATGGATTCCTTACGAAATAATGTTTGCGTGAACGACTAATTTGATAATAAAAATAATCGAATTTATCTTGCGAAAGCTCAAATGAATCACAGCAAAATTAATTGAGACTTGAAATTTTTTTGAGCTTAGTCTGCTTTTTATCTGATGGATAGTGAATGTACTCGATCTAACTATTAGATTATCAAGAGGTTTATCGGACTGATGACAGCATTCCTCAAGGAAATGTATTATCATCACATTAGAATTGAATTAAAGAATCGGCTATGTGACTAACCGCGCTACCACATACTGATGAGAGCCAAATAGTTCTAAATGATGATAGATTTTTATAGATAGTAACTGATATTGATAGTGTGATATATTAGTGGATATTGTCAACGGATCGCAGCAATCGCAATTTATAAAAATTGTTTAATATCTGCACCTGTTTTTGATGTATAAATAAATTAGCTTGTTTTTTTTTCATTGTTTTGCATTCGAATCAAAATTTGTACATACACATTTACCCAACTGTATACAACATACCAAAACAGAGCTGCTCTCGGATTTCGCCGTCAATGTTCTGGAAATCACATCAATATTTGATATGCAATTTGCGGTTTTTCAAAAATTCATGCCACTTGGCCAGCAGCTCGACTTGATGTTATAAACCTCGTGTTATACAGCTGATTTACTAATTTGGACAGAAAATCTGTAATTAATTGGTCAATTGTAATGGATTGTTTTTGATTTGCATAAAAAACAACTAGAAAATATAGCACAAGATTAAATTTAGTTTATTTAAGACGAACTTCTTCATCTTCTTCTCCCTATCAGACGTACTTATATTCTTGATTTCTCTATTACTCCCTTAAAAGCGTGTTTGCATAAAGTAGCAGAACTTATTTTTATCTAAAATCATTAACGAAAGACATCTCTTAGCTTCTAATATCTTTTGACTAATTGCACAAATTGATTTATTAGAAATGGCAGTTTTAATTATGCATGTATTTGCTGATGACAACGTCTCCTGCTTATTTAAAAGTTTCTCTAACTTGAGTGCAATAGTGCCGCGTCCCATGGCTGAGCTGGTAAACAAACACTTCGGCCAGGATCAAAGGTTTGAGAACAGTTAAACACCACCCCCCATATTGATCAACACAAACACTCGACCTGAATTAAATACATACGTGAAAACCATTCTCACTTGCTGGCTATATTGATAGTGACAGTGGTGAAGTTCATCGAAGTTTAATTTGAAAATATTGCGCCAGGTTGCGTTACCTTTACTGATTGCTATTTATCTTTGTCGTACTTTATGAAAATAGGGTTGACAAAAACATGAAAAAGGATAATGAGATTCTCGTGACAAATATTGTTAGTAGCCGTAACTTGACAATATTATTTGTATAGTGTGTCCTTCAAGATAAAAATCGAAATAACTTGATGACGGTGATTATAATTGAAAACAGACCCGTTTATTTTATAGTTTTAACTATAGATACCAAGAATCAGTGGTATGAAAATCTTCAAATACATCCTAGTTATGTTATGTTGAATATAACAATATTATTTTATAAAATCAATATATTAATTATATGTTCTGACTGCTATATACTAACTGCAATGTCAGTACAATGACGCCCTGTCGAAATCAACAGTGTCTCTCTACCTATAATAATTGCCTTATTACTAATTGAGCAGGATGACCAGTTATCTCTGGCCCATCACAAGTCTTTGCTTAACCTTATCCCTTCGAAAAGGCCCTTCGAAAAAAAATCTGATGTCCAAATTATTGAACTTAGAATTTCTACTTCATCTAATGACATTATAAAAATACTTTTGAGTTACAGACATGATATGTATAGTGCGATCAGAAATCTAAGAAGGTCGTAAATTACCAAACACTTGAGTTATCAGCAGGCAGTCTACGCAGAGTTGTACCTGCCCTAACCATTACATTTTGTTTTATAGGTGGGTATAATGGGTTAAGATAATTGTTACGAAAAACCGCTTGTATATAACTGAGAATTGTTTATGTATATACAATATATTATGATATATAACTCAAAAACATTTATAAACATCACGATAATGAATGCGATTATAGTTCAGAAAGTTTATACTTCATGAGATATTTTAATCTGGACCTGGGAATGTTTTAAGGGACACACACTTTTATTGCTTAACTATATTTCGAACAATAGGTAATAGTGAGGATCGTCGGCTAATATGAATTTACGACATTCTTGAATTTCTGATTTAACTATACCTGTAACTTATATTTGAAACATTTTTCCCAAAAAAAAATATCCTTGGATACTTTTCTTACTATTCATTTGGGGAATAGATAACTAAAAAAAACTAGGACCAATTATATTAGATGATTCACTGAAAATTATATACACAATTTAATGATAATGATTTTTGAATAATTTCAAACCATCTTCTATAGCTGATACGTAACCCTCCAAATGTTTTGAATCAACTGTATATAAATCAATCAGCTCACAAAGGCGTTATAGTTGTTAACGGATCATTCAACATTTCTACTAGACATGGAAAATGACCACAGCAGGCACTAGACATGCCGCAAGAGGGACAAAGGGGCGATGGGGATGAGGGGGCACTAAGTAACCCGGAGGACAGTGGGCTCAACCCAAAAATAATATTATAGTAACGGACTGGAAATTGTACATTAGATTTCTTATTTCTCTAACTAACTAGGAAGTGGCTGGCTTGGTGCTATATATATATATATATATATATATATATATATATATATATATATATATATAAATAAAAGGATGTTCTTGGGGATGCAGTGCAGTCATATATTAAATAAAATTCTTTGATTGAAGCCGAGCTTTCGAGAATGTTTATTCTCTTCTTCAGGGCAAAAATCGTGAATTTAGAATAAATTAACCAAAAACAGGAAAGATTTCATAGAACATCCTTTTATTTATAATAAAACCAGTCAAGAATATAAAATCAAAATATATATATATATATATATATATATATATATATATATATATATATACGATAAAGTAGGCTCTATAATAGGCTCTAGATAGATTTATCATCGCCGATAGAAATGAAAATGGCTAACGCACCTACTGAAAATTTGGAACTATCTTGGAGTAAAAGTTTTTTCATCTATTTCTTCCTTATTGTTCACATTTCGAAAAATCCGAGCTGAGGTTCTGAAATGAACACTCTCTATACATGCATACGGGAATAATTACGTTGGGACATAAATTACAATCACGGGCGACATTTTCTTTTCAAATACTCTTTTTAATTATTTCACCTTTATGATTGTATCAAATCAGTTTTAACATGAAAAGTTATATATAGGTATAGAGTTATTGTATAATAGTAATAAGTTCGTCAGATGACAGACATATAAAGTGTTTGATAGTTTATGCAATGACCAGTTTCAACAATTTACCTTGCCTAATTATTATTAATCGTCGAAATGTATATATGCGTATGTATGTCATTAGGAGATGGCGGACCAATAAATTATACAAATGTGAAAATTCTCAACGTACCAAATAATCATATATATGTATATATACAACCATACAGCGACGCTATCACGCGATAATGAAATACGTAAACCATAGTGGTTTTGCAAGTTAATTACTATTTAACTATTATCGCAGCCCATAATATTGAAAACATTTAATTAGATTGTCATTTGTTTATTTCATTGCAAAACATCAAAATGTTCGTAAAATCAAATAATTTGATAACAATGTTATATAAAGAGACATAAAAAAAGCAGCAGATTTGTTAGGTTGTTCTTGAAAACTTAATTTTTGAGGTGTCCTTACAAAAAATAGTAAAGCGGCCTGAGATCGGGACTCCTGGAAGGCCAGTAGTTAAT
This sequence comes from Crioceris asparagi, assembly GCA_958507055.1. Taxonomy (NCBI): domain Eukaryota; kingdom Metazoa; phylum Arthropoda; class Insecta; order Coleoptera; family Chrysomelidae; genus Crioceris; species Crioceris asparagi. Next base: position 14,215,475 of record OY293833.1, on the reverse strand, counting down.
GGTGCCTCTACAAGAAATTACTTTGTTCGCCAATAACTCGTTTATCGCAGTAATTGCTACGTCAGAAGTTTGGCAGGTGGCTTCGTCTGGCTGGAACCATGTTCTTGGGTTCTAACCTTTGGAATTCTTCATTAAAATAGACTGATAAGATGATTTTTTAAATGCATTCGCGAATGGATAACCAAGGATTCTGGCGAACTGAGGAATAGCGTACTGTTTTGTGTTAAGAGCAGAGTATCTGAACACTGAAAGATTTAGGTTATCAGGGAGGCTTCATTACAAAATTGGGCAACATTTCTTAAGTTCATACCGACCTTGTTATCTTCTAAAGATGTTGTCTGATTATCTAAAAGTACTTGGAAGATGTTATGAAACAAAAATAACACAATAATTGCCTTCATAACAACATCCTCAGAAGCAAATGTTCAATAGAATCTTCGAAGGGTCAAGTTGTTTAGTAGAATTTCAAATTGACGGGTCTCCGGGAACATTCCATAGATATTCAGTCTGATTAATTAATTAATGACTCAAGTATTTATTTTTTTGAATTACTTGATATCCTTTTGTGACATCCACACATCGTAAATTTGCTGATCAAATTCAAGGTGTTCCTCCACACATAGCTGCGAAATGAAAGTCGAAATCCAATGCTAAGGGACGCGTGGAGTTTAAAACAGTAGGTAAGGTAGTGTTTATGCGATAGCCCGGAAAACATCAGGAGTGTGCGAATTTACTACCTGCTATGTAGTTGGCTATGCCAAACGTTGCGGCGAAGAGCATCGGGAGAAGGTGGGGGGTGGTTTTGGACGTCTAGCACCAGGTTTCTCTCTGATGTATGGGTGTCACAGATCCTGCATATTTATTAGCAAAGAGCCGTGACCGTACAACGTCGGTTTCCGTTCAATATATACAGGATTATATTCGTAGATATCGAGTCTCAGATTTTCTAATTGCTACATTTAGACATAGGTATATGTGAACTTTATAGAAGGGACGCAATCAACATTCCCAATAATGAAACAATAACTGAAATGGCTAATGTTAAACATATAAAGATCATTCATACATATTCATTTTTATCAACTAAATCTAGATACTTTCTACCTCATTAATGTTACCATGACAAATATAAATAGGTAATGACATTTCTAATTGATATTTATAAAATCTTTACTGTTTTGAGATCATTTATTCTAAATTCACGACTGTAAGTATTTATAAATTACTATTAAGTTATTGTTGATACGAATATGTAACGATTTTTAGTTTACCCTGAAGAAGAGATTAAACATTCTCGAAAGCTCGACTTATATAAAAGAATTTTATTCCCTAAATGAATGCATCCCCAAGAATACATTTTTATTGTACATATATCGTATTAAATATGTTGTTATTATTGAATATTGTTTAAAAATTAAAACCTCAATAAACCTAATATACGCGTATACTAGTCTTCTTTAGGTAATTTTGTATGTGTAAAATTATAATGATTCATCTTAGATACAGCTCGTTTCATGTTGTTGTAAATGGATTTGGAAAGTGTTGTAATAATAATACTAGTACAGCGAACAATATCAGAATGTACGAGGGGAGAATCTACTGGAAAGATAACAATGTACTGGAAATAATAAGAAAAATCTTGAAAATATAGAAGATTCTAGCTGGGATAAGATCTCATACAGGAGAATGAGGAGAAACATGAGAATTGTAGGAACTGGTTCTCAAAACAATCATCAATCCTATTGTAATCTCAAGGCAGTACCAAGTCTGTCATATTACCATATTCATCAACTAGATCCATTTACTTCTGTCGATGATCGGAAGAAATATTTGAAATCAATGTTTAATGAAGTTACATGCGAGAAGCATGATTCCAAATATCCAGACCAATATGCTTCCTTCAAAGTTGGAATATTTGATGATAACAAAATCAAGTTTCCCAAACCTAACATCTGGCCAACAGGAACCAAAATTTATAATTTTTTTGACCAGAACCCGATGAGTCACAGACCAACCTAGTGACTGAAGAATATGGACTGAAAGTATACCATATAAAAATTCAAGGTCTTAATAAAAAGGTGGATGAGCTGTCTTTGTTCCTGGATAATTCTGGATGACTTTGTTTGCCTTAGAGAACACTGGTGTAAACCAGAATTATTAAATTTAATCAATATACGTAATTATTATAAACTAAACACGTTTATGGAGGGGTCTGTATTTTTGCGCGGGTAAACGTACAATGCAAGAGTATAGATGTATCTTCCTACTGTAAAGAGTTGGATGCCAAATTCTGTGCAGTTGAGATATCAAAATGAACTGTCATCATAGCTGTATGCAAGTCTTGGTCTGGTGATGGACATCAATTTTTGCAATCTTTCGAACAACTTATGGAAAATCTGCTTATTAAGTATAAACATATTTTTGCTCTGGGGGATTTTAATATTAAATTTTTGAAAAATTCGGTTATGTTGTCTGAATTGACATGCATAAGTGATTGTTATGGCCTTTATGCCACCATTAATAAGCATACAAGAATTTTAAATGGATCAAAAACGTGTGTGTATAATATTCTTACTAATATTAATTTGAATGACTTTGTATCAGGGATTGGTGATTCTTGTCTCTCGGATCACTTTGGTCAATTCTTTAAAATCAGATCAAATGTTAATAACAAAAATCATATTTCTCATGTAAGAAAAATTACATTACATGGGATGGAAAGAATGAAGCATAGATTAAATGAAACAGATTGGACAGGATATCATAGAAAAAAAATTGTGTAGATCGTATGGCTGAATTACTGTTGTCCAGGTGTCAGAGTTTAATAAGTAAATGTTTTCCCATGCGTAAAATGAGTGGTAATAATACCACTATTAAATGGTTTAACAATAAACTAAAACAAAATAGAGAGACCTTGGCCACGTTTAAATGTATTAGCGACAACGCAACAAATCCTCAATATGCCAGTCGTTACAAAACTTCGAAACGCGATTACGTATCTTCGATTCGGTCTGTTAAAAAGCAAGCCTACGATAAATATATTGAGCATTCTCAAAATAAACAAAAAGATATATAGAAACTAATGAATTTCGAAAGAAATAAAAAGTTATCCAATAATAATGACAGTAGCATTTCTCCTGATCAGTGTAAGGATTTTTTTGTCTCTTTGCTGCTTCGGTAATAGAAATCTTCAAATCGATCCCCAACAACATAGTGCTGAATAATTTTCCAGAAAATCAAAGTCCCTTTGTGCTCTTACCTTACGGAATCTGATGTTGAAAATACTATAAACCTTCTAAAGAATACAAACAGTTTCGATCTATATGACTTAAATTGCAACATTTAAAAAAAACAGAGTAGGTAATCCCAATTTTTAAAAAGGGAGATAATGAATCCGTAAAAACCTACCGCCCTATCTCCATAGTGCCTCTTCTTGGCAAAGTATTTGAAATCATCCTAAGAAATAGTTTGAGTCAATATTTTGAAATATTTCACATTCTCCATAATTCGCAATTCTGAAACGATCGACTATCCAGGCAATCACGAAAGTCGTGGAGGACATAGAGGTCTTGAGAAAGGCGGACATGTGGGTTTAACACTATGTGACTTGAGCAGGGCCTTCGACTTTGTCACCCATGAAGTTCTTGTGAGTAAATTATCAGAATACGGAATCAGAGGAACTCCGTTGCAATTATTACGTTCATATTTAACTTCTAGAAAACAGTGTGTGATTTTTAATAAGAAAATGTTCGATTTCTGTACATTGGAATGTGGGGTGCCTCAGGGCTCTGTACTGGGGCCCTTGCTCTTTGTGATTTACATAAACGATCTTTATACGTACTTGTCCCCAAATAGGAGCTTATGTTATGCTGATGATAGCACATTAATAAATGAATCCAAATTGCTGGACGACTTATACAGTAAAATTAATGAAAGTAGTGACAAGGCCGAAGTATAGTTCAAACAAAACAGTTTAAAGCTCAATGGTGAAAAAAAACAAGAAATAATGTTTTATTCAAACAATAATATTACCTATGGAAATAGTGTTAAGATACTAGGAGTGGTTCTAGATGATAGACGTAACTGGAATGTTCACATTATGGCTCTGAAAAGCAAACTTTCTTCTGTTGTATATACTATCAGGAAACCAATGAAAGTGACTTAACATCAACAACAAATATCAACAAAATTCTACATTTCATACCTATTCTACTAGGACTGCTGGCTTATTAAAACCTCCTAGATATAGATTGGAAAAAAGTCAAAAGAATTCAATTCAAGTTGAGCTTTATAATAATTTACCTACTGAATTAAAGATAGTGCATTTTAAAAGATTTAAAGTAACTATAAAAAATATGCTTCTTGAAAATGCATTCTACTCATTTGACGAGTATATTGATTGTTTTACATGTCCCATGAACGTGTTTTTTAAGTTTCTTGTTTAATGTAATGTATACCATATTATTGTTATTATTGACTAGCTATACTTGTATTTTTGATACAAACATGATAAAAAACATACAGTAGAATTGTGTACCTCCTACTTATGGGAAATCGCTCAAAAATGGATGGATGGAGCACAGTTATAACCATAACCATTTTCTATTCCGTATTAGAATTATTCCATTTATTATTCATATTCATCACCATGGATTATTATTTCCAATCAAGTATTTGAACAGAATGTGGACGTTTAGATTACCTATAAATTAATGTTGGAACAGTTGAGGCAAATTATCTGTCTGTCTTATCAAGAAGAAATATGATTTGATTTATCAGATATCAATATTTCTTTGTTTTGAAGGGATCATGTATTGAACAAGGAGGAGGTATACAATTCGATTATAGATGTGTTCTATTTCTAGAAACAAAAATTTCATGCCAAACAGATATTTTTTGGAAAATTTTTAAATCTTAGTCAATGTATTTGATGCCAATAACTACACCTATTTTCAAAACACATGCGATCTAATAAAAAGTTAAAGATTAATCTATTTATTTACGTTTATATGTGTTCTTGCAACAAAAATAATCTTTATGTCATCACTATCACTCTGTCACACAATTACATTCTTATTTGTACTCCCCATACACGTATGAGTCGGGATGGAGTATTTGCTCATCAAGTAGTTGTTTTCATCGTTGGTATGCCTGGTAGTAGTATTATTTGAACATTTTTCACAGTAGAAATCTTCACATCCTTCATTTTGTATTGGAAACAGTTATTTACTTTCTTTCAAAAACGAAAAGCCCAATTCAAACAAAAAACACACACCATGAGCGTACAGTGAATTATTATTTTCATATTGACCCAACATTTATTATTTTCCTTGTACTTATGGTATGGTTTCATGATATTTTTTATCATGTCAAAAAATAACACAATTGATTTATATTTTAAAAAGTTATTGATTATTAGGATTATAATTATGCTGCAATGGAATAAAAATTATTTATTCATTGAAATTGCCCAATTGATTTCAAGCTTGTTTAACATTTGAAAAATTGTATGATTATGTTGCTGTTATCATAATATTATTGTTTATTCAATCAAATCGTTGAATTTGCTACTACTATAACATGTAGTGAATTTTATTAACAGAATTGAATTATTATTGTCTCATATAATAATTTCAAATGGGGGTATTATACTTTGGTACTAAAGTAATATCCTATCGTCATTCAGTAAATAATTCTAATTCATAAACTATTTTTAAGTACCTACATAATATTAATTTCTTAATTCTCCTCCTTGAATTTAAATTTTCTGCATAATTTTTATTCTCAATTTGAAATTATGGACATAATATTAATTCCTGAATTCTAATGCGAATCTTTTATTCTTGAATTAAAATTATCGACATAATGGACCTCATATTGGTACTCTTTTTCTAACTTGAACTATGTTTTCTGTTAAACGCAAATACAGTAATGGATTCTTTTGATACTCTCTATTTCTTGAGGAAAATCAAAATGTATTTCCAAATTGTAGGGTTAGACAATTACCTATATTTACAATGTCAGTGTCTGTACTCATTCTTATAACAATTGCTAAACTTGAACATAATGAAATGAATATACCTGAAAACTCGCGGGAATATTCACGAACAACGATAGGTACGTTATTCAACCCACAATGTTAATTTGAAGTTCTTGATTACGATTATGACGGCATCTGTTCGACTGATTCAACTAGCTGATTCAAGTACCTACTTATTCGCAGTGTTGCTGTATATTCATTATGAACGTAAGTTTGAATCGTGAATTTTTATTCTTGAATTAAAATTATGTACTTAATATCAATTCAAGAATAAAAATTCACGACTTATGTACTTAATATTGTATACACAATTTTAATTCAAAAATAGAAGTAAGGTATATAAGTTTAATTTTCTAGTATTCTTTAACATCACATAAATAGAATGGAATGAAAAGTAACAAAAATTTAAAATAATTGGTAGAACAAATTATGATTTGAAAATATAACAATAATTTTCTAAATTTGAATTTTATTACCGAGCAAAACAAATCCTTTATTTACAACTATTTCATGGAGGACTTATTCAATTGCAACTATGCTTCAATATAATTGTCATATGTTTCTATAGTCACGATTTTCTTTGTGATAAATTTTCTCATTCAAATATTTTTGATTAATAATTTGTTTTATGTCATTAAATAGCAAAACGGCGTGCCATAGTACTACGCGCGGTCAAAATACCATTTACGGCAACATAAGTGGATGACAATATAGAAGGTAACGGTTTGCACAGCACCCAGCAGCAGCACTGGATATATTATAATAGAGAGATGCTCTAGCTCACCGAAGGCTTTCTATGAAGATATAATTAGAGCCGTTTAATTTTCCCAATTAAATGTTATTGTTAGCATGATGTAATTAATGTATCGACATGTCGTCATTATGATGAACGCGTACGGGAGAAGCCATTGTTTCTGCACCATGTTCGTTAATATGTGTCACCCCTCTACACACTGGATGAGGAGCAGGTACGTATAGCCAACAATTCCCCCCCTTCCCCATCTCTATCTCATCGATTGTCAAACGCAAGAGCTGTTGTTTTAAGTGTTCAGTCTTGACAACAGACAGTTACGAACATACACGAGCAATTTGTCTCTCATACTCTTTTCACTGAAGTGTATCATCAATATGTGCCAAAATGGCTTTTTTAATTTTTAAACATACCGCCGCCGCTGCGTCGATCTCGCTACTGTAGTAGGTAAGGTATTATCACATCTCTACGCGTTACGGAAAAACAAAAAAAAAATAATGCTGCAGAACTTTCAAGAGATATATATATATATTTCTAGCAGCATTTTCGATGATCGAACGGGCTTATTATCGATTAAAATATAATCCGTCAGCTTCTGCGTCGTTGGAAAATAAAAAAAATATCACATAATATACATTTTAATGTTATGTTTAATAATTAATGCCAGACAAGTTGTTAAAAAGACACAGTATTTGAAATGTAATTGGCGTGAGAGCAAGAATGGTGGACGTGTAAAAATTTGACTGTCTACATTTTTTATGTTAGTTTGCGGATTTCACACTTTTATTCTATAATTTAAAATTGGAGGCTACTAAATTAAAGAAGAGACACAACGTTTAAATTGGACACTTTTCAAAAAAATATGGTTTCCGAGTTCAAGCAATAGTAAAGTGTGAAATATGTATGTTACTGCTATGTTTTGAAAGCTCCAGCTAGAAGAGGACATTCAACGATTCTGATCCCCCCTTTCTCTCTATTGACTGCCGTCCTCTTCCAGAAAGTCCAGGGTTTCCTTAGTGAGTTACAACCAGCAATTATCCAATTTCATGAATTTTCCACATTTTGCAATTAGCAATCGGAATATTTTCAAAAGGCCACAACGGCTTTAAAAAATAAATCTTCTCGATAAGCCGAGATTAATAAAACATAATTTTATTTCACCTACATTAATAACTAGATATCCAAATTGGTTTTTGATTCTTTTTGGCCTGTATTTTTGAAAAAGGTGAAATATTTTTAAATTCATAAAGCTAGAGGCCTGTTGGGTTATCAGGGCCACTGAAAAATGTGAGAGATGTGACATCATTAAATAGTGCACTGAAAAGTAAAAATTAATAAACATTCAATTGGAACCAAAGATACAGCATATAGCTTCCATAAAAATATATCCACATCTGATTCGAATACAAATAGAATTATCTAATATTTTCTTTTTAGTTATTTACCTTTAATTCTCATATCTGAACTTAACTTAAATAATATAAGAAAATAAATTCTACCATTTAGTATTACTAAAATATTTTTCTGATCGTTCTATTAAATAGAGCAAGTTCAAAACGCGCTATTTCATCCAATTTATTATAATTACTTGTCGGATGCGAAGATAGCATCATTATGAATCTTTGGTTTTCTATTTGTTGCTGGAAGTATTGGATTTCTCAAAAACAATCAAGCAGACTATAAGATGGACTATACTAGAATCAAATGAGTTATTTATCGCTCTATTGAAAATTAATTAGAGTTCAGACAACACTACGATTTAATGAATAAATAAAACAGACAGGCTTCTTCCTGCATTTCTCCACTAATTGAAGGACAACCGTTCTTCGATTTCACGGTTGCAGAAAATGGGTAAACTTGGTACAATCGTGTTAGAAATTCCTAGGTATCATCTACTTATATGGCTAATTTTCTTTAATGGTACCTACTGGTCAAAAACACTTATTTGATCTATTTTACTATGATGTCCTGCATGTGCCAAGTATGATTGGGGTACGACCAAAGTGTAAGTAAAGTACTGGGCACCAATTACCAATCACTAAATAAATAACCTTGTAACTTAGCCTGAACCAATTTTCTTCTATGTGATTAATAATGACACCCTGTACATGTGTAGTATCGAAATATGGCAAGTCGTTGATGATAACAGATATAATTAATTGCATGTATAAATGGTTTAATATTTCCTGTGCAGAAAAAAGAGAGCAAAGGGAAAAAGGAATAATGAGTTAATTTTATAGACGAAGTACTATACCACACATGGTAAGAGAAACTTTCAGGATTAAAAATTGAGTGTGTGCTTGAATCCGAGTGCCACTCCGCCATAGCAATTACATTTCTATATGTCAGTTTTTTTATGCTCTGCGCATTACCACTTGGCATTAGAATTTAGAGGTACAAACGAGAGGGACAAAGAGAAAGAGAAATTAATAAAATTTCTCATAAATTTAAGATCAACTCAGATTGTTATTACACCAACATAATACTCTCATTGTAAACTGAATATTGCACGTGGATGTTAAACAATACCATGCAACTGCATGTAGACAAAGTTTTGGCATGATTATTGAAGAAAATTTAGCTGTGGTCGTGTGTTTTACTTGAACACGAGTACGTAACGGTTAATATTTTCTTTGAACGTATTGTTTGTTTATGACAATTATTTTTGAAAATATCCCTTAGATCATCAAGTAACTATTTAATTACATTCGATATCTATTCTTATTCTTCTTCTTCGTATGTCTATCCGGGCCGGATGTTGGCGACCATCTGACTTTCGGAACCAAACTCTTAGGTTTCTCAGCTATGAGATACTTTTTCTTCCTGGTCCTCTGCTCCGGTACACTTTCCCTTGTAGGATGCACTAGATGAGATGGTATCGATCTTCATTACGCATGATGTGCCCAAGGTATTCTAACTTCCGACATTCAAAGGTGTAAAGGACCTCACGTTCCTTCCCTATGCGGCACAGAATTTTTTCATTGGTCACCCTCTGCATCCAAGACACTCTCAGCATCCTTCGATACAGCCACATTCTGAAGGCTTCCAGTCTTTTCTCAGTAGCAACAGTCAGTGTCCAAGCTTCCACTCCATAGTACAATACAGAAAAGACGTAGCATCTTAACAACCTCATGTTGAGGTTTATGTTCAAGTCATGACTTTGGAAGCACCTTGTCATCTTATTGAACACTGCTCTGGTCTTCTCTATTCTGCATCTGATTTCCTGCGAATGGTCCCACTCTTCATTGACACAGGTACCCAGGTATGTGTATTTTTGTACTCTTTCCATCCATCTCCAATTTCTGATTATGTGGTCATCTGGGATATTTCTTTTACTGATGATCATTATTTTGGTTTTATCAACATTTATATCAAGACCATATTGTTGACTGATCAGTGTGATTTGTGTCATTAAGTTTTGCAGATCGTCCAGGCTATCTGTGAACACTACAGTGTCATCTGCATATCTTATATCGTTCAAACTCTGTCCATTCAGGATCACCCCCGCCTCACTATTCTCCAGTCGAACTCCTCTCGCAATTATGACTGGTTCTGTGTGGCTTTCCTGCACCTCGACGGTGGCCTTTTGATTTCAAATAAAGTTCTGCAATGATCCTTAGGTCTCGGTCATCCAGTTCGATGTTCTTCAGTATCTCTATTAGCTATGTGTGCTGGACTCTATCGAATGCCTTTTGATAGCCTATAAAGTCACATTTCATGTCTTTGCACCTCTGGAACAACACCTGCACACTAAACACTGCCTCCCAGGTGCCGAGTGAGATTCTGAAGCCAAACTGAGTGGGGCTTAATTTGTCTTCACATAGCCGATATATTCTCCTGTGAATGACTTTCAGAAATAATTTCAGCAAATGACTCATTCATCGAGATGTCTATACAATCAGGAATTGATAATGAAGCAATCACATCAACCACTTGCATGGCTGCAGATGTATTGGGCCGTCGTTGATCAGCTCGGCTGCCTTCAGTCTTTCACGTTCCCAGCACCGCTTCACTATGTGATATGGTGTTTTATGGGTATCACTCGATTGGTATATGCTGATATTCTATTATTTATTTCATTTTAATTATTTTAAAGCCTTATATATGTACTACAACTATTTCACAGTAATGTTTCATATAAGCAATGGATAGATATTGACAAGACCTGCCAATTGTAAAAAAACGAAAGTCGTAGCCTTTGCGAAGACAAAATCTATACTCAACGCACATTATGTGACGCAACGACCTCAAAATGAATGAAACGACATAGTTAATGTTTTAGCTGTCGAAAGGTGTAAAAAAATGGATGTGCATAATAGAAATTTAGTTGCGAAATCAAACTCTACCCTGCCGATGTTATCATCAGTTTTCTGAACTTCTTCTTACTAGAAAAGCAAATTTTAAGACGTCAAAATATCAAAAAGATCAGTTAATTAAATACGACCTTAACATTTTCAGACATTACTTATGTGAATGTTGAATGTTTTTTTATATTCCGTTGAGGGAAGAACGCTTGATGGCGCAATATATTTTTATATATCAGAGATAATGGCTGGCAATAAATAATACTGTAGTAAAGTTTGAACACGAATGCATTAGAGCATAATAAAAACAATCTATAACTTTTCGATACAATCGTATGATTGTCAATATTTCCAAATAGTATAATAATTCAAACATACCAATTTTCAGATACATCTTATACGATAAATTTTTACCAAATCATTTCTTCCTGTTATATGTGTATATATATATATATATTCTTTTGTTCGATAAGGCAGGCAGTTTTCGTATTCGATTCCCAAAGTAAAACTTGGTATGTACGCGAGAAATATATACGTAAACAAAATACAAAGACTAGAGACTGAGCTTATCGTGAATACACGGTCTCTTCAGAATTACAAATCGCAGTCACATCAGAACGATATTCTACGATAGGAATCAGAAGAAAAAATATATATATATATATATATATAGATACATAGGTATATATCAGTTTTCTCGAGTCTAACTTGGATATTTGAGTGACTGACAAGCACTTTGTTTTATTTACTTCAATCCGGCTCTGTGAATTTGTATTTTAAGGAAATACTTTCGGTAAGCAAGGTGCATCTGTAATATTTTGTAATATTAAGTATCCTGATTTAAGATAAATAATTGATATATACTATATATATGAAGGCGTATAAAGGTTCGCGTTGTACAAAAGTACTCATTGGAAATTTCGCGGTACCAAAATTAATACATCTGGTTGTGTGATTATTAGAATCTGTTAATAGGTTCTTATGCTCGCTAAAAAGGAATCTGCATTACAAGCGTTAGTTCTTCTGTTAGACAAGAAAAATTGTTTGCTGGACTGTCTACTGTAAGTTATGAGCATTGGGAAAAATGAGAAGAGAACGCAATTTTTCTAAAGTAGTTTGAATATTTGCCTTTGCGGTATTCTTGGATTCTTAAAGTATGTATTACAACATCAGTTTTTCAAGTATTGTGAAGATTTCTAGAAAAAATAACGTAAAATTTGCAACACTCACATAACCTACAAGAGTACGCAGTGTCAGTTTTACAAGAACACGCACGTGCGTACTCTAGCATCCCTAGATTCCATCAGCTATGTTCGCACAAACTTTTAGTAAAAATGAGTTACTACAAGCGAAAAAGTTACAGAAAACTGAGGTCTATGGCCACTTTGATGGAGGTGATACAAGAAAAAATAAATAGAAAGCAAGGCATAAGGAGCATTGCAGCCGAAATACTAATCCCAGAAGCAACTTTACGCAAACGTCTTAAAGTTAGAACTGTGCCTGACTCACTGTGACGTTATACGTGCTTTTTTTTCTTCGGAACTTGAAAGGGAACTGGCTAATAATTATGTTTTGAGAAATAGATATAAGATTCTATGGTATGACAATGAACAACCTAACTTCCAAATCCTTCGAATTTGCGGAAGCTTATAGGGTCTGAATACTAGATTCAGTATGCCAGATGTCAGAAGTGGTAGCACGGAAACTGTACGTCTTACAAAGGTGGAGAATTTAGGTGCGATAGTCGCCAAAAATCCTCAAAATAATGTGGGCACTCTTATAAACAGGTTTTCGTACTCTTGTAAGTAATGGAGCACAGGAGTACGCAAGTGCAGGTTTTCATAGAATGTATCTTTTTACTTTTTGAGTTGCAATTTGTTATGTTTTTCAGAGTTATCTGGAAAAATAAATATTTTATTTTGCCTTCGTGTGTTTATTTTTCACCAAATTCTAGAAAATTCGTAAATATACGGCACTGTTTACTAAGCGCGTACTCTTATAAGTACGCCTTTACCCTACATTGAGTCCATTAGGTACGTCCAGAAATCTCCATGGATACCTTAGAAACGACTATCCACAATCATCCCTTAAGTAAACATTTCATATATTGGTATAGATATGTTGATGACATTTTAGCTTTTTTTATCGGCCCAGATAGGATTCTTAACCTATTTTTGAATTTTCTTAATAGCAGTCACCCATCCGAAAAGTTAACTATGGGATAAGAAAATAACAGGTCAATTAATTTTCAAGATCTAGAACTACTTCAGTTTTAAATAATAAACATGAATTCTCTATATTCCATAAGCCGTCACACACAGATACTGTTATTCATTATAATTCTAATTATCCATTCAAATACAAAATAGCAGCCTTAATAGTTAGATCTATAGACTTACAAATGTTCCCATGAATCCCATTAATTTCCAGAGAGAACTGAACATCATTAAACAAATTGCTATCAACATCGGCTATAGACCCGAACTAGTGCATAATCTTCTATCTAAAGTCCAGTAAAAGAATGTCCTTAAGACAGTCTACCCTATTCTTCCTCTCCATTAGGTAAATTCATAAAAATTATAAATCTGGTGTTTACGAACTCACCTGCGAAGATTGCCCGAAAACTTACGTAGATCAAACCATCAGAACTTTTCTAACCCAGATCAATGAATATAAGAAATCATTCACAAATCTTAACAATAATTCTAATTATGCATCACACCTTATTGAGAATAATCATAGTTTCAATGATAATTTCAGAATTTCTCATTCAAAAAATAAAGGATTAAAGTTGAATTTACTAGAGTCAGCCCGCTAGTGTATATATATAGTTTCTTAATTACTTGCCGTATCCATCTTTGATATATAAATTAGGCACCTTTTCCCTTAGAATTAGTTTAGTCAAGAATAACATTTGAAAAAGGTACAGTGTGCCCAAAACAATTGTCAGTGTTTAAATATATAAGTGGAAATTTATTTTCATCTTGTTTTAATATATTATTGGAGTTGCTGAATTGAAAAGAAAAGTGGAATGATTACTGCAGGAAAGACGTCGGGTAGGTGCTGTTAAAAACTAGCAAACAAAAAAAATATAGGAGGCTGTTTTCTGGGAAACGGCCGCTAACGTATAACGTTGTCTAGTGTTTTTTTCTAGATATCATGTTATCACTATCTGTTATAGATCCAAAGTTTTGAGCTTTCTGTTCAATATTTGATTAAACATTCATACAAGGTAGAGCTTTTCTGTTTATTATATCAGTGATCAAGATTATCGTTTTTTAAACTTAATTACTTATTTCCAAAATTTTATTGGTACTTTTATTTTGAATGAATTAGATTTAATTGAAATCAACATACAACAACAATACATCTGCTATGATGTCATTTCGAAAAATTTGATAGGTATTAATATCACAAATAGGAGAAAAATCAGAGAGACACTGTAAAGCCATTTTTCACATTTATATTGATCTGACAGGATTTGTATTGATACAGTCAAACCATTTTCAAAGAGAATTTGCATTTCCGTAGTGATAGTATGGCCAGCGAATCCATTTTCCATAGCTTAACGACATGATTTACTCTTGTTTGACTTGGTGCTTTTGATCGAAATCCTTTCGCCAAGTTTTATACAATTGGAAATTTTTCCACGCGTAAAAAAAGCTCAGTGTCATGCTGCAAATTGAATTGGTCATAAAACAATAGAAGTTTTTACTCCCTGAAGCCAATTTGTTTCATTGTTATCCATGACTAGACATTATTATAAATTTTTATTCATATAATCAATAGTAATTCAAACTGTACTAGCATTTATGTTTCTTGTAAAGTTTTTTGAAGTAATGAAGATATCATATCTTATTATTTACAAGGAAACAGATTCATAGGTAAAATTAATATACTTACGTTAAATGTTAATTCGAATAAAAATCATGAGTGGTGCCTCCACAAATAAATATGCGATCGTGGAAGGATAATGATTTTAGATGTCAATAGAGATTTTTTCGAGGCAAATTTATCCAAAACACATTATTTTTGCCAAGGTGTGGCGAATATTTGGCGGATGCGCCACGCAAGTTAAAATTTCGGAATAGAAGAACATGTGTTCATTTACCAATTTTTATATAAAAATCAAGACATCTTCATAGGTATCATCTAATGACCCTAAGGATATAATGGAGACAACGCTGTCAAAATTCATAAGCGCTAAATTCAAACTCCTTTCCGCATTCTAACACAATCACTAGAGCCGTTATCATGATCTATCTGGAGTTGCTCTACATACATTTTTCAAGTCTTAGAATCAAGGGTGGATATAATTCTTCCGAAGATGGCTGATTAACTTTAATGACCATCAAGTAGTTCAAGGGGGGGAATTTATTTCTTAAATGCCTGCGCCACATAAGTGGAGGCTGTATCCGACGAAACAAAAGCAACTGAAAGATGTCATAGGTGCATGACAACAACCTCTCAGTGGGACGCAATTCGCGCCTCCTAGGTATTGATAGCTAGTTACGTTTAACGTAAAGTATATAATAAATACAAAGAGAACTATAATTCAGTATTACTGAGATATATATAATATCAAAATGAGAATGCTATTCACCTTTATGCGCTTTATGCTGCTGACATTCAAATTTTGATATTATATCTATCTCAGTAATACTGAATTATAGTTCTCTTTATATTTATTATATACTTTACGTTAAACGTAACTAGCTATCAATACATAGGTGGCGCGAATTGCGTCCCACTGAGAGGTTGTTGTCATGCACCTATGACATCTTTCAGTTGCTTTTGTTTCGTCGGATACAGCTTCCACTTATGTGGCGCTGACGAAAGCAAATAATCTTGAAATCACGTGATTCGCTTCTAGTGGATGACTGTATCCGATGAAATAAAAGCATAAAGGTGAATAGCATTCTCATTTTGATATTATATCTATCTCAGTAATATTGAATTATAGTTCTCTTTATATATATACAGTAGAGACTCGATTATCCGGAACAAAAAGACATCCGAAGCATATATGAAATGATATTGGGTCAACTCCTTGCAGCCTTTGACCGGACCTGAAAATAAGCGATATGATTTATACAGTGCGGTCCATAGGTATGGAATAAATTTATCTATAGCGTCTTAATGTATCTGTTTGAAAAAAAACCTGAAACAGGTCGATTTGAATTCTCAATTTGACAATGTGTACTTAAAAATATTACTCCCTTCTGGCACCCTTCTTGAATTTTGAGCACAAAAATTTTAAATGAGAAGGGGGCTTGTGTGGCATCTTGTTCGAAGCATTTTATACTCAGCAATACTAAATTTTCAAATTTGGTGCAATTATTACTGAGAAAATTTATTTTGAAATTTTGTCGAAGTTTGATACTGTAAGTAGAATAAAGGAAATAATGTAACAAAATGTTTAGGAAGTATTTTCAATTTATTTTACACGTAAATTAAATGTTCAAAGTGACCACCATTCACTTTTTGATAGAAAGCAAGGCGATCTTGGAATTCTCGTACAGGATTTTGTCAATCTAGTATGCAAATGTTATTTTGATATTTGTTGCTGACAGACGTCGGAGTATTAAAACATATTTGTGTGTATTTGATTCAACTATGGCTCATTTATCCGAAACTTAAAGAAAAGACATTTTAATTATGATTAGATGCGTTAATAAAAGAATAACTCAAAAGTTTTTGAAATATTCAAGAATCTGGTCAACACATCTCACAACCTACAGTCAGCAAAATAGAAACTTTCGTGAAACATGTAAAAACTATTCAAAACCCAGGTCAAAATATCAACTTGGATGAGGAAAAAATTTAGATGTATTGATAGCGATTGAGGAAAATCCGCATATGACAAGTAAACAATTGCCACCGACATTGATGTAAGAAAATCGTCGATATTTTGAGGAAAACGAAAAAATACTGTAACGGTAATTAAACTGTTTTCGCTTTATTTTCACGTATTTATTTACACTAATAATTACACAACTATATTCATATTTATATTCACAGCACTACTTAGCTTAGCTTAGCGCTTTATTTATATTCACTGTTCTCTGCACAAGTGTAGACTCGCGCTCAGCTGAATTACTAACTCTTCTCTGATCAACGCTGGTATTTATCTACCTAACTCCATTTTCTCGATGCTTCGAGTTGTTATCTGTTTCCTAATGCTGTATGTTATTCTTTCGGGAATAATCCGGGTCCGCATATTCTTGGTGCTTCTGGAGTTCTAGGGTGTTCTTCCCGATATTCTTGAGTTCGTGTGTGTGTATGAGGGTGTATTTTATTATTTGGGTGAGTTTTCACGTAACAATACCCTCCTTATAAGGTTCAGTTGGTTCAGGAGTTAGATGAGGATGATTCTGATAGAAGGCAACAATTCGGTAAACTGGCGATGAACAGAATGTAAGCAGATTTGCAGTTCATAAACAAAACTGTGTTTTCTGATGAAGCTATTTTACATTTAAATGGAACAGTTTATAGACAAAACTGAAGATAATGAAGCAGAGAAAATCCTCCTTGGATATAAGAGACTCACACAAATATCCCCAAAAAGTGAACGTTTGTGCTGGTGTCAATAACAACAAAATTATTATTTTTAAGGTATAATTAATGGTGAGGTTTATCTAGTTTTTTTGATGAACCTTTCACCACCTTCATTAAAAATACTTTTTTCCTGAAGTTATTGATCCAAATGATAGATAGATCAATTTGGAACCAACAAGACGGAACTCCACTACATTATACACATACTGTTAGAGATTATTTTAACGAAGTTTTTCCCAATAGGTGGATTGGAAGACGTGGAACGATTGAATGGCCACCTAGATCTTCAGATTCGACTCCTCTCGATTACTTCTTATGGGTTTTTTTTAAATCAAAAGTAACATTATGTAACATTATTTCCTTCATTCTTCTAAAAGTATTAACATTGTGCAATTTCAAAAAAATAAATCTCAGTTACGATTGCACCAAATTTGAAAAACTTAATACTGCTGAACAGAGAATAAAAATCCCTTTCGAACAAGGTGCCACACGAACCTCCTTCTTATTTAATTTTTTTGAGGGGGTACTCATAATTTAGTGGGGGTGCAAGAAGGGGCTAATATATACCCCTATATATACTTTTAAATTGAGAATAGAAATCGACCTGATTCAGGTTATTTGAAACAAATACATAATAGAGAAAAAAATCAATTTATTCCGTACCTATGGAGCGGACTGTATAAATATATCTACAATCTCTATTTTCTGATGATTTGAATAAACACCTAACATTATGTATTAACCCAGAAAGATATACATATATATGATAAGGTATCTAAAATATGTGATTGTGATATGTGATTTTACTAGATTTAATAATTAACTTTTATTTTCATATATTCAATTATCAATTATGAGGATGAATTACCAGAACAATTAGTCCGAATAATCGAGTAGGTATCTACGGTATTGTTAAACTTGTTCAAACGGGTAAAATATCAGAAGCTTTAAAAGAAATCTTCAACTTCGTTATGTATGCTGTATAAATTCCTTAGGAAAAGCCTTACTGTGTCTGAATCATTTCCTACGTTTCGGATTTGCAAATTTGGTGCATAATCTAAGCAGCTGTTGCCCTGTGGTTGTTATCCTGAAGGCGGGTTTTATGTTGTTTACCTATAGTCTCTCTCTCTCTCTGTCTCTCTCTATTTCTGTCTGTCTATGTCTCTCCTGAGCAGATTTGCTCAATTTCACAGAAATTTGAAACAATTCAATTTCTACATGCAGATAGAAATGCGAACTGAAGCGACTCTGAGAGAAAACCCTCTGCATATAAAGGAACATCATTTGCATTCAATATTTAAACATTATTGGAGTGCAAAATGATTATCACACTTATAACAACTAATATGTACCTACCTCTCAGAATTTCTCAAGCTTCTTGCATAAGTCGAGTAGCACATATATATTGTTCAGGGGGTCTTGAATTATATATAGTTCATTTCTTGAGTTTTCTCTCGCTTCCGACTATTTAGGTATATATGTTACACTCAAAGATCGAATTCTTCGGCCACTGATCGAGGTTTTTACTCCGAACTCGACGTGGACAAATCGAAATACCCACGTCGCTTTCTGGTCATTTCAATTTGGTCACTGTCCAAACTTAAATTTACCCACAGTTTGTGTATTTTGATAAATCTACGCCAGGTTGTGGGTAAAAAAGTTATGTGAGTAGTGGCCGAAACATATATATAGGTATATATATATATATACCAATATGTAACCACCTAGATGGTTTGTTCAGGAACTGCTGGTAATATTAGCCTCTAGTGGCTTTATGTCTGCTCAATTATTGATCACGGAGACATTGAATTGTTAACATCAGCCATCTACTTCTCTGACAAATGGCCTATGAATGTGAAATCCACCACGCACGAGGTCTGTTGTGATTGTGTGATAGAATTGAAATTGAATTGAAAATGTCCCCTTTTACATTCCTCAAACATTGTAGAATATTCGGTTGGTTTTTTAATCAGTACTTATTACTGTGCTGCAGTTTTACTGAAAAATTGAAAGAAAAAAATCCGACGGCTCGTAGAAAGTGGATTTTACGGTCTTTAATTTTTAATATTTTTTCCATCACTTTAATGAAAAATGCTGTTTACAAAAGTTGTAGAAACAGATTATGTCTACAATTCAAAAATATTTCCAAATAATTTTATTCGGTGGCTACTTTTTCGAGATTTTAAAGAAAAAATTTGTCCGCCGCTATTTTGAAACTACTAGTTTGATCATGTTCATTAACGAACTCAACTGAGCTATTTGTACAATTGATTTTTGCAGCGAATTTGAACTAAATAGCTTTAAAAATATATAGAAAAAAAACATTTTGGACTCTTTTATTGCCGTTGAATTTTTTTCAAAATTCTAAGGTGCTTACGATTGCAATAGGTACAATCCTATAAGAAATTTACGTAAAAATCAATAAATACAGCGAGGCAAATTAGAGTGAACGTGAAAATAAAGTTACTCTCGCTTTTCACCTGTGCACTGTAATCGGAAATCGAAAAAAAAGGAAGTCATTCTGGCTGGTGTACCTACTGCTGCGCTTTTATCTGATGTTTGAACTCAACAACCTAGAATGTCGTTCTACTTATATTGAAATGCAGACGTTTGAGCAAAGATTGCACAAAATTGCGGTGTAATCTTTGAAATTCTCATTGTTCTCTACATCGAAACTTCTATCAATTATTTACACAATTCTTTTGAGTGCGACTCCTTCACTGATATTTTTTTTTATCTTATTAAATTATTCTCTAGAGGCAGGTTTAATTAATAAAACAACTTGTACTTATTCATATGATGTCATTCGGACATTATAGAAATAATAACATTTCATTATTAAATTGTATTATAAATAATAAACCATTATGATAATTTCCATTTGTTTCAGCTTCACTCAAGACATTTGACAACATTAAAATATTTTGAAAATGAAGCAGCAAATCCAAGTAATATAAAACTAATTTTCTGAGCCAGCATTTGCGCTGGGACTAATATCACTTCAAAAAACATTAAGCATTTTAACAACTATAATTTTGTAAAATTTCTTTATTTACACACATATCTAGTAAAAAGATCTCTATTCAAATGAGATTCAACATGTTAATAATAGGCCATTTTCAAATCTTGTACAAAACATCCGAAACCTAATTACATATGTCTAATTATATCGATAAGCTATTTCTTTGAATCTGATTTGAGTAAGGTAGAATTTTGAATTGAAAAATAATATGGGGATCTTTAAATGTAAGTGTTTTTTCTATCACCCCCATTTCAGAATTAAAAATTATAATATACTTATGGATATGTTAGAAAATATTGGGCAACAAGAAGATATCATATTTTTTATACATTTATTGATTCTAAATATCTATTTTGGCACTTACATTTTCCCAAGAGAATAATCTTTTGTTTTCAAAGAAATTTCTCATTTTTAGAGGAAATGTTCTTGAATTTGTTTTCAAACATGCTGTTTGATATATTTTGCTAAGCAATATTAATATTTAGTTTTGATAAAAATCTTATTTCTGTGGCATGCAACTGATATGTGCTTTTGTTGAATTTATGTAAAAATAAGTTCATCCATTTAGTAATTCTTGATTGATACAATTACTAAAATATTATTCGATTTGATTCCAAGTAGTAAAACTCACTTTTAATTGTATTATATTGTTCTAGTAGTAGTGTATATGACGTTTAAAGAATCTATACATTAAAGTTGCGCATTTTCAATGAAACTCTTCTCGTTCGCGTTATCCCACTCTTCCTTCTAATAAAACAAAGTTTGATGTTGGAAGATTTCTTTTTGAAAAAAAGGACAGCAACGTAAGTTGTCGGACAACAGCTTAAAGAGATGCCTTAGCCAACTTTCAATGTTGGGTCTGTTTGAATCTATTCCTCGGTATCGATTCGTTTTGGTGTTCGTTGCATTGTTATATGTAGGTATATACAGGGTGTTGTTCATTTCACATCTTGGATTTATCGAATTGTGAGCATTGATAGCGAAATATCTAAAATAGATACAGAATCAAATCGAAGGGGGCAACATTGTAAGCAAAATTTGCTTCACCCCTTTCAACGCTCTGTCCCCGAGGAGCTACCCTCTGGGTTGGAGTTTGAAAGGCACGAAGCAAATTTTGAATGAAAAGTTGCCCCTTTCAAAATGATTTCGTGCGCATTTTGGTGATTTCTTTTTTAATGTCCACATTTCGTATTGCCATTTCTGAAACGGTAGGAGATAGAAAATTGAATAAATTAGAGAAAAGTTGCGTAATTTAAGCCTCTTCAATATCCTGATTTGCTAACTGGAAAAATTTCAAACTTTCCTGAGAGATTTTGAATTTTTTTTTATTTTCTTACAACTTTTTTTCTTTTGAGCACTATATTTGTTTTTTTATGCCATTAAATTAAGCTTAAAATCCCTTTCACAACTAGGTATGTATAGCATATCAACATTTGATCGCAGATAAAGACAGAAGAATAATAATAATTAAAAATAAATAGAAACTAAATCGGGGATTTTCAGTTTTTTCGGAATAATTCAGGAATGGCAAAAATGTTTCCAGTTTGTAAATCGAAATACTAAAAAGGCCTGAATTACGTAACATTTTTTTGTAATTTGAAACTCTTAGCGTTTAAGATATATCAATACTGTCCCTATAATGATGAAATCGTCGGGACCCTGTATATGGTGAATTTCTTTGTGGTAAGATCTTAGCAAAAGATATCATTGAACCTATATTAAAGGTTATTTATAAATCTAATTGTGATTTGTTTTTTAAAATGATCAGCATATTTATTACATATAAGCATCATATTATTCAATATTTACACAATTTAACTATATATTTACAGGGTAAAATAATTTATGTGTCATCTGTGTCATGAAATAAAAGTTGTTTTTATTTTGGGTTTCAATGTTTTTGGAGCATTTTATTGTCTTGAATTCCAAATTAGGTTATTTAATCAGATGAGACCAACCACAACATAGAAAACTTTACCCTGTTGTGCAAGTTTAAAATTCTTATGACAAACAAATTCAGTTTGAATTTTTTATTTTGTATAATTAATTCTCTCTTGAAATTCAGTCCTTTAACAGTGTTGTTGGCGCAAAAGTATTAGATTTAAGCGCTAGGATATGTTTTTTCGTGACGGTTTTCGTTCTAAATGATTAGCTCTCAGCTTAAAAACGATTGATTAAATATCAAAAAATGATAAAATTAACAAAAAAATATCACATTCGTTTCGAAATATTTTCTATGAACGCCTCAGCCTGGTTCCTTTTTTAGCTAAAGATTCAGATATTTAAGAAAGAGGAGAAAATCAGCTAATGTGAACGAGATATGTTTGAGGAGCAGGGAAACAAAAAAACCTGCTATATTATTATCATAGCGGTACAATGTTCAAAAATATATATTGGATCATCAGAATAACCAATTAGCTATTTTTTTTTGTTAGAATATGAAATAATTATTTCTCTTTATGGACACATGTTCAATTTATAGAAATTATTGAAAATTATGTCTCAAATATCCTGAGAAAAGCAGCTACGACCGACTAGAAACCTATTTCATTCAAAGCATAGTTGCATTCGATAATCGCACTGGAAAACAAAAGTTGGTGCTGGTTTCTTAACAACAAAAAATAGAATTGATGTAAGTAAAATGATTATTGGGTCAGAAGTTTTATGACCTCTTTCTCACAATCTACCGAAATTTTGTTACCTACTTCAATTCTGAAATACTTTCAGTCGAATTCATAAACAAATCTTAGTTCAACAACAGTTTAGTTTGTTCGTTAGTTACTATAGTAACGCTCTCACGTGATAAAATTTCAATAAGGGTGTGATATTTGGCATTAAAAATGCCAAAAATCACTCGGCGGTCGGATCTGTGTCTAACAAGAAAAGGAGTCTACCAAAACTAGTTAAATTGATAGACCACTTGATTTAGACTTAAATATATTCCTTTGACTGTTCTGATGATCCTTATTTCTCAGAAACACAACTAAAAGCAGCGTTTTATGATTAAGTGACTTCACCGGCAGACTGATGATGGAATCCTCAAACATAACTTAATACAAATTAACTGGATATATCTCATTTATGACAGAATCAATATACTTAGTTTCCGACCGATTAGAGTTACTTTTATTTATCCACCAATCCAGAATTATGTAAATTTAATTTTTAATCGATTATATGAATTTCAACTTATTGTTTGCATTTTTAAAATGACTATGTGCTTTATAATTTCATATCACTGAATAACATAAACCTTATTAAAAATTATGTACACCAATTATAATAATAATAATAATGATAATAATAATAACAATGATAATCATAATAATAATACATAACTGATGACAAATACTATAGAATATTATGTATGAAAGTTCATAACACAATATCAGAATATACCATAAAAATAAATTCAGAATAATTATTTGTCAGTTGAAACTTGAACGAAATAAACCGGATCTACATATTAAAGTAGTTTTATATAATCAATAAATGAGACTTTATGCTGTGCTGCTATTTTTTCCAAGTCATGCAACAAAAATAATATTCGAAATTTATCAGCTTCGATGTGAACTTTCATTCATAATGTATAAGCGGGGAATTGGGCGTTATTTAAAAAGTTATTTAAAAAAAGGTCATCCAGCGTATATAGGCCATAACAGCCGGACTTGCATGACTTAATACGTCAATGTGTATTTAAAAATGCGTTAAAATTTTACACATACAAATGCACCTAAAAAATTCAGTGGATGCCTTATAGTTCAACTATTTGCAAGTTAAAAAAACTATTGTTATTCAAGATTTACTTGCCATATTTCGAGCGATCCAAAAAACGCATTCAAAGCATGCCTTGAACATATGTTAAGATTTCAACGCATCTCTTTACTTTTTCTGAAATTGTATAATAATGAAACATCAATCAATCAATATTCAAATAAATAACCTGAATTAGAAAATGGTTTCTATTTCCGTGGAAATATGTTTGATCTTCACATAATAAGAATAAGATTTTTCTAAAATCCAAAAATTCAAAGATTTTTTATGGAGTTCGTTTTCGTCATGTAAAAAAATTGAGGCCCCCAAAGAGGGGGTGAAACCCGAAGCAACTTTGTTTTTTTTTTTAATTAGAAGACACTACTTGTGGCACCCCTTTGGAGAGCTTATTGGAAAATAAATTTGTCGATAATATTTTTTTGACATCTGTCAAACCATGTGTCAGAAATTTACTAAAACTGATTTTTAACTATTTAATGAGCAATTAAATTAATAATAACATTAATCTTGAATGTCACCTTTTTCGCGTAACAGTTGTTGAAAATGTGCCCCATTAACCTATTGGCCCAGACCCATTCGATGTTAGAACTCTTCCCTTACTCTTCTCAAAACTTCTGACGTGATTAAATTTATCTCTGCCCAAATCCATGCATTTACGTCTTCCACATTTCTAGGTCTCTTGATATATACCTTAATTTTTAAACCGTACCATAAACAAAAATCTAAGGGTGTAATATCCTGGAATCTGGGAGGCCACTCAATAAATCCTCACCATCCTATCTACCTATTTGGAAATGCAGCATTTAAGAATTCCCTTACATTTCTTGCAAAATGGGGGGGAGCTCCATCCTGCTGAAAAAATATCCTTTGATTTAGATTTCCATCAGTAGGGAATATTCCTTGGAGTTAGGGAAAATTTAAATACAAATCTCCATTTAAATTATCTAGAAAATTGGAGGACTTAAAGGCAAGGATTCGGGCAGAGATACGTTTAATCACGCCAGAAGTTTTGAGAAGAGTGAGGAAGGAGTTCTACCATCGCTTGGGTCTGTCGCAATAGGTTAATGGGACACATTTTCAACAACTGTTACTCTAAAAAGGTTACATTCCAAGTGTTATTATTAAAATAATAGTTCATTAAATAGTTAAAAATTACTTTTTAGTAAATTTCTGTCACATGGTTTATCGACAAATTCCTTTTACCATAAGCTTTCCAAAGAGGTGCCACAAGGGGTGTCTTCTAATTTGGAAAAACAAAGTTTTTGGGGCCCCAATTTTTTTACATCACAAATAATCTTTGAGGATGTATTTTTGGATTTTTCAAAAATCTTATACCAAGGGCCGCTATAAGCAGCATTCCATTTAAAATCCCCACCCTGTAAAATTTCAGTTCGGTTAAATCATTTGGGAGTTCTTGTTTTAGAAGAACCTAAAAAGAGATATATTTTTGCAGACGAAATCAAAGCTTGGCTAAATAATCTGTAAGTTACGTTAAATTTATTTGATTTGGTGTATTTGAATTATTTTCAGTTGGTATGGACATTGTAATGACGGATATAGATAAAATTATGAGAAATATCAAATTTATTACTATTTTTATTTGTGAAGCTATCTATTTTTTTAAGGTGAATTCATAATATATGAGGCAAATTTTCAACAGAACATACAGAATTATTTGTAATGTGAGACCGTTGGCTCATTTAAGTGGTCATCTTAACAGTCATTTTTCTCTTGCAAAGCCTTGCTAAGAAATTGTTCTAATTTGCAGAAACCTACTTCAAATGCCTTTTTCTTGATAGCTTGATATTAAAAGTCTTCAAGCCGAAGGCGTAGAACTCAAAATCAATCAATGATTGGAGAAATAGCTGCTACATATATATTAAATGGACATTTTCCACATTAAACGTTTTGATTGGGCGTTCATCTATATAGACACACTGATCCTTTAATTCATACACTTCCGTCTGTAATTATTGCCTTGTGAGAAACTTTTATCGATATACTATTCGCCCGAGCTTACGTACATCTATCTGAAGATATTGATGGATCTCATAATAACATGTAACTCTTTCGAATTTCAATGCTACAATAAAATATTATCCTGAACCAATGTTTCAAAATACGACACCGTAAATCTTTGAAATGTTTTTGTTACTCCAACAAAGTGTCCTTAAAATAAATAAGGCTACCACTTGCTTCCTGATTCAAGGAAGCACAAACAAATCATTCATTTTTGATCTGCTTAGCATAATGATATCAGAATTATGTAGTATAATTTGTAAATAACTTTTAGAAACACTCTGTTTATAGTAATCAACAATTCTATCTAATGTGTTTTATTCCCAACACCAAAACTAAATAGCTTCATTCGTATATGTTATTTTTTCAACCCAACAATAAATATGTTCATTACTTACTTATCTCTTGATATGATGTTGTCTTAAGATAATATCGGTCTTGTTATTAATTATAAATTCCAATATCTCTCATACGGTAGATAACCTCATAATAAATTTACTGCGTAATTAACTCAAAATCATTTTTTTATACTGGACCAAAACGTCTCCATCTTCGCCACTTGAAGAAACTAGCAGTATCGACGATTATCAAAACAAAAAAATACAAAACAAAGCACAAAAGAAGATCAGATGAGCAATGAAATATTCGGTTGTCTCTTTCTTTTTTTTGAGCTGAGATTATTTGATATGGTACATTAATTTTGAGTGAGGGTAAACGCACCCGATAAAAAACACTGGAGAATCACAGCTGCGAACTGGGGCAGAGCCCACCTAGCCATGCTGACACATCCTGAAACAAAAAAGAAACATTCATATATTTTCAGCTGGAAATCAATATTGGGTTTTTTATTCAAAGATTAAATTCATGTTTCATTTCTTATCGAGGAATAATTTTGCATCGAACCCTTAGATATTTTGGATTTCATATAAATCTGAACACATGATGAGCATGCAGTAGCTTTGTTATTTGGTGCATTGAAAGATTCAAAACAGCGTTAACTCCATTGGTGTTGGTAATTCTGAAGTGATGCAGTTGTAAACAAATAGAACTAATTAATTCGGTCCTATTATTTGTAAAAAATATTTGTATCCTTTGGGGGCGAATTCAAGTTTTGTGAATGTGGTAACTTTTCTCAATACTCATCTTTCCAATGAAAAATAAAATCATCAAATTCGGTGCACATTTATTAGGCGCGTACAAGGTGTTCCATTTTGGGTACTTTTGCTGGGTATCTCCGTTATTTTTATAGATAGAAAGTTGCGGTTTTCGCGACAGTGTGCTACTTTTTCATAAAACTTGAGTTGCTGTTAACAAAATTTTCAAAGCCCTTTTAGTTTTAAGATACAGGGCATTTTTGAAAATGTTGCATTTTGGGACCCTCCTCGTATCTCCGTTATCCTTCAACTTATCGAAAAAGTAAAATAGAATGCTTATAGATTTTTTCTGTAAAATGCAGTGGTTTAGATATTTTTTTGTTACATATTTACTATTTTTGAGCTATGAACCCAACTTATGTTTTTTAAATGGAACACCCTGTATATTTACAGACCATATCATTTTTTCCCTTTTCAAAAATATATAATGATGCATAATTTAATGGGAGGCCATGGTTATTGGGTATTGTTTATGATAAAAAATAAAAATAAATGTCAAATATTTGTCTTTGTCTTATCGGTTTTTGGATTGACTATTGGTTTATAGTGTAGTTTATTATTGTTCTTTTGGTATTTTTATTTAATTGATATCTATCAATTTCTTCGAATAATGACATTCTTTGAATATTATGAAATATATCTTAGGCTGGTATGTTTTATACAGAGTAACGAAAATTCTGAGAAAAGTCCATACTATTATATATTCCTTAAAAGGTGAAAGAGACAAATTTTATACTCTATAAATATACAAGGTGTTCCAATAAAAAGAACATAAGTTTGGTTTCCGCCTCAAAAATAGTAAATATGTAACAAAAATTATCAACACCACTGTATTCTTCGGGAAAAATCTATAAGAATTTTATTTTACCTCTTCGATAAGTTGAAGGATAACGGGGATAAGAGGGGGTCCTAAAATGTAACATTTTCAAAAATGCCCTGTATCTCAAAAACTAAAAGGGCTATGAAAATGTTGTTAGTTTTACAAAAAAAGTAGCACACAGTTGCGAAAACCGCAACATTCTATCTATAAAAATAACCGAAATACCCCGCAAAAGTATCCAAAATGGGACACCCCGTACATACATAAAGAAATAGATATTATATGAATTATATATCTTCTCCGTCAGTCAAAAAGCCAGATTTTGATGAGTAAACTGTCAAATGTCTTATATATTAATATTAATAATAAATAAAGATTATACTGTACATCATTTTTTTAATCAAAATGATAGATCGATAGATACGATTTTTGACCACAACTTTTTTCAAAAAAATAGTACTCCTCAATTTCATCTAAAACGAAAACTGGATTGCAATAGGATAAGGTAATAGTAAAGAAGGAACACGTGACTGGCCGAATTCCATAACTGATGTTAAGCAGAGCAGAGCGAGGCGAAGATTTGGATGAGTGATGGGTGATGAGTCGGGTGCGCGATCAAATCTCACACGGTAACGGTAATCATCCAGTACATCTTTTCTGGACGAGTATGACATGAGATATGTCAGTGGTTCAGAATCCACGTTAAGTTGCTGACAGACGGACGGTGAAGTCCCTTCCCCAATTTGGTACCGAACCCTTAAAAGAACAATAACATAACGATCACGTCATAGGTTGAAAGGTGGAGGGGGTAGAAAAATACTGTAAAAGTGGGTGACCAGAAGGTTTTTCTTCATATGTTGGTATTTCAGAAAATATTGAAGCTTTTCCATACTTGATGAACGCACATTTTCACATCTCTTAAGTTTTATTATAATAGGGGCTGTAAGACGTTAGTTACATGTTCATTCCACATAACCGGAAATTGCATAGAGGTGGTAGGTATATATTTAACCTTCTTCATATGTGTGAGTGTGTTTTTTTGTTGTTGTCGCCTAGTCCCAGCGCAATGCTCCAAGCGTACCTATTCCAGCTCCGCTGAAAATATATAACATCGAAGATTTTCGTGGCTTTGTGGTGAGACCTCTATAGCACATTTGGAAATTTTGTTGTCATGTTATGCGATGCGTGTTATAACACGTTAGAGCTATGTTGTAGCAATCTTTGTGTGGAAATTGAGGGCATTTTAAATAACCCTGAAGCGTAGTCATCGAATTCTGGACGTTGGTCGCTGCCAGTATGCCCGTTTCGGTTTCCATAGTCCATTATCGCGACCATCTCTCACATTGTCTTGGTTAAACTGTGATAGGATGTTTGGCATTTTCAAACGCGCGTTCAACCAACTGTGATTTAATTAAAGGCCTCATCATTCTGAATAACCAAATTACGCTTTGAGTAACAGATGGAAAATCAGTCAGAGACATCATATTTATAACAGACAAATCAGTTTGTCGTCTAAACAACACACTTGATTATTGGTTGAATTATATGAGAAATTTTATTATTTATTAAACAAAAATTACACTAGCACTCCCACCATAAGAACGAGTCGCATATAAAAAGCAAAAAGTCTAAAATGATGTGCTAATTATGTGTAAGATTCTGTAAATGGATTTTGAAAATAATAATTAGCCAGAAACTTATTAACATAAACGATTTATAGATATGGGGTTTTGTGCTCCACGACTGAGAAAATCTCGATCAGAATCTTCGAGCACATAATTAGCACATAGTTCAGACATTTCCTTTTTTAGTTTGCGCCTTGTTCTTATAGTGGGGGTTACTAGTGTAACATCTTCTTTGTCGTTTTTTGCAATGAAAGTTGTTCAACACAAAAATCGCGATTCGAGCAAAAAATTACCACATAATTCTCCAATATATCCAAACTTGATTTTCTTTCTTCTTCTTTGGTTTTCGAATGTTCAACTCCTCCTCAACCTTTCCCACTCTCTCCTATTCCCCTTCTCATTACTCCACTTTAAAATGCCCGAAATAATTGATATTATTCTAACACCAACTTCAAAAGTTCCAGCACCAATATAATTAATATAATTTGGTTTTTTCATCGCATCAACTAATAAGGTCTAATTCTCAGAATTTTTCAAAATATTAAACATAATAGCTGATGGAAAGATACTAAGAATCACATGAATTCTGTTTTATTCCAATAATAGGTAGATACCAAAGTACAAAATCATCCATTATGTAAAGTGGTTGTTGATTATTATTCTTTTAAATCTGTGTAGGAACCAATATAATGAATATTATTTTGCAAGTTGTGGTCAAAATTAAGTTGGAACACATTTTAACCTATCACATTTTTTTTGTTTTCAAGCCGATTTTCATAAAATTTTGACACGGTTCGAATTCGTCAATTCTTGAACGGCTGCTGTTATTTCGTATAAGGATTACACTACAGAGACGGATCTAGGGATTAATTTATATTGCAGTGCTATTTTTGCCGTTGAAATAAGAAGCGGCTGTCATTAGGTCAGTGGCGGCGAAGGTTGCAAGAGGTCATCAATAGTGAAGGGAGTCATATTCTCAATGAATTTTTGTAAAATAAGTTTATTTTTATTAATAAATAATGTTTGAAAATGTTTTACTTTCTTTTTTATATTTATGATTATTATCATTTCACAAAGTTTAAGACCATTTCAAAAACATGACATTGACAGGGTATTCCATGGTTAACTTAAATAAAATAATACTGACATTATGACGCCCTGCAGTTGACATTTCGTTATACAGCCTTCTACCAAAAACGGAAGAAAAGGAATATTTCTAATTTCGTTTGTATTAATTTATTCTTATTTGGTTTGCCAATGTTGATTGTTCAGATTGAACTCAAAACATGTTTACTAATAACAGCTGCTTTTTTATTGCAACGACAAACATAACACTGCAATATAAATTAAGGTCTGGATCCGGCCCTGTAGTGTCATCCTTATACGAAATAACAGCAGCCGTTTAAGAATTGACTAGTTCGTACTGTGTCCAAATTTTATTGAAATCGGCTTGAAAACAAAAGAGATATAGTAGTTTAAAATGTGTTCCAACTTAATTTTGCCCACAGTGTACATCAATAAATTGTGTTGGCTGAAGTTTTTCTTCAAAGTATAATATGTACTTTTCCAGTGAACAGTGATTGTGAACAGTTCTCTGTAAGCATCATTTCTGATTTGTATCTGTTGGTGCAATTCATGTTCAGTATGCGGCTTAATTTCCAAACAATATAGACATATATATATTCTTGTTGCAGCTACAGCATCTACAAGTGCATTGTAATATGCATCGCTTAACATCGCTGACATTCAGATTTCAAAATGCATTGGTATTAGCCCACAAAGACGATGGAAAGCACCTTGGATGCATGTTCCAACCAAGTGAAATATGGATTTCCATATACATATACATCATAGGCAATAGTTAAACACATATAGCATTTCTTGTGGTATTATGTAATGAGCTATATAATGAATTATAAAATCAGTACACATATTCATTGAAATATTATGGAAGTAACTAAGACGAAAATATTTCGTAATATTCATGTGATTAAGATAGATATAAATAAACCTCTAATAGGATGTTTGGTACAAGATTAAATCACTCGAAAAGTTAATACCGAAACGGGAGGCTACTGGTAACATTAAGTTCAGTTGAGGAGCTAGAAGAGGTTATTTAAAAATCCATCACCGCTTCAAACATACTTGCCAAGTACTTATGCCGCCATTGCTTGGCATTTAAATTTGAAACGAAAGGTTTCAATATATACATATATATTTTTTGGTGTAATCTAAAAAGGTAGAAATGTCAATAAATGACTTAGCAATTTGCCAGCCAACTAATTTATTATGCATTCAAAGAGTTCTGGAACAATTTCTCAAACTTAAATGTTTTTGTTTATTCTATTTTCATATTCCACACAAATTGAGAATATGATGCCGCCATGTTATTTGCGAACATTCTAATGAATGTAAAAATAGTTTTACAAAACATTTCAAGTTTGCAAGGAAATAATATATATTGGGTGGTCATATTGTAACGGGTATACTTTAAATTCTTATAAAAATTCAGTAAACTGAATCTATGCTTCAATAGTTAGATTGTATTGTATCTGTGGAAAATAAAAGAGTTGTCATCTCAACTGCTGATAAAAGTGTCAAATATGATCTTCGCTTTTTCAAGAATTGTTCTCAAAATAAAACTCATGTAACGTACTGTGAAACGAGATAAACATGAACTGATTTCATTTGATTATACTTTAATTGTATGAAATATCAACACACAATCCTCAAAATTTTTGGCAGATGCAGAACAAGCACGAAGGAATTGAAGAAATAATTTTTAGGCAATCAAGATCGGGCTATGAGCAGATATTTTTGTGAATTTATGGCCTCCAAAATTGCCTGATCTTCTTCTCAATCCAGCAGATCACTTGAAAAATGGTTACTTGAACATTTTATTATTTAGAATACGACCATTAATACTGACCAAATTCAATTATTCTTCCATTAAAAAGCAAATTGTTGCCAGAAATACACGACATACCGAATATTTGTGTTAAGCTGCTCAATTCATTTTGATATATTTATCATTCATAGTTACAGTTTAAAAAATAATTCATTAGTTGATCATTAATTGATAAACCAACCGAAAATCATTGTCATGCAATTATAATTGCTCAAATGACAATTAATTAGATATCTTTTGCCAGAGGAGCAATGCCCTTTATGCTCTAACATTTTAGTCTTATTTCTGTTTAAACTGATCGCCGTTCAAATATATCCCAATACTTGTGGGACACCCTGTAAAATATCTACTGTCGGTATTTGTATTTTTTGGAAAACTACTCAAATCTCTTGATTTATTTACTTCATTTACTCAACCATGCAGGTGATACAGTATTTAATTTTTTTTTGTTCCATTATAAATGCGTCACATAGTTTCATCAAATTTGAGAAATGTTCTCACTAGATATACACATATACGGATCTTCTAAATAACCTGTCACGATCTCTGTTACCTGCAATAGTCTCTACTTCGACTTACCACAATAACTGAAATATTCCTCAATACTGCCAACAAGGAAAGTTGATATATTTTTAGATCCGAAAAAAAAATCCTTCTATTCCATTCAACAGTTGGAAAATACTTACCAGCTACACCTGTTACTAATTCTATTATCGAGCTGTGCTTCAAGTTAGATAACATCGTTGATCATTAATCAGGGCGCCCATAGTACAAGCTTCCCACTTGGACAAACATATACCGTCATGCAATTTTCAGAGTCCGTTTAATGAACACATGTTTTGACGCAAAAACTAAAACTATAAAGATTCATAGTTTTTAAATTGATATACAACTTTATGGTGCAAATATTTGGTATTATACCCATTTGTTTCCGAAATGTGTATGAGAAATTTTCGACATTCTCAAAACCTCCCTTTTTAGTTCAAATGTTTCAAGAAATTGTAATTGTATAATAGAGATAAGAAAATTTAAGTTTCTGAAAAAGAATCGTGGTTACATACGTACATTTTGTACCTCCTTCTTTTGTAAAGTCGGTCCAAAAGATTAACATTCCGTTGAAGTCTTTTTGTAAACCTACCTAGGAAAGTATTGGAATCGTGTAAAATTGTCCTGTGTTCACACCGAATGTTTACGTTTCAGATAGTCCAAAAACATATTTTCAGCCATTAGTCTGTCTGTCTGTTTTACTGATGTTATCTCGGGAACGATTTTGTTGCTCCCTTTTTTGTTTTATAGGGTATCGATGCTGCTCGGCGCTGACAAAGTTTGAGTATCCT
This sequence comes from Crioceris asparagi, assembly GCA_958507055.1. NCBI lineage: Eukaryota > Metazoa > Arthropoda > Insecta > Coleoptera > Chrysomelidae > Crioceris > Crioceris asparagi. The sequence goes on along the minus strand of OY293833.1, from coordinate 14,181,163 downwards.
GCAGGGACTGGTTGTTATAGGCAATAGCTGAAAACCGTGTTTCGAACAAGACTGTGGCGCTAGAGCGGCTCCAACGATTTTGATGAAACTTGTCTAAAACAATCTGCTCAAACTGTGAAATTTTCTGGATAAACGTTTCGACCTGCGTCAAAATCAAATATGGCCATTATTGTTTGTCTTGACACGCTAGAAAAATGAATGGTCGAACGACCTTCTCAGAAGATTTTTATATTCGATGGAATTCGTTTGAGGAAAGTCGTGTAACTGGACATAACCACTTTTTCTTTTATGTAAAACGGATGAGGAGTTGAAACGAAATTCCGATCGGTTGTTCCAATATATTTTTCAGAAGAGTTAGATCTCCTGATTTGCTCATAATATTTATTTTGTCTTTGTTACTGAATAATCTCAATATTCACTGCATTAGAAAGATTGAAAATATATATTCTCTTAGCAGATACGTACTGCAATGTACTGAAATCAATACTAAATATTAACATTTGACGCAGCACAAGAGATTATCTTAGTTACATGTTAAACACGTTTAAGCAGAATGTATAGTTTGAAATTATAAACGATAAAATATAATGAAATAACTATGGTGAATAATTCTCACCATGTACCATGCAAGAGATGATCTATCATTAATAGATGGATCGGAAAATTAGTAAGCACAATACATTGTCTATAAATAAATTTTGTCTATATTATAGTTTTCTTAAATTTTCTGGGTCTACTATGAGAGACAACCGTTAAAAAATATCGAACGTTAATATTTTATGCTTTTAAACGTAAATTGCTGCTCAACATTTAACGCATCCGATAAAATATGATGATTTTTAGGCATCCGATAGATCTCCTCCGAGGTAACAAAGGGATACGCTTTTTGTATGGAAAGTGATAACAGGTTTGTCGATTCTTCTGTTGATTTTAAGGTTATGATGGGATAATCTGAGGCTACGATCTACGCTTTTCCTATTATATATTTGGGAAACTTGAAAATATAGATATTATTCCTTGAGAGTCATAGAAGTGTGAATTGATTCTGTTCTGTTTCATTAAATAAATAATCTGAGGTGATGATACAAAGTAATAAGTAGGTATATTTTGGAGATTGATGTGAGACTTGAACTTTGAATTTCAGAAGTCTGAAATAGTTTCTTTTAAGATTTGGTTGCTGCTGATTGATACAATAATTAATCAAAGGCGATAATAGAAGAGAATGGGTATACTTATTATTTCTTAATCTTGAGCATAGACAGATACTTACATGCTAATCAGAGAGATGCAAAACAGTTATTAAAAACTTTGTGATAAATAGGTAATTTTGATAATTTTTCAACCATTTATCAAGTTCCTAACAAAGGTTTCATATATAAAGATTAAAATTATATGCATCTAACACCATAATATATATTCATAAAATTGCATATTTGGCCATACATGGACATGAGCTATTTTGAGATACCTTGATGCATATCAGAATATTATTATAAGTATTTTAGAAGTGCTATAAAACAGAAAACGTGCTGGTGCAAATAAAGCCATTTTTTGTTCATGGTGAAACACTTTGTAGGTAAGTGTTTGTTTGCTTTTTTTTTGGTTGAATGTATTTTGTACCTGAGCCTTGAGGATCTGTAGGGTTGTAAAGTCCCAATCCCGTATCGAGAGCTGGTCCAGCCTGTACGGCGTCCTTGTCCGATGAGGATACCATTACCACTTTGGGTCTCTCGTCCTGATTTAAACTTCTGCTGATGTTGCGTTTTCCGCTGTCTGCAATGAGAACCACCGATGAACACACAACCCGTGGCCAAACTCTTGTTATAAATTATAGGTAAATTATAATCTCGCGCGAATAATGGTCGATTCAAGTTGAATTCAATTATGGTGTACTTGTGGACGGTGGATTTTAGTGATAATTGGGACATTCACGTACCTAATGCAACGCTATATATGTATGGTTATTTGTTTCTGTGCGCAGAATGCGATCGATAGTGCTGAATAGGCTGCATTATATTTAACACATTTTTTTCATATTCTTACCATTCTTTTTGCTTTATACATTATAGATACATCGGGGTCCATCTTTTGAAAGATTATTATCTAAGAGTTCTTTGAAGCTCTAATTAAAATCAGTTATTGAGGAACATCACCTGTAAATATTACGAAATTATGCTATCCACGGATATAGAAACTAGCAAAAAATATTTGAAAACCCGATTCTAATGCCGGATGGAGCATGGACCATGAATAAACTGACAAAAAATTATTGTTGAATGAATGTATAAATATTTTCCACAGGGGATACTCGTGGAGATTATTGAAAAGTGCTAGGTGTTGCATAAAAATTACTTATAAATAAGATGTAAATGAATTAATTTGTCAAATTGTAGGCATCTACGTTGTGTTGATCTTCTAAGAGGGAATAGTAGCCTAACTATGTAATCAAGAGATCAATTTCAGGTTAATTATTAAAATGTTTAATATTGCATATTTAGCGAGTAGTAATCTGATGCTGATGGCGATACCGTGACTTTAATCTGCAATGAAGGGGTAGATGGTCGAGAGGCAGTTGTTCTTATTGCTGCAGAGGTTGAAAATTGGGTCAAGATCACGTAGGTATATGGATATAGAGATTATAACAGTACCTTTTGAGCTTATATATCGATTGAAACTTATAGATAACTTCTGCAAATGGAATTATTTGATTACTCAAGAATCAATAGTTTAGAAATAGTAGCAAGAAGTTTGACCGATACAAATTTGTAATCTTATCATCGCATTCTGAAACATAGTACATAGTTAGATATATAATTTTCATTCTAAGACTGAACATTTTTTTGTTCTGGCTAACATTCGCTTCAAATAAGGGAACCCTGATAATACAAACGACCTAAATGAGAACAATTGGTGTGTTGAACTGAAGTTGAAAGTTATTTCAAAACAAAAATGAGAACTTTTTGAAACTATCTGTATGCAAATTGAAACGGTTTTTTGGTCTTTGTAGGAGCATTATATTAAAATATTGTTTCTATTTCAAGGCAATATAATATATACATATTTCAGACAATTTTTATGGAAAATTGAGATGACATATTAGGTTGATGTAACTTGTGATGAAATGATGTTGGGCTATTGCCCATGGAGAATAAACTCATCTTTTTAAACGAATTCGGCCAAATCGGACGATAAATTTTGAACCCAGAACACGACATGAATAAATCAAAATACCCACGGCGCATTCTGGATGTTTCTATTCGATCACTGTCCGAAATCAAATACCCAGAATGCGTTATACATTTCCTCAATTGACGATTTAAACAGTACTACAGTGCAGGCAATGTAGTGAGATGGTAGCAGTTCAACCGTACCAAAAAGAAATGAAAATATTAGTATGGTAATGAAAAATCAACGCCGGGATGAAAAATTAGTAAGGAAAGAATAACCTTCATGCCATGTGCTAATGCATTTGGGTTACATAAGTTAGGATTGCTGATTGTTGGAGAATCAGCAAAACCACGAGCTTTCGGGAATTCATTTATTCCTGTATCTTACAAATGGCAAAAAAAGGTTGGATAATACATTATTTATTTCCAAGTTTCCATAGGGAATTTGTACCAGCAGTACAGAAAAAAATTAAAAGAATATAATTCACCTCAAAAAGCTCTGTTATTATTAGACAATGCCCCAGAGCATCCTGTGGATGTTGAAAGTGATGACAAACCAATGTATGTTATGTACCTACCACCAAACTGTACATCCTTAATACAACTCATGCATCAGCATGTCATCCAAACAGTAGAACTGTTTTACAGAAAGAGCCTGCTTAAAAAATTTTGGTATCTGAGTCTGACATTCTAACAACTTTAAAGAGCATTAATCTTAAAAACGTAGTTTTTTAGTAACAAGAAGCATGGTACCAAGTGCATCAGGACCTAATAAAAAAGTCTTAGAAGCCTCTATTGTCCACCCTGATGGACGAAGAAGATGAAGAAATCATTCAGTTGGCAGAACTTCAAGATGAATTAAATGAGGTAAAAGCTCTTGATGAAAAATTACTAGACGCAGATATTTCAATGAATGATATAGAACCATCGATAACAGGGAGTGTGCCTGAGACTGATGTGTTACCAACACACCAAGATATTGTTGTTGAAGCAAATGGCGAGATAAATGATATAAATAACGATTCTTCTTCTAGCGATGATGATGTTCAAATTGTTGCGAAGGTTAAACACGTAAATTCCTTTAACAATTGCATCGAATTGGCATCAGAAAACAATTTACCAGACAATACAAATTGAGTTATTTTTGAACTGAAAAATGTTGCTGTAAAAAAAGATATTGAGTCAAAAAACAAAAATGTATTAGATACTGATTTTTTTAAGGTACTTCCAAAAAAAGTTACATTTATTTGTTGGGGTTTTTAATTTTTTTATTATGTAGTAGGATAATATGTATCCAAACTGTTTTATGTCTTTCTGTTAAAAGTTTTTTATTGTTATTTCCTATGAAGATTTATTACTTTTGTGTTAAATCATAGACGTTTTATAAATTATCCTGGGCCTTACTTGTATCAAATTAATATTGAGTAATCTGGATATATCACTTATATGGACAACCCCTTATCATGAATTGGCCGAATTATAAAGATCTGTACTCTCAAGAACGAATACTCTGAAGAAATTGATTATTTTAGAAAAAAAATCTATGTATTTTTAGTTTTCACTATACACATATTGCAAGACGTTGTCACGACCAACATCACCCGGCCGTGTCGATGACACAGCCAACCCCTTTTTTTTTCAATGAAAAATTAAGAAGAAATATTATTCGACTGATGTAACTTGTGATGAAATGTTGTGCTGTTGCCCATGAAGGATAAAGTCATCTTTGCAAGAGTATGAGCTCACGTGGAAAGAGAGATAATTGTATACAAAAAGTATGGTTTCATTTTGTGTGTTGGTGAATATTACCGCAGAGAATAAGAATAGCAGTACGAGGGGTATAGTATGCCTTAACCCCAACTTTGGCCATTACAGAAGCGCGTTATTGTAATGCCCTCTAGTAGCTTCTTTCTCCGCTAGGGTATTTATCACTGCAACCATACTCTCTCAGCTGCCATACAGTGTGGGAGAATATGTTGGCGCGCTACTCCTACCACTATAATACCGTTCAAGTGCTAACTTTCAAAGTTCGCCAACTCATGGAACACAGAATATAATTACCTCGTTTGAATAATTTGGATTTACAATATATTTATTTAGCGCCATGCCATTTTGCTTCAAGCGGAATTCGCATTGTCTCTATCTAACTCATATCTGCGCCCAGAACCCCATTTGTGAGAATTATGTTGAAGTTTGGTCGTTATAAAGTTGCATCCGAATATTATCCCTACACAGTTCCAATAATTATTACAAAACAGTTAATATATATATATTTACCTCGTTATTAAAACCTTGTCCAATTACTGGGTTTCAATTCAACAACATATTTTTTCTTTTGAGCTAGAGACAACACAATTTTTTCATTATATAAATAAACAGCATAGAACAAAAGTTATAGAACAACATTTAAGATCAGATATGTGTTTGATCTTTTCAAAAATGTTTGCCTACGGTTAATGTATTTCGCCCACGTGAAACAAACATAATATATAGAACTAACATTAATCCTTTTATTATAATTTCACGTAGCAATAGACACATCTATATTTGTCGAAAATTATAAGCAATGTTATATTTGAAGTAACGTAACATTAACCGTTAATAATCGTTAAAATGATGCATCATACATTCATGTAGCTAAATAGAGACAATTTCTAACTGTGATGGTAAAAATGCTTTGGATTTATTACACTTACAGGAATTCACTAGTTCGGATAGAACAAATGTTTGATCAATAGATTATACCATTAGAATTAATAATCTAAATATAGAATGGATGGAAAATGGAAATTAGGTAGGTATTTTGTAACATTGAATCAGATACATGGGGGCAGCTGCTATAAATTTATAATATAAAATAACTCCTAATTTTGAATAATTTTATTGTAGTGGTCTCTTGTAATAATAATTTTCCACCCACACTATTAGATCTGTGTCACAATATGATAATTTATTTATTTTATTTGTTCAAAAACTTCTAATATACTCCATTGTAGGGATTTCCTTTGACAAATGTATCAAAATCAAACTTATCGCTAATAACTGGATTTGATAATAATAATGGTAAATATTTGCGTAACAATATTTCAAGTGATATTACTTTTGCCCCTTCACAGTACCAGAACAAATCAATGTAACTACAATACTCTGTTTCACAATGAGAATGCAGTGTGGCCTGGTATAAGCAATGTATTTTGAATGGGAAAACGGCCGCTCTTTAAATTTACCTGTAATATTTTCTTCTGTAATTTGAGATTCATTGTTTTTTATTATTAACTATTGAACATAAAAATGTTGAGATAAAATGTCTAACCTAGCGGCGTAACTTGCCCGAGAAGCACTAAAGTTTCTTGGAATTTGAAATGTACGTAACGTTTCAGCGCTTCAAAATGTAGTCACAGAATGGTTCCTTATCTAATGATGGTTCTTACAGTTCCTCCACGCTGTAAGAATTTTGCAATTCTGGACATAGACTTTTGGATTTGATTATTCAGTTGGTTCTATTAATCTAATTTTGAATTGAGATGTCTGAAATCGGGTTGATTTGCATAAACATTAAAAATACTTAATCTCAACACTCCATACAGCAATGAAACATCAAGGAACAGGGTGAAATCGTCATTATATTCTAGGTCATTGAATAACCAGTATGTCAAGCAAATATGAAAATGTCATTGAACGAACTTTTGGGTAACATCAGGTACTGTAATCGTAGTAGGTAGGTACTTTGGTGATGCTTTACTAGCTTGTATGATTTAAAGATTGTTTTTTGCTGTATTTAGGCATCATCCTTGATGTTGTGTGGCATTTTCTTTTAAAGAGATATTAAGATTACTGCTAATGTTTTGCGACATATCATAATACAGTCTAAGCTTTTTGACATTTCATATCGAGGGCAATCGACTAAAATAAGAAGCTTATTCTTTTTCATGCTTCATAGCGTTTGCTTCCTATCCATGTTATAAATCAGTCAAAGTTACCATCAAAAAGTAGATTCCCGAAAAGGTCTAAAATTTAATGTGATTTTGCGATTATATTTACAGAGTCCATTTGAAATATATGAGGATACTTTAACCAGTTGACCTTCATGATATAAAAATAATAAATTGTTAATCTTCTTCAACCTACGTTGAAAAGCAATAAATATGTTTTACAAAAAAATTGGACCGACGTTATTTGATACCGCACTGAAAAATACAAAATAATATTAATTCTATTGATGCTGGTAATTTTGTTGTTGTAGTTTGTTGTTGAAGGCACCAACTCCAAAAGTACCAGCACCAATAGAATTAAAACTATTTTTCAGTGCACCATCTAATAAAGTCGGTCCAATTTTTTGTTTAAATATTTATTTCACACTTTTGTGTGTAACATTAGTCCGGTTATTATTCAATAATCTAAATACATCGTCGTGGAAATACGCATATCTTAGATTTTACCACTGCTGTAATTCAAAAACCCTAACTCTATGGATCTGGTCTTTGATTTGATTGCATTAGGTTTTCAATTTTCGAAAGAAATTGCTTCATCCAAAGAGAAAATACACATTCCTATTTGAGATTTTAGCATCGCTGTAACTCGAAACCCGTAACTATTTTCAAATAAATCTTCAAATTAAACGTTTCCAAATATTGTCCTAGCATTAATTCTGCCGTCTCAGATATTCGATTTTCAAGAGAAATTGACCCCTCCACCCCCTTCGGAAGCATTTTTTGGAGGGAGCACGATTTCGGATTTGAGTTTTTAAGAATATGAGACCAATTCTCAAGTCTCCTCTTTCAAATTAATCAAAAATCATCAAAATCGGGGTACGTTTACTATATAGAGCGCGCGCACAAAACAAAAAAAATTGCAGACACTCGAATTGTATACCTCCCTTGGGTTCGTCGGTCAATAAAAATATCAAAGTTCTGCTCAATGATGTTTCCAGCCACAAATGATTCAGCAGATTTTTGGAAAGAAGGTGAAAAGACGCGAAATTAAATAATTCATTAGTCATTATTGAGAAGTAATTCACACGTTCATAAAGAAACAATCCGTTTTTCAAAAATTTCAAGCTCTATAAATATTAATTTTTATGAAAGTAAGTTTACGTTCTACTATGTTCCTTTTGATAGATGCATTACGATCTTCCAAAAATTGCGAATAGATACAGGGTGTTCCACTTAAATAAGATTGTTTCTCATATTAGAAAATTGAGAATTTCAACAAAATCCAACATCCTGTTTAATTTTTGATCTTGAAATATGAATAAGATTGTTTTTTCAACCTTCATGTGGACAACCAAAGCTATTGTAGATGAAGGTCAAAATTAATAACTATGCTAAGTACATTTTTTTGAAAAACAGAAAAAGGTATGTCTAGACTTCTTAATCCGGAAAATCTGGGGTATCCCGTCTAAAAAATAATAACTTTAGGTATTAGGTAAATTTCATATAGAATTATACATATTGCAATCGCACATTCGAATTTGGAAATAAATATTTTTTACAAAAAATTGGACCGACGTTATTAGTTGGTGCCCTGAAAAATACAAAATAATATTAACTTTATTGGTGCTGTTACTTTTGAAGTTGTGCACTTGCTGTTAGATTGATAACTTTTGGCACCAACTTCACAAGTACCAGCACCAATAGAATTAATATTATTTTGTATTTTTCAGTGCACCAACTTATAACGTCGGTACAATTTTTTGTAGAATATATTTATTTCATACTTGTGAGTGTAAAATCGTTGAACGTTCACTAATACCAATGAAGATAGTACTTATCTTATTATCCACGTATATTCTTTACTTGTAGTTGTTATTATTGATATCTCAAAACATCGCTGCGAAAATACGCATAAGTATTTTATATGTTACCATTTAAACGACCGTTGTAATTCGAAAACCGTAACTCTAAGGAAAAAATGTTCATTATAAATGTTGCTAAAAATAATTATGTCTTTCATGAAGTCCCACAGATTTTTTATTTTCGAAAGAAATCGTCCTCTCCTCATAGCAAAAATACATATATTTGAGAATTTAACATGCCTCTATCTGGTGCTTCTGAACAGCAAGAAGTGAAGTAAGTCATTGTATTTTCTCACAAGTAGAAGGTCAGGTGGCAGGCATATTAATTTTCATAAAACTTCGTGTACTTCATTAATTCCAGATACTTATCTGTGATTCACATATATATCAAAATAAAATTTCACAGCAAGCCTTTATAAATACAATATCTTATATCTATTTTTTTGGGACTCGTGACGCGTATAAAATTGATTTAGAATGTTGTCTAGGAGGAAAAATCGACCTAATTTCCATAGTACACCGCAGCTTTTCCTGGCTGTATAAATGTTGTTGAAACAAATTATTCAAGCTAGCTGTGGAGTAGCTTCGATCGCTATTGCTGAAAGCAATACAGTCAGTCAAGGGGAGGAGTTCATAGAAAATAAATAAGCTGCAAATGTTCCCAAAATCAGATACACACCGAGAAACTCTATCAGGATTTGTAAAAAAAACAAATACGGAGGCTTTGTATCGGTTTTGGGTAAACAGTCAGTTATTCACAGCGGGTATCCAATTAAATAAATTAGGTTATATCAGATTAGTTCATACGATGATTCATATTTATTTAGTGGCTTGTAATTGCATTTTCTTGAGAAAATTAGTGATATAACATGTAACAAGAATTGATTGAGTTGATTAGTTTATATGATTAGAGGTAAAATACCTAAATGAATAATTATTATGGATCAGATACATGAATAATTTCTAACTAGCCACAGAACTGTTACATCTACCTACACCTATCTAATTATATTCAATAGTTTTAATTCATGCTTTAAGTAGTTTTCATAATGATCAACCGACCGGTGTAAAATGAACTGTCTTGAAAGACAATAAACCAACAGAAGTACTTAGATGCTGCCATTTATAACATTATCATATTATAATGTATTTACTATCGGTTAACAAAGGCCAATCAGTCATTGTGGCATGGTTTATTCTTATGTCAGATCACAGATATTTTCCGAAATGGACAATAAGTTTGTTCAGAACTTGAGAAGAATAAGTTATGATTTCAATGTGGCTACATTTGATTTCAATATCATTACCTTATGCCCATAACTATTTCACCACACACATACAGAGACTTGCCATCAGAAAATGTTTGCCAGAACAGTTACCATAATATTCAAATGAATCGAGAAGCTAAATCCAAAATCGTATAAATGGAAGACCTTCGCGACTGTTTCTGAATTCAAATGAGCCCAAAAGTCATGAAAAACAAATGGAGCTAAGGAATACGTGTGTTTAAAACATATCTTATATAGAATATATATGTATATATATTATATACAGGGTGACCTAGGGGTGCGGTAAAGATCCATAACTTTTTATCTATCCAAGCTATCGATTTTTTGTTTAAAAATAATAAGTACGAGAATAAGGCACATTCTTAAGATCCTTTTATTCATATACAGGGTGTCCTAAAGGGAGATAATTCCGTGTTTTTCAACATCTCATTTTCGGTACATTTTTATATCTGTCACCTTAATAGAGTATTTTTTGTGATATTATTGAGATAAAATTACTAATGGCACTAACTCAACTTTTTCAAATGTAACACCCTGTATTTTATGAAATGTACTTGAGCCCAAGATGGCCCTATTCCGAAAATCGCCCACTTTTAAAATTTATAACTTTTGTAAGTTCGAATGAGTTTAAATTTCGCGCTCATGTTCGGTTAGTATCTTAGACAAAAGTGCAACTTCATAACAAAGGAAGGGAGCTGCCATCTTTTCAGTGGTTGACAGTTTGTTAGTGACGTTGCAAATGGCTCACGACTTATAACTTCATGCTTACAAACTTTCTAGTATTTCTGCAAAAAACAAACGGCTTCCATTTTTCTTTTAATACAAAGCTAGATACATTCATGGGCATTCCTGGGAAGGTAGGTGTTGTTTTGAAATTCTCTGTTAATTTTAATTGAAAAGAAGTAGTTCTTGTTACCTGGTAAAGTTCCTATGAAGGCCCATCACACAGGTTTCCCAAGATGGCTCGACAATGGTTGTTTTTTGTGGTATCACGAAGAACGTCTCAAGAAGGTTCTTTATTGATTTTATTTTGAAATTTTTGTTTTGTTGGTAGATTAAGTTTTGCTAAGCCTAAGATGGACCACCGTGTAATTAATGACCAAAAAACTATTTTAACTGAATGATTACCTTTGAATCTCATATGTTAGGTAAAGTTTCACGTTTATAAATATTATTTATTTTGTTGGCGTTTCTAAAATACGTGATTAATGTTGGGCCATGATAAGTACCTATGTTCCTAAAGAGGCCCAATTTAGAGATTTTTATAGACAATTGTTTTCTTAATGAAATTTTATCTAATATGTTGATTTGTATGTTGATTTTATTTATAAATAAATGAGTAATATTGTGATAAAGTTTCTGTTCATTTTTTTATATTTATTCCAATATTGCAAAAATGGGCCTTATAAGGCCAATATAGTGATCCATATTTACTAACTCTTCACGATTGACATATTATTCATTATGAGAGAGAGAGATTATGGGATTATGTAGAATTTTAGGAAGGTGGCCTACTCGATTTATTTTTTACGAACAAACTAGTGATGCGCAAAGCAAGACCAAGACCAAGACCGATATGGTCTTGGTATTGGTCTTGGTCTTGCACCCTTGATATTGGTCTTGGTCTTGCATCATATCCTTAGTCTTGGTCTTGGGTCTTGGTCTTGCATATACGGTCTTGGTATTGGTCTTGGTCTTGCTGCAAGACTTGCAAGACTTCGCAAAACTCTTGCAAAAATTTTCATCTTCTTATAAGTGTGAAATTTTTTTGCGATTCTAAGCCGTAATTAATTAATTCAAATGAAGAAGAACCCTGCAATATGTATGGGAAGTATGTAATTCATAATCTATAAGATTGCCTGTACCTAACTATATTATCATTCGAAATGGATAAATATCGACCTTATAAAAAAATTGTCATTGTCCAGAACAAACAGGCCTGGTATTGTAATGGTACCAAACCAATTTAGAATAAGTAATGAGAATAAAACTAGGTGCGTAGAATTAAGTTAGGGCAAATGAGATGCTTAATTAATTAATAAAGTTTATAAATTAATAATCACCATTCACATATGAGAATCGTATCTTACTAGCGCGACTTAGTCTGTGCTTTCTTGGTATCATCCGTCGCAACTGAGCACTCATTTTACTACATGCATACATACTTCTATTTCATAACTCATTTTCTCGTTCATTCTACAATGGTTTTGTACCATTTTCTTTGATAAAATAGAAATAATCTCTGTGTGGATATTGAGTGAAAGCGATTAAAAGTATTTCTGGTTTATAAAACTACGCGCATTTATAAAACTAGGTATCTATTTCAAAAATCAGTCTTGCTAATATGTCAGCTGAGTTAGTTAATAAGCATGATCGAAAAAATAGTTTCAAAATAAGGGCAACCTAAAATTTCAAAAATCTCCAAATGTGGCTACTGGATAAATGTCATCAAAAAGATAACGTTTGCTTAAGACATTCTGCGCGATAGAAAAAATAATAAAAATAAAAAACCGTGTAGTTTACCTTTCCCTGGCTACGATCTGTCGGGATTCTGTGAAAACAGCTCGTTAAGGGAAATCCTAGAAGGGTTGAAATTACTGTATAGGGTATTTCAGAAGTTTTTGAAATCCGCAAATCCTAGAAGACTAAAATGAACTTTTAATTCAATATTTTTAGTATCTGTAAAATAAAAATCGATAACAAGGGAGTTCAAAGATTTAATCAATTGGGTTATTTACTAGCGTTTCTTATCTAATCATCGAGCAAAAAAATATGTTTCCTACCAATTTGTTGTTTGGTTACGGAACTGCAAGAGTCTTGCAAGTCTCGCAAGTCTTGCAGCAAGACCAAGACCAAGACCAGGTTAGTCTTGGTATTGGTCTTGCATCCCAGTATTGGTCTTGGTCTTGGGTCTTGGTCTTGCAAAGACGGTCTTGGTCTCGGTCTTGGTCTTGCAAAATTGCAAGACCAAGACCAAGACTGCAAGACCAAGACCAGTCTCGCAGCATCACTAGAACAAACCAATTCTTATTTTGCAAAAAGAAAAAGCTTTCAAAAAATACATGTTTAAAAATGTACAAAAAATGGTAAATTGCCTTAAACAAAAAAAAAACAGAATTTAGCTGCTTATTTAACTTTGTGACACTCTGTATATGATAAAAATATTTTAAAAATGTCTCTTAATGTCGGACTTATCGTATGGAGCTTAAAGCATCCTTCGGTCACCCTATATGTATATATAAATGCATCTTCACGTCACTCGGGGAAAGAAATAAACCATTCCTGAATGTCAGCTATTTCATTTTTGAATGGAAAAATAATTTGATTCTAAAACATTGAAATCTTCTATATCATAGGAAGTTATAACAATATTACTTTCGTAGTTAAGTTATAATAGTCAAAGATAGCGCTTAAGCGTTCTATGATGATAGTATTATTTTTTAAGTTGTTCTTCATCTCATGATTTTTTTCATAGCATTGTTTTTTGTAATATTATATGATGAACGAAATCCTTTGAGAATATGGCCTGAATGATTTTGTTGCATAGCATTCATTTACTTAAGAAATAGAATGTAAGCTTCATACTACCTGACATTTTCCACCTTTGAGGTTAAGTATTATAACCTAGATATATGTGATTTCTCATTGTATATAATATTTACTGTTTGAGGTCTTATGCGGTGTTATTAAAAAGAGTGGAGCAAATATTGAACAAAGAAGACTCGCCCAAGTTCTGGGTTTGCCGGGTTAAATATTTACACAAGTGAGAGCTGACTTAAAGTCTGATATGTATTTTTTCCACGTTTGAGAGAAAAGCATTACTTAAGGGACACGTTTTTTGCACACTCCCGGAAGTAGAATACTTGAATATTAAAACTTCCATGCATAGGATGAAGGATCAAAATCATGTAGTCGATAATCAAAAACTATAAAAACATATCATGCAAAATACATGATCAACTGTTACTTACTTTCTTTATTTGAATTACTTTTCATTTCTGTAGCTCTTGGTGGTGTCGAAGGCATTGGTATTTCTGGAACAAAACAGGATTTATTTATAATACAAACACATTCATTTTTATTTCACACTAGAGTTCGCAAACAATATGGCGTCGTCTTTGCTCATGTCAATATTGATATTGCCTGGCATAACAATTGGAAACTCAACGATTCCAAAACACACAACACAATAGGTTTGGTAAGGATAACTGAATTACATCGGCACAATTAGTTTACCTACTTAATCTGTAGTGTTATTATGAAATTAATTTATATTAATGATGATATATTTTTGTTTTATAACAGAAAAATTTGGACATAAAATTTGATTGACCTATGTTTAAAATATTTGAAAATCAATTATTACAAAAGAGTGAAGCTTTGCGATTATCGTTTGACAGTATGTCTTTAAAACAAAAGAAAATACTTCTAGAACTACCATCACTCATATAGTTAGGAAAGAAGTAAGAACTATGAAGAATTCTTTTTAAAATCGAATCTCACATATGTGTAGCCCTCAGTTTTGTTTGGTCTAATTCACCAGTGGTCAAAACCAAGTCATTTGAAGTTTACAAACTTTGGTCATTTCTTTTCCGACGAGTGTTGAATATCGGCTGCATTTTTGTTCAGTAAATATTGTATAGGAGACAAGGATAGGCATATGAGAGTTTGTTTTTCGTTTGTTGGTAGATTTATGAGCTGTAACGAGAACAGTATTTTATCAAAATAAATTGCTTTTTTGTGAATTTACACACATATGCTTTAGATATATTATATAAGATTTTTCTTTTCAGCACGTCTCGACTGGGACGAAATAACATATTATCACGTGTCTAATCTAGACCAATCATGATGATTTTTGAGAAAAAATATCAGTACATAAAATATACATCGTTATCTTCTATGATGAGGACGATGTATAAGAATCATTAAAAAAATATACAGGGTGTGCCAATTAAAACTTCCCATTCCTATTATGTCGCAACGGGATAGGTTTTGTACCAATCGCCAAGTAACGTCAATTTTGTTATCGAAGGGGACACATAGTGGCGTAAGTTTCGGTGTCTTGGAACCTAGTACCTACCCTTACATTTTAAATGGTACCCTATGTTGAGTGACACCTTATTTTAAAGCTGTTTTGATTCTGATTAGAATGACACACGACTTTTTGTATTTTGAGTGTTATTTCAACCTTTTTTTATAATAATTTCTCGATATAATGTTGTTTATAATTTTTCGTTTCTCTCAATACAAAAAACTTCATACTTTATCAACACAACGGGTTTGCCTACTTTATTTAATCGAGACCAGTAAAGATCCCGTAAAATCATCACAACATTGAATGAATTTCAATTCGTGAAAATGGTTTATACAGTCGCTGAAAAGTGGAAATAATTAGTTTATTTTACAATAATAACGACTGTGCACGACAGGCCACTCGATTTTTTTAATGATATTCATCCTGATAAAAATACTTAGCATCGGTATGTCCGATAATAAATTTTCCGAAACTGGATCAGTTGCAAGCAGAAAACATCAACGTGAGAATATCGTACGTAATTAAGATAATCAGGTAGCTGTTCTAGGTCACATAGCAATGAAACCAAATTTGAGTCTCAGGAAAGTACTTCGGAATTTCTGTACCTAGTTGCCGCAAATTTTAAAAATAAAAACTCTCACCCATATAAAATATATTTGCTACATGAGCTTAATGTCGGCGATCCTGATGGCCGTGTATAGTTATGTGAGGCTATAGTGATCGTGTCTGAAGATATCAAATCAAATGGATGGCCAAGTCAACCGCCATAACTAATAGCAGCAGTGCGATGAAAATCCAAGAATATTTCATAAAAGTAATTCGCAGCATCTGGGGAAATGGAAAGTTTGGGCTGGCATACTGGGAAATCTGGATGCAGACATGTATCTGGATCAGCTGGAAACGTATACTTACCCAATGATTGTGGAAACATTGAAAAATGATAACGTCTTAACAGAAGACGATGTGTGGTTTTAGCAGGATGGTGCTCCACCAGATTATACCGCAGCTGCGCGTTATTTTATTAATCAAAATTTTCCAATTCATTGGATATGGTGCACAGGTTAAATCAGATAGCCTCCCAGATCGCCAGATTTAACGCCGTTAGACTTTTTTCTATGTGGACACTTGGAGTCAAAAACTCCACCAAACACACTTGAGGAACTTCGTCGGTAAATAGTTAGATGTCCACATATTACACTCGAAATGCTTCAAAATGTTCGTTCAGAAGTAGAGCAAAGATTTTATTATTGTTTGGAAGTAGAAGGCTCACACTTTGAACATTTAATTAAATAAAATTGTCGCATTTATTGATATTCTGTCTTAATTTTGAATTGGCCGTAGACCAACGAAAATACAAAAAGTCGTGTATCTTCGTAATCAGAAATAAAACAGCTTTAAAATGAGATGTCACTCGACATAGGGTGTCATTTAAAATGTAAGTGTACTTTTCGGCCCGGCCTAATGGGTAGGTTCCAGGACACTAAAACTTACTATGTGCCCACCTCGATAACAAAATGGACGTGCCTTGGCGATTTTTACAAAAAGTACCCCGTTGCGAGATAATAGGGGTGGGAAGTTTCAATTTAATCTAGATATATATAGATATATTGATTTTGTAATCATGACTGGTTTTATATTCATTAAAAAGATGTTCTTGATGGCAGTCATGTAATGAATAAAATTCTTTGAGTTAAGCCATGCTCTCGAGAATATCCATTCACTTCTTTAGGGCAAACTACAAATTGTTACAAACTAGCTACAAACATATAAAGATCATTCATAAATATTCATTTTTATCAACTAAATCTAGATACTTTCTAACTTATTATGTTACCATGACAAATATAAATAATAACATTTGTAGTTGATGGCTATGAAATATTTCCTGTTTTTAGCTAATTTATTCTAAATTCACGACTGTAAGTATTTTTATAATACTATTAATTTGTTGTTGAAATAATTTTGTAAAGATTTGTAGTTTGCCTTGAAGAAGAGAATAAACAATTTCGAAAGCTCGGCTTAAGTCGAAGAATTTTATTCATTACATGACTGCATTCCCAAGAACATCTTTTTATTGTATATAGATATATGTATATACATATATAGATTTTGTATTCTTGACAGGATTTATATTCAATAAAAAGATGATTCTTGATTATTGGGGCTTTATACATTTATATTTCCAGGAATTAATTACATTAAATGTTATAACTACAGTGGTAAATGAATTAAATACTTAATACTAAAAAGTACTTTTTGAGAATACAAGCGACTATCTTTATACATTAGATCTTATCCACTTTTTTAATTTAGCTTTTCCTAGTTTTTGTAATATTGGGTAACAGTATGCTTTTGTTCCTGGTTTTACTATGCGTTTGTATATACATATCCTTTAGACTATGGTAATGGTATGTCAGTGATTCAAACGAAAATAGCAATATTTTCCATGTATGACCTGCAGATATTACTGCTGTATCATCAGTATATGATATTATTGTTTCTTTTTCCATAGAGTTTAGTAAATCATTAACATATAACAGAAACACTAAAGGTCCTAATATAGTACCTTGTGGAACTTCTATATTAACTACTTTGTAATAACTCACAAATTTATCGACTTTCACTCTTTGTTGCCTATTACTTAAATAACTTTTCAACAGGTTATGTGCATTACCATAGCAATATAATTTATCTAATAACATTTTATGATTGACAGTTCCAAATGCTTTAGCTAAGTCTGAAAATGTCACAATTGTTGGCTTACTTTTATCCAGATTTCCACCTAATAATCTTATTATTAAATTGAAAGCATCTTTTTTGCCTATATTCCTAATAAAACCAAATTGATTTTTTGATATTATTTTATTTCGAGTTATGAATTGGTACAGTTTTTCATGTATATTTTTTTCTAATTTTTTTTTGCGATATTGGAAATTGAAGACATAGGCCTATAATTCTCAACATTGGTTTTATCGCCAGCTTTGAATACTGGCACTATCTAAGTTTTCTTTAACGAATCTGGCCAGACTGATAGCTCAAAACTCAAAGTGAATATATGAGCTAGAGGTTCAGCGATTCTGCTATAGCTCAATCTGACCTAGCATTGATGTTGTCCACTCCACCTGACTTGTCTTTTAAGTTATTTATTATTATTTTTATTTTTTGCAGTCATTTAATAAATAAAATCCTTTGAATAAAGTCGAGTTTTCGATAAGGGTTATTTCCTTCTTCAGGGTAAAAGTCGTGAATCACCCACTGTTTCTCCGAATTAAACTTGTACAAGCCGACATTGCATTATTTCTTATAAATTTTTAAATAAAAGAACTATATCCCTTGATTTTGTTATAACCAGTTTTCTGAAAAGCCTTTCCACTATCAAAGACTTATTTAATTCGAAAATCATGATTTCTGAAGCCCTATCAGTGACTGGAGAGCTATCTTAAGTTTTTGTAGAGAATGACAGATTGTTTTTTCATGAAAGTAATATAAACACATCAATGGACATCGTTAACAAGTGTGGGTAACATGTTCAACTGCACTGTTGGCAACATCGAGTTACGAGATCTTCAACGGTACATTATTATAGTCTGATGAGATAATTTAATATCAAAATTTTGGTCGCACCTTGGTGGGGTCCAAATATTACCCTACGTTTAATAATAAAGCATTTCTAACAGTTGGAGTGAATTTGTTAGACAAAGAGGAAGGAGGGCCATCTTCATGCTAGACAAAAATTCACTAAGAAACTTGTATTCTTCTATACTATTTTGAAACAGGTAATAGTAAAGTTTCGCCAGCACATTTAAACTTATTCTCGCAGTTGGAGGACGATTGGAAAAAGTCACACGTTACATTTACATGTGAATTCTGCCGCATGGCTTTTTGTATGTTTTCTCGACTGGAAATCGATCAAGATAAAAAATCTGCCAGGAATAAAGTTCTTGGGAATTTTCGCTTAATCTTTGTAGAATATTCGCAGATCTAGTGGAGCTGGTGACGACTCGGTGACAGATGCAAAATAAATGAGACAGCCTCACTACATTATCAAATGTTTGATATCAATGAAATATTTATTATTCAAGCTCTTTAAGTGAGCTTTGGTTATCTGGATGCATAATAGTATTTACTATTTTCTTTATGACGTCAAAATTAATTTTATTATTTTTGTAGTAATATCTTTACAGTATACCTACACGATGTTTGTTTATTCCAAAACTTCCCACCACGAATTTGCCGATATGTGAGCATTGCCTACCAGGGGACTGAACTGTTTGGATATTTTTATTAATTTTTCGGATGATAGTTTTGATGCAAGAGTAATAGAGTTTATGTTCTGAGACCACTCTGCACAATTGGTTGATGTGGATGTTTCAGGAGTTGACGAGATAAATACGGTAATGGTTGCAAGGGAATTTCGGCCCATGACGGCCGCAGGTTTGAATTCATTTCATAATATCCTTGATAAATTGTCTTGGGATTTTATAGGTGATAATAAAATTGATATTAATCAGCGATTTAGTATATTTAATACAAATATTGTTGATGCATTTTTAATTTTCTTTCCAGTTTGAGCTATTAAATCTAGAGCACGTGATGGTGCTGTAAGTTGGTTTACGCGTGACTTAAGTAATATGCGTGATAACTTGATATTTTTTAAGGATCTATACAATTATTACCAAACTGATAACTTGAAGACTGCTTATTTTCGTCTCAAGGGTATTTATAAATGTAAAATTAAGGAAGCCAAGAATAGAGCAAATGATGCTATTATAAAAGATTCAAAAAATATTTCTAAATCAATTTGGAATTTGATTAAATCAGAAAAGGATCCGAAAACAAAAGAGCCGTGTAATTTTTTTTGCCTGATGAACTTAATAACTTTTTTGTATCAATGGGTCTCAGAACATTGGAAAATCTAGGGGTGGGAGTCTTTGATCCACTGTCGGTTATTCCAACTGTAAATAGTTTTTTCTCTTTCTCTAATGTTTCTTATAATGACGTTAGATCTGCCATCATGTCCTTAGAAACAAGCAAAAGTACAGATTTCTATGGACTTTCTACATTTCTTATCAATCATTTCCTAACGCCCCTTACGAAACTTTAGAATTTGTGTATCGAACGTAATTCTTATCCTGATTCTTTAAAAATATCTAAAGTAATTCCACTGTTTAAAAAAGGTGATAGAGGTGATATACAAAATTAGAGGCCAATTTCTTTAGTACCTGTTTTTTTTTAATTTTTGAGAAACTCCTTTGTTCGCAATTACTTGATCATTTTGAAAGAAATAATTTATTTTGTACAGAACAATTCGGTTTTAGGAGGGGAAGTAGTACTTCTGACGCTGTCATGGATTTTATAAGTTACACTTTATGGTGCTATTCCCTTTCTTTCTTCTTAGATCTATCGAGGGCCTTCAACTGCGTGGCCCGCCTGATTCTTTTGGGGAAGTTGGGAGCTTACGGATCCTTGGGGGACAGTTGTGATTTGATAAGTTCTTATTTGTCTGATAGATATCAAGCTGTTTACGTAAATGACAAATGGTCAGATCGTAAGAAAGTAGAGCTCGGAGTCCCGCAACGGTCAGTACTGGGGCCTCTACTCTTTTTAGTTTTCATCAATGATCTTCCTTCTTATCTTAAGACCTTCAAGGTCACACTATTTGCAGACGATACTACTGTCTCTCTGACATCTGACAGTCTTCCATCACTTTTGGAGGATGGCAGGATGGTGCGGTCGAGTGCTCTCGATTGGTTTACCTCTAATAGGCTCGTAGTTAATGAACAAAAACTGTGAAACTGCTTTTTACGCAACGGCTCGTTAGTATTGAGAACCTGTTGGGGGATATAAGATTTTTGGGGGTTGTGCTTGACTCATCGTTACGTTGCGATGTCCACGTTAATCAGCTGGCAAAGAAACTATGTAAGGGTGTTTTCCTGCTAAGAAGTATGTCGCATCGCCTGTCGACGAATGTCCTGAGGGTGGCCTATTTTGCACTTATAGAATCACATCTTAAATATGGATATTAGCATGGGGTAACTGCTCCTCTCGCCAAAGAATTTTCGCATTGCAAAGGAAAGCCCTCAGGATAGTTTCTGGTGCAGATTATCGCGATGATTGTAAGCCACTATTCATTAATCAGAAAATTCTAACTTTCCCATCTTTATGTATTCTTGAAGTGTTAACATTTGTGCACAAAAATAAAAGCAACTTTAATATTAATGGGTCTGATCATGATTGTTATAATCAGGGAAGACATCTACTCAGAACTGAACGATGTCGCTTAACTAAAACACTAATGGGTGCTTCTTATGTAGGTATAAAGCTACTTAATAAGATACCTTTGGCTATTCAGGTCTTGCCCTTAGAGAAGTACAAGAAAAGTATTAAGATGCTGCAACAAAGTGCTTTTTATCGTATTGACCATTTTTTGTATTTTGATGTGGGAGCCGTTTTGTTCCGTTGTTAGACTGGATTTTAACTTTGTTTATGTGTAGCCTGTATAATAGTTTATGTTTTATTTTATTTTATGTTATTTTTATTTTATTTTAATTTCCATTGGTGCAATTTCTGATAAGTGCAAACAGATGTAAGTTGTAAGGCATGATATCAATAATTAAATAAATAAATTGAAAATGAAATCGTTGAAATACGTACAAATATCGAGACGTATGAAATTTTAACCAAAATTTTCTTGGCCTCTTCCAACCCTCTCTTAAAAATCCTACACGGTAAGAAGTATTGAATCTGAAAGGTACTTTCAATATTTTTTTTTGAGTTTGATTCTTTAAAATTGGGCAGTTCTTTTTTGAAAGAATATTTAATTACTCTTAGTAATATGAATATACACTAATTTCCAAACAAGAAACAAATTTCCGTTCATTGGCATCTCATCAATTAATTAAGTATGTTATATATGAATCAGAAAATGTGCCAGAGTCATAGAATTATGTCTATGGCCAGAGTAGATGCTAGCGAAAAGTCCACGATGCTGCTTGAGCCATATCTTTATGTTCCTTTTATTTGAAGGTAAGCAGAAATAAGGTGCAGTGAGAATGCCGCGGCAAAGAAAGTCATAAATATTCACAAAATAACCAGCTAATATGTGCTCATACCAACCCCAAGCCCCTTGAATAAACAAGTATAAGGCGTGATGAGCTTGGTATAATATTATTTGAACTCCTGGATAACTAATGATCATTTTGTGTGCATAAGAAAATGACTCTGTCGCTTCGAACACATGCAAATTGGTGTTTAACATTTTGTCACTTATGAAACTTCCACATAAACTCATCAATTACATATTCTGGACTTTCATATGGTGATTGAATTGTGTCACTCATCAAAAATACAAAAAGCATTTTATTGAATAATCTTCTAAAAATCATAGCGATAAAACAACAAAAAATCAGAAATAAGACAAAAGCTCATTATTTGATTTAGTATAGAAAATGTTCGACTGAATTTATTGAATGTTTTCTCCAGCTGCTGAAATATTGACTCAAATCAAAGTCCATCAGGTGTAGAAGCTTTGCATCAACAGTAAATTCCAAGAAATATGAAGGTTCCAGCTAATTCTAAATTCAACCTATAAAGTGAACACCCACTCCCTTTCTCCATTTTCCAGGTATTTCTGCCTTGTGCTGTTTCATTCCAGTGTATTCCTAGTTCTTCTTCCTCTCACCTAATTTGATCTTCCAATGTCATCTTTTTGTTCGATTTTTCTCACTGAATCTCTTCTTGTAGTATTTATTTTTCTTAAGAATCTCATTACGGTTGCTACTATGTTTTGGAATAGACAAGCATTGTACGCAGCTGGTTGTACAACCTTAATACTAGATCTCTAAATTAAAATTAGAACACTATAATGAATTTCCACTAACATAGTTTGAACATGACAATTTTTCGGCACACTAAAATATGAGTATTACCTTAATTCTAAGAGGATAAATGCCTACTTAGATAATTAAGATGGTTAACATAAATCTGAATGACTAAAATTGTAAACTAATTAGGTAACGACAATTAGATCCGAGGCTGGTCATACCAACAATCTGGTCATTGGGGAGATTACCAGAATGTTTCTAAGGGCTCAAGTAAATTCAATTTGAATCCTTTCTTTTCGGTATATGAGATTTTGAAATTGTCATTATATATATGATTATCATCATTGAGATATAGCACATAGTTTGAATTAGTTTTATAGTATATGTAAAAGTTGTCGCCTTCGACATACGTGTTTCAACGATCTCGTTTTAAATGTTCACATTTCGAGAAATCCGAGAGGGGATGTTTTGAAATTAACACCCTGTATAGCTCAATTTCATATTCCCTATATTAACAGTTAATTATAATATAATTGTTTCCAGCATTTCTAACAACGTGTGTTAGATAATGAGCACGAAATATGATAATCATATTCTTCTAGAAACATTTCAATTAACCGAACATTCTCTGTGTCTGTCCGTCTGTATGTGTGTGTGTGTGTGTGTGTAGTCTCATTGTTTAGTTTGAACCAGCCAAAAGACCTTTGTGCTAACGATAGGCGCATGGCTTGGTTTATATTCGACAACTCGAACTTTCTCAATCAATTATCAATACTCTCATTGTGAAAAGTTGAAGAGACATAAAATGTCCCCACCAGGCTTTTGGTTATTCAAACAGATGAGGAGAATGAAAACCTAGCACCGATGAGCCGTTCATTTTTCAATTGATCCAATTTTGAACCCGGTCAACTCAACTATAATATTGTTAACAACTCTCCACACATCGTACACACATTTAAATTAACTTATTCCCTATCGTTTATTTAGATAGTTTGATGCTAATGCAACTAGCATATAGTTTTCGAGTAAATTTATGAAAAAGGAAGAGGTAAACGATTTTGCCGTGAAATTATTTATACGTTCGCGACATTAAGCCAGACATTCATGGCTCAATTTTTAAGACTACCTACTTTGTTATTGCATTAGATGTTGAACCATATTGCATTAGATATCGTACTTTATTGTTGTTTCATCCGATAAAGCAATCCTACAAACGAAGGTCGGCTAATGAAGTTGACAGAAGTGACGTATTATTGTCAGATGGTATAAAGTATTACCAACGATCGTACAAAAAAAGCCTTGCAACACTATGGAGTTGAGATATGCCAAAGTATCCTGCAAATTGAAGTTTTTTAAAAAAATATTATTATTATAGCCATATTCGTATGTGGCGCTAGTTTCGATGATGGTGTTAATCATTACTTCAACAATCGGCAACGACATTCGACTACAGCGCCCAGTACAACCAGACCGTGAATTACCAACAACACCAAGAAGTTTGACACACTTCTAATAAAAGTTCAAATATTCAATTTACATAGTACTTTTTTTAGTTTTTCTGGATGTTTAGATTCTTGGTGGATTTTCTATTCATGTTATTAATTTCTAAAACTAGCATCATTCAGCTATAATAACCTAACCTAACAGTACCTAACGTAATCAAGAAAGTAATTGTTGCACCTAGAATTCTAATTAATTTTACAATAAAATAAAATATGCTTCATTCATTTGGACTTTTTGAAATATTTCCTATTTATTTATTATCACATATTATATAAAACAGTATCATATCTAGGTAAATCATATGTAATATTGTGTGAAAAACGAAAATTGGCACCATTTTCCAGGTTGCCAATGAATTTGTTACACTGTGAAAAAAACCCAATCAAAAAACTAAATAAGCTATGAACAAATCCGTTAAATTATACTCAAAATTCCATTGTGGAATATGTATGAATAATATAAAATCATAAAGCGTACATGATCAAAATGTCAAACTATTGTAGTCATCTATTAAATATGTGATAAAATTTAAACAAAAATAAATCTGATTAAGGAATATGATTGAAATTTTATTGTGCTCACTAATTAACAACGGCATGGCTTGATTCAAGAATTGAAATTGAAATGGATTATTAATAAATGCAAAATTGGTATAGCATTATATTCCTCATTCACAATAAAGGACTATTTTTGTGTATATTATGTCAACCGCAATTCGACTTCATTATTCAATGATTATGATTATAATGTGAGGTATTCTATGTTGACTATGGTATTTTAAATATGAGTATGTTATATAATTAAAATATACAGGGGGTTCATTTGAAAATTTCCCACCTCAGATTTTTTTTTAAAAGATATCGAGTGGAATTATGTATAATTACTTCTGTTTAATAATCCACAACATCAGTAATATTTGTGTAGCCTTAAAGATGAACCTATTTTTTTTTAGAAAAAGAAAATATACTTCGAATTGTATAACTCATATAATTCGATAAAAGTGATAAAATCGATCAACAATTTTATCACAGTTTCACGCACAATAATTTTCATACTGTCAGACGTACCTATCAGAAATCGACAGACAAATTCACGAATTTATAGTTTCTGTTTTCAAATGCTGATCCGATATAATTAGCGGTCTTGTTAGTTACAGATCTTCTTCGAAAAGACTTCAGAGTTCTTAACTAAATACAGAGAGACACGCCATTTATTATGGGATACTTTTTTCCAATTCGAACGCCAAAGCTATATGCATTTATCATAGTGTTGAACAGTTTTTCCAATTTATCAGAATTTGCGTAAAAGAAACAGCGAATCCATGATAAATGATTTGTTAACAAAAGTCACCAAGTGATATCCTAAGTAGTACACCTATAAAGCCCATGGTATTTGAAAGACTTTAGAAAACTTCTCAACAATCAATTGTTTCACTTTGATTTATCTATATACATATATTCTATATATTTTTTATACTTCTCTATTAGAAAACCCAAATTTCGACCCTGTTTAGAAGGCTGAAATTGAGTCTTTTCTTAACTAGGAATAAAATGTAGTTTCCGTTTTGTCCTAGACAAGCTTTAATTATTAATAGTTAAATTTATAATTCCGAAATTTATTATTTATTAAAGAGTTTGAAATATCAGAAAATAATATATTTATTGCTATTTGCATTTATCAAGTATATTAGGTGAGATATGTATACATCGATACTGTACGTGTAATATTCGGCAAACGTATACTACTTGTGATTGGAACTGGTCAAATGTAAGGTCTTGGCCTCCAAGATCACCTGAACTTGACCCAGCGGTTTTCTGGCAATGGGGTATTTAAAAAAAATGTTTAGAATATATCCATTAGCACTATAATAATGTAAATATTTTTATTAATTTGTAAAATTTGAAGAACGTTTGTTTATTATAGAGAAGTAAAATATCTTTTACAAAACATTGGACCGACGTTATTAGTTGGTGCACTGAAAAAATACAAAATAATATTAATTCTATTGGTGCTGGTACTTTTGAAATTGTGCAATTGAAATTAACCAACTTCATAAGTACCAGCACCGATAGAATTAATATTATTTTGTATTTTTCAGTGCACCAACTATTAAAGTCGGTAAAATTTTTTGTAAACACTATTTATTTCACACTTTTGAGTGTAAAATAAGTCACGAATATCGTTGATCGTTCACTTATACCATTACCCATGTATATTCTTTGCTTGTACTTTTTATTATTCAGAAATATAAAAACATTGTCGAGAAAATACGCATATTTTAGACTTTACTACTCTGTAACTCGAAAACCCTAACTCTATGGAAAAATGTTCAATATAAATGTGGTTACAAATAATCTGGTTGCTTCAGATTTTCTATTTTTGAAAAAAACTGCTCACTCCACATAGCGCAAATACTAATTTTGAGATATGAATATCATTGTAACTGGGAAACTGCAACTCTTTTGAGAAAATTTTCAATAATTGATTTCCTGATATTGTCCTATCCTTAATCCATCTCAGATTTTCGATTTTCGGATTTCGGATTTGAGTTCTTACGAATATGGGACTATTTCCCATATCTCCTCTTTCAAATGAATCAAAAATCATCAAAAAAAGCCGACAGTCAAATTGTATACTTCCTCCGTTTGGGTTTGGGGAATAACGGTTTTCGAGTAAGAGGCATGTTAAATTCTCAAATATGTATAGTTTTGCTATTTTCTCCTTAGACTTACAGTTTTCGAGTTACAGCGGTGGTAAATGGTAATATCTAAAATACTTATGCATATTTCCGCAGCGATGTTTTGAGATCTCAATAATAACAACTACAAGCAAAGAATATACGTGGGTAATAGGATAAGTACTATCTTCATTGATATTAGTGAACGTTCATTGATTTTCGTGATTGATGTTACACTCAAAAAAGTGAAATAAATATAATAATACCGTCGGTACAATTTTTTGTAAAAAATATTTATATGCTGTCAAATTATTTATTTAATGAGTATTAAAAGCTGGAATATATATTTCACTCTATGATAACGAGAACCTTGTAAATAAGCTAAACATAGATCAACATACATGATTTGAGAAAATTACGTATAGTAAATTTCTTTTCTCCCTTCCATTTCACCAACAGAGATAAACTGAAATAAAAAGAAAAAAGATATCCACTGCGAAAGGATCAATTCTCTTGTGAGTTAAGCAGTTATATTTTATTCACAAATATATATATATATATATATATATATATATATATATATATATATATATATACACGGAAGGATTCTACCCATTTCCTTGGAGATTTGCCCAAGATGCATCAACAGGGAAGCGCCGACCCCCCTAGCTAATGACACAAGATAATACAACATTTCTCTATATAGCTTCCACCATAAAAATCATATGTGGACGATATTTCATTTCCTTTGAGTTGTAGAAGATGAAATATAATAATTAAGTTACACAAGCCTTGACCCCTGTATACCATTGAAATATACTACAGTACAAGAAGTATTTTTTCCATATTTAAAAAAATATGTATTTGCTTTTATTTAGCAAATACACTGGAAGTGCAAATACATGTGGTGTAAGAGTTGGCCTTTTCATAAAACTTTTTCAAAGATTTACATACGTAACGGCCTATGTGTTGTATATAAGCCCCTCCTCAGGCGATTAAAGTATATGTGCTGATGCTATGTACAAATGCATAGTTAATATATTTCAATGTTATATTTGTCAGATGTTTCAGCTTAAAGTAAAAAGATCTAATTCACTTGACTAACTCTTAATTATGTAGCCCTACAAACCCCTATCGAGATGCAAATAGCCTCTGAGTGTAGTGTATTAGTATAGTATTTTGTGAATCATTTTTTCTTAGCCAAATTTGATAATAAGGATATTGGTCTATAATTACTTGTTGATGTACCTCCACTCTCTTAAAATGATTAGGCCAAATACCAGATAGCATACATTTAATAATTATTATTATCAACTGTTCAGCTATATCCAAAGCTATACATTTTAAAACAGCGATGGTAATTCCAATAATCCCACCTACCTTTTTATTTTTCATTGACATAATAATATTCTTTATTTCCTCTGCGTTTGTCTACTCTAAGTAGGTACAATGACTTGTCATTCCAAACTCTAGGTGGAACATAGAGTTAGACACTGTTTTAGAGTGGTAAAATACTTATTGAACTCCTGATCTATCTCAAATCCGTCCTTTAATACTTCTTTCTTAGTATCAAATATTTCATTAGTATTTTTTTTTGCATTTAATTTACTATTTACAGAATTTTACTCTTTGTTTGCATTTACAGAATTTTTTTAAATTAGTTTCATCATACATACAATTTGCCATTTTTATTAAAGAATTTTAATATCTTTAATATCCTATCTATTTGGGAATCTCTTCTTTAAATTACTCAATTCCTTTTTTTTACAAGCAATTATCAATTCCGGTGTTATCCAATCAGATCTACAGTTCAAGCGCTTTTTTGCTCTATTTACAAATGTCGAAATCTTAATAAGTGACTTTTATCAACTAATTGATCAATCATCTCATTTACATTATTACTCATTACATTCTCTATACATACAAAATTTTTACTCAGTATACTTAATTTCTTGTAATTAATTAACTCATACTTACTCACCTTTTCTTTCTTGAATATTGAAATGTTTATTAATGTTCACTAGAATAGGGAAATGATCAGTGATAAGATCTTCTAATACAAATGAAACAACTTCAAAATGATCTGATTTCACAAATATATGGTCTATACACGATCCCTTCGGCTGATCAGTTCTGTTAGGTGGTCTTATAGGACAAGAAATCAGATTGTATCAGCAGCTCACAATATTCTTGGGTAATTTGATTATGAGACAAAATATCTTTATCAATATCTCTAATCAAGACATGTTCTTTAATATTTGTGCAGTTACTCAAATAAGTCTGGATACTATTTAAAAACATCCAATATATACACTGTGATATTTCTGTATATTGCCGTAATGTAATAATTGTAGCCAAACTTCTATCATCAAATAAATTAACTTGCATGGCTTTCATCGACCCAATCTCCACTATTCTATCAATAGACCTGAGCGTATCTCTTACATAAACAACAATACCATCAGCTATGTTCATGTGCAGCATAGCATAATACATGTAGTATTCATCTATACTGAATAATCCTATTTCTTTTAAACACCAAGCTTATTTGTACGAAACCATTTAGAAATAATTTCTTGACATTTACCCGCTAAATCCCAATTACTTTCTAAACTAAGAATAAGACGGCTAAGAGTACATTCTAAAATAACAGCTACAGAAAATGAGAGATCATTATGAACAAAAATGGACCCATTATTGATCCTTGGGGAACTCCTGTCTTGATTGTTCTGCATTCACTCAGGCTATTACCAACCTTTACACATATATATTTTTTAATGATTTGATTTTGAAAAAAGTTTACTTGCTGACTTTAAGATTCAGAAAGATTTTCGTGGTATAAGTAATCAAAGTTATAGAACAATCTTTGAAATTTGAAATATTGTTTTGATCTGATAACAAAACGCTGAAACTCTGATTATCATTATGGCTGTCCATCTTTCATATGAAAGTTAAAACGGATTGCAATAAAATATACGCGTATCTTCCCAGTTTGCGCAGGGGAAAAACGAGAAACGTTGGTAGTTGTATTTTAAAAGCTGCCAGTTTTGTTTGCAAAAAAAAGAAGGAAATCGAAATGAAAGGCCAAATTCAGTTGTGAGCTAAGGAACTATATTTTATTTACCGTATAGGCGAATGGATCCTTCTGTTTCCCCAAGAGAATTCTTCGAGATGCATCGGTAGTTACCAAAGTCTCCGACTTGTAGGTTTCGCACCGTCAATTTCATGTGCGCCCTGTAGCTGTTCTCCATCGTTTCTGTTCCGTACTTCTTAGTTGGAAGTAGCATGACATTGTCGTATACCCAATAGCTAATGGCTCTGGGATATGCCTCGGTATGGCAGTCTATTGTTACATCTGTGCCAGCAGGGGCTCCTACCAGCTGATTTGGCACCCAAATCATCGGAGAAACTGCAACAAAAATTTAATATTTAAATTGAGACCTACGCTCTGCGACAAGCACGACAAGTTTTTATTGTTCGTATTGCATCCCCTGGGATACATATGGACGGCAGTTGTTCTCTTTTACAGACTACATATATAGACAACTCAATATATCTAACGGGAATGAAGAAATTATTCTCGATAAGATAGAAATGATCATACAGTGAGTCCCAGAAGGCGTCAAAAAATTCAACCGTGCTCAAAAAGTGATGTTTCAGTATCATTCAATTTCATATTATTTAATTAAATACATGATTCCGTATTACATGGCACAATTCGAATGAGTTTACTCACTCGATCTAACTCATAACAAGCCCTTTCACATGATGCACTATTTTATTTTAAAATTTGTCCTTTAAAATCTACCCCATGATCATCATTTTTTATTTAGGTTGTACGTTCGTGATTGGATCCCTAATCTGTAGAATTATCGAATTTCAACTCAATTGTTTCATTATATTTGCAAGTTGTTATTTCGATGTCGTTCGCATTAACGTACCAGCATTTTATATTTATGTGAGTTAGAATGAGTTTACATAACAGTGGAAAATATTGGTTTCATAAAGAAAGAAACAAGAGTATTTATAATTATGAAAAAATATCCCGTTGTTATGATATGGAATTCATATCTCAATAATTGTCACAATATTCTATTAACTTAATTAAACTTTAGACGGCCTCTTTGCCCATTTAATTTAGTATGACTGACAATTTCATTTTTTTTTTATTAACGAATCAGTTTGGTGTAAACGTACATTCAACAAAAAATAAATACATTTCTCATATACAACGTTTTAACAATGCAACCACGTTGATACGACATTGGAAACTTTTTCGGGAAATTCAATAAGTTGATATTAATCTTTTGGTCTGCACAAGGTCTCTAAAATATAACTGCTATGCCGGAAAATTATATCGAATGTCAAAAGTCGAATTCGATTCTGTATAACTTAACTCGATATACGATGAAGAAGATGTAATCTGAACGTTGTGTTACTTTACTAGACGGTTTCCTTTTCCTCCTCAGCAATATTCCGGTCTTTCTATAGGTATATTTTTCTGAAATAGTTTATAGCCCTTGGATATATACCCTTAAGATTTTTTAGATGGTATAGATTGAAATCATTGTGTGCCCTGAGGTGTGCATACTTATGTATTTATAAATAAATACTTCAATTGATTTTTTATCCCACTATTGCAACATGTCCTAATATAAAATACTACATACCGTGACTGATTCACAGACATCCTAAACCACTGACGATAAGAATATCATCATCATCATCATCATCGTTTATTCGCACAAAATAATACAGCCAAGCATAATAAGACTAAACATTTTAGAAATAAACAATGGATATCCACAGAAGCAACTGTAGTTGTTGCTAGTGCGTGGTGGAAAAGTAGATTCTAATAATTCAAGACATTTAAGTTAATTATTTTGAAATTTTAATCTGCATACAAACATTTTCAGTAGTTTAGAACATAAGGTAAACGATTCAAAAGTGTAAAATAAATATATACCCACGAAACAATCGAAAATATTGAAGACGTGTGAATATATACCAACTTAATCATATGCGTATAAATAAAATAAATTAAGCTAACAGTTAAATAATCATAAGAACTTCAGTACATATAAAATAAAACGCACGGAGTGAGATAGAATCAATCGGAAATTGAAACAATCACAAAATCATTGGAGACGTATAAGGTTAAAGTAAAAAACATGAAGTTTTAAAGAAAATTACTTACAAGTTAAAAATTGTCTTACAATCTATTAAACTTTGGCACATAAAATATTAGGACTATTGAAAAAGTAAAAATATATTGTATGCTCAGTATTTTCTTGGGAGAGTAAAGGTGAGTACAAATACTTTGTTTATAAAATATTTTTAATTGTATATAATTTTATAGAAGATCATTTATAAAGCTTTATCAAATATTTTGACTTAGTCTTTCACGAGGTTGGCTTCTTATTAATTTATCGACCTCTTTGTTTAGATGTGAAAGTGATTTTAGCGCATGTAGCTATGCCATCAGGTAAGGAATTGAATAAGAATATGAAACTTCAAACTCCCTTTTTAAAACCAAAACAAATGGTTCATGGCCCTGTCGCTAGTCTTCGCTGTGATCAGGTTTCGATTATAGGTCTAACCCAAGCATATATGAAGGGAGGATGGCTAACTCTGTATCTTGTTCTATAAACAGCAGTGGCTGAAATAACGTCCTGTAAAAACTGGTCAATTTGGAGTGTTGCGTAGAATTCCACTGAGTTTCTATTGTTGTATATAAGCTTCCTTCGCCTATACCACGGTCATACAGAAAGGTCTTGAAATCGAGCGTAAAAAAGTGGTTCGCTTAGCGTCCAGTCTGTTTCAGCATCCAATTTCTGCCGTTTGGTTCGCAGTTGAATGGAAATGTTGCTTAAAACATAAAAATACTAATTCAACGGATGCTGCAAAAATGTACGAAGCTTCACACTGTCTCCGTTAAGATATTCCCATCTCGATATTATTCATCATAAATATATAAAATTTTTAATAAGATTAAGGTATTTCATGTTCTAAGTGACATCCCCTTTTCTCAATTTCACAGTGGCATCGTTGACTTTGACATCTGAACAAGATGCTAAGGGAGTATTAATTCTATGACGCTGAGCGACCCACTTGCTACCTATGTAATTCAACTTTCGATTTCAGACCTGTTTGTACGACCGTGGCTTATACTACATAAGGATGCGCTGCGTGATATTGCGCAACACCCCTAAATGACATACGATAACCCAAGCTTTTTTGTGCTACTCCCACTACTGGTGTTATTCGTCCTTCCTA
Organism: Crioceris asparagi; assembly: GCA_958507055.1. NCBI lineage: Eukaryota > Metazoa > Arthropoda > Insecta > Coleoptera > Chrysomelidae > Crioceris > Crioceris asparagi. Next base: position 14,147,596 of record OY293833.1, on the reverse strand, counting down.
TATTTGTGCATTGCCTAACCTCTAAATCGTAGCGTGGTACTTTCCATTCACATTGACATCGACATCTGATTGTAATCAGATCTTAGCGATACCTGTTTTTTGTCTTCAATAAAGGAACTGCTTCCACTCAAATTTCGGTGAGTCGGTAAACTAGTACCTTTGTGTAGACTGTAGAGGTTCACTAAGAAAAGATCTTTCATAATTCAAACTCTAAGTCTATTTTTTGAGATCCTATAACAACAAAACTCGATGCTCAGAGTTTAATTCTCGTTGCTCTCGAATTCGGAAATGGAGAATCTTTTTTTACGGATTTAAAAAAGGGAAAATTAGTTTCAAGGAAAGGAAATTCATTAGGGAATCGATGGATATACAAGGGTTACATCATTACTTGCGAATAAGAGGGGAGTTTCTTTTATACATAATAGAAATTTGATTCACGAGCGGGAAAAAGGAGAATTGTAGAAGATGAAGTTGTAATGAGAAAGTTGAAATGTCACGTGTACCATTATTATAAAAGCAAAATGCATTCAATTTTCACTATAGCACGATGGGAAATGAGAAATTCCAAATAGTGGTAACGTTGGTTTCCTTTCCAGAAAACCATTTAGTGTAGGAATTTGATAAAGAAATATTCGCATAATAGAGGTTATGCAAATGTAATTCAAATAGACTTCTTAAAAATTTGGATTTGTTCAAATTTGTATAATGTGACATTTCCATCAATCAATATTGACTTAGAAGTTATTTTAAGTTTATTGGATATGTAATTTGATTATAAACATGTTCTGTCAATGTCATCATGACATAATCATGACATGATCAAAGGTAAATGATCGTCTTGTCTACTAGAAGTACCTAGAGGGACCTAGTGGCATTACTGGTGGTAGTTTGCTATTGCATTACACGAGGTATCCATCGCATTGTTTTGTTAAATATCATCATGGCTTAACTAGGATCTAACTGGGATCTCATGCATACAGGAGTCCGACGCGTTAACATATTAATTATATTGATTATGATCATCTGAAATGGAGTATATAATGAGAATTCCTTATTGTGGACCTTGAATTGAGTTGCATCCATAGTGGTGATTAAAAATTGATGTCCACCTGGGCAGTTTCCTCATCACCCTGTTTGCTTGAGTAATATCATAGACAAATACTGTTAATTTGGAGATGGTCATATCCAGTGATAACAAGCGCATCAAAACGTGCTTATCAACTAATTTTGTTAATTAAGAGTACAAACAAGATATAACATTTCCCATTTGAATGATGGAATATGGAGTTTATTTTGCGAGGATTTTTGACGCATTCCACCAAACAGACTATGATGTATTAATGTCAACTGCCCGGCTATATGAGCATGTTTTAATTACATCGAGAATGTTTTTTCTGGATTTTTGTTTTCACGTTATTTCTTCTTTGCCGAGTCGCTCTAATCCTGGGGTGAATATACAAGAATTGTGCTGTAAATGAAGATAGATAACTGCTGCAAAAATCTGAGAATAAAAGAAACATAATGGCTATGGCTGATAAATATTGAATTATATCAAGATTTGTATTAAAAATATAAAAATATAAAATTCTGTTTACGTATGAAAACCGTTTACATTGATTGAATGACTTCTTTCTGTAAAATACTTGTAAATGTCATACATTTATTCGTTGCGGAAGAAGCATAATATATTCAAATTTAGAATATCCCAGTTGACCCTAAAAAAATGATACAAACATAAAGAACTTGTGCTATGAAAGAAGTTTTCAGAGGGTTTATTGCTTGGGTAGAGATACAGGACTGACCCGATGAGAAATAGCTAGACGTTTGGACATGTCACAAAATATTACATGTATGTACAATATGGCAGCACCGGCGTTAGGTGTTAGGGGAGAATATATGTGAGCCTCTTTTGGATATCAGGTAGGATGTAATAAATATGCTTTTATATTTTGCAAAAAAGTTGAAATCTGTCAGCCTCTTGTTTCTGCCCATGCACTTGTGATATATAGGTGAGATTTTATATTCTTTCTTTGTTTTCTGTATCGTTATGAATCTTCATACAGCAGAAACTACCACCAGAATATCATATTAAAGAGCAAATATATTTTTTATGTAAGAATGCATTTATGACGCAAACTGAAATGCCTGTTTATTGAAGCTATGCAAGAAGTTGAGGAGATATCAGTCTTGCGATAACAGTACCAACCTAATAAATATTATTTTGAATTTTTCAGTGTATCCTCTAAATTAATCGATCCTAGTTTGAGTCAAAGTTATATTTTAACATGTTCAACAACATTGGCAATAAAATCAATGCTGCTTGAAAATGTTTCCGAAAAGTAATCATTCCAAGAGACGTAACTCGGAAAGTTTTTGAAAAATATTCTCTAAAGTTTCGTTAATTGTCACTCCTTCAATTTTGCAATATAAAATTTTGGAGTTTCGGAGATTTTAGGTAAATTTCTTATAGAAATGGACTTGATGCGATCCTTCGCACTTTTGAATTTCAAAAAAAATTCAACATATGTCTATAAGTCCAAACAATTTTTTTTGTTGAAAAGTTTATATATAATACCTATATATGGGATATTACGAAATTTGTTAAAACGACAGAGGTCGCATTTTTGAAGATATCTAGTTAAAATTTTCTACAAAAATCGAATGTATAAATATCTCGGTCGAGTTTGTTAATGGCTATAAAAAGTAACCTTTGACTAAAGGTATTCGAAAATCTTTTTAAACTGTAGATATAATTTGTATCTACAAATTTTATTTAAAGTATTTTCTCCTAAAGTTGATAGATAAAAAAATTAAAACTAATAATCAAAAGATATTTTTAATATTGTTAACAACATGGAAGATTAATATGGAATTAGCAATATTTATATATTTCATAGGGTTGGTAATTTGGACCTTGGTTTTGAAAATTTTAGTAAAGAAAAGGATATTTATAAAAAACAAGCAAGAGAAGTAAAAAAGCGTTCAGCCACGCGGATTCGAACCTTGCTCCCGCGCGTGTCCCAATCACCCAGCTTGCCAAGCTGATGAGCCATCCTGACATCGATAGTTTAGAGTATCCTTCGCAGATCTTCAATCTAAATTGAACATACGTTGTGTTAAATAGTTATTTATTATACAAGGGAAAAAAATACTATATTTTAGCTTGAGGTTGTGTCGACCTAAGCGGAGGGAGACAAAAAACCGATGGCTAAAATTCTAATTTTCTTCCCGTGTATAATACACTATTTTTTCTGTGAAGGGAAAAACGATTATTTAACATTGAAAAAATATTACAATTTTTTAAAGTCAGAAAATTTTTTAGGTGAAATTTGACGTTTTAAAGTGGTAGGCGACAATTAGACATGGTTGCTAAGGAAACCTTTAAAGTAATCAAATATCTGTCAATTTAATTCAGTGTTTTGATTTATATTTATGTGTATATATATATCTATTCGGCAAAAGAGTATTCACTTTGTCAACTGTCAACAGAGATAGAATGTCAAACTTTTTTCCCGTCAAAGCAAAAAATTTATTTGTTAAAGAAAGCGAAAGTTTACACCAGATTCATAGATAATTAAACGATACACAATTTTATGGATGTAGTCTGAAAATGAATTATGAGAAATTTACCTTTCCGCTGGCTACAGGCCATCGGGATTTGTTTTCTAAGGTACCATTTCTTAGCAATCATCTTCTGAGAGAAAGAAGAATTATCAAAATCAGAGCACATTAATAAGCAAACATACAATCAAATTGAAGTTGATTAAGAAGCCCGCATCAATGCGATGATTATTTTATATTCTATTTAATAATTTCGATTTATTCTTCGAATATAATTGGAAAGTTAATTAATAAACTGCTGATTTGATAACGATATCTTTTTTTGCTCTTGTTGTTAAGTAACAGTTTTTCAAATGATACTTTGAAACATCCTCGTCAATAAAATTGATATTTTATCTGAAACACTTGTAAAAATTTTACTGCTACGTATTTTTATCGTTGCTTGTATTAATTATTACGAGTAGAAATTTTGTATAAAGTAGATATTTTTAATTAGAATCCTAATTAGACACAAAGATGTGAATCCTTTAGTAATTGTGAAAAGACAATAATTTTACCAAATTAAGTGTTCAATGATAAACATAATTCATATATACAGGACATTTTATGATTAAGAATTGGAAATATTTTATCTGGTAAATCTTGAATTCAAAGTATGTATGAATATGTAACCGAAATTACCTAAAAATATTAATGCAGGGTGTTCTACTGCCTCTCAGATGCAGCTGTATCTATATAAATTAATTATACCTATGTAAAGAATTCATAAGGATAAAAGTACTGTTTCAACAGTATATGATATTTAGCAACCTGCATTCTGGTTCTGAAAATTCAAATTTATTAGTCATTATTTGATTAGTAACATATGATTTTGCAACTATTTAGCTCATAATGTAACTAACAACCAGATTGCAAGACCCTGTATATTGAACAAGATTCCCATACAGTTTAAGTGACTAGTAAATCGAAATCATTCATAATATTTTGTGGATGTAAATTGTTTTGCTGGATAATTTTCTAAGCTGTTAACATTGTTGCCTAAATTTGGTACTGCTATCTGCGTTTTTTCAGTAAAAATACACCCTTTCTCCATCTAAGCTCCATTTGAGTTGACTATAAATCACATAAAAGATGATACAATAGAGAAAAGAGTGGTGTGTGTTGAAAATGTGTTAGGTTTAACCCCCATAACTCGCACGAATTTACTGTTGAGCTATATCATCCTGATTTTCATTCTTAATAGGCGGCCAAGGCAATAGAAAAGAAACCGTTAACTTTATAAGTGGCCGCCATAAATGTTGGTCTCTTCTGCAGGCCCTTTAACTTGGGTATTAGCATAGCCATACCCTCCGTTTATTGCACACGATTATCATCATAGTAATGTTCGTCTTGTGTGTATTTAATATAATACAATGTACGACCTCTATTTCTCCATTTTTCCACCAAGTTTAATATCGTTCTATCTCCAAGTTTTACATTGTAACGGCGCGTAGATACACAGCTATATCCAGTTGTCTTATTGGTATATAGCGTTGTTATGTAATGGAAAAATCTTCACGAAGCTTGCCTCCCACATACACACATGTACGGACTCAAACATAATGGAAAATAAACCTGAACATATTTCTAATATGTGAGTTAATAACAAATAAATTGGATGGAAGTCAAATTAATCATTTCCAAGCCAACTTGATTTGTATCGCCAAATTTATATTGCAATGCCCAACATTGCGATGAAGATGAATGTAAAGAGCAAGGAAGTGGTCTTGGGCACGCATAAGAAGGATCTCATTGTTTCGTATTCAGATCTCGTCCACGTAAGATCACGTAACTATACACACAACACGTGAGTTTCTCGTTATGTAAATTGTTAGTACGTGGCAATATGTTTTTTCCTACCACCAAAAATACTGCTGCTTCTGAGTGCTATACGCTTCTGTTTTTATTATCGACTTATTTTTCTTTCGAGGCCATTGTTACATCCCAGATTCGGTTAACAAACAGTTATATTTCTTTCAGTTAGCTATCCTAGTTTTTATACTTTTAACTTTTTGTTGTGGTATGCTAGCTCACTTGTATGTTAGTCCAGGCGGTCTGGACATTTTAAAGCAATATGACAATCATAAGAAATCGAACGATACCTTGATTTAAAGTAAGATCAAGGAGTTAGGAATGTCAAAACAATGTTTCTTAGAGTTCCTTACAAGCTTCTGAATAGCAATTTTATTTTTAACCGACAATACAATTGTCACAAGTGTTTCAAAATATAATGTCTTAATATAAATACTTTTATTATACGTGAAGAAATCAGTACCTTCATTTTTTTTAGAAGAATTATGTAATATTTAACTTGATATAAGATTCACATTTATGATTACAAAATGAAAAAACACTTGAATATAGCAGAAAAAATATTAAATTGGCGAATTAAAATTTGAATAAATTAATTCAAAAATGTATAACACAGCTTGTGTCAAGTGTAAAGTAAACCATGGAAAGAATGCGCTGGGGCATTCAATGGTTTAATTTTGTCGAACTGTAGTATATACAGTGTTATATAAAAAAAAATTCTGTAGAATATACATAAATGATAGCTTAACTTTAGGTAAATGTATTTCACTGTTAGGAATTATTAGGTATTACCAGTTCTACACGAAAATAAGCAAACAAACAAACTAAACTACACCTAATAATAACACTTTTATATGACAACATTTTCAAGCGGTTTATTAAATAAAAACTGGATCGTGATGTATCTTAACGTATAAGCTTTTGTAGAAACAGTCTAACAAGCATTTTTGTTACATACATTTTATTGTCATAATGACGCGTACTTTTTCTTGTTTAACAATATATTTTTTTTGAGATCACGATATATCAGATAGATTAAAATTATCCAACCAATGAAGCAAAGACAAGCAGCTCTGCCATATTCCCTGAAAAGGTAGCAAGGTTTTTTCTTCAACTTCGATACTTCTTCCTTGTCATTGATTTCGCCTTCTAAACTCTTTGAGCCATCGGTATGCAAACTCTCTACTGACTGGAAAGTATCATCACTGTTACAAGCTGATGTTAAGCACATATTTTCTTTATCGACGAAGTATCTCGAAGAATATCGATCTTGTTCTAAATCATCAGTGGCATCATCAGTTTGTTGCATTTTTGATGGAGAACCATGGAATTGTGGATCCTCATCAATCTCAATACAGTTTTGCCTACTTGATTCAGTTTGAAGGATTGTTGGTAATTTCTTCTCATGCTCTGTGGTGACAGATGCAGATAACGTATTCGAATTTGGTGGTGTATTATTATCAAATGAAACCTGTTCTGGCATATTCTCCACAGCGTCCTTTTCATCTTTGTCAGCATCATTGTGAATTTGTGCTTCAACTTGAATTCTCTCCTCACCACTGTTGCCATATTTATCTGATGCATCTGATTCTTTATCAATATGACGATGGGTTCTTGGCGGAATGTAACAAATGACACGTCTATGTGGTGCATAGAAGGGCCTGTAGGTTGCTATTCTTGTACCTTTGACTAGCATTTTCTCAGAATGTTCTCTCGTGCATAATAATTGTTGTTCAGATGTCACTGGTTTGTTGCGATCTGATTGGTGGTTGTTTGAAGTTTCCTTATTCACTTTATAAATACCAGCTACTGAATAAGGATCCATAGAGGTTAATGAATCAGGTTCTGCGGGAGTTTTATGAAATTCGACAACCATGTTCTTGTCGTTTCCGTCATTCTTTTTCTTGAAAATGCTCTTGATAAATAGTAAAGGAGATTTTTTGGTTTTAGAAGTTTCTTTTGTGTAATTAACTTCACATTGTTGAGATGATGTGGAAGCTTGTGTCTCAACACTTTTAAGAAGTTGTTCATTACATGACGTAGTTGGAGACTTGTCAGCAGAATTCTTCTGGGAAGATTTTGAATTAGATCTCCCTTGGCGTTTCATAGGTTTTTTTCTGCCAGAAAACATTTCAACTTTGAGTAAATAATGCACTAAATTGATACAATCACTTGTCACAGTATTTTTTCTATTTATTTATTATTTAACAGTTCACTGGTAAAATCTCACTCTGCAAGTACACTGAGCAACAGTTTATATTAAAATAATCATTATTGTGTCCCTTCCCTTCAAAATGTACCATTAACAAATAGTTGATGGCAGCAATTCTTGAAGAATTTTCATTGGCATACAATAATAGCTTTGCATTTTTGTCAAGCTCAATCGAAATCTTATCACTGATGATATCATTTCTTCATAATACATAAAAATGAGTCACTGCTGCAATGCATTCATTGTGTTTGTAAATATGCAATTCCATTAATTTAATCTTTCAATTTAATGTTCAGCGATGTGGATTTTTATCGCAAATACGCCAGCATTAAATAAAAAATCAGCTAGGGCTTAAAAAATCATTTATTTCTGATTCAAATTTGAAAATAAAATAAAAACATTGATTATTGAGCATTAGGTATGTAAAAGTGAACAATGTTGTTTACATTCGGTTATTGCATATATGTCAGATATAATGAAATCATTTTAATAAATCCCATAGAAAAAATAAGTTACTGCAAAAATAATAGCGCGACTCCATTTACTTATCTGACAAAACACTTGTTTTGTTATTGAGGTAGTAGGAGTATAATAACAAATTTAGGCATAACTTGTGAATGAAACAATTTGTATTTCATCGTCTCAATGAGTCAACAAATAAAATATCTCGTTTCTGACTGCGTTTAATGTTATTCTTTTATTGAAAAAATAATAATTAATTTGTTTCAAAAGTACTTTCATTGCGTATACCTTTCTTTACATACAAAAAATGCTTCCACAGTTTACGCTTGTGAAATGATAAATATATTAATAACCGAATTTTGTCTGTTTAAGCTTCTGATGATTCTTTCTTCAAAGGAGACGGTCCTCCCATAAAATAATAGGAATATGTCCTCTTACTTTTTTCATAAATTGTGAATTGAAAAATATAAAATAATATTAATTCTATTGGTGCTGATACTTGTGAAGTTGGTGCCGAAAATCTTCTATTTAATTACATTTGCACAACTTCCAAATTACCAGTACCAATAGAATTAATTTTGAATTTTTCAATGCACTAACAAATAAAATCGGTCCAATTTTTTGTAAAAAATATTTATAAAATCACCGAAAATATGTGAAAGTTCAGCAATTTTGATGTCTAATGAAACACCCAGAAATTTGAAATGAATATTGTATACAGAAATTCAAACGACTTTTATTTTTTGATGCACTGAAAATAAAAACAAATATTAATTCTATTGGTGCTGGTACTTTTCAAGTTGATGCCAAAAGTATTTTATATACTTATAACCCTACCTATAAGTGCACGAAATAATTAAACGCGGCCTTGGTTTTTGTCAGAAAGATTTATATCCTAGTATGAAAACATAAACAGATACGTTCCCGACATTCTGGTGAGATAATCAGTTTGAAATGCGATTTTCAAATCATTCAGAACAGTGGGCAATGCTGAAATGCTATTTCATCTTGAATTACTGACCTTTCATATTTTGCTTAGTTAGTGAAAACATAAACAACCCATATATTCTCATGTTTATTTAGGTCTCTACTTCTTCATGATGTTAGTAATTATATCGATTGCCTAATAAGCGTTATAATTCATCAAGGGTATTTAGGATGATTATAAGTGGAATATGTGTGAAATCACCTATTGTTAATACCGATCCTACAGTTCTTACCCAAACCGTGGGTATTGAATGTAATAAAAACAGATCGAACACATATATAAAATTAATTAAAATTAATCAACACTGAAGAAAAAAAACACACAAATCTGAACTTATGTAATGATCATAATAAATATTTAAAATGTCTAATATTTCTTTTAACTTCACTTTGCATACCTTAATAACATTTGGAAATGACTGACGTGAATTGATCATTTCCGCACTGTTCATCAATTCTCAGTTTCAGTTTGTTTGTATCATTTGGAAATTCTTATTTTAAAAGCTCCTCAAAAAAGATAAATTGTTGCAGATATAAACAAAGCTTGTCTAAAGCAGGTCTAAGAAACACACAATTATTGTCAATTTAAACATTTATACAAAGCAGTTATTTTTTTCACGTGGAATTCTTTTGAAATTGAACAATCCTTTTACACACGATTGAAACTTTTCGAATTCCAGAATTTTTGACCGACGAACCCCGAACGGAGGAGGTATACAATTCGACTATTTGCTTTTATTTGTTTGTTCGAGCGTTTTATATAGTAAACGTACTCCGATTTGGATGAATTTTGATTCATTTGAAAGAGGAGGCCTGAGAAATAGTCCCATATTCATAAATACGCAAATCCGAAATATCATTCCACCCGAGGTGGCATAATTAAAGATATTGTCCTATCTTCCGGAAACGTTCAAATTGAATATATTTTCAAAAGAATTACAGTTTTCGAGGTAGAGGCATGTTAAATTCTCAAATATGTGTGTTGCTATGTGGAGAGGGCGATTTCTTTCGAAAATTGATCTGTGGTTACTATATGAAAGACCTAATTATTTGTAGCAATACTTATAATGAACATTTTTTCCTTAGAATTACGGTATTCGAGTTACAGTTAAAAATGGTAACATCTAAAATATTCACGTATTTCCACAGCGATGTTTTGAGATCTCAAAAATAACAACTATAAGCGAAGAATATACGTGGATAATAGGATAAGTATTTACTATCTTCATTGGTATTAGTGAACGTTCAACGATTTTCGTGACTAATATTACACTCAAAAGTGATTATATTAATTCTATTGGTGCTGATACTTGTGAAGTTGGTGCCAAAAGTTATCAGTCTAACTGCAACTGCACAACTTCAAAAGTAACAGCACCAATAGAATTAATATTATTTTGTATTTTTCAGTGCACCAACAAATAACGTCTGTCCATTTTTTTGTAAAAAATATTTTATTAAAAACATTCATCACTTTTCTAGTTAACAATATCCAGAGATCTATTCCATCATTCAACAGCTTCTTAGATGACAGCACGCAGACTATCATAGATATTTTAAGTAATCTACCGTACAATCGAATCACAATTAGACTGGAATTCAGGCAGTTCAATTGTTTATTGAAGAATTCCATAGTGGTGGTGGATATTTGAAGCTCGTAGAGTATTTCAATTATGAAGTTAATGCAGTTACTCGCAATATAGTTTGGACAGAAGCTTCAGGATCCCTTCGAATGTGAAATGCGTCTATTGACAACGCGACGGATTCCTTGAATTTAAAGCCATACCCTAATGAACCAGAAACTCTGTCACGGCAATGGATATTCCAACAAAACATGGACACAATCTGACATTGACATACGGATATTCTAATTAAATGTAGGTGTAATTTATACCTACGTGTATGGATCATTTGAGATAGGTACATATGGATACTAATAAAAAACAATTCATAATCCATTCTGCTTTGCAAATCTGCACAAGGCATTTCTATTTTATTATAGATTATGTCACGTGCAAGCTATTTTGGGAGATTTCTAAAGTATTCCAATGCTAATCGGAAAAGCGGATCATCATGGACCAGTTTGTACCGGGTGGGCTAATATAAGCCTATTCTGCGTATCTCAGGCAAATATTCATCGTCACCATAGGAAAAAAGTTCCTTGGCAAAAACTTCATTTGTGAAAAGAATTCTATAAACCCCGTACAAAATCCGAAATTTAAGGAAAATACAAATTTTGACGAAAATGGAGCTCTAAAATCCGATAAGTGCTTTGCCAAGAAATTGGGGAATAAGTCATTGCTGATGATTTTAACTTGGCTGGCGAAATACATGTCAGATGTAAAAATAAGCCTATATCTTATCGGGATATAAGTTATCAATCATTTCTCAAGTTATACCAAGAAAAACATATTTACAATTATTGAATCTTGTTCTGCTTCTGGTTTCTTCCCATTAAAAAATCAATGCAATATTCAGCAAAGATAAATATCAAGATTCTTTTCCGTTATGCTTTCAGTTTCACAGATAGATGGAGATACAAAAATATAAAGAGTATCGAAACTAAGCCGTTTACGAGTGTAAAATAAGTAACTATATGCCAAACACTAAATTATCCTGTCATTAAAAAACATTCTTGACTGGAGTGCTGGAAATTAAATTTATCTCCACATTACTGAGGCTAATGTTTCCCTAATACATTTTAAAAATATACAAAGCCTTCAGGTTTGTTTTTTTATTTTCTCATTCTTATTTGAGTTGCAATTTGAAATGTTCTATTTTCTGCTTACAACAAGGAAACAAGCAAAATGAGTTGAGTACTTTGCGAAATAAATTGTTTTCTCTGGTAGAATGCCAACTTGACTAATGAATATATACTTTAAAATAGAGGAAAGAAGTTTCTAAGTATGTATCTTATATTTGATGTAATATATATTTTTCTCTAAGTATGTAAATAAATACAATTTTTAACCCAGTTTACTATGAGCATTAATAATATTCAAGTGAAACAACTGTTCCAGCAACTGGATTCCTCAGAATCAAGACATGATTATCAGTCTGTTCCGTAATGTGAACCAGCATGCTGAGGAGTGTTAATTATGTCTTAAGTCAACGTCATAATACACTGGTTGTCCATATATCGACAACCATTTTAGCACTGATCAATATTGGTAGGTACTGGGTTTTATTGCGTGTATGTTGATTTGGCCTATATTACTCAATCCAATAATGTCCTAACGTGTACTGACTGAGCGAGGTAGCCTCGCGAGACCTCTTCGGCTGTATGCCTCGCGTGGTTAAATTAGTACAAGTATTGGTTCTATATCTGACTGACTCCTACGCTAAAGCGTGCTTAAAGTCATTTACTTACCGCACTAGTGTGCTAAAGTAAATTATAGTTTCGGAGAATCAGCCACTTAGACTAATAAAGTACCTCCGAAGCTCGTTCAGTGCCATTTCGACATTCGTTATTCTATGGAGTATAGAAGATTTTTTTTTTATGTTTGACACTGCTTAAAAAACAACAATAATAAGATTTGTTAAACCTTGGCTTCACAGAACAACGAATTATAAGTGAATGAATTCGACATCGGATGTCAAGTAAATTTCAAGATGACATTGTATTTAAATAGATTTGTATTAAGATTTGGACACAACTAAAGTGAACTGATTATTGCCGAGCTCATAATGTATTTTTAGTTTCAGTTTGTTTAGATCTTTTTGTATCTCTCTTGAAAGAACCTAAAAAAAAGAGACTAAGTGCTGTAGATATAAGCAAATCTGGTCCAAATATTATGTTCATTGAATTGGTGTATTTGAATCATTTTCATATTATTGTCCAACAGTTTCAATTAAAGCAGGTAATCTATTATTTGTCCATTCAGACTGGTATTTGAAATATTTACAGAATCGATTTAAAAATGAATAGATTCAGCTATCAAACATGCACCATCCACTGCAAATCAATATGCAGCAATGACATCTGATGACAGAACAGATTTTGAAATCCACAAAAACAGGTCATCCGAACACACTCATTGTCATGTCATACTGTCACTGATATTCTCATCTGACTTTAGCAAAGACATGCAGAGAAATCGTTCTTATTTGTTATACCTTTCATTGACAGCTCGGTATAAGTCATTGGACCAAATAGACAGAATTTGGTATTTTTCTTTATTTTATTCCAGTATTTGATAATCTTGCAATGAAACTAATAATAACACTAAAATCAGATTTGAAAATGTTAGCAAAATTCATATTTTCACCTAAGATGGACTAGAAACAGGATATTATTTTTTTAAGAAACAGTGAAGACGAATCAAAAGACCTTTAAACATTTGCTGAATACATTTTAATACTCTATGCAGTGTTATTACATTTATGCGAACGTTAACATAGTTTTCCTCTTGTTTTTCCTATATATGAACATGTTAGCTATTTTGCGAGCACGTATCTTTTTCCGGCCATAAATTTCAGAAGTCTGTAGTATTCTTTTGTAAATATAAAATAAATTCAACGGACATGGGAGAAGTAGGGAAACAAGTTTTTAGAGAAGTGAAATCGGCATTTCCTTCGAATTTATTGCCTGAGGGACCCACACGCAATTGGCGCTGCAGACTCTCTTTTTTATAACACTACTAAATCCTGGCCAATCCAAATTTCAATACAGGCCATAGCTTCAATACAATTTACAAACAGTCATCTCAAGAAGTTATTATTCGATGTGAACCTGTGACTTGTTAAACTTATCAGCAACTTTTTTTGTTAGATATGTTCATCACGTCTTCATTATAAAATTATTGTCAAGCTCAATCTATCTGCAATAAAAAATTGTTTTATGTAATCATTGTCAGTTCCAAACGTTAAATAAAATTTCGCAATATGCAAATATGTATTGTCAATTTTATTATAATAAATATAATCAAATATAGGTAAATAAGTTTCATCAACAGTAGATAAAAAGGTAAGACGTTATACTCTAACTCGCATTGCATTAGATCATCGCTGGTAGGTGCAAAACGATTGAAAATGTATTCAATAAAATTATTAAAGATATCTTATTTTGAAGTGAAACTTCTAAAAGCGCGCTGGGAGTAAAATTTCAAGGGCGCGACACACGAGCTAGTGTAACGAAAATCCGTCACAATCTGTATTTATTTAGGAAGCTATGGTACAGAAAGATGCATTTCGAAAGGAGAGGTGTGCACTCGATCCTATACTTATATAAAAATATGAACACTATGGAAAATTGTCTTCGATTGTCACGATTTCTTGCAAAATGAATAGCTGGTGAGTAAACTCCAAAAAATGTATCAATAATTGTTGTATACATTATTTTGTGACACTAGGTAAGAAATATGACGTGAAGGTATTTTAGAAACTGCCAGAGATAGATGCGGACATGTCATATGAAATATTTTTTATTTAAAAGGTATCGATGCGCGTCGCGCCGCATTAACGTCAACGTCTGGTGCTTAAGTCTATTTCTTTCCAACAGAACGCGCTTATACCAGTATGGGTGGGCAACATTTCTGAGAGAAAATACTCCCTCAAGAATGATGACGTTTAATAGAAAAGCTGATAAAACAATTCCAATGTTGTTATAATTGTGTATTTCATAAAACTGGACATTTTTTTTTCTTTTCATAACATTGAAATATATCTTACAGAAGTAAGTCGGCAATTTATACACAGTCCTTCGTTAGGACTTTCATTACATCATTTCGAATGATAGTCGCGTGTGCTAGATGAGTAGAAGTTGGAGTGTGTCTTACGACGAGATTTGGTTGTCAAAATTGAGATCTCCTTCTGGCTCTCAGAATCTGTAGAAGATCTGTGTCTGTACGTATTTTTGTGACTTTATAGATCTGACGGAAAGATCAAGAACTTTGAGCAACCCTGTATACCATAAAAAGAAAATCTTCAATATTAACTAAGAAAGGAGTCTTTCTAAAGCTATCATTGGAATTTGATCGTTTCACAATTCTAAAATTCAGAGTAATGGGCTATTGATTACAACTCTGTTTTGAACAAAACAAAAGAAAATTAATTAATTCACTGGAAACTAATAATAAAATATAGGGTGTTCTATTTGAAAAAACGCATTTTTGAGACTTTATAGATCTGACGGAAAGATCAAGAATTTTGAGCAACCCTCTATACCATAAAAAGAAAATGTCCAATATTAACTAAGAAAGAAGTATTTCTAAAGCTATTATTGGAATTTCATCGTTTCACAATTCTAAAATTAAGAGTAATGGGCTATTGATTGCAACTCTGTTTTGAACAAAACAAAAGAAAATTAACTAATTCACTGGAAACTGTTAGGGATAGGTATCGGTATCTTATGAAAAAATAACCAGAAGGTGATAGAGAATCTAATAAATTGATAATCAATAGGGTGTCTCATTTGAAAAATCAAGGTTGTTAATACTTTTTTATATAAGTGGCAACGTCGCAAGGCTGAAAATATTTTCAGTTCAGTAGACAGATCACTAGGTATTACCCAAATAACACAATCTTTAGAGCGATCCTATGGTCAGTTTTTCTTATACGTCTAAGGGAACATCGACCATGAATCACCCTGTATATATATATATATATATATATATATATATTTATATATATATATATATATATATATATATATGTATATATATATATATATATAATAAAAAGATTTTCTTGGGGATGCAGTCATGTATTCAATAAAATTCTTTGATTGAAGCCGAGCTTTCGAGAATGTTAATTCTCTTTTTCAGGGTAAACTACAAATCGTTACAAAATTATTTTAACAACAACTTAATAGTATTATCAAAATACTACAATCGTGAATTTAGAATAAATTAGCTAAAACAGGAAAGATTTCATAGCCATCAATTACAAATGTCATTATTCATATTCGTCATGGTAACATAATAAGTTAGAAAGTATCTAGATTTAGTTGATAAAAATGAGTATTACTAAATGATCTTTATATGTTTGTAGCTATTATTAAAATTATTATTAAGGCAGATACAGGTTCAGTGTAAAATAATTTTATGTAATTTAAGAATATTGCATAAATACATACATAGACTAAATTACTTTTATTCAGGGCTTAAACTGACAGTTAAAAGAAAAAGATATATAATATAATTTAAAATTTCTATATAAGTGTAATCATATCCTCTCACAATACGACACACATAATTTAATTGTGTTCCTTGTTCAAATAGCTCCGAACATACAAAGATCATTCAGAAATATTCATTTTTATCAACTAAATCTAGATACTTTCTAACTTATTATGTTACCATAACAAATATAAATGATGACATTTGTAA
Organism: Crioceris asparagi; assembly: GCA_958507055.1. Taxonomy (NCBI): domain Eukaryota; kingdom Metazoa; phylum Arthropoda; class Insecta; order Coleoptera; family Chrysomelidae; genus Crioceris; species Crioceris asparagi. The sequence continues at coordinate 14,131,198 of OY293833.1, read as the reverse complement.
TCTTTCCTGTTTTTAGCTAATTTATTCTAACTTCACGATTGTAGAGAGAAGAGAATAAACATTCTCGAAAGCTCGGCTGCTTCAATCAACGAGTTTTATTGAATACATGAGTGCATCCCCAAGAAAATATTCTTATTTAATATAAAACCAGTCAAGAATACAAAATATATATATATATATATATATATATATATATATATATATATATAAATATATATAAAATAGATTTTTGTTGGGGATGCAGTCATTTAATAAATAAAATTCTTTGTATTATGCCAAGCTTTCGAGAATGTTTATTCTCTTCGTCGGGGCAAAATTCGTGAATTTATATAAAATTAACCACAAACAGGAAAGATTTCATTGTCAGCAATCAGAAATGTCATTAGTTATTTATCTATAAATATATATAAATAAATATATAAATTCACGAATTTTGCCCCGACGAAGAGAATAAACATTCTCGAAAGCTTGGCATAATACAAAGAATTTTATTTATTAAATGACTGCATCCCCAACAAAAATCTATTTTATTAAATAATAAACCAGTCAAGAATTCAGAATTAAATATATATATATATATAAATATATCCAGCCTCTGGTTCTTAACAAATATCACATTTCTTTGATCTTTGCTATAAGTGGATAAGATTATAGTTGTAATAGGTACTAGTTTGTGGTGTTATACTTTTAATTAATGGCAAGGTTAAAACTTATTTTTCATATCAAAATACATTTACTCGTCGGAGTCAGTCAATGGCTTTATGTTAGTAAATGATATACTATACAGATGCATAAATGAAATAAGGTGAGCTCGATTAACACAGATTTTGCATACAATTAATTGTTTTTTTATTGTTGAAGTATTCTAAAATAAAAACAAATAAAAATTTAAATTCAATCCAGCTGTTTACGTTGAAGTTTCACTTCAGATATGCGCACATAGTGCTCACAAGTTTTTTTTTCAATACATATTTAATTATTGTTAATGCATTATTAGTTACATAGTTATTGATGATAGAAAACAAAATTTTGCTTCAGAAAAACATTCTACATAGCATCGATTCATTAGCCTACTTTAAGGGCAACCAATAAATTCACTTGTAATGGGAAAATGCTCCAACATTTGCTATAGGAGAAATAAATTCCAAAATACATTCACATTAATGTAAGTATGTAGTTTCATTTCAGTTTGGTTGTTATGGGTAGCACCAAATGTAGTTAATATATATGAATGAATTTATTAACTATCGAAGGAAATAAGGAGCGCCAATATTACTTACATTCAACATCTACTATAATACGTTTGCTCACTGAAGGAGGGACACCATTTGTGGCTATGCAAAGATAGGCTCCCATTTCCGTGCGACTGATACGGGTAAGGTTCAGTTGTTCACCATCGTAGACGTTTACTGAAACAAATCAAATGGTATAATAAAATTCAACTAGATGTCGTTTGCATAATCTATGAGGTCGTTAAATGATTTGTGGACTGTTTTGTTCGTTGTTCCCATCTTACTGCCCCCCCCCCAAGGGACATGGAAATAGTATAGTGATTATTATCAAGGTGGTTGCGTTGATTTGATACTAGGTAAGTCAACCATGTAAGATAGATGTGTTTCCTGTGAAGAAGTTGATTCTATTTTGCATGTTTAGATGGTGCATATTGGGAATTGAGTAAGTTAATGTAGCAGCATTGATGTGAAATGTAGACTTAATCGAAGATATACGTCAGCAGAGAAGTGAAATACACTATATAATTCAAAAGTTTCTACATTATGTGTTGTTATTTCTTAATTAAAGTGCCACATCTAATGAAGTCGGTCCTAGTTTTTTTTAGTTAATTTTAAGCCTTTCATCAATAAACTCTCTTCTCAAATATCTAATTATTATTTCATTAATAATTTTGCAATAAATAATATTTTACATGTTATGTTGTCGTTAGATACTGTTGAACATTGAAAAGAAGTACAAAAGTGATTTCGATTTTTTTTAGAAAAACTTATTCGATTCGATGCTCGGGTCCTGCTTTTGGCGAAGGTATCTCGGAATAGTTTAATCTTTGGCGAAGGTGCCACGCAAGTCAAACTTATAAATACTTATTAACCAACTGTACATGATCTGATTTCTATAGACTGATTATATGTCACTGTGACAACTGTAACTGCAATACGAACTATTTCTATTTATAAAATTAATAGTTTGAACTTGATCATCGATTGATATATCTACCTAATTATTCGTATTAGGCTGTGTTCATGGGGTCACTATTAGCACTATCTAAATCATCTGTTCACGCAGCTCAGTTGAAGTAGGTACTACAAACGCTATCGTGACGTCATGAATGTTTGTGTGTCACATAATAAATGATCGCTATCGACGCTTTTTCTTCTGAGGTAGTGTATGGATGGTGTTTGCGTTTGTAAGCTCTATGAACAGGAATACTGTAAAAGTGACATCGACGTCATTCTGACACTGATTTAACAAACTAATGGTGTTTTCAAGATGGAAACACACGACGCGTTTTGATGACCGAATGTCAAAGTTCTGATACCTGATTGGTGCATTTGAATGTTCGGCAGGTGTCGATTGGTTTCGCTAAACACAACGCTAGTTGCGTTTTGTATCTCGAAATCACCATAATAATCGTTTTATGAGTCCAGAATTTGTAAAGTGTAGAAGGATAAGTTTCTATGGGATAAGTTAAATAAATAATTTGAAAGAAATATTTTTGCGCGATGAGGAAACTCAGGTGCAATTCAACCTGCTGCTATTTTCAATTAGTCATATTTCTTAAAAGTGTCTCTTCATAGACAAAAAATAAATAGATTCTCTTAACTCAATAATATTCATTGTGCCTTAACCTCAATGTGACAGCAAATGAAAGAATGTGAACGCAAACGCAAAATGGCGTTCATTACACAACTCCATAAACAGCATCGGTAGTGTTTGCATTAATAGTGACTACGTGAACAGATCCTTAGAAGTACACGCAGGAGTTTTTTGAGACATCTGTTTTCTGAATTAAACAGATAATAATAATAATAATAATAATAATAATAATAATAATCTTTATTCAGGTTAACATTCAAATCTTGATTAAAAAACATAGTATTCTAATAGATTGTCCAACAAACCCCTACCGAGATGCAAATAGCATCTGTGTGTAGACCTGAACTTAATAATGTATTAAAATCTACAAGCTTAACATAATCTAAATATACATATTAATATACTATAAATAAACAAATAATAAAATTAAAATGCAACAGAACTATAAATACAAATACAAATTTAAAGAAAGACACATGATATAGGAAATATTAAATATTAAAACAGATTTTGTAAGTAATATAACAATATCTATGTATATTATAACTTCAAATTATTTAAAATCCAACTATTAACATGATATTTAATACGTCCTCTAGAGTATGTAGATTACATTTGATAGAAACTATGACAGGTGTCATATACATTTTTAATATGTGTTGTCTTGTCAGATGTCACTCTTCATTGCGCCAAGGTAGTAAGGTGAGACGATTAGAGTTGACCCGATATGACAGGAGGAGGCTAACAGGTTAAAATAAATCGATTCTGTTTATAGACTTTTAATTTTATCGTTCGACTAAGTAAAACAATAATTGCTTTACAGTATTTGATGTTTTTGTCACGCAAGCTCCTATTGTAATTATATACCTACCTCTCCAATGTTTCTGACTTTTATAAATGATTTTTCAAAAAAAAGTTTGTGATATGTAGCTTATATATGTATTTATGCTTCGTAAAACGAATAACAAAAAAGAGGATGATAAATGACCATGTGAACAAGCAATTGATGTTAAATACCCTTCATATATCCGTTAAATTGCTTTTTCATGTATTCTCCACCTTTACAACGTTAAAATAAAAAATGTATCCACAATGTGATGTTGTGAATAGATTTTTCATTTTAAATTGAACACAATGCACAGTGCAAATCCTTTCTTATATTATTTATAAGTGTAATTCTTGATCAATTTTAAAAACCACTGCACCTTTTAAGCGTTAATAATAATTAAGCAATTAAGAATTCATATTGATACATGTACAATGTGAGAATGTATGTCAGTTTTGTTTGACTGAAAAAGCAATATTAGCAAGTTGAAAATAAACAGATTAATGAAAGAAAAAAAGAATGGTTCTTGGCACTGACACAGAAAACAGTTGGAGAACACAAATGTAAATTTCACGAATCGCCTCAAGTAATCCTACAGGAGCAATTGTCTGGGCAGCATACCCCTAAAAAGCTTGACAAACTACTTAGTTACGCAAGTTTTATTATAGAGAATAGCACACATAATAACACTCCTTGGAAGAAGAAATTTTATGGTGGAGTTTTATTCTTTAGTCCAAAGTGTACTGGCAATTTACTTTTAGAGCCCAGAAAATAATCTCATCTGTCTAGCACCTAAAAGTATTTTAGTTGTCAACTTTAGGATAGAGTCATTTTTTGCTAAACCGCTACTGTCTGCTAGGACAAAGTGATATCAGGTGCCTCATGCTCTTGCCGAATGGTGGGAAAACACAGGAAGGATACATATACAACAACCAAGGCGGCGATGATAAAAATCGAAGTAGGTGTGTTTCGTAAAAAATCAAAATTGGGTACTCGAGTAATTTTCAGATCCTAATTTAGTTTGTCACATTGAATAATCACAAAATATTTACATGAAAAATCCAATGATTTTATCCGATTATTCAATATTATAAATGATTAAAATAACAAATCATTATTTACTAAATAATTCTATTTTCTAGAAGAAACATTTTTTTCTTATGTAATGTTGTTATTAGTTAGTACAGAACATGAAAAAAATGAAAACAGGTGCGTTAGAATCGAACCTATGTCATTTGGTACACTAGTCATACACCTTAAGCTATGTCCCCACAGTGAACGTATGTTTTAAGAGAATTTACATAAATATTAAGAAAATATATTAGTCAGATTCTCTGAATTGCTCTAATCTCAGAAACTCGATTTCTCATAGGGAGGCAATTGCTTCATATTTATAGCTTTTATATCGATAGACAACTTTACTATAAAAATATTTTAATTTATAAGCATCTGTTTCTAGAATTTGAACAATAGGTATATTTTAGACTTAAATACATTTACTGAAAAGATTATTATTTCAAGAAATCATATGTTTTAAAGGTTATAATACAGAAAAGTTATTGTTTTTAGAATAAATATTTTTTACAGCAATTGAAGAGCTTTTATGAAGAGATGGGCTTTATTTAATTCTGAAAATTTGCATCTGGGACCATTTCTCAATCATCCTATTTTAAATGAAAAAAGATTCATCAAAATACATGGGAAAAAAGAAACATACAGTAGAATTGCATACCTCCTTCTTTTGGTAAGTTGGTCTGTAATAATAGAACAGAATCCTGTTGATGACTTCTTTATTTATGAAATGTATTTATCTATTTATGTCTTCTATAATCTTACCGTAATATAAGTGTACGGAACCCTACGATGTATAAGTTCAAGCCATACTTGACATATTTGTATTATTTTAAAACAACAAGGTATTCATCGGTGAAAGGATATAAAAACACTTACATACCTACGCCACTGTCTGCTACCCTACATGCCCGTTAAATATTGTAATAGCTAATCTAGCAATGGGGGTGGTGTAGAAATGAGCAGGCGCACAAAATTCCACCCTTTGGATCAGCTATGCAGATAAAGTGTGAAAAGATGCTCTCCACCTTTTTCCATTTTTCGCATCAAGCTCATATAATTATGGCGAGTGTCTCTTATTAACGGTGGAAGAGCAGCTTATTTCTATTTTGTATAATATCATAAGTCAACAATACCCAAGTCACATGAACGAGTTCAACAGATGGATAAATTCCGTTCTAATGATGTTCTTAGGGTAGTTAAATCAAGCTTCACAGGAAAATGTGTTTTTCAATTACATTCCCTTGAACCAAATAGTTAATTATTTGGTTAGCGATAAAATAAAGCGAAGCTTCATCATCTAAAATGATTCGTGTGTGAAAAAATGTTGGTTGTTGGTTCATGCTTCAAAGTTTCAAGGCGGCAGGCAGAGAAGGTGTGTGAGAGGCCCCCGACTGAATAATTTGTGCGACTTCTATATAACACAGTTTAGTTAGACTTAAATGACAGCACAGCCAACTTGCAAGACAAAACAATTCAAACTTGAAACAATAACAAATGGCATAACATTGAAATGGGGGTTAGACAAATGAATTGCGACAGAATGTTGGGAGCAAGAGAATGACATTCCGATATGGAAGGGTATTACATGCTAATTAATTATCAGTTAATTAGCTTCTGAGTTGAGTCAATACTGTGTTCCGTTTTTCATTCGAAGCTAGCTTATCGGCCTTGATATATTGAAGAAAATGAAATACAATGTTACATGGTATTAGTAAAAAGTGTTTTGGAACATGTTTATTTCTAAATAATTCCAACGATAACAACTACTCGTTAAGCTAGTACTCCATCCCGCATTGAATTACATCATCGTTGATAGGTGCAATTCAATAAATATATTGCAAACTTCTAAACCTTTTGATTTTATTTCATTCGGAACACATCACAGTTGAGTCAAGTGTATGATCGCCGATTTCGTTCTTATTAGAAACTCATCAGATACACATATGACTCGAGGATGTGTCAGTATAAGTCAAAGCACCGTTAACAGTTACACAATGGTGTAGCGCTAATAGCGGTGGTAGCGCTAATTACGCCCCCCTCGTTTCATGTTTCAACATCTAAATCTTAGGTGAGGCACGGTAATTGTCTACTGTTGACTACAGTCATTCATATTTTATATATTTCTCAGTTAAAATCTTCGCATCTTTCATTTTGATAGATGAGTATTGGTAATCAAACATGCTTGAACAAAAACAATCAAAATAATATAACGTGAGGATTCATAGGTCTCGGAAAATCATGGTCTGAAATGGCAAATGTGTTTCCAGGTACAGCGTCTATTATATATATATATATATATATATATATATATATATATATATATATATATATATATATATATATATACTGTATCCTTGAATAAATTTCATATATTCTCTAGAAATTAAGTCAACTGAAGCTAGCGACAATCTTATTTCAAGAGTTTAATCCCTTGAGAACGATGAAGTAAGAGATGAACGTTAAAATGTCAAGAGATATAATTAAGTTTTTCATATGAATTAGAATTTTCAGTGTCGACCTAATAACATCCATCTTAGATATCGTGTATATTTATTTTGATATTATAATCTCACATGATATTTGTATTATTAGAAATTTAAACGTTGACAAAAAATATTTATAATAAATATATGTTGCATTTTGTAAAATTTGAAATATTAGAGGATACACTGAAAAACATAAGACAGTATTCATCTATGTAATAGTAAAAATAATAAAAAAGATCATGGACTGTAATTTATCTGTTATAGGGTTGAGTTGTACATATCCGTGAAATTGGACCATTTTTGAAAGATCAAAGATCAAATAGTAAGTGCAGCAGAGACTCGAGACTGAGAGAATTTTTGTAACCAACATCAAAAGTACGAATACACTTCCTTCATTTCCTGAGATCGGCAAAAAACAAGGAATTCTCTGCTCTAGCCTGAATCAAGATTTGTTAATAATTATTCGTAAATTAGTTTGATATCATGTCTTCATGCAATTAATAAGTAGCTAATTAGGAGTTTACCCTGGTCTAAAATCATGTAATGTTTATGATACACGTAACCGCTAGCTATCGATTCGTCCAGGATCATAGCTACTATATATATATATATATATATAAGTTCTTAACTATCTAACCTAACTATCTTGCATATTGTTGATGTTGTTTGCTATATAAATTTAACCAAGTTAGTAGCAAAGCAGTTACCCACACTGCATTAATTAAGTTAAACCTCTAAGGTGGTAGTTGAAATGTAGGTATAAGCAATTGTGTAGTTCCAGCTTTATTGAAGAAGGCTCATTGTGATTAATGAGTTGCAGGTAACAATATTATAATTAGTTAGCTATAATTATAGAAAAATGAAAAAAGAAGATCCCGTGCAACTCAGTGCTGGTGTTGAAAGTGAAACTTTCAATTCCATAAGAAGTTCTTAAAAGTCATGAGAATAAGGTGTGGAATTTAAATTTGATAGAAGCCTTTTTAATTTATCTTTATGGCAACTCAAATGTGAAGCATAAAATATGTTTTTGATTCTTAATGGAGTAGACATCTCGAAAAGATCAAGCATCCATTGTTCCTCCTATTTTAGCCGTGGCAATGTTTCAATCGTTATTAATTTCTAAATTTCTCACCAAGAACGCTAAGCAGTAGCAAGAACTGATTCAATGCAATATTTAGGTAACCACCGAGAATCAAAGACATGTTGTCATCACCTATACCGAGAGCAGCAGTACCCTTATGATTGTAGGGCTTGTTGAACAGTCCAGTACAGTAAACGAAAAATTGGTCAGGCGCCACGAGCTATCGCAGGCCTAGATTCAGTGCTCAGTTTGAAAAAAAAAACCTCTACTTTATCATGAGAAAGAATCAATTTACGCCATTAGAATTGTAATTTCTATTGTTGTAAGAATATTGAGTTTATTTTTATTAATTTATGTCTTAGAAGTTAGACATTATAATTTTTTATTTTTAGAGTTTCATTTATTTTTATACCGTTATGGAAAAGAGATCAATTTATCTCTTTTTGGGAGCTTTCAAAAAAGAATGATCAACTGTTTCTGGCGAACTGATTAACAGTTAATCAGATGATTTAACGAAAGACATGTAGAGACATGTTCCTGAATTTACATGGCACACGTCGAATAATTTAGCTTTTTTGGATCGCTCGATTTTAGATAATTTCAATTTCAGTCTTACTTCTGGAATTGAGAATATGTTATCTAAAAGAAGGAACTTAATCAAAAAGATCGAATCGAATGTCAAGCTGTATTGTGGCCACCATCAGTTGCCACAGTGAATTCCGAATAAGTTTCAAATGGAACAATAAAAAGGTAAACAAAAATGGTAGGGTCAACGTAGACAGGATTGATAGAGGACCCAACTGATAAACCGATAGTGAATAGTTCCCGAGAGTGCTGTTTGCCGCGTTTGGAATGTCAACTTAGCAAAAACCAAAACATAAAGGAAATAGTTTATTAAACCTTCGACACCACCACCGAGAATCGAATTGGGATTTTTGAGAGGTTGGTTAGAGAGATTTGTGATATGTAATTTTTCAATAAACTAACATTCCATTCATATTTTTGCGTCTCTGAGACCATAATATTGAAAATATTTCAAAAACTAAGCGACAGCAGCTCTCAAAAATAAGGCTTTCCGGCATAATAATGCCGTCTAATATAAACTATAAGTGTTTGTTGCTTGAAAAATCTTGTAACTTTCACAAAAATGACATTTATTTAACAGATATAAAAAAACGATTGGAGATTTTGAACAAACATATAAATTTTTATTTAAACAGTGAATCCCATAAGTAATGTCTACGTTCATTCAAAATTCATCGGACCCGTCAATTTTGATTTTTAATGCAGTGTTCTGATGATAAATTCATATACACAGTGTAGCCGAAAAATAGGTTACGACCATCAACTTCATTGTTTCAAATAAAATTATCGTTCTTACGAACAAAACATGGGCGAATTTCAAATGAATTACTCAAGACATCAATGACACTCCTAAGATTGATATATGTTGATAAGGTCTGCAACTCTCGAATTATTAAACAGTTAAACATAAAATATAAAGGATGAGGGATGCTTAATCAGAAAATCTGTTGACATTTGACAATGCCTTAGATGAATACATCCAATATAGAGGGTGTCTACCCCTGTCGCCAATTTCCCATTCAAAATTGAAATCCAACTGTTCCAAGCGCATAATTTTCCCAAATTTGATATTAGTTTGAATTTTACGTACCTTTCTTTCTGCGTTCGACGGATATTGCTTGTCCATCCTCCCTACGCCACATGATTTTCGGTGTGGGAAAACCATCTGCTTTGCACGTCAAACTGATATTCTGATTCTCCCTCACAGCCACCGTGGATTGCGTGCTTTCCGTATCAATTATGTTCGGCGGCACTGAAAAAGAAACCGACAATGAAACAACTTTACCCCTTTTTCAAATTTAAATTATTCAGCGATAACGAACGCCTACATCATACATAACGTGTAGGAAATTGGTGGTAATATCAATTTTATTAACAAGTTAGTATATTATTTTGTACATCAACAAAAATTCGACAAAATATTATTCAAACAGGTACAATGTTGCATAGATCAAATTTGGAAACATCTTCCTTGACAATTTATCCAACTACATGCTAGTAGTCGAACATTGCAGTCACCGAAGCTGTGAACTCACCCACCATTTACTAAAATTATGAAATTAAATCATTTAGCAGCAAACATTCATTGTAAGGGGTTTAATTTGTCATAGATCAAATTTAGAGTGTTTCTTTTTTATTTAATAACTGGAATACATTTTCCCGAAGGAGGTATATAGATACCTTTGCACTGGTCCAGTACCTACAGTACTTTGACTAGGATTCTTTGATCCCCAAATTATGCTATCTACGTCGCACTGGTCTTATATTCTATTAGGTAACCTTCCAGAACTTAATATTATAAGCACGCCTCCAATTTTTAAAAGTAGATGTATCTAATAAAATTATTCATAACCTAATTGAAATGTTCATTCTTTCTAAAGTGTCCCCTACCATAAGCAAATATCCGAGACTTCTACATAATGAATAATTAAATTTTGGTCGAAGTTATAACAACTGATGGATAATAATGAGGTCCTGAAATTATTGATTAACACTATTACATGAATTCTCATAGGCATTTAGGAAAGACAATTCCAATAATGATAATAATAATGGAATTAAATAGCTATTAAATCCTAAATTATTAAAATGAGTAATTGATTATCATTCTTATTCTCAGTTTGATACCAAATGACTTGCAGGAATTAATTACATAACAATTCTGTCAATTCATTTTTAAACAATTGACTTTCTTTAACCGACTCAAATTCGTTACTCCAGATATTAATAATATGATAATGAACAGTTTAGTCCAACATGATAATACATATTGTAATTGAAATGATTCAATAAAATGTACTTATGCTGGGCACCAACGGGACCTTATTACCAAGCCTCCGATGTCCGTCCATCCGTCTGTCTGCGGACTGTATCTTATAAACGAAAATAAAATTAAAAATTAAAGGAGAACCGCATTCAATAAACATTTTGCATTTGTTCGATCGTAATTATGGCTGTATATATTGAACCGTTATTTTTTAGACCGCACTTGCACGATGGTTCGGAAGCATTCATGTATGAGACTAACTCGCATTTAGTCAGTTTTTTTCTGATACATAATTGTTGTTTTTTTTGTTCTACTTTAAGGTGTATTTCTGATGAGTTCATGCTACTAAGCTGCTTGTTTCTTTTGATAATTTTACTGCACTAATTAATGAGCCAGCTGAGCTCGACCAATTTAAACTGGGCTACCACGGTATCAGGAAAACACATGTCTATAGCGTCATTTTGTATAAGAAAAAATAAAGGAGCCCCTTCTAGCCGGTACTACTTTCAGTGCTTTACTTCAAAGCCCTGAGTCAGTATCATTGAATTATTTATGAGATTCACAGTACCTGCAATAAGCTCTGTTTAGATCAAAATTATTTTTAATTATCTCGAGCTCACCTAGATGATGATTTTTCATAGCTGAACACAAAATCAAAGTTTTTTTTTATATTTCAAATCGTCTCAGGGCTACCAGTCTAGAAAAACAGTAACACGTGACAGTAATTATGAGATCAAGCAGTTTATATTATTATCAAAGGAAACTAAAAGCCATATAACGGCTTAAAGTTTTGTTCTTTCATTTTAATGCACAGTTTAAACATTGATCATAACCATGAGTTAAACTGATGGATAACCTTGAAATGGCTTATAGTGAACCTATGACAGTTCAAATAAAATTACTAAAATAATATATGCCAAGTAGTACCCTTTATATGCATTTTCTTAGTTCCGGTATAATAAAAAATAAAAAAAGACCGTTGAACAAAATTTCCCCCATAACAATTTATTGTTGTTCATAATCTCAAAACCGAGAACTTAATGGAAAAGTCTCAAATCAAAAACATTTATGTAAGAATGGAAACATATAATTCTGATAATTCAGAATTCGAAAGCTCTATCGATGTAAGTTCCACACGCTAAGAACAACGTTATCCCATTGTGGCCTTTCCGAGTTATATGAACTGACAAAAATATATCGTCTTATATACTTACCTATATATTTATTTCTACTGCCAACAATACAGGTAAGTTATGAAGTTACTTGAGACATGCTTTATTAATGGAAGAGTTTTTTTTGTAGCGTGACTATTGCGATCATTAAGCCCAATCGAATATCTCTCATATTGCATTTTGTACCGTTTAGATATTTTTGTTAGGTAAAGGGTGGGGGGTAAATATTACTATGAATGCACTATGTGGTTACTACCCCTAACACTTATATTATTCTGCAGAAAAAATCTCTCAGTTGAGCATTCTCGTTTACAGTCTTCATTTTGAACTTATGTTTATGACGTTAAAGGATATACAGGGTGTTTTTGAATTTATAGATAACCTTGAAATGACTTATACCAGTATCTAGCCACTCAAAGAAAAATAAAAATACATCCCCAGCAGTAACCGAGATATGTATTTTAACGTATTATTTTCTACCTTACTTTACTTTTGAGTATTGATGGCAGTTCATTCTGAAATCTCGTTAAACACTTTAGTTTTTTATAAAATTGGTCACATTTCTTAAAATCAGAAATTCCTCGATTTTGTCAACAAAAATATTGTTTGTATATTCTAAGTAATTAAAAAGTCGGCTAAAAAGACTAACAATCCTCAACACATCTGAACCGCATTGAGATAACATTATTAATGCCATTGGAGAGATTGAATCAAATATCAAAGAAAATATGATCGAAAATGATGGGAAAATAATGTTTAGCATGTTAACGGAGCGGGTTATTTTTACATGTTACATTATAATCGCAAAGTTTTTAGCTACATTATAAATTAATGACATTGTTATATCTACAATATTTTGATTGCTTTATAAATACATCAAAGCGAAAGGACAAATTTATATAGATACATTTAACCCTTAGATACCTATTCTTAAGACAATCTATACCCGTTACCAAAATATAATTTTCAGCACATGGCATCGATCGCCTAAAATTATTATTCCACTTAGGTATTAAATAAGGAAATGCTGCCTGCAACAGGAATACAAGATCTAACAGGCTTATGAATAATTAAATACAAATATGCGATATGCACAAGCGCTGGAACATGTTTTGCAAAATGTGTGTAAAGATAAAAAAGAAGCCGACCCAGCCAAAGATATCATATCTGGGTCGATTCCAGAGATCTTTTTAAAATTTCAGAGATGTTTTCCTATATATTTTCCACAATACACCAGAACCGATTCACTCTTGAATACTGACTAAATAGTGAATGATGTCCTTAGCTAACCTTTTTTAGAATTTATGCAATGTTTTTTGAAGATATACATTAATTCGTCAACAAAAGAAATATAGTTTAGCAGTGAATAAATATAATGTCAGAACGAAGGCTTATCGGCTTCTATACTTGAATAATATCTGGATGAATTATGGATTAACTACAGTCGAATGTAAATTGATCTTTTTATTTTACTTTGTAGTCTATCGAAGGAGAAGCATCTGATATTCAAATGTATTTATTCAGAAAAGGATAGGCGGAAAAAAACTGGTATTAAAGGCTAATAATCCAAGTAGCGCTTGTCCGTGTTCAATTCGGAAATTATCGGAAGCTCAGTGATAGATTTCTTAAATGATTTCACTCAGTAGCGATGGCGGTTAGCGAAGTTTTTTAATTGTACAAAAATCGAAAAATCTATCGGCTGTAATGCTTTCTAAATTTCTCGAGTGAAAACTTCTCTCGATAAACCAGAACCAGAACACTGTAGGTGGTTTGTGAGTCTCAATATAATTGACACGATAGAAAAAAAGTGGTTTCTCAAAAGAAGTGGAAACTTATTTCAGGCACCATTTAATAAAAGGATACACACGTAAAAAGCTTTTATTGGTAACGGCTCGATATCGAATTGGCAAATTAAGATTGATAAAAATATATTTCGACAACTTCAATTATTCTATGACGTCCATCTGCCAAATGTACATATACTTGGAAACATGATGTATTTAACTTTTATGATAGTTTTTGATGTCATTTATTTAACATTGTGGCTTCCGTCCATTCAAACTAGTCGTGTCATAAAATAGCAATAAAACCAGAATATTAATGCTGGATTGTGCTAGTAGGTATTATACTTGAACATTGTATGCAATTGTTAACACAATCATCACTGTTGTGTTATTTTAAGTTTGAACACAAGTCAGTTTATGAAGAACGATAATGAAGATTCTTTCCATTTGATATTTTATTAGGACTAAGTAACAAAAATAATCTATTGAAAAACTATTGAAATTGGTAACAGCCTAGCAATTTGAAAACAAATCTAATTAGCGAAATGAATTGCACGCGTAATGACCACACTGGTAAATGAATTTATTTGTTCGTTGCTACAAATAAATTCCGATTCTCGAATTGACAGACGAACAATGAAGGGCATTATAGCATGTCTGGTAATGTTGAGACAATATATTATATAATAATATTGACAAGAGATAATATTCGGGCTATTAACCACTAATCAATTAATTACCAAACATTATTTGAACTCGTTTCAGATCCAATCGATGCCATTCACAATTCATTGTATTGTGTATTTGAAGAACTTTCTATGGCTCTAATCCACCAACTTCATAAGCTTTGTGACCTTCTACAAACTGTCAAATAGGTTTACAGTTGTCAACTGTTCCAACTACTATTGTCAAGATACCTCAGATGGACTTTTATCTGACAGACATGTATGCGTATAGAGGTAAACTGTCGGGAATCGGTTCTGGATTTGCTGTTCGAACAAAGTCTACGGAAAGATTTTATTCTTACCAACAACTTGTAGATATCCAACTTGACTTATCATAGGATTGGTATTGACTTGGCACATGTAATAGCCTCTATCTTCTTTTTGTACGCTACTAACATGTAACAACCACGTCTTAGCATTATCATGTGAGACACTGAAACGTGGCACTCTAGATATGACGTGGCGATGTATTGTTAATATCATCTGTCGGTCTATATGTATCCAAGCCACCTGAAAAAAAGAAAGCAAAAATAAATTTGTCTGACAAGATCTAAAGCTCTTGTTATAATTTTATTTTAAAAATTCGCTATAGTTTATATAAAACAAATTACGACAAATATTTTTTACAAAAAACTACTATTAATAATTATTTTTTTCTCAAAATGAATAATGCTAAATATATCTAAGATTGTACAACAATACCTTGTTGTTTAGTAATTACGAAAGATTTCCCAGAAATTTTATCAAACTTGATGAATTAAGCTTCCAACATGAGATTTTACTAAAAGTTGGCAGAGATTACGAGCAACACCAAAAGGTTGTTTCCTACATTATAAATGAAGTAGTAAACGAAAATTAATTTTAATTATGTATAATAGATTTATCAGTTGCTGGAACTTTTCCCACCATTCCACTACCGTGATTTTTATTACTATGGAAGTCAACAGTGCGCCACAGAGTAACGAGCCGTATCTGATAATCAATCTTTGAAATCATGCATACAAGAAAGGCAACAACCTTGAAATCATGACATTTGTCTGCATGGCAGGCGCTGTATTTATTTGGCAATCAATCTGATTGAGTGGCATTTATGCAATATATTTGTGACGATGTTTTCTCGTTCGTCGAGTTGTTTCATCTAAAATTTCATATACCTACATATAATGTAGAATACAATTTCAGCTTAAGGCTATTCAGTTGATTATGTGGTTGAGTTATAAACTACGTCTGTCGCAAGGAGATGAGAGCAAAGCAGTATAGAGAGAAGGTACATGCGGCAACACGAAGGGGGCACGTCCTAACTTGTCGGGCTGCCGCAGCATACTGAAAACTGAAACTTGAAACGTATATCCATAACGTCGTGTACTGTGTTTTATATACAGGGTGGGCCAATGAAAACTTTACACCCCTATGTATTGACTTTAAAATCAAAATAGGGAAAAACGCTCGGACTCGTCGATTTTTGTTTGAAGCGGGAACAACTTTTACTACTTTTATCAGTCCCGTAACTCCTACCCCCTAACGGGGGTAAGCACTACCCCCCGATTTCAAATAGGAATGAGGGGTATTGCTATACCTTATTTCAAAGATCTTATCGAGTACTATCTGACCTTAAAATTTTGCTCAAAAACTTTCATCCATAATGAAATGACAAGGTAAAATATTTGTGATTGACCTTGAAGAAAATTATTGTTATCAGGCTGGCATTTCTGAATTTATTTATTTTCTTTTTTGGTTCAAAACAGATTGAGACCATACTATTTACTCCTTTATTCACCTCAGTTCATCGTGAATTTTTACGAGTGTTACCACCGTTTTAACTCGCTTGTGGTTTTCAATGGAATAAAATGGTTTATTCCGTAGAAGAAAGGGTGAAAATTTTTAAATTGTTTCTTAAAAATGACGACTCTGCGTGAATAACAGTTAATTTATTCAACGAACGTCATCCTGAAAGAAATGTCTCTACTACTTATATTTTGCAACTAGTTTCCAAATTTGAAGCTACAGGTTCAGTCGAAAATAAAAAGATGGTGCGTGAAAGAGATGAAGCGATTGAAGTGGCTGTTTTAGGTCATGTAGCAATGGATCCGCCCTCAGTACTAGGAAATTGTCTGACGCATCTGGTGTATCACGCACAACAATAAGGAAAATTCTTAAACAACATAAATTTCATTCTTTCAAAATACGATTGGTTCAGGAACTGCATGAGGATGATTTTAACCACCGACTCCAGTTCTGTGAAGTGAATATATTAACAATTTACCTTAAAGGAACTGTAAATAGGCATAACTGTCGATATTGGTCAAACGAAAATCCTAGGCTATTTCATGTACAAAAAGTAAATGTTTGAGCAGGGTATTTATGGAAATAATATAATCGGCCCCTTCTTATACTAGGTAACCTCAGTGGCGAAATTTATCAGGATTTATGAGAAAACACTATTTATCCAGCCCTGTTGCAAGTATTGGAGAATTAAGAAGACCATCATACGATCATTTTTCAGCAAGATGGCGCACATGTACAACCTGTACGTAAATTTTTGGACGAAACTTTTCCTCAAAATTGGATTGGAAGAAGGGGACATCAATATGGCCAATGGCCACCCGGGACACCTGGTCTGTCTCCTCTGGACTTTGCGAAATCAGATAATAAATAAATGCCGTCAAATTACACCCGGCATGTTGCGTACTGTACGGGAACGTTTTGAACAGAACTTATTTTACAGCATGGAAGTGAATGCATTTAATAAACTAATAGAAAAATAAGTTATCTTTTTTTTGGTTTTTAAGTAAACTTTGTGTTCACATTGTCTCTTTCCCTATTTCAACTGTCATTTTTTTATCGATGAAAATTTTCAAGCCAAACTTCAGGATTGGATAGTACTCGATGATATCTTTGAAATAAGATACAGCAATACCTCTCATCCCTATTTAAAATCAGGGGGGTTGTACTTACCCCCTTTAGGGTGTAGGAGTTACGGGAGTGAAAAAAGTACCAAAATTGTTCCCCCTCGAATCAAAAATCTACGGGTCCAAGCATTTCCCCATCTTTTGATTAACATTCGTTAAATTGGTATGTAAAGTTTTCGTTGGTGCACCCTATATATATTTATATATATATAGTAGAAGCCGCCAACGCTGAACAACACTCACATGGTGAGCTGTGATAGCCTGACGCGCGTCGCTATGCAGGATTACATCACACCCCCATTTTTTATATATATATATATATATATATATATATATATATATATATATATATATATATATATATACAACAAAATCATCATCAGTCATCTTATCAACAAAATAATCAAAAATATATACATATATACGCATTTGATGTAAACGTGTAATTTTGCCAAAATGTATCCTAATTAGAGCGATTCAGTTATGGGGATGGAGTTTCTTACTGATGATAGAAAGCTTTTTCAATTCTAGCAACACCCTTGGAGGCGATAAGCCTCTCCTAATGTCGAATAATATTCGATATAACTGAGAAATAGTGCTCGATTAAGCTGGCAAGTGGTATGGGTATCATAATTTATGTAGAGCCGTTTAAACCATCTCAAGGATATGTGACTACTACCTACTCTACAATTTTCAGGCAAAACGAGAGAACGAAAATCGTTCAGCCAAACAGACACAGCTCTTCCATTGCTCTGCGAGCTTATCTACCTTACCTGTTTTTCAGGCAATATTCAACATTCCCATACATTGGTGCTGCTACGAAATTTGTTGATCACTTGACCTAAATGTTCTGCATTCCACATTTGTACGTTGTGATATCTAATTATGTTGCAGCAAATTCTCTTGATTAACAGTGCCAATTATTATTAAACAAAGTTGTTTAATATTGTACGTTCATCCACAATGTAAATGTAAGTTGTTATTGGCCATAAGCCAATTTATATATATATATATATATATATATATATATATATATATATATATATATATAAACCTTGAGGTCGTGGAAACGTAAGTTTAAACAGCAGATGTTATATACGAATTAACTAGCAAATAGCACCAGCTTATGTTCAAGGATGTATAAAGAAATTAAGTTGTAACCTCCAGATGGTGAATGAACTTGTACGCCATCAAAATTTTACAATAATTATTTTCGTGGAAAAGCAAACCATCGTTGTGGATGTATTAAATAATTTTCATCGCGTGCACAGTGGAAAGGGAAGCACCGCCATTTTGAGGTCGTTTCATTGTGAAATATGTCAATATTAATTATATTCAGATCTAAGATCAAGTTGGAAAGTTATTGAAAATTTAAATCTTCTAACATTATTACCATGTAACTTTTTTGTGAGGCAACTATATACATTTCAAAATTGCAAATTTAATATGAATTGATAACTGATAAATACTGTGTGACATTGAATGAGATAGACTTATAGCGAAATAGAATTGGTTGTAATGTATCCAGGGTACATCGGAAAAGGAATGGCTGAAGCACAAAGCCACGGCAACAATGTCGTAGATGAGGTACTGATGCTATCTGAAGAACTACAGACCGATCTTCTATCTCTAGATCAATGGAACATGAATGGCTAGCTACTATGTAAGATTGGAACTCTCGTAGAATCATTTCTTTTGGCTTGTAGTATTGTCGAACGAGTCTTATCCTGCCTTTGATCCAAAACATAGGGAGTGAGGTTGCGGTGGTGTCGAAAACGTGTCCATTGGGTTCAGGAATGGGATCGAATTGAATCCAGGGAAGAGTCCATTTTGTCTATAACGTGAGGCCCAAGGAGAGCTATGGGTGCAATTTCCTATGGAAGCAGATCTCCATTAGTATACTTCAAACCTCAAGTAAATTTTCAAACAAGTTCAGTCACTACCAGGTTCCTTCGTAATTTACCGTACTTGTCAAGTCAAAATCTTTCACTTATGGAACATTTATAGGAAGGACTTTCTGGCTTAATTATGGGTTTGCATTGTCGAAATTGTCTGGGAATCAAATTATTAAAAATACATTGATCACGTTATTCGAACCATGCTCTGGGGAGTTGGGATATGTAATAAATAACTTGAGTGGAGCTCCGACACATTATTAAATGTTCCAGGCAAGGATTAAGGAGAATGTTAATTGTAAAAATCGTATTAAAATATTTTTATGTTATATGGATGCTGCATTTTCACACAGTTTATTTAAAATCACAGCCGGTCAGAGATCTATAGATACCTATTTAATTATTAACATCAAGTCATATCAAAGTTCTTCAAACTTATATATATATATCTAAATATGAAATTATCAACTAGGATAGCACAAACTTCAGAATATATATATATATATATATATATATATATATATATATATATATATATATATCCTTTTTGTTGGAAATTAGCATGTTTCGAAATAAGTAATTTACGTTTCTTAGCAAGGAATTGAATTCAACAAAATTTAGACTGAAACTTTATACTCAAGAGAGATTATCAAATTGACATGAGAGTGCTCTGGTCTAAATTCAAATTCATATATGTATAGGGTTTATATGAGAACAACATAATTCAGTTAATGTATACTATTAAAATTATGTTCATGCTATACCTAAATCATTATCACCTTAATGCTTATGCTGTGCATATAGAGTTCCTTAAATTGGAGAATTACTGATGTCGTCTAATGTTAAATTTCCATTATATCTAGGCAGCAGGTATATAGGAGATAGAATGGCCGATAATATTTTTGACTGACATCCCTAAAGAAGGAAGTATACAATACCAATGACTTCTTCAGAGAAAGAGAAGTGCAATTCGATTATATGTTTATGTTGATGACTCTATTTTCACAAAGCAACCTGCTGATAAATGGTTCTAGCAAAGTTAATTTTTCACAAAAATCAGGATCACTGCAAAATGCAATTGTAGTTTGTGCTGCAAGTGTATAAAGCTACTTCTGTTTTTGGCAAAATGTGACATCTAGCCCAATATATGTTTTATATTATGACAACTATTATTACTGAGCAATATATCTGAGTAATTGTCAAATTAAAACGTCCAATTAAAATAAGTTATGTAAGTCCCGTTAAATATAAGTAGTATCTGCCATTAACAAGGTGCTTCAGGCAGTAATTTAGACATACAATGTAAATATCTAAGAGATAAGTTACATTATTTCTTACCCTATCTAATCTTACGCTAAGATTTAGACTGGGCCCCCATTTAAGCTCCGGATTTGTGTCGTTAATCGTTTCTAGATTGCTGTCAAGATTCTCATTTGAATTTGTTATCAAACTTTATACAATGAATTTCGGAAAGCACAATAATAGTTTTGAGAATGCAGCACCTCAATTCTTTTTTATATATTTAAATCTTCGATCTGTCATCACCAATAAACAGCTCAGTTCTGTTAAAAAACCTCATTTTAGGTAATAAGATTATGGAAATTATTCGTTATTGCTGGATTATGTTGTTGATGAAAATTTGGAATGGGAGCGGAAAAAATGGAGAGTTCTGTTGAAGCTCTTCTGGTTTCACGTATACTATTCATAATTTATGTTAGATATTACAATGAACTTCTCAGAGGCAATCTGTGATAAGCTGGAATTATCTCGTGCGTCCATGACATAATCTGCCATTCAAATCCGTTAAAAAGTTCTGGATAACCAGCATTGTGAATTACATTTGCATCGCATTGTGGACCGCAGTTGTTTTCATGCCAAAATTTAACAAAGTTACACACAAACGTATACAATGCCCTTCAGAGGTACGAGACTACTTAGAAAAAGAGAAAAGTATTTGAAAATAAATATTTCTTACAAAAAATTGGACCGACGTTATTAGTTGATGCACTGAAAAGTATAAAATAATATTAATTCTATTGGTGCTGTTACTTTTGAAGTTGTGCAGTTGCAGTTAGATTGATAACTTTTGGCACCAACTTCACAAGTACCATCACCAATAGAATTAATATTATTTTATACTTTTCAGTGCATGAACTAATAACGTCGGTCCAATTTTTTGGAAAAAATATTTATTTCACGCTTTTGAGTGTACCTAACATTAGTCACAAAAATCGTTGAACGTTCACTAATACCAATGAAGATAGTACTTATCCTATTACCCATGTATATTCTTGCTTGTAGTTGTTATTATTGAGATCTCAACGCATCGCTGCGGAAATACGCTTGAGTATTTTGTATGTCACCATTTTAACACCGATTTAACTCGAAAACCGTAACTCTAAGGAAAAAATGTTCATTATAAATATTGCTACAAATAATTATATCTGTCATGTAGTATCGAAATTTTACAATTTTCTAAAGAAATTGCCAAATCTCCACATGGCAAAAATACATATTTAACATGCGTCTATCTCGAAAACCGTAACACTTTTGAAAAAATGTTCAATACAAACGTTTCCGGATATTATCCTATCTTTAATTATACCAACTCAGATTTTCGATTTTCGAGAAAATTCGCCCCCACCACCCCTTTGGGGGCGGTTTTCGGAAGGAAGGAGATTTCGGATTTGCGTTTTTATGAATATGGGACCATTTCTCAAGCCTCCCCTTTCAAATGAATCTAAAATCATCAAAATTGGAGCTCGTTTACTATATAAAAGGCGCGCACGAACCAAAAAAAAATAAAATAAAGCAGACAGTCGAATTGTATACCTCCTCCGTTCGGGGTTGTCGGTCAAAAAATAGACATCATTAGATATGGAGCGGTAAAATACAAAAGGATATTTATTCTATTAGCACGAAAATTTTTAAATTTGAATATGTATAACACATAAACAGCTGTATAGATGCGTCCCACAAGGTCCACAGTATATCTAAGCATGAATTTGTTTGGTGCTAAAAGTGTTCTATCTATGAACTTATAAGGCAAATCTAGATACTGTAAGTTTTAATTTAAAAAAATAACTAGTTTGGAGCCATAAATGATGAATACTGAATACTGAAAATCTTCCTTGGCCGCTCACTAGATATATCCCAGCCATTTGTTCGTGGCGTTTCTTCAGACCAATCGAGAGATAGTGTTTGCCTCGCAGAGTTCTAGGAAATAATTCCTCTATTAATGGATGCAGCCGAGCGTTTTCAAAAAAATAGAGGTACGCCTGTTAGATTCCTTGCGGTTCTATAGCGTCATGTCGATCGTATGAGATTTTTATTGGCTGAGAAAACATGATCGCCATGGAGCAGTAAAAACGGCGTGCGATTGGGTATTTTTCCGGACTCGCCACAAAATAATATATAATAAACTACCTGTAGAAAAGTCGGAACAGTTTAAATCAAAAGTGGTTCAGTTATTGTTAAAAAACTCAAAATAGATGAATACCTAAAACTGTAAATATGTAAATTTAGACATATTTATAATTTTATATGTACCAGGTTTTTTTTGAATTCTTCAATACCTTTGTGAAGTAGATGAATAAATTATATTATTCTTCAATTTTCTCGATTGATAAAAGTTCAAACAAGTTAGATCTGGTAATCTAGCTGGCCATTGAAATATACTTCCATTCCGATTTACCTACTTATTGGTAAATGACCACTTCTATGCGTTTTTATTTATATCTCGAATTAAACAAATTAGATAGAAATGTGATTTGCGCTATTTGGAATAAAATTCACTAGAAGTAGCTGTTCGAAAGTTTCAATAGAAACCAATTTTAGAATTTTCCATTCAAAGGTTCTAAAAGTCGGATATTTTTCTTGAGAAAAATTCAAATTCAGCTTAAACCATAACATCCTTAAAATGAATTACGAATGTTTCACGTACGATTTTTTCACTCATCTCGGATGTCACGTTCTTATCTATTTTTACGTGCTTCTACAAAAAGTAATTTCTTTGAATGAAAAACCGAATCTATGTAAATAAGAAAAACTCTAATCTCTACAATATACATTTCCAACACCCTTACACACCAAATATAATATAAGCTGAGAGAGAAAAAAAAATGAGAATAAAAATGACAACTTCTTGCGGGTGCTGAATT
Source organism: Crioceris asparagi (assembly GCA_958507055.1). Taxonomy (NCBI): domain Eukaryota; kingdom Metazoa; phylum Arthropoda; class Insecta; order Coleoptera; family Chrysomelidae; genus Crioceris; species Crioceris asparagi. Next base: position 14,107,406 of record OY293833.1, on the reverse strand, counting down.
TCCGCAAATAGCTGGATCCCTACCCCAGGACAAATTTACATCTTTTAACACATTCAGATCTCCCCTCTTGCATCCCCACTATGTTGCTCATTGCTGTGTATCCACCTATACGAATATCCGGACGCTAACCCTCTGGATAAAAACGGAAGTACCTACTACTCCACAAGCATGCAACAGAGCCCAGTAGGTACGTAACGGTGATTAGACCTAATGTTGTGATTAATTTCCTTATGTTTTTAGAGGCATTAGTAAGATTTACAAGCTTTCGCATGAATAAGTAGCTAATTTGTTGAGGTAACACCTAAAAAATGAACAAACATTATACAAAATGTGCCAAACAAATAAAATTGTCAATGATTGACATTGTTGCAAGATGTTGTGGTCCCTTTAAAAAATCTACACTTATGATAGACCTAAAACTATTATATTATCTTATTTGAAAGCCTGGATTTATAAACTCAATGCATCTTTTTTCTACAGAGTACCTACGTATTTATAGCCCATTCATTTTAACAGATACGTCACTCGTTGTCAAATCGTAAAATCAAATTTGATTAAAATCAGCTGATTACCTGTTCAGTCGGTGATAATTATGGAGGGTATAATCTTCAGTCCATAGTGATAAGTGATAATAGTCAACTAATCAGATTGATCATTTCGATTGGTTTGTTATTGACAAGTGATATCAATCATAACTACGAAACATAACCTAAAAATATGGCAGAAGGCATAGAACAGTACCACTCGACAACTGTGATTACTTTCTTAGATTTGTCGGATGCGTTAGAATTAAGAATTAAGTGCGGAGGTTTATGGCTACTAGAACACAAAACTGACAGAACCTTCGGTTGTAACTGAGGACTGTGTTGCAATCTAACAAACCTAACGTTAAATTAGGTGTACGACTCTTATGGTAGGAAAGTGTTTTGTTCTTATTTTAATACGGTACTAGCTAGTACCGAACTAAGATTGGATTATGAATACGGCTGATTTTAACGGATGCGTTAAATGCTGAGCTTACAGAATAGCAATTTACGTTACAATATTAACGCTCGAAAATTTTTAACGGTTCTTTTACAAAAGAATGGACCCAAATATCCCTGTATAATATAGGATGTTCCGTCTTGACAGCAGTCATCCCATATTCCAGCAGCTGGATTTTTGTACACTCGCTGAATGCGAGGCAAGCACTTTTGGAGTTGCCGCAGCTACGTAATGATGTAGTGTGGCGGTCTCTTTAGCTGGAGGTGATGCTGAGAGACCGCCGCGCACACGTGCTCCTCTAATACAGAGATGGTCGAATAAAAAGATATCAACCAAAAGACGGAAAATTACCTAGCCAGAGAATGCGACTGAAAATATCTTTGACGACGCCGCACTTTATTTGTTGAGTCTACGAAAAATATTCTCGTGCCATGTTTATTTGTTACCCGCTGCATGGTACAAAAAGTCGTGAATCTTTGGATCCCAATCTTCTTTGTCTCAACTCTATAGATAGGTATATATGTATATTTATATATATACACATGTATATAAATAAATCGAGAATCTTTCAGCTGGCCCACAGATTTGAATAATACTGTCTTTGGCCAGTTTTTGATGTATGTACCTAACGCTGTTATGCATAGTAAACAAGCACCGATGTTGATAATCCTAATAATAAAGGATTTAGAGAATGGGAATGCACCCACTGATGTGACAAGATAACCTCGGAAATGTTTACAAGTGTTAGACCAAGAAGCTTAGACAGACTGTTAGATATCTGGATGATATGGAATGAAGAATAACTACCAGAAGATTAGAGAAAAGCGTTGATAAGAAAGGAGACGTAAAAGACTGCAAATAACTATAAAGGAATGACTCATCTTTTACGCAAAGCGATGAAAATGTTTGACAAAATAATAAAGGCAAACATTGCAAGTACATTAAGAGAATCACAGATCAGATTTAGAATACAATACTTATTCACGATAAAACAAATCACTGATAAAGGTTCACAAGATAAAAACAAACAAAACTTTATATAGCATTTCTAGACCTGAAAAAAGCTTTCGATACAGTACAAATACACAAAATATTGAGAATTTACAAAAAAGATCTAAAATGTCAAAGTAACCTATTATACAGAATCTAGTAATTGTATTTACTTATCGATTCTAATTATACCTATGTTTATTGCAGAAATTTATGAAGTTTTCGTAATCAGCTAAGAGATTATTGAAAGCGATCATTCCGCGTACGCTGGATTCTTCTCCAAGTTTTAAATATGGCTTCTCTCAGCTATTTCTAATTGCTTTCTTCTTTCATGTCAAAACATATATAATAGCAAGCTCTCGAACTTTATCGATAAAATCAGAAAATATTCAAGTGACTATAAAAGCCGCCAATTACTTGGAGACTTACTGAAAGGTTATATAGCCTTTTAAGATTTATTTGCCATCACACATCGGTTAGGTTGGTTAGGGAAATTAGTTTCGTAGTTATTAGAGACGCTTCATGGATGTAGGTCTCTCATGTTCATAAATCACTCTTGTATTATTTAAATATGTCAACATTAATTTATTAGATCCTTAAATTTAAATATCTACTTGTTTTTCTACGTATAATTACAGTATAAAGAACTTGTGGTATAATTGTGCGAAATTGAAAGAGAAGAAAAAGGTGAAATCAAAAAGAAAATGTTTCATGAGCCCATTTTGTTATCACATCCCCTTCTAAGAAGCGAGATATATATATAATATATAAATATATTTCGTTATCTGTGGCTTAGAAGATCAAGAAATAAATAATAAATGGGCGAAGGAGCAGCAAGTGCATTTGGATGTTGCCGAAATACCGAATAGTATCTTTTATCACTGTAAAAACCACAATAATCGCTGGAAATAACGTATGGCTCTGAGCTCCACCTTCAACGTTAGCATTTCTCGCCTTTCCATTCGACCCTGCTCTGGCACCCGATGCCATCACCACCACACCGTTGTTAGACTTTAATTTACAGTCTCTGATCCGCGAGACCTTTTTTCGGATACTACAGGATGATATTTTTCACTTGGAGAATTGTGAACAACTGTGTGAACGTTAGTATCTAAGTAGGGGTTCCAGCTGCTATGGTGTATGTCGCTGCTTATAGAAGAATGAAAATTATTTATTGAGAAATTCATAATATCGAATTAGCTAATTGATAATTTTTATTTAATAATTTCCGTTTTTTAAATATTTCAACGTTCTGAATATTGTGTGCAACACAATACTTTTCTGTGATTAACAGCCTCGTTGTCGATCAAACACCAACAGAGAATAATTAAAAAGACCTTCAAAATAAGCTATGAATCGATACCTCTTATCATTTGAGATTTTTGAGAGGGTAGCTCCGGGGATGAGAGGTTGAAAGATACGAAGCTTATTCTGGTTGAAAGTTGTCCCTCTCGAAATAATTTCGTATTTATTTCAGAAATCCGTGGCGGGCAAATTGAAAATGAACACCCTGTATATGATTAGTGGCCTTCGTCTGATTTAAAATATAGATCAAATGGGAATCGCACCCTACGTAATTTTTATAGCTTTTATAACAATATTAACGTTTCTGAACCTTTTGTCAAGTGTTTTAACAATAAAAACTGTACTTGTCATGTTTAGAAACAAACGTTGATTCAGTCATCGCCGTTTTACTATTCCTGTTTGGAAAATATGAGATTATCCCAGGTAGGGACCCTAGATGAAATGTCATCCGTGTATTGATTTTTGTTGTAGATTCAATATGCATATTTCATTTTTAATTAGCTAAACCTAACAAGCTGTAGTCACAAATACACCCGACTAGGTCGCCAGGTCAACCGGTTACTACTAGCCTTTTACACCAAAATGACAAATTAATGGATTTTTCGTTTGTTTACTTGAAGTTTACGATGAAAAAAATATATATACAGGAAAAAATATCGAGTGTATATAATCACGATTTTTGTGATAGCGTCGAACGTTTATTTCATCCAGTGTTAGGTATACACGGTATTCTTTTTACACGAACGGAATTGATTGAACTAATAAAAACCGTTTTGCAGTTTGATAGGTAGATTTTTACAATGAATATGTATGGATAAGCTACGGCGTATTCACTAAGTACAAAATTATTATACATATTGAAGTACTGTATCATTCCAAAAATTTCAATCAATTGCTAGATTTTCAATTTATCTCCTTCAATTACCTTCACAGTATATCAGAATTCCAGGATAAAATCTATAACAGGTTTAATAACTCAAAACTAGTTATACAATTTGTATTTAAAAATAAATGCAAATATTCGTTACTGAAACAGAAATTTAAAAGAGGAGCTCTTAAAACTGTCATAGAATTAGAAGTACTTATATACATATTGTCTTCCAGACTTACTGATCATTTATGTAGCAACGCCTAACTTATACTGTGTGATATCGAAAATGAAACACACAAAATATTTTGATACAGTGCTTATGTAGTGCATCAAATGAATAAAGATGCAAAACAATTTTCAGTCGAATAAAGTGACCAATGTCTTCTTGAAAATTTCAATCCCATGCAATTTAAACTGCATGTCTTAGATCATTTAAAAAAATATTAATCCAAAAAGTTGACCCAGTTTTTTATCTACCATGTGTCATACCTACCTATGTTCAATAGGTGAAAGATCAGAAAACCTATCAGGCCAGTGTAAATCTTTACGGTTTTCGTTGTCATCATCATTCCTGTGTCACTGACCTACCTAAGGGCATCTACTGTCAAGATCTGCTGGGGCGGGCCTAAATTCGTCTCCGAACAAGTAGTACCTAATTTCTACAACCGTAATTCGTCCCCATTCTAATTATGGTCCTATAATCTCCTACCAGAATTTGTCCCCGGACAAGAGATTAAGAGATACTTTCTTGGAAATATAAATAGGTAGTTGCCTATTAAATACAAATTCTACCAAAAGTGTAAATTACTTTTCATTCATATTAGATTCTGATTTCATTCTGAAATTATATTTCTGGCTAAGAATTGCATCTTACTTAGGAGTGACAAAATATGGAACGCTTTGTCAGTTTGAGTGATCGTGGAAGTTATGTGCTTATTGTGTGCTCTGTAAAATATACCAAACACAAGTTCTTAAAATGTGGTGAATGTCCAAGAATACGCGATGCAGTAGACGTAAGCAGAGCGTTGCTAGGCAAATCGATGATTATAAAAATGGATCTGTTTGATTTTGTAAAATGTATGTAAAGTACCTATAGCTTATTTTAATAAAAGTTGATTATTCTTGTATAAAACACAAGCAGACATTTCTGTTACTTTACAGATTCGTAAGTAAATAAATGTATACAGTTTCTTAAATAAAGTGAGTTTTGTGGTACTTAAGTAATGAGTTTTTTATTTGTTATAAATATATGAAAAAATATTTTATGAAAAGAGTGAATCTATAGATTTTAATAACTAGCTATATTGGTGATATTCATACTGCCATAAAGACGGGGACAAATTCAAGGATCTATTTTTGAGGACCTACTTTTCTCGGAGACAAGTTTAGGGATACTGTTTCAGATAAGAGATTAAGTAATTGCTTCATTTTATTTCTGGGGACGAGTTTTGGTACTTCCTTCTGCTGCTCTTCTGACAGCACCAGTACCTCTACGACATTGTTGACTTTGCTTTGTGACCGAGTCATTTCAAACTCAAAGTAAGTCAAACATTATTTGCCAAAATTTTGTAAATACTCGCTATCTTTTACTGGGTGTTGCATTTTCAATGTCATCCAGTATATTAAATTTTCTGGCATGAAATATTTTCCAGGGTATACTATTCGTCCGTTTGAAATTCATCCATAATATAATAAAGCGATTAAGTCAAATTCAAGACATTTATGACCACAGATACAGATTGGATATAAGATTCTCAATGTGAAGGTAATCTTACATATTGCAGCACAGAAATGTGTCAGGTTAATTACACTTTGATATAACGATCTGTCGTATCTATAGTAGGTAATGTGAATCGTATTGTAACTCTACAATCCAATTCATCAAATGAGTTTAACCGTTATTTATTGAATAAGTGCAAGTGAAATGAATGAAAAAAACTTCTAGGAAAACCTTTAAAAGTTTGATTGTTTTTCTTCAAATTTATTGTAAATTTCTGTAGTTTATTCGAATATTCAAAGACAAATCATTTGTTACGTTGATTCCAGAACATAATTTAATAATAAAGAAGCGAAAACTGAACCACAGAAAGAACCTGGTTTGCAGGAAATCGTAATAATAGTTAAACTCATTTATTATTACACAGGTTCCCTCGGTGGTCTAGTGGGTATGGGTAAGGCACTCGACTTGCAACCGTGAGGTCGTGGGTTCAAGCTCGATTAGTTAAATGACTTTTTCCTTTCATGAAAATGTCCTCAACTAATTCCGAGGGCACAAGGATCACCTAGTAAATCTCAAAAACTAGCGGACGACATTAAGGCAACTTGACTAAGTAAGCCTGGAAAAACCTCTAATCTGGTAGAATAGTCCTTAGAGACATATCTGTGGTTCGGTGTCCACCAAAAACTATAGGTCCTTTTATAATAATAATAATCTACCTGACATCGAAATGTACTTTTTGTGAATCAGAGACACCCAGCATAAACCCAACGAGACAAAAGAGAAGATCCAGGATACGCTTCCTGTGTTATGTGGAAGAACATGTGAGAACCATTGGACTGAGATAAGGGCGAAGGATCTAAGCCTTTGTTGGACGCTCTACTGAGCCATAATGATGATAAATGTATTATAAATTTGAAGAAAATATGAGCTTCTTTATTATTATTGACAAAATTGTCCTTCAGATCTCCTTGTTGTAAAGATTGTGTTTCTGTACTTCTCTAATGCCCTCTGTATATCTAGATTTTCCAACCCCAACTATTTATATTCGTATCTTAGTCAAGCTTATTATAAATATTCAACAGCAATTGTAATAAAGGCTATGCGGTAAATCTGTTCAGTATGCGCAAAACTCGATTTAGGTTTATAGCCGTGAATGCTAGTGTTTTCTATGAATTCCTAAAATTTCCTCCCGCTGTTTTTGCCAGTCGTATTGGTAAAATGGATTAAATATTCAAGAGATACGGCTCCAATTCAGCTCGCATTTATTTTGCCATCGCAAAGAACATAACATCGGTTTTATGATACATATCGAAATGATAAAATACTTGTATAATATGATTAAAATCATTGAATATCGAATTATATCAAGAATACATACACTAATGCATCATTAATATAAGAAAACCAGAGCGGAAAAAGAAACATAGTAATTAATGTACAGAGACATTGTATAGTAATTTCATACGACCATCATGTTGAGATCTTTTTTATTATATTCCATATACATATCTCTAGAGTGTCTTTACAAACTAATAACAAATAGAGAATGAACTCGGAGCAAGTCGGAGTAGGTAAAGCTCAAAGAGATTATTTCAAGATTTGTGGTACAGCACCAGAGTTTGATTTGAAAAGATGCACACCGTTCCGCAACTTCCAAAATCACTCGATCGTTTATTGTTCACAATCCCTTTGAGGACAGATGGTTGAATATTCTTGAATTATTATTCTCATACCTGCCGGCGTGGGTCAGAGCGGGTCGGAGTGGTGCCGTATACATCCAGCTTAACATAACTTAAACATACGTAAAGATTTTCACCTATTATTGATAGATACTTTCAAATAATTTCCTTAGAGCGTCCAAACTGCTCAACTTTTAGGGACAATCTATATCACAATATTGATTAAAAATGTAATAAAACGTGCTGAAAGCCTTTGGCAGATGAGGTGTAAAATTTATTTTCCAAAAATTTCATCCTCATAGCAAATCCAAGTGATGTGCCTGTAAACATTGAATGTGACAGCTCTATAAATATGAAAATGACATAAATTTACCGTAACATTAGTTTCCTATTTTACGATTGCATTTGGTCATGATTTGTTGAGAATTAATGCAAATTTGCTTGAATTATAATATAAATTATTTCTACCTTAATATATATGAAAACGGGAATCGCTTAAAATATAAATTTGTCATACCTATGTATATATATATATATATATATATATATATATATATATATATATATATATATATATATATATATATATATAATATACATTGTTTAATTTAAGTTCCGGATCATAGTTGTTATTAAAACTGTTATCTATATTGGTAAAATAATCATTACGGTGCAACATTAATTGTTAAAATTGAATTTATGTTCTCGGTAATGATCAACATTTTCTATATTTCGGCTCTAATTGAAATTATTCTCACATGCTAATTGGCTTTCAGGTAATAACTCATCTGTATAACAATTACTCTAAATTATCGATCTCAGTAGTTTCATAGTCGTTATCAATAGACATGTCCGCTCCAAAACTTATAGAAATCATGAATATCAAGTTGTTTAGATAATCGACAATTTCTCGTTATGTAAATGAATTGGCAACTTCTGTGAAGTAACAAATAATTATTCTTCTTTCAATTTACACTTTGATCTTTTGAGTGCGAAACAATTAAATTGACCTTTTGATATTTAGCATACAGAAAAAAAATGAAATCGCCAGGAAAATTTGTTTTCGATAGACGGGACGGGGTTACACTTTAATACGATGCATGACTGACCAAAGGCCTTTTGAACTCTACGAACAATGATTGTGTTTTCTGGAATTACGGCTCCTACGTGGAAAATTGAAATCACTCAAACGGATTTGTTACAACGAAAATCTTTCCAGAATATATATATATACTCACTTTATATATGGTGAAACAATTGGATAGACCTCATTTATATAGAGATAAGTATTTACTTCATTTAGAAAATGCCAGTGAAAACCAAACAGAAAGAAATATTTGAATTATTACAGTTTTTCCTCCAAAATATTGTAACGCTTTTTGTGATATCAATCATCTATAAATAATGATGCTATGATACATGGTGTTCAACTTATTCTCCGATACATACGAGAAAACTATTTTGTAGAAGATATAGATTAAATCAAGTTTTATAGCTCAAATTTAAATCGTAGCTTTATACAATACCACGCCAAGAACATCTTGTTCTTGAAGAAATTATTACATAAGGATTTATCTTTAATAATATTGAAATTTATATGGAGCCGTGGTTTGGTGGCAAGCCATGGACAAAACGATGAACCTGAACAAACTCACAAAAGTACAAAGGTTAGCAGCCATAGGTACAATGGGAGCTCAAACAAGTACACCACAAGCAGCTCTTGAGGTGATATTGGACCTACAACCATTAGATTTGTTCATAGAAGGACTAGCAGCCAAAGGAGCCCTAAGACTGAGAGAATCCGAACTTTCGTCGCAGGCCAATTTGGGACACACTAGAATACTTCAAGAAATTGGAAATATTGCTGACGAAAATAGTAGAGGTCGTCTCAAACAGAAGACCGATTAATTAACTGCCAAATTGACCTAGAGGACATAGAGATAGTCATACCGTCAAGAGAGGAGTGGGAAGAATACCCAGGGAAGTGGGATTCTGGAATCTCCATTTTCACAGACGAGTCAGTGACAGAAAGAGGAACAGGAGCTGGAATATACTCGGGGGCTCTAAAGCTAAATGAGTCCATAAGACTCAAAAACGGCTGCAGTGTACTTACAGGCCGAAATTTTGGCTATAGAGAGAGCTGCGAGACTACCTCAGTTGAGGGATGGAACGATAAGGGACATCACCATATACACAGACAGTCAAGTGGCTATGATGACCTTAACAGCAAGGAAGATACGATCGAAAGTTGTGATGAGCTGTCGTGAATCCGCGCAAACAATGTTAGGTTATACTGGGTACCTGGACATAGCAATGCAGCAGAAGCGACTGCATCATCTCACGATCCATTTGGCCTAAATTAGATAAAGAGAAGACATCGGAAATGCTTGATTCCACGAAACCCTCGATCCGAAGGATCACGGGAGCGATCACAGGGCACGGCACCGGTGGGACAAGGCTCCGAAAAATAGGAGTCGTAACCGACAAATATTACAGAGAATGCGACGAGGAAGAAGAAAACATAGAGCACCTAATGTGCTTCTGCCCCGCGCTGGCTTGCAGTCGTCAGCGATTCTTGGGACAAGAAACACTAGAGTTTCTAGAGGAAGCAGCTGAGATCGACATCAGAAATTTCCAAAATTTCATCTCAGGGTGGAAATGCCTGAGAGGAAGAGAAAAAGAAGATGGGTAGGGCTTTTATAAAAAGGATAACACGATGGGCCTAAGGCCACTGAGTGGACTACATCTGAAAGAGATGGAGTCGCCCTAGTAACCTAACCTAACCTAATATTGAAATTTGAGTTAATTTATATCAAGCGATCCAAAACAAAATCATTCGCAGTAGGCGTTTGAAATCAGGAGCCTGTCTTTACTAGATTCAGGCAATAAGTAGGTATTTGTTATTACATTAACCCAAATGCGTGCATACAGCCAACATTTGGTATAGTAAGACCAGAAATCTAAGAAGGTTGTAAATCACCAAACACTTGAGTTATCAGCAGGCGGTCAACGCATAGTTGTCCTTGCTCTAGCCAGCCATTACATTTTGTTTTATAGGTAGGTATTATGGGTTACGATAAGTATTAAGAGAAATCGCTTTAATATAATTGAGAATTGTTTATTGTATATACAGTATATAATGATATATAATAAGATAAATTGTTTAGAATTAAATTTAATATACATACACTTGTGAAGTTGCCGTATTTTGCGTTATAAACAAAATTACTCACTCTTACTGTCGTCATCTAAATTGATAATAAACTTTTCATTGGCAATTTTTTCTATATCGATCGATGACTTTTCCACCTTTTTAATATGGGAAACACACTTGGCCCAGCTGCTATCAGGAATGTCTGCAGTTTCTTTTTGTATAAGACCTAACACAGATGAACTTAAGGTTGGAGAAGCATTATTTCTTCGAACGGCTGATTTAAGCTGATGCTATATATGTTCAATTAGGTTAAACATACAGTGATAACGAGGAAGTCAGCACATCGTGGAACCCAAGCTTTCAGCCAATGAATCACAATAATATTTGTTTTGTATCGAATAATTGTGTAAAACTTCGAGTAATTGTTTTTTGTGTACTTTTCCTCATAGTAGGTACATATCATTATTTAATATATAGTCTTGTATAGTGGCTTTGGTGTCATTTGAACACGATGCTTTATCAAGTCTTCGACTGTGGTAGCTAGCTTTATCCATGACAATAATACTGTTGGGTGAAATATTTGGTACGAGTTTATTTTGGAACCAGTCTTCAATTAATGTGGCTGTAGTATTATCATGATAATCGACTAAGGAGTCGTTAGTATTCTTTGCCAATAAAGACAACGCATTTGGTATATAACCATTTTCGGTTCCTGCGTGAATTATCGTAATGCGTTTTCCTTTATTGTACGACGCCTTATTTTGGCACAAGTCAGATAAGTTTACCCAACTTTTGTTTGGAATATCGTCTGTAGGTATCGAACCAAGTTTCATTCAAATACACTGCTGTTTTACCATATTCTCTAAATCATCTTAATTTTAATCCGGACCAGGAAATACTTCAAGGGATAAACACTTTTATTGCTTATCTATATTTCGAACAATAGGTGATAATGAGGATCGTCGGCTTATATTGATTTACAACCTTCTTAGATTTCTGGTCGTACTTAACGTAAATATAGGTTCTGAAAAGAGAATTAAACTACGTAAATAATGCTGATAAAAGTATTTTTATACATATCGCTAGCTGTACTGATTAGTTTCGCATCGTATACTCTATATCTTCTATTCAAAATATTTTTTTCTATGACGTAGGACAAGATAGACGAATCTCTGAAGTATAAGTTTATCATCTTGTATATATATAATTTGTCGAAATACGACATAAAACATATAAATCTGTCTGTCAACGGTATATCTTCGTCAACTGCATTATTTATAATTTGGAATTGCTTCTCTGTTGTTAAGATCTCTGTATACATACTCTTGTGAATAGACCTAATTTTATGGCATTCGACGTCAATCTTTGTTAACAAGGGATCTCCTGACATGAATAATGCGATCATAAACTGTCACAGTAAATGATCCAGATCCACATAATTAATAATGTAGTGTTTATAACAAGAATAACAAATCTGTGCATTTCAATGAAATTATTCTGGAAAAGATAGTTGACGTGAAATATCAAATATTTATACAACAGAAACGAAAATAGATTCTGTTTATTTTTTGACAGAATTCATCAAAAAACGAGTTACACAAATTGTCACTTTTGATTAGTAAACGTTGATAGATTCATAACCAAAGAATTGAAGTTGACTATTTTTTGACGGGTTTAATTAAAAAAAGACCAACAATTGTCATAAATGAGTTAATTTTGTTTTGATTATTGAACGTTCACAGATTTTTGTCATTGACAGACTTCATAAAATGGAGATGGTAGGTGTTTTTTTACAGAAATTGTCATTATTGACTTATTTTTGTTTAGTAAACTTTGGCAGATTTTTGTATTGACCGATTTCATAAAAAGATGAAGGTGGGTGTTTATGTTATGTTTTTGCCGAATTTCATCAAAAAAAGAAGTGCAAATATTGTCATTATTTATTTGAACTTTTTTTGTTTAATGAACGTTGACAGATTTTCGTTATTGACCAGCTTCATAGAAACGAAAGGTAGGTGTTTTTTTACGGATTTCATGAAAAACAGATTAACAGAAATTGTCATTAATTATTTGAATTATTTTTGTTTAATAAACGTTGGCAGATTATTGTTACTGTCCTGCTTCATAAAAAAGAAAAGTAGGTGTTTATTTTTTGACGAATTTCACAGAAATTATAATTATTGCGTTTACTTCGTTTTAATCAGTAAACGTTGGCAGATTTTTTTATTGACCTACTTCATAAAAGATAAAGTTTAAAAATGAGCTACGAAAACAACTTGAGAGGAATGCTTTTAAAAATGCCCTTCTTCTAAGAAAATCTTATGATGGAGGAGGTTTTTTTCTAGGAAATATCTACATTTGTGAATACGAATAATACAATCATTATTGCACGTACTTTATGTAAACACAACGGCCTAATTCTGAATTGAAGTAAAAAAAAGCAAACAAGGCATATTAATATTATCTGAGCATTACCAGCTTATATTGCATTTATTCGCGTAAACCAACTACAAAAAATGTTTACAGCGTTCATGATAAATGTGTGGGGATTTTAAAAAGATAAAGGTTCAGAGAGGGTCAGTAATAAAAAAACGAACAGGTGAAGGGTTTAGAGGATGATATACAGAGTAGTTTATTTTGCAGCATTCGGTTAGCATTTGCTGAAATATGTGAAATAGTAACAGAAAATCGAATGAAACATATATTTGATTTTGTACGTGATAGTTCACAAATAACAAGTCATATAATATATTTTGTATGCTATTCATGACCTCGACTTTATGATGATATTTCTGGGTATCAATATAATCAGGAGAACAGTTCTAATAAAATCTTTATTATTCGAATAATAAGTAAAATGTAAGAATATATTTGATTTGCAAGATTTCCCTGTTGCGTTATGATTTCTTCAATTTGATAACAAAATTTGCTATAAGGTCAGAACTACTCATGAAAATCTCTTTTTTCCTCAAAATAATAGAAATTGACATTTCATTGGAATTGTCTGTTAAATTTGAACTGTCTTGTATGTATGTATCAAACATGGAGCGTTAATCTTTAGTTAAAAATGCAATTACGAATGCCAACAAGTCGATGTTAAGGTTTCAAACTGCAGAAAGTGTTAATGAACACAGCATATAGAAAAGTCCATAAATCTTCTCTCGTATCTCTTATATATTTTATTAAGATATATAATGCAATAAAATAGATTTAACTCAATTGATAGATAGATATAATCTTGTGCTTTAGTACATCTAGTGTCAAATAATTTGTTTTCTATGGAAAGGTTTAATGCTCGTGACATCACACTAAAGCTGTCTATACCTAAATGTCTATATTTTTGAAGCGTCTTCAACATTTCCTCTAAACTGGATCAACAGCACTTACAGCTGATTCAGTTTACTTTGACACGACTGTGGAAAGATTTTGCCAGAGCCTGAACATTCAATTAATGTAATCCCAGTAAATCTCCGATACATAAACTGTCTGTCTGTCTGTATTCCAGTAAATATACTGTGTTAGATGTTTGTGATGTTACGTTGTCTCTATTGCCATTCCCATGTGAACGCATTTACATCTAAGTATTGCTATGATGTATTCTAACATTTATTAAATAAGATTCGTTAACGCCCTATCACCCTGATTTCTTGACTTTGATAAAATGCATTCCAAGATTAATATCATCTTTTCAAATTTTTAATTTTACCTACAAAATAAAATTAATATCATAAGTAAGTTAAAATCAATAATCAAATAAATAGTTGTATGATAATATCTCAAATTATTCGCTAAAATTAAGTATTCAGAAAATAAATCGACACTCATAAGATAGAATAGAATAAAGTGGATATTCTTCTCATGACTCGTTCTTCATCGGTCTTATCAAAGCTTTCAATAAGATCGGACATAATCAAAACTGCTACTTTCATAATATCATCTATGTAAATCATATTTAAGTGACAGAGCAGTCGGTGTCAACAAGAATGTTTTGCCACCGACTCAGGTATCTCATAAGGTAGCGAAATCGGCCCCCAACTACGTATGCAGGGCCGCAATCAACAGTAAATGCTTTAATGGCAACATGGCAAATATAAAAAGATAATACAAGACGATCTGTATGTTTTTGTGGATAGAAATAAAAATCGATGTACCTGAGCGTTTTTCCAAAACACACATGGCTGAAGTTTAAATGAATTTAGACATTTCTCCTGGAACTTCCTGTATATCCGCTACAAATAACCACCTGGATGTTAGCTAATAAATCAATTATAAAATCTTCAAATGTGTATAACATTCTTTCTAAGTATTGCAGTAATAGCAGCTCTCTCAGGAAACCAAAAATTCAAAATATACAGAGTGTTCTATTGAAAATTCTTAAGGGGCCTGGCTACCTAGGTGTAGAATATATGAATTTTTGTGTTAAACGTCCTCGAGGTGGAGTATGAACGTTGATTAAGGTATTATATGACCTGACAACCCGTATTAAGAGTATTACAGGTAGTGTTAATGAACAGTAGCGAGTACAGCAATAGTTAGCTGAAAAATGTAATTCCACTATAACTCGTTTGTTTTGGAAAGAGATTTTTTCAAAGAACAAATATTCCTGGAATTCGCTGTAGAATCGCGGATCATATTTTTTATTTTCAATAAAAAAATAATAACAAAGTTTTTAACTTGAATTTTAGAATTCTTATTTATCCTATATGATCCGCGATTCTCCATACTCTTTTATTAATAATTAATTTAAGAGAAATAATGAAACTACGATATTACTTGGTAGCGAGCCCCCTTAAGTTACTCTTATTTTCGATTGAGTCAAAAGCGACTGTGAATTATGCGAAGATCTGGACCAAATATCAATAGTATTCCTTTGGATTTGTAAAAGATGTAACTCCTTGTTGGATTGGCGCTATTCTGTTAATATGAATACGTTCCATTAGGTAGTTCCTGTTGCACTATCTTACAAGGCTGGCCTTATTTTTTGAAAAAAATTATCTTTCTATGAGAACAATTTAAAGAAACTTGAATGAAATATAAGATAGCCTAGTTCGCTATAAAATATCACGTCGTTTCGTTTCATATGAAGTTTCGTTAAACTGACAGAAATGTATTTTTGTATAGTTATGCTGTAAATGTAGGTGTGTTTATGTAGTGTGTGTTTTAAGCTCAATTTTAATGGCGATATTCAAAACAATGATTACAGGTGTGTCTCTAGTGTGGCTGTGCACAAAGGGATTAAGACAAGCTTAAGAATTTATGTAGTTCTAACACGGAGATTTATAATCGCATGGAAAGTGCCTTTAATTAATTAATTTTAAGTTGTAATATATTTATTTTACTACCATCTTAGATGTTAGCGCGGTGTCTTAAAAGCAGAGGCAAGCAAGAAGAGAGATAATTTATAGGCACACCAATGTAAATAGCTGGTCTACAAAAATTATTACACGATAATTAATAATTTCCATCTGATTGATGAGATAAACCATGAAATCCGTTAGAAACAAGCTTTACATTTGATTAAATATTATCTTTAAAAGAGAATTTCTCTGAATAAATTCCAATTTTAAGTTCTCTAGAACAACTTTTCAACTAAATTTAAATAAACGACAAATTGGTTTCCACCATTTGTGGCAAGATTAATTTGATCCACACAGTTTTCAAAAACAAATAAAAGCACCAAGAAAATTTAGTAAAAGTAATTCAAAATCTGAGTAACTTAAAATAAGATTCAGAGTTGTGAGACTGGAAAGGTAAAGATTCCATATTATGCAAAAATGGCGCAAATGGAAATTATGTAACTACCCCTGCCATTGTTTTGGTTGTTCGTAATTGTCGTACGAATGTGTTTTTATTGTTTCATTCATGTCTTCCAGGCTAAGTATCTTATATTTAAGTAGCGCACGATTAAAAATAAAAATATCAAAAATTTTGAAAACGTGATAAAGGAATAATCAACAAATAAATCATTTTGATCGATTTTTGAATTCTTTGTCATGTGTTTATTTATTTCCACAGGTAAATTTATTTTAACCTGTAAAATAAATAAATAAAAATCTATAACTGACATTCCTTACAAATCGAATCAAGTATAAGGTATTTATATTTTTTAAAAATTTATTCTAGTCTAGTCAAGTCGTTCGAGTCAGTACAACTTTCAGTATCAGCGTCGGAATTTTCACTACCTTCTATCTTCTGCTGTCTCCTCTAGATCTATAATCTGAAACTATGTAACATTTTCTTTTTCTGGTTGTTCTTACATAAGTTTTGGAACTGAAAGACTTTGAGATTTGCCACGGCCGATGTCTTTCGACCTTAACCGACTCGTTTCAGCATACATTTTAAAAAACAACTCTTGAACAGCACAAAAATTACATAATCAAATATTTAGTTATCTCTATTTCAACTCAAGCTCAACTGTGATCAGCCATTTGGGTTCAAATGATCTTAAACGAAAGGGGTTTTCGCCGTAAGCTGTAGCTGTGATTGATTTGGGGGAAGTCCCCTTTCGTGAATGTAAACGTCAGTTTAATATTGCCAATATATTCATGTAATCTAGGTATTATTCAACCAAAAATGTATAATACATTCAAAAATAAACAGAAAACTCTAATATTAATTCGTAAGTAGGTAACTGCCTCAATAATTTTGGATTCCGCACTTAAACAAAACAAGGTCCAGAAAAAGTTTTTTTTTCGCCAAGAAAAACTGTCTTTCCAACACGTGAGGACGACTGAAATATTTTCAGAACATTCAAAAATAACGATGTGCAAGATCGTATTTTTTTATGCAGCTGGCGTTGATGGCATGTAAAGCATTCAAGTAAATGATGTCTTACCTTGTATGTGCCAAGATTTTCAACAACACACGGTAGGCTCGCATCTCTGCCTAAAGCAACAGTTACATTTGGTATTGGTTCAGCAAATCTGGGATCATCCGTCATAGCTGAAATAAAAGTAAAAATATTGATTATATTCATAAATTATTTCAGTTGTATATAATTGAAAATTCATTACTCCTAAAATAATTGATGTGTTAATGGGACCATTGATAATTACATGTACATAATAATAGTCCAAGAGCAGACCTGCAAAAAACTTGGCCTAAAATACTTACAGCGACCATCAGGAGAGTCTTGAGGTGTCTGGACAGAATTTTTCTAATATCGAAATGTTTAGTTAAACTTCAATTTATATTCATAGTTCGATGATGTTAGTCGAAAGCTACAGAAGTACACCAAAACCATTTAAAAAGTAGGGTGCCAAGGTTACATCCTTACAGCACTTCTTGATTAAATTTAATTAAATGCAGAAATACATAGTTTCATATCGAAGTAGGTGAGATTATTTAGATAAAAGTGATAGGTTCATAACTATTTTTGGTTTGTTTTGAATAATAACGACACTTGAATTTATACAATATTCCTTTTTTAACCGACGAACCCAAACTGAAGAGGTATTCAATTTGACAGTGTGCTTTTTTTTGGTTTGTGCGCGCGCTGTATATATTAAGCGTACTCCAATTGTGATGATTTGAAAGAGGAGAGGAGAAAGAGGAAAGAGGTGGAGGAGGCAATTTTTCTCTAAAATCGAAAATCCGAGACGGCAGAATCAGTGATAAGAAAATATCCGTAAACCTTTAAATAAAACATTTTTTTAAAGAGCTACGGTTTTCGAGTTTCAGCAATATTAAAATTTTAAATATGTTTATTTTAACTATGTGGACGGGGCAATTTCTTTCGAAAACTGAAAATTTGAGAATGCCAAATTAAACACCAGATTATTTGTAGTAAAATTTATATTAAACATTTTGCCCATAGAGTTACGGTTTTCGAGATACAGCGGTGGTGAAGTCTATAATATGCGTATTTCCGCGACGATGTTTTTAGATTTCTGAATAATAACAAGTACAAGCAAAGAATGTACATGGGTAATGGTATAAGTGAACGTTCAACCATTTTCATGACTAATGTTCAAAAGTGTGAAATAAATATTTTTTACAAGAAACTAGTCCGACGCACTGAAAAATACAAATACAAAATAATATTAATTCTATTGGTGCTGGTACTTGTGAAGTTTTCAATCTAACTGCAACTGTAGAACTTCAAAAGTACCTACCAGAACCAATAGAATCAATATTATTTTGTATTTTTCAGTGCTTCGGTCCAATTTTTTGTAAAAAATATTGATTTTTCTCAATATTCAACAAAAATTTCCCATTGTAGTCGACAACGAATTTGGGGCTATACTCTATAAGATAAGCAAAATTCAATTTAAGTTTCAGCTTCAGTTTAATTCTTGGCGCGAAACTTTAAATAGTTAATTAAATTTGGATATTACAGATTAATTAACAAATATTGTTCTATGATGTAAGAAAAAGTCGATACAAATGAGTTTTAATATTATGTGGAATAAATTATATTATAATAGTTTATATTAAATAATATGATCCTGAATGGATTATGGATATCTTATTCGACCTAATTATGCTCATAACAAAGCTATGTTTGTTTTAAAACCTGTTCAGCACAGGATTTTGCTATAATCATATATGATTGTTATGATTTGTTATATCAATATTAGCTTATCACACGTTATTTCCATCGATATTTCTGGCACACAAGTACACTTAAGATTAGAGTTTAAAGAGAGCAGTATAAATTTAATGAATAGATAAAACAAACCTCAATTTCCTTCTTACTTATTCATGGTTCAATGTTCAGAGGGGAACAGTAACAATAAATAAGTGAATACTATAAAAAATACTCTAAAGAAGGTACGTCTTGTTATTTTTATAAAATATACATTAGAGAGAATCTATTGTAATGAATTCTGGTCTAATGTCAAATATAAACCTTTATAATTATTCATTTTACTAGATAATTATTATATCTTTATTGAGGTGAGTATTCGTTCTGACATTAATCGGTACCAGGCATTTTTGCATCATGCGAAAATAAAATCGATCAAGATAAACGATCTCTTCCCTATTTTATTGAGGGTCCTTGCTTCAAACAAGTCCCCATTTCAGCAAGTAATTCGATGAACTCATATATTTATAGAATAATTTCTTCTTTCTTTATTGTATCTGGATCACGAAGATTTTCGTGAATGTTCCATAACTTATCATTGTTATTTTGAAAATCACACAACGACTACGATCGTCTTCAATAAAATACGTTATTTACTCAATTCACATCTGACCTTATTTATACCAGAATTACTCCAATAATTTTATAATATTGATAAAATAAGTCATATTTCAATTTACAAAGTTATAAGCAAGTCTTTTAAATCTCGATACTTGAGCAAATACGAAATAAAAGCAATTTTATTCCAGTGACCGAATAGAAATACCCAGACTGCGAGGTGGGTATTTTGATTTGTCCACGAAGCATTCTGGCTAAAAAATATTCGTTCATTGACTTAAAGAGGTTCAGTTCTCAGACATTGAATAAATTTGATAGATCACTTATTTAGATTAATGCTAGTAAACTTCGAATCCAACCAAAAACAGTTTGTTCGAAAACAAGTGTTCCATTAATCAAAATCAATCGCAGACAGAAAAAAAAACAAATGCAACATGACTACAACTTCAATAATTAGGCATAATTTATTTTGAAATCTATTGATTTTTGCTGGCTAGGTACAACTAAAGTTGGATAAAACTTATGCATAAAACATCCAGTCAACTGGATAATCAATTTCTCATCTCCTTCAGGTGGCTGATTGAAAAAACAGGCAGATGATTCATTAATAATTTGTTAATAATTTCTAAAAGGATTCAGACATTTTTTTCCTGAAGGTAAGAAAAACTGTCGCTAAAGGCAGATGCTGGGGATGATTCCAAAATGCAAACATTGAAATATTTTTTCTGCGAACTAAATTAAGTAGATCGCCCAAACTATCAGAAAAATTTCTATTTATAAAATCGCCAAAACTATCAGATAAATTACCGTTTATAAATTATAAATCAACCAATGAAAACAAAAAACATTGAAGTGAACGCGCTCTAAAATTCATTTCGAATATATTGTTATGAACAATTCATGTGTAAAATCGACCAGTCAGGGTTTTGCATGCAAATTTTCTTCACATAAAATGTCGCTTCAATATGACATTCTTTCCTTTACATTGAGCTTGAAATGCTGATGCAGGTTTATAATTTAATACAAATGGTCCATACATTCGAGAGGGTCGAGTTTTTTTTTGCTAGAAAATGTCAATTTTGATGTTTCACTTAATTATCAACACGTGGTAAATGTATTCTATAAAATGATTACATTAATCAATTTGTTAAATGAATGAAATGAAAATGTGAATGAGGGTTCTTAGGTTCATTATTTTTTTTTTGGTTGTCTCAAGAACTAACAATTAACCAACAATTAATTCCTAGTGCAGTGTGATTTGGACATCTGGTATACGAGGTGCAGTTATTAACTGGATAAAAGTTTATTTATCATAGTTTTATGAGAAAAATTACTTACTTTTTGTATATATTTCTGATATTGTGAAACACACAAGTTCATGTCGCAGCCAGTACGTGGATAAGATCTCCTTTTTGCTACGGTGCTAATAATATAAAGATATTGGCAGTATCAATTATTGTCTCCAAGATTGGACCGACTTTATTAGTTGTTGCACTGAAAATACGAAATAATATTAATTCTATTAGTGCTGGTTCTTTTGGAGTTGGTGACTACAACAACAAACTACAACGGCACAATTTCAAAATTACCAGCACCAATACAATTAATATTATTTTGTATTTTTCAGTGCAACAACTAATTAAATCGGTCAATTTTTTTGTAAAAAAATATTTCTTTCATTTTTTTGAGTGTAACAGTCATGAAAATTGTTGAACGTTCACTAATACCCAAAAAGATATACGCTTAGCTTGTACTTGTTTTTATTATTAATAGATCTCAAAACATCGTGGCGCAAATATGCATATTTCAGACAATTGCTGTAACTCGAAAACCGTAACTCAATTTAAATGTTTTACATGCTACATATAATCTTTTCTTTAATTTGGCCGTCTCATATTTTCAATTATAGAAAAAAAATGCTCTTCCTAATTTAAACGTTTCCGGATATTAAATTTTCTTTAATTCTACCATCTCGGATTTTCCATTTTCGAAAAAAATTGCCCCCTCCACCCCCTTTGGGGCGGTTTTGGAGGGAAGGAGATTTCGGATTTGACTTTTTCTAAATATGGGTTCATTTCTCAACTCTCCTCTTTCAAATGAAATAGCTATAAAAAATAGAAAAAGCAAACATACAACCGAATTGTATACCTTCTCCTTTTTTTGAAGTCGGTCAAAAAAGGTGATGATAGACCGGTCATTTTTGGGATACTATTGGATCTCATTCTGAAATATCCCTAGGTAGAGGTGTTCAGGTATCTCTTATTTAGATCGCGGATATCTCAAGAACTTAAGTGCTCTCGATGTCGGACTATTTTCATAAGATACATAACCATTTAGCAATAGTAAAAATAAACCAAACATTCATTATTTTATATCCATGCAAACCTGTATCCACTATATCTGCGTTCGCCCGGCATGGCTCTGTTATGGTGTGCAAATAATTATTATTGCCAAATGGAAAAACTTGCCAGAGAGAATCTTGAGTTCAGTGAAGCCATACATACGGCGTTTTCATTTACTAATACACATTTCCCTGACGAATGCAAGAAACAATGTCTATGACCCTTTACAATTACTGTAACAGCAGTTATATACATATATATTTTTTCTCAAGGGGTGCTTTGTCATATTCTATGAAGAAAAGAAAGTAATCTGGATAATATCTACCTGATGTTTTTGGTATAAAAAAATTATCGTGTGAAGAACTTGCTCAAGTTCGATGACATATAGTACCTGGTTTAAAAATGGTGAAAATATAAGGGAAATTCTTAAGAAGATTTACCATCATAAAGACCTCAAAATAAAATAATAATATAAGAATTTTTCCAAAAACTCGCCTCGGAATTTAGACTTTACTTCTGGGACTCGTATTTTTTCTCGTAAGCTGTTGATTTTAGTTATAGTTAGAAGCATGAAAAGTACTTTGAATTTAAAGTAAAATTCTAAAAGGAATTAAATATAGTTGCCTTCATTCGAAAAAAAATAAGCTAGGTCCATTAGGCAAGCACAACAAAAGTAGCACACATCAATAAAATTTGTGTACTAAATTCAAGCATATTTAGTGCTAATTTAATACGCAGAAATAAAATTAATAACTCACAAATTTTTGAAATTACGGCAATTCCACAAGCTTAATATTAAGTGAGCAAACTTAAACAGAATATGATCGAATTTGAGAAAATCTGCTATAAATAATTTAGTGCTAATTTAATACACTTTAAAAAAATATAACTCTTCATTTTTAACATTTAAAGCAAGTGTGCTAGCTTAATATTAAGTCAGCAAACTTAAATGAATTATGGATAAAATCCAAAACTATCAGATAGAAATAATATAGTGCTACTTTAGTACACCAAAATAACAATTATTACTCTTATTTTAAGGAAATTATGAGTAAGTTTGTTTGTCACTTAGCTATTCTGTTATGTCTTGACAGACTATACATCGCCTGTGACCATTTCAGTATGAAATGGGAATTCCATAGCCATCGAATAAATGTAGCTACAGAGAGATAGATGAAGGTTTCTCTACATCTTCCTCAAACAGTTTATTTGTAATACTGATATTATATAAGAAAATATATAACATATAACATAAAATAAATGTATAATTAGCATCATAGAGATAGGACACTTATATACATACATATATATACACTTATATGGTCTATGAAACCCCTACAATTTTGTTACATTTTGAACTGATAATTTTCATCTATCTTTCATTTTAAAAATTTCTCTAACCTTCTAATGAAAGTGAGTGTGGTATAGTGCAATTTACTGATACTGCTAAACATTTATTAGCTTATATAGGTTAATTGAAATTTCCAAACAGCGATTGACAACTTAGATTTTTTTTCTTGGAATGAATAATCGAAACAATGGGCTTTCAAATTGTATTTATTTTAATTGCTATATTAATAATATAGGGGGTCAATACAAGTCATAATAAGAACGCTTTTGTGTAGTAATAGAAATACATTAAAGTTTTTGCTAAATACTTACAGATATTTAAATAAAAATCCAATATTTAAATATTTAATATCTGAACGTCAATACTTTAAGAATGTCACTTGAGAAATGTACAAAAAGTAACAAATCTATAGTAAAACTCTACACTTTTACATTAAATAAGCATCTGTACGTTACGTATACAAATATTGCGAAATATCTTTTTGCAGTATATATAGTGTCTGTCATCACATAACAGAATAGCTCAGTGACAAACAAACTTGCTCATAATTTCTTTAAAATAAGAGTTATTATTGTTATTCTTGTGTACTAAATTAGCACTAAATTATCCCTAACGTATAGTTTTGGATTTTCTCCATATTTCATTTCAATGTGCTGACTTATTATATTAAGCTAGCGGAATTACCCGTAATTTCAAAAATTGATCTTATAACATTTATTTTTGCGTACTAAATTAGCATTTATTATGCTTGAATTTAGTACACTATTTTTATTGAAAATTGCCACTTTTGTTGTGCTAGCTTAATGGACCTAAATAAGTTGATGGTCGTAACTTATTGTTCTGCTACCCTGTATACATGAATTTACCACAAACCACATGAAGGAATAAAAATCGAAAACAGTGCAATCTGAATAAAGATTTTCCTATTTAACATGCATCCATGTTCTTTTTCTTGGATAACTTTATTTATTCATTATTTGAAATGTTCTCCTTCTCTTCAAAAGTGTTGATACCATCTGAATAAGCTCCTATCAAAAGATTCTTGCCCAATTGAAAAATATTTCGTACAATATTTCATGGATTAAGAAGTTAATCAATTTTCAATCTCGGTGATCGCAGCTATTAGGGAAAAGTTTCAATATATTCGTCAGTTCGATAAATATACAAAAACTCTGGCTGGATTATGTGCAATATTTTTCTGTGGTGCAAGTGGCTTTGCAAGACTAAAATAATAAATATGTTCGTTTGATATCACGAATATGCTTCATTCAGCGTATAATCAGGAAAAAAATCTAATAGTCGTCAGTTCGTAATTTCAAAGCTTTGTCTAAGGGCCGATTTCATAATGAATCTTTAATGAGAGATTAGTTAATTCTCCAATTTGTTTAAGTCATATATCGATGATGGAATAAAAATAGTGCATTTTTCAATAACTTTTACAAAGTTAGTTACCTTCTCTTTGATTTTTTCAAAGTTACTTTGAATTATATGTCCAACCAAAAAAAATATGATTTTTTTAATCTGGTATTAAAATTATTAAGAGATTAAATTTGATTATGAAATCGGCCATAAGAGCATTAAGTTGTTATTCAGTTTCCTGGTAATGTTCAATCAACAAAATGAATCTTATAAGTAATTTTTCGGCGGCAAATAGGGACGATTTCATCAGATGATGCCGAGCAAAATTCATAGAAGAAATTAACTACAAACAGGAAATATTCCATAACCATCAATCAGAAATGTTGCCCTGACGAAGAGAATAAACATTCTTGAAACCTCGGCTATATATATGTATATACAAATATAGGTATATATGGTAGATATAATATCATATATGGCAAAAGCGAGTACCGGAAGACAAAAGCCACAAAACGTTGTTTTACGATGTAAGTACGTAGGAAATTCACTTTTTCCGGCTATATAGTGCGTGGCATATTTTTAATGCATACACTTTTTTATTTTTTTAATATACAATAAAAGCGATCCTTGCGTCAGCCTCACTGAATATTTCAGGTTTTCACATGTGCCTTCGTAGATGAAATGGTTTTGTTTTCACACACTATTTCCTTGTTAAGGAATAAACTACTTAAGATTATTTCTATACAAGGGCATCTTATGTGCTGAAATTGCGATAATTATGTTCAAAGTATTCAATATTACTTAGACATATTATTCCGGTTAGTTTAGAAGCCAGGCCATGTTGATATTTTCCTCCATTGGAATAGATAGATTGAGCTATCGAAGTTTGGAATCATTCACCAAACCATATTCTTGACCTGTTCCGTTATATGTTGTGAGACATCTTCTCATTAAAAACAAAATAAAGTTTTTCCGGAAAAACATTCCGACATCTATTGTAAATGGAAACGAGACATTCTATGGGAGAATATATAGAGGTAAACACATCTAGATTTCTACAAAGCTTAGAATTTCATAAGTTCCATAGAAGTCCGTGTTTTGTCATCGATTCCGTCTTTTGCTGTCTAGGCGTATGATATATCGCTTCTATGTCTAATATGCTCTCGAGCACAGGGCCGACCCTTTTGTGTTTTACACATGTCTCCTTTGAGCTATAACTTACATAACTGACATATCACGATCTACTTAAATGCGTTCCTTGACTCAACAAACTAATGTGTACTTCAATTTAGTTGAAAGGCTGTCAGAAAACGGAATGGTGAAAATAATTGGAATTTCATCACCGATTCTAACATAGGTATATGCTGTACAAATATTCATAATAATTTCTCTTTCACGAAGTAAGCTTTATTTTCTAATTCCCCTCAAAATTTACCTATACAAATACCGACTGATTTATCAATGGATCTGACCCATAGAATTAACGTTGCAAGTAAAGTCATCATCATTCTTATCCTCAATTTCCAGACGCTTTATCAGGAAGTAGGCAAGTAATTCATATTGCAAGATAGTATTGACCGACTGCATCGAGCATTAGGTATTTGGATGAAGTGTAAATTAAAACAGTAGAAGGGCCTGCTACTTTACCCGACATTGATCCAATATAGCATTCTTTAAGTTTAGTTTATGCTCGAAAATTACTCCTAGGCAAATTATTTATTTCGTAGATCTTACAGGTTCTTCTTTTTTTTAAATAGAGTGAGAAAAATCCGTGGATTTGAGGTAAAATGTCGGATAGGTTATCTTTTTTAATGCATTTAACGTAAGCTTCAATGATTGATTTTAATTTGGTTGTCGCTCGCTAAATAGCTATCTGAACTGAGGTGGTGCAAAACTTCTTTTGTTTGTATGATTTCTTACAACAATCTTTTTCTAGAACTTCTTTACGAACAGATTTCCTAAAAAAAGGATAATGTATTCACTTTACAGCTGGCTACGAGCCGTCAGAACGTAATGTGTAGTTTGCTTAGTAGGAAAGCTATATGAGTAATAAAAATAAATAAGAGACATAAAAATTATGAGGTATAGTCGTTATAGTTGATTATTGTAAGATCGATTCGTATGGGAAAATGATTCCATCAACTTTTACTCTTATATATATATATATAGATACCACTTAATATATTTGTCGTGGGAAATCCAGCTTGCTTTCATATAAAATATAATAATATAAATGTTGAGGAGATGATGAGATATTACAGCTCTCCAAAAAGCTTGTGTCATATAAACTTTTTTCAGAAAATAATATATCTCTATATATACTTGACAAATAAAATTGTAGCACAATCGAGAAAGTGTGACCACTGGACTGTGATTCACAGAATAAAGATTAACTGTCTTATCACATAATATAGAAAATATTATCCATGCAATACCTAGTATAATAAGATATTTTATATTACTTGTGCAAATAATTTCGCTGTGTCCACCTCTTTCCATTGAACTAATTCACATTAGAGCTGATTCCTAATATAAGCAAATCATCGAACACCTCTAGAAAGATCAGTCACACACTGCGCCACTCTGGAGAGGCCTGTGATAATGCTTATGTAAAATAGGCATCTGCGTTAATCTGCAGACTGGTGCTGTACAACATAACATAAAATAAACTCTCTGTGCTTTACCTACTACTTAGACATTTCTTTCTCCTTTTGGAAATATTCACATCACTCCGCAACAACATCCAATCCCACAATATTTTATTGCTTACCTACAAGACAGATGGTTGAATACTCTTGCCTTGAAATTCCGATACCGGCTGGCACGGGTCGGAGCGGGTCGGTGTTGCATCGTGTGACTGATTCTTAATATAAAAGCATTAATGAAAAGGCTATTACTATTCATCGCAAAAATTCTTTTGGTTTCTGAAAACGTGTTCGAATTGAATGTTGGATGCATATTAATTGAAAGAGATGCTGTATTCTTAATTATTATTTTCTATCCTGATGCAATCAAAATGTCGATGAATACAGTGCGATAGCGAATTTATATTTGAGTCATTATACATTCTGATCAATAATAATCCTCATACATTTCAATGAGATGACATAATATATTTAGATTGATTGCTTTTGTGACTTGAAACTCAAATATGCCATTGAAATGAGTTTCACAGACAGAAGTAATTGAGAGACAAATAAAAGATATTTTCTTTTTCTCAACTCCCATCTGGATAGCCGACGCAACAAATCCTGATCTTGATAATCTTATGTTTTATGATTTCTTCGACGTTTGCTTATTAAATATTGAGAGTCGTTCAACAAAATTCAATACCTCGATAGTTAAAGAATGTAGAGTATTTATATATTTTTCTTCATATATAACTTTCAATTTTGTATTGCATTGGTGTAATACATTTTTCTATTAAGAAATATTACCGTATTTGAAGTTGTTCATCAGTACATCATCCTGAGCAAAATTCAAAAATCAAAAACAACGCATTTTCACTTTCCGCTGACCACAGAC
Source organism: Crioceris asparagi (assembly GCA_958507055.1). Classification (NCBI taxonomy): domain Eukaryota; kingdom Metazoa; phylum Arthropoda; class Insecta; order Coleoptera; family Chrysomelidae; genus Crioceris; species Crioceris asparagi. The sequence goes on along the minus strand of OY293833.1, from coordinate 14,078,981 downwards.
TGTCGGACTTTTTTTATAAAACTTGAGACCTGAGATCTACCTACTATTGATTTCTCATAGACATCGTATTGAATTTTCCATCAATTTGCTAACAATGACATAGCTTTCCTGTGCTGTATAAACACGTTATAATTCGTCATGTGAATTGTAGCCTAAATACATAGTAATACAAGTAATTTATACAACTATATTTATACATTAAGAGCACCTGTAAAAATTAAACTATATATAAACTTGGAAATATATAAATGAGAGTGGGCCAAATGTGGGTAAAGCATTGACCCTTGAGGAACTCCAGCTCTTTTTACTTTCTCTTTAGAAACAACACCATCGTACTTGAATAATGATGCTGGTACTTTTGGTTGGTTCTATTTACAACTGCACTTCTAATAAAGTCGGTAATATTTTTTTTGTAAGAAATATGCATCCTGGCATGTTTTGAGAAGTGGAATGCTGCTGTCATAATCAAGCATTTGCAAATGTATAGGAAGCCTTATTGAGACCACGGTCATACAGAAAGGTCTTGAAACGATCGTAAAAAAGTGGTTCGCAGTTGAAGCGGGATGTCGCTTGAAACATAAAAATAGCAATTCAAAGGATGTTGCAAAGTTGTAAGAAGACTGTCTCCGTCAACATATTTCCATCTCGATAGGTCTTAATATTATTCATCATAGTATTCTGCGCTCATAAACTCATAACTTTTTAATAAGATTAAGATATTTTATGTTCTAAGTAACATTCCGTTTTCTCAATTTCTCATTGCCATTGTTGACTTTGACATTTTAACTAGACGCTAAGCGACCCACTTTCTACCTATGTAATTTGACCTTCGATTCCAGACCTGTTTGTACGACCGCAGAAGCTTAGAAACTTTTTTTTGATGTCCAAATCCAAACTGACTGAATGAAAACAGGCTAAGTATAGATAAGGAAATCAATAAAGATTTTGCCTAAAATGGACTCAAATTTTTTCTCAAGTAATTTAATAAAAATCATAGTGTTAGGTAAGTATATCGATTGTGACTTTCCAGGTTAGTTAACCCCAATATCTTGTTACTAAAAAACCCTTCTACTTTACTGGACAATTTAACTCTTTCATCATACTATGTATACCATACTAACAAAATGTATTTGTTCAATGAATAAACTTACATTAGCCTAAAAGAATTATTTTATCATGCACATAAGCTTTGTTTATCCAATGTTTAATATTGCTGTTAAAATTCTCCAGCAGCATGGTTATAACAGGATGAGAATTTACAACCAAATGTCCAAATGTCCGTGACGTGAATACATCTTAAAATTTGCTTCCATATTGAGTTCAGAAAACTGATGATAACAAAATCGGGTGATACTGATATTTTTTTAGTATCATCTTTACCTTGTAAACCAACGGTGGCAATTATTGATGTTTTTATTTATATAAAGTCGTTTTATATAACTTGAAGTTGTGTTCTTCAAAGCTATTTGATTCGACGATTACACGCCATTCCATCGGATGGCATCCACTCTAGAAAGTTCGGAAGGAAAAGTTTATCTTTCGAAGTATTGCTCTTGCTGGAAAATTCCCTAAATCGTATGCTATTAATAATTTACCACCATAGAATATTATGCTCTTCAGCCAATTTCTAATCCATTCACTTCAACTTGCCTTTGCCATTGAATATATATTTACAAGGGTGAAAAATTTTGAGAAACAGCTTCTGTCATAATCAAGCGAAAATAATAATAATAATGTACGTTGTTATAGATCATTCAACCATCATGAAAAATCCATGATAAAGCAAATTATTTTCCTGAAAAAATTAACAGAGAAAAAGATTCAGGAAAACATACAGGGGCAGTAAAAGAGACTTGAGAAATAATCCTATATTTAGAAAAACTCAAATTCGGAATGTTCTTCCGAGTAATTTTTTTTCTCAAAAATCGAAAATCTGAGACGGCTGAATTAAAGATGAGACCATATCTGGAAATTGAAGATTTTCTCAAACGAATTACGTTTATCGAGTTAGAGCAATGGTAAGACTGAAATATGTGTATATGTGAGGGGGTAATTTCTTGCAAAAATTGATAATATGAGACGGCCAAATTAAAGAAGAGATTATATGTATCAACATTTTAACTGGACGCAAGAAGTTACGGTTTTTGAGTAACAGAAAGGGTTAAGTCTGAAATATGGATATTTCCGCCGCGATGTTTTGAGATCTCTGAATAATAACAAGGACTAGCAAAGAATATACGTGGGTAATAGGATATGTACCTATCTTCTTTAGTATTACAGAACGTTCAACGATTTTCATTACTAATTTTACACTTAAAATTATGAAATGAATATTTTTTACCAAAAATTGGACCGACTTTATTAGTTGGCGCACCCAAGCATACAAAATAATATTAATTCTTCGAGGTGCTGGTACTTTTGTAGTTGGTGTCAAAGATCTTCTATCTAACTAAAATTGTACAGCTTAAAAAAGGACTAATAAAATTGATATTTTCCACTGCACCAACTAATAAAGTCTGTCCAATTTTTGGTAAGAAATATTTATTCTAGTCAAAATTTTGCTTAAAATGATTTCAAGTGGAATTGAACTAATTATACAGGCACTTAAACTTAATTGTTTGTGTGGTGCGTCCCCTGTAGCCGTGTTGTTCAAGGTGAACAATTATTTCATAGACATCTTAACAATGTGCAAGAGCATGGGGTGAAATGTTGTTAGTGTCTCTTGCTTAGATATTAGAACCTTAACAAGACTAATACGCACGTTGAGAAAGTAACACCGTTTGGTACTATACAGGGTGTTCGTTTCAAAATATTCCCCTTGGTTGTCGCGAAATTTTTATAGCTCATAAATATTTTTTTACAGAATATATATATATATAAATAATAAAACATATTTTTGTTGGGGATGCAGTCATTTATTAAATAAAATTCTTTGGATTATGCCAAGCTTTCGAGAATGTTCATTCTCTTCATCAAGGCAAAATTCCTGAATTTAGATGAAATTAACTACAAACTGGAAAGATTTCATAACCATCAATCAGAAATAGCATTAGTTACTTATAAATGTCAGCGTAACGGCTTATCTACAGTTTAAAGTGTCTATATTCAAGTTTTCTAGAAGAGATCTTAGAGGAATTATCTTTGTGTTTTATCAAATATTGAACCAGTCAAAAAAAAAAAAATATATATATATATATATATATATATATATATATATATATATATATATATATATATATATATGTATATATAAAATAAACATACAACCGGATTGTATCATTTCTCCTTTTTTGAAGTCAGCCGAAAAAAAAACGTTGAGTTACGTACAAAATTAAATCGTGGGGTAAATTTTTTTACCAAAATTTGCTTCGTCCTTTTCAGGCACCAGCTACCAGGAGCTACCTTCTTAAAAATCTTATTCGATAAATCCGAGGTGGGGAACGAACACCCGGTATATCCTTATACCTTGTTCATTTGGTACGCTTATGTTATAGCCTACCTTACGAAATGAAATAGTTTATTTTGTGATAGACATTAATTTTGTAATTTGACATCAACTATTATATATATATATACATATTGTGTTCAGACAATTCAGTGAAACATCTCTCAGGTTCGAGAGCATCATTGCACACTAATTGGTGGAGAAGTTCTCACGTAATCCTCTTTGGTTACTACATAACATTGAAGTGAGGTCAATAGATTTAATTGCAGCTTATGTCGATGATGACTTGATTGCGAACTATGTGAAATAACATTCACTGTTTTGTATATACCCCCTCAATTCAGAGAACGTGATGATTACCAACAGATTCACATATATTATTGTTATAAGCAAGTGCATATTTATAACTTGTTTGGAGGGAATTAAAAAGCATTTTTAATTAACCATTGAGCAGGGTTTCACCTAGGAAGTATAATTTATTGTAAACTACTCAATTTATTTAAACCTGGCGGGATTCATTCATGGAATTATCAGAGGCCTGGTATCTTTGACAGATGTCATGTCAAACTAACAATTGACTTCTTCAAAATAACTTAAATATTGATGGGTAGTCAATACTTTTATTCCCGCAGTTTACAATGATGATTTTTCAATAAATAATGCTTATTACATTCTTTATTTTGAAAATCGTATGTGTTTACTTGAATATTTATAACAGCGACACAGGCATTTAAGAGTTTCGATATGATTATTACCTAAAATTGAATTTGTTTATACACATAAAGCGTGATCCAAGACGTTAACTTCAGAAATCAAGTATTTATATCGAAATTCTCATCCATGTCGTGTCATGTGATGTGAAGCAAGAGTCATAAAATAAAATTGACACTCACTATGAGGCCTGAATTTTAACATTCTGAAGCCCAATACGATTTTGAGTATTCCACGGACATGCTAGCATATATAACTTGACCATATATATATATATATATATATATATATATATATATATATATATATATATATATATATATATATATATATATATATATATACATATATGTATATATTCTCATATGTAGGGTGGCTCGAGCAGGAGCAGGAATATTTGGCGAGCCGATCAACGAACGAAAGTCAGCTAGTCTCAGCTCTTCTACACAACTGGTATTTCGTCGTAAAGTACACTTAGGTATCGATTACATATTTATATTGGTAATACACTAAAAGCTATCTGGCTTTAAGTGTGTAAGTATATATACACTAAACGATTCTCGAGACAGGAAAATATCTAAAAGGTGTTTGAACAGCTTCATTGGGTCTTAGGTTACGATACTATCAACTTCTTCAAACTAAAGTTGGATTCTTTAGATACTGATTGCTATATAGAGGAGTTTAATTAAAGATTAAGAAGAAATATAGATGAAACAAACCTACAAAAAACTGTCTCTTCACAATTTGCTCTCTTTTTATATTTATGAACTTATTATATTGATTTTAATTTTTTCTCCTGTTAAATTACAGTTTTCAAATAGTATAATACAATTAAAAAAGACCACTGACTGGTCGAAACGTTTTGTAAAAGGCATTGACATGAAATAAATGGCATTTATTTCAATATCTTATTCCAAACACGGAGCCCAAATTCCAAAAAACCCTCCAGATATATATATATATATATATATATATATATATATATATATATATATATATATATATATATATATATATATATATATATATATTGATTTTATATTCTTGACTGGTTTTATATTAAATAGTTTTCGAGAATGATTATTCTCTCCTTCAGGAAAAAAGTTTTTAGCTAATTCATTCTAGATTCACGACTTCTGCCCTGAAGAAGAGATTAAACATTCTCGAAAGCTCGGCTAAAATCAGAGAATCTTATTCATTATAAGACTGCATCCCCAAGAAGGCCTTTTTATTTATTTATTTATATATATATATATATATATATATATATATATATATATATATATATATATATATATATTCTATGGGTTGGTCCTTGGGTATGAGGATTCAGAAATAGAAAAATACAAGAGGAAATTCTTCTTAATTATAAAAACGTTTCGCCTCTGGCCAGTGGAATGATCAGTTTATTTCTAGAAATTTAAAAAATATATATTCTAAAGAACAAATAAAAAATGATGGAATGCAATACACTTAAAATTAAACAATATAATTAGAAATACAAAATATATATATATATATATATATATATATGTATATAAATATATATATATATATATATATATATATATATATATATATATATATCACGATGGCTTAGTGGGTTAAGGCGTCGGAAATGCGTTCGTAGCGCGCGGGTTCGAGCCCCGCCAGAGCCATGGTTGTTGTTTGTACTGGACCCGTGCACAGATATCTCTATACCTCTTCGGGAATATGTATTCCAGTTATTAAAATGAAAAATAAAAAATACATATATACACGATGTATCTAGTCTACATAACAAACAGCCCAATATTATTTTATTCAAATAGTTCACATTCACAAGCAAATGCGATACACGTATGTTAGAGGTGTACTACGATTTCTTTCGAAACGTACAAACGATAAATTATTCGTGAAAGCTCTTTCGTTCCGAACGAAAACAAAGAGAAACATTTATCTGTATCCCCAGCTATATCTGAAGCAATACTTTATCAATTTATTTTGAGAGCAGAGCAGGATGAAAAATTGACCTCTCGCTATATTTTGCGTTTTTCAGTTGATATCTGGACACCTACTTATTTCTTATAAGTTCATGATTGCAACAACATGTGAAGGTCAGTTCACAAAACTTGTGTTAGAATACTTTTTAGCCAGTACAGCTATCAATAAACTTAAGACTGCGCTTAGCCATTTTCTCATTTATTGTTTTCCTCATCGGTGCCCCCGATATTCTTTCTAAAAGTTGTTTTGTGTTTCCCACAAAGTTTGCATGAGAATACTTTTATATGATGCAGCAGTTTATTCTGGCGGAACAAATATCACATATTCATTCTATTAAAGCTTTAGTGAGACTGAGAAAGAGAGGAAAACTTAAGAAATTGTCGGGATTTGCCCATCAAGCATGTCCATGTATTTTGTTGAGATTTCCAATCAATGGAATTATCAGAGTAGTTATAGAGATAGAGCAATATATCATGTTTATACATGTTATATTAGTAACGGGAAATGATCAATACAAACGTATGAAATTATTATCAGTCGAACATTGTAATGGGAAACATTCAGATGTACCAATAGGGATTATGGAAGACAATATTATGGGAGACAATTTGAGTTCCCATCTACCTAATAAGAAATAAATTATTCTCAGAAAGATATAATCGTATGTTCATTACCAGATATACGCTGTAAAAAAATCGAGCGATCCAAAACAAAGTCATTCAATGATTTCTGAGCAGTTTTAGCTAGATTTAGTCGGGAATCAGTTGTCATATCATAGGTAATGGGTGTGTTCGAAAGACCAGTTAAATGAGCAAACTGGCGTTGGCAGCAATAATAATCACACTTGTGAGCCTCCTACGTTGAAAGACTGTTTAATCTTTTATGAATGCAATATAAAAAATAGATAACTGCACAGTATAAATGTGCATATTGATTATATATGTGTTTTTTTTTCATAATCTTGTCAATGTCTGTTCTGTCATGGCCATGTCATTGTCATTGCAATAAAATATTGTGTGAAGATTTTGGAAGATGATTGAAATTCAATTTCAAATGAATCCATTAATTTTTAATAGGATTTGGTGAAATGTTCAAAGAAAATATACATAGAAAGTAAATAGATAAAATACAAGAACTACTCGTTCAATATAATAAAACTTTTTTATTTGGTAGGTAATAGAGTTGTCTGTGCCTATGGGAATGTCAGTCTCGATTAAATATTGATTTGAAGACTAATAATACAGTAGATACTCGATTATCCGAGTCCGAATTTGCAATTATATGGATCGCCAAACCCCCATGAAGTTCGATATGGCCTCAAGATCTGTAAAGGAGCACCACTCCGCGCGGCTTCTTGAATAATGATAGCCATATGACGAGGTATCTGAAAGATAACAACCATACGCTAGCGCAGTATGTTAATTTTCTAGTGTTAATAATACAAAAATCAGTTTTCTTCGTGTATTCAATTATCCGGACGACTTACAGATTTGCTGTCCGGATAATAGAGGCTCTACTATATTGTTTCGTTGACTTATCAGAAGTAACATTAATTGATTAAACTTACAAAGTAGGTAATGCAATAATTAATTCATACGTCAACAGAGTGCCAAGAATCCGAAAAATTAATATACGCACGAGCCCTTCAGTTAATTTGATAATGTGGAAATAACACAATAATTGTCAAATTTTTCGTCGTACTTACTTTTACTGTTTTTCCTTTGCGACATATCCCAAGTTATTGCAACAATTTAATCAAGAGAATTGTGCAGTTATGTCTTATAAAGCTTGTTAATTCTTTTACAAATATAAGGGTACTTATTAATTCCTATAATAATTATATTAAAATGTGTTTCAACCTACATCAAACTGAATATTGTAGCATTATAAAAAATAATTTATTTGTGATATAGTAGGTATAGTAGGTAATGCAATAATTAATTCATACGTCAACAGAGTGCCAAGAATCCGAAAAATTAATATACGCACGAGCCCTTCAGTTAATTTGATAATGTGGAAATAACACAATAATTGTCAAATTTTTCGTCGTACTTACTTTTACTGTTTTTCCTTTGCGACATATCCCAAGTTATTGCAACAATTTAATCAAGAGAATTGTGCAGTTATGTCTTATAAAGCTTGTTAATTCTTTTACAAATATAAGGGTACTTATTAATTCCTATAATAATTATATTAAAATGTGTTTCAACCTACATCAAACTGAATATTGTAGCATTATAAAAAATAATTTATTTGTGATATAGATGTAACAACAACTCAACACTTTAGCTCTAATATTATAGAAAATAATTGATTGTTTCATTTGATACAAATGGTTTTCAACTTGGAAATAACTGCTAAAACTTTCGAGAGAAGGGTTGATCGAATTTTCCCAAACAACATTTTGACATGAACAACGAAATGGGTAAGTATAAATCCCCTGTGCACACATTGGTCCTAAAATATGTATTAGGTATTTTCAATTGTCACTCAATTTATCAACACGAAGTTTAAATTCAGCTACACTATGAAAACTGTGCGGATGTTTCCATCAACTGTCATCTATTTTAAGCTCTGTGGCTGCTTTTCTCTGTGTATGTCTTCTACATATAACTTTTCTCGGAGACAATGTCAAGTGAATAATTAAAATTTGACAATCAGAGAAAATATTGTCGTGAAAATATTTACTTCACACTTTTGAGTGTGACATTGGTAGCATAGCGGCGGAAATACACATATTTCAGACTTTACCACAGCTGTAACTCAAAAACCGTAACTTTTTACTTCCCTCAATAAGGAAAGTATTGTATTCACGTAAAAAATCGACCTCGAGATTTTTGCTGATATTTACGTTTTGGGGTTCCTAGATCACGAAAATCATGGTATCTCAAGTCCGTCGGTCTGTCTGTCTGTAGTCTGTTGGCGTTGTAGCTCAATAACGGCTTGACCTAGGACAACGAATTTTGGTATGCATATTGAAGGACTACCGGCGACGCAATGTAAGGGTTTTCGTTAATCATATATACAGGGTGTCCAAAATATTAAGTGTCAATGTAAAAACGGTAGAAGCGACGAAGTTGTTTCCATCTCGAAGCGGGGTGGTTTGTCGAGGGAAGTCATAGGTAAAGGCTTTTACCATCTTTTTTTGGAAATTGTCCAATTTAAATGTTGATATATATACCTATAGGTTCTTCCTTAATTCGGCTCATATTTTCAATTTTCGAAAAAAATGCCCCCTCGACATATCAGAAATACACATGTTTCAACTTTAACTCCCTCTTAACTCTTTAACCCTCCTGTCTCCTCCTTTTTTGAAGTCGGTCAAAAACCTGTCCTGTCGAGTAACAGGAAGAAATGCTTTGGAAATGTTAGCTTTCACAACGACCATAAGAAAACTCATGAGCTGCAAGGGCAGAGTTTGTCCACATTTTTTATTTACTTCTTACTTTTTGTTCAGCTACCATACCAATAAAGTAACAACCTGAAATTACTCTTAAATCTTAGTATTATTTCAGTAGAAAATAAATATATTGGGTTGCCCCACTAAATTGAATGGAGTCGGTCCTATTTTTTAATTATTTATTTTAATATTTTGAGTAATCATAGTAAATAACTTTAATTTTATCAATCACAAATCGCAAATACCAATCAATAAAATTATCTAGTTAATAATTAGTCAATATTTCAATTCTCTACAAAAAAAAAAGTTTTTGTAATGTTATTACAGTACAGAACATGAAAAAAATGCTATTTGTGTAAAACAGTTCCGTTGCATCGAACCTACATCATTTGGTATACTAATCATATACCTTAAGCTCTGTTACATTTTTCTTCACTCCAATTGATTTTACATTCTGTAATTATACTAGATTGGACCTCCTTCTTTCTAAATTGATATTCGGTTTCAGATTTTTGACCGACGAACCTCGAATGGAGGAGGCATACAATTCGACTGTCTGCTTTTTTTTGGTTTGTGCGCGCCTTTTATATAGTAAACGAGCTCCGATTTTAATGATTTTTGATTCATTTGAAAGAGGAGGCTTGTGAAATGGTCCCATATTCATAAAAACGCAAATCAGAAAACCCGTCGGTCCAATTTTTTGTAAAAAATATTTTTCTAGCTGTCACAAGATCACAAGTTCTGTGATAGAATACACACAGTCCTAACATGAGACAAGCACAATAAGTAACAGCTGATCTGTTAATTCGATAATCAAACGCGGCACATTTTCTTCTGAATTCACACTGACTTAATCTCCTACAATGAGGTCAAAAATGAGATAAATTAGAGTACCTCAATTTTCCTCAAAATTTTTTGAACTAATAATACCTACCCTATCTCTTATTGACTTTACATTCTGTAAGTATACGAAATTGTAGCTCCTTAAATGATATTCGGTTTCAGATTATTCCTATCTCCGGTTCTATAAAAAAATACAGGCAGTCTTATAATAATAAAAAAGATAAAATATTATTTATCACTTTTAATGCCTAATCTAATACATTTTGGCCTATTTTGTACGGGTAAAAATGCCACTCGTATTTGCCGTCTTCTTATCTATATATAATTCTCCTAATTTTATTTGAATTGTGAGTCTAATGAGGATTTCATGGTTTATGAAGGATTATATGAAGAATGTAAGGTCACTAAAAGAATCAATCAATATTCGAATAATATTAAACCGAACGGAAACCATCGATATTTTGCCGCATATTACAATCAGATTATGCAAATGCGAGAAGAAATCACACAAGCACAAACACAACAGCTACAAAGCATACAAAATGACAGCATCACCACTGACAGCGGACAATAGTACAAGCTGGTGGTTCAAAAGGATAATAATACCTATAAACAGAATAATTACATTATTCTATTAAACACGACCATACAGCCAGGGTAGATAATAATAAAAAATGTCATCATAGCCTTTCATTTGTTACGTGAATGTATATATACACATATTATAGAGTCCGAAATGTAGCAACATGTCTAATTATTCTTCAAAATGGAACAATATGAATTCTGCCTAAAATTATTTAAGTAATCATAGTCGTGCGCAATTATAAAAAAAAATTATCCATGATGATGATAACAGCAAAGAAGGTTTTCCATATTTTTGTTCCAAAAAAAGCCCTTGATGATTTCTTATTAAATAAAGAGCAGTATTGAGCATGGTGCTCATGTTTCGTAATCGATACTTTACAGCCATAGTTTCATTCAAGGACAATAATAGATGTTATAACGTACGTATATATTGTCCTATTATTGCTGTTCCAAAACGGACTTGTGACGACATCTGCAGTTGACATCTGGAAGTTATCGCATTGAATAACAAGAAGAAGAAGAGTTATGGGGTTCTATTCAATTTATAAAATGCCTTCAATTATTGCATAACTCCAATTAACAGAATTTACTATGCATTTTATATTTGGGTCAACCAATGCAGAAAAATGTCACTTTTATGAACGCTACAGATCACATACCCATATGAGCCTGTAAAGGATATGGGGCATTTGCACACGGAGTAGTTGTTACTATTGTGTGCTATTTTTATGATCTAACGTAGGACAAGTTAGAGATAGATTATTAAAATCAAGAGCAAAGTTGTTATAAATAACTGAAATTATATTACGTATTTAAAAAAATATTGCCATATTTCTGAATAGACCCGTAAACCTTGTTTTAAACGACATTTAATAGTATTATTCAAAAGCTCTTAAAATGTTTTCAACATTTTAGTTGGTGGCCAGTGTATCTTCTAAAGAAGTGAAACATTGACATCCTGTTTAGATTCGAACCAAGGAATTGACTGTTCATAATTATTTCAGTATTCAATGACTTAAGAAGGGTTTTACTTTGTGAAATATAGAATTTTGAACTATTTTCTGTGCCTTCTAATCTATAGCACAGGCATTCCAGAAAATTAGGAAGAATCTGCTGGGATGCCGATACATTTGACCACGGCTACCGGATCTTTTCCTGAATGGAGAGTTGTTCCATCGCAAAAGCGCTTCGCAGTGAATATTAAATTTCTGAATAAATATAATATATGCTTTATAAATGCAAATAACAATAGACATATTATTTTTTGATATTTCTATCAATTTATTAAATTATATATTAACAGATAAGCGCCATCTAGTATGACTCTGCGAAAACTATTTTTCAGCGCTAGGTGAGAAAAGACTCAATTTCGGCCCTCTGAACAGGATCAGAAATCGGGCTTTCTAATAGTGAAGTATAAAAAATAGTTTTTATGTAGGTAGGGTAGGGCGGGGCTAGTTGAGAACTTTTTCACTTGAGCGGTTATAGCTCCTCAACGATAAGTATTAATGGCTTGTTGTGCATACTGAAGGATTACGAATTTATCCGTCTACAAAAGTGTCCATAGTAATTTATTTCTATCAAATCGCATTTAAGAGCTACAGCCGTTTAAGTGAAGAAAGTCAGAGATGCTCGATGTACCCCATAGGTGAGGTAAGTTGAGCAAGGGTATGGGGCAAATTGAGCACTTAGAATGTCTAGACAAATGATCGATGAATGTTAACTAGACATGAAATAAAATTTCTGTTTGACACTCAACTTTTTATTTATAGTATTTTAGTGACAAAACAACAAAATTAGAAGTAATTTTCTTTAAATAATAAACTGAAAATAGAATCAAAAAAACATCAACGTATTTTAAGCTTAACTTTGGATTTAGTTTCAGTCTTTCTAATCAAATTCAGACTTGAATATTTATATAATTATCAATAAAGCTCATTTTAATAAGAAAATATTGATATATAAAAGAAAATGTTAATGAGATAGGTATAGGAAACTTAATCGTCGTTGTCACGGTTGCAATTGACACAACCGAAAGTAAAACCAGCATCTGGCGCACATTTTGTATGTGCCCATTCCTTGCAAACTTGACACTGGAACCATGTTTCTCCTGATAAACTTTCAGAATAGGCTTCGCAACAAATCAGTCCGCATCCGAAAAAAAATAAAAAGCATATATAACTTTAGTTTTAAGTCAAGGGGTTAGTTGAGCAACTGTAGCCACTGGTGGTCTCGTGATGAGTTCGCCTCCCGCAAATCCTTCTTTTCGCTATTCGATGCCTTCGCGTACGGTGAATAGTTTTCGAGATATTTTGATTGCCCAACTTGCCCCTACGCTCAACTGGCACCGTCCTACCCTACCTGTTCCATTTAATTATTTGGCAAGAAAATTTGTTCATATAAGAAATATTTTAGAATAGAATTTTTATAATGTGTTAATTACATTTGAATTATTTTTTACCTGGTACTCGTCTTAATCCCTAAAGAGCCTTGATGTGATCAAACTAATTGGTATGATTAACGATAACTCATTTGCTCACACAGAGTATATTATCTTAAATATTGGAGTAAAATTAGTATAATCAGTACATTCTACAGTTTGAATGTCTACAAAGTTTAGCATCAACTTCTTGTTTCATGAAATTTTGATCTTTGAATCGATCCACTGAAGTATTGCATGTTGAATGAATCGAAAATTACTTACACATTGTTCAGTTTTGCCCTAACATTTATATATACATATATATATATACAATGGAAACATATACATAAAGGAACTTTGGGTACACCAGTTTCCTGTTATAATCCGCCACTGATTCGGGGCTTGAGTCCTGCGAGGCCTTGAGCGTTCGCTCTCTATTACAACAGCCAAGTGCTCTGTGAACTACACAGAACACATGTTTTGCACTCTCAGCTTTGCATGTTATGTGCATGTTATATTAAAATACATTGTTATGACAGCTTTGGGACTATGTATGGTACAACATATTTTAAAATACTACCTACTGGTTTCTATAATAAATGAATACATACTTGAAAAAACCGAACTGCACGCTTCACTTTTCTTCATTTCACGATGATGATGTTGTCACATAGGGAATTTAATTATCATATGTTTTCCGTTTTCCAGAATGTTTTTTGCTCTCCTATGTAGTTGATTTAAGACGTATATTTCAAATATAACTTATGCAACCGTTAAAAATTACCGGATGTTAATCTTTTATGCTATTAACGTAAATTGCTATTCTGTAAGCTCAACATTCAACGCTTTTAATAAAATCTAATATTTTAAGATATCCGATAAATGGTGTTACGGAACACGCTGTTATGTGGAAAGTAATAACAGTTGTAGAGTTTTGTGTTTATTTTAAGGTTATGTTGAAATAATCTGGGGTTACTATCTACTCTTTTCATGTTATAAATTTGATCAAAATTGGAAAATATGGATAACGAACCTTGAGAATCATAGAATTCGCAATTGGTTCTTCTAAGAGTTTATTTGTCTGTTGCTGTTTTATTGAATGAATAACCTGAGTTGATGACAGAAAGTAAAAACTATATTTTGGAGATTGGTCTGGGACTGGTATTGTGATAAGACTTGAACGTAGAATTTCAGGACAAAGACAATTATAGAAAATATCGGTTATAGTTATTGTTTCTTAACCAATGAACTTGAGCAACTTTTAATTTATAATGACTAGGTACGTACCCTATACAGTGGAGATATATCACTGTAGAGTATTTCGTGGAATTATCCGAGGAGTAACCTTGAGGAAAACCAATTAAATTAGTTTCAGAAATAAAAAAAATTATGTCAAGCTGAGAATTCATTAGGAATGGACAAATTCTGTCCAGACACCCCATGATTTTCTTTATGTGGTCAATGTGAAAAATAACATTTCCAAAGCATTTCATCGTGCTACTAGATCCTCTAGTTTTTTTCTTTCAGCTCTTTGACTATAGGGTAACTGTTTTGCGAGGAAACTTTTATCATTGTTTTTCTTGTACTGAACCTGAAATCCATCATATCCAACTAATTTATGGATAAATATTAGAAGGAGAAGCTGAAAATATGCATTTCAAATTGAGAGGAGCCAAGTTCTGATCAGCCAGTTGCACTCAGCTAATAGAAAATTTACTTTGTTCTTTGCTTTCTGGCTGTGCAGAAAATAATAATGAATATTAATGATTATTTAAGATATTCATAGAATAAAGTAGCAGATGGAAAATATAAATGTTATGGCACGTTTATCATATCAACATGAATTTGAAGTTTTCAAATTATTTAATATAAATTTATGATAATTTTAGAATTCATGATATAATATGTTGTGTGGGAGGTTGATCAATACATAAAAATCTCGTAGGGTAAATACTTCATTATAATAGTTCACTTGATATTTTATCAAAATTGATGTTTGAGACACACATCATTTTGTAGGTTACGTCCCTAATATCGACGAATAATAAAAAAATAACATTATTGTCTTGGTTGAAAGTTTGGATGATGATAAATAATACTCATATAGAGGGTGTTTATTTCAAAACTTCTCATCCCGGATTTCTCGAAATGTGATTAGGAAATCGCTGAAATATATGCAAAATAATATAGAGGGGGGATAACTTTTTAGCAAACATTTTGTCATCTCTAACTCTGGTAAGAAATCTTAGAGTTGTTATTTGGTAGAAGTTTTTCATGACTTCTCACAAGAATTAATTTTTATACAATAAATCAGGCAGAAGAAAATATCTTAGAAGGAGAAAAATTTGAAATACTCCAAATTTGGAGTAAAATCTAGGAATTTTCA
Source organism: Crioceris asparagi (assembly GCA_958507055.1). NCBI lineage: Eukaryota > Metazoa > Arthropoda > Insecta > Coleoptera > Chrysomelidae > Crioceris > Crioceris asparagi. Next base: position 14,063,206 of record OY293833.1, on the reverse strand, counting down.
CAAGAATAACTTTTCTCCAACTAAATGTCTTGTGAGGCTCTATAAACGTGACCAAGCATTGGAAGTTTTCTTGCAGAAAATTGTGCCACTTATTTTTTCCATAGGGAACAATTAATGCTGGTTTGAGGGCTAGTATGATGTAATTACCGTGTGTTTCATTGAAGTCTGCGCAAAGTTCACATCCAAGTTTTGTAGATTGTAATTTTATAAATTGACTATGTCAATTTCGCACCCTGACGTTGGTTATAAGGAATTCAGAAGACACTTTATTAAGATAAACTATGCATAGCTGGCTGACTTTAACCTCTTGAATATTTCAAAGAGAAGCTTATCGATTGAAAAGTTTATCTCCGGGCATTTCCTTATATGCATAAATTGCAATATCTCCTCCACCCCCTATCAGCTCCTCCTCCAAACCGCTCTAGCTTATGTAATTTTTGGTAAATCTTATGAGCGAAATTAAATTGAAGAATTGTTTGAAAAATGTTAGGAACTCCAAATGGCTACAGAAAATATTTCTCAAAGCTCAATTACAAGAACACTTTGCTATTAGGGACAAAAATGAAATTCATCCTTGTTAAAACTAAAGAGAGAAATTATGTTCTTAACTGTCACCCAATGGGCAATAGATGGTTACAAATAAGGAAGCTCTGATAAAAATTGAGCTGACCTATTGTATAAGTACCTAAATATGAGAAACGGCCATGTTGGATTCGCACACGAAGGGTTCCGTACAAAAACTGTCTACCTGTGCGAGCAACCATAGTTTATTATATAGGGACCCCTTTAGTTTTTAACTTTATGTTATTGTCATTATTTATTCTTATAACGGCTCTAGTATTACTTACTTTTTGAAAATTTTGGCGATTCTTCGAGGTCGTGCAAAAAACGCCGTCCGAGTTTTTAACCAAATTTTGGATCGATTATCGCGAGAACCAAAAATGATATCCATAGAAATATTTCTTAATAACATTTGGAAATAACTGAAGTGAATTGATGATTTCCGCACTCTCTCTAACACATTGATTTTCCTATACCCTCTTAGAAATGTTCAGCGCACGCGTCATGTAATTATTTCGCAATTATTTCGACCCCGTTGGAACGCACGCTGCACTTCGTTCCAGAAACGGCTTTGTATACCTACTCAGATGTAAGCAAAGTTTGTCTAAATAACCTTGTAATTCACGTTAATTATTAAAGCAGCATTAAAGCAGTTAATATATTATTTGACCTTTCAGACAGATGTTCTTTGAAATATTTACCAAATCGTTTTAAAAATGAATAGATTTTAATTGGAATTGATTCTAACTGCCAAGATCTTCACACTGCTCGTATAAACAATATCATAGAGCACACAATATTATGAAACAATGACATTGACATGACACAACGGATATTGACAAGACAAAAAATCACAATTAATATCAATATATACATTTATGTAGTTTAGTCATTTTTTGTGCTGAATTCAGAATAAATTGATTCCTTACAACCTAACAATCATTAAATGTGTGATTGTTATTGCTGCCGTTGACCGTTGGCTCATTTACCTGGCCATCCGAACACATCCACTGCTTATCACATGACAACGAATTTTCATCTGACTCTAGCAAAGACATGCTGAGCGAAAGTTCATATTTGCAATAGCCTACTTCGAATGACTTTTTTGTATTGCTTGATATTATTCAAAATGGCTGGACACTATACATAATATCTAGATTAATTACCTTGGTTATAACATAGTTATACATACTATTAGGGTCACCTTATTTATGTTTATTATCTTTCATGGAAATATTTATGGTGCTATTGAAATCACACATTGGCATAACAAGATCTCGTCGTATTTGTTGGCAGGGAAATAAAGGCTTTTTTTTTCTATACCTACCGTTATATCTGTAACAGCCACACGTTTCCACAGCCAGCTAGGATAATATCAAAGGGGTTTATTAAAAATTAAGCTAATTAGCTGCTCACCGAACACAATATTCTGTTCTGTACATTTTTTTTTGTGGGGAAATATGCTCGCTGAAATATAAATTACTCTAGAAGAAGAGAGGGAAAAAGACAGCGAAAGAATTCTGTCTTCTCAATTATTTTGGAATTCTGCGGCGCAACTGAGAATTTATATTAATGAAAAGTAGTGGATACATAATTATAGTGGTTCTTGTACGTTATCTGATTTATATAAGCCCTTCAATCAGATTATATCTATCATCACATTCAAAGTAATATTTTGAAGACTTCTTGTTGTGTTAACTATCCCAGTAGTCATTTTGAAAAAATAGAAGCAATGTTCATTTAGCTGTCAAGATTCTAACTGTACTTCTGTAAAGCAAAAGTTTCATAAATAAGAAGCTTATTTCCATAGATTATTTAGAACTTTTTTGTCCCAGAATGTATTTTTTTGTCATGGATTAAAATCGAGACAAGCGCTTACAAGATAATTTTCATATTAGGAAAATGTCAGAACATGTTCTTAGCAAGTCGAATTCTATTTTTTTTGTTTGACCTATTCATTTTTTTATCAAATCAAATCAACATTCGAAACAATGATTCCTCTTCCACTGGTATTGTTATTATGAATTTGTATCTAATTTTTGGTATCAAAGTTTATCAGCTTTTGGTAGAAAAAGGTTGCCATATAACTTTTGAGCGGTGTGACATATTTTTTGGAGGGCGGGCAAGTATTCGGTGACTTAAGATTTTTACAAAAGACATTATTTCCAAGAAAAGTAGTCTAATAAATTTCCGCTATCACATTGTGTTAAAGTTTTATACGAACATGGCAACAATTTTATATGAGCTACAGAGAAAAGTTAGACGGTTTCATAAAATAATAAAAGACAGAAAAGACTTATTTTTAAGGAAATATGTTGTGCAATAATGCTGTTATAACAATGTTATCACTGTCAATAGATATAATAACCTTTAGGAGCAGGTTTTGTCCATAATAATTCAATTTAAGTGAAATTTTACGAAAATTATCGGTGCGGATTTTCATGAGTGTCTGAAAAGAAAAGTTGGGCCTATAAATAACGACATTGTTCTCGTTCAAGCGTATATATATATTAAAAGAACAAAAGCATTTCCAGACATATCAAGTTTGTGTTCGATTTATTTTATGAGAATTATGGATCACCTTGCATTAGAGATTCTTCAATTATTTATATCCTCCTCCTATTTCTTGATGACAGAAAATTTCAATGAGAAGATATATCTTTCAGAAAGACACCAATTATTGAATGATTTATCGATATTGAGCCAGCTATAGTAATAGTTAATTGATATTGACAATTGATCAGAAGAAATTTTCAAATTTCGAAGACTCTTTTCATTATTTAATGTTCAATAAACCTACATAACTGAAATAAAATCATGAAACTATATCATAAGGCTGTGACTACAAGAATCGAATGTGAAGTAACTCGTCAAACTGAATATCGTCTATTCCCCTTGCGGCCAACAAAATGCATCAATAAAACCATATGTCGTTCCTATGGTCGTAGCCTCATTTGGATAATTTGAATTTGATGGTAGGAATGAATCTTCTACAGCTACATCCAAGATAGAATCCATAAAAATATCGGGAAACGATATAATGTCCTTCCTCAAAGCCGAAATATTTCTTTCGTGGCATACTCAAGATCCATACAAGGTGTATTAAGCTGGATGCACAAGGAGCTACTCCGATCCGCGCCAGTGGTATTCTTGTCCATAAAACGATTGTGAACAATAAAATATCACAGAGTATTGTTTTTTCTTGTTCAGATCAAATATCATTCACCTTTTTCAAATGAAGATGTAATCGTTATGACAACTTGACACTTTTTCCCCTAAATAGATTTCTAGAGTGTATAACAAATATTTCATTTTTATGATCACTCCATGAGATTCGGTATATAGAAGATTTTTGTGGCCAAGTTCAAAATATATAACTCTATAAAAGAATAAATAATATTCTGAATTTCAAAATTTATCAGATTTCATTGCGACATGAAACCATAGATACATCTATGTCAAATACAAAGAATGAAAAGATGCGATCAGTGGAACTATCCATAGGCATAGAACAGTTATCCTCCTAGACTACAAAGATCTAATCTACTACATAAACTAATATGTCAACTTGATCATTATTTTTACTAGTGTTTTCATAAATTGCATATATAAAATATATCCCTTATAATGGAAGTTGTTATATATTCCTCTAGGTTATTCTACTAAATAAACGATAATGTAATGTAAGCGTAAAATAAGTTTTAAATTATATGTACCTATTTATATACCAATCCCAAAGGTCCATAGCATAAATATCACAATAAAGCATTTAAAACGTGTCGGCTCCACGAAACACGTAAGACAAATAAATTTAATACGGACTACAGCTTTATATTTTAATATGTTTTTACATATTTCATCTGTTTGGAGGCGGTGTATTTAAGAAGTAGGAGCTTATGTTCGCATTAAAACTGAAAATAGCAATCTACACTGACTATACAAGAACATAAAATTATTTTCTCTGACCATCTGGTTGTTCCCGCAATTTTTCAAAACTTACTCGCCTTCATGTTTCTTTGGAAGTGTTTAAAGTCATAACTTTAGATTGTACCTATTTTCTCAAAGGTAGAGATCAACTGACGAAGAGAGGTAAAATAAAAAATCTTCATAATTAATATGAAAAGACGTAAAGATTTCGCTACTGAGAAATATGTTCAAATAAACGACTTAGGTCTTCAGCAGTTGATTATTGTAAGCGTTAGGCTCCGGCTTAACACTGGTCGACTTGGATCATCGAAGTTAAGCAGCGCTGTATGTGAGGAACGGTTTGAATGAGTGCACAGTGAAGTGATAAGGCTTCCCTGATGGTTCTGAATTGTGTCAGAAGAGGCAGCAATGCTATCGTTGTCCTCTATGGGCGCTAATCAATTTCAGCAGAGTTTCTGCTCAATATTTACCCTCTTAATCAGAAAACAATAGACCACTAACAGTATCCATCAATATATTGTCGGTTCAATGCGGTGTCTGAACTCGTGTTTATATATATATATATATATATATACAGAACTGGACAAATTCGATCGGATGATAGGATTTTCAACACATATTGCCCCGATGTGTTGAGAAGAGTTGACCATCTGAATACACTTCATTGAGGATCGATGTCAAATCAAGTATGCATCTGGTGCGCTGTTCCCCTTTCTGCAGACTGTATGTCTGCCTCGATTGAATTCACATACTGAGACTCTGTTAATTAATAGCCAATAACCTTTGAATATAAAATCATTTCAAGTGAATTCCAAAATGTATACAATGCATGGAAAGATGCAAATCTTAAAGTGGTATTTTGGGGGCCACTCGATGCAAGATACTATAAATTTGTTTATTGTGGCATTTGAAAATAGGCCAATTCCGTCACAGTCCACCATTTCTCGAATTATTCGAAAACTCGAGAAATGTGGATGTGTTCAGAACTGCCCGAAGTGTCAAAATGTTCATGAGCTACCACGTGTAATACCAATCAATGAAGAACGTGAGAATAGGGAAATAACTGTTTGTGCCATTTCTGAAGCCAGTGAACCTTGTACAAGTCGAGAAATTACAGATCAAGTTAATATGAATGACAGAACTGTTCGGCGTATTTTGAAATGGAATGGATACCATTGTTACAAAGTTCAGAAAACTCAGGAAATTTATCCCCAGGACCACATTAAACGGATAGAATTTTGTGAAACCATGATGGAAAAACAAAATGACAATGATTTATTTCTGAAAAACATATTATTTACAGATGAGTCATCTTTTTCTTTACATGCGAAACACAGTCCATCCGTTGTACGATATTGGTCTCGGGGAAATCAGCATCGAAGTATTCCTGTGCGTACTCAGTGCCCACAAAACCTCAATTTTTGGACAGGAATGTTAGGAGACTATATGATAGGTCCCTTCTTTATCGATGGTAACCTGAACGGTGCTAAATATCTACAGCTCCTGCAAAATCAAATTATGCCGGCAGTTCAGCTACTTCCTATTAATTTAGGGGACATTTAGTTTCAAAGTACAAATCTTTATAAATTAAGGGGGAAAATTATCCAGCATTGTGGCAACTATACGCCAAATCTACTCAGCGATATGAGATTATCTCTGTTTCACAGATTTGGCTATTGTTTGGCACAACAAGGTGGTTTATTTGAACCTTTATTACATTAAATTTTTAGTTATCTTACATTCTAGTTTATTATCCATCCATTCATTTTTTTTTAATTTCGTATGATGTAAGTTTTTAGTTTATTTTTTCAGAAATCACCGTTATGTTTTATTTATTTTTTCTTCTATTATTCGTAGAATGTATTTTATTTTCAGAGTCGTTATGGCAAAAAGGAACCACAACATTTATTTTCAGAAGAGAAATGATTTGTTACATTTATTGCTGCAAATTATTTCGCTCATGCAATGGAACGTCCGTTGAGTAGGTTTTGTGATAAGATTAGAGATAAGATACACATACGCACTACTCGATGGCATTTTCGTACTAACACCTACACGTAACCTAAAACCTGAACCTGCGTCTCGCTTTGTCTTCGTACTTCGTACCCATGGTCTATAAACTGGTCTTCGTACCCACACTCACCTCATTTAGTGAGAAGTGGGGAACAGCGCACCAGATTTGACCAGATGCACACTTGATTTGACATCGATCCCCAATGAAGAGTATTCAGATGGTTTACTCTTTTCAATACATCGGGGCAATATGCATTGAAAATCCTATCATCCGTTCGAATTTGTCCAGCTCTGTATATATATATATACTTTCGAGAAAAAAATAATGTTGGTTGCCCTTGATTTTTTTTAATTCAAAGTGCGAACACTACTGAATTTAGACATTACTTTTACGACTCACTGTATATTTCATCCATCTGTTATTTGGACAAAAATCTATATTTTTGCAGCGTATTTATATTGACATGGAAAAATCTAAAATCCAAGCATTGTTTCACAGTGATGCTTTGTTGCAGAACTCAATATTTAATTTCCCTAGAAAACGAAACGCAAATTGAAAAATATAATTTCGTGCATTTCTATGCCGTAGGTATTTTATTCCTAAAATGAATGAAGTGGTTTTGAGATCTTATCTGGAACATATCTAATCGAAGTTGTATGAAAATTTGCATTTTGTAATGACGGCATTTAATATGTACCATATGCCGTGATTTTCGATAGCAGCGTTAGGTTATTAGATTTTATGTATATTCATAAGGGGCTTTTTGCGCTGGCTGTATAAGGTTCTGACAAAATCTTGATATTTCAAGTAAGTACTGCACAACAATACCAAGTCATATCAGCAGAATCCAATTCAACTAGCTAGAGAAATATATAAAAGGACAACTTTCAGGAGTTCGGGAAAGCTTAACATGCAACTGGTAGGCATAAAGTAATTTTCGCACTTCTACGGATAAGGCTGCTTGGATATGTTTTAAGCTGTATGCACACGGCGCCAATCCGATCCGCTCCGACTCGCGCGTATTCCATATGTCCTCGAAGCGACTTTGAACCATAGAAGATCTAGATATTGGTTAACTTGAAAGAACTGGGTAAGTAAGTAGGTGGTAAGGCACACATAGTTTATTTTATGGTTTGTGGTACAGCACCAGTATGAAGATTCACCCAGATGCCTATGATAATGATTATGCTAAATAGGTCTCTGGATGAATCTCATTTACTCCTGACTGCTGCTGTGGGTACCATAAAATAAACTCTGTGTGCTTTACCTACTCCGACCCACTCCGTGAGCATCCTTTATAAGTTTGCTACTGCTCAGTCAACCTAAAATTCAAAAACATTGAGTGAATTGGTACTATCGCAACAAATTACACTGTACCTACTTTAGTCAATATGTCATCACATTGATTGTTACTTAATAACGTTGTTTACTGCTGTGCTGCTATCTGATGGCGGTTGACCAAATATTTGAACGCAGTAATAACCAGAAAGGAACACGGTGAGGGAAGCATGTAGTTTAATTAATATGCTAGCAGATGATAGGTATACCTATACAATTCCGAATATTGGGAATGATCATTTCATTTAAAATCAGGCAAATGAATTAACCGTAATGCGATTAGGTCCTAAATTCGCTTCAGTTTCCACTTTGTTTTCAACATTTCTCACACATCTCCCCATTTGGGTTACCGTATTTTATAATTAAGCTGATATAATTAATCAAGCATTTACATGAAACAATTTCTGAGAAAAAATACTTTGACTGACATAAGTGGTCGGCAGAAACACTATATACAATAATTTATTTCATTATAATATTTCATCTTGACATATTACATGTCTACAGATTTGATATTTGTAGATAGCATTTAATTACATAGCTAGTTTTCTTGCAAAATACAAAAGATAGAATATTCGAGAATGCTGTATAAATTAACGCCCGCAATGCTTTGCTGGCCGTTGTTTGAAACTATGAAGCGGAGAGGCCTGGTTGGTTTTGCCTTGCATGGAAGAAGCTGCCATGAACAGGGTAGTGCTTTGATTTTCGATAGTCCTACAACTCCTGTCTATCCTGGGCATGAGATTATATTCAAAGTTGCGCATCTTGAGATGATAATATGTATGCATACAAAAGAACATAGAAGGGCCGTAGCCAGCTGGAAGGTAAATTGCTTGATATAAATTAAATTGGTTAATTAAAATGTCTTGGATATTTTAAAAATATGCTGCATTTCTTAATAAACTTTCGTAACGAAATAAAAAATAATTACCTTGAATTTCTGCAACCTTTCTTTCTCTCCAGACATTAAAAGTTGCTAGGAAGAATAGCCTATGAAATAATTATTATGCTATAAAATGTATTAATCATGGAGAACAATTATTTATATTTTCTGTATTGCATTTAGATTTTCAAATCACTATAACATTTTTATCATTTTACGTTAGGTTAGCTGAATTTCATCATATGAGGTAAGGCAGTTTTTGAATATAGTTTGAATAGTTTCACCATTATTTGAGTACTTTAAGAAATTAAATTCGTATTTACATTGAGAATTTGAAATATTTCCGAATATTTTAGGCAGCTGATCATCATGATTTCAGAAAAAAATAATAAATTGTCAAAATTCTTTACTTGTTTTAAACCATACTTGGGTTAGTAGACAGAGAACTAAAGATTTATCAAACAAACACAAGGAAAATTTTACTGACTTTTGACTTATTAGTTGACGAATCAACAGATACGTAGTTCCAGTGATCGGACCCATAACTGTTCTTTGCATAAATGTATATGAGTCTCCATAGTTCCATGTCTTATTCTATGGTTACCTTATACCTAATAGTTAATCTTTAGTGGACCAGTATTAAACTTGACATGCAGCGTGATTAAGTAATGAAAACTATTTAAAAATGCATCAGAGTGAGTAATTCAATCAACTGTGTCATCTCAACTTATGGTTTTCTATGTCTAAAAATATTTCAAATTCACCCTGAATATATAGACGTACTTGTAGCGTCTAAAGGTGGCTGCTTAATAACAAAATTATCAAATAAATGTATTTTCTGTTGTCAATCTTAATTCCTGTTTCCTGTTGAATTCCATAGTTATAACAAGAGTCCGACTCTGTGCATGTGGTAAGTCTCAGCGTCTCTTAGGAATATTGTGTATTAGAGAAAATTAGATCCTGGATTATTCTCGCCTTGTCATTCCACTGAAATTTCCCACTTTCGTTGTTAACGCATCTTCATCTATAACCTCTGATCTTAACACCTGGGCAAATTTCAGGCTTAAGTTTCTGCAAAATCTCTCTTGACTCGCTAATTATTATTTAAGAAAAAGAGTCTCAACGCTAGAGATAGTGGCTTAAGGAATTAATATCATTTAATAACCAATTTATACAATTAGGACAGTGAAATTGAAACGTTTGATGAATTTTGGCTGAATTTTTACCCAAAATCACATATTCAATCTATTAAACTTAAAAAAATGGAATCATTGCAAGCCCCCCAGCGCCGAACATTGTCCAAACATCGTGCATCGATCGCATCTAAAGGCTCAGCCATGTCCGTACAAGCGTCTTAAGCCTACTAGCTGGAGCATTGTAACCAGTCTTCGTCATGGTCCTTTAAGCAAAGTCACTTAGATCCTGCGTGACGCAGTATGTTCCCGCCAAAAGGGGCAACCAGCCTCTCCCACAGCGGCCTCGCATGTCACTGGCACACCGCATCCCGCGGCCCTATATTGATACACTCCCACGCACCCCTATCAAACGTTTTTAAAATCGAATGCGTTTCCACACTAGTACGAAGTTACACTTAAAGCTAGATTTGCAAAGCAGTAGGCAGTTGAAAAAGTGAAAAGCAATTTTCTTCTTACTATTGTGATGAATAACATTAAGAACAAAATTGATATTATTAGAAAACAAGTGGAATTTTAAAAAAAAAATTAAAAATAATTTTTATTAGGCGTCTAAGATTTGAACCGTACCGATTAGTACCTACCTCCTTCTCTCGTTGGAAGTATGTTTTCTCTGTTCTCTTGATTTGAACTATATTTATGTATATCTGTTTGACAGCAATAGCAACTCCATAACAAGTTACTGTTTGTCTACCACAACACACAAAACCAAAATGCCAGAGAGGACCTATATACCAGAGAACAGAGACGTATATATACACTCCATGCTCGTGCGTAATTCCAGTGACGGATCCCATTGTCAGACATTGTTGTTCCATGTCGAAGATAAAGTGATCTTGCTTGAATGAAATAGTTATAATTAATAAATATTGGCCCATATTGGGTCACACTTGGAGCTTAACAGGCGGCGAGATGTCAGCGATCTAAGTTCGAATTCGAAATTTCAAGTCTCGAGACCGTATGGGGCCTGAGAAATAGCTGCGGAGTCCATTGATTCAAGAACCGAAAGTAATAAAAACTATTTAAAAAATTAATATATAATTGTTTTATGCAATATATGTCTTAGATGAGTCAACTACTGCTACCATCGATAATATCAACAGGGGGTAAAATTTTAGTCGCATTTTCCAGTAATACCATGTAATCGAGGAATGCTTGAAGAAAACATACACGAATAAATTAAAAAAATATGAATTATATCTCTAGAAGATATTGTCTTGACGGCATATTAAATTCTTGGTGAGAATAAAACTGTTGATATCACTTTTTTTAGAACAACCTCAAGTGGACGTCTATGAAATGTGCTCAAAGCGGCATCCAAACGGTACCTACCAGCATGATGCGGCATTTTGAAGGGCCCTTTACTACACGAGAGCGTCAAGAGGCCTATCCTCACTAAGCACTGTTTATTCTCAAATACTTTTTACACTAAAATGAAACATTTCTCGTGCAACCCATTCGTTAAAGAGAAAAAAAAACTCGCACATTTGATGGAAATATCCCGTTTTCTTTATCTTGGAAAATATTTGTCTTTCAATGGCCCGCCATCACTTTGATGTAGATGAAGTTAATTCATTCGGAATATATTTTCTGCTAAATAGTCATACGTTAATTTAATCGAGTCATATTGCGTTTAATTTAGCTTCCAGCTTAAATGTTTCCTTCATATTTTCGCTTATTTCTTCCAGCAAAGAACTAAGTGACGTAAAAATATTTTATATCATACATGGATAATGTATGAGAACCTTTGACACATACGAGGTAAAGCAAAGCTTATTATGGACGCCATATAAATGTGAAGCAAGAATAAATAGATCGTACTTCTGCTTTTCTCAAGCACTAACTTTTGAACCTTTAATATATTTTAGCATTAGGCAATATCAACAATGCTATGAAAAACAATATAAAAGGACTTGATTTGATAAACTAGCAATCTCATTCAACCTCACTAGTCCCCAAAACCAGCCCTTAGGCTATTCATATTCTACCCAATAAATATATAAGTATATTTATGTATTGTTACATAATCAGGGCTTTTTCTTGTCAGTCATAAATACCTTAGATTCTTTGATTATCAGATAGCTTTTAACAATTACTGCCAAGACATATAACACGATTTTGAGGCGTCGACTCTCATCAGTATGTTGCAGAGAAAGGAGCCATATTTGATAATCTACTGCTGGTGTCAACATCTGTTGCTCAATTCTCAAAAAAATAATACAGCGCTGGTAAGGGTGGTTTCATAGCGTGAAATATTAAATAGGTGCACATTTTACATGGATTAATGCGATGAAATTGACTGAACAAATTCGCACTGAAGCGGCAAGTGCTACAAACAATAGACGTGGACGAAGTCGCGAGCATCTTCAATTACTTATTAAATATTAATAACTTTCAAAACTGTAATTTCTGTCTGGTTATACTTTCGCATACCAAAATAAAAACTCTATTGTGAATATAACCTTAACATCAAGTGAAATCTGCTAAAATGATCGATTTTCCAAAATGTTGACACTGACTGAATAAATATGGAAATGTTCCACAGCTAACACAAAAGAATATAATTCAATATCATCTACTCAGTACACGAAGAGTGCATATTTCAAAAAGAGAATGACAGTTGTATAAAAGCCAGATATTGATTTTGCATTTCAGATGGAAATAAATTGCATACATTTAGCTATCTCTGGCTTGAAAAAACACCTAGCTTCCTTGATTTTGAAATGTCAGATACCTCACCAATTGTATCTGAAAATACGGAATTATTCGATTAAGGCACAGTATATAGTTTATATACAACGTTTTTATCTAAAATTTATCAAATTTTAATATTCATTATTATACTTATTAGGTATATTTAGCATCTTAATGAAAAATCATTCGAATAGATATATCTGAAGATATTTCCATTCTAGTAGGGAAAAATAAGAATTTACATTGCTGCACAGTCATTTATTGCCCAACGAACCCAAACATAGAAGGTATACAATTCGACTGTATGTCTGCATGTTTTTTATGGATGTTCGCGCCTTTTGCATAATAAATGTGCTCCGATTTTGATGACTTCTCTTTAATTTGAGAGAGGACTGTTTAGAAAATTAACATTAGACATGTCCTTGCCCTCAAAAACGTTCCCCAAGGGGGTGGAAAGGGCAATTTTCCTCGAAAATCCAAAATCTGAGACTACAGAATTAAAGATAGGACAATATCCGGAAACGTTTAAACTGAATATTTTTTTTAAAAGAGTTACGTTTTTCGAGTTACATCGTATTCTCGCGACGATGCTAAGATTTCTGAATAATAATAATAATAAGTACAAGCAAAGAATATACATGGGTAATAGGATAAGTACTATCTTCTTTGGTATTAGTGAACGTTCAGCGATTTTCTTGACTAATGTTAGGTACACTCAAACGTATGAAATAAATATTTTTTACAAAACATTGGACCTACGTTATTAGTTTTGCTGATGCTTTTAAGGTAAATTGATTTTCTCAGCATTTAACGCATCCAATACAATCGAATATTTTAAGGCATCCGATAAACGTTGACTAAGTGTTAATTTTAAGGTTATGTTGAAATAATCTGACGATTTAATCTACTCTTTTCCTATCATGTATTCATATATGATGAATCTTGAGAATCCTAGGAGTCTGAATTGGTTCTCATAAGAATTATTGATTTGTCTGTTGCTGTTTCATTAAATAAATAATCTGAGGTGATGTGATAACAGAAAGTAGAGTTTGACATTGTAATAAGACTTGAATGTAGAATTTCAGAAGTATGGAATAGTTACTTTTGTGATTTGCTTGCTGTTAGTTTATTAAATAAATAATCAAAAGCAATTATAAAAAAGAATGAATATATTTATTTGATAAATGGGTTATTTGGATAATTTTTCAAAAATTTGTCTAATTTCTGACCAAATGTTTTTATAAAAAGATCAATTATATTCATCTAACTCCATAATTTTTATCCAGATATGCAGAAAACAATTTCTAAATACCCCTGAAAATTTTTGATACGTAAAATACTCAAGCCTTAAAAGTATGTTAAATTTAACGACTGACACTAAAATTAGAGCCTGGTCTTGGCTTACAAAATAGCAGTAAATGTCATGGATTATAATCAAGCCTTAAAATTATCAGATGCAGCTTACAGGATAGCTATTTAAATTTAAGGTACGTTATTTTTTGAGGGGTCGTAAAAATTAAAGTTTTTCTTACAGAATAACCCCATATATCATTTAGTAAATTAAACGCATCCGTAATGGAGTGTAGGACTTAACAAATAATTACACACACAGAGCAGAACATCAACACTACAATTAAATATTTAAAGTTTATGGAAATTCACTTACAACTAAGATTGAAACTTTGTTGTTACATGTAGATTCCATTTACAATATTCGGTGTAGGGTATATATCGAGTTTGCCGTTAAAATGCATTAGCAAAAGCAGACCTCTGAATAATATAACATAACATAGTAGGAGGTACTGCCATATTGTTATGTTGTTGGCAAAAGTCTTCTAAAATAAAGATTGTAACTTGAGAAAGTATGGGCGGCACAAGATTTAACTTTAAAAGGCTGTGCCAACACAAAAAGTAGATTCGATAAGAAAAGCAAGCAGATCAATTTATATAATTAAAAAAAAAAAAACGCCTGATCACAACTTGAATGAGATATATTTGTTCATGTTATAGTGAACACAGATACAACAATTGAAGATATTTCTATATAAGTGAATTTTTCTAAAAAAGGACAGCACCTCAGTTTGTAGCCTTCTGCTTGATATTGACCTAAGCTAAACGTAACTTATCAACGTAAAACTGATACTCCTTTCATCAAGTAGTCAGTACTTTTCCAATTATATAGGTTTTACGTCGATATGCTGTGTTTGAGCGGGATAAAAACGAATATGTGACTATTTTGTGTTCACCTTAAGCAATATGGATGGTCATCAATATTTATCACTTTTACAAATAAAATAAAAGAAATAATCTTTTACAATGAATAAATACACTAGATGCAATTACAAAGGCAATAGTTATATAGTGAATTTGTTGTCATTTGCCCCGAAGTGGAAAAAGTCAAGAAGGGGAAATTGCTCATCCAAATAAGAAACCAGGCATGCGGAAATAGACTTAATGACTCGAACTCTCTGACTATTACTATATAGAGAAAATATATATATATAACATTTTCGTATTAAAGAAAATGATATTATATACGAGTAACAAACAAAATTGAACGAATAATAGTTCAGATATTTTAATTTGTTTATAGATTGCAATTTTTTAGGCCAGTTCAGGTAATTATGCAGAATAATTTTTATGTATTCATAATTCCGTTCGGTCGTTTTTGACCCGAACGGAGGAGGTATACAATTGTACTGTCTGCTTTTTTTTTTGGCTCGTGCGCCTGTTTTATATAGTAGGTAATCGTACTCTGATTTTGATGATTTTTGATTCATTTGAAAGACGAGGCTTGAAAATGGTCCCATATTCATAAAAACGCAAATTCGAAATCCTCTTACGTCTGAAAACCGCCCCCGAAGGTGGTAGTGGGGGCAAATTTTCTCGAAAATCTGAGGTGGTGAGTATAATTAAAGGTATGGCAATGGAAACGTTTTTTCAAAAGAGTTACGGTTTTCAAGTAAGAGGCATGTTAAATTCTCAAATATGTGTATTTTTGCTATGTGGAGAGGGCGGTTTCTTTAGAAAATTTAAAATCTCTGGGTACTACAAGAAAGAGCAAATTATTTGTAGCAACATTTATAATGAACATTTTCTCCTTAGATTTACGATTATCGAGTTACAGCGGTGGAAAAATGGTTACATATAAAATACTTATGCGTATTTCCGCAGCGATGTTTTAAGATCTCAATAATAACAACTACAAGCAAAGAATTATACTTGGATAATAGGATAAGTAATCTTCATTGGTATTGGTCATAGAAATATAATAAAGACATTATATTTCTATGATATTGGTGAACGTTCAACGATTTTGGTGACTAATATTACACTCAAAAGTTACAAATAAATATTTTTTTACAAAACATTGGACCGACGTTATTAATTGGTGCACTGAAAAATACAAAATAATATTAATTCTATTGCCGCTGATACTTGTGAAGTTGGTGCCAAAAGTTATCAATCTAACTGCAGCTGCACAACTTCAAAAGTAACAGCACCAGAATTAATATTATTTTGTATTTTTCAGTGCACCAACTAATAACGTCGGTCCAATTTTTTGTAAAAAATATTTATCAATATAAATTTTCAAACGTGTTTAAATGGCATATAGGTACATTATATGTATTTATATTTGGAAATAATATTTTATATTCAACATAAAAGCATATAACAACCCTGATAGGCAAATATACACTACAATTTCTATGAAAACAACATGTTTTTCAACACAAATTAGTCTGATTTCAATATTTCACACCAATACCGTATCACATCATTTTATTTTCATAAATTTCACAGTAAAATCAATCAACAAAAAAATATGGCCCACCTACCTTTTATATTTTTATCACTGGTAATTGTTTAATTTTTTTTTCTGTTTTATCAAGTTTTGAGGTAAAATATTTGTATATAATGTCTAGTTACAATTTTTGAATTTATAAAGTTCAATAATTCATATAATTTGCATTGTGGATCTAGTAGCAAAGTTATGGTTTGAATCTCGAAGGTGACACCCATAGATCTGATTCTAAACAGCACGATAAGCTAAGATGTCAGAAAATAGATTATCTTGTAGTATCTAGTATCTTCTGAAAAGAAGTGCTTTGTTTCATATGCTATAACAGCACAGAAAATAAATTAAATTAACCAACTTGTTGTACAGTGGAATAGCTAAATCAATAATTCAGAAATATTCTCATATTCTTGAGTGGATTTGGCAGAATTCTATATTGTATCTTAATGGGACTATTCCGTTGTTTGGATACAGTTACCCGACACAAACAGGTGACGTCAGCACTAATGCAGTATATTGAATACTTGAGATCCTTAGCGTGATACTGTGTCACAAAACATATCATTGCCATGAAAAGAAATAATCGACGACGTCTTATCTTTGGCAGACATTTAAAAATAAGCAAATGCCTCGAAAAGTTACAAACTTACTTTCTACATGGTGTTGTCAACGTTTCCAGGTTGCTAAAATAAAGCTAACACTGCGACATCAAAGTTGCCGTCAGTCATTCTATATATGTTACATGCAGATCAACGTCATTTTTATATGTCTCTTAAATAATAATATTAGAGTAGCGCATAGAGTTGTGCTTTGTGAAATTTCTTCATAATGTTATGGGGGGGGTTAAACTCTTTGCTTCTCTCAGCCAGATCTACAACAACAGAACAGAGAAACTGAACATCACAAGTAGGAGGAAGTAAGTTTATATACGGTGAGATAAAATATAGCAACAGCGGTAACAGTCTGCCTGTTTATTAAGACAAACTGCATAGTGTGCGTCAGGAATTAGCAACGAGGATACGGTGGAAACTACAGCAACACCATCCATAATATGAACTCACAAGAAAATTGGGGGAAGGGTGTGCAAAAGTTAGAAAGGATACCCCCCTCCACTTCATACATACATACACCACCAGTATGTACGTGCGTTCTACTTTACATAGAGGACGTATATAATTCAACAACATTGAGCCAATGAGTGAGTAAAATATCAAATTGGAACATATACTTAATAACACAGAACTTTATATATTATGTGTTTAAAACATTGAAGCCTTCTTAATCATAATAAAGAAACGCCAAAAGTAAAAAAGGAATTCCAATTTACTCAGCTATGGAAGACAAAAGAGTTGTATCCACCAGTGCCATACATAATTATCGCGATGTAGAGAATTGTTGAAACATGTACAACATTAAAATGATTTAAAAACTTGTCTAGCATAGATCTACAAACCAAATTTGATTCAGTACAATGTTATTACAAAAGCGAAGTAAAAAATACACTGCTGGATTACGAAGATTACGTACGAGGATGAGTATGAAGGCTTGTACCATGTAATTTGTTTAATAAATTAAAGAAAGAAACAGGCCTTGGAACTGACCAACCAAGACCAAGAAGTGAATAGTGATGTGAATTTAGCCAACACTAAACTTGCCAGCAATCAGTAAAGTGTAAAGTGTAAATTCGAGATCAAAAGGATTGCAAATATAATTCAAATTTGTTTCCAAAATGTTACTGAAACTGCTGTTTAAATTAAAGGATGCCGATTATTCAGTCAAGTATGATTTCTCTTCACAAACATTGGCTTACATAAAATTTGAACCTGAATGGTTATCCCTTATTAAATGGAAGAATGGGCCACATATTATTAATATAAAAATATTTTTTACAAAAACTTGGATCGACGTTATTATTTGGTACACTGAAAAATTTCAAAATAATATTAATTCTACTGGTCTTTTGAAGTTTCGCAGTTGCAGTCAGATTAAAAGCTTTTGGCATCAATTTCATAAGTATCAGCACCAATAGAATTAATATTATTTTGTATTTTTCAGTGAACCAACTAATAACTTCAGTCCAATTTTTTGTAAAAAATAATTATTTCAAACTTTTAAGTGACACATATTCACGAAAATCGTTGAAAGTTTATTTATACCATTACCCATGTATACCTATTATTTGCTTGTACGTGTTATTATTCAGTTATCTGAAAACACCGTTGCGGAAATACCTACTACGCATATTTTGGACTTTACCACTGCTGTTACTCGAAAACTGTATCTCTATGGAAAAAATAATCAATATAAATGTTGCTACATGGTCTTCAATATGGTTGCCTCGGATTTTCAATTTTCAAAAGAAATTGCCCCCTCCACATAGCGGAAATACACATATTTCGGATTTTAACATCGACGTAACACGAAAATCGTAACTCTTTTGAAAAAAAAAAACAATTCAAACGTTTCCGGATATTGCCTTATCTTTAATACTACAGTCTCAGATTTTCGATTTTCTCAAAAAAATTGCCCTCTCTATGTCACGAACAGGGGACCATATCTCAAGTCTCCTCTTTCAAATGAATCCAAACAAAATAAAATTTGCTTTCGTCTGTCAAAAATTAAATAAACAGAAAATCGTACAATATTATATTAATTTGATTATTATCATTATCTTCCTTCTTCGTTTATGATAAAAAATATACAAATTTATTTATCTATTACAGGTTCTCCCTAAAATCGCATTAGATAATAATTGAATAATATATGAGGCATTATTCTTATTAAGCATTGACAATTATCGTAAAAGTATGATTCAGAGGATAATAATATATACTTTTCTCGAGCGGTCGTCATTTTTTTGTTCAATGTAATTTATATGATAACATATTGATTTGCTTTTAGATTAAGTAATATTATATTGCTATTTTGGGACATTTGTGAGCGACTTCAAAAAAAGGAGGAGGTATACAATTCGGTTGTATGGTATGTGCTCCGATTTGATTATGATTTTTAATTCATTTGAAACAAGAGAGTTGAGAAATTGTCCCATATTTAGAAAACCTCAAATTCAAATTTTTTCTCGAAAATTGAACATGTAATTCGGCAAAATTAAAGATAAGACCATATCCGGAAACGTGTCAATTGAAATTTTTTTTCAAAAGAGCTACGGTTTTCTATTTACTGCAATGGTAATGACTGAAATATGTGTATTTCCGCTATGTGGCGGGGGTAATTTTGTTCGAAAATTGAAAATACGAGATGGCCAAATTAAAGAAGAGATTATACGTATCAACATTTAAATTGGACATTTTTCAAAAGAAGCTATGGTTTTCGAAAAACAGCAGTGGTAAAGTCAGAAATATGTGTATTTCCGCTATGTGGCGGGGGTAATTTTGTTCGAAAATTGAAAATACGAGGTGGCCAAATTAAAGAAGAGATTATACGTATCAACATTTAAATTGGACATTTTTCAAAAGAAGCTATGGTTTTCGAAAAACAGCAGTGGTAAAGTCAGAAATATGTGTATTTCCGCTATGTGGCGGGGGTAATTTTGTTCGAAAATTGAAAATACGAGGTGGCCAAATTAAAGAAGAGATTATACGTATCAACATTTAAACTGGACATTTTTCAAAAGAAGCTATGGTTTTCGAAAAACAGCAGTGGTAAAGTCAGAAATATGTGTATTTCCGCTATGTGGCGGGGGTAATTTTGTTCGAAAATTGAAAATACGAGGTGGCCAAATTAAAGAAGAGATTATACGTATCAACATTTAAACTGGACATTTTTCAAAAGAAGCTATGGTTTTCGAAAAACAGCAGTGGTAAAGTCAGAAATATGTGTATTTCCGCTATGTGGCGGGGGTAATTTTGTTCGAAAATTGAAAATACGAGGTGGCCAAATTAAAGAAGAGATTATACGTATCAACATTTAAATTGGACATTTTTCAAAAGAAGCTATGGTTTTCGAAAAACAGCAGTGGTAAAGTCAGAAATATGTGTATTTCACCGCGAACAAGTACAAGAAAATAACATGGGTAATAGAATAAGTTATGTAATTCTACTTTTTACACTATATAATTATTTAAGGCATAAATATCACACACAAGCTACTGTAGCTTCAGTGATTTTTTGACCGACGAACCCCGAACGGAGGAGGTATACAATTCGACTGTCTGCTTTATTTTTTTTTTGTTCGTGCGCGCCTTTTATATAGTAAACGAGCTCCGATTTTGATGATTTTGGATTCATTTGAACGGGGAGGCTTGAGAAATGGTCCCATATTCATAAAAACGCAAATCCGAAATCTCCTTCCCTCCGAAAACCGCCCCCGAAGGGGTGTTGGGGGCGAATTTTCTCGAAAATCGAAAATCTGAGTTGGTATAATTAAAGATAGGACAATATCCGGAAACGTTTAAATTGAACATTTTTTCAAAAGTGTTTTCGAGATAGACTTATGTTAAATATGTATTTTTGCTATGTGGAGAGGGCAATTTCTTTCGAAAATTGGAAATTTTTCGATACTACCTGAAAGATATAACTATTTGTAGCAATATTTATAATGAACATTTTTTCCTTAGAGTCACGGTTTTCGAGTCAAAGTCGAGTTGAGTTAAAATGGTAACATATAAAATACTCAAGCGTATTTCCGCAGCGATGCGTTGAGATATCAGTAATAACAACTACAAGCAAAGAATATACATGGGTAATAGGATAAGTACTATCTTCATTGGTATTAGTGAACGTTCAACGATTTTGGTGACTAATGTTAGGTACACTCAAAAGTATGAAATAAATATTTACTGGTACTTGTGAAGTTGGTGCCAAAAGTTATCAATCTAACTGCAACTGCACAACTTCAAAAGTAACAGCACCAATAGAATTAATATTATTTTATACTTTCCAGTGCATCAACTAATAACGTCGGTCCAATTTTTTGTAAAAAATATTTATTTCATGTTTATTATTGTTAGACAACTCCATCAAATAGAATAAGTACTATCTTCTTCGGTATTAGTGAACGTTCAACGATTTTCATTACTAATGTTATACCCAAAAGGGTGAAATAAATATTTTTATACCAAAAATTGGACCGACTTTATTAGTAAGTGCACTGAAGAAATACTTAATAATTTTATTGGTGCTGATACTTTTGAAGTTGTGCAATTGTAGTTAGATGGAAGGCTTTTGGCACCAACTTTAAAAGTACCAGCACCAATAGAATTAATGTTATTTTGTATTTTTCAGTGCACCAAATAACAAAAACGATGAAATTTTTGGTAAAAAATATTTATGTTTCGTACATTCATGATTCTTTTTCCATTTGAAAGAGGAAGGCTGAGAGATGGTCCCATCTTCAAATTTTCAGGGTTTGATCAAGCTTACCCCTTCGAAAAACCCTTCGAATGTTAGACAAATTGTTTTTCTTACAAAGAACCAGGATATTGTGAAAACTATCAAAATAGAGCGCCTGAGATCAATGGGACTTAACTTCAAAATCTTTATGATTCATACATTAGTTCTTGTTATCTTCTAATTTGAATTCAGTGCTGTTTTTTTTCCAAAAAGCTATTTATAGTGATTCCGATAAGAATATTAGCGTTGCGATTAAGTTCTATATGTAGGACAAAATTAACAGCAGCCCCGTCGTGACAACATATTGTAGGAAATACGGGAAATTTTCACTCTTTGTCAGAATGAAAACTATTATGTTTAAACGTATAAACGTACATAATGAATGTTAGTTCAATGTTAATATGATGATTATTTTATGACAATAGATTTAATACTAAAGCAGCTGTCAGACGCATTACTGCAATATAGTGGTTTTGGTTTGCTTTACCACATATATATTATATATGTAGGGATTCAGCTTCAGTTCAACCTCTGTCACTATCAAGTTGCGATACGCTGATGGAAATATGGTAGACCAACCAATTAAAATGGGAAATTTCTATTCAAAAGACATATAACGTTACACACTGCTGAAATCCTAACGGCAGGGGTAGGAAAATATTACTTAGATATATAAAACAAAATCTTCCACATCTGTGGACATAGGAACAGTGAGTTAGTTGTTGGCCGTATTCGAGACAGATTATTTGCTTATATTATGATACCAACAATATAAAGCAGCCAGCGCAAGAAATTTAAGATGAAAAATAAGAAAGAGCAACTCCGAGAATAATACCCAAGACAAGAATAACCTAAACCGAAAATTCCGAATTAAACCAACTGAAATATGCATAAGTTACCTTTCATTCTAGTTTCACAGGCTTGTAGACATATTTTCATTTGCAGACGTCACTTGGAACAATGGATCATTAAGTTCTCTCATTTCTGTTTTTGGTTAAGCAATTAGAGCGGCAAACATAACTTTCGAAAATTTTAAATTAGCTACCACGAATAAACTAAGTAAAATCTTTTTTTCGTCATAAGCTGTATGCAAATTTCCTACAAGTACCTTAACTATCTCGAGGCTTGAAACATTATTACACTAACGAGATCATTTTGTAGATTAATACGGCATAAAGTTTAATTTTAAAATTAAATGTAATAAACGATAGATTTTATTAAATTGCAAGCCCAATTTTGTGAAAGTCGATAAATTATCTCTACGAGTTCATATTATGTCAAAAATGGCGATAGTCAACGTTTTCTACAAATGAGATCGACATATAAGCTGAAAATAGATCTGAGAAAATTTAAAAATATGATAGAATCTAGTTGGTTCATTTATATTTGATTGTTGTCTAGAGTTTTTGTATGCATTAAATAAAATTAAGTAGGTAATCCACTGAACCAGTTTGAACCCTAATAGAAATCGACCAAGTGCGTGTTGGACTTGCGAACTAAGGGTTCCGTACCATCGTAAAAGAACTGTCTACCTATTACGATTCAAAAGATAAAGTTTATTGTCTTTGACCCTTTATAATTTTTAACTTCATTTGTTTTATTTTCATTATTTTATATTATAACAAAAACAGTATTAGTTTTTTTTGAAAATTTCATGTTTCTGCTTATTACGGTTCGAGCGTTTATTAATTCAAGAAAAAATCACGTTTTCTCTATGGGGCCCCCTTTATTTTCAACTTTATTCTATTCAGTTGTTTGTTGTTATAGCGACAATAGAAATATATGTTATGTTGAAATTTCTACTGTCTAACTATGAAGTTTATAAAATACAGCCCGTTAACAGACAGACGGACAGTGAAGACCCAGTATCATTGGAACCCTAAGAATAAGATTTTCTCAATAAAATGTCTCAGCTATTACTACATAGCTGAATGTGGAAAAAAGCCCTACAAGAATCTAGAACAGAATATGTACCTAACATAAAAAGGTTGGCCATCGTAATTTTGACATATGTCATCGTAGAGACAATTTAATGAATATGTTGTATAGACGGTGGTAAGCTATTAAAAAATAAATTAGGTTTATTATACTTACCCTCTTACGTTGAAAATGATAATGCTAAATAGTTCTCTGGGTAAGTTTTATATCACCAGACTGGAGATAGAACACAAACCATAAAATGAACTCTGAGTGCTTTACACGCTCGGACCCACTTCGACCCACACCGTGTGCTCGGTCTTTAAGATGTGCAACTACGTTAACCACTACACCATTAAAGCATTTCACATAATTCTCCGCTATATCGATACCTATGGTCGACGTTAATTTACTTAATTGACTTATTTGTAACAGACATTATATACTTATTTTAGCTTTCTGCACTTATAGACTTTCACTATGCCAAATCACATATTCATCCGTGAACGCAATATCCTTAAAAATGGGTCCAAAGTGTTCTCTTCTCGTATTAATAATATCAAGTGATCCAATAAAAAGACATTAGACAAAGCTATTGCAAATAAGAACGATTTCTCAGCATGTCGTTGCTAGAGTCAGATGAAAATTATTAGTTGTCATCAATTGTCATGACATAACGAGTGTGTTTGGTATTCGGAGTGATATTTCAATATTATACCTTTTCAGATCATTTAAGTAAAGACATGCATAGACATTTTCCCATATTTACATAACAAACTAAGAATGAGTTTTTTTCTCAATTTGTCGATGTAATCATCATGAATACAAAAAAGTTCCCAGTTCTTTTTCGTACATATGGATCATAATGACATGAGCAACACTTGGAGAACAACCGCAGCAAGTTAATGTCTGTTGTCGTGTAGTGTATATAAATAGGGGTACTGATAAAATTTTATTGATATAATAATAATCTGCTGGGTATCCAGATGGGGGAGATCTTGCAAATTGAGTCAAAGAATTAACAAAACTTTGTTGGAGAAGGAGGGTGATATTCATGTTGTGACGCTATCCTAGCTGTGGGGAAAAGGATCTAAAGGGAAGTTGTCTTAGGGTTGTTACTTACGCCATAATACTAGGTCACACTCTGTGTAAAAATAAGGAGGCTGTTGGCCTCACAGAAGGTTGGGATTAAGACACTTGATATTAATTTCCCTAGCGTGCAATATATTTTATTAGTTGTTTCTCTCTCCAAAGCTCACCATTTTCTTGCACATGTAATGCACTTAATTGTTGAATGCGTAAATATTTAAATTTTATTTAGCTGGAAGAACTTTATAATTTCATAAAGGACTATTCATAATTTGTTTTCAATTAGTTTACATGCATTCTACTGCATCCTGCTAGCCTCGGACTTACTCTTTTCACATTATTTTGTTACACTGTGTTAGCGTTTATACATTTTATTCACGTTCTACGAGTATAATTTGTCACCTAGAAAAGAGATAAAAGCATTCATTTCAATTCCAAGGTAATTAAGATAACTCTCACAAGACCAGAAAAAGGCCTCTGGATAAATCTGAATCATCTTTCTTCTACAGCTAAAATAATTATTGTTCTTTGTCTTCTATTATTGAGAAATCTCAATGCGTCAATAATTGATTGCTATTTTTTAAATTCTAAATTAATAATTCGTAAACATTCACATTTTTGACGTGACAACATCCAACTCTTAGGTTAACATTTTGAAAAAAAAATGTTTTTATAATAAATGATATGTCTATTATCGCTGTTTTCTTGGAAATTATAAGTGATACAAGTAATATCTAGCTATCCAAAATCAGTCATTTGAGGTAGGCTATTGGAAATGAGATGGATCACAGCATGTCTTTACTTGGGTCAGATCAATTGTCATATTCTAATGAGTGTGTTCGGGTTAAATCACTGAGAGGTCGATGGCACAGCAATAATATAATCACACATAATAAATAAAACTGTATGTATGTCCGTTATGTTGGAAGATTGTTTGATTTCATAGAAAAATATCATAAAAAAGATAACTCCGCTATATAAATGTGTAAGTGTGATTATTTCATAGTCAGTTCTGTCATCTTCCTGTCATATGTCAGTCATTGCTGCCTATAGATAGCATATTACGCTGCAGTGTTTGGAAGATGTTTTAGATTGAATTCCAAACTGAATCTATTAATTTCGAAAAACGAATGTGAATACTTATATTTCAAAGAGCAGACGTTATTAGTGCACTGAAAAATACAAAATAATATTAATTCTATTGATGCTGAAACTTTTGAAGTGATGTAGAAAAAAATTACAATATAAATGTTGCTACAAATAATCTGGTCTTTAATTTGGCTGCCTCAGATTTCGGAGACTTTGGATTTAGTTTTTTAATGAATATGGGACGATTCCTCAAGTCCCCTCTTTCAAATGGATCAAAAATCATCAAAATTGGAGTACGATTACTTAAACAGCGAGGGCACAAACAAAAAAAAGCAGAGTTGTATACCTCCTCCGTTTGGGTTCGTCGGTCAAAAATTCAATAGGTTACAGACACAGAATATTTGGACAAGTTTTGCTCACATCTGCATCATTTCATCTCATTTAGTTAGATGCGTTTAAAACAAAAATTAAGTACATCATGTCTAAATGTTATGAGGTATTCAAATTAAATCAAAAATATTTCTATAGATATATACTTAGACATTTTAAATATTTGTTATGTTCAGGTTTCGGTTATTTCTTTCAATGTTGACCACTAAAATATTTCTGCTACCCAAAGTGACAAGTGCTGTTTCAATATTATGACAAATGCTTGTTGATACAATTTGAAAATAATCCAGTCAACCGTAGATAGAAGGTAACAATTTAGCACTTTAGCATCAATCCTCATCATCGCTCTGTATACATATAATACGAAAGGGTCGCATCTCGAGTCTTAACACTGTGCAATATTAAGTAAACAGATTAGTTTATGATCCGGTTTATATTCCATTTTAATACTGTTGGTCAACAGTTTATATATAATTAATGTGAGGATTATTGCTACCGTATAGTTCATTATTCGTAATCTGGCCGGTAACTGTGATGGTCTACGATGGTTTAGGAGAGGAGAGTATAGGTATATCGCTATATCTGTCTGAATAGTTTGCCGTTTCCTGTCCATTGCCCCATTCTCGTAATTAATGTTCGATTTCCAAGATGGATATATATATATATATATACATTTTCAAATTGTTACGCATACAGTTTCAGTCATCCCCTAGATATGTAGGAATATATTACATGCTTATCTTTTGCTATATAATTTTATATCAAGTGTTTTCTAAGAACCATAATCAATTCGTATATGACATTGATACTTTTGTATTGATTTAATATTTTCATATGATAGTTTGAAAAGTAACATCAAAAAAGTGATTCAACGCATATTAGGTCTCATCAGCACTTGTTAGGGAGATGGCTCGATAAAAATGTTGCTTTCAGTAGGATGTTTCAACAAGTATGTCAATATCACCTAGGAGTTTCGTTATGTCGAACAAAAACCCTTGAAAATCATCTTCCTAAGGAACTCAACATAATATGCTATATCCTAAATATGTTCTCAATGAAAATTTCTTCAATTATTGTCTTTACGAGATTACTCCTTTTTTCGCAATCATTATGAACGAATTGGATCCTAGCAATGTGCCTTGTGGCACATTTATTTTTGAATATGAATATTTATATATTATTTGGTCTCTTGAACTTGAGGGCTATATTCGATTGATAGATTTTGAACCAGTCCACACACCATACTTTTCCAGCTTTGCAATAAGTAATGACATGTTAATAGGTTTAAATAAGGTCAAAGTAAATCACTGCAATCAGTATCTTCTGACATAGTGCATTTTTCCACTTCATCAACATTGTAATAGTGATAGCAAAGAATTGAAACTCCTAATGTACTATATAATATTTTGATTTTACTTCAAGAACTCTTCATTATACTCAGCGAATTATTTGATTAAATACAGACATTGTTTTTATTAATAAACAAACGAAATAACCTAACTGTAAATTACCCAGTTCATCCAAAAAGGAACTTTGACTCACGTAATTATGCAGCTTGATTCCAAAAAGTATATTATAACTTTTCTAGCTGATGTCTTCATTGAAATAAAATAATTAGCACTTACGTTGAATAGAATCCTAAAATTTGTTTAAAGGTTATTATGTAAGTAATACTTTTTTTTAAACTAGTTGGACTGTTTATCTAAAAGAAAAACAAATCTCTAATTTTGGTTGTCGCAATAATCAATCGCTTAAAAAATATGTATTCTTATTTCTAATGTCAACTTTAAAATTAGAAATATTTCTTACAAAAAATTGGACCGACTTTATTAGTTGGTGCTGTGAAAAATACAAAATAATACGAATTCTATTGGTGCTGGTAATAGAATAATTTTGTATTTTTCACTGCACAAAACTAATAAAGTCGGTTCTATTTATGATCAGAAATTATTTCAACGCACTTGAAAAAGCCAAATTATAAAATTAATTTGCTTCTTTCATCTTCAAGATGTTTGTATACGTAGCTATTTACATTTCTTCCACTTTTCACGCAATTCGTTTTTATATAACAAAGAGAAATTTCTCATCACATCGCTTAAAATTAAAATATGCAAGTAGGGAGATGATCTGGGGCTTATGACGAAATTCATTTTTTAACATGCTTCTGCTTTTACGGCACAGAATGGAGAAATCTCAGGTAAACTTTTAAAAAATGCTAAAATGAAAAACATAATGTTGGGGTTTGAATATAGTACAGATATATATTCGAGTATTCAAAATAATGTTAGTATTTCATTTAAAAATAATCCTATGGAGTAATTCGGCTTAAAAGTGAGAATTAAAAAAAAATTATTTATATCTCTTACATAGTTGCTATGGTATAAACGAAATTTGGGCAAATATATCACCTTATATTAATGCTTGTTGTAAGCTGTAAAAACTGAACTGAACTAATGATTTCAACAGTATAAGATTTATTAACTCTAACTATAAAAATATCCAACCCTTAACTAGACTTCAGAAACTTTTCTGTTATTATCTATCATGTTTTCGGACCAAAACTCAGATAAATAGCAAAATAAAAATATGTAGATACCTAATACAACTATCAAAGTAAGCTTAAAATAATGACCTTAAAGATTTATTATTTAATGTCTTATATAGATAAAATATGCTAGTTATTTTGCATCGCTTAAAGGTAATTGCAGAGTTTATTTACTTTATACCATTTACATTACGTTCATCATTTGACAATTAATTTACCCATTTCTTAAGATCCCAAATGGATCTGAAAGAACTAGAAAAATAAGATGACTGTAATATTGCGCTATAGGTATGTTTGTCATTATAAGAAATATTCAAAGAGAGAGGATCATTGCAACATTTTTAATAAACAACCAATTGGGGAAAATAGGATTCAACAATAGCTTGTCGTAGATTCTTGCCCCTATCAATACCATCCAAGAAACGTATCATCTCGTGGGGGAAAATGTGATTGCCATCACAAAATCCCGCATCGCAATGTACTAGCAACATAAAGAATATCCGGAAATAGCGGGGTTTTAGTAATTGTTCAGAGGCCCTTTACGTTGAGGCAAACAATTTGGGAAAAACTGCTGCCTCTTCAATCAAACACAATATTGAGTTCAAACTATAAAGCCCCATTGAGATTGAACAAGCAATCCATCTAACTGTTTATACTTTATACCACAGCCTAACCTTGTGTGTATTTCATTTTACAACAAACGGATTTATAAGGTTCTATAAAGAGTCAGAAGAAGTCATTAGACCGTACAAGCAATTTCATTTCTGCAATGTTTCAATAATTGTATTAAACAGTAAACATAAATTCGAATGGAATTGCTGTTGTAAGGTTTTCCAGTTGCTTGTAAAGCATATTAGGAAGTTCCGATAGGAAAATAAAGCTTAAAAATACGATACGCTGAATTAAATTTAGATGGTGACATTTCTATATTTATTTATCTATCGAGTTTATACATAGAAAACCCCTAGGTTCTCTTATAAAAATCAATATTTCTACTATACTAGTGTGTCTCGCTCAAGAATGTTGTGCGAAAACGGCCCTCTAACGATTTTCATGAAACTTGTCTAGAACATTCTGCTTAAAGCCGTTCCTCCACATGTTAGAAGGCGTAGCTGTGATAAAAGTAATTCCTATTTTAATCGGGCACATTTTTGGATATCCCGCTTTCGAGATATTGACTTTTCTGATCCCAAGTCCAAAGAACGTACTATCCATAGTCGGTATGTCTGTCTTTACCAAGATTATTTTGAGATGAGATAGGCCGATTTTGTCGCTCTCTGTTTTTTTAGTGAACCCGCAACCGGAATTTGCAAAATTTGTTTTGTTCAAGAAATTAGTGCGAAGAAGACCCTTGTCTAAAATATTGTAAAGGAAGCCCCACTCCCCCTTCTCACAAAACGCAAATGAAAAAACGCTACCTAAGCTCAAATGTTACCTCATATTTTCTTGGTGTTTATTAATATTTTGGCTCAATGGTTAATTTTACGAGAGTAAAAAAATATGACCATTGTTGTTCGTCGTGCTGAAAAAACTAACCAGTCAACGAGTCAATCATACGATCTCATGTTGGTGGCATTTTCTCAAGACCATTAAGACATTTGATACAGAACTTCTAACCGTACCGAAAAAATTCTTTTGTCTAAATGTTTATTCAAGAAAACAGTTCATTTATCTCGATTGTCTGGTACTTAAAATACGTTAGATACAAGTACACTATAAATTCTCTACAGTGTAAAGTTAAAAGTACATAGAATCGAAGCAGTTTTCTGCGGAGTTGATCTTTATGAGACAATAGAAGCCTTAACGGTCGACTGATTTGTACTGTGGGAACTTGTAAACTTCGGGCTTTTCCGACTTATGAAATATCGAAGGTTATAATTTTTCACAGGAGAGAGAATTTATTAGAGTAGCTCCCAGAGAAAGAGATGATTCTTAGATGACTATAAATTCATATTATGTATATTCTTTCACAGAAATTGTGAGTATTTTAACAAAATAAACAAGCTCAAATAAAAACTCATTTACGTCATACTATAAAATGTTTCGTTAAACAGAACTTTCAATTAGAATTAAACTTGGATTGGAAATACATGCGAATATTCTTAAAAAATAGTATGTTATGCAGATGAAACCAATTTATTAATTTTTGAAAAAAGCTTGGACATGCTACTGACTAAATATGAAAAGATTTATGAAGAAATTAATCGATGGTCGGAAAAAACTGTTTATTAATAAATCATAGCAAAATAGTCACAAATTTTTTGGGCGCTCCAAAGACCACCCGTGTTATTCAAAAATATGGAAAAAGAAATAACTTGTAGTGATAAAGTTAAACTATTAGGAGTAACCTTTGACAAACAGAACTGCTGTCTAAAAATCTGAGAAGTTGTTGCTATAGCATAAAATATATGAAAAACCACTGTAGCAAAAACGTTCTGCGTACACTGTACTTCGCTCACTTTCACTCCCACATGAAGTATGGTATTCTTAATTGGGGAAACCGTGCTTGGGTAAATGGAATTTTAATTCTACTATGGTATGTAATTCGATTTATTGAAAATATTGATAGGAAAACCAGTTGTCGACAATATTTTACATCTCTTGGTAGGTATATTATACTGGAGAACTGCACTTAGATTTATAAAATTTATAAATAAATCAGCCTTAGATAGCAATCACAACGCTTTACCAAAACAACTTTATTGTATAAATATAAATAATGACATTTGTAATTCATGGCTATGAAATCTTTCCTGTTTTTGGCTAATTTATTTTAAATTCAAGATTTTTGCCCTGAAGAAGAGAATAAACATTCTCGAAAGCTCGGCTTCAATCAAAGAATTTTATTGAAAACTTTTGTTTAAACAGAAGTGTAATAGCTGTAATTTAAAGTAACTACATAAAATATTGACATTTTTTATACTTTCATGTATCTTGTGTGCATTTAAATCTGAAAATTAAGGAATATTATTATTATTATTATTATTTAAGACAATTGATCCAGATCATTTTAGAAAAATGCATGTAAAAATATTATATTTTTGATCGGCTTCAAAAAAAGAGGTTGTACCTATGTTTGCTTTTTTTATATATTTTTTTTGTATGGCTGTTCGCGCATTTTGCATAGTGAACGGGCTCAAATTTTGATGATTTTTGATTCATTTGAAATAAGAGAGTTTAGAAATGGTTCCATATTTAGAAAAACTCAAATCCAAAATCTCCTTCTCTCTAAAACCTACCCCCAAGGGGATAAAGGGGATTTGTTCTGGAAAATCGAAAATCTGAGACCGCAGTATTAAAGATGAAACCATATCCGGAAATGTTGAAATTGAACTTTGTTTCAAAAGAGCTACGGTTTTCGAGTTACATCAGTGGTAAAGTCTGAAACATGTGTATTTCCGCCGCGATATTTTGAGATCTCTGAATAATAACAAGTACAAGGAAAGAATATACATGGGTAATAGGATAAGTACCTACCTACTGTGTTCTTTAGTATAAGTGAAACGCTTTTCATGAATATCTAATGTTATACTCAAAAATGTGAAATAAATATTTTTTACCAAAAATTGGACCCACTTTAGGTGCTGGGACTTTTGAAGTTGTGCAATTGTAGTTAGATAGAAGACTTTTGGCATGGTGGTGTTGTTTGCGTTTTTCTTTGAATCGCCGAGTTGAAACTTATGCCTATTAGCTATGAATGTTTGTTCACATGTTATCTATACTCATTTTCTTTCTTCAACTGTGGATTTAAGATCTTGAATTAAACATTACACCACAATGATTTTTTATTTTTAGCACAGCCAAAAATTTACCGGAAACAAATCCTTTCTTTTATAAAAAATGAAAATTTATCTATATATATATTGATCAAACAGATCATAGCATCTAAGATATTTCTTGATACTTATATCAATAATTAGTAAATCGACATCAAATTATTGTACCAGATAATCAAATCTCAGGGTTATGCGATACAACCCTCTAGCTGCAGCATCCTAGCAATTTCCTAAGCCAATTGTCCTGATATCCGCCAATTTGGCAAGCTAATATCATCTTATTATTGCTGGAATCCTCTCGTCCTATATTTTCATCATCTATTCACCTATTTGGTTTGGACATCTATCAACTTCGATGGTATTGTTAATATTTTCATATATCCACTTTTAAAAGTAAATCAGTCATTGGTGACAAGAAATAGGTATAAATTCCATTTAAAAACAATGAAAATCAATTATGTTTCATATAAACTTGGAATATTTAAATCTCAATCCTAATATTATCAACACAATATAGAAAAGATTCCACACTAGATTGTAATGATTGAATTTTTACATATTTTCAGCACCAGAATAGAAAAACAAAGTGACATGTATATTTTAAAGCCCAATTTACTTGTCTTTTATATCGTACAACCCTAATAAAGCTTGTTCGTTCGAGAAAAGAAGAAAAAAAGGTAGAATGTATAAATGACTTTTCCAGAACTACATACATAGGAAATGTCTGGATCGTGACCTAACTGAGAGATGAATCCTTGGTAAAATTTGACACCTGCGGCCAAGTAAAGAAGATCAATCTCTTTTTTAACTCCATGAGGAATAGTGGAGATGGCTTAAAGGCAGGTGAGGAAAGTCAAGTATTATTCTCACGAATTGCCGCAGAAGAGAAATATTCAAATCTTAAATGTGGAAAAATATTATTAATAGTTATATCAGATTTATGAAAATGATATTGAGAAACAAAAATTTAGTATAATATTTCTTAAACTTATGCTATCGAAATCAAAGTTAAACTGTGATTTGTAAAATCAAAAATAAAGATATGTCATAATTAGAAATTCATCAAATCGGACCTTCTTTAATATCCATTCTCTTCGTTCCTCTATTTGCTGGTTCAATAAATTTCACAAATGTTTCATAATATATTACTTAATAATGTGAATAATTCCTAGCTATTTGAATTTAATTAACAAACTAATTTCACGCCTATTATGACTTTCCAGACAAAATATGAACCACACCGCATATTTCTTTCGTTTCTCTACCCCTATATTTATATATATATATATATATATATATATATATATATATATATATATATAACACATGATAACATCTGTGCTGTAAAATTGAATTTCATTCCAACTATAAAATTTGAAACAACCGGCACGTAAATATTTCACATATATGCCATTTTTTGATTCACATAACAATGCCAATTCTATCTCAGTCTAATTGGTACAGCAGAATATAATTGGGTAGCATATTTAAAAGGGGTAATATTTCACATGTACCTCTCTGGAAAGTTGGAAAATCTAGATTTTGGATTGACCCACGCACTTCCTATCAAAATCCATGTCCATGCTGTATTTGTGATAGCAATATTTTCCTTTAGTAGGGTTCAGAAAAAAAATCAAGTGCACAAATAATTGCAGCCTTTGTCAATTTAGTCTGGCGTTGATATGTAGCCGATTACATCATCCATTTGCATGGACTTGGCCGCCCCAGCTGCAGAAAGTACTGGAGTCATCGTTGATCTGCTCTGGTCTTCATTCTTTTCCGTTCCCGGCACCGCTTCACTCCGTCTTATGGTGTTTTATGTATGTATGTATAATATTTCAGAGCTGATGACTGAAACTCAAGCAAATAACGTAGTATCTTCGAGTCAAAATTTATACAAACGGTAATTATTGACGCAGCGAAACGACCACAAAATGGCGGCGTTTTCCCCTCTGGCGCGTACACTGCGTCATAGTCCTCACTCTACGTAACAAGTTCTGTGGATTAAAAATGTGTAACTGAAACACCAAACCGTAGATATCCCCCCATTTTGGATTCATCAGTTTTTTAACTACCGCCCACTATGGAAGCTAATTTAAATTTACTTATGCATGTCAAAACTATTTTTCAACGAATCTGACTGCATTATTTTCTGTACAGACCATCTAAGTACTTATTTCCACAGATCATGTCATCTATTTGCAACAAACTAGTCTCAGATGTTCAGAACAGAAAAGATATAAAAAAGAAACGACAGTGAGCTCCATCTGTATCAAGAATAATTTAAAAAGTTATAATTTCATGAATACTAAATGCTAACTTGTAGAAAAAGAATGAACTAGAAACGAACTCTTTCCACAAGACAGAAATAATAATTTGCTGTATAAGTGATGTTATCTTTGTTTATACCCAAACTCAACAGAGGCCAGCTTCGATAAGTGAATAACTTATTTGAGAGGAGGAAAAACCTTTTTGTTCACAAACAAATCGACTTGGAAACTGAAGGAAAAATTAAAATATAATTAACTTTCCGAGAAAAAATCGACAACATCGAGCTAAAATGTTCATTGAGATAGAAGAATATTTGTTCTATTTGTTCTATCTATATCTAGAAATAAATCCCGCAAAAATCAGAGAAAAAGCATCAGTCATACTGCTGTTAAAGTTTTTTCATATGTGTGTGACATCAAAAAAAGTTTCTTGATCGAGAAAAATATAATCGTTTATTTTCATCATAAACTCATGAGAATTATACAGCGCCACTCATTGAAAGGTTATGAGATCATTAACATTTTCATTAACGATCTATATATTTTTATAAATGAAAACAGAATCATGAAGAATGTTTTATTAACCCGTTTACTCAACTTTCATGATAACCCCATAAAAAGTAATCACCACAATATATTACAATTTGAATATCTAACTAATAAAACAAAAAATTCTCGCAAAATCAATTTTACATTGAATTAGAACTAGAGACACATAAAATTTCAATCCAAGCAGCGAAATTTTCCGGAGACCGGACCTGATGCTAGGTCGAACTCGGCATAACAACACCATGTGCTTCATAAGATCCACACTGCATTCTCGGATTGAAACGCACGATATACGCAAGATGGCAATTATTTTGATACAAAAGGGCACATGTTAATTTACAGTGCATCCCATTTTGGTTGAGACAGCCAAGTATCCCCGTTTCAGCAATACGACGCCCAACAGAGGAATATAATGAATGGTATTATTAACTTGACTACAACACCAACGACACCTGTAAATAGCAAGGTCCAAGATGATTTTAAACTGGTAACATATAGGAAAAAACGATCCCTAACAAAATTTGGCTCGTGTGAGACGGGATGTCAAATTGCGGCAGTAGAAAGTCGTCGTGAAATTTTTATTTCAAGACTGGATCCCACGACAACTAAGGAACAAATTTTAACCCACCTGAAAGGAAAAAATATAGCACCCTTGAATGTTGAAAAATTAAAAATTCATTCTAGTGAAATTGCTGCCTACAAAATAACAGTTACACTTTCTGAGTCTAAAACTATCCAGGAACCAGAGGTGTGGCCAAGGTATACAATCATACGACCGTACAGAAAACCCAGAAATTTTCAGAAAGCAGCCTTGGACAGCAGGGAAAACTCTTGAAAATAAATAAAAACAACTCAAGTTTAAACTGTAAGTTAACGATAACTCATATCAACATACAATCACTCAAAAATAAAATATCGGAACTTGAATTTTGTGTGCAGGATTGCACCAGTGCTCATGATGTGCTATGCATAAGTGAGCATTGGATGACTTCTCACGAGATAAGCTCCTTGAAAATTACTAATTATAAAATTGGTTCTTACTTTTGTAGGCGAAAATATCTGCATGGTGGCACTCTCATTTTATGCAGAAACGACATTGACTTTATCGAACGTCCTGACATTATATCCTTGAGCATCGAAAAGGTATGTGAAATATCCGCACTTGAAATTTCAAGAAGTGGTTTAATTGTAATAACATTATACAGACCACCAAACACAGATAGTAACTTGTTCATTCGGGTTATGACTCAAGTCTTGGAGGGGCTGAATGGAAAATCATATAACGTTGTAATGAATGGCGACTTTAACTTCGTCTTTCACTCTAACACAGAGCTTAATCTAAATTTCAAAAATCTGCTTAATTCCTTTAACTACATTCCATGTATTAAAGAGGGCACACGGGGAAACAATTGTATTGATAATATCGTTATTAACTTTCATAAGCAAATTAATTATTCGACTTCTGTAATAGACTGGAAAATATCAGATCACAAAGCAATCTCCATTGATCTTGAAACGTATAAGGGAAAACCCAGTACTGAACATAAAATAATTATGCCCATTACTGCATGTGGCATAAATAACTTTTTCAATGTTATAGACGAAACAGATTTTTCTTTCATTAGTTCTCTTGAATGCTTACATAAAATATCAGAAACATTTCTTGAAATTATTGTGAACGCAATAAATGCCTCTTTTGAACCAAAAACCATAAAAATTAACAAAAATAAATTGGTTCATGTATCCTGGTATAATGAAGAGTTAAAATTTCATAAGGAACAACTAACTTTTCTTTATGATTGTTACCGGCAATTCCCATCTCATATTAATAAAGAAATTTACCTCAAGTTTAGAACTCTTCATAGAAATAAGGTAAATCAGGCAAAAAAAGATGCAAATGAAAAATACATAGGTTCTAAATCTAATAAAATTAAGGCAATTTGGAACATTGTCAATAGCTTCAGACCTACAAAAAAACGATCCGAAAGCTCAAAGTTACTGGATGCAAACACAATCAATGATTTTTTTATAAAACAACCTTTAGAGAGAGAGAGAGAAATGCTTTATTGTCGAAAAAATATAAATTTTGTAGACAAAGCAAAATAAAAATATCAAAATCAAACAATACAAAAACAAAACAAAATCAAAACTAAAAATTAAATTAAAATTAATCAAATTTATATAATATAAAACAAAAATATATATCAGAATGAAACCTACAGCTGTATATTCGGTTAGAAAGTAAGTTAACATACAGCTGTAAATTCAGTCAGAAGGTAAACACTAACTAAATCACAAAACAATAACAAATTTTGTACAAACAATAAACCAGTGCGTGAGCTGAGCAGAAACGTGCCTTAGTGAAAAAAGTCATTAACTGCATAAAAGGCATTATCCTAGGTAGTAGGTATTTAATTGAATCTGGGATAAGCCGTTATAGATTTAATTTCGTGTGACAGATGATTTTACATTACAAAAGACCCTTAGGATATCAAACATCAAATAATATTCACTAAACCAGTGGGTGTAAGAAGCTTAATATTAAGTATTAACAATTTTGAACAAAAAATTCGCTTACTGCATAAAAGGCTCTCTCCAGTAAGTATGATTTCAAAACCTTTCGAAATTCAGGAAAAGATCTTATGGATTTGATTTCAAATGGTAGATGATTGTGCATTTTTTTTGCATTGTACAGTATAGAGCTTTTAACCAACTCTGAGCGAGGGGTTGGCAGATAAAGATCATGCTCCGTGTTTCTAAGCGGATAGTTGTGAGATGGCCTCTCTGGAATAGAAGATACGTGCTTGCGGATTAAGGATACAGATTCAAATATGAATAGGGATGGAAGAGTTAATATTTTGAATTTTTCAAAGTAATCCTGGCAATGAGTCCTACTGCTTAGTCTCAGTGAATACCGAACAGCTCTCTTCTGCAGTTTAAAAATACGTTCAAATTGAGTTGCACAACACGTACCCCAGAATGGAAGGGCGTATCGGAGATGCGACTCAAAAATGGCATAATAGACTGTTCTAGAAGTAGACAAGTTGAGCTCCTTGGAAACTGATCTCAGCGCAAAGCATGCAGAACTTAACCTTTTTGATAAAGCATCGATGTGCAAGTCCCATTTTAAGCGGTTGTCTACAATAAGCCCCAAGAATTTCACAGATTCAACGGCCTCAATAGTGGTATTATTAAGTACAAAAGATTGCAATGTACTTTTATATGATAAAACTTTTGTTTTAGAAACATTGAGGCATAGGAGATTTGAATCGCACCAAGATTTAATCGTGACTAAGTCTCTAGATACAGTCCTATGAAGTGTCGTAATATCCGGGTTGCTCCACGTGAAACTAGTGTCATCCGCAAAGAGGCAGATTTCACCGCTAATGTTAAGACTAGCAATGTCGTTGATAAAAAGCAGAAACAAAATAGGGCCCAGTACTGAACCTTGAGGCACTCCATATTCAATTGGTTTACAAGAAGACATCGACGTATCAACCCTCACAATCTGAGTCCTGCTGTTGAGATACGACTTAAACCATTCGAGAGACACTCCTCTGAAACCGTAGTACTCCAATTTATTAGTTAATATATTATGATCTACGCAATCAAAAGCCTTAGAGAAATCACAGAAAATTGTTGCTATAGAGTGATGGTTGATCAGGTTTGAGTATACATTATTAAAGAGGGAAAACATGGCATCATTTGTGCATTTGTTACTTAAAAATCCAAATTGATGGGTAGAGAGTATATTATATTTAAAAAGAAAAGATAGAAGCCTTTTTTTAACCAATCTTTCGATGATCTTTGATAATGTGGGAAGGAGTGCAATTGGGCGATAGTTCGAAGCTTGATCTTTATCTCCTCCTTTATGCAGAGGAACAATTATTGCCGTCTTAAGACAGTTTGGAAAAACTCCATTTTGGAATGATTTGTTAATTAAAGTGATAAAATGATTCAATGTGCATTCCGGCAGGTTCGAACACATTTTCAGAGTAAGCCCATCAGCCCCAGATGAAGATTTGTTTTTAATGTCATTAATTGTACTGTTAAGCTCTGCTAATACTACGGGTGTAAAGAAGAAACTGTGTAAATTCATATTAGCCTTAGGGAGAAATGAGAGGGGGTCATCGGAAGGAGTTATGGTGTTCTTTAAATGTTTTGCTACATCTACAAAGTAATTATTTAGGTTCTCGGGTGAAATAGATATTGTGTTAGATGATGAGGTCTTATTTCTTAAGTCATTCACAATAGACCACATTTCTTTAGCAACATTACCGGAATTGGCCCGCCTCCTATTATAATAAATGTCCTTGGCAGCTTTTATAGTCTTATGATAGATTTTTCTGTAACGTTTTACGTAATCATGGTAGAAGACGCTGTCCGATGATTTTTTTATGTAGGATAGTGAGCGCATGTTCTTTGCAGATGTACGTAAGCCTTTAGTAGCCCAGGGTTTATGTTGTTTGATTTTTAGAGGCCTAAGAGGAAAGGATTTGAATGCCAAGTTAGATAAAGTTTTTATAAATCTCGGAAATTCGATATTGACATCGTCAGATAGGACAAACCAGTCTGTTGTTAGACATAGGTGCTTGAAGTTACGAAAATTTTTATCAGAAAAAATACGGCATAATTTGCGCGAAGCATTTTTGCACTTATATTTAGCCGAAAATTTTGTTAGTATTGCTTCATGATCCGAGAAACCTGAATTAAGGACAGTACAGTCAACGAATTTTGGATCGAAGGATGATACGACATAGTCTATAGTACTAGAACTAGTTTTAGTTATTCTGGTTGGTGAGTCAACATGCATGATTATGCCAAAAGAGTCGAAAATGGACTGAAGAGATTCTTGAGCAGTACACACATTGGAAAAGTCAATATTAAGGTCTCCACATAAAATTAACTTGCTTTTCAAAGGCAGGGATTCAAGCAAGCTCAGTAGTTTTTGACTGAATATATGCAAGTCAGCGTCAGGTGTTCTGTAAATACAAACTATATAAAGATTATAAGCACTATGATAGACAATGGAAAATTCAAATACTTTTTCAGACAATAGTTTATCGAATTTAGTTACAGCAGAAAAGTCGCTATTTGTAGACATTATCATAGTACCTCCATGAGATAAATTACTTCTATTAAATCTAGTTACTGTAGCGTAATTTTTGATAAACACAGGCTCATCAACATTTAACCAATGCTCAGTTATGGCAATAATTTCTGGAAAATTAAGTTCTTCTAATAAGAGAAATAATTCATCTGTTTTGTGTCTTAAGGACTGAATATTAATAAGAAAAACACTAAGCTTGCCATCGTCCAATTTTACAGAGGGTTCTTGATCCTCTGTTCGCGTCAATTTAGTTAAAAATTTTGATTCCTTTTTGGAGAGCCAGTGGAAAAATATTTGCCATGACTCTCCCTAATTTTCTGAAGCTGTTGAAGTTTCTCGGATGAAAAGAAAGACCTGAAGGCAGCAAGATCAGCTTCCACTTCGGCTGAGCCAATACCATATGCGTTGTGGTAGCGATAATACAACTTACGCAAGGTGTCCACGTCACTAGGAAGTCCCTCTGAAGCTAGAGTTAATTTGATGCTGGTGGTGGTGTGCCCTTCAAAACATACACTGGATGGTTGGTCATGGAGATAGGCTAGAAATAGCCGAAGAGCTTTTAATAAGGAAGAGTCCCTCAGTCTAGCCAACAAATAACGACCATCAGCCGTATCCGAATTACGGGACAGCCGCACTATAGGTGGAGTCATCGGGTCAATATTTAGCAAACTATCTTTCCTTGTACTTTTTTCCATGACAAAGTCTACATTTTCCTGCGCAAGAGACTTACAGGCAGCTAAAGCCTCCCTGTCAGATCCAATCTTAACAGATTTGATCTCCCTAGCTTTTACAGGTGTTAAGTCAGGGCGTGGTGTTGGGCTACGGCTGTCTACAGAGGTTGGAATAAAATGACAGCCTGTGGTCGAAAAACTTGACGCTGGTGGTGAAATCTTTAAGGGTGTTAAAGATGATTTTGTGATTTCAGTGCCTAGCGGCCACATCCTTGGGTCTTTTAGCTGCTTTAGGTGACTTTTATTCTGCACACCAACTTTGAAGTCGGAGTGCGAACTGTCCTTATTCTTCAGCATTGGAAAGCATCGAATAAAGTCAGTAGTTCCAAGTTTTTCCTTCACATAGTGTGCAAGAAGGGTAGCGCTATATGTCGATGGGATTTTGGACACTACCACATAATGCCATTCATCTTTATTGGAGGATTTGGGAGGTCTGGGCGTAATGTCTTTTGGAGAAGTCAAACATTATAAATAATCTAAATAAGCACACGGTATCGCATACCCGTTTCCTTACAAAATATACACAACAGTTTTCCTTTTTAGATATTACCCCAAATATTGTAAGAAATGCTATAGAGAGTTTAAAAAATTCTGATAGCAGAGATATTTACAACATGAACGTAAAATTAATTAAATCTATTAAAAATCTACTTATATCTCCCCTGACTCGGCTGTTCAATAAATGTCTGGAGCAGGGCGTTTTTCCGGACTCCTTCAAAATATCCAAGGTAATTCCCATACACAAAAAAGGCTCTCTTGATGATTGTGAAAACTACAGACCCATAAGCATTATACCAGTCATATCCAAAATTTTTGAAATAATTCTATCAAAACAGATTTATCGGCACATGGAATCACATGGACTTTTCGACCCCTCTCAATATGGTTTCCGAGCAAAAAGAAATACTGAACTAGCTGTTCTTAATCTGGTGGAGACCATTGTTTCGGAGTTTGAGTGTGGGGGTTTTGCTGGGGTCACATTTTGCGACCTCAGCAAGGCCTTTGACTCGCTCTCTCATGATATTCTATTAACAAAACTTGGTTATTATGGTTTTTGCCCACTGAGCACATCTCTGATTCGATCTTATTTGAACAACAGAAGACAAAGCGTTTTTTACAACAGCTCGTTCTCAGAATCTCAAGTTGTTGGCGTCGGCGTGCCGCAGGGCTCGGTCTTGGGTCCTGTCCTTTTTATCATTTATATAAATGATCTTCCGGCCAATATACCTCGTGTGAATGTTGTGTTGTATGCTGATGATACAACCTTGGCCAGTAGAAATACCGATGCAGCTAACCTTAAACTTGCCATGAATGAGGCACAATCAACAGCTTCACTTTGGTTTGACGTTAATCAATTAAGCCTGAATATAGATAAGACCAAAAATATCATATTTACTCAAAGAAACCTAAATGATGCGCCACCAGCTGTAAACTTCTTAGGAATATCCATAGATTATAAGTTATTGTGGAATGAACATATTCAATATGTTGAGGGCAAATTGTCAAGAAATCTTTACCTCCTGAGAACATTACGACCGATTGCTAACCAGGAAACGTGTATGATCGCCTACTTCAGCCTCTTCCATTCTCATCTGTCATATGGAATTCTTATTTGGGGTCATTCACCCCATTCAGGCCGACTGTTTGGCCTCCAAAGAAAAGCAATTAGGATAATTAACTGTCTTCATTTTCGTGCAGATGTCAAGATACATTTTAGAAAACTAAAGATTATGACACTACCTTCCCTATACATTTTCAAGTGCTTGATATGGATTTATGAGAGGCATAACCTTTTCATTTGTCACAGCAATACACACCATCATAACACACGTAATGCCCATGATATAGTGCCAGATTTTGTTCGCCTAACAAGGAGCCGATACTCTAAGAACTACTATGCTCCAAGATTTTATAACAAACTTCCCCAGCACCTTAGAGTCTTATCTCTTAATCTATTTAAAGACAAAACTAGGAAACTCCTTATAAAAGCAGCTTTCTTTTCAATTGATGAATCATTAGATGCAGATTGGAATATTTATGATGGTATGTTGATATGAAATTAGTTTATCGTTAATATAGCTGTATTTTAATATTCACATGTACTTACTTGTCTATTTTGTGTGTTTACTATTGTAATCCTGTATCTTGTATTTTAGATGTAATTATTAATGCTGTTTATTTTAATTCTACATATACTTCTTTTTGACGTGTGTAAAATCAGTATTGATTGGTAATACAAATAAATATCTATCTATCTATCTATCTATCTCGGTTGCTGTGAAGATAGAACCTTGCGGTTTTCGCGTTCCTGTGTCACTTTTTTTGTGAAACTCAACATGGCCTGAACAGATTTTGCCTAACTTCTTTTGTTCATAATTTACAGGGCGTTTTTGAAATTTCACACTTTTTGGATTCCCCACAGATCTACGAAGTTACTCAGCGACAATGTCAAATTGAAAACTTATCCCATAGAGAATTTTTATGCGGAATCCAGTGACGAACGCATTTTTTTTTTCGGGGTATTGTAATGGATATACGACTCAAACTTATATTTTTTTCAATGGAACAATTCAATAAATAAGTTTTGTGTTTTGTTAGTGAATTAGCGTTAGTATTGTTTTTGTTTCTTTCATGGAAAATTCACAAGTAATAATCCGTCAATTGGAACCTTTCTTGTATGAAGAAACCATAGCTCATTATTAAAATTCAATGTTTTAGTGATTTTGGAGCATTTTTTAAAACTTTATGTTCATATATTGTATACTAGTTTGAAGGAAAAAAAATTAGGAATTTAATGAGATAATAAAATACAGGGTGCTCCATTGAAACAAATATAAGTTTGAGTCGTATATCCATTACCCTACTCCGAAAATAAAAATTGCGTGCACCACTGGATTCTGCATAAAATTCTCTATGGGATAAGTTTTCAATTTGACATTGTCGCTGAGAAACTTCGTAGATCTGTGGGGAATTCAAAAAGTGTGAAATTTCAAAAACGCCCTGTAAATTATGAACAAGAGAAGTTAGGCAAAATCTGTTCAGACCATCTTGAGTTTCACAAAAAAGTGAAACGGGAACGCGAAAACCGTAAGGTTCTATCTTCAACAACAACCGAGATACCTGGCTGTCTCAACCAAAATGTAATTATAGAATAACGAGAATCATCTATTATTAAAATTTTCTAATAAAGTGAAAAAAAAAGGTATTATAATATCGTTGTTGATTAGACGCTCAAAAGTCTCGGCTATAGTGCAGACAGTGAAATTCCATCATAACCAACTTATGTAATTGTTTGTTTGTGATCCATGGAATTTGCATTTCCACTTGCTCCACGCCATTGGGATCTTTTATAGTGATTCTAGCTGCAGCTATTGTTCTATCATGAATGATATAATCAGGGCAAAATCACATCAGCAACGTAATGTGGCTGTATATCTGTGTTGTCTATGTGTGTGTGTACAAGTTTATTCTGAAATTTTTAGATGAGTTCTGCAGCAAAGAGATAAAATATTTTAGGTGGGTTTTTGTGCTTGATTAAATTTTACCGTTTTCATTCGTTTTGTTTGAGTTTGTATATACACATCCTGCAAGGATATAAGGAATAATATACATAATGCATTTGTTAAATGAATCATTTCCTCTTTATTATTTATTTCTCATTTTACACCTGCTCCGAAAATTTAATATGCCTATGTGTGCCCGATATCTACAACATCCAATATAATCAGCATTAT
Source organism: Crioceris asparagi (assembly GCA_958507055.1). Taxonomy (NCBI): domain Eukaryota; kingdom Metazoa; phylum Arthropoda; class Insecta; order Coleoptera; family Chrysomelidae; genus Crioceris; species Crioceris asparagi. The sequence goes on along the minus strand of OY293833.1, from coordinate 14,018,246 downwards.
CTCTCACTCTATCTGCTAAATCACCCCGTTCTTCTTGATAATAGACAAATAATAAATTATCGCACTTTTGTCGAATGATAGTGACATTCCACAATTAGTGAAAAAATAAATGACTTTCCGCACGCTTCAACTATTATTAATCAGACAAATATGGAGCCCAAAAAAACAGCTTGATAAGGAATCACTCGATACTTCTTGAGATGTTTAAGAGGGTAGCTCCTGAGTGCAGAAGGTTGAAGGGGACGATACAAATTTTCGTTAAATTGTTGTCCCTCTTACGTATTTCAGCAATTTATTTTTTAATTCTCACAATTCAAGAAATCTGAGGCGGGATGTTTTGAATTGAACACCCTGTATATTTATCGGTGATCAAAATAATAATATACTAATAAATATATATCCCTACATATCGATGAAATTACATAGCAGGATAACTTGATTTCATTGAAACTGTGTTAATCAACAATAACGTTAATTCACACTACTTGTATTTAACCTGACACAATTCATTTATTATAATTAGAGCTTTGATTATATATATATTTTCACTCAATATTTGCACAAAATTTCATTGAATTATTACACAATTAGATTGTTATTACATCAATACTGACCTTTCATGTATGCGGATATATAACATCAATTTCAATGAATTTCATGGCTCTCAGTATTTATCAAATACTTCCACTTTTATTAAAAGTCCATATTCATATCTTTTCATATCTTGCCGTAGTCATGCTGAAGATAGACTAGAGTCTAAGAAAACAAACCACTATCATAGTAGACAACGAGCCAGTAACTTATTTCTTATGGGCATTTCAAAATAAGTTGATGGAATCTAGTTGCTATTGAATTTTACAGTGTCTATGGAAAAATTTGAGAATTATAAACGTTAACGTACATTGAAATGATTTGAACCTATATATTGCTAATATTCAGTAAATCTGAAACAGAGTGAGTCAATACATTATTTTCTGGATTTTTTCAAATGGACCACCCTATTTTTTGGATCATGGACAGAAAGTACCCTCATTTTAGATTATTTTCGTTAAATATTCCCTATGCCTACCTAAAATGATTACTTTGGGAGATATTCAATTTTAATTTGTGAAAATCGACGTGAAAATTAAAATAATATCCTCACTGATATAAATATGAATATGAGTTTGGTTGTTACGCTTTCACGAGGAATCTACCAAATCGATTTTGATGATTTTGGTACAGAGATAGACATAGACAGGACAGGAAAGTCTACCTTTTATTGCTCGTGGTACTGCATGTGGTGGATTCCGTACCTAAAAGTACGTAGTCTATACATATACAAATATTTCTGAACTCTATGGTTGGATTTTGATTGTCTTTTTACCGTGTATGTATGTATGTATGTATGTGGAATATTATTCGAATGATCTGGTAGTGGCTGTATGTGTGAATGGGCCTCTTATGTAGAGGGTACCATCCTTGAAATACTCAAAAAAGTATATCTGACTTCAATAGCTGAATCTTCGTGGATGTTTCGCTATATTTGTGTGTAGTATGTCACTGTACTGTTTTGTGAGAGTCTGTCAGTGCAACTGGGACCTAAAGGTAGAGGGTTCCATACCGGAAAAAGACATATGTAAGAAAATTATCATGCTGTTCTCTCTTGGTGCATGTCTGTGGATGGATATGGGTTGGCGTTAGGACTGGTTCTACGCGCGAGTAGGACTCTAAGGTAGGAGGGTTCCACCCTCAAGACTTCTTATGGGTAGTGCCGGGTAACAGCTAGTACTGTATAAAAAAATCTTAACACTCACACTTCAACATATAAAAACATTAAAACTATTTCAATAAGGTAACAGATGATATCATACTGACTTGGTTGGCCAACGATAATAAACATTGATATGGGTTAATTATAATTGATTGTTCTATTGATATCTAAGATTTTTTTATGCAGTGTATAATTTCCTTTTCACAAACTGAAGCTTACCTAACCTAAAATTTTAAGAAATATCAAAGTTGGCTACAATTTTTGTAGATAACTTTTCTGGATAAGTATATTTTATAATAACATATCTACACCTTGTATATTTGTATGAATCCTCAGAAGGTATTAAATTAAAAGAGAAAAATACTGAAATATCAGGAAAATCGTTTTAGTGCGACAACGACGTTATTATCCGTATTTAGAATTCCATAAATACAAATTGTACGAATGTCGAAACATAAATGAAAATATGGCTTTTATATGTCCACTCCTTTTCATGGAGAAATTTATAGCAACACATCCCCTCATATTGGACAAGCGACTTTATATATCTGATATAAGGTTATATTTTATGATATTTCGATAAAGTATAGAAGATCTCATCAAATGCTTTCCAAGGATAAGGACACTATTTTCTTGAATTCTCATACATGATTTTTTTTGTTCTAGTACATTACATTGTAGAGATATCAGTACCTAGTCTTCATTGGCAATTTTCTAAGTGGAATGTTTAAATTTATTATCAAACACGATATGTTTGTGAGTGTTTCATCTCAGAGATAATTTCGAAAGACGACGCGCCGGCAGTGCCTCCTATTTTGTCTTGTTATAAGGCAAAATGGCCTTCTTTATGATAATTTATTTGAGTGGTAATATTGCCCCTGATGTATGAAAAATGTGGCAAGGAACAATAAGATTAATTATTAATGAAGGTATAAATTTTACGACAGCATCGCTGTTGCTGTATAATGGATATAAGATATTTATACAGATAGTAAAAGAAGTTTTATGCCATGTCTTGTGTTATTAAATTATTCACGTTGAAACTATTATAAATCTTTTTAGGAAAATATGAGCTACTTCTCTAGAGAAAAATCAATACATTTCAAAGAAATATTGACTGGGTGTTCATTTCAAGAATTCTCAATTTTCTCAAAATTTTAATAATTTCAAGGGGACAACTTCTTAACCAAAATCTGCTTCGCCCCATTCCCATTCAACCCCCTGCCCCAAGGAGCTGCCCTCTTAAGAATCTTAAATGATATCAAATGATAGCTTATTTGAAAGGTCTAACTCATTGCTTTACATCCAAATGTTTAATTTTTTAAATCGAAAAATGAAAAAAATACTTTCTAAGACAGTTAGCGGCTGAAAAAAGCGAACAGCTACAGTTTTGAAATTAACACCCTGAAGAAACATATTTATATAATTCTAATATATCATTTAACCAGAAATTTTATGCTTTGCAAATTATTCTGACTGTAATTTGAAATGGATATCAACTGCGTCACTAGGATCCATCAATAAATCACTGCTCTTATAAACTAGTTGATAGAGTCAAATATTAATGATTGTTTCGGAAAGAATTTTCTGTCAGTACCTACCTTTATTTTGTGCCCATTTACATTGAAATGCTCTCTATTTCGATATTATTCTATAATGGTGTCGTTTTTGATTACTCATAAAATATATTATTCCATATTTCCCAATTTTCATGCCAATAAAAGTACTGTCGACGGTGTATCAATGTTCGACCATTAGATATATTTTATTGAATTTATTTAAAATTATTCAAATTAACTTATATAAACTTTGAGCCCCACAATGATACGATAAACAAACTGAAAATGTATACAAAAGCAATGTGAATTTAATAAATGAAACAATTAATGTTGCAAATAGCGTTCCCCGACGAAAAAAAAAACAGCAAAAAATTAAACCCAGCTCATTAATAGCTTTGTCACAATTTCTGAAATAATATTCGATCGTTGTGAACTTTCAGCTCAGTTCGTTCAAACTATAAGAACTTAAAATCCCGATAGTCTGAAGCAAGTGCAACGGTAACTTCCATGAACTACACCTATAAGTTAATAAGGACATTATAAATTTGTGAAAAGTTCACTTCTATGTTTTGAGGGTAAGGTAGATATGGTCTATTTGCCTTCATATCGTGTGTGGTTGAGATCTAATGCTCAAAATATTCAAACTACATACATACAAACGACATTTTGTACGTCATAAAAAAAATGTAAACCAGCAGACAGAGTGTGTCCTTCCAGGTAGACTCTAGAAACTTGCCATAATGCAATTGCAATAACAATCCAGTAGACGCGATAAGTCGATATCAAAATTTGAAAATGATATCCATTGAAATAAATTCTTACTATAAAGTTGAAAAATACATCAAGAGGGGTGGAACATTTTCGTTAATTTATTGTCAACTGTTTGGGGAAAGTGAAAGTAAACAAAAAGTTATCTAAAACAATTAAAAATGTTTTCAATGGCATCTGAATAATAAGCCTTTTTTCAAATCGTTGACATAGCTATCAAAACCTCTGCAAGACTAACTATCTAAGAACCATTTTTTTTAAATGTGAATTCCTAAACGCGGTCCTTTTGTTATATTAACAAATTGGTAATTGCTCCAGGAAATCCAATACCCTATCTAGTCAGCTCATTGCTACATAATAATAAATCATTGAATAAAACTAAGCTGTCGTCGCTATCAGATTTGACTCTAGATCTAATTAACTATTATTAGTATTGTCAAATTTCAAATTTGGTTATTTTTGTAACAAACCAGTCTGACGTCCGCATCATTTTTAATTCTAGAGATATTCTTAAGAAAGCGAACAACATTTGGAATATCTACTCTTATTCCATCTGATTGATATTGAGATTTAATAAACGTTAAGCCATAAGTAATAAGTTATCGGCATCAGTAATATGGGGTGTTTGCTCTGTAATTCATTTAGTATTAAAGAATGTGGCCAAACCCTAATGCATTGGGTCACATGAATTTGCGAAGGGTCGTTCTACCAAAATCCAATGAACAATTTATGTGGAATAGAAAATCAGAATAATTCATGATGAACTTGAAAATCCAATTACCTACATTCCTACAGAAAATGGTATTTGTAATGATATATGTTGCAAAAAAGCAGTATTATTAGAATAATTAATGTAAAACCCATAGCTCATTCTGACATAATATTATATCCAGGTCTCAAAGAGCCTAAAGACGAAAGTAAACAGTTGTTTTTGTTGTTGACTGTATGGTTGTTTATTATGAACTTCTATCCGAAATAACTCGTGAACCCAAAAAATGATACCGATGTCGAACTGGTTCGATTCAATGCATTATTTTATATCTCTAGATCAGATCTGTAGAGTATGTAGGTAGTTTTTATTGTTAATGAAAATTGCTGCATTTTAAAATTCCTACTCATAATTTAAGACGCTTGAACGTCATCACACGCATTTACAAATACCTACTATAACATACGCCTTGTCTTCTTCTCTGTGGTACGTAGTATATACAAGGAAGTAGAGTATTTGAGAGAGAATGTAAACAAGAATTCCGAAGACTGGAAACAGACAATATATCCATCAGCCATCATCAGAAAATTCATTTTAAAATTTTGAATAATAATTTTGATAGCTAATAATTTTGGGAGGACACATATTTCGGGCAGTTCATTACTGCGGTCCTAAGTATTATGCTATCGTAAAAAAAATCTAGACTCAAAAATTAATATGAATTTTGGCAACGTTGTATTATATTATACACTTCTTAAAGCAATTAGAGGATACCCATGACGGAGGTTTGTTGTAAAAATAGAAATAAAACTATATACAGTTCATAAATGAAACACTTTTTTGAATTTCAGAATTTTTTTGTGAGGCGCATCCGCCAAATATTGAAATTTTCCTTGGCAACTTTACTGGTATATTTTGAATAAATTTGACTCAAAAACTTTTTCGTCAGGATTTTTATTGCTTGAACTGTCAACGTTTATCATCAGAGTTCAATTGCTTGAGTCCTGCGATAGGTAGAAAGAGGATTCAAATAAAATAGATATTAGAGTTTATAACAAGAAACTATTGCCGAATATGAAAGAACGAGCCAAAAAACATCTGCAGGGTCGAGTGCTTTCAAAACAAATTGAATGACATGCTCATTTTTTTAATCATTCTACAGTTTAATTGTGAAAAGTATTATGAATTTGCTAGTAAATCTAAGATTCTAAGTACAGCTTTTTATTAATATGTTTTGTGACAAAAGATATACTTATTGTTTTAATATATGAGCAAGCAAAAAATATTTGCAATGACTTTTACAATTCTTTGTCCTTACAGTTTTTACGACTATGTATACGTATGCAATTCTAGGAATCTTGAAATGTGGAAATTTTTCAAAATTAGAATTTATGAATAACTTCTGAGAGATTACAATTGATTGAAATAATAAAAAAAATATAGTTTACAATCAATTTGTATTTTTCCTTGCTCAAATGAACTTAACAACTTTCGATTCTATAATATTTTTTGCTCTAAGAGTCTGCTCGAGATAAATAACTGCAGACCATTTTTTTCATACAAGAACCCACTGGATATAATAAGCCAGCGACAAATCCACTATTCTCATATAAAATTGATACAAAGACGAAATCCATCTCTAAACCAATAATTTTTTGTGATACTGGAGAAGAAACAGACAACGAATCCAGCTTTGTCTAAGGAGTGCTTGAAATAGTATGGATATGTGTTATTGAGTGGGAATTAATTAGTGATAATTATAAAAAAACTGCTCCAAGTTTTTCTAGACCACCTCGTTCTCGGAAAATTTCATATGGTTATATTACAATAAATCAAAACAATAACGTAAATGGAAAGGAAAAACAAATTCAGTCAATCAAAATCATTTGATATGTGGGTTCCCTATACAGGGTCCTGAGGATTTCATAGTGACAAAAAGTATTGCTATTTGTTCAGCTGTAAGTGTTAGAAAGATGATTTAAATTAGGGAAAAATTGCGCAATTTAGACCTCATCGATATTTCGATTTGCAAGCTGAAAAAAATTGTAACGTTCCTGAAACATCTTGGAAAAACATAGAATCGGTGATTTTGTATCATTATCCGGGACTTTTGATGTATGTACCTATACTGTGTCGTGTTTCCACCTGGGCTGGAGCTTTCGAGGAGACATACTTAAATCGAAAAAATGTTGGCACTTTGGTGGATCTCAGATAGGTCCACTAAGCTTTAATCTAATATATTATTTACACACTTATTCCTATAACAACTATAATATACAGAAAAGGTCTAGCAGGAGTTTCAGGGGAGTATCCTCACTTTACATACAAACTTTATGAAGCTAGTTCGAATTTTCCTCAAAGAGTTAAGCATAATTCAACTTATTTTCCATACCCGTCACTATATACATAAATTCATTCTAATTATTTCCGCAATTATAATTTTGTATATGCCATGAAAACGAAATAAGCCTTCAGCCCAGAACAAAACGCCAACTGGCTTGGTGATGGATCTATGCGTTTACTTCGAGTTAATTTTCTCTACACCTCATTTCTTATTATTCAGGCGACGTCTTCTATTCAAAATAGAAAAGAAATTAAGGAACTCTTACTTATTTTATACTGTGGCATCTTAAGTGTTGGTGTGGGCGTTGATGCAGGGCAAGAATAACTCGCCTTTATTTTCGCTTTAAAACTTGTTAAAGAATTCGAAAATGATTCATTGTCCCTGAATAAAAAATACTTATTATATCAAGATGTACTTATATTTATAAATAGTTATATTATATTCAAATGCAATTGTAATGCAAAAGTCTCTTGTGTTTAATTCATCATTTGCACCGAATAATTTGAAATCATCATTTCCTTTGTCAATTAATTCGATTGAAATTCATTCATTATTGATGGTAAATGAATCACTTCACAGGGTTATTTGAATTAAAAATTCATAGGGAGATGACGATTACGGAAAGCTTTCGATACATAAATACAGAATGTTTCTATTTGACTAATTTATTATTTTCTTTTTCAAAACTGTCGCTACAAATAACGTAATTTATTTGATTTTAATATTGAAACGGTGCTCCATTTAGGTACTAGTAAATCATTTTAATATCTTATCAAGTATATCAGAAAATGGATTTGGAATCAATTAATCTGTTTCAGATAATTGACAAATAATTTATAAAATATAAACGGGTCATTTTATTCGAGAGTTAAATGTTATTATCAAGCTTTTTTGTATGGAATTTTAACATACTTTGATATGGCGAAAATGTACTATCGTGATGTAAAGTAAAAACATTTAGGTATGTTAGTTCTAACCGTCGGAAACTGAAAGGTAGATATGAAAAAAGTGCGAATAGACAATAATTGCGTTTGATGAAATGTTAACCACCAGTATTTAGCTTAGCAGAGCAGCATATTTTATTTAACAAAACAAATTGTTATCTATTCTTTGAAATCAGGGAAAGATTTAATTTAATCGAAATATCGCAAACCTATGCTTAATGATTTTTTGTTGCTCTAGAAATGTACTTTTGATATTTTAATTACACTTTCCTTTAAACTACTTTCGTTATTTTGCGTGTTTATATAAGATTAAGTTATTATTTAAATTATTAAAAACTACTGCCTAAGAAATGAAATTCATGATTCTAGTACGTAAAATTTGATACATAAGATAACATAAATTCAAAGATTAATTTGACATAGAGTCCGGATTATCTGATTTTGTCTACATTCATCTCATTTTAGAACTGTCCATAAGTGTTTGTATCTTCTTTTGCTAATGATGTGTATTTGTTATTTAGTAATTCATAATGTAGAAATTCTTCGCCCGTTTATTGTTTAGTGTTTGTGGATTGATCAGAGAAGCATGAGATATCTCAGTTTATTTAACTTTACGACATGATCGCATATTACGAAATACCCTTCATGCAAACATACGTCAACGTGTTTGGTGGGTTGCCTACAATATCGAGAATATTGTCGAAAAAGAGCGAACATAATTTGCTGTGTTAATTAGATAAAATAGAATTAAGTTTAAATGAAATTAATTTTAAATAATCCAAAAAACTAGTCGTTTTGATATCCGTTTATTATTATATAGATGAGACCATTTTTTTATTGTTAACAAAAGCGCACGAGTCCAATATTTTTCTCATAAAAACTATTTGTGATTTCCACTGATTATTTTTTATTGACAGCAAATTCGACTTTGTTTGCTTTCTGTTGGACTTGTTTTTTTTAATTCAAAAGACTTTGTTTAAAATAATGTTTACCTATATTATCTAATTTGACATCATTATCTTTTTATTTTGTAATTTTAATATTCATTATACATCGAAAAAATTCGAACTAGCAATATCAATTTAAGCATGTCAAGTGACAGGCCGAAACCGCTAATACCGCCAGCTGGTTATCCGGTTGAAGTTGAAACTCTTGAAGTAATTTATGCCATGAGGCTGCCTGCCCTGTTCTAATTCACCTTATATACTGGGCAGCCCTGAGATACCTAGGTAAGTAATTCTCCAACTATACAGCATACACAGTGACCATCCACATATAATAAATACACCTACCTTGACTAATGATGGTAACAATGTAAACCACACCGACAGCCAAATAACGGTTGTGTTGTTTCCGTTTCACCATTTCAGCACCCAAATTAGAAGAACAACAACAACAAAAATTTGTATAATATATATAACCACACTTATTCCGTATCACCCCTTGGGGTGAGCACAATTTATGTCCGTTTGAAAAAAAGAAAAACACAAAAAGTTCGGGGCGCACGTGGATTGTGGAGTTTTGGTTGGCGTCGAGGGAGAGATAAACGAGAGGAAAAGTCGTCGTCGGCGGCGCGCCTATCGACACAGCAGAACCGCTTTTCAGTCGGTTCAATCTGCAACTGTACGCTAAACTCTAATGTGAAACTGAGCGCCAGACACTTTCCGAGAGCTTTGCTTGCTCTTGCGCTGCCGCGCGCTTTTGGCTGCCTCATGTTTTCTCTACCTACCTAACACCAGCGCGTCAATTGCTTTACACATTGCCATCAAGTTCCTTCTCTCTATAACAATGTGTAACAATAATAATCTAATACTACCACTGTCCTTCTTCACAATAGATAATGTACTCTGGTGAGCATATACTCCATCCCGCATTGGATTACAGCATCGTTGATAGGTGCAATATGATTGAAATAGTGTTTAATACAAATATTGCAAAATCTTCTCACCCTTATGCTTTTATTTCATTTGGAACACATCACAGATGATGCAAGTGTATGATCGTCTATTTCGTTCTCATTAGAACTCATATGAATCGTGGATGTGTCCTTAATCCAATGCAAAATGGTGTATTTGCTAACCGAGTAGTTGTATTTATCTACTGTCGATCTATATCATTTATATTTTAACATATTTCGCAGTAGAAATGTTCTCATCTTTTATTTTTGACAACGTTTACCCCGTTGGGTTGCAGTCGGTCTAGTGTCGACTTCTCAGCGGTGCTTTGACTCCTTCGGACACATTCATGTGTATCTGATGAGTCCTAATGAGAACGAAATAGTCGATCATACACTTGATTCAACTGTGATGAGTTCCGAATGAAATAAGTGCATCGGGGTTAGAATATTTGTATTGAATACTATAGCACTCATATTGCACCTATCAACGATGATGTATCCATTGCGGGATGGAGTATTTACTCACGGAGTAGTTGTTATCATCGTTGGCAGGTACAGTATTTAGGTAAATTTATCTACTGTTGATCTATGTCATTTATTATTGAAGACTATAAAAGAAATATACTCATTATCAAACTATGACTAAAACAAAGTTTAGACCTTTTTTATATAGAAAAAATGTTGGGTGCCACGTATCTGCCTGACTTTCTCTATTCCATAAACTATATCAATTGGTATTATCAAACATACCCTAATTTGAATGAACAATTTTCTAAATTCAGATGATTGTGTTCGAGACAATATCAGCTGTTAATAAGATAACTCTTTTGTTTTCCAATGCTAAAGTAAAACCTGATTATTAATGCTGCCGTCAACCGTTCGCTGATTTAAAAGCTCATCTAAACACACTCATTAGATGTGACACTCATCTAACTCTAGCAATATATAATATAATAATTCGGCTGTCTGGTTTTTTTTTATTTGTGCGCGCGCTGTATATAGTAAACGTACTCCGATTTTGATGATTTTTGATTCATTTGAAAGAGGAGACTTGAGAAATGGTCCCTTATTCATAAAAACTCAAATCCGAAATCTCCTTCCCTCAAAAAACGCCTCCGAAGGGGTTGGAAGGGGCATTTTTTCCGAAAATCGAAAATCTGAGATGGCAGAATTAAAGATAAGACAATATCCGGAAACGTTATTTCAAAGCAGTTACGGTTTTAGAGTTACAGCCATGTTAAAATTTCAAATATGTATATTATTTTCCCTATGTGGAGGGGGCACTTTCTTTCGAAAATTGACAATCTGTGGTAACCAAATGAAAGGCCAGATTATTTGTAGCAAAATTTATAATGTGATATAATTATTTATAATAATAATAATCTTTATTAGGTTATCAGGCTAACATACAAATCTTGATTAAAAAAATAGTATGCTAATAGATTGTCTGACTTAGAAAGTCCAACAAATCCCTACCGAGATGCAAATAGCATCTGTGTGTAGACCTGAACTTAATAATGTATTAAAATCTACAAGCTTAACATAATGTAAATATACTGTCTGTCTGTCTGTAGTCTGTTGGCGTTGTAGCTCAATAACGGCTTGACCTAGGACAACGAATTTTGGTATGCATATTGAAGGACTACCGGCGACGCAATGTAAGGGTTTTCGTTAATCATATATACAGGGTGTCCAAAATATTAAGTGTCAATATAAGAACGGTAGAAGCGTGGTTTGTCGAGGGAAGTCATAGGTAAAGGCTTTTACTAATTTTTGTTCATTTGAGTTACGATTTTCGTGTAACCGCAATGTTAATGTTTAAAAGATAAAGATTCGAATTCCTGCTAAGATACAAGCAAAGAATGTACATGGGTAATAGGATAAGTACGATCTTCATTGGTATTAGTGAACGTTCAACGATTTTCGTCACTAAAGTTACACTCAAAAGTGTGAAATACATATTTTTAATACATAAATAACGTTATTAGTTGGGGCACTGAAAAATACAAAATAATATTAACTCTTTGAAGTTGTGCAGTTGCAGTTAGATTGATAACTTTTGGCACCCACTTCACAAGTACCAGCACCAATAGAATCAATATTATTTTGTATTTTTCAGTGCACCAACTAATAACGTCGGTCCAATTTTTTGTAAGAAATATTTATTTCCCACTTTTGACTGTAAAATTAGTCACGAAAATCGTTGAACGTTCACTAATACCAATGAAGATAGATGGTACTTATCCTATTATCCACGGAAAATGCTTTACCTGTAGTTGTTAATATTGAGATCTCGAAACATCGCTGCGGAAATACGCATAAGTATTTTAGATTTAACCAATTTACCACCGCTTATCTCGAAAACCGTAACTCTAAGGAAAAATGTTCATTATAAATGTTGTTACAAATAATTAGGACTTCCATGTAGTATCCATAGATGTCCAATTTTCGAAAGAAATCGCTGTCCCCACATAGCAAAAATACACTTATTTGAGAATTTAACATGCCTCTATCTCGAAAACCGTAACTCTTTTGAATAAATAATCAATGTAAACTTTTCCGGATATTGTCCTATCTTTAATTATACCAACTTAAAATCTCGATTTTCGAACAAAAATTGCCCGGAGGGAAGGAGATTTCTGATTTGTGTTTTTATGAAAATGGGACCATTTCTCAAGCCTCCTCTTTTAAATGAATCAAAAATCATCAAAATCGGAGTACGATTACTATATAAAACGCGCGAACAAACCAAAAAAAAGCACAGTCGAATTGTATACCTCCTCCGTTCGGGGTTCGTCGGTTAAAAATTGGACCGACGTTATTAGTTTAATAGTATTAATTCTATTAGTGCTGGTATTTGTGAAATTGGTGGCAAGACTTTTCAATCTAACTGCAACTGCACAACTTCAAAAGTACCAGCACCAATAAAATTAATATTATGTTGTATTTTTGTATTTTTCAGTGCACCAACTTATAACGTCGGTTCAATTTTTTGTAAAAAATATTTCTGCAATAGCAAATGGTGTATTCAATATTGTATTGTATTTGAATTCTCCTTCCAATTTTCTACATAATTTTTACTTGTTTTATTTTTTACAAATCTTACATGAAATAATGAATCTTCAGTAGCAATCCCTAGGAAAATAGGGAAATAAAATAAAATCCATTCAACAAATTGTATTTTCAATGTTAAGGCGAACAGGCAATACCACCAGCCCTTCGCTGCTCTAGCAATTTCCCTTTTCTGCCCTCTTCTGTGTTGAAAGATCTATAGTAGTCGGCACCGTAATCAAACTATCAAAACATTTGCATATCTTGAAAGAGTATCTGTTGCGCAAAACAATGAACTAGAGAAGTGAGGCAGAAAGATAAAAACCGTATTAAGGTAAATACAGGGATTGTTATCTAGTAGCAAGAAAATTGTTTTTTTTTTCTCGTGGAAATTAGCTATTGTTAAATTGCCAAATATTTCTCAGATGTATTCATTTTCATTTCTTAGCAGATAGGATTAATTTTCAAAAGTGCAACATATAAAATACTAAAAGATACCCGTGACTTCGTCACTTGTAGCCTGAAATATCCATGTGAAGTGTGAACCTTGTTAATAATTCATGGCGTGGAGCCCTAAAATTATGGGATCATTTAGAAAAAGGCTGAGATATTCAGTTCGATTGTACGTTTGTTCTTTAAATAGGTTAGTAATCAATAAACGTAAATTCTTGATTAAATAATAAGAAGCTAAACCATGCCATCTATATCTGTTTTTAAAGGAAATAATTTCGCTATCCCGAAATATCTCAGAAGTGATATAAGAGGTATAAAAATTTTCCAGGTCCTTTAGCTAGATGAGAAAATTATCCAAATACGTAAGAAAAGGCTTTTCTCTAGATTATACAATATTCATAGAGCTACCCAGTATTGCACAAGGTGCTAAGAGCTTTGAAGACTTTGTTTCAAGTTTTGGAGAGAAACAACTTCATGTTCAGTATATATTTACTTAAATTTTATCACGTCATCTTTATACCAATGAACTAAAAACATTCTGATTCAAGAAATTCCCAGAAATATCCCAAATTATATTCGGTAATTTTCAAATATAGTAGTTAAAATTTGTTTCGACCTTGTTAGGACCATTATGATTTGTCAGAAAAAGTTCGAATAATTAAGAAAATCACAACCGTTAATTATGATTCTCCAAGTTTACAAATCACGAAGAAAATAACTTCGTTCAACCCCTTTGGAGGGGGTTTTTGCCAAGATGGGCATATCGTAGATTGAATAATGGACAATATCAACAGTAAAGCCATAAAACACCAACAAGTTTTGTATTTTGACGTCACCATAGGTATACGATGATCAATAACGTTATATAATACATTTAAAATTTGTATTCATATTATTTATAATTCTCAAGGATGAGATTTCAAAAAATGTGTTTAGGTATAATTCAGTAGAGATGTAGATTAGTAGAAATAAATAAATTTGGACCGATTTAGCGTAACATGCATATTCCCTATAGAATACCTAAAAATATAGTCGGTACGTCAAGATTGAACAATTCTAGGACGGCTTGTTATGCCCAATTACTTTTCAAAACCAGAACAATGAGTGTGTCCCTTGAGAAACAGGCTACGAACTTTTCAGAAAATCGATACTTCAAGTCATGAAATACGGTAAATGCGAGTATGATTTAAATTGAATCAAAACCAGTCAATATTTGTAATATTTATTCGATGACAATTAGGTAGTTTCCATTTATGGGAACAAATCATCGCATGTCTTCACTTAAATCATCTGGAATTGCATAATATTGAAACATCATTTGTCTCTTTTTGAAGCAGAAATATTTTATTGAGCTAGTTCATAACTGATCATAACAAATGTCCATACAAATATTTTTGTACTTCAATATATACAAATGTAAAATATTCTAATGATATCTATTCGATAAGAGCTTTCCGAACCACATATCACCAGCTCATCGCTACATAATTATGAATTATTTTCGAATAAAACTAGTCCGATGTCGATATCATTTTTGGCTCACGGCATAACCAGGATAAGAAACACAAACATCCTTGCATACGTAAGTACACACACATATGCAAAAAGGAAAATGTCAAAATTAGAAAACGGGACCATTACAATAACTTTTTAACTTATTTTGGGGCTACCCTGTTTACATACATTTCCCATTAAAAAGATCGCATAACAAAATTCAGAAAAACACACCGGTGAATATTAAACGAATTTAAACATTATATGTTCAGTCATATTTATTTCGATAGCTGTTCAGTTTATGTATTGAACCTACGTAAAAAATACTGGCCGAAGCAAGATTCAAAAATGATACAAAAAAGGTGTTTTGATTTAAAAAAATTAAGTTAAAGGTCGTAACTTCTTTTGGGTCTACCCTGTATACATGAATTCACCATCAAAAACATCTTCTGGTCCTCACTGTACGTATTTCTTGCTTTGACAGTGGTGGCTGTAAACTGACAACTGATTAATGTATATGATATGAATATGAGAGAAAAACTGGAGCTGCAACATTGATCATATGACTCAAGTGATATCCAGAGAAATATTGGTCATTTAACCTCAGAAATAGGTCATCGATATACATAATTCTATAAAAGGATATCAAATAGTTCCCGTTAATTCAATTCAACATGGATAGAGCTTCTTTAGTCGTCGTCTTCCAAAGCATTAAAAATCTTTAATCTATTCAATGTTCATTATCTAAGGGAGACACTAGAATCTAGAAGCCTTATACAGTTAAGAAAAGTTGATCGATAAATAGATACCTACGGCAGAATTAATGGAACACCTTGTCAATTGTTTAACTGACCACTTAGACTGTAAGAGGTTTATATTTTGAAGCCAATTAAGAGCCATAATTCAGTAGCTCTTGTTTAAATATATTTCAATAATAGTCGTTGTTGATGCTGATAGTTCAAATGTCTAGAGATGCAATCGATAATCAACACTAATTTTGCAAGTTTTTTATCGTCCCACCCTAAACTTTATGGATGTTTTAGTAATTCTTGAAACCTCCAAGCTAGATTTCTGTGAGGACCCTTTGCCTATTCTCTTCGGAAGGAGCCTTCATAGTTCAAACGTTCAAATTTAAATTGCTTTTAGGTATCTCGTCCCAAACTAAAATATAGATTTCACCGCTTGTTTCAGTTTCTCATCAAAATAATACAGGATAGTAGAGTAGTAGTAGAGAATGTTTTGAAATTGGTTTGCACTATATATCTATGTTTTTTAATACCATTTATTGTTCCAACAAAATATATTTTCGGGCGTTATACAAATATTTTCAAATAATAAGTAGAAAATGTGGAATGGGAATTTGCTGCATTGCCAACAATTTACATTAAAATAATAAACATATAGATACCTAAATACGGGGTAGGGTGTTCATTATAAAACTTCCCACCTCAATTTTTTTCGAAATGTCAACATTCAAAAAGACATTAAATACGTAGGAAATAAAATTGCAACTGAATTTTTTAAAGTTGTTTTTCCACCGATTGAGAAAATGGAATGACGATACACCAAATTCAATATGGTGGACGCCTCAAGATGGCGGACAAAATTTTCTTATCTGCCAACATGATATTGTTATCAAATGAAAGTGCTTGCTGGAAAGAATACGAACTAAAAAATAAAAATAAACTTTTAATTAAATCAATTTATTACATTATACAATTTACATGATATAGAAGCTTGTCGCCATATTTACCTGTGTAAATAAACAGGAATTAGTAATTATTTAAAAAATTGTATGAAACAGACTAACTCG
The DNA here is from genome assembly GCA_958507055.1 of Crioceris asparagi. NCBI lineage: Eukaryota > Metazoa > Arthropoda > Insecta > Coleoptera > Chrysomelidae > Crioceris > Crioceris asparagi. The sequence goes on along the minus strand of OY293833.1, from coordinate 14,001,461 downwards.
CAAAAGTATATAGAAATTCACTTCCTTACTATACTAAAAATAGCAAAGTGACTCATGTCCGCAAATGCCTTAAGGGGACTCGCTCCATTATTTCTTTTAAACTAATTATCTTATCAAGGTATTTTTTAGGCTCACTGAGAAGAGTATGGAGAATCGCGGATCACATAGGAAAAATAAGAATTCTAAAATTTCAGTTGAAAACTTTGTTATTATTTTTTTATTGAAAATAAAAAATATGATCCGCAATTCTACAGTGAATTCCAGGCATATTTGTTCCTTAAAAAAAACTCTTTCTAAAACCAAAAGAGTTATAATGGAACTACATTTTTCAGCTAACTATTGCTGTACCCGCTACTGTTCATTAAAACTACCTGTAATACACTTAATAAGGGTTGTCGGGTATTATATCGTATGGATCAACCTTCATACTTCATCTTGGGGACGGTAACAGAAAAAATCATCATAAACGATCAGCTGGTAGCGAGGCCCCTTAATATATAAACTATTTAATCCAAGCGATAAAAGCCATTTCAAATATACAGCTCACATCGAATTCATCACTCTCAAACCGCTTGCACTTAATTAGGCTCATCATTAACATTCTTTCAATAATTTTCTGATACCGACCAGTATATCAAGCAAAGTTATTTTAAGTTAGAGGAACAGTATATAGGTGGCGACAAAACTCACGGACATATCTCGCTCGGGCGTCCTCGTGACCTGGATGAATGTTTGATGGGGGCACCAGTACTGGCACTACACTAGATTGCCAGCTCCCGACTTCCAGCATGTCTTATGTAACGGAGAACATGCATAATCCAAAAGATTCAGTCCTAGGATCTGTGGTAGCATTGTACATCGTTTGTAATGCTATGTACCTCTTTTCGCTCATATCTATTTTATATTCGATCTATCTGCGGATATGGTTAACAAAGAATCGTCGTTCACGTTTTTCTTTTTTTTTCTCTCCACCATCCAGACCATCCACAGTTTTCCGTTTTACCTTCACGATAATATGGGAATGGTGGAATTTTCATTTGAAATGAATACCTACATACTAAAATAATAATCGAGTAATCTTATATACGAATTGATAATATATAATATATTAATGATATTTAAAATAAAATAGATAAACAATATTATTCAAACAAATCTATATACGTTTCAAAATCCAGGGAAGCACTAATCCCAAGAAACCCCAAAAACCAAATAAATCAGCGGACTCAAGAAACAATAACAATGGATATATATATATATATTATGATATTTCTGAATATGAATTCAAATTGCTATATAATCAAGATGATTATATAACATCAGCCGTTTATTGGTAAATAACTAGATTACGCTAGGACGTCTAACTGTGCCGACAACAACTACTGCGAGAGCAAACACAACTTCCGCCATTCAATAACATCAACAAGTAATAGGGCAATACCTACAATTTTACACTGTCACAATATTGCATAATACCAAATACCACTATAAATGCTTGATTGTTTCCTATCTTCAGTTTGCCACAGAGTATCGAGCCGTATATGATAATCCTTATTTTTGAAATCATACAAGTATCAATCCTCAGTGTACCACTGATAGTGGAACTAGATTACGCTAGGACGTCTAACTGTGTCGATAACAACTACTGAGAGGGCAAACACCCCTTCCACCATTGAATCATATCAACAACTGATATTATATTTTATTACATATCGGGATCGAGGTGGTCCTTCGTACGCATCACAGGTGTCGAGGCAGCAGATTGACAATTATAGGTATAATTGTCAGCTAAATTCAGAATATGTATAATGAATTAATAAACATAGGATCATAAACCATAGCAACGAGTAATAATTTCTGTTAATATGTTATTATGGAAGCTTCTGTGTAGTACTTGCGCAAATAAAACTGATTAAATTCATCCACGTAGACAACTATTAAATGTTGAGTTTGATAGGATACAAATTTTGCTAGTTTGTTTGCATGTTTCAATTCATAGCAAAACGTGTTTTAATTTTAAGTAATCCAATTAAATCTTTAGTTGATTTTCATCTGTACTACTATATAATACAATCAATTTCAGTTATAATTATTACTGGGGCTATAGGGATATACCTATGCTAGCACATTCCCTTTACAAAACGAAAATGAAAAGCATTTTATCGATTGATTTGGATAATTATACAGGAAACTCGAGAAAATAACAAATCCTTCAACTATTGAAGGGATAAAGTTTTTGCGTTATCGAATTACTAGTATCCACTGTTACAAAAGTAAGATATGCAAATTTTTGCTGAAACAAAGAATAAATATATTATTATATATATTTTTTTCATTTTTGCAGAGAAATTTTTACCCAGAACGCAAAGTGGAAAAAATACAATATCCACGTCGCATTCTGGATATTTCTATTCGGTCACTGTTGTAAGCTGTGAAATACGCAGAAGGCGTTGTCGGCAAACACATTTTTTCAATCATCCCCATAGGGAGGATAAAAGAAAATGTTCTGTATTCAAATATGTGCGATGATTTTTTATTAGAATAAAAAAGATTTTAAATTTGAAATGTTATTGTTTTAAATGAAGTAGTTTTCCAAAATAATTATAAAGCATATTATAAATGAGTAGAGAAGTAGATCAATATCAGATTATTAATACTGCTTGCCGGTTCTTGCTAATGAAAAAAAAATGATAAACTTACTTTTTTATAAAATTAATAAAATAGATAGTTAAATAATTATTGTACTTTTAGGAATTCGCACACGAATGCCAAAAATTGTTACGTGGCATCTTCCAGTTAAAAAGTTAAAAGTTCACTTATAGCTATTACTGTTGCAGAAAATATCCACCTAAATACGAATCATTTTCTACCTGGAGACATTTTAATGTCAACAACAAAAACTTAATAGTTTAGAAAACAAATATAGCGAATCAGTCTGTTCTCACAATCATCCAATTTAATTCGAAACTGCTGGCGGAAAATAATTTCATTGTGATCCGTGTGACTTAACGACTACATAACAGGACACTTTCAATCTTGGACTGTAAGGTTCTCCCCTTTTTCATCTTTTCAGTCGCACTGTGTACCATCTCCCTTTTTCATTCGCAATTAATTCTCACTTTTCAACCCGTCTTTAAAACCGACCTGTTCAAAGGTAATGTATATTTTTAATTAAATGCACAATAAACACTCATTAATATTGAACAAATGAGAATGTTTTTCATTAATCTGGGGTCTAATACTTTTGGAACTGCCTATTACTCTTTATTAGTACTAATGCGAATAAATGTTTTTGTGACCAACATTCAAATGCTGAAAGGCACTTGGAAAGGGAAATAGAAAACATACACTAAATTTATTGTAGTTACGTATAGATTTCATAAGTACCTCCGATTTTCAAGCTACTTATTTAAGGTTCCGTACATAGAAAAGTGGAACCTCTGAAAGAAATTGGGTGTTATAGTTTGACGACTAGGTTATCCATGACTAAACCACAAGACCACAACCCACAACCTCCAACTAGGCTGTGCTAAAACGGCCAACAGAAATCTCTGGAAATGACTTTCAAGTCTCTTGCTTTAACTGCCCAAAATTGAGTTCCACCTCTGACAGTGTCTGAGATGTGTGTCCTCTTTAATGAGGTTGGCCATGATGTGCGGCGTGATGGGTACCGCTGCTTCGGGCCCACACATTGTTCCCGACGAAGCAGCACCCACCAGCTTATCCTCCTTGTCATTACCCTGATTCCCATCGTGTGCTGGCACCCAAGCTAGTTCCATCACATTTTCGTTAGTTCCGACAGTTCGCAGTGGCAGTTCAGCGTGGTTCTCGCGTCGTACCTGCCCCTTTCAAAAGTCTTTAAGGCGTCTTTGCTCTCTGTGAAGAAGAGTAATACTCGCCCTCGCACCTTGCTCATGCGGACCTCATTAGCCTCTCGAGCTATTGCCATTAATTCCGTTTGTAATACGGTGGCATACTTATCAAGCGGTTGTCGTAGAGATAGTTGCAGGTCTTAGCTGAAGATTCCCATGCCTGTACTGTCCCTCTTCTTAGACCCAACAGTGTATACGTCTATTGAGAACAACTCCTTGAATTGTTAACTTTATAACCTCTTACCAGACACTCAAAAACAATTAAATTTCATTGCATTTAAAAAAACAATTCATTTTTTTTTACTTAAACATTACTTTTATTCTAAAAACATTTCAGATAGTACTTTTATATGTGCTCTGTTACTATATTTTGTTACATAAAATTTTTGATGGTGCCACTTTATATATTTCAGATATATTATGTATTTTTTATATTTTGTTTTTTACTATTGTCATTGTTTACAATTGTTATTTACATTTTTACTCTTATTGTGTTTGACCTGCTACAAACTTTATAGTACTCGTAGTTAAATAAATCTATCTATCTCTATCTCCATTGTTGGCACAGTGCGTAGGTCTGTTTCTTTCCAACAAACGTGGTATTTGCATTTGCTGAATAGGGGTGCAATGCGGTCTGAGCTGGCCTCGAGAAGTGGTATTCTGGCGAGGCCCTCCTCCAAGATGGCTGTATGACTCTTCGCGCTCTTGTGCACCCTTAATGTTCCACCATCTTTCAAACGAAGGGCGGTCAGTAGTGCTGCCCCCTCCAAATATAGATCTAGGGGTGGCAGGCACAACAACGCCTCTAGCGCAGCAGATAGTGTGGTCCTCATGCCACTAGTGACTGCGATGCAGACAGATCTCTGTAGCCTCGCAAGTCTGTCCTCAGTTTTTTATTTGGTGCGTGGCCACCAAACTATTGAACCGTAGCATATCATGGGCCTTATCACCACTGTGTACAACCATAGTCGATAGGCCCCAGCTTTTTCCTACAGCTCTTCGACATTGCCATAGAGCTGCACTGGCTTTGTCTAGCTTGCTGTCCAGATGATTTTCCCAGGTCAGTTTTCTGTCGATAACCACCTCTAGGTATTTCACCTCGTTGGATAGCTTGAGCTGGGTTCCATTTAGTGTAGGCATTTTTATTTCGCCCACCTTTCATTTTCTGGTAAAGAGCATAGCCTCTACTTTTTGGGGATTCACAGAAAAAGACGTTGCTCCGCTCCATATTTCTAGGATGCGGAGTGCCCTTCGCATAGCACTCCAGTGTGCTTCCCTGTCAGAAGTATGACTATATCATCCGCATATCCTATGGTGTACAGGCCCTCGTCGTTTAGGGTCATTAGAAGGTCGTCTACTACTATATTCCATAGCAAGGGGAATCGTACACCTCCCTGAGGACAGCCCTTCGTGACACTTCCCGAGACAGTTGCGCCTGCAACACTAATTTTAACTATTCTGCTCTCGAGTACATTTCCAATCCACCGGCGCTAACCTGGTGGTACGGTTCTGTCTCGAAGAGCTTTGTTGACTGCTTCGAAGGTAGTTCGATCGAACGCGCCTTTGATATCTATGAAGACCCCTAGGGAGTGTTCGCCATTGTCCAGGGTCCTCTCTATCCTGTCCACCATAACGTGGAGAGCGGATTCCGTAGATTTCCCTGGTGTGTAGGCGAATTTGTTGGGGTGTCTTTGGTTTTGGACGTGACCCCTGATCCAGCCATCGCATAGCCTCTTCTACATTTTCTGTAAAAACGAGGCAAATTGGACGGTATGATTTGGCAGATGAGTAGTCAGCCTTGCCTGGTTTTGGTAGGAAGACTACCCTGGCTATTCTCCATTTCTCGGGTACATTCGCAAATGCAAGGCACGCTCTGAGGATAACCACCAGTTCGTCCAGTACAGTTCCCAGTCCCCTCTGAAGGAGACCCGAGAAAATCCCGTCCGTGCCTGATGACTTATATGGGGAGAATACCTTAATGGTCCGTATCGTTCCGGTACGATTTACGACTTCCTCCGTCAGTTGCCAGTCCTCCGCAGAGGGACATATCGTACTGTGAGGAAGTTTCGTAACGTTCCCTAGTAATATCGACCCTGGGAAATGAGTTGACAGAAGTGTTTTTGCTGTGTCTATAGCAGTGTCAGTATAGGTTTCGTCCTCCTTTCTGACACAGCCCACTTGTCTAGGATCTTTGGAGATCACCTTAAGCAGTCAGGATGCTGCAGGTGTACTTTCTATCTCTTAACAGAAATATTTCTAACTATATCTTTGGTATAGTTTGTAGACCTCCCAGGGTCCTTTCATCTCAAGACCCGATTACCACCATGTGGCGAAGCCAGGTCTGAGCTGACCTCTTCTCAGGGTGAGGCGTGCTCATAGGCATTGATAATCCGTCCAGTGAGTGCATTCGCGAACCTTTCAGGAACCGTATTTTTCCAGACCGACTACGTGTAGTCAGTCTAGGTATCCCCTCGCTCCAGGAGAGCCCTTTTTACTGAGATCCTGTTTGTCGAGGATACCCCTTACTAGGAAGTCTAGTGCCTTCTATTCCCAGGGGCTTAAACCTCTCCACCAGCGTCAAGGTCCTACAACCCCTTGGAGAGGATTTTATTCTCTCAAAGACGCAAAGACGCATTTACAAAGGATATTCTTATAAAATTTTACACGATTTTTAGAGCGAGTTTAATCTTCAATTCCCATTCTTCATGAGGTGCATCTTCACTGACGCTGGAAGCTGGCGTATTGTGTCAAATTTGACAATTTGGACATTAAGCGTTTATTTAAAAAGTCAAATTTGTCAAGTTTGACGTCAAAACTGTCCATTCACTTAGAAAAAGGTCAGCGCGTCATCAGCGCAGTAGCCAGTTTTGGTCACTTTATCTCATTGCCTAGCAACGATCCTGTGCTGACACATTTCAGTGGCGTAGCACGGGAAGCGGAGTTTTGTATTTTAGGTACTTTTTACATTAATCAATAAAACAATAAGGCTTTTCCACCTACCGTCAAAATCAGCTGTTCTGGAGGTCAACAAATCGCAAGTTTGAATTTTAAGATCGTACTTTTTACTCTATTTTAATTTTTTATACAGTTTCAAAACACTCAGGTTAATGATAAGGTATTTTAACTCTAATAGAATTGTTTTAGAGAAATTGTATGTTTGAGAAAACTAGAATTTGTTAGTAATTACATAAAAAGTAGCTACTCACCGTTTTAATCCCTTAAATAACATTATTTTTATGTTCAATTGCCACATTTTTGTGGAGTTTTGGGTTGTGTAAACAACAGTAAACGCATGCGATGATAAAATAGTTATTTTTGTAGTGCGTAAAATGAGTGTTTTTTTAATGACACATGAGAGGCCCTGCGGTCTCGGCCAAACATTTTCTCGATTATGCCATGAAAACACAAATTTTGTACACGAAATACAATAAATTTTTTTGTGCAACTGTCAAAAAAAACTTGACATTTCTGCATCTCTGTTGATGCAGAAAACGTCACGGTGGCTGGAAATCTACCTCCGTAGCAGAAGCATATATAGATAAATTGAGATATAAAACAAAATATTGAATTTTCCATCTTCTTCCAAACAAATTAAAATATCTCATAAAATTGTGGAATTAACTCTTCAAGAAATATCTAACGTTTCTGATCAGCAGCAACATGAAACCTCTTCGGATATTTATGTTGGAAGTAATTGTTCAAACTTTACTATCAATTACTGTGCAATATGTAAGTGGGAATCATTCTGTTTATTGTTCAGTATAAATAAATTTCTATTCTATATTCTATTATTCCAATAAATGAAATTGTTTTATGATGAATAATCAATTAATAATTGACTTTGTTAAAAATAAATCCTTCAAAGAGTAATATTTATAATAGTTATTTTGGCAGTTAAAAAAAAGTAAACATTCACGCATCAATAGAGATGCAGAAATGTCACGTTTTTTTGACAGTTGTACAAAAAAGTATTTATATTACCATCGGAGAAATACACTAAAAGTAGATTAATTCAAGAATGTGCAGCTCGTCGGCAATCCTGGATCCAGGCCTTACATAGAGATGATTTAACAGAAAGTAAAATCAAATGTCTAAAAAATTGTAGTGACCATTTTATTTCATAAATTCATCTTATTATTTTTCTTATAAATGCATTTTTTAGAAGAGCTGATGCTGTTGAAAAGCTTGTTGTGACGGGAAAAATCGAAGGGCTAGACTAGGCGGTAGATCACCAAGAAGATGGGCAGATCAAGTGAAGTCTCTTGTTGGAATGGGTCTGCAGGAGTCGGGCCAAGTCGCACAGGATCGAGATACCTGGATAAATGCAAGAGGCCGTAACGTCATTGTCATAATGTCACCTATACCCCTCCGGGAGTGGAAGGACTGAGAAGGAGAGCATTTTTTTTTTATTGTATACATGTGTTTTATGTATTTCAATCAATTTAAACAAATATAGTTAGTTATTACCATTAATTATAAATTATAGCTATGTAACTTTTTTCAACAATATCTCAATAAAATCCAGCAAATATTGAAAACAAGTTGAGTCCGGATTAAATCCCAACAGAACACAACAGATCACGAAAATCATGGTAATTCAAGTCCGTCGGTCTGTCTGTCTGTCTGTAGTCTGTCTGTAGTCTGTTGGCAAAGATTAAAAACACCTTTGCTGTTGGCGTTGAAGCTCAATAACGGCTCGACCTAGGACAACGAATTTTGGTATGCATATTGAATTAATCGGATTAATGGAAACCGAATATAATTTTATTTATATATAATCAAGGTGCAGGGGTAGTTAGCTCTAAAGCTTAATTAGCTTTTAAACCTGCTTTGCAATGGCAATTTAGTGCCCTCATATTTTCGTCTAAAAAGAACAGAAATCTGGTGGCAGTCTTAATTGTGAGGAGTTGCTGCTCGAAAATATTTTGCACTAATGCGTTAACATGTAATTATTAAGTATTATGTTCATGGTATGTTCATAAACGATTAGTACCATTCATGTTCGTTGTTGTATCGAAGTCTGCATTCTTTAACATATAAGAAACAACTTTTCCAGTCAATTCTATTTTCTGAAGATATCTTCTTTTATCTTCAAAATCCAGTCCTTCAAAGTGTCTCCTTCTAAATAGAAACATTTTTTTCTCATCTTACATATATACTTTTAATATATTTTGTCAATAAAACAAAAATAATCTGTTTTTAATTATAAACAGAATTTATACTGCCATTTTATATGATTATTCTGTCTTTAGAGGTCTTTCAAGATAGAAATGCAACAAATTATAATTCGTAAAATAACATACTTAATCTTAATTATTTCTACTGAAATTTTTAATGTCTACCTTCAGGATTACTTGAAATAAGAATTTTATGGTTTTGTTGTAAATATACAGCAGTAAAATCTTCAGAATTTTTGTGAAAACTAACAAAACTTACAATGGCGTTTGATGGCAAAGTGGCTTTGTTGACCTACAAAACAGCTGTTTGCGGCCATATTTATGACGTCTGTGGAAAAGCTCTATTTAAACTTTCCTTTTTAAGTTTGTCTGAAAAAAGCTTAAGAGTAATGAAAAATTGCATTCGAATTTCCCGCCACTTCTCACACGAAGATGCTTGGACGACCACAAGTTTAAGCGGTGAGTGGCGCCATATCACCCAGAATTGAATCCAATTGAAAAAATCTGTAAAGAACTGTGTAGCGGTCCACAATGTGACGTTTAAGCTCTCCGATGTCGAAGAACTGACCCGGAGGGAATTTGACGCCATCACTGTGGAAAGGCTTTATTTTGTGTGTCTTTCAACTTTTATTCTAACATTTGGTCCCACACGCCAGAAGTTTGTTTACCTGTTGGTAATGTACACACTACGCCACTGACGTGACGTCAGCACCTCGCACATTTTCGTAAAGTAAGTTGCCTTTTCTCTAAGTGAATGGACTCTAATCTCTAATACGCCAGCTTTGGGGATAGTTTTATCTGGACCAACTTCAATTGTCAGTGAGAACGCACCTTTAGAGGCATGTCGGTGGTTCGCAAGTCCCCTTGTCAGAGGCGGCAACAATGTGAAGGGGAGGCCGGTTCAGTAATGGACAAAAAAAGGGCTGACGATGACGATTTGAAGAATTAACTCTATGCCTTTTAATACAGCTTCTACATTATGATTAATTTGATCAAAGATCTATTTACCTATATGGATTAGGACATGGATTCCAAGAGTCGATCTCTGGCACTGTTAGATTGTTGTTTACTCATCACTTTTTAATAAAGTTTTTAATATATCTATCGGTATACAATTTTATTCATTTACTTGATATCTTCGGTGAATGTTGAATTTTGTATGCAGCATTTGATGAGAACTATCACACTTTTTATATAATTTATTGTGAAAATGAAACAAAACAGGTGTCGCATGAATTGAATTTATTTTTAATTTCGCGTACGTGACGAATCATATAAAATCGCATATAGATGTACAGCGATGAGGACACTCAGATTATTTCTCATCTGGTAGTATATCCCACTGTTCTGCGTATCATTCGATAGAATCCAATTATTTCAAGGTGTTATTCGTAACAACCATTTTCAAATCCAATATTTGAAACGCGATTTTACATATATGGTCATATATCCAGTCTGGTGATATTTAAACCTGAACTTCATGGAATACATACAATGAATTACCTACTGCATTAATTAAAATAAATAGTACGGAGTCTGTATGTAACAAGGTATATTGAAAATGGTCTTTACTTTTCATTATATTCTCAAAATATTTCTATTTAATATTAACTATTCCTACTTGATTTATGAGCTACCTTCACGTTTTTATTGAGATTAGTCCAACAGAATTATTATTTTTATATATTTTTTCAAGAAGAACCCATGACTTTGTCTAAGTATATTGGGTACGAAATTATTCTGTCATCAAATCATCGTCTCATTTATCCATCTTGGTTAATAATTCATCTCGGAGAAAGATCGCAATATCGTCTCTAGAAAAGTTTAATTCGACGCATAATTACATAATGAATTATTTGAAGAAAATTGCGGTTCTTTCGATAATAAAAAAATCAAATATACATTCAACGCAATAGTTAAGAAAGGAGCGTAAAGCCAATCGAAATCTTACATCTGTTTAGATATTTTCTCCAAAAAAGAAAAAGTAATAATGTATAGGACATTTTATTTGAAATTCTATATTTAGTGTGATATCCGCGATTGAGAAGGAGGTGATTATTCAACAATAAGGGCCTTTTGGTGCTCACATCCCGAACCAAATTTCACCAATGTATTCTTAGGCACCAAGAATACACAGATAGTTTTTTTCTTTCGTTCAGAAAAATCGCTCCCTATACTACGGGGAGTTAGTAGTTGTATGAAACTGAAAACCTAAAAAAATAGAGTGTTTGTGACAAAAACTACTGCAAGCAATCTAGAAATCCATTAACGAAAAATAAATTAAATTAACAAGCATCTAGTTTCCTACAGCCTGGATTTCGATTAAATATCGGTACGTATGTGCATATATGTGATTTTCTTCTAGCAATAATTCCAATAAACAGCAACTGTTGATAACTTTAAGGATTGATTGACTCGCAAAGTTATAAACCCATTTACATTTATACGGATTTCCGCTTTAGTCAACTAACTATACCATAAACCAACTTGGCAGCACATTGCAGAGATCACATACCGAATAGCCAACACGAATTTGAAAAATTTATATTTTTAAATTTCTGTTGATATAGATCGTTTGTGACACGCTTGTTTTCTTTTGTGACTCAGTATTTAATGAATTATTAGATTGTTAAATAATTAACACCGATTAGCTAACACGTCTTGAAAATATATCTTACGTTCTCTATTTTTTTCTCAATTTAACAGAAATCGTTTGTGAAACACAAATATATTAATGAAATAGTTTGTGACTCACTATTGTTCTAGAACAATCTAAATTAATTTCAAAATGTTTAGGCTCAGGCAACTAAATATACATTACTGTTAAATCGTCAATAAATATTTGTGTATGGAAAGGTACAATACAAAATAATATGAATTATATTGGTGCTGATACTTGAAGTTGGTGCAAAAAGTCTTATATCTTACAAATTATATTTATTATGATTTAACACTGATGTATAGTTAGTTGCCTAAGCCTACAAATTTTGAAATAAATTTCGATTTTTCGAAAACAATAGAGATTCACAAACGATTTCATTATTATATTTGTGTTTCACAAAAGATTTCTGATAAATTGAGTACAAAAATAGAGAATATAAGTTCTATTTTCAAGACGTTTTGGCTAATCAGTGTTAAGTATTTAACAATCTAATAACTCATTAAATATTGAGCCACAAAAAAAACAAACGCGGCACAAACGAGCTGTATTAACAGAAATTTAAAAATATATTTTTTTCAAATTCGTACTGGCTAATCGGTTCATGGTATTGCAGAAAGCGACTACCAGATAGCCAACACGAATTTAAAAAAAAAATATATTTTCCAATTTCTATTGATGGCAATAATTTGTAAGTCGTTCGTAAGTGTTTGTAATACTTTTCTTTTTGTTTGGAGTCAATAATTAATGAGTAATTAGATTGTTAATTATTTGAGACCAGATAGCCAACACGTTTTAAAAATAGATCGTAACAAATATATTATACACTCAAACGATCAGATATCGTTTGTTAGTCTCAAATATAATAATGAAATCGTTTGTGACTCTCTGCTTTTTCCAAAAAATCAAAATTGATTTCAAAATTTGTAGATTTAGACAACTAACTTTACACCACTGTTAAAGTGTTAATTTCTTCACTTTTTCACTTTTACAGTGATGTAAAGTTAGTTGTCTAAATTTACAAATTTCGAAATCAATTTTGATTTTTTTGAAAAAGAAGAGAGTCACAAACGGTTTCCCTATTATATTTGAGACTTACAAACGATATCTGATCGTTTGAGTGTATAAATTATTTGTTACGATCTATGTTTTTAAAACGTGATGGTATCAAATAATTAACAATCTAATTACTCATTAACTATTGAGTCACAAACAAAAAGAAAAGTGGTACACACACTTACAAATGACTTACAAACGATTGCCATAAATATAAATTAAAAAATATAATTGTTTAAAAACTCGTATTGGCTATCTGGTAGTCGCTATATAGAACGGAATCCTTGCCGCATAAAACCTTGTAGATGGTTATTATATTCCTTGCTAGGTGGCACAACCAGCCACCAGATAAACTAGAGCGCTGTATCTATAAAGCGTCTTAGACAAACTGATTTTGCTCTACCCTGCATAATTTGAAAATATGCTGTAACAAGAATCATTCTTACTCCTAGATCCTTCATTATGCTTACGATCAACATATCCGCTTTAGCAACTGAGATACAAAAAAATCTTAATTTTCAATTTTCAAATCTCATCCCGGATAATTTTATTAGGAAATTATGTATTATATAATGTATAATATAATGTAGAGACCGCTCCTGCTTCGCACGGTTATCTTAAAAGATAGACTTATACCATCGCGGACTTTTTGTAGATCTTTTTAAGACATACGATTCCGTAGTGCATTAATTTGATCTATCTCGTAAGGTTTAGCCAGCATTTGCGATTTAGGTGCACAAAAATATGTTTGTCTCAACATCACATTACAAATCTTTGAATATTTCGGCCTTTCTGTACTATAATATGTATGTATTATACGTAAAACTCTTCCTTTTGGAATCAGTCTATCTATTGCTGAAAACTGCATGAAAATCCGTTGGAATGTTTATTCTCTTCACGAATTTAACCCTGAAGAAGAGAGAAAAACTTGTCGAAAGCTTGGCATAATCCAAAGAATTTTATTTAATAAATGACTGCATCCCCAACAAAAATCTATTTATCATATATACAGACAGTAGAATCGATTTTATTCTATACTAAGTAAAGATTGTAATTATATATATATGTGTATATATCATATATCTATCTATAATCCTCTAATGACTTGTTCATGAACAGAATTCTTAGATAACCTTTAGCCCAGAGAACACTCTTTAGCCTAAAAAGATGACATTATTAGAAATGTAATTGGACTTGAATAAAGTCGAAAATAGTGTGAAATAAGATATTCTAAAATATATATGTATATATAAATGCATTCTCAGTTTGCAACATGAAATATTTGTATATGACAATTCTATTAATATTACCTTATCTTTGTTACGGCAAGTATATTGTTGAAAGTGATACACCAAATTCAAGAACAACAATTGAGGCAAAAAATGTGACAGTTGGAACAGGTAAGTGATATGGTGTAATAATTTAACTAGGCTATATATATATATATATATTAGAGCTCTATTTTAACTAATTTATTGTAGACATAGTTCAATCTTAAATTGTCAGACACAATTATATCTTGGTAACTTCATAACTTCATAAGAAAAAGGCAGAAATCGTTTTGTTTCCTTGTTTTTGACCGATTTCACGAAAAGGAGAAGGTATACAATTCGTTGGTATATAATAACATAAATATATTCGCTTCAGTTGAATACAGATTGCTGGATAAACCGCATCATCTATTCATCGGAAGATGCTATCAAAAAAAACATAAGGTTCTGCATCAAGAAAATTTACTGCTCACTAATGACGGCAGAAGTCATTTATCAGCTGTCATAAGGGTAAGTGATTGAAATTTCAATATAAAAAGTAATTTATAGGAGTTGTGTGTTCTGTTGAGAACGAATTTTAATTGGTATAACAAACATTAATCTTAGGCTCGCTTGAGAGTTTCAGAATGAATATTCAAAGTCATGTCAAAAAGCTTTAATACTTAACTTTTATTCATATTAAATGGGATACCCTGTAAGTATATTTGAGTCTAAAAAAGACTACATTTCTAATTCTGTAGGCGTGACATCATAGATAGGGACCCAAAATCCATTATGGCATTATGACTTCTTAGATAACGTTTCTCTAGAAAATAGCTATCCTAATGTTAACGTTAACATTATTTACAATTCCACAAAAGTGGTTTAAGTTTCATATATAACTGCAACGTTGAACCAAAGATTAAGAGATCTTTGGTTGAACATAAAAAACCTCATTTTTAGGTCCACAAGGGTTGAGTCAGGGAACACTAACTCCAAGTTTGAGTACATACTTTCCGTGGTCTTACATTCAGGACTGAAAAATGTCTGTACGAACGAAATGTCATTTTAGTTTTGAGTTTATAGTTTATGTTTGTCATTGAAACGTGATCATAACGACGAACTCAAAGTTGTTAACTTGCCTCGTTATTTTGCTTTATGAGGATTATTTTCCAGGTGAACATTGAAGGTCCAATCAAAATAACGTGTGCTAATATTTATGATCAAAGTCCGAACGGCGAAGGGGCTTATCCAAGCTACTTAGCCGGAGGTGTTGGATATAACTTTGTGGAATTCAATGTCCTGACAAGCTATGGAAAAGGATTCCATTTCTTCATACAAATATTTGGAGTACATCAGAATGAATTCAACAAGAACAAAATTTGAAGCACTTTTAATATGTATCACTTTATTGTACTTATACAGAGTAAATGGTTACAAAATTCAACAATAAAATATTTATGTAGATCACAACACATGAATTGGTAAGCTCAATGATGACCTGATGAGTTTATATGTTGCTGAAACATTGTTTGGTACACAAGGTACGAAGGTAGCAAATTTTTTAGTAATACATTTTTTTTAAACAATAAACGATGTGAAACGACAAATATTAAGAGATAGATCCAGCGCACTCTCAATTAGAATTAATTATTTTACCAATTATTATATATTATATTATTAATCACAGTTTCATTTTTAACGAAAATAAAATCGAAAGTATTCAATAGGCTCAAATGGACTCATATTAAAAGTAAAATAACTGGTGTTTTATGCAAAACAGAACATCTGAAGTCTTTTTTTTAAACCAATTATCTATATTCCATAGATTTCCCTAAGGTTTGATTTGTTATAATAAATGTTAGGACAAGGTATCCTGATATCCTCTGCAGATCGAAGTGGATCATCATCAATGCATGTGGTTAATCTGTAACCTAATCATTTTCACCTGTTATTTCTAGACTAAAAAACAAATAAACGAACAACTATCTCTCAATTTTCAATTTAAATACGCATTGTCATTTCAAAAACAAAAAAAACGGGATTTTGAATTAAATCTTAACAATAATTTACGACCGTTTTGTGCATAGGAAGACATAATAAGAAGGTATAATAACCAAATAGCCCATATTCATACTAATAGTAATAATTTAAGTTCTGAAGAGTAATTTTCTTAGAATTTATTCCATGACCACCACACATTATGAACTTTATTTCATATTTGGATGAATCAACAAATCATAAACAAAATTCACAATATGAATCAGATTAAATATTTGAAATAAATGCTATTTGTAAAAATATTGATTATTTTTCAATACGCTGTGTTTATAGTGAAATATATATTGTATAATAAGACTGATTCTCTAGAGACGCTCAACACTGAGAAAACCCATCACCCGTGAAAGTAAAAAAAATGTATAATGTATAATATTGATGCAAGATTTAATATAGAACTAAACCCGTATAAAAGCTGAATCTCAAGGCGCGAGTGTCCCCTAAGCCAGCAGTAACGAAAATTCAATCCAAAAGCGTAAGACTATCAGTTTTTGAAGCTATTTTAAATAATAGCAGATTGGGAGAATACATGGATGGAGTAGGCACGACTTACATCTGGCAGAGCTGAGTCGGTATCTTGAAAGTGTAGGTTTGATTTGACTGTAAGACAAGAGTGTCTGGAGATAATGAGATTCAACAGCATGCTATTGATCTAATAAGTAACTAGGTAATTTCCGAGAAATAATAATAGTTTGCAAGTGTTTGAAATTTCTAGTAATATAATAATTATAGTGAATTTTGACAGTTAAAATTATTAAATTCTAGCTGTATCCCTTTCCATCTCATAGATATAACATCCACTTAAGTGAATCAGCCAATATAAATATATTTTTATATGACATATGTAATGAAGATTAATACCTATTATTGTTGGAAATGTTTAAAAACACAATTTTGAGAAATGCATAGGAAATTACTATTGTTACAAATTTACGTATAAGTTCATCTATATAGATAGATGATAATAGTAATGCTTATCTACTTCTACTACTTATTCTAAAACGTATATTCATGGCTCACATAATAATAGTTTATTGCATCAAAAAACTTAACAAACATTTTTTTAATTGCTACTAGCAACGTAATATCATTACAGTAACAAATAACTACATAAATGTACAAAACAAAAAATACACCTTATTAGTTAACTGTAAATATATACACACTTTAGTAAATGTGAGCCAAATTCTATTACATTTTTTTACTAAATTATCACTACATCTGAATTTAGAACGCTACAGTACGATAATAATTGGCTTTCTACGTCAATTTAATAATTGTTTTCTACGTAACAAAATGAAGTGTGCAATATTTTTCATAAATTATTAAAATTCCATACTACGAGGTTTAGAACCGGTTATAATGAAAAACAGCCTTTCCCAAAAGTAAAATTCCAAATGTATACCTGAATTGAAAAACTAAGACCCATTTTGGAAATATTCAAAATGTAATTGCCGTATACATTTTCCAGTTATTTTTGGATAAGGTTTCTACAAAAAAAAAGTTATCATCTTATTATATAATATTCCTATTACCTGTCATCAAAATATTTGCTTCTTTGTTCTATCATCAACATATAGAATAAAAGAGGATACCCTTACAACTCCATCTTCATATATAAATATCATGCGAACTTCTATAGACCTTTTTCAATGATGCCGAATGATCTTCTAGATTTTTTTTCAGACTAGCAATCGTATTTAATAATACTTGTTGTCGTATATTTTCTGTACTACTTGACATATTATTGTGTTCGCTTCGCTCAAATGTATCACCATTTATATTGAATGCCACAGTCTTACCATGGCCAGCAGCAGATTTCTGGCCCATGTAAACTTTACGTCGCACAGGTTCACTTTGTGGACAGTTGTTTGTAGCTCTAGTGATTTTTCTCTGATCCACACCACTATCAGACTCAGAACTTGATTCGATGTTGTGATATCTGTTGAAGCGTCGTCTATGTTTCGGGCTAACTCTGTAAGTGTCCAAATTTTTTTCTCTATAAGGAAGTTTATTTGGGCTCTTTTGTGTTATTTCATCTATCATTTTATTACTGCACAATGGTGATGATGCGAACGCATTTGTTGGTGTTTCTTTTCTAACCAGAACAGGTGAGTTGCTGATTATAAATTTAGTGATATGATTTTTCTTTGGGCTAAATCGAGGACAATTATAGCTATTTGTGGACGGAATTTTGGAACAAAATGCATTGCTAGCCACATTGTCCTCGATGGCCGGTGATCTTGATTTAATGAAAGTCTCAGATTTGGCACATTCAGTGGATCTTAGAAGTTCGACTCTTTTATTTGCAGGACCTGGCAACCTTCTCGGTGATAGGCCACTGGTTTTCATTGCACGTAGTATTTGTTCAGCCTCAGTGATTAATTCTCGGTACTTTAAATCGGCTTCTTTGTCTCTTTTGTCGATGGTAGCTATCGGATCGCTTTGGAAGCTAACTGAATTCGATCGCCTTCTCAGGCAATCATCAAGTGCTAATTTAGATAAGGGTCTATTCGAGGCCCTACGGACGGATATCGGTGTAGCTCCAGCGCTCTTAGAACCATCTAAGTGAGTTCTCACATACTTATCTCTCTCTAGTTGTTTATTATGACGCTTCTTGCTCGAGCAAGATCTTCGTTTCTTCTCACTGCCCTTACCTTTTCGCGTCGTGCGACGTCGGGAAGATTTCTTCCTTTGAATATTATAGCTATAGTAAGAACAGTGACCGGTGTTACTTTCAGTTTTAGCTTCAAATTCTAAATAGGAACAATTATCGATAAAATCTAGCTCCCCTTCACGAGGATCGTCCTCATCGCCACCATCTTGTCCAGTGTCAATGTCGGTTTCGCAATCGGTTGGATCACTGTCGCTCAAAATATCAGTCTCTTTCTCATAGACGTAGCTTTCATCGTATTTACCCATCATTTCGTTGAGAGTGCAGTCTTCATCACTAGCTGAACGCGGCCTTGGTACTTCAATTTGTACGCTCATGCCGCTCAAGGAAGAACATGATGACGATGACATGGAACGTCGTCTACTAACAGCAGGGCTCAGGAATCTACTAGGCCGCCTAGACAAACAATATTCAACCATGTCAGAAATAGGAATAAAATGTGTACCTACGTTATTTTTGAAATGAAACTCATTTGTGGACGTGACAGTAACTGATATAACAGGTGAAAAATATCGAATATACAAATAAATCATAAAATATAATATAAACAATGTCAGCTTACGGACTATCGATGGTGTTCTTAACAGCATTAATGGTCTTGTTGATTTCATGTTTAGCTGGACTCGGACTGAGAGTGCTGCCTGGCAGCCATGGATTCGTCCTGATCCTGTTCCGTTGCCTTGGTGACATCAGGCCTGCGCCGGCTACATTTTCGATCACCCTAGCCGTTTGGGATATGCCTCGCACTTCATCTATACCTCGGTTCTGCTAGCATACATAGTCACTTCCATCCATTAGCCAAGATATCATTTACCCAAAATACATGCAGACACTGATAACGACATCAGTATTTACAAACTACAGTTGATAATGAATGTCAAGCAGCATGCAGGCCTAGTATTTGTTATATCTTGCAATAAGAAAATAAGATCATCCCCAGTAAATATAAATACGACATAAAAACTCGATTCCAATTTTAAAGAAATACCGCTTCTTTGAAGGCCTCCGGAGGTCTATTGGGTAAGGCAATCGATTTCAAACCGTGATGTTAATTATTAAACTCTAAACAAATTACCTGAAGTGATTCTTAAATGTCCTGTCAGACAATCGCACGATAATTTCTGTAGTCTACTTCTTAATTTTGGGAATTTCTTTGCCTCTTTCAACCCCTGCCTGTAGAAACTCATAACTATCATAATTGTTTTCAGATGCGGATGATTCGAATTCCGTTTCAAATACAAAATGACATATTGTTGTTACTCCTATCATTTTCATTCTTCAGATGAACTCTAAAAATTTCACTATAAAACACTATTGATTTTAGGTTCAGAATTAATTTGTAACACACAGCGCACACGTTGAAATAAACTGTTCTCAAATTTTGTTGTCAAACTTCATTTTCAATTTATTTTCAACAACACATTGCTGGCCAGGGTATTTTTTTGAGTGAGTTTAAGGAAAAAATGTGTAAAAATTATGATTGCAGTGAGATGGAAATGAACGATGAATATGCAGGTTACGTCATCCTTAATTGGATGCTTATCGTCGTAGGAGTGATGATATCAAAATAAAAATAAATAGGGCTGACTTCATTAGATGATGTAGGTATTGAAAAATATGTATAAATTTAGGTCCGTAATTTTTTTCTCAATGTCTCTAAAATTGCCATAGATATTTCTTGGGAATTTGATAGGTACTGTAAGATATAGGTATGTCAAAACGCATTTTCTACGAAATAGAAGTTCATGCTACTGAAGGGTGGAATTTCTATAAATAGTAATTTTGATAGTGTAGGTACTGAAATATCAAATTCTCTGAAAAACTCCCATGGCTCGTAGATTTTAAATTTATACATCCATAAGCAAATTCCATCAGAAATTATTTTTAATTCATAAGTAGAATTAAACTCTAAATCTGGTCCATCCGTTTACGAGATATTTTTCTTTACTCAGGGCGCTCACCGTAACGTCAATATCAGCTGAAAACCGTTCACCGTAAACGATTTAGGTAGGTACCTAAATTATTACTTTCCTTAACTTGGGATAGCAGCCGTAAACATTCGACAATCTCTGTGCATTCGACACTTGATCTCGTGTCACAAAGGTTCCTTACAATTGCGAATAGAAATCATGGTACAACTACTAACAGCAATAAAAAAATATATGTATTAGAGTGTAAAGAAATTATGAGTTAATAAATGATCAATTATACAAAAGCTATGACGTGCACCTTTTTTTGAGGAACGATATAGGATATAGGTACGTCAAATTCATTATTCATTGATTCTGCAGCTCAGGCACATACTGATTTGTAACAAACGAGCTAATTATAACGCTAAAATGATAATTATTATATTTATTTCTCTAGTTATCGACATCCATGCAGTATAACATCGAAATTTCATCAATTTATAAAACGCAGCATTACAGCATAGAATATTTTGGCTCGTTTCCGATAACTGTGGCGACAAGATTTAACCCCAAAATAAGACAAAAATTAAAAATACCAATTTTCCAGTTTTCGTCTACTTTTGGAGATATTGGCCCCTTTTTGTTCCAACAAGCTTGCGGGATGTGGGAGCAAAAGGAGTGTTGGGTGGGGGAAAATACGCATGTAGAGGTATAAAAAAAATCGGACTTACCAGAAATCAGACTGTGGAAACCGTTCCAACGAAGTATTTTCTTGAAAAATTCACATTAATTACTGTAAACACGTAAATTTCATGTTTTGAAATGTAAAATGGCTGAAACAAAAAACGACTTACGTTTCAAATATTACACCGTTGCCTCTATATCTAAAATACATAGAACAGTATGCGTCTTGTAGCGATAAACAGTTGGATATTTTGGAATATCAGTACGTACTTACGTTTCGAAGTATTTCATTCGAAGAATAATTAATAAGCAGATAAATTGATAGCATCACATTACAGCTTATTTTATATAAAATAGAAGTTTAAAGTAAAGTTATTAGCAAATATTAAGGAAACAAACCTGTTACCGAAACACAAACCTAACCAACCACAAAATACTAAATCTATATTTAATTGTACTCCTTGTTCGAATAAATTTCATTTGAATTATATTTCATATAAACATACTTCTTTCTATTGTCTACAACGTATTCTGCTATAGCAAAGAATACTTGATAATTCGATGAGCTTCTAAAATGAAGTAAATGGCAACAGTGTATTTATAATCGTATGGAAACGTATGTCCAATTCCTTAGATTATTTAATTGATTACAATATGGCGGCTGACCAAGAGGCGAAATGTGTAAGTTCCAATTAAAAATGGCAATTTATGAAGAAAATGCCTCATTGAGACGGTGTACACAGTGATTTTACTGGTAAGTACGAATTTTTATTTACTTCTAAGTGCGTTTTCCCCCACCCAATACCCCTTTTGCTCCAAAATCCCGCAAGCTTGTTGGGACAAAAAGGGGCCAGTATCTCCAAAAGGAGATGAAAACTCGAGCATTGGTACGTCTTATTTTGGGGTATTTTATCAGAAAACACTGTTAAATCTTAGCGCCACAGTTATCGGAAAAAATGTTTTCAAAGAAATATTATATTCAACATATAACAATATAAGGGTAGACCTCGAACTGCACAAATTATTCATGGCCATTAATGATCGAGTTACACTTGCCATGGAATATCTATAGGCCATACAGGTCATAAATAAGTTGACAAAAATGATAAATTTGAATAATTTGTGGACGTTCATGCACCACCAATGTAAGCGAAAGTACTTTGACTTAAAAATCAATAATTATCACATACCTTAAGTATCGGCGTTCTAATTTGTTCTCTAATATGATTTGGCACAGGTTGAACACCATTCGTTTGAAGCGTTGTTGTACTGACAGTATTATTGTCACTTGATCTTGAATTGTTCGGACTGTGGATTGTGCTTAGTACGGTATTCGTTCGACAAGAATCGATTCCTGAAATGATCGTCTGGATATAGTGAGCAAGTTTTGGAGAAACTACGAATGCAATTTTTTTTAATTCTTAAAAGAAGTTATTTTTATGGGTACGACTTCCAAAATTGTATGTTTAACTTCGCAGTAGGAAGTTACTGTTACAGTTGGTGACAATTAAAGAGTAGCGGCAAAAATTAACAAAAGCGGGAAGCGTTGAGGCCACAGCATAGGCAAAGATTAAATACACCAAATCTTTGGCACAGGTATTTTTTCTTATGCTGTGGTTGGGCGCTCAGTCGCGGATAACGCCAATAGAATCGGTAATCATAACTGACAACTATTAGCCCGACCGTTTGGAGCTGTTGTTTTATGTCACCGTAACATTTGTATTGTGTATTGATTAGTTATATGTGTTTACTTGCCTAGTTTCTTAGAAGCATTCAGCAGACCTTCAGGTGGTGCACCTGGTGATGTTCCGTCTGTGGAATATCCAGTCGAATAGGCCGATTCTGGTGATGAAAGATTGTTAGCTGAGTATCGGGAATGCGTTGCTGTCGTTACACCCGAGTTATTTGAGGAGGCATTTGGATTGTCTGACTTCGAATAACTGGCCACATCGCGATCGCGATCAGTATCCTGAAAATTTAAATCTAGCAATATATTTCGATAGATAAGTTTATTGCTGGGTGGAAATAAACTTGAATTCTAAAAATTACTCGGTTGAGTAAAACGCATTTTTTATCAGAAAGCCGTTTATACTTGTTCTAAGATGGCCAGTTGCCTCATTGAGAAAGGCAAATGATTGTAGAAAGTTAGGTCACGATATCCAGTAGCTTCTCTTGATCGTTTGAGTCGGAGGAAGTCTAATACCAAGTCTTTTTTGACCAACGAATCAAAAGGAGGCGGTATACAATTCGACGAGTAAGTGCTCCAATTTTCGTGATTCTTTTTTCATTCGATAGAGGAATGTTGAGAATTAGTCCTATTGAAAAAAAGCGACATGTCCTTCCCACCCTAAACTTGTCCTAAAGGAGGTGGAGGGTTATTACGGCAGTGTTAAAGTCTGAAATATATGTATCTCCGCTATGTGCTGAGGGCATTTAAAAAAAATTGAAAATATGAGACGCCCAAATTAAAGAAAATATTATATATAGCAACATTTAAATTGGACATATTTCAAAAAATGTAGGATTTCCGAGTTACAGCATTAAGTCAGAAATATGTGTATTCCCGCGATATTTTAAAATCTCTGAATAAGAATAAGCAAAGTATTATCTTTTTTGGTGAACGTTGAATGATTTTGATGACTAAAACTACACTCAAAAATGTGAAATAAACATTTTTTACAAAAAATTGGACCAAGTTTATTAGTTGGTGCACTGAAAAATACAAAATAATATTAATTCTAATGGTTCTGGTACTTTTGATGTTGGTACCAAAAGTTTTCAATCTAGCTACAACTGCACAACTTGAAAATTATCAATACCATAGAATTAATATTATTTTGTAGTTTTCAGTACCTACACCAACTAATAAAATCGGTCCAATTTTATGTGAAAACTATTTATTATGGCCAGTATTGTAACCGTTATTTTGTATGTCATATTGAGATTCACTGTTTCTTACATTCATTAAGGACGTAAATACGAGCTCTAATAGAGTGAATATTAGATACTAATAAAGTCGGTCCTAGTTTTTGTAAGAAAGTATATTTCACTTTTTTAGTGTATCATTACTCATAAAAATCGTTGAATAGTCATTTATATTCAGTGATTTCAAAATATAACGGTAATACACATATTTGAGACTTCACTATTGCAGTACCTCAGAATCCTTTAATTTTTTTGAAAATTGCCCAATTGAACATTGCCGGTATGGTCTCTACAGTCTCTTCTTTGCCACCTACAACGCCTTTAGGGCAGTTTTTGTGGAGAAGTGATGTTCGATTTGTCATTTTCCTCCTCTTTCAAATTAAAAAAAAAACATCAAAATCGAAGCACGTTTACTACGCAAACCGTGCCAACGAACATAAAAAATAAATAAAAAACACTTAGTTGAATTATATACCTCCTCCATTTGGGAAGTTGGTCAAAAAATAGATTACACTCAAAACGCGAAAATATTACAAAAACAAACATACATATATACAATTGAATTATATACTTTTTCCTTTAAAAAATAAATTCATATTTCTTTCGAGTCGATATCTTTTTATTTTTTCAATAGTTCATTAACTAATCAAATTTCATTCAATTTTCATTTCATTTACTGTTCTCAAAATTATAGCTATATCTACATCAGTCAAAAATTAAGAGACACTTACACTGTAATCACTATTGAGCCTCTTCGTATTTGTATCCCATTTAACGACATTCTTCTGAACCAATAGTGCACTGTTAGCTTTCGACTGTTTTTCTTTCCTATGTTGTTTTTTTCTTGAACGAACCGCCTCCATCCATGATCTCAATTTTCCACCGAACATTTCGATTCTAAAAATAATGCCAATTAATATTTCGCAATCGGCGTAGTATATATAATAATACGCGTGTTGGAATATTCGACACAGTAAATCAAAACAATATTATTTACAATCGAAGTAACTTGGATCACTTACCTCGGTTTTGTTATGTTGTGTATATCATGTTTAATTGCTCTCCCATAAAATGCTCGATTAACATAGCGTCAAGTTGGATGAAAAATCGCCAACAAAAATGATGTTTGCCATTATTTTCAGAACTAGGCACACTAGGTAAATGGACACCCGGCGATGAAATTCTTCCACTGTAACATCCAAACGTCAATGTCGCAATATTACACGCCGGCGCTGTATCAAAGACGAGACGTCGCGACGCATCCTGGCGAGCGCACTACATTGGGGGCAAAGCAGACGGTTAATTTCCTTTCCGCTATACGATATTATTCCGCTTGTTAGGGCTTTCATATAATCTTTCACAGAAATAACATTACCATCGACAAATATCCAGGCAAATATTATGTTATAGGTACTTTGAAAAAGATGTTTGAGTCATGGAAAAAAATTAACGAATTTATGGGTTATTCTTCAAATTCATATCTTCATAATAAAAGTGTTTAAATATTATTCACATTTAACCTATAAGGGCAAAAACAAATTTTACTTTAAAATTCGACTGCAGCAGAACTTCATTTCTCTTCCCTATGTTGCCCTAAATTTTTCATGCTGCATCGACTGACTTTCTGGTCTTTTGTCTTTTCGTTATAAATTTTGCGATCGATCGAAACCATTGACATATTATGTCAATGATCGAAACTAACTTCTCAATGAGCATGAAATTAATTACCCTTTCAGGCCTGAATTATTTATTTTGCAGAAAATTAACAAAAAGTCATATGAAGTACTTTATTTTATTATTTATTATCACACAATAGCAACATTTAAAAAAATAAGAATTGTCCTGCTATCCTACAGGATATGGTTACCTAGCGCTAACCACTACGAACATAAACCATGTTTATCCAATATACTTGAATTAAATAAAATCATATAAATGTGTTGTTTATGCTTATTTGCTATGATACAACTTAAAAGAATTTTTGTACTTATTAACACATAGTCCAACTTCAAACGTATAGAACATAGCTTCAAGCTCAGTAAAGCTCCATAATTTTTTATTACCTAAAAATCGAAAATGCTGTAAGTACCTATCTGCCTCTGCCTAGTGGTTACCAGGAGTAACCGGCGAAGAAACATAACAGCCTCTGCTACTTCAATTCTTGTAACCTCTGGTAAATAACTACTACCTACATCACGTAGGACTTTTAACAGAGCCGGCAACAACTACTGCGAGGGCAAACACCCCTTACGCCATTTGATTTATACGTGAAAGCTTGTGTAAACTATCCACAGTGGTGCACTCTAAACCTACTTAACGCACTAGTTTGATAGAATGCGAACTTATCGGCAAGACTTTCATCACAGCACTCAGTACCTACTCAAAAATTGAACTATCAGTTAGTATACGTGACTCAAATCTACATCATTTATATGAGAACATAAAAGTATGGTGATAAATAAATATTAGCCACGAATCAGCAAATAATTAGGCATGGTATCTTATATGACGATGGTCTAATGCTAATTCAAAACCATCAAATGCACAATAGGCTTATTAAGGCAACCTTGATAATCGATTCCCTTCTGATATGATGTATTTATCTTACACTTGTATGTGTATCTTATCAGTTGCACAGCTTACCTATGACAGTTTGTTAGTTATGTATCATGATATCTAGAAATAGACTAAATTTCATTCTGTTACGACAACGACGTGAAAATGCGAGAAATAGTGCATATTCAGACAGGACAATGTGGAAACCAAATTGGATCCAAGGTCAGTAAGTTAATTTAAATGTGATATTTTGAAAACAAGTCCAAATATTAATACCGAAATAATTCAGTTGATAAAGTATCAAAATCACAAGTAAGTATATACCATTATTTTATTACAGTGAACACTTTTTTGACGACTATTTTTATCATATTGGTCGAAAATATGATTCTTCTTTCTAAACTCAATTAAAAATAATTCATAAAATTTATTAAGTTCAATTAGGTCAACGTTGAACATTATAAAAATAAATCATGACTCAATCATACTGATAAGTTATCTTCATTACCTAAAAAAATATATATATTTTTGATAATTACCTACTACTACTAGATTACTAATACTATTTATATCAATTATAACCATTACTCAACAGACATATAAAGCTAAAGAATTTTTATACTTGAAGCTCTTCTGGGTCGGGACGTATAAATCTATTGTATAGAGAAGTGGCAGACTTTAGGCAATGATTAGAAACTAACTTTAGGTCTACTTTTATGATCAACCTGACTTCATACCTTCGGGTATATAGAAGTATATAGGTATTATAAGGCCAGAGAACACTACCTATAAGGTGGAAAGTGGAAAGTTGTATTGTAATGGCAACAAATTTATAGAATTCAAATTCTGACATAGCGTCACAAGGTCCCTAGAATGGTTCTTCTTTAGGAAGATTGAAGATGTCTGTCTAACTGTCCATGTATTATCTGCAGGTGTTTTTGGCCCATCTATCTCCAGAATCGAGAATGATATCGACGTCAAACTGTTTTCACTCAGATGTATAATTATATTTATAGCAACGTGCTGATGAGTTTTTATCAAATTCTGTGAAGCTATTTTTAGTACGAATCCCTTATGTATTTTCTGAATCTCGAGGCCCTATTACACCTTAATTATTGAGTTATATATAGTTTTGACACAGCTTACCCAACAGTTTTGATCACTCTTGAAGGCATTACTGATAATTTAGAACAACTGTAAAAATATATTACTTCCGTTTTCAAAAAAGTCAACTCGAAACATTATTTGTTTCACCTCTTCAGTCATCAGTCCTATATTTACTAATACTCTTTTAATTAATGTTATAATTATTATAGCTTTATTATATATATATATATATATATATATATATATATATATATATATATATATATATATATATATATATATTCAAAAGCTTACTATCGATATTTCATAGCTAGAACGTATAATAAATACTTTCTTGGTATCAATGTACAGATTATCAAATGAACAATAATATCTCAGTGCAGAAGTTATTTCGATATAAGAATCCTCATACTCTCACTCATTATATTCTATTCTTGTTATTAGTTTTGGGAAACAATATCGATAGAACATGGCATCTCCCCGGATGGCAAATACATTGGTGATAGTGAACTCCAACTTCAGAAAATTGGCGTTTATTACAAAGAAGCCTCAAATAATAACTATGTACCCAGAGCTGTACTTGTTGATTTAGAACCAGGTACCATGGACGCTGTGCGTGCCAGTAAATATGGCAAACTTTTCAACCCCGACCACTACATATTTGGTCAAAGTGGAGCTGGCAACAATTGGGCCAAAGGACATTACACCGAAGGTGCCGAAATAATGGACCAAGTTATGGAAGTCATAAGGAAAGAAATTGAGAATTGTGATTGTTCTCAAGGTTTTCAATTATCACATTCTATTGGAGGTGGCACCGGTTCAGGAATGGGAACATTGCTGACGGCTAAAGTTCGGGAAGAATATCCTGACAAAATCATGACAACTTTTAGTGTAGTTCCTTCACCAAAGGTCAGAAATTCTCAAAATTCAATCAGTTGTTGCAAACTTTAGTTTTTTTACGGCAACCAAATAAATTGGGAATTCCGAAAACATATCGATACATTTCATATCCGTAGATTAGCTAACTGCTTATCTCTATCCTTATTTGTATTGTATCTGATATCGTATAATAATTTTATATATCAGTACCACAGCTTACCTAACAATTAGGTTGTGTCAGTACTATAAATATATATATGTACATACTTACTTAACTGTACTCATAGTATTTCCAAAAGCCTGCAAAATTTGCACTAAAATAACATGAAGTATGTCTAATAACCCTGATAAGCTGTTTTTCATGCTTTTATATAAAAGATGTACTGAAATTTTTATACAAACATTTCAGGTATCTGAAGTAGTCTTAGAGCCATATAATGCGACATTATCAATTCAACAGCTCATTGAGAACAGTGACCAAACACACTGCATCGACAATGAAGCATTATACGATATCTGTATGAATACGTTAAAAAAGAAAACAGCCAACTATGAAGATCTCAACCACATTATCACGTTGGTAATGTCTGGTATAACGACATGTCTTCGTTTTCCCGGACAATTGAATGCCGATTTGAGAAAATTAGCTGTCAATATGGTACCGTTTCCACGTCTCCATTTCTTTGTACCCGGTTTTGCTCCTCTCACAGCACCTGGGAGTGTAGCGTACAGAAAATTGAGCGTTAAAGATATAACAAAACAAATGTTCGACCCCAAGAACCTAATGGCTGCATGTAATCCAACACATGGTAGATATCTTACGGCTGCTACCATATTCCGGGGACATTTGTCTATGAGGGATGTCGATGAGACTATGTATCAAATTCAGAATACCAATAGCAGTTACTTTGTCGAATGGATACCTAATAATGTTAAGACAGCAGTTTGTGATATTCCATCACCACATTCACCTATATCTGGCACCTTTATAGCTAATACAACAGCAGTGCAAGAATTATTTGTCCGTATCAATGAACAGTTTACAGCTATGTATCGAAAAAAAGCCTTCGTGCATTGGTATTTGGGAGAGGGTATGGATGAAATGGAATTCGAAGAAGCCAACAGTAACGTGAGAGATTTAATTGATGAATATCAGCAATATGAGGTAATGAATATACTTAATATTCAAGATGAGATATATAGTTAGAATTTTAGAATATAGTATATACAGGTATATATATATATATATATATATATATATTTATATCGAATAATTTCAGAACGCTACATCTGATGATTATGGAGATTTCGATGAAGAGCAAGAAAATAACATAGACGAGGGCGATGTTGAGGAATCAAGTTAATTTTTTTATTTTAGCCCCAACAGAATAAAATTAAGTTGCACAGCGAATTCCACTTGTTCTATAGTTTAGTCCATGCTGAATTTAGGATTCATTCTACAATTTGTTGTTATTGTTGGTGAAGGATTATGTGTTGCCTGGACAGTTCCAAAGAAATCTAATAAACTGTTTTCCCTTATAATTTTGATATTAAAAAGCTTAACCATATCAATAGATTTTTCATCTGAAAAAATTTTGGAAAATCTTCTAATAATTGGAGACTGGAATTATTGGCATAATATCAACATAACAAAAAATAAAATTGCATCACATAACACTACAAAAAAATAAAGTGTGCATTCCGATTAAAATAAAAATATAGTAAATTTCAGACTTAATTATCTCCTCAACAGTATCTAGTTGTGATAGGCAGTCAATATAGATGATATAAATTATTTTTCTTTTCAATTGCCTCTAAAATAAAGAAAAAAATGAAGCTCTTTACAAAACCTGGATTCCTCTATCATTGAACATTACTTCCTTAGATACTCTTTTTAAACTCAGTATTTTTGATCTGTAATGAAAATAACGTTCAACATCGTACTCGGAAAAGTTATAAGTGAGTCAGAAGTCAACACAAGGTGTACTATAATAAACAAAAGCGTCCAAATTCTAGCTTTTGAGGAAGACGTCGACATAATTGCAATGTCTAAAAGGGACATGATAGAGCCTTCAACCACATAGAAAAAGCAGCAGCCTAACAGGACAACGAATACAATAACAAAATCTAACTATAGGTGAATATAACATAGAATGCGTTCATTTGTATATCCGATAATAACACCAGCGAAGAGATAAAAAGAAGGATACACCTAGCCAATAAGGCAGGTCTAAGCAGAGAACACTACGGTCTAAGTAGGCACCTAAAATCGTACAAGTTGTCAAGAAAAACGAAGTGCCCACTATACAAAACCTTGGATAAGACCTGTGTCCGAGACATGGGTGTTATCAAAGCATGACAAAAGACTACAGGCAATTTTTTAGAGGAAAATTCTGAGATATATATACAAAGGTGAATTAGAGATCGGAAATAAATTCGTCGTCTTTATTTATAATTTTCAAGTATTTAGCTAGCAATTTATTTATTTCTTTTGGGTATCGAATCGGTGCATTCTTGCAGTTTTCAGTTGTGTTGTGAGTTTGTGAGAAATATGGAAGACAAGAGTACCTAGTCAAAGTAAACGCCGAAATTTTCATTAGGTTGCCACACAAGACTTGCATTTTATTATTTTATCAAAAATAATATTCACAGTTCCCTAAAACAGTAAATATGTTAACATTTCTTATAATATATAAACATTTTAAACACTTCAACATGTATAGGGTACATACTTCAATACATTTCATTAAAAAGTAGCCCGCTTACTATAATGTGAATGATACGCTACTGAATTTTCGGCTGAGCTGACAGGTGGTGCTATGCCTCTTTCTATCTCACGACAACTTTAATCTTTTCATTTTTTTCTATGTGTCAATGAAACGCATCATTGACATGTGACTCTTAAATCAGGAATCCTGTTATTACTTATCAAATAAATATTCATGTTACCGAATACATTTTATTAGCAGAAAGACACCCCAGCAAATATAACCTGTATACTCTTAACTATATGTTGTATTATGTATATTTTTTGTTAAAATAGTAAACAACTAGCATCACAACCCGGCAACAATGTTTTCGTTTTTTGCGCTGTTGACGTCACTTCCTACAATTTACGAACTAGGGGTATAGGTAGCTAGGTATCGAACTTAGATTAGAATTATGAATACGCCTATAGTTCTTTATAATACTGTGGTACAACACCCTCCATAGTAAAGACGTACTTGATATCCATAAACAAAAGGTCGTGTCCACAGCAGTGTCTGATTACCAATTGATTGGTTATCAGTTATCAAAAAGTTGGAGTCTTCAATATGACAGCTATCAATAAGCCAATAAGCAATAGTGTAACATAAACTATCTTTTGATCCAGGTATTTTCCAATCCTATTATGGACATCTATCGTTCCGTTGAACACATTACCTTTTTCATGATAAATATATTGAACAGAAAATAATGTTACTTCCATTTTCAATTCCTCTAATATTTCTAATTGTCGAATTGAATTATTTAAAATCTTTTGACAGACGTTTGACAAATGAGCTAAGCGATGCATCATGGTGATTTCGAGATATAAAACGCAGCTAGCGTTGTGTTTCCATCTCGAAAACACCATGTGTAATCAGTCGTGTCCAAAAGATTCTGATTTTTGATTACTGATTAACTGGTTACTAAAGCCCTCTGTAGACGGAGTATGTTTTGCTGCATGATTGCTTGCTTGTTTTGCTGCACGGTCCGATAAATGTTGGCGCGTATGCGCATGGTGTGTTGATGGCTCCCTTGCTTGTGTTGACTTCACACGATGCAGGCCATCATGTATGTAAAATGACAGTACACAGAAATATAACTGTGACAAATGATACAAAATATTGAACATTCTAATCAGGCTCTATTTCTAATCATTGTTACAACAGAGAAAATGTCTCAACAATCAAAAATAACATGTTATCATGTGCAAAATAACTTTTGAGTACGACTCGACTAGTTCCGAGTGCTCCGACAAGGCACGATACGTGAAAAGAGTCACCAAAAATAGCACCGGTTCAATCATCAAATCATGCACGAGTTCAAGCAACCAACCGTGCATGTCATGTCATTTTCTTACACGGAAGCATGCACTGCACCATGCCTAGCTCCCGTCAAGGAAACATGCAGCAAAACTTACTCCGTCTGCAGCGGGCTTAAGACTTTGCTACCAGAGAACACTACCTGACACTACTGTGGCAGCTGTGCACACAACCACAGATTGATATCCGTGCTCCATCTTTTATCTGTCACTGTCAATTGTCATATATCTGTCACTGTCAAAGAAATCAAATTTAGTTTTATTATTGAATTCTGGTTACGATTTTTTGCTTTCAACAGTTCCAAATAATAAATGAAAAATATATTCTTATTTATCAACCAGATGAATGTCGTAGCTGATTCCCTTATAATTTATATTGATTCTTGAATGTATTATGAGCAAACTACTCTAGTGCAATTTTAGGGTTAGATATGGATATCTACCGATCAAATTTATCCAGTAGTAATTTGAATATGGATGAGAACTACTTTGACAATATTCCTGATCCAACACATAGACCGGACTTGACCAGGAGACTACCTGTGCATGATGATTATCAACAAGATTTCGTGAGGAATCAGGAACAGTTCATGCATTACAGTAATCGTGTGTATCATAGCCATGAAGGTCAGTTTCGGTATTTGATTCTTACTAGGTACTTGAATTCTTATGAATTGGATTATTTTAGATGTGACATTAAGACGCTACATTGGTTCCGGTGTAGCGTTTGTTAGTTTAGTAGCTGAAAATCTTCTTAGTCATCCCTTTTTGGTTCTCAGAAGACAATGTCAGGTAGCAACATATGAATCATATTCATTTTATCCTCATATTTTATTCATCAATATGCAGGTTAATCCCACATCCCAAAGATATCATCTACAGCCATTTACTCTTATGCCAACAATATGTCATCTACACCAACACCAAGGGTTAACTACCCTATGGAAAGGATTGGGATCAGTATTACTGGTACGTGGAATGTCTTTAGGTGTTGAAGATCTTATATCAAAACTAACACCGTGGCCTAAGTAAGGAAGTTGAATGAATTTAAAAATTTCCATATTTTTAGTGTGTTGTGTTATTCTAGGGAGATTACATGGCACAGTAGTTTGAAGCAATTCTTTCAGCACACACTATTGAAATGGTTAGTTGTTGTAAAAGCTGAAATTATTGATAATTTTCACTAACAGATACAATTGTTATTCTAGTGTGAGTATAGCTATAGTAACACCTTTCTATTCAGCATCATTTGTTGAAACTGTACAAAGTGAAATTGCTAGTGAAAAACCTGGCATTCTTGATGTATTCAGAGAAGGATTCATGCGCCTTCTAAATTGGGGTGCACCTGCCAAAGGTAGAATGCTTCCTATTTGGGCTATTATTGTGCCAACAGTTACCCTTGGCTTAGCAAAATATTTGTTTTCTATGATGATAAGAGGAGCTGCAGCTAGAATTTTACATGCCAAGATGAAAGTTAAACATGGAAATGATGGTACATTGAAGGAAATTGGTAACACAGGTATTATGCAAGAAATCGAACTGAAAGCCTCTATTATAGCTGCAATATTCAGTGATATTGCTTTCTACCCATGTGAAACTGTTGTTCATCGATTGCACTTACAGGTAGATTTTATTATGTTGATTCTTCTCTATCGATTACAAATATCATAATTTTTAGGGTACTCGCACCATCGTTGACAACTTAGACAATGGACGTTCTGTGTTGCCGATTTTAACAAATTATGCCGGTGCTATAGATTGTTACGAGAGTTGCTTGAGCACCGAAGGTATCTGTGGTCTTTACAAAGGTTTTGGTGCATTGATCTTGCAATATTCAGCCCACATAGCATTACTTCGAATGTCACATTTCTTTCTCACGCAAATTGGCACATTGCTGAAGAAGCCAGAACCGAAACCACAAGCAACTATCGATGTTTCACCTCCGGCTATATCAAATCTATCTTCTTCACGTCGATCGTATCTACTTCCTTAATTAGTTTGGTGTCTAGTCAACATTATTATTACTTCATAGATATTATGCATTTTGTAAATATCTCGTATTTTTCGTTTCTCTTAATATATAATGAATAATATCATTTTCGTTTTATTGAATTAGAAAAAAGTTATGCAATAAACATAAAGATTCTGTCTACGTACACGTATCCTAATTTGGTCACGTATTTCTAATATTTTGAGTCATTTTCCTAACAGGAATTTTCTGACTTGTTGTTTCCTGAAATGATAACTTAATCTTTAATTTTTTTGTTTCGGAAAACCCTTTAATAAGGTTATTTTATATCTTAAATTCACATGGATGATCATTTGGTACCGAAGCTGGCTTTTTAAAAGCAGTCGAAAAGTATGCTGTCAAGAACAATTTTCAGTACAAATATAATAAAAGTTATCTTGATATATGTCGTACTCATCATAGGTGTTGAAGAAGGAGTTACCTGTTTAGAAGTCAGCCACAGTCTTTACGTGAACACAGTACGCACATGCTCATACACGCTTATGGATTCGTGCTATTGTAGAGCAATTTGTTATGAACATGGGATCATTACCATAAACAGTTCATTTGATTGTGTGTTAAATATTATTTCAATTACAAAAAGCTTACAGTTCTTTACAAAATTTGGCCACTGACTTACTAGTCTATTTATACAGAAATGATATACCGATTGAGGTATATACCTAACGATTCAAACCAGTAAATTCCAGTATTAGCAGCTTCCGTAAACGATGGAGATTTGAAATGATAGATATATTTAAAAATAAGTCATAAGACTGAGTTTAGCAAAAAAAGTAATTTATCAGTACTTTAAATAGCTTTTTCATTTTTGGTATTATCTCATTTAAGGTGTCAATTATGTAGTACATAGAATATTTTCTGAATAACTGTTTCAGTGATGAAGCTTCCTGTATGGATTTGGACAAATTTTCCCCAGTCTTTGTTTATCTTCAATCGAGCTTACCTTTTGCGCTATCATCAACTGATTACATCACTTCTTCGCCCTTTACAAAAAACAACCAAGTTATTCGAGTTATTTTAAATTTCAATACATAATAATAAAAGAATAAATTCTACTTCTTCAATATATCTATTTAGAACAAAAAAGAAAAACCACCAAAATTAGGTATTTCAATTACCTTAACCTCTTGATAGTAATTGAATCAATATATATATATATATATATATATATATATATATATATATAATGATTATATAAAAAGAAGATAATACAAAATCAATAATTATAGATAATATTATAATAGGTACATGATATTTCTAATGTAATTTGCTAAATTACAATGTTTTTTTTGCAAAATGAATACTGATTGTTCCACACAATTTCGGTCAATGAAGTAAATAATAATGAATTGTTATTTTTAATGTCTCCTATAGGGATGGTATGGATGTGTATTGTTGAAATTACCACCAACTACCCGTTGTGGACCAACTACGTAGTTATCTCCCGAAGAACTCTGATAACCTAGAAGAAAATGAAAATAATTTTCATGTTAAAAATTAGTGGTAACATCAATAATGGACGGCATATTATTTATTTCGATGGGCTTCCGTATGACGGCTTTTTTTCTATCTACTATATCTTGAGGAACGGAGTGTTTTTCTAACTTGTATTTATATAAATTTCATGGTATATTATCTTCTTCGTAAGCCCAAAATTATTTCTTATTATTTTTGATGAGCAATTTCCATGAAACCAAAATTCCAAATGAAAAGGTCATAGGATAGAAACAGTCCAAGTCTATTTTTTCAAATTATATTTTTCTCATCATTGTCATAATCATTCTGAATAAATAATTAGTTGATATTATGGTACATTTTTAGTTATTATTTGATTAAGTCATCTGATAGCTTCGATCTATTATTAGCAAATCTTAAGTATGTATATTATATATTTATATATATATATAGTATTTTGTTCCAATTTAACTACTAAACCCCATTTACAAATGCAATTATATAATATTCATAATTTTATATATTTATAATTATGTAAACCAGGTCGTTTATATGTAATATCAATATGCTACTACTGAATATGAATAGGTACCAAGACAGACGAATAGAGATAATACAAATGGTTCGCAAAACCGATATTATGAACCGAATGAGAACGCTCAACAAAAATTTAAAAACTCAAAAAAACAAAACAAAAATTTCATATAAAAGAAATGAGAAGAAACCAAATGCACTGGATTAAAATTATAATATAGAAACAATTTACCAGTATAATCTCATTTTCGTCCGGATTCTCCAGCAATGAGAAACGACAATGACTTTTTTTGTAATTGAATCATTATATTTTACTACTACCACTACTAAAACACATTTAGTGTTGACATGTGTGTGTCAAATATATGTATACAAAAATCAATTCAAAACTCAGTAGTAGTGTGGCAGAGGATATTATTTATTATCTGAAGGAGCTGAGACAAATAACAAGAATTATGAGGCAAAAAGGATAACCATTAAATTGTTCTAAAAGTTTTTCCTTAATCATTATTCAACTAGCATTCAGACTTACTTAGGAATTAGAAAACAATTACTTTAATCTTTACGATAATTTTCCTAATACACTCTTTTTTACTATACAGATCACACTCATATATGTAATATACAATTTTAATTTACTTTAAATTAATTAGAAATAGAGCAACAGTTCGGGTAAGACTTAGGATTATTTTTTCTTCTTCTCTTACTTTTATATTTAAGGTAATAATACAGAAAAAAATATCTTTGAGCAATAGCTATTATGAGTACTCCGTATAAAAAAATTATATCTATTTTTTTATCTCGACTTGTTTTCTCTCTAATAAAGACAAATATTGCAGCAACAGTTGAAAATTCCATTTTTCCAAGTATAAATAGCGTCTACTAGAAAAGTTATTGTAGAGTACGCAATGCAATTTATTTTATATCCAGTGTTCGTCTAATTTTGCAACTAATGCTGCTTCCCATGTCTATTTTTTTAAATTATGCTAAAACACCTGAAATATCCTACTTATATCATAAATTACTATTTATTGGACCTAAAGATAAAAGGAATTAATTGCACACTACGTTTAAATATAACTATTTTAGGTAAAAGGCCATTCTCGATATTTTTTTAATTAATAATTAATTTTAAATTTAATTAAATTGATTAAAAAAACTTATCCTCTGTAGATGTGTGTATTTACTAATAATCTAAATTAAGGAAATCTGTACATCAGTCAAAGTTAGCAAGGTATTTTAATTATTCGAAAATTTAAAATTTATGTTATTTCAAATCTAGCTAATAAGACATGTCATCTATCAACTATCATAATTTTCAGATGTAAAAGTTAGATATTCTAATTTATAGGATTTATATTGAATTTGAATTACTTGGAAAAATCATTTTTATCCGCCTCCTTCCATCTAGAGAGCACTCAAGAAGTTTCATAACGGAAATATTTCTTCGAGTGTTTATATTTAACCAACATCTCAATAAAGTAATGATCTTTAGATGGAACTGATCGGGTTTTAGAATATCAAAACTTGCAGTTTTCGATAGTCGATCTCATAAATTATAATGATTATAGATATATGGAATACGCTACGAGATAAAAAAAATTATGAAACCGGTTTTGAAAATATATAAAAGTAAGTCCAGAATTGTTATTTCTATAAATGGTGTGTGCAATTCGACTATTATTTTTGAAATCTTAACAATAATTTTTAATCAGCATTACAAAAAAGTTATAATATTATCAGTATAATAATTCTCATATTTTACTCTATTCGTTTAATATTAAAATTAATTAATAATTCCTTATACATATTTTCTTAGTTGTTGACTGTTGATATTTATAATGGAAAATGTATATTAATATATTCGTGTTTCTCTTACTACAACTTTTGTTGTTATTGCTTAATTTTAGCATGAAATTAGAGAGACTATTTATGTAAAATATATATATGTGTGTATTTCTTGTATATCATTCAAGTATTTTCCCCCACCACATATGAAATATATACCAATATAATCGAAGAAATTTTATTTACAACTCGTTATTCAGCAAACAAGTCAATATCGTTCAATTATTCTGAAACATTTAAAAATTTGAACATATGATTCTTATGACGAACTTCATATCAATTTGTATGTGATACGTGCTTTTTATATATTGTATCTTTTGAAACGTTAGTTTATGATGTGGGTATGATGATTTTTAAAAAAATGAAAAAAGAATCAATGTCGATCGATTTATGATACATTTGATGATCCATCAGATGAATAAATTATGTGAGATGATGAAATTTGCAAGTAAACAAGAATCATTATGTGAAGTTGTGAACGTTTTTCCCTAAATTTACCCAACTAGGAACCACTGGAACCCCTTTTTCACAATTTCAAGTTTTCATATCTCTAGCAATTGCAATTTTCATCTATCACAATTTTCTGTCCTGTCGAATCAACACGTATTTTAAATTTACATCACTTTAATTTTCTTCATTCTCCAAATACTTATACACTCAAGTTGAGAATATATATACATATATTTAATGAAGATGAATGCAACTTTTTTGTTTTCAGATCGTATGGAGATGAAAACTCTTTGTATAGATTTGAGCAATAAAAATTAAGACTGTTATTTTTAGCCTATTTAATTTTTGATGAATGAAGATCGCGTTGGTCCAACATTTTGGCGGTATATGTTGGAAATATTTTTTTTAGTCAAATGCCCAATTTAGACGAGGATCGATTTATTTTCTTAAAAAAAATATATATACACATCAGTTTGAAATAAAAGTAATTCATTCTAAGTCTAATAAGAAAGAATGTATCTCATTTGCTGAATAGCATATCATAAATTAGCAAGTAAAAACTTGACGAAAAGAAGATTCATAAAAATATATACATACAAATGTATGTATATATATATCTATATATAATTTATATTGCGAAATGGCTGATCGGAATATAAAAAGATTAGTAGTATTTGGAGCGTGCAGTCTCAGCTTTGAAAAACACAAAATAAATTTAAAAATATGCAAATTGAAAAACATTGAAGTGAATATTCGATATATATATATATATTATGATCTTCCATGAGAAAAAAATATCTATAATTTACCATATATTATAATATGATAGTTTCCCATTTACCTATAGCTAGTTATCAACATATTTAGACATTTTGTTTACCGATAAATGTAAAGTCCCACTCACTACCCATTATTAACCTAGCGTTTATATTTTTAATTTCCTAGCAAAAAGTAATGACTACTGTTTTGGTCTCTGTCAGTGTATAAATTAGAATCAAATAATTATCAACTACTTTTGCTTGTTTTTTTTAAATATGCTAAAAACTAGAAAACAAGTACTCGATATTTCACTATTCTATGTAAGAGTTAGAGATAAAATTGCTTATTTGTTTTTGTTTGCATCGATAAAGATTGTCACAATAAAAAAATCAATTAATATTTAATTAAATATTGAGATAAAATTAGCTTGTTAATAAAACATAATTATTACAGGTTAGACAGACAGACAGAGGCAATAACAAGTGTGGTTGGTATGCGCGCAGACAGACAGATTTTTCTGATCTAAAATAATTGCTTTACTCTTAATTTATTAACTAAATAAGTGCTATAAAATCAAATTTGTGAATCAAATCAACAAAATAAAACCTTTCAATATAATAGACATTGAACTGTACGTAATCTTTCTTCTAACATACTAAATTTAAAGATTCTCACAACCACTTTTTTCTAATTATTTGATGTTTGTCAATATCATTTCTAACAGTAAAAATTACAAACTACATCAACAAATAAAATGCATAACCAAATCTAAGTGATAAAAAAGTCTAAATATGTATGATCACAAAATATAATTTCGCAAAATACAGTTTCTTATTCACAAAAATTAAAAATGATAAAAGTTGTTTGTTCTTTTCAATATTTGCAAATAAGATCTATTAATAAACATATATTATGAACATACATATTCCAATAATTGTGGTTGCTCATTCGTAATCGACTGGATAGTTTGAAATTGTATTAAAAAAATAACTTACCGATATATGTTGCTTCTGCATAAATTTATATAATTAGTTAATTTTAATGTCTAGCAACAGTGACTTAAATGTAACAGTAAATACATTGCGATGAGAACGATCGACAGATTCAGCTTTACTATATATATTATATTTTGTCTTCAAATCTTCGTTATTATTTACTTTAAAAACTACATTATATATAAATATACGTATACATATATATATATATATATATATATATATATATATATATATATATATATATATATATATATATATATATATATATATATATATATATATATATATATATATATATATATATATATTTTGTCTACTAAGTCTTTCGATAGAAGATTTAAATATAAATAATAATTGAATTGGTAGAATGGACTAGAAGGGAATAAAATATATAGTTGACTTTGTACAAAAAATTAAATAAAATCAATAAAGATTACCGGAGAAATTATTTCCCAGTCACTCTTCACTGAAATCGAACGCTTAAATAAGATAATAAACCAGTTAACACGTTCAACAATTAACGATCAAAGAAACTTAAAATAAAATAAAAAGTATAATAAATTATCGAGTAATAAAGTAACTATTATAATAAATGTAAATGCATATCATAAGGTTATCGTTTTTAGAACAATATTTAAAAAATAATTAGAAAAAAATAATAAAATTGTTACCAGCTATCTCACTTAGCTTGCTATATGAATAAAAAAGTTAACATTCTAATAAAATAATTTAATTAAAAAATCGAAAAATAAAATAATAATTGTCGATCGTTCTTTAAGTGCAAAAATTGATATCTGTATAAGTTTTGTAATAATATTCACTATTATAATTATTATTATTTTAGCAGTAATGAGGTATAATGAGAAATTGTGAATTTATCTTTCTATTTTAATTCAATTACATACTAATTAATTATATATAATTATTTAATAACAATTATATTGAGCAGTTCAGTTGTAGGTAGATGAGTCTTAAAATTAGTCAACATTTCACTTTTTCATCTGTCTGTCTGTGCCGAATAAATATTAAAAAAAGGAATTGAAGAATTGAATTACGCAGATTTGTCTACCTTAATTTACTAACAACTTTCTTTTTCACAAGACAGCTTTTTGTTTTCTGCTCTTGTTCTTATTTTATCATTTGAACATTTTTTAAATAAAATAAAGCAACTGTAATTTTCTTTTAATTTAAATAATAATTAGACACACAATCGTATTCAAAAACAATCATTAATAATTTAAAAATAATATCAAGTAATAGAAATCGCTTGAGAATGAATATAATCAAATATAAGGTATAAAAAGATGTATTTCAAAAGACCCGCTATTGAAATTTCAAGAGTATGAAATTGTCTACATTTTGATAATACAGTTTAATAGTTTTGAATTGGAAAGTACATAATAATTTAATTTTATTACGCTAGATACCCGTATATCTGTAAACAAGATATATGTATTGTAATGGAAAAGTTTACTAGGTTTTGAATTAGCTTTTATATGGGAAAAATATATTATTAAAATAAACAGAGCAACCGTTGCAAGAAAAAAGTTTTGAAAGAAATTATTTTGAACATCAAAATTTTGGATTTTCTAAGAAACCAAGAACAAAAAACCTTTAACGCTGCATGTACTTTTTGGGATAATTACTAACGATATTAGAAGGGGAGAGAGAGAGAGATAGTGTATGTCTGCCTAACCGACCAGGCCGAGGAGCCGGGGAGCGGGGGCGGCCGCCGCCGTTGTGTTCAGGCACTTGTAGGCCAATGTGGATGCTGGTGCGGGCTTATCACGAGACGTGTGGCCCTTGGCACGACCGGAGGCGGCCACTGTTACTACCCCGGCGGCCTCGTTGGTCGTTGCCGCGTTTGTGGGGCAGATGGTTGAAGCCGCCTCCACATCATCACGAATAACCCGTCAAGAGCTGGCCCATTCCTTGATTTCAACATTGAAATGCTTAGCACCTGCCGCCGCCGCTCCACCGCCTCCGCCAGATGTGTAGCCGCCCACCTGGGAGCCTGCATCGCTGCTGCCGCCCCCGCCACCGTAATTGCGAGGTGGATAGCCATCAGAGTAGCCGCCATACCCACCGGTGGCGTAGCCGTAGTCGGATCCACCGCCGCCCGATTTGGAACTGGGGACGGCACCTGGAGTCGCAGGGGCACCTGAACCGCCACCACCACCACCACGGCTATATATGTCGCCTGCTGCCATGTAACCTGAAATAATCATCTCACTATACTTATAATCGGACAAATAATACCATACAAAATATCAAAATTGAGACTTATGTAAAGCTAGCATCCACACATTAGCAGAACAGATTTAGCCTAACATAGCATATAATTATTTCTAATTAACTGTTGTATTGCCAATTTAATTCCTCTTGCCGTTTTGCTAGAATCGCAGTTAATGTCACCTTCATATTAAGCTAGCATCCAACATATGCTTTCGTATTTGTTTATCGCTCTATTTCTGTTTAATCACTTGAACAATTTTCAAAAAATCACTGGTTATTCCGTTAAGTGGTTCGTTTTGAAAATACATTTCTTCAAGTTATGATTTTTATTATTAATTAGTCTTCTC
Organism: Crioceris asparagi; assembly: GCA_958507055.1. Classification (NCBI taxonomy): domain Eukaryota; kingdom Metazoa; phylum Arthropoda; class Insecta; order Coleoptera; family Chrysomelidae; genus Crioceris; species Crioceris asparagi. The sequence continues at coordinate 13,957,933 of OY293833.1, read as the reverse complement.
TTCAACAACAATTAATGAAAAATGACAAGAGCAATTAAACTGGCACTACAGCATATAACTGAGGAATCCTCACTGACTGAAAATTGGAAAAGTAAACATATTCGAACATATACCGGGCGTCCCAGAAGTTATGTCTAAATTTATTTAAAACTCAGCCCTATGTTTTTCTTAGAAACACTAAGACCTGTCGATTTTTATTTCTAAATGCGTTTTTCTGATGGTAAATTTATGTATATAGGGTAGTCCATAAATAAGTTACGACCATCAAATAAAAACCCTTGAGTCATATTATTTATTGACCGACTTCAAAAAAAGGAGAAGGTATACAATTCGGTTGTAAGATTGCTTTTTTTTATTTATTTTTTTATGGCAGTTCGCGCGTTTCGCATATTAAACGTACTCCGATTTAGACGATTTTTATTTCATTTGAAAGAGGAGAGTTGAAAAATGGTCCCATATTGAGGAAAATCAAATCCAAAATCTCCTTCCCTCCAAAAACCGCCCCCAAAGGGGGTGGAGGGGGCAATTTTTCTCAAAAATTGAAAATCCGGAAATGTTTAAATTGGACATTTTTGAAAATAATCATACGTTTCCGCGCTACAGTCTGAAATATGTGTTTCAGCTATGTGGAAGGGGCAAATTTTTCTGAAAATCGAAAATTCGAGATTTGAAAATTAGAGAGGGGACCATATCCGGAAACATTTAAATTGAACATTTTTTCAAAAGAGTTACGGTTTCCGAGTTTCGCAATGGTAAAGTCTGAAATATGTGATATGCGTATTCTCGCTAGTACAAGCTAAACCTACCTATAACTTTTTGGGTATTAGTGAACGTTCAACAATTTTCATGGCTAATTTTACACTCAAAAATGTGAATAGAATTAATATTATTTTGTATTTTTCAGAGCAACAACTGATAAAGTCGGTCAAATTTTTTGTAAAAAATATTTATTTATCATCGAATTTAAAAAATGTTTCATGTATTAAACACATAAATTATCGAAAAAAAAACGATTGATACAACTATTTGAAGTGAAATTGTCATACGATTTCTGGGACTGACAATGGTACAGCCGTTTTTTTTTTCGATAAATGTTGAGTTTGAAGGACGTGGTAGATGAAAAAACATATTTCGAATTCGAAGAGAAATTCAATAATAAAATAAAAAATAGGTGCTGATGGTCGTTACTTATTTTTGGGCTACCCTGTATACATGTAATGATGGCAGCCAGATATAGGCCAGCGAACGTCAATGTATCGATATTTGATTTTTAAAATTCGACTTGGTTTGGAGGTTAGATTTTAGATCAAGTTCTATATACAGGATGAGTTTTTTTAGGTTTAGTACAGGGATCTCGGCTACAATGGCAGATACAAGAAAGTTTAAATTGGCAAATAATTCCAGTTTTGTAAGCTATACTCAAAACTAATTCTAGTTTTACAAAATTTCACAGCTATCAACAGAAATTTCAAAAAAACTGAATTTGGTTGATTCCTTAAGAGCCGTTTGACAGATAGAGAATCTCAGTGAAATTATTATCAATAATCTGCGCAAGAATTTGTACAAAAAACTTTACCATTAAAAATTAACTTGTTTGTTTTACACGGGGATCTATTTTCATCAAGAATATAGCAGAAAATATGTTCATGCGCTTGCGCTCAATCAAAAAATATGATAAATATTACCACAGACTATACTATTTCAGTTCTTTAGTTGCATTTTGCTTTAATGCTTGCCACTTTAGTTTTGATTTCTGCAATCTGACATCTGATACCAGTTCCAGGAGCGAAGTATGTATAGCTGTAAGTACTCTTGTTCGCAAATTGCGATCTCCATATTCTGCTAATTTTGGTTTATATAAGCACGGCCACTTCTGGTATTGCTCTATCACCTCCTTTGTCCAGACAGACATGATTATTATGGAAGGTTTTGAACAAAATCTCGACGAAATTTTAAAAGTGAGGTTTTCTGTCAATCTTCGCGGGGACCTTGTACACACCGCGCATTTTCTGTCTATTACGAAAATATAGAACATGTTCTATATTTTTTCGACGAGAATTTCAGTCAAAATCTATATGATAAAATTCGCGGTTTTACACGTGTTATTTTCTCAAGGTCAAAAGTTTATACATAATTTCATTGAGATTCTCTATAGTGTCAAACGGTTCTGAAACGTCCATAGCTCCGCAAATTATAAAATTATAAAATAATATTAAATACAAAAGATTTGAGAAATGTTTATTCTAAATAAAATGATCTTACAACTTTTTTTTGTCACACCTGTCATTTTTGACATATGACAAACTTTTTTGTTTTTTTAAATGGGAACCATATTAAATTTTATCCTTTTTGAATAAATAATTTTATTGCGATTCTAGTGATATAGCATATGATTATTTTCAGAGATAAAGTTTTTATGGGCATTTTTTATTTTTTTCTGATTCACGGAAAAAAACAAAATAAGCCTTTGTTAGTTTGGTTACCGTAGTAACAAATAATAATATTGTATTATTTCGATAATTTATTTAGTTTTTACAACATATTTTCGAAAATTCCACTGTTATTTTTAATACAAACGTTGCATCTTTTTAGAACTGAATTACAGCAGCTCGAAGTTCATCCATAAGTTTGTTTGTAAACTTTGTCATGGACTGCTCCCCACAAATAAAAATCTAAAACCGAATAATCGGGAGATCGTGGTGGCGATAAACCAGGGGCATTTATTCCTATCCAAGAATTAGTAAATATTTAATTTAGATAATTCCGAACTAATAGAAAATTATATGGTGGAGCGCCATCATGTTGAAGCCATTGTAGATTTCTTTGAGTATCTAGGTTCAAATTGTCCAACATTTATTCTAAATCCTTTTGAACAAACTGAAGATAGTGGTCGCCTGTTAAAGTTTCCTTAAAAATAAACGGTCCAATAAGTGTTGAGCCCATAACAACCCACCAAACGTTAAACCCGAACTTAATTTGTGGTCTTCTTTGTTCAACACGATATAGATTTTCTTGCATCCATAAATGTTCATTATGGCGATCAAACATGCCACAATTAAATCTCGTTTCGATAATATTTTGAAAGGAAAATCTTGAACGTACTGGCACATATTCCTAAACCACTTACAAAATTCCAGACGTCGCTCAGGATCCTCAGGATGAAGAGTTTGGAGACACTGATAACTTGTGTGAGTGGAATTTGTTTTTCTTTAGCACCTTCACTACAGTGCTCTGCGAATTATCAGCTTTACATTTACCTTCGCAGATTCATTTATTTTCACATTGTTTAAATTTTTTGGCTTGGTAAAACTACCATAGGTCCCCAAAATATCATACAGCCTTTTAAAAGTTGGCAATGATGACTGACGACGGTCAAAATGTCTCTTAGAATAATCCTCAGCACACCTTACAGCATTTTTATTGCATCATATGTCACTCTACAATATGGCGAATTTCTAAATTGGTAAACACCATTTTAGCACAAAAACTGTTTGAGTTAAATAAAGTGTCAAAAAATACAATACATACTATTATTTGTTACTACGGTAACTAAACTAACAAAGACTTATTTTATTTGATTGTTTCCATAGATAACTAGACTAACCTAACCACCTTGAGGTAATACGTGAATCAGAAAAAAATACAAAAATGCCCATAAAAACTTTATTTCTAAAAATAATCCTATCATATGCTATATCACTAGAATCGCAATAAAATTCTTTATTCAATAAGGATAAAATTTAATATGGATCCCACTTAAAAAAACAAAAAGTTTATGTCTTATGTCAAAAATGACAGGTGTGACAAAAAAGTTCTAAGATCATTTTATTCAGAATAACATTTTTCAAAACTTCTGTATCCAATATTTTTTTCTTATGTTAGTATTTGCGGAGCTATGGACGTTTCAAGGAATCACCCAAAATCAGTTTTTTTTTAATTCTCTGTCGATAGCTGTCAAATTTTGTAAAACTAAAATTGGTTTTAGCTTACAAAACTGCAAATCCTTGCCAATTTAAACTTTTTCTTATCTGCCATAATAGCCGAGATCCCTGTACTAAACATCAAAAAAAACTCACCCTATATATATATATATATATATATATATCGCACTATAGGTATATAATAGTTGAGGGAAAACTAAAAATAAATTAACATGCAAAGTATGCATTTATATTATAAAATTATTAAATAACATGTTGATGTTCTTTATATTTTCTTTTCGCTTTATTCAGTCAGCGTAAAGAGTAATATTCTAATACGGATGCACTAAAATTTTGGCTTTAGAAAAATTATTTTGATCTAAATAGAACTAACGTTCAACAGGCCAATAAAAACAACACATTTTAAATCACACTCTACTACATTTTTCTTTTATTCATACAATGCGTCTCTTACATTCGAAAATCACGACTTATGTAAATTAACCGTTCAAAATTTGAATGGAGGGTGTATTGTCAAATAAAATACTAGAAGATACCCGTGACTTCTTCCATGCATACTGTTCGTAGCGCTTGTGTTCGATGTTATCCAAACAATTTAATCGCCTCTATCAAAGATTAAATACACCAAGATAGGGCAGGCAGACAAGGCAGATAAAATGTGAGAGAGATAGAATTTACTCACAAGCTCACCAATTTAAAGAACCAGGTAAGCGATTTCAATGGCGTCGGCGCATCATTTAACCAAGGGTGCCGTTAGCCTATTACCAACGATTAAATACTGTTAATCGTTGATATTATTACTTTATGGGTGTCACTCAATGCACTTCGGAACATGAGATTCAATTATTTTATTTTATTCTTTGTGTTTTTGAAATACGGAAGATGAAAATCGAAAGAAGGGATGTGTATATTGTTGTACAAAAACTGGAAGTTTTATTTGTGTTCTGATGAGAAAAAAGTTAGTGTTTTTTTGAGTTCCCAAATTATCATACAGCCTTTTAAAAGCTGGCAATAATGGCTGACGACGGACAAAATGTCTGTTAAAATAATCCTCAGCACATCTTACAACATTGTTATTGCATCTTATGCAGCACTTTACAATATCGCTAAATTGGTAAATGCCATTTTAGTAAAAAACTGTTTGAAGTAAGTGTCAAAGTTATACAATATTATTAGTTGTTACTACGGTAACCAAACCATAAAACGCTTATTTTTTTATTTTTTCCATAGATAACTAGACTGAACACCCTGAGATAATAAGTGAATCAGAAAAAAGTACAAAAAGCCCATAAAAAATTTATCTCTAAAAACAATCGTCTCATATGCTTTGTCACCAGAATCGTAATAAAATTATTTATTTAATAAGAATAAAATTTATTATGGTTCCCATTTGAAAAACCAGAAGTTTATGTCATATGTCAAAAATAAAATGTGTGACAAAAAAGTTTTTAGATCATTTTAATTAGAATAAAATTTTCCATAACATTTGTATTTTGTTTTATTTTAAGTTAGTATTTGCGGAGCTAGGGACGTCTAAAATTCGTTTTGAGTATAGCTTAGAAAACTGAAATTACTTGCCAATTTAAACTTTTTCGTATATGCCATATGATCCAGATCCCTGTACTAAACATCAATAAATATTTTTTACAAAAAATTGGACCGACGTTATTAGTTGGTGCACTGAAAAGTATAAAATAATAAGTGGTGCTGTTACTTTTGAAGTTGTGCAGTTGCAGGTAGATTGATAACTTTTGGCACCAACTTCACAAGTACCACCACCAATAGAATTAATATTATTTTATACTTTTCAGTGCACCAACTAATATCGTCGGTCCAATTTTTTGTAAAAAATATTTATTTCACACTTTTCAGTGTAACATTAGTCCCGAAAATCGTTGAACGTTCACTATACCATATCAATGAAGATAGTACTTATCCTATTACTCACGTATATTCCTTGCTTGTAGTTGTTATTATAGAGATCTCCGGAAATACGCTTGAATATTTTAGTTGTTACCATTTTAACACCGATTTAACTCGAAAACCGTAACTCTAAGGAAAAAAATGTTCATTATAAATGTTGCTACAAATAATTATATCTTTCATGTAGTATCGAACAATTTTCAATTTTCGAAAGAAATTGTCCTCTCCGCATAGCTAAAATACATATTTAACATGCGTCTATCTCGAAAACCGTAACACTTTTGAAAAAATGTTCAATTTAAACGTTTCCGGATATTGTCCTATCTTTAATTATACCATCTCAGATTTTCGATTTTCGAGAAAATTCGCCCCCACCACCCCTTCGGGGGCGGTTTTCGAAGGGAAGGAGATTTCGGATTTGCGTTTTTATGAATATGGGACCATTTCTCAATCCCCTTCTTTCAAATGAATCCAAAATCATCAAAATCGGAGCTCGTTTACTATATAAAAGGGGTGCACGAACCAAAAAAAAAATAAAGCAGACAGTCGAATTGTATACCTCCTCCGTTCGGGGTCGGGGGACTCGCCCTCTATATAAGTTAGAAAATCTATATTTTCAAAATATTTTATATTAAAAAATTCTGGGAACTCTTTATATCAAATATTTATTAATGTAGAATATAATCACCCCTGCTCAAATTATTTATTTTGTTATATTTATAATTATGGTTACATTTGGTCAAGATCTGTTATACTCAATATAATTTTAATTTTTCATAGCCAGATGAATTTAAGATTCGTTAAATCCTCATAATTATATTTAATCGTTTTATTTAGGAAATTCCCAATGCTATTAAAATGATGGTTTGTTAAAGGAAAAGATTATCGTTTAAATTATTTTTCATGGATAGAGATACAGGGTACATATTTTTATTACACATATCTAACTGATTATCAAGCGATAATGGAGAAGTTTCATGATGTTGGTCATATTATATTCAACGTAATGATATTTAAATATAGATCAAAACTAATCAATTACTGAAAAAAAATTGGAATCCATCAATAAATGGCTTAGAAATAGATTTTTCACGTTTACCTATTTTAGTACGGAACGTTTCGCCTGTGACGTCATTTGACATGACCTACCGAGATAACCGTACCACAGAGTCGCGCCTGGGCCCTTGCTCCGTTTGTGTTTATTTAAGTAAAGTCCACAAAGTGATAATTTGCTTAATATTGATATTTACACAGTGATGGATTTTTTTTCAAATCCGTGTTATGTTAGTATTGAAATAAAAGGAATTATACTTTAAAGTTCATTTCATCAGCCACATGGACTAACTAACAACTGTGATTTCTATATAAGAAACGTTTCATAAACAGATTGTAGTCAAGTACTTACAGGGTATTATATTTTTTTCGACATGTTTACAATACATTCGTCTATTACCGCCGTGTACGGACAAGATATCAAATGAATTGATATGTTTAGGAGCGTCTTAACGAGATGAAGCTATTGGATACGTTCAAGTGATACGTGAGGGCTCTAAATGCACAGTTAAATGCAGAATTTCATCCGAACTTTGGTTTCTGATGAAAACGAAGGAATGGTGGAAAGTGTAATCAATCAAATCAAATCACGCTCCATTAGTTTGCACCACTTTTTCCTTGTTATTATATTATTTGGTACACGAAAAAACAATTTATTGAGATTTTTAACTGTTGTTCTTTGACACATGGGAACAATAAATACGACTTGAACGGTACAAGTGACTACACAATAAATCTGTATGTACTCGGCGAATACGCGCTGCATCTTTAGGTCCAATGACGTCACACGATAGAGCGCATCGAGTAATGTAATTATTTTTGCAAGCGCAACTTCAAAGTCCCGTAACTTTTTTATTTTTATAGATATTTTGATAATTCTTTCACAATTTGGTTTCATTTTGCTTAAATTGTTATAATCAATCGATAAGAAAAAAGTGGAATCTTCTTCATTATCAAGATCAAATAAAATAATATCTATTATTAAATTGTTCAAATTCAATTACAAATAAAATTATTGAATCAAAGCTGACCCCAACGTACGCTCATGTAAATCTCATTAGCATACAATTCAGAGATCTCGAGGAGCTTGTCTATGTGCTCAGACAAATTGTTGAGGTCTTTGTATGGATGTGTTTTCAAAAATGTTGGTTCTAGCATCTCTTTCAAATTCAGTTTTTTACAATATTTTATATTTGAAAGGGATCAGAAAAGTCGTCAATTTTGATTCAACCTGGTAGAACAGTATTTTTTACAAACAGCACTCAAGGTCACCAGAACCCGAGCTAAAAGATCAAAGGGATTCCACCGGGTGTCCTATTTGGGTGTTTCTAATCTTTGCTTCTATTATCATCATGAAGTGTGAAGTATATAATGTTACCACTTGCTTTTTTTATGGCTGTTCGCGCGTTTCGCATATCAAACGTACTCCAATTTAGACGATTTTTGTTTAATTTGAAAGAGCAGAGTTGAGAAATGGTCCCATATTGAGGAAAATCAAATCCAAAATCTCCTTCCGTCCAAAAACCGCCCCCAAAGGGGGTGGAGGGGGCAATTTTTCTCAAAAATTGAAAATCCGAGACGACAGAATTAACGAAAATTCCATATCCGGAAATGTTTAAATTGGACATTTTCGCTAGTACAAGCTAAACCTACCTATAACTTTTTGGGTATTAGTGAACGTTCAACAATTTTCATGACTAATTTTACACTCAAAAATGTGAAATAAATATTTTTTACAAAAAAATGGACCGACTTTCATCAGTTGTTGCACTGAAAAATACAAAATAATATCAATTCTATTGGTGCTGGTTCTTTTGGAGTTGGTGCCTACAACAACAAAGTACAACGGCACAACTTCAAAATTACCAGCACCAATAGAATTAATATTATTTTGTATTTTTCAGTGCAACAACTGATAAAATCGGTCCAATTTTTTGTAAAAAATATTTATATCTATATTTTTTGGTTGGGACAACTGGGAGAATTTACATAGGCATAAAATCGTACATCCGATGTTAAATTTGAGGAGAAAACTAATGCAGCTTTCACACCCAAGCGACGGGGGCGCCAGCGTCAACCAACTGTATTTTGATACAAACAGAATATTAACGGTTGCGCCCCCCTGTGTGCGGAAGCTGTATTGTTTTTTGCCTCAAATTCAATAAAAAGAGATCGAGACTGCACCACTGATTTTTTTTTAAATTAACAAGTTACTCTATAAAATCATCGAAATTTACCCACCCTGTATACTTTTATTAAATCAATGAAATCGCACATTCTAGTAAAAATGTACCGTCAGAAGCATGCGCTTCTTTAATTATGGTGTTCTCAAAATTGCCAGGCGCTTCATTAAGGATCGCTTCTAAACATTAGGTACTAAGAATCTTACAAACACACAAAGCCGAATCAAAGAACCTATGACAAAGTTCTAATCTTTGCCTACGATATAGTCGCAGAAGTAAAAAACATGTAATTTTTATTATAAAGCCAGTCGAGCATAACTAATGGACTATTTTTACGTGAACTATCAATAAGTTTACCCCAATATTTTTAATTGAATGAAGGTAGTTTTATCACATTAGTTTCAATGGCCTGTAAGTCCGAGCAACTCTAACACCAATGTGTTGTTTTGTACAGAGAGTTTTTGTATTTCAATATTAATATTAAGAAAAATAAATGAATAATAATAATGAATATAAGAATTGTACGACCGAAGTGATTAAGATAATTGATAATAATAGTTGACTTGCGAAGAAACGTGGACAAACCTGATGAGTCGGGCGGTACTGCGTTGGCAGATCTCAACAACTTGATATCAATAAAATAATGATTTTCTTTGTACATCCATTTGAAAATGGTTTCTTGAGAAGCTTCAAACTTTTTTTGAATTTTTCTAGAAATATTAATCCAAAGCCCATATTTTTTTCAAGTGGCTGTTCGTTCATCATAAAACAGAACGTTATCTGAACGTTTGAGCAATTCCTATACTTCGTGTATTTGGAGTACTGAATTTTGAAAGCAAAAATATCCAAACCGGTGTAAATTTTTGTCTTGTGTAGAGTAATTAAGGCTTTAAACATGCACATTTTTGGAAACCTACATGATTGAAAACTTTTTTGATACAACTACCTCAAATATTAATTTCAAATGAACCAACATTTCTCAATTTTGAACTCAAAACGGTACTCAAGAACCCAAGTATAAACATTTATTTAAAGAAATCTAGTATTCTAGAATCTTTCGACTCGAACCTCCAAAAATATAAAATAAATACACTCTGGTATTAATTTGTTGGGAGGAAATTGATGATTTTGACAATTAATATCGCGATAAAAATGTCAATAATTGCACTCAAAAAATAAAGAAAAACATCAACATGTAAGAAGTAATAAAAAAATGATATTATTGTTGAAAAATAATATGTACTAAATAATTCGAGAGGAATAAAAATACTTGCATTATCTTTATCTCTCTTCGCTCTTTCGATTACCGTTCGTTATCATTCTCTCATCATCATCAAACCACCAAATTCGTATGAAGACGATGAAGAAATTTGTTCCTTACCGGATGGGCCGCCACCACCTGCTGATCCGCTGTTTTGTTGCGCAGCCGCTGCAGCCGCCATGTTCCAACTATTCCAACTGGCCGCACCGCTGCCGGCACTTGGACCTGAAAATAACATAATTGTGTGTGGCCATATTATTTTTTTTTCATTGCCATAATTGCGGCAGACGTCAAGATCACATTCCAGGATTGCTAATATTATACTCAATTTTTTATCAATATACATATTTTCTAACATTTAATTGAAATGTCAAAGAAATTCTGCAGATCGCAAAAGTAAGTTACAATCAACTAGTTAACCTGTGCGAATATTTCGCACAGTATCTTGGAGGAGATAACAATATATAATATTTTGATGCAATGTATTGATTTAATTTAGTTTGTATGCTTGATAATAAATAACACTTGGGTAAAAAATAATTAAATCCAAAAGATGTCATACATGTTAGTAGAACGGATTGTCAATATGTTTTGAAAATTTATTTTCCAACGAAAACAATTATTTTAACCATTATGTTTATTTTTAATCATTATTTTATCAATGAACACATTCGATTTTTGAACAACCCAAACATAAAGCTCGAACTAAGCAAGAACGATGAAAAAAGGTAATGAAAATTAATAAAACTTTGAAGCTGAGAAATATGTATAATTATAGAAATCATCAATACCGAAAATGACTTTCAAAATCTACATAAATACCTTAGCTCCTCAAAGGGTTAATATTATTAAATATATATGTTAACAAAGTGTCTGAAACAATTTGTGTTATTGAAATCAAGTGGTTTAATTTTTAAAAAAATCCTCTTTAGATGGAATAAAGTTTTATCAGATTTAATATAGGTAATTGAGAACAAGTTCCGTCACTGTTATTTCATATTCCATACGTATAGAATTGTAATCAAAGTTTATTGCGCAATTATCTTATTTATATTATATGTCATAACGCCAAATATCAGTCTTATGGACACTGCCATTCATCCTCTTTGTGGTAAATTTTTATGATAATCTGTGCAGTCGTTTTAATTACACAGAGAACGACAAACATTTATTGTTCACAATCTACAGTGAATTGATTATAAATATTAAATAAACACTACTATTGTATTATAAGTAAAGAGTCCTCAGAAAACAAATGTCACTCCTACTTATTACGATATTACGACAGAGGTCGCATTTATGCGTCATGTTAGTTAATAGGTATAATCTGACAAGTCGTTTAAAAATGGCGGTTGTACAAAGTTCTAAGAACTCTCAAAAAAAATGACCACTGAGAAAATGACAACAAAAAAACTTTTGATCTATATGTAGATACAACTTTACTTTGAAGCTTTTATTGAAAGAAAAAAGTGATAAATTATGACATTTACAAATCTACAACAGCAGTTAAAGCATAGAAACCGCTAACCATAAACGAAGCCCTTAGGACTGATCTAGGATAAAATTTGTTTTAATATCTTGACATTACAAATTATTGCTTCATGAAAATATCCATACTTGTTAAGTCAGGCTTCCGGTAAATATTGAAAAATTATAAATAAGAAATTAAAGCCGACAGTAACAATTTGTCATCTTGACGTAAGACACAACTCACCGACGTTACCAGAAGCTTTTTTCAGGAAATGGGACATTTTTACTATTGACTATCCTGCGATAACTATCTTATTTGCATTATTTAAAACTTTTCATTTGTGGGAGCTTATATCTAAATAAAATAAAAAGTATACCGTACCATACTCACCGTACTGCCCATAGCCCTGTTGTTGAGGTGGAGGTGGTGGTCCTCCATACCCAGCCGCCTGTCCACCCCACTGATGCGGGGGGCCCTGTGGAGCCGGAGCAGCTCCCCAACCTTGATAACCAGTTGGAGGTCCACCACTAGGGGCTCCATATCCAGCTGCAGCTGCATAACCGGCTTGTTGTTGATGAGCTGCTGAAGCAGCACCCCAACCTTGGTAGCCGGCCTGCATCATGTTAGGGCCCATTGGGCCGGCAGCTGCAGCTGCCAGATTCATCGGTGGTCCACCCATTTGGCCATTGGGACCACCTCCCATCATGCCCATTGGCGGTTGTGGCTGGCCCCAGGCAGACGATGGATCTCCCATGCCGCCCATGCCACCGCCCATGGACATTTTACCACCTCCACCGCTGCCATCACGAGGTTCTGCCTTTTTGATCTCAACCTTTAAAAATGCAACAATATAATAGTCAAATAAATTTAAAATTTATAATAGCTTATACCTGTTTTCCATTTAGGTTAACAAAATGCTCAGAAACACATCTGTCCACTGCATCATCATCCTCGAATGACAAAAAACCAAATCCTGTAAACATAACCATCTATTAACTCTGACAAATACACTTCAGTTAAATTTACCTCTGGACTTTTTCTTCTCTTGATCGTACATAATAACAACTTCCATGACTTTACCAAATCGGGTGAAGAAACTCCTCAGATCAGTCTCTGTGACATTTGACGGTAGTCCACCAAGAAAAACTTTGGGGTAACCACCACCTTTCTTGGGCTTTTGAAGAGTTCGTGGGTTACAAGGTTTGGGATCAATTGTTCTGGAAAAAAATAATAATTGTAATTAAAACATCTGCATGAAAAAAAAAGTGTTTTTAATTTCACCCACCTTCCGTCCAAATTGTGTGGCCCATTTTGCAAAACGACATTAACATTAGCTGGATCAGCAAATGTGACAAATCCAAAACCTCTGGACCGTCCTGATTCGGCATTCTTCATCACAACGCAGTCAATAACTTCACCATAGCGAGAGAAGTATCGCTGAAGGTTTTCTTGGGTAGTTTCCCAGGATAACCCGCCGACAAATAGTTTTCTGTCAAAATATAATCCAATAAATTAAGAGGAAGAGAGACTAATATAAGTTTAGATTTCCTCATATTAAGCTCCAGATTGTAGAATCTTTTAATTTTCGATGTGTCCTGAAAAATTATTTGTATCCAGAAAACTGTAGCGTTACATCTATAAGTACTCGATATTTCTTCCCAGATGGCGTCACATATTTTAATATAATCCATAACTTCGAGTATAATCATGTAAATAAACTTTTAACGTTGTCCCTCAAGATTCAAGATATTAGGGGCTAGAGGGCAATAACCGAGAACAGGAAACATGTCACGCTAACAATATTTATTATGATGAAACAATAATAGTTCTTATTTTCAAGCAAAAATAGCATTTCAGTCTGAAGACAAAATAAATAAACTTAAAAGATAAATGAGTCTCAAATATAATAACGTGTTTATCATGGAATTGAAAAGTATTGAATATATTTTATAAACGAGCATCATTTACACGTCATACTGTCAAAAATAGACACGCACGCGCAATTCTGAATTAAGGCCAGGTATCAAGATAACTGTGATTTCCTGATGATCTTATGATAGAAGGATTAATTATGAATTTCATTTTTCATGCAATCTAGGTACATAAATGGACAATTGAATATAATTGATTGGCTTCTAAGAATCAGAAATGGAAATATTTTTGAAGGTAGCTGGAGAAAGTAACCGGATTAGGGTCGACGAACGCCTTGAGAAAGTTCATTTTTTAGAAGATCTTCTGAAAATATATAGATATATTTAAGGTAGCGATATCATTTAGAGCGTTCTCTTTAACAAAACCTAAAAATTGTAGGTGTTCGTGATAGAGTATTAGTCTAAAAGTGAAATATACTTAAAGCGAATGGTAAAATTAGAACAATATAATAAATACCCTTTTTCATCGTCATCCATAATCTCCTGCTTAACCCGCAACATTCGCATGCTATTCTAACACCCACTATTGAAATATATTTGCAGTTCAACTAAAATTTCAAGCAAACCTCTGCACACAAACACAAACGCTTATGATATTCGTAACTAACAACAATGGCCGACTTCCGTTCGCCGCGTGTGATTTGGGCTTTTTAGCATTGACACTATTCTGTCACTTATGACACTTCAAAAACAAAAAAACACACTTACCCGTACTCGTACTCCTCCATAACCATTTAATTAGGATTTCTTATATACTAAACTTAAGATTAAGTTAAATCTAACGTTAACAACTATCCTAATTAACGACTACGATAGGAATAATACAAAATGCAACACACCACAGTTATGACCTTGTGGTCATAATGTGACCTAAGAAGTGGGGGAGATCATCGGCCATTTTGTCAAAAAAAGGGTCAATGAAACAGAGAGAATAGATAATCGTTTTCCTGGAATTGAGAAGGGAAAGGAGATTTCTAAAACCGGTTCTGTTTCAGTTTGAGAACTATCAAGAAATCAAACTCCCTAGATAAGTCACTGAAAATTATTGAAAATCAATTTCTATCGCAATTGCAGATGGCTCTGACTGTCAGAGAATAATCTCCCCATAAATTAAAAGTTCGAACTAATTTCAGACACTCACTTTTCAAGTTTGCATTATACCATTATACCTATGTATACTATTTTGTATTTATTAGTCCTCCAAATAAAGTTTTGAAAATATGAGCTACATTCAATACAGAATGAGAAGATACGTTTTTGTTACTGTAATTTTATAAAGCAAATTTTCAATAATAACTATTTTTATAATTGAAAGAATCTTGCGAAAACTTTATATTTTGAATAATGAATTCAATTTCCGTAGAACAATGTTTACTGTCCTTGATCATGAATAACACATACACCAGGAGGGAGAACAATAATGGAGTCATTAGCTATATGACATGCGTTATTTTGAGCGACATTTTAGAATACAAGTTTAAGGTGGGTATTTTGTGAAGGCTTTGATCTTATTGATCCAGCTGAAAATGTCTCAAGTTTCAACAAATGTGGAATAAAAAATTAAAATGTCATAATTCAAAATTTATTTTCTCAAAGAAAGCATGTTTTCTCAATGACAACATAATGTACCATAAATTAAAATTGTACTTTTTCGAAAGAACAATTAATAAATAAGCTTTGAATAAATTAAATCAACATTATCGTTATAGGTATATAAATACATTTTATTCGAGCATTCCGAAAGTACCGTATAATAAGAAATACAGTTAAATGAGTGAGATTATTCAAGTATAGTTATATCTACAAAGCTACGCATTTTCTTCGACCAATAATGAAGCATCATTATTGATACCAGTTTGCTTCGAATAATTTCGTGTAGGTCTTTGGTTCCCATTTTGCATAGTAGTTGATGATTTGTTGGGGCGCCTTCGATTTTTTGATTCTTTGGGCGGATGCGCAGTTGCTGAGACACTAGAATCTTGTGATAAGCAGTCCAGTTGCGAAGACTCGTTTATGAGGGATGGTTCATAATTCAGGGCTGAAATAATATCTATTGAAAAAATCTAAATATTATTTTTGCAAAAGGAGAAAATGAGAATGTATTTTCCTCCTCTATCAAGAATTGTCTCAGAGCTGAGTGCAGAAAAGCTGACCGATCAAGTAACAGAATGTAATGCTTAGACATTTTTATATAAGAAAAAACATGGGTGCCACGTATCTGCCTGACACTTTTGATTTCACAAACTATCTTGGTTATCGTTAAAAACTTAACCTTGACGAACACTTCTTAAGATAAATTGAAAAATAAAGTTTTGTGTCAGACAGATGTGTGGTGCCCATGTTTTTTCTAATATAAAAAATGTTTAAAGTTTAATATATATATATATATATATATATATATACATCTCGGTATCATTCTGGCGTCCTTTCAAAAAACAGTAATGAAGCGTCCTTGCCGTATATATTTCACTTCGCCATCAATGTGAGCTCCGTTCATTCTATAGCCGTTTGGGCGTCCAATGTATAAAATAATTTCAATCTTACAAACAATAGAGCGTCCATACGGTGTATATTTATTTCATTTACCGTAAATACAGCGTCCGGCGCTATTGCCAAATGTGCAGTGGAATGGGATGATGAAATGTGATTTTAAATATATTTCTCGTATTTTGAAACTACCAGCGACTGCCTAGCATTGGTTGTTTCTCCGAATAGTATTTCATCTGACTTTTTGTTCCTTAAACTTTATTATAATTACTCAATTGTCATATATTCTATAATTCAATTTATACAAAATGGAATTGTAGATGCTAATGATTTTAAAATGTACACTCATTTTCATTTTTGTCATTATTTCTGTCTCCAACATCAAATAGAAATAGAAATATTTATTTCATGTAAACAATTAGGCATGTATACTTTTGTCCTGGATAGTGATATAGATCACACCAAATAAAATAAATTAAAATACGCTTCAGATGAAGACATAATAAACATACAAGTGACAAATTACATATAACTTAATTCAAGACAAGGATTATGAACATGTTAAAAAAAGAAAATAATAGTAATAACAATCTAGAAAAAAGGATAAAAAAGGATTACCTACATAAATGTACTTACAACATGTTCCAGATAATCATCTAAGAAGTTAAAACGGTGTTGTGTTAAATATTTACGGATCTTAATTTTGAGTGATGCACAAGACATCTTTGAATTGTTTGGCAAACCATTATTCAATTTTATGCCCAGAAATTTATAGGAATTATGGGTCTATGTCTGAATAATGGAGGACAGATATAGTTTTTTTTCTCTTGTATTATAAGAGTAAACATAATTGTGCTGGATTTTTTGGCATGTTTTTTATATGAAGCAGGCACTGCAAAATGCAGCAACATGGTAATTGCAGAATGTTCAATTTTTCTAAGTGATCATCATATTTGCTGGATGTTATTATTCGAATGACTTTTTTGTGCAATGCATATTTTGGGGCTGTGACATGTGTTTCTCCAGATTATCAAGGCATACGGTCACTATAATGCTATGAAACATAACAAAATATGTCATTCTTAGATAATCTTTATCTACATTCAGCTTCAGTTACCTGAGAGTATTTCCCTTTTTATAGATAGGTGTAACTTTGGAAACCTTGAGAATATCTGGAAAAATACATGTACTCATACGAAGATTAAATAGATTCGGTAAAGAAATCGCTACATTTTTATTTATCTGCGGCTCTAGAATTTTTCAGTTTATGAACAATGTTCAATATTTCTGATTAACTTGTTGGATGTAGGTAAGAAGTCAAATGGTTTATTGCTATTTTTTGCATGCAAGAATCGAAGGGATTTGCAATATAATTCGCAGAATTTTGCATTAAATTGTTTATGCAATGTTCAAAAGAGTTGGCAAAGTCCTCAGCGGATAAATTGCTCTCATTCCTTAGGTTATTAGTTTTACCTAAATTTGTATTTAATATTCCCCAGACTGACTTTTGCTTATTTTTGATTCAGATATTAACTTATTATTAAACTCCACTTTTTTCGATTTGTTAATGTTAAGTAATTCGAAGCTATCGAGCGTCCTGGTCACTTCGGCAATAGTATGAACCTGGGTTAGTTGTGACTTAAGATTTTTAATATCAGGAGAATTGTCTCGTCCTTGAAGCTAGTAGAGCAAAGTGAGCAGAATCAAAATTACAAATTTGGTGCTTGCAGAGGTAATTAATTGCTAATTAACTGCTGTATACCGAAATGAATTGCTCTTATAGTTTTTTTTTAATGGCTGCTTTGCTAGCTGTAAATCTAAAGCTTACAGAGCAACATTTAAAAATATTTTTTTAGTACTTTTTTGTGTTTATAGGGCTAATTAAGTTCTAATTAAGTGCTTTATTCAGAAATTAATTACTCATATGGTTTTTGGAAAATGGCTGCTTTGCTTTAAAAATCAACTTTTCCGAGAAATTTTATTTGGTGGTTGTAGACCGAATAAAGTGCTAATTAATTGCTGTATTCCGAAATTAATTGGTCTTACATTTTTTTAATGGCTGCTTTGCTAGCTTTAGATCTAAAGATAGCTGAGCAACCTTTAAAAATATTCATTGAGAACTTCTTTTTTAGTGCTTAAGGTCTAATTAAGTGCTGTATTCCGACATTAATTGTTGTTTTATGGTTCTTAGGAAAATGTGTGCTTTGTTTTTAAAAATTATTTTTTTCTAGAAAATCGTAGTTGATGCTTGTAGAGCTAATTAAGTGCTAATTATTTGCTTTATTCCGAAATTAATTGCTCTTATAGTTTTTTCTAAATAGCTGCTTTGCTAGCTTTAGATCTAAGTCTAACAGAGCAGCTTTTAAAAATCAACTTTTCGAGAACTTCTTTTAGTGTTTATAGGGCTAATTAAGTGCTGTATTCCAAACTCAATTTTTCTTAAAGTTTTCGGAAAATGACTGCTTTGCTTCAAGAAACACTTTTTCGAGAAATACTTTTTTCGTGCTTGTAGAGCTAATTAATTGCTAATTAAATGCTGCATTCCGAAATTATCGGCTCTTATAGTTTTTAGAAAATGGCAGAGATTGTCGCTATCAGAGCAAAAACATATAATCTATACACCCGATATATAAACTATATCGGTAACCATTATTTGAGGTATTTTTTATAAAAAATCAATAAAATTTACATATTTCCTATGTTATTTAATCAAGTGCTGTTTCCCGAAATTAATTTCTATAATTTCTATAATATTTCGGCCAATACAATTATATCCGTAAGAAAAGTACTTACCGACGTGGTTAGTAATGAACTTATCCACCGGTAAACCTATCTTACAGTCATAGGAACATATACGGTTAGCAATCGAAAACCGTCCGGTCCTACAAAAATTAAGTTTTATCCCTTAGCTTTTTAGTATCAGAATTGTACATTTCTTCATTGGGAGAGATAATAAATTCAAAAACATTAAAATCTCAATTTTAAAATGGAATTAAAAATGGATTACATAAAATTAAGTAGTTTCAAGTTGCCCGGTGTACCTTTAAAGCTATAAATATCCCCACAATAGATAAATTGACATTTTTATTTGTCTTAAAAGAACGTTCTCTCTCAAAAAATTATTAGAGCAATTAATTTCGGAGTACCGCACTTAAAAAGCCCTACACGCTAAAACAAAAGTTCTGAACAATTATGATTTTCAAAGGTTGCTCTGCTAGCTTTAGATCTAAAGCTAACAAAGCAGCAATTTTTTTAATATCAGAGCAATTAATTTCGGAATACAGCAATTAATTAGCACTTAATTAGCTCTACAAGGACCAAATAAGATTATCCCGAAATAATAGATTTTTTAAAGTATCCATTTTCCGAAAAACTATAAATAAGAATAAATAATTTCGGAATACAGCACTTAATTAACAATTAATTAACCTTAACAGCACTATAAAAGAAGTTCCAAAAAAGTAAGTTTTCAAAGGTTGCTGTGCTAGCTTTAGTCTAGAACTAGCAAAGCAGCCATTTTCCAAAAATAAAAACTATAAGAGCAAATAATTTCGGAACACAGCATTTAATTAGCTCTACAACAGATTTGTATTTTTGATTCTACTCACTTTGCTCTGCCAGCTTTAGGGACGTAGAAATATCAACATTTTAAAGTTATTTTCAGGGATACATAACTTTTTTATGGAAAACGAGATGTTTAAAGATCTGACAGAGTAAACTAAATGAGCAGCTTTTGTTTCTGGATCTAAATGGCATATATTTCAGATCATTTCATCTAATGCAGCTGTGAAACCTGAGATAGATTTTTTTGACATTGGTCGACACATGAGAAAATTCCTTTATGGTCGGACAAGTGCGGCTCTATGACTTCAAGAATGAAAATGTTATCATCTAAATTTGTGAACAGATTATCGACTCTAGTTTCTCTAGATTTATTTATCCGCTGGTGTCAACAAAAACTTTTTCTAGCATATCATGTGATAAAAAATATGTTTGCATTCAGTTAATTTATTGTCACTGGTTTTAAGTCTCAAAGCTATAATTGAAAGTCACCGACAGCCTGTACCTTATTATTGGAGTTTTTTTCTGATAATATTCTGTGCAGATAATATTAAAAAAAATTACTATCACCATCCGGTGATCTGTAGGCACAACAAAAACTAATTTTCATATTTTTAAGCTGTGTTAATTCTGCATCTATCTTCGCGCAAAGATCTTTTACACAAATGTTATGGAAATCTAAATTGGTCTTAGTATAAATGCCACCATGAATACAAATCTGTCGAATATGATTTATTAGTTTATATCCTCGCGGAATACGATACGATAGAGTTTATGTCCTCCATTTTAAATGAAACGTCTGTTAGTAGTAGTACGTCAATATTGTTCGTATTGTTAGTTCACTTTGTTCCCAATACATTGAATAATGATTTTAAAAAAAAATAAATTCAAATATATACTATAAATAAAAAAAATTCAAAGAATGGTTTTTATCTAGAGCGATTTTTCTTCTATTGATTCGAATGGCACCAGGTTTATCCACATGATCACAAACGAATAATTTATAAGTGCTTCGAATATATATCAGAAGACCCTATATGAGTGTAAAAGTCGTTGAAATGAAATTCATGTGTTTCGTTGTTGCCAGATTGCCGGACGCCCAATACGCGATGGAATGAAAGTTAACGTATTCAAAATGAATATTTTAGCGCCGCGCTGCGCCAGATATATCGAACTAATTATATTCGAATATCAATCAAAAATCTCTTGGGACGTGCATGGAGCGTCCTTCCAATTTTTGTTCCATCGGTTAAGATGATCATCTTGACCAGAATTACACTGATGTGTAATAGAGCGTCCGTATACGGACGCTCAATTACCACGGACGCTCTATTAAATGCAATTCGTCAATGTACGGACGCTCTATTGATAGGAAGATATATATATATATATATATATATATATATATATATATATATATATATATATATATATAACACTTAGAATAAAGACTGGGAAATCTGTCGATAAATGGGGCTTAATTGAGAAGACTCTGTTTGCTCACCGAGCTTTCGAAAATGTTTATTTTCTTTTTCAAGGTATGCAAGTGAGGTTACATCGTTAAGTTAACAAAACATAAGTACGGATACACTTTCTTCATTAGATTAACAGTAAGGAACATCACATATTATAATCACTGAACCGTTTCTGATATATATATATATATATATATATATCATAGTTTGATCACAGCATATTTTTTCCTATGCTGTGGTTTGATACTGTTACCCGATAACATTAGTGGACCAAAAAACCATTGAGGCGCCAAGGTATTAGAAAAAGCTCTACCGAGGTACCCAAATATATTTATTTTCTGCTCAATATATACTGAGTGATTTCAGACTTTTACTTTATTGTTCTGGTTGCTGAACAAAACATGTTCCGTAGAAAAAATTGGACAAATTCTACTCAGGCACCTCATGATGTTCCTGATTTCCAAAGCATTTCATCCTGTCACTCGATCGGTCAGGTTTTTACAGTTAGTTCTTGCTCTAGTTTTCAATATTACCTGAACTATGATTATTAACGTTTTCCTTTGATTGAATGCGTTGTATAGAAGAACCTCTGTTTTGTCTTCTTCCTCGATTTCGCCTTCTGGAGTTAGATCGGCGTGATCCTAGTTCTTGACTAACTTCCATGCTCGATATTGATTCTAGACAAACTCTAAATTAGAATTGAAGGAATCAAATACGGAAAAGCAAAGCCACTACATATAAGA
This sequence comes from Crioceris asparagi, assembly GCA_958507055.1. Lineage (NCBI taxonomy): Eukaryota > Metazoa > Arthropoda > Insecta > Coleoptera > Chrysomelidae > Crioceris > Crioceris asparagi. The sequence continues at coordinate 13,935,904 of OY293833.1, read as the reverse complement.
GAGTTAATCGGTATCAGTTGCTAAAGCTCCACAATTAAAAAAATTAAAATGGAAACTAGTATGTATAGCTTTTCAGTACGGATCAAATTTGAGCCGGGGGTATTTATTTTTTATTATTATTTGTGATGTGTTCAGAGTGTTTACCTTCATTTGCTGTATGAATGACAAAATTAGCTAACTCCATTGACGCCAGAGAACACCACAAACAAAAACTCACCTCTATCAGCACTATCCAAGATGGATTCTTGATCATCGTTTGTTCTGCGACGCTCATCATTTCTTCGATTTTCTTTTCTCCCTGTTCGGCCTTCCCCAAAGTCTCCAAAGTATGGAGGCGGCAAGTTGCCCCTTTCGTCTGTAACGTTCCCACTGTTTTAAGGTATTCTTTATTGTTTTTTTCTCTAACTTTTGAAATACCACACAGAAATTATTGGTGTTTTATAACTCAATAATTGAAAGCTCGGGAAATCTACAATAGGCAATTGAGGCAACCTTTCAAGCAAGAGGATGTGGATGTTAGTAGAAGATATTGATTGTTCTGCTGAAAGGGTACCAAAAAGCCTAACTACTACTTAACACAAAAAAACAAACGTATCTATTTCTTTCTTTATTTTGTTTTGTAGAAAATTCATTTCACAAAATCAAACATTAGAACTAATGTACTAAATTCTTAATTCTCTAAATTATTAAAAAATTGAGCCAGTCTTTTCTTCTTCTTCTTCTATGAAATGTATTTTCAATAAAATATCATCTCACCTCATAGTTTGTCATATGTTGAATAATTATTAGTTTCAGGTATCATTAGACCTCATTTTACTCAATATGTTTTCAATTCCTCCGTTAATTCAATAAAGTCACTCACAAAAATAACATATTACGTTTTTCAAATTTAAATATTTTTAATCTTCAAGGAATTTGAATAATTCATTATTTTTGTGATACTTTTTCATTACACCGTAAGTAGAATCAATACAGAGATGACAATAACAGATAGTATAAATAAATCTGTCAGTCAGCGACACTCCTTCGGAAAACTTTCAAGTATTTTCTTCTAGAAAGTGTATCGCCGATCGTTTTCTACTTTTTTTCACCACAGAAACATATGTATACCTACAGAGTTTTGCAAACTCAATTGTCCATTCACGAAATTCTACATTGGAAATTATAATGAAAGGGTATAAGCAAGAACATAAAAAAACTAAGAATAGCTTCCAATACGTTTGCTGAGATTAAGATTTGTGCCCAGTATATAACAACAGTACCTAGTCATATTTTTATATGAAATGATACAGACGGGAGACAAAAAATATTGATGTCAATGGAAGTGGAATGCCCAAGATGAGAAGCAATATATACCAGAAGAAGAGGAAGACTGCGGATGATAAAACAATAATTAAGATACTGATACTGAATAACATTATGACTGGAGCCTGTAAAGGCCTTTGTAGATATTTAATTGCCTTATAGTCGATTGAGTCTGAAAACCCTGTATTGTATATAAATTGCTTGTAATTTATTCTGATGTTATTATGATAGCTAAAGATTGACATGGCTTTTTCTGCATAATTTTTTTTAATGTGTCCATGCATATACATAAATATATACACAACCACAGATTATGTAAATTACAATTTGAAAACATAGAGAGACAAAATTGCACATTATTTGTTTGTTCTCAATGAATGAGTAATGAATAACAAAACATATTAATAGTAAATAATACTTCTTTTTTATTTATCAATCTCTACGATTCCAAGTTATATTTACACATCTATTTAAATATTTATTATAATGAATATTCATAGATTACATCAAACACATAAACAATTAGGTACCCTTTCAGCAATTGATTTGTTCTATTTCATTTCTATCCATACACAAACCGGTCATAACCGGGATTATTATTAATAATTCTTTTTTCTCTGGACAGTAAATATAACATGGCAATTATATGAGATTTGATAGTCCAGAGAAAAAAAAAGAACAATGTGTTATGCCTTACTTTTTTCCTTCTAGTACCTATACCCCGTATCTGATCTCTGTCGGTATTTTTTCAGTTAGATTTAGTTCTCTTATTCGATAATATATATCATTATCTTTAATTCTTAAGATAATTTTCAGATGTGTCAATATACATTGCTTAGGAATAATACAAATATTCTGGCCAAGTCACAACACAGAATTGAATTTTCAATTCCCAGAGAAATATTGCTCCGTCTGAAAACGCCCTGAATGAATCACAACCAATATCGTTGAATTAGAGCTGTCAAAAATGTCAGTTTTGAAAAATTCACATAATACAATACGCATTTTCTCAACATGAATACAGAAGTGATCTTAGACTTTTCTCAGAATGTTATTTCGATGTAGATCTCTCAAATGTGAGATGTGATTCTCTAAGCCCACGATATGTTTCAAGTTATATTCTATTCCAATTTAACAGTACCAAGTGACAATTGATAATATTACCTTGAAAATTTCAAGCAGCCAACAAAGATTCACGTTCAAATTCAATAGCAATTTGTATGGAGTAATGTAATGAATGTAACAACTCATTTTTTTATAGGAACAAATTATGTTCCCGAGACCATAAATCCAATATATTTTCTATATTGTCTAAATTTATATATATTCCAACCTAATTAAAAAATGGAAAATATTAGAATTACATTTTTTAACTCTAAATGAGAGAATTTCATTTAAATTATCAGATTTATGGGTTGAATTGTTATCGCTAATATATTTGCAAAAGCAAAACAAATTATTTTGTGCATTGGATTAGCTATGAGATATCGCTCAAGACTCTCATACAATTGACCTAATCTATTATTATATATATTATATATATGAAGTTAATTTCAAATAAAAAAACACGGAAATTTTTCATATTAATCGAGAAGCAAGCAACTAGTGTTAATTTATTGTACTGATATTTCAATCATATTTAATATATCCGAAATACATATATAATATTCGAGTTCAAGTCATTTGGCGAATAAAAAGCACTTTTTTGAAAATCGCTACAATTATAAATTATGCATAAACTATCTAATGATTAATGTTAATAAGAATTGATTGAGACATTTTTTATGTATTTTATCGTTGGGCATGTCACATTAAGATTAGTCAATTTTTAATTAATAGGTTTATCCACCAGACTGAGAAAAAAGTTTAAACTTGGACAGAAATTTTATCGTAAAAAAAATCTTATACATAAGTAAAAACTAAAATGAATTCCCAACGAACAGCTAAAATACATAATGTGGTCCTATAAAATGCTCGAAACCCTCAGTATGTTCTTCAATTGTTAGATATAAACGAGAATTGTAACTTTTTACTTCGTTGTCTACTCCAACAGAAAGGAAGAAATCATTTTCCTCTCTGGAGATTTTTTATTATTTGAGAATGATTCCATTATTTGATTCTCTTCATTTCAAGGTGCCATATTCATTATGATTTACGACAAATATCATGAACTGTTTGAATAAACAATGAAACAAACAGTTTCATAAAATATTCCGATTTGGTATTACTTACAATCCATGCCGATATTCCTTCGAAGATGTTTGATTACAGTTCAGTAAACTGAAAAATATGAACGATTCGAAAACTATAAATTTATATGTTAAATTTCATCCTCAGGTTGAAAATTGCAGAAGTTAACAATGATCAAATTCCCTAAAACATAGATCCACTTTCCCAATACATTACAGAATCTATCGAAGATTTTTCAACAATCTACCCATAAGTAATCTTTTCGATTATTTCAATAATTTATGAGATATTCCGAAAAAACTGGAACCCCTATATATATTAGAATTTTTTTTCTTTTTATATATATAACTGCAATAGGAGCATTTAAACTACCTTTAGTTTCTTCTGAAATACGGACTAGACAAATGTATTTGAACAAAAGATATTCGTATATTTATTGCAAATGTATGACGTTAAGTATTTTAAATATTATCAAGATGGCCAACGTTTTTAGATAACTTGATATACATTATAATAAATTGCTTTATGTAGTTCCAGTATTGTTAATTTAGCTCGTATGATAAATCTGGACCTGTGCCTGGAATCAGTGGGAATCAAACAAACGGAAACAAAAAAGTGTTATAAACAACACAGACAAGAATTTTGAAGAATAATGGTCATCAATGAAATTTTTTATATGTATATATCGACAAAGAATATAATTAGATATAGAAATATATCCTAAGTAGCGAATACGAATGCAGTTTTTACATTTATGTGACCGCTAACTGTCATGCATAAAAGTATATTGACCATATTGGAAATTTTGTTTCAAAATACAATTTATTTTTGGTGGTGTCACTGTTACTTGGATATAAGAGCTACATTGATATTCACCCCAAATTTAAGGATGCATACTTATATAGCCCTGTATATTCGTTTATACCGGGTATGTATCAACGGATTAATCAAACCATCTTCAGTTTTATTGATATATAGATGAAATTATATGTGAGCAAAAAGAGCCCATACTACTACAACTCTCCTATCTCTCAATATCTCTCTTATATATAATAATTAACCTTTAAGAATAAACTGTGGAGAAGACTTTGTGTTTCTTTTTCGTCTTCTCCTATCTCTTCCGGTTTAGTTTGAAATTTTAGCAAATTCTGAATAGAACACCCTATATATTCGTATATTTTTAAGCCTGAGTAAATTTTATGTATACTGCCCCTGAAAATTTGTCGGACAATGCTATCGGAAGAAATATTCAAATTTTCTCATCCGATTCTCAAAAGATGAGCTTGCCGGTTCAAAATAACTATGACGTCACAAATGTGCAATTTTAATGAGTTATGACGTCATAGTTGTATAGTACCAATATAACCAATTCGCAAAAGATGAGAATTGAGAGGGAGATTCTTTTGACAGCATTGTCTCTCAAATTTATCCGAAGCCCTAAAGTCAAGGGAAAGTTCTTGAAGGAAAAGACCCCTTTTCCCAGAATATTCGCAAATAAAAAAGTTTTTCTACTCAACATAATGAAGATATATTCATTGCTACATAAGTGAGCATTAATTATTCGTAGTACGATGTCACTACCGTTCTTCGTTCTCAAAAATTTACCACAGACGCCTTACATACGTACACAATTACTAAAAACCAATTCTATTTTATTCTGTGGACCTTGAAACGTGAGAGATTTGACTTCCCTTAAATCAAAATACATACGTTGTTTTTAACTTTCATCAATGTATCTTGAGAACTCATCATAAGATATAGCTGGTCTAATATCGAGAAATACAAAAAACATCATCCCATGTATGCAAGGGAATTTTATTTCGTATCATATGAAATTAAATAATACTGAATAATCATTTGTGACTCTCAAAAATTCATGGGCCCAGTCCAGATATTACGATCCATGTTCGTTTGAATCATCTGGATTGTCTAAAAACTCAACAAAGAAATAAATTGGTACAGCTGAAAGCCCGCCTAAATATTTTAGTGGCTGGTAGAATATGTGAAATTAGTATACGTGAATTTTATTTTACGAATTTTAGAAGCAGATAATTTAACTCTCAACGTAAGAAACATAACCAATATGGCACAATCGTTGATGAAATTAAAACAAATTAATTATGATCTGGCTCTAGTGAAGATACGTTAACAAATTCCATAGCACACAAAGGGTGATTTTTTTGTACCACTCGATAAATCCGCTCACACGTGGTATGCAGTGTATGGGATCTCAGAAGTTAGAAGAGATTGAAAACGTGGATATTTAATAACTTATTGCTGTTTATATATATATATATATATTAAATAATTAACTTCTGAAGTGTGTTCTATCTTTATTAGCTACATACATAGATTGATCGTAGTATGCGTAATTCCATAGTAACTTTTAATTATGAAATTAATGTAAAAAACTTCAATCATTAAGTTAAATGTATAGTAACAAATGTTTGTAACTGGTAAATTTCATTAATCTCACGATTGTAAGTAGTTCATATTATTAATATTTTTTGTCATAATTAATTTGTTCGTTATTTTAGTTTGTCCCGATGAAGGTAACAAGCGTTACCGAAAGCTCGACATTGATTAAAGAGTTTTAATTTTATTGGCATTTTGACTGCAACCCCAATCATTAAAAATTTATATATATATATATATATATATATATATATATATATATATATATATATATATATATATATTGAAATAGTGAAAGAAAATCCAAGTTTTACATAGTAGTTGAGTCAGCTGATATCACTGGAAGTACTACGGGCGTTCAACAAGTCTGTAGGATGACACAGCACCAGCAATCTGAATTCCATCATTTTCTTAATCTACATTATTTCATATGACATCTGTGAAAGTTTTAGCCGAAAATACGCATTAGTTAGGTTAGGTTAGGAAAGGTGTCGGTAACTGTTTTTCGGGAATCATTTATGCTCTATTACCTATTTCCAAACTTGAAGATATAATTTGTGAAAAAACTTTTTCTATTTTATCCATTGAACTGTTTTTCAATCGCTTATAGTTTCTGAGTTTCCCATACATCCATCACCAATTGTGAACACACTGTGTATCGTGTGTATCTGACGAACTTCTTGACATACATATTTCTTATTATTTATATAAATTTCAAGTCAAAATCTTCTAGTAGTATTAAGTAGTCAAAAAATTATTTGACCCAAAACACCATTACACGGGAGCATATATTATCACAATATTGTTATAATTGGAAAAGTGCTCGCCGCGCGCAACAAGTAACTAGTAGTAGGTAGTAGTAGTAATAGCAGAGAGTTTGGGGACAGGCATCCCTTATAGCTGTCCCCAACCAATGACATATTTGTGTATGTAATTACATTTTTTTATCTGGACGAACAAACACGAGGAGTGTATATTTGTGTGTGTAAATATATTATCCCACCGATTTTATCAATGCGCAAGCCTTCATTTGGCAGTTGCAGTCATACTAGGAGCACCTGTTGCTGCAGCAGCAACAGCAGGTGCTGGACTATCAATTGCTTGATGTAGTTGTTGAGATCGCGTTGTGGTGCCACGATTTTTATTACTACCACTACCACCAGCATTCCTTGTCGTTGTAGCTGTCGATGGTGGTTTGCCACCGCCATTTTGTTGATGATAATTCATACCCGATGGGTTGTATCCAGAATTGGCACGGTTACGACTACTGCCACCACCTCGAGCGCCCCCTCGTACTCGACCTCTCATATTACTACTGCCACCTCCTCCACGTCGACCACCTTCCATCGGTTCCGAATTATTGTAACGATGGTCATTTCGATGTCCACTATAATGAAAACACAAATTTCCATTCAATTTGCATTATAAACTCAAATCAATCATTCACGTCACAACCACAGATCTGTAGTTCTTAAAGTTCGATAAGGTAACTCCTACCGAGAAAGAATTGAAGATATTTGACGTAAGATATGTCTGATTTCTTACTCAAATGAGTTAAGAGTTAGAAACCCCTAAGTAATATGAGAGAGAACTAAGGCCTCTAGGTCGAGGAGCAATACAGATCTGAGATTGTATACATAATAATAAAATAATAAGGCCAACATGTCTGCACCGTGCTCAATTTTGGCCTCCTTATGCTACTTGGAAAATGTTTGTTAATTAAGAAGAAAGAATAGGTTTGTTTATAAGTTATTTTAATTTGCAAATAAGTTACCTTCCACTATGATGTCCCGCAGCCCCATGACTACCATGATAACCACTACCAGTACTTTGGTGATGCGAGCTACTACCACCTTGAGATAAGCTCTGCATCGATCCCATTCCACCTCCACCAGACCCATGAATAGTTCTGAGTTGTTGGTCAATTTCAAGCTTCTCTTGACGGAGTTGTTCCACCTCCTTTAAACATCAAAAACATATATTTCCAATCAGTTGACGTTCTATGTCTGAAATAATCTCACCTTTAGATGTGCTAGATGATATTGTAGAAATATTTTTACATTAGCGATACTCTCCAGTGTGCCAACAAAAACGAAGGGTACTTGACCCTCTTCTGTTGGTATAGCTGGTTCAGGTTCGTTTTCACCCTGCACAATTACTCGTACCTAGATATTAGAAAAACTTATTAATAAAAACTTCACGGTCTGCATACAATAATTAAGCAGATATGAATACTGTTTGCCAATTTAATAACGAATGTTAAAAGACCTCATTCAATATTTGAAATATTCAGAACGGTACCAAAAACACAAGCCGCCATGTCGTAACGCCGTTATTAGAGTAAAACATTATTATCAGTATTGAAAGCCCAGAAAAACATCGCATACTTGAGTTATCATTTAGTCGGCACCGAATTAGATGACAACGGAATTTTTCTTCTAAATTTCAAGTTCGTGCCATAGCTATGGTTGTATTTTTTATTTTTTAATCACAGCAAAGTGCTCCAAGGTTATCATTTTGAGTTGATGATTGTACATTCAACAACAGATGTAACTACGGCGGTACTGTTTACCATTCATAAAATTGAATTTTAGAAATAGTTTTTGGATCATTTACAAAAAACCGTCAAGTATATTTCACGTGATACCTGCAAATGAAGGAAACATCCAGTTGATTTATCATATGTTTATATTTATATAAAATGAGTAGATACAAATTACAATACAATAATAAGGCAATGAATAAAATTTTAATATGAAAAGTATAAGCAGATATTTGTATAACAAAATAATATAAATAGTTATAAAAAGTGTACTTACATCGTATGTTAAATTTGAGGCGAAAACCAATACAGCTCTTACAATCCATTGACTGGGCGACAACAAACTGTAGTAAATTTGGAAGCTGCATTAGTTTTCAGCACATTTTCAACATAGAATTGTACATTTCTATAGCTACGTACATTTTTTTGGTATAATGTCGGCATTGTATCTGGGAACATGACGGTTAGTGTTTTTCAAACACATCGTTCAAATAGCAATCTTATCAAAATATTAAATCAACACCCGTATAAATTTGTAAATAAAATTCAATCAAATCAATAAATATCTTATCAAATTGAACAAATCGTATAGCTAACGCAATTTTGTTAACAAGTTACAAGCAATAATCTGATCAACTTACAACACCACTTTTGTCAACAATTTCTTGGATAATTCTGCCGTTCTTTCCTATTACTTTGCCAACTAAATTTCTTGGTACTAATAAATTTTCTTGACCATATTCTAACATAGATCTAGCTTTTTTCACTGCTTCATAGGAATCACCATATATTTTAAATGTACATGTATTTTCTTCCAATTCGATATTGGTGATACCCTCAACTTTTCTAGCTTGTTGAATATTGGCACCATGAACACCTATCGCTAGTCCCATCAGATCTTCACGTACGGCAAATTCATCAGAATACCTAAAATTATTGAGGGGAGTTTATAAAAGTCTTAAATGAAATCTTGTTTGATTCGCAATTTTTGCGTGCGAATTTTCTAGAATATTCTTCGATTTATGATTTAAATGACAAATGTCGTCTTTTGAGTGCGCATGCGTGCATAAATAGGAAAAAATAAAATGGAAGAAGTCATAAGAGATAAGGTCATACATGCTAAATAAAAATTGAAATCCATATATAAAATGGAATAGATTTAATTTGCCATGCGATATTGCCTTTTAGGAACTAACGAAACTGATTATATAAACCCTAAGAATGGTCACTAAATATCTTCCAAAAAATAAATTACACGGAATACAACATGCGCGATGTTTTTTACCTGGTGTCGCTATTTCGTTCACATCCGCTATAATAACTCAACACGCGCTGAAACTTGCTGAAAAATCGATAAAAAACACCATAATGAGAAAAGTTAAAAACAACAGAAAAATACAATGAAAAAAATATCGTTAAGATATTCAAATATTTATAATAATAGCAGTATGAGAGGTGCATAAACAAAAAAAAACAACATTCCAGTAACAGTAAAGCAGTAGAAATTAAGCACCTACCAGCAGCCGAAAGTTGAACAAATAAACTGTGTCCAGCCAATACAATTGATATTATTTTGTATTTTGAGTGTACCATCTAATAAAGTTCAAAATTGTTGAACGTTAAGTTATATTCAGTAATTTCAAAATATAGCGGCAGCAATCTTATACATTCAGGATTTTGTAAATAGGAAACTGTTGAATTTTTTTAATAATGTCTGTTTTAAATGTTGCGTTAAGTGAAAAAACGGTTTCCCAAAAATTAGGGATATTCAATTTACTAGATTTTTAAATCACGGCAGAAACACAATCCTAATAACAAATAACCAGATTGGTCTAGCAACAAAAATAAAAATAGTATATAAATATTTTTGAAGCTGATAAACCCGCATATTTTTTTTCTAGTTTTGACCATTTAGAGACCATTCCGGGTAATAAACAGCATTCCTTTTTGAATTATTTGTAAAATTTAAGTGTAAATAAATGGCAAAATAGGTACAATTATAGTAGCACATTTATAAAATATGACTTTGGTGTTTCAAATATTTGGGCCAGAATTTATACGTACCCTCCAATAGTTGAGAGTTTAGTGCTTTCTAGCTGTCTGGCAGCCTCCTCTGTACGTTTTAACAATACAACTTTCTGTAGCAAACTCCTAAAATGCATATCTTGGAGTAAAGCAGCTCGTCTTTGACATGATTCACAACGACTTATCGCTACAAGAACACCCCGATCCGCATCATATGTCAGTCTACCAGCACCAATTACTTTTTGAAATTCCTTATGGGCATTCTCTATTTTGGCACTGAAATATAAAGTTAATTGGAGTTTCGAGTTTAGTTGTATAGATTGAAAACACAGAATTACTTACTATTCTCTAACATCTTCAGGAACCTCGATTTCGAATTTGTGAAATGTTGTAGCATCTATAGGGGGATTGTTATTTTTAAGCCTAATGTGTTCGTTGCTAATAATGTCTGGGTGCATTTCATCCCATTCAACGTATTCTAACACACATAAGTCGTCTCGCATCAACTAGAAATGTAAATGTTTACAAAAGTAAAGTCAAGGGGTATATATTGAATTAAAAAAAGCTCACTTTTATCCTAGCTCTCCACCAACCCCTTGCTTCTGATTTAGATCTAGACGAATAAAATTCAACTTCCATATTTTCAGTAAACTCAACTGGTTTGTCTTTATCGTTAGATGGAGGTAATTTAACTTGAGAAAATGGAACTCTAGCATCAGGTTGTAATCTAGAACAGGTACATTCAATACATGAATATCAAAACAGATTCAATAAAACTTACTCATCTTCAAAACGTATAAGGACTTCATCATCATATATATCCCATACATAACCCTGCAAAAAATTGGAATGATTGTTATTATTAGCTAAATTTTATTTCAAATAATCTTAAACTTTGACAAACAGTGAATATCGAACGTTGAGTATCTCATGGCTATTTTAGTCCATGTAACAACTTTATAAAGAAGTTTAATTTTAGTCTTCTGTCGGTGTTTTTTCACTATTATTTATCCCTCTATAAACACTTGTTCTGTACATCTTCCAGGTCCCGGTGTATTTCATCTTTCAACAAATATCAAGATACTTTGGCACATGTCAAATAGTTACATTTCCATACATTATTTCAGGAAAACTAGTAAGTATAAACTGATTTACACCCAAATATCTCTTGATCTGCACCTCAGATATATGCTGCACACATTCAGCCGAAAAAAGGTTCCTATGGGAAATACTCACCTTATAAAGGACTCCGTTTTCACCGCAAACCTCTACAGCTAAATCCTCCATTTTAGAGTTATACTTCGGCGTTAGCGATTTCCTAGATTGAGTTAGGACGTAGGAGAACTGTAAATTGGGAACGAAACAACGAAAAATGTGAGAGTAAGTAAAAAATACCCAGAATGGGCAGAATGTGAAATGTCTCGCAAATTTTGATGGTGTCAAATGTCATTATCAGATCACAGAACCATGTTTCCCACAGAATACTAATAAATAAGGTTTGCCATATCAAAGACAAACCATATTTGAGAAATACTCATAGAGTTCCTCTAAAGACGCATAATCAGAGATATCTCTGGCATAATTCCAATCCAATGTATTGTGGCTCTCAAGTTTTAGTTCTGAGACTTACGCAAACGTACAGAACAGAGAATATTGGTACAGAATCAGAATACACCCTTACAACTTACAGGGCTTAAAATGGCCGTGGAAAATTGACAAATATACGGATTCAGTATTGGAATATGACAATGACTGATGAATAATTTAGGCGTATTCTGTACATTAGCGTAAGTCTCAGAACTCAGTGTAAATGCAACATCTCTTATCTATGCTCAGAACTAATGTTCAACAGGATTCGCTTCGACGATTTCGGTGATTAGAGGGTCAACAGTATTTTCAAAAACAGTTTCCCTGTTAAATTTTGTTCAATGAATAGAGGTCCTACAATGTGGTTTCCCAATATTCCTGCCCAGACGGTAATTTTTAATGGATATTGAGTATGAGTTTCCCGGAAAACGTGAGGGTTGATGTCACTCCAATAACGGCAATTTTTGACCGACGAACCCCGAACGGAGGAGGTATACAATTCGACTGTCTGCTTTTTTTATTATTTTTTTTGGTTCGTGCGCGCCTTTTATATAGTAAACGAGCTCCGATTTTGATGATTTTGGATTCATTTGGAAGAAGGAGATTGAGAAATGGTCCCATATTCATAAAAACGCAAATCCGAAATCTCCTTCCCTCCGAAAACCGCCCCCGAAGGGGTGGAGGGGGCGAATTTTCTCGAAAATCGAAAATCTGAGTTGGTATAATTAAAGATAGGACAAGATCCGGAAACGTTTAAATTGAACATTTTTTCAAAAGTGTTACGGTTTTCGAGATAGACGCATGTTAAGTATGTATTTTTGCTATGTAGAGAGGACAATTTCTTTCGAAAATTGAAAATTTTTCGATACTACTTGAAAGATATAATTATTTGTAGCAACATTTATAATGAACATTTTTTCCTTAGAGTTACGGTTTTCGAGTTAAATCGGTGTTAACATGGTAACAACTAAAATATTCAAGCGTATTTCCGCAGCGATGTTCTGAGATCTCAATAATAACAACTACAAGCAAGGAATATACGTGGGTAATAGGACTAGTACTATCTTCATTGATATGGTATAGTGAACGTCTGAACGTTCAACGATTTTCGGGACTAATGTTACACTCAAAAGTGTGAAATAAATATTTTTTACAAAAAATTGGACCGACGTTATTAGTTGATGCAATTATTTGAACTTGCTGTTCTTCCGGTATGGACGGATGACCTGGGGGCTTTTTATTCTGTACACTACCGGTAGTTGTAAATTTGGTTACTAGTTCCCTTAAATATTCTCTACAGATAGGACGATTCGGAAAACGATCATTAAAAATTCTTTCGGTTTTGTGAAAGTTAAGGATCGCACCATAAATAAAAATCGCTTCGATTTTTTCTTCCAATGGACGAGAATTGACCGTTTTATAGATAGTTCATGTGGTATCTATTTATAAACCAAAAACTAAGGGCCGATTTCATAATGAATCCTTAATGGGAGATTAGTTAATTCTTCAATTTGTTTAACTCATATCTCGATGACGGAATAAAAAAAGTGCATTTTTCCATAACTTTTGCAACATTAGTCACCTTATCTTTCGTTCTTTTAAAGTAACTTTAAATTATATGACCAACCAAAAAAATTATGAAATTTTTAATCTAGGATTAAAATTAATAGGAGATTAAATTTGATTATATGAAATGGGCCCTAAATGAGATTATTTTAACTGAACAATGATGTTCGTTGTCGTGCTGACATTTCTTGCCATATGGCAGAGAATACCAAATAATTTCTAGATGTATCGATATTAATGTGTTTGTTTTGAGGTAATTATTACATGTTCCGCCATTTCGTATTAGGTGAAGATATTGACTTTATATTTTAGGGTTGTGAATATTTTTATGTGTATTTTTTGTAAAAATATTTACTACATTGTATTTTTCATCCCCGCGTTATAAAAACACGCGCCCTATACTTACAACTGCCAAACTCGGCCAGCAGGCTGGCGTTTCCGTTTTATGATTGTGTTGCACATAGGAAAAAATAAGTGAAGCTAATATAAACTGTATATTTGAACAATAAACATTTATTAGAATAATATATTTACATTATAAACTAATAAAGTACCATTTTTCTACACTCTAATAATCTTCATCGTCTTCTGCTTCTGCATAAGAAGAAGATTTTGTATTTCCATCTTCATCATCGTCACTGTCCGAAGAATGGCTATAACTTCCACTATCTCCTGAAGAGTATTTCTCACTTTGCACTAAAATAAAAACCAAAACACTTAGTTGTCAATGAAAAAAAAGTCAGCATTACCAGGATGAGGTATATTTTCTTCGCTAGAGCTTTCTTCACTGTAAGATTCTGATTCTTTATCTCCACCGTCTGATCCATCTGTATAAGCGGCAGATTCTTTATCTTCACCAGAATCACCAAAATAACCGAAATCGAAATCTTCTATGGCTGATTTATACTTTTTATTACTGAAGACGCAAATTAATTATTCTTGGTGATCCGAAGAACTTTTTAGGTATAGTTCTTTTCACAATAAATGGTATTGTCTTCATGACTGCAATAAAACTACCGGGTGGATTCCAATTATATTCAAAATCCACAAGCAAATACACTACAGTATCGGACTTCATATAGGTATTCAATTCGGTATAAAATATAGGTATAATTAAAAGTGAAATTATTGAGGTATTTACCAAGTAATCTTACACACATTGTATGTTTATATGATATATTTAATTAATGTTAACTATTACTTAGAAAAAAAGATATTTGAATATTATTATACTGCTATATTATAATCCGACCCTGACCGACAGTTTATTGCATGTTTATGGTAGACCTCTGACAAAACGTCCCAGGTAAAAAAAAGGTAGTCAACCATTTATTGTCAAAAGAACTTTACTATAACAACTTACTCATCAACATTCTCTACAACTTCATAGGATTTCTTGGTTTCTTCAGCATCGTCAGCTTCCTCTATATCTTCTAAATTAGAAAATTCGATTATGCCTTATATTTTTGGCGATTAAATTTTTCTACTAAACATTTTCACTTACCTTTTTTGTTTTCTTTTTCATTTTTGTTTCCCACTTCTAAAGCTGCCTTATTCTCTTGTCCAAACTCTGTATGGAATTCGTAACCATATTTGTCTGAATCCTTCTTGTGGAAACCATCTCGGTGCTGATAACCGTCATTGCCTTTGTCATTCATCTTCTTTGAATAACCAAGTAAGTTTCCTTCTTCTCCTTGTTTATCCCCATAAGTGTGTAGAAAAGCATTCTTCACACCTGAATTATGTAATGAATAAGATTATTTTTGGCGCATTGCTATTCGGTTATGTTTTCCAATAGAAAAGGAATTAAATGATTTTTTTTAATATTAAACTTGCCGGGCTTCAAAAGATCATCAATTTCCTCTGGTATGGCTCTAGCTTCTCTGACAGTTGACTCCACAACAGCCGTATCGTCACCTTTCTCTTCCATTAATTCATCCCAAGGCATAGCATTAACAGTTAACACACTAATAACCAGAACAAAACATTTCCAATTTGATTGGCACATTTCTAATCGAATCGGATAAATTTCAAACCGCACTCACGAAGCAGAAGCAGGATATCAATTTGAAAATTATGTTGTATGTTGCTATTACGATCAACTTTATTTGACTGTTGATGGTTTGAATTCGGATTTTATTTATAAATGTGAATTCTTTTAGTGGGAAATGTTACGATTAATACTTGTCGTAATTGATTTATGTAAGTTGAGGTTGATTTTTTGTTGTTGTTCTTTCTTAGGTAACTTGCGTTTTTATTCAATCATGTTATGGTTATTGTTTGGTGTTTTTAGATTTGCTTTAAATTTGATAAACTGAATTTGTATTATAAATGTTGATATACGTGATAAAGTTAATGAACCATTGAGAAATACTGTTTTTTAGTCATATTGTGTCGTCTATGTGTGAACGAAAAAATTATTAAACCAATTTGTTTTATCGTTATGTGACTTTTTATGTACAAAATTGAAATTAACTATTTTATAATAAACAGTGACAGAGAATAACCAGGTGAAAATCAGGTATTACCAAAAAAACCTTTTAGTTTTCTCTATATCAAACTATTTTATTACAGGTATAGGTAAACGAGAATAATAATAAAAATAATATTTTTTACAAAACATTGGGCCGACTTTATTTGTTGATGCCCTGAGAAATACAAAATAATATTAATTCTATTGGTAGGTACTGGGAAATTTTAAGTTGTGCAATTTTAGTTAATAATAGAAGACTCTTAGCACCAACTTCACAAGTACTACCAGCACCAATAAAATTAATATTATTTTGTATTTTTCAGTGCACCAACAAATAAATTCGAACAAAATTTTTGAAAAAATATTTATTTCACACTTTTGAGTGTAACTTTAGTCACGAAAATCGTTGAACGTTCACTTATACGTACATTATTTGCTTGTACTTATTATTATTCAGAGAAATAATGAAACGATTTTCGCGGAAATACCTACGCATATTTTAGGCTTTACCACTGCTGTAACTCGAAATTCGTAACTTTAAAAAATACTGGGTCTGCGCCGGACCAGACGGTGGAAGTTATACTTGTTTGGTTATTCGCATACAATTCTAATAAAATTTCAATGCTTCTCCTAAAGTATGATAAACAAGTTATGCAAGCATAGAGAGGAAAACTACCGAAAACAATCTTGTAATGACACACAGACAGACAGAGGTATTACCCTTACGTATTTGTATACCAAGTTTGGTGTGGATCGGTCAAGTTTTTTTTCGAGATATAGTGTTGATTGACAAACAGACAGTCAGACAGCTGAAAATCAATTTTATAGGAGGTATTACCTTTACGTATTTGTGTACCAAGTTTGGTGTCGATCAGTTAAGTATTTTCCGAGATATTGTGTTGACAGACACACAGACAGACAGACAGCTGAAAATCAATCCCGTAGGAGGTATTACCCCTACGTATTTGTGTACCAAGTTTGGTGTTAATCGGTTAAGTGTTTTCCGAGTTATAGTGTTGACAGACAGACAGACAGGGTGGTCAAAACAATAACTACCTCAAAAAAACGGTAGTTAATAAGGAAATTTAATATATAGATAATTTAATTATTAAAAATTTCTCTAAAAGCCAGAACGTACAAAAAGTATACGAAAACGTATAATCGACGATTTTTCTCACTTTTAGCGTGACCGGTTTCTCGACCAACACCCCATCCCAACAAGTCCAAAGAAGTATAACTTAATGTTCAATTTAAATGTTGCTACAAATAATCTGGCCTTTAATTTGGTTCTCGAATGAAATTAACACCACTACATAGAGGAAATACACATATTTCAGATTCTAACATTGCTGTAACTCGAAAACCGTAACCCTTTTCAAAACATGTTCATTTAATCGTTTCCGGATATTGTCGTACCTTTAATTCTCTCTCAGATTTTCGATTTTCCAGAGAAATTGTCCCATCCACTCCCTTCGGGGGCGGTTTTTAGAGTGTAGGAGGTTTCGGATTGCACTTTTTATGAATATTATGGGACCATTTCTCAAGTCTCTTCTTTCAAATGAATCAAAAATCACGAAAATCGTTGAACGTTCACTTATACGTACATTATTTGCTTGTACTTATTATTATTCAGAGAAATAATGAAACGATTTTCGCGGAAATACCTACGCATATTTTAGGCTTTACCACTGCTGTAACTCGAAATTCGTAACTTTAAAAAATACTGGGTCTGCGCCGGACCAGACGGTGGAAGTTATACTTGTTTGGTTATTCGCATACAATTCTAATAAAATTTCAATGCTTCTCCTAAAGTATGATAAACAAGTTATGCAAGCATAGAGAGGAAAACTACCGAAAACAATCTTGTAATGACACACAGACAGACAGAGGTATTACCCTTACGTATTTGTATACCAAGTTTGGTGTGGATCGGTCAAGTTTTTTTTCGAGATATAGTGTTGATTGACAAACAGACAGTCAGACAGCTGAAAATCAATTTTATAGGAGGTATTACCTTTACGTATTTGTGTACCAAGTTTGGTGTCGATCAGTTAAGTATTTTCCGAGATATTGTGTTGACAGACACACAGACAGACAGACAGCTGAAAATCAATCCCGTAGGAGGTATTACCCCTACGTATTTGTGTACCAAGTTTGGTGTTAATCGGTTAAGTGTTTTCCGAGTTATAGTGTTGACAGACAGACAGACAGGGTGGTCAAAACAATAACTACCTCAAAAAAACGGTAGTTAATAAGGAAATTTAATATATAGATAATTTAATTATTAAAAATTTCTCTAAAAGCCAGAACGTACAAAAAGTATACGAAAACGTATAATCGACGATTTTTCTCACTTTTAGCGTGACCGGTTTCTCGACCAACACCCCATCCCAACAAGTCCAAAGAAGTATAACTTAATGTTCAATTTAAATGTTGCTACAAATAATCTGGCCTTTAATTTGGTTCTCGAATGAAATTAACACCACTACATAGAGGAAATACACATATTTCAGATTCTAACATTGCTGTAACTCGAAAACCGTAACCCTTTTCAAAACATGTTCATTTAATCGTTTCCGGATATTGTCGTACCTTTAATTCTCTCTCAGATTTTCGATTTTCCAGAGAAATTGTCCCATCCACTCCCTTCGGGGGCGGTTTTTAGAGTGTAGGAGGTTTCGGATTGCACTTTTTATGAATATTATGGGACCATTTCTCAAGTCTCTTCTTTCAAATGAATCAAAAATCATGAAAATCGGAGTTCGTTTACTATATACAGCGCGCGCGCACAAACCAACACTCGAATTGTATACCTCCTCCGTTTGGGTTCGTCGGTCAAAAATAAGTACTAATAATTGTACTGGTGCTGGTATTTTGAAGTAGTGCGCGTAAGTATAGATAAACAACTTTTAGAACCAACTTTAATAGGCTGGTACTATAAAAATAACATTATTTTTGACCGACTTCCCAAAAGGAGGAGGTATACAATTCAATTGTGTGCTTTTTTTTTTTTTTTTTTGGTTTGTGCGCGCGTTTCATATAGTAAACGTACTCCGATTTTGATGATTTTTGATTCATTTGAAAGAGGAGGCTTGAGAAATGGTCCCATATTCATAAAAACGGGAATCCGACATCTCGTTCCCTACGAAAACCGCCCCCGAAGGGGGTGGAGGGGGCAAATTTTGTCGAAAATTGAAAATCTGCGTTGATATAATTAAAGATAGGACAATATCCGGAAACGTTTAAATGGAACATTTTTTCAAAGGAGTAACGGTTTTCGACATAGAGACATTTTAAACTCTCAAATATACCTATTTTCGCTATGTGGAGAGGGCGATTTCTGTCGAAAATTGAAAATCTGTTTGCAGTACATGAAAGACATAATTATTTGTAGCAACATTTATACTGAACATTTTCCCCTTAGAGTTACGGTTTTCGAGTAAAATCGGTGTTAAAATGGTAACAACTAAAATATTCAAGCGTATTTCCGCAGCGATGTACTGAGATCTCAATAATAACAACTACAAGCAAGGAATATACGTGGGTAATAGAATAAGTACTATCTTCATTGGTATTAGTGAACGTTCAACGATTTTCGTGACTAATGTTACACTCAAAAGTGTGAAATAAATATTTTTTACAAAAAATTGGACCGACTTTATTAGTTGGTGCACTGAAAAGTATAAAATAATATTAATTCTATTGGGGCTGGTACTTGTGAAGTTGGTGCCAAAAGTTACCAATCTACCTGCAACTGCACAACTTCAAAAGTAACAGCACCAATAGAATTAATATTATTTTATACTTTTCAGTGCACCAACTAATAAAGTCGGTCCAATTTTTTGTAAAAAATATTTATGTACATATTTCTCAGTAAAATTGGTTTGATTTTTTTGTGAAAAAATATTCATCTCATTTTTTTTAGTATGTAATTAGTTTTGAAAATTGTTGAACGTTCACGTGAGTAATTTCAGAATATGGCGCAGTAACAATATTGCACTTTTTTACTGCTTGGTAACCTGTTATTTTTTAAAGAATAAGCAATTTAAATGTTGCTGGAAATAATTTCTTTAATCCTGTCAGATAAAATTTTGAATTTTGAAAAATTGTTGGAGGAAAGGATGGATGGATTTTGACAAAACAAACATTGGCCATCATGAACTAAATTGTTCCTGTTGCAAGTAAATAATTTGAAAAGATTATTCGATGATCCACCGATTATTTTCCATTGATTGACTTATTGACGTTTGTAATTGTCATTTTATCACAGATTATGAAGGTTAGATTAGGTTATAGGTTATGTTTTTGTCAGAAATATTATGGTACCCTCTAACTGGTTTCTGTATGACACAAATAGTTCTTGAATAGGGTGAATGTGCCAGTACGCGGACAGTTTAGACAAACCTGAAGTTCTAATTCTTGTGAAATAAAAATGGTTTTAATTATCCACATACTCTTTGTACTATTCTATGGATTGGTTGTTCCATGATATTTAGAAAATTTTATATAAATTATTATGTTGTGATAGAAATTTAGAAAAAAAGTTTTATGAAATAACTACCATTTTGCCAGTTTCCGGACAGGGTTTGCCACTAGTCGGCCATAGAGTTGCCAATTGTCGGACAGCACGCGATTGGTCAATATCGCCAGAACCGCAATAAAATGAAATGTATAGTAGCAGAAACAAAGAAGATAATATCTATCTTCTTTGTCAGAGACAAACATTCGGATAGTAGACAAATTTGAAGTGAGGGTGTTGGTAAATTCTCACTTTTTACTATTTTTTTTAACTGTATCAAATTAATGTGTTATCCAATGAACCATCCTCCTCTCTAATGCCGGGTTTAAGGAGACATTTAACGTAAGATAACTTAAGCATTTAATATAAGGTAACCTAATTTAATTTAACAAAAATTTTCCTAATTTATGAAGGTAAATTTAACAATTTATCGGTCAATTGTCATTTATTCTCCTACTTTTTGGCCAGCAGCCGTTACGAAATACTAGTTTTCGTTGTTGATCTGTGGTTTTAGTTCTACCATGACTGCTCAAATGTCAATTGAAAATAAATAAATAATCCCTAGAAAATATTTATGTTTTCTGAAATTAAAATTACTGTTATTGCTAATAAAACAATAACTATAACAATATACATAAAAAAGCCTGCGAAATATGAATTCTCAAACACTCTCAAATATTTACGTTAAAAACCCGGGAAAACAAGACAGCAGTGAATATTATTATCCACTGTATTCACCTAGTTCTTTTATATAGTATCGAGTATCGGCTGGTTCCTTTAAGTTGGTCGCTCTGTCGGTGCGCAGTGACCGGTGTAGAACGCAAAAATTGAGCTCATTTAACGTAACGTAAGATAAAAGATAAAAGTTAACCAACTATTACATTATGTTCCGTTATATTAAATGTTAAATGACGTGCATAAATCGAACAACGTAAACAGCATATTTCATCTTTACCTTATATTATGTTACATTAAATCCTTAAATTATCTTACGTTAAATGTCTGCATAAATCCGGCATAAGTCTCCTGACTACATCGGATCTGATCCCCTTTTTGAGATGAGATTGGTAACTTTGCCTGAGAGCCGGTCCTGTACAGTTGATTTAGAACTCGGTATTTTCTGCATATTTCCCTCAATTTTCCTCCATCCCTTACTCCTAGAACTGCATTTTGCAATTCTTTTTGTTTGTATTCAGTTTTTTATTTGCAGATATGCTTAAAAATTAAAATACTTATCATAATTGGAATCGAATACTGCAAAAAAACGGTGTTGTCCGAAACCTAGGCAAGATCAAATATGGTGCAACCCATGGTACAATAAGTCTTATTGTACTATGGTGCAACCTAAATGTCGGACAAGTTATAATTTTTTTTTAGCGTTAAATATTTGGCAGCCGGCCGACAACTAGAATTCGCGACTTTTCCGATGCCATTATCCGTCCATCTATATTTAACATTAAAATAAGATGAATATGCACTAATTCTTAAGTATATAGTTAATTTAACCCTTTCAAGCTATAATTCAATCAACTTTTCGTAATCAACTTAATTTGACGATTTTACGTGCCTTATAAAATTACCTTTCCACTATTCCACTGCTGTTTTCGCCCGTTTCTCAGTTATCACTGGTACCAACTATTACGATTAGTCGATTATTATTGGTTATATTAAAGTTGCCACCACTGGTAAAAAAAATTTAAGAAAGGTAGAAGTACATAGTAGATTCATAACACATAAGCTTCCTTTTAGATTTTTTCTCTAGAAAAATCTACCAAACTATTTTATGGACTTCATTTTTATGTTGGCCGTCAAATTCAGCTATTTCTAATGTTTTTTTTTTAAATGAAAATGGTTTATATATTTTAAGTATTCCACTTACAATTAATAAGCATAATTAATTCAACTGTGCTAATTTCAAATTAAGTTAAATTTTATAGTTCTGCAAAAATATATTTCACGCATCACTCTGTATACTCTATATTTAAAACTGTTTATCAACCAGATAAAGGAACACTATTATTGTAATACCAGATTGTAGCAGATGGGAATTTCTATTATATAAACCTGTTTTTTGCAGTTGTGATTAAATAAGTAGAGTGCGAAAATTGCAATAAAAAACCACAAGCAATTGAGAATGAAGTATTGATATTGGCCGTTCGTTGTAGGCTTGTGTAGGCTTTTAGATTTGTTGTTGATTTAGTCTGATTGTTCGTTTTACAGATAATCTTTATTATTTCTTCAAAATCTAGAAAATATTTTAACCTTCTCCATTTCATATATTGAAGAAAAATTAAAACAAGATTTGAGGTATTTTTTTATTTCATATGTTACCTATGTAGCTTGCAGTTAAAATTTCAATTTTTAAAGTAAAATAAGGAATTAAAGTCTGTTTTTTTCAAAAGAAATGTTGGTACATACTTTGATTTGATCGATATTCACCCAGGTTTCTTTTAGAATTATCTGTTTTTTACTTTTCTACAATACAAAACACTATTGACAACATTTTCAAATGCAAAACTTTTATTGCATCATTGCATAACGTTTTCTAAGAGATTTCTGTCCATACAGGGTTTGTGGGGTCGGGTCTACTTTATTAAATTTCCACATTTTTTCAAAATACTAATTATTGTTGATGTGTATTCGAAAAAAAATTGAGCACGCTGACCTCACTAAGAATTATTGTACTGTTAAAACTTACAGAAATTCCTTCTTAACCAGCAAAATCTACCATTGACAATATCCATAGGCAAAGAAATCCACGAGCGTCAGAAAATAAAGGGGATTGGTTTGAACTGTATGTATGTAATATAAAATGGCCAGATCAGTGCGGAAAATGAGTTGCTAGTTTTGTTAATATTACAAGGAAATCCACAAAAATAGGGAAACAGCAGCGAATATTTCACTAAATTGTTTTAACAGCTCCACACTTATCATCTGAACATTTTAATTGTAATATAGTATTAGAGTTATATTTTGTATTCAAACGAATGGGATTATTGATGAGGATTATAATTGTTTTGATAAAAAAACTGTTTTCTGATTCAGCAATATTTAGGAACTTAAGAACAACGGGTGAACAAACATAATTATTTTATGCAAATACAACCTCTTAGTTTTTCCACAATGTGTTGAATGGTGAAATGTGTCTACATTTTCATTGCCTACTTCTTCCTAGATTGTATAAAAATAGGTTTGAAAAACACAAAAACCATGTGGTTAACACAATAGATAACCATAGAGAAAGTACTATACCTTGGGTTGCTCGTTTTCCAGACCTTCCTCCTGTAGATTTTGATGCAGATGAAAACCAGGATCACGGAAGTCCTCAGTTTAATTGATGGATCAATGCTTTCTTAAGTTCAGGGTCATTCACCAGAAGAATATCAGCTCAACATAATGAATGGCCCATTTCACGACGTAGTTGATTTTTTCGAACAAACCATATTAAAAAATCTGTTATTTAAAAAAAGACTCCACAAACTGTATATGGACTGAAAGTTGCAATAAAATACTGAGTGTTGCATTTGAAAATA
Organism: Crioceris asparagi; assembly: GCA_958507055.1. Lineage (NCBI taxonomy): Eukaryota > Metazoa > Arthropoda > Insecta > Coleoptera > Chrysomelidae > Crioceris > Crioceris asparagi. The sequence goes on along the minus strand of OY293833.1, from coordinate 13,911,749 downwards.
TTGAGTTTAAAAATCATTGCAGTACGTGACAAAACTTCGACTCGTAGTTTTCTTATATTCCAAAAAAATACTCCACTGAATGAAGTTATAATTTTTTGTGGATTTATGTACGTAGCTTCATTGGTTGACAATCTCTACCATTGAGAATGTTCCATAAATAAAACGAAATATAAAAGTATAACATTATAATTAATAATAAATATATTAAAAATTTAAGACAATATTTATACAGTTTAAATTCTTTTATAAAATTTAACGTTTAAATCGATTCTTGAACAACGACAATGTCTTCGCCATAAGTGGTGCTTTTTTTGGCTTCATAACTGCGGAAGAACTACTAGAGCCTACAAAAATAGAGATTTAGTAAAAATGAACACATTCATTTTCTATATGTTATGGTCTATTGAAATAACCAGTTGCGCTACGTCACAGGAAGATCAATATGCTCGAAAACTCGAATTTTGTCAAATTTATCACATTATTAATAGATCTTCAATGTCAATGTTCTTACAAAATTACTAAAAGTCCCTAGATGGTGACGTAGACGCACTGCCTAATAAAATAGATCATAATATATTAATCATAAACTTACTAGATCTCTCAGACGATCTACTACCAGATGGTGCAGATACTTTGACAGCATCTGCAGGCTTAGACAATTGCTGAAGTCGTTCAGATGGTGTTATTGGTTTCCTTTCCATGGACGATGATATACCATTTTTAGCCTGAAACAGAGTTAAATAATATTTCAGAATTTTAATCGATGTTTACTACAACCTATCATCAAAGTCTATCTAGATATCAATAGATATCAATAGAAACATTTACAATGTAACTTTTTGGGTGCCAAATTTTGGTCTTCTTCTTCTTTTTCTCTGCAATTATGATTGATAGTTTAATAAGTGAGTGGCAGTGTTGAACTTACTTGTTTCCTTGCTACATTTCTAGGTGGTTTTACAACGGAATCTACATATGCTAGCTTGGTTGTTCTAACAGGCAAAGATTTGTCTTGACTTTGCTTTATATTTGCTGTTATGGCATTCAACCTTGCTTCCCTTTCTTGTAGACATCTATAAGTAGATATTTTGTAAATTTTCATCATGGCCAAATGAACAAATTCTTTTACGTACCTCATATACATTTCTCGGCTCGATTCTAGTTCTTCTCTTTTCTTAGTTCTAAAATCTTTTTCACAATGCCTCTTCCATAAGTCGTCAGTGTCCTCTATTAAATATGGATTGTGATGTTCCAAATTGAATAGCTGATCAGGTGTAGCTCTTGCTAGCACTGGTTTCAGTATGATAAATGGCACACCTCCGGTATATTCCAAAGCTGCAACAAAAATCAATCAATTTATTTGACAAACGAATTACGATCTGGCAATATTGAAACAACTACTATCCGGTGTAATAAGACGTCAGGCTTTGAATTTTTCAAGTACTTACCATCTAAATTATCTTGTAAAACTCTTACGCATAGATCGAAGAGACTTTCCACTTTACCATATGACTTATTTCCCGAATATACTTTAGTCCTGAAACAAAGAAACATACGATGAGTAAACAGAAAATAGTCATCAGAATAACTTCTAAAAATTAATAACTCATGACTAATCAAGTATCAGCCAATACAGTTATATATAACGTATCATTTATATATACCTGTATTGGCTGATATTGATTAGTCATAATACTTCATGTCAAGTTGATAATTTTCAATACGATTATTTATACACTTCCATATTTATTTCAAAAATGAAATCACCTTATATTTTTATTTTTCATAGCTCTGCTCAAGGCCTCGTCATCATGTATTGAGAACTTCTTGTTCGATTGAATTGAATCCATGGATGAAAAACCTAGTGGTTTATAATTTGGCGTTATCTCTGGCAATAAATTCGATATACTGAGACTGAGAGGCTCCAGATGTGGTTGTTTCAGAGCTGCTGGTACCTTGAAAGAATATAATATATAATGTAAATGTTAGTTATTCACAAAATGAATTTTTCACTCACATATTCTTCAGAATGCTCCATTTTGGCACGTTCTAGTCGCTCAGCCATGGTAGATGATATTGATGAAGAAGTTACAGTTGCAGGTGGACTATTCTTGTCCATGTTCTTTTTTTTGGACGATTTGCTTGGTGGTCCACACATACCTAATGCTTCTGCAAAACTGGCACCAGATTCAGAATCGATACCAAATGCAATTTTTTCGTTGTAAACCGTCTTAGGTTCTTTAGGTTTTACTGAGGGAGTCTTTTTCTCATCACTGCTTGAATGTTTACTTTTCTGACTCTTGTGCTCTGATTCCGTATTATTATCGTTCGCCTTTGATCTTTTAGATGACCTTGATTCTTCTACATCATTCTCTCGCCTACGTTTGGATTTTTTATCCCTGTGCTTATCATTACTGGAACTGCTTGACTTGCTTCCCTCAGGACTAGATTTTTTTGATTCGCTTCTACTATCACTGTGGCTGTCGTTTGTTTTATCTTTTCTAGACGATTTATGATGGGTTTTTTTCTCTTCACTTCTTGAATTTTTTTTCTCGTGCTTGTTATCACTTTCCTCGTGATTATGTTTACTATGTTTATGTCTCTTATTTTCATTTTTATCCGTTTTTGAATTATGCTTATTACCATTACTCGACCTTTTATCTGGAGTATTAGTACTCGTGCATACCTCTTCGTCAATTTTCTCAATCTTTATTTCATCCATATCGTCACTATTTTCCTTGGCTGAATTATTGTTATCTGACTCCTTCTTGTGATCCTTTTTTTTATTGGCCGAACTAGATTGAGATCGATGATTGTGACTATCATTGTCAATGTCTACATTTACATCTTCTTCGGTATTACCTTCTATACAATTGTTTTGAGAATTCGAAGAACCAGCTTCTTCTGGGATTTCTGCAAAGAAATTCAATAAAAAAAATGTCTGACCAACATTTTTTAGATAACATGACAACATACCAGCCTCAGTTTCGGCCTCATCCCCATTATCTTGTTCTTCCTGTCTCACCATATCTTTCCAAGCATTTACCAAGCTCTTACAGCAATCGCCAGCTTCACCACCAAGTCTTCTCAAGGAATTTACTGATCTTCCAATGCCAGTTAGTTCGAGGTGAACTGTTCTTATTGGAATTTTCTTCAGTTTGTTGATAATATATACGAGCTAAAAAATTGATCAAGATACTGAAATTACAAAGAACGAACGTTCACAATAGTAAATATAATTATTCTATAATGTATAGATTATATATACAAAGAGGCCTTAAAGTTATTCGTAACATCTCTTGGGAATAAAGAAGACACAAATTTTTTAAGCATATGCAAATACAGATATAGAAAGTATGAAGAATACATTTTGACCCCTATCAGATTATCAATTTAACTCCAATCTTAGATTCACTGAAAGATAACCTGTTACAAAAGCCACTGAATATTTACCTTCTCGTAATTTTTATTAGCTGCATATCTGTCCAGTTTGGCTTGGTAATAATTTATTTTCTCCACTATGTCCTCCTGGGAACTCATTTCCAAGCAGTGAATTAAAATTCCGAAGAAAATGTAACTATTTTATTTTGTAGATTTCACTACACCAACAAGTTGATAATTTTGTCAACGTCCATTAATTTTATCTTTTCACCGAAGCAACTCACTAGCCATAGAAAGGGTTCAACAGCACGCTGTAAGAAATTAGCAATCTGCCGTGAAACTACCTACCGAATATATTATTCGATTTTGATTCGAATATAATTGCCAATTAATGGCAGGTAATTTCTACTAGTGGGAGTAAAAGTAACCCATAGATAAATACCCCTGCCCCTGTAACCCACGAGACGAGACACAATGACGACCATAGAGTGCCAGAGTGCTATGAGGACACAACAAAACAGCATAACAAGTGGTAATGTCACTAATGACAACTGACAATGACAGGCAACAGTTGACGTTTAACGTGTATAGGACACGTCCGTTTTAATGGATGAGTTCGTTGCTAGATCTTTTTGTGTCATGATTCTCTCACGCATGCGCTATCTGTAAGAAAATTGAATGAACTAATAAATTCACACATAAAACCATAGAATTAATACTTATTATTAATTATATGCATAAAACAAATGTTTATGATGGTTGTTCAAAAGCATGGTCAATGTCTAGAAGTCCCCGCGGGCCGCGGATCTCAGCGATTTCGCATTAACAGCAACTTTAGGACATGTAATGGAGACATGGAGATGTTTCTACCAAAACTTCACTTCGTCTTGGCAAGAAAATATTCGAAATTTTTTAAATTTTCACCTCAAATTTGTCCTAATTCCGATTCAAAGGACAGGCCTGTGCGCCCCACGCTGCAGCACTGTTTACAATGATGGAGTGTAAATAATGTTTCATTGGTTGATTATTTATTCATTAATTTATACCTACAAGTTCGACATCATGAATCGGATGTCCGTACAAACGTGTCATTCTCACAATATCGCACAATGCTGTATCTACAACATGGCGGCAGGCTGATTTTTCCTTGCCCTCGTATTTTTATGGCTCTGTTTTTGTTGATTGCAGCAGTTTTTATTTATTGGGTTAATTTAGTAGTACATCAGCCAAATTTCTACAAAAGTATATCACTGAACATCTATTTTCCCCACCCAACACCCCTATTCACTCCACTCTCATATAAGGTTGTGGCTACCACGGTAAAATTTCAGTTGGAATTTCTTTCTAAAATATAATTAGGGAGTTATTGGGAATATATTTTTACGTCAGGTACTATTAAGGGGTGCCTTATTTTAATAAGGACTTAACGTTATTTCTCGAAAAAATAAATACTTATTGGAATGCACTATTTAAATTGACAGTTTGTTTGGATAAGCAGCAGTAACAGCTAACCTAATACTTTTGTCTGCGTCTTTGCCTTGTTGTATAAAAGTAATTTGGCTAATTTTATCACAAACAAACCAAATATTTGAAGGTTTTGATGAAATCATGTTTTTTGTGAGGTTAGATTCGTGGAATAAAGTAAATAAGGAAACCTTAAATACTTACGGTAACTAGTCGTAAATAGATGAAGGCAGTATTTTATTTGGTTCCATTATTATTACTTTTTCAGTGCGCATGCTTAGCTGTCATTTTAAGGACGAGAAGGCTGTTCGAGCAGTAGTTAAGATTCGATGGGGACCTGTTCTACACATTTACCAAAAGCTTAATGCGCATGTAGGAACGGATGGATCATTTAATGCCACAATGATTAGCAAGAACCAAGAGCACAGCCCTCAGCCACATAACCTGCTTGTCTCTGCCTGGATATTTATTTATTTATGCCTATGACTATGGAGGGTATACGGTCCTTATATAGTCCATGTGGTCCATACCTACGATTCCATCCAGGATGGACCATCCCATAGACCCATTGACTTATATGGACCATCTTACCAGAGACCTTTCTCTTTTATACAGAGAACGCTACCTCCAACTAGTATTCTGTGCCTCCAACTCTTATCTATGTTCTATGCTCCAATATCTATGGATTCTATGGTTAAAGTCAAAATATTAATATTTATAAATATTTCTTCCCTATTATTTAAATAAAAAAAAAAATATTCAGGTTTGGAATTATGAATACTGTTAAACTAATTAGGACACTTTGCAATGTAAGTTTACAAAGAAAACAAAATTTAGTTGTCTTCAAAAAAGAATTGCAGCTTAATTTTATACCCAGAAGGGTGAAAATCGCTCCAAAGTTTTATTCCACGGTGATTGATCCTCCTGAAGATCCGGTATTTCTCATACCTAAACCAAACCGAGACAACGAGTCTGCACAGATGAAAAAAGCACGGTATGACTTATTTCATAATTTAATGCAATTCCGACATACCGCTACAGTTATTGAATAGAATTCTATATAGAATCGGTTATGCAGTATAAATTGCTATTTTTGCAGTCTTGTGTATCAATCAAGAAAACGTGGAATGCTTGAAAATGACTTACTTCTGAGTACCTTCATAGCTAAACATTTGCAAGAATTCGACGAGCATCAAATAGAACAATACGACAAGTAAGATAAATACACCCTGTAGTTCTGAAAGCATTCATGACTTTGTACAACTTCTCAGATTAATTAACGGACCAACCAACGATTGGGATATCTACTACTGGGCAACTAATATTAAACCTACTCCTGAGGAATACAACCATGACGTTATGGATTTGTTGAAAATGCACTGCAAGAACCTTAATAAAGAATCAAGAATTAGACAGCCAAATTTGTATTAATTTCTTATACCTATATGTGAATAATTAGTATTGAATATATTAAAATCTTGTTTTAAAAGATTATGTTTGTTAATTAGTCAATATACTACTATAACAATTTTAAATCACTCATTTATTTCTTTTATAAAATCTAAAATAGTATGTATAAAGGATGATTGATTTCAAAATAATTCAAAATTTTGAGCGAGTATGCTAAACTTATGTTGCATAAAGGACGAAAAAATCTCGTAATGTTGAATATTAGAAAAACATCTATTATCATATACATATATATATATCATTCTTCATTAGATGATCCGAACCCCACCCTATGCTAACTATTGTTTGTATTTTTCGATTTGATAGTAACCTAAGAATTCTATTTCGAAAGTGAATTGAAAACTCAGATAACGTAAAAATTAGTATGATAAGGCACTAGAGGTCATGATCTCTCATTATCATAATTATATTTCAACATAATTCGATTCAGTTTCGATTTAGACGCTTGTTTATAACAAGTGTTGTTAATATATTTCTTCATTATTTTGCGTCAGAAAGTGCGATATAGTTAAGAATAACTCATATATCAAGCATATTTGCGAAGACATCATAAAGTTGAGTTTGTGTGTGTATCCGGGGTAGATTGATTGTTCGCATTTTTCGGATTCTGCTTGAAAATGTCAGTTATAACACAAAGACAGGTAATAGCATATTGTTCCTATTTATGAAAAACTAATATTAAACTGCATGATTTGTGTCAGTTATTTCTTTCACTCACGAATTTTAATTTCTAAATTATTTGCAAAAACAATATTAAAAATAGGGTATTTTTCGCTTTTCAGACTGTTCTAACATTTTATTGTTGAACATATTTACCCTGTCATTATCTATCTACCTGCGTACGAATTACCATGTTGGTAAATATATATATATATATATATATTTGAATAGCTTTAAATTATGATACCTATAACATTTTCTTGGTAATACAATGTTGAAACTGAATACCAATTTTGGGAAAGCTATTTACCTACAAGTATTTTTCTTATCTGAAAACTATTTGTCATTTAGGGTAAAATTTAATTGAATTCCTAGGATCTAATGCCGGTATTTGTTTATTATTTATGTGTCAAAAGTTATCGGTCATCTAATTTTCACTGGAAATTTGCATCAATTATAAATAAACAATAATTGTCAAGTAATTGTTCCAGAATGTATATAACAGAAGATGTAGATAATGAAAACATCTTTCAGCGAAGATAAACTTTAACATTGGGTGTGATGAAATTTTTAGTTTTTTCCAACAGGCTTGTTTTGGATTCGATATATTGTTGTTGTTAAATGTTGATAAGAGGCAAAGTAAGAAATTTCATATGAAACGAAGTAACAAAGCATTTACAAATAAGCTAAGTATAACGTGACGTAATAAAAAAATGTTCATCGCGTTTTATTGAACTTTGAATAGGTATACGGGTTCAAAAATGAAAAAAAACTAAAAACTGTTTGATATTCGTAGTAGGATTATTTTAATCTTATCTGAAAACTCAGGCATCAGATGAAAGAAAGTCTCCTATTAGGTTGATACAATAAATTCAAAATCCATTTGTAGAATATGCAGTAGCACAGTAACTTTTAATAAATCTTGGAAAAATTTACTCATATTTCTTTCTAGTGTGCATGCAAATGGGTACTGAAGCAGCAAAAATTAAAACAGGTGATTCGTGCATGTTCTTTGAAGGTAAAAGAAAAAGTATTCGAACAATTTGAAGCCGACTCTGATTATTCATTCAGGGTAAGAATAAAAAATACTTGATTGAGAATAATGACAAAATTTGTAAATTTTATGTTTCAGTACAGTGATCTTACTACCACTTTAGCAGGTCCCCATCAGCTTCGATCTAAACCCGACGTAAGCGAATTGAAATTTGGGCAAATTTTCACTGATCATATGCTCAAGATATTTTATCACAAACAACTAAGAGGATGGCAAAAACCTGCAATCATTCCTTTCGAAAATATTTCTCTACATCCTGCTGCAAAGGTGTTACATTATTCAATTGAGGTGAGTATATTGATAAATTTATGTTTTTGTTTTCTGCAAATATTCACGATATTCTCTTTAGGTATTCGAGGGAATGAAAGCATACAGAGGTATCGATGGCAAAATACGGTTATTTAGGCCTGATCTCAACATGCACAGAATGAATTTATCTGCACAGGGTGTAGGTTTACCAATATTCGATAGCAATGAATTTATCAAAATTATTTGTCGATTAATACAAATAGATCAAGAATGGGTACCACATAGCGAAACAAGTAGCTTGTATATCCGTCCAACTCTTATTGGAATAGATGTAAGTCCATTATATAATTATGTATTTTATTTATATATTACGTCATTGGACTCATTTATGAAGTTGATTAAAAATTTTAGCAACAAACGCCAAAAATCCCTGTTACGTCATCCTATTATGCTAATGCGTAATGATTAAATTGATTCAACACAAACGTGCGCAAATATGAATATTTTAGGTTTTTTTTCGTGGAAATAGTGTTGGCTTATCCAATAAGCTATTAAAATAGTCTTTCTGTAAGCGGCAAGAAGTTTTGTACATACAAGGAGACGTTTGCTACTAACTTCCAAAAGTAGCAGCAACAAAACAATGAATATTTGTATTTTTCAGTGTACTAACTATAATATAGGTAGTCGGTATTTTTAAATACTACTAAGTAATAGTTATTTTACATTTCTGAAATCAAAATCGTTGAACGTTCGCACTTATATTAAACGATTTCAAAATATAACAATCTGTCTTTCCAGTTAATAAAAATCATCGAAATCAGTGCACGTTTGCTATGCAAAATGTGCAACCACACATAAAAAAAACATACTCCCAAAATTCTTAGTGAGTAGCGGAGCGTTAAATTTGATAGAATATAATAAAAATAGAAATTGTTAACTTTTTTTACATTGGCCAAGTATAGACAAATGTTTGTTTAAATTCATAATAAAGTTTCTATTATTTTTGAATATAGTAGGTTTAGGATTATTTTATGAAGTGAATAATTTTTAGGGCACTCTTGGTGTTGTTCAGTCAGATTCAGCTCTACTATATGCCATACTATGCCCAGTTGGTGGTTACTTTCAAAACAGTAATGACACTGTATCATTACTAGCTGATCCAAATTACATAAGAGCTTGGCCCGGTGGTTGTGGAGATAGGAAAATGGGATCAAATTATGGTCCCACTGTTAGAGTAAGCCTTTTTACGTTAATACTTCTTAAAATGGAAAAAAAATATTTTAGAAAACATAGCAATGAATTTTAATATTTTAAGGTGCAATATCAAGCCAACCAGAAGGGCCATCAACAAGTTCTATGGTTGTATGGACCTGACCACCAACTCACAGAAATTGGTACGATGAATGTCTTTGTAGTGTATCTGGATAAAAATGGAGGTAATTAATTGATTGATAACCATATATTGGATATATGTGCCCATGCGTTAGGTTAGACATAAAATACCAAGTAAAATGTTCAATGTCAAGGTCTAGAATTAGAATTTCATTCAAATCAATGTAGAATATTCAGTATCAAATAATCAAATCATATCATTAGCATTGATCATTGAATATCATATATTAACAGTGAATATTTGTTGGATAGTTATAAATATTCAAACGAATAATTTCTTATGTTTGTATAATTTTTCATTGAAACCCCTCATTTTTTCAAAAACTAGATCTTAATTATTATTTTTTGATTTTTCTAGATAAAGTTTTGGCAACCCCTCCTCTCAATGGTATCATCCTTCCGGGTATTCATAGACAGTCGATAATTCAGTTGGCAGAACAATGGAAAGAATTGCGAGTAGAACAGAGAGTCATAACTATGGATGAAATTAGGCTCCTGAAGAAAAGCGAAAGGGTAAGTTAATGGGCTCGATCTTAAGAATTTATTTTACTGTAATCTAAAATGGTTATTCGATATCGTTTAAATTGAAAAATCTTTTTTTTCACTGATTTAGGGCCTTTTTTCTGTGTGACACAAGGTATGTGCCACGTGGCCTAAAATACTATAGGTATTTGACTCTTGCGAAGCGTTGCGTATAAGCTGTGCCCCCACTCATCGGGGTATTAGCACGTTGACCATTAAACTGGAACCATAATCTTGGAAAAATATAGGTATTTTTATTTATTAATGAGAAAGAAATTCCCATTTTCTAATGACTATTACCTTAATCTCATTAGTTATAATGAAGGTGAAATACCCAGCTGAGAATCCACTAACTCTAATTATGATATAGAAATTGTGTAATCCGATTATTTAGATCTAAAATATTTTAATGATATTGCGAGCAATAATTCCAGGAATCATTATTACTTGTTGGGAGGCTGCATAGAAAGAGAGCGATTGTAAAATTTGTATCATCTAGAATCCTGAAAATCTAACGGATACCATATGTGCCACGCAGCCCAGTAAGACAAATCCCTATGGAACAGGGTGCTCAACGTTTTAACCTATGACCGATTTTTTTATCAAAATTTTGATATCATTTCTTCTTCTAAAGATAGAACGGAAACTGTCCAAAAACACCAGCACATACCCTTTATTTTCTAGGGGCCTTGAAACGTTAAGATATACCAAAATTAAAATTCTGTAAGATCGAATCTGAAAAAAATAAATACCTAGAACAGAACGATTGACAAATTACGTGCCTACATTAATTATGAATAATAACTCAAATAAATGGCGATTTATGTAAAAGTATTTATTTTTGCAGTTGTTGGAGATATTCGGTACTGGCACAGCTTGCTCAATCAGTCCAGTAGGTGCTATCGATTATATGGGTGAACACATCCAAATACCCTCAGTCGAACATCAACACCCAGTTCATCGAAGATTACGTGAACAACTAACTGCCATACAATATGGTCACGTTAATCATCCATGGGCAGTTGCAATAGAATAGACAAACACTATTTGTTTGCTTGGTATTTTCGACTGTGGTATCTTACGAGTTTTAAAGATATTGATGTGTTGTGTTGCTGCCCTCCAAATATATAACAACATTGGACAACAAACATGATTTTAACTTGAATATCGCGAGCAGTTCATTTCAGATTATATTTTTTTATTTAAAAAGAATAAATGATTATGAGATAATGTAAATATTTATTTGATAATTAGGTGTATTTATGTATTTTCTGTCGAATAGTATAAGAAATGGATGGTCTAATATATTAGACATTCATCTATATTTTAATATTTGTTTTAAGGTTATATTATTTCGAATGTATGTTTATTTATATGAAATATATTACCACAGAAACCTACCTCAAGCAATCTTATCAATAATTGGGAATCAATAATAAAACATAATAGTTTTAGGTTACAAGATCAAAAATATAATATGGTAAATAAAAAAAACGCTAACTTAAGAGATGCAGACGAGAAAAAAATAGAAATAATTCTGTCACTTCCTAATTAAGAGACTAAAAGTACCAGACCGAAAAGTTATTGGATCCAACATTATTTTTTCAAATTAACTTTCGACTTAAATAAAAACAAAACATTTTTTTATGTTGGTTTCAGATTTTCAAAACCGAAATATCAAACATGCTGTTTAAAAGAACAAATATATAAGATATTCAAACAATATTATTTCAACAGATTGGGACTAAGAAAAGCATTTCACATAACAAGTCAATTAACAAAATCCAGAAAGTTTAACAAAATATAAGAAAAAATAACATGATTCAAGGATCGTCCTTTATGAAAACTGTAACTGTTTTCACGTTATCATAATTTACGAGCCCATTAAATGGGTTCTTGTTGCACAAACTAGAAAATGTTCGATTCTTAAAACAAAAAATGTTATCATAATTGTTCGATTTGATAAAAAATAGTTAAATCGAATGGGACGCTGGAATGAAGTGGTAGGGTTTAGTAATAATATATAAGATAGTACTAGTAAGACACATTCTACTACATTGGTTACTCAGAGCGCGTATTTAACATACTGTGATTACACCCTAATATCTTATAAAGTTATCTCTCAAAAATTGCCGTTTCGAATTATCTTTCATATTTTTGAAATAGTATTCATCGAGCCATTTTCGAATTTGTCGTATGTGAAACTGTCTAGCTGATAATACAGAATCAGTATCCAGTTCATTTTTTCCTCTCAAATCGTAATGATGGGCCCCATCTGGTATTACGACGGCTGGTAAGCTAGGACTCAAATTACTCAGCACCCCACCAGATGACCATGGATCCAATAGTCCATTACTGAAAACTATATTCGATGCCGATTTAATGTGCTTGCCACCATATCTCAATATGGGGACTTGCTCATTTCTAGGACGCAATCCAAACCTGGTGAAACAATCATCTGAGAATTTCTTAAAGTCCCAAGCAGTATTTTCGAACATATCCATATCGGTTGAACAGAATGGCATAATCATCTCGGTACAAGACTAAGAAAAATTATTTTGTTTGATTGAAGTGCACAATTCAAGAATGTTTTTGCCTTACCTGGAAATCCCAACCGTCTTCGCCCAATTCATCAGCTGTCGAGCCAGTGTTTATACATTTAGATGCCCCCGTATAATTGGTGTACAAATTCAAACCTGCACCAAGTGCTTGAAGTAATCCATTACTGTCTTTGTACTCAACACTAACAATCTTGCGACAAAATTCTCGTAATGGATTAGCGGGAAGTTCAACTAAGAAACTTGTTGGATATGGATAATTTACCATAGCTATATTGATATATATGTTAGCTAACCAGTTTATCAGAGTATCCACATCCTTATCGCTTTTTAAAGGAGAACATAGATTCCAGGCTTTTGAAATTGTTTGTTTTCCAGCATCGGTTTTGGCCAAAGATCTATGCAATTGGAAAAAATACAAGTAGAACACATCATCTTTGATCAATATTACCGACTATGTATACATATAATCGTTGACATTACCTTATTACAGACCAGGATTTAGCTATAGTTTCACTACACTTCGAACCACCAGTAATCTCATACACTGTAGTTGTCACCCTGTAATAATTCTCGCAAGGTGTTAGTCCTTGAAATTGCCATATTGGTGCTGAACTAGCAATAGATCCTAATACTGCAGCAGGATATTTCATTCTTAACCAAGCTGAAAGCATGCCACCATAGGATCCACCGAATGCTATGACAGGTAGTGCCTCTAAATCATCGTTCACAGAATATTGCTGCTGTAGTTGATCAATAACTAGTACAAAGTCAGCTAATGCTTGCTCTGAAGATAAATAGCCCAAATGCTGCGGTGACTTGTATGATTCATTTCCAAAAGGCAAGGATGTACCATAGAACCTTCAAATGTGTATTTTAGTTATAGAAAACCGGGGATGTTGACAATAATTTTTCTTTCACAAGTATTTTTCATACCCACCTGTGCTCAGCAAAAACTAGGAGGGCTCCAAACTGTACAGCTATATCGTTCATGAAGCCAGTATTTTGAGCAAACATGCCAATATCTCCTTCATTGCCAGTGTAAAAGAAAATAGGTCCCCTTTCAACGTGATTGGTATCATTGATAAGGTATCTTAATTTGAAGGTCTGATTCACAGTAAAACTAAGATTGAAGAATAGAAAAATATAAGTAATATACGTTTTGATTCAGTATTTGTGATACTGGCAGGGTATGTATTTTATTCGTAGGTACTTACAATAACTGTTATATGCTACCCATACGGAAAAATATATGTGCAAATATTCTAAATAAATATATTTGAAAATGCAAATTTATGTGATTCATTTTGTCAGATTCCTATTTGAGAGTTTTTCATTTTTGTAAAGACCAGAGTTAAAAATTATTGTTTCATTACACATGTCATGATTAAATTTTTCATAAATAAAGTTAAATTTACATCAATTTATAAATTCAGAGTTATTCTTGGTTGTTATTAAATATATGAGTATTAAAACAAAATTGAGGTACCTTTTTTACTTTGTAACTTTACAAATCAGTATATTTTCAAATTTTATATACAGCACTTCTTTTTTTAAATTTGATAAATGTCTAACAAATCACAAATTAGCAAACTATTGTCATAGTTATAGTTTGTTTGTTATCTTCTTTTTTGTCAAACCCACTTGGGATCTCAAGCTGTTGAATTTTAGATAAAATATGAAAAGATAAACTTAACAAAGAAAATAATAATAAAATATTTTTTATAATATATAAAGTAATAACAATATATTCTAATAGAATACTCGCTATGAGCGATAGAAATAACTATGGGTATTATATTGCACAATAAATCTTCAAATAATTATTTTCAGTTTCATAGTTATAGTTGTTCTGCTGATACTGCAATCGTACATAGATATTTTCCTGATAGATTGTTAGGAAAAAGAGACTAGAAACGATCACCTGTATGCTTTGTATGTTTTGATTTTTTGTTCGTGAGGCTATTTAAAAAAATAATCTACATATATACGATGATTCATACATTTTGAGATGTTACAGAAAAAGCTTTAGGTTTAGTTTCTCAGGCATCGCGTATTTTTGAATTATACTTATTTTAAATTCAAATTATTAATTAGGAAGACAAAAAAACATACCGACGGCTATAATGATATGATTATTATCAAAACAATAATGAACAGTTTCAAGCAGTCAATAACGAATTAGGAGCATGTCCGTTTATATACCTATTTAGTTCTAACATTTTTTTAAACCTTCTGTATTTTTGATTTCTTGAACATCTTCTTCGAATTTTGAAGATCTTAAATGATATAAAAAATACAGGGTATTCAATTAAAAAAAACTGTAAAGTGTGCAGGTTCCTAAGAAAGGGGCCTTATTTTTCATCTTTAATTTCATAGAAAATTAGTACAATATTATATGTATAATTCTACATTCGATAACACAAAATCCTGCTATTTAATCTAAATTTATCACAATGTACATACCTGAAATGATCTAGGGGCACATCAAGATATTTGGTAGCATAAACATATTCAGCCTGATAAATCTCAGCCAAAAAAGCAATATTCAAACAGAAACTAACTAGCAACTTCATGATGCTGCTAGCTGTCGGATACTAACTACTTAGTTCACATTTCATTTAAGCTAGTCGTCAATATCAATCAACTTTGCCCTCACCCAAGTATATCACGGTGGGATAAATAACACAATCAAAATAATTTTCTTGATAAGATCATTAAATGGTCCGTAAGTTGATCGAATACTGTTAAAATGATAAGTACCAAATGCATTAACAAAATTAACAATTAAATAGATTAGCTTCTATTATAGTCCAGTGAAATTGTCAGATTCCACGTTTGTAAGAAATCAAGTAGATATAATAGAATAATAGATCAGTTAAGTTATGGCAACAGACAACAAATTCTATTGTAAATGAACCTTTCTTTGTTTGGAGAAAGATATAAATATTTCTACAAATACATTTTGTGCAAAGGTGAAAATTTAGCCAATGAATAATAAGAATTCGCTGTAGGTGGGTACGTACAGTAATTTGGTCTGTAGGTACTGCACTATTGATATACAGGGTGTTCATTTGAAAACTCTCCACCTCGGATTTCACGAAATGTGAACGTTAAATAAGTAATCGCTGACATACCTAGAAAATAATTTCGAGGTGGGAAACTTTTTAACCAAAATTTGCTTCACCCCTTTCAATCCCCAGGAGCTACTCTCTTAAAAATCTTAAATGGTAACAGGTATCGAGTGATAGTTTAATTGAAAGGTCCTTTTAATTATTTTCTTTTGAAGTTCTTTAAACTCAGGACTTAGGCTATTCGTTTTTTAAAAAATGAATACCCATCGCCAGACTTGGGTCGAATACTGAAATCCGGTATTCGAATACGAATCCTGAATACTTTATTCTAAATTGTATTCGAATAATCCAGATTCGAATACAAAGAAAAAAAAGTATTTGAATACCGCTGTATTTGAATACGTGGATTCGTTGACATATGAATATTTCAGGAATATTCCAACTAAAAAAAACATATCTATGTGCACATAAAGCTTGTTTTTTTCTATGTTCTGTTTATAAAAATATATAACTAAAATAAGAAATCTATAATAAAACTTAAAATATATTTTCTTGATACACAGTGGCACCAGAGATGTTAAATAAAATGCATTAATTTTTATTTCTTAAAGTTTCAATAAAAAAGAATTGAAAAAAAATATTAAAGTTATGAATAAAACATAATATACTTTGGTACACGTTTCAGTTGCGGTAAGCGTAACGATTACTAGGATTCGAATAGTAGGTATTCGAATACAGGGTTTCAACAACGGTATTCAGAATCCAGTATACCGAGTACTGTGCAAAAAAGTATTCAGTCGAATAATAAATACCAAATACACAAATGTATTCGAATAGTATTCGAATACCAGCCAAATGTATTCTGAATAGGATTCAGAATACCGGGTATTCAAATACTACCCATGTCTGCCCATCGCCCGTTTTAAAGATTGGCTTTACTATAGATTTTTCGAATCTGAGGGAAAACCTCTTCTCTGATACAGAGATTGATGGTTTTATCATGGAAGTTAAGATCAGGTTCTTGGTTGATTTCATTTTTTTATTTTTTATTCAATGAATCCTATTTTTGACCGACTGCCCAAAGAAAGAGATACCTATACAATTCGAATGTGTGCTTTTTTATGTTCGTACGCGCGCCCCCTCTTGTAAGCGTACTCCGATTTTGATGTTTTTTTAATTTGAAATAAGAGAGTTGAGAAATGTTCCCATGTTAAACAAATTTAAAATCTAGCATCTCCTTTCACCACAAAAGAGCGACAGGGACTTTTTTTTCGAATTTAGAAAATTTGAAACGGCAATTAAAGAAGAGACCATATCCAGCAACATTCAGTTTGAAAGATTTTTCAAAAACGATTACGGTTTCCGAGTTAAGCAGTGGTAGAGTTTGAAATATGTGTATGTCACGGGTTTCACCATATAAAGAGGGCCTAACGTTCTAATAATCATAGATAAAATACCTATATATAATATATATCTAATAATAGACAAAAATATGCGTTTACGTTGCTGATAGCACCGAGTATTCCCGATCGTGCCCTAAAAATATAAAAAGAATGCAGTTCTCTATTTAAATGTGCTGCCATCCATTGTGAGGTAGGTGAAGTAGAAATACACGAACACGATAAAACTGTATGCAGTAGTCATCTACTAGGAGCTAGGCCAAATAGAGATAAAAGTAATTATAAGTCAGCTTCAACTTGATGTGAGTTTTCTTATGATAAAGGGTCTAATGCAGTGACCACAATCTAAGGCTTAGATATTGAATATTCATTTTTCTAATAGTAGGTATATATCGCGACTGTAAATAATACAAGATGTGGTTTGAAATATACCTATATATATTTTAATAATTAATGGTCATATAAAAATACATTTCGTAAGCGCTAATTTTAAATGTCTCATAACACAAAAATACATGAACGTAGAAAATTTCCCTATTCTAAGGTAATGGGAGATATTCACTCGTTTGGTTATAAAGAACCATAAAATAACGAAGAATTGTATTGGTATTATAAGTGTACTAAATATCTTCAACATATATCGTGCTATTGCTAAAAAATAATAAAAAAGAGATCACAATTATATTAGATACCGAATTAACATAATCTACTCACATAATTAAAATAATTTTTTATACGGTTAAAATTAAACATATGTATTTTTCTTGGACATAGACTATCTATTATAAACATTTTATTTTTGGTGCAGTATGCAGTATTGATGATGCATCAAATAATTTTGGCACACAAAGCTGAGAACAGAGAATATTTTCTAATAAATATCATTTTTTGTATTCAATCTCGATCACAGATTGAAATGAAAATGGCATAAAAGGAAACACTGAAATAACATTTCAAGTTTCTTAACTATTTTCACAATGTAGGAAAAACATTTATTTTTGAGTTCGGTCTATTTCCTACATAACTGTCAGCGACTGGAAAAGTATGAACAGAAAATTTGACTGTCAATCTTAATATTTATTTAAATTTATTCTCAATTGCCTCCTGCTACTAAAGGAACATTTTATTTATTTATAAGAGATTGTATTTTATATTCGTCAAACATATCTGGTTAATTGTGTGTAGAATTCCTGTAAGCAAACATGAAGTTGTGGAAATGTTGGCCGTTCCTCAGCACTCATAGCCCAACAATAGGCCATCACCGCGAATCTGTAAGAAATACACAATTATACCAGAATATACTTACAATAGGCATGATAGCTATACATCCATATCAATTAATCAACTGTAATGTTGACTTCTAAAATGACTCATTTATGTTTCAATTTCAAAGGACTGTCCACAATCATTTTTTTTCCGAAATTGAAAACTGGATGATTTTCATTAAAAATTTCAAGTATCCTTTCCACATATACTCACAATTCATCGGGACAATTTATAGGTTGTGCCAACCTATATCCATCCTTCAGATATGCAGCCATTTCGAATGGATCGATTTCAATATAAGGTTGTTGAGCTAACGTTGTGAGTTCCCAAAGTAATACACCAAATGCCCAAACATCAGAACTGGGTGAGAAATGTTTGTGCTGTAAACTTTCTATTGCAAGCCATTTGACAGGCCGATTCTCATTATCACCTAGACAATGATAATCTGATGGGAAAAGATCCCTTGAAAGTGCATTATCAGCAACTAGGACATGTAGATTGTCGTCGACACTAGAAGAAAAAGATTTTTGTTCAAATTAATAACCAGCCATCAAAAAATTCAAACTACCAAGCCTTAAATTACATTAATCCAAATGCTTCCGATGGGAGTTTGAACCCTTTTTTCATAATTTGGTACTTAACCAGATATTAGACTAGACCATTTGAAATAGAGAGATTTGATATCCAGTGGACGATTTATGAATAGCTTTTTTGTTCTTTGTACATAAACTGCTTTTGTTGAAACATTAAAAACGTACTTGACGTGAAAATTTTCGGTATATCCCTTCAGAAGCACTTTTTCATGAAAGTTGTCTTAAAGCAAATAATACTAACACGCAGTTTCTTGCAGCCAAGTCCTTGTGAAGCAAATGCTTTTTATGCAGGTACAACATAGCTTGAATTATCTGTAAAGCCATATCGACAACTTCCTGTGTCGTTAATGTATGACGAACTCCTTCAGCAGATACTTTACATTTTTGCAGAAACAATTTCAAATTGGTATAGTTTCTATAGGGATATAGTAAAAATGGTGCTGTTTGATCTTCGATCGATACTCTAAGTATGCTTAGAATATTTTTATGATTAAGAGAATACATTGCCATTCCTTCTTGTAGCAGTAGTGATATTTGAATTTGACTTGCATGATCAGTGACTGTTTTCACAATGACTGCCTCTTCATTGCCGTCTTCATTGGTATAGGAGCCGTGATATATGCGACCAAAAGTACCTTCAAGTATAATGCTGCTTAGACGAACTCTGCATCTAGAAATGAAGAAAAATATTCATAAACCTACAACATATGTAAGGGATAGCCATATTTTCCTTCTTAAGATCGAGTAACTGATGATTTAAATAAAATATATACACCCTAGAGTGTATAAAGGAAGAGGCAAAGATGTAGAGGTTTCATCAAAATTGGCGAATGGGTGTTTGCGATACTGACAAGAACATCTTTGAAATACAAATTTTTTCTTCTTTTTTAAAAACCTATAGTAGGATATGAAAGACTATGGACACTATTAGTTTTGTGAATTATAAAAATTTGAGTCAAGATTCTTTCAACAATGTTACAAGCAAATAGATGTGATCAAATCAAAATATAGTTGTACTAGCTGAATACCCGTGCTGCGCTACAGTACCTAAGAACTACCCATTTGACGTCAAGCGGTTTTGAGCAGGATCGTAAATAATTAGCGAACCGATATTTTGCAACACTCTGTATAAATTTTTAAGAAATCTGCATATATGTAAAAAAATTAATGAAATAGACGTGTTCAAGCGTTTTTTCCGAAAAAGTAATCGTTCTTGAAATAAACAAAATTGTATAATTTAAGGGGTGGTTATATCCCCCTGGAACAAGAGAATTGAGAAGTCGCTTGTTACACCCTACAATCAACCTGCATGACAAATTTAAGTTTTCTACTTCAAGCGGTTTGACCAGGATAGTGATTAATAATTAATGATCCGAGTTTTTAAACAGCCTGTATAAATTTTCTATTAATCCTAGAATAAGTAAAAAAATAAAATACACGTGTTGAAGCGTTTTTCCTGAAAACTAATGGTTTTTGAAATAAAATATATTATTTAATTTAAGGGGCGGTTTCATCCCCCTGAGATTTGAGTTTTGAATAATCCCTTCTTATCGAACCTCTACACCCTACAATCAACCTTTCTGCCGAAATTCATCTTTTTTCATCAATGGGTTTGAGCAGGGTTGTGATCAATCAGTGGGTGAGTGGTCAGTCACCTAACTCTTTTATATATTAGTAAAGATAATGAGATGCCAGCTGTCAGATGTGAAATTCAAATTACTTGAAAAACACTAACACGATCTAATCGAGGAAAAGCGGCAACGAAATCCTAACTAACTAAATTCACTAACATGAGAACATACTTAATTTAAACTAATATACCTTTGTACGGTGAGTTCGGCAATACGATCTTGTAAATCTTTGGACCTTTCGTCAATCAAAGAGTAACTGGGCATTCGTCTAAAACTACCATATGATGACGCATTCACACTATTTCTAGGTAATGCTGCTAGGAAAGTTGTGGTCGTTGTTCGAGGTCCATTTGCATTTTCAACGGATCGACGGGTTTTTTTATCTTTTATATAATACATTGTAACTAAGCAAGCTAAGAATATCATCAATACGACAGCACAACAAACAGCAATATAAAATATACTAGCCGAATTTGATATTTGAGGCAATGAGTCCATGGATATGTATGTGGTCGATTGTTCCGATTTCAAACAGATCTTCTTCCGTCTAAATACCAACATGGTCACATTTTCGTATGAGATTGTTAAATTAACATTGATGGTGACATCAACTTCCGCCTCTATCAAACCGGTACAGGGTAGTAGAATGGCAAATTTCTGAGTTGACTTTGGTATGTTGCCAGTTGATGAAATGTTAAGTTTTGGTATTGGAAGAGCATTGTTGTTCGATGTTTCTATCTTGATTGAATATGGAACCTGAGAGGAAAGATTAAGTAATGTTGAAAAAAACTTCTAGTATCTAGCGTTTGTTGAATATCACAGAACCTACAGCACAAACTACTTCCATAAAATAGTATCCCATTTACTTACCGTATGATCAGCTAAACATTCCCATGTAAAATGCAATGAGTCAATTTTTGATGGTATTAGTACAACAAAATTGAGTGCATAGTGATTGATATTTCCATTTCTAATGTAATATAGCTCGGCCGGTAGACCTATAAAACAAGAATAATTCGAATAGTACCTAAGTGATAGATAATAGAAAAATCAAATGTTTTCAGAATGGTTGGATTACATGATCCCTCAAATCACTCCACACATATTTTCCTCATAAACATTTTAACGTTCATGATAACAATTAGGCATGATCAAAAAGAGCTCTGTTAAGTTAGCTGTGACAAGTTAGCAGAAACAATCGAAACCGGCATGGGAATTAGTTGCTAATTAGTTGCTAAAATCCCGATTTTGTAGCTCGAAACAGTTTTGAAAAAATCGAGTTACTGCTATCTTAACGTGTAAGATAGCAGAGAAAACCCTGAAAACATTTTTTTTTAAATATTAACACCAACTGAATTTGTTGCTAATTTGTTGCTGGAAGATAGTATAAAGAAAATTAAAAAACATAAAAAATCGCAATTAACAGTATTTCATCCTAAGCTAATCCAAAACTCAAAAATAGTAAGTAGTTAGGATATCCACTGATTAATCTGAAATCAAGTTTTGTTGTTGACGCTATTAGAATACCTCCATTTTATCTCTTTATTTCTTGCAGACATTGAGTTGCTCATTAGGTAAGTCTTTATTAGTGCTTGAATAATCAGCAACAAAATACAAACAAAGAATATTACCAATAATAAACTTGTAATTGATTTTTTTTGGTGTTGCTATCAGAATACCTCCATTTTCTCTCTTAATTTATAGCAGAAATGTTGTTGCTTATTAGATAAGTCTTTATTAGTGCCTGAATAACCAGCAACAAAATACAAAGAATCAAGCACTAATAAAGACTTACCTAATGAGCAACAACATTTCTGCTAGAAATTT
Organism: Crioceris asparagi; assembly: GCA_958507055.1. NCBI lineage: Eukaryota > Metazoa > Arthropoda > Insecta > Coleoptera > Chrysomelidae > Crioceris > Crioceris asparagi. The sequence goes on along the minus strand of OY293833.1, from coordinate 13,889,211 downwards.
AGAGAGAAAGTAGAGGTATTAGTAACACAAAAAAAATCAATTACAAGAGTAGTATTAGTAATATTTTTTGTTTGTATTTTGTTGCTGGTTATTCAAACACTAATAAAGACTTATCCAAAGAGCAACAAAATTTCTGCTACAAATTAAGAGAGATAATGGAGGTATTTTGATATCGACACCAAAAAAACAGCCACAGCTTTATTATTGGTAATATTCATTGTTTGTATATTTTTTTTGCTGGTTATTCAAGCAATAATACAGACTTATCCAATGAGCAATAAAAGTTCTGCTAGAAATGAAGAAACATAATGGAGGTATTCTGATAGCGACACCAAAAAAATTTAGTCACAAGTTTATTATTGGTAATATTCTTTGTTTGTATTTTGTTGCTAGTTATTCAAGCACTAATAAAAACTTATCCATTGAGCAACAAAATGTCTGCTAGAAAATAAGCGAGTTAATGGAGGTATTCACCCAAAAAATTCAGTCACATGTTTATTATTGGCAATATTCTTTGTTTGTATTTTGTTGCTAGTTATTCAAGCACTAATAAAGACTTATCCATTGAGCAACAAAATTTCAGCTAGAAATTAATAGAGATAATGGAGGTATTCTGAAAGCGACACCAACAAAATTCAGTCACAAATTTATTATTGGCAATATTCTTTGTTTGTATTTTGTTGCTAGTTATTCAAGCACTAATAAAGACTTATCCAATGAGCAACAAAATTTCTGCTAGAAATTAAAAGAGATAATGGAGGTATTCTGATAGCGACACCAAAAAAGTGAATATCTCAGACTAATAGTTCCAAAATGGCGGCCGTCCAAAAAATGCCATTCAGTAAATATCATCAAAAATATGTTCGATTCATAGATATAATTTGTAGCTACAACTTTTGTTTGAAACATTTTTCGGAAAAAATGATGAAAAAAAAGTGATCAAAAAAATTACATATCCGCTATAATTTAGGTGATGGTCTTCCACGGAATCCTGATGATTCTACAGGAGGAAGTTTCTATTCGTGTTAAATGCAAGGGACATGTTCGAAATTTGTAATTTGAAGTGAACAAATTCAATTTCCGCCGCAAAAAGGGGAAACATGGGGGAATCTACAATGTAAAAATCACCCTACCTACCTATTTCATCATTCGATTACTGGGGCTTACGAAAAGGGACATATGTATACGCTATATGAACATTGATGTATAAGGTGGAGATATTTTCATCTTGCATCTACTACAAATGATTGATGAAATGTTCTCAAGCAATAAGTGTAAATTCTATAACGTAAATTTTCTTTTTTCTATATATATATACAAGAATATGAATAATAATTTCATGCCTAGCTGGTAAATTGAACCTACATTTCGTAAGGTACAGCAATAAGAACGAGGTTTGTCTGCTCAATCAGATTGATTACCAAACATAGCATCAGTCTCCCAGATGAATATCATGATTTCGAGGTTGTTGCCTCTCATCAGTATATCGTAGGATGAAGACCCATATTTGATAATCAATCCTTATTTGGAGCTCATACTTGTATCAATCTTCGGTATAGAACTGTCGGTGGAGACAAGTATGAGCGATATATTAAGCATGTATAATGGTGGATAAGAACAATCGGCAAAGTTGAATAATTAATTAATTAAATGAGGAGCTAGCCGTACCAGATGACCATATTAGAATATGAATAATAATTTCATGCCTAGCTGGTAAATTGAATGAATCAATTATTATTCATATTCTAATATGTATGTATATATATATATATATATATATATATATATATATATATATATATATATATATATATATATATATATATATATATATATATATTTCTAGCAACATAAAAGTAGGTATATAATCACCGATTCAAATAAAAACAAATATCTTAAAACTACGAACATTCAAAAACCACCACCAATTATAATTTATCTTCGAGGACTTTGAAATGACGAGATTATATTAAATCAAGGATTTTATTTATACCTACCTGACTGCAAACTGTCATACCTATCTTTGCCTTTATTCTATGACCATTCGATATGTTTATCTTAACTGTTTACTGTTTAGTAGTTTAAGTAAATATTTATCCAGATATACATGTCATCATATAAATAACTAAAATACTAAATGGTAGGTAGGTATATACATAATAAAATATCTAGGTATTAGAGCATCAAGCAGTCAAGCATGTATGGGGATGATTTATCTTGTATTTTTTGTTAGAAGAATAACAAAGTCTCGTTCATTCGTAAATAATTAATTTTCGACAGTGATTAATAGCTTTCTTGACAGATCTGGTTTTATTGCCATTCAGATTAATGTGGCCTGAAGCTTTTATAGATTATTAAAACATGTTTAGTGAATTTAAACATTTGCATTTATTCTCTATCAAACAAGAAATTTAAAATAAGCTAATTTATTTAAACGAATAATTAAGTACTTAAAACATAATTCAACAATGTTTTGAGCTTTATTCAAAAGATAAGATTTTGACTCGATAGTAATAACAGAATATTTATGGTATTCTTGAGATGCGTTTCTCATACAACAAATTCATATTGCCTCTATGAGGACAATACGAGGAACATGCGCTATTTAAGGATCTATCTATAAATAACAATATGTAAATAAATGAGAACCTTACCCAAAAGTCTTTGAACTTCAGATAAACTCAGATACAAGTTCAAGAAACCACAAACGAATGTAAGATGAAACGAAGTTAGTATAGTTACATGGCTGAGTACGAAGAATTTCATTTTAACTATTATACTTAATATTATTTGTTGCACATGGTTCCTGAAAGTGTTATTTTAAAAACACTTTTTTGGTTATGTTTTCATCGCAATCCACAATAATAATTATTCACTACTATTTCACTACATCATATTTTAATGATCGATTAAGCACTGTCGTAATCTATCTCCGAAAATCCCTTGCCCTTTTCAGTTGTCTTTCTCTGGTTTATGATAAAGGTGGACTTATGGCATGTTTTGTATACAAAAGTAGAGAAACAGAGAACACAGAACACTAAACACTACTTCCAATACAGAACCACAGACATGTACTTTGTATGTAAGCTGTGACAGAACGTCGAAGAATATGGTCGTGTCCACAGCAGTGTCTGATTACCAATCGATTAGTAATCAGTAATCAAAAAAGTTGACGTCTTTAACATGACAGCTATCAGGAAACCATAGTGTAACATAACCTACATTTTGTTTCAGATATTTCCCAATTCTATCATGGACATCTATCGTTCCGTTTACCACATAATCTTTTTCATTATAAACATATTGAATGGAAAATTCTTTTTCTTCCTCCATTTTCAATTCATCTAATATGTGTAATTGTAGAATTAAATTATTTCAAATCTTTTGACAACTGTCAGTTTGACAAATGAACTAATCAGTAATCAGTCGTGTCCACAAGCATTTTTGATTACTGATTACTAATCAATTGGTAATCAGACTCTGCTGTGGACATGATCAATGTTGTCTGTTTGCAATTTGCAGAGAACATCTTCTTTGTCTGTTCTCTCTCTCTCTCTAAGGTTATTGGCCCTTGCTCCCTATTGGTGCATTTGGCCAGCTCATTAGGGGGGTTACAATCTTGTCTGATTTTGCATCATATTGTAACCCATTAATAATAGTTTTTTTCCTCTATTTCTTTTGTGTTATTCTTATATGATTATTCTTCAATGCACGTGTCAAGGTGAGTCCAGCAATGTGCCTCGATCCGAGTATAACCTTCTCTGTCACGCTCCTAAGGTTATCAGCGAGGTTTTCCCTCTTGTCTCCTCCAGACCACGCTGCCACGTGCTTCTAACCTTAAAAGTTAAATAGGAATCGACCTCTTTTCGCTTGCACACCCCGAACTACGCTCGATTATCACGGCCGAGACTTCCCTGTCCACCTCGGGGGCCCAGCACTCACGTCCTCTACTAGCGTGTACTTCCCGTACGGAAATTTTTGATTTCCTTCAGACGCGAAGTGGACTCTACCGAGGTTGACACGGAAGTGTTCTTTGTCTGTTGCAAGTTGCAGTTAAGCTAGAGTAGAGAAAAGTCGTGCATACACGACAGGAGATGCTGCTCTGTATAGCCGCCCAGAAACGAAAGTGAAGCCAATTTTTTGTCGGCCGCCAAATTGGTGTTTACATCTGTTACAGCTTATTTTGATTTTCATTTTTTGTGCTATTTTTTAATGAAAACACCAATTTTTTATCTTGACATAGTGGTAAAATGAGAGGCTCTTGGATATAAGAGTCGCTGTGGAAAAAAGAATATGGTGTTACGTTGTCTCTGGTGTTACATCCATTGGCGGCCATTGATTTAAGCCCGCTGCAGACGAAGTATGTTTTGCTGCATGTTTTCTTGACGGGAGCTAGGCATGGTGCTGTGCATGTTTCGGTGTAAGAAAATGACATCACGTGCACGGTTGGTTGCTTGAACTGGTGCTTGATTTGATGATAGAACCGGTGCTATTTTTGGTGATTGTTTTCACGCATCGTGCCTTGTCGGAGCACTCGGAACTAGTCGAGTCGTACTCAAAAGTTATTTTGCACATGATAACATGTTATTTTTGATTGTTGGGACATTTTCTCTGTTATAACAATGATTGGAAATAGAGCTTGATTAGAATATTTTGTATCATTTGTCACTGTCATATTTCTCTGTACTGTCATTTAGGCTTATTTGGCTTCACTTGCTCTCCGAATGCGATGTCTCCTTGGTAATTCCATAGTCTAAGCATTTTGTTGTCTCTGACACTGTCATCTGGGTGCGGCATTGTCAGATTCAAACTTCTATATATGAGACTTAAAGTCAACTTATATCACTGCAGGATTCTTTTTTCAAATAATATTCTCAAAATGGAAAATTCATTGAGGTCATATTTAACTACCGATGGCGGTGGACAATGAAATTCGAAAAGTATTTTCTTGATATGAGATACCAACGTTGCCATGTTTTGTCAAGAGGGTGTTTCGCGCATTCGCGCCTTAATTTTTAAATTTTGAAGTGTTGATCACAGATGAATGGTGGTGATATAAGTTTAAAAAAAAATTAATCTGATGTCTGATCAGAGATAATTTATTGTACCTTCCAAGAATATATCAAGACGTTCTTGGTGTCTTCTCTCTCTGTCTAGCTGTATATATATTAGAATTGATTTCTATTTTATTTTACTACGGGACAAGGAATAAAAGACTCTTCAACTAATTAATCAACAATAGAGCTGAAATCTCAATAACCTTACAAAGAATAATTATCTGCAAAAGCAAGAGGCTCGAATGCCTTACCTGCTGCAGCGTTTATAGACCAGGAGCCAACTTATTACAAGTTTCAAAAGTGTAAATACTAAGCTAGTGGATGCTCCAATATCTTTGAATGTTTAAGTGTAAGTCCAAGATTAACTGCATAACTGCATAGTGCATAGAGTAGATTGACTTTGAGCAGTTTCGAGCTATGCAGTTTCGTTCTGTTATTGGTCGATTCTGAATTTCATGTTTGAATGAGAAATGTGAAAATCTCACAGTGAGGATACAGCTTCTACAGTGTATCGTAACACAGTCAATCTTGCATTTAATAAGTAGTGAGAACAAGTTTTAGCGAAATATAAAGTTATATTCTGAGATAGTAGATATATATTGCCAACAGTACAATTTTAAATTGAAATGTATATATATATATATATATATATATATATATATATATATATATATATATATATATATATCTGAATAGGTATCTACAATATTCATAACAAATGATCAATAAACGTCAGGGCAGTCTTTGTGATTTGTCTTCGAAAGAGGACTTCGAGAAATTCCTTGTTTATCTAATGCATCGTATGCTTTTTGGAGAGTTTCTTGGGATGGATGTCTTTCTCTTGTTAAAATCCAAGCGTACCCTGGAAGAATTTATTTAGCGTTGAAAATTACTACAAAAATATTCTATTAAAATAATGTTTACAGTGAAATAATAATTTTTCTGTATGAATTATAAGTAATTAAAATTAGGCATTTTAATTCTATAGAAAAATTTTGTCAGAAGCTGGATAATCTGTTTCACATAGGCTATTTTAATTCTCATGTAGGTATCGTATCAACATAAATATAAAATCTCTGATCTGATTCATACTTACGAAGTGAGAGTGTTTTGACTTCTGTACAAGACCAAACTGCTGCATAAGATTCGTAATCCGTGTCGACAACCCAGTATGGAGCCTCAATTTTCACTAAAAAATACACATTCCCACTAATGTAAGTAAACTTTTAAATTTCTATACCTATTATAAAAAGCCTCATATTACTGAAGGGATTTAAAAATAATTAATGTAATAATAATATATTAAGCATAATAGCAAATTATGGGATAATATGAATCTTTCACAAACCTGGAAGCGATGGGAATATAACAACTAGTTTAGCTTCTTGATCTGATACCAATCTTGCATATCCTTCGATTGATGAATTATTATTTGTCCTAGAATTATTTATTTGATTATCCATTGGAATATTATGTAACAACGATATATACAATCTTACAGTTTGTTTATCATGCCATTGACAACTTTTACTTTACCATCTGCTTGAAGACTGTATTGAGCAGTAACACATTTTCCACCAATTTCAAAAATGGCAAAATATTTCTCAGCTTCATACCATTTGCCCATATACTGGAATATTTTAAATTTATCAATGATTCAACGATACGTTATGATTATCTTTTAGAATAATTTATCATTCCTATTTGAAAAAAATGTATCCATGAAACAACTGAATCGGTTAAATATTATTGTGTTTTTTTAAGAATACCAGGTATTTTATGTATCTATCGACTTCTATGTAATATATTCCTAATTTTTCTATAGAAAAAATATTATAAATATACCAACGCAGGAGTAACAACAAAATAATTTCATATTACGTTCTTCATTTACAATCATTTTAAGGCGTACACTACTTATAGAAGAGTTGATAAAATCACTTTTGTATGTTTACCCAGTATGAATCAATTCTCTAAAATGTCATGGACTATTCTATTATCGGCTGTTAATGGAGCCTTATTTATTGTTTAAAAATCCTCATGTAACAGGAAGTTTGTATTACCTATCTATGAAATAGCATTGAATAACAGAAGAAAAAAAAACGTTTATTATTTGGTTATAATCATAGAAAAATAAATGCCATTGACAAATGATTTAAAAAAATTATTGATATTGAACTAAATTTAAATTTCAGAGGTGATTATTGATATTATTTGAACAGTTAAATATTGTCACTAAATAGTCATATTTATTTTCCAAAATATATAATATAAATAAGTAAAATAAATAACAATAATAACAGAACCCAGTACTAGATTGTTAACTGATTTACTGTATTACTAGAAAATCCAGACATACCTACAATAATCTGAAAAGGCAAGAGAATTCACGAACATTTTTATGAATCATTGTCAATATTCTTAAAAGATCTTTGAGAAAATTACAAAATATGTCTGGATCCTCGTATAATTTTTGGTTATTTTAACACTGATTAAAGCTCTGAAAAGACATTTGTGACTCAATTTAAAACCATTTACCGTAGCCAGAATTCTTTGGTCGGTATTGAAAAATCAACCTCGATGTCTATTAATTTCAAACATTTCACATTTTTGACCAAATTCCAGACGGAGAAGCAGTATCTTTTTATGTTCGTACGATTGCTTCGTGTAAGTAGTAAACGTATTTTTGTTGTTCATTGGACTATCATGAAGATATGTGTTCTGATATATTTGAAGATTGGTTCAAGAACAAATTGCTTCCAAATTTGCCTCCTGCAAGTGTTGTTGTTATGGATAATGCGCTCTACCATTCAAGGTTGCTAGAGAAGGTACCTTATTCCGGCTCTACAAAAGCAGATATTCAAAAATTTCTGGTAAAAAAGGATTTTTTTATCGAAGAAAATTTTACCAAAAAACAATTGCTGGGAGCATTAAAAATTAAAACATATGACTAAAGATAAGGCTACCACCATATCACTGCGTTTTTAACCCCATCGAATTAATATGGGCCCAAATGAAAAAGAATATCCGACGGGAAAATATTATGCCAAAATCGAACCACAATGTAGTGGAAAAAATTAAAAAAGCATTTGAAGGAATTACTGCAGATTCTTGGGGAAAAGCTGTTCAGCACATAATTAAAATTGAAGAACAATTATTCAGAATGTATTGTAGTTCCACCATTAATTATTAATTTATAGTGATAGCACAGACATGTCTGTGGTGATAGTGAGAGTGACTCTGAATATTGAAGTGCATAATCATTGCCTTATAACAATTTAATATGGGCTTATGTATACGAATTTATTAATAGTTTATTTCTGTGTACATATATTTTGATGATGTATACAGGGTGATTCACGGTGACCATCCATTAGAAGTTTATGGAGAACCAAGTAAGATAAAAATCTGAAATTTTGTGCATAGGTATAACAGGTTAGGATCTATCCACCTAAAATATTTTCAGTTATCTGTCACTTCGTGCCATACAGGGAGTTGGTATCAACTTTGTTAGTTTAAATAGAAAACCCTGTATATTTTAGCATTTTTGGATTGTCCTAATAAATTTGAATATTTTTTGGTGGTATCTTAATATTAAGATACCACCATACATATCTCTTATACTTTTTGAGATAAAATATGTTTATTGAAATTTTGACAGCTAAAATGCATTTAGCGAAATTACTATAAGTAAATTCTATTTTAAAAGAGTAAGATGTTTAAATTTTGATTCGAATTGAAGCTAAAGGATGCCTCTACCTGCCTAACTGGCTGATTTAGATTTATTAATTTTGTTCAGCAAGCAAGCAATTTTATCAAATGTCCGGATGTATTTTAAATAAATAATAATAATAAAACTACCCTTTTTGATTGGTTTCATTCAATGGACAACAAACTTTCCTACAAATTGATAATATATGTCCCTATACCTAAATCTAATAGTTTTTTAGTTATTCCAAAAATACTGGAAATTCAATTTATTGATGTAATGGCCAACTTGAAGAAAATCAAAACGGCCATGATTCAAACTACGCACATTATGATGGTTGTGTTGCCATGGATATGTGTCAAAAATTATTTAAAAATTTCGATCTGACACTTGTAACTTAGACAGAAAATGAATAACAACAATTCAGTAAATCTGTACAACAACAGCTCACAAAACTTAAGTTTAGGGGAATATTTACAATTTTTAAAAAATGTTCAAAATGATAACCAACCACGCGCAAGCACCGTCCAATTCGTGTAGCGACACCGTCCATTGTCACCCTGCGTAAATTCTCAGTATCCAATCCTGCAAATGATGCTCTCACGCACACTTCCAACTCTTCCCTGGTCCTGGTATTCACTTCCGTGGCATAAACTTGGTCTTTTATGTAACCCCAAAGATAAAAGTCCATCGGCGTCAGATCAGGGGATCTTGCAGGCCAGGACCATGGTCCTTGCCTTCTGATCCACCTGTTTTCAAAAATCAGAATAAAATCTTGGCTAACTTCCTGGGTGCTGGAGCTCCATCCAGCAGATTCTTCTCACGTTTAATGGCAGATCATCCAGGAAATCTTCTACCACAGTTCTCAGGATTTTGAGATACAACCGTCCCGTCAAGGTGCCATCATAAATGAAGTACCTGAACTGTTTGTCCATCAACAAACCGACAACGTTAAAGCTGAACCTGTGCTGGAATTTTCTTCTTTTGGTAGCATGGGAATTTTCAGTAGTCCACAGGTGGTTATTGTGTGTGTTAAATATGCCCTCATGGGAGAACTTCGATTCATCAGTCCAGATCACGCGTTTCAGAAACTGATCTTCTTGGCTTCTGTGCAAAATCACCTCACATAAGTTTACTCTCTCTATGGGATCTTGAAGGTGCAGATCTTGAACAAGTGTGAACTTGATATCGTGAAAAAGATATTTCCTCAAAACTCTTTGAATTGAGCTGAAACTTAAGCCCAAATCCACCACAGCGGTTAGAACTGAACTTTGTGGGTGAGCCCCAAAGTAAGCCAAGCCAAGGCTTTGGAAGAGTTCTCACATCTTCAACTTTTCCAAATTGTAGAAAATTTGTTGATAGTCTTCTAAACGTAGGCCTTGTCATCGGTGGTAACTGTGGATAGGTTTCGTTAAATATTCAGCATGTTCTACTGATAATTTTGTCGCATTTTCCATGTATAAGAAATAAATTAAAAATAAAATGATTGTTATACTCATTTTCTGCCTAAGTTATAAACGTCAGATCGAATTTTTTAAATAATTTTTGTCACATATCCATGGCAACACAACCATCATAATGTGCTTAGGCTGTGTTCGGGGAGTCGCTATCTGCACTATCTCGCACTATCAGCTGTTCACGGAGCTCAATGATAGTACCACAAACGCTATCGTGACGTCATTAATTTTTGTGTGTCACGTCATAAATGAATGCTATCAACGCTATTTCTTCCGAGGTAGTGTATGGATAGTGTTTGCGTTTGCAAGCCACAATGAGAGAAATACTGTACATCTGACATAGACGTCATAATGACACTAACATAACAAACCGATAATCGTTTATGATTCGGACAGTTTTCTAAAGCGGAGAAGGATTGAATGTCTACTCAATGGGATAATATAAATAAATAATTTAAATGAAATATTTTCTCGTGATGGGGAAACTCAGGTTCAATTGTTCAATTAATATGCAGCGGTCACCAAGTTCTTCTGCAAGAGTATACTCGTATACCAGTATGTACCAAAAAATAATGAAATGAATGATAATACTATTTATTTAACCCAAAATTTATTAAACGTTTACATTCGAAGTGGTAATTTTTATTTATGACAATGATAATAGAGTGACCATTCTGTGCAAAAACTAACAAGATGCTCACCAATATTGAAGGCTGCTCAAAAGTGCAGAAAATTTTAAGGATAAACCAGATCTTCAGGCAGAGATCTTTGAGCAGGTTTGAAATTGAAAGTCATGGTATGGCAAATAGATATACTAGTCAATTCTTAAGTTACTGCTAAATAGTTTCAATTTGTACATATTCTCAGTAGAGTCTCTTCACTGACAAAAAATAAGTCAATTTTCTTATTCATATTTTTGTGCCTTAACTCCTTAACCTCAATGTGACAGCAAATGACAGAATGTGGACGCAAACGCAAAATAGTGTTCTATGGAGCTTTCTACTAACACACAATAAGCTCCACGAACAGCATCGATAGTGTTTGCATTGATAGTGCAGATAGCTACACAGAACACAGCCTTAGTTTGAATCATGGCCGTTTTGATTTGCCTCAAGTTGGCCATTACTTCAATAAATTGAATTTCCGGTATTTTTCGAATAACTAAATAACTATTTCATTTAGGTATAGGGACATGTATTTTTGTAGAAAAGTTTGTTATTTAATAAATTTGGAAAACCTTGCTGAACAAAATTTATAAATCTAAATCAAACAGCAGGTAGAGGCATCATTTAACTTCAATTTGAATCAAAATTCAAACATCTTACTGTTTTAAAATAGAATTTACTTATAGTAATTTCGCTAAATGCATTTTAGCTGTCAAAATTTCAATAAACATTTTTATCTCAAAAACTATAAGAGATAAAGTATGGTTGTATCTTAATAAAAAATATTCCAATTTATTGGGACAATCCAAAAATGTAAAAATATACAGGGTGTTCCATTTAAAATTACAATGTAGATACCAACTACCTGTATAACACGAAGTGACAGATAATTGAAAATATTTTAGCTGGATAAATCTCAACCCATTATGCTTATGCACAATATTTCAGATTTTTATCTTACTCGATTTTCCACAAACTTCTAATGGACGGTCACCGTGAATCACCCTGTATATTGAAATATTTATATTGTATATATTTATCGAGTATATATTGTATTCCATATACATTCTTTAATTTAATATATTTTAATATTATCACAGTTACAAATAAATAATAAATTAAATATGAATAATATTATTTTAAAATTGTTTGTAACTTTTATTACATATATTTCAATATTAATTTTTATTTAATGTAAAATATATTCTTACAAAATATTAAAACTATTTTATTTTTTTGTAGGCACTGAAATATTAGTATGTACAGATCAATTATTTTTATCATGAATATTTTAAAGACGATCCTGGACTTTACCGAATTATTTCAGAATTTCTACCAGTCAATAAGAATTTACAACGTGAGACCACTCTTATAAATCTTCTTATCTCCATCGCCCTTCCTCGCTTCTGAGCAGTAATATGCAAAATAGCCACTATTCAATATTGAAGGCCACTAATACTGCAATGGGAGTGGAGGGGGAAGTGGTGCAGATATAGATAAAACACTATTGGAACCAAATTCAAATAAGTGCCAACACCAGTAGAATTATTATTAGTTTGTATATTTTAGTGCATCAACTAATAAAGTCGGTCTTGGTTTTTGTAAAAAAATACATTATTCATAAAAATTGTTGAACGTTCACTTATATTCAGTAAATTGAAAATATAGCGGAAAACATATTTCATACTTCACTGTTGCTGTAACCCGGAAACTGATTTTTTTTTTGAAAAATGTTCAATTTAAATGTTGCCAGATATGGTCTCTTCGTCGTCTCAAATTTTTGATTCTAGAAAATGTCCCCTCCAAACCCTTTAGGGGCAGTTTTGAAGTAGAAGAAAATGTTCGATTCTATTTTTTCCCCCTGTAGAATTGGAAAATACCTCATCCGTTTGACAAGTTGGTCAAAAGATGATGATTCATCTCTTGCTCAACTTTGACATTTTATACTGCTACTGCACAAACGTTTGCATTTGATTTGATTCACGCCAACAGCAAATGGTTCTAGTATTTTTTAGTGCATCTAATTCAGTATATTCTATTCAGAAAAAAAAAACAAATTTCACTGGTCAACAACATTTTTGTGTGAAATACTTTGAAACTGCTGACCATTGATAAAAATTTTACTATAAAAATTTTCGACCGATACACTTCAATTTCACAAAAATCCTCATAATTTTACAGACATAACAGACATTAAATAAGTCAATCTAGCAACTTTTCATAAAATGAAACATAAAATAACTGACCTTATTGACATCGAAATTTTTCAATGGAGCAACATTAGGACAATTTTCCAGGACCGGTACTTGTCCATGGATACCAGTAATTGTTATCAGTATACACACTGATAGAAAATACATATTGCTATTGTTATATTATGATGATTGAAGATAAATGCTGCGTGTGCTTTACGTAATAAATCAATAAACACTGAATAATGTTCTTTAGGAAATTGTCACTCTACCAAAGCATCACTGTGGTGCCGATAAGCAACATTATAATAATTATAGTGCAGTATATAGTCCTCGTCTTGTCAAAACCTTGTATAGATTAAATAGTCATGCTATAGTGGGAGAGCTAGTTAAAAAATATCTTTTGTAAAACCCCTCATTCGAGCCGAATTGGAGGTAGTGTTCTCTGGAGCCGAACTAGGGCTGTATCCACACGAGTACGTACCAATCTATCAAACATCAGTTAAATATGGAAATGTTTGCTAATCGCCATTAATTCACCAACTATTTCGACGCTGGCCGAGTCCAGACTTATGCCAACATGACAATTTTTTTGTTGATTAAGAGCCACCGGAATATTTTTTTGTAGTTGTAGTATTTTTCACTTTTAAGAGAAGTGATAATCGGTTATCGCGGTGCCCGGTTTACAGCAATTGTTGACGTTTCAAAGGTCCCTGAGTCCAGAAAACATATAGTTTCAAAATGGCGGTCGAACAAACTTGAAAAAACAATCTCATCAAAAATATTTTTAAGTTATAGATACAACTTTTGAATGATTTTTTTTCCCTTTAGGTGATATAAAAAATATTAAAAATTAAAAACCTTGAAGTTTATCTATTTTTTCTATTGGAATATTAACTAGCTCTCAGATTATCAGGGCAATTTCCGCTAAAAATGTTTCTCTTCCTGGTAACCCTGACAATAGACGTGATATTGAACTTTGAAAGAAACTCGATTTATTATTAAAAAAAACATCTATTCAATGGAAGTCAGCTCATCATTCATAACGTTACGTAATTGGAACAGATCACTGGTGATAATAGTCGTGGAAGTTTGTTTATTTTTTTATTTGTTCATACAACGCAATTTTGCAAGTTATTATCGCACTTTAACTGGGGATCGAAATAAATTCAGATTCGGTTCATGAGCATTCATTATGAAACATTAATATACTTTGGCAAGAAGCTCACTTTATGGAAATGATAAATAAACTCTTGGTTGTTACGAAACCATAATAATAAAAATACCAATAAAAAAATATTCTGTAAATTTATTTTTACTTCAATTATAAATAATTTTTCATTCACATTTATTAATAATAAGTACAACACGTTGCACCATCTCGCGCAATCACACATTACTTACACTTTTACAATAAATAATTAATATTATTGGAACCTATAGTAGATAATTTGTAACTACAAATTAGTTAGTCATTACAGATAGGTACATTTAATATAGATATATTATTATTTGTACGTAATTGTTGCACAACAAAGTCAACTATCATCATTCAGTTACTGTTCCTAATAATCAGTAAGTTATTAAGGTTTGTCATTTTTTTCTGTGCTTGCTAGAATAACTTCGGCAACAGTTTTTGGCTGGTTATTCGATTCAGCTTGAATTACTTTTTTTCCGTCAGAAAGCTCAGGTGATGATTTAACTTTCTCAACACTTTTCAATTCCTGATTGGTATCTGTACCTAATTTTTCATCAGCATTACTTTCTATAGCGGAAATTTCTGGCTGTTGCTTATGGGAATTTTCTAAGACTTCCTTTTGTGTTTGTGGTTTTTCTTCACTTGTGGATTTCACTATTTTGGTGGAGTTTTCCACCTCATCTTTCTTCTGTTGAGTTAGTCCAACTGGTTCTTTATCTTGTTCCAAGGGAACAGATACACCAGTATTGACATCAACTGGATTTGAAGCATTCAAAACGTTTTGTTGAATAGTTGGAACTGGACTTGAGGCACCATTGACATCTTTAGTTGCACCTGCTGGCTCTCGTCTTTGATCCTCTCCGAAAGCTTCAACAATTGTTGAAACGCTTGCAATACCATTGGCAGCATTGATATCAGATGCAGCTATGGCACATCCTGCTTGATCAGTTCTTACAAAGAATGTTCTGCTTATCTTGTGTTTATCTAAGACACCGTAAGCTTGCTGTAGTACTGGCCCAGGTGGGATACGTTCTCTTGTCATTACCCAAGCATTTTCTGAAAATTCAATCATCATCATCATCATCATCAGGTTATTTGAACACTTTGCTAAAATATAATATTTACCAGCGTGCAGAGGTCCAAGGCCATTGCAACTCCATACAACAGCATATGTATCGTAATCGGTGTCGAGTACTGTCAATGTGGATTCTGTTGATAGGGGCGAGGTAGAATATTTTAAATGAAGTTTTCCTTCTCCAGCTTTTCCTGCCAAATCCAGTGTACCATCAATAATTCTTTTGATACCAGTTCTATATGTAATGAAAAAACAAAAAGTCGAAATATATACCTCCTTCTTTTGATAAATCGGTCAAAAATAAAAGACTGACTGACATTATTTATTAGATTTGAAGAAAACACTATAGAGTGAAATTGAAATCCTAAAATTCGAGTTCAACGAGAAGAAAAAAAATTACAAAATATCGAACAAAGTATAAAATACTCACAAACGATTTGTGACTTCATTTGATACATAAATCTTCCCACTTGGTGCTCTCGCATAATCCGTAACAACGCAACGTGATGCCAATTCGGAAAATTGAAAATATCTTTCTGCCTCGTACCACTTGCCCAAAAATCTGTCCATATCAAAATCGGCCATGGGCAAGTAATCGGGACACCATCCCAAACTGGGTATTTGAGCCCTTACAAGACTCCCTGCCAATGCACTCAACAAGATGCAAACGCGATACATGTTAATGTCTGATTGACCACGAAAACAACTTCTTCACTATTTATACCGTCTATGATTTATATGTTATATATGTTACCGCTCTTCGCTTAGATTTTTATCATGTCAGAACGGCACTTGAAGAATATTTTAAATGACGACGGTTTCGTCTTACTCTTCTACTACTACACGTGTATTTAATTTTTAAATTAAGTGTATATTGATTAAGACCGGTGCTCTTATACTCAAAAAGGCTAACAACCTGTATTGGCCTCTAACGAACTCTTAACTGTTTGGTACTTGGTAAATATAGCGCCTAGGATCTCAGATTTCATATATGATAATAAGTGATTCGTTCCATTCCAAAATCAATTAAACATATCTACTGAAGAGTGTTAATAACTTGGACCGCTATAAAGATACGAGGAAAAGAATTTCGATGTGGGTGTAACGGAATAGGTAATAATAAAAAATCTACTAAGTCAACCATTTTTTTTACAGAAACTAGGACACAATTTTTTAGTACTGGTAGCAGCACCAATAGAATTAACATAATTTTGTATTTTGCAGTGCACCAACTAATAAATATGTAAATATATGTATGTAAATATGTATCATTATTCACAAAATCGTTGAACGTTCACTTATATTCAGAGATTTCAAAAAGATCAAATATTGGAGCAAGTTTACTATCTGAAACTCGTGTACGAACAAAAAACAGCACACAGTCGAATTGTTCCTTCGTTTGAGATACCAGTAAAAAAACAATTAATTTTAAATGATCCATTTGCCGTCATTATTTTTGTCATTTCATGTATTTCTGAGATTTTTATTTTCTTTCTTGTGTTGCTGAAAATTGTCAGATTTGTTTTGTTATTTAATAAAACGAAAGCTGGAATTTGAGTGGAACATCTATAGTTTAATTTTTCCTAATAACCTAATAGCTGACTCACTGGAGAAATTATGAGGTATTAATTATCCGATTTCCATTCAGAAACAGAATTGTGAATTAAAAATTTAAAATTATAATAAATTTACTCGGAATCAATTAGAATTGTTTAGTTATTATTGTTACTCTCATCACAAGTACAGTTCCCTTGCTTGCTACATTAAGAGAACTAATTGATTTTGGAACAAACAGTAATTATTTACTATCTATGGTTGAATGGCGAAATTTCATATTAATTGTGATATTACCTAACTTTTAGAAACAGTCATTCAAATAAACAAAAGCTTAATATTAGATAAACTAAATAAGTAAGTCTTATCTGATATTTTTAATGGTTTCGCCTAGATATATCTTGGATAATTAACTTATATTACTTTAATGGAAACAGTTAGTTTTTCCCTACATTCGATTTTCATGCATTATTTTTCATTTGAAAGAGAAGTGCTGAGAAATGGTCTGATATTGCACAAATTTAAGAACCAACATTTCCTTTCCCCCAAAAGCTGATCTCAAGGGGGTGGAAGGGTCAATTTTATTCAAAATCGAATATTTGAAACGGGAAAATTCAAGAAGAGGTTTCTGATTTACAGCAATAGTAAAGTCTGAAGCATCGACGTTACCGCTATGTTTTAAATTCTCTGAATGTAAGTGAATGTTCAACAATTTTGATGACTAATGACACACTCAAAAATATGAAATATGTTTTGCAATAACTAGTACTAACTTAAGTTGGGACTCTGAAAAATACCAAATAATATTAATTCTGCTGGTGCGTTTACTTTTGTAGTTGGTGCCAAAAGTCTTCTATATAGCTACTCTTATAACTGCACACCTTCGAAGTTATCAGCAAAAGTCGATCGTAGTTTTTGTAAAGATGTTTCTCTTCGTGTATCAGGGATTACCTACATGTTCTTTTTTTTTGTTATTTGTAATATTTTTATGTCTGGTAATCTGATAAAATAATAAATAAATAACTAGCAAACTTTTTTTAGTATATTTCATTCTAAGCAGAACATTAGTTACTTTCGGCAGTCCGGATTTGCAACAAATTAGTAAAGGAAACAACGAAATAATTTGAACAATACCCATAACATAGTACTTTTGGAATATTTTGTAAGAAATTTCAATACTTTCTTAATATGGTAGCACCATCTCTAATTCGAAAGATGAAGCTCTCGAAATTCAGCCAATAAAAGAAACGGTTTTTGTAGATTGAGAAATCATCATAAAATTTAGTTCGTATGTTGTCTCATAGATGATGACAGAGTCTGCATTCAATTTTATGTATTTTAACATAATTGGAAGGTAAAAACAAAGATATTTATTACAATGGTTGTCTCTGCTACAATCTATCTTCTTTGATACTAGTAGAATTAATTTATTTTTCAGTACAGAAGCTTAGAAAGTCAGTCCTAGTTTTTTGTAAAAAAATATTAGGGAAGAAATTTTGAAAACACCGGGAGTATCTCGGCTCGAAAACAGGTTACTAAGAAGTGGCTCTAGCACAGCTTACCTAATAAGCTGTAGCTCTAGCTCTTGGGGACGATCATTATAATTATCAAAAAATAATCATTGCATGGATGAAAATATTTTATTGTAACATAAATAACATGAAAACGAATAACTTAAAATAAAACTTAGTAAACACAAATAATTTGTTTATATACACTAGAGATGGAATTGTCTTAGAAAAAAGACATTTTTTTCTTGTTTTCTCTATATTTTTGTTCATTACTTATCATTTGGGCCAGTGCTTGGCATTTGTTCAACTCATCTTGCCTTTTGGAGTAAACATCTTTCAGCTTAAGATACTTATCAGATGAAACGTCATCATTCCTCCTCAAACAATTTTTGATTTTCTCCATCTCTTCTTGGACTCCGTTAATTTTAGTGGCTAATTGCAAGCTCTTGACATTCAAATCCCTTGAACTGTCCTTCTTGATCTGTTGTTGCGCTTCCTGGCTTTGTTTATAAGAAGTGTTCTCTTTCTGGCCAAGAGTTCTATTTAGGAAATCAAACACATTATTGTCTTTCTTACAATTTTCTTCATAGATTTTTTGTTCCCTTTCATTTTGCCTTCTCTGTTGTCGTTTCAATTTTTTCCTCTTATTACGTAGATTATTCTCGCCGGCACTGAATTCACGCAATTGCATACAATAATCTGTAATATTGGGTTGAATTCATTTTAAGGCATAATCAATAAACATAAGTGTTCCATACCCAAGGATTTTCCAGCAGGTAATACAACAGCTGTGACTGGTTCTATTCTGCCTTCACTACGTTTACCCAGCCCTGTACCCACGATATAGCCCATCTTCTGCATCAACTTTGATCCTATTCCCTAAAAAAGTTCGTCAATATATTGACATATGAATCTATATGGAATTTAGATTTTTAAACCTTTGTATTAGTCTCCCAAGCTCCTAAAGCTTGTGTTGAAGGGGTGATTAGTAAACTCATGTTAATAGTATCTTCTCGATTATGATCCATATTATCATCCTCATTATCACTACTATCTGCACAACCATTAGGTAATGGATATACCTCTTCAAGCAAAACTTCTATGTCTATATTTGTACTTTCCAATCGAACAAAATATTTTTCACCTTTCACATCCATGATTTTACCTTTATACCACAAGTTGTCTGTTCTCTTAGCCAAGACATAACTTCCGATTTCAAGTTCATCAAATGCTGGTTCAACATATTCCTGTACCTCTGATAAGGGGACTCTTTCACCGTGAGAGAATCTACATTTGTCAGCATCGAATTTACATTTTTCTTCATAGTAGTAAGGACATGCCAGCATTTCTCTATGAGTAGGATGAGTGAAAAGAACAATTGCCTAAAAACAAGATGACTGTCACGTTGTCTTGAAGTTAGTTTAGAAAGCCAGTTCATTACCATTGGCTCCGAGTTCCCTTCTCTCTTTTCAACACCAGCCACCATGGCATCATGATATACAACATCACCCCACATGTGTTTGTGAGGAGCTCTACATTTCATGCCTTCACTAATATTTGGAATGGAATTATTCTGTTGTGGAGTATCCAAAGAAGTTTTCTTCTCAACTGCCCCATCCTTCTCCATTTCGTCCTAGAATATCAAGTTTATCCCATGGAACAATTCACAATGCCTAAAAAGAAGTGAACTCACCATAAATATACGGAATTCATCATCTTGGGAAGATGATGACACAGCCGTATCATCAGAAAGAGTTAAGAGTTCTTCAATATTAGTCTTGAGAGTGATCAACTCATCTTTTTGTTCTTGCGTAGAACAGGCAAGCAGAGCCTGGTCAACCTGAAGAAGCTTTTGTACAAATTAATGAAAAAAAAATGTCTACTGCCGTGGACCTCGAACTCACTTGGTTCTTATAACGATCTATCGTTTCTTTATCCATTGTCAACGCTATGTTGACAAGGAATTTGTGAAACTTATAGAAATTACTTTACATGTTTTGTAAAATAAGACTTCAAATGAATCAAATTTACATAAACAAACAGGATTCTCGTGAACTATCGATGATGAATCAAAAGAAAAATATCTCCAATCCAATGTAAATTTAGTAATCACTAATCAGTTACAGTTAAATTGTCATTGAGTCATTAGTCATTGTCATGGGTCATGACAATTGTTCAGTGGCCCTGATTTCTGATCAGAGAGAACCAGAGAGAGGTATGTTTTTTCTGACCAGAGAACATACAATGTTCTCTCTGGTTCTGATATACAGTATTCGACAGATGTAATTTATTTTGAAGGTTAAATTGGCAGAAGAAAATTGATAAGTGATGTTTGATGGCAAAACAATGTAATATTTGAATGGAGTTCTAATATTACCAGACATAATCATGATATAACTCTGATATTACCACAATGCAGAGACAACCATGGTTGTCTCTTAAGGGCTCTGCTTAAGGGGGTAATCTGTGTCTTTTGCATAAGTTTATACGTTATACCACAGTATAAAGAAATATATCTTTATACTGTGATTTGTCTCTGATTTCTGATCTAGTCTAAAGCCCGCTGCAGACGGAGTATGTTTTGCTGCATAATTGCTTGCTTGTTTTTTGTGTGTATTGGTGGCTCTCTTGCTTGTGTTGGCTTCATAGGATGCAGGCCATCATGTATGTAAAATGACAGTACAGAGAAATATGACGGTGACAAATGATACAAAATATTGAACATTCTAATCAAGCTCTATTTCTAATCATTGTTACAACAGAGAAAATGTCCCAAAAATCAAAAATAACATGACATCATGTGCAAAATAACTTTTGAGTACGACTCTACTAGTTTCGAGTGTTCCGACAAGGCACGATGCGTGAAAACAATCACCGAAAATAACACCGGTTCTATCATCAAATCATGCACGATTTCAAGCAACCAACCGTGCACGCGATGTCATTTTCTTACACGGAAGCATGAACAGCACCATGCCTAGCTCCCGTCAAGGAAACGTGCAGCAAAACATACTCCGTCTGCAGCGGGCTTAAGGCAAAGAATAAAAAACATGTTTGCTATTCTTTGGTCTAAGGATATTATACGTCTCTGTTGTCTGATATTACGTTGTTATATATTTTGTCTCTGATATACTGATATCACCAGAGAAAAATCACATTCAAAAAATATCTCAGTCTAAAGCCCGCTGCAGACGGAGTATGTTTTGCTGTATGTTTCCTTGACGGGAGCTAGGCATGCTTCCGTGTAAGTAAATGACCTCGCGTGCCTGGTTGGTTGCTTGAACTCGTGCATGATTTGATGATAGAACCGGTGCTATTTTCGGTGACTGTTTTCATGCATCGTGCCTTGTCGGAGCACTCGGAACTAGTCGAGTCGTACTCAAAAGTTATTTGCACATGATAACATGTTATTTTTGATGGTTGAGACATTTTCTCTGTTGTAACAATGATTAGAATTAGAGCTTGATTAGAATGTTCAATATTTTGTATCATTTGTCATAGTCACATTTCTCTGTAAAGTCATTTTACATACATGATGGCCTGCATCGTGTGAAGCCAACACAAGCAAGGGAGCCATTAACACACCATGCGCGGCAACATTTATCGGACCGTGCAGCAAAACAAGCAAGCAATCATGCAGCAAAACATACTCCGTATGCAGCGGGCTTAAGATAATATCAGTATTCTGTGATCGAAAGTAGTTCCAAGGATAACATTTCGGCCTGCGTTAGTTCTAACGTGAGCTTTTAGAATTTTGACGATAAACTGACATCGCGAAATAAATGTCATTTTTCATATGCAACAGCATGATACCGCGTGCAGTTACATTTAAGCTTTTTAAATTTATTTTATATCAAAGTTTCTTATCGCCAATTATTGAATAAAATGAGTTTATCTGAATCTGAAATAATGATTCGTGAACTAAAATTCGAAAACTTGTCAATCAATTCACCGGATAATACTCATATAAAAGATCTTCTAAAGCTTTTACAGGAGTCAACTAAAGAAAATGAACAGAAGAAATGTATCAAAGAAATCGTTAGTAAACAAACATTTTTTTACATTATCTTAATATTAATTTTTGCAGGTGGAGAGTTATAAAAGCAGCTCAGACCAAAGTGTTAAGTGTGAGGTCAAAAATGTGGTTCTGGAACTTTTTACCAAATTCAACTCCAAAAAAATGTTGAAAAAATTTCTACAAACTCTTGTTGGCAAGCTTCATCTAACAACTCCATTCATCAAAACTACAACTGAGGAAATTCTTGATAAAGTTAAAGATAAGAAAATATGTCTCGTCAAAGAAAGTATTCATCTAATGAATTTTGTCACTATCATGCAAAACTCTGCTACTTTCGAGTATGAAAAAACTATTGAATGTCTATTCCCCCTCTATTTTATGATCTTCGAGGGATTCGTCTATAATTTGAAGTATTTCAAGTATATTTGCAGTAGAATCTGGTTTAATTTTTCTTTTTAGGTACAACGCCTCCATTACATCACCAATTCCAGAGGACGTTTGTACTCTTATAAATTTGATATTGAAGCAAATATTGTCAATATTCGTCAAAAACATTCCTTACCTTGCAGTTGTTTCTAATGATTACAGTGTTAAAATGATTGTTCTTTGTTATTCTGTTATAAGTAGTGAATTTATTGGATTCGATGTGAAAACAAAATCTGGTTTGATTCTAACACATTCCTTTGAAATTATTCCTGAAATTCATAGGAATCACTTTGTAAGTATTCGCTAAAATTGTCGTAGAGTACTGAATAATTTTTCTATTACAGAAATACAAAGATTGTGCTGCTTTGGAATTATTAAAAGATTTCAACGATGCAACATATTTTAATCTTGATGGCAATCAATTAGCCATCTTGGATACCCAAGATTCTGCTGTTGTTATGTTTTCGTCTATACTAAGTGTATTGGATCAACGAAAACTTATTGAAGTGAAGATTAAGGAGAAAATACTCTTATGCCTCTTATACGAAGGTATCATGGACTGTGCAAGAAAGTGTGTTTCAGTTATTCGGAGACATATAATATATCAATAATACCGTTTTTTTAGAATGACAAGTATTCCTTATGTAATAGTGGAAATAAGTAGAACCTTGAGTCTGATTGGAAAGCAACTTCGAGTTGTGCCTACCGAATTGATAAGTCCTTTATTTTCATCTGGGATGAACTTTGTGCTATCTCACATAGAACACTTTGTTGATACTGTGAGAAATTATACTAGACTCTTTTTCATTGAATTAGTCACAGTGGCAGCTTTCCACAATACAAACGGTAAGTGCAGTTCATACATATTGTAAATTGGCACTCATTAGTCATTCGATCATTCTCCAAAGGTAATCGTGATGTAGCGGATATACTAATGGAAAATATAAAATCTCTAGAGAGCACACAGACTCTGCGTTTCATTGGATTTGAAAACATTGCAACACATTTGGGCTGCGATTTTTTGTTGGCACACTTTGAGAATCTACCTGATTTACTTTTGAACCATATCTCGGATACATCTATTTCAGATCAAGTATGTTGAGTGCATAATTTTTATTAGTTTTGGGTATTTTCACCAATGAATTCCGTCAGGTTTGTAGGACATACATAACGATTATGGAGAAACACTTCCAAGTTATCGTAGTTCAAGACTGGATCGCAATGTGGGTAGCTCCGATAACTAATGTTTTGAGAAACTGTGCACATTGTGCCCCAGTATGCCAGAAGGTATTAACAAGCGCATTTCAGTTATATCCAGCAGTATTACGTGCAATGTAAGTAGAAATACAAGACAGTAATACTGCTTCTATTGTAACTTTAATTCGAAAATATTAACGTCGTATAAACGTAATTTAAAGATTTCCCAATGATTATGTGGGGACAACACAAGAAGCTGCAGTATTATTAAAATGTTTGCAATACGCTCGTAATCATGGGGTGGAAGTCAAGACCGATGCTGCTAATATATATTGGCGAGGTCTTATTGATAAAAAACGCATGGAGAAATTCATGATCCATCAAGATGATGAAGTAAGCACATATTGTATATTTTCTACAACAAAAATTCTGTTTACTACACGTATTCAATCAAAACATTATGAAAGATATTTGTCCTAGGTTCGCGTTCTGGCTCTAGCATCAATTGTAGAAAGCCAAAAAACAACTGAAATATATCTCGATTGGGAATTGAACTATTTATCCTCCTATCTACATTACAATGTTACATCGCAAATACCAAATATCCGTAAACAAATTCTTACCTATTACAAAAAATCATTGGCAAGATTCAATGCCGGCTACCATGTTATTGTTAGGAACATAAATACACTGACAAAAGATCTGGATACAGTTTTGGACAGGCGTGAGACTGTTGCTATATTGAGAGTGTTTCAAGAACTTCGCAATTCCTACAAACATTTTCTGCGAAGAATCACCAAGCAATTGATATCATATCTTACATTTGACTCGAACTATTCGAGACGAGCCGTTAGCTTGGAGCTTTTGATTATGATCCAAAGTATGCTGACCAAAGATGAATGGATGAATTGCTGGACCGAGGAGGATGTGAAGAATTGTCACAGCATATTATTCGACGATTATGAATCAAATAAAAAAATGGCTGTGATATTATTGAAGAATTTACCAGCTAGCTATGTGGGCTTCACTGTAAGTATTTTTTTTCTTTTGTATGTAGTGTGTCTGTAAGAGTTCAATAAGTCCCTTTAAGCAAACTTACCTTAGTTGCTTACTTTGGTCGATGGAATTACAATTTAAACATTCTATATTGCTATCTATCTTCTTTGCTATTACAGACACCCATTGAAAATGATTCATTTTGGCAATCTTTTCCAGAATGTCGATTTCACTTTCAAATATATGCAACGGTGTCTCAACATTGCTCTGGCTATCAAACCCAGTAAAACTCTTTCTGCCGCATATTTACTCGAAGTCTGTGCCATTTCACCATTTTTCTACGATATTGTTCAATGTGGTGAGAGCGAACTTCACATCCGCGTTGGATACAATCCAATTTTGGATATGTTAGTTGTTCTCACTGGGAAACTAATAGCTCAAAGTAATATAACTTCAGAAAGTGATAGTCCGAAAGTAGCAAATTATGGAATTATTTTAAGTATTAGGCACATCTTGCATAATAGGGATTTGAGGTAACTGAAATTAATCTGATGATAAATTAGGAAGTTAATGTAATATTTGATGTTTTAGCAAAAGTAATAAAGCTTACTCAAGTTTATTCGAACATTTAACAACTATTTGTCTTGATATGAAAGATGGTATTATGCCAATTGTTTGCAATCCATCTCCGGAAGGTTACTTGCCCGAATCCAGCGAAATTATTTGTGATTCTGATTATTGTCCCAAATCGCAGCTGATTGTTGTTTGCGCTTGGCGTACTATCAAAGAGATGACATTGCTACTAGCTGAGATAATCAGGCAAACTATTAAGCTTGAGAATACCATTGAAATGCTTGATGAAAATGTTATGATTAAAATTGGAGAATTTTTTATAGATATATTTATTGAAAGCAAGCATCGAGGTGTATTCGAACAAGCTTACGTTGGTTTCTGTGTGATATGTGAATCCTTCTCATTGTAAGTCATCGTTATTAATCAACTGAACTGAACATTCAATGTTATATTTATTTACTTATTTAAGATCGTCGAATCCAAAACTGAATTGCCTTCCAAACAAATGGTTGCTAGATGCTTTAGCATTGTGTACTGGTGAAAGACAATCTGACAGTCTATCAGCTACAAGAAGAAGTGCTGGTCTTCCTTTTCTAATCTTGGTAATATTCATAATCTGTCAATAGTATTGATATTTTTAAATAATATTTTTTCAGTCTATCCTCAGCTCGGAACCCAACTTCAATAAACCACGTTTCCATGAGACAATGACATTACTTTTGAATGCTTGCAAAAGAACTAGTCCTCGGGATGATGACTATCGAATACATTGTATGAATGTGATGAGAGCTATTTTTCGGCATAGTAAATTGGGAGAAATGGTGTCTCCATATATTGCAAGTGGTGTCATTATTGCTATTACTGGATTCGACAATGAAAATTGGGGCGTGAGTATATAAAACTATTTATATAGGCCAGGGAGCATTTAAGTCATAATTTAGAGGAAAGTTCCAAACCTCGGAAACAACTTTTCTCGTTATAAAATGATTTTTATTTATTTCACGTACTACGAGAGTAACCATGATATTGCGAATCATGGATGGTATGTATTGCCGCTTTATTTTGACACTACTGAAGATAAGTAAAAATTCAACGATTTTTATGATCAGTCTATTGGTTCTATATAAACAAATATTTTATATGTACCAACTATGTCATTATAACTATTGTTATAGATTCGAAATTCTGCCACACTTTTGTATGCTGCTTTGATGACAAGAATGTTTGGTGTTCAGAGAACACAAGACCACGAGGAACTATGTTTGAAGAACAGGATGACTGTAAGAGTCTTCTTTTTAAGATTTCCAGAATTATTCAATTTTGTTTCGGAAACATTAACCTCCGAGTGTACTAAAGCCGATAGTCTACTGTTACATCCAGTTCTTATGATCTTAGCCAGGCTGTATCCATCAAACATGGAGGAATATAATGATCAAGTAAGAATATTTTTTTTATTCAATACCTATATAAGTTCCGGCAGTGAAAGTAAGAAATGTCATCAGTGGCCGCCCAATGATGTTAAGACACGTTGTTCGTTCAATAAATTTTCACCTGATTTGGACATACATGATAACTTGGAGTTTGACTAACCATTGTCGTCAATTTAATTGAAGTAACAAGCCATGTAACTTTTTTTTATTATTCAGCTGGGAACTTACATTCCACTTCTACAAAGTTGCTTTAAGAATCCGGTATATAGAACAAGAGATTTAGCTGCCAGAGCATCTGTGGCTTTCCTTCAACCTGAACACATACCAGATCATTTTGGCAAGACCTTCGAATTTTTAAAGAATGCCAATATATCTGACAATGAATGTCATGGGCACCTTTTACAGGTAATTATGGAAAATGTGAAATTTTTATATAGTGATTTTATTTATATATTTCTGTTTGTAGATCATGCACATTTTGAAGGGTAACCATTTATCAGAGCTACCTGTGTCCCTTTATTTACAAAATAGTCTTCACTTACTACATTACGTTGGCCAGAAATACAGTCATCTAACTGTTAGTCTGTACATAGAAATTATCACTTTATTTTTGATAAAGTAAGTAAGATTTAATTATCAATAAGTTTGATTTAATTTCAATATTCTCTTAGATATCCCCACTTCGAGAATCTTCAAATACTCAAAGCCATTGTCTTGATGTTATCGAGGCAGATTGCTTCAACGGTACCACCAACAACGGCCGCTGTCAAGTATCCTCAGGCCAGATTTCTTTTGATTCTATTGATTGTCGTTAATAAATTTGAGGAGACTGATACAACATTCACAACTGTAACAAATCAAATAATGTGCCAACTGTATGGACATAACAGGGAAATGAAACGTTTCTGTTTCCATATTTTAATATATATGAATCAGGTATTGGGACTCTTTGCAAGGGTGAATCAAACGTAGACGGTAATATTGACGTTGTATTAGAAAGTAGAGATATTTTCACCAAAGAAGAACATGTCACCATTGACAAATTTCTAAGGCCTAAGGGACCTACGTGATTCCCGGAAACAATCTCGGTTATTTTTGTTTTATTGAAGACCAGTAACGTATATTTTCTTACAATCTTAAGAAAATTTTCAACGACCATAAGCAAATCATTTCATTTCATTCTAGAGCTTATCAAGCGAATCAATAATCGAATTTTAGAAAATTACCGTATATATTTGATTCACTCTCGTAGTAACATTATCAATATTTAATTAACAAACGTTATTTTTTAGCTTATAAATGAGCAAAACACAAAGCATGCCTTGTACCTGACAGGTGAGATTCAAACTCCTCCTGAAATTGTCGCTGTAATCGATACCTTTGACAAAGCCACAATAACAAAATTACTCAAAAATATTCATCAGTACCTAAAGTGCTTCCTAATAGAAGAAATAAAGTACCGACACTACATCAAAAAGGAGGATTACGTTCTCCTATTCCTCTTGGTCAACTATTATCCATGTGTTGTCAAATATCTGTATCTGACAAAGCAGACTACACTAAACACATTGCTGGCATATTGCGAAAGTGATAACGAAGAACTGATCAGTGCAGTTATCAGTTGTATCAGCACATTTTTGCTTCAATTGGATTACAGTGTTTTGAACTATGACAAATTAGTGGACTGTCTGGCCCAGTCAGCATCACCAGCTGTCAGTGAGTATCGAAGATTGGCTGTTTGCGATTTCCTTGTCAAAAATTACATATTGTACTGCAACGAAGAACCGATCCTCATTGGTGAGTGACATACTTGAAATAAATATTCAGATAAAAAAAACAAACACATTTTATTCATTAGGTGATACATTGCCTATGGTTCTCAGTATTGTTATGGTATTGTTGGAAGATGATGAACTGCAAGTACGAAATGCAATGAGCGATTTTGCAACAACATTAAAAATCAGAATCATTCTCAACAATAGACCAAGGAATACTTTGTAAGTTCTGTTCCATTTCGGTTATTTATAATTGTTTCGAATTGAGATTCGCCTATCCCTTGATTTAAGAATTACGTTCTTAATAAAATCTTGTAAAATATGGATATTTCAGGCATTTATTCACGTAAAAGAAAAGAAAAAACGAATTGGAATTGGACCATTAGTTCTTTTCTGTTATAATGTCGTTACCATTACTCGTCATTACAGTTTTTGATGCTATTCTGATTTAATGGTTGTTTTTAGGGATAACCTCAGAAATCGACGAGGCTTTGTAGTGGAAACCGTGATCAACATTTTTGGTTTTTCGTCAAAACTTCAGCCTTCTGCTATATATTTATGCACTTACTCATATTCCGCAGGAATAGGAAAGCTCTTTCAACGTTCTAATCATTTTGGAAAAAATCAAGCCCTATTCGAATAACTTTCGCTACTGCCTCACACTGGTCAGGTCAGGACATTGTGTTGATGTATAAACCATGCTATCTGATCTGGGAATATTCTTTTTCTAACGGCTCCAATAAGAAAATCGCATTTTTCGGTAGAAAAACAATTTTTACATTTTCATATAGTAAATCTTGAGGATGAACTGGTGTGATAGTAGAGGGGCATTGAAAGGGCAGTTTCCTTTTACTTAGATATCTTTCGAATTCTGGTACAAAAAGTTGCTGAACCATTAATTGAAAACGGTGGCTTTCTTATTATCCACCCAATAAACCGGAAGCTTCTTTTTTTTTTTAAAAATGACTATCGTTTTTATTTGTCGATAAGCAATGGTTTCATTATATAATCGCCTGAAGCGTTAATGCAGAGAATAATAACTGATTTGTTAGCTTAAATCAAATAGCTATTTCTCCAGAAATACCCGGTCGTAACACGTACCGGGTATATCGGGGGATGGGTGTACTGACTTATATCTATATTTTGAGATTCCTGAAGTATCTTTCTTATAGTATGCAGACTAAAATTATCTTTTGTAGATCGGGGCAACGAATGCCAATAATACCGGAGAAAGCTAGAGAAGACTTATTGAATCTAGCATCTCTTGTATTGCATAAACAAGCTGCAATCTGTTTTCTATTTTCCTGGGCATGTAGACATTTTCCAGATCAATCCAGCGATTCAAATGAACAAGTTGTAAGTTAGAAAATTGCAATTTTCCGAAGAAAGGTAACTGATATATTTTTTTCAGTTGTTTGATCAGGGTGAATTGAATCTTTATGCCGAAAATATACCATTTATTGATTTGTGCTCGAAGTTGCTCTACAGTCACCTTTGGCCCCTTGAAGGCGGCCTGAGCTATGAGGATAAATCCATTTTCATCGAGGAACATACATTATTAGTGACAACTATACTTTTGGATTCTCTAGAGAAAAATCCGTCTCCAATGATGGTTTATAAAACTAAATTATCTGTGATATGTGCTTTAAAGTCAACAGTTAAGTTTGTAGAACGTTTTCCAATAAATAATAATTTTGTATACGAATTTAAAAAATATATGAACGAGAAGATCTTAGGATACTTGACAAGGCACGTTGAACATCCTGATTTTTTTAGCGTGAAAAAAATTCTAAAGAATGTGTATGCTCCTGTTTTAAATTATAAAAAATAAAACTATCCTGGTGATCTGAGTGGATCTAAAAACTTTTTAAAAATGTCTAAATAAGTATCTTATTATTTGTTTTGTTATTTACCTGACACATTTTACTTTATGTTGTGTAGAAGTTAATTTTTGTATCCATTATTGCATCATTTCATTACATTTCTATTCTGATTTAGAACGACTTTTATTTATTACCACATTTGGCTCTTAAATTATTTGGATTTATCTTATTCGTAGCCATAGGTAAGTTGAGTAGTTGTATTATTTCCGGAACTCCTCAATTTGAGGTACTAACGTATGCCATGTTTAGAAACAGGTTTGATCTTATTAGCAACTACCAAAAATAATGAATACCTTCAGTCCCAAAGACATGTTAAGATAAAACTGATAACAGTATCCCCGGGATAATCTTTAGAAAGGTGATAAAAACACATCTTTTATAATTCATACTTGTTTAATACATTTGATATAAAAGTTATTAAAACATTTACATTGTTAATATATAAATTTAATAACGAAAAGCTATATATAATTGAATATTTACACAGTTTCTCTGATCAGAAAAACTCAAATACATTGATTAAAAATCAAACGCCAGACTTCGAGACATAGGGTGGAGATATCTCATCAGATTAATTTCCAAGTAGATTTTTAACAGCGTCTAGTTATTTATAAATACATAACAAAAGTATTTTTTCTCTAAAATTGTTGTTTGGGCTAAAACACAAATCAACTTATATTTTTATCATACAAGAACATAATTGAGCGTGTTAAAAGTACAGGAATTCAAGAATCACACTACATTTTACAGTGAGAATGCTGTGTGATCGGGGATATAGGCTATGTATTTTAAATGGGAAAAGGGCACAAAGTATTCCCGCTTTTTTTTAACTTAACATGTAATATTCTCTTTTGAAATTCATTGTTCTTATTAATTATTGAAGATAAAAACAAAGAGATAAAATTTAAACCCAAGCTGCGAAATTTGCCTGAGCCAGGACCTGATGGTTGGTCGAGCCCGGAAAACAATGCGCTGGCAAACGATGGACTCTATAAGAAGGCACACTGCATTCTCTGAAAAGCTCTATAGAAAAAATATCGAACGTAAATATACGCTGTACTTCTCGATACACAATAGTATAAGTACATTTTGTGGTAACTGAAGTGAATTCAAGAGATACGGTCCAGCTCGAACAGATGTAGGCTATCCAAAATCTGATCTCGTTTCTTCCAGCGTTGCCTCTATTTTATTTTTATTTATGAATTGTTAATGGACTGATTGCGCTTATTTATAATATAAACGTCTCATTTCTATTCTACTCAGGTCAATTTATCGCATCAACTATGAAAATTTCATTTTGAATGCAGGGAATATG
Organism: Crioceris asparagi; assembly: GCA_958507055.1. Lineage (NCBI taxonomy): Eukaryota > Metazoa > Arthropoda > Insecta > Coleoptera > Chrysomelidae > Crioceris > Crioceris asparagi. The sequence continues at coordinate 13,857,180 of OY293833.1, read as the reverse complement.
ATAAATCCAATTCCTTGTATCGGAAAATATAAGCTATTATGAATGTTTTTGCAATGCGTCATTCCTTATCTACAGTAGAAAAAATATAAAGGCACCACACATAAATAGTAAGTAGTACAATGTGAGTTGAAAAGCTGGAAAACTTCTTGATTGATGTATTATAGTAAGAGACCTGAGATTAGTGTTATTCATCGCATATTCGATGTAATATCATCGGCCCAATCTTTCTGAGCAAATTCAAAACATTACGTTGGTTTCTTTATTCTGTTCTGTCAATTTTGTAAGAATTATTAGATGATAATAACATCAATTTTATGTTTTTTTATATTAATTATGATGTAATAAATATATGAATGGATTTTGCTACGGATATCAAATTCATTCATCATTTTATTAATAATATTAAAAGTGACTAGAAAGATATTTAATGATAATAGATCGTGGCGTAAATGGCACCTGGTTCATTTTGATTATTTGGTATTTTACTCATCAATTGGAATTTACTGACAAACATTATTGTCATGGACTGAAGCATGTCACAAATAATTGTATTATTGTGTATGGGCTAGCACAGCCATCAAAAAGTAAATAGTTAAATAAGTTGTGTTTCCAGGCAGTCTAATAAAGTATAAAACTCAATAAGAAAATCATAAGATTGTTTTTAAGGCACAGTTTCAGTGCCTGCATTACTGCCACGAGTAATATTTGAGTCTAAACTATTGCAATCGCTATCATTTGAATAGGGGCTAGAATAATTAGCAGCTTCCTGAAGCTGTATCAGCATATTGAGAAGTGGATCACCATCATTCTCATCTCGGGCAGCTGGACCAGTTTCGAGTCCAACATCCTTGGCAGAGATAGTAGTAAGGCCTTGTGGTGGTGCTCCTGGCCATGGATAGGTGTCGAGAATGAACTGAGTAGGATCAGTCCATGTTGCACGCCGTCCATACAACTGTAGACCTTCTCGAGCTGCTTCACGTAGGTAAGGAGCAAGGGAATAATTCCAAACATCAGCAAACCATGCTCGGGCAGCATCAAGCTCAAGTGGACAACTTAAGAATAATCTAGGTCCTATGGCCACGTCACCGCTACTATGTGTTTCGAGGAAGGCGTTCAAATGTTGCCATACTCTTGGTAACCATCCCAATATTGCAGCCAGCTCAGGTTGGGGTCCTTGTTCTAGCTCAAGTGTAGCAAGTCTCCTTCTCAATACGCGTCCAAGAAGACCTGTGAAACGGAGATTGTTCGAGCTTCTTTCATAGATGAATTTCAATTCAACATACCTCTAGCAGGTTCCATATGTGGAGCAACCAATACCCATCGAAAACCGTGTTGAAGTTGCAAGCTGGTGGCAGAGCAGGCACTTTGTGCCATTGTACCTAGCAGACATGGCAAGTTCCTTGGTAACGAACCAAGCGCATCAGCCAATGAACCGGCCTTATGGAGATTATCAAGTACTACGACACATGGAAGAACATTATTATCATCTCCTGCAGCGGCTTGTTCACTAAGGTGTGCCAGATACTGTCGCAGCTCTTTGCTTGATTTGTTGTCAACGCTGTAAAAAAGAGTTATATTTAAAATATATTCTGATTAACTCAAGTTGTCATCTTACTTGAAAGTTGCCACTGCTTCAGCGGGGTCTCGCTCGAGACTTTGGGCATGGAACTCCGCCAAACGAATTGCCAAATGAGTTTTACCTGTACCAGGTGCACCACATAGCACCAACCGTCTATGCTCAGCCAGCAGAGATACAAGGCGTTGAGCAACCCCTTTTGGTATTAAGGCTTCAAAAGCTAACGCTGCGACCGGTTGCAGTACAACATGAAGAGTTGAGACTCTGCCAACGGCGTAGCCAACAGGTAGCAAGTCAGGTGGACCGGAATCAGGTTTGCGCTCTGCTTCACCTAATTTATAACTAGCGATGGCATCACTACCTAAACCTAAGCCACCACCAGGATCTAGACGGGCCACGTACTGTTTGAATGCTCTCCGTACTGTATTGTCCAGATGCGCCCACGATGTGGATGCTCCAATATTCGTGTGTGCTATGGATATTTCTGTATTAGCGTTATCACATGTTCCGTCATAACCATAATGTTCGGAATAATATCTGGAAATACAAAATATTAGATGAAAAGCATTTATATGCAGTAAGCGAATTTTTTGTTAAAAATTGTTAATACTTAATATTAAGCTTCTTACACCCACTGGTTTAGTGAATATTATTTGATGTTTGATATCCTAAGGGTCTTTTGTAATGTAAAATCATCTGTCACACAAAATTAAATCTATAACGGCTTATCCCAGATTCAATTAAATACCTACTACCTAGGATAATGCCTTTTATGCAGTTAACGACTTCTTTCACTAAGGCACGTTTCTGCTCAGCTCACGCACTGGTTTATTGTTTGTACAAAATTTGTTTTTGTTTTGTGATTTAGTTAGTGTTTACCTTCTGACTGAATTTACAGCTGTATGTTAACTTACTTTCTAACCGAATATACAGCTGTAGGTTTCATTCTGATACTTACTATCTTATATTTTTACATCTTTATATTTTTATATTTTTGTTTTATATTATATAAATTTATTTAATTTTAATTTAATTTTTAGTTTTGCCTTTGTTTTGTTTTGTAGTGTTTGATTTTGATATTTTTATTTTGCTTTGTCTACAAAATTTATATTTTTTCGACAATAAAGCATTTCTCTCTCTCTCTCTCTCTCATATTTTTATTAATGTTTGCAATGCAAATATTCTTACTTTTCGAAACTCTGTGGCTGACCCAGGTATACAGATATTGCGATCCTTTTGCCGTCAGTCTCATGCTCAGGTGGTGGCTCTTCAGTTGGTACTAAATCACTTAACATATCAATGCTACTAGATCTGGTCTCAGTGAGATCAGGTGGTGGATTAGATGAGCCACTAACCATCCTTTGCAACCGTTCGTTGTTCTGTTTCAAGCTCAACATCTCACTCTAAAACATTCAACATCAATCAACATATTGCACTATGGAAAGTTTGAATTGAAGTACATACCCTCATTTTCATGACAGTATCTTTAAGGCTCTCTAATTGATGAGCCGAGCTCAAGGCTTCAAGGCGTATATCGGTGAGCACTAAGTCTTTCTCACGTAACTGTTTTTGTAACTCAGCCACTTCTTGGCCAGCATCTGTTGGTGCAGAATTTGGGGGAGGACTGTGTCCGACTTGATCAGAATCAGCTTCACTTTGACACTGAACTCTCGTTACCTGGAACAACAGACGTAAAGGTTTGAACAACTTTGCATTGATACTTAGAAGAGAAATAATGTCTTATCTGAAATTTGAATGAATCTAGAGGATATGAATAAATTAATGATGATGTCTGGATACCATATGGACATTGTCTAGGATATCCATCAAGCAGTATTTATCGAATAACTTATGACATACAGGTGCACTTGACTAAATTCTAGCAAAGTGTGCGGCTCCAACTACTCTCCGAATAAGAATATATTCTAGCAAAAACTTACTAATTCTCCTTATATGCCAAAACTTGCAATAAGAATGAGCGATTTTATGAATCTAGACCATGATCGATACAGAAAATAGTATATACCTTGGCATTCCTTGAGAAGGCTTTGGAGAAGGAGCTTCGTAACCAACCCTTCTTCTTTTTCTTATCATGTTTATCAAGACTGCATGCCGAAGACAAGCTTGATACGCTATCTGAAGACGGTTGACGTGCCAGTCCTGTACCGATACCCGCTTGTAGAGATTGCACACGAAGTGCATCCATTGCTTGTCGTAATTCTTGAAGTTCAGCTTCCTAAAACAAAATATGAGGAATACAGGTATATACTGTCTGCTAGTTATTGAACAGGGCAGAATGCGGAAGGGCCAATCCAAAACTGGGAATAACCAACATTTGACATAGTTACCTTTTTCTCTGATGTTGCCGTGAGATGCTGCAGCCTCTGAGTCATCGATGTCAAACTTTGCTCAAACGCCGATACCACATGTGCCTGGCAATATAATAATAGGTTTGAAAAAATATTTTTACGACATACTATAAAATCAACTTACATTGGTGCTGAGCTGAGATGTCAATGTATGTACTTTCTCCTGTGCTTCTCCCAATTCACGTTTAAGTTTTCTGATTTCATGCGCTTGCTTCTCCTCAGCCGATGAGTATAAGCTAGATGCCGTTGAAACTAGACTGATTGATGAACCGTGAACTGAAAGAATAAAGTTATATTTTTTTCTTTTAGCAATTTCGGGCATAAGTGGTTTCGAAGAACAATGGACAATAATCGAAAAGATAAATCCATGTAAATATAAGAAAAAAATATCTGTTTCAAGTACGCAACGCAACTTACTCTCATCATTCTTTGGTATGCTATGTCGGGGTGTGCTTGAATGTGTTGGTGAAAGCGGGAATGTTCTTGCTCCACCAGGTGCTGGACTTGTGGGTTGTGACCAATTGTTCAAGCTGCCAACTGGCAGGCAATAGTATGGCTCTGTTTCGGGTTCGGTATTTCTATGTAACATCGATGGATACAACTTTTCGGATTTGGTGGATCTGTAACAATTATTGTTTTTCTCTCATAAAAATAAAACATTTAGGACGCTTACAAAACAAATCATTTAGTACTGGGTGTATATGGAGATGTATTTTGAGTATATATACCTAATGATGAATTTTGTGCTGTGTTTTAAGCAAATTTCCAGTGTTGATCCAGGATATTTAGAAATATTTATGTTCAACATGAAGTATTACTCATCAGAACATGCACTAAACGTAATAAATCAAATAACGTTTTGATTGTTGTTGGAAATTACTTGAAACATGTTGTTTTCTTGTTGTTCTAGTTATTATTTTAATAAAATATCATAACTGAATGAATTTACTCAAACAAATCAACTACTTACTTTATCTACTTTTTTCTGACTGATTAATTTTCGGTTATTTTCTAAACATCCTGGTGTTTCTCGAAGTTTGTTTTTTCAACGTATGAATATTTTCCCTATGATATGTGCATATATATCTACATAATGGGTTGTATTTGAAGAAACTTCGTTATTTCTTCATACTTGCAGTACAAAATAAAATCAAACCTTCCGTGCATAAGCGTCGATATCATTAGAAGAAAACTTGAGCAATACAGTAAAGGCGGACAAACCAAAACTCAAAATGTTATCAGAATCATTCAGTAGTTCAAGCAATAGTTGATTTCAGTGAGACACAATTTTGAATCAAAAATTTTTGTTTGAAGTCAATTTAGGAAATAATTTCCAATATAGAATAAAGCGTCAAAACATGCTACATATGTGCTATGACTTGCAAACAAAATGATAGGTAATGATACTGAATGTTTCGACAACATTTTTGTGCTTTACAAGAAACTATCAATGACGTAATATTGATTTGGGCCGAAAATCTCAAAGCACACTACAAAGATCACGATAGTTTCTTGAAGAAAACTAAATTACAATATGCTTATAGCAAAATTTCTTTATTATCCGCTTTATACCTTGGAAATGTCCTTTCTCTCAGATAGCTAATTGTAGAAAACATGTTAAAGTTATTGTAAATGATGATAAGTGTAAATTGAAGATCAACCACAATAATTTTTCTATATTATAAATTACGAATGCTCTCTACACAATTGGGTACTTGACATTAGATGAAATTACACGCAGTGTTTAAATGATAATTAGTATCAATATGCCTAAAATCCTACTATGTAGAAGTAAATATTCCTATAATTTAAAATATAAAAACCCGATATCACGAGATTGCGAACACCTATCAGAATGGGCGATGGTCATGACCTAAACAATTCCTCCAAAATCATAGGCCATATTTATTGCTGATGAATGTCTAATAAGCTGTCATTTGTGGTAATTATTGGATAAATACTAATATACCTCTGACATCTCGCCAGTTGGTGACCGTTTTCGGAATGTTTTCGGTAAATTTAAGTCATCTCATAAACTATAAATTCCCTTTTAATACTATTCATTAATTAGTCGAGTGCCCAATTTAAATTCTAGAATTGACTTGATCTCAATTATTCCGATTAATCTTCATTTTAAGTATTCCACTGTTAAACTTGTTCAAAAACATATTGGTACAACAACCATCTTAAATAATCAATTGACAACATGGAAAATACCTTATGCTATTGCTTCGACTCAACCTTGAGGGCGAATCCCTGAGTAATCTGGTATGCGTTAGACTGCTTCGATGTCCAGGTAAACTGGTCAATGACTCCATGCTGTCGGTTTCGCATAGCCTTGGAGCTACCGAATAAGTGTTGCTGCCAATATAAATAGTAGTTAGAAAATCGATTTTCAGCAACATGAACATAAAATTGATTGATCTTACCTATGCCTTAACCATGGAGCATATGGACTGGTACTATCGATGGCTTGAGTGTCCGAAAGCGAGCCATCGCTAGCTTTAGATCTTGCCTGCCTTATCACTAGCCCATAATCGGGATGAGCTATGGCACCTTTTGGCAAACTCTGGCTGCCCATCATCAACCGCTCCCTTACCGACTGACTCAGCTGATTTGCTGTATTTCCAGTCAATGAATAGCTTTTGAATTGTGGTTGCTGCGGTTGTTGTTGGCTGGATTCTAAAAGATCATTGAAATTGCTTAAAAATGTTAGTAGCACAAAAGTCTTAAGTACGGGATTGGAAACTTCTATTACAAAATATTGGTATAGGATTCAGCACCTGTGCAATTTGATTGATATTTCAATAAGGGTAGAGTGTCCAATTTTCGGGAGAGGAGAGGACCTCCTTTATTAAAATTTTGGCTTGTTAACAAACTTGTATGTAACATCGTGATCAACACTTACTATGTGTTTGTTGCAGGTCGCTCGAACATGTTTGAGTTCCACCAGAAACTTTAACTTTTGTTCTTGGGACAGCTGATACAGCTGCAGTTTTGCCAGATTGATGGTGCATTACTGCTAAAGAGAAAAATTCCAATTAGTCTTGATGGTTCGTAAGTATTGGTATGAATTTCTGACAAAAGGAAAGAGTTTTGGGCGCAATCGAAGTAGACTTTCACAACACCTAAGTCGCTATGAAGCGACGTTAGTAGCATACGAGAAAACCGATCCTAATCTAATAACATCTGAATCAGAAATTTGTGAATCATTTAATTCTTTTATCAAATTTCTGAATTTTTAAGTTCCTTTCAGAAAGTTATTGTACAGGTACCGATTTTCCAAAAATGTTTCAATCAAAATTTACTATCGTAACCAAATAAATATTTTTTACAAATAATTGGAGCGACTTTATTTGTTGTTGTACTGAAAAACATCGCGGCGGAAATACACATGTTTTAGATTTTACCACTGCTCTAACCCGAAAACCGTAACTATGTGGAAAAAATGTTCAATTTAAATGTTCCTACAAATACTCTGGTCTTAAATTTCGCCGTCTCGGATTTTCAATTTTCGAAATAAATTGCCACCTCCACATAGCAGAAATACACATATATCAGATTTTAGCTCCAAAACCGTAACTGTTTTGAAAATGTTCAAATTAAACGCTTCCGGATATGGTCTGATCTTTAATTCTGTCATCTCAGATTTTCGATGGAAATTGCCCCCTCCACCTCCTTCAGGGCGGTTTTTCGAGGGAACGAGATTATTTGGGATTGGAGTTTTTATGTATATGGGACCAATTCTCAATACTCCTCTCATTAATGAAAAAAAACGGAGCACGTTTACTATGCAAAAGGTGCGAACATCCATAAAAAGCACAGTCGAATTGTATACCTCCTCCGTTTGAGTTCGTCTGTCATAAAGAAATAGTTCTTTCTCAAATGATATTCAACTTCCTGCAGACTATGGGCCATCTGGTATTTATTATTATTTATAAATAATGATAAATGCATAGACATCAGGTGTTCTGATGTCTATGGATAAATGGGATTTCTGTGCAGAATACGGGGGATGTGAGAGAAGTGGGGATTTTCTTTATACTATATATACTGAGAAGTTCACAGTATTGAGAACCTTGAGGGTCGCACTAATATTGTTGGTTTTATTCCCATTCAAGTGGGCTCAAATAATATATTCTCTGCTTACGATTCATATGTATGTATATTAGAAAAGGGGAGTGTATAATATGTATATGCAAAATTATAAATTCCTATGTAGATTTAGCGTCATTTGGTTGTTCTATTGTTCACGTAGGTATATAGGTACTTCACAGACCTCATTATAAATATGGACATCATCAGTTAGATTTTAGATACATAATAATATTTTCCGTGTCATGAATAAATAAATGCCTAATGGTAAGTTACTGCTCATTCTTGTGCGTAGGTTGTTTTTTATATGTGGAATTACCTGAAGTGATCCAGAAAAATGTATACACTCAATATGTCCTCAACGTTAAGAAAAAGTATATAATTTTATTCTCAATAAACTTGAACTGTTAACCCTTTGTGCTGTTTTATTATTACGTACAATAGTCAAACACCAAAAAACAAGTAATCTCCAACATCAATTAAAACATTATTTAAAAGTCACACAAATCGAATTTTGTTGAACTGCTTCGTTTTTTTTTACAAAAAATTTAACCCAAAATGTTACAGTGTTGGGTAAGAACACGATCGAGAATCCCTTTAACACTTTACGGCACCACTTAACGTTAAGCACACTTAAGGATCTAAAAGTGAACAATATAAACAGCGATGTACTAGTTGAGCAGTCTTACAATGAAGGGGAGAAAACAGGAACAATATTTTTTATGATTGAGGTTGCATTGAAAAGTTCATTTACAATAGCGTAATTGAAACTCTTCAATTGATGTCGAGTTTTCGGTAATGTTTATAACCTTCTTCAGGACATATTACAAAATGTTACAAAATTAATTAATGGTAATTTAATTATAAAATAACCTCTTTACTGTAATAATGAACTAAAATAATAAAAAAAGAAATTACAATAGGTGAGTGTTGTATTGTGATTCTAAGTTTCGATCCTTTGCTCACGTGTGGGTTCTTGCACCACCTGCTTTGGAAGAGAAAGAATGTCATTTCTTATTTGAAGCAGCAGTTATTATTTTAAAACGATTGACGTTTGACAGTTGAAATATAATCCAATATGACTGGTGGTAGTTATAAAATTCACTAATTTAATAATTATAGTGAATGTTTTCAATCAAAATTATTAAATTCCGTTTTCATGGAACATCAGTTTGAAAGCATATTTTAAAAAAAAGTCATTACGAAAGTGTTTGTATTAGCACTAGATTGAACTGACACCTGAATCGAAGCGTGCGTTAAGCCATTTTGATTTTCGTACTAGTGAGGTAAATTAAGTCATGGTTCAGAATAATTAGCTACTTTAAGTAGAATGATAAAATGATACTTTATTGTCAAGGTTATGGATATTGAGCAGTTTCATCACGACACTCAGTATTGAATTTACAAGGTAAGTGATGCATAAAATATCTTGACAGTATTTGACTACTCAATGATATTTGACTATATCTATTAATATGCAAACGGGATAATTTTTAACAATAGATAAGAGCAATAAGGTATGAACTGTTGATTATTCTACCTCACAGGACCAGGTTTTTTTTTACCAACACCCGCTTCAACAACTTTTGCATAATTCGACTGCATTGAACATATGTTACGTAAATCAAGCGCCACTCGGCTGACCTCTTTATATGAATATGGGCATTGACGGTTAAGGAGCATCATGATTCATGATATCATTCATACCTTGCATATTATCACCGTTAGCTGTGCCATTTCCAGCGATACCGTTAACAGCGCCTGTGCCCCCACCTCCTGTGGCGCTGCTGGTGTTGTTGCCGTTCCTCTTCACGTAGCCGAAACTCTGCGGCACCCCTCTGACACCTCTGCCCTTCTCTTTACCATGAGGGCTGCCCTTCCGTCCCTCCCGGCGGCTGGGCGTCGGACTAGACGGAGCGGGCGCCGGGGGCGGCTGAGGGGGGCTACCCACGCCAGGGGAGTCCGTGTACCTGGAAATTAAATCCTATTAGTCACATTGCATACAATGAAACGATATCAGATACCATAATATATAATATGTATACAGCGTGGGGTTTACGGGGCGAGAAATAAATATATGCCTCTGCTGCTGAATGTGTATTGTGGAGTCTATTAATCTGACTCAGGATTAGGAATAAATGAAATTTTAAGTTATTCAAAACAGTTATTTATGAATCATTTGTCTTATCAAACACTTGCCAGTCACAAGTTGTTGTAGGAGATCTGATGACAATAGTTCAATTGTTCAATGGTCTTTATTTGTTGTTCAATTTGGATAATATCAAAAAGTAAATAGACTCTATAGTTGCTGCAATAATTTGATTTTACCTTGGCCTAATTATTTTGAATTCATTATTGTTAATTTCAACCAAATATTGTTGATAATAGCGTTTAAATATTATTTACTCATTAAACCGATATTCATTATTTGGTCCAGAACCATGTTTCTCTAAATTAAACATACAATGTATTAAAGAAAAATAGGAAAACAAATTTTGTATCCATCACTATTGCACCATATTTATTATTCTGAAGTGTTGATAGTGTGTTCAGTTAATGAAGTTCTCATGCTGTTCTATTTGTTTCAAATTACATATTTGCATTCAATAATTGACAGTGCGTTTGCTTTTAATTCCAAACTGGTGCAGTATGGTATCAGTAAACATTGGAGGTTTATTCTGAATAGAAGCATCAATAAACTTCTCGATCTCAAGATATACATATTTAGTTCTTCTTTCTCAGCACTCTTTAAAATGAAAACATCATCAAAATCGGAGCAGGTTTTTTATACCTCCAAACTCAGTATTATCGTTGTTAAACAAATCAAAATAACAATTTCTCATAATTTTCACAGCAAATTGTTTCGTTTACACCAAAGATAATATCTTTGGTTTACACAGTTGCTTCTTCAGGATGGCAGAAGTTAGATGACGCCACTTGGACCCACTCCTACCTAGGCCTGGAGTAATGGAAATTTCAATGCCACAATATTTAACTTATTAATATTCTATGCATATAACCATCTGTCATCAAAGCGATTGTAAATGTATAATAAATCTTTATTACAAACAAACAGGACCGACTTTATTAGTTGGCGAAGAAAAAAATTCTATTGGTGCTGGTACCAAAAATGTTCTATCTATAAATGCTCAATTTTAACATTGTTTGTAGGAAATTCATGTGAGTCTCGATAAACCGGATAATATAAGATTAGATAGCTGTCATTATGATACTATTAATTTAATCAAATCTACAAACCAATTGTATCAAACACTATAATATATCAAGAACTGGGATAAAATCATATGATTTCAGCAAAATAAATGTCACTTTCTATGACACATGCGGTTAAAAAAAGCTCCAATTACTCATATGACTAAAAATCACAGTCAAGCCACTGTATCTATCATCTGATTTTTGAGTCGCCATAAGCCACATTATTTTTTTATTATCTAGGCCGCTTCCGTGGTCTTTAAATAATTCGGGTCTAATACCTTCTGTTGTGTAATACAGTTGTTTGCTAATGGTGTGCGTAATCGAATGCTTCTGTGTTCTACCAAAAATACACGCACACGTTCGTTTTTTTATTATGGCTGAATACACAGTCATTACACTAATAGCAAAGATGGTGCATCTGTATTTCGTTACTTGTACACCAGTCATCCATCCGGCTTATGGAGATCATTAATAATAGAACATTTTTTCTTTACGAATTTCTCTACTATCTAGATAATATTGATTTGCTCCTCATGTTTACTTTCAGAATGTTGATCTGCCCAAAATGTTTTACGTAAACACGTACCCAGCAGGCAGACCAGATCTATCAGTTGTTTATGATTAAACATTATTTGAATATTTGTTTATCTTTTTCTATAGAAGGAAACGTGTGTTAAGATTAATCAAATAAACAATAAAGATTTGTGAAAAGGAAAACAGTTAAAAGCATTATTTCAGGTGTATGAATTTATTTTTGAGGTTGACTGTCCACAGGAATTCGGATATCTACAACCGCTTTCCTCGGGAACCCGTTGAGTTATGGAGATACTGAGATACGTAATGATGTTATGATTTGTATAGTTTTGAAATCTGACATCATGTTTTGTCTAGAGGCAATGTATTCTGTTACTGTTTCTGTTTTGTTATCAGAGAGATACATATTTTTCTTGTAAGGATATATCCGCTTAATAAATAATATTCCTATTGTTGCCATGCTCATTTGAAGCAGAACCTTTCCGTTTCTTTAGGGCTAATTGCATGGATTCAATCCCATGAACATGATTACGGATATGGCATTTATTTTGAAGTCTAAGAAGGTGTACATGACATAAGATTAAAACCCTATAATGGGAAAAGGGGGGTTTCAGATTTTGTATTCGTAGGAAGGCATGATGAGACCAGTAATTTTTAATCACATTATCTGCACTACAACTTTCAAGTCAGTAGGTTACAACTGGAAAAGCCTTTATCCTGTTTGTGAGTATCAACATTGTCATAAAGGATAAAAAAAGTGTTCAGCATAATTTTTCAAAGCAAGGGTGTTTGAAAAGGATTATATCGGCTTCTCAGAAGAGGTTTTACGATAAGTGGCACTTAAAGCGCCTTAGGAGTAACACTTGTGGAATAAATATCGATCCACTTCAAATGATTATATCAACAGCGCGAAAGGAACTCAAAACAATACTTGAAAAATTTCTATTTATTTGAAATATTGATTGATATTATCATGTCAAAATATATGTAATAACATGATTTACACAATGTTGATTGTGGGGTTAAAGCTATTCATTCACATGAATAGGGAGCTAATTTATTCATGCAAATTTGTGCCTGTCATTCTCCTGATGTGAAAGGACCAAGTTCAAAATGGGGTCGCCATGGCTGATATTCTCCTGACCTAGTCAATACTAAACATTTAAATACCTTGAGCTAGGTTCAAACTAAAATATACATGCCAAAGCAATTACCATTAAAAAATGGAAGCGAATGTTTCCAACAAAATAAATTGAATCGATTCGAACAGAGCATTGACGAGGCCCGAACTAAAATTACAATTATAATAATCTCAGCAATGTTAAATAGTATTATGTGAAACAAATGCATTAGGTCAATTCATTTTAATAAGCATGAAAAAAAGTGTTAAAAGTTGCGTCAATTTAGGTAGAATGTCTGGTGTCTGGTCTGGGTCTGGTGCTATTTATTATTTATGCATATATATGTTCAATTTACGGCTATTATATGCTTGATATCACAATTAAAGATTTTATAAATAGACGACGAGTGAGCAGTTGTTTATTTTTCTGAAAGCAACACACGCTCCTCATAATAGTGAGTCGAATTACAAAATGATCGTTACTGAACTACTACAAGATGTTTATTACTATGCCCACATGTTCATTGATTTATGAAAAATCTACATAGTCCTTCTGTGAGAACTATAGAATATTTGGTTTTCAAGATACGAAAATATGTTTTTACAAAAACTAGAACCGACTTTATTGTTAAATAATATTCAGTTTATTAGTACTGGTAATTTTGAAGTTGTGCAGTTATGGGCAAATAGAAGACGTTTGGCATCAACTTCAGCAGTACCACTACTAATAGTACTAATATTATATTTTGTATTTTTCTGAAAATATCGGGCATGCTTTTAAGGAAAATATTTATGAATTTTTGAGTGGTCTCAACCTCACTGAACGTTCAGTGACTTCAAAATATAGCGGCATAACAACATTGCCCCCTCCCTCTGAACATTCCCCTTTAGAATGAAAACTCATGAAAATCAGAGCAAAGTTAACTCTACGTAATGTGTACCTCCTTCTTTAGGGAAGTCGATCAAAAATAAAAAATATAGTTATTCTTAATAGTAAGAAAGTTTTTTGGTGAAATCGGCCCTTGAGGAAACCGAATCGGTATGTTTAAATAGTGACCAAAAAATAAACAAAAAATCCCAACCTCTTCCATTGCTGTCCACCATGTTTATCTGGATGTGGGACACCGTTCCTGTTCGACTTGGTAGGGGCTCGTGGTGCAGGAGGTGGTGGGGGCGAGTCGCGTGATCCGCCCCTCCTTGTAGCCTGCTCTGTCAACACGGTGAGGCCGGTGTTGAGACGAGGCGATCTGCAATTCATTTCATAGTTTTCATATAAAATTTATAAATTTATAAAAATATTGTTAACAATATTGCAAATTTTGAAAATTCCTCCTCCTGGTAAAGAAATTTTGTTTCACAGCTGCTGCTAGTTTAATCAAATCTACAAGCATGATACTAAACGTGATCTTTCCGCAGGACTTTACGGGCAAAGGACGATGTATTTAGCTATTTATTTTTAACATTACCTAATCATTTATTGACAGAACTATGAGGAAATTCAAAAATAAACAAACAAAATCTCTCCGTCATTGTAACGTAAAAGAAACGATGCCTACGAGAGAAAAACAAGGCTATTTGCTATTTCAACCGATTATGTTTGAATAATGTTTATATTCGAAGAATTCATTCCACCCTCGTAATCAATAACGGCCCACCAGTTAAGTAAGTTCTTGAGTAAGCTTAAACAATAAGCTGTTACGTCCTTCTTGTGTCGTCGTATATACGGCTTGCGGCTAAACGAGTCTCTTTCGGAAATTCTTGGAACACTTTTTTTCAGTAATTGAACATTTGCATTTATTTTTAGGCTCGTACTAGCGGTATCAAGCTGTTTTGCAAACACAGCTGTGGACGTTCGCGGCAAATATATACCTATACACAAAGAGTTAAGTCAAGTCAAGCGTACCTTATTATGCTTATGTTTCTGTTTCACTTGTACTGAGACTTGTATATGTATAGATATATAGTTTTTATCAACAATGCTGAGTACCATTATTTCTTGATAATGTTATTTCGCGGTTTTTTTATAAGCTCTAGTGAATTTTTAATTATTAATAAATGCTGTTGGTTTATATAAGTTTCTATATAACTTTATTTATGGTGGCTAAATGCATCAAAAAGGGAGCAAGGGCCATTAACAAGAGAGAAAGAACGTTATTTATATGTAATTATTGTGCGAATAATTTAGATGCGAGTTATGTAAAACGGAAGGGTACATACTTTTCTTATAAACCTTAGGTTATTAGATATATTATTTTTATTATTTGTTACTACAGCAGCTATATTATTACATACTTTTTTAAATTTCATTTGAGAGAAATTATTTTCAACGATTTTGATCAGTTCAATAAATTTCAAGATAGGTAATTTATCGTCACGTATACGAATTTACCGATCGTTATCTTTGGCACATCCACATTTCGAAATAATAAGAGACTCTGAAGTTATACATGAATACTAACTATATATTTGAAAATTCATTGGACTAACGCCAAACTTTCGGAAATATTCGTTGAGTTCTTCAGGGCGAACTAGAATAATGACAGACAAGATGTCATCATTTTAAAATAATAATTATATTACGTAGATCTAATAAATTTGGCATAAAATTTAGTTATGTTTAGATATGTACATAGGTATGAATGACAGGGCAAGCAGTTTGGATCGCTGTCATCCAAACATTTGGAAAATTTAGCAAACAATAATATTTTCCATATTTGTTTCCATCTACCAATTATATCCAGATCTTCTTTTCAACATAATCGACAAGGAAAAATAAGAAACTCTGAAATTGCAAAAACATTGATGAAATCAGGATATTTGAAAAAAAGTGATCGAGAATAAGAAATTAAAAAATGTATTTGAAAAAATGCAAAAAAATAATGAATCTATGACATTCAACTTTTCGTTTGATATTAAAAATCTATTCTTGGAACAAATGATTAAGAGACAAACAGATTTTGTTTGTACATCCGAAAGAAGAATTTCAATAATAAAAAACGGAGAAAATATAATTGTGTCATGATTTCCAATAGCTATTCCGAATATAACCTTACTAATATTCTGAAGATTTGGTAAGTACTAGAAAAAAAAACATTATGTAATGTGCATAAGATTTGCATTGTAAAGCGTGCTGAAACGTTATTAAAATATGTGATTTCTTTGTTATGAAAAAATAAAAATATGTCACACAATAATTGATTATTCCAACAAAGAACTTACGTGAATCACAACTACAGATTATTGTGAATCATATCAGGATGATTCTTCGTGATATATATATTATATATACAGTGCGATACGATAACACAAACATATGAACTATTGTCTATACAAGAAATAAGAATCACAAAATCATTTCTTCCCTCTCTCTTTCCACTGATTATCTTTTTTTTGAGAGAACTGTCGTTTGTCAAACGGAGACGTATTTTGTTGGCAACAACATTCTCTCATCTATATAGTAGAATATTGTATAGCAGCCCTCTACGTGCGAGAGCGGTGGTCTGGCGGCGTCAACACTCTGTGAAATCGATTCCGTGGGGCGCATGTACCCTAAACTTTGAAGGGTGAAACCAGCTGAGGCAACGTGTGCCGCCCGCAACGTTGCCACAACCCAACAGATGTGCAGCAAAGAAATAGCAACAACCACCATCGACGCTAGAGCATATATGAATCAGCTGTAATGTGTGTATAGAGTATTGTACCAACTGCTGCAAACAGGGGTTGAATACGAACGAAGAGAGGTCACTGGTCACTGGGCTATATAATGCAATTTTATCATAGAAACAATGAAAATTTCGACCAAAAATTTAGAAGTTCTTCTCATCTGTGGCATCCCTTAAGGAGAAAAGGTTTAAATATGACGAACTTCCCTCAAAACTGCATGATATCGACAATGCATCTAATTCGAATACATGATTTATGCGCTTTCATATTCAATTTGATTTTTGCGCAGCATCTCTTGAGGGATTTGTGACACGAGAAGAACCTTAAATTAAAATTAAGATAAGTCTGAGAATTCATAGATTCCACGTACCAGTTGAATTGAAACATTCGCTGCATTTGTACATTTGCTGCATGAAAAGTCCTTTAAGGGATGCAGCGCAAAAATCAAATTTACATGAATCTGAGAGCACATAAATTTAAATTGATTGTATTTATTTTAATACATTTTTGAAGAAAATTCTTCATTTTCAATTTCTTTGTTCCTCGTCAAGTCTCTTCCTCTTCGTAAAAAAAATTATTTGATCTTGGAATGTGGTGATTTGTAAGAATTTAAATTTCGGAAAATCGGAAAAATTCCTCTTGGGAAGTTTGGACTCAAAATGGATTACCTACCAGATTTTAAAAAGATTACGTGCTTGAAATGCAAGCAAAAGTGTTGTGGCAGGATTACTGCTCTCGTAATAAAAAATCCATCAGTGGCGACACAATGAGCTTTTATTATTCAATGGAACAATAAATATATAGTGCTCACATATATAGGTAGGTATATTCACATTGCTCCAACCATTGATAGATGTTTATGTGGTTATTTTCCTTTAACCAATACTAATTACTTCTTAAAGACCATGCACACGCAGCGGGTCGAAGCGTGTAAAGCACACAGCCTTCATATTATGGTACAGCTCCAGTCTGAAGATAATGAAACTCAGCCAGAGGCCTATTTAGCAGAATAATTGATGTTAGTGCTTACAGAGTTTATTTTATGGTTTGTGGTACAACACCAGTCTGCAGATAAGGATATTCACCCAGAGAACTATTTAGCATAATAATTTAGATTGGTATATAACTCCGACGCACCCCGTGTGCACGGTCTTTTATTCAGAGAAATTTGCAAATTTACCAATTCTTAATAAAAAAAAATATTTCGCGATACTCTGTAGATATAACTCTCTAAAATCGCAACACATCGTATATCCATTACAGCTTCATCAAATGATTCACATTCCTAATAGGAATCTGATAAATCAGGTCGTTATACACGCTCGATTACGTAAAAGTAGATTTATGTTTCCGACCTTAAAAGTCTTTATTACATATATTATGCATTCGGCTACATACAAACCAATATGTTGTAGAATTGACATTCAAAAATAGAAAAGAAAAAAAAATACTTCAGTTTGTTGTGGAAATAGTATTTTTCTAAGTGGTGAAACATGTTAGTGCGATTTTCAACACAACGTGACGCTTATTTTAGGAAGCTTCTGAGTATATCAGTTCCAATAACTCACTAACGTTACATTATGTACCTTGTGCATAATTATTCATTCACTATGTTAATGTTAGAAACGTGAGAAATTGTCGAATGGATATATAAATAAATATGCTCGTCTCTTTGTTTCCATCACCTTTTCACAATAATAATTATTCTCAGTTTTGCTCTCGGGTAAACGCATTTGTATTTGTACCATACAAAGTCCAAGCATAATGACTAATGCATGTTATTAATTTATATATTAAAATTGAGAACCATTGTGTTTTCAGTGGAACCAATGAAATTGGATCACAAGTCCGGATAATCCGTATCAGTTTAATATTTGATCTACTCGAATCTTAAACTTGATAATGCAATCAATTCTGACACATAACGTTATAGATTGAATAAAAAAAATACATTACAACTTACCCATTCGGTAGGTGTGATGGTGTGGTTTGTAATCTTCTGGCATTGAGTACAGATCCACCTTCTGACATATAACCATCACCAAAATCCATTGCCGGCATATTCCTCAACATCTCCCCATCAGATAGATAACCATTGGCTAAATTAATTTCGCAATAGTCGCCATTACCATCGCCTTGTATTTTTTGATATGGTTTCTTTCTGGATGGCAGGGTCAACGTGCTGCAATAACCCCTTATTAAAGGCCGCATTGGTTCTATAGCTAATGTTGATGTGTTGTTATCTTCTTTTGTTTCATCGCTAATTAAATTTTGATTTCTATTTCGTTTCTGTACATCGATACGTTCTTTGCTACTTGATATGTTTTTGATTGATTTATCGATGTTGGTCCTAATTTCGATATGGTCTTGTTGCTGTTGTTGGGTCATCTGTTCTTGAACACAATTTGTATATGATGGTTCAGTTCTTTTAGCTATTTTATTTCTTTCAGGTATCTGATCGTTTGGTGTTCTATTTGGAATAATAGAGCTAATATTATTTGGAGGCGCATGATTTGTACTATTATGGCAGTCTGAAGTTTTTTTATCATTTTTGATCGGTGATACGAGCGCAACAGCTGGCCTTTGCTGCATCAAGATAATTTGGGAATTCTCTCTGGACAGGCCATTGGCGTCGGTTTGTTTGAAAGAGCTAACAGCACCCCTACTGCTAGGTGTATCTCTTGTTGTTTTCGTTGTACCTTTGATAGCTGCAGTCGGTTTTGGTATGCCAGTACCAGGTGCTACTGGCTGGGGCAAGTGATGTGGCGATGAGTTATGTTGTTGTGGTGATGAATGATGTTGTGGTGAATGATGGCTTTTCTTTACTATCACTCGTACTTTCGGCTCAGCTAATTTGGTAGCTGGTAAATTGGCAACTTTGTGCGCATGCTTCTCGACTTCGACAGCAGTTTTATTAATTTTGAATCCAAGCGCTTCTTCTTTGATAACATTTGGATTGTTTTTAGTTTGTTGTGACCGACTTGATCGTGTTTGTTTCAGTCTTGTCATGTTTCTGATTGGTTTAGTGTCCAAACTGGCGCTTGAATCACTCCTGGCCGAGGATACACCACTGGAGCTACTTGTACCTTTACTACTAGACACAGGCATGTTTTTTTCTTGTGTTTTGAACAGCTTCAGCTTGTCCAACATGGTATTTTTATTATTTTGACAAATGGTTTGATTGACATTGGCTTTTTGACTGGTATTGGTCGTAATTGGTGCCCGAGGGATCATTGATATTGTGGGGCTGGTACAGCCTCGGTTCTGGTTCACGACGGGCCGCACTTTGTCTGGTGGACATCTTCTGGATGGAAAGGCTGGAGGAGGAAGCGGGATGCTGCTATCACCTTTTGGGGGGATCACCGCCGATCTGAAAACATGAACAGGATGGCGTTAATGCTAAAAACGATTCTGTTCAATGATATCGAACGATGCATAAAAACGAATTGTGCAATAATTAAGCTGATGTTGAATTATATAGGAACATCACTTGTTTTTTATGGAGGAAGACATTTTTTTAACTGGTTATCGTAATCTTTGTAAAAGAATGTTATAATTGATTTGTTAATTTTTTGCCAGTGTTCTTCAAGCTTCAGCAATCATTTGGACGGTCCAGTATAGAAGAACTAGACGATATTGTCTTACCCTAACCGTTCCAATTAACATAGGAGGTATTTTCTTTGTCATTTGGTAATTTTGAAGTTATGCAGTTGTAGTTAGAAAAATAACCAATAGAATTAATATTCTTTTGCACCCACTAATAAAGTCGGTCCAATTATTTATTTCACACTATTGAGTGTAAAATTAGTTCAAAATCATTCAATATTCACCAAAGAATATAATACGTTGCTTATATAAAAAAAAAAACATTCGCAGTAGGCATTTGAAATGGGGAGCGTGTCTTTACTACATTGAAGTAATAAGTATATGTTATTTTATTACCAAATGCGTGTATCCAGCTAACATTTAGCACGGTCGAATACTTCGAACGATGACAACGGTATACAGAAATAATAAATTAATAACTATATTTTTTGTTGATACTTTGTCTAGTTTCGTAAATATAGCTTCTAAAAGTAGTACCGATAATAGTATTTTTATACGTTTCGTTAGCTGTACTGGTTAGTTCAATTCTTCTATCTGTCTTGTCATTTGTCAGTTGCCTGTTGCCTGACAGCAGTGACAGCCTGGAATGAATAATGAAATGGACTTCCTCTTCAACCTCCGCAGAGTTCACTTCGGGTTGGAAGGAAATTGAAACAATTTTCGTACGGGCAGTACACGTGGTACGTAGAAGACTCGAGTGCTGGGTCCCCGACGTGGATAGGGAAGTCGCGGCCGTGATAATCAAGTGTGGTTCTGAGGTTGCTTTTGAGAAGAAGTCGATTCCTAAGAAGTCTTTGTAGGTTAAAAGCACGTGGCAGCGTGGTCTGGCGGAGACAGGAGGAAAACCTCGCGGATAACCTCAAGGGCGTGACAGCGATGGTTATATTCTGATCAAAGCAAATTCTCGGTTCCGCATTGACACGTGCATTGCATAATTTTATTAATAATATAATAATTAGTGAAGAAAAAATTTAGTGGCTGGAGGTATGGCTTAGAGCCAGACGATCCTCAGCCACACAGACGAAGCTTCGATTACGGAACGTAGTCGAAGGAGTGCTGGCCAAATGCGCCGAAAAGGAAGCAAGGGCCAAATAACCATAGAAGAAGAAGAAGAATAATGAAATGACAAATACTTTTTACTTGAATCTAGTAAGGACACGCTCTCCATTTCAAATGCGAATGGATTTTTTGGATCACTCGATATGAGATAAGAGATTTCAGAACATCGTGGACTTTTCCATTCCTGTAAATCGGAAACCGTTTTTTTAAATGTCCAATCCAAATGATTCTATATTTAAGGCTTCTTTAATTTTTCCCTCTCATATTTTTCATTATCGAAAAAAATTGTCCCCTCCACCACCTTTTGGTGAAGTTGCTGATAAGTTTTTGGCCAAAATGTCAAGGGCAGTTTTTTGTTACTGCAAAAATGGCTGAATTTTTTAAATTATATTTTGTACTATCGTAAACATACTTGGTACAAAAATCAGTCGTTACTGATTAAGAAAAATGTGCATAATCAGTATGATTAACTTTGTGGTTTCAAAATAGCGGCCTTCGAAAAAAAATCCCAATCTTAAATGATATTGTGAATTATCGATTAGTTTGTACCTCGGGGGGCACACTTATTCTGCTGGTGTTATATTGAAATATCTTCTCTTTTGTTGGAAAACATGTCCACAAGGAGACTTTATTGAATTGTATCCGGTCCAAGTGAGATAGTAAGCTTCCTGTAAGAGATCTACCACAAATAACGCAAATTTCAAATGACAATGACCACAATTTTTTCTCCAGTACCATAATTCTTATCTACATACATACAAAAATATTTTATCTATTATGTATTTTTCCAACTAAAATGAAAGACAGATAAGGCCGTTTCTGAATGCCTTCTATCATTCAAACATATCTATCGATCAAATAAATCATGTCAACTTTAAACAGTAAGTACAAATATGTTTTTTTCTATGACGGGGAAAAAGTTTGACATTTTATCTCTGTTGACAGGTGACGAAGTATCACTTTTTCCCCACGGGAAAAAGTGAGTACTTTTTTTCCGGGTAGATATATATATATATATATATATATATATATATATATATAAATCAAATCACAGAATTAAATTAATAGATATTTGATTACTTTAAAGGTTTCCTTAGCAACGCATGTCTAATTGTCGCGTACCACTTTAAAACTTCAAATTTCACTTCAATAAGTTTCTGACTTGAATATATTTTAATATTTTTTCAATATTAAATCATCGTTTTTCCCGTCACAGAAAAAATAGTGTATTATACACGGGGAAAATATTAGATTTTAGCTCTCGGTTTTTTGTTTCCCTCCGCTTCGCGTCGGTCGCCAACACAACCTCGAGCTAATCTAGTACTTTTTTCCTTGTATAATAAATAACTAATCTTAGTTATTCTATGTAGAAAATGAGCAATTATATGTTAAATAATATAGATGTACCTATTAAATGTAATGTTAGTTCTTTATATTAGAAGTAGAAGAACATCAAATTAAAGAAAGAGAGGTTTAGGTTATGCGACAGAGTTAAATATTAATGTGACACTAAGAACCAAAAATATTAAAACCCCCTTATAGCAAGAAATAGGAATAAAATTCTTCACTGCACAGAAACAAACCGAAACCAGCCACCATTAGAAGACACAATAATTGGGTTAAAACTATTCTACATAGTTCAAGTATGTATTAAATAAATTGTGTCGAGTTATCCATTATAATAAGTAACAGAAGATTAGCAATACAACAAAAAGAAAAGCCACCTTAACCTTGAAAAGCGAGATGAGAATAGCATGGAAATGAAGGACAACCATATACATATAGCCAAAGAAAAATGAGTATTATGATTAATTAAAGAAGCGAGCAAAAAAAGGTATTGGAAACAGATAATGACATATGGAAGAAGTAACGAAATGTTAGATGAGAGAAATGGTTAAAACAACGGCCGGACGATCAAATACTCACGCTCTCCTGTTATTTGTCCAAGGTAAACAGTTCGCCAGGGTTGCAGTTTATCGCCAGTAACTGGATACGTCGTCGTACCTTTAGAGAGAAAAAATCTAATTTAGCATTATCATATTTGTCATATTGTTGATTGTTAATTGCGATCGGTTTCGGCGCTCTTATGGTTTATAATATGTCAATGACACACTCCCAACATTCGATACGATTCTAGAAGGAAATTATACGTAGCCTTTTCTCTTAGAACTCTTCATTTATTTGTATTTTCCAACAAAAAAAACATTGAATGGACAATGTGATCGTTTCAACAATGAAATTAAATTGAAATAATAGAGCAAGAGCTGGCTGCAAAAAAACCTGGCCTATCAAGTAACAGAATGAATTGCTTTGAAAATGTATTCAAAAAGTATGGTTTGCTATACAAAAAACTATTCCGTATAGAAGTTAAATCCTCTGAGAGGATCTCATATTCTGTTACTTGATCGATCAGATTTTCTTCAGTCAGCTCCCAGACTAACAACTGGGTGGTCTGACAACAGAATAATGGACCCATTATACATCAGGAAAAGAAACAGATATTCTACTTCTCCATTGTACGTGGACTATTCCACATTTACAATAGAAATACGCAAGCACCCTGTATGTAGAAAATAAGAATAAACATCAACGTTCGACCATAAATCGTTCTTTTTCTTGAGTGAAGACAGTGAAGATAATATAAACAAACGGAACTGCCAAAACAAAGATGTCAATTGAAACCGTTTCTGCAACGCTTGAAGTTATATAACAGATAACAAAAATTAATTCAAGTAGTTATTCTGCGCATTACTAAAATTATAATTCATAAGCATTACTAAAATTATAATTTATAAGGAATTATTTTTTTTATCAATATAAATCTGAATCATTCATTGTCTAGATTATAGGTCCAAATAAGGTGTCTAAATTAGGTGCAGGAGATTCCATATTAAAACAAACCGTGAAGTAACCCCGTCGCCCTGTATAGACGACCAATTGGAGCACTTTAAAAGCTTTTCAAAGTATAGTTTATTTGTACTAATAACACGTTATGAATTGGCTTTCAAATTTATGAAATACTGAAGATGCCCGCCACATTGTTTTGTTAGTTGGTGTATTAACTATTCAGCAACAGATGTCGCCACCGGTACCATTCTTTACTATTTAATTCGAGCAGTTGATCATATTCTCCAGGATAAAACTTATCTTAATCTGTAACTTATGTATAAAAGCAAATATACTTATATAAAAAACAAACCTGAAGTAGGTGTATGTTTGATACAAAAAGACGTTCAACGATTTTGACGACACTCTTGTTCACTAACTACTTAGAAGTGTGTAAAAAATATATTCGTATCCTTCTTCTTCTTCGGCAATAAAAAGTAGTAAGTATATTTTACATAATTAACTTCTCTTTCAGGTGCGTTTTGTAATTTTTATTACCCGTCACGGCTGACATGTTTTTTTATTTTCCAGATGTTAGTATTTTTTCATCCAGGTAAATGTAAATATTCTTCTCTTACAATCAAAAGATATAAGAAATTCAAATTAAATTGCCTCAACATTTTTTTCAAATTCATACATGAATGTTAGAGAAGCCTGTCACCTACACTGAAAGAACAGTTTCCTGTGACGAAAACGCCCAGATAGGTAGGTAAACTTTATTCCTGTTCATGTCGATCTATTTTCTCGCTTAGACTGAGAAAATTATTGCCTTTGAAGTTGCAGCCAAAGTGTACATAAGAAAAAAAAAAGAATATCCAAAGCAAGAACTAACATTTATTCAGTCGGGGTCCGGGATATCATGTTAAAGAAAAAGGCAACTTGGATGGCACGATATCACGGAACTGAATGGGATTTCCACTGAACTTATCCAGACCATAATTTGAATATAATACTTAAATATACCTATATATCTATATAATATATAGAAATGTTTGAAAAGATCGATTCAAATTACCTAACGTGAAAAAGCTATGTAGGTTCTGGGTGGCAGACCGTTAAATTGGACCATCAACATTATTTGCAAAAGTTTATGTTTTTCTTTTACAAGGTACTTGCAGAATTCCAGAATAAATCTACAAAGAAATAAGTTGGAAATATTTTGCATGTTTGTTTTCAAAAACAAGACCACTAGCAATAAGGTTGATATAGATTTATAGATACCCAGCTGCAACAGGGATAAACTTATCTAAATATTTTGACTTGAGGTATAAAGGTTTTATGGAATTACGTATAGGTAAGTTGTTCTAGTAAATAAAATAAAATTGTTGTGTTTTGTTTTTGCTACAGGTAATAATTAAGTAATATTATACAGTGCGTTCATAAAGTGCGGAAACGCTTCGACATCTTATAAAATATTAACATATGAAGAAAAACGTCATCCTGATTGTTAAATTGAAAGGCCATAATTTTATATCATAAACAGAAAGCTGATAATTTTATTATTTCAAAAATTCCAAAAACATGAGTATTGATATCAAGACATACAAGAATACAGGTCGCTTCATAGTTAATCATTTTCATTTGCTGAATCTGATTTTATATAAATTGAATAGTACATAAAGACAAGTATGTATGTAATTTCAGGGATAAACATAAAGGAATATGTAACGCAAATAATGGCTTTGAATATAACGTGGTATTATTCTCCGATAAAGCAACTTTTTGCTTGAATGGTTGAGTGAACAAACAAAATACTGCATATTGGGTAAATGTTTGGGTAGGAATTATCAGGAATAATATTGTGAGACCATATTTTTTGGGGGTAATGTCACTGTTGCAAAATAAATGTTGCAAACATATTTGATTCCATTTTTATTATCAACATATCCAAGAATTCATGAGTTTGGCTAGATAGATCCTAATATTTAGTTATAACAAGAAGATGCAAGCCCTCATTATGCTCTGTTTGTGAGAGATTTTGTTGATGAGGTTTTTCCCAACGCTGGATAGGAATACAGGGATCTATTGAATGGCCTCCTAGATCTCCAGACCTCCTCTTGACTTTTGAACAGGATTACAAATAAAGACGATCTTAAGGAAATAATTCGAGCGGAAATGCAACAAATTACAGCTGATATGTAATTCAGAAATTCGTTGCTTGCATTATAGCTACTGTCAAAGTTACTCGAGAGACACGCTTATTGTGATAACACATTGCATTTTAGTGTTTATTATTTGTTTCCAGGTCATTGTTGGGATATTTGGTTATTTAAATATGTTTTCTGTGTTGGATTAATTGATTTAGGTATCTGTAGTCCATAGTGTGTAGCCCTCGAGGGTCGCATCCACATTTGACAAAATGAAATAACGAACTTCATACGCCGATTCAGATGAAAAATATTTCCAAAAAGATAATAATTCAAACAGAACTATATACCTATTACCTAAGTAGGTACTTGACATTTTAAATGATTTAATAAGGCTTTATGTATTGTAAGGATCAAGCTATATTAATTCAATCAGTTGAATTTGGATGTACTCTCATTCAATTTAATTTATCTGATTTATTTGAATCTTTACACATTACGATTTACCTACTTACCGAAGTGTTTTATGACAAAGTTTTAGGCAACATAATTTAAAAGGGGTTAACGACCGTCCCCCTTGCCACCTTTAAAATAAATAGGTATTTTTCCAACAGAAATAATCTACCCTTCGTGTATTATAAGTATATATAAATACAATCTACCCTACGGAAATCTGAAATGGTACTTACTTAGCTCTTCTTACTTCCGGTGAAGTTGGTAAACTAGTCGATTTCCTGATTCCACTTGCGTTACTGTTGCCCATACTACCTTCTGCATATGATAGTAAAATGGGCATAAAACAATGATGTATAATACTGCAAGTCTTTAGAGTTTATCGAAATCATGGCACTAATCACAATAACCAAAAATCACACGATAAATATTTACAAAGTTGACACATTTGAAAATTTCAGTTAGCATATCGGGAATGTGGTGTTTTTTTCTGAAAATAAAGTATTGCAATAAAAAAGAAAACTGTCCGTTATGTTGTTATGCCAGAAAAGTTACATAACGCGATGCAACTCGTCATTGCGATTTTTTTTGTATGATTTTAATCGGTGCCGTAAGTAATAAGCTGATATTCATATATATGACTCAATGCTTACCACTTAATCGGAAAAATACTTTAGCAATTAATAGCCTCAATCATTTTTCTAGGGAATTGAATTATTGTTAATATAAAAATAATAGATACTAAGAATTAGAGAATCGGTTGAAAAAAAAGACTTACTAGGTACTTAGTATTTATGGTAACCATCAAACTTAATTAGTTCCCACATTAATATTTATTTATTTATATGTCATAAAGTGCTCCAATATCATTGATGAGATTATTTTTAATTTCAGAAGCTAGTCATGTCATTCAAATCAAAATATTTATTTCAATGAACATGGATTAATCTCTAGATCTAATGTTCATGTCATAATTTCCTGATAATATACATTTTGAAAGCAACGAAATACCTATCTATCAACTGTTTGAAAATAATAAAATAAATTTCTTTTAAATACGAGAAATTAAAATTATCTGGACAATATAATTAAAGACATCATGAACAATTATATGCCACGTTTGTAATTGAATGAATTATAGCACGATATCTAATTTATAACATACTAATTTAATTTAATGATGAATATCATCATATGTTATTATTTGTGAAATTACTTTAATTTGAAAGAGTAAACAAGCTTCTCATGTGACAATTTATGTAGGTATACTGTATTTATTAATATGTAAGGAACATTAAACAGATGAAGATAAAATGTTGGTTTTATCTAATTCACTAACGAATTTTGTTGTTTGATAATGATTTTAAGTAAAAGAGCAAATGTTATTTTTATTTACGCGTCTGACAGTTATCCTTATAATGAATAAGCATACTTCAATTTTACACTAATTTGAACAGTACTGTCAATATTGAGAAGATTTATGTTGTAATATGTTGTGTATCATCGATTTAGTAAGATGAGTCACATATAAATACTAGGGACACACTCGTAGACACATTGTTGATATTTGAGATAGTCCGAGTTTTGAATTACACAAGGCTTCGGAACAACAACAAAAGCACACGAAAATCTCCAGGCACGACAACCAACTTTGACAACCAGAAGGACGCGAAATTTTCGAATGTCAACGTGCCGTCGAGCCAAGAAGAGATACCCTCTGATAATCGAACTGAAATAACCGTACGCACTGACACATTGCGCGTGTGTGTACCGAATTCTAAGATCATCCGCCGGAGATTTTTGGAGGAATGAAACGCCGCCACGGCCTGCAGAGCGAGCCCTCAGACATACGACACGAGTCTGAGTATAGTAGTTGGGTTGTTTGACTGCACGGTGTGTGTCCACCCAAACAATGGATCTCAGCGCACCGCGACTCGCTTGATTCGGTTGGCAGTTGCTCCCCCGAATACAAATTTGCATTAGAATGAAAAATGGATATATATGTTATAGGTGGGTGCTCCAGCATTTCCAGGGTGACGATCATTGGGCCGGCTACCCTTTGAAAGTGCAGATCTGAGCGCACCATTTTTCCAACATCTGCTTCCACTGTTCCCAATAATTTCCCACTTCCATATTATCCTCGAGAGCTGTGAGGCAATATTTTAAAGTGCCAGATAGCACCCTCTCTCACACGCGCCAAAATCGATAGCTGCACAAGCTAGGAATGACAGCTTTTATCTTCAGTTTTACAACATAAATAGGTATATGTATGATAATTAACTTTTAAAAAAATCGGAACGACTTTATTAAATGATGCGATGAAAAATATAATATGATATTTATTAGTACTGGTAATTTTGAAATATGTATGAGTATGAATAGATACGAAGATTCTTGGCACCTACTTCAAATTTACGAGTACCAATAGTCGGTCTCAGTTTTTGTAGAAAGTTAAGTATTTCACAAAATCAAGGACTCTATCTGGGCAACCGAAGTTTGTGAAAAGTGTTCAAAGGAATTCGGAAATACTTGAGAAAAGATTCATCAAAATCCTCCTGTTTTGGCGCTACAGTGCCCATCTTGTGTCACTGGCGAGTGATCTTGCTGGCTGTTCCAAAATTCAAAACATAAACCTGGCCAGGGTTAAAAAGGCCGTCTAAAATTGACAGATATATGAACTCAATATAGGAGTATGACATTGACTGATGACATAATTTAAGCCTGGCCAGGCTAATGTTTTGTATTTAGGAACGTTGATACTCTATAAAATAATAATGAAAACATTATCTAGCTTAGCAGGACAACACACGACGGATAAACTTCAAAAATTGGGGTTGTCAGTCATTACCTCATCCTGTGGACAGACCAGACCTTGCCCTGTTTCATTTCTACCTGTTTGAACCGCCACAATCAGGCCCTTGGTGGAGAAAAATTTGCCACCAACGGTAAATGGTGGGGTTTCGAGGCCAACCAAAATAATTAATTGACATAGGAATTAAGAAGTGACAAGAATGACTGAACAACTGCATGAATATCGGAGTTAGTTAATTTGAAAGATTTGTAAGAATTCTATAAACCATTTTTGGGTTATTGCCAGTTATCTCTCTACTTATTGAATGACCCTCGTAGTACCAATAGAATACATTATATTACTACTGTACCACAGCATAGGTATTTTTTGTATGCTGTGACTGTGACTGTACTATGAAATTTGACGAAAATAGGTCGTGGCAGACTAAAGTATCCTTCACACAGGTTGCGGTCTAACGCGGCGGTAGTCCGCCGCGACACGGCCGTTACGTTTGTATGCTGCTATATTGCATCACCGGTACACATTATTAGTATCTTCATTAAGACCACATTATTCATGCCATGCTGGTGCTGTTTTCCTTCATATGTATGGAACCCCGAAATTGAAAATTATGAATAACCGAATATCTTGCGCATTTTTTTCTGTTTACCAGTATGTTTATAATTTGCAATTCGAACTAATAAAATAGATATTACCCTGCATTCCTAACTTTAGAATCAAAAGATGTCAGCTCTATTTCATTATTGATAAATTGATAATAAACTTTATTGATACCTATCTTCTTCCAAATTTGAGGAATATCATAAGCTTAAATCTTAAATTACTTATTATGTGCAAAAAATAAGCACCGATCGAGAATTCTAGATTTCAGGTTGAATCAGCCAAAAATAATCTGTAAATTAGGTTACAAGTATATATATATATATATATATATATATATATATATATATATATATATATATATATATATATATATATATACTATTTGTTTAAAATTGAGTTGAATTTAATTTTCTTGGACGAGAAATTATACAAGGTTATCATAAAGTAAGGGATATAGTTCAGGTTAATTTTAGTTTTAATATCGAATTAACATAGCTAGCAGCCTAGAGTGGTTAAACAAAGGATTAAAGTTGGCTGTTTTGGTTCCCCTTTGCTCTCATTCGACGGGGCCCTGCTATAAAGGGTGTTCGAGCAGGATTTCAAACCAAACTCAAACCGTCAGAGGCATGCGCATTTTAATTTTAAGAAGACGGAAATTAATATGCGCATGCTCCACAATCACGGAACACAGTTGGAAACTGGTCCAAACTACTGCTCGAACACCCTTATTCACTCTTTTTGACCGAACGGAGGAGATATACCTACAATTCAACTGTCTGCTTTTTTTTGCTTTGTTCGCGCGTCTTATATATTAATCGTACTCTGATTTTGATGATTATTGATTCATTTGAAAGAGGAGGCTTGAGAAATGGTCCCATATTCATGAAAACACAAATCCGAAAAGGAGGGGGTAAATTTTCTCAAAAATCGAAAATCTGAGGTGGTATAATAATTAAAGATAAGACAATATTTGGAACATTTTGAACATTTTTTTCAAAAGAGTTCGGTTCGAGATAGAAGCATGTGTAGTTTTGCTATGTGGTGAGGGCGATTTCTTTTGAAAATTGAAAATATGTGGGTACTACATGAAAGACATAATTATTTGTAACAACATTTATAATGAACATTTTTTCCTTAGAGTTACGGTTTTCGAGTTAAAATGTGGTAAAATGGTTAAATCTAAAAGACTTATGCGTATTTCCGCAGCGATGCTTTGAGATCTCAATAAATAACAATAGTAAAGAATATACGTGGGTACTGTCTTCATTTGTATTAGTGAACGTGTTCAACGATTTTCGTGACTAATAACGTTACCCTTAAAAGTGTGAAATAAATATTTTTTACAAAAAATTGCACCGACATTATTAGTTGTTGCACTGAAAAATACAAAATAATATTAATTCTATTGGTGCTGGTACTTGTGAAGTTGGTGCCAAAAGTTATCAATCTAACTGCAACTTCACAAGTAACAGCACCAATAGAATTAATATTATTTTGTATTTTTCAGTGCACCAACTAATAATGTCGGTCCATTTTTTTGTAAAAAATATTTAAACTTTTTCTGACCCATTATCGTACGAAATTGTAGGTCAGCAGAATCATTTTAATCAAAGTTTACAAAATAGTATTTCATTTAGCACTAGTTTGATTTCTCAAAATTTTATGACTCTTACTTACTTCCTTCTAAATATGACATTATATCGCACCTAATAAAAAACATAAGTAATATATTTTACGTAGTACCTATTACCTAAGGATAATTTAATAATGCACCCTCCACTGAATGAGCTCGATTGATTGATCACCCCTTGCCGATGAATAATGAGAAATGTAATCAAATATTGGTATGTGAGTCATCCATGAGAGCTGGAGTGCTTCTCGACAAGTACGTAGAAAATAAATATTTATTTTCCTATGCTGAGTAGGACGAAATTTATCTTGCTAAAATTTGATCTATTATCTGAACACCATAGAAAAAAAGTTATATTTAAATTATTGAACACTAGATTTTAGAGCAAAGTCGCCTAATATACGTCCCACACTATAATAGCACAGCTTAGTTGTTTGGTAAGCTGTAATAAGACTCTACCATAATTTGATCCTGTGTGATACAGACAATTGTACGATTTACTAATAGATGGTACATCCTAATATAGAAAAAATAAAAACCTGGCGCATAAACTGAAAAACGCAAAAGTGTATTGATTTCATGAGATATAAAAATAAGATAATAAAGATAATACTTATTTATATCCCAAAATCAGTACTAATTTTTCCGAAAGCTCATTTTCAAAAAAAAAAATGAAATGGCCACTGGGATTTAGAAGATAGGTATAAAAAACTATAGAGTTTGATTATTAATTAAACATAAATTATTTGAACGTCGTTTTCAATCCTGATCCGATTATAATATAATCTGTAAATCTAATTTGAAGTTCCGTCATTATAAATCTCTTTCTTCTCTCTCTCGTTGTTAATGGCCTTTGGTACCTTTTTAGTGCATTTTGCCAGAATCTCTTTCTTCTTTATACAGAAATAAATTTCATTTATGTAATAATTATATATTGATAGAACTCCGTGACTTGCATGAAAAGCATATTGGACACCTGTTACACCCATGTGTTCGTTGTTGTAAAGTTTGATTTATAATATCATTTTATTTGGTTTGATAGATATTGAATTCTTTTTTAGTCATCAAGTCTTAGCATCAAGTTGTATGTTAGTTTTTATGTATGTTTTGCAAACGTGTTCATCATTCTTCTGACAGATTGTGTCATATCTACTAGACTTCATGTAATAAAGCAAGAAATTGTAACGTAACGGGAAATCCACCAATAACTGGTTGGTCGATTTATTCTCACAGAGTTGTCTCTAGATATCGAGATTATTTTGGTATTTTGAATTCTTGACTGGTTTAATATTTGATAAAATAGATTTTTGCTGGGGATGCAGTCATTTATTAATTAACTAATAAAATAGTAAATAATATTATTGACATAATAAACTTCAATTTATACTGCAAGCCTATGATTCCAGATAGTCTAATTTGTGTACGGGTATATATTTATTTATATTATGTGTTGCTAAGTCTGTTATAAATGTTTTTTTAAAATTAATTGAATAATAACTTTTTTCTTTTTACTGAACCTATATCTGCCTCAATATTCTCAAGTTTAATGTGTGACTTGTTCAAAAAAAACACAAACACAAAGATAATTCCTATAAGATTACCGTTACCATGACATTTATAAATAACTAATGACATTTTTGATTGATGGGTATGAAATCTTTCCTGTTTGTACTTAATTTTAATTAACTCACGAATGTAAGTACTTCAATTATTAATTTTTTATGTGGTTAAGATAATTTGTAATGATTTTTAGTTTGCCCTGATGAAGAGAATAAACATTCTCGAAAGCTTGGCATAATCCAAAGAATTTTATTTGATAAATGACTATATCCCCAACAAAAATCTATTTTATCATATATATATATATATATATATATATATATATATATATATATATATATATATATATATATATATATATATATATATATATATATATATATATGCAAATTTTATCTCGGAATCTGGTCTACCGATTTCAATGAAAATTCATATGTATGGGTTCTAGAGTGTATTAAATCGATTGGTTGTATTCGCATTCACAAGAAAAATCATTTTCAGCAATTAATATTCTCAGTCCTAAGGTTAAGCTTCCGGGTATTAATCTAAAGTTCCTCGGTTCGAGTTCTGTTCACCTTTGAGGTTTTTTTAACGAAACCCATTTTTTAAATAAAAGATGCTGATGAGTTTCTAATAATTTAATCGTAAATTTTCACAGAAAATTTGTACATATCTGATATATTGCGACCCTTAAGCTACATATTAGCTATTTCAAGGAAGGGTTAGCAGATTTTGGTAAAAAATAGCAAAAAGGGGTTTTCGGAGTCGAGAAATCGATTGACGATACTTCATATTCAATCGGTGTGACCCTCGAGGTCCACACTAGCTATTTCAAGAAAAGCTCCGCAGATAAAAGTTCCAGTATGTATAGTGTTTGGGGGTTGAGAAGTCGATTGGTGATACAGGTGAGTTCTGGTATGTTTCACATTCATATTTATTTTGAGATCTTTAGATTCTGAGCCATGTGAATGATAAAAGCAATATTTACCGATCGCAATACATTTTAACTATAAATATGCACATTTTTGATCTTTTAGAGTAACTCTCATAGGTCCACTTTAAATTCTGTGTTGCCCGAGCAATGCTCGGTCGCCCAGATATTATATTATTATAACATCTATTTATTTACACTCAACTGAACCTCATCTACTACATAATAGAATATTCTCTGTACTATGTTTTCTTACTAAATATCACCTTCTGGAATTTGAAATACTTTTTTTTGACTGCTTCCTATGCCGCTATACAGGGTGCTTTCTCTCGTTACAATACCTTCTCCTTAATTTTTGTCTCGATCAGAAACATCCCTGGTAGAACTTTGACGAAGGTCCGCACCATAGTAGAATTCAATTTATCCAACCTTTTTTGCTACTTCTTTATGTCAAGATTTTATCTTTATTTTATTCATCATGCTTGACAACGAATACCTACCTGATGTCTTTAAAAGCCTACCACTACCCTATTCTTTTTATACTTGTAAACAGGCATGTAAGTATTATTGTTTTCAAGAATTCCTATAGTGATCATGATGTTTAATGAATTTTGGTTTGGTTATCGAGACATTCGAGTCGTTCAGATTGTGCCTCAGAAGTGGGCATAACTTAATCATAGCTTACCATAAGAATAAGGTGAGCTGTGACTTTCGTTCAGATTGTGCCTCAGAAGTGGGCATAACTAAATCACTGCTTACCATAAGGATAAAGTAAGCTGTGACAATCATAGGTAGTATTGTATTCTTTGCTCATGAATTTCCAATAAAGTTATGAATCATAGGTACAATTAATTAATTAATAGTATTAATTCTTTGTGATGAATTATGAAGGTGCCCATGAATACGGCATATTATGCAGAGATAAGCATACGTTTGAACCGTAGGTTGTAGATAAGAGATGTTCCATTTACACTGTTTGAACTACAAAGAACAACCCAGAGAAAACATACCTCGAATAACCACAACCACAGCGTGTAAGCTGTGGAACAACATCAACAAAGATTGTCTGTCTGTCTGTTGTGTCTTGTTGGTAACGATCACGGAGTAAATTCAACGATGCGTAGGCAACTCACCATACATGTTACATATTTATAAATAAATCAACCAATGTAAGGTATGGAACAATAATCTATAAGGCCTAAATGGTCGTTACGATAGCATGTCTCAGATGAACATTTATACAAAAAGCTATAGCATCAGACATTGAGATATCACAAGTTTTATGACAGGTATTTCAGGTTTTCTCGAATAGAGAAAGATTTAAAATTTTATTAAGTCGTAATTCAATGCTGTTACTCGATAGGTGCAGTGATGAACCAAAAAAATAAAAAGTTGTATGACAAGGCATTTCCTTTCTACTCCAAATAGGTATTAAATTTAAAAACAAAGTTTAGAATGTCATGTCATTGGTATAGTTAAAGCCAGTTCCGAACTCGACTGTAATGGAATAAGGACCTCACAAATTGGTCAAATAAGCATATTTCTGAATAAATTTAACAACAGGTCCAGGCAGAAAATATATATTAACAGATTAACCCAGTGAAATTCTCATATTAAGTACATTGAAAGATTGCAATTAATACATATTATCATTAGTGGTTGTACCATGCACACGAGTGCAACTTGCAAAATAAAATGTCACACTTATAGCGTTACTTTGACGTTTAAAATAGGCAGATGCTACTTTTTTATTATTATTTTTTTAACTAAATCACGATTGATGAACCTATATAAGGTATTAGCACATGCAGCCACCTTCGGAATCTTGCTGGTCGTTTTGCAGTTGAGGTTGGGTTTGTAAATCCACGGCTGTACAATTTATATAAGGAAAAAATTCAAAAAAATAATTAGTCTTAATGATATTGTATTTCTTTCAGATATCTGAATACAAATATTATTTTACTATTATATCATGCAGCTAACAAAGCATCACAGTTGCAAATAGCTTCCAGCCTTTTTTGATTATCGTGCATGGTATTGTGTCATCTTTTAGTCCCATTGGCGGCAAAATGACAGCGTTCACAACGAAACCAATGACATGATATTCTTCTAAAGAGTACGAATAATATATTCATCATCTGATGCCGATGTTCTGAATGCTGTCATTTTAATCTAAAGCACATGTTCCTTATTTATGTCAAAAGTGATCAATGCTTATTTTGCAATGGATGTCACAATTTGAGCACAGATTAAATAAGACAGATATTCCAGTCAGACGAAGAAACCGCAAATACAACAGAGATACAAGAATAACTGATTTAAAGGGACCGCATGCAATGCGCATGATCGGGAAAAACCGATCTCTGCGAAACTGCTGTTTGCCCGGCCTGACAAGGAAACACAACATAACCTCTATTAGAGCCATTTTGTTTGTATTTTTCAACTTGTTTGTGGCGACAGATTTTATAATTTTAAATCAGATTGTCTGGTTCTTAAACATTAAAGTTTTCAGCAATTAGCATTATTTTGGATATAAAGCTTTAACAAAGCCTAAGAAATATATTATTTTCAAACACAGGTAAACGGCAACATTGCGCTGGACGAAAAAAAACATTCTGGCAACGTTAAACATAATCAATTTAAATGTCCGAGGTCACAGCGGCGTTTAATAAGAGATCAAAGAAGTAGTAAATCTGTCTTCTTTAATATGTCATTTGAGTATATAATATCTTCTTGCACATTTAAAGCAAGTGCCTTTCCATTTGTTCTGGTGTATTCAGTTGCCTAATTTATTCGGGCAGGGTAATAAATCTTCAGTAGGTGTGCTGGAGTGATTTTGTGGTTTTAAATAATAACAATATTTGTTAATAAACAATAATAAATTTACTACGATCATTTCAATCGATTAATAATAAATTAGAAGTACACAAATAAAAATTATTGAGGCGCAATTAGATATTTTTCAATATAAACTGAATACAATTAGAAATATATTATTAAATTATAATACTTAAGAAATTGGTGTTTGTAAAATAAAAATAAAATATCTAAGTACCGGTATTAGTGGTCAAAGAATTTTTTTTTATTCAAACCAAAATGTTCTATCAAATAATTAAGGTTTGAAATAAACTTTTAGAAATAAAGATTAGTATGCAATTAGTTTCAATATTCCCAATTGTACTAAAAGAAATTCCCATTAAGTAATACATTCTATCAAACATACAGAAGGTATTTTTGTAGAACAGGATCCACAATTCAAGTACATAAATCATTTGCCTTAAATTTTTCACACCATTCTCTTGTGACAAGAACAATCTAAATATTTTTCATAGAAAGTATATTAATCTATCAAATTAGTCGTACATGAATAGATTGTGAATCAAATAAGATCAGTGCTATTCGAATGAAAAAATAATAACAATTTGTACACAAAATAATTCCGTTAAAATATCACACATTTATTAACTCTCATGAATCTGACGCAATATGGGCAGTACAAAAATGTACATATATCCCACAAATAGTTTTGCACAATGTTTTTTACTGAGTAGATGGCATTATTTTCCTGAAAAGTTTGAAGGGAACCAAAAAAGCTATAAAAAACGGCCCACTTTCTTTTTCCCTTATTAGGTATCGATGCAATTGAATATTGCACATGTTCTTATTGCTTTGAAGAGAACAACCATGTAAACTTTACGTGTTTAAATAGATTTTTCACAATTCAATTGTTTTCGATATTTACGTATATAAATAAAAAAGTTGGCTTTCAAAAGTGCCTGAGCTTTCAATGCTGAGTAGAAAAATATTCAACAATATTCCCACGACTTAGCAATTAATAATAATATGAGCATGTAATGTTCCATTACATTGATTCTCACAATAATATTTATTAAATTCTGAAGCATATATTTAATAAAAAGCTATACCTATACTGTAAACGTTTCAGAAATCAAAACATATTAAAGCTGCCCCATCTTTGTAACCAAAGCACTTTTTTTTGGTGTACTGCTTCAACTATATATAAAATATATATTTTTATAATATGTATATATAAAATTTTTTTTTTAAATAGATATTCACAGCTGATTGGTCACGTGTTCTCTATATACACAGATAAATATAAGTGCCTCTAAAATGTACCCTAACCATTATTGCTTATATATATATAGTAAATTGTATAAAATCATTACTGTACCTACTGACTGTTTCTAAATAATTATTACTTACAGCTAATTGAGAAGATCGCATAATAATGTGTTCTCTATACTATAAACAAAGCAAATTTGCATCGAGTTCAATGATGTATAGGGATATCATAACGTAAGGGGTGGTCTTATATAATTTTTCTAAATCAGGCTTGTATCAAAGAATGATCTTTGCTTATATTTCACTGTATCTATGGAAAAGAAAAAGAATTATAGCATATTTACCGATCAGTTAAAGCATTGATAACTGTTATTTTCCAGATATTTTGTAATTTCATAGCCTCCAAGATCGCTTGATTTAACCGCATTACTGACTGTTTAAAAAAATGCTGCGTAAAATTTGGAGGAACGGTTTGAGCAATCGAATTTCAATTTTTCTGGTGTTGGCTTGATTTGTTAAAAATACATAAGCTGAAATATATCCCTTACTTTATGATGGCCTTGTATATTTTCAATGAGAATCGTGCAATAGATATATGTTTATAGATATATATGTGTGTGTAGTCCTCATTTATGACTATGGTGACTATAAAGTTTCAATATATATTGAGTAGTTCGTTATGTTTTTTTTCAACTAAGCTAAAGTACATTCTAAATATTTGTTTTAAATCGTAGGAATATTGTTCATTTTGACTAAAATATAAGGCAACCAGTCATAAAAAACTGTATGATTATGATAATGCTACGAACATAACCACAAGCAGATGGAGTTCAGGTAACATAATTTTCAGCATGCACAACCCCCATCTGGATCTTTGACCTCGTTTGGCGTATCTTTCAGGACAACCTCTTGCACTAAGAAAAATCATTAAGGAAAATAAACAAAAAAAACAAAATAACAAAATGCAAAATGAAAAGACATGCATTTGCAAGGCGATTAAAATATTTTATATCATGCATTTTAATTGAACTGGAAAGGATACTGTCTTCTGGTGGTTTATTTTCTGTTGAGTCCATTCCTGGGAGAGCTGCCGCAACACGTCTAAATAACTGAAATTGAAATTGTCAAAAGATAAACACTTTCCATGTATTAACTTTTTTTTGTTACCTGTTTTACATTGTAACCAGCCTTCGCACTTGTTTCGATAAACATTACATTCAGTTCTTTTGCTTTTCTTTCACCTTCCTCGGTGCTCACTTGCCTTTTATCCGACAAATCAGTTTTATTGCCCACAAGCATTATTATAACATCACTACCACGTTCCGTTCTCACATCGTCAATCCATTTAGATGTTTGATGAAATGAGTTAGCGTCTGTCAAAATTTTAAATTATCATCACATATAAATTTAAAAAATCTTCCTAATTGAACGCCAGGAATTTAGTCTATCCAAAAAAGAAACGCGTCTACGTCATCCTCCTGAGACAATATTCACTTTATTTGGACCTCTTCAAATTCTGGAAATTTCAACAGTTCTACAAAGCAGCGTAATTAATTCAACAATTGTTTTATTATTATTTTTTTAAATAATTTGAAAGATGAATATGACAGCTAATTCTAATTTAACCCTGATAACGTTGAACGGTTTAACTAATATCAACTCAACTGTGACGTAGATCATCTATTTTTTGTTGATAGACATTATTTTATAAATAACATTGGCTTACTTGTTATATCATAAACTACAACAGCTACAGTGGAATCTCGAATATATGAAGGTATAAGAGATCGAAAACGTTCTTGACCGGCAGTGTCCCATAACTGCAGCCTGACTGTTCTATCTTCGAGGTACATTGTCTTTGATAAGAAGTCAATTCCTATGGTAGCCTGATAAAAAACAATAACAATTTAAAATAAACTAGATAAATAAGAAAATAAAGAAACATTTCCAACATTTTATTCACTGTTATAAAAAATATTAGATTGATATAGGTAGATTGACAAGAAAACAATGATAAACAAATTGAGATGACTGACTGATACTTATGAAAAAAAACAATATGCCTTAAAATGTTAAATACAAAGCAGCTAAATAAAAATATTTTCTTTCATAATAAACTGCGATATCAGCACATTAATGGAAGTTGGGCGATAGTTTAAATAAAAAAAAACAAATTTGAGTGTGCAATATGTTCTGTCTTTGATAGTGCTGACTTAGCGGTGTACAAAGTGATTTTTAATTTACAAAATGCTGAATTTTTACCTGGTATGTATTGTCGAAGCTGTCATACATAAACCTTGTTATAAGGGATGTTTTTCCAACTGAAAGTAAGTAATATTCAGAATTAATTATGATGACGAAATTTGCCCTCGGGTTATATGAGTAAGCAGACCAAAAAGAAAAACATCCCAGTGGAATGAATTTTAAAACTCCCACGGGTAACATAACCTTATATATCAGCTGTACTGTTATAGTATTGATTTGAGGTTGTTAATAATAATTCTCGCCCATAGTCTATTATGGAGAGCAAATGGAAATAAGTATTTTACAAGTAGAAGAAATTGAAGAACTATGTTATTGATCATTTTGACTACGCCTGCTATGAAAGTTTACAACTCATCAAGAAACGTCAAAAACTCACCACTTTGTTCTCCCAGAAAAACTAATTTAAACTTCCTGAGAGGGTTGCCAAAATCACCAGAAGTTGACATTTTTATTTACTAATTATCCTTATTTTCCACAATTTATTAATTCAATTTTGCAAAATAATCACATGAAAATACACTACCAAAATCTTTGACTCTGCCACCAACACCAAATTGACAGCTCACCCAAAACTCGAAAGACAGAGATCGAACATGAGAGATGGAAGACAATTTGGCATGTGACTTTACCGCCATCTGGTGTCGAACAACAAACTAGAATTGACATGGCCGTGCAAAAAATGTTTTCTTGTGATTTCCAAAATATAAATATTTTTCCATATAATCAATAATATTGGATATATATATATATATATATATATATATATATATATATATATATATATATATATATATATATATATATATAAATCATAATTTGATCCAATATTGGAATGAATCGTGAACTGATGAGACAGATATTTTTATGGAATGACAGCCCTTTCATTGACAAGTCAGGTGTCTCTTAATCTTGAAATAGGAAATATTATAATTTCAGCGTTATACCCAGATAAACATGTGAATATTCAACGATCGGAGCTCTATATAGAAACAGAAATTATCTTACTTATAAGAGCAAACGAAATGTATATAATGCATTTTTTATAACACACTTCAGATACCTGCTTCCGATTTGGGGTACGTGTGGTACTATTAGTTTTAACACTATGAAAACTTTACAAAACAAATATTAAAAATTTTATTTTCTCATAATCGCCTAACACATACAGTAGAGCTCTACCAAGCATTGGGCGTATGTCAGTTGGACACATTGCTTGAGTTTGAACAATGTAAACTTATACAAAAAATCATAATAAGTACCCAAAACTCAAACTCAGATATAATCTTTACAAGAGATGTGCATGAGCACAACACAAGATCACAAGATAATATATATCACAGTAAAATCAAGTCTAACAAAGGTTTATACAGTCTAGTGTATCAATCTCTCAGGACTTATTAACAAATTACCCGAAAATATTAAAACTATAAATCAGAGTAAATTATTTATAAAATTATTCAAATCATACTTAGATATTAAGTAGAATAATGTGTAGTTATATAAGATTTAAATATCCGCCATTAAAAAAAAATGTAAATCTTCGATACCAGGGCTCCATGCGCTGCTTAGAAAATCTCAAATAATTTATGAAAAATGTACTAATGTTGGAATCAAATAAACTATTTTCAAAAAAAAAATAAAGAGATGCATAAATAATTGTGAATCTCTACGGCCACAGTCAACATTAAACGTGAGGACTACGCCACTGTTCACAATTATAGTCACTTTCTGTAGGAATCAAATTTCCCTAGACCACAGCCTGTTGGCAATGGGCGGTAAATAATACTTAGTTAAAAAAACGGAATCCGATACTTGTTTTTTATAAGAGAATTGATCGGACCTATCCACTCTCCACCACTCTTGTAACACGACCTACCACGCTCTTAGTACAGTCGATAAGAATTGATAGAGGAAGAGGAAAATCTTTGAGCTGTATGAATAAATTCTGTTGAAAATTGAGTGTGTTCGTGACTGTCCGCCCTTCACCGATTGTTCCGTGACCACTTCCTCCCAAAGCTCAGCTTACAGTTGGGTAACTTGGACTCGGCCTAAAGTGTTTTTGGCAAGAAACGTCACTCGTTTAAAATATTGGCGAATCTAATGTTTTGTTTATTATATTTTTTTGTGAACCGATAAATGATAGTAGATTGGTCTACTTTGAATATATCTAACCAGGCTGATCGGTACGGTGTGAAGTTTTGTGAGTCATAGTAAAATAGAAGTGTGGTTCTACTATTTTGGCGAATCTTAAAAAGTCCCTGTAAGTTACCTATTCAATATGATTTACCGCATAAGTTTCATGTTATTTATCCATAAATGCCTACCCAGATCTTCATACATTGTCTCACTTATACCGATTTCTATCCTGATGTGCGTAATAAACAGCATGAGTCGATTTTTATCTTATCAAATTTGGTGTACCTACCTACTGTAAATTACCTGTCAATATTCTCAACAGTTCAGTGAAGAATGTGTCAAGTTAACATGATGATATCGTGTGAAGCTGTTTAACTATAGAATAAACAATAACACGAAATTAACATCAAGTTACCTAAATTAAATTTAATCTTCTTTGTCAATTTTGTCAAGTTTCACACAAGAAACATTTATTTATTGTACCTAGCTAATTTCAATGATTATTCCATTCTTTTTGCACTGGGTGCGACATTTATTTCTACTTTTCTAAATAAGCACGTACCTACTTTAAAATGCTTGTCTCGTAAAATGGGATATCGTCACAAAACTATTGAACTTAAGCAACAGTTAGGTACTTTCAATAAAAATGTATGAAAACTCGCTTTATTTGGATGATCGAACAATTTAACCTGTAGTTCTCATTACTTATCAAATAGTTACAATTCTTAATCAAAACTAAATCAATTATTCCAAGAATTATTATTCATAACTTGGATAGTGGATAGGTATAAGTACACAATACTTCCTATATGAATTTCCAAGGAAATTATTCTGATGACAATTCTTGTACATACCTAACTTATAAATGTATAGTAGGTATTTCCTATTTATCAAAATAATATTACTTAATTTTTCAGGAAATATGAGATTGACCAAAATTATTCTCACTATTTTTTCTACGTACATATTTAGTTTGATTCACCCAGTAAATAATTGTTCGTAATCTTTATACTAAATATCTGGGCGACCGAGCTATGCTCGGGTAACACGGAATTTATAGTGGGTCTATAAGAGTTACTAAAGATGTTTAATCTTAGTTCAAAAATGTGCATATTTCTAGTTAAAATGTATTGCGATCGGTAGATCGGTAAATATTGCTTTTATCGTTCACATAGCTCATAATTTACAGATTTCAAAATAAATATGAATGTGAAATATACCAGAACTCAGCTTTATCACCAATCGCCTTCTCAAACCGCAAACCCCATATTGAAATTTTTATCACAATCTACGGAGCTATTCCCGAAATAGATAGCGTGGACCTCGAAGGTTACACCCATTAAAAAATGAAAGTATCGCCAATCGATTTCTCATGCCAGAACTCTGCTGTATCACAAATTTCGAATTCTCGACCCCGAAACACCATATTCGAATTTGTATCACAATTTGCGGAGCCATTCCCGAAATAGCTATTGTGGACATCGAGGGTCACACCCATTGAAAATGCAAGTATCTCCAATCGATTGGTCGGGTCTTAAAACCCCTTCTGTAAATTTTTATCCAAATCTGCCAAACCATTCAAGAAAAAGTTTATGGACCTCGAAGGTAACACCCTCGCGTTTTGACAGGGAAACCATTTATATAGATAATCTTAGAAATCAGAACCTTATCTAGGTATATAGCAAATTGCATCAAAATCGTTAGAGCCGTTTTCGAGAAAAAAATTTTATATATATATTGTAGTTGTATTTATAGTTTTGTTGCATTTTAATTTTATTATTTGTTTATTTATTGTATATTAATATGTATATTTACATTATGTTAAGCTTGTAGATTCTAATACATTATTAAGTTCAGGTCTACACACAGATGCTATTTGCATCTCGGTAGGGGTTTGTTGGACTTTTTAAGTCAGACATTCTATAAGCATACTATTTTTTTAATCAAGATTTGTATGTTAACCTGAATAAAGATTATTATTATTATATATATATATATATATATATATATATATATATATATATATATATATATATATATATATATATATATAATACAAGAATTGCTCATATCAATATATTAGATAGAAACCAGCAGAATGAGTGAGTTGAGTTGAAGTTGTGCAGTTACCGTATAGGTAGATAAAAGATTTTTGGTACCAACTTC
Source organism: Crioceris asparagi (assembly GCA_958507055.1). Classification (NCBI taxonomy): domain Eukaryota; kingdom Metazoa; phylum Arthropoda; class Insecta; order Coleoptera; family Chrysomelidae; genus Crioceris; species Crioceris asparagi. The sequence goes on along the minus strand of OY293833.1, from coordinate 13,812,327 downwards.
AAAATTACCAGCACCAATAGAAGTTTTATTTCACATTTTTGAGTGTATATTAGTGGTCAAAATCGTCCAACGTTCAGTTATTTCAGATCATCAAGGAAACACACATATTTCAGACTACCACTGCTGTAAATCGGAAACCGTAATTTTTGGAAAAATTTCCAATTGAAACGTTGCTTGATATGATATCTTCTTAAATAATGCCGTCTCGAATTTACAATTTTGGAACAAAATGTCCCTTTCACCCCTCTTGCGGGCAGTTTTCTGGAGGGAAGAAAATGTTGGATTATTAAATTTGTTTATTACGAGACTATTTCTCAGATTTCCTCTTTCGAATGGAAAAAAATCGGAGAACGTTTACTTTAGAAACGCTTGTACAAATCTAAAAAAAAACAGTCGAATTGTATGCCTCCTCCGTCTGGAAGATGGTCAAAAATCACAACGTATACTGCACATACGTACACACATGAACAGACACACATATATTTTTTTAAAAACCTTTTAATATGACACTGGGTGCCTTCATAAGTGAGGATTTGTCAAAATTACAATATGGGAAAATCGGATCTATTAAGTACAAAGTTCAAAATTTTTAGAATTTTTTCTTGTGCATTATCTAATGAAGTCAGTTCTATGTTTTGGAAAAGTTATGTATTTCAACTATGAGCACAGATAATAAAATAAAAAGAATGATTGAACATGAACAAATATTTCTTCAAATGCTATCTGAACTTAGCTCATAACTATGAATTGAAATAAATCATCCTGTAATATACTATTATTTGATTATAGCAGCCATAAAAAAATGATATTTCATGATATTTAACAGTTAGATTTTGAATGAATTCCTTTCTCTGTTTTTGGCTCAGTACTTAATGATCTAAATTACGTATAGTTGTTATCTAGTTATTTGTGAATAAATATAGACTGCCATAATAATTGCCAAGAAAAAAGTTATGTTATTGCTAAATAGATATTTGATTGTCCATTTTAATTATTACTTCTTGATAACAGTTGTTTGCAAAATTTAGCAATAATATAGAATTTTTTTTTTGAAAATGCTTTAATTCTCTTAGTGAAAATATATTTGGTTTACCGGCCTTCGGTTTCTCTTATTGAAAATAAAATTTGAAGTCTATTTGATAAATCTAAGTATCTGTTTTAGTTGGTTTTTATATTCATTATTCAAAATTTATGACATAAAAAAGCAGTCAAATTGTACCTGTAGGTACCTCCTACGTTTTCAAGTTGGTCAAAAATAGATACTATTAATCCTTGTAGATTCCAGAACAACCTTTTATATCTAGTTTATATTTTTGTATCCTACATTCTTTAGTTTAGATGATTATTATTATTATTCGAGTTATTATTATTTGACGCAGGGGTGCCAAAGAGGGTAGTTTACATGATATAAAATAAGTTAGAAGCCCCTACATGGTGTATAAAAGGTTGAGTACAAGGTGTGATAAAAGCCCTCTCCCCCTTCCATACAAAAAAAACATTATGTTATGTTATTTATTTAAAGTAAATAAATATAACTTTTACTTTTATTTCATCTCAATCTTCTGAACTGTAACAGATAGACACAATTCTTGTACGATGGGACGGAACCCTTCATGTGTGAGTCCGACTCTTGATCGTTTTTTATACATCTCCGTGCATATTAAGGTTACCTATCTTATTCAAGTAAAAATTGTATGTCTACTTAATGAAATAGAAAAACTGACAATCAATCTTTAATAAAATTATTGTCTAGTTTCTACGCACGCAAAATTTTGTTGAAAGATTATTTTGTGTTGGCCTTACCATCTCTTCTGTTATCGAATACCAATCTAATAGGGATATGAGAAATGATTCGGATACCATATTATATTTATGTTCTCGCTATCCCGAAACAAATCAAAAGATGATTCATTGTACGAGCCTATTTGCGTCATACATGTCCTTCAAGTGTCTAATATGGATGGCTATAGAGAAGTTGAAAATATCAACTTATCACTGACTTGATATACGGGAATAATCTTTTTTTTATAAATCGATTAACAGAATCAACAGAAACGGGATACCTAATATTAGTTTTCTCTGAGTATTCTCGTAAAATGGTACTCAGATTTTGGTATTTGACTGATTTCATAAACTAAGGAGGTATTCATTCAACTCGACTGTGTGTTTTTTGCCGACGAACCAAACGGAGGAGATATAGGTTTGTCTACATGGTTTTTTGCGCCGATTTTCCTGATTATTTTTTCATTTCATAGAGGAGCACTGAAAATCGATCCCATTTGAAAAAAATATCCACATTCAACATGTCCGTTTCCTCAAAAACGTCTCCTAAAGGGGGCTGGAGAGAGCAATTTTTTTCGAAAATCTAAAATGTGAGACGACAAAATTAAAGAAGAGGCCATATTCGCCATGGTTTAAATGGGCCATTTTTCATCAAAAACATAGACTTCCGAGTTACAGCAATGTTAAATTTTGACATATTTGTGACTCCGCTATGTGGTGGGGGTAATTTTTTTCGAAAATATGAGACTCCTAAATTGAAGAAGATATGTAGCAATTGTTAAATTGCACATTTTTTAAAAAATGTACGGTTTCCGAGTCACAGCACCGGGAAAGTCTGAAAAATGCGTATTTCTGAGCTCTGTTAAGATAGCAGTGACAAGTTAGCAGAAACAATCGAAACCGGCATGAGAATTTGTTGCTAATTAGTTGCTAAAATCCCGATTGCTCGAACCAGTTTTGAAAAAATTGAGTTACTGCTATCTTAACATGTAAGATAGCAGTGAAACCACTAAAAAATATTTTTTTTCAATTCTAACACTACCTGAATTTGTTGCTAATTTGTTGCTGGAAGAAAGTATAAAGAAAATTGCAAAAATATTAAAAATAAAACAAAATATGAAAAAATATAAAAAAAAAATTAAAAAAATATATTGAAAAAACGTACTTTACAGTACTTCTTCCTAATGCTACGCAAATCCAAAACTCAAAAAAATAGTAAATAGTTAGGATATCCACTGATTAACATGAAATCAAGTATTGTTGTTGAAGCTATTAGAATTCCTATATTTTCTCTCTTAATTTCTAGCAGAAATTTTGTTGCTTATTGGATAAGTCGTTATTAGTGCTTGAATAACCAGCAACAAAATCCAAACAAAGAATATTACCAATAATAAACTTGTGACTGATTTTTGTTGGTGTCGCTATCAGAATACCTCCATTTTCGGTTTTAATTTCTAGCAGAAATTTTGTTGCTCATTGAATAAGTCTTTATCAATGCTTGGATAACCAGCAACAAAATACAAACAAAGAATAATACCAATAATAAACTTGTGACTGTTTTTTTTTTGGTGTCGCTATCAGTATACCTACCTCCATTTTCTCTCTTAATTCCTAGCCGAAATTTTGTTGCTCATTGGATAAGTATTTATTAGTGCTTGAATAACCAACAATAAAATACAAACAAAGAATTATTACCAATAATAAACTTGTAATTGATGTTTTTTGTTGTTACTATCAGAATACCTCCATTTTTTATCTTAATTTTCAGCATGATTTTATTTCTCCTTAGACACGACATTGTAGGTGATATCTAGATATTTTTTCGGAAACAAATGTAATTAAACATACCTCTAATGTTATGTACAGTTTTATTATAGTTACCTCACGCCGGCCCCAATAGGCAACGAGGTATTACGCCAGAGATAGCCCAACGTCAGAGGCGACAATATCGGATCAGTTACAAGTTTATTATTGGTAATATTCTTTGTTTGTATTTTGTTGCTGGTAACTCACACTAATAAAGACTTATCCAATGAGCAACAAAATTTCTGCTGGAAATTAAGAGAGATAATAGAGTTATTCTGATAGCGACACCAAAAAAAATCAGTCACAAGTTTATTATTGGTATTATTCTTTGTTTGTATTTTGTTGCTGGTTATTCAAGCATTGATAAAGACTTATCCAATGAGCAATAAAATTTCTGCTAGAAATCAAGAGAGATAATGGAGGTAGTCTGATAGCGACATCAAAAAAAATCAGTCACAAGTTTATTATTGGTATTATTCTTTGTTTGTATTTTGTTGCTGGTTATTCAAGCATTGATAAAGACTTATCCAATGAGCAACAAAATTTCTGCTTGAAATTAAGAGAGATAATGGAGGTATTCTTATAGCGACATCAGAAAAATCAGTCACAAGTTTATTATTGGTATTATTCTTTGTTTGTATTTTGTTGCTGGTAATTCAAGCACTAATAAAGACTTATCTAATGAGCAACAAAATTTCTGCCAGAAATTAAAACCGAAAATGGAGGTATTCTTATAGCGACATCAAAAAAAATCAGTCACAAGTTTATTATTGGTATTATTCTTTGTTTGTATTTTGTTGCCGGTAATTCAAGCACTAATAAAGACTTATCTAATGAGCAACAAAATTTCTGCCAGAAATTAAAACCGAAAATGGAGGTATTCTCATAGCTACACCAAAAAAAATCAGTCACAAGTTTATTATTGATAATATTCTTTGTTTGGATTTTGTTGCTGGTTATTCAAGCACTAATAGAGACTTATCCAATAAGCAACTTGATTTCAGGTTAATCAGTGGATATCCTAACTATTTACTATTTTTTTGAGTTTTGGATTAGCGTAGCATTAGGAAGAAGTACTGTAAAGTACGTTTTTTCAATATATTTTTTTAATTTTTTTATATTTTTTCATATTTTTTTCAATTTTTAGTATTTTTTCAATTTTCTTTATACTATCTTCCAGCAACAAATTAGCAACAAATTCAGGTGGTGGTAGAATTGAAAAAAAAATATTTTTTAGTGGTTTCACTGCTATCTTACACGTTAAGATAGCATGTAACTCAATTTTTTCAAAACTGGTTCGAGCAACAAAATCGGGATCTTAGCAACTAATTAGCAACAAATTCCCATGCCGGTTTCGATTGTTTCTGCTAACTTGTCACTGCTAGCTTAACAGAGCTGTATTTCTGCGATGTTTTGAAATCTCTGTATAAGTATAAGCAACGTGTTTGGTGAACGTTGAATGATTTTGAAGACTTTTGTTACACTCAAAATAGTGAAATAAATATTAAAAAAATGGACCGCCTTTATTAGTTGATGCACTGAAAATATTTTTTTCACAATCTTCCAATAAAAAATTTTCAGGAATGCGTATAATAATCAAATATTATATGAATATTCAAATTTCATATACTAAACAAAATGTTTCATTTGCCCGATTGAACTGAGAATAACATCACAATTTCAAGAAGTCTCGTAATTCACTCCTTTGAATAATTTATAGGAATCAACATAAGCTTTTCAATAATTGAATAAATTATTCTGTTTCATGATAAGTTGTAGCTTGTCTTGGCTCACTTGAATTAAATTAAGCCGACAATCAATTAGATCAATTATTATTCATATGAATCGTAAACATCAGTCTTTTTGACCGACGAACCCCGAACGGAGGAGGTATACAATTCGACTGTCTGCTTTATTTTTTTTTTTTTTTTTTTTTTTTTTTTTTTTTTTTTTTTTTTTTTTGGTTCGTGCGCGCCTTTTATATAGTAGACGATCTCCGATTTTGATGATTTTGGATTCATTTGAAAGAAGGGGATTGAGAAATGGTCCCATATTCATAAAAACGCAAATCCGAAATCTCCTTCCCTCCGAAAACCGCCCCCGAAGGGGTGGTGGGGGCGAATTTTCTCGAAAATCGAAAATCTGAGTTGGTACAATTAAAGATAGGACAATATCCGGAAACGTTTAAATTGAACATTTTTTCAAAAGTGTTACGGTTTTCGAGATAGACGCATGTTAAATATGTATTTTTGCTATGTGGAGAGGACAATTTCTTTCGAAAATTGAAAATTTTTCGATACTACATGAAAGATATAATTATTTGTAGCAACATTTATAATGAACATTTTTTCCTTAGAATTACGGTTTTCGAGTTAAATCGGTGTTAAATGGTAACAACTAAAATATTCAAGCGTATTTCCGCCGCGATGTTCTGAGATCTCAATAATAACCACTACAAGCAAGGAATATACGTGGGTAATAGGATAAGTATTGATATGGTATAGTGAACGTTCAACGATTTTCGGGACTAATGTTACACTCAAAAGTGTGAAATAAATATTTTTTACAAAAAATTGGACCGACGTTATAGTTGATGCACTGAAAAGTATAAAATAATATTACTTCTATTGGTGATGGTACTTGTGAAGTTGGTGCCAAAAGCTATCAATCTAACTGCAACTGCACAACTTCAAAAGTACCATCACCAATAGAAGTAATATTATTTTATACTTTTCAGTGCATCAACTATAACGTCGGTCCAATTTTTTGTAAAAAATATTTATTCACCGACGAACACCGAACGGAGGAGGTATACAATTCGAATGTGCTTTTTTTGGTTCGTTCGCGCGTTTTATATAGTAATCGGACTCCGATTTTGATGATTTTTGATTCATTTGAAAGAGGAGGCTTGAGAAATGGTCCCATATTCATAAACACGCAAATCCGAAATTCCTTTCCTCCGAAAACCACCCCCGAAGGAGGTGGAGGTGGCATATTTTCTCAAAAATTGAAAATCTGAGGTGGTATAATTAAAGATAGGATTATATCCGGAAACATTTTTTCAAAAGAGTTACGGTTTTCGAGATAGAGGCATGTTAAATTCTCAAATAAGTCTATTTTTGCTGTGTGAAGAGGGCGATTTCTTTTGAAAATTTAAAATCTGTTGGTACTAAATGAAAGACCTAATTATTTGTAGCAACATTTATAATGAACATTTTTCCTTAGACTTACGGTTTTCGAGATAAGCGGTGATAAAATGGTTAAATCTAAAATACTTATGCCTATTTCCACAACGATGTTTTGAGATCTCAATATTAACAACTACAAGTAAAGAATATACATGGATGATAGGATAAGTACTATCTTCACTAGTATTAGTGAACGTTCAATGATTTTCGTGACTAATGTACACTCAAAAGTATGAAATAAATATTTTTTACAAAAAATTGGACCGACGTTATTAGTTGATGCACTGAAAAATACAAAATAATATTAATTCTATTGGTGCTGGTACTTGTGAAGTTCGTGCCAAATGTTATCAATCTAACTGCCACTGCACAACTTCACAAGTAACAGCACCAATAGAATTAATATTATTTTCTATTTTTCTGTGCACCAACTAATAACGTCGGTCCAATTTTTTGTTTAAAATATTTATACATTTTCTGACCCATTATCGTACGAAATCGTAGGTCAACAGAATCATTTTAATTTTTGTTTTTGGTGATTTCAAAAAAAAAGCTGGAAATCGGTACCCCATGAATAGTTCTAGAGTTCCCGCAAGTTTATATTGTAAAATTTTTTGAATTGAAGATTTCACCATCCCAACATGATTGTTGCAGATGAGAACACCCCGATAATCGAGTTCTAGCACTATGACGAGTTCTCGTCGATGTAGCGATTCTTATTGATGGAGAAAGTATCCATTCAAGTATTTGTGAAGAGTTCTAGTCTCTAACATTTTTAGATAACATTTTTAGAAAAAATTTAAATCAGTATTTTTCCTCAATATTGTGCGTACCAACTTACATTTGCAGTTGAAATGTGTAGGAGAACATATTGTTCAACTCCTTTTGCTAAATAGGTTTATAGATAAATATTTAACGAAAAAAATGAGCTCACAATGGACATTATTTGTTGTACAGAATAATACACAATTGTTGTGAAACATAGTTATTTGAAATATGTTGCCTTTAGAGGAAATTCGTCCATAAAGAAGTACATAAAGGGCAAACCAACTCCAACAATAGTGATTTAATTTTTTTCTAAAAATATTAGAGACGAGAACTCGTCACGAGTACTTGAATGGATACTTTCTCCATCAATAAGATTCGCTACATCGACGAGAACTTGTCTTAAAACGACAGCATCTCATAGTTAAAAAGTTTTTTTAGCAACAATAGAGATTGAATTTTTTCTAAAAATGTTGGAGACGAGAACTCTTCACAAGTACTTGAATGGATACTTTCTCCCTCCATCAATAAGAGTCGCTACATCGACGACAGCAACTCATAGTTGAATTTTTTAACAACAATAGTAATTTAATTTTTTTCTAAAAATGTTAGAGACTAGAACTCTTCACAAATATTTGAATGCTTACTTTCTCCATCACTTAGAATCGCCATATCGACGAGAACTCGTCATAGAACGACAGCATCTCATAGTTGAAAAGTTTTCTTAGCAACAACAGTGATTTGAAATTTTTCTGAATATGTTAGGGACGAGAACTCTTTTCGGGTACTTGAATGTATACTTTTTTCATCATTTATAATCGCTACTACGAAGAGAACTCGTCATAATGCTAGAACTCGATTATCGTGGTGTTCTCATCTGCAACAATCATGTTGGGATGGTAAAAGCTTTAATTCAAAAAAATTGACAATATAAACTAGCAGGAACTCTAGAACTATTCAGGGGGTACCGATTTCCAGTTTTTTCAAATCACTAAAAACAAAAATTGGGATGCTATCGACTGAAGAAAGTTAGCATCCCAATTTTACATTCACAAAAAAAAAATATTTTCGGTACTAAAACTGACAGAGCTATTGTTAAAAAGTATCAGAAACTATAGAACTATATCGGATGCTATAAGAACTCGACTCAGAGTTTGAGATGCTAACTTCACATACATATTTTGCTAGGTCTGCCAGCTTGATAATTTTCATCATAATTGAACCTAAATGATATCAAGATTAAGTGAATTTTAGTGCGCAAATAATAAATTAGGTGCACAAACGACTTTCGGAAAATTGATAAAAAACTATGAGTCTGCTAAAAGAAAATCTCCTAGATTTTGAATACCTAGCGGACCCATTGTTTTTCATCAATTGTCCGAAAATCGTTTGTGCACCTAAATTATTATTTGCGCACCTAAGAAGCACTCAGTTTTAATTTTTTAATTCAATTCTTATGAAAATTATCTAGTTGGCAGAGTTAGCAAGATATGTTAACCTGGCAGATCCAAACAGAATTTTAAAAAAATCTCTCCCCGAAATATTCTAGACACAATAAGCTCTCAAATGATATTTCAGAGCTTCGTTTCGGAGAAATTTGCTTCCCAGCTTATCCACTGAGAAATATGACATTGGCAGGTTCCTTGAAGAAAAAATAGGGACATTGGGCACTTATTTGTTGTCATATTTTCAAATGATTTATAAAGGATTTCAAAAGCACTTAATTCTTACACCATAATTAAAACAAAAAAAATATATTGTGATAGACAGGTCTAGTAGATTTTAAAAACCTAGCAGACCCATTGTTTTTCGTCAATTTTCCGAAATCATTTGCGCAACTAAATAGCACCTGAAAAGCACCTAATTTTGACACCATTTGAATTCAGTTCTGATTAGTAAAATTTGCCATGTTTATAGAAGTGAAAATCGGAAAATCGGATCCATTATAATAAATTCCTAGTGGGAAGTTAAAAATATTTAATTTTCTTTGAATTTCCGCAGACTCTTTCACGCTCCCTAGACGCTATAAAACCAGACCGACTGAAAGATAATTAGAACTATTAAACTCGAGATAAACTGCCACATTTATAGATTTCTTTCAGGAAAATGGGTCGTATTTTACGTATTTACTATCTTATCGCTAGTGATTTCTCAGAACCAGACATTTTAAATAGAGGCAATCAGTGGTTTGAGTATTTATTTTCAACTTGCCAATTTTCCTTGCACAGATTTTACATCAATAGATAAACAAGTAGATACCAGAAGAATTGATATTATTTTCTATTTTCATTACACCGAATATATAAAAAATCGGTTCTATTTTTCATAGAAAAATATTTATAAAAAGTTGAGAAATTGAGAACAGAACAGCTCTTAGTAGTTCTTATTTTTGACCGACGAACCCAAACCGAGATGGTATACAATTTTTTTGATTTGTGCGCGCTGTATACAGTAATCGTACTCCGATTTTGATGATTTTTGATCCATTTCAAAGAGGAAACTTGAGAAATGGTCTCATTGATAAAAACTCAAATCCGGAATCTCCTTCCCTCCAATAAACGCACCCGAAGGGGGTGGAGGGGGCTATTTTTCTCGAAAATCAAAAATCTGAGACGGCAGAATTAAAGATAGGACAATATCCGGAATCGTTTAAACTCAACATTTTTTCAAAACAAATACGGTTTTCGAGTTACAGCGATGTTAAAATCTCAAATATGTATATTTTCGCTATGTGGCAATTTCTTTCTAAAATTTAACCAAATTAAAGACCAGATTATTTGTAGCAAAATTTGCATTGAACATTTTTTTCCATAGAGTTACGGTTTTCGAGTTATAGCAGTATGCGTATTTCCGCGACGATATTTTTAGATTTCTAAATAATAACAAGAACATGCAAAGAATACCTATACAATACATGGCTCTTATAGACCATGTATACAATATACATAGTACCATTAGATATGTAAGTGAACGTTCAACGATATTCGTGACTAATGTTCCACTCAAAAGTGTGAGTTAAATATTTTTTACAACAAATTAGACCGACTTTATTAGTTGGTTCACAGAAAAATACAAAATAATATTAATTCTATTGGTCTTCTATCTAACTACATTGCATAAGTTCAAAAGTACCAGCACCAATAGAATTAATATTATTTTGTATTTTTCAGTTCACCAACTAAGTAAGTAAAAGTTTGAAAAAAGAAATTATCAATACAATCTGTCAATGTTTACTGAAATATTTTTTTCACAGAAAATAGGACCGACTTTGTTAGTTAGTGCACTGAAAAATGCAACAAAATACTAATTGTACTGGTGCTCGTAACGTAAGTAATGCACTTACAGGTAATTAGAAGACTTATGGCACCAATTTCAAAATGACCAGCACCAGTAGAATTAATATTACTTTGTATTTTTTAGTGGACCAACTTATAAAGTGGGCCCAATTTTTGGTAAAAAAATATTTATTTCACCCTTTTAAGTGTAAATTAGTTATGAAAACCGTTAAACGTTCACTAATACCAAAAAATATAGTACTTATCCTATTACTCATGTATAGTATTTGCTTGTACTTGTTATTATTTACAGATCTTAAAACACACATATTTCAGACTTTACCACTGCTGTAACTCCAAAACCGTAACTCATTTGAAAAATGTCCGATTGAAATGTTGCTATATATAATCTCTTCTTCAATTTTGTCGTCTTATATTTTCAATTTTCGCAAATAATTGCCCCTCCACATAGCGAAATACCCATATTTCACTTCACCATTGCTGTAACTCGAAAACCGTAACTCTTTTGAAAAAATGTTCAATTTAAACGTTTCCGGATATTGTTTCATCTTTAATTCTGTGGTCTCAGAATTTCGATTTTCGAAAAAAAATGTCATCTCCACCCCCCTTCGGAGGCGGTTTTTGAGGGGGAAGGAGATTTCGGATTTGAATTTTTCTATATATGCGACCATTTCTGAGTTCTCCTCTATCAAATGAAAAAAAAATCAAATTGGAGTACGTTTACAGCGCGTGCACAAACCGAAAAAAAAGCTGACCGTCGAATTGTATACTGCCTCCATTTGCGAAGTAGGTCAATAAAAATCTATGAAGAAATACGTAGAATATTTTGTATCTCGAAAAAATGTTGGGTTTCTGTGATGTCCATAAAGTTAGCAGAGCAAGGTCAGCACAGGTTTCATAACATCATAATAAAAGACTAATTAGATGCTAATTAAGTGCGCTAACCGCGATTTAAATGCTTTTAAACTTTTTACAGAAATTAAAGATCCGCAAACTTTAGATAAAGTTAGCATATCATAGCCGAAAATCGTAGTATACTCATGGGAATCATTGTAAAACCTAATTATTAATTAAAGGCTCATTAAATGATCAAAGAAAAAGTGTAAAAAATTTCGAAAAAAGTATTTTTTTTTTGGACGAAATTTGAACTCAGCAGATCAAGGCCGGAAATCATAATATACAGATCGGGATCGTTATAAAAAATATATATAAATGTTTTATTTTTTTCGTAGTAGTTCGAACTCAGTAGATAATGGCTGAAAATCGTAGTAAACAAATCGGGATCGTTGTAAAAACTTATTAATAATTAAAGGTTCAATAAATGCTTCAAGGAAAAATGCAAAATATTAAAAAAATCTTATTTTTTTAGGACAGAGTTTGAACTCTGAGCAGATCCAGGCCGGAAATCATAGTATACAGATCGTGATCGTTGTAAAACCTAATTGGTAATTAAAGGCTTATTAATGCTCTGAAAAAAAGTAAAAAATATTTTTATTTTTTTTGTAATTTTTCATTTCAATTGCTGAAAATTAAAGTGCTTTCAAATTGATTTTGTCGCTCCCACCTATCGATGTGTCGAAACCTATCGATAATTTGAGACGCTGGCGCTATTTCGTGTCAGCATTTTGAGTGAGTTGACAAGCCCTGCAAATATTCAATGTTGATGGATGTGACATTTGCCGTATCGAATCTACATGCAATTATTTTTACCATTACAGGATGCTATGATTGTGGCACGGAATTGAAAATAAAAATCAGTAGTATCAGTAGTAACTGCTTTTTCAAAATAAAACAAGAACTGCGGTAAAAGAGAAATTCGAGAGCCTTACCGGACAAAAGTGGTAAAAATTCTCATACACAAAAGCGCTGAAGACTTTCGAGTCGGAAACGCTGAAATATTAATGAATCGCGATGATCCCGAGCCCCCAAATCTACAGTGCTTAACGTTGCCAAGAAGCAATACCTTGTATCGCTGTACTTGGACAAGGACCCCCAAAACTGAAACGTGCTGGAGAAACAGAAAACAAATATGCGATTTGAAACATAGGCTACGATCCATTTATGGTTTTATATTGGGCAAATTACCAAAAACTTATATATTCAAAATAGAAAGAAGAAGCAAGCATGAAAATCGAGGCTTCTGGAAGAATTGTGTTGAAGAGCAGATGACAGTTATGGCCCGCACGTATTTCTGTATCTCGCGGTAATACATTTTTCAGCTGGCTAGTTCCCTGTCACACAAATTATGACCGAAGCTCACGACACAGGGACAATTCAGCATTGGCTGACTCAATGGATTCGTTCGGGTGTGCCACCCCCAAAGGAGACTGAGCTCTGATGACTGCAATCATCTGCACATTCACAGCACATCTTACCATCGAAGCCTATTGTGATGTTTTTTTGACTGAGAAATTGCCAAAAACTTTTGTTCGCATAGACGTCGCGCATTTTTTAAAGATCTACGCTCATGATATAAAAACAATGGTATGCCGAGGCGCATTCACGAGCATCTAGCTCCTCCCACTTTTTTACCACTGACGTTACCACGACCATTGAAAATAGTAGTAATTTAAGCCATCTAAGGCAGGTGACAGATCCGAAGGAGCCCGAGTACACGAACACCACTCGAACATGTTTAACCTTCTCTTGTTCACGCAGTGGTGACGTCAGTGGTTGAAAATGCGCGTACCGTTGTATGTGCGTCACGTCGAAGAAGGAACGATTCTGGACAACTCTTGGAAAATATGGGTTACACAACAGAAGGAGATGACGCTCATTATTGTCCAGTTTTCAAGAAGCACCTTTTAGCGGACTGCAGTCAACTTCCAATGTGGTCTCGGATTTTTAACTTTATCTAAAGCAGATCTTTAATTTCCGGAAAAGTTGAAAAGCATTTAAATTAGCATCTAATTAGCCTTTAATTATGATGTTATAAAACCTGTGATCTGCTGACCTTGCTGTGCTAACTTTATGTTCCTGTGAGACTATCAGAATACATTATGTATCCACATCAAATTTGGTATAGATGTGTCTTATAGAAGGAAAATTATGTCTTAAAATCAATATAGGTGTCGTTATTGAGGTTTTTTGGGAAGTAATTTGTCGAGGATTTCACTGATTTTCAGTCACGGGCATTTGCTAGTATATATATATATATAATATGTAATACTAAAATAGCTATTAGGTTGCGCATCTATAAACTTTTATTGTGTCGTGGTCCATTATCTAAATGGAAATGCACCTGACACGTAATTTGCAGGTCTTGTTATATAATAGTGTCACATAAATCTTTCAGGTTGATATTCCTATTAATAATTGCGTAAATTCAAGATTTAACAGCGCCAAAAGCAATGAAACAATTTTTATTTCGTTGACAAAATTATAATGTGCGTAACAAGTACTAAAATTTGGTTATTGTTCATTTATGTCTCAATAATATAGAATGTTTAAAATGGAAATTGATAACCTTTTTATTCATTTTCAGGTAGATCGTTAAAGCCAGTGCCTCTATACGACTTATTATTTATCAAAGTCGGTAGATGCTACTTATGCATCCTTGAGCCGTTCAATTCGTTATAAAATAATTTATTCCCAGCTATCAGTAAGATGTTTGAGCAGCAAATTGACAAATCTCAAACTAATCGCTTATTATGTCGTAAAAATAGCGACTCAGTTGTTATCGTATTGTGGTCGCGTTGCGGTTGTCACAAAAAAAATTGTATTACGTAAAGCAGTTGCTTGCTAAGCAGTTCCTGGTTGACATTAGGATGGATTCAATGTAGTTGTAGCTCACTCGTTGTTCGATAGAGGCAGCACAGTTTGCAGTTGCGTGATACCAAAATTGATGTAGCAACGATTGCACAATTCTCTGCACTAGATACGCGTGCCGTACGCTTACTGTGTAAAATTAATCCAGTTGCTATCGCATTGTGGTCGCGTTGCTGGTGTAAAATAGTTATTGTACAATTAATTAATTACCTAATTATTTTTTGTATTATGAGTAAAATACGTAAATTTATTTAAAATTAAGATTTATATAAATACCACTATTCTGATTAGTCATGTACTCCAGACATACTGTCGTTTACCAAGACAGAATTGTTCAGATAGGTATGTAATATTCAACATAATACGTGTTTATGGTTGAGCGGATATTTTTGGATTTAAATGAAATAAGCTATTAACATTACACAGTGGATAGACTCCTTTATGCGGTTTAATCAATGCAAAACACGTGGTTCTTGCGACGTTGGAATTTGAATGTTACGCGTTTTGTTTTATTTCATATTGCAGTAGACAGCTGGTTGCTTGTGTATATAGTGTATTAAGTGTATATTATATATTACGAAGTTTTATCGCGAATATACTTTCTTGCTGAATTCATTTTTGAAATTCTGCATTTATACAAGGTTATTATAATGTAAGGGATAATCTATTTTTCTGCTTATTATACAGGGTGCTCATTTGAAAACTCACCACCGTTGATTTTTCGAAGTGTGAACAATTAATATAGAAATCGCTGAAATAATATTGAAGGAGCAACTGTTTAATCAAAATTTACTTCGCTAGTTTCGTTCGTCAAACTGGATGCCCTAAAATCTGAAATATCTGAGTTATATATTGAAATATAATAATTATTATTATGTTTTGAAATCTTTGTATGTAATTGATTGTTCAGCCTATTTTTAAGCTACCCTCTAAATGATTATCGAAGGGCCCAAACATTTTCCGAAAAACACACCACATGAATTTATATATTACTTACGATACTCAGTCATGTTCAATGGTAATTTTTTTGACAGACGAACCCAAACGGAGCTGGTATACAATTCGATTGTGCTTTTTTTGGTTCGTGCGCGCCTTGTATGTAGTAAACATACTCCGATTTTGATAATTTTTGTTTCATTTGAAAGAAGATACTTGAGAAATGGTCCCATATTCCTAAAAACGCAAATCCGAAATCTATTTCCATTCAATAAACACCCTCCAAAGAGGGCAATTTTTTTCGGGGCACAATAGGACAATATCTGGAATCATTTAAATTGAACATTTTTTCCAAAGAGTTACGGCTTCCGAGTTACTGCGGTATTAAAATCTCAAATATGTGTATTTTCGTTATGTGGAGGGGGCAATTTTTTTCGAAAATTGAAAATGTGAGGGAACCACATGAAAGACAATAATATTTGTAGCAAAATTTATAATGAACATTTTTTCCTTACAGTTACGGTTTTCGAGTTGAAACGGTGGTACAATGGTAAAACTAAAATACTTTTCCGCCACGATGTTTTGAGATCTCTAAAACAAATACAAGCAAAGAATATACTTGAGTAATAGGATAAGTACTATCTTCTTTGGTATTAGTGAACTTTCAACGATTTTCGTGACTAATGTTACGCTCAAAAGTGTAGAATAAATATTTTTTGCAAAAAAATTAACCGACATTATTAGTTGGTACACTGAAAAATACAAAATAATATTAATTCTATTGGTGCTGGTAATTGTGAAGGTGGTGCCAAAAGTTATCAATCTAATTGCAATTGCACAACTTCAAAAGTATCAGCTCCAATAGAATTAATATTATTTTTTATTTTTCAGTGCATCAACTAATAACGTCGGTCCATTTTTCTGTAAAAAATATTTATTTATTTTGATACCTACTGAGTGTAGGTATAGGACATGGTACATGAAACATACTGAGAATTCGAAGCAACATTTCTTGTTTTCATTTGAAAATATGAGCCTACCCTGTATACTTACAAAAAACAACATTATCATATAAAAACAGACCGGTCCGAGCTGAATTTTAAATGAATTTAGACATTATTTCTGGGACGCACTGTATATTCAGATGAACCTCAGTGACACAAACTTCGTTGTCTGTTTTTTATTTTATTGTACGTTTATGAAAATGTTACAATTGTCACGTACAAATTGCTGAGTATTTCATTAGGATCATTTCACAAAGCTAAGGTATTATTAATTTAGAATATATGTACATACATAAAAGTATATATATATATATATATATATATATATATATATATATATATATATATATATATATATATACCACCGAATATAATAGCTCCAAAATAACATCAAAGTATTTGTTTGAAGTATTTTTTTTAATTTAATTTCTAAAATTAACTGAGAGTTTCTCACTACCTACCTTCTCGACTGTAAGCATAGTTCAAATAATATAATTGTCAAGCGGAACCCTCTTGAATGCTCATAGAGTAAATTATAAAAACTCTTCAATATTAAGAAAATTCTGGTTTTGGTTTAATTTGAAACTGAAACCGTCCTCTAATGAATAATTCATTCTATCTATAAAAATATTTTTAAAAGAAAATTGGACCGACCTTATTAGGTGGTGCACTGAAAAATACAAAATAATATTAATTCTTGTTGCTGATACTTTTGAAGTTGGGCAGTTGCAGTTAGATTGATAACATTTGGCACCAACTTCACAGTGCACCAACTAATAAAATTGGTCCAATTTTTTGTTAAAATTTTTTATTTCACTCTTTGAGTGTAACATTATTCACGAAAATCGTTGAAAGTTCGCCTATACCTAAGAAGAACGCATATATTTATTGCTTGTACTTGTTACGAGTATCTCTCTAGATCTCAAAAAATCGCGGCGGAAATACTTATGTACCAACACGTATTTCAGACTTTAGCACTGCTGTAACTCGAAAACTGTAACTCTCTGAAAAAAATGTTCAATGTAAATGTTGTTACAAATAATCTGGTCTTAGCATTCTCAGATTTTCAATTTTCGAAAGAAATTGCCCTTTCCACATAGCGAAAATACACATGTTTCAAATGTAAACATCGTTGAAACTTGAAAACCATAGCTTTTTTGAAAGTGTTCAATTTAAACATTTCTGGGTATTTTCTTATCTTTAATTCTGCCGTCTCGGATTTTCGATTTTCGAGAAAAATTGCCCCCTCCACCCCTTCGAGGGCGGTTTTTGGAAGGAAGGAGATTTCGGATTTGAGTTTTTATGAATATGGAACCATTTCTCAAGTCTCCTCTTTCAAATGAATTTAAAGACATCAAAATGGGAGTACGCCTACTACCAAAACAGAAGCACACAGTCGAATTGTATACCTCCTCCGTTTGGGTTTGTCGGTCAAAAAAGAGTTTGTCTATCACAAACACAGCGGGGGGTGGTGTTGGGCGGTTGGGGTTTGTTTTGAGATCCATCAGTTGTTGCTGCTAGCTTGATTTATATAGTGTGTCCAATATTGGTGATGGATGTATGGGTTTCTCGGAAAATATATGAGATTGAAAAACGGTTAAATCGGGAAAGTTTTAGATAACTATATCGGTAATTCAATGCTCACCACAGGATACTTCTAACTAATTGAGTTTGTTCAATATTAAAAAAAACTAAAATTATGCATTCAGAAAAAAGTCTTGTAACCCTCTCATTTTTGAAAAAAAATTAGATCGATGAAGATTTAGCAACTTTTCAGGAATAATACGTAAGTTCACATAACTTATAAATTCAACATCTTATTTGTTTGAAACCATCATCAACTTTATTTTTTCTTGTCGACGCCATATTGGATTTGAAGGAAAATTAAAAAAAAGATTATGTTAGTTTTTCAGTGATGTATAACAATCATTATATACAAATTGTTGAGGCTGAAAAAAATTGAAAATTTGATCTTGCTATAAATTTGGCAATTCTAACGCAGATGATATATTGTATTAGTCAGCAGTTGTCATTTGATAACAAAATATCGTGTATTTTCATTAAAATTATCATTAATATTTATCCTACTTTTTCCATTTCTATTCTTTCGAACAAAATTATTAAATATATTAGAAAATGAGAAAATCACTTATATTAGGTTCTTGCCTACCCGGAAAAGTTTGAAACATGTTGACGACCCAAATTATTTGATTCTAAATCATAGAAATTAAAATCAATAAGTTATCTTTGATTTCCATTGTTCTACCAACCCACGTTGCTAGATTTATTTCAAAATCATATTTTCTTATTTTTTCCATCCACAAATATTTTCTTTACCGAATGCTCTAAATCACTGAGAATATAATAAAATCATTGTTTGTTATTTTCGTTAAAATTCAGAATGGCTTCTATAAAAAATAATAAAGTTGAAGATGAAACGTTCAAAATAATAAAATAAAAATTATGTAGGTATACAGAGGTATTCTTCGTAAGAAGTTGATCTAACAATGTCCAAATTGATTTCAAATATTTTCAAAAATGAGTTAGTTATAAAATTCCTAAATTCATGATTTTAGTTTTCCTGAAGTATTAAGAATTATTCCTGTAATTATCAACAGAATTATCTAAAACTTTCCCGTTTTAACCGTTTCTCGATGTCTTACAATTACCGAGATACCCATATATCCCATCACCAATTTTGGACACACTATATAAATGTCTCATTTTCCATTCATACTACTTAACTCCATTGTGAATATCAATATCAAATATATCCAGATTGGAACTTTCAACGACCACCTGTAGGGTAAAGAGAGGCAGCATCCGATTTCCCTATCCATATTCACCTACTTCAATACAGCTTCCAGAGCCATGCGTGAATTACGCGGTGCAGTTTTGCCACCACTTGTCACTCGAAACATCATTTCAATATTTTATCTATCGGTGTTTTGATCGTGTGTTGGTCTCACAATGCGGCGTCTGGCAAAGATGGTGAGTGTCGAACTTGTTTTGGTCCTTCGATACAGCCGGTTAATTTTTTTGTTTTCGGAAGTAAATCTGCTATTTGTTTGGTTACTAGGATATTAGTGTTGGTGATGGTATTACCTTTACATTTAAAACATTGATAACAACAACATCCTTCAAAGATGAAGTAGTGTGGGTGAAGTATTTTATCTATATGCAATAAATTGCGCCACATCAAATTTATGTCATAAGTCTGAAATACTTGGGGGGTGGTGTATTTTCTTCAAATTGTATTAATGGGAGATGAAGTGATTTTTTTAAAATCATGCTAAATACTTGATGGAAATAAAAACTCATTTAGGTTTTCCTATGAGTGAGTTCCTATACCTACTTATTGCGTTTGTTTTCAAAATTTTAGGCTCACTATTCAGAATACATAGTCTGTACTCCGATATAAAATGGATGCTCTAATATCGTTTAAAGTACGCATTTTAAAATAATTAGATATGCTCAGCTGTATTGGTGCGACCCTTATAGTTCACACTATAACGTTATCAGTAGATCTACACTTATAATTTTATGAATACAATTATTTACTGATTAATTGATCTAATTTTTTAATTTTTCAAAACAATAATCTTGACAAAAATTCTATAAACGAAAAATAAGTACATACATTTAACGACATTTACATTAAATTTTTATCTGTGTATTATTTTTTCTAACAAACTTGGTCACGATAGAACGAGATATAAATTTAGAAATCATTCCATTTTTTATTAAAAAAAACAGTTCCACAGAGAAAAACGTAAGAAAGAAGACTACTGAAAAATGGTCCCATAAAAACAAAATAGGAAATCACTTGAGTTCACTTGCGTAAGACTCAAAGTTCGCAGATTGCTTCCAATGGTTTATTTCCAAACACTCTGTACACGACCTTCTGTTGTAGTACAACTGTCACCACTTGTCACCTTGACAAACTATACTGTCACTGTCTTCACCGACAGAACTACTATTAACATCTGATTCCACAGATTGACTGTTATCAACTGACTTTATAAGACTGACTGACTGTCCCGTGATCATCACGGCTTTATATATCTAAATCATGATATGACACTCATCGAGGATGTTCTATGATTATCTAGATCTAGACGCACATAATAATGTTCTAGATCCTTGTCAAACTGACAATAGTATGACAATTTGTACCTCACATATAGTTTCTGGAAGGATCGAGAATAAATCTACTATAATTCTAGAACTACATAATGAAATATACAAGCAACAACTATAGCAAACAAGATAGTAGAAATAAATAGCTAATAAACGAATAACAACTGTAAGTACATGACCTATCCACGTTACAATAGGTGCGATCTTTATTATTTGGTGCAGTGAAAAATACAAATACAAGAACATTGGTCAGAAATTTGAACGGTTTATTGTCAATCAAAAATATAAAATAATATTTATTTTATTACAGGTCGTTTGTAAGCGCCTTTCGCTTGTGTACGAATGTATGCAGTCAATTTCATCGCGCAATTATTGTCCATGTGAACCTAAACTTAGCGGTGCCATACTGACCAGTTTCAACAAAATATATGTGTAACTTTTTGACCAACGAACCCAAACGGAGGAGGTATACAGTTTTTTTTTTGGTTGGTGGGCGTCTTTTGTATTTCGAGTTTTCTAGTTACAGCAGTGGTGAAATTTATAATATGCGTATTTCCGCGACGTTAATTGTTACAGCAAAGCTCCGAATTCAAACAAAATTTATAATGACTAAATAGTTGGCTCTATTATACCCAAGTATTTAATTTTAAAATATTTTCATCGATCTTAAATCTGGAGCCAACTTTTGATACTAAAGACTTATCATAAAGTTAAATGATTGAATCGTATTTTAGTTTTAAATGCATCCTAGAAAATAATGTCAGAAATATCTTGCGTTCTATTATTTTAAGAAGACATGTTGCCAAATTTATTTAAACATTACCTCCTCCAACTCCCTTTGCTGGCAATTTTTGGGGAGGAAGGAACTGTTGTGTCTTAAATTTATTTATAATTTTTTAACACTCTACTTTCAAATGAAAGAAAATCATCAAAATCGGAGCACGTTTATTTATAACTCATCCGTTTGGGAAGTCGGTCAAAAATGCACTAGAGTGATCTTATATGGATTCAGTTTTTTCATCGGATTTACGGAACACTAAAAAGCCAATTCAACTTGGAAACATCATCAAATCATACTATATGCTCTGGATGTTTTTTTCTTTCGAGAACTTCGTAGTCCCCCATTCCTAGTTTACATGACAAGGTTAAATTTAAATTGATTATTGATCCCAATTTACAAACCAAAGCAAATTCTTAACATGTTTAACAAAGTTGATAACTACATATTATAGAATATATTTTGTATTATATTTCGATGATGTTCAACTTATCAAGAGAACAAATTGCATTGACAATAATAATTTGATTTATTATAACCATGCTGATATTGAATAGCAGAGCTTTCAAGGTATGTAAACCACAAAATAGTCAATGTTCGAATAACTACGTGAAAAATAGTACATGAGAAAAAAGTACTAGATTTTAGTTTGAAGTTGTGTTTTGTCGGCCTACGCGAAGCGAAGGCCGACAAAAGACAACTTCGAACCGTACACTTTTGAAAAAATGTTCAATTTAAACGTTTCCGGATATTGTCCTATCTTTAATTATACCAACTCAGATTATCGATTTTCGAGAAAATTCGCTCCCACCACCCCTTCGGGGGCGGTTTTCGGAGGGAAAGAGATTTCGGATTTGCGTTTTTATGAATATGGGACCATTTCTCAATCCCCTTCTTTCAAATGAATTCAAAATCATCAAAATCGGAGCTCGTTTACTATATAAAAGGCGCGCACGAACCAAAAAAAAAATAATTAAGCAGGCAGCCGAATTGTATACCTCCTCCGTTCGGAATTCGTCGGTAAAAAATACAACATAATATTAATTCTATGGGTGCTGGTATTTGTGAAGTTGGTGCCAAGAGTCTTCTATTGCACAACTTCAAAATTACCAGTACCAATAGAATTAATATTATTTGGATTTTTCAGTGCACCAACAAATAAAGTCGGTCCAATTTTTTGTAAAAAGTATTTATTTTCAAGTAGGATGATAATTCTAATTCATTTTATTTAGAATCATATAGGTATGTATGTACATTCTTTACAAGATTTTTAATTAATGAGAGGCCATATAAAGAATAATCCAATAAATATCCTTTGCGTCACAAAAATGTTTTACGAGTCCACGTTGCCAAATTTATATCAAAATCATATT
The DNA here is from genome assembly GCA_958507055.1 of Crioceris asparagi. Classification (NCBI taxonomy): domain Eukaryota; kingdom Metazoa; phylum Arthropoda; class Insecta; order Coleoptera; family Chrysomelidae; genus Crioceris; species Crioceris asparagi. Next base: position 13,789,491 of record OY293833.1, on the reverse strand, counting down.
TTCTTATATTTTGATGATCGTTTCAAACGGATGATACGTTGAAATTAGCAGTATTCTTTGGAGCTATCAGATACATTCATTATTTGTATTCAATATTTTGAAGCAAAATTGTTTTTTTTGATTCACTAGACGTCTCCACTCTGCCACACACATAATAAGCAATACACATATGATTAATAATGTTAACTGATAAGCTCTAGGTACCTGCCTTCTGGGTGTCCCGATCATTTCTACGTGCATTTCCGCGAAAGATCATACAATTCTTTGTTCACTCTTTTGTTGTTTTTTTTGGGGGGGTTTTCACAACGTATTGTGATCATGGGATTGAGAAAATTTTTCCGAAGATTGGTGAGTCCTTTATTTTTAATTCTCTAAGCATATCTGTTGTTTACACAATTCAGCTTAATGATTTTTTTTATCCAAGATTGGCGTGCATATATTATTCTGTAGATATTTTTCATTCCTTATCTTGTAAGATCGATTATTTTTTGAACGGATGTGTTTTCTTGAGAGATAATTGATACCATCACCTGATTGCAAAACATAAAATTTCAGTTTCGCGAAGTAATCTTGGTATATTATATAGACAGATGGAAATTGCGGTTTTTGGACACGGAAATGTAAAAATCTGTTGAAAATCAATAACATTTGTTCCTGTTGCAAAACTTTTCCTACCTAGCCGTAAACATTTTTTCAGTTTCCAATTAACTGAAACCTGATTATGATAATTAAGTTGAAATAATCTCCGTATTTTTTTTTTCGATTCTGGTATTCGTATATCCATACCATGTTATGACGCATATCAAATTGTTTTAACATTAGTGCGAATAGGTGTTGTGATTAATTTGTTTACGCTTAATTGATTTACACGGATTCTGGACAAATGTATTAAACGATTCGTGAAATATCTGTGGTGGGAAAATGTCGGATATTATCATTAAATCGATGAGCTCCCCCTTTTTTGTATTTTCTCTATAGGAGGTTATTGTAATTGGTCCGATTAAAATGCAAGCTGTAAGTCCAATTGCTGAGAACTTCGGGAAATTTGAAGCTTCAGTTCTTTCACTCACAAGCAGTAAAATTTCATACAATAATATTTTTTTGCAAAAAATAATAACAATTCTATTGATGCTGGTAATTTTGAAGTGGTGCATTAACCTTTATTTGAGTTTGCACTTACAAATCAAGCTGGCCTTGTTAAAAATTATGATTTCACAATTTCAAGTGTTTCATTAGTAATGCAAATTGTTGAACGTTCACTCATATTGTATTCAGTGATTAAAAAATATGGCGGTGGTAACGGTAACAATATTTCACTATTCTAGAGCTTTAACTCGAAAACCTGTGATTATTTTTGAAATATGTCCAATTTAAATATTGCTGGAAATGATCTTCTCTTTAATTTAGCTAGATAAAATATTTTCGAAAAAATGTCCCCACTACCTCCTTTGTGGGGTACCTAGATGTTGGAGATAGTGCCACAACGGTATGTTATAAATCAAACAATAACTAAAAAATTTGAATATTCAGAATAAGAATGGAGATTGTTATATATCATACACATTTTCTTAGTTCCAATTTAATAATTTCAATAATTTTTCGATTTTAGAAAAAAATACTCTCTTCTCCTGTTCTAGAAAATGTTTGGGGTAAAAAACATGTTGGATTTCTTATTATTTTAATCAGTAGTCTTCTTTTGAATAAAAGGAGAATCGGTAATATCAGAACACGCGTGAACATAAAAACATAAAACAAGCAAACATACAAGCGAATTATATACGTCCTCCTTTTTTAGGTCGGTCAAAAATAATACTCAATATACCTACCTTTTAATTAATTTTATATACATATGTATGTGGAACAATAAACTACCAATAGAATAGTCTAGTATTACCTACAATTAACAAAAATATATAGAACAATATGACCGATGCAATTATATAAATAGACTCCCCAGAAATCTGAAATTTCGAATATGATTTGTGTTGCTCTGGATGGACAAAAAGGTGGGGTAAACTATAATGGCTGGATGGCTAATAAAACTGGTAGGTGGAACCTTTTAGTATAACTCCTAGTGTTATTTTTGTTCCAATAGCTAGTTAGTCATTATATATTATGTGCTAGTGCTTGTCCCTTTTGGTTTGATCTAGAAGAAAATTTGAATCGTGATCGTCATGGGTTGTTTCTTTGAGTTTTTCAAATGTGTAAGTTCGATTATAACTCAGATTATTTAAATAACTTTATTTGACTATCTACTTAATAACATCTAAAAATCTTCCTAAATGTGCAATATTCTTGATTTTATCTTTGATCATTTGACTGAATGCATTAAATTTTATTTCTCATTTTGGAGTGTATTATTATTGTGTATTTTTGTAAGAAATTATTGTACAAAAAGGTATCGGTAAGTGAAAATTTTATTACTGAATAACAAACATGATTTCCAGTAGCTCTCGAATTTTCTAGAACAATAATTGACTTTTTTTGTTGATTTTTTAAACTGATATAGACGTAAAAAGAAAGCATTTTCAGTGCATAAGGTCGTCTTAAAATTAAGAATTTTAATAATAAGAAGAATTATATAATAATATATAAATTCTTTATATAATAATATAATTTCTTTGATAATCATATTCACACAGTTTCAAGATGTTGGTTGGTATCGGTCCAAGCAAGAGCCCTATTGTTTTTGGTGAAGTTTAGATACTCTGGTGCAGAGTTATGACCGAGAAACCCTGTTTTTTAGACCATTTTCTAAGGAAAATCGTCGAAAATCTCGAAATTCTTCACTTTTTTGGGCTAAACTAAAGTCGAAATGGTATAATTTAGCTAAATATATCAAAATAAGACTAAATAAAACATTTTCGTCAGATAAAATTTAAAAATATTGGTACAATGAGTATGCTAATCGGTGTGAATATGCCCATGAAGGCTTACTGCCTTCGTTACTAGTTCTTTGAGAATCTGCATAGTTTTTGAGTAATTAGCAAGAAACTAGACAAGGAATCTTATTTTTTTTACTTTTGTAAATGTTTATGTGATTTGAGATGTCGCATCCAATGAGCAACTTCTTTTTTTTATTGAAACGAGGAGTATTGAGAAATTTTCCCCCCAAAAATCTCCTCTAAAGAAGGTAGAGGGGGCTATTTTTTTCGAAAATCGAAAATTTTAGCCCTCAAAATTAAAGAAGAAACAATTTCCAGCAATTTTTAAATTATTTTCAAATTGGACATTTTCTAAAAAAATATGGTTTCTGACTTTATTAATTGATATACTGAAAAATACAAAATAATGTGAATTCTATTGGTACTGGTAATTTTGAAGTTGTGCAGTTGTAGTTAAATTGAAAACTTTAGGCACCAACTTCAAAAGTACAAGAACCAATAAAATTAATATTTTATATTTTTCAGTGCACCAACTAGTCAGTCAAATTTTTTGTAAAAAATATTTATTTCACACTTTTGAGAATTTATTATTGCTCTAACTCGAAAACCTATGATTTTTTTAAAACGTTGCCGGATAAAGTCTTCTTTCTAATTTTCCAATCTGGAATTACCGATTCTCGGAAAAATTTGCTCCTTCCACATAGCTTGAACACATATGTCAGACTGTATCGCGGAAACCTATGATTATTTTTTTAAATGTCCAATTTAAACGTTTCCGGATATGGAATTTTCCTTAATTCTGCCGTCTCGGATTTTCAATTTTCGGGAAAAATTGCCCCCACCACCCCCTTTGGGGGAAGTTTTTGAGGGGAAGAGCATGTATAATTTTGATTTTTTTTCAATGGGACCAATTCTCAATAATTCTTTCTGAAATAAAAAAAATTATCAAAATCGGAGCACGTTTACTACGTGCGAACATCCATAAAAACATGCAGACATTCAGTCGAATTGTATACCTCCTCCGTTAGGTTCGTCGGTCAAAAATATCCGAACAAAAGCTTTTGTAGAACATTAGCTCTTTTCAGTAAAGTACTTTCATTTTCAACAGCTACGCCTATTTTCAGGATATGACGTCATTTGACACCTAATAGATATATTTTTGCATTTTCAGATACTCACTGTCACAACCATTTAAATGATTTAGGGTTTGCTGGGTGTGTGTGTTTTTTAGATAAATCATAAGAGGAGCATTTGATATTTATTCGTTAATGAAAAACAAATTTTATCATAAAAATTGAGTTCTTTAACATTGATAAAATAGGAAATATTTTATTTAGGTAATATGTAAAAAAACCCAAGTCGCAAACCCACTAAAACCTATATCATTTAAATTGTTATGAAAGTGGCTGTCTGAAACTGAAAAAACATATACGATGTTTCATTTTCTAAAAACTACCGATGACGTCATATTCTGAAAATTACCGGAGCTGTGAAAATCAAAATACGTCACAAAAAAACTAATGTTTTACTTTCTAGCCACCCTTTATATAAGTACCTCATAATATTAGTGATTCTAGTATGTAGCAATGAAATAGTTAATTAGTATTTTGTATAAATGGAAATAGCGAGACTAAGCTGAGAATCTGTGCCACTTTTCACGGAAGTTCCGGAGCCAGGGCCGACTAATAATTGATTCTTCGGAAGCTGCGACTATTGACAAAATGCACTATTTACCTACTCAATAGAAACTAATCTGTGTATGACATGAATTGGATAATTGTTGAATATGAATATTATGATCCATTGAAATAGATAAGCGTGTATGATTACAATCAGATTAAAATTCTGTATCAGTGTTAAAGCTATTTATTTGAAGTAATTGCCTTCGCATTAGTCAAAAGATTTCTGGAATAATGGTCCCTATTATTCACAGGGATAAATATTTCTTACAAAAAATTTGACCGACGTTTTTAGTTGGTGCACTAAAAAATACAAAATAATAGTAATTGAATTGGTGCTTTTTGAAGTTGTACAGTTGCAGTTAGATTGATAACTTTTGGTACCACAAATTTTCGATTTTGGAGAAAAATCGTTCCCTTCGGGTTTTTTTTTTTTGCAGGGAAGGCGATTTCGCATTTGAGGTTTTACGACTATGAGACCATTTTTCAAGTCTCTTCTTTCAAATGAATCAAGAATCATCAAAATCGGAGAACATCTACTATATACAACGCGCGCACGAACAAGAAAAAAGTAGACAGTTGAATTGTATACCTCCTCCGTTTGGATTCGTCGGTCAAAAAGAGTATTTTATGCTACAAGTGTTGTCTAACGCAGCGTATATCTGACAATCGTAATAATGCAACATCAGCCTAGGTATATGTCAAACTCACCGAAGGGCGATTTTGGTTTGTCACAACCAGGCGAGTACGGAAGCGAATGTTGCCACGCGCCCTCTTGCTCACGAGTAGGATACATTGGTTTTGCGACACCTGCTTTGGAAGATCAATTTGAAAGTGAAACTTTCAATTTTTTCCAAGAAAATAATATGACATTTGTTATTTCATTATCAACATTCGTTTTCATTAACGTACAATAATGGCCTTGGGCATTGTCAATAATTGTGTTCGTTTCTACTTTAAGTTAAAAATATAAAAATGGGCGAATGTTTGTGACAGTTCTTCAGAAGTTTATTGCGAATGTGCGAGCGGATCACTTTAAGCTAAAAAAAGGCTGTGTTCGTTACTGATCAAAGTGATCCGATCGCGCATGCGCAATAAACTTTTGATCGAGTGTTTATTGATCATCTAGTATTTCGTCCATTTCGATAATCTTGACCCATTTTGGAATAAATAAGATTAATAAAACACAACATTATATTGAAGTAAGAATCCTGATTTAATTAGAGTGCACGCGTATGACACCGTTCGTTTTTGAATACTTTTGTACGAAATTATATTTCGAAAAAAATATTTTGGTTCTGTCTGACTGACACCTTAGTCAGTGCATGAGTCAATAAATTTTCGGTTAAAAGTCTAGTTTAGCGGCTTTTACTATAAAAGCCCTAAAGAATCAATTGTTAGCAAAAATATGTTAGCGTAACTTTTAATAAAAAAAAGGAAAAATAGTGTTCTCAGGCCTCACGACTTTTATCGGGAATTTTCAATCCCAAATAGTATATAGTCATCCTTGCATTCTATTAAACGGTAACATCCTTCAAATTTAGCAAAAAAATGCATAGAAATAGTAAACATAAGTTCGCGAAAAAGTGTGGTTGAACGAATTGATGACTGACTTGTGCAGTAGCTGCAAGTGCTGTTAATATCAATGTTGCCAACGCTGCCAGTATAAATTTCGCAGCATTGGATTTTTCTCAGCGTGTTCCTTTATACAAACCATTAGCCTGGTCAGGCTGAAATTATGTAATCAGTCAATGTCATATTCCTATATTGAATCCGTATATGTCACTTTTCTACGGCCATTCTAACCCTGGCCAGGCTAATGGTTTGTATTTAGGAACACGCCGTTTATGAATTCCATTTCCAAGAATTTTTGCTTTAGAAAAAATAAACGACAATATCTTCTAGTAAAGCAATCACTGAATTCATTTTCGAAAGCCTGATGGCAAAGTTCGTCACCTTTGTAAATTTTAAAGATAAAACCTTTAGACACTTACAATCTGACCACTTCGTTTATGCTTTTTTATTGAATATAGCAAAAATTGTTCACTATCGCAAACGTGATATTGGTAGTTTTGGCAACATTGGAATTGACAGTTTTTAAACGTCAAACAAAATGCACAATTCAATCATCAATTCGTTTTTCGCGAACTTATATTTACTATTTTTACGCATATTTTTGTTAATTTTGAAAGATGTAGCGTTAAATAGAATGCAAGGATGATTATATACTATTTGGAGTTGAAAAGATACTTATAAGTCCTAAGAACACAATTTTCCCTTTTTTTATTAAAAAACATCAAAAATAGCGTCTTCCGCCTCAATTTTATGAAAAGTTATGCTAACATACCTACCTACATCTATTTTTGCAAGCATTTGAGGACTTCAATAGCAAAAGCGGTCAATGTGCAGAACAGGTTCCCACCGATTTTTGGCAATTTTTTTGGCTAGTTGTGTAGGTGTATATTATAGGAACACATACCAATTAAAATTTTAGCCCGCTCACTTTACATTGCCGAGAAAAAAATTTGGAAGCTTACTATTTTCACCTCGAATTTCTCCTAATTCCGACTCATATCATAGGCCTGTGCGCCACTATGCTGCTGGCCTATTTACTTTGATGGCGTATTATTAATATTTCATTGCTTATTTATTTATTTATTACTTTATTCCTAGAAATTCGAATTCATGTATCGAATGTCCGTAAAAACGAGTCATTTTGGCAACATCGCGCAATGCCGGTATCGACAACATAAATAGCGGCAGGGTTTTCCTTGCCCTTTTATATTTTTTATGGCTCCGTTTTCGCTAATTGAAACACTTTTTTTATTTATCGGGTTACTTTAGTTCTATATTAGCCAAAGTACTACAAAAGTATATCACTAAACATTAATTTTCCCCACCCTCGCACCCCTATTTACTCCACCCTTCCGTAAGCTTGTTGGGGGTTAGCGGGCTAAAATTTTAATTGGAATGTGTTCCAGTTTCTATAATATATAGATACCTAAGAAACTAGCCAGAAAAATTGTCAAAAATCGGTGGGAACCTGTTATACACATTTACCGCAAAAGACGCTAAAATAGACTATAACCAATTTTCTTTTCTCACTAGTGCACAGAATATTTTTTTCTCGCCCTAGTGCGTTAGCAGTCGTACCTACTCGATAATAATTAATTAATAAAATTTGAAGTTATCGTCGTCAAGGCTGCGGATATCAGTTATTTCGCCACAACAATCAAGACAGATGTTGCAAAAAAGTGCTCATTTCGACAAAATGACATCCGGAAAAAGAAAACTATTTGTGGGTATAACGTGTTGTGCCGTTCGATGTAAAAAATACCTGCGTTGAAAATCCACTAATGAAGTTTTATTCTGTCTCGTCCGTTGAACAGAAATGGAAACAAGACTTGCGAATGAAATAGATTAATGCAGTGAAACGTTGGAATAATTGAGTACGTGGTGTTGTATTGTAAAAAGTAATAACTGTTTATTAATCAGCTCTTGATTTTAATTATGGTTGTTTATTTCGATTTAATATGTCAAAAACGAATAGATGACTACATAACCCTTAACCTTACATTGTATATCAAAATAGTTTTAACAATAATTGTTTATTCACAGGGACCGATTTTCTTCATTACAGGCTGAATGATCATTTATCCAATTTAATCAATTTCTTTCCAATTTTTAATGTCCAATAAAAATGATTTTTAATTTTTTTTCCTTAAAAATTACACTTGTTTTAGACGTATCTTTAGAAAAATGTCCAGAAATTTTGTGGCTTAATGGCGATCCGATCAAGACAAATATCGTGTATGGTTATTGTTTGGCTAGGACATACGGGGAAACCATACCCAGATCACATTCTGCACTGCCGGAGATGGGAAACGTTTCGAAGAAGGTCCTGGGGGGATAGTTTCAGGAGGTCCTCTTGCCATACGCTTGCGTTCGTTACATCCTCACAAAGAAAGGTTTTGTTTGGTTGGGTTGTGTTAGGTTAGGTTCCGTAGGAGTTCCATTGTCCTTCCACGAGATTCTTGTTTATGAAAGTATTTAGGAATTATCTGAATCAATCAATTATTGAACACCACGTTTGTCCCCATTTCTCGATACAAATTTATATAAAATATGTCATGACTAAACTGTAAGATGAATAATTTGATTTTTGTGGTCTACAGTTCAGGTTGGAGGGGCACACAGTGCCATCTATCTCCACACCAACTGATCCAGGATACGATACGCTGGCCCCTTCTAGTTCTAGTCCAGATATGGATGATGTCAGTGGTAAAAGACAGGCAACGAGGTCAGTTTATTATTATTTATTTATTTAATTTTAATAAATAATCAATTTTTATTACAGGGTTTTCAAGAAAAGTTCACCAAATGGAAAGGTAGGAGATTTTCAGTTTTGACCTTTCTTCAATGCATAATCCATAATCATTCTGCTTCTATTCTAGATAACCGTGTACCTTGGTAAGAGAGACTTCGTTGATCACATATCACACGTTGATCCCATTGGTGAGTTTAATTTAAAAAAAAAATAGAATGAATTTTGCACGAAATAATTGTTTTATACTTATAATAGTTTAATAGACAACAAGTTCACATCTCAAAAAATAAATGATTTATGTCAAGAGGGTGATTCGGATATAAACGGTAATTTTTTCACTGAAAAGCAATGCATGTAGGAGTCGTGGATTAGGGAAAGTTCCTCAAGACAGTCCCGATTGGGCAAGATCTTATCATCAAATAATGAGATGCTGAAAAATAGGCAGTTTACAGTGGTATAAATCATAGATATATAAATTGGGTGTAATATGTTTAGGGTTAGAGATACACATTCTCAATAGAAAAAAAATATTGGAAAAGCAGAACTTAAAGCTTACTACATAATTATGTGTCAAAAATTACATTTATATTTGAATCAGCTTTAGACCTATTTAGTGAATAGCTTATTCCAATAATTATAATATGATTGTGATATATTTATATTTATTTTTGTTGTAGATGGGGTAGTGTTGATTGATCCAGACTATGTAAAAGATAGAAAAGTATTTGGACATGTGTTAGCAGCATTTAGATATGGTAGAGAAGATTTAGATGTATTGGGATTAACATTTCGAAAAGACTTATACCTAGCTAATGAACAAATTTTTCCACAAGAAAATACAGCACAAACTAAACGACCATTGACTCGACTACAGGTAAGTTAAAAAAAACAAAATATACTGTTTATCTCTGTAAACTTTTGTTTTTTCTCGATCTTAATAATTACCGTATTTTTTTTAAACGTAATAGGTAGAAAGTTCTTGTACATTTTGTACGGAACCCACCGTGCGCAAATATGACTCTGACTTGGCCGTTTTTTAATTAAATTTAAATTAATCCTATTAGTCTTGCCTAGGACAGAAGCCTACTTGCCGTATTTTTTCCTGGATGGTTGCACCCAAAAAAATGCTGGTGTCTATTTTTTAAATATTTTTTGCCCCACATATCCCATTCCATATAGAATTAACTGCACGGTTTGTTTGTTTTTCCTATTGAACATGAAGCACGTACACATCGTAAAGTTGTTTCGCAGTGTCAAAAGTTATAATTTATTGCTATTATGTATTATGAGTTTATGAGACGATAATATGACTCCATTTTGTGATGTTTTGTACAAGAGAATCGGTTAGCTTGTCTCGCACTCGGGATCTATTTATGAATTCGGATCGAAACATATATGAGAAAAATAAAAAACTATTGTTTATTGTCCGTGAAATATATTATCATTCATTGGAAAAGCAAGTGTGATCGTAAATTAGTATTTTATTGACATTGGTGAATGTTTTTTTTCGACACGTCACCACCTACGCATTCTCAAGTATAATAGTTTCAACTTACCTATTAGAAATTCTATACTTTAACTAATATTATATGTTTTGGTGACGGATGCCTCCATTTTTGCACACTATAATTTTTACTGGAACTCCTTGTATATTTCTGTATTTTTGAAATCTCGATAACATGTTTTTTATTAAGTTATACGTTTACGTTATACGTTTTAACTGTGTAGGAAAGACTCATCAAGAAATTAGGTGCAAACGCTTACCCTTTCTACTTCGAACTGCCTCCCCATTGTCCAGCATCAGTAACTCTTCAACCAGCACCGGGTGATACTGGCAAACCATGTGGTGTCGATTATGAGCTAAAGGCATTCGTTGGAGAAACCCCTGAAGATAAACCACACAAACGAAATTCAGTCAGGTAGAAAATAATTAATTCATGAATTAAGTATATTCAAATTCTTTTCACAAATGAACGGTCAACTTGTAAACAATATTGTGCTCCACAGATTGGCGATACGCAAGATAATGTATGCTCCCAGTAAACAGGGTGAACAGCCGTCCGTTGAGGTCAGCAAGGAATTTATAATGAGTCCAAATAAGTTGTTTCTGGAAGCTTCGCTCGATAAAGAATTGTACCATCATGGTGAGAATATTGCTGTCAATGTACACATAGCGAACAACTCCAATAGGACAGTTAAGAAGATCAAGGTGTCTGTCAGACAGTTTGCTGATATTTGTCTATTCTCCACAGCCCAGTACAAATGTACTGTCGCTGAAACTGAGAGCGAGTAAGTCAATTTCATCTTATTATCATTTTTTTATTCAATACTCCTACTTATTACGAGGACAAGAATCAAGATCAAAGAACCATATACAATAAACACCTGTTATATAAGCAATCCTGATTGATTGAGTTCTCTTTAGCTCAAAAATGAACTACTTGGTTATTGATGCACCTAGTATCACATGATATATTTTAAATCTATCTATTTGATACTTGCTACAACTAGTTTAAGAGCTGGTTGCAGAAAACCTTTCCGATCAAATAACAGATTGAAATCCTTACTTATGGACTACATCTGAGAATTTCTTCACATGTTTTTTATGACGTCTTTGTAGAACATTTTTCGTCATAAAAAAATGGGGATATAACTCGTAGTATTGAGTATCCCGCTTTATATCATCAAGATTTGACTATTTTACTTCTTTCTTAAGATTTTTGAGGAAGATAACTCATTTTATCAGGGTGGAATAAATTTGGGTTGAAGTAGCCCATGGGGTAGGGCCTTGAATATTGGAAAAAAATTGAATATCGATAATGGATAGAATATTACAGTGCAGGTTGTCCAATACCTCAAGGATATACTTTGAACAAAGTATTCTGTGTAACGCCCTTGTTAGCTAATAACAAGGATAAAAGAGGGCTGGCCCTTGACGGCCAGTTGAAACATGAGGATACCAATTTAGCTTCATCAACTATGTGAGTTATTCTGCAGCCCAAATTCCCTAATTTACACAACAGTTTGATATTTTTGACAATGGTTTCTGAAATAATCTTTATTAATTTTTTGTATGTTGTCTTTTTTGAAAAATTCTTATCACAACCCTTTCAACAGGGGTCTCTTTTAAAGTAGCTAATTGGTTTTCTTGCATGCTACACGTGAATCAAATAGAAGTGGCACAAGTGTTGTCATTTCATTGATATTTGTTTGCATAACCTAACTTTCCTATTGGATATTCTATATCTAAAATCTAAAGTGACAGTACACGGCAGATGTATAATAGAATTATAGAACAGAAAATAAAACATTTATCGGTCATGTGATTATTTTTACGGAAACAATAAATTAAATGCAAAAGGTAAATACAATTTTTTTTTGAATATATAACAAACTCCAACTTGAAAAAATAACATAAACAGGTGGTGTAATCTGAATGGTAATAGAATTTTTGGAATGCACAACAAATTAAGTTATGTAAGGGCGAGTTCATAGTATGACAAACAAGATATGCTTCTTAGTTGATGGACGCGTTTTAGACTGCTGCGCGCATGACGTCAGTCCACATCAAGACGGGAGAATCGAACGTAAATATCGACGTTTCTGGCAAATTAATTTTTGGTTCAAGTTAGAAAAATGCCAATGTAAATACGAACTCAGTAGTAAAAAAGACTTCTTATGGGAGAGTTGGGTGATTGTAAATAAAAGTTGGTGAATGCCCATATTATAACAAAATTTTAACAAAAGAATTCATACGAAAGGACGATGGGATGCAGAGTCTGCAGATAAATTTAGATTTGTTATTTGTCTTCTGTGTGTTGTTGTTTTTTTTTGTAGTAATTGAATTGTTTTTTGTGTGTATTTGGGTAGAGAAGGGTGTCCCATCGGGCCAGGCTTCTCTTTGGGCAAAGTGTTCACACTGACTCCACTGCTAGCCAATAATAAGGATAAGTGGGGCCTCGCTCTGGATGGACAGTTAAAGCATGAGGATACTAATTTAGCTTCGAGCACTTTGTAAGTTACATTAATTCTCTATCTGCTAAAAAAATGTTAATAACAAAATACCCACACTACGAAGTGTTTTTATTTATTATTTTGAATGACTAAAACATAATAACGAGAATCCTCCACTAATAAATAGGCATTAGAGATACAATTTCATTCAATTTTTACAAATAATTTAACAATTTCAAGAAAAAATTGTTCAAGTACGTTCCCAAAATAATAATACAGATGGCTAACAAAGACGTTGCTACCTTTGCATAAGTTGCGTAGTTTTGGCGCTAAACTTGGTTTCAATCGTTCTTATAAATGTCCAAAAATTTAGATGAAACATTTCATATAGGGAAGATATTTTCGTAATATCAGAACGGCTGTTTTGATTGGGAACGTCCTTAAGGAAAATAGGAAATTAAATAATCATGTTTCTGCAACTTTAAATAGTTATATTCAAATATACTAGAAGCTAGAAAGAAATCAGATCTGTGATATAAAATAAATATGTCTATATTATATGAAATAATATTATAGTTCAAGACTAAGATGGGTATGAATTGGCGAACACCTTATCCTTATTTTCTAGCTGACTATTTTTTTCATTTATTTCTGCATGTTCTTATCGTAGGTTTCCTGTTTCTACACTATCCTAATATACAATGCCTACTGAAAAGAGTGACGAGGTAAAAATATTTACCAATTTTAGAGATTCATAACCTAGATACTGATCAATAAAATTAATACTGATGTGTAATGCCTTGTTCATTGATAATAAACGGAATGAGTAATTAATTCTTTAAGTTTTTTTTCTTCTAGAAAAACAAAAGAGATATGAAAGATGGAAATCAATATAACCTTCAAATAATCAGACTACTAAATCATTTTTTCAAGTACATGCTTTTGTGGGCTCTACCGGGTGTTTAAAAAAAACGATTCAAAACATATATACGCTTGAGTGCAAAACAATCGTTTCATTAGCCGTACGCTGATTTCCGTCGCCGGTTTTAGTGTAAGGATAAAATAAATAATATTATTGATACAAACAATAACTTCATTATTAAGCTTTAAAAACCTATTGCTTTGGAATTAATCGGATGAAACATTAAAAAAATGCAACGCGAACGGAGTTTGCCTAATATTGCTCATTGAAACGAATCCGAAAAGGATATTATAAAAGTAAAAATCCTGTTATGATTTTTTTTTATTTATTTGTTCAATATCTGGTGTTGCTATTCCTATTCCTAATTACACTTTCCAGTCGATTTTGCATTGATCGGATTATTTTTCTCATAATGTTCTGAGGCATTGTTTCCCACTCTTCTTTAAGCGCAGCTCAGTTCCATAACGCTCGCTGCTGCAGGATTTCTGGCCCGGACTCTTTGTTTAAGCACATCCCAAAAATGTTCAATTGAATTCAAGTTCGGGCTCAAAGGAGGCCCGTTCATTGTCGGTATACCGACCTCATTCAGGTAGGTAGTAGTGACTTGTGGAGTATGGCATCGGGCTTTATCATGCATCAACATGAAGTTCTCACCAACAAATCCGGCATACGGAACCACATGTTCCCCCAGAATGTTCCTGATATAGCCATTCGCTGCTAAACCTCCCCTACGTCCTCCACCCGGCACGAAAACCAACTCAGTTTTCCCGTGCATGGAAATGCCTGCCCAGAACATACAAAGAGCCGCCTCCATCCGAGACAGTTTCTCGTATACAGCATTCACCAAATCGCTCTCCAGGCCTTCTATAGACCTCTAGTCTCTTATCATTACCATGTAGGGACATCCTACGCTCGTCTGAGAATAATATTTGACGCCGACGCCAGTCAAATGTCGATTTCTGAGCGATTTTGAGACGAGAAATCTATCGTCTATCTCCGTTATTATTGGTATACGGCCTCCTCCTTGTCGGCGGACATAGACACCGGTTCCCCGGTACCGACGATTTACCCTCGGTACAGCCGATTGACTCAAATGAAGTCTGGCTGAGGCCTCCTCTCAACAATTCAACAGTCTGAGCTGCTTTGGCGGCTGTGGTATCCATATTCTTTCAAATTACTGGTAAGGCACTTAATATACGTCAACTTTGTATAAGTGATACTGATGAATTAATGCAAGCGCAAGCGTACTGCAAGCCGATAACAGACGGGGCGCGCACCTTCCAATGAGCAACATTCTGAAACCATCTTCGTGTTGCATTGTTTTTTTTTTCAAATGCGTGATCCGATTAATGCGCTAACAATAGTTTTTTGACCGACGAACCCCGAACGGAGGAGGTATACAATTCGACTGTCTGCTTTTTTTTGTTCGTGCGCGCCTTTTATATAGTAGACGAGCTCCGATTCTGATGATTTTGGACTCATTTGAAAGAAGGGGATTGAGAAATGGTCCCATATTCATAAAAACGCAAATCCGAAACCTCCTTCCTTCCGAAAACCGCCCCCGAAGGGGTGGTGGGAGCGAATTTTCTCGAAAATCGATAATCTGAGATGGTATAATTGAAGATAGGACATTATCAGGAAACGTTTAAATTGAACATTTTTTCAAAAGTGTTACGGTTTTCGAGATAGACGCATGTTAAATATGTATTTTTGCAATGTGGAGAGGACAATTTCTTTCGAAAATTGAAAATCTGTTTGCAGTACATGAAAGACATAATTATTTGTAGCAACATTTATAATGAACATTTTTTTCTTAGAGTTACGGTTTTCGAGTTACAGCGGTGTTAAAATGGTAACAACTAAAATATTCAAGCGTATTTCCGCAGCGATGTTCTGAGATCTCTATAATAACAACTACAAGCAAGGAATATACGTGGGTAATAGGATAAGTACTATCATCATTGATATGGTATAGTGAACGTTCAACGATTTTCGGGACTAATGTAGAATTAATATTATTTTATACTTTTCAGTGCACCAACTAATAACGTCGGTCCAATTTTTTGTAAAAAATATTTTTAAAGCTCAACAAATCTGCAAGTCAACGTCAAGAAAACAAACAATTAATATTGACGTGTGCTCCATTATATATTTACTTCTGGGCATTTTTAGCGAAAACAGCTTTTAATAAACGTATTCAAAAATAGTACAGTAAAAACGATAAACACATACAAGTAAACAGCAAATAATACAAATTACAGTGACAGGTTGCTCCATAGCAGCACATGGCGGAAGTTGTCAAAGGCACGTATCCTAGAATGTTCTATTTCAAACATGATCAGCCGTATCCATAAACAAATCCTAGTTCGATAATAGTTTATTCTGATACTAAAACTGTATCATATGATATACCATAGTAATTAAAAAACAAACTAAACTAGTATCGAACTAAGATTTGTTTATAAAAACGGCTCTTTATGTGAATAAAGTTCTAGTTTTATGAATTTTTTGTAGTACTGTATTTGTTGTTTCATTATTCACTCATATTTTTTTTCAATTGGACGAAATTTTCGAAAATTTCAGCAAAATAATAATATACAAGATTATTATTAATTCACATTAGTCACAAACAAGTAAGTTGATGTACTAATTACTGCTTTTGCCCATCAACGAACAGCTCTTTTGTCTTTGCCAATAAATGAGGCAAAATTATAATTTTCAATCAGTACAGTGTGGCCAATTGCGTTGGTATTATACAAAAACATGTTGAAGGTTTCGATATGGAAGAGTTGAATAAAGTGTTACCCCACACTTTTAAATAATTTATGCTTGTTGGCGAAGATATTTGGGATGAGTCATTATAAATAGCTGTCAGAAAAAGGAATTCGTCTGCATCATCATGTAGGCACATTTTGGTAATTTTTCGGGATCCGTAAATCTAAAACAATCTACAGAACGCAAAGAAATCATAGAACGAATTTACTTTCGGGGAGTTAATTTTGTCGGACAAATTATAATGTTGTGAATCAATTGTAAGGTCCCGCTATGAGTAATTTAAATATATTTCATCCAAAATTTCAATATGATTTCCACCTTTTCTAAGAAACGAGTAAAATTTTGAAAAAATGAGAGTGAGAATGAGAATTTGAGATTCTACTCAAAGATAACAGAACTTATAAGGAGATGTTAAGTACAAAATCTTATCTACGAAATGAACCAATCTTTTACATTAAAATAATAAACATTAATACCTTTATTTTACTTTACCACTGTAACTCGAAAACCGTAACTCTATGGAAACAAAGTTCATATAAATGTTGCTACAAATATTCTGGTCTTTAATTTGACATTCCCAGATTTTCTTGCAAGTCTAATATTTTTATTTTCATGTTCCTTAGAATAAAACAGGATGCGGAAATGAGCGTATTGATAGTGAGTCGATTGTTTTGCACTCAAGTGTACATTTAAAACTTTCAAATATTTAATTTAATGACAGAACAGAGGCATATATATTTTTTGGGATCAAATGATCGGTTCAGAAATAACAAAATTTTAAATTGGTAAATAGTAAAGATTTTCACTTTTTATGGTAGGCAGTGTATTTGAAAAGTACATTTTATTTGATCTTGTTATATTTTGTAGAGTTGCGGATCCATCACAACGAGAAAATCTTGGTATTATTGTCCAGTACAAGGTGAAAGTTAAGCTATGTTTGGGTGCAATTGGCGGGTAAGACGAAATCACTTTTGTAGATTCAAAGTTGTTCGATTTTTGTTTTTTTTTTTCATAGTGATTTAGTTGCTGAATTGCCATTCATTCTCATGCATCCAAAACCCGAGGAGGAAATTATACCACCCCCATCACCGACAAGGCGTATTAGCAAAGATGCCGGAAATGATGTACCAGTTGATGCCAATTTGATTCAACTCGAGTTAGTACTATTTTCCTTTTAAAGTGATTCAAAATAGAAATTTATTCAAATGCCTATTTGGCGTATTAGGTGCGTTCAGACAACCACAATAACAACATTTTCATATAATAAATCTAATGTTTTTTAAGCTGAGAAAACTAAAAAGATATCTTCTTCAAGTACCGTATTTGTTTTGGTAGCTTTATATAGTATTTTTTTGTTGAGAAAACCTGACTGATCGAGAAACAGAATGAATGTTCAGGTTTTGCTGCAATCAGCTCTTGCTCTATAATAATAATTTTTTTTTTCAGTGATGATAGTAATCTACAGGATCATGACGATGACATAATCTTCGAGGATTTTGCACGTCTAAGGTTGAAAGGGGGAGAGACTGACGCATGAAATGAACAACGGATCGCAGAGGCGCAATCATTGCCCTCCCGTCCACTAAAACCTATTCGCACCGATGTATATGTCACATGTGAATAGGTTTCAGCCTAGCACCTATATATATTTATATATATATATATATATATATATATATATATATATATATATATATATATATATTTTGTGTGCCCCTAGTCATCAAAAAAAACGCATCCATTGTACGTTTATCAAACTTTTATCACTACTCCCTTATATATATATACATATTACATATAGTATGTATATATTTATTACATAACACATCATAGCTTGATATATTTCAAATTGGTGGGCAACCGCAAAAATGATTTTATAATATTATATAGAATTTGATGGAAAATAACATTTGAAACATTTCAAATTTTGATGCATGTGAATAATTGTAGTTTTTTCTATTTGAATAATCTTTTTTTATAATTTATAGAATTTATCTTCTAATATGTTACCTTCACGAATATCAACATTTTTAGTCAATTTATGTCTTTCCTCCTTTTATGTCTTTTGAATTTTCTTCATTTTTCATAAGGTTCTTGGAAGATCCGCCATATTATATTTACTGTTCTTTAAACATCTATAATTTATAATCACAAATAATAAATACTGTCTTGAAAAAACAGGTGGTTAAAATATTTTAACATTTCTAGAGCTAAGTCAAAGCACCATTCAATATAATAATCACTTTTCATCATCTGAATATTTGATCTTTTTAACTTTTTTGTATATATAAACGAACAATAAATGCATAGAAACTTTTCCCATTTGGAAGAAGATAACATTGTTTAACTTTCATTGAACCTTGAGCATAAGAAATCCGTGTCGGTAGTTAATACAAATTGCCCCAATCTCACTACTCTGAAATATGCCCTGAAAATATTTCTTGCAACAAGACTCAAGATCATTGTCTGTTTAAGATATGATCTCATAGGACCGTGAAAGACGAAAAATGTTGACAATGAAAATATCTTCTGGATACTTTTTTAATCTTGCGATTGTTTGAACATTTTAGTAATCTAGTTTCCATATGAAGTGCCTAAATAGAGTAAATAGGGTCCAATAAGAGCCTATTTTAAGCGGACAAATTATTAGATTCATAAACACATTATTTGAAGCTAATAAATCCATGAAAGAGTTCTCAACATCATTAGTTGTTTAAGATTAGGTGAATACCTCTTGAGTAGATCCTTCTCGAAATTGTCAATGTCTAGAAAGTCTAGTCAGTGTGCAAATTATAGTAAGTATCAAATCAAAAAGTTTCTTTTCAATAAAAAACATTGCACATTTTGGTTGGTTTTTGATGGTGCTTTGGTTTCTAATATAAGAAGATGTAATTGCATGAAGACTAAACTAATTTTATAAATTGAAAATTTGTACTGAATTTTATTACAAAATATTTTGTATTACTTTTTTAAAGCACTTTTATACATACTCAGTATATATATATATATGATGCTATTTGAATCCAATATAGTATTTCTATGTATAATTTTTCTCTCATTCGCTTTATTTTGTGTATGACACAGAAATATAAATGTCTTCGTAAATCTATAGATTTTCTTAGCGAAGATAGATTCTCAAGTCTTATTTGAAATTTCAATCAAATTAAAAACAAAATCTACATTTGTCACTGATTTTTGTATTCTGGAATTATGGATAGCATAATGATTCAGAAAAACATATTTTTATGGCTTATATTTGATGTAATACGTGGCGAAGAGAAACCTGAGAATCGCATCCAATTTTTGGTGAGAAAAGATTTATCACTGACCCTTTTTATGGTGCATTTATCTTGCTATGGAATTGGTGGGGGAATTGATGGATTCCGCAAATTTTGAGGTTTTTCAGTTTCATCTGATCAGCATCAAAATAAAAATGAATTTGATCAACGCAACGATATTGAATGATATTTTTTGATAATTTTCATTGCAATAGTATCCAGCAAAGAAACATCGAAATTTTCTTAAAACTTAAAAAATATTAGTAATCAGATCAAATTAATGAGACACATAAGTCTCGAAATGAGTAACTTCTAGCGTCCATACAAGTAAGACATATTTTTTTATCCCTTACCACAAACAAGTGTTTTGTGATAAATGTATTTTCTCTTCCTCTTACCTTTAATATGTTCTGCTATAAATTTCGACTTATATTTTCTTATTGATGTTTCCGTAAAAGTTTGTGAACCTTCAGTGGCAATCGTTTCATCAATGTTACACTTTAAATTAAATGTAAGGATCAATGTTACTATACAGAAAAGATAAATATATATTTTAATGTAAATTACAAATTAAAAAAAAAACTATTGAATGTTCTCAATGAAAGAGTACCTTGCAATTGTTGAATAGAAATATTTTAGTAGTTCCTAATTCACATGTTTTATTTAAAAAATGACGATTCATATTGATGGACAAATATTATTTTTTTATAAAGAAGGCTGCCTTTTATGAAGAATTGTTTCTCAAAATCTGTAATGAGGAAAAACTATCAATGAATGAAGATGTAATAAAAAAAATGTGATGGCATCAATGTGAATTGTCTATTTTATGGAAAAATCAGTCAACTTCTGATTTGTGATAAAAATTATTGATGGAATTTCGAACAATGCACTTTTCTAAGATAAAAATAGTGCTTGACAAATGTTTTTATTTACGAGAAGCAATTATATCGGCGTCAATTTTAAACTGTGAGAGCGTTATTCCAAATTAAAATATCTCTATGCCCTATTGCTGTAATTATAAGCGAAATATTATAATTGTTGGTAAACTTCTTGTTGAAAAGATTTGTCACTACATCTGCATGTTCAATGGTTTATGTGTTCCCTGCGACCCCCTTTCCCATATATCTTCGATACGAGTCTTTTCTTATATATTTTAATATTTGTAAAATGCGTGTAAATTAAAACACGTTAATGGAAGTTGAAAAAATATAAATATACAAGAAGTAAAAATACTTAAATAATTTCAAAAGTGAAGAATCGTTTTGATCAGATGCAGATTATCAGCAAATGAAAATATATATCAGTGTTAATATAATCCTGTAAACCACAAAAATCCTGTCAATTTCGGTGTCCATTATTTTTATCAATTGATTTAATTTCATTTCAATAGAATAGTACAATAGCATTTTTATATAGAAATTCTATTTATTATTTTTAATAATTTAAATGTGTAATTATCATGTAAATTGTGTATACTAAATAAATAAATATGAAATTATACTATTTATTTACTTTCAAAATAACTGCAAGTTAAATTATTCGCAGTATTGATATAAGTAAATCTAATACACGCTCTTGTTCATGTTAGTAATTTTTGCGTCAGAATAGGTCTTTTAGAAGCTTTTCGAAGTTTCTGTTGCTAAAGGGATCTTAAATTATATATTCTACATAAACTCAATAAAAATGTTGGCAATGTTATCCAGATAGCAGTCTTTGCTTCTGGGATAGCTAGACGTAACTCTGTTTGTGCAATGAATGTAGCTGAACGATAATTACTCAAAATTGCTAATGCCAAAAAATTGATCTTTGCAGTGTTTGTGTTTGTTCATTAGGTTATTACATCTTTATAATTTTTAACACATATTTGACATACTTACTTTGAGGTTTGTAAAAATATTTCTGTGATCTCTGAATATCAAGTCTTCGAAAACTTTACAAAATATCCATTTTTTTATTTTCAGCTACAAAGAAAGAATGTAATCGAAACTACCAAAGCCTTCCGCTTTACCCATGCCTTCTGCTCTACCAAAACCATAATCAGCCCTTCCTCCTTTAATCCAAAATAAGATGCGCCTGTCGAAGTCGTTATCGGAGATGAGAAATGAGAATATCTTTGCACGACCAGCCTTAACACCCATACTGCAAAATAAACCTCTTTCTGCTACTTCATCAATAAGGAGAGACAAAACAACTGTCTCTTCAACAAAGCCTACATCTGCTACTTCTACTGTTTCAAATTCTGTTGTAAGATCAGCAGTCAAAAGACCTGCACTAAAAAGATGAAGCTTCGTAACCCAAACTTTCTCTTCAAGCAAAAGTACCTGATTGGGATTATAAAACACGTTTTCAAATGTTGAATGAGAAACATCCACTCTTGCAGACTTCTTGCACGGACATGAAAAATAAATTATCTGGTAAGTTTGTGAAATTTGTATATTCTGAAATTTTATGACAGGCCTTTTTTCCTATATAATATCAAATATCGATGAAACCTATACTACGCTCAAAGAATCTCATGATCAACTGATAAAGGAACATGAAATCGTAACAGATAATTATAATGATCTTTTGAAGAAATACAAAAACTCAGTGCTAAGGTTTGAAACTGTTGTACTTTTTCCACTGTTGAATTTGATTTCAAGATTTTGATTTAGTTCTGTTCTTAGCAGATCACGAACCATTTCATTGTAAATTTCCAAGAAGCTGTCTTTCACCGTATAGTCCCATTTGTTTTTTTTTAAATTCTGCTATTTTGTTGAATACTAAGTTTATTGCACGGGGTAATACCTAAAAAAAAGTATGCATTAACCTCAAGTTAATAAGAATATTTTCTATTTCAAAAAGTTTTTAGAAAATACCTATACTTATAAATATCTATAATTTCAGACACTATTTCCAAAATTATCTTATGTCTGATATCTCAAATATTTAAATACTTAAAATTATCTTCTATTCTATATTCCAGATACTTTTTATGAGGTATCTTCTATATCTCTGATTTATATATATTGTTTAACGAAATAACGATCAACTTTTTCAGGTGTTCTATCACAATTCTTCGAATAACAAACAACTCGTGATCGTTAAATTGGTACTAATAGACTCTTACCAAAGAAAAACATATGCCATAGTATATTCCAGATGATTCCTGAACATTGGCAGGGATATATATTAGAGAAAACACAATGGAAGCGTCATTAGTTGGATATTCTATCAGATTGTCCAGGATCAAGACGACCACGAACCAGCTACAAAATGTGATAGCCATGCTTATGAAATTACAGGATGTAATTTGCGATAGAAGGGCAAAATAATTTTAATTGGAGCATAAGATATAGTAGGCAATCTTTAGCCAATCAGACAACAGATGGGACAATTCCAGTGGCCAAACGAAATGAAGCCGGGAAGTGAAGATACGTGAAGAAAACTTAAATCGAGTCTCAAGAAATGTTACTTATTGCAACGAGACGTTAAATATTTGAGTTACATGGTATCTGTTGATTGTGTTAGGAAAATCAATGATTTAAGAATGGCCCATACCCAAAAACATGCATGAACTTAGAAAGTTTTTTGGGATATCGATGATTCCTAATGAGATTTGCCAACAATGCTAAACCTTTGACAACATTGACAGAAGAGAGCAAATAATATTCCTGGAGCAGAGAATGGTTTTGAACAGCTGTTGGAAGTTCTACTCGGAACTATGGCACCCATTACAAGGAGAACTGTAAGGAGAACATGAAACGATGACGGAAGTGTGAAGTATATGCAGCCAGCAATGGAAAAAAAATGGGCACCTATAAGTACAATTTTAATAGTCTGAGGTAACTATGGAAATCGAAGGACTATTTTCGGAAAGGGATAATGGAAATAAATATATCCAGGGAGCCATGGATTACTTTACAAAATGGACAAGAGTTGTGAGAAGTTTGATTGCATGTACCTATATTCCAAGATACTGGAGCACAAATTACATAAAGTGTTGTTTCAATCCAAAAAGAGTATTTCCAGGGAAGAAGGTAGATTGCTACTTCTTCAACAAGAAGGCAGGCACCAGCCGTCGATTTCACCATTGTATGCTGCGAATATCTTCCGATGATTTTTGTTATCGAGTCGATCTTATATAAGAGGTGGGCAGTATAGCGTCACGATACCAGTTTGAAACATGCATTTTATGGTTGTCCCTAACATATTGTCACGGACTCACGTCATTGGAGATGCGCGTGGTCATATATTCTTTTCGGAGTATGGTATAGCATAGCAGCACCCAGTATGTGCTGGCATCCGTAGCGATTTAAAACGTCACGCTGAAAATTAAGCCTCGTAAACTGTGGCAGAGACAACCATATTGTGGTAGAATTTAATAGGGAAATATTGGACATTCGAAAAGACTAGCCTTGGATATAGTAGTAGCAGTAATAGTAGTATTTATATCATTATTATTAGGGTAGAGAAACCTGTGGGGGTAAACAGATTCTTTTTTTTAAGTACATTTCATATACAAATGCACCTATTGAAAAATTTCAAGTTTTCAATTACAATATGTTTCGATAGCGATGGCTTCATCTTTTTCAAGGCTGAAGTTAAAAATATATTTTTCCCTAAAAATAATAAAAATTAAAAACCGTGAAATTTACCTACCCGCTGACTACGAGCCGTCGGTTTTTTTTTATTCTATTCACACGATACAATTTTCACTACTGCCTGTAGATTTTCGAATCGTTGAAGACAATTAGCAACTTTTATTATACCGCAGAAGATTCGATTCAATACAATTTCACTAATAAAATGGCTATACTATAAACTGAAACTCACCCATATGATGCTGATCTAAGCCTTGCATTGTGTATGTCTCTCCAGACCCTGTCTGTCCATAAGCAAATACGCATACATCATACCCATCTAATGCAGATTGGACAAGTTGTTCAAGTTCTTCAAAAATGTTTTCTTGGGTGCAATGTTCATCAAAAACTCTATCAAAAGTAAAGGTGGCTCTACAATCTGCAGGTCGTCCACTGATAGCGTTCAAACTCTCTTTGCACTTTCTGATTTCAATGCAAGTATCGTCAGTAAGATTGATGATTTGATCTTCTTCATTTCCAAGAGCAGGTCTCACTCTACAGAACACCCTAATGTTTCTTACTAACTTAATAATGAGTTAGGTACTTCAAAATAATATTAATATAATCAATTTATAAAATAGGGGAAAGGTTAGTTTCACAAAATACGCAATTAAAAAATTAAGAGCGCATCCATAGTATGAGCATAATTATTATTTATCAAATGAAAATTACCTTTAAGATCATCTTGTACTGTATTGTGTAGAACTATACGTAAATGTTCACTCTTGTACAAGTCATTTAGCAGGCTATCAACTTGAACCGATAAGCTCCTATCAGATACAATTTCTTGGCAGAGTTCTTTATGGATACGTTTTATCTCATTCAAGCTTTCCTCACTTTGTATTTTCAGTGATTGATGTTCTTCAACGAAACATTTATATTTTTCAGTAAAATTCATATGGTCCTCTTCGATGACTTTAAGTATATCCATTTCAATATCTTGTGCAGCTTTTCGAGCAAGTAGAAACGATAATCAAGCTCAGAGTTGATTTTTTCTAAGTTTGTATATTTCTTCAAAAGATCATTATAATTATCTGTTACGATTTCATATTCCTTTATAAGTTGATCATGAGATTCTTTGAGCGTAGTATTAGGTTTCATCAATATTTGATAATTCTAAAGGAAAAAAAAGACCGTGGTAAAACTTCAGAATACAAATTTCACAAACTGGTAAAAGCGCACCAGAATCTCCGCATTGCCAACGTGAAATATATAGGGGATAATGCAAAAGTCACTAAAAAGGAATAACTCACTAGGTCCGAAGTACCGCTAAATTCAAATTATAAATTCAATAATAATATGTTTTGGCGGGCTGGCTGACGGCTGACAGGTTGTTTGATCATAGGTCGTGTCCACAGCAGAGTCTGATTACCAATCGATTAGTAATCAAAATAAATATTTTTTACAAAAAATTGGACCGACTTTATTAGTTGGTGCACTGAAAAGTATAAAATAATATTAATTCTATTGGTGCTGGTACTTTTGAAGTTGTGCAGTTGCAGGTAGATTGGTAACTTTTGGCACCAACTTCACAAGTACCAGCCCCAATAGAATTAATATTATTTTATACTTTTCAGTGCACCAACTAATAAAGTCGGTCCAATTTTTTGTAAAAAATATTTATTTCACACTTTTGAGTGTAACATTAGTCACGAAAATCGTTGAACGTTCACTAATACCAATGAAGATAGTACTTATTCTATTACCCACGTATATTCCTTGCTTGTAGTTGTTATTATTGAGATCTCAGAACATCGCTGCGGAAATACGCTTGAATATTTTAGTTGTTATCATTTTAACACCGATTTTACTCAAAAACCGTAACTCTAAGGGGAAAATGTTCAGTATAAATGTTGCTACAAATAATTATGTCTTTCATGTACTGCAAACAGATTTTCAATTTTCGACAGAAATCGCCCTCTCCACATAGCGAAAATAGGTATATTTGAGAATTTAAAATGTCTCTATGTCGAAAACCGTTACTCTTTTGAAAAAATGTTCCATTTAAACGTTTCCGGATATTGTCCTATCTGTAATTATATCAACTCAGATTTTCAATTTTCGACAAAATTTGCCCCCTCCACCCCCTTCGGGGGCGGTTTTCGGAGGGAACGAGATGTCGGATTCCCGTTTTTATGAATATGGGACCATTTCTCAAGCCTCCTCTTTCAAATGAATCAAAAATCATCAAAATCGGAGTACGTTTACTATATGAAAGGCGCGCACAAACCAAAAAAAAAAAAAAAAAGCACACAATCGAATTGTATACCTCCTCCTTTTGGGAAGTCGGTCAAATATGTATCTTGTGGACACGACTGATAACGATAGATGTCCATAATAGAATTGGGAAATATCTAAAACTAAATTTAGGTTATGTTACACTATGGTTTTCTGATAGCTGTCATGTTAAAGACGTCATCTTTTTTTTACTTTACTTTTTCTACTTTACTATTTCCACTTGCTGAAACTATCGACCTTTCGCTACTTTTGATTTTTTTCCTGCTCTTTGCGATTACAATCTAAAAGGTTTTGAAAACTGTTCGTTCGAACAAAATATAGCGTTATTTTCTTGCTGCTACTGTGTTGACATGTTATTTAGTTGTACTTGCTAGTGATTTTTGTTGTCTGAAAATAGTTCATGAGATATCATACATAATTTCTGATAGTTTTGATCAAGTTTAATCTGTGCTCTAAGGAAAATTCCAAACTCGTACGGGCACGGTTGCCGAGTCAACGGTAGTGTATGATATATGAGTACTTGTCGATATATAAATCTGCTTTTATTTTTGGTAGATCAAATAATGTATAACAGAAACATCACTATATTATAATTAGTACGTGTATCACGTTTTGAATTCAAAAAAACATTATAATTATAGAGACAAATTTGGCAACGCTGTGGCAAAATAATTGACAGATTTAGACGACGACTTTACCAGTGTTGCCAACTCGGTGTATTTTTCATCGAAACTAGAGAATTCGAGTGTAACAAAGAGAATTATTTTAAGATGAGTTTGAAGAGTGCCTCAAAGCTAGTGACATAGATAAGCTAGTGTATTCCAAATTTCATCTGGAGAATTCTGGTCTCTAGTGAATAGCAGCTATCACGCTATACTGTGCTTAATTCATTCAAATGCGGACGTCGAAACAGTTAGATGAGTATTGTCAAAAATAAAATTCTCAACCGAATGAAACTAAACCTCTTAAACAATATTTTAATCATAAAGTTTGATATGAAAATAACAGGTAAATGCTGAAATTCTTATAAATTGTCCGAAGAGGTATTGATTATGTTATGTTTGGCTGTAATGCTGCATATAAAAATAATGATGAGGCAGATCAAGGATTTCATTTTAATGTAGATAATATCTTGCAGTTACTAACTACATAATTAATACCAAAGCTTTTCCTTAAAAAAGAAGCAGTTGATACCATTTGCTTAAAAACTGATGAATAAATGTAGGAATTGCTTTTTCCTTTATAGCAATAATTGCTTTGCAATTTTTAAGGCAGGTCAATCGCTGCATCGTTTGCTTGGTAATAGTCAACTTTGGTTCTTTCTAGCATACATATACAAATTTAATTTTAACACAGAGTGTACCTTCGTTGAAATTACAGGGATGAGGATTTCGGAAAGTTATAAATGTTGAGTGGTTTATTTTTTGATTGGTATTGGTGAAAGGCGAGGAGTTGAACTCTCACCTTTAAATAAGATGATTTTTTTTATAAGCAATTGTCGGATCCGGGCTTTCAAAATTCTGTAGCTGAAGATCTCGGTGTCCATCAAACAACTGTCTGTAAGATATATAATTTCGTAATGAAGGCAGTTTTGGATAACGCCAATATTTCTTCCAAAAAATGTTGAACATGTGGTGCAAGCAAACGGTTTTGGTCAGAGAAATACCGTTTTCCAAATGCCATCCCGGAGTGATATAAAGTAAGTACACTGTACACACGTCAGGATTCCAAAGCTTCAAGAATTTGGTGATGAGTATATAAAACGAAAATGATACCGTAGCATTAATCTAAAGGCAACTTGTAATGAAATATTCAACTCTATATATTGAGTTGAATCCTGACCAGCACAACGGATAGCATAATAGATTTTTTTTAATTGTATTTGTGATATTATTATTTTATATAATTATGTACGTATATTTTATCCGAGTCAATGTGCGTAAGTCTCACATAACAAACGTTTATTATTGTAATGTCACCATCATTAACATCAAGTCATGCAACCTCAACAAAGATTTTCCCTGATGATGGAAATAAAAGTTTCTGAAAGCTTGGATAAACTTTAAAGAGTAATCTTTTGACATTGCGGCAATCCCCACTATTACCCAGTTCAAATATATATATACATATATATATATATATATATATATATTTAGATTAACTTTTGAACCAGAAGTGACTTACTCATAGACATATAACAACATGCCGTTGAATTTTTTTCGAAGTTCAAAAGTGTGAACGATCGCATAACAGGTACATTTCTATAAGAAATTTACCTAAAAATAAAATGCAGAGATACAGTCGAATTGTATATCTCCTTCGTTTGGTTCGTCGGTCAAAAAAGCAAATGCTTTTAAGTAATTGCTTAATTTTTATTCATTAGGCCCATTATCTGCGCCACATAACCCTTAAAATGTGATCTGCGCATGCTTTAGAACGGAACACTTTGATTTCAAAACATATCCTGCAGGATATTCGACTGGAATATATGAACATAAAAAAAATTGCAAAGCCACAGGAATTATATCTTGCATTCTACAATATGTAAGTGGGCAGCGGGGGTGCAAATTCAGATAAACATCTAGCATAATCTCATATATGTAAGCAAACACGCGCCATCTTAGTAAATAATAACTGCCTTTGTCGTAGCGAATCATGGTTCCGTATATAAATATTTTATCTATTATCATGATTAGTTTATAGATGGCAGAGAATAGCTCAACAGCTAACAAATACTTAGGAATACAAAACTCAACTTAAAAATTCCGCCAATTCTAGACTGATAGATTCAAAATCTACTTATAACTAAACGAAAAATACGAGGCATGGCCTTGACTATTTAGCAGCTGCGGGCCTATCCTCACTCATTTATGGTTGTGGGTATGCGCAAGTCGTGCACTCGGTTGAAACATATTTTTCAACAGCCCTATAACTAATGCATCTTCTAAATAAAAACTTATTGAGTAAAACTTGTTAATTGGTATCGGATACAAAGCTATTTTACTGTAGGGTTAAATTTTAACGTTTTGTTATTCCTCAGGATACCTAATAGGAGACCAAGATTTTGTAGCAGATTGATGTTAGAATTTATAGCTAAATAGATGATTCATTTTCAAGACTTCCTGTCTTAAAGAATTTGCATTACACATCTTAAGTTTCTATTATTTCGCACTCATTTGATAGGTCTAGAGAAAACAATTATACAGAAGTTAAAATGAAAACAATTTTATTTTAAAAATAATAACAGCACTGTAGAAGGGTAGGACTTAAAAAAAAGAGTTTGCCTTAATTATAGAAAAAAATGAACCAAGGTTTTTATTTAGTATAAACTTCTGACATTTTACATAATTTTCAATGTATCACTTTCTATTGAAAACTCAAAATAAACATGTGCCACTCTGTTTAAATAATGACAGTAAGCCCAAAGTCTCAAGAGTGTATAAGTAACTGGTCACATATTTATATAGAGCCTCGCTAAATGTTCTTTAAGATAACTGTCCTAATTTTTTATTCAATGTTTACATGATGTCGAAGTAAATGGGATTGTGGAATTTACGAATAAATTAGAAGGCAAATAGCAACAAGAAAGCCATCATAAGACAGAACAGACCCATGGCTTCAGACAAGGCGAATCCTAAGATGGCATATGAGAAGAGTTGCTGTTTTAAGCTAGGGTTTCTTGCGTAACCGATGATCAAAGAACCGAACACTGTTCCAATACCAGCTCCTGCAAATTGAAAAACAAAAATTAAGCACTGATCATACTCAAGTATAAAGTCCATAAATTACCAAAGATTGGTGAGACTAACCTGAACCAGCTACTCCAACTGTTGCTGCTCCAGCACCAATGAACTTAGCAGCAGAGTCAATGTCTCTGTTGACTTGTGAGGTTTGGAAACTGCGTATAGCTGGTAGGACGGCGGGCTTTTGATAGTTTTGGACAGTCTGGAGAAGGCTCTGGTTCTGACTGCTCAGTGGCCTTAAGTATTGTTTGGAGTTAGCGATAAGCTGAAATTTGAATCAGAAAATTAACTTGTGTCACAACTCCAAAAAACATCAATCTCGGTGAAAATGATAAGCTACATATTATGTTAATTAGAAAATTAGGCTAGGATACTGTCTTCAGCAAAGATACTAACTCCTAAATTGTAACAAGAGTTTAAAAATTTAAAGGAACATTAGTTAACATTTACATCAAGTGTAAAATGTCAATGAGAATTTATTATTAAGTTTTAAATTTATGTGTTAATGGTATGATATTGAAAAGAGGAAAGTTTAGTGCCGTACCGATACAAAAACTGATTAGGACTTGGAACAATTATTATATAAAAAATGAGATAAGATATATTATGTAATGCAATTCTGGCTACATACCTTCTAAATGTTGGAAAGTCTTAGATGAATGTTACAGAAAAGAGTGCAGTATTTAAAATGATATTGTTATGTTCATTTGTAGAAATGAAGAACTTACAACTTTGTCAGGAAAGTTGAACTTTGGTTATATAATAAGGTCAACACAATTGGAAAAAACAAAAGAAAACGTAGCTAGGTTATGTGTCACTGAGAATTGTTACTCAAAATATATATTTTATATAATTATATATAGCTATACCGGTAAAAAATAAAAATATTGTAAATAATTATCAATACTTACTGCGCTTCTGGCAACTGGGGCGATCAATCTGGCACAGGCAAACATTTTGCTTTATTTGTTTAGTGATACTTGAAAGGCCTGAAAGAGTAATATAAATAATTAATGTTGATTCTAACGAATAAGGGAGATGTAGATTAACTAGTTACGTAACACCATCAATTTTCCGACATTTTAGATCAATAACCGATTGTAATATTTTAACTGTGACTATTTATTTTCAAATTCCCACAAACGAATATATTCAAATGTATTTATTAAAATGTTCCGGTACTAGCAGCCATTTCGTTTCAACAAACAACTCCCTTTGGTTACGTATACGACTTTACATAATCATCCAACTAAGATATTTTATCTTGCGAATATTTTATCAGGAACATTTTTAATGATGAATTCACACATTTTTCACACACTGTTTCTACTGATGGCACATACTTAGAGAGATATTTGAAGATAACTTTGGAACCGAACGATCAGCAACTCAGAAGTCCAGAATAAAACTTACCAAAGAGCAGAGAAACAGTTATAAAACTACTACACTGACACCTCTATTAAATTACTGAAAGCTGGCTGGCACTGGCAAGCGTATCGACGTCTTCTCTCGAGGAAACCCGAAGA
Source organism: Crioceris asparagi (assembly GCA_958507055.1). Classification (NCBI taxonomy): domain Eukaryota; kingdom Metazoa; phylum Arthropoda; class Insecta; order Coleoptera; family Chrysomelidae; genus Crioceris; species Crioceris asparagi. Next base: position 13,757,542 of record OY293833.1, on the reverse strand, counting down.
TGACGTATAACGGCCTAGATCAATTTCTGTCACTTCGAAATGTAAAAGGTAACGCCATGTAGGGAAAATAAATACCGTTTAAAATCTTTTATATGACATATTGCTTGAAAATATTCAAGAACTATGGGTGTTCTTCAGAGATTTGGTTTTCTTTATCCAACTTACCTTCATTATTCATAGATTTATTCGGAATTCTATTGACGTTACCTGAAAATATAAAAGCGATGAGATCTAGCATAGTAAGTCTGCGTACCATTGCTCATGTGCAGACAGCACTGTAGGTTGTGAGTTGCGTTGCTGCTGCACCTGGAAAAAATCAACATCACCAAAACAGCTGTCATTTGGCAAAATAACAAGTGACAGTGACAGGTTCAAATATTTTGATTTTGTAGATTATTATTTTTTATCTTATAAAATATATATTTATCCAAAGTTTATTCTCCAGTGATGGGGCATTCAACAAAGACGTATTATTATGTCAACTCTGAACATGGTATTATGGAAAATATTGTTATACCGTTCGAAGAATGTATTGATGAACTTGTACACATATTAATAACCAGATATAACCTGCCTCTTTATATAGAAAAAGGTTTGTTTAAATGTTAAGATTATAATTTATTATTCTCGCAAATTTACAGAGTTGACTGAAGATTTGTCAAGTTTCATCAATCAGAGAAGCATTGAATATTTCGACGAAGAAACAACAGAAGTTATCAATACTGCAAAAAATAATCCTTCTGTCTCTAGGGATGTTATCAAAGAATGGGAAGATGTAATCAAAAAGGTTTGTTGAGACATTTTGATGAAATTGGTATTATATTTTGGAAATGAAGGAAGTTACAGAGTATGCTGAACAGCGTTGTGCATCAGATAGTGAATTATTTGCGACAGCATATCATAAAATGGTTCACTCCCCAGCATTAGAAACAATATTACAATTGGAATATATGTACTCAAGGACAGTTCGACAAAAGGCTGAAGAGAAAAAGAGATTGATCCAAGAACTATCTGAAAGGTGCAAGTGCATCTCTTCTATTTTTTCGATATGCACTTTAAACTTGTACTTTTAGACAGAGTCAAGAGATGAACAGGGCTGTTGATCGATTGGAACAGGATATGACAGAATCAAAGATCAATGATTTAGTTGCTAAACAGTATGAAATGCACTCTCTACTACAGGGTAAACTAACTAGTGAATTAGACAATATGAAAGAGGAGCAGAGAAGAGATTACAGAAAATGGTTGATGCAAATGTTAGAACAAAGTGAAACGAATGGTTCTTTACCCACTCCCAAGTATTTATTACTACCAGTTAATAACATTTTACTGATATCTGATTATCAACAGCTCACCTCTTACGCCCATGCCTATTGAAGTTATACATCGAGAAAACTTTGATAGAGTAACAGACACGCCAATTCTAGAAGAAAGTTTTACGATTCATCTTGGATCTCAACTGAAACAGATGCATAACATACGAGTTCTCTCCGCAAATGTTATGGAACTTTGTACCATTGAGGACAATCAGTCGTAAGAAAAATTATAAGTACAGGGGCACTTACCGATTATATTTGATTGACTCTTTTCCAATGGGAAAACTAAATCATTTAGGAACATCAAATGAATTTTGTCATGTGAATCTTTTTTTCGATATACTTCAAATATCTGCACCAGATTATTTTATATTGGTATTGAAATGAATATTCTGAATTTTCTAGTTGTGAGCCAACTCCGCAAATACTCCAAACCGCCCTGGGTCTGTATTCCAATGACTTATCAGGTCTGGTCTTGATGGCCGACAACAAAGTCGGGTCCAGAATAACGCGTGGTATGTGATTTTTTCAACGTCCAAATATGCCATGTTTCTCAGTATGTTTCTCATAGATTTTCAAGAGATATGCGAGCGATCAACTGAATTCCACTTTCCACATATCGAAGATCAGCTGAATAAAATTTCGGATACGATTTCGAAGCACTTGAAGAGCAATCAGAAAAACGAGAATAGAAATGCCAACAGTGAACTATTACTACCGGGTGATTTCTATATGACAAGGCATTCCAATTTGGCACAAGTTCATGTCATATTTCATATGGTCTCAGATGATGGACCGAAGGGTAAAGATATTAACAGCCGACACCCAGTTGTATTAGGTCTTCGGAATATACTCCGAACAGCATGTTCTAATGATGTTACCTCTTTGACGATACCATTGCTGCTCCAGTATGAAATGACTGATGTATGTATATGCACAGATTAGGAAATTATTTTTAACTTTGGTATAAGATGGCCATAGGATCGTTCTAAAAACGTTGTTACTCTGATGACATTACTGGTTGTTGGTCTGTTGATCTAAAATATATTTGGGTCTGCTACGTTATAATAAAATTGTATCAGCAACTGTGATTTACTATTTGTGCTCAAGTTAAATTATTCAGTTTTGTAAAAACCGTTAGAGTATATATCTTTTTTCTTTTTCTTCCAAAATTCATTTTTTTTTCAAAATGTAGTCTTACTCAATGTTTTCTTATTCGAAAATACAGGATCGTTCAAAATTATTAAGTTTAATTTTACATACTAAAATAGCAGAATATACGTTTTTTAAACTCCTTATATTTTATTACTTTTTCTGACAGATAACTGATAAATTGAACACATCCCGATTAACGACCAGTGACTGAAAGGCAGTTTGTTCCAATTACAAATTAATTGTCTTTTAATGACAATTTGAATTAAAAATAGGATAATACTTGATTTTAATAATTCTCTCCTTCTATTTAAATATTTTCATTGTAAATATATCAATTCATAAAGATTTCATTTATAATTCCGAAATACATGGTGTTTTATAATTTTCAGAAATATGAGTATTTACACAAACATAACCAGAAGGGTTTGTCGAATCTAATGTAGTACTAATATACAGGGTGTCTCATGTGAATATAAGTGCAACGTTGTAGATCTAAAAATATAAACTATTTTCATTCTATGTACCTTCAGTTAATCGTATCGATCCTTTTGCTTCAACATCTAAGACACCATCGACATGGAATTACCCGTATCTGTCTTTCATGTACCTAAATCTGAATTGATACTTTCTTTATATTTTTTAGGATATGACAGTTGCATGGTGTGAGAAAAGAGCCGAACTAGTTTTCAAATGCGTCAAAGGCTTTATGATTGAGATGGCATCCTGGGGTGGATCAGATCTAAAAAATTTACAATTCATGTTGCCAGAGGTATTATTTTGTAATGTTCACGCTGTCAAAACTTATTGAGGATTTTTTTTCTCCAGGGTGTTTCAAGTCAAGTGTTCCATTCCTTAACTGAGATGTTGCCACGTATATTCAAAGTATCAAATCCTAAGATTTTGAAATAGCAGAATGATGTAATTGAGTGTTTATAAATATATGTACTATACCTATCTAATTATATTTCTCTTCCAATACTGAGGTCATCATCCTGCATTAAAAAAAAACGCATATTTATAATAATGATATAATTAAATATATATAAAACAATGTTACATAGAAAAATAAATTAAGTAAAATTTTCATACTACTCTATATTTATAAAAGTTCATTAAGGCAAGTGTTATGTTGATACCGCTAACTAAAGTTATAATATAAAATATAATTACTACTGGTAAAGGCGAAATTATTAGATGAGTATGTTTCAAAAATGGTAAAGAGCTATAGCCAAGGAAAGTAATGTACATGTAATAGAAGACTGCTACCAACCAGAAAGTATTGCCAAGAAGTCTAGAGATGAACCACTCATGGCTTATCAGACCTGCGAATAGAGCAATTAAACAGATTTATAGAATCCACTTAAAAGTATCTGTATCAGAAATAATATGTACCGTTATAAAAGAATAGTTGAAAGAAATGTAGAAGTATCAGTGGCGGGAAAAACGCATTTAAATGTACATCGAATGCAAATCCCCATTCAACATCTTGGCATTCATCAGGATTCCTGAAGTATCTGTTCAGTAGAAACCTAACAATAAAATAAGAATGTATTAGTAATAATGAAGTTGAAATAATTCGCCTATTATTTTACCAGAATATTGTTGCTACGACTATTCCAACAGCTATGCAATCAACAAATATTGTGTAAAGCAAGAAATTGAATATTTGAAGAACTCCTAACTTCAAAACGATTGCAAATCCAATGGATGTAACTAAAAAGTGAACATTCTGATTCTATATACATCTTCAAATAGATCTAAAGTTATACTCACTGCATAACCAGGCTGCAAACAATAACAAAAAGGCGGGATCATCTCTGGCAAACTGCGACTTCGTTTCTAGAATATGAAACAAATAGAATCATTGATATTAACTATTTGCATTGGCTATCCCTTACGTTTTCTATAATGGAAGTTTCTGTAGACTTTTTGCGGGGCTATAAATAAATACAACATTTGCCAGAATGCAAATTCGAAGTCCATTTGATCGAATTTCATCATTCTTCTTAAGTATTTGTAACGTTTTGTAGCAGCAGACATGCAATCTCGCTGTGTAACAGGTAAAGGTATAGTTTTCATTGTGACGTCCATTTTGCTGGAATTATTCGTTCATGGGCCCTGACAAACCGAAATGATGTGTGAGAATATATGTTGAATTACAAATCAAATAATGCCTCTTGAGTCAGCAATCAAATCATTGTACTTATAATAAATATCTGTAGGGATAAGAAATATTTCTCTAGAAAAATGTCAAATGTCTCAACAATTGAGGTTAGGTTAAGCTCTCAACTTGACAGTTACTTTAGTTGTCATGTGTCAATTCCACTAAAGCTAGTTATACACTACACGCACACACACACACATATATATATATATATATATATAGATATATATAATATAAAATTATGGAGATGCTCTACACCTTTATGCTTTTATTTATATGTATATAATTTTATATTATATACTCTTTCATTTATGAAATAATAGATACCTTCAAATTATATATATATATATATATACCACTTGATAAGTGTCGGAGTACTTCCTCGTGATTGCACACTACGCGGTAACTATCGATGAATCGATATTTTTCAATATGGGGTAGTTGTCTTTTGAGTCGGGTCCATAGATAAATTCCGTCTGGTCCTTTCATGAATGCGTCGTTGGATCCGGAATACAAGGAGAATATTGAGTATTCCGATTCATACCGACAATTGAGAATAACATTTTGCGGTGATCACAATTTATATAAATTTATGCAAAAACACTTTGGGTCTATATCGCTAAAGGCACAAACAGGTGAACACATTTAGTAATCTGTGGCATAGAACATGTGATAAGAGTCCGTAATGGACAGAGACAACCATCAGTAATGGGTAAGGATCGTACAGAGAAATTTAATAAAAATAATCATCAGAGTCATTCCCTGTGTCCAACACACATCTAGCTAAGAAAGCGCTACAACATTTTTGACAGGATTTGCTGTTAGACGTCTTGCGCTCGTAAGCTAGTTTATAAAGAAGTTTTTAAAAATAACGGTTGGGGTATTTCTAATGCTGCAGCTTAAAAAGCGCAAGCATTTTCTACCAAAATCTGTCAAAAATGTTGCAGCGCTTTTTTAGCTAGATGTGTGTTGGACACAGGGAATCAATGGTCGTGTCCGCAGCAGTATCTGATTACCAATCGATTAGTAATAAGTAATCAAAAAGATGACGTCTTTAATGTGACAGCTATCAGAAAACCATAGTAACATAAGCTATATTTTGTTTCAGATATTTCTCAATTCTATTATGGACCTCTATCGTTCCGTTTACCACATAATCTTTTTCATTATAAACATATTGAATAGAAAGTACGTTTTCTTCTTCCATTTCCAATTCCTCTAATATGTGTAATTGTCGAATTAAATTGGTCGTGTCCACAGCAGTGTCTGATTACCAATCGATTAGTAATCAGTAATCAAAAAGTTGACGTCTTCAATGTGACAGCTATCAGAAAACCATAGTAACATAAGCTATATTTTGTGTCAGATATTTCTCAATTTTATTATGGACCTATAATCAGGCACTGCTGTGGACACGACCATTATTTCAAATCATTTGACAAGTGTCAGTTTGACAAATGATGCATCAGTAATCAGTCGTGTTCACAAGATACCGATTTATGATTACTGATTACTAATCGATTAGTAATCAGGCACTGCTGTGGACACGACCATTGGTTGTCTCTGTAATCATATTTACATGTGTGCTTTGATTAAAATCTATTTATATCAAATTTATGCAAATAACCTAACCAAACTTTTATTTACTTATACTAGAGCAATTTTATAATAAAAAGAGTCTTGCAAGGGTTATTGCAGGTTTTAAATAATCTGTTGACTATCTTTATATATTGGTTATTATTATAGCCTGGAAGTAGACAATTCTCGCTGTTTCTTTGTATGAAAAAGATTATTGCTAGTTTTAAATAGTAGTCTATGTTTAGATTATGTTTCGATAAGAATGATTTTGAACAGGTTTGATTCGAATACCTCTTCACCTTAAAGCGTAACTTGAATGGTACTTGGCATGTATTTGCAGTATTTGCCAAGTAGTGCGTATGTGTAGCGGGCTTAATGAAAACTTCTGTTAAGGGCAATTGTGATTAGGGTTAATTCACATGGACGACAACATACATACAGCATTAATAACTTTCTATTACATAACCGAGCTCGACAGTTCTCTCAAAAAACATAAGTTTAAAATCAGATTGATTATTTAAAAGAGTTTTAAGATATAATTTACATTGTACAAATTTTCAACTATATACTTTCTTCATTGAATATTTGTTGATTCCATACATGTGATCTTTTATCATAGATAAATATTTCTCATTATTATTATTAATATTATTATTAAATGGATTATTGAAACGAAATAGTCTGTATATTCTGTAAGGATATGTTTTGATTCCATTGATTTTTAATAATTAGTATTATTCAAATGCATCGAATTAGGGGGTGTGTATGACGTTTGTAGCAACTGACAGTTGACAAGCGTAGCAATGCCGCCATAAATCGTAGACGATTAAACGATTCGGAGTTATTTATTAGCGTGTTTATGTATGTGAAACTCTCCCTTTTTGACAAGTGGAAGAAAAATTCATATTCCAAATTAATACACATTAATTGATATTCTTCAGAAACCTAGAGTTGTTATTGAATACGCTTAGATCGTCCTGTTCATTGTCCAATGAAATAAGGTGCCGATTACTGATCACTTTTCCATTCGAAAAATGGCGTTCTAGAACTTAATTTTGACTGGAAATAAATATTGGCATGTTGTTGAATTGCAAGAAAACCTGAAAATATGCTACGAAACTATAGTGTTGATTATTTTATAACATGGATCAGTGTTGTGAATACCTGGCAGGTTGAATAAGTGTACACCTTACAATCTTAAAAATGTCTAGAGGATATGGTAAATATCGCAGAGGAGGCGGTTCACACTCCAGTTTCCAATTCGACAACTTGTTCAAAGAAAACAGCAACAGGCCTTCAGCGGCCAGATCAGCAGCAACCGTTGGGAAATGGGGCATAACATCCTTTACATCCATTCGTACTCTTAACGGTTAGTGAATTCCTTTTACAGAAATATTTTATTCATATTTATCAATATTACAGTTTGAACATGAATTATCTAGTATGACTCATTTCTATAAAATCCTGATGAAAACAAAAACAGTAGCTAGACCGTAAAGTTAAACATTACTGAATTCTTATGCGATAATAATACAAAATCTGACCGATTATGGCAGATGTTGGATTTGCCGACTGCTAGGTTAGGGTTACTATTTATTTGAATTGCCATATTTCCCCATAGGTATAGCTAGATTGGAAAATGAAACATCTACAACGACACCCTCCACTCCTGAGGCAGCACCAAAGCCCAAGAAGTTCTTCAAAAGTCGAAACACGGATCCTCCCGATCCTCCAGCTTCATTCCCCAACACATCTCCAACATACCAGCCTCCAAAGAAATCTAAGATCGTCTACGAACCGCCAAGTCGTACGACCAGAGGTTCATCTCCCAGAAAATTCTTCCGTTCTAAGACACCTGAAAAAACAGTACTGAGCACTAGTAATGTGAATAAAACAAAGGCTGCTGAAACTCCCAAACCTCCCATAGTTCTGAGGATATGCAGGGGCAAGTCTCAGTTACTGAACGATTCGGATGAATCTGAAAGTACACCAACACCATCTAGCACACCTTCCTCATCGCTCACAACATCTCCAAAAGCACCTAGAGATAGCAACCGGCCATCTAATTGTAGAATAACTCGTTCAGCCAGGAGATCCATGCAGCAGGATCACCCAGATACATCTCCTGCAACAGGTGAAACTCCTGGCGAATATCCATCCCTCTTTCAAAGTCCAAAGGTATTCGAAAATGAATTTTTATTTAATTTGTATATCTAATTTATGTTTTTTTATTTATCCTTAAGGCCGGTGATGCTGATGATTTGTCCCCTCAGTACATTCCAGCTGAGAAATATGAGTTGGAACGCAAAGCTATGTACGATAATCTACTCAGGCCAAGCTGTTCGGATTCCAGCATGGACGTGGATCAAGAAGCTAATCTTGAACCAAGCAAAGAAGACATGAATGGTGAAGAAGCACTGAATGATATCGAGGATAAAAAAGAGATGGAAGTGGAAGAGACTGTAGATACCAATGTTGAAACTACAATGGATAAAAATGAAGAGGAGGAACAGGTAGAAAACACGGAATTATTATTTCATTGTAATGATTATAACTTTGAAATTGTATTTCAAGGTTGAGGAAGAGTTTGTTGATGAAATCCCAGAACTAGAACCGGACGTTGATCGTGAACCACCTCATCCTCAAACCTTCCAAGAGGAGTGGACCACTGATACTGATTCAAATAGTACAGCTGCTGAAATGGAGGTGAAGCAGATTATGCCTGAACCAGTGTATACTATTAAGAAAATCGAGGAGAATAAGGTTTAGTTTTTTTTAATTAGCTCCTTGCTGAATTACATTATTATTTCTCTATCAGGAAGAGATTCTTGATAAAATTCTCGAAAAGCCTCAAATAGAGCAACAATCTCCTCCTACGCAACCTGCCGTGAAGCTGGTCATATCGAAGAAAAAGGGTAGCATATTTAAAAGTCGAAGTCTCGTAGAAGGTGAGGAAGGAGCAGGTCGGAACAAACGTAGGGCATTGTACAAGCACAAATGGACTGATGATAGTACCAAAGATACTGAAAAGGAACCGGAAAATAAAGCTGACGAAGGTAGTGTTGAATCAACGACAATTGCAGACGCTGCTGAACAGGAATACGGATTCCAGGATGATGAGCTGGTGCGAGTGGTGAAAGAAAAACCTGATGGTGATGTTACTAGTCTAAGGTGAGACCGGTAGAAAAAATAAGCTTTTTCTATTATATCTATAACCAATTCACAGGTGTAATAAAAGCGACAAAGTATTTTACACAGTGGTCCGTAATGTTAAAAAGGCACATCAAATACAAGAGATAGGCGAGTTCCAAGAGTTCAATGACGATGTCGAATATATTTTAGATGCTTTACAAGATAACAATCCTATAAGTACCAGGTGCTTATCTGCGATAACCTTAGCCTCCAAATGTATGGTGCCTGCATTTAGAATGCATGTTAGGGCACATGGGACTGTCGCTAAATTTTTCAAGGCTCTACATGATGCAACCAAAGATCAGGTAATTAAATCAAACAATTTTGCTGGACAAGTAATAGTTATCATGATTCTGTGTTTGTTTCAACAGAGTTTGGGCTTATGTACAGCTACTGTTATGTTTGTGTTGAGCCAAGATAGACTAAATATGGATCTTGATCGAGACTGCTTAGAACTAATGCTTAATTTATTGGAATCGGATGTAAGTTATCAACAAGCTTTGGATGTTTGTGGTTTAAGTTCGGCCCAGCTGGAGAAAAACAAAAGGAAGGTGCGTGAACTCTGCACCGAGATACAAGGTCAAGGACATGCGATGCATCTCAATTTGGAATCTATAACTGTAAGTTCATCATTTTTTAAATTCAAAATGACTTTAGTTGCATTTAATGATTTTTAATGATTTAATAAGGTTGGACAATTGGCAATGGAGACATTGCTGAGTTTAACATCAAAAAGAGCTGGGGAGTGGTTTAAGGAAGAACTTCGGGAACTTGGTGGTCTCGAGCACATAATGAAGACTATACACGAGTGTTGTCGACAAGTATCAGATTATGTTGTTACTTGGACAGATACTTTGTTGGATAAACTTCGAAAAGTCGATAGGTGCTTGAGAGTATTGGAAAATGTGAGTACTTACCATGTTTTTGGCATATATATTAACACAGGTTGAATAATGCGAGGAGATTCAATATTATAAGGAATATGGAAAGCATTTTCAATTAAACCTTCCAGGGTGACTGTATATTAAAAGTTGTTTATAGCTTAACCATTAACCCAACGAAATATTTTAGGTAACCCATAACAATGAGGAAAACCAAACCTACATATTGAAATATAACGATGGGGCTATTCTAGATACGTTGGTTAATTTGTACAAGTTATGCGATGGTGAAATACCACTTTATCCTGTCACTGAAATAACTGACAAAACTTCTACCGGTGCTATCATACGGGAGGCACTTCTGGTTACATTAAAAGTTCTCATCAATCTGACACATCATTCAAATAATCAATGTAAGCTGATGAATAATTTATATTGAATTGCTTATTATATTAAATAATGTGTTTGAACAGCTATTGGTGCACAGTTGATTGGGACAAGGCCAGGTATCATTGATACCAGTTTACATTTGCTATTGCAAGTACCAAAATATATTCCTGAACAAAAGAAATTCGAATTAGGTGTATTGGTAGGTGTAACATAATTTGATAAATTATTGAAAATGAATAAATTTAATTATTCTTTAAGGTACTTATGTTGTTGATCAATCTGATACAAGATCAGGAATATAATAAAAAACTACTTATGGATGCAAAGGCACCATCTAAAAGTGAGAGTATCTATTCACGTAAGTAGCATTTATCCATTTATATAGAGGAGTAATAGTGAACTGTTTGCCATTAAGAAACAGGATTCAAGATAATCACTCAATTGATTAAAATTATAATAGTATGAATTAAAATAAGCCTTGATTATCAAATACGGTTCAAGTGATCTGGTCATGAATCCGGTCATGTATTTAGTTCTTATGCAATACTTGTAAGTTATTTAGTAATATATCTTATTGATAAGTGTATTGTTATTATTATTCTTAGGTGAAGAAAGTGCCGTGGAAGCTTTGATAGCTCAATTCTATAATTGGGAGGGGTGCGCTAAAATAGCTGAGAAAAAGACTAATGCTATTTTGGATGGTGAAAAGGACGGTGAAGATACCGCGCCCACACCTAAGACAAACGAAGAATTCATTGAAGAGACTGTTGCTAAATGTAAGTCTCCAAAATACATATAAACATTTTATATTCGAAGTCGCATACCCTTAGGCAATTGAAAATAAAAATATCCATCCTTATATTTCAGTGCTACAAAAAGCTGGTACACACATGGAGTACACCTTTTTGGCATCCTACATAGTGATGTTAGTCGGATTTCTTATAATGGATAACCACGAACGACAAGACTTTGTTAGACAGTTTTTGAAGGGTAACAATTTCGCTGACATGGTAGAATTACTTAAGAAATTCTTTAACTTCATGAACCTTACTGCCTCGGTAAGTAATAAATCATCATTTAAATATACATAATTTCTGTTTAGAACACAATCTTGAGAAACAATAGTTAATAATTTTTTATCTCGTCATTTGTGTCAGCAATGGACAAGACAAATTCTTTCTATAGCATAGATAGAGTGAAATCCAATTATTGAGACAACTATTTCTATAGATTCCATTTACTGTTTGCTTCTAACCTGATTTATTATAATCTACCCGTTACTGTATGATGTATATTTATATATATTATTTGTTCCAGACTGAAGCATCAAGCGTCTGTGCTATCAAGGCAACTGAGAAGGTTATTAAATTTCTCGAGGAATGTGACAAACAGCCACCAAAACAAATTGGGGAGGTGTCTGAACAAGGAGCCATGTTTCCAGAAAGTACTGGTATAGATCTGAGTTACCGTCTGACACCGTAAAAAGAAAAAAACTTTACCTGTTTAGCAAAATGTTAGGGTTCTCTCACTGACTTTGAAATACCGCTGTATGTATTTACAAAAAAGCCAAGTTGTTGTTTGTTAGTTTCTTCTTGAGATGTAGAATCAAGGGTCAATTTTTAGTTTTTAGCAATATTTTTTTTTCTTTGAAGAAACTAACAGATGCACCTTACATAATTGCCTAAAATTTAAGGTAGAATTACATAACTTTTTTTTTCATGGCCATGAAGGTTTGATTTGCAAGCGATAATAATTTTCTACTAATCGAGATCTTAAATTTGCAAATGGATTTTTTCAGAATGTTAGTTGCAACTCGCAAGCTTTAAATTGGAATGACTGTTTTATATTTCATTTTGATTGATCATGGAAAATCATACTCCTTCTGGTTAAGCTTGTGCTGTTCTCTGGTTTCATTGATAATTAATTTGAGACCTCTTTAAGTGTAACACTTATTTTTTTTTCACAGTCTGTCAAAACGTAACATATTCATTGCTGATAGATTTATATATACAAATATATATTATGGATCTCAAGCACAGGAGACGTTTGAAAGGATTTAACAAAAAAAAAGAAAGATGATTTTCATCTAATTATCAAATGTGATGTGTCGTTGGCAAACGTAATAATATGGCAGCTTGGTATCAAATATAACTTGAAACAATGTCTAATTAAAATAGTATTTGTTTGATGTACCTGGTAAGTGAAGTTTATTATTATATGATAAATGTTCCCTTGAAACATAAAAGCACACGATGAACAAGAAAAAAAACGAGCACTAACCGTTACAAATATATTATCTGATGTGCTGTGGGAGAATCCTTTTTCGATTGTAAAGAAATTTGTTTTTGTACCTACTTTGTCCTTGTGAGAAAAACATACATATTTATCTTTATTATTTTAATTTTCATTGTATAATATTTCAAAATTCACATAATATATTTACTAGTATTTATATTGCGGCCAATATTTTTTTTTATTTTCTTAGAGTTGGACATGGAAAATGAGAGTATAAATAACGGGAGGAAGCTATATTATTATAGATTACCAGTATTCGATCTATAAGTCTGAGAAAAATAGAAATCACGCTTAGTTTTTAAAATATCAGAGCACCAAAATATATAATAATTTCCATTTGTTGTTTTTTTAATATTCAAAAAACAATTTGATGTCATCGCAGATTTAATACTGAGAATCATGATATAATTGCATACTTTTTATTTCAATATATCTGCGAATTTGCGTCTCACGATTATTAGATGCTTCTTCTAGATATATTTCACATTTATATTGTGTATAGCATGGACCCCATCCTGTATTGTACATACTATAATTTGTTCTAAACAGGCCTAATAGATTTTTTTAAATGTAAGATTACAATGAATGTAAACCTGAACATTTTACATAGTATGGTTTCGAATAGACTGATTTCCGATATTTTTTTTAACTTTCTGATCACAAATGCTATCTACCAAATCAGAAAGTAGCAGTTATTATGTAGCCGATGTCATTGTTCAGGGAAAACTGTCCATTTATTTGTTGTACCAAAAAAAATCGCAGATGATTATCAACCGGTATGTTTTGAATAAAATGTAGGAATAAGTATCGATGTATATGTTCTATAAAATTACATTAGCATTATAGACACTGTCAGATACACAGCATATATAAATAATGTAAACATTCATTCCAACATTATCTTAAGACTATTATTTTCTCAACAAAACGAGAAAAGAAAAAATGATTGCCTCACTTTTAAGTTATTCATAACAATTTTTATTTTAGTTATTTCCAAGTCCATCTCAACGTCTTGTACATAATTATTAGAACAGTTTTAGAGAATTCATATTCTATGTATATTTTTAAAGTTTTATTTATTTAAAAAAATACCTTTTATTGTTCCCAGGATTGTTTAAATATGTAAATATAAATGATTACAATTTTTTATATTTTTTTTGATTCATTTCAGCCAATTAAGTGAAATAGCTTATGTGTAGTTGATCTTGGTCTTATTCTTCTATACTATTATACGACTGGTTGAAAATTTTGAAGAAAGCTCAACTTTTCTGTTCATACTATTTAACCGTTTTTTGGAAATGACAATACTTTGACAAACGGTATCATATTATCTGAACGTTTGTGGTATGAATGTTTGGAATTGGTATCATTGAATCTAGGAGATTTCATTTGATACTGTTATAACAAGGGTGAATAAAGGTATTACTTCTGCTGAGGATAAAAGAAAACTTGTATACAATAACTAGGAAAACTATTAGTTGGCCTGCAGCCAGCGGAAATGTAAATTTCTCAAAAATTCATTGAAATGAAATTTGAACAACCATTGGTATACTTACATGTCATTACATGCAAATTGCCCATTTTTAACTGCATGTGTCATAACCTTGTGGTTAGAGGTTTTTGTTTTGGCTGTTGAATATAAAGCAGATAGGGTTCGCGTTCCGCTTCAAAGGCTTTTTTTTCGTCTATTTCTTATCAATAATTTATATATATATATATATATATATATATATATATATATATATATATATATATATATATGATATTTCTGAATATGAATTCAATTGATACATAATCAAGATGATTATATAACATAAGCCGTTACTGGTAAATAACTAGATTACGCTAGGACGTCTAACTGTGCCGACAACTACTGCGAGGGCAAACACCCCTTCCGTCATTGAATAACGTCAACAACTTTTAGGGCAATACCTACAATTTCACATTGTCACAATATTGCATAATACCACTATAAATGTTCAATCAGATTAATTACCAAACAAAGCACCCAGACAAATATCATGATTTCAAGGTTGTTGCCTATCTTCAGTTTGCCGCAGAGCGTCGAGCCGTGTCTGCTAATCAATCCCTATTTTGAACTCATATTAGTATCAATCTTCAGCGTGGCGCTGACGGTGGAGACTCTGCGGCAAACTGAAGATAGACAACAACCTTGAAATCATGATATTTGTCTGGGTGGCGGTGCTTTGTTTGGTAATCAATCTGATTGAACATTTATAGTGGTATTATGCAATATTGTGACAATGTGAAATTGTAGGTATTGCCCTAAAAGTTGTTGACGTTATTCAATGGCGGAAGGGGTGTTTGCCCTCGCAGTAGTTGTTGTCGGCACAGTTAGACGTCCTAGCGTAATCTAGTTATTTACCAGTAACGGCTTATGTTATATAATCATCTTGATTATGTATCAATTGAATTCATATTCAGAAATATCATAATGACTGGTACAGGATAATCTTGAATTAAATATATATATATATATATATATACGGGATGATTCACCGAAGCGCCTGCAGAGCTTTACGCGGATACGGTTAATGTTATCTAAAAAATCCTTTAAGTAACCCTATCTGATTTAAGAAGGTCTATAACACGAAAATATTTTCGTGTATACAGGGTCTGTCCAAATAGCCGTAATCTAGAACAACTTTGTTTTTTCTTATGGAACATTTACAATTTTTATTTTCTATCAGATTCTACATAAAAAATAATATGTTCATTATGTGAATCTAAGCCTATTTCCATCAGTTGTCGAGATAATAATTTTTTTCGAAAACTTTTGACAGATAATTACCCTAATTTGAAGATTTATATCTGTTGACCATGAAAAGATAAAGTAATAATATTCAGACGAAATCAAGTCATAATATTGAAGATTGTATTGCATTTGCAAAATTTCATTTAGGTTATATGGGGCCTTTTCAAAAAATAAATATGTAATAGTTCCATATAAACATCAATAAGTCATTTTTTTCAAATGGGATTGTATGATTCTTACCACGCCAATGGAAAGACCGTTAAAATTTACATAGGAATGACGAAAAAAAATTACAGCGTTACAGTAATCTTAAAAGATATTAAAGATTTCTTTAATTTTAATATAAAAGTCATGATCGGGTTAGCCTTGACATGCTATTACATGTTATACATTGAAATATTATCATCATTGAAACAATGGAAAAATATTAAGTAATCTGGCAAATTTTACAAAATTAATAATTAGTCCAGCCCTAGTCCAGTTACAAAATACTATCCGTCTTTCCAAATCAACTTCTCTTAACTGCTGCTGTTTCATTAAATGATAGTCATGATATCTGCAAAAAGAGGGATTGAATATTAAGGGGGCTCGCTACCCAGTGATATCGTATTTCCACTATTTCTCTTAAACTAATGATCCTCTCAAGGTAAAATTTTGTATGCTTATTGAGACGAGTATGGAGAATCGCGGATCACATAAGGAAAAATATGATCCGCGATTGTACAGTGGATTCCAGGCATATTTGTTCCTTGAAAAAACTCTAAAACCAAAAGAGTTTTAGTGGAACTACATTTTTCAGCTAACTATTTCTGTACCTGCTACTGTTCATTAAAACTACCCGTAATATACTTTATAAGGGTTAAATTTAAAAATTAAAATATTAGTTGTTCTTTTTGAGCACTCTTCTTGCAGACGAGTAGATTATATCGTGCTTTCTTCCATACCATCGCAGATTCTCATGACGGTGCTCCTGGATGGTTAAAATAACTACCTGCTTCTCTTCATTTATTTGATTTTGCTGATTTCTCTTACTGTAAGATACCGAACCTGAATCTATTGATTAATCGGCGAAAAGACTGGTTCTGGCGTCTTTCTGGAAAGCGTGTCGCGTATGCTGAGATGACAGTAAAACCACATAAAACATTTTGATAATTTTCACCTAGCACGAAAGTCATATCTCAGAGCCCTTCAGTAATGAAATTCGTTTTAATTCAGAGAAAATTTTTGACAACTTAATATTTTACCAGCACTTACATTTGAATATGATGATAAAGACAGCTAATAATGCGACAGACAACAAAATTACTTAAACTGATATTCCAAGGCAAACGCGATCATGACTTTTAGATTAAAATTAAAGAAATCTTTAATTCTGTTAATTTTGTTGTTACGCTGTAATTTTGTTTGGTCATTTCTATGTAAATTTTCTTCTTTTTTTAATCCTATTTAAAAAAATTGATGTTTATATGAAACTATTACATATTTAGTTTTTGAAAAGGTCATAAGAAAAATTTAATAACCCTATATTTTTTTTCTATAGGTTCAAATGGGAATGATTACTGTATGATGTATCAAAACTTTGTTCTATCTTTTCAAAGAGACCAATATTTCAAGTAACCAGTTTTATTTTCTTGATTTCAAGTTCACTTGCTTTTTGTTAAGGTAATACTTATGATTGGGATTTCTATCCATTTATTTTGAGCCCTTTTTAGTCAATAAAATAGAAAATGAATGAAATCATGTAGCACTTTGGTTCTTTTTTTTACAATAAAGTCAAAGAAAGGCATGGTAATTCACAAACAAGTTTCGGGAATATTTTATTTCATTATTTAACATGACAAACATTTAGATATATTAATATATAAAATTTTAGTGTAAATTTGGAATGAAGTTCCAAATACACAGCTGGATTACATTACATTAAAATCAAAGGTTTAACGGGCAATTATTTACAGAATGTAATAAATACCCAGTTACAAAACAATATTATTCAACGTTATCTCTCTTATTTTCTTTATTCTTTCCTTTTCCCCTTCTAGTCTTATTTTTCTTAGGAGAACCACCTGCTTCTCCTGTCATAGAGGAACTTTCCCCTTCTTCCTCATCCGGTTGATGTTGATAGAGTATGATGCGTCTGACAGTCGCACGCTTATAGATCTCTTCTGGCATTTCATTACAATAGACTATCAATTTAGGTTCTCGCAGAATGGACTCTAACCATATATTTAATTTCTTCTTCGGACAAACAGATTTACGCCATGGTGGCAATTCGGGAATCAGAAACCCATCATCATCTCTGCAATAAACGAAAATCAATACTCATTAGCAACATCTACAGGGCGAGTCATTCTTCAGTGGGGAAGAAATGCTCGTCGTTTTCTCCGCCATCGTTTCCGATACGCGTGTCGCCAAGATATATACATGAAAATTTTAAACCGTGTTAAACGCAACTCCAAACCTATTTCAATGGAGAGGTATTATTATATGATGTGCAGAATATACTTTACTAAGTTTATATGTTACGATTTAATGCAGATATCTAGAACACTGTGCCGGAGATTAGCCAAACTTTCTGTTGATATCAAATTCGTTCATCTAGTTTTTCAAGTTAGACTGATAGACAGATCAATGTAATGGACCGACATTTATGTGGTCAAAGTGTTTAACCATTGGACTATAATACTTTATATAACTCTTACACAACACGGAAATGCAGTTCCTTGGCCTGTCTCTTTAGCAGTTGAGATTTATCAGGAACTTTATCCACTTGGGAGCTATTTCCGTCTTTCTCCATGTTTCTTCTAAATTTTTATTGAACTATAAGAGCACTCTTGAATTTACTGCAAAAGAAAAAAATTATATGTATGATTTAAATAATATCATTCAACAAAGTTAATGGTAAAAGAAAATAATTGATAAAACCCTGATATACATTATTTGAAGCATTTAGTAAATTATTAAAATATTAATCAAATACCCCTTTCAGTACTTTTATACTATATAGAGTTGACGGGGATTCATGTTGTTCTAACGTAGCATGTTCTTTTGGCGATTTCTTGCTGGTTTCAATAAGTAATTTACTTGTATAAAAAAAAACATAATCAGATACATTGTATATCAAAAATCAACTTACAGTTCTATATGTATTCGTATGCCCAAAAAAATTATAGGGAATTTCTGATATGGCTTTTTACATTATGCCGTCAGGTTTGCATGGATCCAGGATCTAAAACATCATTTATACCTATCTTGGTGAATCGCGTAACGAAATAAATTACCAGTATTCATCAATTGAAATGGTGATTTTCTGTTATGGAAGCATTGAAGTTACATGAGATCGGAGATGACAGTAGGTACTGTACCAAAGTAATATGGAATTCCGCTAAAAATTTTTGAACTCATGTATGAGTTGGACATCATGATAAGATACTGTGATTGTGGTAATAGTGTATAGCTTACAAAGAGTTTGTCGCTGAAAATTGATATAAATCGGTTAGGAAAAGGTTTCAAAGAATTATTTTGATTTTCAATCGGCTTTCAACTATAAAATTATTCAAAATATGATCAAATAGGGGTGCGAGTCGTTAAATGCAAAACAATATTGAATTAAATGTATGTTTGTGATGATTACAATCTATAAATATAGAATGTGAGCTAAGTATATTGGACAATTGCAGATATGATATACATAAAGTCATATTTGAAAATGTATATATACATCTTGATATCCGTCTCGTAGGAGTATAAAACTGTATCTAGTATGAATAAAAACATTTTACTGTGAAAGGATTAGCCTTGTATTTTGTATGTATGGGTTGCAGAATTTGTAGTTTTTGGGTGTAGACATTTTTCATCCCTATTATTTTTCCTTAATACAAATATCACCAGCTGTAATAAACATGAATAATTTGAATTTACATTCCTCAAACGTCGAAATTATGGGAAGACCATTGACGTAGGTTTTATGTCAATGGGGAAGACCGATCCTCCAATAAAATTTGATTGACATAAACAAAACGATAAAACAACAATATTATGACAGTTTGACCCACGTTCATGTGGATAGAGAAATAGATTTGTCTATACTAGCACTACGCCAGCCGATGAACTTTCGTATATTGAAAAACTTTTGATACCAATCGAGGTATTTTTAATTGCATATTTCAAAAAAAAAATGCATATGCCACCGTTTTTGAAATAATTGCGATCAATGTTGTGAAAGTTCAGCTTATGATATCTTTGAACCTGACCACTCTGGATGATCAAAAAATTAAATTTAAAATTGCCAAATTTTCCGAACATAATTGCCTAACGCGTAGAATTTGCATACAATGACTTGGAAATTAGTTTATCCTATCAGAGCCTATTCTTCACGGCATCTGCGCTATTTTACGTCCTATGCTATGCTCTCAAAAGTCTCCATATTTGACTTTTGAGAGTATAGCATGGGACGTAAAATAGCGCAGAGGATGTGAAGAATATATGATTTATTAGTTTCTAAGTCATAATGGAAATTCTAAGGGTTTGGCAATTATGTTTGTAAAATTTGCCAATTTAAAATTTAGTTTTTGAACATCCAGTGTGGTCAGGTTCAAAGATATTATAACCTCAACTTTCACAACTTTGATGGCGATTATTTCAAAAACGGTGGTATAATATGTAGTCATAGACAAGAACGAATATAGGGAGGAGCTCAATAAAGTTCGCCCATTTTTATTTAGATTTGGCTTAAATTACACGATGCCTTAAATCATCCAGGCCGATCCTAATTTTGCGCATGCGTCAATGCTCTTTTTTCGTTAGCTGTCAGGTATGCCGCTGGTTTGCACTAGCTAGCAGGTGTCTGCTGTGGACACGGCCAATGCCATTTCAGATAATTCAAGTAAACGACATTAGGGAATTAGGGTTAACGTTCAGAATGGTATTAAAATCCATTCTGAACGATAACCCTAACAAAACGATTGTTTTCACTTTTTCACATCAGATCAAAGGCCGAAGCGTCGGCCATTATGAAATCTCTTATCTGGTTAGATGAAAATAACTTGAGTCAAGCCGTCTATGTACCGATTCTAAATCGGTTCTGGATAGCTTACAAAAATTTTCACATAATAACAAATGTAGCCTAATAATTAGAATTAGGAATTTGCTTCTTAATAAAAACATAACTCTAGACTGGGCCAAAAGTCCTGCGGGAATTGAAGGCAATGAGATAGTAGACCAACTTGCAAGAGATTCTGCTAAAAATGGAAAATTTGAGAATATCATCACCTTGCAAGATCTCATTCAATTCCATTATAAAGACATAAAAAGAATATGGAGCATAGAATGGGAACAAATTGCAAAAAAAACTCTCATAACCGATACTATCTCCTTCACCCTGCATTTTCATTAGAGAAACCTTATATTGACAAATACAGTTTTTCTAAAGAAGCAATTTCCACAATTATCCGTCTAAAATGTAACCATGATAGATTTCCCCAACACCTTGCTAGATTTCATATTATACCCTCGCCAGACTGTGAACGTGATGGTCAGACAATAGGTTATATAAATCATATATTTTTCAACTGTCCCTTAAACATAAATGAATCTGAAGCCCTTATCCAGAAACTCGCATAAATGAAAATATTACCCTTCCTTTAAATATTGCTTTTCTACTATCTCTGAAACAAAAAAGTATTTTTGATCTCATATTTAGATTGATAATGAAAATAAATTGATCAATATAATTCCCAATAAAAAAAGAAGAAAAATAAATAAATAAAAAAATTATGTGGCAAATGAAGTAGATTCATGCCAATCACCTCTCACATACAATATAATAAAAATACATGCCCTCTCACTTTCAAAGGCCTACTCAGGAAGAATATTGTTTATGATCGCTTGATATATATTTCTCCAATAAACAGTAGCCTTGCCTCATCCTCATATAAAGTTTTCTGTACACCACTGGAAGTCCCAGATGATCACTTAAACGTCATCATCATTTCCGAGAATTTAGGGCCTATATTTTACGAACTCAACTTTAAAAGAATATGGATTAAAATTTCATTGCAATATATTTATGATTTTAAATTATTGAATTATATTTATTTGTCGGAGCCACCAAAAAATGAGAAATATGTAACTTAAAAAAAAATTTGGATATGAAGCACTATAAAGAGAACAAGAATTTATTCAATAATTGAAATTTGCATGATAATAGCAGTAGTAGCTGCATTTGCTGCATCTTGTGAATCATAAAGTAATTATCATACTCTCTTTTGCAGTGCATATGAATAACTGATAGGATTCGGATGTTGTGTAAGAAATTACCTTTTAGATATAGATCCCAAATTCCTTAGGTATGTGTTTTTTTGTTTCGATTTGTTATTTTCAGTGCGTCATATAATAAAGTAGTTCCTATTTTTTGTAAGAAAAATTGTTATTGCACATTTTTTGGTGGTTCTGATGAATGATAGATAATTCTTGGTCAATAATCTGCCAATCAGAAATATATAACATTTAACTTCGGGATCTAGTTATTTCAAGATATGAATATACGTAGCTCCATATTTTTCTCTATGATATCAAATTTCCAGCAGTGGATAAACAAAGACTAGATGCAGGAGAGGTCTAAATATGCTTCGTCACTTATGGAAGTGACTTACCTAATACTCTGTGGTGTCTTAAGCTGACATAAGCTGTTTTTAGGGATTGGGGAAAAAGATAATCATATACTAAAGGCATCAAAATATTTCATTGTGTATTGTGCAGTGACCTCTGCGTATCTAGAAAATGACTAAATCGAGTTCAGTTTCTAGTCTTCTTGGATACATGCAGTAATCCTCAACCTTTTATTATTAAACCATCTGTACCTCCCAAGATGGCGCTGAACGTGTATTCGTAAAAGTGGACAAACCGGTACAGAATTCTATAAAGTTTGCTCAGGTAGGTAGAAAAAGGTTGGGTCTTGAGGAGATATCTTTTCTCTCAAATCACGTATAGACTACTGATTGCGCTAGGTGTCACAGCTGCCTATGGGAACGGAAGTCGTTTCATTTTCTCGGTCATAATAGAAAATGGCGATCGCGATAGTATTAAAGTGAACGAACGTGTTAAACTAATTGAGAGTGTGTAGTAATAAAAAATACGAAAGAATTGAAATAATCGCAACGTGAACAATCCATTTGTTATGCCAATATGCAGAATGTGCCGTCAGAAAAGCTAACTGACAATCCTAAAATAGCTGATAAAGTGTGTAGTACTATTGCTACTGGATCGCCTCCCCAATCAACTACGTCCAATTCCAGTCCAGCAAAATCCGTAGAAACTGAAACTTATTCGGAACACCGCAGATACATGTCTGATTCTTCAGAAAGTGAAGACGATAGCGTTTCTGAGGTAGGAATCAATTGTTTTTGTCACTGATTGGTTTTCAGACAGACCAAGTATCAATGAACTTATTCGAGCTAGTCATTTTTAGATATTTAGTTTCTTGCAACACTAATTACTGATCAGATCAGGCTCTGACAAATAAACAGCTATCAAAAATATGTATTCTTATATAAGTAGGGAAATTAATTTATCAGGAAAAATGGAACGGATGCTTCAAAAAACTTGTTATATTGAACACAAGTACACGTCAACTATTATTCTTTTGTTTCTGAAGAAACGAATACTAAATAAAAAATTGAATATAAAGACGAATTCTACTGTTATTTATTCGCATAATTCCAGAATGAAAGCTAGGCCAGTCTATTTTGTCATGTTTTACCTACCTGTCTTGTCTTTTTAGTGTTTTCATAGTCTAATATTTAGAAATCTATAGGTATGGAATCAAGTGTCCGTAATGTCATTATTGTTTTTTTAATTTGTCTACTAAATTTGTCTTGACTTGATCAAGCGATGTTGCCAATCCAAAACGTCTGCGGTATGTTTTTACAATTTGTGCAAGATATGTATGTATTTCAATGTAAACAGTGAATAAATAATTTGATTGCACATGAAAAGTTAAGAACACTATTCAAAATCGTTGAGCTTAAAATCATCAGAACGTTTTAACTGTCTGAAGAAATTGAGAATGCTTTAACCCTTGTGCAGGAATTTTTGTGACGTTTTGTTTACCTCATCGTGATCAAGGTAATTTTTGAAAGCTCTTTACAATGAACTAAGCATAAAACGATTTATTCAATTCATAGATACATTTATCAGGGTAGGGTTCGATTGAAAATGATACTACAAACATATGTATATTTTATAAAGATTTTTTTAGTCTTTGAATGAACCTTGCACGACTGTCAAATGATAAAAAAATTCAAGATATTTTTCTGGGAAACGTAAGCCAAGTCTAAACGTTATTAATAATTGATTGATTGTTGCACAGACAGACATCAAAGATGTTCCAGTTGTCAGGCTTTGACAATGAACTCTAGATCAAAATAGGTAAACAAATATCAGTACCTGTTCTTTAATATCTGGGGACCGAGCTTTGCTCGGGTAACTAAAAATTTAGAGTGGGTCTATAAGAGTTAGGTACTAAGGATGTTTAATCTTAGTTCAAAAATGTGCATATTTCTACTTAAAACGTATTGCGATCGGTAGATCGGTAAATATTGCTTTTATCATTCACATAGCTCAGAATTGACAGATTTCAAAATAAATATGAATGTGAAACATACCAGAACTCAGCTGTACCACCAATCGCCTTCTCGATCTCCCAAATCCCATATTGAAACTTGTTTCGCAATCTGCGGAGCCATTCCCGAAATAGCTGGTGTGGACCTCGAGGGTCACACCCATTAAAAAATGAAAGTATTGCCAATTGATTACTCGGCTCTTAAAACCATTTTATGCAAATTTTTATCCAAATCGGCCGAACCATTCAAGAAAAAGTTTATGGACTTCGAGGGTGACACACTCGCTTTTTGTCAAGAAAGCCACTTATATAGATAATCATAAACGTCAGAACCTTGGCTATAAACCAAATTTGATCAAAATCATTAGAGCAGTTTCCGAAAGGATACGAACCGAGGAACTCCAGGTTAATAGCTGGGAACTTACCATTCAACTACTTATGCCTTATGACGATATTAGGCACATACTGAGTTATAACATATAATATGAAGAAGTCTTGAAATAAGAATATTATTTGCTGATAACTATTTTTTTGTGAATGTATATACAACCAATCGATTCAATACATTCTAAAACCCTTATTAACATATTATTTTTCATCGAAATCTATCCACAAGTTTCCGAGATAAAATTATCATCTGAGCATCTGTATATATATATGTATATATTGATCGTTTAATATAATTAGATTTAAGTAAAAAATGATAGCTTAAATATACAAATGGGTGGAAACACCTGATTTCTGACAAAATTATACGTTATATTGAAAAAATACGTCAGTAAATGTTATTGAATTAAGTACTTCACTTATGTTCTTTGACGTTCAGTATCTACGCTAATTTTCGAGATGATGTCATCGGTTATTTCGTCTAATGGATCATCCTGTATATGTTCGCATTTTCCGATAGTCAGTTTTTCAAAAATATTAATTATGTTATGTTTGGGGTTGGTGGGGTTAATTTGTTTTTCTATATTTTAGAATGTTATTTTATTCAATATTAACAAAACAAGTTACACCCATCAAATCCTGTATTTTTTTAATTTGTTAATAAAGAGACTATCTGAATGTGGTAAAAATACATAGGATGGTCCATTTGAAAAAAAAAACACCGATGACGAAAATCACGAAAAATAGCTTAGTTATTAAAAATCAAAGTACGTCACTGAAAAAAGTTCTAAAGCTTTTGTTAAGGTATTTTTTTAAATTTAATGTATAGTTTATGTGGTTAGGGAACCGGCTAAGATATCCGGGTGAGAATAATATGTATCTTCAAATTTTATCGAAATAAGTTCAGTATCTAGTTTTTGCGTTATGCATCAATAATAAATTGATATTCTGGGGTATTTCTTCACATTTTTGACCGAAGAACCCCGAACGGAGGAGTATACAATTCGACTGTGTATTTTTTTTCGGTTTGTGTGCGCTTTGTATCTAGTAAACGTACTCCTATTTTGACAATTTGATTCATTTGAAAGAGGACACTTAAGAAATGGTCCCATAATAGTAAAATTGTATAATTAAAGATAGGACAATATCCTGAAACGTTTAAATTGAAAATTTTTTCAAAAGAGTTGCGGTTTTCGAGTAAGAGGCATGTTAAATTCTCAAATATGCGTATTTTGCTATGTGGAGAGGGCGATCTCTTTCAACTTAATTATTGGTAGCAACATTTATAATGAACATTTTTTCCTCAGAGTTCCGGTTTTTGAGTTATAGAAGTGGTAAAATGAAAACATCTAAAATAATTCTGCGTATTTCCGCAGCGATGTTTGATCTATAACACATACCTACAAGCAAATAATATACGTGGATAATAGGATAAGTACTATTCTTCATTAGTAGATATTAGTGAACGTTCAACAATTTTCGTGACTAATGTTAATGTTACACTCAAAAGAGTGAAATAAATATTTTTTTACAAAAAATTGGACCGACGTTAGTAGTTGGTGCTCGGAAAAATACAAAATAATATTAATTCTATTGGTGCTGGTACTTGTGAAGTTGGTGCCAAAAGTTATCAATCTAACTGCAACTGCACAACTTCAAAATTAACAGCACCAATAAAATTAATATTATTTTGTATTTTTCAGTGCATCAACTAATAACGTCGGTCCAATTTTTTTAAAAATATTTATTAAGTGTCAACAGAAAAATGAAGACTTACTTCTAATAAATATGTACAATGATTTTCCATTTTTTTCGAAAACTTCCCTCTCTCTAACTTTGAAACTGGTTTTGAAAAATGTTCATTTAAACGTTTCCGGAAATTGTCCACGTTTTAATTTTGCCGTCTCAAATTTTTGATTTTCTAAATATTTTCTACAAAAAATTGGACCGACTTTATTAGTTGTTGCACTGAAAAAGACAAAATAATATTAATTCTATTGATGAAGTTGGGGCCTACAACAACAAACTACAACGGCACAACTCCAAAAGTACCAGCACCAATAGAACTAATATTATTTTGTCTTTTTCAATGCAACAACTAATAAAGTCGTTCCAATTTTTTGTAAAAAAAATTTATTTCACATTTTTGAGTGTCATTATCACTGCGAAACTCGGTAAGCGTAACTCTCTTGAAAAAAATGTTCAATTCAAACGTTTCCGGATATGGTCCCATCCTTCTCAGATTTTCGATTTTCGAGAAAAATTGCTCAATCTACTCCCTTCGGGGTGGTTTTCGGAGGGAAGGAGTTTTAAAATTTGAATTTTTCTAAAAATGGGACCATTTCTCAACTCTCCTCTTTCAAATGATATAAATATCGTCTAAATCGGATTACGTTTACTATGCAAAACGCGCGAACAGCAAAAAAAGCAAACATACAACCGAAATGTATACCTCCTTCTTTTTTTAAGTCGGTCAAAAATGTTCACAGCCATTGGTAGAATGTTGAATTTCATTTTTTCTACAATAGGACCATTTCTCAATCATCAAAATCAGAGCACGTTTATTATGCGAAACGCACTTTCATCTAAATATTTAAAATAAAATTAAAAAGCACCGTAGTAAAAGATGCAATCTGTCCAAATCAATATTTTTACAATCTTTTTTGAAAACGTTTAAATAATACTTAGTAGTTTAAATGTATCCGACTGTACATGAACTACTTTTCAAATATTACTTTTGCTTTGGCAATTTGGGATGACTCTTGCTTAATGATAAATGCAAATTTTATGATTTGGCAACGTTGCAAAGCTTTTTCCCTTATTATCTTATTATATTGGTGAGAAGTTTCAACAAGATTCTGGCTCAATTAAATATACAGGATGTTCCCTCATAACATTATGATATTACATTACTATAATTGAAATACGTATTATAATATCTGACAATTGACTTCAGTTTAATATTCGTTATAAAAAGGCATTTCTAATCTCTCTTCCATTGATAAAACAACAATCCACTACCAGCTTCCCAATTCCCATATTATTTATAATATACCCCTAATAATAGATTTCCTGCCTTGTTAAATTGTACAAGCCTGCCTGAATTTATGGACAGTGTTGCCGATTATTTAATAACATACTGCATACGTGCGTTCATTAAACCCAATGAAATTGCTATTGTGACATGCAACTTTTTCGATAAAAAATAGGACTGATTTTCATTGCACTAAAAATACCAAAATACCTAATTTGAATTCTCTTGGCACTAGCAATTTTGAAGTTGTACAGTTATAGCCGGATATACCTGGTATGTTTTTAATTTTGACATCTCAAATTTTCAATTTTCGAAAAAATTGCTCCTACCACTCCCTTTTGGGGAAGAACTTTTTATTTTTATATCGATGGGACCAACAGCACTTCACTCTTAAATGAAAAAAGAATCATTAAAATCGAAGCACATTTACGAACATACATAAAAAGCAGAGATACTTAACTATTTTTCATTATATTATTTATGTTTATATGATTAGATTATCTATATCGACAAATGGGAGCAAGTGCACTTTTTTTTTATTTGGGCTGAATAGAGCGCAGGCGGCAATGTTGTCACGTTCTTAATTAATTGGAGATTTAAGAAATTTCTGGAAAAAATAGATTATGACGTGAATTTTGGTTATTTATTTATCAACATTTGATATTTTTGTATGTCAGTCCAATTTATTTGATGATAGTGAGAATTTCAAGAGAGTTTCATTGTTTGATACATCTAACTATTTATCTATGTATGTCAAACTTGATATACCTACATTTTCTCTGTAAAATTTGTCTTAAAATATACCATTATCTTGATTTTGGTATCAGCATTGTGGACAATAATTTAATAATATATTGGGTGCGTTTGGCAGAATAAGCACCCATTGTCATGAAATTATTGTATGAATATCGATTCTTAATACGTGTTAAAAATTATTAATTTAAATGTCTGGAAGAAAAATTTCCTCAGAGAAAAACATGCTTTCTTTGATATTTTCTCGTTTACATCCCAGATCGAAAAACTTCAAACATTATTTTTCTTCGTGACACTTTTTGACGACAAGTTGATCAACTTGTGAAATTTAATATGGATTTCTTAGGGCTATGTACTCAGAGGGTACCAACGGAACTCTATTAGGTACTAAGTCTCCGCTGTCCGTCCGTCTGTATCTCATGAATCATAATAGGTAGACAGCTGAAATTTTCAAAGAATTTGTATTTCTATCGTCGCTATACCTAACAACAAATAATAAAGATAGAATAAAATTCAAAATAAAGGGGGCCCCATACAAAAAAGTGATTTTTTCGGATGTTTTTGCTCGAGATATATATATACATATATAGCGTGCTATATTTTATATCAAAGTAGTAGGTACGTCTATCAGGTATACGTCTACTATAAAAACTTACTTTCGGCAGGTTATACAAAGTGTATTTTTGCCAGACATCAGGTAGGTATTTCAAGACATTTACCCAACCCTATATACAGGTGGTATCGTTAATAATGGAAAATATTCTAACATGGAAAGAAATATATATATATATATATATTATAGCTTATGGCGTTAATTACCGGGAAGTCTTTTATAAGTAGTAAGTTTCCGGCGCTGAATACATCTTGAACCCTTTTTTGGTGTAGTTGGTTCTCCAGTTGTTGAAATAATTTCCAATTATTAATGAAACATCTTGTACAGTGCATCCCATTTTGGTTGAGACTGCCATGTATCTCAGTAGTTGTTGTTGAAGATAGAACCTTGCGGTTTTCGCGTTCCTGTGTCAGTTTTTTTTGAAACTCAAGATAGCCTGAACAGATTTTGTCTAACTTCTTTTGTTCATAAGTTACAGAATCCAGTGGCACACACAATTTTTTTTAATATATAAGATATGAACAAAAAGTTTTAAAAAATGCTCCAAAATCACTAAAACATTTTATATTTTAATAGTTGTTTATGGTTTCTTCATACAGAAAAGGTTCTAATTGACGGAATATTACTTGTGAATTTTCCATGAAAGAAACAAAAACAATACTAACGCTAATTCAGCAACAAAACACAAAACTTATTTATTGAATTGTTCAATTTGACGTCCATTTTCCCTAATACATACTTGACTCACGTTCTCAATACGTCTTAATGCATTTAAAATATTAAGGGCCGTATTTCTCAATTGTAGAAAGCTTCCTCTGTTGTTGCTCATAATAATATATAAACATAAAGTTTTCATAAATGCTGTAAAATTAATAACACATTGAATTTTAATAGTACCATGGATTTCAAAGTCTTACTACAGGGATTATTATTTGTGATTTTTTTATAGTAGGTCACAGAGGATACAAATATTGTTGTTGCCTTTTGGAACATTGTTCTATCAAGGAGGAATCAACAAATCTGCTGTCATGATAATCAATTTTTATGTGTTCTATTGCGTTTGTGCTTGGCGATTTTGTGAATTTGAGAAATTTTATAATAGCTTTAAGATTTTTCCAGAACGAACAGTATGATATCATAAAATCTTTCAATCAGTGCCATGTTGACGAAGCTTTAAAATCATGTTTAAACAGGTAAGTTTTAAAAACAAGATGTCATACAATGTCTTATTGTCAAATACTCGTTTACCTTTTTAAATATGATTCTAATGCTTCGTCAACATTTTCATGGCACTGATTGAAACATTTTATGATATCATAGTGTTCGTTCTGAAAAAGTTTTAAAGCTTTTATAAAATTTCTCAGATTCACAAAATCGCCAAGCACAAACTCAATAGAACACATCAAAATTGATTATCATGACAGCAGATTTGTTGATTCCTCCATAATCACTTGATAAAACAATGCTCCAAAAGGCAACAACAATATTAGTATCCTCTGTGACCTACTATAATAAAATCACAAATAATAATCCCTATAGTAAGACTTTGGAATCCATGATACTTTTAAAATTCAATGTGGTAGTAATTTTACATTTTTGAAAACTTCATGTTTATATATTATTATGAGTAACAACAGAGGAAGCTTTCTAGGATTTACAAAGATGGCCCTTAATATTTTAAATGCATTAAGACGTATTGAGAAATTGAGTCAATTATGTGTTAGGGAAAATCGACATCAAATTGAACAATTCAGTAAATAAGTTTTGCGTTATGTTAGTGAATTAGTGTTAGTATTGTTTTTGTTTCTTTCATGGAAAATTCACAAGTAATATTCCGTCAATTGGAACCTTTTTTGTATGAAGAAACCATAGCCAAATATTAAAATTCAATGTTTTAGTGATTTTGGAGCATTTTTTGAAACTTTATGTTCATATATTATATATTATTTTGAATGAAAAAAATTAAGGAATATAATGAGATAATAAAATACAGGGTGTTCTTTTGAAAAAATTATAAGTCGTATATCCATTACCATACCCCGAAAAAAAAATGCTTGTGCCACTGGATTCTGCATAAAATTCTTTACAGGATAAGTTTTCAATTTTACATTATCGCTGAGAAACTTCATAGATCTATGGGGAATCCAAAAAGTGTAAATTTTCAAAAACGCCCTGTATATTATGAACAAAAGATGTTAGGCAGAATCGGTTCAGGCCATCTTGAGTTTCACAGAAAGTGACACAGGAATGCGAGAACTGCAAGGTTCTGTCTTCAACAACAACCGAGATACCTGGCTGTC
Organism: Crioceris asparagi; assembly: GCA_958507055.1. Taxonomy (NCBI): domain Eukaryota; kingdom Metazoa; phylum Arthropoda; class Insecta; order Coleoptera; family Chrysomelidae; genus Crioceris; species Crioceris asparagi. Next base: position 13,726,091 of record OY293833.1, on the reverse strand, counting down.
TCCATGGTCTATAAATCAGTTTATAGACCATGGGCTGTCTCAACCAAAATGGGATGCCCTGTACATACACTTATCTAAATGGTGTTGATATTTTTGACAGGCTTCGTACGCGAAGGTGGTGGTATAAGTAGGTACTTACTGGTATCAGGTATATGATTCGATTTTGCTGAAAATGGTCCCAAAACTTTCCCTTAAGAGTGGGAGCATTTTTTTCGGTTTTCGACTTACAGCAATAGGAAAATTTGAAGTACGTATCTTACAGCTAGGCTCTAAAATCTCTGAATATAAGTTCTACGATTTTGACTCGGATTTTGACGACGAATACTAATGTAACACTCAAGAATGTGATCCTAATGTTCGGGCGTTTTTCTCAAAAATACATTGAAGAAAATCATTATACATTGTAATATTTCTGCAACTTAACGGGTTTGACACTTTGCATAATGATTCTTTTTGTTTACCTTATTTCACAAATCCTCGGAGATTTTGGCCCTAGAGATAAATAATATCGAACTCTGGAGATGTTGGAACTCACGTCCACCACTTCTAGTCCTATCACAGTAACGTAGTAGTAAGTTGGAGTTGGCGTCCCCCAACAATATAACGCAACTTCGTTATAAACTAAAACACACCCTAACTCTAACTCACTACACTCTCCTTTTGATTTAGTTCAAAATGAAAACTCACTAATTTAATTTAAATAAATGAATTTGATTTGGAAATAGATATATTTAGAGATGCAGTATTAATTCTAAACCCCGTTACAACTGACCGTAATTAAACAATACTAGATGGCAGCACAATGAAGCTTAGATTCATAGACAGGTTAAAGCAGAACAAATCATATCCTCATATTTATGATCTGTTACCGTCATTTATTAAAAAAATTGTAACATCGATTTGATTTTGCATATACTGGTTGAAAAATATTAAAAGTTACGGACAATTCAGTAAAGCACAATGCGAATTCTTGAATTTTTGAGCGTTGCGAATTATTTTTGGCGCTAACACAAAAGTAGCGAGCGCTCTCTACTGCTGTTTTACCGTCAAAAGCACCCAATGATAGATGAAAGAACGGAAGTTCTGAGATTGTGTTGGCGGGACATAAGATTTTGGTAACGAATCACATAACCTTCATAACTCCTATGGTAATCGACGGCTATTTATTAACGTTTTTCCCCCCATTCAAAGGTGAAGATTATTGTATACTTACTAAAAATTGGATGAAAGATACTCCGTAGAAAAATTTCAGTTAGGTACCTATGGTATTTATATTTTGGCGGTTAGCGTTATTCTTACTGGTAACGTGGATTATTTGACAACTTTTCTCCTACATTTTTTTATTTAGGGCTGTATTAAAGTAAAACAATTTCTTTATTTGAATAAAATGAACTAGTATTACTAACAAAAATATAATTTAAGTTTTTCGTGAAATCCCTTCTTGTTGAGTCTCTACCTACGCTTCTACGCCTCTGTGAGTCAGGAGTCAGATAGATAACTTGTGGTTGGTTCCGACATTATACGGAAATAATTGGAATACTATTACCAGTGGCGTAGCCGGGTAATTGCACTAAGTTTTAGATGTATTCGAAATATATTTTTAAATATGCATTTTGGCAACAAAACCTTGTGACCGCTCCGTATAGAATTTGTTTGTATTTGATAACCAATTGATAGGATTCCAAACCTCAAATGCAAAATTATTCAGATAGTTAATTAAAAAATCTGGATGGATAAAAAAATAGTTATCATTTAAACTATACTGAGGGTTGATTATAGGGTTCCGTATATCGGATGAAAAAACGGAATAGGTACTTATAAGATCACTGTTGTGTCTTTTTTTGTCTAGCAACCCTTGCATTTTCTCAAAATTTGTTACTTATATAGAGATAATTCTATAGGATGTTTTTTATTTTATCTTGTTAATATTTTCTTCTATAAAGTTATGCAGGTAGTAATATATGTTCTGCCGTATTATAAATGTCACAAATTTTTAGTCCAGAGTCCAGATCTTAATTACAAGATTATCTTCATGACAGTTTTTTTATGTCGATTATAATATTTTCGAATGATAAATAATCTAAACTGTGCTCACATCTATGGAATGTAGATATAGTCATAGTATTTCCAATTATCAATTAGTATTCATATTCTATTATTCCTTTTCCGATTATATATAGGTATAAGGATCTTCTTTACTCAGTTTTTTAAAAATAAAACATACTAGAAAACTGTGCGAAAAAATGTAAGATGTTTTTTACAAGTAACAAACAAAAATTATTCTGCCATAGCAATGTGATAAATAAATGAGTTTATAGTTTTCTTATCTATATATATATATATATATATATATAGGTATATGAATAATAAAATTTCTTGGATTCAGTTCTAGATGTGGAATATATTTTATTAATTCCTATTAGTCATGGTGCTAGAAATGAATGAGTGACGAACATTTTTGTAGTGTTGTTTATACAACATTTACTAGGATTTTGATGAAATTTGACATAGTGATTATAGCTTATATTCTGTGTTAGCATTTTAGATATTTTTTGTACCATACTATCGAAAGCTAGCTAGAAAAAAGAATGAAAAATCAGTCGTGTAAAAATTCAAAATCGAATTCGAGACTATTATAAATCAAGGACTATTAGCTTTATGAATAAAGCAGGTTCCAGTTCCAATAGTTAGTCGTGGAGGGTTTCTATTGTATAGAGCCTTCAGTTTTTTTAGGGCAATTAAAAAGTTCAAGCATATATCAAAATTACGAGGGCAGTCGAAAATATACCATAACTGGCTTTGCCTTCTACCAGGCTCTGATAATTATATATATATATATATATTATCGTAACTAACATTTTATGATTAAAAACCGAAACTCATGTGTCTAAATTTTAAATTTGCCGCTTTCAAGTTTTATTTTTTATTTGGCAATCATGAAAAAAACAATTACCGTTAGATGGCACGTGGCATAAATTAGAAGTTTTGATTGGTTCGAATATGACATGACGCCCTATTTCAACCAATCCAAACCCACAAGCTATGAAATGAAAGTTTTGATTGGTTCAAATATGATGGAATTTTGGAACATTCCATTTTCCATTATAAAATATACACCAGTTTCTATCGAGCCTCATTTAGATTGTTGCTTAAATTATGGAATTCTTGCGTTTATTTGATTTGTGTAAGTATTAACGGTTCTTTTCAGTATCTTTCTATGCAGCTTAGAAGCATAACTTAATTATTTTAAACAATATATGCCGTAGTATTTAAATAGTGTCGTGGGTTTCGGCTTTCGGCAGTTATTTTCTTTGATCTTATAGTTTTAGTCTCGTGGTTTTCGGAAGTTATTTTCTATGATCTTATAGTTTTAGAGTAGTCTCGTAGGTTTCAGTTTTCGGCAGTTATTTTTTATTATTTTATAGTTTTAGAGCACCGTTTAAATTTATCCCAAACTGTGAAACATGCGCACTTCAATTTTGGTTTTCTAGAATTTGGATTGCGCTTGCTCGAAGACTCGACAAGACCGTTGGAAATTAGTTTAAAGTTCAAACGCGTGCTTATGTTGATAAAGGATTGTTTGAGATTTGATTTCAGTATGTAATAATCTTCTGTAGATCATTTGTGCTGTTATAATAAGATGTAAGTTAATAATAGATCTAGCTCGCAAGGACAACTAACATTTTGTATATGATTTACTTGATTCAAATATTAACTATAAGAAATTAATCTTTCCACTAGCTAACGTTAAAATGAAAAGGTGGGAAGTTGTTTTGAATAGGGCTTGCTATGTTTCTTGATTGGTAAACTATATTACTTTTGCCTTTTTCTATAGGTACTGTGTGAAGAAAATGAGAAATCATAATTTTGATTGCATCTAAATATGTATATTATTTTTTATTAGGTGGAGTCATTTATGATTGACCAGGAATTTGAGGACGATAATCAAACTGATACAACGGCAAAATTTCTGTTAAATCCTGGCGAGGATAGGACAGTAGATCCTGAAACTCAAGCGCGATTGGAACAACTTCTCCAGGTGGCAGGTATATCTCAACGGCAGCTCTGCCAGACCATTCACCACATTGCAGGGAACTATAATGTTGTTTTTTTTGTTATTGTAGGTATCGGACAACTAGCGTCAAAGGACACCAAGCATTTAGGTGATCCAGAAGTTCTTCGGCGATTGACGTCAAGCGTCTCTTGCGCCTTGGATGAGGCAGCAGCGGCCCTTACTCGTATGCGCTCGGACAATTCGAGACCTTCGGCGGCCCAAGCCGCCGTCACAAGCGCTCAGTTATCTGCATCTGCTGCCCTTCAAGCTCAGTCAGTGACGCAACAAATAGCCGAGAAAACATCATTGGTAGAGGCTTGCACTGACGGTGACGTTGGTACTGTCAGAAAGTTACTGACCGAAGGTCGGTCTGTCCATGAGACGTCCGAAGAGGGCGAAAGTTTGCTGTCATTAGCTTGTAGCGCTGGTTACTTTGAATTGGCACAAGTTCTTTTAGCAATGCATGCCAACGTCGAAGACCGTGGTATTAAGGGTGAGTGCACTCCATTGATGGAGGCTGCTTCAGCTGGACATCTTGAAATTGTGAAACTGCTTGTATCTCATGGAGCCGACGTAAATGCTCAATCGACATCAGGTAATATATTATAGCTAGCTGACTTAAATGAATGTTACGTTCGATTTCGTCCTTTAATCATTGAATCGTCTCTGGGTGGTTCGTGTAGGCCTTGTATTTAAAAAAAAACTAAAGAAAGAAGTCCAAAAGGGTCAAATGACAACTACTGGGTAGTCATTTTTTTATCTCAAAATCGAGAGATGATTCACATGTGGCAATTTGCAACATCCGGTTAAACTCACATTTGATTTATGTCCATTCCTACCACTCTATGCCAAAAAAAGTCAGTATGCTGCGGTAACGATCACAGTAATCACCACTGACAATCACTGAATCGCCTTTATTATTTTGAAAAAAAAAACTATGGTCCAATGATTCCCCATAGCGCACCAACCTGTCAATTTTTCGGGATGTATCTGAACTTTTTTTTCAGTGAAAACATGTGCATACCAAAATGACTGCGCATCCTGTCATTGCTCACTAAGATTTTCTAATTTTGAATGTTTCTGTAGAACGCATACTTATGCTCGACTTCGACTTACATTTGACTGTTAGTTGTGACACCTTGTTAAAAATCTGAACCCACAGGCCCTGTTTGTATAGGAGGAGCTAGCAAATTATTTTAGCACGCTAAATTTACAAAGATGGTCGCAAATAAAATTGAATTTATCTAACTTTATATTCAAGTAATTTCTTCGAATATTCTATGTATTGTATCAAAATTATTCTCCTCCCTTAATCTTCCTGTTTAAATAAAAATTGTGTGTAGAACTCGAGGGGGATAAAAGGGGGGCAGAATTATTTGTCATAGGATGCCTCACCTGTAACAAAAAATGGCGGGTACGGGCGTTTTTTATTATTGTTTCAAATAATTTAATTTATAGGGGATTGGTGATACTAGTATATTTATTAAAATCTATAAACTGAAAAAATAGAATCTTACCCCCCTTTTTAGCGTATGATAACCCGGTCGCAAAATTTTATCATTCAGCAGGTTTATAAGATTTATTTTTTATTTATTATATAAAATTTTCATAGCATATTCAAAAAATAAATCGAAATTGTTAGTAAATTATTATTATATGATTCAGGGTTTGCTCAAAGTAAAATCTAAATATTATATATACCTGATTGCCCTGTCTCAAAATTGCACTTGTTTACTTCTTTAGAAAATACACAATAACAAGTTTTACAATTATATGAGTTTGTTATTTTAAAATATCCCGAGCATATCACTTTTTACATGTCTCCCAAGTGTTTGATTCAATGTGAAGACTGATAATGAAATAGCACTTCAGCAAATTGTTGCGTTGTACTCGAAGTATCGAAGACTAGGTTCCAAAACTCACGTATACCTCAACACATATGTGCTGGCATTGCATATACTGCTGGGTGTTGGTTCGTGTTGTGTCATTTTGTTATTAAAAAAATGGAGAAGATTCTCTAAACTCTAGATTGATATTATTCATACGTGTATTTTCATGGAAGGTATGAGACGGTTATTATTATTTTTGGTTTGTTCTAATGTGTAGTTATTTTATATAATTATTGATAATTGTGAGTGCTCTATTAATATTTATTGTACTTGTTCCTAAAGGTAATACACCGCTGATGTACGCCTGTGCGGGTGGCCATCAAGATGTTGTCCGCTATCTCCTTGAAAATGGAGCTAATGTTGAAGATCACAACGAGAACGGTCATACACCTTTGATGGAGGCCGCTAGTGCCGGGCATGTAGCTTTGGCAAGAATCCTTCTGGCACATGGGGCTGGAATCAATACCCACTCGAATGAATTTAAAGAAAGTGCATTAACACTCGCCTGTTACAAGGGTCATCTTGATATGGTTAGATTTCTTCTTGAAGCTGGTGCAGATCAGGAACATAAAACTGATGAGATGCATACTGCACTCATGGAAGCCTCAATGGATGGTCATGTTGAGGTGAATATATATTTATAGCTCTCATTTTGACATTGAAATAAATAATTGATATAGAAACAAGAAACATTGATGAATATACTAACGTAAAACAACAGTTGTTGAATGTTAATTATTTTGTGTTTTTATAATGATCGTCGATTTGTTGATATTTATGCTTACAAATTAGGAGGAAGGTGAGTGAAGTATTTTGTTTTGCTTATCCCTCATTGTATGTATCTTCACTTCTTTTCTTAATTGAATGGACTATAGTCTCTTGAGTTTCCGGTGTGCATGGTTAGTTTTTTTGTGTGGATTAAAAATGCAGTACCTACCTGAAGCCTTTCTTGTTTTTATATTCATCAGTGGTTCTTTCCATATTTTGATATAGTTCTTAGAAAAACTTAATTATGAATATTTTTTAGCAAATCTTTTTAATTTACAAATTAAAATCGTTATAGGTAGCAAGACTACTTCTGGACTCAGGAGCTCAAGTAAATATGCCTACAGATAGTTTCGAATCACCACTGACTCTTGCAGCATGCGGAGGTCATGTCGATTTAGCCATGCTTTTGATTGAGCGCGGTGCCAATATTGAGGAAGTCAATGATGAAGGTTACACCCCTCTTATGGAAGCAGCCAGAGAAGGTCATGAAGAAATGGTTCATCTATTATTGGGACAAGGTATCTTTCAACTTTGGCCTTGTTATCTGTTTAAATTGTATATGAATTTATTGTTATTGATAACCGATTTATTCTCCTTATTACGAAGGGGCAAATATCAATGCACAGACGGATGAGACACAGGAAACAGCTTTAACTCTGGCTTGCTGTGGTGGTTTCACTGAAGTTGCTGATATCCTTCTCAAAGGTGGCGCTGACATCGAATTAGGTGCATCTACACCCCTGATGGAAGCATCTCAGGAAGGTAGGCTCGTGACTGGTGATAAAGTTTCTAGTAAATAATATTTTTATATAGATTATATGTAGGATAGTCAAGATATCTAGCAAAATTTCAATTTAACTTAGGTCCTGGTGACCTTGATTACAATTCGTTCGCATTAAATTGATAAAATTCAGCTTCAATTTTCGTCATTAATTGACTCTTAGTGTTTCTAATGACTATTCCAAGAGAATGTTGCCTAAATAAATTCATTAAATTCCTCGCAGTCTTATCTAACTATCCTATTATTATTATATTTAGAATCATTGAGATAGAAACCATAATTTAACATTTAATTTTTTATTATTTCCAGGACACCTGGAACTTGTTCGATTCCTCTTAGAAAATAACGCTAATGTTCATACCCAAACCCAAACTGGTGATACAGCTCTCACGTATGCCTGTGAAAATGGTCACACAGATGTTGCTGATCTTCTGTTGCAATATGGTGCTGATTTAGAACATGAATCAGAAGGTGGAAGAACACCGCTGATGAAGGCTTGTCGAGCGGGACATCTATGTACTGTGCAGTTTTTAATATCCAAAGGAGCTAATGTTCGGTATGTATCATTTTCAAATAACCATTTGTAATGATATTGTTCGTATCTCCACGTATCATTAAATTGAATTAATTCCAGCCGTCAAACCACTAACAATGATCACACACCATTATCATTGGCATGTGCTGGTGGTCACTTGCCAGTTGTAGAACTCCTCTTGTCTCACAATGCTGACCCAAGTCATAAGCTCAAAGACAATTCCACCATGCTGATCGAAGCAGCAAAAGGTGGACACACCAATGTCGTCCAACTGCTTCTCGATTACCCACACTCGATGGGTGCACAGCAACAAGTAGCTGGACCCATTGGGGCCACTACTCTATCGATGCTGCCAGGACAAGTTGGTGGAAATACAAGGGAATCTCCAATGCCCAATCAGCAGCAGGCACCTAGTGGTTTTTTTCAACGACCTATAGGTAATGTTTCGACAAAATTGTGAGTTTGATTACTTAATATTCCTTTTATTCTTTTAAAGCTTTCTTGCAAGAGGTTCCCGAAGCTGTTCGCATTGTAAGACAAGAGGACATGGTAGAAGATCCCCCTGTTGATGTAGGTCATAGGCAAATGCAGGCTCGACCAGAAGGCACCACGTCCGCATTTGTGACACGAAAAACGGTGTTGCCGAAAAGTAGATCAGCTGGTAAGATTTTTTTTTCACGAGAGTATTTCAAGTTTTTTTATTCAATCAAGAATATTTGGTGTACCGTTAGACGTTGAAGTTCTGGATATAATACTTGTAGCTTGATTTTTTACATAAAAAAAATTGGGTTACTGCAGTGGTAAATCCTGAAATATGTGTGTTTCAGCGATGTTGTGAAATCTCCGAATCTAAGTGAACGTTCAACCATTTTGATGAATTGAAAATATGAAATAAAGCTTTTTTTACAAACACTAGGACGAACTTTATTAGGTAGTGCACTGAAAAATACAACATAATATTAACTGCACTGGTGTTAGAGCTTTTGAAGATTGTACCAAAAGTCTTCTTCCTTTACCTGCACAACTTCTAATTTACCAGTACCGATAGAATTCATATTATTTTATATTTTTTAGTGCACCAACTAATAAAGTCAGTACTAGTTTTTGTAAAAAAGTTTTATTTCAAAGACGAATAAACCGATTTAAAAAAAATTTAAAGTACTCGATACCTTTTTCCATTCAGGGTAGCTCCTGTGGGTTAAAAGGGGCGAAGCTAATTTTTGTTAACAAATACAATTTTATTTTGCACGTATTTCCGCGATTTCTTTACAAATGTTCACATTTCGTGAATTTTTTGCAATAAACTTCCTATATAAGACTTAAACGTTCATTCCTTTCTGATGAAAATATAATTTTTCAGGTACCTTGTTTGATGGCAATCTCACTTCAGCTGAAGCGCAGCAAGTTCGCACTCAACCCTTGAAGGGTCCGGATGAAAAAGACGGTAAAGTCAACAAAGGTACCAATTTCCCGAATGAAGTGGATATTGATGAAGACGATGAATTTGCATCGTTAACATCATCAGGCTTAGTTGGAAGTGGAATGGTGCAGATGATTAAAAATCGAAATAAACATTATAATGCCAATGGTGGACATTTAGCTGGTGATGAAGGGTCAACGCAGAAACAACAAATCCTAGAAGAACTTCATGTATGTATTTTGATCTCTTATGATCTCTGGAAGGTAATAACAACTTGGAATGTTTTTTTATTGCAGCGTGTAGAACGTGATTTTCATTCACAAACACACAACCATGCGTTCCCGTATGCAATGTCATCTCAAGATCAATGTCCATCAAATGTTGCTAACAACCAACTGCCTCCCATGCTTAATATTGATATTGCCATGTCCCAGCAGAAGCAGGGTGCGTAATTATACCGAAAAATTTAATTAAAATTTATTCATTTTAATTTCAATTATTTTAGGTGCTCACTTCTCAGGGCTGGCAGCCGGCTTACCGCTTTTCCCTTGCAATCTACAAAATCCGAATGCCTTCTATAGTGCTGCTGGCCAAGCAGCTCCTCCTAAATTGACACCACTACCTGATCAACAGCAACAAACTTCAACTTCGTCTAATACAGCGTTTGCACAACAGCAAAACCCAAATCAACAGCCTCAATCCTACTACTCAACCCAATTACCAGCAACATCCACGACACCAATGGGTGGCATATCGGCTTCTTCGTCGGCTAGTGTTCAAACTAACACCGTTGGCCATCCGCCGCAGATGAAGTTTCACAGTGTTACGTCACATTCTGAAGTTAGTCAGGTGAGTTTATTACATGTATATTTTCATTTATGAATATGCTAGATGAAGAGCCCCAGCAACATATATTTTGAATGTCGTGACAATTTGGATTCTACGTAAATAGCACGCTTAAATTATAAAAGGAAGGTGAAATAAGATTCAATTTTCAATATCAACAAAATTACTAAAAAAATTGTTTGCTTGAATAATGCAATTTCTTATGTTGAGCACTGGTTAACGCCAAAAATGTCTACCATTTCGGTGCTGCTTAAAATTTTAAGAATTTATACAGGGTGGACCAATAAACCGATCATCTGGCTGTCTCGCAGGAAGTATTCATCTTACAACTTAAGGACTAAAAATGATTGACAAAATCGAACAGGAGAAATCGGTAGAAAAAGAATGTGCCCAATTTTGTTCAATACTTTTAGTCAATTATTCTCCTCTAATAGATGGTGGGCGCGAGTGGGGAAGTGTTTTGAAGGGCTTAGCTAAACCGATTTCAACACCTTCTAGCGGTAAAGCTAGATGCTCGCAAGTTATTTCCAACGATTTATCCTGGCCCTTTTTGTCAAGATTTTTTTCTGTATAGGGTGTCCCGGAACTAAGGGAAAAAAGTTCTTATAAATTTTTCAAATATTGAATTTTAAATTCTTTTTGTTTTGAATTTTTCAACGGTCTATTTGATCTATTTGATAAAATTTCAAGGATTCTTAGATCGTATGTATACGCTTATTTTAAACTTATAAACAGATCGTATTGGTACTTATGTAGGTTATTGATGCAAGATTCTGTATGTAAATTTTTAAAAAATGGCTTCCCCAGACCTTTAACTTACGAAAAGGTATATTTATTTCAGTTCTGTAAAATTTGCCGTCTGTCATTTTATCAACACACTGCTGGCATTAACTATTATTATAAGAAGAGTATAAAGGAGATAATTTTTAGTAAATTATATTACAAGTAAAAATAATTTGAGATTACAGTGCGCCAGGTTGGGTCTCAAATTACTAATCTTCATAAATAATATGAGCAAAAATAACAATTTTCTCCTTGAAACTTGCCTCACAATAATGGTTAATTTGAAAACTCGACCCCTGCAGTACATTAATAAAATGGCAAGTATCTCCTAAACCGTTTTATCGAATTCAAATAAGTGTACCTTTTCATTAGCTAAAGGCCGGGAAAAGCCAATTTTGCTATTTACATGCAGGGTCTTGCATTTCTGCAAATATTTGGGATCATTAACTTACAGGACTAGTCCCACCCTGTCTACATAGCAATATTATAAATTTTTGTTTATAATTTTAAAATAAGCGTACATGTATTTTCGCCAACTCTATACACTCTCAACTTATCTGATATTATTTCTGGGACACCCTGTATAGAAGACATGTAACATCATGCTTGTCAAGTGATTATTTTTTTATTGTATTTTTGTGATTGAACTTAATACACAAATATTGGTTTCCTTATACATTAAAACATAACATTATTCTGACTTTTAAAGTTTCATACTAGGTACAAATTTTCTCTTTTATCAGATGTGAAATACTTCTACTTTCTTTTGTGAATACGACGAAGTAATTCATCGAATTACTTCAGGTTCATATCAGGGATGACTCATAAGTAAATTCAATTGCTATTTTCTGATGATTCTAACAAACTAGAATATTCCATTTAATTTTCTGGAAAACCATTTGCATTGTTTTATAATTGAAGATACATGAAATGTTGACGTTCCACATTAGTTAGCCCAAAAGAGAAACCATAATTTGGGGCGCCGACGCTTAATTATGGAACCATCTGACAATGTATGCAATGAATAACCCATCAAAAACTACCTGATTTAAATTGTTGAAAAATATCCGAAAATGCAAAAAATATACAGGGTGATCCATTTAAGAGAAAAACAACGAGGATGTCATATTTCCAAAATTAGTGTAGCTGTTGAAAATCAAAGTTTGTAACTGGAGTAAGGTAGGTTCTACACATTTTTACACATATGGGCAGTAAATACACATATGAAGGAACATTAAATCATATCCCACAACTGTTTTAGGAACAAATACGATATGGGTACGGCACTGATATTATTTATATTGTTTCCTGATCTATTCAGGATCCAAACTATAGTTATATTTTTGTACAAGTTCACCACATTTGTTTCACAATTATTCAAAGGGGTACGAACAAAATGATACTTTTAAACTAACCTTGTATCAGAGTTCTTACTGTTCCGTTTTTGATTCCTATTTAAAATTAAATCTATAATAATTAACGCTAGAGACATGGGAAATGTCGATTTAGTTCTGTTCGAAATACTGTTTTTTGTGATTTGGAAATAATAAGACCTTTAATCTTGAAGCTGATGGTTATAACTTCTGTAAAATTGAAAATCGAGAAACGAAAGTTAATAGATATAATTCTAAGAATTTCTTCATGATGTAAATATTCTGATCAGTGATTTTGAACAGATTTTTATCTGAGATTGATCAAAGAGATCGAACGTCACATTATCATTGATTCGATTTTTGAATCAAATTTTCGATTATTACCTGATGAGACTAATTTACCCAGGGGCGTTTCATGGGGTTATAGAAATCCATTAAATTTTCTTGAATGTCAACCTCTCATTCTGTAAACAAATACTGCAAGATCTCATTTTGCATTGCAAAAAATGCTAAAATTTTTACTTGTACTTAGATAATTTGATATTATCAAATAATAATGTATGTGGCAATCGTATTGATGTTTTCAATAATAAACATTGACAAAGCCATAGGCGACGATCGATTGAAAATGTTGCATTTTTTTTACTATGCAGCCATAATATGTTTTGATGCTGAAGTAACTATCAGAAAATCTGATCTTTCATGATTTACCAACATAATGCTAGGTTGTCATTCAAGAAAAAACGCCCTGTATAAATTAATCTGCATTGGGAAATAATAGGAAATTAAATTTAAAAATCTACCTTCTCACAAAAACGAATTTCTAGAGGTATTTAGGATGGTCCAGACTTTACAACTCCATTAATTGTGAAGTATAATTCAGGATCTGTCATCCTATATCATCTTTCGGTAAATCGCCAGCAAAGTGTCCAAATTTCAAATTCTTCATATTACTGGTTCTTGAGATCAACAATGTTCATATTCATAGCGGCCAATTAATTATAATTAATTCCAATTCGACTTGGGCTTAGGGCTTGGCGTTCGCTTGTCGCCTGTCAAACGCAGAACACTGAGCGTTCAGTTGTCGGTTGTTTCATTCTAAGTTCACGAATTTTAAGGTTAAATCTCTGGTTTTGTGATAATGATGTGCTGTGAGATATGTTTAATAATCGCCGTGTTCGTTGCTGATATCTGGATCAAAATGATCCGCTCGCGCACGCGCTCTAAGTAAAAGAAAATTAAATTAGGATTGCCTATTTTATATATTGTTATGATTTAATTATCTTATTTACTCTTGATCAAGTCCTAATTACAGGAATGGACGAAATAGTATATAATCAATTAGCATTCGCAGATCACTTCAATTAAGGCGCTTTATAGATTAGTGTTATCGTTCGACATTGCGTGCCCTGACTGTCACGTCAGTGGTAGTGGTATAGTTATATACGTAAATATAGCAAAACAACAAAGAGTTTATCATATGTATTTGGTTTATTGGTATATTTATTAAAAGAAAAGCAAGGAAAAAATTCAGTTGTCAATCGTTCAACTGCTAGTCCCACAAAACCTTTGATAATTGTCAAAGAAGCTAATTTTGAGTTTCAGCTTCCTACGTTTCCGATGGAATATTTTTCTTCAAATTTTTCATAGTACGACACCAATTGTTCTTTCTATATTTCTGGAAACACGAAAAACGCTGTGATTAAGCAAATTTATGAAAAGAGCACGGAATATTTATTATCAGAGAATTTACGGAGTGAATGTCGCAAAATAATTAGCAACGTTTGAAAATCGAGGAGGCTTGAAAGAACCCTCTTCAGAAACGCTTTTAGTGTTCCATTCTGAGAAACGGCTACTTCAATTTACTTTATTCAAGTAGACGAAATGTTAACCATCTTCCCAAGTGTTAGATTCGCGGTGAAGTCTAGTTCGCTTATGTAAATATATTACGTTTGCGCCTAAAGAAACCTAGAAAAACACATGTTTTAATCTGCATTGAACAATGCTAAATAGTTTACAATGCCTTTTCTATGTTTACATATATCTATGTGTCACCGACTGAGGCACATACGGCACGGAATGGCAAGCGATAATACCCACCTATACAGCCTTTTACTTCAATTGAGCAAGCTACGAATACAGCCAATAGACAAATCAGATTGCTCTCGTTTTTACTCTTTTATCAACGATACACATACATGTTTTAATATCATGCTTTTATCCACATTTGTATGTTACCCCTTGAAAACAATGTTTTCGCGCTATTTCTTGATTTTTTAATGTTATTACGTAATTATTAAATTGTATAATGAGCTTAAACTGAAATGTCAACTAAGACGCTATATAATGAACGTACCCTAAAAGATGATTATGTCATTTCAATGACAGCTAAGACAGTGTAAAATAAAATATTTAAAAATCAGTCAGTTTCATTCAACCGTCTTCCTCCATTTTGTGTAATAGTGTTCGAGTAGCGTCTCATGATGGATGAAGAACCTGATGATTTTATGCCTCCATTTTTGGCTGATATTCAAGATGATGGAGATTTTTGTGAAATGGATCAGGAATTTATCCAGATATTAGATAGATTTGAATCCTACATTACTGTCAGCCATGTTAATGAAGACTTCACAATTACTCATTATGAAAAGCTTCTCATGCATAAAAGTATTCGCAGCTTTTGCTTAAATAGAAATATTGACTTATTTGGTGTTGCTCCTATGAACTACGTTAAAGTAGACTGGGTGAGACTTAAATCATTTTATTAACAGATACCTATTACTTACTTGAATATATGTATATGAAATATTATTTGTTTGGCTTGATGGATTCGATTCAAGTGAAGATGATAGCGTTGAATTTACATGGCGGTACTACTAATATGATTTCATTATGCGTTCACGGTATTTTATTATTACCAAATGTTTGTCCAAATTGTCAAATATAATGAGCTGAAACTAAAATATGACTCTGTCTAATTCAGCACTGGTTTCATTTGACAGCACCTTAAAAGATAATCATGTCATGTCAAATAAAACAATGGTAGACCGCCAATTTGAGGTTTAGCATTAGAGTCTCATGATGGACAACGAAGCTGATGAGGTTATGTTTATGCCTCCACTTTTGCCTCATCTTCAAGATAATGACGAAGATATGTGTAAAATGAAACAGGAATTTGCCCGAATATTAAATAGATTTGAATCCTGCATTAATATCTCCCATGTTAATGAATACTTCACAATTACATGATATGAGCAGCTTTTGCTCTAGTAGAAATATTGACATATTTGGTGTAATTTTTATGAAATACGTTAAAGTGGACTGGTTAATACTAAATAATTTTATTAACAGATATTATCTACTTGAATATATATGAAATATTATTTGTTTGGTTGGATGTATTCGATTCAAGTGAAGTTGATAGTTTTATAGCGTTGAATTTAGATTGCGGTACTACTAATATGACTTTATTATGCGTTCACATTTCTTTTATTATCATTACATTATTATTACCAGATTTTTGTCTAAATTTGCTAATGTAATGCGCCTTAACTACAACAAATAAGACTCTGCCTAATCCAGCGTGGGTATCGTTGTGAACGCACCTTAAAAGATAATTATGTCAATGTCATGTCAAATAAAACAATGAAATATTTGAATATCTGAATAGTCCGCCATTTTGAGATGTGGTAAAGCATTAGAATCTTATGATGGACGACGAAGCTGATGATTTTATGCCTCATCTTCAAGATAATGAAGAAGATGTGTGTGAAATGGATCAGGAATTTACCCAAATATTAAATAGATTTAAATCCTGCATTGGTATCACCCGTATCAATGAAGACTTCACAATTACACGATCTGAAAAGCTTGTGATGCATGAAAGTATTCGCAGCTTTTGCTCTAGTAGAAATATTGACATATTTGGTGTAATTCCTATGAAATACGTTAAAGTGGACTGGGTAGGACTGAAACTTTTTATTAGCATCATCTAAATTTATATGAAAGATTCTTTTTTTGGTTTGTTGGGTTGGGTTTAATTGAAGGTAATAGTGTTGAATGTAGTAGATGGCGCCTCTTATTACGATTTTATTATGAGTAATTCTGTTTGTCATTTTGAGACTTATCATTTGAGGATTGAATATGTATATATTAATATATTTTTACAGAATACTGCTATATGTGATAGACCCAAAGCGAAACCAGTTTCGAAGAAAGAGGGTAAAAATATAAGAAAACAGCAACAGACTCTACAGCAAGTCCAGCAGCAGCAGCAAGTATTGCAGCAAGCCCAACAACAGGCCCAGCAACCGGTTCAACAGCAGCAGGTGCAAGCTTTTCAGCCTGGTGGTTTGCAGGTGTTCAGTCAGCTACAATTGCAACAAAGTCAGGTTCAGACTCAACAGCTTCAAGCTCTGCGCCAACAAGTTGATGGTAAATCCCCAGAAGTTCTAAGTTTTCAAGGTCTTGCTACAAACATGATGATTTATGCATGTTCTACAATTTATATTTTCAGGACTGGACTTAGATCCTTTGGAATCCGAAACGCTGGTTTTGAAAAATGAGAATCATGATTTGTTAACCGCCTCTATATTGCAACAATTTCAAAATACCCCAGCATTTCGAGCAGCTTTCTTAGCCAATTCACCTGTAAGTGTCAATGTAATTATTTTATTCATTTATATTGCACTTACACAATCTCTTTCTCTCTAACAGAAATCCCGGTTAGAGATATACGATCATGGTGATCATACAAAAAAAGTACCTAGGCTTGAAATTAGCGAGAAGGATTTCTCAACTGTTGATGATGTTGTTCAAACACTCGAATCCTTACGGACTGAGGTGAGAATTTTAGGTTATCTTTTAGAGACAAAAAATGCTATTTACAGAGTGTTTACTTAACATTTCAGTGTAATTGCTGGGGTTTATCTACTGGATAAAATGTTCGCATTATATTTAAAATTCACCCATTATCTTTGAACTTTATATTTTCTTGTAAAAAAAATTCCATTTTTTATTTTTCAGGTTCAGCCCAATGTGGATGAATCGATGATTGCCTCATTGACTGTTCAGCAGGATATGTCGGCACAGGCAGATCTGTCACGTGTTGAATATTTTGCTGTGCCAGCGAATGGAGCCCAAGTGCCGGTACATACTATTTACCCATATGATCACTATTTGGGATCAGGGTTGCCTAAGGAACAACTTTTTCAAGCTGGCTTTCAAGCTGGATATAATCTCATGCAACAGCAACTGGGTATGATGAACAATAATATTTACTTAGCTTCTATTTATCATTTATTTATTTTGTCCAAAAACTAATAAGTTTGAAGTTTATTTTACTAATAACAACGCTCAGTAATAAATTAATGATTACCATAGTTTATAATATAAGATTTGATAAGATTGATGAGGGATGAGAACAGAGAGGGTATTTTTTAATTATTATTGAATAATGGACAGTGCTGAAGGCCCGTTGTACTTACAGAATAAACAGTTATCTGGAACATTTTGGTGTATTATTATTTTAAAATATATTTATCAGGTCCAGTTGAAGCTATGAACAATGCGAATATGCCACAAATGGCATCATCTAGTGCCCCGCCAGCAAATCAGTCACAATATGTTGCTGGCTTACCTACCCAACAACCTATCTGTGGCGTACAACAATCGCCTTGTAGTCATATTGTTACCAATGTTGGTATGCAACAACAACAACAAACGCCTTTGCACCATCACTGCCAGACATCATGTGCTGCCCAACATACTCAGCTACCACAAGCACATCACCAAGTAAGGAAATAATATTATTTGTGTATTTTTGCAGCAAACCTATCTTGAATGTTTAATTTTCGAGAATTGTGTCGAAAGTGCTTAATATATTCACAGAATTGGCAATAACCTCTCATTTTACCACAATAGTGAGTAGCTAATTCTTCAGAACCATGAGATATATTTAATCGGATATAAGCGAAAGTAAATGATATTAAACATGCATAATTATCACCTGTCATATTTCATGACTTTTATATGCGAAAGTGGTCAATCAATTATAAATAACAACAGGAACAACTGCAGGCTCTGAAAATAATAAATTTCGCATTGATTTGGAACATTTTAAACTTCCAAAGCAGGTGTTGCAAGAAATAATGTATATTGTAAACGGAATTGGAAAAACCTCCAGAATAATTAGTTTAAATAAATTGAATCATTATTCCATCCCTTTGTATAATTTTAGCGTGCTTTAGTTTTATCCCACTTTTATTGTTAAGCATGTATTCACGATGTAGAGAATCTAAATTGTCAGTGTACTCAGAACAATTCTATAATTCACTTTTTTGTATCTAAAAGGATTGACTCAAATCTTGATATGTTTTTCTCAGCCCTCTCATCAGGTACAAGCTTCGACTCAAACACCTCAGGCTACTCAAACTGTACCAAATGAAATGAAAAAAGTCCGAACTAATGGTGATGGTATAAAATTGAAAAAAGGTAGAGTTATGCGGCATCAGAATCAGATGCAACAGAATGGCAACTTTCAAGGAGGCAATAGCAACTATCAAATTGATCACAATGCAGGTATGTATAATATTTTATTATATTATCACCCATGCTTAATCATGCTAATTTTCATGTGTATTGTGTGTATTTACTTGCTTTCTGTCAATTTAAAAATGCATATTTCAGATAACACTAGATACGAGTTTGATTTAAATATAAATAGTATTTTTATAATTGAATCAGGACCAGAAAATGCTCGTGATTTAGTTCACGCATACATTTTATTGCTCTTGTCGTTTGTGTAAGAATTCAATCACTTTTATTATTAATATTAATAATTCATGGTGTGGTTATTAGTTACTCTATGGTGTGAAACCAAACTTAGCTGTTTTGTGAGCTTGTGGGTTAACAACAGATGATGGGTCTTCTCCAGAATAAAAAAATATCTTAAACTGTTACATAAGATAAGCTATCACTGAGACCAGTTTCGACAAAATATATGACTTATTTTTCATTTAAAAGAACCCAACAGAATCAATATATGTATATTTATTTATTTATTTAGACGCCAAGCGGCTTTATACTATGGAAAATAATATAATATAGATAGTAATAATAATATAAAAGTACATTAATAATTTATTCCGTTGGTTAACAACATGCTCGTGTATAACTTTCTTGATATGTTTCATGATCGATGCCTCCAAAGAAGTTGAGTTTGGAACAGGTGTCATTTACTAGGCCGGCCAAACGATCAAAAGTCCCATTGCGGACATAGCTCTTGCTAAATTTTGATGATTTTAATAGTCTATTTTGTCTTAGACCTGGTCGTCGACATACGAAGTTATATTAAAGATATATATGAAACATTAGCATTTTTTCTACAAATCTCTTCATACTTTCGATCCTTTTTTGTTTTCTGTTTATTCTCAAAGCAATAATTCTGCCATGGTAGCAAAAAAGAAAATAGTCACTAATCGTCAAATCTGAAACGTAGACCGGGTGAGACCTATCATTCTCTTGGAGGGCAACATGTATCGTCAACAAGGGGCCAATATCTGACAATCGTGACATTGCAACATGAGCCTAGGTATATGTCAAATTCACTGAAGGACGAGTGGGGTAAAATATGTTCCTACGAACCATGGGCGATTAGCGAAAACCACACAAGATATTCGCCCCTTTACAAAGTTGTAACATGAACTACTATTATTCCTTATTATTGATTGATAATATAGATATGTGAAGCCATTGACATTTTCTCTGGTTTGCTATCCAAGTACACTGACAAATTGATAATTTTTATTTGAATCAACCTCGTATCTTTGATATTGCATCTAATTTAACTAACTACTTCTGTATGGTTTTGTTCAACATGACGGGCAGGGTAGGGTCAATTTATGTTTTAACTACACTTACATGTAAAGTTTATATTGTTTAGTGGGAATACGTATAACGTGAATTGTTTGAACTTTCT
Source organism: Crioceris asparagi (assembly GCA_958507055.1). NCBI lineage: Eukaryota > Metazoa > Arthropoda > Insecta > Coleoptera > Chrysomelidae > Crioceris > Crioceris asparagi. Next base: position 13,705,664 of record OY293833.1, on the reverse strand, counting down.
GTGCATATATAAACATATTTTGCACTCAGAAATGGGAAGGTAACAAAGCTGAGTGTTTTAAAAATGATTTTGTTAGAAGAATCGTTCTTGAGTTACATCATAAAGTTAAATGAACAAGTACTTCTAAGGGTTGTAAGAAAATGTTTGGTAATTCCCAGAAAATTACCCATGTTTTCTCTATATATATTCTAATAAATTGGAAATGTTCTATATTTGGTCACTTGTTGAACGTAACCAGATTGAATTCACAGTCTATATTTTGATTTCTAGAAGAAACAGTCCAATCTAAAATGGATAATGACCTCTTAATTGCTTTGCGCGATTCTGAAGATAATGTAAATGTTAAATCAGTGACAACAGAATTGTCTTCAAGTGGTAAGTTACGGATTTCTAAAACCTTTTTATAGCCTTGTATTCCTTCCAATATAATATCACAGTTTATTCAATATCGAAAGCTAATTACAGAAAACATTTCTTGTGTATATTTTTGTCTTGTTTATTTCTTATCATGTCCTAAAGACGAATACAAGGCAAAATGAAGGATTTTTACATACAGATATTCATGTGGTCGAAACTAGAATTTATGTTGTATTCACTTGCCTCTTCTTTAATTTTCTAGATTCTTTTACAAAGATAATAGAGGATTTGCAAAAGAGTAAGAGATTTGATGAACTACGTTATGCAAGAACAAAACGTTTTGTAGCACCTATAGTTAAATTTTTAGACGAAGAACTTCTTGGTAAGTTCTGGACATCCCAACTATATATTTTGCAGCAGACAAATTTAATTAGATCCAATCGTGTCAGCTGGTATTGCAGAATTCTCTATAAAGTACCAAATTATTACGTATGTTAACAATTTATTCGTCATCAAGAACCAAGAACGATTCAATCACTTTGTTGGTAGAGTAGTTGGAAATTGTCAGAAATTGTGCGGCGTATGTGCATTTCGTTAAAGACGTCCTTATTGTCGGAATGCACACGGATCGTACAGCCTCTGACTATTTCTAACTATTCTACGAACAATGTGATTCTGACCATTTGACCAGTGTGTTGTCATAAAGGATTAATGATGCAAACTAACACAAATATCCGTAGCATCGTTATATCCCTGTGATGTACCCTGATGAAGAAGGTAATACATATGCAAAAAATTGAGTAAAAAAAGCTTTCCACTGAAAAAAATAATAAAATATTTTATTATTAATTATTGACTGATACGTTTATAATTGTGTGTCAGAAGTCAAATACCAACTACGATCAGACTGAGCTAAGTCATCATTCATCATCGTATTTAGTATGCAGAGCAAAGGAAAACAATAATCAGCAGTATAATGGTATTAAACCATTTTTACATAAAGAGCAACGTTGAAAATGTATGCAATCCAATATCTAAATATTATTGCATTCCAAGTTTTTCGTAACCAAGGCATCTTCAGGAGTTGTAACCCGGAAGGTTACTCTGTACACTCGCTTTAGCATCTCATACAGCTTTTAACGCCATGCTTTACTAATGTGGTATTTAGATATATGTATGTTATCTCTGTCATCGTGATTTTCTTTAGGTACAGTCTGTCTCGCAGTTGATTTTGAGATAAATCAGTGGATAAAATTAATTTTAAATACTGGTATCCAATAACAAATCAAATGGATTAATCATATTATCTTCCACATGCGATGCTTACTTTAATTTGTGTGCCCACCCTTTCCCAGGAAAATTGTCTAAAATTAGTAATGTTGAAGACATGTTTTCAGAATGAGTAATGATTCGAATGGATGCCGATACAGCAGCTGTATTGAACCAATGCAAAGCAAAGGGGACCATAAAAATTTTAATAATTAAATTGTCACTGATGTTGATGTATCAATTATTGCACAATGTAGGACTCATTGTTCACTTTGTTCATAATATGTTGGTATTGGTTTAAAAAAATACCAACAGAATCATCAAGCATCGAAGAATGATATTTCTATTAGGGAATTTTGTGGCAGTAAAATGATAACCCTTAATAATAATTGATATGATCCTGTTTTCTTTCCATAGCTATCACGCAATACAGCGGTGGGAATCCACAGTGTCCTGCAGCTGTTATATCACCTTGCATGGATGTTGATTCGGAGACTGAAAGCAACCATGATACTGCACTTACTTTAGCCTGTGCTGGAGGACATGATGAATTAGTGGAACTACTAATTAGTCGAGGAGCTGATATTGAACATCGTGATAAAAAGGTATCATTATATATATAAGCTAACTGATGATATTATTATTAATGTTAAATATCATATTGTATATTAACTAATCTATATAGGGCTTCACACCACTGATACTAGCAGCTACCGCAGGTCATGAAAAAGTAGTTGAAACATTACTTAACCATAGTGCTGACATCGAAGCTCAATCTGAAAGAACAAAAGATACACCACTGAGCCTTGCATGCTCTGGTGGTAGATACGAAGTGGTTGAATTACTATTAAATAGAAATGCGAACAAAGAGCATAGGTAAGCAATGGCTTTATATTTGTGGTCATAATATGATGCTAAAAATCCGGTTTTTTTTTCTCCAAGGAATGTATCTGATTACACACCTCTAAGTCTAGCCGCTTCTGGTGGCTACGTTAACATTATCAAACTTCTTCTAAGTCATGGGGCCGAGATAAATTCGCGAACCGGCTCCAAATTGGGCATTTCCCCATTGATGTTAGCTGCCATGAACGGTCATACAGCTGCTGTGAAACTCCTCTTGGATATGGGCTCTGATATTAACGCCCAGATAGAAACGAATCGGAATACAGCACTCACTCTAGCTTGCTTCCAAGGGAGACATGAAGTAGTCAGTCTTCTTTTAGATAGAAAGGCAAACGTTGAACATAGGGCAAAGGTACACATCTGTAATAACATTGTTGTTGGATCAGTTGAATATATAGATGTATAATTTTGCAGACTGGATTAACACCTCTAATGGAAGCTGCAAGTGGCGGTTATGTCGAAGTTGGTCGTGTCCTGCTTGATAAAGGAGCCGATGTCAATGCAACTCCAGTACCATCTTCTCGTGATACAGCATTGACTATTGCAGCAGATAAGGGTCATGTGAGATTTGTTGAATTGTTGCTATGTAGAGGAGCTCAGGTAAGTTAATTTGACAGTATATTTAATATCTCTTATTATTTATATAATAATTATAGGTGGAGGTGAAAAATAAGAAAGGTAACTCACCCTTATGGTTAGCTGCTAATGGTGGTCATTTACCGGTTGTGGAGCTATTATACAATCTAGATGCTGATATAGATTCTCAAGATAATAGGAAGGTATCATGCTTGATGGCAGCTTTCAGAAAGGGACATGTGAAAGTTGTTAAGTGGATGGTACATCATGTAACACAATTTCCCAGCGATCAGGAAATGTTAAGGTAACAGCTGCGATTATTCGAATTATTTGCTTATACATTGACTTAGTAGTTTTGTTGCCAGGTATAATTCCACTATAAATGATAAGGAACTACTTGAGAAATGTCAAGAATGTGTTAAGATCATTCGTGCTGCCAAAGAAACTCAAGCGGCGAAAGCAAACAAAAATGCTTCAATATTATTGGAAGAACTGGAATCTGAGAAAACACGGGAAGAATCGAAGCGTTTGGCTGCTGCCAGAAAACGGGAACGCAAGAAGAAGAAGAAGCTTGAAAAGAAAGAGGAGCGTAGAAAACTATTAGAAGAAAATAGGAAGAATGAGAACTTTGATGAGAAGAGGTTCCAGAAAGAATATCCAGAGGAAGACGATGGTATTTATAAAATTCGCACATTTTCATTTGAAATTCTTCAGTGAATATATATTTCAGATGAAAGTCCTGAACCAGAGCTGCCGTCTAAGAAATCTTCATCCAACCAATCCAATACTCGCAATAATAATATGGAGACTGGTTCGAATGCTGGCACTAGTCAATTGGACGGACAGTCTGCATATACCAATGGCGATGAAAAGGAGGAACGTTGCAATGATAATAGTTCACGCGCAAATAACAATGTTAATGAAAACAAGGCCAAGGAGAAGCGCAAGGAAAAGAAGAAAAAGAAATCCAGTGGAAACAATGCTGCCAACAAAAATACTGATAATCATAGCAATTCCAAATCGGGAGTTGATCGGGATGATGACGATAAGGAGTTTGATAGTAAGAAAAATCTGAATCTCAGAAGAGGAATGGTCTTTGAAGCAACCAAATCTCCAGCCGACCGTGACGATTTCGAAGCCACTGGAAATGAGGTATATGTATCCAACAAAAAATCCAAAGCATACGATGATTCTACATTCCCAAGCTCTAAAAATTCCTCTAGTCCCAAACAGGTACTTGATATTATTTAAGTATGCCATTTTCTTCAAGTAATTGTTGTTTACAATTTCGATTTATTTGTTTTTTTTTATAGCAATTCAACAAACGCGAAGAAGGTTGGAAAGAAGTTGTGCGTAAATCTTCTGTGCAAACATTATCAACAACTGAATCTGGTATGAAGAAGGTGTCAGTTCCTTTGAATGCTATATCAAGAGTTATCGGAAGAGGTGGAAGCAACATCAATGCTATTCGTGGAGCTACTGGTGCTCATATTGAGGTTGAGAAACAAAGTAAAGGCCAGGGTGAAAGAATTATCACTATAAAGTATGTTTTTCACTTGTAAAATCAACTATATGTTATAAATGTACATATTTTCTAGGGGCTCTGGTGACGCTACTAAACAGGCGCACAGTCTTATCGCTACTCTTATCAAAGATCCTGACGTTGATATTCTGACAATGCTGCCAAAAGCAACAAACAGTAAAACATCCACCACCACAACAACTTTGTGGGATAAAACTCAAATAGGAGTGAGTAACATTTCAAAAATTCATTTGAAGAATAGTTGTTTCATTTTATATATCAAAATGTCTATTTTTCTAGACAAAGAAAAATACTGGCAAAGTATTAAATGCCTCACAGGCATCGAATGTGTTGGTTTTCAATGCCACATCATCTGTTCAGCCCAAAACGAGCCAAGCTGCTGTTCAGTCTAATCCTTCATCATCAACTGGAGCTAGATTCACGATTACTAACAGCACCACAGTTCCTGTCAAGCCCAAAGCTAGTTCAGTATCTGCTGCTAGCACCGCAACACGCCCTACTGTTCCTAAAATCACATCATCGCAAAATGATAATAAAAGTGCTAATACACCCAGTCATAATATTAATAACGAAAGTGTTCTAACATCTGCAATGCAATCGATGACTATACAACATATTGCAACTGTTACTATGAGCATGTCTGGTCCAAGTGCTGTCTCAAAAGCCACAATCTCATCAATTGGTCAAACATTTGCTGCCAAGTTAACTGAAACAACAACCAGCCATGTAAGTATTTCGAAACCCATTTCTTGTTTAATTCCACTTATCCTAATGCTCTGGGAATATCGGTATATTTGGTATAATAATTTAAAAAATGCATTTTGTAATCCCTTCTATCCAAAAAAAAAACTGAAATTTTAGCTAACTAACTCATGAGGTGATTCTGGCAAAGTGTGACCGAAATTTCTCTTGAATTTTAGACAACTTAGACTTGAACGTGCCACCTTTCTATTTCAGTCCTTAAATATTTTGATTATTGTAATTGCAGATGATTGTCAACAACAAAATTCACCCATCAATGTCAATGAAGCCGCCGAAGACATCATTGGCTCCGACACAGCTTCAGATGGCATTGTCTTCACAGCAACAGCACCACATCATGAATAACAACGAGCAAATGTCACCACCTCTAGTTCATCACCATCAAGGTTGGGATGGCATGTCATCGACAATCACCAATAGTGATCTCCATTCATCGCCAAGCCGTAACGATTCCAGGCCCCATTCGACACCATCTGCTTCACCTAATATGCACCAACATTTCCACAATCTTGGCAAGGTACTGTCAAAGAAATATTTCGATAACAATAATGACATCTGTTGTTGAATAATAAAACTACATGCTCACAGAGTCATGAAGTGCTGTGAACAGTGCTATTAATTATATTCGTATTCTATTACAGATATCTCCTATGTTTGGTACTTCTGAAACAAACCAAAGTGCATCATCAGTTAATAAAATCTCCGAGAACGTTATGAACAGCCTGAGAAGTTCAACTCCCAATTTAATGCCAAGTAGTGGTATTCATCAGGCATTAGCATTGGTGAGACATGATTTTGTAGTCTTTATTTGATTTTTTAATCGATGGTCAGCATAAAATTTCACTTTTTTCTTCATTATCTGAATGGTTTTGCAACATTTTTTTTTTAATTACAGGAAGAGCCTACGAACATGCACACACCTCCTGAGTATTCTTTATTCTGTGCTGGCGGTGCTGATCATTGGAATCGTTGCACCACCGGTGACCAAGATCATCCTCATCATCATGACATGCAGTCACAGAAGAATTTCGCAGCTGTTACAGGTGGTGGAGTGGCAGGTAATTCCACAGTCGTTTCCAGTACACAGCCGATCAATCCAGCTGGTCTACATTCTGCTGTCACCCATTCAAGCAAATTTGTTGAACACGAACTGCCCAAACAAGTTGATATATCGAAAGCACCTGGCTACAGAGGTGGAGCTGTATGTTCGCCAGTATCATCGAAGGCAAGCAGCAGCAGCACTACACCACCCAATGGTGGTTCCGGCTATCCAGGTTATCCTGTAGATCCGACGGCAGTTCAGAGCTCCGTGTCACCTACCAGTAACAACGCCGTAAGTAGACCTGAAGTGCACCCAGATAACCAAGACTACTTTACAGACCTGTTCAAGCCGGGTGCCAACATTCCCAATATGCTCAACTTATCTGGTGATGGTCATTTGCTACAATCTGGGTACAACACGATGCAGGTAATTGAACACCTATGAAATCATTCAGTAATAAAGCTAGTTGACAATTTGCAAATTAATTTTGTTTTTTCTTCGAAACCTTTCTGAAGTAGCACAACATTTAACCCAAAATTCATTGATCTTGATACATCTTCAGCGTATTTCTGTTCAGTTTTCGATTTGGAATACATATAAAATTATCTTAGTTTCTAATTATTACATAGTTTATTTCTGTTTGATAAATTCAATTGTCTGTGGATACGAGTAGATGCAGTTCATTATGTACAGATAGTTTCCTTATGGTTTGCAGAGTTTAAATATGGTACAACAACAACAGAGTACTATTAACATGCAACCGCATAGTGCCACTATGTCTCGATTGAACCCAAAAGCGCCTGAATACTCATATGGTATACAGAGTAAGACATCACCGTCTGGTGTTCCTTCGCAACATATGTACAACAATGGTTATCCATCAATGGGCAACGTTTATATGTCCAAACAGGTATATCATCTTGTTTTAAATATTTAGTTTGGATATCTCACACCGAATTTGGTACCTTTAAGGTGGGGGATGGCTATCATCAGCGAGGAATGGGTTCTAATCAACAAAATCGCATGTGGATGAACATGCCTCCGTATAATGCTCAGTCTGACCACTTGATCTCTGGAATCGCAGGAATGAGTGTGCATAACATCGCCAAGTTTACTGGTATGAAATCTAAATCATATGTAGTTCATGTAAAGATTGTCAATTTTATTTACTTTCAATGGCTAATCTGAGTAATAAAAAAAGTTTTGTGATCATGTCAATTATGAGTATTAGTATTAAATAAATTATAAGAGAATAAGTGCATTCTATAGGTAAAATATATATATATATATATATATATATATATATATATATATATATATATATATATATTACACAGTAATGGGTCATTGTAAGTTTGGCACACCATGTATATAGTAACAAATTAATTGCATAAAATGTTTCATTTTGATAAACAATTATGCATTTTAGGAAACGAAGTTCTCGAAAATGGAGATCTATGTATGGTGAATGCTTCAGGCTCTTCTCCAAATCTGTCACCTAATTTGCAATCGAACATGCATGCAAATCATATGTTACATCAGTCGTCAGGCTCGGATGGCCCAGCCGTTTATGGTACACATGAAGAACGTAAACCAACACTACAACCAATCGGAACTGGTAGAAAGACAACGTACATACCGTCAGCACCAATGGAAAATTGGAGACTGGGAAGTGGTGGGGGTGTAGAGAAAAATGAAGGTGGTTGGTCATTGAACAATGGTGCCGATTATCCGCTGACAAATGTCCACAATCATTTGTTGACGGCAGAAGAGCTAACTGAAGCTTACGCGGTAAGTGGTGCTTTTATTTTGTTGCTATAGAGATTTTGAAACAGCAAAATTGTTTATAAGAAATCCAATTGTGTCATAAATTTGAGTTAAGTCAGAAACAAAATATTAAAAAATTAATTGAGAAAACTTTTATATACCTACTATACGTTCTGTAAGTCTCTAATTGTTGTTGCGATAACTATTTGTAATTTTACACTTTGTTATTATTGGAATAGTCTAGAATTCATGTAATTTTTATTTATGTTCCATCTGTTATTATTTTAAGTACTTTGAACAATTCAGAAAGTAATAAATTATAATGATCTGAAGATCTTTTGGAAAGAATAATTTTAATTTTTGTGGGGAGACTTTGCAACGTTGGGGGCCGAAGACAACAACTATTGGCAGGAAGTTGTTACCAATTATTTTTCTGATTGCAGTACTGTCATAACACTTGTAGTTTCAATTATTATGGCACGGTTGGATTTGCCCAATACCGTAATTATACAATACACCAATATGTTTTTTATGTTTGTAGCGTTATAATATGCCAATTGAAACGCAAACCTACATTAATGGTCAGCCCTACTATAGCCAGCTGCCGTTAAGCACAGCCCGTAATGATTATATTAAGGCCCTTCCTAAGCTAGACATCATGTCTTGGGATAATACTTCTCAGCCGATGCAGGAGCTACAAGAGAAGCAACATGTACGTTCCTACAATTCATATAATCCCTTTAAGTAAAAGTACTGGGATCATGTTTTTTCGTTATTAATATTATTATTATCGTTCATTACTATTCATGCTTAGATTACAAAAAAATGATATAATAATACGTATATTTGTTATGTTTTTTGTTCTTCTTGATTTGTACTGAACATAAAATTTCTTTTAGTTTTAGGATTTTAGAGTTTTGCGTTTTGATTTTTTCCAGTGTTCAAAAGTCTGGTTTTGCAAACGTTGCCTAGAAAATTTTGAATATTGTTCATCACATGTAAATTTGTATTTGTTTAAATAGTTTCAGTTTCTTATTTATATCAATAAAGTTTTAATCAACATTATATTGTTAATTTTAATAGTCAGATAGTTGATAACAGCATTTTTATTATTTACATAAGTTAAATAATTATGTAAATAATATAAATTCAAGCAACTGGGAAGGACTTATTAGACCATTAGACAGAGTAAGGGGCATCAAAGTTCAATTCTAGCTAAGAGAGCAGAACGGATGAGCTGTTTCAATGGATTTGAGTACAGCTTAGCTATAAGGGGATTGTTATCCTTAATTCATAAATCACAAAATATTCACATGAGACTAATCTTACAGCTAAGTTTAGGTATAGGTGAGGCGACCAGAGTTTTCGTATGTGTCATCAGTGATGTGTATCTGAAGTCGATGAATTATCGAGTTCAAGAAAATATTACAAAGCCTAGAAAGATTTCACACAACACAATTAAATTTGGAAAGTTAGAATATTATTTGTGAAAAACAATGTTTATGTCAGACAACCACAATATTATTATAAAATAAATAATACTTCACTTAACTAGGACGATGTGAATATCTTGCATGTAGCTGTCTCTTTTAGATGCATTGAGTCTGCAACCGATCATTATATTTATTTGCTCAAAAGACATACGAAACTATCTACTTTAATAACTAATCAGCAAACTCTTGTCGCCTTGAACATATATTGATTAATACTGTAGGAGATAACAAGACGTTCTCTGACTAGTTTGTATAATGAGGGTTGACGGATAAAATTACATTCATGTGTGCTAATGATGCAGTGAAGCAATCTCAATAATACGGAGTCTACCTATTATTCCTCTATATCAGAGGCGTATCGTAATACTATTGTGATTTCAATAATTTCTTGCGTGTTTTCCTATAAATTCAATCCGGTGCAATGATCATTGTCAAAAATGTATTCAAAAGGATATCTCACACCAGTATACCGGATATTTTAGGAATACACGCCTTGTATCTGTGACGTATAGTTCTTCTTTCGTTATACAAACTATGGTGATGTTGACTATATCGTCAATTTAAAAAGCCAGTTGATCTACATCACAGGTGGGTTAAACCGTCAAATATTGTCAAGTAATGGAGAATAATAATAATTGTCATATTCATCTTAAAGAAAATAATATCTCGAACTAATAATGGCAACAACCTCTAACTAAATCAATCTATAACATGACAAGAGGCTATATATTTCAATAATTCATCGGTAAAACTATTCAACTTGATAAATTTCAAAATGTTTTTGAAAGGTCTATAAGAAGTTCTTATATCATCGTGACGTAGAAGCGTTGCTTTTATTAATCCAATCAAAATAATTAGTATATCTAGCATGAATTATCTTAATTTCGACGAAAGCGCTTAAGGTTAAATGGTGGCCAATCTGATAAAAGCGACGCAAAGCTTTTTTATTAACCTCAGAAAAATCCGTCCATTGTCGATATTGATCATTAGGCACATGATGACACTATATTTAGAGAAAATGCTAAACTGGTAGATATATATGACGCTAATAACATTAGTTTAGCTGTTAAGTAGCTTTATAAATTCTCAAAATCCATTTAATAAGTTTGTTTCGAATTACCATTGTGAAAGTGTTTTCGGATTGCCAACCAATCAAACGCACGGATTATATTTGTGTTGCATTTATCAATATGTGATATATTGAGTCAAATTCATAATAGCATTAATGACAGTCTGATAACACTTCCAGATCGGTAATATTACTGTAGTTGGAACAAACACAAGATCTCGATAATTTAGAAATGTTCTTGCAGTCATTTGAAGTAATTTGTTTTATGGTTGTGAGCATGCATTCTCCAGAACCAAAATTGTAATTATGCACACCATAGATAAAATATTTTTTATATACGGAGATGCACATGCTTCCTGGACCAATATGTTTGGGATTAGTTCGAATTCTTGCATCAACGACCTCTATTGGCTGTTTTCGTTGCTGATGTTTTTTGCTCAAAGTGATCTGATCGCTCATGCATGCGCAGTAAACTTTTGAATAACTGTCAAAATAGTACGCATGCGCGAGAGGATAACTTTGACCAAAAAAACATTGTTGGTTTCGAGATACAAAACACAAGAAGCGTTTTCTATCCCACATTCAGTCAACAAAACGCGTGCTGTGTTTCCATCTGGAAGTCATAGTAACGAAAATGAATAATACAGCAATTATTCATTTAAATCACTCTGACATTTTGGTTGGTTTCTGTTAATTTCAAAATGTCAAATATTCAGAGCAGTTTGATGCATTCATAACTAGATGTCTCACCAGTCGGATAGGTTTCTAATTACCATTGAATTTTTTTGTATATATTTAACGTGTATGTTTGATCGCTTAAAAGTAATTTTCTATTTTTTTAGGGTTGGACCAACAAATGGAACCAGTGAGACACAAGTAGCAGATTAAGAAACTTTAAGAGTGCGAAAATTTTGCTTAATCTCATTGTGATTTTTTGAATACAACATTTTTGCAGTAGATTCTAGTTCTAGTTAAATATGTTGTTTTCTTTTCATCTGTGAATATACGTTTTACGTTGGTGGTAAATAATATGGCTCTATATACAAGGTCATGGTAATGTATTATATAATCCCAGACCTTAAACCGCATTTATTATAGTCCTTACCCTATTTCCTGGTATACATCGATAATATAGATGTTATTTTATATTCTCGGGCATTGAAGTTGTCGATAAATGGGTATCTGCTAGCAGATGTAGGTGGTCTTACCTATAATATGGGTTTAATGGATTTTTAGGGCAAACTTCTCGTAAAGTGAATGCTTTTTGAATTAAATTCCGATGAAGATGTTCGCTGAACGCGAAATGATGATGAGTATATTTGAAATTCAAGTGAATGTTTCATCCTATGAAATAATGCGGCTTGCTCAAATATGTTCAAACTACTTACAACAAAAATATCTGCAGTAGTATTATACGATTATAATCACCATTATTCTTATGATTATTATTGTTGTTGTTATACTCTATTATACGGAATATTATGTAATATATGCTTGTACGTCTTAAATATATTTTTATGCACTACATTTGATATTTTATTGAATATATTCGACCCTATATTTCAAACGTATCCATTTAGTAACGATTGCAAAAATTAGAACAGCAATGATAATCATAAGATTCGGAACTTTATTATATTTGATGACTTGAAATATCTAAATTGTTTCAGGAAAAAAAAACCATTCAGAGTTAAATGAACCATGAAATCGATAAAAGAGAACTTTAAAAGTTAAGGCTTAGCCTTTACACAGTAGCAATCAGTTAATACAAAAATATTCTCTTTTTTTACTAAAAGCACATTTTTTTTAACCATCCCAAAACTTTGACAAAATGATAAATAACATACATTCTGTTTTATAAAGCAGTCGCCAGAATATACTTTTATTATTCAATGAGGCTATGTCTATTTTTTACGACTTTTGAAATAACAACTCGAGTTAAGCTGTTGGCTATTGGTCTATATGCGTATGAATAAAAGTCTTAATCTACTAATTATAATATATTTTATCTAACCCTGACCTAATTAATTTAAAGAATATAAAATGTAAGTAACAACTGGACTAATATTCGAATTTTCTTCTCAAAGTTTCTAGCTGAAGAAGACACTAGTTGAGGAAAAAGTTTCATGATCGAGAACAGCAATATTAGCTAGTAAGATACATTTTTTATCTTAAATATTGATTGAACCATCAAAATATGGAAAAAAATTTGCACTTCCAGCTCATCCAGCTGAAGCATCATTTTTCAAAAACATCTTGACTTCATATTATGCACCATATTTTTTTATCATATTTTATTTTAAATGATATGAAAATTACCTAATCATTATATTGCACAACCGCTTATTTCTAGCCAATATAAAAGGCCAGAATTATTTTGTTCAACAAGCAAAAAATCCAATCAAAATATAAGTCGAATGGTAGATTAACTTCATAGCAATATTTGAAAATCTAGAGTTAGGCTGATTAACTGATGACACATATACAGGATGTTTTATAATAAAGCCAAATATTTAGTTAGATATAATTGTACCTCAACTTCCAATGATTTTTTTCTAAATAAATGTCATTGAAGTTTCAACAAATTGGAAATAATAAATAAATACAATGATTATTTTATATTGATATCCTGCATATGCGTGGGAAATGTTTTTATGCAAGAACGTGGTGTGTTCTCAAAGCATGCTTATGTAACGAAAGACCTTATTTCCTATGTACCTATATGCATTTGAACAAAAAAAGATATATGATATGGTTATATAACTTATGGCAGATGTATGTACGAATCATTACAGTCAAATCTTTTAAGAACTATTTGATAACTAAATCAACAAAGGGCCCAGTATGATAATATGTTGTTATATAGGTCATCTATTACTAGGCATACTTTGATTATTCCATAAATATGTGTAGATGTGTTCTTATTAGGTGTATCAATCTAGTTTGGTGATGACAAACTATTTTGAATTTTTCAGTTTAAGGAGAAAAGGTTTTTGGGTCTAACTACAGAGATATAAGTTTTTTTAAGTTGAACAATTTCAAAATATGTTTCATACATAACTATTATTGTAAAGTTTTATCTAACTATGAAAAACAAAATGAAACACTTTTACAGTGCTTATATCTTACGAATTGAAAAATATGTTATATACAAAACAACTCCAAAAGTTAAATATTTTTTTTATATAAAACGTCCATTATTAAAGTCAGGCTCATAATGTTACATTTTTAAAGGATGAAAAGTATTTTATAGCTCTGAAATCTAAAACCAACTACTTGTTCCACCACCCAATTTAGACCCAATACCCCCCAAGCCTTTTCCAAATATATTTCCAACTTTTCCTCCAATCATGGTGCCCACGTTGGAAACAAAATTGCCATCTTCCCCGCCTAGAGTTTCCATTATTGTTACTTTCGTCTTGTTTCGATTTTCGCTTTCCTCTTCTATGCCCTCGAATCCGCTGGAATTGAAAAAAAAAACAATATAGAAGGCGTTCTGATGAGAATTGCAAGTCTTACCCCTCAGCCTGCTGACCCATGGTTAGAACGCAAGTGGCTTCTTCTGTTTGCATTCGTTGAGCTATTGTCTGATAAGCCTTAGAGTTTAATTTATCTTCCATAACGCCTTGGAGTTCGAAATCAGAATATATTTTCTGCAAATAGAATCGAATAAATTCCAGAAAAATATATTCTGTAATTGTTTCTCCTACCTTGACAATATGAGCAAGGCACGTACATTGGTATGGATGCAAAGCATGATCCAATCTTTCTGATAACCAGTTGCAAAGCATAGTGATTTGACTAGTATACCATTGTTCAAAGAAGGTTAATATCCACAATTCATCTGTTATCTTCTGCCTAATTTGTTCCATGCAATTTCTCGTGAAATTCACATAACCCTGGCCCATGTCTTTGCCAGAACCAGATACATTCTGAAATAGTTCTTTTTTTGTCAACATAATTTTAGTTTAGGCAAATTCACAATACTCACGGTAAAGCTGAGTATTGAGCCGATAAGACTTCCTTCATCATATCTAGAGAGTTTAGATAAGGTAGCTTCAAGTACAGACATCAACTTGCTGATCAGACCTTGTACCATGTTGGCGTTGGTCTTGTCGATCATGTCATCGATTTTTGTGTGATACTGATGCTGTAATAGAAACAAATTTATCAATATGGTATGAAACAGCTTACAAATTCTAAATGCTCACCAAGTCAATTCCGTCTACGGCGCATAATTTCAGACTCTGGTTCTTCGCATCCAAAATTACATTTACCATAGCGCACATTTCAGATGGAATGATATAATCTGTGGATATAAAGGTAACGGATTTTTTCAGCCATTGCTGGAAAGCACTTTCGGTCCTCTGGATACAAGATTCCATCATATCACAGGCCATCAGCTTCAAACGTTGTTCCAAATGTTGTCTGAATTCAACATCGGGCCAATGTAGATCTCTGATAAACGATTGCAAAGCATCCAGCTTCCAAAATAGGTCTTCAGATGTGGCACAACCCATTCTGAAAATTTGCTATTGTGAGAAAACTGCTTCAAATAATCGATT
Organism: Crioceris asparagi; assembly: GCA_958507055.1. Lineage (NCBI taxonomy): Eukaryota > Metazoa > Arthropoda > Insecta > Coleoptera > Chrysomelidae > Crioceris > Crioceris asparagi. The sequence goes on along the minus strand of OY293833.1, from coordinate 13,690,318 downwards.
TGATCGCGCACCCTTTGATCTCCCATCTTTCTTTTTCGAATCCTTTGTGAATTGATTGAGCAATAGATGATTCCATTAGGTCCACGTAACGTACCACTAAAGGAGCAAAGGTATCTCGTAGATGTTGATGGAAGCGACCATTTTTCAAATTGTCTGAAAGAGAAAGGGGTCGTTTGTTCATTGTAATGTTTTCTACAACAATCTCACACCTACCATCAGCTCTGAGGTAATCATTTAGAATTTGGAACAAGGGAAATGAGTCCCAAGTATCAGCTGGTTGTTCAGCAAGGACTCTGTCCATGTCCACTGCAAAGAGCGACCAAAATATTTCCGCATGTTCAACCAAAAGATCACTAAACCACGCAAATGCCTGAGGAAATAAAATTACGATAATAGTTGGTCGTTTCATTGTCGAATACGATAAGCTTAGGGCTGTGAAGCAAGGGAGTTTACATCTTGAAGGTACATGCAAAATTTGGAAGCCTTGACTGTATGTACTGATCATCTGCCCATTAGCTAGCTTTGACAATTTATGTTTATTGCTAGAAGAAAAGAAGGCGTGTGCAAAGTAATAGGGAAAGTTAGTAGACATGAAATTGACGTGATATTCTGTAAGGACGTTTTTATATTAAATGCCATGTTGGCAAATGCAGTCTTCATCAACAAATGAATATCATTATCAGCTTCATTCAAAAACTTTTCTAACTTAGACTTGGTCAATACGCTGTTCTATTTCTCTACACTAATTGTCAAAAGATAAACAATTTCTTATATGCACTTCAAGTCAATAATTACAGGGACAGATGATCATGTGAACACGGGACAGTCAATCAGCTTGGTAAGAAACTACCAATCACATCACAAAGGGCACAAGATTCAGCTATTATTTAATTTCTGGCTGAAACGAAAGTATACACAGAAGAATTTACTGGTTAAGCTCTAGGATTATTATCCTAAGGATGATTATTATTGCTCTACTATCGATATATGTATTATGAGCACTATTAGATATGTCCAGCCCTCTTTTTATCAAAAAGTCCTTAACTGTAATTTATGATATATCAAAATCTTCTTATGTATCAGAACTTTTTCTGATCGAAGGCAGACACTTATATATTCAAGTAATTTAGTCAGAATAAAATCAAATTGTCTAGTCCATTTCATTTCATTGAATATCTGCTTATTAATAACAATTTATGAACAACACAATACAAGGAAAATACACACATCAATGTTTTTATTTCATGAGGGAGTTACGACGATCACTGATTAATAATTGAATTAAGATTGATATGAGTATTTTCCAGTGAACAGAATCACGATGCGATTAACATCAAGCAAAAAGCTTGGCACAGGCGGTTGTAGGAAAACAACATTATAGACAGGAAAATATACACGTTCAAGCATAATTCATGAAGAAACACTGTTCAAATTACAAATGTAGCATGCAAAAGATAAAAATAATACAGTTAAGCATCAAAGAAAGTTAAGAAATTAGAGTTGGTATTTGAAGAAGATTAATTTTGCTTTCGTATCTCTTGAAGTGTTTTGAATTTTGAAGAGATTGATCTTCACATTTTTGTAACTATAATTATCACTAAATTCATTATATTAATAAAAGCTTGCTGTCTATTGAAGTTGTAGATATTGAATGGGATGTACTACACCAAGATATTTGCTTGCTTGCTTCGGAATATTTGGATATAAAGTACAAAGATATATGTTTACTTGAATAATTTGAGTGAGATATTTCTGACGAATGCTAGTTAAATCACAGAATGTCAGATGAATTGAAATGGACCAACAACTATCTAACAACTAATAACAAACTTATCTAGGTCAGTCCAACATTTCAATGAATAATGTTCCTTGAATAAACGGTGTAGTGTTTGTATTCTTTCAGAATATTAAAAATTTCGAGAAAATTTGGATTTGATGACTTTGACAGTCAGATATAAAGCGGAATGAAATTTTCAGTAACGGGAAATATTGCGGAACAGTATTTTGGTATTGTTACAAAGATAGAGAAATGTATATAAAATATTTGTTGTTCTTTGAAGCTAGCTTCATTAAGCTTTAGACCAATGCCTGAGCAGTGTCAACTGGCATAGATAGGTTTGGTATAAGAGTTATGGCCAATTCAAGTTACATGTATCATGTTCAGCTAATAGCTTCAGCTTCGTTCGCTTGAACTGCTGGTACGAAGAACGCGAGATGAAGTTATTTTTTAATTGTTTTTGAAAATTACTTGAAACATGTTGAAGGATTGAAGATTTAATTTGATTTGGAAACATACAGCTGGTCCGTTTTTCGTGCTGGTGAGCATGGTTTTAAGTTATAAAACAGGTTAAGTTAGGGATATCAAAACAGGGAAACAGGTTTAAGCTGATGTGGATATGCAAATAAGTTTTTTTCATCGAGATGGTCGACTATTTCGTTGTTAAGAGCTTTTTTTTCAGTTAGTCAGATCGGCATGATACATATAAGGAGAATAAAAGCCTCTACCAAGTGGTTGTGTTATACCAAACTTATATCGAAATTCCATAATAGGAACCAAGTTTGGTATAGACAGTTTAGTAAAAATAATAGAGTGATAGAAAGATGTACGTGCCGTAGGATCTGGTGGGGTGTAAGTCGCATGCTGAGGCATGCAATAGCGGGACACAGAATTTGGGTGTTTGGCGTCACGGCTTCCTGGTGTGCCGCCTGTAGCGGGCGAACTAGAACTTGCGTTTGCGTTTGAGCTAGCGCCCGCTGAGGCTGCCTGACTTGACGGTTGCCGGTCTGCCTTGCGCAGTTGCTACACATACATACAAATTAACACATATCAAATCAAATTGGTTACATGTTACATATAGATAATGCTGGTGGTATATCACCATCAAAAAGTTATAGAACATCCAAGTCATTTAGGAAGGAACCGATAAAAGAAAATCCGCTAGGCTGTGAAGTGAAAGGTCACATCTATAGGTACTTAGGATAGGTAATCCAGTGTCATTTCATATTGATTAGCAGGATAAAAAGAAAAGTATTGAATAATTAATGTGATGCAAACTTGGAAGAGATATTGTGTTCCCACAGAAAATAAGCGGAGTTATAGTATATGTATGAAAGAAACCCATTTTAGCATATACTTCAGAAACAAGACAAGACAAAAAACAAGAAAACATAACAAAAGAAAGAACAAAGTGGGAATTAAAATATTGAGACCGATAAAAGACCTAACACTGAGAAAAACAGTAGCATACAAGTGCACTGTAATACAAAGAACGAAAACAAATGTATAAAAACTAGAAAGCAGAGAGGGAATAAACATGTAGTTAGGAAGCGGCTTTTTACCAGGGAAGAACGTCTCGTAATTTTGCTTACTGTTGTTCAATAAAAGTTTTCTGCTATTATTTACTGTACCTGATCCAAATAAGGACGTGAGTTTTTATTCCACAGCCGAATGAATAACAGTTTTTGTTTTCGAAGCAACACATATTTCTTGGATGAGCTATATATACCAATAATGCTAAGCTTTACACGACCAGATGCACAAATTGAGGTCATGGCACACCTACAGGACCTACTTATGTAAATAAAAGTTAATCAAGTTTTTATTCTCTCTCGGATATGTCGGTTAGTGTACAATGGCCTTTACATACTGATCCAACAAATCCTCAAGATATAGATGTTGAGAATGCTGTAAAAAATTCTTGAACAAAAAAAATAGGTATAGTGCGTTATTCACGACTGCATGACTAACGACATTGTTCCGTTATTATTAATTAATAATGGGAAAATGTACGAACAATTTGTCTTCTCCCATTGAGGCAAAACAGGCACGAAGTACGAAGGGTAGTTTCTAACAATCTGTGGATCTATCAAGATCGTGGGAAATCCCTGAACTGCGTTTTTTTGGATTTGCGGAATCAGTATGGTGAAGTTCCAATTCAGCAAGATATGACACCATTTAAATATTTATCTTCGGGAAATTACTAAACTATAATGGTAGATATAATATTGTAAAAAAACATGAAAATTATATCTTACTGCTGGAACTTTTTGAATAATTAACACCTCAGCTCAGTGTTCAGGATCAAAGACTCCACAAACATTATATATATGTTTTATATACAGAAACATGAATTTTCTATCGTTACACATCTTTAAATTACGTAAAGTCGGAACATAAACGATTGTACTCTAACACACCAAATGCATGAAAAAACATTTCTTGTCAATGACAATATTGGATTTGTACCAATAAGAGATCAAAAGTCCTTTCCGACAGTACCAGTAATATATAGGTATATTCACAGTTTCGATGGCTAATTTATAAAATACGTATATATTTTTATGTAGTTAGATGGGATTTGTTTCTGCAATACATAGAGTCTAAGTTTTAGAAAAAAATGAGTGTATCCAATGAATAGACGGAAAAATATATCCAGAACACCAAAAAACTCAACATATCTACTTGAGGCCACATACGTCGGAAGATCAAATCAGCCCATCCAATATAGCATGCGATACAGTTTAAACCACAAATATTTTTTAAAATTCCGTCTATTCTATGGACGCAGCTTATTAAGATTTTAATGACGGATTACATATATATATATATATATATATATATATATATATATATATATATATATATATATATATATATATATATATTACGCTTCTTAAAACCAAAGAAAATTAGAAATAATATTCAAACAATGAAAATATTCGTTCTTGCTGTTATTCGAAATGACACATTCAGAATTCAATTTATCACTGAAACAAATTTATTCTATTTTTGTCTACAAATAATTGATTTTGTTACGTAATGTCATCGCCAAAGAATATTCCTAGCGTTTGGATATTATATAACAAATTTCCTGAACTGAGAAAACAATTTTGATGTGACAAAATCAAACTGTCTACCAAAAAAAAGTGACGAGGTAAAACTATTTATCAGCTCTCAAGTTTCATAGTTTCTTTACTGATTGTTAAGCACCATGTTTTGCTAAAGACTGTGACGCTTATAATGAAAAACAATGATCTAACTACCTGTCAAATTATGAAACATATTTGATGCCCTTAACTTTTTTTGGTATGCTGAGATTTTTTATACAGTATCATTAAGTAATGTTGGAGCAATAGATGAAATGCTGACCTATATTGGTTCAACAATATTTCATTTTGTACTGAATAATCCGTCAAAGCTTTGATGGTAAAAACAACTATAGCCACGATAATTAACAATAAGAATAGCGCTGTGCTAAATTTCGCCCATTAATAAAGAAATTATTATTATTAATATTACAAACCTCAGCGTAATGTTCTTCATTTTGTTGCAGAAGATCGACACAGAGTTCTGCTAAGTGTATCAAATCATCCAGCTTTTTACTAGGCGAAACCATCGTTTCACCGCGTAAATCTTCTGTAAGAAAAAATATGCGAGCTCATTAATGAATAAATGTTGAAATTTAACCAGCATTGGTGCGATCCCTCCGAGATACGCACTAAGATTAGAATGAAGAATGACATTTACCATCGATTTTAGCTTCTGTTGATAACCTGGTGTAATTTACTAAGGCTGCAGTCTCTAGGCATTTTTTTATCATCCCGCGGACTTCTTCTGGAGGCACTGGTGTAACAATATCTTTCATAAGGACCCTTTCTAATAACGAAAGGGTAGCTCTTAAAGCACCTTCTGGTCTACCGAAAGGAAAACAATACCTAAAAAGTATCACTGTTAGCCTTACCTGGATTTCGATATTTGTTCATCAAATTCAATTATTATATACTTACCTGAAATTAGTTATTTGATTTTCTAATAAGACACGTAAGCGCTCCTTGACTTCCTGGAACTTCTCTTTCTCCTCGTGAGTAACGCTGCCCACACCGTCGGGTCTGAAGTTATTGCTGCCGTTACGAATTAATAACTAAATACCAAAACTACTGGAAAAAATGTTACCAACCTGTTGCCATGTACATGACTAGCACAAAACGCAAAACTATAATGGATCAGTGTAGGATCTATCATTAAATTCTTATCGGCCCTATCTAATAGGTCAGATAAGTAACATAAATGTCTATAACATCCTCGTACTCCATACCTAGCGCAGTATTCATCTAGGACGAAAACTTGACCAGGACTGAACCAACCCTAAAATTAATAAAAATGACTCAAATTCATATAACCCTCTGCACACATGAAGAATAATTGAATACTGTTCAATTGAAGTCTGTATTTATTGATTCCTACGCAAGATAGCAAGTGTATTTATTATAGAAATAAACTGTTTCCTTACCAATGAGCAATATGGATCGTTGAGTCTATATTCTAAAGTTAAATTTTGCAAAAGCTTGAACAAAGAGGCATGATCAAACTGACACGGGTCCGCTGAAATGAAATCTTCCATACCATGTTTTCTTGCCCTGTCGGCATCTGGAAGAAAACATCGCATATTATTCTAGGTTTTATCACCTAAATGGAAACGTTATTTTCTATATGGAAGATAATTAAATATACACTTCTGTTACCTCCTTGAATTTTGGATATGGTTGAGTTCTTATCTTGCAACGTAAGTGGTGGTGTAGGCTTATGCGATTGACCTGTTGCCCTGTACATTGCCATTACCCACAGATGGCACTCGTTCTCATCATCGCTGGCATAGATAATGCTATCACCCTCCTTAACAGCATTAAAAAAATATCGACCACCCTCCAAGTCTAGAAAGAAAATATCACAGTGCTGTGATGATGTTATTCAAAATGCTACATGTTAGGTAACTTACGCTTACCCATTCCGACCATCAAGTTTGCTTTGGAATCACATAGCAGCTGTTAGTTTTATCAAGATTTTAATATAGTATATGTAACTCTTACCACTTGACGCTTCGATGTAGTCTACAGTGTATCCATCCAGCTGCATCATCTCCGATGGCTCTGACTTCTTTTCTTTGTAGCTGCACATAGCAAAGGTATACTGGGAGACTTGCACCAATACGTAGTAACGCTTCTTCCATTTCTTCCAAACACTTTTGCCGATGGCGTAGAGGTAGCCGCAGTGCTTCATATTCAATGGCTTGTCCATGCGGCAGGCTATTTTTATTTTCAAATCTTGATCGGGCAGATTCTTCGGTACTGTCATCTTATGCCACTCTGGTGCCTACATATTTATGAAATCGATGGGGTTTTGTTAGTCTTATTTAAAATCCTGCTAAATCTATTTCACAATAATTGTGTTGTTTGTCTTACCGAGGACTTGTTGTTTTAGGTGCTGCGTGTGCTAAATGTGTGTCAAACTAATTGTCTAATTCTATTCTTACTGCCCTGATATTAAAGTATTTTAGAGCAATATTAGTTACCGTGTTAAGAGTTTAATGCATGGAAAACTGTTAATATCATAAATTATACATGACTTAGATAAACAGTACTGTAAATATCATGTAAACTTTAGTAAATTTCAAGATTACTACATTCAGATGCTATATTGTTTTAAAGAATATCTCTATGTTGTATGTACGTGAACATTTTTATGGTATTATTTTTTTCTATTTTCACTTCCTTCTTAGTGGACAGTTGTCCACGCAGTTCATATAAAACAGTTTATAAGATAGTATATCTTTGTGATCCTTACGCTATTTGGAATTCTTCTGATCAGAAACATAATAAACTCCTGTTTAAAATTAACACAGAATCCTGATATGATATGAGTGCATTAAAATTTCTATTTTCCAGTGTCTTATTTGCAAAATCTAGGTTTACAAGTAAGGTGTACGATAATTTTGAATAGGAGTTTTATGAGATTTGTGCATTATGTGGATAAAATTTACAAAAGAAAACCTCCAAACTATTTAGTCAATGCTCAATACAAATAGTTCTGTTCACCTTAGAAGATAGTGGAGTGGGTTTTAGGATAACTTTTCCCAATTCCTTGTCTTCCAAGGCCAGCATCCCAGGATTCTCCGTATATAGCTTTACTTTCACGATGGGCAGAGGGTGAGTGGTACAAAAATCCCCCTGTGTGTCCCACATAGGTTTTGAAGCTTCAGCTTGATCTGTTTGCAACTTTTCACCATTCTCCACTTCCATGGTGCAGTACACAATTCGGTTCGGGGATAGAGATTTCAAGCCCCTCACCTCCATGACTATCACCTGAAACAGATTGAATAGAACCAAGAACTTCGCGGCGAACAAAAGATACAGATACGATTATGAGTGAAGACATGAACATGAATATCAAAAGACAAGCTTATGTGGTGCACAGTGCTTGAGAAACGTTCATTCATTGAACAGAAAAGAAAGATACGAACGATACATAGACAACTGAGGATGCTTAGACACCTTTATAACTGATTCTTGAATGTTTTTTGAGCAGGCAGTGAAGGAGATGAGTCAATATCCGAAGTATCCTTCAAAGGTCTCAGGGCAGATTTTGAGGCAATATTTTACATTGGTACAATGATGTTTTCTTGTTATTCTAAGTTATAAAATATAGACAGATGGATGAAGTAACATTGCAAAAGGTTGTCAAACAGAAATTGGAGAGTTTTTGTTTTGATCTATTCAGCAGTTCAATTTGATGGCGTTGAGAAAGAGATTGAAATTACATTTTAATCATAACAGACATGAAAATCATCATTAATGCAATCTGTACTTTATGTCACAGAATATTTCTGAGTACTTATCAGTCCTCTATCAATAGTAAAAAATGTAATTAATGAAAAACAAGTCAATAATCTATTACCTCCAATTGGAAAGTAAGAACTACATCAAGTTTGGTTAGCTGTGTATCACTATCAGCTGATTCTCCTTCCAATTTTGCTAAAGATCCTTGCGATCTAAAAGAAGTAACATAATTCATCAATATGTGCCTCACATTATAGGGATTATTATGGTTATGCAACCTGTGATTATAGCGTTTTAGTTTTTGCAAGCCATATTTTGAGTCCATTGATCCTTTTGATACTGGCAGCGATTCTAAATTTGCCATTAATAAGTTTATCGATGATTTTAGCTCTTCTATATACAGTGATTCCATTTCCTTCAATACGAATTTCGGCATAAGCTTTCGATTCTGAAACAGACCAGAGATTAAAATGAAAATAATCACTGAGATTCATCCCCGCTCTTACGTAGATAGGCATTTTATTTTAACATTTTAGTTTTTTTCAACTTTTTAGAGTTCTTACTCGGAATATTTGATAGAAGTTACATTGAGGTATATTTGAAAACTAATAATGATTCAGTTTGTTTTTCCGAGTCCACAAGTTTTTTTAAAGATTATTTATAATGACTTAGTGCTAAAAAAAACATGTTAAGCATGAAAGTTTTCATGAAAATGATCTGATTTTGTTTGTCATTATTAAATTGGAAATTAAGTGATATTATTTTTTGTTAAAAGTTAAATTGTTATAAGTAGTAATTTATAGAGTGCAAATACAGTTCTTAGTTGTTTTTAATATAGGTAACCGGCAAAGTTGCAGATCTAGAAATATTTTCAATCTATATACCAGTGTAACAAAATGATCAGGAAAAATCATTTATCGGGTGCTACTTGCTATATATTTCCGCAATAAGCCATTTCAAGGTTATCCATTAATTACGACACACCTTGTATGTTATTCAAGATAATTAGCGTTTTTATTTGCAAGTAAAGTACCAGACTTTATGACTATTTTCACGAATTTTGAAACATTAGAGTATTTATTGAAAATTGTATGTGATTTTGTAATCACAGAATCACTCAAAAATGAAAAATAAATAACTGAAAAAACAAAGGACCGACTTTAATGATGCATTGAAAAGTACAATTTATTTATTATATTAGTACTCGAATTAAAAATAATGTTGAAATATTTTGTTTCAAACACGAAATACTTCTCAAGTGTTGTAACTTGAAAATGAAAACATGTATGTATATTATATAATTATGTTCTTTTCAGTGCATTATCTAATGAAGTCGGCACGGCACTATTTTTGTTTGTAACTTATTCAGAGGTATTTACGTAATGAACAATTTTACTTTTTGAACTATTTTAAAATAGCAGTCGTCCAACTACTTGATTGTATCTATTCACGAACTTCCCTAAAGCTAGCAGAGCAAAGTGAGCAGAATCCAAAATACATATTTGGTGCTTGTATTATTAAATTAATTGCTCTTGTAGTTTTTTGGAAAATGGCTGCTTTGCTAGCTTTAGGCAAAATTTAAAATCAACTTTTTTGAGAATTTCTTTTTTAGTGCTTGTAGGGCTAATTAAGTGCAGTATTCCGAAATTAATTGCTCTTATAGTTTTTCGGAAAATGATTATTTTACTTTTATAAATCAACTTTTTTAAGAAAATCTTATTCGGTGCTTGTAGAGCTAATTAAGTACTAAATAATTGTTGTATTCCGAAATTAATTTATCTTATAGTTATTAGAAAATGGCAAAGTTTGTCGCTCTCAGAGCAAAAACATCAGTACATAAAATATAACAGTAAGGGGGTAATTTGTATAAAAAATCAATAAAATTTACGTATTTTTTTTCTTAGCTTTCCAGTATCAGAATTGTACATTTCTTAATTGGGTGAGACAATAAATTTAAAACCATTAAAATCTCAAATTTAAATTGGAATTAAAAATGGATATCATAAAATTAAGTAGTTGGGTAGGTAAACTATCCTAAGAAAATCTACCTAAAGGTCTTTCAAGTTTCCCGCTGTACCTTTAAAGCTATAAATATAGCACAATAGCAAAATTGTCTTTTTTATTTGTCTTGAAAAAACGTTCTCAAAATTTTGATTATTAAAAGCGAAGCAGTCATTTTCCGAAAAATCTATAAGAGCAATTAATTTCGAAATATAGCACATAATTATTCCTACAAGCTCTAAAAAAGAAGTTCCCAAAAAAGTTGATTTTGAAAGCTCGCTCTGCTAGCTTTAGATCTAAAGCTAGTTAAGCAGCCATTTCTCAAAACAATATAAGAGCAATTAATTTCGGAATACAACAATTCTTTAGCACTTAATAAGCTTTATAAGCACCAAATAAGATTTTCTCAAAAAAGTTAATTTTTAAAAGCAAAGCAGTCATTTCCAAAAAAAAAACTATAAGAGCAATTAATTTCGGAATACAGCACCTAATTAGCACTTAATTAGCCCTACAAGCGCTAAAAAAGAAATTCTCAAAAAAAGTTGATTTTTAAAGGTTGCTTTGCTAGCTTTAGATCTAAAGCTAGCAAAGCAGCCATTTTCCAAAAAAAAAACTACAAGAGCAATTAATTTCGGAATACAGCACTTAATTAGCTCTAAAAGCACCAAATATTTATTTTGGATTCTGTTCACTTTGCTCTGCTAGCTTTAGGGACGTTATCCACGATACATTAATAAATTGTGTTCAGTTTTATATTCCATATATCTGTTAGAATCAATAGCCTGAATAAGAAGGCATAGAAATATATATATATATGAATGATTTATCAGTTTTATGTATAGATAATCTCATAAAAATCGAATGTAAACGGCCAACATGTGTGTCTATATTTACCTTTTCCATCTCCGCGACTTTCTGCATTCGCCCATCCAGTTCTCGTCTGATGGCCGCAGCTTGCTCATCAGCTGAGTCCAGCTAAAATCGATACTGATATACTACAGACTGAAATTCGCGGCCTGAAGTAGTCATATAAGTAGCTAGTATCAATAGTCTAGTCAGTATTCCCAATACGAATTAGATTAATAATAAATTATTTGAAACTGTGAAGAAAATGAATATCCACAAGATATTAGATAATATCTTCATTTTTTATTTAATAAAGTAATATGCAAATATTTTTTTATTTTATACCTACCTATGTGGGCATAAGACAATTCACAAAATTTTTATACTGATTTTTTTCATATACTGACAAAACTAAATATATATTTATGTTTGTCACTTACCAGTAGTGCGTTGAATAATAGTTGATGTTCAAATTTTTTCACGCCAAGTATTTGTTGAAACATATCATAGAGTTGTTCCTTGGAGAGGATCAATTCCGAGTTGAGGTTCTGTTGCATTCTAGATGGTCGCTTGGAGTCTTCGTCGGTCACTGAAATAGTCATAAGTGAACATTTGATGCTTAGATTATAATAAAATTGTATGTATAATGTTTTTGATACGAGAAGAAAGTAGCTGTTTTACTTATTTACCTTTCAGAATACAATCGAACTTAGCCATCCAAGATGTGAAAACAGTTTCCTTGCTCAAACCTTCCATCTCCGGTAAGGATCTATGCAGATATAATATAGATGATGCTAATTTTATTATTTTTCCCAATTTCACTCACCTGACACGTTTCTCTATGTTGTTTCTAAAAACTTCCCGAAAATCATATTGTGAACATGCACCGGACTGAACCATTTTGACAACCCTCTCCGATTTCAAAAAAACATCATAATAATTTTGTACAGCATTCTGGAATGCCTCGTCTGCCATTATTTGTGTTTCCCCTTTCAGAAAGCTCTGGAACAAATTGAGAAAATCAATTTCCTTCATTAAGGATTTTATTCATTCTGAACGTACAGGGTGGACCAAAGATCACTTTACCACTTATGACATGAATAACTTTTTTATTTTTTATACATTTTCCTTAGAGAGAAATACGGCATGTTAAGACAAAGTATAGGAAACAAAAGGAAAAATTTAGTTGAAGGTTCGTTTTATACAATTAAATTATTATATCAATAAAGGAGAGCCGCTTAATATGAAATAACACCATTGTCATTATGACACAGGAGTACAGGAGGGCAATCAAATATATAAGGTTCCTACGGCACTTGTGGTATTTTGTATTATGCTTTTGATTATCACTTATTTTCCTATTAAGTCTATTTCTAGCCCTTTGAAGTAAGTCGTCACATTCTTTAGATTCTGATCTATGCGAGTAGTTGCTCCATCTTGTTACCACCATATTCACAGACTGTTTTTTGAATTACAGCACCCACAAAATTTATAAATATTCCTTGAAATTTGAAGCAAAAATGAGTTTGGTTATGTCATTAAAATGACTGGAAGGGAAGGTAAGTAAAAGTTATGTTACGTCCAGAGAAAAAATACCTCCTTTGCTATCCAATATCCAACAACAATTTGAATTGAGAAAGCTTATTACTTAGAGCCTTAGAGCGCAAGCGCGGATCACAGCAAAAGCACAGCTCACCAAACAACTGAGCTGTAACGACAGGAGGTTTTCTCTGGGCCAGAGAGAACATACAATAAATTTATTGTATGTTCTCTCTGCTCTGTGAAAAGGAACCTAACCTAACCTAACCTATTTACTCTATGATCCAGCAGTCAGCAACCAATAAAATGGATCACGATGTTTAAAGCGTAGAATCAAGAACATCTAAAGGAAGGACGAGTAACTCTATATCTTAGACTAGGAATTCCTAGTCTAAGCTCTAAATCCTGTCACAGCTGGTGTGATCTTGCAGCAGTGGCTCTTGTACAAGAAGACTGGAAACGAAACAAGGAGAGTAAACTTCCTATGCATCTCTACGTAGCCACATGAGATTAAAGAAGTTGCATATCATAGCGTGGCTTCGTGTACGACAACAATTGTCGAACATCTTGATAATTACCTTAAATATTTGTTGTCTTTATTTATCTACGTTATCATGATCTGCTGTCTTTTTCAGCGAGGCCGCTTGTTGCGCACGGCATGGTGCGCAAATACGCATTTACAAAACACAAGTGTATGAAATTTTACACGATTTTTAGGGCGAGATTAATATCTTTATTTCCAGTCTTCTTGCCTTGTATAAGTATATAAGCTTCCTTCGCCCATACTATGCGCAGCGCGAATTTGCGCAACACCCCAAAATGACATATGATAACCCTACGTTTTTTTGTGCCACTCTCGCTACTCGTGTTAATTGTCCTCCCTATATATGTTCTTGGGTTGAGTATTTACTAGCGTGTTCCTAAAGACAGACCATTAGCATTAGCTTGGCCAGCCAGCTAGGCTTAAAATGGCCTTGGAAAAGTGACAGATATACGGACTCTATAGGAATATGACATTGACTGATAACATAATTTAAGCCTGGCCAGGCTAATGGTTTGTATTTTTGTATTTAGGAACACGCTGTATATTCCTTAGAGAAAATAAATGACTCAAATTCTGTCACAGACCACCAACCAGTAGAATCTGTTCAAATCACAGCCGTTATATACCATGGACGTAACAATGGTCGTGTCCACAGCAGTGTCTGATTACCAATCGATTAGTAATCAGGTAATCAAAAAGTTGACGTCTTTATGTGACAGCTATCAGAAAACCATAGTGTACATAAAATATATTTTGTTTCAGATATTTCCCAATTCTATTATGGACCTCTATCGTTCCGTTTACCACAGAATCTTTTTCATTATAAACATATTGAATAGAAAATACGTTTTCTTCTTCCATTTTCAATTACTCTAATATGTGTAATTGTCGAATTAAATTATTTCAAATCATTTGACAAGTGTCAGTTTGACAAATGATGCATCAGTAATCAGTCGTGTCCACAAGATACCGATTTTTGATTACTGATTACTAATCGATTAGTAATCAGGCACTGCTGTGGACACGACCTATGATTAGTTGACAGTAAATTGGCAGAATTTCTGATCGGGGCAAGTGATTCCACTATGTGAAACCAGATGGCATTGCGCTCGATAGAAATATTTTATATTTTTGAATTCCGTCCATAGCTGTCATCAAGAATCTAGATATCGTTGGATGTTGGATTGCTTTGTCGGTGTCGTTTCATTGCAATTTTCGAAAATGTAATGTTATCGTTTGTACTGTGATTATAATCTATCTAACCCGTGTTCGTGGACTTTAAATAAAAATCATGCGTTATGCTTTTTAATGTGCAACTGAATAGCGAGCGGCTCTAAAAGTGCGATTTCCTTCAAGCAATAACAACCTCATAATATCGTGCGTGAGAAGTGACAAACAATTTTAAGAACAATATAGACTGTACAAGTACATCCACCATAAAGTAAATGAGAGAGTAACTGCAGTGGTAAGCTCTGCTTGTTTTTAAACATAGGTATCAAATTATCAAAGATAATGGAACTCCATTATCTTTGGTAGTATATAATAACTTACCGATATTTTTCATGCTTCACACTTACGCTTGGCCATACATTTGTCTAAGAATGCAAAAGTTTGTAAAACAAGTTATTTAATTTTTGAATTGTAAAGTGACTTTTGGTCCTTTTATTATACATATATTATAAAATACAATAAACTCTTATTTAATTGGACAATATGTCTGTAGGGCGCTCTTATTCCAAATCCAGAGCACAAAAATTTACGAACTCAAGCAGTATGTGAAATGCGGATATTAATATATATTGTCCTTTGAAGGCTTCTCTCGTTTCTTGAATATTTCTATTATCCATAACAAGTTGCTGATATTCCAATTGGAATCACAATTATGTATTTTTTTCTCGATCTGCTTTTATGATACTGAAGGAATTTCGTCGTTTTAAGTGGCTCAAACATATATAAGTATATATATATATATATATATATATATATATATATATATATATATATATATATATATATATATATATATATATATATATATATATATATATATATATATATATATATATATATATATATATGATTTTCCTGTCAAACTCAACAACAAAAACATTGACAAGAATACCTAATCCACTTTTTGGCAAAAGCTAAACATATAGCTTCTAAGTAGAAATATTGTATGGCGAGGAACAAACTAACAAAAGAAAGATACCAAGTGAGGTGTTGTAGGTAGGAGATATCTAATCTGCATCTCTGAACCAAGACAGTCAAATAAAGAACTTCTAACTACATTTTGGAATTGTTGATATTAGACAGACGTACCATCGACACCTCTATAGGTGCAAAGATAATAACATCAAGGACAACATTTAGTATCATTTTTCTTACATATAAATGCTTACCGGAAGAGGCAAACTATCGGCACATGAATATCTGGAGCTTCAGATGAAAAACCTGCAAGAAATCAACAGGCACTTGTTAGGCAAAAGTTTCAAAACAAGAAGACGGTTTCGTGATGCCATTATGATTCTGCCAGAACTTTTTCCATATATATATATATATTATGTAACGATAAAGTTTGACATTAAATACAATCCGTCAAGGGATCAGAGCACCTAGCGCGCCGGTGTGGTTCTTGTTAAACAAGAAAATAAACTGAAAAGTTACGTTCAGGATGCAGAATGCTTTGAAACATCAAGAGTTTGATAGGAATGACAAACGTAGGTGGAGCAAGTTTGGGTCCTTGCTCAAGGATTTTTACTATGGAAATCAATGATAGAATAGGAAGCGATTTCGACTTTTAAGGCAAACAAATCCCTGATATTCTGTTTATTGATGTTACTTGTATACATGACAGGTATAAGTGCTAATGCATTACAGTGTGTGATACCAATTTGATTTTATTATCTGGTTACTATCCAAATAATAAGATTAAAACGGATGCGTGTTTCAACTGTTTTCTCCATTTATAGATGTTTGGATCGAAAATTAAATCTCATGTTTCTATATTCATTTGAATATACTCACCATATAAATAGATTTTAATAAATATCAAAATAGAAAAGATTTTATTAGTTGGCTCACAGAAAAATATAAAATAATATTCAGTCCGTTGGTGCTGGTACTGACTGACGTTGATGCAAATATAAATATTAAGAAAAGTAAAACTATAGTTTTATTCACAAGAGGAGAACGTCGTAAAATTCACATTATCTGGCACGAATTAGAACAGGTTCAAGGCTACAATTACCTACCTAGGAATAACAGCAAAAGAGAAAGATAAATAAAGAAATTAAACAAACCAACCAGAAGTATCTTAAACAACCTATAAATCACATTCATTGAATAAAAACAAATACGGTGTGAATCAAAATCCCAGGAATATTAGCGGATTTGATTGACCATCAATTCCTGAGCTTTAACAAAACAATAACAGAAGTAAAATAGTATCAACCGAGGTAGCAACCAAAATATTTTTTACAAAAAATTGGACCGACGTTATTAGTTGATGCACTGAAAAATACAAAATAATAATAATTCTATTGGTGCTGTTACTTTTGAAGTTGTGCTGTTACAGTTAGATTGATAAATTTTGGCATCAACTAATAACGTCGGTCCATTTTTTTGTAAAAAATATTTATTTCACACTTTTGAGTGTAAGGTTAGTCACGAAAATCGTTGAACGTTCACTAATACCTACTTATCCTATTACCCACGTATATTCTTTACTTGTTACCATTTTACCACCGTTGTAATTCGAAAACCGTAACTCTAAAGAAAAATGCTCATTATAAATGTTGCTACAAATAATTAGGTCTTTCATGTAAAAATAATAGATTTTCAATTTTCGAAAGAAATTGCCCTCTCCACATAGCAAAAATATACATATTTGTAACTCTTTTGAAAAAATGTTCAATTTAAACGGTTCCGGATATCGTCATATCTTTAATTAAACCACCTCAGATTTTCGAGAAAATTTGCCCCCTCCACCCCTTCGGGGGCGGTTTTAGGAGGGAAGGAGATTTCGGATTTGCGTTTTTATGAATATGGGACCATTTCTCAATCCTCCTCTTTCAAATGAATCAAAAATCATCAAAATCGGAGCTCGCTTACTATATAAAACGAGCGCACGAACCAAAAAAAGCAGACAGTCGAATTGTATACCTCCTCCGTTTGGGGTTCGTTGGTCAAAAAATTAAGGGAATTAAAAGAGGAGACCGAAAGTAATTGCTGAAGATGAGAACTGTTATCAGAAAAAAAGCTTCCTCTATGGATGGAAATAGACCACGACTGCTATAAGAAGTATAAGAAACTATAGTGCAAATCAAGATTAGAATAAGTAGGATGACCATGATTAAGACGGTGAGAGCAAGAAAAGTAAGTGGTCAGTAAACGAGGAATACTCTGGAACAAAATCAAACGACTGACCCAAGTAATGTCTGTTAATAGAGAACATTTTAACAGTATAAACTAAAGGATAATCAAATAAATTGCATAAAAATAATTGTGATATTTTACATTGTTGTCGTTTAACATTTAATATATCTACTTAATTAAACAAATTAGTGGATTTATTTATCCCTATTTAGCCATTGAACATCGACAGGTACGCCATTGCTTTCTCCCAGTTTGCACCTAATTACAGTGTAATTTCTATAATCCGGACATCCAGTACTCCGGACATTTTAAAAGTCATAATCCGAACGCTCGCCATGCGCGCGAGTTTTTTTTTGGGGCTCTCAGAGCCTCTTATGTCCATAAAGCAAGATCAGCATATCACAGGCTACATAACATCATAATTAGATGCTAATTAAGTTCGCAAACCGCGATTTAATTGCTTCTCAACTTTTTTCCAGAGAAATTGTAGATCTGCTAACTTTAGATAAAGTTAGCAGATCATAGCCGAAAATCGTAGTTTACTCATCGGAATCATTCCACGAGCTAAAAAGGGCAAAAAAAGTTGGATAACAAAGGATTTATTTCGTGAATGGTTCCGTACGGAATTCCTAACAGCAGTACGAAAGAAAATAAAAGTATTAAATTAACTACAAAATGCTCTGTTGTTATTAGACAATACCTCAAGGCACCCTTTGGATCTTGAATGTGATGAAAAACAAATTTGTATTATGTACCTACCACTAAACTGTATACACCCTTAATATAACCCTTGGATCAGCATGTCATCTAAGCAGTAAAACAGTTTTACAGAAAGGACCTGCTTAAAAAAATGTGGCATCTGAGTCTGACATTCCAACAACCTTAAGGAGCATTGATCTTAAAAAAGTAGTTTTTGCGTTACAAGAAGCATAGTACCAAGTGCATCAGGAATCAGGACCTAATAAATAAGTCATGGAAGCTATTATTGTTGTCCAACCATGAGAGGGACGACGAAGATGAACAAGAAAACATTCCGTTGGCAACTATAGCTAAGAAAATTAGGAACTCGCAAGAACTTCAAAATTAATTAAATGAGCTAAAAGTTCTTGGTAAAAAATTATCAGTGGATGATATAGAATAATAACAGGGAGTTGGTCTGAGACTGAGATATGTTTGTAATAGACAAAGATATTGTTGCTGAAGCAAATGATGAGAGAAATGATGTAGGTAAATAATTATTCTGCTTCCAGCGACGACGATGTTCAAATTATTGTGAAAGTTAAACACGTAAATCCCTTTAACCGTTGCATCGAATGGGCATCAGAAAACAATATACCAGTTATTCTTTATCTGAAAAATGTTGATGTTAGGAAAGATATTGAGTAAAAAAACAAAAAAGTATTACTGATTTTTTTAAGGCAGGTAGTTCCCAAAGAAAGTTGCATTTGCTTCAGGTTTTTAATTTTTTTTAATTATATGCATGTAGTACTATAATAACGTGCAAGGGGAACAGCCGGCATTGACCACCAAGTGTCTGAACACGTTCAGGATCTGGTGTGAACATATCTGGGATTTTTCAGTAGGCATGCGCGTGTCCGAATAACTTCTGAATTTTTCAACACCACGAATGCATTCGGAACTTGAGTAGAACGTATTTTGTAGATATATGACAATTGACACTTACTACTACTTACTAGTCATTAGTGGAAATTCATTATTGTTTATTCAATTATAATTTATTATGGACTTTTATCAGCCAATAGAGTCGTCTGTATTACGTTGTCGTATATTTAGCATAATTCTGACACTTTTTTGCACTTATTGTTCTCTGAAATTCAGAATTTTACAAATTACTTATAAAGATTCACAAGCTCACACTCCACACCTTATTCTTTGCTTCAAACACTCAAATGGTTGTCTCTCAGACTCCCAGTTTCGGTTTTTATTACAACAAAATTTTTGGGTTATAAAATGCTCTAAAGTAAGGAGGATAAAGATATCCCAGCTCCGATCCGAGAATCTGTCGAACATGTTCCGAACTAGTTCTCAAGAAATGAGAGATGCTCCACGAACACGGAATTTTAAGTTCTGAACAAATCCCGGGTAAGAATATTCGTCTCCGCGAACACTCAATTTAGAAGTGCGCATGCGAATACGTTCAGGATTTACTCCGCGAAAACAGCTAATAATAGCAGAGCTAGAGTAGGCTAGTATGAATATTCCATAGTAAAGTGAATCTGTAATTTTTATTTTCGACTGTAAATAAAGTTTATTTAATTGTAAATTAGTCTCACTTATCTGCGAACCTGTATACGCAACAATTTTGTGTCAGAAGAGGGACAAGTGAGTGAAGAGGCTTTTGTCTATGGTGAACAACCGAAAGCAGACAGAAAAAATGGAGGAACAACTAACTAAGTTATTCTCCGATTTTTCGAGAAGACAAGAAGGATTACGACAACAAGAAAAGAAAGAAAAGGAACGAAGACAACAAGAAAAGAGAGAAGAGGAGGAGCTAAGGCTGCGAGAAGAACAGAAAAATGAGGAACAACTAACTAAGGTACTCTCTGATTTTTCGAGAAGACACGAAGAACTACGGTACAAAGATTTCGAGCAGATTGCAGGATTGTTCCGAAATGTCCATCAAGAAGTCGAGACCGTAAAACAAGAAGTACGAGAAGAAATTGGGACTGTTCGAAAAGAGATTGGGACAGTTCGAGAAGAGTTTGAGGAAAAGTATCGAAGACTAGAGAAAGAGGTGAAGAAAATACGGGATACCAACCACGACGAAATCAGCAAATTGGACACGTCGGCGATCACTACAGCCAATGAAATACTTAAACCACCAACGTTTGACGGCGAAACATCCTGGGCCATGTACAAACGTGAAATTGAGGCTGCAGCCAGCGCAAATGGATGGGATCATCAGCAGAAAGCAACGGCGTTGGATTTGGCCTTGGGAGGAAAGGCGCTTGAAATACTTCAAAACATTCCTGAAGCCAAACAAACAGATTATTCGGCTGTTGCGGGCGCCTTGGAACTAAGATACGGCAACAAATATCTTAGCCAACTGTCCTGACAACTTATTCGGAAGACCTTGTGGCAGTATCTGTAAATTTTGTGAAAGGCAGGAACAAAGAGAAACAGCCAAGGATGTTGCACATATCCAACAAATGCAGATTAGGAATAAAGAAACGGAAATTACCTAGAAAATCATCAGAGAACAAATCGCTGACAAAGATTTGACGATAGTACGGGGCTGGCTAGACCAAAAGCGACGACCTGAGTGGCAAGAAATCTCCAGGTTTGATTCAGACGGTCAAGGTGTACTGGGCTCTGTGGGGTCCGCTGTGCTTGCGGGATGACTTGATCACTCGTAAATGGGAAAGTCCAGATGGTAGGAGCATTGTGTTTCAAACCGTTGTATCCCGAACGATGGTAGCTGAAGTACTTCGTGAACTGCATGGCAGTCGCAGTGGATGCCATTTTGGAGTAAATAGAACACTGACACGTGTGAAAGAGTGGTATTATTGGATTAACTGTCGAAGAGATGTGGAAGAATGGTGCAGAAGATGTGACCTCTGTGCTTCTAAGAAGGGTCCAAAGACACGATCGTGAGGGAAAATGAAGCAGTATCTATCAGGTGAACATTGGGAAAGAATTGCAGTGGACATTGCAGGACCATTCCCTACGACAGATTCGGGAAATAAGTACATGATGGTTGCCATGGACTACTTCTCGAAGTGGCCAGAAGTAGTGCCGATGCCGAATCAGGAAGCAGTTACAGTGGCCGAAGCCCTACTGGAATACGTGATATCCAGACAGGGAGTGCCTTTGGAGCTGCATACCGATCAAGGTAGAAACTTTGAATCCGAAGTATGGATGCAGTTAATGAGTTTGCTGGGGATTTCTTTCTCCTGGCCCACAAAGTGTCGGCGTCCTTTTGATGCTTGTGCGAGCTATGGGAATATCGAGAGCGGCCGCTGACAAAAAGTGCAACGCATGTACTCACTAGAATGCCGACAAAGGATTTCGAGAAAAGTCAAGTGGCGGCTGGTGAATCAAAGACCAGAAACGGCTTGAAAGATCTGGAGGTATATATGAGAGAGAATTGTTGGCATGTGAGTGTAGAAGACAGTGTGCAATAATAGCAGAGTCAGAGTAGGCTAGTAAGACTATTCCATAGTAAAGTGAATTTGTAATTTTTCGACTGTAAATAAAGTTTATTGATTTGTAAATTAGTCTCACTTATCTGCGTACCCGTATATGCAACAATGTGTATCCAAACTGTTCCAAGTTTTTCTGTTTAAATTTTTTTATGAAGAATTATTACTTTTGTGTTAATTAAACGTTTTATGAATTAGTCTGGGTTTTACTTGTATCAAATTAATATTAAGTAATCCGGATATGTATATCATTTATCCGGACAACCCCCCTTACCATTAATTGTCCGGATTATAGAGGTTATACTGTTGTTCCTTGATAGCTCTCTATTATTATAGTTTATTTGAAAATTTAATCCCCCACTTGGTAGTGCTATCTTCACTGAGATGATAAAAAGTAATAACTTAGGAATCTATGAAACAACTTACTTTATGTCATAATATATTTACCTGAAACCGGTGAACGATGCTCTCCAGCTGATGTTTGGTGATCTTTGTTTGCCGTCGGGTCATATCAGTAGGTTGTTTTGCATTAAATGGATAAGCTATACACCTCGAAATGAAAACATACAGCTGTATCCTCCGCTTTCTCTCCTCTTCTTCGCGCTCTTGCTTCTCCTGCAGATCGATCTCCGTCTTTTCCGATGCCACCGAGGGCGATGGGCTCGTGGGTCGAGGCAATGAATTCGCCCTAGATGATCCCATGCTGTGGCTGAGTGTTTCTGCTGAGACTGCACTAGATGGCGATAGCGATCGTTGTGCTACCGCAGCACTGGAGGGTGGTACCTCCAATGTACCGCTACCCATTTCCGAGCTGTGCTGACTGGCCGATTCAGCCTGCAGAAAATGTACATTTTGCTTGTCGTGAATCATGGAATAATAACTGAGATGTACCGGGTGTCCACCAATTAGATGATCCTTCGGCTGTATCTCAGGAAGTGAGAAAAATGCCCAAGAGTCCTCAATTTCTCTAAAATATGCCCAATCTTTGTTGATCTTAGATAAGTAATCTGGAATAAGTAAGGCCTAAATTCGGAATAAATTATGTTACAATACTTTTAATACTTATTTTTTTCAAATGGGGGAGTATGGGGGGTATGTGAAGAAATGCCTACAACTTTGGTTTGGTTAAACCGATTTCAACAATAATAGCTTCCTGCAAACGAACGTAGATAAGCCAAGTACACATGACAGATCAAGTCGATTTTGTGTCATTTGTCGTAGGTAGGCATCCTATTCGGATGAAAACTATTCAAACTTGTTTTTGTTGAGAATTTCAATTCCTAGAGAAAGCCAATTATGGTGAATTACTATAAAAACAGATTCAATTCCTTACTTAATGACACAAACTGTATACCGATATCGTTTGTTTAACTCGAGTATAAAAACGCATGTGAAATTCTTAAAAAAAAAACAAAATTCCATATTTTTTTTCCGAAGGTGTCCCATACATACAATTGAAAATGAATCAAATTGTTCTATAACACATATGATTGGCTGACCTATGCTCTTCTGCATGAAGCTAATTTCGTTGAAATTGGATTAACCAAAGTTGTAGGCATTTCTTCATATACACTTCCCCACTCTCCCCCATTTGAAAAAATAAAAGTATTTAACAAAATTCGTTCAGAATTTAGACCTTATTCTATTTTATTTATTTAAGACTTACTAAAATTGGGCGTATTTTAGAGAAACATGGGTTTTCATTTGAAAGATTACGCCATCTAAAGCTTGAGTCTAGAAAGTTATTTTCCGCGAATTCTCTAAGCCGTTTTTGTCATGGATTTTTTGCCTACAGTTGTATGATGTCCTCAGCTATAGTGGAGGATCGGCTTATTGCTACACCCGGTACAAAAAGGTATTGCATTTCACCTCATATCTTCTATAGCTCATTTGTTAGTTAAGAATTTGATATCTTACAAAATTTATGTACTTTGAAGTGCAATTCGTTTGCATTATTCTCGATTAGAAAGAGAGTCCAAAAAAAATGTGGCATCATAATGATTTTCCTCAATCACATCCCATATACAGGGTGATACCAAATTTAGGTTATGAATGTTTTTTCCATAACTTGGATTTTTAACATGCTTGACAATAATTTGGTTGGTACCTACTAACTTTGCATATATCTTGCATCTTTTTGATACGAGTTCTTGTGCTTGTATCCATGAGTAAAAGTAAGTAATGGATAACGGTTTAGAAATGTTAAAACTAATTATTCCAACGGATGCAATATTGACTTGATGGACTTCTTGACTAATAACTAATATATAAAAGACGGTAGTGGAAATGCATGGCCCTGTACATTACTTACTGCATGTGGATGGTTCGGGGTATGGTGATGATGATGGTGTGACGATGGGGGATGATGGCCGCCATGATGACCTTGTCCATGTTCTTCTTCACTATCCTCCTCAGATGAAGATGGATCAATCATATTTTATATTGATCAGCCTTCTGATTCTTGCTGCGAACAAAAAAAAACAACAACTTGTATTGAAATTACTTCAATTTAGTGGTCGGTTTATGTGTTACAATGAATTTAAAGGGCCACTTTCGGCTGCCTAATCGTGGCACACCTGAGAATATAACAGCATCGTTTTGACCGCCCTCCGTTGTAACGAAACTTTGTAACTATCACGAACCGATTGGTGGGTGAAGTTGCATTTAACGTAATGATAAAAAATACAGCTATTAGAACTCATCGCTTATAACGAACTAAAGGATAATACGAAGTATATTATATTATTATATTATTGTGTGGCAGAAAACTATTGGCGAAATATCTATACCTAGAAGATGTGCAAGGATCAGGATAAGTACCTACAACAGGACACGGTCTGATAACTCTGGCTTCTATTGAATGTTAGTTTATGACACGACCGGATTCAGAGGCCTTGGGGCAATAAAGGAAGCCCACAAGTATTTTTTTACAATAAATATTTTGAAGCCGAAGCTCTTAGAATATGAGATTGAGATTATATATAAACGAACGTCATGTCACGATGGGTACGTATATATGAATACATATTCGCAATATCATTTCCGCACAGTACACTAATAGATTCCCTTCAAGAATATCAAGTATTCAACTGAGACAACTGTATAGAATCATTCGCCATCACTTCTTTTCCGAGTGTTAGACTTATCAGGCGCCACGCCCTTTCGCACGTTAAAACCCGGCATGAAAATATTAACGACTGCGTGTAGGTATTTACAACTTATCAGGAAGGTGATTCTCTTTTTGCATACGAGAAATTATTTGCTGTAATCTGTAATACTTGTAATAAATAATGTCTTTTCTGAAAATAACTCTACAGTTCTACAAATTAAAAAACATAAGAGCCAACGAAATTGAACTGTAACATTGTAACTTGTACATTGCAAATCTAATGTAAAAGTCAATAAAACCACCTTTTTATTTAAAAAATTGTCATATCTGTGATTCAGAGAAATTCTCATGTCTTTGAGTAGATATGGTGGAATTTTGGCACACAAATTAAACGACGTAGACAATCTCTCTCATAATAAATTAGCACATGATTATGTACCAAATTTGAATAAATCACCATCTAAATCAAGATGTAAAAATAAGATTTGTAAAAGATAATTCACAGTTTTGGATGTCAGAGACTTGAAAATGTCATATATTATATACAATATATGACATACCAAGTGTTGAAATAAGTCAAATTGAATTACTGTAATTTTTGGCGAAGGAGCCAAAACAAACTTTGATGGTTTGTAAAACCAATGTTTCGGATAATTTTGATGTCTAGTGGTTTTTAACCAAAAAAGGTACTAAACTAAATGTTTAACTTTCAGAGCCCCTCCACAGTCCAAAAAATATATTTCAAGCCATTCTGTCTGTCTGTCTGTGCCAAGTTTATCTCGGATGGACCGATTTTGTTGCTTTCTTTTTAGTATTATAGG
Organism: Crioceris asparagi; assembly: GCA_958507055.1. NCBI lineage: Eukaryota > Metazoa > Arthropoda > Insecta > Coleoptera > Chrysomelidae > Crioceris > Crioceris asparagi. The sequence goes on along the minus strand of OY293833.1, from coordinate 13,664,308 downwards.
GTACAAATCGCTCGCATGTGGCTCTAAGCTTTCAAATTTTACTGTGCAATAACCAACCGCAAAATGTGTTTTCCTGGAGACTATAGCGAGAAAGAGGGATTTAAGATTTAGATGAAATATTCATTTAGAAGCCCTTGACCGTCATTTCGAGGCGAATCTCTGAGAAAAAGCGGAAATGAAATATTTTTTACAAGAAAATAGGACCGACTTTATTAGTTAGTGCACTGAAAAATTTAAAACAGCTTAATTCTGTTGGTGCTTTTAATTTTGAAGTGGTGCATTTGTGAGTAAAGAGACCACTAACAGCACCAACTCCAAATGTATCATCACCAATGGAATTAATATTATTTTAAATTTTTCAATGCACCAACTGATAGAGGTCCTATCCTATTTTTTGTAAAAAATATTTATTTCACATATTTAATTGTTTCATTTGGCATGAAAATTGTGGAACGTACACTTATATTCAGTGATTTGAAAATATGGCGGTAAGAATATTGTTGTTTTCTAGTGCCGTAACTCGGAAACCCATATGTCCAATTTAAAAGTTACTCTCTTTGATCCTGTCCAAAAATTTTAAATTTTTCAAGGAGGTGTTGGATTTTTTTAGTGCGGTACCATTCGTCAGTTTTTTATTTTGAAAAAAAAATAATCATCAAAATTGGTGCTTGTTTATTATGCAAAAGGCGCGTACATCTATATCTACATAAAAAGCAAATATATGTTAGTTTTATTAGAATTGTTGCTGTTTTTCATAATTCAATAAACAATCCGAACACTGATAAATTATAAGAATAATATCCATTGCAATGGTCAACACAAGAATACAATAATGATATGATTCATTCGACTGTCTTGTCAGATGTCATATATATATATATATATATATATATATATATATATATATATATATATATATATATATATATATATATATATATATATATATATATATTCGCTGTCCTTTCGCCCACTTATTAGTCATTTTCGAAGTGTCATCTTCTTGACGACTTCTAATTGATGGTTATGAAATATTTCCTTTAGCTAATTTATTCAAAATTCACGTTTTTTGTCCTGAAGATGGGAATAAACATTCTCGAAAACTCGGCTTGTCTCAATGAATTTTATTTATTAAATTGTTGAATAACTAAGCATCATCGTTTTATTGTATACGTAGGTACCTGCTTATATTTATTGTAAACTGAGTCAAGTAGGTAAAGGTATGATATCAAATTGAAGAAGATATTTTATTTTGAAGGCTTGATATATTTCTTCTTTGACAATCTCAAATGGTGATCTGAACTAAACTTGAAAGAAAAACATAGGTACATAGATATAAAAAGTATCTGAAGCATGTTTTTTTCTGAAGAAATCAAGAGATATGGTGGCTCTGTTTTACATTTTTCATCTTGTCGTAAAGTACTAGCCGTTCTCTCTGCTTTCAAACCGAATTCGATATTTCCACATAAAATCTTTATTGGCTCGAGACAGGCGCAGGACTATAAATGTGATACTTTCCTTTATATTCCAAGATATATTACTCGAGTAATATATAGGGGAACAGAAGCGCTTTAGGTTTTTATGTTCTTGTTATCGTCTTATTTCATTTAGAGCACTTTGCTGATCTTAAATTTTAACAGCTCGATACCAGGTAATGTGTTGTGTCAGTTTACTTTCTGCGTTATTACAGAATACTGGTTCAGCAAATTTCCGTGGTCGAAAAAAATAAAAGTAGGTAATATTTAAACGACGATTCCTTTCACTTCATTATTTTTAAAGATACCTAGAATGTTTCTTATTTGAAGATTTTGAAAAAATATGCTGTTGTTAGCGTAAATGTTATCCGATTTTGATGATTGATCTCTTACTCGAAAGATAACTGCTGAGAAATGGTCCCAAGAAAAACATTTAAAACTTCAACATGTATTTCTTTAGAAAATAATCTTCTATATATAGGCTACTCAAATAGAATCTACTACGTGCATTATTTGTGACACCGCTGTAACCCAAAATTCTATCAAATTCAAATCAGGACATGAATGAACGCCATTTCTTCTGTTTCTATACAAATTATTTGATCAACTTCCAAAATAACATTCTCACCCATCAAGTTCTCGATTTCCAAGAAACCTGGACACATAAATGCGTTTATTACTGTCAATAATGCTAATTAAATTTGGTCACATTTCGATTATTTTTCATAAATTACCCTCAACTTCAACCGGTGCTTCGTCAGAAAATATTGTTTGGATTTGAGCACTAAAAACTGGAATTTTGAACTGGATATCAGATTTGTTGTAATAAAATCACAAGTTTTGTAATACATCACATTTGCAGATAAGTTAAACTGCCGACGTACGGCTTTTCTATCTGGGGACCCTGGAAAAGTGAAGAAATGTAAGACTGGATGGATTCTTATCCTCAGTATTCTTGGAACCTGTTAAAAACTTTTCCTTCTGAATTTCTGATTTAACCAAATTTTTGATGAGGTAAAACCATGATAAATTCACTTTGCCCTTATAACTAATAGAACTTTTCAAGTGAATCACATCGATATCGGATGTCAAGCTAATGTCAAAATGACTTTGAAAGAACTTTGGGTTACAGCGGTGGCACAAATACTGCACGTAGTAGATTCTATTTTATTAGCCTATATATTTATTTCGAAAATCAAAAAAATATATATTTATTATTGCCGAATACATTAGGTACTGATGCCCCAAATCGGACATTTTTTTTCGTTTAGATAATCATTTTTCAAAAAAATTGTCTCATCCCTAGGATGACTTTTAAATCGCGATCCATAGCCAAATCAGCGATTGCTCTACGTTGCTTATGGTCTTAACTTTCACTGGCTGGGTAAACTCTATTTTGTAAGGGTGTAGATCGAAGTCCCGGAATTAAATTTGCATTGAGGAATTGACTATCTCGGGAAAGCGGGAGTAACTTGGATATCGCCCAAAACTGTATTAATTAGAAACATCGTTTCAATTATTTTTTCTACTAACAAGGTAACGAACATTCATATTACTAAACTCGTTCTGATCGAAAGATCGTGGATATCGTGACGATTTATCAGTTATCTAAGTTTGAAACAATATCATATGCCGTTGACCAATTCTAATCAACAGGTTTATTTATCCAATTACTGTATGTGGTAGTGACAGAAAATTATACCATGAGCTGGTGCAGAAACCGCAATGCGATACGCCTCCGTATATCCGTGGCCCACATATGGCGTAATCTAAGTAAGTATCTATGATCTATTTGAATGATTAATCAATCATCCTGGGCCCAGGGATTATCTATTGATTGTTTTATAGATAATATTTGAAGCAAATTGACTTTGTGTAAAGTGATCTTCTTTTCCTAAGCATGGCTTCCATTTAATAGAACATAACTTGGGTATGGTGTGATCTTATAAAACACCCTGTGAAATAATTTTTAAATGTGAAGCTTGACCATGTATTTCAACTTCCATTCGAAATTTCTTTTGTAAGTTTCTGTACAACAGAGATATCAAACTTCGGAGTATAATTTGATCTTCTTAAATAATACATTATAAATATTTTTTACAAACAATTGGACCGACGTTATTAGTTGGTGCACTGAAAAATTCAAAATAATATTAATTCTATTGGTTTTGAAGTTGTGCAGTTGCGGTTAGATTGAAAACTTTTGGCACCAATTTCACACCAGCACCCATAGAATTAATATTATTTTGATTTTTCAGTGCTCTAACTAATAACGTCGGTCAAATTTTTTGTAAAAAATATTTATTTCACACTTTTGAGTGCAACATTAGTCACGAAAATCGTTGAATATTCACTAATACCATTACCTTTGTACATATATTCTTTACTTATTCAGAAATCTAATAACATCGTCGTGGAAATACCCATATTTTTTACTTTACCACCGCTGTAACTCGAAAACCGTAACTTTATGGAAAAAATGTTCATTGTAAATGTTGCTACAAAAAATCTGATCTTCAATTAAGTTGTCTCAGATATTCAATTTTCGAAAGAAATTCTCCCCCCACATAGCGAAAATACATATATTTGAGATTTTAACATTGCTGTAACTCGAAAACCGTAACTCTTTTGAAAAAATGTTCAATTCCAATAATTCCGGATATGGTCTTATTTTTATATTTTCTGCCTTCTCAGATTTTCGATTTTCGAGAAAAATTTATCCCTCCATCCTCTTCGAGGGCGGTTTTTGTAGGGAAGGAGATTTCGAATTTGAGTTTTTCTAAAAAAGGAACCATTTCTCAACTCTCCTCTTCGCTTTTGATTCATTTGAAAATCAAAATCAGAGCACGTTTACTATTCAAAACGCGCGAACAGCCATATCTACATACAAAAATATAAAAAAACATACAACCGAATTGTATACCTCCTCATTTTTTTGAAGTCTGTCAATAAATGTCATAAGTAGGTATATAGTGCGAATCGCACATATCACAGAATATTATTAACCCTGCAAACTTTTCAGCATGCATTACAAATAACGGAGGACAATTTGATATTTATAGTCTCTTTTTTCCCTCAGATTTGGATAATTTCTTTTAGAAAGTTTAAGGTATCCAAAAGCTGGACCAAAATATATAATAATATTTCAGTAGGTACCCATTGCCCATGTATACACTCCAGCCATAGCCTTGAATTTTGAGCACACACACGCTAGAGAACACAGTGTGGTGTATTAAGTGTATAATGGTAGGGTATGGGTATGAATGCTAAATAAATCAATAATACCACCATTTAGTTAGGATTATAATGAAAATTCTATGTAAATTATTTGTGCTTTGTGTGAAAAATGAATGCCCATGAACTTGTTAGGAACAAAAAATGAGGAGAATATTTGATATTTATTTAAAGAAATAAAATATTCTATTTATAATAACATATATTCCATTTTTAACACTATTTAATAATTAATTATCTAGTTCAAAATCTTGGCGAGATGAGAAAATTTCTTACACAGATAGATAGATTTTTTAATCTTTGTAAACAAAACAAATAATAAGCGAAAATAACATCAAAACAATGCAACAGTCTTCTTGTTGCACTTGTTTGCTTGTAATGTTATGTATTTACTAGTTGATACAATGATTATTATTTTTGGAAACTGAAAAGTAGGTCAGTGATATAATCGATCAAGTATGCAATTTTCTTTCTGTATTTCAAAATTCGAATATCAATTACCTGGTTAAATTTGATGGATGTGCTTTTATTTGAACACCAGCTTCTGAAGAAAGAACTTTACATAGTTTGCTAAAGTCAATAAGAGTTCATGGCACCTATCTTAAACAGTTATATTTAGAAAGAAATTCATTGATACCATATTACATTCCTTTTGGTAGATTTAACAACAAAATTTTATAACACTGTAACCCAAACTGTTGCCGAAGATGAGCTTTTAGAGGCAATAATATATAATATAGATATGTGAGGTTTTGGAAACATCAAAAGTTTTGAGAATAGAAAAGTAGGTCATTGTTATCGACCAAATATGTAAGTCTTATTTATTTCATTCTATTTCCTGCATACATATCCAAGCTATTTATATATATATATATATATATATATATATACTTATATATATATTACATTATCCTTATTACATAAGAAGTAAATTTTTTAAAGGCATGAACTCATCTGTCTTAGAGATGACATGCATAATTTTGTTCAATTCCAAAAAAAAAATGAAACATCATGTTATTCTTTCTCTACTGAATGAGTCATTGCGATATAATTCTATAAATAGAAGCCGATAGCAAACCAGAGGGTGAAAAAAATCAGCCATAACCCAATAAAGCGTGTTACGTCACCATACATTCATAGATAAGACCTTAAGGTGGTGGGGCAGCGAGTTGTCAAATGCAATATTGGGATGTGATGTGTGAACTCAATGTAAAAAGAGCATAGGAAATTGTTTAGATTGTAAACACGAACCTCAGGTTGTAATAGTCCCTGTCTTCAGGTGCACAACTCCACTGCTATCCCATTCTCGGATACATCAACTCTGGAAATTACTATGACACGGTAGCCACGTGTGAAATAAGGGGCGAATGGGGGTACGCGGAAGGGCACCAGCGGTAGCAGCGTTGCGCGATCGTCGCGGCAGACGCGAGCAAACTATATATTCAGCTGCTCTCTTATCTGTTCTCTGGTAGAAGCTGGCTGTTCAAAAAACCTTCTATCGATTACCCTTCAAGTCATGGGAGTATCGCGCATCGCGTCTAAATGGCTCTTTCTGGCATAAAATTCAGTTGCGCAAGTGCACCGTGCTGCTGCTGCTGCTGGTGGAATCATTACATACCCAATGGGCAAGCGCGAACCCATCGCCGAGTGTATACCATAAATCTTAAAATTCGTTCTTTCACATTTACGCTCACGCGTTCGATCAATCGCAATGGGCGTAATCCTGTAGGTGTACCTATTGGATTTAGCCCAGTGGCTGTGAATTTCAGTTCCTTACAAAATTCTCTCTCTGATCCTCTCATAGCATCGATTATTTTGTCAAATAACAGCGATCTATGGATTGACGAGAATCAAACTTCTGCCTACGTAAAAGACGATCTCATTAATCCTAATAGTCCAGGAGCCCATTCGTGTTTTGTACCTTGAATATTGAAATGTCCGACAATTTTGAAGTTCTTTACTATTCGTCATGAAAACATTTATGTAAAAGTCTGTCAGCGTAAATCTTACCGCAAGTAATTATAATTTTTGAACAGCCCTGTTTCTTTGAATATATTGCTTTTTTTGGCAGACAAAATGAAGTGCTTCAAAAGTACCAGCACGGATAGAATAATAAAGTTGGACCTAGGTTTCTTGAAAAAAATATTTTCATTATACCTGTCTGAAAACACAATGTTTTCACGATTATTTAATACCTGGAAAATGCGCCCGCACAGGAAAAATTTTCTTTGCGGTCATGACTGAGGCACTACATGCGTAGCATTATTTATTCCTTCACATTTCCTTAGCAACGTCAAACGAAGCTATTGTGACAGCTTTCAGTTTGTCGATCTATTAGATTTGATTTCGGATTCGATGTTGGTTAAAAATAAAGGTATTTAAAATTCAATAGTAATATTTTTTGTTTTCAGATAGGTATAATGAGAGGTATCGTTCATTGCACGTCCATAAATGCTTTTCCGCGCTTGCGGCTTCGCCTCACACGGGAATTTGTCACGCGCGCACGGCAAAAGCCTATTTTCTAATGAAATATACTATTATTTCACATTTTTGAATGCTTGAAACATTCTGCTTTGACTCTAAAAAATTAAATCAAAAATTGTAACTGTGGCATTAAGTCCACCTGATGTGATATGAATTGTGTCATTTCACATATAAGTAACTCGAAATTTTGTATGTTTGGCCAACTTCCAATCGGAGAAGATATAGGTATAATCCGAGTGTTTGTCTGTTTTTATCCCTGTTCGCCTATTTCACATAGTAAACGTGCTCCGATTCTGAGGTATCTCCTATTCATTTGAAAGAGGATTGCTGAGAAATAGTTCTATTAAAAAAATCCAAAGGGAGTTTGCGGCAGCACGTGGCAAATTTAAGTTTTCCTGGTCTCAAATATTGAAATGTACCTACAGTCTTATGATTCCTTTACGTATCCCGGAAAAAATGAGGATGTAATAAAAACACTTGACAGGACAGTTTGAAGCTCTATGAACCGATTGGGCTTTCTTTGTAACCGAAAGAATCTCAAGCCAGATATACAATTCCATCGAGGATCGAGGGGACTAATCCAGCCTTGTAGAAACACTATTTGAATTAATTTATTTTTGTGCTGAAGTACCTTCTCTAAGTGTTTTTGTAAATCTGAAAAGGAATGATATTCACTTTTAATACCTAAATGAAGGTACGATAGCCGTTTAGTAACGAGTTTTGGAATTTTACACTATGATATTATTATTGCAATAGAATCCATGTTTGAAAATATTTGATATCCATTCGATACATAAGTGCATCCGCCAAAATCTACAATTCGTTTGAAAAGGCTATATATTCTGATTTTATTTTCCAAGATCTCTTTTCTTGTTTTGAGGGATTTTCATTTTGCTTCAACTGATTGATTGGAATTTAATGATATGTTCCGTAATTATAAATATGCGCTGTAGATATATAATATAAAATGGGCTGACTAGATAAAATTCCATAAGTGGGCAAGATTAGTTATAAACTTTTCTTCACTTTAAAATATATTCTGATACGAGATTTTATTTTACTTAATCTATGTTTATATCAGTATCCTCTCTCAGTAAAAGTTCACATTTTTTAATAAAATTTTCAGAGTGGCTAAGTTTTTTGGTGAATTAAAAATGTATAGCATATCGCGTTCTTAGGTAAAGTTAATGTATTTTCTGGACAGGAAATGAAAAAGCTAAATTTCAAATTTAATTTGTTAGAGCTAACTTACTGGCCAGTAAAATATATTAATTTTTGCCTTGAAAACTCAATAGTCAAATACTAAGTGTTGTGGTTAAAGTGTTCATATATCCACAGAATTGAAAATAATTTCTCATTTAACCACCTTGTAAGTGAAGTATTTAGTTCTTCCGAGCTATTGGTTACTTACGTGCAACCAGTAAGTACCATAAATTACTTTACGCTTTGAAGCGAAATCAGACTTTACGCACGCACTGACTAAAGTGTCAGTCAGATATCGAACCAATATAGTCACTTCTGGAGCTAATCTGCTAAACCTTAATTTTTAAGGCTTGTTAAAAAAATAACTTAGGTACCTTAGATCTAAATAGCTATTCTGTAACTTGCATCCGATAATTAAAGGACTTGATGAAAAGCAATAACGCGAAAACCAAACGTTCAAATTTATCGTCAGTCGTTGAATTTAACATATTGAGAAACATATTTAAAGCTTTCTTGCATTTGGTCTTAAAATTTTCTAGGAGCATTTAGATATATTTTTCTGCTTATTAAAATACAAATTACGCGATTAGATGCATATAATTGATCTTTATATATGAACTTTTGGTAAGGAAGTTGACAGATGGTTGAAAAATTATCAAAATTACCCATTTATCAAAATGTTTTGATAACAGCTTTGCATTGCTCTGATTAACATGTAGAAATTGTTGAAGTGTCCTACAAAATTGCTCAAAATATTTTCAAAGCGAGCGACCTCAATGTACAGGGTAGGCACCTATTTATTGATAAATTAAAAGTATAAAGAATTGAGTAGATTTTTTTCTCTACGCTCTAGTTTATTAGAACATTAAGAAACAATAAATATACCATTTTTTTTCTATAATCGCTTTTGATTATCTATTTTATTAACTAGCAGCAACCACCTCTCGAACAAACTAGTTCATACCTCGGAAATTCTACATTCTAAGTCTTATTACAATACCAGTCTCATGTCAATCTTCACAATTACAATTACTTTCTGTTATCACCTCAGATTATTCATTCAATGAAACAGCAACAGACAAATTAATTCTTAAAAGAACTCAGTCAGACTTTTATGATTCTCAAGGTTCATTATCTATAGATATTTTTCAATTTTAATCAAATTATATGATAGCAAAAGAGTAGATTGTAACTACAGATTGTTTCAATACAATTCACACAAAACTCGACAACTGTCATCACTTTCTATACAAAACAGCTTGTTCCGTAGCACCTTGGAGAATATTTATCGGATACCTTAAAATATTAAATTTTAATCGGATGCGTTAAATGTTCTAGGTAAATAGAAGACTTTTGACACCATTTTCACCAGTAGATTTAATATTATTTTGAATTTTCCAGTGCTGCAACTAATAAGATCTGTCCTATTTTTCTTTGTAATGCATTTGTATTTCACAGTCTTTAATGTATCCTTAGTCATCAAAATTATTGAACGTTCACTTATAGAAAAAGATTTTAAAATATGTCGGAAACACAGATATTTCATTTAGGCTTTACTATTTTAATTCTTCTCTTCTCTTCTCAGATTTTCAATTTTCCAAAAAAATTGAGGCCGCTCCCCCTTGGGGGGCAGGTTTTCGGAGGAAGGGGATTTTAATTTTGATTTTTATTAATATGTGACCATTTCTCGATCCTCCTCTTTCAATTTAGAAAAAAAAACATCAAAATTGGAGCACGCTATGCAAAAGACGCGAACTAAAAATAAAAGCAGACAGTCGAATTATTATGGGTACCTTCCCCGTTTAGGAAGTCAGTCAAAAATCAGCGTCTATAATATATGCTACGGCGTAGCGATTCATAATGCAAAGTTTGTTTAATAAAATAAAGTTGCTTCACTATCCAGAAAACGTAACATCTTTTGACAGCTTGTCTTAAGCTCCGCTCAAAAGATGAAGGGATCAGATTGTAAATATAGGTATTGCAAAATTGCAAATCTTCTTGTGGCGTCGCTTTCGGACGCTCTCTACTAAAGAAGCTGCGTGGAGTGATGCTACTGTACAAAGCAATAATGAAACGCATGAGGGTTGTTAACCCAGATATGCGCAAATTTATCTAACTGAGGTCGGTCAAATAAGAATACAAATTTATATATTATTTTTTAAATATTTATTTCAATTAACATAAAATAATTTGAACATAACCTAATGTACTATTCACAATCATGATTACTCGTCTTCGACAACAGGTCTACTTTGAGGTCTGTGTTTCCTTTTACTAACTTTGGTGGCATGAGGTCTTGGAGTTGGAGGATTCTCCAAATCGGCCAATTGTTGGTCGGTCAGTCTTCCCTTGTACCAGTCAGCACTGAAATCAAAATATTATTAATTCTATTGTTACGGGGAATTTTGAAATAAGTCATGGCTGTGTGTGTTAACTACCCTGTAAGCACGCTGGTACTCATCTTTGATGAGTGTGCTGGTTAATTTGCAACAGAACAGAAAAACAACAAAAAAGAAAAGAGAACAAAGAAACGCGTCCACTTACCACTCAGGCACCTTGCGAGCCCACTCGCACTTCTTGCTCTCATCGTCGAACACCTGACCCAGTTTGCAGCCATTTCTTCTGGGTGTGTCGCCATTGATGCAAACGTAGAAGAACTGACAGTCATCAGGATCTGCGTATCTGGGATGGGTCGCACCTACGGCCTCATCAACCTTGGGACATTGGAACTGGAATACATCTGCGAAATATGGCGAGGTTATTTATTTGTCGGGATTTGGAAGGTTTTCTACTTTCAAAAATTGGCCAGCCACTTTGTCAATAAGTATTGGGACCAACTAACTTTATAGACGAAGAGCTAGCAATGTATTTGGAATTGTCATTGTTACACAAGTAGATTCTGGCGACTGTTTAAATTACAAATAAGGTGGGAAGTAAGATTAAATTTATTCAGAATCATAGTTATAATATTATGTGATTCATTAGTATTGATACTACACAAAAAAGATGTGTTCTATAGGAAACTTGAACAAAATTCCATTTCTAACTGCCTGCAAGAGCAAAAAACACTTTCTTGTTATTCTGTTATTGATAAATGTGGTATTTTCCTAAGACGAATCTTTTTATTTGAAGAAATTGATTAGTAGATGTAGTGTTGTACAAAATTAAACTAAGGAGAAAATATTTAAAAAATATTCTGGTATGTATGTTTCGACTGATAGCCCTCTGAAACCCGCTGACAGCTGGTATAGTGCGTTTCACATTGAAAATGCAGTGTGGCGTCTTATGGAGCCCACCGTTGCCAGGGCGTTGTTATGACGGGCTCCACCAACCAGCTGATTCTGATTCCATTTCGCTGTTTGGATTTAAATTTTATCTCAACATTTTCATGTTCAAATAAATACAGAAGGAGATATTATAGGTAAATTTGAAGACAATTTAAAATACATTGCCTATATTGCATTCTCAGTGTGATACGCAATATAGAAAATTAACTTTTTAGCCGAATACCAAATCTAAATTTTCACGACTTTTTAAATGACAACTCAAATTACGTTGCCGGGCCAATACAATTTACCTTCGGATGAGCAGCCAGTTCTTTTAGCCTCATCGGGCCAAGAGCAGATGCCAGCCTTTTCATTGTAGACTAGACCATTTGGGCATGTGATCATGTTGTATTTGCCATCAACGCAAAAATAGAATTTATCGCATATTTTTGACTGTTCGTGTCCAAAGTAACCATGCTTTCTGGGACAGTGTTCACTGGGTTGGGGTGTTTCTAAAAAAAAAGTTTCACCATGAAAACTATGTTACCTTATCAATGTTTAAGCCAAACACACTTACGCAATTTTGGTCGTGATGAACAGTCAATGTTGAATGGTAGATCACACTTCTCGTATTCACTGCTGAAATCATTGAAAACCATACCGTCCGGGCATAGTTTTTCCGTTATTTTACCATTATCACATTGATAGTACTTGTCGCATTGTTCAGCATCGGCGAAGAAACCGTCTGGCTCTGGACATTGTTCAGAAATTTCTGAGTCATCATCTTCAACTTCGGGGGCGGGTCTTCGATTGCCGCCTTTCCTTGAGTTGGCACCGCTGACGTACGCTACTGAAGAGAATACAAAATAATAATAATTCTATTGATGCCTGATACCTGCTTATAACTGCACATACAAAACTAAACGAATTGTATTGGTACCTCCTCCTTTTTTGAGGTCAGTCAATATTTTTTCATATTGATGTTACTCACTATTTTTTTTTCTTCCATCGTTTTTTTAAACTTTTGAACATAAGTTAACTGTAGATAAAAATCATACCTATCTATGTTTTAATGAACTTTTCTTCGCAAAACTTGAAGCAGTCTCGAGGAAAATGACAAAAATCAATTATAAATTATGTTTTTGAATAGGAAAAAAATAGCGTCATTTTGATACGTTATGTTCGTTGAAATGAAATGATTGGAAGTGCCGTTATAGGAATTTTATAAAAAAAATAGAAATCAGTCATCATTACAGTAATAAAGATTATTTTCTGTGTTCATTTCCTGCATAATCAAATTATATAAAAATATTTACAAATTTTTAAGAAGCAATTTGAAATTCATAGATTTCACTTTCACTATTGTGGAAATCACATAAATCGCAGCATATATTAACGAATTTATCGAATAAAGATTATAATATTATATATTATTGATCCTTGATTAAGGCAGCCTTGGAATTAATATACTATTCAATTGTTAAATGTCACTTTCAAATAATGCAGACACGCATTCGATCAACGAATCGAGTATTTTCTTTGTAGTGAAAATCATGAGACAAAGATCACGAGATCATAGCAGACACAAACTATATCGGCTGTATGTCATCTAGCTAACAAAATGAAACTAGAATAGAAAGATATTCCATAACATATTGTTATAAAATATTCCCATATGCTCAAATTCACTTATTGTCCAGGAATAAAAAAAAACAGTTCTTTGATCTTCCAGGATGAGTAAAGTGGGAATCGTTCACCTTAACGGAAACACTTTCACTGTGATGATATTATTCTTATGTGTGATGGACCACCCGGAACTTACCGCAAACACAGAAAACCACAGCCAACTCGAACAGTTTCATCACGCCCAAATAGATCTAGCGTACTAGATTGTATTCGTAGTAACCAAGAGCTTTTAAGAGTATCGGTTAACTGTTTTTCTCTCTTCAGTGTTGCATATATCTCGATGCCGTAACCTTGAAGACACCTTGTGGACAACGAAAGAATAACCAATTACCGAGGTTGATTGGAAAGTTAATTTTGTGTGATAAAATCCAAAGAAAAATACTAGTATGTATATTATCGGTGCTCCCTAAAATCATTGTAAACCACTCGTGAAATGTATATATAAAAATATAAAAAAAATATAGACCAACTCCAATAGTTGGTGCACTGAAAAATACAAAATAATATTAATTCTATGGGCGCTGGTACTTTTGGAGTTGGTGCCGACAACAACAAACTACAATGGCACAACTTCAAAACTACCAGGATCTTTAGGATTAATATTATTTTGTATTTTTCAGTGCAACAAGTAATAACGTCGGTCCAATTTTTTCTAAGAAATATTTATTTCACATTTTTGAGTGTAACATGAATCATGAAAATTGTTGAACGTTCAATGATACCAAAGAAGATAGTAGAAGATACTAAATAGAGATCTCAAAACATCGCGGCGCAGATATATATATATTTCAGACTTTACTGCAGCAAGTCGAAAACCGTAACTCGTTTAATAAAAAAAATCAATGTAAACGTTTCCGGATATGGTCCCATCTTTAATTTTGCATTCTCAGATTTTCGATTTTCGAGAAAAATAACCCCTTCACTCCCTTCGGGGCGGTTTTTCGCGGTAAGGAGGTTTCGGATTTGTATTTTTCTAAATATGGAACCATTTCTCAACTCTCCTCTTTCAAATGAAACGAATATTTTCTAAATCGGAGTACGTTTACGCGTGAACAGCCATTAAAAAAAGAAAAAAGCAAACATACAACCAAATTGTATACCTTCTCCTATTTTTGAAGTCGGTCAATAATTCTAGTACAACGCAAGTCGCTCACTATCAAGTGCTGATTTAGTACATATACAAAAAAATAGAACTCTTATTTTTTTTTTAAACTAGCTGTGGCTGACTCTGCTTAAATGAATCTAATTCCAACGAAAAATAAAATAAAAAATCATTCGACCTAGCTCAATTCCTAAGCAATGTGAGACGAAATATTTTAATCTTCCCGAACAAACCCCTCCGAAGAAGTTAAGGTAGTTATCTCGTGAATTATTTTTATTCTTTAAGTTTATCGTTTTTTGTTTATTATTTAAGTTCTGTTGTTATTTATATTCTAGAATATAAAAAAGTGATTTCCATGAAAACAAGTAGATATGTACCCCCAACGGGATTCGATCCACGGATTCTGCTTACTAGCTAACTCACAGCCACATCACAATCTCGACCGGCCACGGCACAGTTAAAATTCCGCGAAACATCTTTTGACTCGAAACAGAAGGTTACAATGGAGTAGTGATTATACAAAAGGGTCGTTAATTCATAAATCAATGCATTAATGCGAACGCAATTGTTTCAGATTCCTAGCTTTTTTACTGATACACATCGATATTGTGCGAATATTTCAAATTGTAGCCACGTGTTTCTGAAATAAGTATGACAAATGATTTACCTTTTCAGACCTCTATCTACCGTGAGATTTATCGAGAAATTATGTGATCTTTGAAGTTAACCTAAATTTTCGAAGAAAAAAGGTTTCTAGCATTTCAAGGGACGATCAGACCTTAAAAAAATAACATGGGACCATTTCTCAGCCACCCTCTTTCAAGTGATAAAAGGATAATCAAAATTGGTGGCCGTTTACTATGACAAACGAGGTTAAATATAGTTTTTATAGGGAGCTCTGTTAAGTTAGCAGTGACAAGTTAGCAGAAACATTCGAAACCGGCATGGGAATTTGTTGCTAATTAGTTGCTAAAATCCCGATTTTGTTGCTCGAACCAGTTTTGAAAAAAATGAGTTACTGCTATCTTAACGTGTAAGATAGCAGTGAAGCCACTAAAAATTATTTTTTTTCAACACCACCTGAATTTGTTACTGGGGGCGACACCAAAAAAAACAGTCACAAGTTTATTATTGGTAATATTCTTTGTTTGTATTTTGTTGCTGGTTATTCAAGCACTAATAAAGACTTATCCAATGAGCAACAAAATTTCTGCTAAAAATTAAGAGAGATAATAAAGATATTCTTATAGCGACACCAAAAAAAATCAGTCCCAAGTTTATTATTGTTAATATTCTTTGATTGTATTTTATTGCTGGTTATTCAAGTACTAATAAAGACTTATCCAATGAGCAACAAAATTTCTGCTGGAAATTAAGAGAGAAAATGGAGGAATTCTAAAAGCTTCAACAACAATACTTGATTTCAGGTTAATCAGTGGATATCCTAACTATTTACTATTTTTGAGTTTTGGATTAGCGTAGCATTAGGAAGAAGTACTGTAAAGTGCGTTTTTTCAATATTTTTTTTTATTCTTTTATATTTTTTCATATTTTTTTATTTTTAATATTATTTTACTTTTCTTTATACTATCTTCCAGCAACAAATTCAGGTGGTGTTAGAATTGAAAAAAAATATTTTTTAGTGGCTTCACTGCTATTTTACACGTTAATATAGCAGTAACTCATTTTTTTCAAAACTGGTTCGAGCGACAAAATCGAGATTTTAGCAACTAATTAGCAACAAATTCCCATACCAGTTTCGATTGTTTCTGCTAACTTGTCACTGCTAGCTTAACAGAGCTTTTATAGGGACAAATTAGAAAAATACCAAAAATATCGACGGTTTTCTAATTACAGCTCTAGGAAAGAGCAATATTGTTATGTACCGTTATATTTTGAAATTACTGAACATGATTTGTACATGAAACACTCAAAAATGCAAAATAAATATTTCTTCTTATTAGTTGGTGCACTGAAGAATACAAAATAATATTATTTTATTTAAATTTATTACTACTGGTATTTTTGAAGTTGTTGCCTCAAGTTTTCTATTTATCAATAAGTGCGCCACTTCAAAATTATCAGCACCAATAAAATTAACCTATGAATGAAGCCGGCCCTATTTTTGTGAAAAAATATTTATCCTGTATGTTTTATTTGAATACTACGTGAAACTCATAGTTACACATCGACTTTTGTACCATGGTGAAACCCATATTATTTAACACTTCCATATGCTGTCCCTATGATTCTGTGAGCTTGCATGGTTTACCTATTGAACTACAGATGTCGCTACGGCACCATTTTTTCTCATATAGTAGCGTAGACGTGTTGTATAAATAGTTCCTAGACCTTTTTTTGGCTCGCCGCAGCCCCCCGAATCATATGACTGGTACATAATAATTAAAAATTAATCAATTCCACTTGCCGATTATATATTTTATTTCTACAGTGGCGTACAAATTTCTGGGCAGTTATTATGGTAGATGGGTCATAGCCAGCGGATAGGTAAACTTCACTGTTCCTAATATATATATATATATTTTTCTATCACTTGAGGGAAAAATGCTTCAAAGAAAAGTTGTAGGTAAAGATTATATCTATAATAAAAAAAATATTTTTGATTACATTTAATCAATGACTACTTTTTGAGATTTTTTTCAAAAGTTTGATTGGTTTTGAAACTTCTAGCCCGATTATGGCCGTTAACGAACTCGACCGAGGTACTTGTACGATTGATTTTTAAAGTAAACATAATAGCTTTATTAATGCAACCTCTATGGTTTTTACAAATTTCGTAATTATCTACGTAGCTATACCAATTTACAAGGCGAGATCCGTTAAAAAAAGTAAAAGATGAAGCACTATAGCGTCATTTAGGTGTAAGTTACAACAACGTGGATAATGTTGAAAAATTTTCAATGCTTAAAAACCAATTCAATTCAATATCGTTTATTGCCAATTTATACATATCTAAATGGGGTGGTATTTAATATAGTTGATGCCTGCTGTAGGGCTCAGAAACCTAAGTATACCAATTTGTATGGCGAGCGGTTAAATGGTGTAAAAGTTGGTGCTTTGTAGTGCCCTCTCATGGTAGATAGCTTAGAAACCAACTCTATGATACACTACAGATATGTGCCGATGTTCATGTTAAGCCATCTAACGGTGTGGGAGAAAACTGAGCACGCACAAATAAACCAACATCCGATTGAAATCTTTTGCCACCAACCTTACAAGTACCAGCACCAATAGAATTAATATTATTTTGTATTTTTCAGTGCACCAAGTAATAATGTCGGTCCAGTTTTTTGTAAAAAATATTTCACCATTTTTAGTGTAACATTAGTAATGAAAATCGTTGACTTATACCATATCGAAAACCGTAGCTCTTTTAAAAAAATGTTAAATTTAAGCGTTTCTGGACATTTACTTGTCTTTAACTCTGCTGTCTCGGATTTTCGATTATCGAGAAAAATTGCCCCCTTCACACCTTTCGAGGGCGGTTTTCGGAGGAAAGGGGATTTCGTATTTGAGTGAAAAAAGCGACGGCCTGTAGCCAGCGAAAAGGTAAATTTTTCTAAATTCATCGAATTTAAATTTGGACATCCATAGATTTTTTTCTTTATTATTATTTATTATTTCTGTGCATTTTATGAAAACTTGCTTTGAACAAAAGTTGTAGGTACTGACTATATCTATAACCCAAAATTATTTTTGATGATATTTACACTATGGCCCTTTTCGATAATTTTTTGAAATGTTTGAAGGGTCGCCATTTTGAAACTACTCAGCCCATAATGCCCAATAACCAACTCGGCAGAGATATTTAAGAGATTGATTTACTTGATACTTCCAAAACTGCGACCTCTATCGTGTTAACAATTTCGTAATATCCCTCATAGACCTATAACAACATGCCGTTGAAATTTTTTCGAAATTCAAAAGTGTGAACGATCGCAATACGTACATTTCCATAAGAAATTTACCTGAAAAGCACACAGTTGAATTGTATACCTTCTTCGTATGGGTTCGTCGGTCAAAAAGAAAAAAGATTATTCTTATGGATGCAGTCATTTAATAAATAAAATTCTTTGAATTATGCCAAGCCTGCAACTTTCATTGGGGCAAATTTTAGATTTAGTTCAGCGTTTAATATCAATATGTATATAAGTAGCTTATTGAACTATGTACTTAATAAAACATAGATAGACTTTAACAGCAGTTTATTAAATAAACACAAATTGACATCATAAATATCTATATGTATATAAATAAATATACATATATATTAAGCATATAAGGTCTATATCATATATGAGGTTATGTATCAGTTGCAGTTATGACTATATAAATACATATATGAATATAGAATTATATGCAAATAAAAACAAAAAAGTCTGCTCTAACAAAATAGTAAACAAGAAACTTCCCAAGAAGTTATCAAACCTTACCTGAAAATTGATTAACAAACATATAAAAGTATATAAAATAATTATAAAACAATTTGAATATTTCGTAAAATAGTTACAAAAAAATACTTTGGTGATAGTCAAAAAGCCATCGGTTAGAACGGAAAGAAACCGAAAAAACGGCTGGCCAACAATATAAGAATTTGAATTAACTTCGACTATTTTCTAATTGGGCCGTATTTGCCGTGACAACAGCCCAATATATTGCACTATTGGTAACTACATAAAATGGAACCAACACCGTCATCTCGATTTTCTCTTTTGGAAGGTGTTAATTCCACAACAATGACAAGCTATTGTATGTACCATTTGCTTATCACGATTCGAACTGATCGCAATGCTGGTCCTTTCACAGTCAAAAATGGTAAACAACTAAAAAAGTTTTCTCAAAACAGTTATAAAAAGTTAAAAATATACAATTTTAAAGATTTCCAATAAATAGTAGCTTACATATTAAAAATATAGAATCGGTGTGGCAAGTTTTTTTTGAAATCATTCTGCCGTACACAATTCTAAATCTCATAAAACGGATAAAAAGTTATATATAATTAGATAAAAATGACAACGGTCTACAGAATATGATACAAATATATCGGTCATCCACCAAATCGCTTCCCGCATTCTTTAGTAGGCGAGAAAATATACAAACAGTAGAAAAAGGAGTGTAAACATTTACAAATCATATCATTACATGTTTTGTTTGTACCTTGATGGCTACCGAGTGACATATGTCAATTTGATTAAACCTATGCCTGCCTATAGCTGAGAAATCCATTGTTTTTTTCTTTCATTATTTCTCATACTTTTTTTCTCTATCGCCTGGCATTATTTACACAATTAACTAGGAAACATATTATTCAATAATATTATGATTAGAAAGATAAAATCCTATTATGCCAAGTTGCTCATCATTTTTTTAGCTATTGCACACATCAAACATTTTACTAATCAGATTTATAACAGTTTAGTATAAAAATTCAAATTTAAAAAATACAAAGTCTTAGGATAGCTGATACCATATTATTAATTATAATAATTATTCTATACATATCGTGCATTTGATTCAATACATTCAAGACTTCTTTGGTATCACACATTTGGAAACATAAAAAAGAGGATACAAATTGATGGGTTCCTTCCATTATCACATTTTCCAACATCCCAACCAAAAAAATAACCAACCACTAGCATAATCACAACACGTAGGTACTAAAATTTAATATGGTTGGTCAAAATTTCAATTTCATTTTAAATTTCTGATTCATATTGTTGGTTAGATATCTATACCTACAAAACTTTAGCTATTTTCTTATAATGTGATTATGCTAGTCGTAGTAATCGTGGGTTGCTGACATGCATAATCATTAAGGTAATGGAAAAGTTTTTTTTTTGGACAATGAGCAAATCACTACATAGTGGTCTCCATAATTTCCTCATCCAACAATAAATGTGTATATCAGAAAAATTGACTAGAGAATTATTTTATAGCTAAGAAAAATGCATTTAACTAGGTTTTTTCCATTACGGTCTCATGTATACAAGAACTTTACTTTTCGTCATCTGTATTTTGTAAGTATTAAAGAATCAGTTATTTTCTTGTATACCTGCCCCATTAAAAATACATTTATACATCAAAAAACATACAAAGATTACGAGAGCATGCTAGATGTACAACATTCTGAATAAATCACAACACCTATTTTTTTAAATCACATGTCATAATAATATACATCAATTTTTCCCTAGTAATGTTTAAGATTGCATATTAGTGCTATAACGTTTAGAGATAGCTCTGGGAGATGATCCAACATGGTGTCAAATAGGTATGTAATAATTCTACAAATCCAAGTGTTGTAATGAGAGTTAACTTGCAAGTTTCTGCGGCTTCTTGTCGTTGGTACTTTGTTGTCAACATTTCTAGAATAAGACCATAACCTGATAACTATGGTACCAAAGACAGAAGCTCCATCTGGAATCAATTTTGCCTTTAACTTCCCGTTACAAATTCCATGGGGAAATAACAAAAAAGTCGAGTATTTTCTGTAACCAGATAGTTGACCAGTATTGCAGTTGAACCAGTTGAAAGTCTCCTAGCACTTGTAGCACATTTATTAATTAATTTATATATTAATTTACGTATAAATAGGTCACAACAGTTATAAGTTTCTCTATCAATTTTCCTGGCCAATAAGAGTATTTTTTTATATTATATAACAATAATAATTTCATAAAAGCATCTGAAAATGTCATAATCAGATATATTTTATTTTGTTGAGAAATTGGTATTTCAGATAAGGGGGTTGATAATAAAGTTGGAAGATATGAATGGGAGACCACATTTTTATTTTGTTGATAGACGAGAGGCATGTGCAAGTAAGCTAGCAAGAAAGAATAAGTGATATTGCGGGATTACTGGTCAGGTACTTGTGGCTTCTATGGGGGCCACCTTATTAGGCGAAATCTCAGTGTCGTCCAAATATTAGGTAACATCATACTAAAAGTAAATCAAAAGATATCTATAAAAGAAAAACATGGGGCAAGTGAAAAAATAAATCTAAATACACATTGTTAATCGAATATAATAACAAATCCTATCTAAGTTGAGTTTTGTTTTGAGCATTTTCATTCAAACTCAAAACCCAACTTGCAAAATCTACTTATACTCCTAGACAACAACAAAAAAAATCAGTATCAAACTTCGAAAATGTTATTTAGTAGTAAAATATCGATTATCAGTCTAAGCATAACTCAGAATTCGTGAAGCTTCAACTATGAGCTAAAATTTTAGTTAAATATATATTTATTTATATACCGGATTATCTACGGCTGTATTAGACAAGCTATATACATAATATATTCTAAATATTTAAAAGTATTATATAAAAATGCGAAATTTATTTTGAGTACTCAATTAGAGCCCAAATTTAAAGATACCCTAAAAATTTTCACGACTTTTGAACGGAAATAACCGCAAGATCAGAATTTAGACAGAGCACCCTTTTTATTTCTACATTTCTCAAATCCTGCTTTGAGAATAATTGTAAATACTAATTAGAGAAGAAATTATACTCATTCGAATTTTTTATTTTAAGTTTTTATAAACTTTTTTAAAAATGGGTACCTAAATGGTGTTAATTTGAAAAATGAGCTTTATAAACTGTTCAAAAATAACCGTAAAAAAATTCAAATTATTTGTAATGAATTTGGTTTCAAAAAAATATAAAAATATATTTACGTGTTCTATTTGAAATTCTAAATTTGGTTTAAATTTCCAGAGTTACTTCATTCGAAAATAAAGATCTTTAATGCCTTCACTTTTCCAATGTACTTATGGAATATATATAAATGTATATAGTTTGCCCATAGAAACTCCTTTGACATCCTGTATATTATGAGCTTATTCAAAGAATCAACAAAGCCAGACGTTACATAATATTCAAATGATCACAAAAATTCATCTGTTGATCAACGGTTCGCAAAATTGGACTAGTATGTACACTAACTACCCTGAAAGTAAGTGATAGTGTCACTAGATGAGCAGCCACATTATCTATTAAATTCATGAGATCAAGTCCCATTTTTTCAGTTTTTATTATTAATAATAATAATAATTATTATTATTTGAACTGCACTTCTAGTCACACCAAGTAATATGGTACTTCTGAAATATATTGACTGCGCGCGCATTAAATTTTCCTATATTTTGTTTGTTTTATTTTTCACTTAATTCATCTGCGCACCACAGCGAAAAATAATAGTTGGTTCATTCACTCTACGTTCAGAGTGAAGATCTCAGATAAAACACAAAATCTCCTAAAACTTTTCATGACTGATTTTTGTTTGCATCCTATAGGCACAATTATGATCATGTTTTGTGGATTATGTTTATGGCCGCCATGTTTAAAAAAATGGGGGAATTTGTTTATTTTGAAACCTCGGAAATAGTGTATTCTACTGCAAATATTATAAGCATTGTTTATAAGAGAAAAAATCCCTACAAATTTTGTCGGAATTTCAAAAGCTTACTTGTTAATAATTTTAAAAAAAGTTCAAGTCGGGCTCGCGTGTTGAGAGCTCCATCCTTTGGATTTTTTTTAGGTTTTCCTGTTAACTTTCACTGAAGTAATCTTATCTGTAGTTTTACAAAATTTTAGGCTCGGTGATTTTGGAGGCACGGCGGATAATGCTCGAATTTTGGAATTATAAAAAATAATTGTATCATACTTATATAATGACCCCTTTTCTTCAATTTTCTAATTGACTACACAGAATTACACATATATACATTACATCATAATCTAACTTCGTTTACTATATTCGGGCAAAACTGACTGTGACAGACATTAAGAGTGATTTTTATAAAGGTTGGTGCTCTAATTTGGGTGGTGATAAAAATATTTTTCTAAGTGCTCGTTTTTTAAAACGGCGTAGTTTACAATAGATTGAATAAAATATTCGAAAATCCAGCATTCCTTTTTCTCCATTATCTCCAAAACCACTGTTATACTTACCTAAAATTTTATTAACACTGCCAACAGGTAATATGAGAATGGCAGCAGTTTATTTTTTTGTATTGATAGATATAT
Source organism: Crioceris asparagi (assembly GCA_958507055.1). Lineage (NCBI taxonomy): Eukaryota > Metazoa > Arthropoda > Insecta > Coleoptera > Chrysomelidae > Crioceris > Crioceris asparagi. Next base: position 13,640,800 of record OY293833.1, on the reverse strand, counting down.
GATTTCAAGTTACTTTTGTTAATAACACAGAAAGAAATCGACAGAAAAACGATTTGAAAATAAAACTTTAATTGCACAATCAGTAATAAACTATAAAACATGGTGAAAAAATTGAGGAAATATGAAAGTTTATATATTAATCTATATATAATAAATAATTTGATGTGAGTTATAGAAAATTGGCCCCGCTTATTTTTTTAAATATGGCAGCCGATTTGCACCATCTCCAGATTGAAAAACAAGTCTATGAGACAACAGTAAGAATTGTTGAAAATCTAACTCCAGAATTATACATATATTATTTATTATGTATACACAAAAGTTTGAATAGCCCCGCGGATTTTATCAAATCAAAATCGGTGTTTTTAGTTTTAGGAGTACCTATATATAGGTAAGGGGTGTTGTTGAATTTTTCGCTATTATTACCAACAGGGCGCCATACAGAAGATAATTATTGGTTACATTTTGTATACTTTAACTATGCTACTATATAATTTTGTCTAAGCGAAGAACAGCTTGGCTGCCACGCCAGTATATTAATAATTAAGAGATGAAGGTAGATATCAATATTATTTTGCTGTGTTCTCACACGACTAACTTTCTTTTTTTTATCCTGAGAAAATATTTGAGATCTCATCTCATCACCTAAACTTATTTACATACCTATAAGAAAATAATGTTTTCTCAAAACAAGATCTTCTATTAATAATTGTAACTTTATTTTTCAGTTAAATATTAAAAATATATTCATATATATATATTTTAAATATCAATAAAATCGAACCATCCAAATAACCCTGTATTAATAAAACTAACCGTTCAATTTTTTTTATTATTCATCAAAGTTATCGAATATTTTCTCAGCATTGAGGACTTTTTTGAAATATTATATAATTAAATTTAATAAGAAAACAGCAGACTAGTTCTTTCAATCATTTTTGTCCTGTGTTAGTAATATTAGTGAGAAATTGCAAAATAAATATATATTATATATATATCTTCTACTCTTTGATAATAATCTAAAAAGTGGGGCAACGCTGTTATGACTCCAGCTCCAATGTTAACACCAACGGAATGGCACAGCCCTTGGTCTATCCGCACCTTCCTTCACTAATGGCTTATGAAATTCCCTACCAGGTCTCGAATGGATAGTGGCCCAGCAGTGCTCGCAGTAGTACTACAATATCAATATTTATTAGTACTATTGCCTTCAATGACTATGGGAAAAAATAAATTAACCAAAACATTTATTAGACCAGGAGCGAGCAACGTATTTCGAGTTGTCATTGCATGTCATGTAGAATCTTAATGATTGTCGCAACGTCTGACGTGAAAACTCAAAATACGTTGCTAGCACTTCTAGTTTGTCCGGATGTGCCGACATGTTTCAGGTTTAAAATAAATGTTCGGATTTATATAACAAAAATTAATTTTATAAGTATTTTCATAAAAGACAGGGTCTACGGAACATATTCTACCTTTTACTATTTACAAAAATAATCTGACGGTCTAAGATGTCATATATTTGACGGATGATATTTGAAAGAACTAGTGTCAAACGTCAATCTTGATTGAATATTGACCATAGAAAAAATATCTAAGGAATTTCAGTGATTGCGATGCATATACTATATAACTGACTTGATAAATAAAACACGAACAGTTTTAAAATTATCTCAAATTGAAAATTCAAAGTAGGTGAGCAATCGCTCTCAGACTCGTGTCGTTTTTGCTACGAGCCATGGGCGAGTAGCGACCCGTTTTGGGGGTCAAATTAATATAGAAATGAGAAAAATACATACAGTGCATTTGCCTAAGATAAAAGATAAATAAAAATGGACAAACCTGCAAGCACGTGACATTTGCACAAAAGAACGGTGCAAATTTGCCACCACACCGTTGACCTTGACATTCATCACACATTTGGTCGTCAAGTACATACGGTTTCACTTCAACTCGCTTATCAATATCTCCATGTTGAAGTTGGACAAATCTGGCACTGATTGCTGCAATGTAACTTTGTTGATTGCTAAAAGCTACTCGACCAGCTCCTTTGGGGTACTTCAGTTCAGGATCTGTATCTATTCCAGCATAACAAACACCACCATACAGTCTGTCCATGATCATGGCTAATTCAACTGGAGAAGAAAAAAAAACAGTTGAATGTGTGTAAAATTGACATGCACCAAGTTTTGGTGAAGTTTCTCTACTTACCAGCTTTCAGAGGCCGTGGTACACCTCCGACAAAAACGGTTTTTCTTGGATCTAGAGGCATCGAAGCGTCCAAAACAAAATCAGCATCGGACAACCTCCATGGTCGGATTTGAACTGGTTTGTCTTTAATTGTGGGAGACGATACACATAAGTATAGCTTATCCTCATCAGTTATACAAGCATCTATGAGACTTTGCACGGAATTTTCATCCTAAACATAATTATATTTTTTGAGCATAAATGTTGTCATAGAAAATATTGTATTGTTACATACCTGAAACAGAAGGAAAGCATAACCCTTAGGTGGAAAATATGATTTGCTTTCGGCCTTGTGTGGCCAATCGACGACTAGAGGACCAAATCTTCTGAAACTGACTGTGATTTCGTCTTCATCGATATCTGGGGGAAGTCCGCCGACGAATACTTTCCTGGAAAATCGCTCACCACCTTCAGAACCTTGTGAATGAGGCGAAGACCTGGATGGCGAGCTCATCGGTTGAGTTCCTAATGTACTATCAACAAGGTGGCTGGGATCTTCCAACAGCACTGGCCCACCTTGATCGTCCAATGTGGAAAAGTATGGTGACTTTCCTGAAACAAGCAACTCATTTTCAATAGCCAACATAACTGACTCGGATCCTCCGTTTCGCGACAAACATTGCAGAAGGGCGCGTGATAAAGGGAAGTCTACTAAATGTTCGTAATTCATGGTTTAAAATATACTTAATAGCTGTTGTCACTCGTCTTCGATGTCGTTAAGCGAACTAATGTTTTCTGGCCAATATTAATCTGACATATCTTTTGCTGTTTTGATGCATGTACAGATTATAGTTAGTCATATGTATCAACAAATTGGAGTGGCTATTCATTTTTATCATAAGAATTTGCTTGCTAAACTGATGCGCCCTGTTTTGAACCTTACTTCAGCATTGCACGTAACGTAAATATTCTTCATAATGCATCAGCCAATCTTGCAGATTTTATATGTTAAACAAATTGCGATTACATCCACCGTACCTATATATATATATATATATATATATATATATATGTTATCTCTTTCTGATTCATTGGATACTCGATGTCTTTTGGCTTGTTATCTTTTGTTTCGATGAAATGCATATTCTTGAGGAACAAGAAAATATTGATTAATAGATAAATACCTTCTTGGAAATAAATAAAATTGATTTCAGTAGGCGAAGTATTTAAAACAATGAAAATTGTATTTTGTCTATTTTATGTAATTTTATGTAAAATATGCAATAGTAATGGAAAAAATAAACTTGTTAACAATTTTATTCATGATGTTTATATTGTTTGTTTTTTGGAAATAAATTTAATTTGATTCACTCAATTTAAAGTACCTATATTTTTGGTTCTAGTAAATTCTATTTTGTATTTTTCAACGCATAATCTAATTCAGATATATTATTTTGTTCAAGAAATTTATTAGAGGCAAAAACCAAACCCTTGATAGATATGTCTGTCAGTCTACCCGTATTGATTTTCTGTCTATTTGTCGAGTACAGCGTAATTAAGAAAGAGCTTGTTATAATGAAATACAAATATTTTTTGATTCTGAAATGTATACAATGCATAATTCAAAATGTACAAAAGTTTTGAATCTACTAAAATTAAAAGAAAAATGCAGTGACACAATCCTAAATGTGGAACTTTTTCAGGGTTCTGTAAATGCGTTTAAAAACTCTTTCAAGATTACAGAAAGTTAAAATTCTTTATTTATATAGAGTTAGGTGACCCAATTATAGACGTAGGGCTCAAATATATGTTTTATTTTGAGGGTTAATTTTGTGGAGCAATTAAAAAAATACTAAACACTTTTTAAATTATATAACACCATTCCGACCATGTTTTTGATATAAATATAGAACATAGGGCTACATATTATACAGTTTACAAAAGAACTTAAACAAAAATCCTAAGTACTCCACTGACAGAAAAGATGAGTGTTAAACATTCAAAACTGTTATAGTCGATGGGCCAGCTACGGGTTTTGCTTTGTGATCATTTATTGTTTTTTAAAATATACAATTTAATCGTTTCTAGCAATGATCTTTTCTTTAATCCTGCCAGATAAAATGTTCAATTTTTGAAAAATGTTGCCACATCCCTCTCCCTTTGAGGGAGGATTTTTTTTCCTCTCTGGTACGGTACTATCTCTGAACACTTCTCTTTCCAATGAGAAATTAAAGACGCATAACAATTGTTTTGGATTTTTTAAATGTGAGTAGATAAACTCAAATGGGAGAGGGCATAATTGTTTTGTGTTTTTAATTAAAATATATAATTTCTTTTATTCTATTCTAGTGAATTTTCACAACGTTTTATTTACATTATTGAAAAAGAAAATGCTCAGGTGATATTATTTATTTGTATGTATTCTCATGATTGTAACTTTGAAAAAAGTATATTTTTCTCTTCGTCTCTTCCTAATTTTACCATGCTATAACCTGGCAACACATTGCTGCAAGAACCAACTTTTATTATTTGTCAGGTTTACAAGATTCAGTATCTAGTTTTTCACGACATTTAAAACAACTCAAAATACGTTGCTGGCTGCTGGGCCATTACAGCTTCAGTGCCACGTATTTATTGGAATATTAATCACTCCCCCATCTACCTAAGTTCCGAGAATCTAAATAAAATTGAGCTGTTAGCCATCGAAATATATATTACATTATTTTTTTTTTCAATCGACAAACAATTCGCATGTTCAACAAGAAACAATTATTTCATGTTAATAGCAATTCAAAGTTATCCTTCATGGAAACCATCTTAAATTCCTGTTGAAGAGAATCATGATAGCTGATAATCCCGGGGCTGCCTCTGGTTGGCCCGAACAGGGGAAATACAGTCGATTCTCATGGCTATATTATTCGGGTTGATGGCAGAATGTCGAAAAACGTGGATCGGTTTTTCCAGGCATGCGCTTCGCCTACAATTCTACCCCAATTTTAGAAATGCCACGTGGGTAAGTGCATCGACCCTATAACATATGTTGAAAAGACCCAAATAGACCTAGATCAGGAACTATATCGAAATTAGGTTTTTCTGGTTGAAATACCTAATACTCAAATGTACTTGAACTTATTAAATGATCTAATACCGATAGGGATCTTTCAAGTTTTAAGTCTTTGGTAATGCATAAGAAAGGCCTTTCAGGGGATTTAGGAGGGGCTGAAAAATCTATACGCATTTTTTACCAAACAATTTGAAAGAATTGCGCATACTTACTTCACAAAAGCTTTCATTGTCTTAAATCATGTAATGACCTCCACTGTTGTATTTAATTTGAAAAAACATTAGAGTTACTAGTTTTGGTTTGTAATAATTCAACTTTCTTCTTTTGAGGTTTTTCCTGCAAATGAGACAATATTTAGTTTTAAAAAAACTCGACTTTCAACTCCTTGTATTAGAGATTTTTTCGTGAAATTTGATAAAGAATTGTTCGATACTTCAACAGTCGTTTGAGTTGAGATTGAAAATCTAACAGAAAAATGTCGGATAAGTTCTATCAACAAATAAATGTTATTATTTGCTTCCTTAAGTGTCTTTTGACAAACTACCCGAAATGTATGTTTGCTTTTTATGTATGTTCGCGCGTTTTGAATAGTAAATGGGTACAGATTTTGATGATTCTTCTTTCATTGGAAACAGGAATGCTGAGATATGGTCCCATTTTTAAATTATTCAATATCCAATACGGCTTCCGCCCAAAATATATACCACCAAAGGGGGTGGAGAAAACTGAAAATTTTATTTAGCAAAATATAAGGAAAGATCATTTACGATAACGTTAAAATCTTGTAAAGAATCAGTTAGAACAAGATTTTTTTTTCTGTATTCAAGATATTTTCTGATCCCAGGGCTAGAATGAAAAAATAACCTTTTCTTACTTACCGCATTTATTATTTATTTATATACATGTTATATCCTTAGAATAATTTACTGTTTGTATATATCCCACGTAATTCTAATAACTTTAATCAAATATTCAGAGTTCTGTGCTTTTAAATTTTTTGTACAGAATCTCCTTCAGTGGATTATGGAAGAAATTCAAAGTATTTCAAAAGAATAAGTCGTACTTATATCACAGAATAAAGAACAAGTATTTCATTGTTTCAGTTGAAAAAAAAATATGGTAATAGGTTTTATCAGTATCTATTTCTTCATTGATAATTTTTTTTTCTTATTTATGTTGACAAAAGTACTAGATTAATCTAAAAAAAAACTATATACCTATTACTTGTACCAATAGATCTATTGCATTTTTCTTGTTTATTAAAAGTTTTTTGGATATTTTCTATTTCGAATAAAACTACAAAAATATTATTATGTAATTGATATGACTGATATATTCATTCAATACAAAATTTATTCACTTTCAATCAAATATTATTATAATTGGAGAAAAAGCGGCCATGTGCGAGTCTAGCTCTCATGAAGACGGTTCCGTACCAAGATGTTTTATTTAGTCTTTCTTGTAACCTTTAGTAAAGCCCTTCCAGAATTTCTCAATACTTACAAATACTCAATTTTCGTATATGTTTGACCGACGAACCCCGAAGGAGGTATACAATTCGACTGTCTGCTTTTTTTGGTCCGGTATATAGTAAACGACCTCCGAATTTGATGATTTTTGATTCATTTGAAAGAGGAGGCTTGAGAAATGGTCCCATATTCATGAAAACGCAAATCCGAAATCTCCTGCCCTCGGAAAACCGTCCACAAAGGGGGTCGAGGGGGGGAAATTTTCTCGAAAATCGAAAATCTGAGGTGATATAATTCAAAATAGGACAATATCTGGAAAGGTTTAAATTGAACAGTTTTTCAAAAGAGTTACGGTTTTCGAGATAGAGGCATGTTAAATTCTCACATATGTATATTTTTGCTATGTGCAGACGGCGATTTATTTCGAAAATTGAAAATCTGTGGACTGTGGACACTACATGAAAGACCTAATTATTTGTAGCAACATTTATAATGAACATTTTTTCCTTAGAGTTACAACGGTGGTAAAATGGTAACATCTAAAATACTTATTCGTATTTCCGCAGCGATGTATTGCAATCTCAACAATAACAACTACAAACAAAGAATATATATGTGAGTAATACTATCTTCATTGGTATTAGTGAACGTTCAACGATTTTCGTGACTAATGTTGCAGTCAAAAGAGTGAAATAAATATTTTTTACAAAAAATTGGACCGACGTTATTAGTCGGTGCCAAAAGTTATTAATCTACCTGCAACTGCACAACTTCAAAAGTAACAGCACCAATAGAATTAATATTATTTTGTAGTTTTCAGTGCATCAACTAATAACGTCGGTCCAATTTTATGTAAAAAAAGGTATCTTCAATTAATTCGTGCATTTTAGAATTAAAAAATTATACAAGGTGTCCCCAAAAGGTCTTGACACTATCATACTTTAGTACAAAGTTGGCTATTTGGAATCGGAGCACGATTACTATGCAAAATGCGCGAACAGATATAAAACAAAATCCCAAAGCTCGTAGCCAGCTGATAGGTAAATTCCATAGTTTTTGATTTTCATTATTGCTTCTCTTTCACTTATAAGGAAAATGCTTCAAACAAAAGATATAGGTACAGATCATACCTATAATTAAAAAAAATATTTTTGATGAATTTTAGTCAATGGCTACTATTTGAGGTTTTTTTTAAAAGTCAGAACGACCGCCATTTTGAAACTATTCCTCAGATCAGGCCCGTTAAATTAAATTCTTTGGATTCAGCTAAGATTTCGAGAATGTTTCAGACATTTCTGATTGATTGTTACGAATGGTATAATTTACTGCAAATTACTATATAAATTATCAATAATTTATGTTAAAAAAATTAAAATATTAACTAGGGTGAAGATGCGCTGAAGAAGTTCTTTTGCAGTTGATTTACGAAAGATTTTCATATCTATTAGCCTGCTTATAATAATTTAAACTTTACATAAAATAAATCTGTTCTTTGTGATAACCAGAGATTGCTTATATTAAATTGGCGTCAGCTATTACTGAACGAACAAATCAACAAGTTCACAGTGCAGCAGTAAGCGTATATACTACAGTGACTTACAGGTTTAAGTCACTGCAACGTAGTATTCTAGATACCCATTATTCAGAATTTATACTTTTATGATTTTTTTATGCATATCTGTGATCCTTTTATTTTTGTTTGTGACTCAATAGTTAATAACTAATTTGTTTGCCATTTATTTCGTATCAATTAATCAACACATTTTGAGAATGGATCGTAAAATATCACCAAGAAATCGTTTGTGAATCTATTTTTGTTTTGTAGAAAAACAAAAGTGCTTTCAAAATTTGGAGAGGTGAGCAATTATTTTTTTCTACTACATTGTTTAAGCAATAATTATTGTAAACAGTGGCGTATTGTTGGTAGTTTAGAAATTTTGAATTCAATTTTGAATGTTCTCAAAAAGATGGAAAGCCACTCATGATTTTATTCTCATATTTGAGTTTCACAAACAATTACTCGTATATTGAAAATGCATCGGACTCCAGTTACAGTCTATTTTCAGAACGTGTTCACAGTAGTTAATCAACAGTATAATCAAAGAAGATAGTATCTAATTGTCTAATTACTTATTAACTATTGAGTTGGAAAAACTGAAAAAAGTGTCACAAACGATTGACAATTTACAACGTAAAATTATTTTTTTTATTTAAAATTAAATTTAATTTAATTGTATTATAAGATCAGAGTACTCTGTAAAGTACCTATCCAATGACAATTATTACAATATCACGAAAACAAATAATGATATCCGAAATAATTTTATTCGACGCATAATTGCCTAATGAAAGACCGATAAGGCTTGCAAAGGAATTTGAAATTCGGATGAGCTTTTGTAGCATGTGTGGCTAGATGAGCCCTAAATTTTTGTCTCCTCTTACTATTTTTTTTTCACACCTGTTCTGGACCTTGAAGATGCGATACATTTTTGTTTCAAGTGCAATAATGTTTATAATTCAGAATAATGTAACGTCACGTTATCTATAATGATATTGCAATGCATTTTTCATTATTTGTCCAGTGTCATGTCTTGCGAAAATATCCCATTAAGAGTCAAATAGGCGTTATTGTTGTATGAAGAACTAATTCTCAAGCATCCAATTACAAATCAAGGTCTCAGCAAAATTGTATAAGTTTTATCGCATAACGCTAACAATTTCGTCATGATGACTGTAATATTGCTTGGGATGGTTAATATATATATACCTATATATATTTTTGAAACGGATTTAACAAAATATTTTCTTACCTTGTAATAGTGGTGGGAAAGCATTGGTATTAATAAATCCTGAAACAGAAGAAAAAACAAGTCAAATATTCTGTATTTCAGAGGAAAAAAACAATCGCGTTATCGTAAAGTTTTATAGAGTAATTATGCTATTGAGAGAGAGATAATTGCTTTTTGACCGACTTCCCAAATGTAGGAGATATACAATTCGACAGTTAGCTTTTTTCATGTTAGTTTGCGCGTTTCGCATACTAAAAGTACTTCGATTTTTTTTCATTTGAAAGATGTATGTTGAGAAACGGTTTCAGAGTTAAAATTTTGATTACTTATGATACAATCAAAAATGTGAAATATTTTCTTCACAAAAAATCGATCCGACTTTATTAGTTGATGCAGTAAAAAAATCAATTATTGATTACCAATCGATTAGTAATCAGAAATCAGTAATCAAAAAGATGACGTCTTTAATTTGACAGCTATCAGAAAAGCATAACCTATATCTTGTTTCAGATATTTCCCAATTCTATTATAAACGTATTGAACAGAAAATACTTTTTGACCGACTTCCCAAAAGGAGGAGGTATACAATTCGATTGTGTGCTTTTTTTTTTTTTTTTTTGGTTTGTGCGCGCCTTTCATATAGTAAACGTACTCCGATTTTGATGATTTTTGATTCATTTGAAAGAGGAGGATTGAGAAATGGTCCCATATTCATAAAAACGGGAATCCGACATCGCGTTCCCTCCGAAAACCGCCCCCGAAGGGGGTGGAGGGGGCAAATTTTGTCGAAAATTGAAAATCTGCGTTGATATAATTACAGATAGGACAATATCCGGAAACGTTTAAATGGAACATTTTTTCAAAAGAGTAACGGTTTTCGACATAGAGACATTTTAAATTCTCAAATATACCTATTTTCGCTATGTGGAGAGGGCGATTTCTGTCGAAAATTGAAAATCTGTTTGCAGTACATGAAAGACATAATTATTTGTAGCAACATTTATATTGAACATTTTTCCCTTAGAGTTACGGTTTTCGAGTAAAATCGGTGTTAAAATGGTAACAACTAAAATATTCAAGCGTATTTCCGCAGCGATGTTCTGAGATCTCAATAATAACAACTACAAGCAAGGAATATACGTGGGTAATAGAATAATCACTATCTTCATTGGTATTAGTGAACGTTCAACGATTTTGGTGATTACTGTTACACTCAAAAGTGTGAAATAAATATTTTTTACAAAAAATTGGACCGACTTTATTAGTTGGTGCACTGAAAAGTATAAAATAATATTAATTCTATTGGGGCTGGTACTTGTGAAGTTGGTGCCAAAAGTTACCAATCTATCTGCAACTGCACAACTTTAAAAGTAACAGCACCAATAGAATTAATATTATTTTATACTTTTCAGTGCACCAACTAATAAAGTCGGTCCAATTTTTTGTAAAAAATATTTTTCTCCTTCCATTTTCAATTGTACTTATCGAATTAAATTATTTCAAATATTTTGACAAGTGTCAGTTTGAGAAATGAGCTAATCGATGCATCAGTAATCAGTCGTGTCCATAAGATACTGATTTTTGATTACTGATTATTTTGGGATTTTGTCATTCTGACGTTTAAGAAGTCAAATTAGGTTATGATCTTGACATTTCGTAAGTACGTTTGTATATCTATATATAAGGTTTATATTCTGTTCTATGTGAAATACGTGGTCATATTGACGTTCATTTGAATGAATCTTCATGAGTGACATTTTACCGCTTAACGTAACCTCTAAAACTTATATTGATTCATGATTTTAATTATGATGCTCACAAATAATACAAATATAACGTGAATAAAATTCATATTTTGGCTGTACACTGTTTCAATGAGTAGAGTCACTGAATTCTCCTATGTCGTGTATGATAATATCCCACGAGATCGTGGCCTCCTTGATCAAATAACAGGTATTGCCAATAATTATAACTGCACAACTGCAAAATTACCAACACCAGTGGATTTTTTGTATTTTTAAGTTCACCAACCAACAGAAGTCGTTCTTAGTATTTGTTTATTTATTAGCTTCTTTGAGTGAAGAGGGGCTCAGAATAAAAATTCAATATGTAAATCAAAAAGACCATCTGAGTGGAGTCATTCAGTTTAAGCTATACAGGGTGAGCTTTTAATGCGTCCACGGTCGATTTTTCTGTTATTACAGAGGATATGAAAAATATTTTATACAAAAGATCTAGGCACTGTTAACCTTCATATTTTAAGATCAACTAGAAATGTACAGGATGTTCCCCAACAAGGTGACAGATCATTAAGATATTTTTTTTAATGGAACACCTTGTAATTTATTTTAAATTCAGAATCTACACATCTTTACCATCTCAAAACCGTTAACTGGGTTATACAGAGTATTTCATAAGATATTATTGAATTTATAAGAAAATTGTAATGTTTTCAACTGTATATTACTTAAATATTAATATCAAGTGATTGTTTTCATGTTTCTATAATAGTTATTTATTTAGTATTCAAAAAATTACCAATTTTTAGATTATTGGGTGAATTGTATACAGGGTAAGTTAAAACTCAAATAAAATAGTTTCTCGATTATTTTTAAACGGATTGACCTCTTTAATCTAGTATAAAACGTACTGCCATTTACGTTAAAATTTTCTTAAATATTCCCTATACCTAAAATAGTTACTTTCGAACATATTTAATGTTATCTTAAAATTTTAGATATTCCTTCAATTTGTGAAAATGAAAATAAAACACTGAAGTGTATGAAATGTTGTTTATTTCTTTAATTTTACCTTTTAAAATTTTTGATTTACGAAAAAAGAAGCACTTCCCCTGGAGGAACATTCGGAGGATTTCTTCATAGTTTTTGGGAGAATTTTAATTCTTGGAAGGCTTATTTCAAATGAAAGACGAATTGAAGCTCGTCTGCAATGACAAAATGCGCGAAAATACGTAGGTATATGAAAAATATAAACATACAGTCGAATTGTGTATTCCCTTCTTTTTTTTGGAAGTCCTTCAATTACCATTCCTAATTTATTACTAAATCCAGCAATACGTTTTCGAAAATTATTACATTTCGTATCCAGGAATATTACGAGATTTTTGTATAAATAGCTTCCTCAATGGCACAGACTGGTAGTAGCCTCAATGTTCTATTTTAATGTTTACGGCGTACTTATTGATTTGCAAGGTAGGTTGGTGTTGAGGGCGTGCTCTGAAAACTTCATTCTGGTTTCTACATTTTTTCCTGCATCTTATTCAAGGGCTCTCCGTGTGTTTGAAAGATTGGAAAATAATAATTTATTTGATATTATCAATATAATAATCATTTTTGTTGTGAAACTCTTCACGTGATTACTGATTATCGAATGGTCGAAAAAAAAACACTAAAACAAAAAGAAAGTTCCTCAAAACTTAACCAAGAAATTATTCAATCAAATTCTATCAACCAACTGAAATCACAAAGTGTGAAGCATAAACACCTTGGTTATCTACTACAAAACCATGAAATGTAACAAGAGTCGATTGCGTAAAAGCTTTTTTTTGTCATCAAGTTATAGAAAATAGAAATTTCTTCGTTGGAAAAATTACCGCGCACCGAACATAATCAATTGCAAAAGTAGCTACAACAGTATCTTGATATCTTGGTGCATTCCTATATATCAAATCAATTGATTGATATTGCTCCATAATCCACATTCAATTAATTATTGCTTGAGCATGTACCTACATGCTATACAACATTTTGTCATCAATTATTGCGTCTATTATATTGTTGAGTTTTGATTTAATCAACAATGGCGAAACTTCAAGTTGTTGAATGGTATTTTTTCGGGTCATAAAAACTGTGCTGTGGAAATATCGAGCAAAGGGCAGGTGATACGTTGGAATCTTATTGTTCGTAGGTACCTATATACACATGCCTTTTGCTGATGCGCATGGCAAATCAGCGTGCAGTGAGCGCACAATTTCCGTCAAGGGCAATGCCCGTAGCGAGTTCCGCTTCTGTTTTCATAGTCCGAGAAATATTGTATCAAAATTTTGAATCAGCAGAATGTGGTATACTCTACGAAATTCCTAGTAGACTAATAAAATTGGAATTTATACCCTAAGGGTATCAGTAGTTAATAGTATACACATAATCGGACGGCCAGCAGAGAGTTGTTTGTTATAAATTTTCATCAAGTATCAGCCAACTCTATTGAACTATCTCGACAAAAAAGTTCTTTATATTTGAAAAAATTAACGAATTTTAAAATTTATATACTGATCCATCATCAAATTTGATTGAACAATCGTCTACAAACATAGTAATTTTTTTCATGAGTCACCCAGTAATTTCAAAATGGCGACCGTCAAAACTTGAGGAAGCTGATAATATTATACAATGAAAACAAGTACCTACTAATTATTGGAAACGCATTTTAGCTGTCCTAAGCTTAAATCACTTCCGTGGTATTTCTGCACCAACTAGCAGCATTATCGAGTTAGTTGACTGTACTATCATTCCCTAGATCGTACATGTAAAGTTAGGTCATAAAATAAAATATAAATAATGACATTTGTAATTGATGGCTATGAAATCTTTCCTGTTTTTGGCTAATTTATTCTAAATTCACGATTTTTGCCCTGAAGAAGAGAATAAACATTCTCGAAAGCTCGGCTTCAATCAAAGAATTTTATTGAATATATGACTGCATCCCCAAGAACATCTTTTTATTTATTATAAAACCAGTCAAGAATACAAAATCAATATATATATATATATATAATGCAGGTGTCTTGATCAGATGAAATGCTACCTTTTATAATCGTACCCAAAATATGGAATATCTGGACCAGTAAACTGTCTCATAAATAAATTGCTCAAAGAAGGCTCTGAGAAATTTATATAACATTTGTAACTAGGTTTTTTTGGGACATCGATACAGTGGTTTGATGATTTTTACATATTCTGGAAAAACATTTTTTTTATTATTCGTAAAACTTTTACATTCCACAATGTTAAATACAAGAACTAAAATAAGTCGTAAACTTTCTTTCTGAAGCGTATTTCCATCATTAACTTAATTTATTACTCTCTGAATCTTTCATACTAAGTTTGAAAAGCACGTACTTTTAGCATTCAGTATCTTATCATTTCGTCATTTTTTAGGGTTCCTTACGCAAATGGTGCCAATGGAGCCCTGTACTAAGCCTTTGTTGTGCGTTTGTCAGCGTGCTGTAGGTATCTCATTTTCAGAGAATGTATATTTCTGTTGCCGCTATAACAATAAATAGAATTAAATTAAAGATAAAGGGCGGTAAGGAACCCTTAACGAGTTTGGCTCGCACTTGGCCGGTTTTATTTCAAATTACGTCGTTCTTTTGTCATTTTCTGTATTATTTTCTACGACCCTTCTAAATAAATCTTAAGGTTCTATCGCGTTTTAACAATTCCTGGTGACATCTTTTGAGTTTATTTAAAAAAATTGTGCTGACTAGGAAACTTTTGAGTAAATGTTAAATTTATAGGATACTTGGTTTTATTTTTTTCAACTAGACTGACAAGCAGACTAGTCCAGCATAAATGAAAAGTAAATTCAAATTTGCACCACAGTTTATTTTTATGAACATCAGAGAAACTTTTCACTAGAAATTCTGGATGAAGGCCAAAGCTAACAGACCAAAAATAAATTGTCCACAAATGCGTACTCATTGACTTTTGAAGAGTGAATATAATGTTGGCTCAATTCAAATTCTAGGAGCAAAAAAAAACATAAGTACAGTCGAATTGTACCTATACCTTCATCTTTTGTAAAGTCGGTCAAAAATCAATATTAATCAAGGCAATCAAGATAATCCATTCTGAATTGAAAGAAACATAACGCACCATTTTGTGATTGATTTAAGCGAAAACAATATTAGATATTCGAGGAATATTATGAATATTTATTTGTTTATCGTCAAAATGCAAAGTAGCAAAAATGTTGCAAGATACTTTTAAATTACAGATTTTATGCTAAATGTAAATATTAATGAGAACTTCATGTGAGATTGTTTAAGTTTGAGTTGTTATAACATAGTTAATATTTGTAGAAATTATACAAATACAGTGTAACACCATAATTATCATGAATACAGATAAATGCTGTCCCAATTCCGTACAGTGTCAAGTCCCCTGACCTCTTTCATTTCTTTATAATAATGTGGCTATATTTCCATTTGTAGATGAAAAAAAAATAATTGTTGAAATCGAATGCAGAATAATGTATTTATAATATATGCATATTATATTTTTTTGGTGTCAACTTGACAAAACAATAGAGTGTTGGTTTTAGTTGCGAAATGTAGAAAATAAAAAACGCAACACTCAGCTTAAGTAAAAACTCCACGCTTATAATAAATATTACAACAATGTTGAGGACCTTATTTTGGTTCAATGGTCGATTAGTTCGGGCGTATCAAGATTAATCAAAATTTCACATTCTTCGACTTAAGTACCTATTTTATTGGTAAATCCTGCATATTTCAACTTTGTCAGTTTGCATCAGAAATCAAGTCAAATTCATTGAGAGAAAGATTCATAATATAGGTCGCGGTCTGATCCTAGAATGATTACTGTCTATTGGCCATATCAAATTAATTTCATTGGTGCTGGTACTTTTGAAGTTATGCAGTTGCAGTTAGATTGATAACTTTTTGTAAAAAATATTTATTCTACACTTCCGAGTGTAATATTAATCACGAAAATTCTTTGCTACTACTAAAGAATATAACTTTCCCAATTAATCACGTATATTCTTTGCTTATACCTGTTATGATGTAGAGATCTAAGAACATCGCGGCGGAAGTATTTTAGATTTAACCATTTTAACACCGCTGTAATTCGAAAACCGTGACTCTAAGGAAAACATGTTCATAATGAATGTTGCTACAAATATTGTTGTCTTTCTTGTGGTGCCCTCAGATTTTCAGTTTACGAAAGAACTCGCCCCCTCGACATAACGAAAATACACATATGTGAGATTTTAACATGAATGTAACTTGAAAACTCTTTTTAAAAAATGTTCGATCTAAACGTGTCCGGATTTAATTCTGCCATCTCAAGTTTTCGATTTTCGAGAAAATTTGCTCTTCCACCCCCTTTGGGGGCGGTTTTCGGTGGAAAGGAGATTTCGGCTTTGAGTTTTTACGAATATGGGACCATTTCTAAAGTCTCCTCTCTTCCGTTTGGGTTCATCGGTCAAAAATCAGTCGCGTATCACTTTTCTCTTGGAAATGATTAAGTGCAAATACCACACGGACGCCTCTGGCAAGAATAAAAGAATATGTTTTACATCACAAAATTATGCTTAGAAGATGCGTACATAAAAATCATGGTAAAAATGTCTAGCGTCACAACCAAGTTATTATGTACTTTAGGACATATTTACATATGAAGTGTTTTTCTCAAAATGATCCCAAGAATAAACTTAAATATTAGCATTTTATTAAGAAACACCCTATATATTTACCTATTTACAAATACCTAATTTCATAGAGTACTTCATTTTTGACCGACTCCCCCCAGAGGAGGAGGAATACATTTTGATTCATTAGAGAGAGTGTTGAGAAATCAACAAAACTGAGTTCCTAATTTATTTGGATTTTTAGTGCATTTTGTACGGACCCTATACATAAATTTTTGACCGACTTCAAAAAAAGGAGAAGGTATACAATTCGGTTGTAAGATTGCTTTTTTTTATTTATTTTTTTATGACTGTTCGCGCGTTTTGCATAGTAAACGTACTCCGATTTAGACGATTTTTGTTTCATTCGAAAGAGGAGAGTGGGGAAATGGTCCCATATTGAGAAAAATGAAATCCATAATCTCCTTCCTTCCAAAAACCGCCCCCAAAAGGGGTGGAGGGGGCAATTTTTCTCGAAAATTGAAAATTCGAGACGACAGAATTAATGAAAATTCCATATCCGGAAATGTTTAAATTGGAAATTTTGAAAAATAATCATACGCTTCCGCGCTACAGTCTGAAATATGTGTCTCAGCTATGTGGAAGGGGCAAATTTTTCCGAAAATCGAAAATTCGAGATTTGATAATTAGAGAGGGGATCATATCCTGAAATTTTTAAACTGAACATTTTTTGAAAAGAGTCACGGTTTCCGAGTTTCGCAATGGTAAAGTCTGAAATATGTGATATGCGCATTTCCGCTATGTACAAGCTAAAGCTACCTATATCTTTTTGGGTATTAGTGAACGTTCAACAATTTTCATGACTAATGTTACACTCAAAAATGTGAAATAAATATTTTTTACAAAAAATTGGACCGACTTTATCAGTTGTTGCACTGAAAAATACAAAATAATATTAATTCTATTGGTGCTGGTAATTTTGAAGTTGTGCCGTTGTAGTTTGTTGTTGTTGTTGTAGGCACCAACTCCAAAAGAACCAGCTCCAATAGAATTAATATTATTTTGTATTTTTCAGTGCAACAACTGATAAAGTCGGTCCAACTTTTTGTAAAAAATATTTATATAGCTAAACGTTAACGAAAGAATCGGCAAATGAATTAAGCTAATACCTACTGGTTGGCCATTCTATGAAATGTATGATCGGTCACTTCATTACATAACTAATTCTATGATTGGCTCACGTCATAATTTCTATTTGAACAAAAACCCTATTCGGTAAACAACATTAATTAAAAAAAACAAATTTCCATCAGACTCAATGTCAATATATTATATCCAATTAATATTTCATCGTGAAGATCTTGTATTAACGCAAGAAAACCTCAAGATATTTCCCCCAACTCCCGATACGTTTGTGTTCCTTTATTGACAAAAATAATTATTTCATTAAACTGTAGCGATGTTATTGTGTTCTATGTATATTCCATGCGTAATCACATAATATTTGTGTACCCTATTTTCGAGCAATATTACATAGCAACAAGAAACTTGATGAAAATAATGAACGAAGTAAACATTCATCATCATAGTATGGTCGCTTTTATCATCCAGAACATACTTAGATGTGACAATAATGAGAAACTGATTAAAGACGATCTTTGATATTGCTGCTTCCAGAAATCCTCACAAAGCAGTACCAGAAGACGTGACTCTTATTTGTACCAAGATTACCCTTCACATTTTGTTTGAGGAATTATTATAACCTTGGTCATGTATTTAGCCTTTTCCTATATAAGACTGTTTCAGACCCACTTCTTAAAAGAAAATTTCGGAGGGAAAGAGATTTCGGATTTGAGTTTTTATAATTATGGGACCATTTCTCAACTCTCCTCTTTCCAATGAAACAAAAATCATCAAAATCGGAGTACGTTTACTATATACAGCGCGCCGCTCAATCCAAAGAAAACACACAGTCGACTTGTATACCTCCTCCGTTTGGGTTCGTCAGTCAATAACAACACGTTATGTACGAATCATGAAGGCATTTCTCGGTATATATATATTTTTTTTGGTATAAGCTCCTGTACTAAGCAGACAATAATTACCAGTGTCTCCAAATATTTTGTCACGTGTGATCAGGTATCGCAATTCTTTATCAAATTGCCTCAAGGTGATTCGCGTAATGGGTTATGTAATATTATATGTATCTATATAAATGTTGTGAAAGATGGCTACCGAACAAATACAATAACGTCGATATATTTAATATGTGACATTCTACAGAATGCACTTTTAGTTTATAGTAGTTGATAATATATGTAAACTATATAACCTATTTGAATTGGAGGAGTTTGAACCAGCATAAATTAAGCAGAACGCATGTGGTTTGACCTCAAAAACGAGTTACTATTTTAATTTTTTATTTTTCAGTAGGTATTTCCCAAAGATTATGCAATTTGACAATGGGTATCTATTTGATTTTCTCGACAAAAAATAGCACTGACTTTATTCTGAAGTGCACGAAAGAGAATATTTATGGCACGTCGTTTTGCTATTTAATAGCAAGGTTTCCATTAAGTTGAAATAGAATAAAATAATTTATTTAAAATTTAAATTACACTTCAAATTTTTATTATGCATTATTATAAAAAAATAATATGGTTTTTTATAAAATATATTCCGAGTCTATAGAAGCATAAGAAAAACCTGGAATTATTAATTTTATTGTGTTATGTAAAATGTATTAATTTTTCATTAGGCAACAATATAATATGCTAGGATTATCATTATGCTAAGATGGAATTAAAATTAAAAATTTATTGCAATTGCCGAATTAATTTCAACTCTAGAAAATCTATAAAACATTATAGGTAATGCTACATGAAATTTTCAACTGGTAGTTTAAAGAATATTCGAATACAAAATCAAATCTTTGATTTACAGCCATAATCTCAAATGAGAGTATTTATTATACTTTGGTACAAAAAATATATCCTGCTTTCATTATTTACATAATTTTAATTCATAAATTAATCTTATGTAAATAATTCCATTTTTTATATATTCATTGAATTCCAATTATATAGATAAATTTAACTCATAGATTCTTACTCGCGAATTAAAAGTATATATATATATATATATATATATATATATATATATATGTCCGCTTAAATTGTAAAATTGTAGTTTTTCCCCATTTTCGAGTGTATCATATTTCAGATTTTATTATTGCTGTAAGTCAGAAAGCGTAGAAAAATTTTGGAAAATGTCCAATCTAAACAATGCCAGATATGGTCTCTTCTTTATTCAATTTCGACGTCTCAGATTTTAGATTTTTGAAAAAACAAAACTTCCGTCCATCCCTTCTGGAATGTTGTTTTTGTACATAGTACAAATAAAAATTATCAAAATTGAAGCATGTTTACTATGCAAACCGCGCAAACGAACATAAATAAATATTTTTTTAAAAAAATTGGACCGACGTTATTAGTTGGTACACTGAAAAATATAAAATAACATTAATTCTATTAGTGCTGTTACTTTTGAAGTTGTGCAGTTAGATTGATAACTTTTGGCACCAACTTCACAAGTACCAGCACCAAAAGAATTAATGTTATTGAAGTTATACTTCTTTGGGCTCGTTGGGATGGGGTGTTGGTCGAGAAACCGCGTCACGCTAATAGAGTAAATCGTCGATTTTACGTTTTCGTATACTTTTTTGTACGTTCTGGCCTTTAGAGAAATTAATAATTAAATTATATATTAAATTTCCTTATTAACTACCGACTTTTTTTGAGCTAGTTATTGTTTTGGTCATCTTGTCTGTCTGTCTGTCAACACTATAACACCAAACTTGGTACACAAATACGTAAGGGTAATACCTCCTACGGGATTGATTTTAAGCCGTCTATCTGTGTGTGTGTCAACCCGATATCTCGAAAAATACTTTACCGATCGTCACCAAACTTGGTACACAAATACGTAAGGGTAATACCTCCTATGGGATTGATTTTCAGTTGCCTGTACGTCTGTGTGTGATTAGAAGATTAAGAAGAAATTACTGATAATGATAATAACATATAGGTTTATTGTATAATAATGAAGTCATTCATGATAATATATTGAAGAGAAATATATTGAATAACAGAGAAAAATGTCTTATATTTCATTCATATATCTTGTCTGTGTGTGTATGAGTGGGTGTGTGCGAATAGCCAAAGAAGTAAAACATCCACCGTCTGGTCCGACGCAGACCCAGTTTTTTTATATTTTTCAGTGCACCAACTAATAACGTCGGTCCAGTTTTTTTATAAAAATTATTTATTTCACACTTTTGAGTTTAACATTAGTCACGAAAATCGTTGAACGTTCACTGATACCAATGAAGATAGTACTTATCCTATTACCCACGTATATTCCTTGCTTGTAGTTGTTATTATTGAGATCTCAAAACATCGCTAAGGAAATACGCTTAAGTATTTTAGATGTTACCATTTTAACATCGATTTAACTCGAAAATCGTAGCTCTAAAGAAAAAATGCTCAGTATAAATGTTGCTACAAATAATTATGTCTTTCATGTATTACTCTCATTTTCAATTTTCGAAAGAAATCGCCCTCTCGACATAGCAACAATACATATATTTGAGAATTTAACATGCTTCTATCACGAAAACCGTAACTCTTTTGAAAAAATGTTCAATTTAAACGTTTCCGAATATCGTCCTATCTTTAATTATACCACCTCAGATTTTCGAGAAAATTTGCTCCCCCAAAATATGGTACGACCAAATTTCAAGCCTCCTCTTTCAAATGAATCAAAAGTCATCCAAATCGGAGTACGTTTATATATACAACGCGCGAACAAATCAAAAAAAAGCAGACAGTCGAATTGTATACCTCTTCCGTTCGGGGTTCGTCGGTCAAAAAAGCAACTCATTCGAATTGAAAAACACCTCCGTTTGGTAAGTCGGCCAAAAAGACGTTTAGAGGAAGAGTTCTCGACGTCACTGAAATAAATAACTCATGATTCCTTTCAAGCGTTAATCGTAAACAATATACGATAAATATGTAGTTACCTCATAAAAATAACTTATTTCTGATAATATATACATGTATTTATGGAATATTCATTGTCACTTCTTATCACTAAACCATTGTCTTGATAAACAAAAAGGTAGAATAATACCGCCAAAATATCTAGACAACTTCGAATCCTGAAAAACAAACACATCAGGTGGTAGTATAAAAAGAAAATGTGATGTATTATAATTTTTGTAATCAAACATCATATGACTAAATATCGATAACAAAGTATTGAGGCTTCTTTTATTACTTTTTTTATATACTGTGGGCCAATTTAAGTTCTAATCGCTTAAATGACAAAAAAATATACCTGTTGCAAGTATGTAATTTATTTTTGGAGGGTTTTACCTTTTTTTTTCTAGAACGGTGCAATTAATATAGTTGCAAAAGAAACTCGGTTTTATCCTATTTTTGGGAAAATATCCAAAGTTCTTTACCTGCTGCAACTTCAAGTTTCATTTGTGTTCATCCCTTGTAGGACCTAGTTTCTTATCTTCGTTATTTAAAAAAAAATTGAAACTGTATTGCTTTGTTTGATTTCGAACATGTCATATAAAACCATATTTCTTTCATTTCAGCTACCGACAAAACGAATTAGTATAAGTGTAGATAATGACTTAAGTAAATTTCAATATAATGGATGAAAGTACCTCCCCAAAAAAATACACACGTTAAAACTTATTTTTTACAAAATATAGAACGGACTTTATTAATTGGTGTATCAAAAAAAATCAAATAAGATTCATCGTAAAAATGCTGGTAATTTTGAAGTACAGTACAGTTGTATTGAGGTACATCAAAAAAAGAGAACATACAACTGAATTGTATACCTCCGTTTTTCAACGTCGGTCAGAAACTGCCTAAGAACACTCTCGATCGGACTATGCAAAAATCTTATGTTACTACGTATGGAAATCATCTGCATACGCGACCGATAGATTTTTTTGATGGCAGTTAATTTAGTTTGATGTTAATATTTCGAAGAAACTTTTCTCATAAACCACTATACATTAAAATCAATAACTACTCCCTATAAGATATAATATTATATTGTATGTTTATATGTAGGATCCCAATTAGGAGTGGAATCACACGTTAATAGGTTTGTCAGTAAATTATTTGTCCGTGTGACACCGGAAGTTACAACGAACAGTTCATTAAATATAATCATTGTCTATTTTATACTATTAGCCGAGAACTTTATATACATCTACATACATACCTCGACAATATTCAGTGTTGTTACGATGCGTTTAATTTATTCTAAACATATCTGAATCGAGCCAGAAAAGCCTGGAACTCCGCGAATGGAATTATTTTTGACCGACGAACCCCAACGGAGGAGGTCTACAATTCGACTGTCTGCTTTTAGATAAATTTCTTAAAGAAATGTATCTATTAAAACTCAACTGAGGGTCAACAACTTTCTGTATTATAAACCTTCAGCCCAAGGTTGATATGACAGCAACTGACAGTTATATATATGGGATACTACGAAATTTGTTACGATAGAGGTCGCAGTTTTGGAAGTATCAAGTTCAAATTTGCTACAAAAATCAATCTCTTAAATATCTCGTTATTGGGCATTATCGGGTAAGTAGTTTGAAAATGGCGACCATTCAAACATTTAAAAAAAATACCAAAAAGGGCCGTAGTGTAAATATCATCAAAAAATAGTTTTAGGTTTTTGGATACAATCAGCACTTACAACTTTTTTCGAAGCAATTTTTCATAAAATGCACAGAAAAAAAATAATAAAGAAAAAAATAATTGATAAAGAAAAAATTATATGGATGTTCAAATTTCGATTCAATGAATTTTGAGAAATTTACTTTTCCGCTGGCTACAGGCCGTCGGGATTTTTTGTGCGAGCTCTGTGTATAGTAAACGTACTCCGATTTTGATAATTCTTGAATCATTTGAAAGAGGAGACTTGAGAAATGGTCCCATATTTATAAAAACACAAATCCAAGATCTCCTTCCCTCCGAAAACTGCTCCCGAAGGGGATGGATAGGATAATATGCGGAAACGTTTAAATTGAACATTTTTTCAAAAGAGTTACGGTTTTCGAGGCAAGTTTAATTCTCAAATATGTGTATTTTTGCTATGTGGAGGAGGCGATTTCTTTCGAAAATTCAAAATCTGTGGTTATGAAAGACCCAATTATTTGTAGCAACATTTATAATGAACATTTTTTCCTTAGAGTTACGGTTTTCGTGTTACAGCGGTGGTAAAATGGTAACATCTAAAATACTTATGCGTATTTCTGCAGCAATGTTTTGATATCTCAATAATAACAACTACAAGCAAAGAATATACGTGGATAATAGGATAAGTACTATCTTCATTGGTCTTAGTGAACGTTCAACGATTTTCGTGACACTCAAAAGTGTGAAATAAATATTTTTTACAAAAACTTGGACCGACGTTATTAGTTGGTGTACTGAAAAATACAAAATAATATTAATTCTGTTGGTGCCGGTACTTGTGAAGTTGGTGCCAAAAGTAATCAATCTAACTGCAACTGCCCAACTTCGAAAGTAACAGCACCAATAGAATTAATATTATTTTGTATTTTTCAGTGCACCAACTAATAAATTTGGTTCAATTTTTTGTAAAAAAAATATTGTAAAAAATATTTATAAAACATTATGTTCCTAATTATCTTCTACTGAGTCTAAGTCTACTAAGAATAAATAATGTTTTTCTGATAATAAGGGCGACTTCAATGAAAAAAACAAAATAATATTATACATACAAAAAAACTTGTGGAGTTCACTATGAGGTGTAAGAAAATCGTCTTTTTATTGTACTTATATATGATTTTACCAAATTTGTAAACACCATTTCAGAATTATAAAGTTCAAATTTGCTACAAAAATCAGTCGTATAAATACACCAGAAGAGTTTGTAATGGGCATGACTGGAAAGCATAATATCAAAATGGCGGCCGTTCAAAGAAAAAAAAATCTCAAAAATATCATTGATTCATAGATATGGTATGTAGCAAAAACTTTTTTAGAAAAACGTGATAAAAAATAGAGAGTACCTCCCTGGAAATAAAACTAACAAATTTTATCTCTTTGTAATGTAGATAATAGAGTTGTTTTATAAATGACATTATTTTGGAAATCATCTAGAAAAAAACATTAAGCCATCACAATTATTTCATCTAACCTTGCGAGGGCATAATAATTTCGAATAATTAAGCTCGACTGATAGATAAGACACGAAAACTGCAACTAGTATTTCAATTTTTTTTTGGAAAATTCAATAAATAAATATATACATCGCATATTCACTACTGCCGCTATAATAAGTGTTTAGACACATTGGCTGATGTTTATTATAACATAAAAACAGTCGGTACATCACCCTAGATAATAATGTTTATCTCATAATTTGATCTATCCGGGTATTTCATAGACATCTAGGACGGAGTGTCCGGAAATGATGAGCCTAGTTTTATACAATGGAAAAATTAAATTAAAACGTCTATATACATAATAGTGCTGACGATGCCAAGCAACGAATTTCATCGGTACAACGTTGTCAATAAATATTCCCTTTATTTATATAATATATATGTAAAGGTGACAAAAATGCTGATAATTCTGTATTTATAATAATATGAATGCAATTTAATATAATATTTTGATTTTTGACTCTGCATTCATTTTCAACTAACTTCATAAGAAGGGGCTTGTATACAGTTTCTATGATTCTTACAGTATATTTTGTTTGATTCAGGCGATATTCCTATGTTTGTAATTCTAATACTTACCAATGTAATAAATATTTTATTACTTTTCAGTGCATGAACTAAGAATGTCGGCCCTGGTTTATTTTTCTTATGTGTAAGGACCTTTTTTCTGAGTAAACTACACGTATTTACTTCAGCTATGTTAGGTGACGTAATTTGATTTTTAAATGGATTACCCTGTACATTATATTATATTTTTACATTTTTAAATAGCAACTTTTTCAGGAGTTTAAATTACAAAATTAGATAGCCTCTTAACGATTCAATGAATCCGATTGCATGTATCTTTTCAAATTTCCCAGATACATCTGAACTCTGAACCATTAGACGTGTGTATCGACTTCGGCTACAAATGTTCAGTTTTTGACTTCGAAGTGTTGGTTACATTTTTTGAGAAAATCGGAAAAAATTTAAATGTTCAAAAGTGGATTCCTCGTCTTTTTTGGCGATTTCGTGACGCCCTTGGTTTGGATGATGGTGAAGTAGATATATGTATTTGGATTAATGGAGTCCATACGCTCGGTATATACTGAGTGTCCCATTGTAAAATGGAAAAACGTCAGCGGTGAGTCTGAATATATCATAATTGATGGGTCTCACATGTTATATAGGCGAGATATAGAGTGTTTTGCCAATATTGTTCATTTCATTGTGAAATCACAATTTACTGGTCACCCAGTGTATTTCTTTTATATTTGGTTCACACTTTTCCATCATACATTCAGTTCAAGAATCCAGGTCCTGATCAACCAAATTTATTTTTATTTGTTTGTCCTCATAAAACACCATGTATATTTGAATTTTCAACTGTGTACTTTTCAATTTCCTGCTTGCTCACTTTCTACTAAATTTCTGAATCCTAATTGAAAGTTTTGTTAATTATTAAATCTAAAACCAAAATAATTGGAATTTCTCACGTTGAATTTTGCGATGTACCAACTAGTTGAAAGTCCATTTAATAGCTTTCAGTATTTGTATGCCTGTGGAATACGCTAATGTCAATATACAAGTTCCTACTTTGTTCATTATTTGTACGAAATCCTTAATATCGTAAACAGTAATCATTAATTTACCTCGAAATGTTATATAATTACACTAGTTAAGTCATTCTCATATTTATTCTCAAATTCAACAAAATTGGAAAACCCAGTTAAAATTACACAGAATAATTTGTTTGTGAATTTACAATTATTCTTTTGTGGTGTTGGCTCTGTTGCCTGATTGGTTAATTAACATTAATTTAAATAAATGCTGAGATATATTTACTATTCGAAGCGTAAGTTGTATTTGTAGTTTGCTAATCTATAAAACTGCATGTTTTTAGATATAGGTATACATGTAAGTAACTACGTAAATATGGAAATATATTTTTTATACTCTACTACATATTCAAAAACCCGATTTTCTTACCTATGGCTGAAAAGCAGTTTACGTGTCATCCTAGGAGATGGCGCTTCTCAACTAACAATATTACTATTTATACTTCCACAATTTATTATTTATAAAATTACTAGAAATATGTTTAAATAATGTATGTATCGCTATATGTATTGATTAAGCAGCATAAATTATGTTTATTCATACATACATTCATATTACAAATATTTTCGAGGCGATTATTCAATTTCCAATAAGATCAACTGTCTCTTAGTCTCTTGTTAATTGTCATATGGCTTAGAGCCTTAGAGCATTTGTCAGTGAACAGTTACATTTCAAAGGCACCATTAGATGAGATAAGCATGAATCGATACTTGCCGAATATTGAGTATTGTTTAGACGTATACTGAGAATGCGAATTTTGACTTGTGATTGGCATTTGCCAAGTGGCGTGTAATGTGTACCCGGCTTTACAACGTTCCAAGATCGATGACATATGCAATAACATACCAACTGTAAGTATGATTCCAGAATATGTGCAAACATGTTCTTAGTATGGCTGTTGACTACTTTTATATAATATATTTATATATATGATTATGAAGAATCGATGAAGAATAATAAAAAATGTTGTTTAGGCCACGTTGCCAAAGTGGTTTTTCGGGCTGCAAGATTGAGGTTGCCTGCTGGATTATCTCATGTCCTTAAAGTTAGCACTACCCCATTATCGAATTTCGATTCAGCGATAAAAGGATCAGTTGTCGCTTATTTGTCCTAAATTTGTTATGGAAACTAAACATTTTTCGCACTTTAACTTTTTTTGTTTGTGGCGATGCTAACTTGATATCAAAGTTGGCACTACCGCCCCCTAAAAACATATTTTTTTCCGTTTTCGACTGTTTTGTGCTTAACTTATTAGTTATAACGTGAAAGAACTAAAAAACGTTACTTTCGTTTTTTATCTCCTTATAGGGTGTGGCAGTGCTAATTTGAACTCAAGTTAGCACTACCACCGAGTAGAAAATGGTTTTTACCGCTTTTCAAAAGTTAATTTTGCTGAAACTTTTTTATCGCTAATTAGTTATGATCGAAATCACAATCGATTTTTATTTATCGGCTATATAAACTCGAAAAAGAGCGGACAAGACGGCAAATTCAATTTCAGTCTCGCACTAAATGGTAGTATCTTGATTCTAATATTATCTATAAAAATAGTCATCTACGTTTTTGACAGATCCTTATGTATATGCGTAGGTCAATATCTAGAACAAACTATTTTTTTTAGATCGATTAAGTTAGACTTTATATCGAGCGATCCAAAAGAAAATCATCCCCAGGCCTTTGAGAATATGAACATGTCTTTGCTAAAGACAGATAGTAAGCTAAAAGTGACAAGTGATGTTTCAATTCAATATAAATACAATTGCAGATGACTCAAGTAAAGACATATTCTCATTTTCAAAGGCCTAATGGGGATGAGTTTTTTCATCGCTCGAGATCGCTCGATACAAGAGTTGTACTTACGTATCTTGAATCAATGATCTGAATGATGATGAATTTTCGAGTGCTAATAACATAAATATTACCTAATTGAAATATCCTATGTCAGGTAATGAATATGTCAGGTTATCAAGTCATTTGTGGATTTGGAAAGCTTTGGATTCTACCATTGTGACCAAAGTTATTGAAAAAAAATCATTTGTGTAAAAAACAAGGTCTAGCTTGCTAATGATCATAGTCAATCAAATAGATTCAAAATGGCGGTCATCGAAAGATCTAGAAAATATTTTCTCGATAATAAAATGTTGGAAACTGTTATCGAAAATCGAAGTAGGTATTTTGCCTTCTGTGAACGTTCGATAAGGATCTAGAGGATGTGAACAGATAACGCATCGGAAAAATGGAAGCACAGTGATCCTAGGTCATACCCGACTTCCAAAATTATAATATAGAGCTGCAGTTGTTGAATGTAAGATCATTTCGATTGTCGTAACTTATACGAGGACACGACGAAGAAGTCCCACATTGACATTGTATAAATAATATGATATACTTTTGTGCAAATAGTACCTGAGAACCTGTTCTATATGATAACATTATCAGTATTCCTATTATGTGGTATTGACATAAGGATAAGAATTTATTATGTATGTATGTAAGTCTTTCCATAAGTCTAGCTTTTTCTTAAAAAAAAAATATATATTTATTGTCAACTACGATCTATGTTACATACTAGTTCATTTGTTGTTGTAAAAAATAATTGTAGTCGGTGTAGGTTATATTGTGTCAATGTATTCAAAGCATCCATGATAAATAATATAATGGACGGAAATTATTTTGATCATGTGACCATTGTGTATCAGTTAATAAAGTTTAAAACGTCACGCAATCATATTTTGAATGTTAGCCAAAATAATACGATTCAAATAAACATGCTACTGCGTTTATACACAATATGTAATAACAAGCTTATCAGCGTCTAACTAATTGATTAAAAATGATCCTAATAATGAGTTCCATTGAATGAAAATTAAATTAAATATTCTTGATCTATATTATTTTCCATTTCAGTTCAAATGGACCGATCCTAATGAAATCTCTGTGAAATAAAAACAAATATTGAAATTGAATCAAAAATAAATTTGTCGTTGGTCTAAGCTTTAATTGGTGAGATGGAAAAATGTTAATTTTTTTTTGCAATCTAAATTTCAAATGTAATTTCTCATTATGTAATTATAATATTTATCAATGAAATATATGTGCTCCAAAACGTGCAACAAACACGTGTGAGATGTGTTAAATTATTAAATAGATTAAGCATAAATCAAGTAGGTACGTAACAATTACATAAACCAAAAATGAAATATCACTAAATTTGGTGGTGGTATATCGCCGCTATGTGTGGGGTCACGTGTGAGCTCACCTTTAGGGACGGTTGTGGTGTAATTATTGTTCAATCCCCAAGAAGGTAGTTGCGTCGCATCAACGGGGGACGTACCGTATGCCCTGAACATCGCTGCGGCTAGAACACGCAACGCACAATTCGCACCAAAATATTCGATCGCACCACGCTTAGCGCACAACTAAAACCAACTACTCAACTCGGCCCAGAAGTTGAACGAGAGGAACGAGCCCGCCTTGTATTGTCCCAGCCGTGGAATTGTAACGCGATTTGTTGTTTCCACGATGATTTCACCGACTACCGACGACTAGCAGCTAGCCACAGCTCGCTATATCCATACTGATAGTGTGTATGTCAGGCGCGCGCGCGCGCAGATGACGTAACAATCGCATATTATTCTGCATGCACCAAAACAGCTGTGGAAATCTGCATATATGCTGTGCGACATCGTGAAATGTTCGACTTGAGCCGATTACCAACTCATATATTATACACATATTATGTTATCAGGTCCGAAGGACCAATTTCGTTTCCGCATTTGTATTTACTACGACTGGTTGGTGGGTTATTTTCCTTTATATTTTGAAAAAATCCTATTAAAAGACTACCCAATCAGAAAAGGTAAAGCTGGATTAGGTACATGACAATTTCTTGAAATAGAAAAAAAAGTTGAAAAACGATGTTCTAGATAAAAGAAACGCTTAAAACTTAAACATGAATGAATTAGAAAAAAATAGAGTGAGATAGGTAATAACCAAAAATAACAATGGAAACTCATGAACAATCTTATTAAAGGCAGTGGCCAAAAAAGTCAGATCAATAACTCAGGGGCAAATTCATGACGATCCAAAATAATATCTGAACTATTTAGTCAATATTTTGATGATATTGGTGGTTCGATAATAATAATAAATAATATAAATCCACAAACAGGATATCTGATTAAAAAGTCTAAAGATTTTTTGAACAAGACAAATTCCCAGATATTCTCAGAAAATCATGTATACATAAAGACCTACGTCAGTACTTAATTCCTTTTATATCAAAAGTTATAGAAATTATTTTAAAAAGTGTTAAAAAAAATTTGCTGATTTTGATGAGTATCAGTATGGATTTCAAGAAAATAGTGCACCCATTAATTTTATTAACCATTGTTTGGATGATAAATACTAAACTTTTGCCATTTTTGTTGATGTATGGAAAGCATTTGATGTGGTTAATTACTCTTTCATACCTACAAAAATTGAAGAAATGGGAATGACACACGAAAGGATTTTTCATTTATTTAAACATATATTTTAGATTGCGGGCAATTTATATGATTTTCAAGCCATACTGAGAACTTCAAAACAGGTGTGCCCCAAGGCTGAGTTATCGGACCCCTACAGTATACATTACGTGTACTGTTCTTAAAAACTGCCAACAATATTGTTAGATATTTTGAATTTTCCGTTCTTGTATATAAGTGTGAAAATTTGAAAGAATTCCAAACAAAGTTAAATGCTTCAGTTGAAAAACTTCAGCTCAGAGTAATAGTAGTTTATGTTGCAAGTGCGTAAAAGAGCGAATATCTGACAATAGTGATATTGCAGTCTAGGTATGTGTTATATTCGCTGAAGAACGAGTGTCCGAGAGCGAATATGACATATACCTAGAAGTGAACGTTATTTCACGATTGTCAGTTTCGCTCCTTTGCTCACGTGTAGGATATATCATTTTTTGTAACACCTGACTTGGAAGTTAAATTTCATTGAGTCATTATGTTTTTGATCACTATGTTGAAATTGTTTACAGTAGAAAAATTGAAGGCTGCCCGCGTGCGGAAAGACATTACTTTTCGCAAATGCGCTTAATTCATGATGCTGACGGGGAAAAAAACTTTTGGGATAGTATCATAAAATTTTATGTTATCGTCAAGATGAGCGGATATCGAGTACTTTCGCCAGGATAATCAGTTCTCGAAAGTTGAACTTTCCAGGCAGGAGTTGCGTAAAAAAACTAACTTTATGATTTTCTCCAGACAGCGTATCTACCATCTTTTGAAGTCGTGGCTATTTTCATGAAACTTGTTTTTATATAGATACGTATATATTGTTGATCCATAATAAACACTTACCTTTGATGTCGTTAGCGTTGTTTTGTGGACTCATAATATCATTCAAGTAATGCTCCAACCCTTTCATGTTTTCTAATGGACTACTAACGTTTGCACTAACAACACCACAGCGTTCCTGAAAAAAGTGAGAAGAAAATATGAATGAATACTCCAATAATTGGAACCAGCTATTTTATAGAATTTTCAGTTCTACTATCATGTATTTTGATAAATTTTGATAAATAAAATGCATCCCAAAATAATCGCGACCGCAAAAATGGATATACATACTAAAGTCTATTAAAAAGAAATCATTTGATCTACGGCATAGGTATGATTACAACAATAGTCGAACGTTGCCATGTTGTAAAATTGGAATTAACTAGAATCAGTAGATTATCAGCTATTTTTATTATTTTGAATATGTAACATAAATAAGAAGAATTCTAGGAACTTGGGTTTGGTATTATCCTGCGATAATTATTTGGTTAGATATTTATGAATCTATCAGTAAATTAATTATTTTGCAGTAACGTACGTCATATCCATAGGCAATAGATTTCTGTGATTACACAATTAAGGAAAACTGCACTATTTAATCGGATCAATTGAAAAAAATATTATATATTATTTATATGTTGTCACTTTTTTAACGGTTTAAGTAGGTACATAAAAAAGATCACTTCAAAGATTCTAGATTATTACAAAGACACCACCAAAATCGACATAAGTAAAACCTTGCAACAAGTACACGTTTTAATTTACCCTATAAAAAAATACAAAAATGTTTGAAATCATATGAAATGTCAATATATTCATGGAATGTGGTTAACCAATGACAGCAAAATTTAATGTCTGCTACAGAAATAACACGAAAGGAGTACCATTAAAATTAAACAATTTATTAACATTTCACACTTATTCACTCGTACTGTTTGGACACCCTGTATAAGTAAATGACTCCTAAAGTCAATGTGGATTTGGTTTCTAAGAATACAGGTTGAGAATTTAATTATTAGGGAATTATTGGAAACACTATAAGGCCTTATTATGGTCGTCCTTAAAATGACAGCTAAGCATGCGGACTAAAAAAATAATAATAAGGTAACCATAATAAAATACTGCCTTCCTCTTTTTACGACTAGTTACCGTACGTATTTAAGGTTTCCTTATTTTCCTTATTCAACGAATCTAACCTCACAAAAAAAGATTTCATAACAACCTTCAAATATTTGGTTTGTTGCTGTTAAAATTAGGCAAATCACCTTTAAATAACAAAGTAAAGACGCAGACAAAAGTATTAGGTTAGCTGTTACTTATTGATTATCCAGACAAACTGTCAATTTAAAGAGTGCCTTCGAATAAGTCTTTATTTTTTCGAGAAATAAGGTCAAGACCTTAATAGTGCATGACGTAAAAATATATTTCCAATGACTCCCTATTATAATAGTTGAATAGTTACTACATTTCGTAAAACACGAAATACATATAAAAACGAAAATTTAATAGTATACTGGGCACTCAGTTTGTTTTAAATACAACATTGATACGTTTTGTGTTTTTGGAACATCCTGTACATTATAAAAAAAAAAATTAAATCATATCTAAAAGCGACCTCTATTCCTCTCGATTTTTTTACCATAACTAGGTAATAATTTTGTTATAATATGTCCAATAACATGAACGACTTGTATATGTTTAATTTTGTCTATCTTTAAATAACTTATGCCATAAGTCGATGCATTCATCAACATTATTAGTACAACATATCTTAAATGTCGAAATCCGATTAAGTGATGGAAAATTCTATAAAATGAGATTTGCAATCGTCTTTATACCGAACGTACTTGGAGTATAACATATTTATCTATTTATACAGTCTATACCTAACTATTCTACTATATAATATAAACTCAGGGCCAGAATCTATTTCCAGACCAGGCCTTACCTCACGCGAACGTCTAGAAACTATAAACATATATTAGAAAATGACTTAACGTATTAACTAAGTATCATTTGTGAACGATTTCTATTTCCTACTAAATTTATTTATCGAATTTTCAAGAAGAAAGTTACAAACAAAAACCTTAGCAACGCAAAATTACGTTCCTTGGATTATAACATTTGCATAAATTACTGAATTGAGCTTAAAATGAGCTTCTGCAATCTTAATATTTAGGAATCCCTTAAAATGCAGAATTTCCATTCTGGTTTTTCTGTGAAGTAGGAGTAGGTCCTATATTTTTTACAAAAATTTTTGGATCGGACGTTTCTTATATTCTGTTCAATATAATATTTATGTTGAACTGTGTATTTTAAAACCATACACACATGTCCTTGCCTCCAACAACTTCTCCCAAAGGGGGTGGAGTCGGCAGAGATTATATGTAGCAAAAAAGCCAAAAAAATACGGTTTCCGAGATACAGCATTGATAGAGTTTGAAATATGTGTAAGTATTTCCGCAATGTTTTGAAATCTCTCAATTAGTATAAGCAACGTATTATCGTTTTTGTTGAACGTTGAACAATTTTTGACCGATGAACCCAAACGGAGGAGGTATACAAGTCGACTGGGTTCTTTTTTTGTATTGTGCGCGCACCTTATATAGTAAACGTACTCGGATTTTGATGATTTTTGATTTATTTAAAAGAGAGACCTGAGAAATGGTCCTATTCATAAAAACTCAAATCGGAAACTCCTTCCTTCTGAAAACACCCCGAAGGGGGTGGAGGTGGCAAATTTTCGAAGTGGCAGAATTAAAGATAACAAAATATCCGGAAACGTTTGAATGGAACTTTTTTCACAAGAGGCAAATTCTTTCCAAAATTGACAATCCGAGAATGGCTAATTATGGCCGATTATTTGTAGCAACATTTAAATCGAAAAATGTTTCCATATAGTTACGGTTTTCGAGTTACAGCAGTGGTAAAGTCTAAAATATGCGTATTTCCGCGACGGTGTTTTTAGATTTCTGAATAGTAACTAATTTAGAATTAATATTATGTTATATTTTTCAGTGCACCAACTGATAACGTCGGTCCAATTTTTTGTAAAAAATATTTTATTCTTCCCAATTTCCCAGTAGGAAGACGAATTTTCGTCAGAATATCAAGTGAACTAAACTAAGTAAAGATAATATAGAAGTCACTCTGGTTTCATTCGATGATAATTATATAACATCGTGCTGATTGGTTTTTCATAAAATTCTCTAGAAGAGCTTTATGTTTTGTTGTAGCCATATTTGCTACAAAACAGTCGTCGAGATTATTTATTTGCATGATTCACCAAGTAGTATAATTGAGAACGTCGAAACTTTTGAGAAGATTGTAAAACAGTGCGATTCTGAAAATTGCATTTAAAATACTGTTTGCCTTGTCAAAAAACTTTCTTCGAAGAAATCGACCGAAAATGAAAGAAAATGAATATATAAAACCTACTCAACTTTCCGTTAGGAAGTCCAAAGGTTGTGATTTTTTACCCCATGTCAAAGAAATTTAAATTATATTTCGGGGTTTTTTAAATTATTTATTTTCTATCCCCCGAAACTGCTTCCTAAGGGGGTGGAGGGGGATTTTTTTCGAAAATCGTACATTTGAGACGACCAAGTTAAAGAAGAGACCATATATAGCAACATTTAAATTGGACTCTGTGTATAAGTGAACGTACAAAGGTTTTGAATACACAAAAAAATGAAAACATTTTTCTTTACGAAAGTAATGAAAAAATTAAATAATTAATTAATACTAATGACTGATGATTCTATTAACTTATGCAGTTGGTGGCAACAGTCTTCTTTTTACCTAGAACTGCACAACTTCAAAATTAGCAGCATCAGCAAAATTAATACGAGTATTTTGAATCGTTCAGTGTGCCGACTAATAGCGTTGGTCCTAGTTTTATGTTATGCTTCGGAGATCGAATATTTGATATAGCAGAAGTGAAGATGAAATCTCTTCCGGAAACATTTAAATTGGAAAACTTTCACAGTTTGTAAGAAAGAGCTCCTGGCAGGGCAACTTACCGAAAAATTTGTTAAACATTTTACTTATTTATGTGAGTTTGTTGCGATTCAAAATGTACCGCAATATATGCTCGTAAAATAGGTTTTGTTTACGAAGTGAATCATGGTAACCTAGACATTTCTTACTACAAGTGTAATTTGCATAGTTTGAAATCTATTTTCCTGAAAACAACATGTATTCCAATTTTTTACATTTTTGGGAATTGTTCTAGCTTTATTTACTAAACTAAACACATTTTTGAAAGAGGAGTTCTGAGAAATGTTCCTATATTAAACAAATTTAAAATCTAACATTTCCTTCTTCACAAAAATTGCCCTAAGGGGGGTTAGAGGGGTGGTTTATTCGAAAATCAAAAAATTTAGATGGCAAAATTAAAGAAGCAGCAACATTTATATTGGACATTTTTTTAAAAAGAATACTCTTTCCGAGTTACAGCAATAGTAAAGTTTGGAATATGTATGTTCAAATCTCTAAATATAAGTGAACGTTCAACGATTTCAGTGAATAATGATTCACTCAAAATGCGAAATAAAAACTTTTTCCAAAACTAAAACATACTAAAGAATATTAATTTCACTGGTGTTGGAACTTTTGAAATTGGTGCCAAAACTCTTCTATCTACCTAACCTAACCGCATAACTCCAAAATTACCAGCACCAGTGGATTTTTTTTCAGTGCAGCAACTCATATATTCCGTTCTAGGTTTTTGACCGACTTCAAAAAAAAAGGATTCGGTTATAAGATTGCTTTTTTTATTTTTTTTTGCATAGTAAATGTACTCCGATTTAGACGATTTTTGTTTCATTTGAAAAAGGAGAGTTGAGAAATGGTCCCATATTGAGGCAAATCAAATCCAAAATCTCCTGCCCACCAAAAACCGCCCCCAAGGGGGGTGGAGGGGGCAATTTTCTCGAAAATTGAAAATCCGAGACGACAGAATTAACGAAAATTCCATATCCGGAAATGTTTAAATTGGACATTTTAAAAAATAATCATACGTTTCCGCGCTACAGTCTGAAATATGTGTTTCAGCTATGTGGAAGGGGCAAATTTTTCTGAAAATCGAAAATTCGAGATTTGCAAATTAGAAAGGGGGTCCCCGGAAACATTTAAATTGAACATTTTTTCAAAAGAGTTACGGTTTCCGAGTTTCGCAATGGTAAAGTCTGAAATAAGTGATATGCGTATTTTCGCTAGTACAAGCTAAACCTACCTATAACTTTTTGGATATTAGTGAACTTTCAACAGTTTTCATGACTAATGTTACACTCAAAAATGTGAAATAAATATTTTTTACAAAAAATTTAACCGACTTTATCAGTTTTTGCACTGAAATAATATTAATTCTATTGGTGCTGGTTCTTTTGGAGTTGGTGCCTACAACAAGAAACTACAACGGCACAACTTCAAAATTACCAGCACCAATAGAATTAATATTATTTTGTTTTCTTTAGTGCAACAACGCAACAACTGATAAAGTCGGTCCAATTTTTTGTAAAAAATATTTTTGTAAAAAAGTTTTATTATTCGGAAAACTTTCCTTTAGTAAGACATTTACGAATCGCTACGCCGTTGCGTTTTGAAAATATATGCTTTGTTAATAGGTACGTACGTATGAAAATATGTACAGGGTGAGTTTTTAGTGTGTCCACGGTCGATAACTCCGTTATTAGAGGAATAAATGAAAACAAAATCCTCCAAAATGTAGGCACTCTCAATTTCCATATCTTGAAATAAATTAAAAATGTACAGGATGTTCTACAACATGGTGATAGATCATTCTTTGTTTTTTTTAATGGAACACCCTATATTTTATATAGAATTCGGAATCTACTCTTCTTCGCGATTACATTAATATAAACTTATACTGGGTTATGCTGAGGAGCCCAAAGATATGATCGATTTTTTCAGAAAATTGCAATGATTTCAACTTCCTATATATAACTCAAATGATAAAATGATGTAAATTTTGTACATTTGTCGATTATTTTTACTTTGTTTTTGTTGTAATAATGACATATTTTTACAGTACTGCGGAAGTTGTGTACAGGGAATGTCAAAACTCAAATACAATATTTTCTCAACTTTTTTAAATTTCATATCATATACAAAAAGAACAGTCATTCAATTTTCATTTTTATTAAATATTCCCGATACCTAAGAGATATTTGAATTTTTCTTCGAATTTTAGGAATACCTTTTAATTGTGTAAATAACAGACTATTGAAAAAACTTGAGAAAAGCAATAGAAAATTCAACGCCAAGCAAGTATGCAAGACGCAATATGTCTTGCACACAGGCATGCGCAGTTGATGCACAGCTTTAGTAAATTCCGTGTTTGCAAAATGTATTTTTCTATAAAAGCTACTGCAAACATGAAATTTACTGAGAAAACCACACACTCTGTTACTTGTTAGGTTATCGGAATCTTGCAAGAGCACTTTCAAAATTTACATTAAAATGCATGTCATTTTATCAGTTGAAACTATATTCTTGTGGATATTTACTGAAAATTGATATTAGTGACCTGTAATAGACTTTTATTGATAATTCATATTTTTTATAGTTTTTTCAATAGTCTGTTATTTTTATTTAAACAATTTGAAGGTATTCCCGAAATTGGAAGAAAAATTCAAATATCTCCGAAACTATTTATTTTAGGTATAGGAAATATTTAATAAAAATGAAAATTGAATGACTGTTCTTTTTGTATATAATATAAAATACAGGGTGTTCCATTCAAAAAAGTTGAAAAAATATTGTATTTGAGTTTTGATATTCCCTGTACACAACTTCCGCAAAAATAAGTCATTATTACAACAAAACCAAAGTAAAAATAATCGATACATGCACAAAATTTACATCATTTTATCCTTTGAGTTATATACAGGAAGTTGGAATCATTGAAATTTTCTGACAAAATCGATCATATCTTTTGAACCCCTCAGTATAACCCAGTATAAGTTTATATTAATGTAATCGCGAAGAAGAGTAGATTCCAAATTTTATATAAAATATAGGGTGTTCCATTTAGAAAAAAACATAAGAATAATCTGTCACCATGTGCATTTCTAATTAATTTCAAAATATGGAAATTGAGTGTCTACCTTTTTTTACTTATTCCTGTAATAACGGAATTATCGACCTTGGACACACAAATAACTCACCCTGTATATCTCTTTTGGAACCCTTGGAATAATGTATGCTATAATAACAATTAGATCTGTTGTCTGAGCACATCATATATTTACAGTTGGAATAGATGCTGACACCCGAGCCGCTAGAGCATTAAAAGATCTTAAAGGGATTTTGAATTAAATCAGATCATCTCTTGATAAATACTGATTTTTGTTGATCTTTACAATTTGTTTTTGTGGATATAAACACCTAACATTATGTATTCACTTGAAAGATAACAATGTGACAGTGTACCTAAAAGGTAACTATACGCTAGCGAAGGGTATTATTTTTGACCGACTTCCCAAACGGCGGAGGAATACAATTCGAATGTCTGCTTTTGAAACATTTTGGTTCGTACTCGACTCTCGCATAGTAAACATACTTCGATTTTGGTGATTTCCTTCTCATTGGAAAAAGTTCCAAAAAAATTCAAAATGTTTTCCCCTCCAAAGGGGATACTCAAAAATGTGAAATTAATAACTTAACAAACAAAAAAAACTATTCTACTGGTGCTGGTAATTTTGAAGTAAGTAGTGAAGTTGATAAGATAAGATACTCTTGGCATCAACTTGAAAAGTATCAGCACCAACAGAATTAATGCACTTAATTTGATGTTTCCAGTGCACTTAATAAAGCCGTTCCTAAGTTTTTGTAAAAATTAATTTTTGTTTCTGGATATAACTGGGAAGAAAATTCCCCAGAGGAAATTTCTTAAAAACCATTTCATGAGACACTGGAGACCGTTGAAACTAGAAATGAAAATTTAGGAAAATCGGATCCATTACAATTAGGTAAATACTTTTTCATGTGAAGTTAATTCATTAAGCGGAATAAATTAACTTGCGCAGAGAACAGTCTGCGAACACATAAATATACGCGCATTGATCCATGGCAAAAAGGGATGAAATAGCAGGGGTAACTTGACCTACCAATGGTTTGTAGTTAAGGGTTAAATATATGTATACTGGCTCAGTCTTTGTTGATAAACAAGGACGTATAGAAATAAATGATTTCGGTGGTATTTGGATTCGAAAAGTTAAGGTCAGTCTTTTTATGGTATCCGTCCTTTAGCATGATGTTCCAGCACTATTTCGGGGCTTTGTGCTTCAATATAATAGCATATTTGCTAGAGTGACTATCCTGGTTTTAGGATGACTTATGATACTGAGTTCCCATAACTTTCGTATCTCTTCTTTTGAGCACACTATAAGTGATTGCATATTGGACCAAAAAACATAATTATTGAAATCTTGAGTAGCATTTGAAATATCTAATGATTTTTAATTCAAATTTAGTTAGTATGTATCTAATAGTTCAACCAATATTATTGTCAGCACGCTCTGTATATATATACCTAAGCATTTCTGGTTGCATAGTTCAAGGACGCGATAGGTAAGAATTAATAATAAATCGATAATACACGCCAGTAGCGGTTGTCTTGATTTTTACGACAGGCCCCTATCTGGATTTTATTTATTGGTTTTGTCTCTCAATTCTTTAAGTGAAATTGCATTTCCAGACGCACTCAAGTCCAACCCACTTACTTGATGAGAAGTATTAAAGTAGTAGAAAGTAATAAAATTGTTTTTTAATTCTCTTCTTCTGCTATCTTGAAGATTTTTTATTTTCATAAAATTTTATATCATAGTTTTTTCTTGTCGATTCAGCAAAATGATTTTTTCTATTAAATATGAAAGTAGTTTTGTAGTTTTGTAGTAGAATAGTTTTTTTTCTCTTATTTATCAGGCAAATATTGAGAATAAAATTTTAAAAAATTGACATGGCTTTATAATTAAGAATAACCAAACTCAAATTATTTCTATGAAATTTCTATTAAATGTCTGCCTTAAAATCGTTCATAAGTACCATGAATAGGAAACACAATTTTCCAAGATATATTCCATCTTAACAACTTCTATACATACTGCACATGTTACGTAAATAAATCATCAATGTCGTATCTTAGCACGTCTCAATAATAAAATGTCACACGTGCCTGCCACGTGGATATCATGAAACACATACTTAAACGGTGTTATATGATCATAGTGACAAAGTGTACCTACTCTACTATTTTATAGAACGATACTGTTTCTATGAAACATCTGGTGAATAGTGGTGAAGAACACTCATCACATTTTATTAGTCACGGCTTGCGAATCCTTTATTATTTGACATTTTTGCATTCTAGAAAAGGGATTTTTTTTTTATTTGATTTGAATATTGGTTTAGACGGATATCCGAATTATTTTCCTGTAATTTGTCTCTAAATGATTAAAGGATAATCCTCATGCAATCGTTCCAGGACGGTCTTCATGACAAGAACGTCACCGTTTGGTATGGTCTTTCACAGCAGCTTATCATTGGAATATACTTGTTATTGAAAATAAGAAACGTTACTGGTCAAATTTTGAAGGATTATTCCAATCCACCGACGCAAAAAGAGCACGATGGAATTGAAGACATGATTTTTATGCAGGATGAAGCACCCCCGCATATTTCCCGACAGGCAAAATAATATTTTTTGTTGCTGCTTTTCATTGCAACAAGCAGATAATTTTTGCATACACGGCTTCCATGGTCGCCTGACCTTGAACCAGAGGATTACTTGCTATAGGTTTATTTGAAAAAATGACTAACAACGCTGGATTCATTAGAATTTGGGAGAAAATTGATAACATTCAACCAGAAATGCTCTGAACAAATTTGAGAAACTGTTGGTGATTGTACAGTACCAAAATGGACGGTACGTCAAACATCCTCATTAACCACTGTTAGACATTGTCCTTGTGAATGTTTGATAAAACTGTGTTTCTTTTTATAACGAAAATATTATCTATTGAATAACTTTGAAGCCAACTATTTTTTTTCTTAAAAATTATAGTTATTTCATCGTCACTTTAATATACCGGGTGTTTATTCATTGAATGCCGATA
The DNA here is from genome assembly GCA_958507055.1 of Crioceris asparagi. Taxonomy (NCBI): domain Eukaryota; kingdom Metazoa; phylum Arthropoda; class Insecta; order Coleoptera; family Chrysomelidae; genus Crioceris; species Crioceris asparagi. The sequence continues at coordinate 13,598,508 of OY293833.1, read as the reverse complement.
TTTAAGGATGCGAATCCTTAGGTGATTTAAAAAAAATGTAATATCTACATATATCCTTAACCTGACTTTTTGTGCAACACAGTGTTAAGAAAAAAAATAACTTTTTTTGTCATAATTTTCTTATTTTTATGAAATTTCCTACACACCTTTTAATCAGTAAGAAGCATTTTTTATAATTTTTACCAATCAGGTTCGTACAGGGTTTGAACTTAAAATTTTTGAAGAAAAAAATGGTACGCCATTGGTTTTATTTATTTTACGGTGCGTCGTACGAAAGTAAGTTTAAAGACCAAATTTGCTTCAAAATAAATGAGAATCTCAAAAATAAATTTGATTTCTAGACAAATCAGTGGTGTATAATTTTTTTTTCAAAAATATTCACTTCAAACCCCGTACGTACGTCACTGGTAAAAATTAAAGAAACTTTTACGTTAAAAAATATTTCTGAATGATTCATAGGTTTGTACAAAATTTCACTAAAATATCTAAGAGTATGTAATAAGAAAATTATGATAAAAAAGTAATTTATTTTAGTTCAAAAAGAGGTATAGGAGTTACAGTTTTCGAGATAGAGCCATGTTAAATTCTCAAATATATCTATTGTTGCTAAGTGGAGGGCCGATTTCTTTCGAAATTTGAAAATCTGCCTGTACTACATGAAAGACATAATTATTTGTAGCAACATTTATAATGAACATTTTTTCCTTAGAGTTACGGTTTTTGGGTTAAATCGGTTAAAATGGTAACATCTAAAATACTTTCTGCAGCGATGTTTTGAGATCTCAATAATAACAACACTACAAGCAAAGAATATACGTGGGTTATTGGATAATTACTATCTTCATTGGTGAACGTTCAACGATTTGCGTGACCAATGTTGCACTCATAACTGTGAAATAAATATTTTTTGCACTGAAAAATATAAAATAATATTAATTCTATTGATGCTGGTACTTGTGAAGTTGGTGCCAAAAGTTGTCAATCTAACTACAGCTACACAACTTCAACAGTAACAGCACCAATAGAATCTCATTTTATATTTTTCAGTGCACCAACTAATAACTTCGGTCCATTTTTTCGCAAAAAAAATATTTTTTTTAATAATTTCATATTTCTAATTGCCACGCCAATGAACAGAAAAGAATTTAGAAGAATTTTGATTTATCAGTTTATTCACTGTAAAAAAGTACTTGATAAGATTCGATTCTCATATAGTTCTGGCATTTTTTTAAAATTTTTGTAAAAAAATACAGTTCAGATAATCTAAATTCCAACAGATATTCTTTAGATCAAAATAAGACTACTAATCAATCATGTTTTTTCAATTTTTTTATTCATTTGTATCAAATTTTCAGTCGATTATTATTTTGAATGACCTAAATCGGAAATCCTAATTTTACAAAAATTCTAAGAGTAATCGAATATTATCAAGAATACCTATTTGTTTTAATTTTCATGAATTGGAAACAGGAAATCATACAAAAAATAGAAATTCCGCGCCTATGTAGGTATATATTCTTAATACGTTTGATATGCTTTTTTCATTTGGGGTAAAAATCAGTAAAGTTTAGATTAGAGATGAAACGGATATCCGGTTGAAATGTACTAACCGGACGGATACGGTATAGTGACTCATCATTCGTTCGAATACAGGATCTTTAAAAACCAAGACAACTTCACAAAGAGCCTTCATAGAGCTTAATTACCTTTACAGATATTATAGTTGACGATAAATTTTAAATACCTTACCTAATTTTTCACAGAGTATCGACAACTTGAATTAGGGGAATGAATGACTAGTCTAATCACCATTCTAGTGAACAAAAATGTTTGTCAGAATAAACCTTTATTGCGACATCACTTCTTCGGTATGTTTCTTTCCACGACTTCAAATTATTATAAGTAATCATGATTCCACAAGTAATAGCCATTGGTTGTGTATGATGGATATCTAAAGCTGGATGCACACGGCGCCACTCCGACCCACGCCAGCAGGTATGGTTATTTTAATGCAACGATTTTAAACAATACAACAACGGGAGATTGGGTGTTGCGGAGTGGTATGCATTCTTCCACACTGAGTCGGTAACTTGAAAAGAATGGGTAGATAGTAGGTAAAGCACACAGAGTTTCTTTCAAGATTTGTGGTACGGCAGCACCAGTCATCTGGATAAAATGAAATTCAGCCCGAGGCCCATGATAATGATTACGCTAAAGAGGCCTCTGGATGAATCTCATTATCTCAAGTCAGATGATGTACCATAAACCATAAATTAAACCCTGTGTTTCACCTACTGCGACCCGCTCCGTGTGCATCCTTTATAAGCTATAATAAAAAATATTAAAAGTGCAAAATGTTTCAAGGTGTAAATCGAAATTGACAATGTTAATGGTAAATGCGATAGAATTTTGTTTGTTTATGCCAATTTGAATTTTGTAAGCACATCAAGGTCACTAAAGTTAGCTGTAACGAAATTATAAAATAACAAAAGCTGAACATAAAAAATAACAGGAATACTAAACATACTTATCCAGTTCAATATAATGATGTTGGTATGTTAGGATGCCTATTATGTAGCAAAATAAAAAACATAACCAAAAACATAAAGCTTTATTACACAAAATAATCACAGATACAGAAAAAAAAGTGATAAACATATCAGAGAATAAATTAATGTGTAAGAGAATCCCCTGAAGAATTTTGGTTATTGCTTATCTCATTTTATAGTCAATATATCTAAAGTACAATATAATATCATCGATTCCCAAATAATATTTTTGAACATTATTAAAATAATATGTGGGGCGTCGTGGACAGCACTGGGCAAACTAACACGACGAGTAATTCTGCCAACGTCTCACTAACACTGTAGGGTAATTCAAAAAGCGGGCTAAATATTAAGTTATTTTTAATATAATTGTATTAAAATCAGCTGTAATTCATTCATTGTATACTTCTAAAATCATTATGATTCATTGAAAAAATGTTGTCTATGATTACTTCGATTCAAGAGAATATATATTATTTTTGATACTCCCAAAAAGCAAATATAGCTTAGTAAACGTGCTCCGATTTTAACTATTCGTCTTTTATTTGGTAGTTTTCTTCTGATTCTGTTGGCAGTAAAAAAATTTAAATACTTGTAGAGTATATATAGAAGACCCTACAACATAATTTGAAGAAGTAATTTCTAAGCCCTCCTCTTTCAAATGAAAATATAAATCCGACGGCCCGTAGCAGGTAGGTAAATTTCACGGTTTTTAGTTTTTATTATTTTTTCTATCACTATTAGAGAAAAATGCTTCAAACGAAAGCTGTAGGAAGAGATCATATCTATAACTTGAAAATATTTTTAATGAAATTTAATGAAAGGGTATTTTTTAGATTTTTTTTTAATTTGGTTGTGTGCCATTTTGAAACTACTAGTTCAGTCATGATTATTTACGAACTCAGCTGTGATATTTGTGCGCCTGATTTTTGTAGCAAATTTGAACTTGATATCTTTAAAAATGCGACCTCTAGTGGTCACAAATATCATAATAACCCATAAAATTGATATCAGATGTAATAAGAAATCTTGTGCCTTGGCTGAACATGCCGTAAATATAAAAACATAGTATTGATAATGATAATAATTAAATTATTTTAAACATGATTTTTTAGAAATGATAATATTAAAAATCTTACATACTAATGCTATGAACAAACGTTATGCAAATATTAAAGGACTTGAGTAGTTCCAGTTCCATTTATTCTTATATTTTAAAACTTAATAATAATAAATATTATCATTTTTCTCAAGATATTTCTCAAAACTGAAATATATATGTGTACATAATATGTACCTCTGTGTATGTGTTGTGCGTATAAGATTTTTATCTTTTCTTTAGTTTGATAAGAGATTATAGTTTCATATACTTATATAATGTGTATATATATGATATTTTTCATTATTATTTTATTTTTTCTGTATATATTATGAATAGATTGGTGTATGAGTTTATATGCGTATTCGAATTAGACAGATGAAGGACTAGTAAAATAATTGTGTGGCAATGAATATGAGGAACTTTGATCTCTAGATCAACTGATTGATGAGAGAAATTCCTTCCTTGCATAATGTCATTTGCTATTTCTAGATCACTATTTATTACAGATTCAATAACATTATTACTATTTCTTTGAATATTTTTTGAGAGAAATTGACTTGTTTCTGAAGGAATTGATGATTTCCATACTATTTAATTTTTAAAGTTATGTATGATGTCGTATTGCGAGAGAATATCATTATATATAATTAAAAAAATCCGAAAGCTTGACAAAATAATATAGAGTATTATTGACATAACCACCCTTAAATGTGGACTGCAAGCCTATGAATCCAAACAGTCTAATCTGTGTACGGGTATATATTTATCTGTGTTTTTAAATTAATTAAATATCAAATGTTTTCTTTCCAATGAACCTGTATTTTTTTCAATATTTTGAATTTTAATGTATGACTTATTCATATAGCTACAAACACTCATAAAATATATTTTCTAGTAACTTGAATCTAGATACTTTCTACCTTAGATACGCCGTTACCATGACATGTATAAATAACTAATGACATTTCGGATTGATTGTTATGAAATCTTTCCTGTTTGTTATTATTTTTTCCTAAATTAACGAATATAAGTAGTTCAAATACAAATTTGTTGTTGTTGGTAACGATTTGTATTTTGCCCTGACGAAGAGAAAAAACATTCTCGAAAGCTTGGCATAATCCAAAGAATTTAATTTATTATAAGACTGCAACTAAAACAAAAACCGCTTTTGTCATATCTATATACTTTCAAAAAATGTTTGGTCTTCTTTATTGACAGATAACACCATGCCATTGATTTTTTTTCGAAATTCGAAAGTACGAACGATTACAATTTCTACATTTCTACTAGAAATTCACTTAAACAAGCAAACAGTCGAATTGTATACTCCTCGTATGAATTCGGTCAAAAAAATAGGAACGAATTTTCTCGTTAATGCCAAGTAATGTTAATTCTATTGGTGCTGTTAGATACTTTTGAAGTTTGAATTATTATTTTGTATTTTTCAGTCCACCAAGTAATAAAGTCGATGCTATTTTTTTAAATATCAACTGCAAAAATTATTCATATATAACCGTGTCGTCGGGGATTTAACGTAGAAAGTTGTTTCTATTTTCAAAAGATGTCACCCCCATCCGAATGTAGCAGCACACCAATCAATACGTCAAGCCATTTGTATGACGAGCCTCTCTTCTATCTATGTACAGTGTGTGCTCCTCACGTCTGGGCTCTATGTTGAATATATATATATATATATATATATATATATATATATATATATATATATATATATATATATATATATATATATGCATCAAGCAACCCTTTTCATCTTACACACTTGAAAGCTGTGAAACAAAATGTCCACACATTACAGGGCGATAATATATGAAAGATGCAACCCTACGGTTATGTGTAAATAATATTGACTGAAACTTTCATTCTGAGAAACTAAATCAAGGACAATTTCATTCATTTGCTTTCAAAACATTATTCATGTCAGAGAAATGTTGTTCAAGTACCTAGAAGCCTACATGTATTTTTTGTTTTTGTTATATTTCCAGGAATATATTCTCTGTGTCACGTTCCGTATTTTTTTCCATCAAGAACAATAGATCATAAACAGCAATCAGTCATTTGTTATTTCCTATTGTTCAATTCATGTACCAAATAATAAAAAAATCATCCATATGGTATTTGTAAGCTTGTATCATGAAAGTTAATACAATTGGGGGTATAATTTCTACAATGACATCATGTGTATTTATAAACTAATTTTCTGAATTTTTATGAAATTAAATAGATTTTTTTCTAGTTTTCTATTATTTTATTATTCTTGGTTATTTTCTGACATTTTGTAATTTTTAATCGATATGAAACAACGAAGAGGTATACAATTCGATTTCATCAATGCTTTTTGACCGACTTGGAAAAACGGAGGAGCTATACAATTAATTGCTTTTCTATGTATGGTCACGCCCTCTTGCATAGTAAATCGGCACCAATTTTGATGATTTTTTTATGGTAAAAGGGAATGTTGAGAAATGGTCCCATATTTTATTGGCAAAATCCAGTGTCCTTCCCCCAAAAAATATTGCCATAGGGGTAGAGTTTTTTTTTAAAAATGATAATTATTCCGTGCATTAACCAATAAAGTCGGTCCCATTTTTGATCGACTTCCCAGAGGGGGAGGTATACATTTCAGTTGTATGTTTGCTTTATTTTAAGTTCGTTTGCGCGGTTTGCATATAGTAAACGGAATCCGATTTTGGTAATTTTTTTCCATTTAAAAATGTGGACTGAGAAATGGTCCAATATCAAAAATCGAACATCCCCTTCCCACCAAAAACTACCCCAGAGGCGGTGGGGGGGGGAATAAAAAATACGGATATCGAGTAACAGCAGTCTGAAATATGTTTCCGCGATGTTTGGAAATCTTTGAATATTCAACGTTCAACGATTTTGATGACCAATGATAGACTCAAAAATGTCCTAGTTAATGGTTTGGAAGATATCAAGTGACACAGATAAAAACTGAATTTCCCCCCATAATTAAACTATCGATCGTATTATCTTGAGAAAAAAAATATAGAATGTGTCTCTAAACACTTTAACCAATATAAAAATGTTCATTTCGAAATTTTCAATCCTGGGGCTATTTTGGAAACTGGCTATATGAAAAATCTCTCGAGGCGATAAAAAAAACCCAGGTGCTTTGAGATTTCAGTTATTCAGAACTTTTCCATACATTCTATATATGTTTTCGACCGACTTCCCAAATAGGGGAGGTATTATACAATTCTGTCTGTCTGTCTGTTTTTATGCCCTTTCGCGGCTTTTGCTTTTTGCATAGTAAACATGCACCGATTTTATAATTCTTTTTTCATTTGAAAGAGGATTATTCAGAGTTGGTCCGATTGAAAAAGTTGACATTCAACATGTCATTCCCCTCAAAACTTCTCCCAAAGGGATGGAGGAGGTATTTTTTTTCGAAAATCGAAAATTTTAGACGACTAAATTACCTAGAGAAGAGACCATACCAGTCAACGTTTATATTGGACATTTTTCAAAAAAGATTTTAGGTTTCCGAGTCACAGCAGTGGTAAAGTGTGAAATACCTATATGAATTTCCGCCACGTTTTGAAATCTCTGATTCCAATAGAATTAATATTATTTCCTATCTTTCTGTGCCCAACTAATAAAGTCGGTCCTATTTTTTGAAAAAAGTGAATTTATCTTGATATATATGGCATTCTACATAACTTTATTATTTAGGTATACCATTTTAGATACTTTTTTTACTTTTATTACTCAAAACATTTTTCAAGATAAAATAACAGAAATACTTGTATAAGATTACTCTAATATTTCCGTCAATCTGTTAGTCTATCTATTTACACTATGAAAATACTAGAAATTTGGTAATTATAATTAAGTAAGAAGGAGGTTTTAATTAAAAGAAAGAATCAAGTGACATATCAAATATGAGGTTACAGTTATAGTTTACAGGAAAACCTACACGAATATTTCAAGTACGGAACACCCCACTCGACCTGAGTTCGATTAGTTTTTGATCTTTTTGGTTTTAAACATCATTCACTTTGTGTATTCTTTCTGAGAAAGCTCAATCTAGACTAAAAAATATGACTATGTAATAATAAAGAATATATCTCAATTCAATCTATACTCATTTTTGACCGACTTCAAAAAAGGAGGAGGTATACAATTTGGTTGTATGTTCGCTTCTTTATTCATTTGAAAGAGGAGACTTGAGAAATGGTCCCACATTTAGAAAAACTCAAATCTGAAATCTTCTTTCCAAAAACCAGGGGGTATTTTTTATCGAAAATCTAAAATCTGATATGAGCCGAACTCCGGAAACGTTTAAATTGAACATTTTTTCAAAGGAGGTATGGTTTTTGACCGACGAACCAAACGGAGGAGGTATACAATTCGACTGTATGTCTGCATGTTTTTTTATCTTTGTTTGCGACTTTTGCATAGTAAACGTGCTCCGATTTTGATGATTTTTATATTCATTTAAGGGAGGAACATTGAGAATTGGTCCCATTGAAAAAAAAATCAATATTAGACATGCCCTTCCCCACAAAAAAATCCCCCAAAGGGAGTGGTGGGAGCAATTTTTCAAAAAAATTGAAAATTCGAGACGGCAGAATTAAAGGGAAATTCCATATCCGGAGACGTACGTTTAAATTGGACATTTTTAAAAATAATCACAAGTTTCCGCGTTACAGTCTTCTTTGAATAGAGTAACGGTTTTCGAATTATAGTAATGGTAAAGTCTAAAATATGTGATAGGTGTATTTCTCTATGTGGATGTTTTTTCAAAAATTGAAAATAGGAGACGGCCAAATTAAAGAAGAGATTATGTGTAGTTATCAACATTTAAAATGAACATTTTTTCAAAGAATTTACGGTTTTAGAGTTACAGCAGTAAAGTCGGAAATATGTATATCTGCACCACGATGTTTTGAGATCTCTGTATAATAACAAGTAACAATTAGGCCTTATACATGGTAATACTATAAGTACTATTTTTCTTTGGTATTAGTGAATGTTCAACAATTATGACTAATGAAAATTGTGAAATAAATATTTTTTAGAAGAAAACATTGGACCCACTTTATTAGTTGGTGCACTGAAAAATACAATTAATGTTAATTCTGTTGGTGCTGGTACTTCCGGAGTTGGTGCCATAAGTTTTCAATCTAATTGCAACTGCACCACCTAATAAAGTCGGTCCAATTTTTTTGTAAAAAATATTTATCGAGTTAAAGCTGAAATATGGGTATTTCCGCTGTGTGGAGGGGACATGGTGTACTGAAAAATACTAAACAATATTAATTCTATTGGTGCTGGTACTTTTGAAGTTAGTTCGAGAAGTCTTCTATCTAACTACAATAAATGCACAAATTCAAAAAAACCAGCACCAATGGAATTGATATTATTTTGTATTTTTCAGTACAACAACTAGTAAAGTTGATCCAAATTTTTGTAAAAAATAATGATTGCATCTTCGTTTTTGACACACAACTGTTTGTATAACGTAACAACTGAAGCATTTTATTCTATAAATACACCACAGGAATTAGGTACCTTTAATAAATATAGAAAACCACAACTGGTTAATGATGAGACGAAAATAAACCGACTCATTTTTTGTTCTTGCTATTGCCAAATTTCGGTTCTTATATGTACACACGTGCAGCTATATTAGTAGCATTTTTCATTTCAAGAGTTTCAACTGCCAATCGCTTCCCAATAATTGTATCCTTAGTTATCTCCTCATGACATTTATACAAACTGACAATATAATAAAAAGGAAATGGAAATCTAGTTACTTTGTACTTTTTAATATCCACCCTGATCCAGTTAATTTAAATACCTAGAGAAATTGACGCCATAATTAAGTATGCATTTAATGCTAATATCTGTCATTACTGTGACAATAAATATAAATCAACAGCACCTATTATGTGCTGGTTTCTAATAAGCGGAAAATACATTATATCTAGTCTGAACATTAAAAAGGAATAAACAGGACCATAAACTCCAATTGATGTAATGATCAATTTGAAATTTAATGGGATAATATAATTTAATCTCGAGCAAAAAATAAGCTATTTTACCTCTGATAACAATCCAGTTAGAGATTTACGATTGACAGGTTAATTTATTTTTTTTACAAAATAACGATCAATTACCAAAAAAGGGCTTCGTTACGACAAAGTATTTTTACTTATCAGTAGCTTATGCTTATTATACACATGTTATCATGACTTTTCAATTTTTTCAAACATTTTTGTTGCTTAAATAAAAAATACGACGTTCAACTTGGAAAGGCCATTTTTGGTTTCGGGCAATCGAACATTCAGTTCTCCATAAGCCTAGCCCAATTACACTTTCAAAATTAGGTTACAATGATTCGAAAACTGGGTAATCATTTTCAACGAGTGCATATTATATATATATATTCTGTCCAGTAGTACTAGACAATTTTTTTTATTGAATTTATCAATTTGTGTCTAATTATAATCATAGCGTCGTCTAATCTAATCAAAGCTAAGGCAGTATTCTACTGCATAATGTGAATTCATTGATTAGGAGACCAGTATCGATTACCAAGATAGTAAGTAATATATATGGTTTCGTAGGAAATATGTATAAAGTGATAGCACATATATATGTAGTAAATAATTGTTAAAATCGATATATATGTATACTATATATATATATTATTTGGGAACCGGATATATCCGATAAGAGAATCATCCGTTTTTATCAAAAGTTAATATAGAACTGTTTCATAAATATGGACCATAAAATGAGACAAATGCAAAAAAACAACAGCTAAATTAGTATGGTTAGAACATAAACAAAAATAAAATGATATTTTGTTAACCAAAAGTATTCGGGGATTCCTGTAATAACAGTACTAACAACAAATAAATGAGAATGAATTTTATAAAAGTACATAAGATCATCAGCAATAAAAAAAACAGCATGTATGTAGCACAGAGCAAGCGGATGAATAAAGTAGCAGCACATATACAAAACACAACTAACTAAGATAGCATATGGGGGCGATTTTGGTAATATTATGGCATCAGGACGGTGCTGTTTGTTTTTTTTTGGACAAAAATTCAGGTGCCACACATTACCTGATAAGGTAGAATATCTCTGGCTTCGTCTACATTGGTGATTTCAAATGTCGGTGGATGCGGGAAGGTACCTTTCCCAGGATACGATGTACTTCTTCGAAACTTGATGGGCGACAAAACTTGCTGCTGATTGAATGTTGGACTTGGCTTACGACCAGCCATACCGACACCCATTTGTTGCAACGGTGTCAAATTTGGTACACTTCGACCACGGTTCCAAACTGATGAGTTACCTGGCGACCAATTTTGATTTGGAGGATTCGCCCAGGTACTGTAGCTTTTATAAAGCGGATGACTAGACATAGATTGTTGCCTTCCCATGTTGTGATGGAAGTTATGGTTGGCCGTTATGGCTCTTCGGCCTTGATTCACTTGGTTCTGGTTGAGATTGTTGCCGAAAGGAAAGTTCTGAAAGCCCATGCCTCCATTCACGTTGGTCAAATTTGGTACATAGCCATCCTCGATGGCAGTGGACCAAAGTGCTCCAGCTGGAGTACTTGGTTCTGCCGGATGGAACAGTGGTGGAAGGGAGGTTAGTTTCTTGGCATTTTGGCCCACTTGATCGTTAAGTTTGTCAACAGGATCGTTCACTGACGGATCGCGGTCACAATCTTTATTAATTAAGGGCTGGATGCTCTTGTCATTCGCGGACGATACGATTGTTTGGGATAAGGGGGATAGATCGTCACCGTTGCCATTGACACCGCTAACACTGCCGGAGATGACCACAGACACCGACTTGTCTTGGAGCTCATCTTGCATCGTAGAATGGAACGATTGTGGTGGAAATGCGATCTCAGTAGCTCCAGTAGTAGCTGTGTTACTCGTAGGTGTGGTGTAGAACAATGTGTTCTGATTTCCTTTTGACGAATTCACAGACGATGATATCTCGACCGCACTTAAACCAATGTTCGCATTACCACTTAAACTAAATTCCCCCATTAGTGTACGTCACTGTATTCGTTATGTCATGCACATTCGTCTTAGCACTCAACCAGTGAACCACCAGCCCACTTTTATGTTAGTGTTACTAGTCTGCGCTTTGCGCGGACCTCCGCGATCACCGAACCCCTACGAAGTCACACGAATAATAAGGATTTGATCAACCCGAATGGTGGAGCTTGCGCTAACATGCAGTATTGCCAAATGGTCTCCACTACAGCTGCAATGGCGTTTGGACTATATATGTAATTTATAAATAGGCTAGTGACGAAAAATTCACATTACACATCATAGAAAAAAAATAAACACACGAAATTTATTTTAATCGTCCTCTTCCCAGATAAAGCTACATTTCGACAACTGACAATATTTGCTACTTAACGTGGTATACATACTCGAGTTCGAAAATTTTATAATTAATATGCAGCCAAATAGTCAAAGGAAGACCCGGAAGAAGTTTACTCCTTAAGAATCGATTCCATGTATAGTCCTCCGCACGAAAATTTGTGTGAGTAGTAAAATCGAGCGTAAAAAAGCTGTGTTTTCTATTTGAAGAAGAAAACTCGTCGTTGAGTTGAGTTGCCAACGCAACTCTGTTAACTTCATTCTCAAATTTTTGGAAACTTAATGCAGTTGCATTCCACATTATTTACCTATAAAATTTTTCTTATTCAATCGCATCAAATCTAGCTCAAGGCTTTTGAATTTTATAATTTGATTATCTGAGAATCTGAGAACTGGTGGTGACTAAGAAAATGTTCAATAATCGAATGTAGTTTGTAATTGTTTGAATTTATTACGAAACGCAACGTCGCAATTTCGTATTTCTGTTGTTAACTCCTTTCATTTATAGCCCCCGGTAAGAAAATTTGATGGGTAGTAAAATCGAGCGTCAACTATAAGCGTTCTGATTTTTTTAAATGAATTAATATTAGCGCCATCTCAGCAGAATATTACAAAATTAAGTATATTTTCATATCATTGTACTATCTGATCAGTATTCAGTATGCTATACAAATATCAGCAATGAATTTTTGGAGCTTTAGAATTAAAGTTAAATTTTATTTATATCTATTGATATTTATGTACACTGAAGTGAATAAAGGAATAAAATATTGTGATATATGGAAGAAACCAGTTCAAGTGATGATGAAAAACAATTTTTAATGTCACAGTTTACATTCTTATCAATCAGACCTTTACGCACATAATAGATTTTCTTCACAAGGCATTGTTTGCATAATATACTGAATTTAGTTAAAATCATTCGAAAAAACGTTACCATGAACTTCCACTCATAATTTTAGTCGATTTTTGTCTAATCAGAGCCTAATTATTTAGGTTTTTTTCTGCTCAGAACACTTGTCGTCTTCCAGATATGGTACAACCATTGATACGATGTTTTCTCGATTTGTAAATCATGTATCTTCCTACGTTTATGTACATATCGTATTTTAGTTAAAGTTATTTTCAAAATAAATGGTTGACTACGTTTTTTTTACCTGGGACGTTTTGCCAGAGGTCTATTTCTACGAAATAATTCTTATTCTAAACATACAATGTGTGTAAGATTACTTGTTTCGTAAATACCTCAATAATTTTAATTAAATTACCTAACGTAGTATTTACCGACCTAAATATATGCAGTCATAGAGACAATACTATTCATTGTAAAAATAACTATATACATATATGCTTTCCGTATTAGTTATTTATTCAGTGATGCAAGCTTGTTACCCTTGTATTTTTAAATCTTGAATATAAGTGAACGTTCAATGATTTTGATGACTACTGAAATATAAAATATATTTTTTTTACAAATTACCATTGAGTTAATTTCATCCTCAGCTTTCAATCTGGCAGAACCACATTATGTCATTATTTTCTAAAATTATGATTGATTGTCATATTATTCGCCCCATTTACACACTTGTAACCTAACCTAACGAGTTTTAAAAGAATATATTTAGCTTGGCGAATGGATTTTAGCAGAAAAATTCTGAGTGCCCTGTATATTGTGCATTACTGGCGGAAACTGAATATTATCCCGGAAAAGGTTGTTAAGCTTGGCAACGTCGACGATCGTGTACTTCACGTTCAATTTGCTTTCCGTGTGGTTCTGCTGACGTCGGCAGCTCCGCGTTTGCGCACGCATCTTATCGAACAGCTGATGACGACACATGGAAGCTACAACCCCACACTAAGAGCTACGATACCCTGCCTGCCAACTGCCATCCATTGCTTGCCTTTGCCCGCTATCATTTCCCTTACCGGGGATTGGTTTGGGGGTAACTTGCTTTTGCCCTATGATGAGGGTGTGGGACATTTTTTGGCAAGAGTTCGTCGGACCTGGTATCCGCCGCTCCTAAATGGGAGTAATAATAAGGACCTTCTGCATATTGGAGTACGTCAAGGGAGTCACCTGCTGTAATCAGGATTATATTATTATGCGTCAGGAAGGATTTTGCTGCATTATTAATGAGATTACCATGTGCAGGTGGATCTCTATATTACTAGAGCTTCCCGCTAGAGATAGCGGAATGCCTTCAATATTGATCTTTCGTATTCGTTACTTCCGCATTACTATCTAAAAAAAACTATATACAACTACAGGCTCATGGAGTACTAAATGTCTTATTGAACTGAGACAGGTGACAAGAACAGTTCTATCTTTCGCTCGTCTTAAAATAAACTTCCAAAGCAGGTGCTACAAAACTAATGTATCCTACACGTAAATACAAAGGGGCAGAAACATACAATCGCGATACAACATTCGCTTCCTAAGTACATGAAAAATTTGTTCTTGGACTCGTGTGGAAGACATGACTGGCCTTCTTTCTTTGCTCATTTTGCATTATTACGATTGTCCAAATATTTGCCGACTGTACATACTTGTAGTATTAATTATTATTAATAATTTGTCATTTATGAGAACGAGAAGCCGAAAATGAGTGTACAAAATATTTGTTACAGAAAATTGGACGGACGTTATTAGTTGGTGCACTAAAATACAAAATAATATTAATTCTATTGGTGCGGTACTTTTGAAGTTGTGCAGTTGCAGTTAGATTGATAACTTTTGGCACCAACTTCACAAGTACTTTCACCAATAGAATTAATATTATTTCGTATTTTTCAGTGCACCAACTAATAACGACGTATGTAAAGTTAGCATCTCAAGTCTCAGCATCTCACACTCTGAGTGGAGTTCTTATAGCATCCAATATATATTTATATATTTTATATATATATTTCTATAGTTCCTGATACTTTTCAACAGTAGTTCTTTTAGTTTTAGTACCGAAAATATTTTTTTTCTAAATGTAAAATTGGGATGCTACTTCCATCCGTCGATAGCATCCCAATTTTTGTTTTTAGTGATATCAAAAATAATAAGATGGAAATCGATACCCCATGAATAGTTCTAGAGTTCCTGCTAGTCTATATTGTAAATTTTTTTTTTAATTAAAGATTTCACCATGCCAACATGATTGTTGCACATGAGAACACTGCGATAATCGAGTTCTAGCACTATGACGAGTTCTCGCCGATGTAGCGATTATAAATGATGAAGAAAGTATCTATTCAAGTACCCGAAAAGAGTTCCCGTCCTTAACATTTTCAGAAAAATTTCAAATCACTGTTGTGGCTAAGAAAACTTTTCAACTATGAGATGATGTCGTTCTATGACGAGTTCTCGTCGATATGGCGATTCTTTGTGATGGCGAAAGTAAACATTCAAGTATTTTTGAAGAGTTCTAATCTCTAACATTTTTAGACAAAATTCAAAGCACTGTTGTTGTTAAAAAAAAATCAACTATGAATGCTGTCGTTCTATGTCTCGTCGATGTAGCGACTCTTATTGATGGAGAAAGTATACATTCAAGTACTCGTGAAGAGTTTTAGTCTCATATTTTGAGAAAAAAATCAAATTACTATTATTGTTAAGAAAGTTTTCAACTATGAGATGCTATCGTTCTATGACGAGTTCTCGTCGACGTCAGACGTCAGTCTGAAAAATATGTTTCAGCTATGTGGAAGGAGCAATTTTTTCCAAAATTCGAAAATTCGAGATTTGAAAATTAGAAAGGAAACATTTAAATTGAACATTTTTTTAAAAGAATTACGGTTTGCGTATTTCTGCTAGTACAAGCTAAACCTACCTATAACTTTTTGGGTATTAGTGAACGTTCAACAATTTTCATGACCAATGTTACACTCAAAAATGTAAAAATAAATATTTTATACAAAAAATTGGACGAATTTATCAGTTGTTGCACTGAAAAATACAAAATAATATTAATTCTATTGGTGCTGGTTCTTTTGGAGTTGGTGCCTACAACAACAAATTACAACGGCACAACTTCAAAATTACCAGCACCAATAGAATTAATATTATTTTGTATTTTTCAGTGGAACAACTGATAAAGTCGGTCCAATTTTTTGTAAAAAATATTTATTTCTGAAAATGTTCGGGACGGGAACTCATTTCGGGTACTTGAATGGATACTTTCTTCATCATTTATAATCGCTACATCGACGAGAACTCGTCATTGTGCTAGAACTCGATTATCATAGTGTTCTTATGTGCAACAATCATGTTGGCATAGTGAAATCTTTAATTAAAAAAAATTTACAATATAAACTAGCAGGAACTCTAGAAATATTCATGGGGTACCGATTTCCATCTTATTATTTTTGAAATCACTAAAAACAAAAATTGGGATGCTATCGACGGACGGAAGTTAGCATCCCAATTTTACATTTACATAGAAAATATTTTCGGTACTAAAACTAACAGAACTATTGTTAAAAAGTATCAGGAACTATAGAACTATATCGGATGCTATAAGAACTCCACTCAGAGTGTGAGATGCTGAGACTTGAGATGCTAACTTCACATACGTCTAATAACGTCGGTACGATTTAAAAAATATATTTGACACTTTAGAGTGTAACATTAGTCACGAAAATCGTTGAACGTTCACTAATACCAATGAAGATAGTACTAATCCTTTTATCCACGAATATTCTTTGCTTGTAGTTGTTATTAGATCTCAAAACATCGCTGCGGAAATACGCATAAGTATTTTAGATGTCACCATTCTTCCACTGCTGTAACTCGAAAACCGTAACTCTAAGGAAAAAATATTCATTTTAAATGTTGCTACAAATAATTAGGTCTTTCATTTAGTACCGACAGATTTTCAATTTTCAAAAGAAATTGCGCTCTCCAAATATCGAAAATACACTTATTTGAGAATTTAACATTCCTCTAACTCGAAACCACTACAGATTTTCGATTTTCGAGAAAATCTGCCCCCTCCACCCCTTTCGGGGGCGGTTTTCGGTGGGATGGTGATTTCGGTTTGAGTTTTTACGAATATGAATGGATCAAAAATCATCAAAATCGGAGTACGTTTACTATATATAACGCAGAACAAACTAGAAAAAAGTAGACTGTCCGTTCTGGGTTCGTCGGTCAAAAATAGACCGACTTTATTAGTTGCTGCACTAAATAATATAAAATAATAATAATTCTATTGGTGCACGTAATTTTAATGTGGTAGCTAGATAGAAGATTTTGGCACCCACTTCAAAAATACCAGAACCAATAGATTCAATATTATTTTGTATATTTCACTGCACCAACTAATAATTTTGGTCAAATCTTTGTGTGGTTTGGTGAACGTTAACCAAGAAAGATAATATCCACGGTGCTTATATTGATTCAGGGATTTCAAACCATCGTGGAAATACACATATTTCAGATTTTACCACTGCTGTAACTCGGAAGCCTACGTTTTTTTTCAAAATATCCAATTTAAACGTTGCAGGATATGGTCTCGTCTTTAATATTGTGTCTCAAATTTGCGATTTTCGAAAACATTCCCCCCTCCAGTCCCTTAGGGGGAAGTTTTTTTGAGAAGGACATGTTGATTGTCGATTTTATCAATGGGACTAACTTTTAATGAAAAATGAAAAAAAAGAATCATGAAAATCGGAGCACGTTTACAATTTAAAACGGGCGAACCGTCATATATACATATCTTAAAAAATATGCAGACAGTTGAATTGTATATTGTATATCTTCTCCGTTTGGATGGTCAGTCAAAAACTGAGGGTCTTTGCATAAATCATTATTCTTTTTGAATTTTTCAAGAAAACTATACATGAGTCAGTTGTGGAATTGATAAATCCCACTTCTTTTCCAGATGGCAATTCCACGACCGTCCCCGCGGGAATGGCGATCAGGCTCATTATCGACTAAACGACGATTTTTCTATAAAATTTCATCACGATATCAGGCAATATGTTTTCAATTATAAAAATAACTGCAACTGGTGGAAGACAATCAGTCTTAAATTATTGATAAGTTATAAGGAACTGGATTACACCAATTTTAAAAGCAATTTCAATAATTGACTTCGTTTACCCGAGTGGAGCTCGTTGTAGTAGTGTGGTACTGTAATTGGCAGATATATTTTTTTTCATCATTATTTTGACGAAAAAATCGACAAAAAAAATAAGAACCATAAATTCATTTTTGACCGATCTCATGATAGATATTGCTTAAAAAAGTGGGACAAACTAAATAATCTAATTATTCTATTTTTACATGTTATTTTGAAATTGCAGCACCAACATAAAAAACATTTTCTAGCTCCAATAAAATTAATATTATTTAGCATTTTTCAGCTCAAGTACAAAAAAATAGTTCCTATTGCTTTTAGAAATTGTTTATTTCATATTTTGCACATTTATAATGTTCTAAAATTGTTCAATGTAAAAGTTTCCGGAAATGGTCGCTTCTTCAATTCTGTCATCTCAAATTTCAATTTCCGAAAAATATTGGAAAGTTATTCGAGGGGAGAGGTCATGCTGGAATTCTAATTCTTGCAATGGGACCAACTCACATCAATCCTCTTTTAAATGAAAGAAGAATCATCATAAATTTTTTTGACAAAAAATTGGGCCGACTTTATTAGTTGGGGTAAAAAAAAATATTTCACCCTTTTGGGTTTAACATTAATCATGAAAATTGTTGAACGTTCACTAATACCCATGTAGGTATAGGCTTAGCTTGTACTTGTTATTTATTATTCAGAGATCTCAAAACATCGTGGCGCAGATACACATATTTCAGACTTTACTGCTCTAACTCGAAAAGCGTAACTCTTTTAAAAAAATATTTTCGAAAAAATTGCCCCTTCCACATACAGAAATACACATATCACATATTTCAGATTTACCATTGCTGAAACTCGAAAACCGTAGCTCTTTTGAAAAAATGTTCAATTTAAACGTTTCCGTATATGGTCCCATCTGTAATTTTGCCGTCTCAGATTTTCGATTTTCGAGAAAAACTGCCCCTTCCACCCCCTTTGTGGGCGGTTTTTAGAGGGATTTTTTCTAAATATGTGACAACTCTCCTCTTTCAAATGAAACAAAAATCGTCTAAATCGGAGTACGTTTACTGTGCAAAACGCGCGTATAGCCATAAAAAGCAAACATACAACCGAATTGTATACCTCCTCCTTTTTTGAAGTCTCTCAAAAATCGGAGCACGTTTACTACGCGAGACGCGTGAACAGATAAAAAATCTGAAGAAACAATCGGTTTGTATACCTCCTCTGTTTGGAAGTCGGTCAAAAGGAGAAGGTATATATATATACATTTCGATTATGTTAATCTCTTTACGCATAGTAAACGTGATTTTGATTGTACTTACTTTATTTGAAAATAAACTGCTGAAAGATGATCCCATGTTAAAAAAATTTTTGGTCCTATATTGTAGAACACGTGATATTTCACATTTTGTACTTGAAAACTGTTAGGGCTCTGAGAAGGTCGAAACAATATTGGGTTTTCCCAATTCGCAGCGATGTCAACCTAACCTGTACGGAACCCTTATGTATGAATCTTCATCAGTTAATAATTTGTAATGTAGATCTGTGCTGGAAAGTTTATTGTGTGGACCTCGAAGGATGCACCAATACAAGTGGTTTATCTTAAATTATAATCGTCAGTCGACAAAAGTTAAGCTGTTCAGAAGATGTTATGAAGTCGGTTGTATATTTATTGTAGGTAGCCACCATACTAAGGTAATATAAATTTATGAACAGATGAAATCTTTTGAAAAGGGGCATCCTTTTTTCCAAGAGGATAGGTATTGTTTCCAGATGTGGATAGGCTGATTTTTGAATAAATTTAAAATAAATGACTATTCGGCATTCGGGTTGTCTCCGACTTTTCTATTGAGCATAAGATATTCAAGTTGATAGGTACCTTTCTACAAAATAGAATTCACCTATATTTGAATGTTAAATAGTTAAGTACCTATTATGTTTTTTTCACTCGTTTATTAATGGTTATCGATCGTTGACCTTTATACTTACCTAACATGTGCTTGGTTCATTTGGTAAAAGAAAGAGGCGTTCTGTTTAAAAAAAAATGCAAAAGCAAATATACTAATAAAATAACCAAGTGGACTATCGAAAAACATCTTGTAAATCAATAACGAAAGCTTTAAATGCATTAAAATTATAATAGTTGCATTGATTTTGTAATCCATAATCATAATCTTTTGAGCGCCATCCATTTTTTTTCTATAAACCCTGCACCGCCGCCGGAGCGTATCTAAATTGTAAAATTGAAACAAACAATGGAGATCATTGGTTGCTAGGAGCATGTGCAGCATTGATTACATAATAAATGATACACTGAATGGTTGCTACAAAATCTTTACTACTTAGGCATTGCTTGAGAAGTCTGTGGTATCGATTTATTTGAAATTAGCTATACATGCTACATGTAGCCATCATTATTTGCAGAATAGGCAACACAACAGCAGCATTGGAATGCTACTACCCCTATGGACTTTGATGGTACAAAAAGAAAGATAACATGGCATTGCATGTATATATAGTATGGCATAACTCATATATGACCCTGAAGCTTCGTATTTCGTGTCCTAGCCTCAGAATAATCTTCCAGGCACTTTTTTTACATGAAAGTTTTGAGTGGGTTCGGCTTCTGTCACATAGATGTCAGCACCTACATGATTTCGTGGAGAACAAGATTTTCCAAAATTATATTTTATTTAAAACATTATTTCGATTTTTCATGATTTTTGATCGGCTACTTAAAAAAAATGGTATTACAGAAAAAGTAAATGAGTTTCATTTTTTGATTCTGGAGTTTTCAAGCATTGGGCGCTTGAGGGCCAAACGCCAAGGCCAGCAGGTGGCGTTGCGGCGAGCCTTTTTCTTCTTCAATATGTCAGTGATTCAGTGTGTATCGGGTAGAAAATATGTAAAAATCGGGTTGCACAAATCTTCCCACTTCATTCAAACCGCGATTATTATTCATAGACGAGTGGTTCCTTGAGTGATAAGCAATCATATTTTATATACAAATATAGGTTTTGTGTTCATTATAAGGACTGAAATCAATGGTGCCGTGTGGCAAGCAAAAGTAGTTTGTCAGGTATTTCTTGTGTTAATATGTGTATAACGTGAGATGGTTGGAAAATGGAATTCAAATAGTGGATCGTTGTACCTACTCGATGGACATCCATGTATTCAAATAATAGAGTGTTTATACGATTTTTCGTTATTTTCGTGCCTTGTTAGTTGAATATACATACAACAAACTATGTGCAAGCTGAGTAATAGTGGCATAGAACGATAAGGACATTTTCAGGTAAATTTGACTTTTCTTTATTTTTGCCTTGATTGTTTTCGTTTCATATTTAACAATTATATGAACATTAGACTGCATCTTTATTCATCTTTCATATCTTTATCAACTTTGAAGAACAAAATAATGTACATTTCTTTCGGTAAAACTGCCAAGAATCATCAGTATTATTGACTTGTATATTTTCTTCGATGATTTCATTTATTGGCTAATAGTGCTAAGATTAGCTTTTGCTATAAATTATATTTATAAAGCGATTCTATTATGATAAAAATGGCTGCCAACAAATTTGAATCTTATATTAAATTCTTCAGTAGATTACTTGCATATTATTCGATTTCTGAAATGATTCATCTGAAATTATGATCTCAAGCCGACATAAAATATTGCTTCTCAATCGCATGTCTAAACGAGTATAAAATGAACATTCCCATAGAGAGAGTGTAAATAAATAAAATACCAATCTTAAATAAGAATCATTTAAAAAATCAAATATATTGAACCTATAATCATGTTGATTGTTGTCAAGCAATAATATGATCGACACTGTTGTCAACAAAATAATGTAAATACAAGGCGAACTCAAAATATTCCAGTAAATTATTATATATGATCATCTATAGTTCTTGTATCATTTTGAAACCTTTCTCATCGATCAAGAGTTATTATATTCCACATTAGTTTATGTTTGTTTGTTCCTGATTCCGAAGACATGTAAATTCTGGACGTCGATTGAGAAAAAAACGTGTTTATCTACTAGATACATGTAGCTACTAATTGATGAGAAACACATGTACATTATGTATGTATATCAGGAATCAGGAGTAGATCTAAATAGTCTTGTAAATTATAAACTAAAGCTACCCTCTCAAGTAGTCAACCACTTGACTACTAGAAATAAACAAACCATTACTATACAAGGGTAATTCATCTAAAACAGATGTTCATTTATATGACAAATTGTCTGTCATTTCCTGGATATAAAGCAACTGTTTAGATTGAACGGATGTAAAGTAATTAATTAAATCTGAAAATTTAGACGGCATGTCTAAATAAAAATTTTCTATCCCATTTGTAGAATAACAATTAAGGAATAAGGTAGGTATTTGGAATAACATTGAGATATGACTTTATTATCCAGACAGTCTGTGAATTATTAATCACTTCTAAATTCTAATCAGATTACTCATTTGTTGATTAAAATCCTCTGTAATTAAATTTAAATTAGCTTTTCTTATACCTGTGTACTGTATAAATCAATAAATGTCTTTTTTGTTAAATCCTCTTACTGAGGTTTATAATCGAAAGGTAGATCTTTGGATAGCATAGAGCTAATCCCTATCATCTAGTACAGTTCATAGGTTGCTCTATTTTATAATAATTATATCATTATATTTTCATGCAATCTATTTATGTTTGTCACACATTCTTATCAGCAGAAAATTATGACAGAAATAATTTTATGACTTTGATATTGTGTATGGAAATGGAAATCCTATGATTCATGATGGTTTTTTGAATAAGTTAGGTATAAAAATAACAGTTATATATTTAATTGAGAGAATATTAATTGTCGCAACTGAAGAAAAAACAAATATGTACACGGTATCATTCTATTTATTTGACAAGTAATTTGTTGAACAAATTTAGCGACATATCTAGGTAGGTAAATAATATTTGGTTTGAGTTATTAGAACCTATTTTCGTTATGAACGTTTTTATAGTTTCCATTTTTAGTGGGAATGATAGCAAGTTGGTCCGAAAGGAATCTTTAAAAAAATGTGAATTTAACAATGAAATCTTCAATATATTGCATTAAATACTTTCCGGGCAGTGGAACAATTATAAAAAGTAAGGGATGTAATTTTTACCAATATGTTGTACAAAAGTTGAGTGTTTTCAAAATCACTTTTTTGTAAACATTTACTTTTTTCCACAAAAGCTAAGTTTTATAGAGTACTCCTTTTTATTAATATGTTTCCCTCTATAAACCCAAGGAATTTTAACATCAAATTGAAAGTAAGTTCAATGATTTAATCAGTTCGAGTACATATAAGTATTATGCTTATTTATTTGAAGCAGTAAGCCTATAATTTTTCTCTAATAAAAGCAAAGCAATCGGACAGATGAAATAGATCTTATATTTAATTTAAAAAAAGCTAAAAATTATTGCATTTGTTCTACAGACTGGAAAAAACCTGGCCCATTGAGTAGCAGGGTGAAATGCTTTGGTAATGTTTGTTTTCACAGCAAGCATAAGTAAAATCATGAGTTGCCTGGGTCACATTTTTTATGACTTCTCTACGGAATATTTTGTCTTCAGCAATTATACCAATAAAGTAACAGCCTGAAATTACTCCTCAAAGTTAATATTTATTTGGATGAAAGAGATTTGGTTGCCTCCAAACAAAATTTTGTTTGTCATAGTAGGGCGCCAAGTTAATTGGTACAATATTTAAGAGGACAGCCAAATATATTTCATCTTCTGATCTATAAACCATTTCATCATGTTACTGGATCGATCAGGTTTTTTGCAGTAAGCTTTATTAATTTCAAAAAATTAATTTGTTGAAATCATTTTATCAACTTTCCAGTAAGTATATGAAACTATTGCAATGGGTCCGATTTTCTGAAATTGTAATTTTTAGAAATTTTCACGTTTCAAGAGTCATAGAGAATTTTGTATAGTCTGTACGATGGGATTTCGAGTTTTAAAATGGCGTCCTTAGAAAGTTTGAAAAAAGTAAAAATACAAATACTTACCATGTTTGAAATGCTATTGAAAATATTTTAGATTGATTCACAAACTTGTTACAAAAATCTGTTATAGACTAGGCAAATTTGGATAATCAGTATGATTGACTTTTTGTTTTGAATTAGCGGCATTAGAAAATTACAATTCAACATTAAAATGCTATAGGGTACCCTTAAAGTGGAAACACGCTAATTGATCTGCTGGGATGTTCGTAGTTTGTACCTCGAGGGACGCACTCATTCTAATTTCTTTAAACAATACAAATTTATATTTAAGTAATTTAATGGAAATTTATTGTTCTGAAAGCGGTCTAGTTCTTTTAAATCATTATTTGTAACATTTTTATTCTCAACATTATCATCTCTTTTTGTAAAGTGTATATATACATTCAAGAAACATATATCAACAACCTAAAAGCTATTTGGATATAGCCGGTAAATAATTCCAATCGACGACCATTTAAATTCTTTTTACAATTGGGTCTTGAGAATGAACATAATTTTACTGATGCAGAAAAGTAGTATTTCAGAGAATCAACGCAATAAAGGAGATTTACTGAAGTGCTTCTCAATGTTGTTAACAACTCCTCCTATCGTGATATTGTATTTTATATGGCCCTTTTTTGTTATCTAAGTATATATATATTTAGCATATAATATATAAAAAAGAAGAATTGAGATATCAATGAGCATACCACAGTTGTGCCTCACCGTTCTTTTCTGTCTCACTTCAGTAAATGACATCAGCGTCATTTATTTACCTCCATTATCTATTTTATTATACTGCGGCTATATGCATGGTTTTTATATTTTATCATTGCCTTTGGATGTAGCAAGCAATGATTGTTATTACTATTTATCCGTCATTCACCGCGCCACATGATCATCTTTACAAAAAGCCTTGATGAAAAAAAAAGATCGCTTTATCGAAATAAGAGTGTTACATTACATGAACAATGGCCATTATATTAGAGATGGTGATGCATACCTATTATAACTTTGAATCATTTCGAAGTTGTCGTTAGGACCTTTCCTTTATAATTTCGTCACCCGATTCGTTTTTTTGTTTTGTCTACGAAATATGATTTATGTTTATAATTTTAAGGCTCCACTATTTTGGTTTTCCGTCGTGACCCTTGTTCGAACAATAATTATTGTACTGAGCTCTTTCCAAAACAATCGAAAAGTCTCAGTCTTTCAATGTCTGAGTCTCGGTAAGTTGTCTCTTTTTTTCCATGTTTGATTGAGTTCCCTTTCGGGTTCTTAGATTGCTGTTCCGGCCACCCACCGTGAGATTCTGGTTTTTGATTTGGTTGTATGCTCTTGAGTACGGAGCCCTAACATAAGAACTTTCCTGATGATGGAACAAGGAACCCGTTCAGTCAATATATCATGTCCTTTTAGTTGAAAAATAATCCCATTCGCATAGATATTCCTTGTTATTGTTTGTGTGGATTTGGTTTAATGTTTGTGATTCATCGTTTTATGAATAATTTTAGAAGTAGAATATAAGCCAATATAAGAATTCGTCGAAACTAGTTCCGATAAAAAAATTCTGTGATGTTTAAAGTTTAAATAACATTATTTAAGTATTATTTGACATTATCTAAGTATTATTTGAATCTTATTAGATACGCAAACGAATCGCATTGAAAGATAATAAGAAGACTTGAGAAATGGTCCCATATTCGTAAAAACTCAAATCGGAAATTCCTTTCCACCCAAAAAAATGTGTATTTTTTCTATGTGGAGGGGGCAATTTCTTTCTAAAATTGAGAATTTGAGGCAACCAAATTAAAGACCAGATTATTTGTAGCATTATTTATATTAATTTATATTTTCCATAGAGTTGCGGGTTTCAAGTTACAGCAGTGGTAAAGTCTAAAATATGCGTATTTTCGCGAAGATGCTTGATATCTGAATAATAACAAGTACAAGCAAAGAATATATACACGGTGCTGGTACTTGTGAGGTTGGTATAGACCAATAAAATTAATATTATTTTGTATTTTTCAGTGCACCAGTTAATAAAATCGGTCCAATTTTTTGGAAAAAATATTTAATCTGTATAGGGTTGTTGTCGGTTTGTTTTAAATATTTATCGTTGCCCTCGTATTTATATTATATATACGTAAATGCATATATAGGTATATAACGAAGCTGGGATCTCTTCAGTTGGGTGCCAAGGCTTCTCTTGTTAATCGATAAATCTAGGAATTCTCTCCCAATACGCTATTCAGACTTTATGTATTATCGCCCCAACACTAATTGATTATTATTGTACAAATGCTGAAATATTCTCATTAAGTCGGATATTCAATATTCGAGTCATGCGTAAGATGTTGTCGTGCATCTTGGATAAAATTAAAATACGAACGAATGTCGATAAAGTTCATCATAATGGAATTCATATGATACCATTATTGAATGTTCAGCAGGTAGCAAAGCTATATATATATATATATATATATATATATATATATATATATATATATATATATATATATGTTGTATGAGAAAAGGTTTTTAAAGGTAGGTGAGAGGTTCTTTGTGGGCTTGGTTGTTACATTGAAACGGTTGGATAGACTCTCCGATGGAATCCTCTCTATACTACATATGTATATATATATATATATATATATATATATATATATATATATATATATATATATATATATATATATATATATATACAGGGTCCTGCATCTTCACCTCGACGAACCCAAACGGAGGAGGTATAGAATTCTACTGTCTGCTTTTGATAATTTTTGATTCATTTGAAAGAGGAGACTTGAGAAGTGGTCCCGTATTCATAAAAACTCAAATCCGAAATCTCCTTCTCTCCAAAAAATGCCCCTGGAGGGGGGAGACGGCAGAATTCAAGATAGGCCAATATCTGGACGTTTTTCAAAAGAGACGATTTTCGAGACGATGTTGAGATCTCTAATTTATGTATTTTCGAAAATTGAAAATCTGCGGCTACCAGATTGAAGACCAGATTATTTGTAGCAACATTTATATTGAACATTTTTTCCGTACAGTTACGATTTTCGAGTTACAGTGGTGGTAAAGTCTAAAATATGCGTATTTCCGCGACGACATTTTTAGATTTCTGATTAATAACAAACAAGCAAAAAATGTACATGGGTAATAAGTGAACGTTCAAGGATTTTCGTGACTAATATATTACACAAAAGTGTGAAATAAATATAAAAAAAAATTGAACCGACGTTATTAAATTTAGTTGGTGCACTGAAACAAACAAAAGAATATTAATTCTATTGGTGCTGGTACCTGTGAAGTTGGTGCCAAAAGTTTTCAATCTAACTGCAACTGCTCAACCTTAAAAGTACCAGCACCAATAGAATTGATATTTTTTTGTATTTTTCAGTGCACCAACTTATAACCTCGGTTAATTTTTTTGTTAAAAATATTTATAGTTCAGTTATGGGTTATGTTAATATGTATACCTATATAAAAAGATGATTCTGGGATGTAGCCATTTGATAAATAAAATAAAATTCTTTGAGTTGAGTCGGGCTTTCGATAAAATGTATTCTCTTCTTCAGGACCAAAGTCGTGACTTTAGAATAAATTACTTAAAATCAGGAAATATTTTATAGCCATCAATTACAAATATAAAAATAATGACATCAAAATCGTTGTGGCTTTACTAAACGCCGCGTGCTTTCGAACATAAAACATAGCAAACAAAGTCGAATTATTGTATACCTCCTCCGTTGGGTAGTCGGTCAAAAATAGAAATAAAACACAGCCAATTTTACTTCTGGAACGCACTTTATCTATGTAGTTATAATGAAATTGTTTTTGACAATATTGATTCTGCAGTGCAATTTAATTAACATCAAGCAAGATGCATATATGTATATATTTTAAATTGATACTCGTGTTAGTAGGCATTAATAATATTGAGAAATTGAATCGCGTATCCAATCAGAAGACACAAGTGGAGTTATTGTATTCAAATGTTGAAATATATCATTCGAAAAAGCTTAATCATCAGAAATATATTATGTAAAATCAGAACAAAAGATCTCTGTTTGATTGTGAAATGTCATAAGAAATATCTTATAGATTTTGAATATAAATATCCTATTCACGTTTATTTCCTGGTGAAATGACAAGTGCTGCTAATGTTCCGGAAGTTTTTTCTCTTAGAGTGGTTGAAGCGTGACCGACTTACTGGATTGCGCGTTAATTTTCGTAACTTTCGTAAATTAATATAGGTAGGTACCTATCGAGTCAATTTTATGCGCTTTCCAAATAAACGCAGCATTAATAATAATAAGCATTACATTTGATTGATTTGGTTGTTTTATTTTTAAATCATACTAATACTATTTATACACATTCAACAACGGAGTACAAATAAAAAATTGAAAATGTCATGTTAGGAATAATTGATGTCCAGAAAGTGTTACCTTGTGACACGGTGAATATTTCATTGTTCGAACTACATATATCAAATATTGCCACGTAATGCTACGATAATATCCTTCAGAATCATAAATGCAATTTTTACCTTGAAAGCATAATTTTATAGCACTAAGTAGCAAAATATCATATATACAGCCTTGACAATTACTTATTATCGCACACTAGTAAATGAAGTAGCCAATTCTTCCTAACCATGAGTTAAGTAAGTACTTTACCACGCTAGAGCGGAAAGTAAATGATTTCACGCACTTTGTGTCTCAGGTGTCAGTCAGGCATAGAAACAATACAGAAAGTTTGCGTCTCATTTTTTTCTAAATTTATGCTCTCAGGATTTTTCTTATACAAAATATGTAAAAAGTCTATCCAAGAAACAGTTGATCTATAATGATGAGTTGCAAATAGTGAAATTGAATGAAAATCAGCTGCCATATCCATCTTTTCAAATACTGATATAATGCGAGATAAAATGTAAATAAAAAAATTGGTAAAAGCCCCATAACTTCCCTCGAGAAACCACCCCGCTTCGAGATGGAAACAACCTCGTCCCTTCTACCGTTCTTATATTGACACTTAATAT
Source organism: Crioceris asparagi (assembly GCA_958507055.1). NCBI lineage: Eukaryota > Metazoa > Arthropoda > Insecta > Coleoptera > Chrysomelidae > Crioceris > Crioceris asparagi. Next base: position 13,569,303 of record OY293833.1, on the reverse strand, counting down.
TTTGGACACCCTGTATATATGATTAACGAAAACCCTTACATTGCGTCGCCGATAGTCCTTCAATGTGCATACCAAAATTCGTTGTCCTAGGTCAAACCGTTGTTGAGCTACAACGCCAACAGACTACAGACAGACAGACCGACGGACTTGAGATACCATGATTTTCGTGATCTAGGAACCCCAAAACGTAAATATGAGCAAAAATCTCGAGGTCGATTTTCTACGTGAATACAATACTTCCCTTATTGAGGGAAGTAAAAAATAAATATAATAAAAAGAGCAAGTGATGCATATTAAAAAAAAAATTAAGTACTCTTTAATAGAAAATAAATCAAACAAGAATAGTTTATCTGTAATGCTTGAGGTTTATTTAACTTCAGTGATCACTAACTTTATAAATCAATTATGCATCTACAATACATTGTAATAAAATGTATAAGGAACATTATATTTACATTTTTTTAGAAAGGTATATTATGAAAATCACGTAGACGTATTCCTTTTTTGGAAATACCATAATCAATAAATGTTATTAAGTGTTATTACTGTAAATTTTAAAATGTGAAAATTAATCAGTTACTTATTATTTGACCGGGACATATATTCTTTGAAATGTTCACAGAATTGTTTTAAAAAATTTCCATGAACTGCAAAATTGTATCGGCATTGGTACCAATCAGGAATCATAGGTTTTCTAGTTACAACAGTGGTAAGGTCTGAAATATCTGCATTTCCGCGATGTTTTGAAGTCTCTTAGTAAGTTTAAGCAACGTATTATATTCTTTGGGGAACGTTGAACGATTTTGATGACTAAAGGCTGAAGCTCATTTGACGTTCGCGGTTGCAGCAGCGCGATCCAAGCTCAACGTGTTCTAGAGCGTGAGTTATGCTTCTCATGAAATTTTATCAGCTCGTGCACACTTGCCCGTCTCGAGCTAGGCGCGCTCTCGCCTCGTCTGGCGAACAAGTTGCCCGAGAATTGGAAGGAGCTCAGAATGGATCGCGCTTAGCTGTGAACGTCAAGTGGGTCTTTTCCCTCAGCCAGCAACTTATGAACATGTTGGCGAGCTTACCCACACACAAAGGAGCTTGTTGCTGCGAGCCATGCTGCCGAGCATGCTCCCGACTCCCGAGCATATTCGCTAGTGAGTGGCCTGCTTAACTCACAATGTCGAACTCAGAGCTGCGCTGCGACCGCGAACCTTAAATGGGTCTCAGCCTTTAATGGTTGGCGCAACTTCAAAATTACCTGTTTCAATAGAATTAATATATATTTTGTTTTTTCACTAATAAAGTTTGTCTTATTTTTTTCGTTGAAAATATTTATTTCATGTAGGTACCCTTCAACCATTCAATACTAACAAATTTTACAAAGCATTTCATTCATCCTGTTACTTGATCGCCCTGGTTTTTTTTTGGTATTAGCTCCTAGACTATATTCTCATATTCCACAGCCTACCGGGGATGATTTTTGTTTGGATCGATCGATATAGAAGAGAGTTCAATATATTTACTATGATGATTATTATTGGAGTTGAGGTAATTGAACAGTTGTCTGTCTCATACATAAATACCGAATTATTCATCAATGAATTTGAGCCTGTATAATAAATTTAATATTGATTAGTTATTTATATGAGAATTGATTTTGATTATGAAACATTTAGATTATCTTCACATTTTAAACATCAATGAAAAACATTGAAATACTGTAAATTTCACGTATATATATATATATTTGATTCAACTTTATTGATATATTTAAGTATATGAAAAGAAATCAACGATGTATATAAAATAATTATTGTCAGAATGAATATTTTTATTGTTTCCCAATAACGAACTTCTTCTAATTGCTAGGCATACCTGGATGATAAAAGTTATGTTTATTGATTATAAAATCTACATCTGTTTACTTTTAGCTTCTTGTTGACATTAGAAATGGAACGCTATTTGAGAACCGATCATTTTCTATGAATATTTTATTCTAATGGTAGGTAATGCATGATTTGTTTGTTGTTTTAAAACAATTCGACGATTTTCTAACTACATATTTTCGTACAATTTCTAAACTGATGCATATTTTTTTATACTGTGCTATACTGTGTACAGCAAAAAGTAATTGCCTTCCCATAACACATAACTAATCGGGTTTTTAAGATAAGGGCGCTTTAAAAAAATCTGACTCATATATTTGCCTTATATTATAATATTAATAAAAAATGCGGTCGCTGGTGCAGAGCTTAGGTATATGATTAGTATACTAAAAGATGTAGGTTCGACTCCAACGCGCCAGTTTTACTCACATATTTTTCATATCAACATTACATGACAAATATTTTTCTATCTAAAATGACTATATAAAGAATATTTTTATCAAAAAATAGGACCGACTTTTATTAAAAATACAAAATAATATTGATTCTATTGGTACTGGTAATTTTGAAGTCGTGCAGTTATGCGTATATAGAAGACTGTTTCAAAAGTACGTTGCAATAAAAATGTGGAGCAAAATACAATTTCTTCAATACCATTTACTAACTTTACACGTTTTTTACTTGTTAATCACTTATAATTAATAATTTTTTACCCGCTGCCCCTACGTAATCCATTTTTGGAGGGCTTACCAGGATACCTAGGTTAAGTTTTTTTTTTTAGACAGAAAATTTATCGTGTTAAAATGTTGCATTCAACATTGAACATTGCTGTAAAAGAACTCTGTTTTATATAAAATTGAATTAATCTATAGGAAATAAGCACTGTTATGTAATTAAAACAGAAATATGATTTTTTATGATATCTTTAGAATCTAACAATGCGGTGATATAAAAATATTTTATTTTGAAATTAGGTAGTTTATTATGATTCCTGTGGACAGACTCAAAAAAATATTCTTCGAAAATATGTATATAATTTAGGTGCTTTTGAATGAACAAGCTATTTAATCAAAATTGCTATACATACTAACCGTCATCATTCTTATTAACATAATAGACAATAATAGCAGGATAAGGATATGGAAGTCATTAAACTAGCCATGGTTGTTTTCGTTTTTCTGCATAATATTTGCAGCAAATGCGATGAGCATTTTCAAGAACGAGCTTACTTAATGTGTGTCAAAACGATTGCATTCGAACAGCATTTTAAAGTTTCAATTTTCCTTAAAAAATGTTTTTTTTTCTTCTGATGGACGATAAAATTAATAATAGTCTTCAAAATATTTCGAAATTCTAATTAAGTTTCAAAACATATGAAATGTGTTATAAAGTTTGCTATAAAATAATTTGAAAATAAATATAACTTTTGTATTTATATCAATTCCAATACATATTATGTCGAACACACTAGATATCTCACAAAACAAGCTTTACCTACACTAACTACTCCTTTACTTTATATATACGTATATATTACACTCTTCTCGTCGGACCAGCATTTCTGGAAATGCACAAGAAGCGGTTGTAATTAGACTGGTGTAATTATCGATAAATTGCACTTGCGTTAAATTACTCTGTCATTCACGGAATAATGTCTTTGCCTGAAATTGCAACTTCAAACACGCAACCATTTTTTCCCCATGGCCGATTTTTCGTTATACTTATATAAATATATATATATATATATATATATATAGTACACTGATATTTATTTGTGTTTTCATGTACAAAATGCTGTGGGAAATGCTGCTAAGACCAGCCGAAAATAATGTTTAACATATAATATATATTCATAAATAGTTCAAAAATTGTAGCACTACTGTGCTCCAATTTTTGCGATCGTTCACACTTTTGAAATTCGAAAAAAATTCAACGGCATGTTGTTAGATGCCTATAAGGTGGTAAAAAAAACTTTTGGTTCAAAAGTTTATATACATGTATATGGGACATTATGAAATTTGTTATCACGATAGATATCGCAGTTTGGGAAGTTCAAATTTGCTGAAAAATCAATCTCTTGAAATATCAAAAATAATGTTGGGTTATAGATATATAAGAAACAAAATAATAAAGAAAAAATCTGTGGATGTCCAAATTTCAATACAATGAATTTTGAGAAATTTACCTTTCCGCTGGCTACAGGCCGTCAGGATTTTTAACTTTGTAATCTTTATCGAGATGAAACTTACCTAAGCTACATATGAGTTTCGGTTGATTCAAATACTTATATTTGATTCATTGAACCAATCATAACCAAGTTTCATCTCGAAACCGGTATATGTAACTTTTTTGCCGAGCATTTTTAAAAAATATCAAATTAGAGGGCGCATAATGAATAATTATTCAAATACATATATATCTATTTTAAAAATTTCAAAATAATAGTCTCTTTAGAAGATATTAGGGAGATTTTAAGCCACAACTTGAGCATCATACGTTAAATCCCTTTATCGGCTATTAAAGTAAATACAGTATGCTTATAACGTATTTCAAAAATGAGTTATGAAGCCATCCTATTCTTCCGCTATTTACTTGACAAGTGACTAATACACAAAAAACCAACTTGCCCTTTAACAAACGAAAAACGAACACACAACCAAAAAGCAGGAAGAAACAAACATAAAGTAAAAATATTCATTATACCAGAGACAAACATACAGACCAGAGAAAACATCAATATAGACAAATACTACAAAAGATAGGTTAGGTACAAGATTTAAATGTGACGATGTTGCCATAGCATCTAATTTTATAAAATGTTTTCATTTCATATTTGAAAAAACAATGGTAGAAATGGTGAAAACTGCAGATTTACTCAAATCTTCTTAATTTTACATATATTTATCATAGACTTTGGAGTTTACGATAAAACTTGAATATAAATTTTCTACTGGTGGCGTCATAGCAAAATCAAGTTCCTTTATTAAGGGAACGTTATTTCAACTTTAAAACGTAAAGCAATATCGGTTAATAACGTTTTCCCTTATTCCAGCACTATTAAGTAAAATACTTCCCTTATTGAGGGAAGTAAAAAAACGAAAAAATGTTACAAAATATAGAACTGTACACAAAGTTTATTGTGAAAAGTAAGCGAAAAGTTTGGATTTCTTTCCACGCGACGCCGAATCGTAATCGTACGATTTTTTTCTCCAGTGTAGGGCCGATTTAGTTAGTTGATGAACTGAAAAATATTTTTTACAAAAAATTGGACCGACGTTATAGTTGATGCACTGAAAAGTATAAAATAATATTACTTCTATTGGTGATAGTACTTTTGAAGTTGTGCAGTTGCAGTTAGATTGATAGCTTTTGGCACCAACTTCACAAGTACCATCACCAATAGAAGTAATATTATTTTATACTTTTCAGTGCATCAACTATAACGTCGGTCCAATTTTTTGTAAAAAATATTTATTTCACACTTTTGAGTGTAACATTAGTCCCGAAAATCGTTGAACGTTCACTATACCATATCAATGAAGATAATACTTATCCTATTACCCACGTATATTCCTTGCTTGTAGTGGTTATTATTGAGATCTCAGAACATCGCGGCGGAAATACGCTTGAATATTTTAGTTGTTACCATTTAACACCGATTTAACTCGAAAACCGTAATTCTAAGGAAAAAATGTTCATTATAAATGTTGCTACAAATAATTATATCTTTCATGTAGTATCGAAAAATTTTCTATTTTCGAAAGAAATTGTCCTCTCCACATAGCAATAATACATATTTAACATGCGTCTATCTCGAAAACCGTAACACTTTTGAAAAAATGTTCAATTTAAACGTTTCCGGATATTGTCCTATCTTTAATTATACCAACTCAGATTTTCGATTTTCGAGAAAATTCGCCCCCACCACCCCTTCGGGGGCGGTTTTCGGAGGGAAGGAGATTTCGGATTTGCGTTTTTATGAATATGGGACCATTTCTCAATCCCCTTCTTTCAAATGAATCCAAAATCATCAAAATCGGAGATCGTCTACTATATAAAAGGCGCGCACGAACCAAAAAAAAAAAAAAAAAAAAAAAAAAAAAAAAAAAAAAAAAAAAAAAAAAAAAAAGCAGACAGTCGAATTGTATACCTCCTCCGTTCGGGGTTCGTCGGTCAAAAATTGAATGGGGATAAAGGAGGGCAAATTGACTTCTTTGTCGAACTGTCACTGGTCTAATCTAATCTACTTATAATGCTTATTGACATATATGTCTAGAGAGATATACAATTATGATATATTTCTGTTGACCTTTTTCTCAGGTAAAATTTTCTGGGATACCTTGAATCATATTATATAGCTTCAAATCCAAATTTACTTGAATACACGATAGTGACTAGTTGCTTCAATAGGCTATTAACGTGAGTGTTTTTGTTTTAACATATTAGGTTTATTTACAACTATTGAAATCGAAGAATTTACATTTGATTGAAAGATGATCTTGGAGTTAGTTGCTTCTGTTCTGAACATTGATAAATTGATAACCATTTCGGTTCGATGTTAGGTATTCTCATGGGTTTGATTCTCCAGAATAAATTTGACAGCCATGATTTCTATGAGGACGTTTGTTTGAAGAATTTTCTGCTCAAATATATCCAGAAACAAAAAGGATATCGACGTCGAACTTGTTTCATTCGATGCATTGTTATCTAGCTTTGAGCTGATGATGTTTTCCTCAAAATTAGTTCTATAGTTTTTTGTATTTTCAAGATTTCTCGCTTTAATTTTCTCAAAAACTGTATTATATACCTACTATCGTGACCAAATTTTGTATAAAAATGTGCCGTGAAAAAAATATCATCAAAATACATCATTTTAGTGAAGTATGAAATATCTTTTTCAATACTTGAGAAAAATTTGTGATTATAATATTTCTTTTTTTTTTTCAGGTGGAAGTGCCATGGCCTGGCATGGAAAATTTCGGCCTGGCCTGCTTCTTTTACTAATTTCGTTTGTTGTTATATCGGAGGCGACAGCGAAAGCATTAGGTGAGTTCAATTAGAGAAGTTCTAATTTTTCACAATTTTTTAAAAAAATACCTTTGCAATGAAATAGTTTACATTTTGTTTTACTAAATTCAAATGAAAACTGAAACTGAATAAGATCTTATTCTGCAAACCATTGTTTATTCTCGTAGGAAATTCCGACCGACAACAAAGAGGCATTTATAGCGTAAACAGATGGAAGAAAAGTAAGATATATCGCTTTCTTGGATAGGTTTTGGGTTGATGTTCCAAGTTATTTGATGTCTTTGTATTGTTTTTTGTTAATGGGACATTATTAATGTTGCCATCGATCTATTTCATGTGGCTATTTGTTTGTGTTTGTTTTGTCTGTCAAAATGTTGATATAACTTAAGGTGTGGTAGTCTCTAGACAGGCCCACAGAAATGAATCTTCTTTCATTACGAACAATGAATAATTTTCACAAGTATATTCTTTGATATCAATTAAATTTTAAATCTAAACAGCAAAAAAAAGCAATCAATAATTAGTTTTGTATTAGTAAATTTTATAATTATTACGTTTACGTAATACGTCAAATAATTTTATTCAAAACTAGCGCAGAAATGACAACAGCAAACAGCAATTAATACAAATGACGACAGGTTGCCTTTTAGCAGCATTTGCCGGCTCTTGTCAAAAGTCAAAATGATCTGTAGAACAACGAATGACAATGACATTTCAATTGGATGTCAGATATCAGAGATACTTGTAAGGCTCAAGTTGCTTTATCACGATTGTCAAATTGTCTTATATTCGTCCCTTCACATACTTGCAACTATCTAGAAGAAAAAAATGCGAGAAACCATTGTGTGAAATATAAAACAAGGCTAGTATGAATTCCAAGTATTAGTTAGTTGTGCCGTTGTGCATCAAATGTGGGCAAAGCGCGGTGCTTTTATGGCCCTTCAACGAGCAACAAGCTGTAAACATACTCAATAACCAGAACAAGAAACGAATATTATTATAATATACCTATACCTAGATATAAATAAACAAAACAATACCAAGAAATATTAAATGGAAAATCGCATACCGAATGAAAGCGTATGGTGTGTTTACGAATTTACGAGTATATGGTAATAAACTAAAGCTCGATAATTTTCTATGGTTCTAAAACTGCTTGTATCAATTTCACGCTAAGAATTATAATCGGTTTTGTCTTACCTACTGGAAACCTCAAATGTTGCAGTTGAATTAACGTCATTCTCTTGAATCCTGTGGCTGTGTCCTGAGAAAATCGATCTTGTCGTTTCATTAAGGTACCTAGCTCAGCAGTTAACTTAAAGTTCTTCTACTTTGATACAATTTCCGGCGATAGTTATTAATTAAACAAGATATTCTGAAAATTATTTATAGGCTTCTAACTGAAATAATACTAGGTAGAGATTCCTCTGCTCGTATCTTGAAGCAAAAATATACGATATTTTTAACAACACATTAAGTCGGAATCATTAAGATCTGGTAGTTCTGCTAGAATATTCTTCTCAATCTATACTTTTCCAATGTCTAAGTCGACCCTTGCTTTTTTCTAAAGTTCATTTATTCAATAATTTTGAATGATATTGTTTGATGATAGTATATCTTCAGTAAGGAATTGTAGAATATTTCAGTGAAGTGATGTTTGTTGATTATGTGGATTATGCTTAATATGGGGGACACCACTTGAAATAAAAAAGAATCGCCTTGAACTCTACTTCTTGGGTGATGTTGAAACGAGTTGAACCCGTCATTAATTATATCACACAGGAAAAGACAAATGAATAATAAGAAAAATTATACACATAGCGTCGTGAATATTCGTGGAAAAGTGATTGTCTTCCTTTTTGATCGACTTACCAATGGATTATTATTACCAACAAATAAAGTCGGTCCTATTTTTCGTAAAAAATATTTATCTTCATAAACTCACTCACTCTGATTGATATCATTTTTTTCTTATTTTTGGAAAAAGCAATTACTTGAAGACCAAATTATTTGTATTAACATTTATATTGAACATTTTTTTCCCTACAGTTTCGGTTTTCGAGTTACAGCAGTGGTAAAGTCTAAAATATGCGTATTTTCGCGACGATGTTTTTAGATTTCTGAATAATAACAAATACAAGCCAAGTATACATGGGTAATAATAGTACGAGTATACCTGAAAGTTCAACGATTTTCGTGACTAATGTTACACTAAAAATTGTGAAATAACTAATAGTTTTTAAAAAAAATTTGACCGACGTTAATATTTGGTGCACGTAAAATTACAAAATAATATTAATTCTATTGGTGTTGGTACGTATGAAGTTGGTGCTAAAAGTTTTCAATCTAACTGCACCTCCAAAAATTCAAAAGTACGAGCACCAAAAGAATTAATTTATTTTTCAGTGCACCAACTGATAACGTCGGTTCAGAGATTATGAAAATGTATCTATCTATTTGACTATAAATTCATGATTTCTCCTATAAAGTATTTACTATGCCTTACCGTAATATGAATGTAAGGAACCCATGGGTTCAAGTCGTACTTGCCACATTTTCTTGAAATTTTAAGGCTCCGTAGTTTCGAAACCCTTGCATGTAATTTGCCACTAAATATTAATCTTCAGAATAATTTGAGATGAGATGAACGAAACAGAGTATATTTTTTTAGAAATTAAAAAAAAATAATTTGTTATCATATCATCAAACAAAATTCCAAAGGATATTAAATCTAGAGAAATCTAGATGGGTATTATCTTTGTTATACTCAATAAAACCTAGTGTAGGAAGTTTGAAATTGGAAAAAAATCAATGTCATATTATACGACAATATTAATAGAAATACTTACACATTCACACATTTTCCTAACAGCGCTTATCTAAATCTAAACCAGGAAGAAGAATGATTATTATTTATTGAATATATCATATCGAGAATGTCTTTCTTCTATTCCTTTCTTGGATGTGTATTCAAGGTCTGAATGTCAACAAAACTATTTCAATAGATACAAACTATTGCGGCATAATTTGTATAAGTGTAAGGATAAAAATACAATCTCAAAGTAAACATGGAATATGAAATATTATCATGACGGTTTTATCTAAATTTAATTTGAAAAAATGCAGACATTCATTGGTTAAGAAAATAATAGTATATTCATAATACTTATTTACATTTTTATTGAATAATTTGATTTGGAAAATACCAATGAATGGATTCTAGCAAATTCAATTTTTTTACGTTTGTTAGATCAATGAATTTATATTTCAAGAAAATTTATGCCCAGTCAGAAAAGGGGAATTTGTAATTCAAATTACTTGTCTTTTTTCTATATTGAAAATTCGAGCTTTTCCATTCTGATTAAAGGGAAAAAACCTGTTCGTTCATTATTCATACTGATTGGATAAGAAAATAATTAAATATATATTATAAAACAGTATATAAAGGGTTAAGGACCGATTTAATAATAGTGATTCATTATTAAATCGGCCCTTAACCCTTTATATACTGTTTTATAATATATATTTAATTATTTTCTTAAAGGGAGATTAGTTAATTCTTCAATTTGTTTAACTCATATTTTGATAACGGAATAAAAATACTGCATTTTTCAATAACTTTTACAACGTCAGACATATTGTTTTTCGTTTTTTTTAAAGTAACTTTGAATTATATGTCTAATTAAAAAAAATTTGAAATTTTTAATGCGGGATTAAAATTAATAGGAGATTAAATTTGATTATGAAATCGGCCTTGAAAGTAATTTCACGAAAGGGATAAAAAATATATTTATTGATTCAATTTTAAACAGTATTAAAATTTTAATTCTTGTCAATTCATAAGGTTTTCCTATTAATCCTTATTATATAATTTATTATTATATTAGCTGTTTTCCGTAACATGTGGAGTTAATTATTATTGAATGATTTTACAACATCCTTCAGCATAGTATATATAAATAACTTGTGTAATCTATATTAAATTTTACACGAGAGTATTCTCAGAAATATCTGACCTAACAAAAAAATGTACCCGATAGCTCGTAGCCAGCGGATAGGTAAATTTCACATGTTGTAATTTTATATTTTTCCCTAACTCAAAATAATTTATAAGTTTTAGCTACAGATCATTTACATTGGCATTTTAGATACTACTAGTCCTGTCATGCGCTTTAACGAACTTGTCCGAAATATTCACACGGAGAAACTTGGTTAGGTATATCCTTTGGGAAATTTGAAAATCATTCAAAATTTTAAACAATCCATTTAATCCATGTAATCTTAAATTCCGTTGTTTCGTTTAATACTTTTCTATGTGTTAAATATAAAACAATTAAAATGTTTCTATAAACATATCGAATCCCAAAATTGCCATATATTAAATAACATCTCATTATTTCAAAAATTTTTGATTTTCAGAAATACGCTATGACACAGCGTACGCTTGTGAAGGAAAAATACTGAAAATTGAATGTCGCGATGGAGAAATCATCCAATTGATTCGAGCCAACTATGGAAGATTCTCCATTACAATTTGCAATGACAATGGCAATACTGACTGGAGCGTGGATTGCATGTCACAAAAATCACTTAGGGTACTCCATAGCAAGTATGTAAAACTTGTAATTGTTTCTCATACAATATAGAAATAATATCATATATATTTTTTAATTTATTCTACAGATGTACACACAATCAGAACTGCAGCATACTCGCAAGTACGAGTATGTTTGGCGACCCGTGTGCTGGGACACATAAATACCTGGAAGCTCATTATCAATGTATACCTGGTAAGTATTGATCTATTTCAAAGAAATACCCTGACTAGAATATATCTATATCCATGAGTTGTGTATTGGTAATATATTGATATTATTTAACCAAGGCTTCTGGTGTGGTACATATATTATTAGATTCAGGTGGGCCTACCTGAGTCTCAAGAATCCAGCAATCCCAGGCGTTTAAGAAAAGCCACCGAATGCCGATTTATTTTCCCTGGTCACTAGTACCTGTGATTCAAAGAGCTGCCCATAACATATGGGTTGCCGTTTTTGACAGCCATTACTCCGCTCGGTTAAAATCAGGCGATCTTATTTAACAATTGTGTAACTTGTTCCATCCTGCATAAAATCATTTTTACAATTCGTTTATGTTTGTTTTATATCCGTGGAATGGCATAATCCCGTAATATTTTGATGAGGACACCATTTAATGCACATTCATATGGATAAACTAAGTTATTCTCCATCTAATGTCTAATATAAAAATAAAATCTCTTTATTTTTTTTATTAGCAACTACAACGACAACGACCAGTCGACCTAGTCCACCATGGTTGATCACAGCCCAACCTCCGATGTGGAGTACACCCAAGGCAGCTACTACGATCAAACCATCACGTATCATACCACCATCTAAAGTCTCATCGACATCACTTAGACCAACAACATCAACTACAAAATCATCATCCTTACCCCAACAAGTTAGTTCGTTTGTAACGCAGCCGATGAAATCGTTACCGCCTCCACATATCAAAGATATCATCAATCATTTGGATCAAATACCAAAGGAAATAACAACGCTACCTTATACTACAGTTTCATTGAATAGCCAAGAGTTTGGTGGTAAAGTCACATCATGTAAATGAATTTCAAATTATTTATAAGGCAATATGTCTGATTATTATTTCCCTTTTTTTAGTCGATGGTACACAGGATACATCTATGCCAAGTATTTTGCCATCTTGGGGCAGAGGAATGCCAGACCCTACGGATTATTGTAGTCCAGTTACAGTGCGTAGTATCTATTGGAGCTGGACCAAAGTTAATTCGACTACAATCCAGCCATGTCCCGGTGGGACAACTGGATTTGCCAAGTGGCATTGTCAAATGATGCCAAATGCTGATTATCCACAATGGTATCCAGTAAATCCAGACTTGAGTGAATGTCGTTCAGTTTGGTTGACAAGCTTAGAACAACGAATTGTTGCTGGACAAGATCCACTTACCTCAATTACAAATGATCTAGCCCAAGTGACAAGTCGTAAAACACTCTATGGTGGTGACATGATGATCACCACGAAAATCATACAGAAGATGACTGGAAAATTGAATAACGATATTCAAACTATTCCAGATACACGACAGAGGGAGCAAATTGTTACTGAGATGCTGATGGATGTTGCTAATACCAGTAGCAATTTATTAGATGAATCACAGCATTCCTCTTGGAAGGACCTTAGTTATAAGGAACAAATGAGCGTAGCTACATCATTGTTGATTGGCTTGGAAGAGAATGCCTTCTTATTGGCTGATACTGTGATGACTAAAAAGACAGTTGATAGAGAATTCAAAAATATATGTAAGTATAAGAAAACAATGTTTTATTCAAATGGACATTTTTCTATTGATTAATAATTTAAATCTGTTTCCATCTACATGCTTTCTCCTTTTCATGAGTTAAAAACTCAGGAATTAACGTTCCGTTTAATCTTCCCGGGTACATTTTATATTTCAGTCAGCCTTGTATTTTTTTTTGGTGATGCTATATGTTTTTATAATTTCTAGTATTGTCGGTGCGAGTTCTTGACATCAGGTCCTTAACAGTGGAGAAATTTCCGTCGGACGATTTCAAATCCGAATGGCATGCCAGCAACGATACCATTGAATTACCAAAAGGACCGTTGTTGGAAAACAGTGATGGCAACTTGGTTAGACTTGTATTTGTGGCATTCGATCATCTCGAAGAGATTCTACAATGGCAGCCCGATACAACAACAAATGACCTTGGCAATTCCAATAATGTCTCAAAAATATTGAACAGCAAAGTTATTTCAGCCAGCTTAGGTAATGGAAAACATATTCAATTGAAAGAGCCAGTGAAGCTTACACTCAAGCATTTGAAGACTGAAAATGTTAGTAATCCAAAATGCGTTTTTTGGGATTACACGATCAATGCTTGGTCAGAGGAAGGGTGTCATGTGGAGGAAACTCTTTCAAATCTGACACATACTGTCTGTTATTGCGATCATTTAACCAACTTTGCCATTCTAATGGATGTTCATGCAATATATCTTCCCGTGCCGCATGAGATAGCATTGCAAATAATAACATATGTCGGTTGTGTTATTTCAATTATTTGCTTGATTTTGGCCATCATAACTTTTCAACTATTTCGTGGTCTGAAGGTAAGATATAAATACATAAAGTTATTATCGTAAATATAATAATTATTGATTTCTCATTTTCAGAGTGACAGGACAACCATCCATTGTAATCTTTGTTTGTGTTTACTGACAGCTGAAATTATTTTTCTCGTTGGAATTGGTCAGACTGAAAATCGAATTGTTTGTGGTGTTATTGCTGGATTTTTGCAATACTTTTTCTTGTGTGCTTTTGTTTGGATGTTCTTCGAAGGTATTTGTGCAATTTTTATGTAGAATAAGACAGATATAATAGAAAAACCGAAACGAAACAACCACTCCATTAGCTCATATTTCAATTGGCATTGAATTACATCCTCACTATTAAGTATTATTGTCACATGGATCGTTATTAAGGACATTTTAATAATACGGGTCCAAAGATCCATCCTTGTGGTATTCCTAACAGATTTATATGTTTTTTGTCACGACCACAACTTGAGTGAGTTGATCCTATGCTAATAAGTTCTAAAAAGGAGTAAATAGCGATGATTTGGGAGTTTTTGTATTATTGTGAATTCACATGGGTTTTACACTTCATAGCGATTATGTTTTTATATGCTGGGTTAGTATTGATCTCAACTGATTGAATATTTTTTTCATAGGTTTTCAGCTCTACGTTATGCTTATTGAAGTGTTTGAAGCTGAAAAATCGAGGTTATGTTGGTACTACTTTTTTGCATATAGTCTTCCCTTCTTCATTGTCTTTATATCAGCTACTATGTACCCTCAAGGTTATGGTACTCAACGACATTGTTGGCTACAAACTGATAACTATTTTATATACAGTTTTGTCGGTCCTGTTATCATAGTTATACTTGTAAGTTGGAGCGAAAACAAATGAATAATTTTTATGATAATGAAACATTTTTGTTTTGTTTTAGCTTAATTTGATTTTCCTATCGATGGCCATTATTATGATGTGCAAACATGCCAGCAATTCGGTTTCATTGAAGAATAAGGAACATTCGAGATTGGCAAGCAGCAGGTAGTCTATGTTCTTTAATATGCATTATTTTTGTTGTTGTGTAAGAGCTTTTATTGAATATTTATTGAAAATCAAAATGATTTTACTGAGTTTATTGAAACAAAGAAACAATGTTACTCAATAAAGTCGTTTGCATTGCATTTCTCATCGATGCTATGTTAAATGTTGTAAATGAGCATGGTGGAGTTTTATAAAAAAAACAAAAATCTCAAACTTTTGAGTGGAATCGTCCAAATGGATGTTATAGTAGTGGATCCCAAAACAATTGGATATTATTATTAACTGATAAAAAAGTGATGCATGGTTTTTAACAGGTCAATTAAAAAAATAATTTGGTTATGGTTAAGGTGTAGTTGGTGCGAAAAGTTAATAAACAGGATTGGATTATGATGTATATATACAGGACTGAAAAGGGTATTTTTCACTTATTCATAAAGTAAAAAAAAAGTGATTTATCAAGCAAAGTTACTTTAGTACTGTCAGGTCGCTACATATATCCTAAAGTTTCAAATATTTTCTAATATTTGCATCTTTCAATTGAAAAAAGCGGTACAAAATGTTGTAGGTTGCTAAATTTAAAAAAAAAGATTTTCAACTTTATTTTGACCTTTAGTTACATCGGATTATTATTATATCACGAATCTTAGATACCATTTTTTCAATATCTTTTGGGGATATACTTCAGAATGTAAAATAATTGATAACAAATATTAACAAATAATATTCTTATTAGTTGAATTGTACTTATGTCGGTGTTGCATCTAAATTTTTGAATACGAATAGAGCTGGGTCAAGAATAATTTCTGATGCTTCATCAACTGATAGCGATTGAACGAATTAGTAAGATATATCAGAAATATTCATGTTTCCATCCGCATCCTGGAATACACAACTTTTAGCGTATTGAATTGCTTATGTTACTTTTGGTATTTGACTTTCAGCTTGAGCTTTAGATTGTTTTCCACATTGAGAATTTCTAATTAGAAAATTCTATTAAACCTTAGTTATGGTGTGGTATTCTAATTTTAATATATAATTCTTCTCTTCTCTTGCATGTCAATCTTATCCTGTGGTAGTGGAAAGGAAGAAAATGCACTTCGAATGAAATTTCAAGCTCACTTGTAAGAAAAAATCTTTTTCTGATTTTCTTACCTCTTTTATTATTTGCCTACAATGATAAATAAAATACTCAAGATGCTTATAAAGATTTGGAATAGTTTTGGCTAATTATAATTTAGAATATCTATCAATCAGAATTTGATTTAGTCTGTCTACTGGTTTTTAAATAGTGCGAAAATAAAGAATAAATATTCGACACTGAAAATCTATTGAACAATTTCAAAACCTTATATGAAAATCAAGACTTGAGCATGATAACAAACTGTGAAAGATTAATCATTAAAATTGATGCATGGTTAAATTTAAGATTGAATTAATTCAAAATTTAACTTATCCCAGTTGATTTGCGATAACAGTGTATTACTATCGTTTCAGTAGGTGTTACTTTTTAATTAAAAAAAGTGATTGAACATTTTAATGAAGTCAAACGTATTCCATCTTCGTAAATATCTTGATCTATTCAGGTTTAATAAATCGCCAAAGTAGACTAATGTTTTTTGCATGATTTCTGAAAACTATATTATTGACCTTTTTTTTTACTTATAATGGTTATTCATATTTATCCTTTAATATTACAATGTTATAACTGTATGGAATATTTTAGGACTTGGTTGAAAGGAGCATTTGTGCTGGTATTTCTATTAGGTTTGACATGGACTTTCGGGTTCTTGTATCTCAACAAAGAATCCGTCGCAATGGCATATCTGTTCTCATCATTGAACTCCCTGCAAGGATTTTTCATATTTTTATTCCACTGTATACAAAATGAGAAGGTAAGTTTTTTAAAAATATTTTTTTAATTATCATTATACCATTTAGTTTGCATGCGACTTTTGCCAGGTGTTCTTTATAAGCAAGTCCTCTGTCCAGTGCAACTCCTAGGTATTTAGGGTATTTGTTATAATTTTGTCAATTTCTCTCATAGCAGACGTTGAAATTTTTCCTTGCTGAGCGATTACAAAGGTAGTGTTTTAGTTACGTTCATCTGCAACCTCCCATTTGCAGAAATGTTGGCTTAGTATTTCTAAGTCGGAGCTTAAAACATCTCGATGGTCCCGAAGAATTCGTGCTATTGCCCAATCATCTGCTTAGCTGAACTTTCTAGACCCGTCGTTGAGTACTTTGGTGGTGCTTGTTTTCTCTTCTATATATATATTTATTATGTTTGATTATTAGTGCTGCTGTCGACCTCTGATTTAACATGTTTAACCATGACACCTGAGCTCATGTTGCAATATCACGATTGTCAAATATTCACCCTCTCTACACCTAGGTAGCATTAGCTAGTATTTATGAATTTGAATGAATATTTTTCTTTGCAGGTACGCAAGGAGTATCGCAAATTCATTCGAATGCATTCCTGGCTGCCGAAATGTCTTCGTTGCACGAAGCCCAGCGAAGGTGGCAGCAGTTCTAGCGGCAGTTCTGGCATTGCAAAAGAACGACGTACAAGTATACAGGGTGGCCCAAATAGCAATCAATCGGGTGGTTCCAATTCACATTCCACTGAGAATTCCGTACTATCACCGCATCATGGAACAACTAGTGTGGGTACCAACAGTATAGTCATCTCCAATAACCTTAATAATTCCCGCCCCACTGCGCTAGTCCAGATTCTGTCTAGAACTGATCTCAGCAATGCTAGTACCACCATGACCAACCATAATCGACTGCACAATGTGTCGCAACAAGGTACTGCCAATATGAAAACATAAAAATAGCGCTCATTACTACTTTTTTATCTACTACCCTTCTTTGTGTTTTATTTTTTGCTTTTAATTTTTTCACCTAGTTCTCATTAGCTCACTAAGTATCGTGTTAAAATATTTATTCCTATTATATGTTTACAACAGAGATCTTCTAGACACATTTAGTGCAGTTCTTTTTTTTATTTTGTGTCAATTGAGTCAGTTGTAGTGTTACAGATTATTAGATAAATTTGCTTCCATGATACGATGTTCAAGATTTACAGAATTGATAAAATATACATATTGATTTTAAATTTTAGTCTCCATAATGCTTTTAACTTTTTTATTACCAAGTTACTAATAGTTATTTATTATACAAGGGAAAAAAGTACTAGATTTTTTCCGGGTATAATACACTATTTTTTTCTGCGACGGGAAAAACGATGATTTAATATTGAAAAAATATTACAATACATTAAAGTCAGAAGATTATTAAAATGAAATTTGAAGTCTTAAAGTGGTAGGCGACCATTAGACATGCGTTGCTAAGGAAACCTTAAAAGTAATCAAATATCTGTCAGTTTAATTCTGTTTTGATTGATATTTATGTATATAATTTCATGCCTAGCTGGTAAATTGAACCTACACTTCGTAGGGTGCCGCAATAAGAACGAGGTTTGTCGTATACATATTGTGTTTGTATGCGTTTTTTCCACTATACTGCTCAATCAGATTGATTACCAAACATAGCATCAGTCTCCCAGACATATCATAATTTCGAGGTTGTTGCCTCTCATCAGTTTGTCGCAGGGCGAAGAGCCATATTTGATAATCAATCCTAATTTGGAACTCATACTAGTATCAATCTTCAGTATAGAACTGTCGGTGGAGACAAGTATGAACGATATATTAAGCATGTATAATGGTGGATAAGAACAATCGGCAAAGGTGAATAATTAATTAAATAAATGAAGAGCTATCCGTACCAGATGACCATATTAGAATATGAATAATAATTTCATGCCTAGCTGGTAAATTGCACCTACACTTCGTAGGGTGCCGCAATAAGAATGAGGTTTGTCGTTTACATATTGCGTTTGTATGAGTTTTTTCCAATATACTGCTCAATCAGATTGATTACCAAACATAGCATCAGTCTCCCAGACATATATCATGATTTCGAGATTGTTGCCTCTCATCAGTATGTCGCAGGGCGAAGAGCCATATATCAAATCAAATATGGCTCTTCGTCCTGCGACTTACTGATGAGAGGCAACAGCCTCTAAATCATGATATATGTCTGGGAGACTGATGCTATGTTTGGTAATCAATCTGATTGAGCAGTATAGTGGAAAAAACGCATAAAACGCAGTATGTAGACGACAAACCTCGTTCTTATTGCAGCACCCTACGAAATGTAGGTTCAATTTACCAGCTAGGCATATATATATATCTGACCGGCAAACAAGTACTCTTGTCACCTGTCACAGAGATAAAATATCAAACTTTTTCCCGTCACAGAAAAAATACATTTTCTGGAATGTTCGAGTTTAAATTTATTATTTGTTCTTGAAAATAACAGTACCACAATAGCAGTCCTGTTAACAAGGCACATACTCTGTGAATCTTTATTCGCATCAAAGATAATCTAATAATATGTAAAATGTTGCTACATCGATTTGACAACCAAAAAAAATTCATAAATTCAATAACACACAAACACTCTACATTTATCCATTACAAGTATATTCATTTGTTTTCATGAAACATGTACAACGATCATTATTTGTTCTCAAACATTGTTGGGTTACACTTTATCTAAATTAATCATATCTGCTTTTAGAAGAAAAAACATTAGCTTATAATTTGAATTTCCACTTTCTGTGGAAATTATTGCACCCACAGAAAAAAGATGATTAATAAGCAATTTAACAGGTGGCATCCTTTCCTACAACAACATCTGTCTTAATCAAAATTCCAAAATTTTCTTGCTTCTGTAAAATAGATTGTGATGGTGATGGGAAGAGATAATATTTTGTTCTAGTTTTAATTTGAGTAACGTCTGTTTTAAAATACAGCCACTTGTGTTTGAACGAATAGGATTCTGAAACTACTTTGATTTTCGTTGGGGAAGCCAAATACTTGTCTGTTCTATTTTTCCGATTGTCATCATTTAAATTCAAATAAAATTCCTTACATTCTTTCCCCTCTGTTAAAATAATTCAAAATATTTCTTCTCTCAATAGCTCACTAACATCTTAACAATTCTAAATCATCGAAACAATTTCTTTTGGGACAAATAGTTTTTAAGTTGTTTGATCAAATCTTTCGTATTATTTTTCTTTTCTTTTGGTGCATGGTACTATCTCACATCTCGATTGTCACATTATGAAGAAATGTCACACTGGCTATTAGTTAATTCACTTATTGCACCAATCCTCATAGCATTGGGTTCCACAAGTTTGTTCGTTTGAACTATTCTTTTGAGAATATGTAGATTTTATGATCTTTCGGTCCTTGAAATATTTGTTTTGCTATATATTTAAATATATAATATATATTGTAAATCTCGAAGATATTTTAACAACATGAATTTGCGATTAAGTAGAAGCTATTCATGTTTCATCTAAAAAATTGTCTCAGTAACTGGGAGATTGATTATAGATGCCATCTTCAGTATTCTTAAAATTTAACATGTTCTGAAGATCAGTATTCACACCATCACTGATATTATATATTTATTTCTCTTCTTAACCTCTAATATACAAGGTTATCATAAGTGAAGGCAATATTTCAGTTATAATTTAAAACAGGATATGAAAGAAATTTCATTCTTGATAATGAGATTTCTTATGTCCTACAGTGGTTATCGCAGATGTTTAATATTTTATCCATTTGTATAATCACCAACCACTCCTTCAAATTGTACAACATTATTCAGAAATTCTGGTTGATTTAAAGCCTATTTGCTGCCGAATAGATTAATTAGTTTAATTTAAAAGTTGAGACAGTTTATTTTTTGTATTAAGCCTAACCATCAATAACTCATATAAAAACAGGTTGATTAATCTAATAAAGAGTACACCCCTTTTTCATTCATTATTATGTTATACGAATCATAGAACAAAAAATCATCAAATCATATAAAATAAAAATTTTCATTGTTTTGTCAGCAAGTTAAATTTTATTTTACACATTTAATTTTATACTATCTGAATGATAATCATGTATTGGCATGTATTACAGATGTCTGTAGATATAAAAAAAAGAACTAAACCAAATAAGTGGATTTGATGATTTTTATTTGATTGTGGTTATGTCATTTTGTACTAAAATCTTTTTTTTCAATTGTAATGGAATCTATTCTAGACAAGAAAAAAAATGAATGTTTGTAGAGATGTTTCTTTATTTTTGTTATGTATCAAATCGCTGCTTTTACTAACTTGTGTTGTGGTGGTACGCGCATTGTGTACCTTATTGGCATGTATATTCTGTCTGGTGTGTGGTAAGAACAAAATAATAATAATAATATTAACGCTAAAATATACACACTTTAATGCTTTATTTCTTATCTTTAACACAAAACTTTGAAAAGGTGAAGGTGAAACATTTGTTACAGTTACAGCGAAACTGGAACTCCCAGAGTTGTACAAACGTGAACCGAGTATGCAAAACCCCTGTGCCCACCTCTACGTCGGCCAACATGGCTGCTACTCTGTGTCACCCAACCAGGGCTACAATTACCAGCCCTTCTCCTTATATGGAACCCAATACATCTACACTTCCTTCCGTTCCTAACAATTGTCACTACTTGGCTAACAATTCTCCTAACATACCTAAATCATTATCTATTTGGGGCCCACTACACAAATCCTTGCATTGGAAGGTTTGTAGACGCACTAGCATTATTCTTCTTCTACGTAGGACAAATCTCATAACTCATTTCGATACTTCTTTTGCAAAAAATATAATGCCTAAGTGTTGACGTCACAACCTTCGAAGATTTCTTGATGATTTCGAGATGGAAACACAGCATGCGTTGCGTTCACTGGATGTCAAATTTCTGATACATGAATGGTGCGTTTGAAAGTTCAGCTGGTTTCGATTGGTTTCAGTAAACACAACTCTTGCTGTATTTGGTATCTCGAAATCAACATGTGCCAGTGTCGTGAAAGGAGGTTAGAGGTTATGTTGACTGTTGAGGTTAGATTGCTTTGTTGATGTGTTGAGGTGAGTGGGTTTAAAATTACTTAATATGTTACCTTTTTTTAAACGAGTAGTAGAAAAAATTGATAAGGCATAATATTATGGTTGTGGGGTTTTAGATCTTTCTGGCAATTCTCGCTGCTATCGGCTTTAGTATTAGAGACGCAACAATGTGTATGGACCATGGTTTTCTTGCTATGTAATTTTAATTATTAACATGTGTTGCATTCAGCCCAAGTTTTGAGCAAAACATTCTCAACATAAACAACACCATTAAATTGTGCAATGAAACACTACCGAGTAGTGTAGTATGTGGCACCCATGGTCTATAAACTGTGGCACCGTCCTGTTGAAACCAAGTATATTTCAAGTTGAAATCTTCGATTGCAGGTCAAAAAAGTCTGTTATCTGTTAGACGCTACACAACAACGGTATGCTACGTTTTGAGCTCAATTTGGTAAAGTTCGCGCATTTAACCACTAACGTCACCACTGCGTGGACAAGAGAAGGTTGAACATGTTCGAATGCGCTCGTCGTGTAGTCGGACTCATTCGGATCTGTCACCTGCCTTAGATTTGGCTCAAATAAACTACAATAACGCTGTTCGAGCAGTCGTTTGGGACGGTTTGATAACTGTTTAAAATGCGCATGTGCGGTTTGAAACAGTTTTCAAGTGGTTTGGGATTTTGTTGCTCGAACACCAAACTGCAGTACTGCAGTTTGCAAACTACCCCTTCCACTTTCTTACAATTTCGTCGTCATAGACCAAATGACTATGCCGGTAGATATGTTTTATGACCAAAGATAAGAGAGAACATCAATGAAAGACTGATGTTCAAAACACAAAACCGGGGTTTAGTTTAGGACTGTGGTAGTGTTCTCTGAAAAAGATTTCTCCAACAACAGAGAACACTATACTCTAAGTCAGTGCCCTGCTCTAAGAAGAAGACGCTTCAACTGCGCCTGTCTCAAACTGACACCGGACTAGTTTGGAAATCGTCATTCTACTGCTCGAACATCTTACTAGTAGTTG
This sequence comes from Crioceris asparagi, assembly GCA_958507055.1. NCBI lineage: Eukaryota > Metazoa > Arthropoda > Insecta > Coleoptera > Chrysomelidae > Crioceris > Crioceris asparagi. The sequence continues at coordinate 13,546,164 of OY293833.1, read as the reverse complement.
GGAATAAATTACTTCATCGTAAATTGACGTGCGCAAGCGTCTGACGGTTTGGGACTGGTTTGAACCGCTGCTCGAACACCCTTTATATTCAATAGTCGTGACGTCACTGGAAAAAAGTGGGAGGAGCTAGATGCTCGTGGATGCGCCTCGTCATACCATTGTTTTTAAATCATGATCTGTTATAAAATCAAGAGAATACGGTACGATGTATGTAATCCGCAACATAAATTGACTTTGTGGGTGTAGCAGCCACTCCTCATTATTTACGTATCCACATAGTGAGAAAAAAATAAAATGCAAGTGCTCTATTACTGCTGAAAATATTTTTTTCAAAACATTGGACCGACGTTATTAGTTGGTGCACTGAAAAGTTGGTGCAGTTGCAGGTAGATTGATAACTTTTGGCACCAACTTCACAAGTACCAGCCCCAATAGAATTAATATTATTTTATACTTTCCAGTGCACCAACTAATAACGTCGGTCCAATTTTTTGTAAAAAATATTTATTTCACACTTTTGAGTGTAACATTAGTCACGAAAATCGTTGAACGTTCACTAATACCAATCAAGATAGTACTTATCCTATTACCCACGTATATTCCTTGCTTGTAGTTATTATTGAGATCTCAGAACATCGCTGCGGAAATACGCTTGAATATTTTAGTTGTTACCATTTTAACACCGATTTTACTCGAAAACCGTAACTCTAAGGGAAAAATGTTCATTATAAATGTTGCTACAAATAATTATGTCTTTCATGTACTGCAAACAGAAATCGCCCTCTCCACATAGCGAAAATAGGTACCCATATCTGAGAATTTAAAATGTCTGTATCTCGAAAACCGTTACTCTTTTGAAAAAATGTTCAATTTAAACGTTTCTGGATGTTGTTATACCAATGCAGATTTTCAATTTTCGAGAAAATTTTCCCCCTCCACCCCCTTCGGGGTCGGTTTTCGTAGGAAACGAGATGTCAGATTCCCGTTTTTATGAATATGGGGCCATTTCGCAAGCCTCCTTTTTCAAATGAATTAAAAATCATCAAAATCGGAGTACGATTACTATATGAGAAACAAACAAAAAAAAATGCACACAGTCGAATTGTATACCTCCTCCGTTTGGGTTTGTCGGTCAAAAATATTATTCATTATTATTAATCGAGAAGTTTATGAGATTTGTCATCACATTTTCTTATTAACACATGTATTGTTTCTGTAGATAACAACAATTAATTGAACCATGGGTATTTTTATGTGTTGATGAATTTTTTCGATAAGCTCGTCATTAATTTTCATTGTGTTTCTTTTCCAGAACATTTCTTTTAAATCATGTAGTCGAGATTCGGGCCATGGAGGTTCAGAACAAGAAGACTCACCAAAATCACATGTTGTGGTAACAGATCCGTCTCATATGGCATGCAGCTCGAAAGATATTCAACAAATGTTACAGGATAATCATAATTTCGAGGAATTCCACAGGCAGCAGCATCAAGAAGGAACCATGCAAGCAACAGCAAATAGGCATTTAACTCTTCCGCCCGGTCAAAGTAATAGAAAGAAAAATAATAATGGAGCAAACGTTATTCCAAATCACTGGAGTCATCACACGTACACTGAAATTTACAATGGTCAGTCCAGCAGAGGTTTATTCACTGAAGATGATCCAGTGTATGAGGAAATCGATCGCAACGAGGTGCAATTCTCCGATATGAGCGATGAAGACGGCAGACGACAGAGCGATATGAGTAGACAGTCTTCACGATCATATGGTGATCATCGGCCATTGATTCCATACAGTCCGAGGAATGATAAAAGTTTTTTGGATACAATAAGCAATAAACATTACAACACCAAGGAAGCTTGCGGTCACAACAACATGGATTCCTTTCATCGTAGACAAAACAACAAGAAAACAACATCGTACTGGCCCAACATGGACGCTGGTGTGGTGCATTCATTGGCAGCTGTTCTAGATGGTGAGACGGTCGTCTGTCATTTGGAACCACCGGGTGTTTACCAGCCTGATGATCCTTCGACATATGTGTCGCGAACTTTAGTTCTTCCTCCTCATAGTGAAAGTTAGGAACCCGCCATTGCAAGTGAATATCTGTGATTATTACACGATCAAACTATAAGATCATATTTAAATAATAATAATAATAAATAGGTAAAAAAAGAAGTTCATTATGTATGAAGGAAAGTGATCATTTTATAAAAATTGACTGTGTTTTATATAGATATAATTTCGTTTGAATGATGTTTTATATTTTGCGACCGCGACAAAAATTCCAAAAAGTTTTAATATCAGAGCGAGAGAGAAAGAAAGCATTGGAATACTCTTTTTATCACTGCACCTTCCATCCAGTTTTCAGAAGTAGATTAAATATTGCTTTTTAATTCGTGACATTGTATTTTACATCCCTTTTTATTCCGTGATAAACTGATTCTAATAAATTCTTCATAGTATTTTAGTATTTACATTTAGCAATATTGTGATACCATCCTGTAAATATGAAATATTTTGTTCTGAATTGTTTCTGTCACTTTTCTGTTAATATAATCCACACAATGCCATCATATATTGCTGAGATCGGAATAAGTTGTTTTAAGTAAACGTACCTTAATACAAAGTTGGGTATTTTGGACACTTTACAGCCCTGATATAAAGTTGTGTTTTTTATAAATTCTTATTTTTTAAATAATTTCATATATATTTCCAATTTCCATAATTTGTATTTTAAGCTTAAGATAAAAAGTTTGACACTAAAAATAATAATTTGAATAATAATAATAATCTTTATTCAGGTTAACATACAAATCTTAATTAAAAAAAATAGTATGCTAATAGATTGTCTGACTTATAAAGTCCAACAAACCCCTACCGAGATGCAAATAGCATCTGTGTGTAGACCTGAACTTAATAATGTATATATATATATATATTTTAAATCAAAGTAACACTACTTTTATTTTTCACTCTCAAACAATGTTTTTTATAATTTTTGTCTACATTTTTTTCAAGAAAGCAGGAAGTACCTATGGCATTTATTTGAATTTTTCAGTTGTTTATTTTCATGTATGACCTAGAACAAATTATCAATTTCAAAATTGTATTAGACCACAACAATTACCGAAAATTATCAGTAAATTTAAGTAAACTTTATCATAATTATATAATTAATCTCATTTTTAGGCGTAGAAAACAAATATTAATTTATTGTGAAAACAAAAGGTTAACGCAAAAATATATTCTAAAAAAGGTTTTAAAATTTTAACTTAAGGACAGTATAGCGTTCAAAATACCCATAATTGCGTAAGATTAATCGTATTAATGCATTTATTCAGTACATATCATTAATGTGTCATTGAGGATATCAACACTTTCGTCTCCATATAGAGTTTCCGTAGCTACCTTGTGTAATGTAATTTTTTTCAAATATCCCATTCTTTTATTTCATCATATTTTTTTGTTTTCGTCCAGATTATAGTTATTCGATGTTTGAAAGAGGTTTTTATGAATGACCATCGTTTTAGGAAAAGTTTCTTATATTTCTGACCATTGGATGTACATTTGGAGGGTGTGGAAATAATATAAATATCTCTATCTCATGGATTTCCTAAGACCATTTCGGCAAATATCATATTATGTAGAAATGCCACTTATTTCATATCAGAATGATGATCGTTGTGCAATAATTTTATGGAATTGTGTATTTCTTGTATTTTCAATGCCACGGCCGATAAACTTACTATGACTTAAATGATAATTGAAAATCCTTTTACGTTAATTTTGTAGGGAATTTTTGACATTATTTTCGTATAGTTGTAGTTTCTGTTTACTTCAAGGAGTTTTTGTCCAAGTTAATATTAATATTTTTCGACAGCTTTACATTTCAATTGAAGAAGCTATAGAAAAAAAGTAGTGTTCTCCTGACATCACAGTTGCCATCTCAGGAGATCTATCCCATTTAATGCAGATAGACTATTTCCTGATTTGCTATCATATTCATGTTTTTCCTTATCCCTAGCAGAGAGGAATAATTGCTCGAAAATTGATAGCAAAAATGGAGATAGTGTAGTGCTGGTGCACAATTTGTTGAGTAATAAGCAATTGTTACAAGTTTCCTTGCTCAAATAATATGTTTTAGGAGTTCTTTAACCTGCGTATGAAACTGTACATTATTTTCTATATATATATATATATATATATATATATATATATATATATATATATATATATATATATATATATATATATATATATATATATATATATATATATTGACAAGGACTTGATTTCTTCCAATATTTTTTTATCATAAGAATATTCTGTATTTCAGCAGATGAATGGGACACTCTCATAAAAAATTAAATTGATCAATAATTTATTTTTGCCCTTTATTTATTTGTAACTATACGTGTAAAAAGGCTATTGATTTTTTAGTGCATTTAAGTTATGAATTTAAGCACTGTACATGTAAATATAGAAATAAAATATAGAATAATTACATTCCATTCATAATACCCTTCTGCATGTTATTTTATTTGTCCATATTTTTGCCTAATCCCCTTGGAAAATTAAATCGACTGCTGAAGGGAATCTACGCTTAAGAAGCAGAGAACACTATAAGTGAGAAATCATGCAGTGAAGGCAGTGGTAGTATATCAGAGAAGACTACCTCGAGTAGTACATACAACTCACTGATTTTATAAAATCGCATGGTCATCTACCATGAAACGAATAGCCAACACGAATTTGAAAAAAAATATTGATACAGATCGTTAGTGACACGTTTGTTATTTTTTGTGAATAAATATTTAATAAGTTATTACATTGTTAAATAATTAACACAAATTAGCCAACACGTCTTTAAAATAGACCTTATATTCTTTATTTTTTACTCAATTTATCAGACATCGTTTGGAAACACAAATATAATAAGGATATCGTTTGTGAATCTTTATTATTTTAGAAAAATCAAAATTTGTAAACTTAGGCAACTAACTTTACATCACTGTTGAAGCGTCAATAAATATGGAATGTCCTGACTTATTTGAGAGTAAATTTTCTATTACATATGTGTTTGCGATAAGCGCTAATAGCAAAGAATATTAGAGTAGAGAAAAATCCATGCTTTAAGCAAAGAACAGACGTTAATCTTCTCTGGTGATAGGAACATAATCTAAGCCTGAGAATACAGAGACAACCATTAGTTCATAATTATTCATTATTTAGTTGAGCAAATAATAATACTGCATGACCAAGACCGTATCTATATAGCACAGAAAGACTTCTTGCACCAAGTTCAAACAACAATTTCTGATAAATTAAGTAAAACATAGAAAATGTCAGGTCTATTTTCGTTGGTTAATCGGTGTTAATTATTTAACAATCTAACAACTCATTAAATATTTAATTACCAAAAATAACAAACGCGCCACAAACAATCTGTATCAACAGAAATTTAAAAATATGGAGTTTTCAAATTCGTGTTGGCTATTCGGTATATGGTTGCTCATCTTCATTCCGCAGCATTCTTGACCATATAAGTTTTAGCTTCTCTAAGGTAGGTGGCGCAATCGTAGGTATATTTTGGGCAATTATCCATTTGAACGTATAGATGGTTGTCTAATGTATCAGGATAACAGAGATGCGAGGAGGTGGCCCGAAAATTATCCATCCCTCTTTTATGTGTGATTGGAGGATATAATTCAATATGAACAATTATTATTTTAATGAAAATATATCTTTGAGTACCTGAAGTAAAAAGATTTATTTCCAAAGAATCTTTGTGCATATACGTTTTAGCTTCTCTCAGGTAGGTGGCGAAATCGTAGCCATATTTCCGAAATATCCTCAAATTTTGGGCAATTATTTTTACATTTCAACGATTAGATGGTTGTCTAAATTATATTAGGATAGCAGAAATGCGAGGATGTGGCCAGAAATTGGCGGGAAATATAATTCTGATCCCTACGATAGGTGGTTATAAATCAATTTGGACCATTATCATTACATTCGAATGAATAGACGGTTGTCTAAATTGTAATAGGTTAGCAGAGATGCGAGGAGGAGGCCAGAAAGTGGCGGGAAATAATACTCCTGGTAGATACGATAGAAGTAATTCAATTTTGACAATTATCATTACATTTCAGCGAATCGATTGTTGTCTAAATTATATTAAGATAGCAGAAATGCGAGGAGTTGGCCAAAAATTGGATGGAAATCATATTCCTGGTAAATACGATAGATTGTTATAATTCAATTTTAACGATCATCATTACATTTCTACGAATAGATGGTTGTCTAAATTAGATTAGGATAGCTGAAATGCGGGGAGGAGGTTAGATATTGGCGGGAATTCATACTGCTGGTAAATACGATGGAAGGTTTATAATTAAATTTTGATAATTATCATTACATTTCAACGACTAGGTGGTTGTTAACGGAAATGCGAGGAGGTGATCAGAAACTTGGCGGGAAATCGTACTCCTGATACCAGCTGTAAGAGGTTATAATTAAGTTTTGAAAATTATCATTCATTACATTTCAACGAATGGATGGTTCTCTAAATTGTATTAGGATAACAGAAATGCGAGGATGTGACTATGTGACCAGAAATGGCGGCAAATCATACTCCTGGTAAATACGATAGGTTATAATTGAATTTGGACAATTATCATTACATTCCAACGAATGGATGGTTGTCTGAATTGTATTAGGATAACAGAAATGTGAGGAGGTGACCAGAAAATCGGGAGGAAATCGTTCTCCTGATGTAAGAAAGAGGTTATAATTTAATTTGGACAATTATCATTACATTTCAACGAATAGATAGTTGTCTAAATTGTATTAGGATAGCAGAAATAAGAGGAGGTCAGATATTGGCTGGAAATCATACTCCTGGTAAATACGATAGAAGGTTATTCAATCATTACATTTCAACGAATAGATGGTTGTCTAAATTGTATTAGGATAACAGGAACGCGAGGAGGAGGCCAGAAAATTGTCGGGAAATCATACTCCTGATACCTGCTGTAAGAGGATATAATTAAATTTAGACAATTATAATTACATTTCAACGAATAGATGGTTGTCTAAATTGTATTAGGATAACAGAAACGCGAGGAGGTGGTCAGAAAATGGCGGGAAATAATACTCCTGGTAAATACGATAGAAGGTTATAATAATTCAATTTTGACAATTATCATTACATTTCAACGAATAGATGGTTATCTTAATTATATTACGATAGCAGAAATGCGATGAGGAGGCCAGAAAGTGGCGTACTCCTGGTAAATACGATAGAAAAATTATAATTACATTTTGACAATTATTATTATATTAAAACGAATGAATGATTGTGTAAATTGTATTAGGGTAGCAGAAATGCGAGGAGATGCCAAAAAATGGCAGGAAATTATACTCCTGGTAATATACTATAGAAGGTTATAATTGAATGTGGTCAATTATCATTACATTTCAACGAATAAATGGTTGCCTAAATTAAGAAGAAGAAAATTGGCGGGAAATCATACTCCTGATACCTACGGTAGGAGGTTATAATAGCTTGGACAATTATCATTACAATTCAATGCATAGATGGTTCTCTAAATTGTATTAGGATAGCAGAAATGCGAGGAGGTAGCCAAAAATGGCGGGAATTCATACTCCTGATTCCTGATCCCTTCGATAGGAGGTTATAATACAATTTGGACAATTATCATTACATTTGTCTATATTATATTAGAAGAATAGAAATGAGAGGAAGTGAACGGAAAATTTGCGGGGAACTTTTCTTTTCTCCGTCGAATAAAATCATTAGTAAGAAAAAACTAGTTTAAACTAGAAATATATATTTGGTTAGTTTATAATATACCTATTACATGCATTGTGTCTCTTATATTATTTTTCTTGGAATAATGTTTATAATTATTAACGTTATCATTTTGTAGGGACAAAACAAATTTTCTTTTCTTACAGTCTAGCTAAAAGTCTAAAGGTAAGTAATAATAACATGCTCAAACAATATTTGAATTTAAATTGTTCAGAGTGCTCAAGAAATTATAAAGCTTCTCTTTTCTATCATACCTAAGAAATATATATATTTGTCATCACTGCCCCTCAAAAAGTATTCTCATTTTATTTTTATGTATCAAATGCATCCACAACCAAACATGATTTGATTATTTAACAACCCTCAAAGTATCTTTTGGAATTACAATGTCTCTGAAAAGATGGTAAATAATATATATTATACCTCAATATTTAACAGAAATAATCTATCCGAGGAAACAATGCGTCAACGCCATAGGATATGGGATATGGACTTTTCTTAAACTCTGTTAATAGATCCTTCAGAGCAATTGACTTTGACGACATATAAATAATAATAAGAAGTTTGTTTGAAATTTTCCAGGTTCAGAGGTGTCACTGAACTTATAATTTATGGAATAGGCACTGAGGAAAAGCGAGCCGAGAGAGATGAACTAATCGTGGTAGTAATATGCTGAGAGAACATTGCACGTTCTATTTGTTAATAAGAAGGTACCCATGAAGATGATGTGTTAGCGCATTTAACTTTCTGAAGGAGAAAGGGAGACATTCTCTCCACAAGTTATTCTCTGTGTCTCTGTCTTTGGACTATGGCTCGTCTACTGTGCACGAGTTTGGCATGTCAGTACCTATAACGTAGCTAAATATTTCAGTGAATGGTGTAGTTTTCCTGAGTCATATTTACAAAAACAATTTATATGGAAAAGAAGCATTTATTTGCAAAGTAATACGTAAAAGCTGTTACCAGATTAGACCACGAACCAGCATGTCTATAACATAGAGAAGGTGGTTTAAATTACGTCAAGGGAATGGAAATGCTAGAAAATTGACAGATTATACTCATGTTAACTGTGTATAAATTTGAACAGATGTAGTACAGTACAAAAAATTGTTAAATACTTGATAGGTATACCTATGTAGGTATCATTTTATCAGCAACTAATTTCAAACTTTGGTCGCTTATCAGCACCTAAACAGCTCTCTTATATACAACAACTATTGCTCTGCTCCTTGTTGGTTGAAAACTTTCGGACGCTATTTACAGTAAGCACAATATCAATCCCATAGAATTGTGATAATTTGATTTATAGTCGCGCTGTTTCCAAAACAATTATTTTGTACCTATGGATGTTTTTTCATTTCAATTGTTTTCTTGATATACCAGACGAGACGTTGAAAAGAAAATATAATTTTTCTCATAATGCTCTTTCGTCAATAAAGAAAATAACAAAAAATTCTATATTGGCTTCCGGCATTTCTTTAGCGTGACTGGGCTCCATCTCCGTTCTGTATGGAGTTGTTATTCTTTGTTTTTTGTAGTGAAATGGGAGTATCTTTCTCGTTTCAAGATATTTGATAATTTTCAACTACTATCAACGTTTCGTTTCGTTCTGGGCAAGAATAATACTTCAAACATGACATCTACTTCAAAACTATTTCAGCTATTGATTTTTTTATGAAGTAATAGAAAGAGAAGCCAATATGCAGAAATGTTCAATGCTTGTTATGATCATTCTATTATTTTCGTTTTTTTAGTCATTAATTTTTTGCATAATAAAAATGTATTTGTACTTGTAAGGTCATACTATCCCACACTTATATACAGAGTGGCCACGAACAATTCCTCAAGAATTAAAAGGGGTGAATCTACATATTTATAAAAGTATGGAAAGAAAGTTTCTGTAAACTTTGGCCGGAAACGCTTCTTAATGATACCTTCCCAAGGTATACATTTTTTGCAATATAAAAATTCTTTGATACTATTTACGTAAACAAAAGTGGCTAAATATCGGAAAAAAGTAGATATTTTCATGAAAATAGTTAAAAAAATAGTGGGACTTATTTTCTTAAAAACGGTTGGTTTAAAAACATTTCAATCATTATTACACTTGTAATTCTCAGAAATTATGGCGAAGTTTCAGTGTCGTTCTGGCTCTTCCTCTGACTATTTGGCTGCATATTAATTATTAAAATAGCCGTCCCCTTAACGTTTTCTTGGAAGTGCCTAAAATTACAATCGATTAATTAATATTTTCTCAGTCTAAAATTAAAAATAAATAAGCAGTCAATGTTTTTTCAATTTTGATTATTCTTTGATGGGCAGTACTTAGTAGAGAGTATAACAAATTTAATTTATTAAAATTGACAGAAAATCTTACAGGTAATTTAAATAACCTGTCTTCTAGAACAACAGAAATTAAAAATGTTTGTACCTCAAAGTGGGCAGCTAATGACAGTAGGCTTTTTCAGACTCAGAGCAGCTTTTGATCTAATCCTTTTGTTTTTGCAGAATGAGAGGTTGATTTATCCTTGCTTCGCATTAAGGTCGTAGGTTTGATTTGGCTCAAGGGGATCTTGTCTTCATCGTTTCTGTTTTGAAGTAAAATATAATTAGTTGTGGATAGAAATGTACCATTGATCGAAATTTATAATTGGTTATTCAATCATGATTTGAATCATACACTTGAGAATCGATTATCTGGAACTCAGTTGGATCTGACGGATCTGAAAATATTTGATCGAATTTCAAACGGAGGAGGTGGTATATGACTTTTTATGTTCTTACCGGAGCTTCGTATAGTAAAGGCAAAGATTAAATACTTACCAAAGATTTGGTAAAGGTAATCTCATTTTGATGATTTTCTTTCCATGTGAAAGAGGTGGTCCCATATTAAACAAATTTTGAAATATAACATTTCCTTTTGTAAAAAACTACCCACAAAAGGGATGGAGGGGACAATTTTTTTAAGAAAATTTTGAGACGACAAAATTAAAGAGGCCAACATTTAAATCGGATATTTTTTATAAAATAAAATATAAATATATGTCTTAACTCTAGAAAGATACCCATGTGACTGGGACAGGGTATCTAAAACATAACTGTACGCTAGCGAAGTGTGATTTTTCACGGACTTCCCAAACGGAGGACATGTCCCGCGAAATACTGAATCAAAGTCGGAAAACGACAAGAATATTGGTAGGGATGCTGACAGGACACTGTAGGCTTAGGAAGGATATGAACATCATGGGCCTGGACGAGGACGACCTATGTAGGTTCTTCTGCCAGGAACAATTATTCGGGGAAGAGAAACCGAAGGCAGAGAGCTATGTGAAAGACTAGGTATCTAGACTGCTAGGTCTGCTAAATAGGATAAACCTAGATACTGAACTCTAAAGCAATGGAGAACCACAATAGACCAAAACTGGTCGCGGTGGGACAGGTCGTGCAGCCACTCCCACACTCCAACGATCAATCTAATCTAATCCCAAACGGAGGAGGTACACAATTCGATTGTCTGTTTTTTTATTTTGGTTCGTACGCGTGTCTCACATAATAAACCTGCTCAGAATTTCATGATTTTTTTTTTCATTTGAAATATTGTTGAGAAATAGTCCTATATTGAAAAAATCATATTTAAAATATCTTTCCCCTAACAAATTGAGGACAGTTTTTTTCGAAAATCTTAATTCTGAGAAGTCAAAATTAAAGAAGACACATTTGATATTTTTTGATGAGTATGAATATAGTCAAAAATGAGAAATGATTTTTTTAACAGAAAATAGGACCAACTTTACAGAAAAAATCAAATAATTTTATTTCTGCTGGTGCTGGTACTTTTGAATTCATCTATTTTAGTTGGAACCCTCTTCGAAAATGTCGTCATCTACTCAATAAAACGTTAGCTCAATATTCAAACATCTCCACGGTGCAGATCTTACAGTGTAGTTGAATAGAACGTCATGCATTCATTTGCGTCTACGAGATTGATTTATGATGAATAACTAAGACAACAATGGCGTCTATTACGCTTTAAATAGATGTTTCGAAATACATAGGTAAGTACATACTCCAGGACATGAATTTCCTTTACCTTATTGTCAGTGACAGTCTTGGGATTTAGATTTAGTTCCATTGTTTTAACTTTATAGGCTCCAAAAATAATCAAATTTATTGATATTTCATCTTCATTTTATGTGCCCATGGCACTAGTATATTTATGGAGTTTTTGCATAAATTTATACTCAAATAGAAATAAAAGTAGCAAAAGAAAAGCATCGTTTGGAAAGCAGTAAAACTCTGAATGATTGATAAAAAGTATCGTTTTGATCTGAAGAATATCTGGTTAAAATTATATAACATATTTTAAATTGACTTGATTTTTGACCGACTTTCAAACGGACAAGGTTTATCTCTGCACACTTTTGAGAGTTTGTCCCATCGAAAAAAAATTACAAATTCAACAAGACCTTCCCCCCCAAAAAACTTCTCACAAAGAGGGCGGGAGGACATTCCCGGAAACCTTCAAATTGAACCGTTTCTGAGTTACACCACTATAAAAGATTCTGCTGCTTTACCTACTGTGAAATTGCTAAATATCAGTGAACGTTTAACAAATTTGATAACTAATGAATCAATAAAAAAATTGAATGAAATATTTTTTACAAAAAAGACATTCATTCATTGGAGCACCATAAATATATTAGTTCTATTGGTGCTGATGCTTTTGAAGATGGTGTTAAAAATCTTCTACATATCTGCCTATAACTGCACAATATCTTTTCATCTATTATTGAAGAATTAAAAAAAATGCAATTAGAAGTTTACATTTAATTAACGTAAAATGCATCCAATTTGAGGATTCTGTTTTCTGAAACTATCATTTAGTACAAATAAATAGCGTACATTTATCATATCGATCTTGTCAATTACATTCATTTTAATACCTGAATCATTCTGGGAAAATATATATCCATCGTAGACTTCAACTTTGCGTAATGATGGTCCCAACTACTTGATCGATATTCTATTTGTCGTTGATTATTTTAATAGAAAGCTGCTTTTAATGGTTTATTTCGAGAGAGCCGACTTAATATCGGTTTAATTAATGAGTGTAGCTAATCAAATTATGAAGAAGACCTTGAGATGAGATTGATTAATAACGTGAATTTTAATACTTCAGGTTCCATACATCTGATGAAAAACCGGAACCTTTATAAAATTACTTATAGTTTGCCCTGATGAAGAGAATAAACACTCTCGAAAGCTTGGTTTACTCCAAATAATTCTATTGATTAAATGACTGCAAAAATCTCTCTTATCATATATACCTATATATACAGGGTGTCCCGATAGTGCGATCTCGGTTGATATCTTGATAACGGCTACTGATAGCAAAAAAAATCTAAGATAAAAGTTGTGCAGCACCATTACCGAGTATGTATTGAAATCAATGGTGGCCATATTGAACATTTAATCTAGTAATTTCACTGGTTCCTTAATTTGTTTTCTGTTAGAAGTATTGCTCTTTGTGTCACGTATTTATCAAGCTGTTTATTCTATAGAAAAAAGTGAAGTTCCATTTGTTAAGAGTCTTTCAATAATAAAATAACGTACATATGTTGGACTGAATTTTGATTTTATCTTTATTTTCCATCTTCTACTGTGTATTAATTCTAAAGGTCAATAATAAAACACAATCCAAGGCAAATTCCATTGAAAACCAAATAATAAAAACAAAAATGTAAAAATCTCGAAGACTATGACAGATAGGTAGATATAGGACAAATTTATATAAATAGAAAAAAAAATAGACATTCCATTTAAAAAAATTAAGATATGATGTTTTGAATTTTTTTATTTCTGGCACTTACCTATCTGGGACACCTGTACAACGCAGACAACTTTTGTTGAGGCTAAAAGTTAAGCCATAGTTTCAGTGATATTCCTGCCAAAAATCATAATCCTGTATTACAAAGCAAATGGGATATGAAATTTGAAAAAATTCATATATTTTTTCAAAATGGCGGATAAAAGAAAATCTATCAAATTTAGGTATACGATATTGTACATGAACTATGACTAGAATTACCAGCACAATCCAAATATGCAAAAATATAAAGGTTGTTCCATAAAAAAATATAACTTTGATTCTTTACAAATTTTTGAGACAACCTGTATAAATGAAAACAATTTTAGTCTATGCAGGTAATGGTGCTGCACCACTTTTAACTTAGATTTTTTTTTCTGTCAGTAGCCGTAATCAAGATATCAACCGAGATCGCACTATCGGGACACCCTGTATATACCTATATAATTAAATGAGGAGTTATCCGTGTCAGTCAACTATATTACAATATGAATTTAAATTACTACCTCTATCAATCTTTATCAGGTATCAAATATTATGATATATGTCTATGAGAGACTGATGTTTGGTAATCAATCTGATTTAGCAGTATAGTGGAAAAAACGCAATATGTCTTACCCATAAGGCTATAGGTACCTATAATATATCTATAGAAAAACCTAATCAAAAATTCGAAGTACATCACATCACTAGAATCTCTTATACATGTCCAACTGAAAACATAGTTTCAATTACTGAAAGTAATATTGCAAAGAGACATCCATCAATCACCGCGCGGTCCTATTACGGAGATTTTATTTTGTCCGGAATTAAGTAAATTGGATCTTGAAGACGTTTTATTTGGTAGAAAATGTCACGACTACAACACGTGAAAGTACTAAAAGCTCCAGCATTCCAACTTTTCCGGTGAAGAATTGCAAGAAATTGGAATTTAACCGTAATATTGTGTTATTTTACACCATTCGTCTTCTTCCGATAGCGTTCTTACAAGAAGATCCCTATTTGTTCGCTAAAATCTATACCGACAGAAAATGTGTAAATGGGCTCGCGTGGATATGATTCCGACCATACCTTTTTTAATGAGAGAAATAATTGAAATAGATATTAATACATAATAAAAAATCCCGAAGGCTAGGTAAATTTGACGGTTTTTAATTTTTCGGCTTAAATTAACTTTCGGAAAGGGGGTGGAGGGGTCAATTTTTCTCGAAAATTGAGAATCCGAGACGGCAGAATTAAATAAAATTCCATATCTGGAAACGTTTAAATTGGAGATTTAAAAAAATAATCATAGGTTTCCGCGTGTCTGAAATATGTGTTTCAGCTATGTGGAAGGGGCAAATTTTTCCGAGAATCGAAAATTCGAGATTTGAAAATTAGAAAGGGGACCATATCCGGAAACGTTTAAATTAAATTTTTTTCAAAAGATTTACGGTTTCCGAGTTTCACAATGATCGAGTCTGAAATATGTGATATGCTTATTTCCGCTATGTGGAAGACCATTTTTATTTCGAAAATTGAATATATGAGATGGCCAAATTAAAGAAAAGATTGTATGTAGCAACATTTAAATTGAGTTACAGCTTTCGAGTTACAGCAGTAAAGTTTGAAATATGTATATTTGTGTCGCGTTGTTTTGAGATCTTTGAATAATAAATAACAAGTAAGTACAAGCTAAGCCTATATCTTTTTGGGTTTTACTGAACGTTCAACAATTTTCATGACTAATGTTACACTCAAAAATGTGAAATAAAATATCTCTTACAAAAAAATTGGACCGACTTTATTAGCTATTGCACTGATAAATACAAATTATATTAATTCTATTGGTGCTAGTAATTTAGAAGTTGTGCCGTTGTGCCGTGTTGTAGGCACCAAGTCCAAAAGAACCAGCACCAATAGAATTAATATTATTCTGTATCCTTCAAAATTAGCAAAAATATGCGTAAAAATAGCAAAAATAAGTTCGTGAAAAAGTGAGATCAATCGAAGCGATGGTTAACTTGTGCAGAGTGTTCGATGTTTAAGAACTGTCAATTAAAATGTTGCCAGAACTGCCAATATAACGTTTGCGATATTGAACATATTCTTAGATATTCGAAAGCATAAACCAAGTGGAGAAATTTTAATTGTCTAAAGGTATAGTTTCATGTTTAAAACTTACGAAAAATTTATTTCTCAAAATTATTTGCTTTAGATTGAAACAGATTTCTGACAGCACCATATAGTAGTAGTATTCTCAGATAATGTCATGTTATTTTAAAATTTTTGGAACCCACTAAAACTCCATGATTATTTAAAAAAATCACTAGTTCGTATTCATTTTCATAACAATAAATTCAATATTTGAAAAACTGCATCCAGAACACCCAAGACTTGCCGTTAAAAAAAGTTAAAATATAAATGTGTATAATATGTTAACCTCAGTTGTTATTGTCGTTAATTTTTCCTAAAGCAAATAATCTTGGATATTGAATTCATAAATATAATAAGCTAATGCTGCGAAAGTTATACTGACAGCGTAGGCAACATTGATACTAACAGCACTTGAATATTGATTATACCGCACAAGTAAATCATTACTTCGTTCAACCTCACTTTTTCGCGTTATTACAGCTAAAAGTCGTAAGTTCTAAGAACAAAGCTTTTCCCTTTTTTGATGAAGTATCCTATTACATATTTATCGACTAGTTAAACGTTTGTTGAATGTGTTTTTTAAGACCGCCTGATCTTGCTGGCTGTAAATTTACTGAAAAAAACACGACCATTAACGTTGGAATAATTAAATTCCACTGGGGAGTGAATCAACCAGATATGCTGCTGAGAAACGACGATTGGTCATTATTGTACAGGGAAGTTAGCGACATATTGAAAATTTGCGTTAACCACTACTGTTGAACATAATAATTACTATTACAAAATAAGACCCCTTACATATACTTTATAACAACCTTGTATATTGTAAAACTAAAAAGAAGTTTGTGCATATCTGTCAATAATTGACTAACTTAATTTCTTGCACATCTTCAAATACTTGATTTAATGATTTCTACGATTCTCGAGCAGGAATAAAATGAATCCAATTTTAGAAAATAATGTAGGGAAATCTTCGACAGCGAATTTTGAGAAAACCGTTAATGATTGGCGGCTCTGTTTTTTGTTATTCCTCCAACCCCCTCCCCCCATTACCTTCGAGGTTTTGGCATGGGGAGCCGTCACATGAAGAATATAACGTGGGACGCTGTCGTATTGCCTTAGTCCTGAAAGTGCCGCACTGGGAACCTTCTCTCTGCTCCATAACACGTTCGTCGGCTGGCTGGCTGCTGGTCCAGAGTTGTTCCAGAGCGCGCGCTCAACAGCGTGTGCTGCTGCTGGTTTGGTAAAAAGGGTTAGCCTCTCTATTTGCTGCTGGTAGTATCCTGCTAACAGCTGCTGCTGCTGGAAGCTCTGAGTGGCACGTGAAGGAAGACACAAGATTTAGTGTGTCCCCGACGTCGTCGGTTGTCGTGTGTACAACAACGCGACTATCTTTTATGGAGTAATGGGTAATTATCTCTTTTTTGCTATCCCAACACCTGCAGATGCAGAGATTGATATGCATGTTATGTTATTTTCTGAAAGTTTTTTTTCCAATATATGGATATATTATATATTTTTTGCCTTTGAGAGTTCAAGAGTGTCGTGACAAAAAAAGACTTAGGTATTGACGAGCTGATTCTTTATAAGCATACGTTAATTTAACACGCTAGTGCTGAAAGTGAATGGTTTTACACACGCTTTGACTCAGATCTCAGTCAGACATAGACACTATACATTATTACTTTTTCTCAAATTATGCATTCAAGAAAGCTTCGAGCTTTCAAAAACTAATGGTCATCGAGATGAAACTTCATCTTCTTTTTCTTCTTGCGGATTTTGGCGATCATCATAGCCATTCGTCGGCAGCTACTTTGAAAAGACCCAATGTTTTAGTATTGAACCAAGTTCTCAGGTTCCTCAACCATGAACTTCTTCTTCTACCGGGTACAAAGCTTTCCCTCGATCTTTCTCTGTTTGCCTATATGTAGAGGAATGTCTGATTGAAGATATGCTTCGTTCAAGGGATCTTCAAAATTCTACATTACAGCCACATTTCGTGTTTTTTTAATAAAGCTTCTGTCAATGTCTATAATTCTACCCCAGCAAAGGCATTTTCAGTGACAGATCGCGAGATTTAAACATTTTTGCCATTGTAATTTAATAATTCACTATGTATTAGAATATTTTATAATAATAACCTGTCAAAAAATAATAATAATACGTGTATGTGAACTGTGAAATATGGCACTGCCAAAAGTAAATCAATTGAAAAATAACAATTCCAAGCTCATAGAATATTAAATTTCATATGGGCTTGAAAATATTGAAATTCCAATGTAGGTTTCAAAAAAATACTAAGTACAAGTCAAATTCGGAATCATACCTATATGATTTTCATACTCGCCGTCGGAAGGTAATTATCGATATCAACTCTATCCAGTTTTGATAAATCTAATATAAACAAATATATGTGTACAATACTACGGCCACAGTTGATGATGAATTAATTTTTATATTGTCTTAAAAAAATATTATGGTCTTTGCAGTAGATATTATAAATAATATTTCAAGTACCTACCAAGTTTTACTCGGTAAACAAAGCTAAATGTTTTTCTCACCTACTGAGTGACAGTATCAAACTATGATTAAAATAAAGTTTAGACATTTTTATATTTGAAAAAAATATGGGCGCCAAAATTTTTATTTCACAATTTATCTCAATCGGTGTTCCCAAATATACCCTTGAGAAATACTGAGTAAAATAGTTATAGAGAAATAAAATTGATCGTAGGGTGTGCGATCAGGAGACCTTGGTGGCCAGAACTGAGTCCTTCGAGAAACAACGTCGAACGTAGTATTCAAAACTTTACAGCTTCCTCTTTCAAATATACCTGACATAATTCAAGTACAACGTATAGTGCTGAAAATATAGGAATTTGAAATTGTGTCCAGTTTTTTAATTACTGTGCATTTCTATGATACTCAGAATTTTACGAGGCTTTTCAGGCTGTTACTTTATAGGTAAGGTTTTTCCTATGGTCAATTTATTGTGAAAGCTATTCTCTCTCTTATTCGATCGGTCAGGTTTTTTGTAATCAGCCCCTGCACTATTATAACTGTACGAAAATTGAAAGATGAGCATCCAGAATTTAATGTTTTTTTCTCATTATAATATGAGTAAGAGCTGTGAGAGTTTTAATGGAGAATGAGTAGCAAAAAATATACGTTTAAATGTTTAGACATATAATCGATGATTCTAGCTAACAATAATAAGCAAATTATTGTTTACAGATTTTCTTGATTGGTTTACTAATTGAGTAGTATATACAAATATAATTATTATCGGTGGTAATTGTTTTACCTAGAAAATTAAATTCGTTCATTTAAAATTGTAATGAAAATTGTTATCACTTAGGGTGATGAGCCTATTAGAAGTATTGAGAAATCCACTGATATTTTACTTCGGAAAATTTGCTGTGATCACTTTTTTGAAATGCTACATTTAACTAACCCAAATAATGACGATACACAGTCACTATCGGTTATACTGGAAATAGGCTTTGAGATACATATTACGATTTTAATAAATATTTGTGCTAAAACGAGCTAAACTAATTATAATTATATTATCAACTTCTACAGTGATGAAATGCTGAAGATTTACCAATACTTTTTTATTTTTTGTTCTGAAAAACTATAAAACCTAGATACTCTTTGAAAAAAATATTGTGTTTCTCTGAGAAGTTTTCCACTAGCCCGAAGTCAAATTGAAATGTTCAAAAAGTTTTTTCGGTAATAACGTAAAAAGTTTTAAGGGAAAAAGGTTACAATAAAAATGTTGCCTGGGAGATTTCTATTTACTGGATCGCATTATAAAATGTCTTCTTTGCAATCAATACTGGGAGAAAGAGCTTGTATTGGAATAATTCGCTTTAAGAAAATCCACACAGTTAATCTTAATTAACGAAAAGTCATGGACAAAGACTAGTTCAAACGAGAATAGTTACTGGAATGTCTTACTTCGTTGACCATTCTCGCATTATAAACGTATTTCGCAGCATTACTGGTCCCGTGATGCTATCTTGAAAATGTTTCGTCAATTAGCTTGCTAGATTCAAAAATATTAATTTATCCAGAATTTATGAACTTTTCCCAGACGAAGAAAATAAACATTCTCGAATACTCGGCCGAATCCAGAGAGTTTTATTTACTTATTAAATATGATTTCATCGCAAACAAAAATCTCTTTAAACATTGAAACATACACTGACTCTGCACCTACTTTTTTGATTGATGCATTTTTCCCTAAAAGTGATAGAAAAATAATAAAAATTAAATAGAGTGAAACATTTTTTGGATTTGACACTGTCACATTTATATCTCATTTTTTGGTAGAGAGATCTGTAGGGAAACATTGTTACATAACCTAACTTAATTATTGGTATATAAGAGACTCTTGGCACCAAATTATTTTTCTATTGTTTCTGCAACAAATGTTGCCTGAAGTCGGGATAAAATAATTTTACTACGTAAAGAAAACAAACAATTGATTTCTATAAATTCGCCATTCTATAACTTCGGTCAATAAGACACTATCTCAAAGATAAGATGTCACAAATACTTATTCTCATCTAACTTCTAAATAATAGACAAGATAATACCTATAAGCATATAATTTGTGAAGCTCATGTCAAATCCACAAACTTGCATTATTAGATAACTTGGATGAATGCGAAACATATAGTTGAGACAATTCAAATTTACCTTAACATTAAAGTTTCTACCAGCCCCGGATTCGATATGTGAGTGCAGGTTAATTTATTCCCAAATGTACCTACCACCAACTGACTGATGGCTAATCTAGCTAGTAAATTCGTAACGGGACATTGTAATCCCACTGGTAAATTTGTTCCCAAGTTTCAAAGAGCATATTTGTTACTGAGGGCTAAATATTTGTAGCAATTTTGAAAATATTAATGATTATTATTTTCAGATTCCCAGTAGAAAGTTATATTATAATGTAGGTAATCCGATTTTCCAAAATTGTAATTTTTACAAATATTTGTACGAAATTGATTTAGAAGTGTTTTTTCTACAGCATTCGTAATAACATTGTGAATAGAATAATTGTTTTGGATCCATTTTATTCACGTTTAAATCATTTCAACATACGCGTTCGTGAGTTTTATTTCCAGAACATTTCTTTGATTCACCATGATTATATTTGCTACTTGAATCAGCCGTTGACACGACAATTCTTTTACAATTATCACATTATTTAATTACAATTAGAGTGACTCCATTTACACCTTGTTTCTAGCCGGATTTCTAAAATGTATACAAAACTTCAAAGCATACTTTATGAGGACCCCATATACAAGATACAGTGTGTCCAAGATAAGAATGTCTATCATTGGGATCTCGAAAACCATAATAGATACGAAGATGGTTAAATTAGAGAAATGTTGCGTTACTTGAGGGTTATTAACATGCTGTTGAGAATTCCGCTTACTTCCGAAGAAGTGCCAAGAAACCCGAAATTTGCCGATTACGTTATTATTTTTTTCTCATGTTATTTACCGAAATATAAACAAACAAAAAAAACTTTCTCATTGCCACTTTTTCAGCTCAACAAGACAACGTTGAGAGTTTTTACGATTATCTGGTCGGACGAGAGTATGGTAACAAATAATGGAATCTTTAACCGGCGAAATACTCACTATTGGTCAAAAGACAATCCCCGAGTACACCGTACGGCTAGAGATCAAAATCGCTTTAGTTTAAATATGTGGATGGGGATTTTTGGAACACGTTTAATAGGCCCTTTTTTACAATGATTCCCTTACCTCGCAGAATTACCTCATCATATTGGAGAACGGTTTAGAAGAAGCCTTGGACAACTTACCGATTGCAGAGGTTAGAAACTGTTGGTTTCAACAGGATGGTGCACCCGCGCCTAACGCCCTAATCGTGAGCAAGTACCTATTGGACAAATTTTCAAGTTGATGGATAGGTACCGAATCAACAGTTCCGTGGCCTCCTCGTTTGCCGGAAATCACTCCGTTCGATTATTTTCTTTGGGGTTATTACAAAAATTATGTTTACTGGCGTGTTTTTTCATCTGAAGATCAACTGAGACTACTAGTTCTTGAAGCATTCGAAAACATTACACCTGATACGTTGAGAAGCTTGAACTCTCTCTATAGTCTACACTGATGTTTTTTTGTTGTAAATAGTTTTTAGTTAATTATAACCTATTATTTTACCTAAAGTTTTAAAATCTTCAATAACGTTTTTATAAATTTAATAATGTATGATAGAGACCGAACATTTTAGTAACAGAAATTATTCTAATAGCCTACTCATATTGTGCTATACATCGTTGTATTCGTAATCAATAATGCTATTTAATACAGGGTGTACTTTTTTTACGGACCATATAAAAAATAAAGTTGATGATTGCTCCGAAATGAAACGTCAAACTTAAAACTCTCAACGTTGTCTTGTAGAGCCCAAAAAGTGGTAATGAGAAAGTTTATTTTGTTTCTTTATATCTCGGTTAATAACAAACATACATTCATACATACATAAAAAAATACAAAGGAAATCAGCAAATTTAGGTTTTTTTTACTTTTCTTCGGAAGTAAACGGAATTCGTCGGTTTTCTCAACAGCATGTTATTAACCCTCAAGTAACGCAACTTTTCTCTAATTCAACCATCTTCGCATCTATTATTTTTCGAGATGACAATGAGAGATATCCTTATCTTGGACACACTGTTCATTTTGCAAAACATCCAAAATCTATAATAATTAATCAGTCATCTCCATCGTAAATAAATACGATTCTATGCAATAATTGCAATCCATCCTATTAATTGAAAGGTCATTTTCTGAGGTATACGCGCTGCTGCTACCTACGTATTTCCATCAAGACCGCCCATTCAGTTATCCACGTTATTATATTTTCATTGAAATTGATTATCTAAATTTCGCTCATTGATCTGTTTTCTCGGCTACCCTCTCTCACATTGTGTTCCAATAACATTTTGAAATATATAGGCATACTGCTTTTGTGTCTCTGCCGATTGACTTTCAATCCGCAAATGCTTTGGTTGAGGCTGTCAAGAGTGATTGAAAGGCGATAGTGATTATTGCATTGCAGGAATTTATTAGCGATATACCTACAGAGATATTTGTATGGTTGAATAGGTTATATACCGTGTGAATCACCCGAATAGGATTAAAGCCTGTAAAAATAGGTTGTCCGTTCTCTGTCTGGTCCATCGGTAATCCCAAAAACAAACGATTGTGGGGAAATACTTGCTGACTCGCTGTCCAATGGCCAGCCATTCACGATACGTGGGAGTTCGGGACATGTACGCGCTATAATACGATTTCGATGAATCGCCCTGTAGATCTAGTACTTACTGCTCCATTGCTACCAGCTGCAATGTATAACGGATTTGTAGTTCCTAATATTTGCTTCTTCTGTCTCTTTTCAATGTATTTGACGGTATTTGCAGCGGCTTTTGCTATAACAGCCATAAAAATCAAATATTTGCAAAAATAGATGTATGTTAGTATAACTTTTAATAAAATTGAGTCATAACTCATAAGAACACAATTTTTCCCTTTTTTAATTAACAAATCATTAAAAATAGCGCCTTTCGACTCAGTTTTATTAGAAGTTATGCTAACATAGGTACATTTATTTTTGAAAATATTTGATTTTTTACGGTTTTTATAGCAAAAGCTGCTAAACTTTTACCAATTTAACAATTATTCTGCACGAACGTCAGAAGTGTTGTAATCGTGGAAACTGAGAAAAAGTAGGTATAATTTTAATTTATAACAAATAAACTAAGATAATGCAGCTCTGTATATCACAATCGTTTTGATCTATGCTACGGAACTAGGTTTGTACGTTTCAATATTGTTTTTTGTTTATGGATTTTTTTGTTTCAATGGCATTACAGACTGTAGATTTATGAAAATCCAAGATAAGCAATCTAACCTTCATCTGGGTCACAATTGACTCCTTGAACTGGTGGTAATAATGTTAGCACCGAGGGATATTGGAAGTCACATCTGAGAAGCATTAAAGTTGGATTATCATTACAGCCGCATCTCGACGGAATAAATCCGAAGAACAGTAGTTGTACTTTGTCTTGATCCAATTGAATGAGAAGTTAATATATAGGTACTTATAAGCTAGAATTTCATTGAAAGAAGAGTGTTGAGTGATGGCCTCCTTATTTTCTCAAAATCCTTTACCCTTTTCCCCCAAAATGTAGAGAGGGGGCATTTTTTTCTTCAAAATTTGAAAATTTTGTCTTACAAGATTAAGGGGGGATCATTTTTGAAAAAAAATGAGACATTTTAAAAAAATCTAGTTTTGGTGAGTTTCAGCACCATATTTTGAATCAGTGAATTCAACAATTTTGAACACACGAGAATTTTATTCTATTAGTGCAGGAACTTTTGAAGTTGATATCAAAAATCTTCTTTCTGTCTATATAAAATTGCACAGCTTCAAAAGTACCAGTACCAGCAGAATTAATATTATTTTATATTTTTAAACGCACCAAAAATTGCATTCAAAATTGTTTTCTACCTTTTACATTTCCTGGCAGGTATGAATTTCACTGCCTGTTTGATTTTACACTCTGGTTACGACATTTCTAGGTAGGAAATGCAGCATCAAGGGAAAAAATAAAACTTTATCCAACGCTTTTTCTATTCATTTCGACAAAAGTGACGTCACATAGGCCATGTCGCAAACATAGAAAAAAATGCGTTCTACTACGTCTACTTTTATTTTTTATGCACATTCGTATAATAATAATATTAATGCTATAATGGGTGATCCTGAAATTATATTTATATCCTATCCTTTTATTTAATTTTTGGATTCTACAAAGTAACAGACGCTTTTGAGCTTTTTAATTTTGATACGGAAACTTTGTCTCAAATATTAGGTTTTCTTCGTGATGAAAGTGTTAAAGATACAACGCCATGACGATAAATTATAATTAATTATACTTATGTAGTAATTATGATAAAGAAAAGATAGCGTTGGATATTTGTTCCATTCAAACAGAATAAGATTAGGTACACAAAACAAACTCTCGAAGTTCTGAAATTTCCGTTCTCCTCTATACTGTGAGAATATTATTTCAAACTAGAACAAAAAGTTTCATTAAATGGGGAAGCAAAAGATCGAATCGAACGTAGTAATTTGCATAAAATAATAGAATACGAAGTTAATGGCTTGATTAATTTTTGAATGATAAAAGCAATTAAACTGATTAGAAAATCGATTTTTCAAAATAATTGAAATTACATGTCTTGAGATGCAGAAAATTACTTGGGACGGACTTCATAAAAGATGGAGATTTTTATATCTACAGCTTGATTCCCTGTTGAATGTTCTATGAATGAGTTTTCCACAGTACACGTGCTCCGATTTTGATGATTATTTTTAATTACTCTAAAGATGATTTCTGACAAATGGATCCACCTTGAATCATAAAAATCTAGCATATGTTCCACCCCAAAGATGCACTCTAAAGGGCGTAAAGGGGATGAGAAAATTTGGTTCGGCAAAATATTTTTTTTTCCAAAAATTTCTACTGCTCTGAACCTTCGGAAAGGAAAGGGGTAATAGAAAGTATATCTTCTCAAACAGAAAAGTGTGGTTTTGTTCGTCTTATCTGGATAAAAATTAGATGTTATATTTTGATATTTAGCTTGCAGAAAAAAATATTTCTCAAACCAATGTAGTTGAAAAGAATTTAAATTTGGATTATTATTTTTTTATTTACGTATTTAATACTGCCGAAACTGATCATCATCATCGAACCAAACAGAATTATATAGTTAAAGCAAAGAACATAATATTATACAGCTTCAAAATAAAATAAGGTGTTCGAAACAGCGGTAGAACGGTCTGACTTCAGTACTCGGGATTTGAGTACAATTTTGCATCCTAGCCTCCCTTTGTTGTCTATCTTTAATATAATTGTTTTGTAAAATAATAATAAAATAATATGAGAAAATATAATAGTTATATTGTATAATAGAATAAATGAAATAGAATAGAAATATAATATAATTATAAATAAATTATAGCTTCTGAAAAACTAGAACAAGTAAAGAAATGTGGGATGCTCGACATTAAATATTATCAATGGTTCATTGGTCGTTGTTAATACATGTTCGGATTGTTATTAAACGTATTTTCTTAATTTTTTTCAACTATAATGTTTGATATTCAAAAGACTGTCCTGGCTGAAGCACATTCGCCATATTTTAAATAAAGTTTGAATTCTCCCATTTTATCAGATTAAGATACTAGGATAAAGCTACATAATAAATTATCAAATTATCATCGGTTTTTGATACGAGTTGAAATTGTCAACTCAATCGAACTTCTATGATATGATTGAACATTTATTCAATAGCAGATATGATCGAGCCATATGTGTATCTGATGAGTTCTAATGAGAACGAAATCGGCGATCATACACTTAATTCAACTGTGTGTTAGAAGATTTTGCAATATCTGTCAAAGTTTTAATTACATTTCACCTACCAGCGATGTTGTTATTCAATGCGTGATGGAGTATTTGCTCATCGAGTAGTTGTTTTCATCGTTGGTAGGCACAGTAGTATTACCTATTTATCTACTGTTGATCAAAATCATTTATATTTCAATATTTTCAATCATCACTTTCAAATCATAAAGATTTTGAAGTTGATGCCAAGAGTTTTCTATCTGTCCATAACTAATTTATATATCTTACACAACCCCAAAATGTTTAGGATTTGTACATTAAGTATGGTTTGGAACTATATTTTGTTTCATTGCTGTTTTCCTACAGCTGAAATTATTTTGTTCAAATGAAGTCGACATAAATTATTTTCACATAAACTAAGTGCGCCTTTAGTAAATGTTACTAATCTGCAAAATAATTCAGAGATTGGCGGTAAAACCTCTTGATGCGATAATAATTATTTTGTATAATATTCTTTCAGTACATTAGGGATAAATTCTCTTTGAGGTCGGCATTTGTGCTGGATTCGAAATACTTGAAAGATTCATCATGCTGGGACTTCGAGCATAATCACCCCTTTATTCAATGACCTCATAATTCCATAGCTTTCTCGAATTATTACAATATATACAGGGTAATTCACTATCGGTGGTAGCTGAGATGTTTCAGGATCGTTACTTAGCTTCGCTAATTCGTGCTGTTCTGTTTAATGAAAACATTCAAAGATAGTAGGTAAAGTTTCTCGGTTATTTTTGTATGATACATTCCTATACCTAATTCTAATGGTTTCAAACAATAGCTTCAATCAATTTTATGTTACTTAACGATTTTGTATTTAAAGAAGGTGAAAAATTATTCATATTTTTGAAAAGCTCCAAGTTATCTGGAACGTCTTCTAAGTTACCACCTACCGTGCAACACTCTGTATATAAACATTTCGAAATATGCATGAACTCTTCTGCGTCAGACGTGAGTGTGCTGATATTTTATGAAACTTTGCCTGCTACACATGAGCCCGCTCTGTATGGAGAATTGTAATGGATAAATGTTGGTATTTCCGTCGCCATTTTCTCATTCTGTAATAAACTGCCATTTCAATTCTCCTAGAACTAGCTTGGCAAATGAAACGCTCGAAAACGAATTGCTCCCTAATTGAATTAGAACAGGCAGTTTTCAAGAACTCTATCAAGGGATTTTGTGATTGATTAGAACTTCTGATACTTAGGAAATGGAAATATTTAGTACAAATTGAATGTTTAGATTAGAAGATGCAAGTTTTTATCAAAAATATTGAAAATCACAGTAGAATCCTGTTAGAGCGAGGAGAAAGGGATTGGTGATATTAGATCGTAATCACCGGAAGACGCTTTATTTATTGATTCTCATTTTTGACCGACGAACCCAAACGGAGGAGGTATACAAAATCGATCGTCTGCTTTATTCGTAAAAAACTCCATCCGAAATCTCCTTCCTGCGGAAAACTGCCTCCGAAGGGGGTGGACGTTGCGAATTTTCTCGAAAATCAGAAAATTCGAGATGGCAGAATCAAAGATAGGACAATATCCGGAAAGGTTTAAATTGATTTTTTTTTTCAAAAGAATTATGGTTTTCGAGTTACATTGATGTTATAATCTCACATATGTGTAGTTTCGCTATGTGGAGAGGGCGATTTCTTTCGAAAACTGAAAGATAAGAATATTTATAGTTACATTTATATTGTACATTTTTTCCTTAGAGTTTTCGAGATACAGCGGTGGAAAATTTGTTCAAACTAAAATACTTATGCGTATTTCCGCCGCGATGTTCTGAGATCTCTACATAATAACTAGTAAAGAATATACGTGGTTGATTGGATAAGTACTATCCTCATTGGTATTAGTAAACTTTCAACGATTTTCGTGCCAAATGTGAAATAAATATTTTTTACAAACAATTGGACCGACGTTATTAGTTGGTGCACTGAAAAATACAAAATAATATTAATTCTATTGGTGCTGGAACTAGTGAAGTTGGTGCCAAAAGTTATCAATCTAACTGCAACTGCACAACTTCCAAAGTCACAGCACCAATAGAATTAATATTATCTCGTATTTTTCAGTGCACCAACTAATTTTTTGTAAAAACAAAATATTTCATTACCGCTACCTGTAGTGGCAATGTAAGAAAAGTATTGTGAACTAATTCCAATGATTATAAATGTGATGCATACGTTTCAGATCCTTCTGGATTATAAAAAAACATATTGCCATTGGTCTGTTTGTGTCACGATTATTTCGGATTGGGCATTTTTCAAACAAAAAAAGAGTTTCCATGTTCGAAATTACCAGTTCTAGTAGAATTTATATTATTTTGTATATTTCAGTGCATGCATAAAGTCGGTCTTGGTTTTTGTAAAGGTTTTTTGTTTATTATGAAATTTTTGTATCATTATGCTAATTTGAGCTCAACGATTTATTTTCTTTATCTTGGTTAGCTCATTATCAGTTAGGATTGACTGCTATCGAAGAAATGAATTCAACTAAATTGAGTCGTGGTATCTAATTAGTGGAAAGCTTTCAAATGAAATTCTCTTTCAATGATTTCATTCGCCACGTTTTTGAAGTTTCCTCTTCTATATATAAAATCCTAAGAAAATGCTTTGAATTTTGTCAAGGTAATGTGTCTTTGTAACTGAAAAAAAATGGTCGCCATTTACGTTTATTAACTAACTAATTAGTCAATTAACTAGATTCTATACATTGCAAAGCTCTTTGCTTCCAGATGAGTTTCGGTGCTTATATTTTCTATTTGATACACAAGTTTCAAGTTAATTTTGTCCATTAGCTATGCATCCTAATCATGCCGTTTTAATTGGCGCGTTCTTCAACTATACATAGAGAGAGTAGGTCAATTGGACGATGCTATATATGTATATGTGTGTATAAGGGTGCTCTAATGTAGGTATGACGACAGGAATGGTCTCTCACTCATGGTAGGTATTGTTGATGTGAGTGGCACTTAATACTCTCAAACCCTTCAATTAATAATGTCGAATTTATTTAAGTAATACATTTGCTGTCTTCCGAAATAAATATTTTTCGCAAAATACAGAAACGACTTTATCGGTTGGTGCACTGAAAAATATTGCACTTTCCAAGTGCTGTAACCCTAGTAATTTTAATTTTCGAAAAAAAATGTCCCCTCCATTCCCTTTGGAGGTATTTTTGGGGGGAAGGAATAGTGGCCACTGGCCAAAGAAGCGACCGTCTCACAAGACTTCCCTTACCACAGAAAAAAGAATCATCAAAATCGGTGCATGTTTCTATGCAAAACATAAGCCAGGTGAAACTTGTAGGGATTTTCTAACTTGAAGTAAATGTAAGCCAATAAAAAAAATTGTCATTATTCGATTCGGAGAAATGCGTGGACAAACATACATACACTTATAATAATTTGTATATTTGTTTGGAATCCCTTACATATTATTGAATATATTACAGTTCCATATCCCGACTTTTGCCTTAAAGAAGAGAATAAACATTTTCGAAAGTTCGGCTTAGCTCCCGAGAACATCCGTTTTGACTGACGAGCCCCGAACGAAGGAGGTATACATTCGACTGTCTGCTTTTCTTTTTTTTGACCGACGAACCCCGAACGGAGGAGGTATACAATTCGACTGTCTGCTTTATTTTTTTTGGTTCGTGCGCGCCTTTTATATAGTAAACGAGCTCCGATTTTAATGATTTTGGATTCATTTGAAAGAAGACGATTGAGAAATGGTCCCATATTCATAAAAACACAAATCCGAAATCCCCTTCCTTCCGAAAACCGCCCCCGAAGGGGTGGTGGGGGCGAATTTTCTAGAAAATCGAAAATCTGAGTTGGTGTAATTAAAGATAGGACAATATCCTGAAACGTTTAAATTGAACATTTTTTCAAAAGTGTTACGGTTTTCGAGATAGACGCATGTTAAATATGTATTTTTGCTATGTGGAGAGGGCATTTTTTTTCGAAAATTGAAAAATTTTCGATTCTACATGAAAGATATAATTATTTGAAGCAACATTTATAATGAACATTTTTTCCTTAAGTTACGGTTTTCGAGTTAAATCGGTGTTAAAATGGTAACATATAAAATACTCAAGCGTATTTCCGCAGCGATGCGTTGAGATCTCAATAATCACAACTACAAGCAAAGAATATACATGGCTAATAGGATAATTACTATCTTCATTGGTATTAGTGAACGTTCAACGATTTTGGTGACTAATGTAAGGTACACTCAGAAGTGTGAAATAAATATTTTTTACAAAAAATTGGACCGACGTTATTAGTTGATGCACTGAAAAGTATAAAATAATATTAATTCTATTGGTTTTGTTTTGTGCGCGCGTTGTATACCTACCTATAGTAAACGTACTCAGATTTTGATTCATTGAGAAATGGTCCCATATTCGTAAACACTCAAATACGAAATTTCCTTCCCTCCGAAAACCGCCCCCGAGATAGTAGTATTAAAGATAGGACAATATCCGGAAACATTTAAATTGAACATTTTTTCAAAACATTTACGTCTTTCGAGTTACATTGATGTTAAAATCTCACATATATGTATTTTCGATATGTGGAGGGGAAGCGTTTTTTTTGGAAAATCTAAATCTGAGGGTACCACATGAAAGACAATAATATTTGTAGCAACATTTATAATGAACATTTTTTCCTTAGCGTTACGGTGGCAAAATGGTTAAATCTAAAATACTTAATTATCTATGCGTTTTTCCGCCGCGATGTTCCGAGATCTCTACATAATAACAAGTACAAGTAAAGAATAAACTTGGGTAATAGGATAAGAACTATCTTCTTTGGTATTAGTGAACGTTCAACAATTTTCGTGACTAATGTTACACTCAAAAGTATGAAATAAATATTTCTTACAAAGAATTGGACGAAGTTATTAGTTGGTGCACTGAGAAATACGAAATAAGATTAATTCTATTAGTGCTGGTACTTGTGAAGTTGGTTTCAAAAGTTTTCAATGTAACTGCAACTGCACAGCTTCAAAAGTACCAGCACCAATAGAATTACTATTATTTTGTATTTTTCAGTTCACCAACTAATAATGTCGGTCCAATTTTTTTTTAATTTCTATTATATACGAATAAACTAAAAAAATAGCCGATGATTAAATTTCATTTCTGTCGTATGTTGTAGAAATAATTTGTTAAAATCACCTAATTTTCTGAAATACATCCCTTATGATAATCATGTATATGACTAAAATTTTAGAAAGAAAAATATGCTTCTCTGCTAAGAAATTAATCACATTCTCAATTCATTGATTATATTTGATTATTATAAATAGTTATTTATTATACAAAGGAAAAAAAGGAAAAGTATCTCGAGCTAAAATCTATCGGTGTATAATTCACTACTTTTTCTGTGACGGGAAAATCGATGATTTACTCTTGAAAAAATATTACAATATTATATATTAATGTCAGAAAATTATAGAACTGAAAGCTGAAATTTTCAACTGGTAGGCTGTTGTAATTATAGCGATAATCAAATATCTGTAAATTTATTTCTATGATTAGATTTAAAAATTGCAAATTTAGTAATTGTTGTTTATAGAAAATATCTGATTCCGAGTTTTCTCTGACTCCACCGAAGTTAGCAGAAGCAACGAAAGTAGCGTCACAAAAATTATTGCCATCTAAATCGCTATAATTATGTGTATTTATACCCGGTAAAAAGGTGGTTACTCACTTTTTTCCCATGGGAAAAAAGCAATTTTATAAAAAATGATACTCTGTCACCTATCAACAAAGAGTATATGTCAAACTTTTTTCCTGGATATAAGTAAGTAATTAGATATTACATACTTGACATCATTCCAAGGACCATGAAAAGTTGTGAGATTATGTGAAAATTTGAACTTGGGAAAATCAAAGCCCTAACAATAACTTCCTACTTGGGTAGTTAAATATTAAAGGGGCTATAAAACTAAAAGCTCCCCTTCTTAACATCCACTCAACCATGATGAGAGACTTTTTCAAAAGATTTTAAACGGCTTCAACGTAGAGTTGTTAATCTTTGTGAAATTCATGCATATGGACACTTAATGTAATGGAAGTTTTTTGTTTGTTTGTTGGGCAAATGCTGCAAAAATTTATTGTCAAACATTTTATATACATATATATATACCAAAGAACATTTGGGGAACAATATAATCAACATGGCAATATAAAAGAAAATGACTAGAGATTTGACAATAGCAACGTTATCATTTATTGTTCAAGCGATGGAAAAGCAGAGAAAATACACACTTGCAAAATCTCATACATTTTGAATGTAACTTGTAGTAACTTGTTAAGTTTATACACGCTGTTTCCGTTCCAAGTGAAACTTTTTCTCAATAGTTTCAAGCTCAAACTTTGCACACGTATTCAGTTCATATGAATGATAAAATAATTTATAAGTAATTTTTGCTCCGAATTAATGTAATAAATAAACAATAATGTACTGCCTTATCTATGTAACATAAAAATAATAATCATTACATTACCTACGTATATAGCTTCACCATATCTTGGAACTATCATCAAAAATAGGTTATCTTTATACCGAACGACCCCCATCTATGCTCTGCCAATCCAAATCATGATTTTTACTTGTCCAACCAAATATTTTTGAAATTCAGTTTGCATACCTGTAAGCAAATTTGTTGGTGCACTAAAAAAATACGTTGATGCCAAAAGTCTTCTCTTATTCCAACCACACAACGTGAAAAATAACAGTAAAAATAGAATTATTATTAGTTTGTATTTTTCACTACACCAACTAAGACGGTCGGTATTTTTGTGTAAAAAATATTTCAGTGTATCATTAGTCAAAATGATTCAACGTGCACTTATACCAAAGAGTACTTTGGTTATACTTATTCAGAGGTTTTAAACCACTACCACTGCTGTAAGTCGGAAACCGTAATTCTTTTTTAAATATCCACGGTAAACGGAAATTATGTGACGCAACGAAACGACCTCAAAATGGCGGCACGTAACGAATTCTTTGATGCTTTATAGCTATCGAGTTGTGTAATTAAATCTACCAATTTTGTTATCATCACGTATTCACATCAAATATGTTTTGTTTATTCACTCTTCAAACAATTCGAATTCCCTCTTTTTATACTAGCCTCTTTAGCTTTCAAATATTACTGGATACTTTTATTTCGAAGATCATCAAGATAATAATTTCATGAACTTGTGACAAATTATTGTGACCCCAACTGTGGGGGAATTAATTAAATCGGAACCTCGGACTTTCCATTCCACCTCGGTGCAATTTGTTTGATTTTCACTTTATTGGAATTAAAGTTGACAGAATGAGAGAATTCAGTGAGTGAATTCATCTGGCGAGTTTAATTCATTTAGAACAGCAGAGCAATTCGAAACTGTTTCTGTGACAAATTCTGGGTATTAATTTACAGACAAATAAGTAGGTTGATAACTTCCATTTCTATGCCCTGTATTGCTGTTTCAACTCATGGTATTATATATATGTCGGGGCCAGAACGTAGAATTGATTATACCTATGTATCATGAAATAGTGACATTCCATGAAATTAACAACAATATCATTATTCACTCATCAAAGTTTGTCGATTTGTTCATCAACGTTTGGCCATCTCTGTACCAGATGTACTAAGAGCAGGTTAATAATGTCCGATTCAACCGAAGGTCGATCAACCGATCGTTGATAAAACCGGCCCCTTATCTAAAAATAAAAGCTATATTTATTAAAATACCTACACGAAAATTCTTAAATAACAAATGTACATTTTACAAAAAAATGTCTGATATTTTGGAAAACTCCATATGTTTGGAAAATTATAATAAAAGTTTAATTTCACAAATAATATATTTGTCTGACTTTATTAAATGACAATGACAATTCAATCGTGTATTTCCTTTTTTAAGGTTCCGTACACAAAGGGGTGCAAGTGGCACTGTCAGCGGGCTGTATCTCAGGAGCTGTAATAGATTGAAATTTCCATAAAATGTGTGAATTTTTCTCAACATTTTTGAATTCAATAATTAATAACAATGAACAAGAATTTCAAATTTACAAACAAAATTGTTACAGGTAAAATTAAAAAGCACACCCTATTTCTATTTAAAATACTTTGCCTATAGCCGGCCGCACTGCATTCTCATTGTGAAACGCCGTATAGACGAAAATGTTCCCTTCCGCATTGTGTAAAGATCGATAACAACAAACTGGTAATAACGCTTGGTCTATAAATCACATAGAAGTTATGTGTGTTTTCGTCGTTTGCTCGAATTAATTTTATATTTTTACAGTTTTATATAAGAGAAATAGACGTAAGCGGCACCTGTGGCTTCGAAACTATAAATAAAAATGTTCTGATATACATACAGGGTGAGGTCTCTTTATGGCAAACCAACTAATATCATGTAATTGCTTTCAACTGGTTCTATAAAAAGTCCCCATATGCCCAACCCTAAAGTATTTTTGACTGACGGTCCAAACGGAGGCGTTATAAAATTCGACTATATGTCTGCATATTTTTAAGGATGTTCGCGCCTTTTGCATAGTAAACGTGCTCCGATTTTGATGTTTTTTTTATTCATTTGAGAGAGGAGTATTGAGAATTGGTCCCATTGAAAAAAAAAAAAAAATTAGAGATTCCCTTGCCCTCAAAAACTGTCCCCAAAGGGGGTGGTGTGGGCAATTTTTCCTGAAAATTGAGAAATCCAAGACGGCGGAATTAAAGAAAATTTCATACCGGAAACGTTTAAATTGTATATTTTTAGAAATATATAATCATAGGTTTCCGCTTTATAATCTGAAATATGTGTTTCAGCTATGTGGAAGTGGAAAAATTTTCTGAAAATCGAGAATTCGAGATTGGAAAATTAGAATGGGGACCACATTCGGGAACGTTAAAATTGAAATTTTTTTCCAAACAGTTACGGTTTTCGAGTTACAGCAATGGTAAAGTCAGAAATATGTGATATGTGTATTTCCGCTATGTGGAAGGGGCAAATTTCTCGAAAATTGAAGAAGAGATATGTAGCAACATTCAAACTGGACATTTTTTGAAAAGAGTTACGGTTTTCGAGTTAAAGCAGTAAAATCTGAAATATGTATATCTGCGCCGCGATGTTTTGAGATCTCTGAATAATAACAAGTACAAGCTAAGCCTTATACATGGTAATAATATATATATATATATATAAGTCTTATCTACTTTGGTATTAATGAACGTTCAATAATGTTCATCACTAACGATAAATCAAAAGTTCTCTTTCACCGTTTTCGAAATAGTTAAAGATTTGTTGAATTGTATAGTATGAAGAAAAGTTCTGTAATTAACTCAGTTATTTATTTTCAACTTCATTAGGTAATTACTTCAGGATGAAGGCTGGGAAAATACCCTAAATCATATTTCAGCGTCAAACATTTTACAGAATATTAAAAAATTATAGCTCAAAAGTTTACATTTAAAATGTTGAAAAACTTAGGCACACCCTGTATTTATTCAAGTATTCGAACCACGAATTTAATTCTCTTTCAAACTATATTAGGGTTCCCAATACCTAAGCCTAATAGAGTGCTAGAATTTTGCGTTTTCATTAGAAACGGGAAAGTTTTTCAATTCACCTTCTTTATCGAAACAATAACATGATATCACTTGATTTACCATAAGGGGTCTGTGTCGTATACGATGCCCCACCCTGATTTGGTTATGGTGATTCAATCTGTTACGTTCTTTATACATGTAGCAATATAAAAACAGTCCAGATGCGAGTCGGACTCGTACAGGAAGGGTTTCGGAACATCGTACAGAAGATAACTTTTGCGGTTGGAGCCAAGGGTTTTCTATCTACCTCTAACTTCAAAAGCACCAGTACCAATAGAATAAATATTATTTTTTTAGTTACTCAAGCTAGTAATCATTCTAATTTTTATGATGATAATTCCTTTTATTAAACATATTTACATTTCCTGTGACTCGAGATCATAGAGATTTTTCTCCTATCTTTTATATTTTATGTCTACTATATTATTTTCATACTTCAAATACATTGTTGACGAACTTTATTGGATAAAAACATTTTTCTCCTTTGTCCTGATCACTGAACCGACAATTTTTACTCATTCAAATAACAGGATTGCACATATCGATATTGTTATTTTAACGCTATGGAAGTAACGAACTTGAATTCGAGAAATTATCGTCAATATTTCAATTCCACTTCACATAGTTTACTCTGCTGGCCTGAAACGATGAAAACAATTCAGCTTCAGCAACATTTTTGTGTTGAACTTTCGGCTTTTTGCTCTGCTTGCAAAACAGAAGGTAGAAATTTGTCTCAAGAACAACTTTCATGTATAGCATCACATCACGAATTTTCGCAACATAAACTGATATTACTCTAAGTTCATATTACCTTCTGAATATTTCATTAGACTTCCACATTTTTTTAGCTGCAGCATCTAGACAATGTCGTGTATATACAAAAACTTTTGAAGTCTTTGATAACGATAATACGGAACGTAAATATTGAACTGTCAAGAAATAACGGTTTTGAATAAAATGCTTAATCAAATTGGGAATGATTTATGCTTTCAGTTTCAATCTATTTAACCGAAAATTATTTACACTTTATCCTGCCAGACAAAAATATCAATTTTCCCTCCAACCTTTTGTATGAAAGTTATAAATATAATCGAAGCACTTTTACTATGCGAAAAATAGCACCAACATGTCATTGCAATCAATAATAAGTTATTTATTTCTCTTATTTACTTACAAAGTTTTACTCGCATTTGTCGAATACTCTTATAGGTACGCCTAGCTAGAATTATCAAGCCATCTGAGATCAGGAATCATTAAGTAACTATGAACCAGTTTCTGCTTCCAACTTTGTTCCGTGGTTGTGAAGCAGGCGCATTTCAATGTCCGTCTTCTCAAAATTGAAATGCGCATGCTTCTGGCGATTTCGATTGAACTGCTGCTCGAACATCCTTATCGGTATAACAATTTCTATAATGGCTTTTATTGTGGTTCTAGTTTGAATGCTACCCAGCCCAGCCCGCCTGATGTAAAACATTTTGACCTTTGTAGAGCTATTCTCTGTCGTGCCCTTGCCAGTGTTTGTGTGTTATATTTCGTGGTATCAAAACAATGCGAGCTTTAATGTACGAGTTTATGCTTCTGATTACGTAGTTGTAAATAAATATATTTTGAACTGTATGGCTGATAATATTCTTTGGTCACATTTGCCATATAATATATATATTGAGTTTTTGACCGATTTTTCGAACGGAGCAGGTATACAATTCGATTATCTGCTTTATATACCTACAGGGTGTTGACTTCAAAACTTTCCACATTGGATTTCTCGACATTCAAAAAGAAATTGCTGCCATACACTTCGAAATAATATCGAAGGGAGCAACTTTTTAACCAAAATTTGCTTCGCCACCTTTTCAATTCCTTGTTCACAAGGGCTACCCTCTTAACTTGAATGGCAAGAGGTGTCCAGTCATGGCTAATTTGAGATGCGCTTTTAATTATTCTCTTTTGGTGACATCTAATTTAGCGCCGTCGATGGCCTTAAAATAGAAATTTGAAAATCAATAGCCAGCTTTTAAAAGATTATATACCTACCTAAGCAAAATCATATAAATATTTTTGACAAAAAAATCGACTTAATTAGTTGGTGCACTGAAAAATACACAATAATATTAATTCTATTGGTGCTGTTACTTTTGTTGTGCACTTCACAAGTACCAGCACCAATAGAATTAATATTATTTTGTATTTTTCAGTGCATCAACTAATAGCGTCTGCCCAATTTTTTGTAAAAAATATTTATTTCACAATTTTGAGTGTAACATTAGTCACGAAAATCGTTGAAGATAGTACTTATCCCATTACCCACGTATATTCTTTGCTTGTAGTTGTTATTATTGAGATTTCAATACATCGCTGCGGAAATACGCATAAGTATTTTAGATGTTAACATTCTACCATCGTTGTAACTCGAAAACCGTACCTCTAAGGCAAAAATGTTCATTTTAAATGTTGCTACAAATAATTAGATCTTTCATGAAGTACCCACAGCTTCTCAATTTTCGAAAGAAATCGACCTCTTCACATAGCATATTTGAGAATGCAACATGCCTCTATCTTGAAAACCGTAACTCTTTTGAAAAAATGTTCAATTTAAACGTTTCCGGATATTATTCTATCTTTAATTATACCACCTCAGATTTTCGAGAAAATATGGCACCTCCACCCCCCTCGTGGGCGGTTTTCGGAGGGAAGGAGATTTCGGATTTGCGTTTTGAATATGGGACCATTTCTCAAGCCTCCTCTTTCTAATGAATCAAAAATCATCAAAATCGGAGCTCGTTTACAATATAAAAAACGCGCACGAACCAAAAAAAAATCAGACAGTCGAATTCTATACCTCCCTCCTCCTTTCGGGGTTCGTTGGACAAAAAAGGACCTTTCAGTTAAGCAATCACAATATTTTTTACCATTTAAGATTTTCAAAAGAGTAGCTCCAGGGGTTAAACCTAACCTTAGTCAAATTATGTAACAAAGAGTCCATTTTGACCGACTTCCAAAAAGAAAGGAGGTATACTATGTAAGCGATTTTGTTGATTCTTTTCTTCATTAGAAAGTCGACCACTTTGATATGGTCCCAGATGCTCATCATCATCATTATAGATCATATAATTTCTTACATTCTTACTTCAAAATGTCTCAATGAATCTTTCGGTTTTGTAGTTAGGGATCTGAGAAGAAAATTTTACACTAATTTTGGAAAAGTATCGACAAAATCTTCTATCTTATACTTTTTAATGCATTCTGTAATGAAGTCAATCCTAGTTTTTTTTTTCAAAGTTGTTTATACGAAATTTGCTGGCTGTATAAGAACAGTTGGTTCGGATCTCGATCGATAGATGAAGCAATAAATAGAAATTCAAAGAGGGCTAATGAAATGGTGAGGTCAAGCTATTAGGTTTTATCAATCAATCAAAATGAATTATTTACAAAAGAACTGTGACCATTATTGAGTACGGTGTTTTGGGTTTTTGTGATATAAAGGTACGAGTATGTGCAAATATTTGTTTTGTACACCATATTTAGCGATTAGCATTCAGACTGAAAATGGTAGGCATTCAAAAAAATACATAGTTATTCAGGTTGGTGTGAAGGTGAACGTTTCAATTTTTGTTCGACGAACCAAACGGAGGAGGTATACTATTCGACTGAGTGTTTTTTTTGTTTGTGCGCGCGCTGTATATAGTAAACGTACCCCGATTTTGATTCATTTGAAAGAGGAGACTTAAGAATGGTCCAATATTCCTAAAAAACCCCAATCCAAAATCTCCTTCCCTCCAAAAAACGCCTCCGAAGAGGTTGGAGGGGGTAATTTTTCTCGAAAATCGAAAATCTGAGACGGCAGAATTAAAGATTGTCTTATCCGGAAACGTTTAAATCGAACATTTTTTCAAAAGAGTTACGACTTTCAAGTTACAGCGATGCTGAAATCTCAAATAAGTGTCGAAAATTGACAATGTGAGCAACATTCATATTGAACATTTTTGAAGTTATACTTCTTTGGGCTCGTTGGGATGGGTGTTGGTCGAGAAACTGCGTCACGCTAAAAGTGAGAAAAATCGACCATTTATGCGTTTTTGTATACTTTTTTGTACGTTCTGGCTTTTAGACAAATTTTTAATAACTAAATTATATATTAAATTTCCTTATTAACTACCGAATGTTTTTTGAGGTAGTTATTGTTTTGACCATCCTGTCTGTCTGTCTGTCTGTCAACACTATAACGGAAAATACTTTACCGATCGACACCAAACTTGGTACAAAAATACGTAAGGGTTAAACCTCCTATGGGATTGATTTTCAGCTACCTGTCTGTCTGTGTGTGATTACAAGATAGTTTTCGATAGTTTTCCTCTCTATGCTTGCATAACAGTTTATAATACTTTAGGAGGCGCATTAAAATTTTATTAGAATTGTACCATTTACTTAACAGTAAATATAATTTCGCAGCCCCATCTGCTATATAGGTGCATTTTTTTTAAGTAGCTTCAGCCGGGGATCGAAACCTGAAGCTCTCGGGTGAAAGTCGAGCACGCTAGAAACTCACTCATCGAACCTCTTGGAGTTATCATAATCCGACAGTGTCTTTCTTGGAATAAAGTGCGATTTATAACGAGGAACCAGAAAATAAGCAAGATGAAAGAATGATTATAGAAGAAATTACTGATAATGATAATAACATATAGGTTTATTGTATAATAATGAAGTCACTCATAATAATATATTGAAGAGAAATATATTTAATAACAGAGAAAAATGTCTTATATTTCATTTACATATCTTGTCTGTGTGTGTGTGCGAATAGCCAAAGAAGTATAACTTCCACCGTCTGGTCCGACTCAGACCCAGTTACAGTTATGGTAAAGTCTAATATATGCGTATTTCAGCGTTGATGTTTCTAGATTTCTGAATAATAACAAGTACAAGTAAAGAATATACAAAACAACATGAGTTATAATAACTCTATAGTGAGTCATTATAAGTAAATTTGAATTTTCTTTTCAAATCTTGTGAAGAATCACCCATTTAATTTTTCCACCAAAAGGTATCACCAAAATCAGTACACGTTTACTAAGCAAAAGGCACGAATATTCTTCAAAAAAGTAAACATACAATCAAATTGTATACAGTCTCATAAAGTTGGTCAGAGATCTAGACCAACAGAACTTCAGATTTGCATCCAATTATTTACAGGCATGTCGATTTATGAATGATATTTTTTCTGCTATTCAGTATGTTAAAAGTAGGTTGTAGACATACAATTAACCAACGCAACTAGAATTTCAATATAAATGAAAAGTGTTCATTAAACATGTTCGTAGAGGGCATTTTAGTATCTCCCAGCTGGTTAACGAATGAACTGTATACGAGTACCTAAGTATATACTACACAATTAAAAAGAGCATGGATTTTTACATACCACATTTTCACTTGCTGAAAAGGAAAAACGGTATTTGTATTACGTTGCTCATTAACATTGTGCAAGGAACATAATTTTGTAGAAAAGACAAATGTGTTTGCTCGATCCAAGTCAATTAAAACCAGAAAATCCTTTAGCCGAAAAGTATGGGGTTGGCAAGATGAAATGTGAGCGTCATTAATATTGTGTTGCAAACTTCATCAACTAATGAGTTTCATTTACCCTTTTTTTCTGTTCTTGTACATAGATGTATATATATATATATATATATATATATATATATATATATATATATATATATATATATATATATATATATATATATATATATATATATATATAGGTTTCTTTCAAATTATCGAGTATCAATGGTTTGTGGCTATGTGCTTCGAAGCAGTTTATTAATCAGTTTCAAGAGCAAAAGCTTTCCCTCCTGTCGGCGCAAGGAAAATTCAATCAATAAAATCACCTGTAGGTAACAGATGTATATGTGCAAGTTGTGTTGTTCTATTCGGAAATATTTGCGCTCAAATTATCAGAGGCCTGCCGTTTGATGTACCTACAATATTCTTTCCATATCTCCCACTCTAATATAATTTATAATTTGATATCGAGATATTCGTTAGGTAGATATTTCATATCAGATAATTTTATAATGATCAAAAGCTAACTCCATTATATGGAACAGTAAAAAAAGGTAAAGTTGTAGTGTTCTCTTTCTAATTTGGGATATCAATCGTTCATGCTCAGAAAATGTATTTATCGAGAAAAAATCCCAACTAGGGGAGTAGAGAGGGCATTGTATTTATTGAGAGTTTTATCTGATGACACTCCAAATTCTTAAACTTTTTACAAAAACTAGGATAATCTTTATCAGTTGGTGCACTGAAAAATATGAAATAATATTCATTCTATTGGTAGGAGACCAAGAGTAGTATTTGACTCTTGCCCGTCTTCAAAATTAACAGTACCAATATTTTGTATTTTCCAATGCATCTAATAAAATACCTAGTTTTGGTAAAAGAATATATTATTCCCTAAAAAAAAATATATTAACAGCAGCAACTTTATAACTAAGATCTTACAAGTTACCAATGACATTTGGAGTCCTACTTAATCACTTACTTAACGCCTTGCTCGGCATCAAATTCCTTTCCATTAAAATCATCCATCTGGAAAGACGTCCAGTCAACTTTTTCAAGCTCATAATACGGTTAATTTGATGGTTATTTTTTCCGGGACGAGCATCTCAGAGAGCACTGAGCACCACCAAGTGACATTTGGCCGTTCTCTTCTTCTACTACCTTGTGGATTGTATTGCATGAAGCGTTGACAAAATGCATCGAACGCTTTTCTCAATATATGTCAAATTCAACCATCCTTCCTTTTATTGATCGCGATGTTGACGTCTTTACAATGTGTTCCAACCCAGAAATCGGCAATGGGTATAGTATTTGTTCAGGACAGACGTAGGATATTATGGCGTAGAGGGCAATTCATGGATACTCGCAGTTTTCTTTTTATTTACTCAGTTACAAGCCTGGTTTCGTATCCTTCGAGAAGAACAGAGACTACATAAGTCGATCAGACTCCCTAGATATTGGAACACTTGTATTCGCTCAAATGGTAGGTCTTTGAGGTTCAGAGGATTGTTAGACCAAATTTGGATGACTCAGCTGATATGTCGTCAGTTTTGTCTTTTATTTCTCGCCAAGTATGCTTGCATCATCTGCAAAATCCAAAGCTTCCAGGCATTGGTTAGGTTGAAGCATGTTCGATATGATTCCTCTTGGTCAGTTATTAATGCTTATCTTGCCACAGCATCCATTAAAATAGGAAAAAGTAGAGAGAACAAAA
The DNA here is from genome assembly GCA_958507055.1 of Crioceris asparagi. Taxonomy (NCBI): domain Eukaryota; kingdom Metazoa; phylum Arthropoda; class Insecta; order Coleoptera; family Chrysomelidae; genus Crioceris; species Crioceris asparagi. The sequence goes on along the minus strand of OY293833.1, from coordinate 13,502,901 downwards.
ATCCTTGTCAAACACCTATTACATTTTCAAAAGAACGTTTCCTTTGTGTAAAACAGAACATTTGAGTGCCTCATAGCATTTACTGATAATAAATATCATTTTATGTGGCACGCCCAGGTTGTTCAACTCATTCAAAATGCATTCTCGATCAACAGAATCGAAGGCTTTTTCATATTCTATGAAAAAATTTCCTAACCAAACAAAATACTTGAAATGAATGTCTGAACTATCTTCTACGTCAATCAGATATAATAACTTGAAACAAAGGATAGCTCCAAAGGAGTATAGTCTTCTCGACGCCATTCTAATTCGCATATTGGCAAGAAAAATAGGGCTTTGCTTTCCCTTAGAACTTCTTTCAATTTACAAGTTCACATATTTCATCTGTCTGTTTTATTGATTTGATAAATGGTGGCACTATAGAATTTATTATACTCTAAAATATCAGAAACGATCGAAGAAGAATCACTCCAACTTTTAATGCCTTTCCATTATAATACCATTTCTCAGCAATGGTACGTGGGATGTACTTGAAATCTCTCAGCCGCGGGCATTGAGGGATACTAAAAGTTGAAGAACATATCAAGAACTTTTTCTGGTAGAAAAATTAAAGCAGAGTCGACTCGCCTGGGGATTCCGCAGTGAATAAAGATTGTAACAGAACAGTATTTTCTTGTTTGGATCTTATACATATGCTATGAAGATATATGGACACCACATAGCTTAGTGAAAAATGTTTTTTTTCAAAACCGCATCAGTGCTCATTCAAATATCATTAAACTAGTTCAAACTATGCGTTACATCTCAATGATTAGAAATTATTAAACCTAAACATTCGGGTTATCTCCCAATAACCAGATCAATGGTATGACGAGACCTCCTACTATATAAATAATTGTTACCTAATTAGTTTATAATAATAATCATTCAGATGTATGTCATCCATCCTTATTAACTAAATAGGCAATTGTCTTCATAGAATTTATTCCATACTGACATTTTCGAAAGAAACACTGTGCTGAAACATTTGTTATGTTTAACCATCATATTAACGGAAATTCATAATAGTGTTTTAATTTTGATTTACTATGGATTTCCATCAAGTAATAGCCGATCTAGTTATAACTAGATCTCTATATAAAATGGAATTTGGAAATGGAGAAAAAGCGTAAGGGACTTCGTTCCTCCACCGCGCAACTTTTTATCTCTTACAATGTCCCAGATCCGATACATATTACCAATTTCGTACACAGTGGGTATAATCAAGAAGGAAATAGAATAGAAAAAAAAGTAAAATAATATTGTTGAGCGTAGGTGTTCGTACACAACTATGTTGTTGTCTTGTAACCCAATACAAAACGAGCTCTCGAAGCTTTTATCGGTGCTTATTGTGTGACCACAGAGTTGTTAGAGGAGGAGTTGGAGAGTGTATAGCTGCCCTGCTGATATGGGGCAGCTGCAGGAAACGCAAGAGAGAAGAAGAACAGAGAACAATAATGTGTACAACCGTCGTCTCTTTCTCTATCTAACAGTGCGGTCCAAAGGTATGGAATAAATTCATTTTTAGCGTAATTATGTATTTGTTTGAAGAAACCTGAAACAGGTCGATTTCTTTTCTTAATTTGACAATTTATAGTATGAAAATATTACCCCTTCTTGTACTCCCTCTGAATTATGAGCACTCCCCCAAAAAGTTTAAATGAGAATGACGAAAATATAAACTTTTGATACTTTAAGTAGAATGAAAGAAATAATATTACAAAATATTTGGGATGTATAGTCTGGTCTAATGAAATATACTTTTGATTTTAAATAACCCCATAAGAAGTAGGTAATCGAGAGAGTATGAGAGAGCTCCGTCTTGTTGGTTCCAAATTGATCTATCTATCATTTGGATCAATAACATCAGGAAAAAAGTATTTTTAATTAACATGGTGAAAAGTTCATCAAAAAAACTAGATAAACCTCACCATTAATTATACCTTGAAAACAATAATTTTGTTGTTAATGACACCAGCACAAACGTTCACTTTTTGGGGATATTTGTGTGAGCCTCTCATATCCAAGGAGGATTTTCTCTGCTTCATTATCTTCAGTTTTGTCTATAAATCGTTCCATTTAAATGTAAAATAGCTTCATCAGAAAACACAGTTTTGTTTATGAACTGCAAATCTGCTTGCATCTTGTTCATCGCCAGTTTACAGAATTGTTGCCTTCTATCAGAATCATCCTCATCTAACTCCTGAACCCACTGAACCTTATAAGGTGGGTATTCTTACGTGAAAACTCTTCCGAATAATAAAATACACCCTCATACACACACACGAACTCCAGAATATCGGGAAGAACACCCTAGAACTCCAGAAGCACCAAGAATATGCGGACCCGGATTATTCCCTAAAGAATAACATACAACATTAGGAGACAGATAACAACTCGAAGCATCGAGAAAATGGAGTAAGATAAATACCAGCGTTGATCAGAGAAGAGTTAGTTATTCAGCTGAGCGCGAGTTTACACTTGTGCAGAGAACAGTGAATGTAAATAGAGCGCTAAGCGCTAAGTATTGCTGTGAATATAAATATGTATATAGTTGTGTAATTATTAGTGTAAATTAATACGTGAAAATAAATCGAAACCAGTTTAATTACCGTTACAGTATTTTTCGTTTTCGGTGGCAATTGCTTACTTGTCATATGCGGATTTTCCTCAATCGCTAACGGTACATATAACTTTTTTCCTCATCCAATTTAATATTTCGACCTCGTTTTTGAATAGTTTTCACATGTCAAGTTTCACGAAGTTTTCTTTCTGTTTGCTGACTGTAGATTGAGAGACGTGTTGACCAGAATATTTATTATTGAATATTTCACAAACTTCCTTTTGAGTTCTTGTTTTATTATCGCATCCAATCATAATTGAAATATCTATTACTTGAGTTTCGCATAAATGAGCCATAGCTAAATCAAATATACACACAAATATTTTTCAATACAGCAACTTACAAATATCAGAATAACAGTAGACTACTAGAATGACAAAATGTTGTACGAGAATTCGAAGATCGCCTTACTTATTGTCAAGAAGTGAATGGCGGTAATTTTGAACATTTAATTTTACTATAACATTATTTCCTTCACTCTACTTAAAGTATCAAAATTTTACATTTTCAAAATATTTTTTTTCGGTTATGAGTGCACCAAATTTGAAAAACTTGGTATTGCTGAACAGATAATGAAAATCCATTCCGAAAAAGGTGCCACACGACCCCCTTCTCATTTAATTCAAATACACAATAACATAATTAATAAATACATAATAACGCTAAAAATGAATTTATTCCATACCTATGAACCGCACTGTACATTATATTCTATATAAGTTGGCTGTTTACACTCGATTACTACGGGTCTGCGCTAGCCTATTATTGTCGACTGACCACCACTATTTTCTTCTCCCTATAGGCGAGTTTGCTCCAGCTGAACTCGCCGAAAATGCATTAGTCTCAAATCAATAGGTCAAAACAATATAGAGGGTAAAGATATTCTCGCTTTTCATCTTGCCGCTTCTACCAAATAAACAATACCCACCTATATTCTGGCACTCAACACTTATAGCTTGTAACAAAACCATACAATATCCACACCATTGCCGAAGTTCGCATTTTATCACACTAGTATGTAAAGTAGCTAGTCCTTCAGAATTATGAGTTACTTTAACCCACTAGTGCGTAAAATAAATGACCTTACGCACACACTGAGTCGGGTGTCAGTCAGACATAAAAGTAATAATAAAGACATATTGTTACGTCATTAATACGGTGCTAGTTTATCTGCCAGTTAATTTGTTTTTGATCGGTACATTATTACTGGACTAAATTTAATATAGCAGTTGAATGAAAATTATATCTATGAATCGCAACGATTACTCCATTTTCTAACTTCTGATGTTCATCAGTTCGTATATTTGAAGAAGTTTTCACCTAAAAGCTGGATAATTTCTTCTATATGTCGAAAACTCACCTTTCAAGTAGGTATCTTTCTGAAAGGGGTTTCACATAATAATAATTTATTCTCATTTTAAGGGCATTTAACTTAAGCTCAGTCATATCTTTTCATTATCCCTCAAAGGGTCTAGTTGAGGTTCGCGACTTTCTTTTATAAATGATGCATTTATTATACGAGGGAAAATTTATAGTAAGAAAAGAGCTCGTAGAATTTACTCTGCAAATATATATTTTTTAAAATAAATTTAAAATGAAAACAAAACACAATTGATAGAATATTGAATTTCAAGGTTTATTTGTTAAAATTCATTCCAAATCTGACGATTGCAAAAGGTAGATTTCTATAAGAGACTTTACCTACTTTCCTAGCCTCTTTGAAATAGTTTTTGAATTGTCAAATACGTAGCACTGAAGCATGCAGATGTCGAAATGAGAAGTATTTTTTTACCGGGCTTCAAAATTACCGTTCGCTTAAAGAATGAACCCATATGTTTCGAAGCTTTTTCATCCCAGCAAACATTCTGGCAAAAATGTAATGATATATATATATATATAGATATATATGTGACAAAATCTAGACCGCGGATGTAATGCCTTATGTGTTTGTGTGTATGTATATACATATATGTCGCGTCGTGTTATTATTCCCAGTTTCCCTTAAATCTTCATTTAATTCCATTCCAGCCGGATGTAACGCGTTCACAACAAAGCCCCCAGCTGGAAATTATTGAATTAAACCATCCCATGAAATGTTGCGTAAATTGCCTGGACGTTACCATGACGACTTTATTTTTGGATACTACTTGCCTTGATGGAAAAGTCAACCCAAAGTAAATTTTGCCATTTGATTTTTTCAATTTATGGCGTTGATAAAGTATAGAAACATTTCCACCTCTTTTAAATTATTAAGAATTTTTTGAAAGATAGAACCGACTTTAGGAGCTAATACAGTGAAAAATATAAAATAATCTTAATTTTGAAGTGGTGTCGTTGTAAGTAATCAGAAGACTTTTGGCACCAGCTGCTTAAGTTTAAAAAAAAATTACTTCCCAGGCTACAGCATATGTCATTATTAGATTGTTTTTTAGAAAAAAATCCCAAAATAATATTTCTTAGCCAAGTAATTAAATTTATGGCTAGCAGAAATTAGTTGTCTCTAAAATTACTAATTAAGAAACACTTAACAGAAAAAGCACAAATATAAATTTTGATCATATTAGAATATTGTCATCGCAAAAGGAGTACTTATCGAAAAAATATACAACATGATAAATATCCGGACAAAAATCCCATAAACAATTTCACATGCAACGTAAATACAATGTGATAGATGTACGTATGTCAGGGATAAACCTAATACTGACAGACCAGCCGTTGGCCATGAGACCCAACAAAATATTTTATTAGAAGTTGACAAAAACCCTCATTCTTCAATCACAATCTTATCCCACAATAATGGGATTTGCTGTGGTGCTATTCACAAAGCATGAAAAAGCGCCAAATTACACCCTTACAAAATGAAACTGACCCATGAACTTAATGGAGATGGAACTTTGTGTCACTATTCACATAATACTATTTTCAGCTTAAATATGGTCTATTTAAGTATTACGTCACAGGTGCATTGGTATAGCGGAGGTTGCCAACATTGTCAAATCGTGAAATCGGAAATGATTGTAATCACCTGATTGCCTGCTTAATAGGTTATAAAAGTCTACTGTCACATTCATCCTTCAAAATATTTTACAAAAATAGAAAATTAAATACGAAACATAACCTACAGACATTACAAAAGACACAAACTACAATGATGCGTCGATTTCACTACTCTGTAAAACTGCACTATTCAAACTGACAATTACATTATTTAGACATTGTCAATGTCAAATGTTGTTGAAAAAAGGTGGTGCGGAAAAATTCAATATTTGAATTCATGGTTGCTATAGTGCGGAAAAGTTACGATAGGTATATAGAAGAAAAACATTTTTTAAATCGGATAGTTTCAAAAAAATTAGTGAAAGTCGTAATTCTCCTTATTTTTTGTATTTTTTATTATTATTTTAAATTACTATAGCAAAAAATGTATTTTTTTCTCTAGGAGTATATATTCCGATCTATAGAAATACATATAACGGAATTCAATATTTTTGCTCATATTGAATTTGTTTGGAAAATAGCAATATGAGGGCAAAAAGGGTTAATTTTGGGTTGAAATCATTTTTGCAGCCCATCGCTTGTTCGTATATAAATAATAATATAAAAATAACCCAGAACTCACCACGAGGAGATGGCTGCACTTCGAGTTCCACCCACATCCTTCCCCACCATATGAATATGAAGGGTGTGTTTTTGCTATTTATATTGTTCACATTAGTTACATTGCATGTTTGGTATAGTCTTTCTGCTTAGATTTATTTTGTTATATCCTGTTTACTCTTTACTTGTGCTGGGTTTAGAAGAAACGCTGTATTGTGATTTGCTTTCAAAGCTGGGCATTATTGATCGAGATTCTAGTGTAGCTTTGATGTAACCGTCTCTTGATTGGGCCCCACACACCTTGAGTGACGCTTCTCTTACCAGCTTCACGCACCTTTTGACGGCTTGCATGTGACAGGGGAATCTTTTGATGTCCCTATCTGGAATAACACCAGTCTGAATTAACAATGCTATTTCGTCATTAGGTACAATCCGAAGATGAAGAGGAGAAAATATCCTAGTGTTACTTCAATCGATCATCTCTGTGTAGTCTGACGCATCGAAGTTCAAAGTAGGAGTGTTAAAGTTTATAATGGTTTTACCCTTTAAACGTGCTTGCCTTGCCTTCAAAATTCTCCTCAGCTTAACTTCCTTTCATCAAAAATCATTGCAATCAAGATGTTTTCGGGATGAGCGAAGAACGCTTTCCTTTCAATGACAGGATGCACTACTTTCTTTAAGTCTTTTGACAGGTACCGAAATGTTTGTATGGCTTTGAACGACTCGAAACCCGTAGCTCTAAGAAAAAATGTTCATTTTAAATATTGCTACAAATATTATTGTCTTTCATGTGGTACATAGAGATTTTCAGTTTTCGAAAGAAACCGCCCCTTTACATAGCAAAAATACATATAATTGAGATTTTAACATGAATGTAACTCGAAAACCGTAACTCTTTTGAAAAAATGTCCAATTCAAACGTTTCCGGATACTGTCTTATCTTTAATTCCTGCATCTTGAATTTTCGATTTTCGATAAAAGTTGACCCCTTCTGAGGAGGTTTTCGGAGGGAAGGAGATTTCCGATTTGCGTTTTTACGAATAGGCGACAATTTCTCAAGTCTCCTGTTTCAAATAAATCAAAAGTCATCAAAATCGGAGTACGTTTACTATATACAACGCGCGAACAAACCAAAAAAAAGCAGACAGTCGAATTGTGTACCTCCTTCGTTCGGGGTTCGTCGGTCAATAACATTAATTTTGTTGGTGCTGTTACTTTTGAAGTTCACAAGTACCAGCATCAATAGAATTAATATTATTTTGTATTTTTCAGTGCACCAACTAATAACTTCGATCCAATTTTTGTAAAAAATATTTATTTCACAATTTTGAGTGTAACATTAGTCACGAAAATCGTTGAACGTTCACTAATACCAAAGAAGATAGTGCGTATCCTAGTACCCTCGCATATTCTTTGCTTGTACCTACTTGTTATTATTTAGAGATCTCTAAACATCGCGGTGGAAATACGCATAAATATTTTAGAATTTACCATTTTACCACGGCTTTAACTCGAAAGCTGTAACTCTAAGAAAAAAATGTTCATTATAAGTGCTGCTACAATTAATGGTATTTCATGTGGTGCCCTCAGGTTTTCAATTTCGCCCCCTCCACATAGTGAAAATACATTTATTTGAGATTTTAACATCGCTGTAACTCGAAAACCGTAACTCTTTTGAAAAAATGATCAGCTTAAACATTTCTGGATATTTTCCTATATTTAATTGTGCCACCTCAGATTTTCGATTTTGGAGAAAAATTGCCCCCTTCACCTCTCTTCGGAGTTTTTAATACTAGTCATTATGATTTATGTTAACCATCCTTGCTATTTAAATAGGCACTTATCCTCATGGAATTTAGTTATTAATCACATTTAAAAAAGGTACAGTGTGTTGAAATTTATGGAATTTTATTTTAGTATTGTAATTTTAATTTAGAGATCTAGTATAAAAGTTATACAGCCGGCTGTGCACGATGCTTGTCTCTTCGAATCTATAGACTCGCACATTCATACACACAAAGAGAAAGGAAGATGTGAGAGAAAGTAGCATGGAGGGAGCGTGCCGTTTTTTCCTTACGTGACTATTTCTGCTAGTAGTTGACTTCTACCGCAAGTAATAATAGAAAGGCAACTTTCAAGTCAATCTATTTGTCTAAATGCCAGGCTAGGAATATGGATGTTGACATTAGACGTCGAAAACACATTTCACTCATTGTCCAATCAGAATATCAATTTAATGATTGAATAATATATAAACTAACTGCAGTATTAATTGTTGGTCGGATTAATAATTGATTTTACTATATTCTGATCTATAATTTATACGTATGCATGTGCCGAGCAGATAACATGACATATTATATGGCCTTTGTCTTCACACGTTGATATATATTCTGAATTTAATGACGAAAATCCCCTCACAGAAGCCCTACAAATATACCTATACCTATACAGTGTGTCCAATTAATTCGGCACCATATCGAAAACTTTTTAATTATTTGTTTTGTTATTCTTGATAAAACATTCTGCATGGTCTAAAATACAAAATAAAATTATCAGATATATTTTTTTGAATTCGTATAGAAGGTTTGTCGACAAATGTGAATTTTGGTCAAATTCTTAATTTGAAAACTACTACCAAAGATGGTATCGACATCGGAATACTTTTTAACCGATTTCCCAAAAGAAGGAGGTATACAGATCTATTTGTATGTTTACTTTTTTCAAAATCCATCTCCTTCCCCCCAAAACAGTTCCAAACTAGTTGGAGAATAACACTGAAGTCGCTCTTGCTCCACTTCTGCTGCAGATGCAACAAAAATCATTCAACTAGAAGTAAAACATATTATTTTTAAATGTACAGTGTGTCCAAAATTGGTGATTGATGTAGGTATCGGTCCCGAAAACTATTAGATATAGAAAAACAGTATTCTATCTCTAATAGTTTCCGAGATATCCATTCATCCATCTCTAATTTCGGACACACTGTATCCACAGCATTTTTTCTTACTGTGCTGTATCTCTATGAGAAATGTATATCGTACAAATCAGTAAACCTAACGTTGTCCAGATGTATTCTACAATTCTACGTAAGATTTATTATAATAAAGTGGTTAATTTTCAATAAATCACAACCCTTAACATCCTTACCATCTTCACGGTATTACAAGAACAAAAAAATACCTATCAAGTAGGATGTGACAAATGGTCAAAGTTTTCCTTCGAGCTGCTACCATCGTGTAGTCGTCTACCGACTTACTTAAACGAGAACTTCAATATAGATAATTAAGTCGAGATCTGTACTAATAGGAAACTGCACCAAGTTCTGCAGCGGATTTAGTATTATTGTGTTTTGTGTATTCTCATATCAAATACTTAATGTGCTTCATATACCAAGTTTCATGATTAAAAAAGATTTGCTTTTGTTGTTTGTAATCATACACGTCGAGTATTAGATGCTGTGGATGAATATAAAGGCATGAAGACGGTACCTATATATTAGGCCAGGCAATAGAGATTTTTGCCATCAGCCATTGTATCATGTTTCTTATTCGCATTTTTTTCGTTTTCTTTTGATATGAATACGTCTTTAACTTTGCTTCCATATTGGTGTGAGGATTGTGACTTATCTCGTGCAGTGGAGGGGGAAGTGGCGCCATTTTGAGGTCGTTTCGTTGTGTCACATAATTTCCGTTTACCATCTGGCATACATTTTCATTTTCGAAGAAGCTACGACGTTCATTTGAACTTCAATCGTCAGCTCTCATCAAGATCTATCGATTGCTTGAATAGAACATTTGTATGAAATAGTATATATTATGGTGTTGAAATGAAAAATATATAATGCAATGTTGACCTATACTCGTCAAAATGCCCAATATATAGAGATCGTGAACGGATAGCAATCCAGTGATACCCATAAAAACATCCTATGATCCAGTGAAGCGGTGCCGGGAATGTAAAATAACAAAGAGCGTCCGAGCCCATGCAAATGGATGATGTAAAATCTATAACAACGCTCGACTATATAATAATAATTTACCCAAATAAATGCAATTACATAGTTAACAAAAAAGAAATTTGTTGCAAATAAACATGAAATTCCCACAAAACTAAAGTTGCGCGTGGCTGATTTACAATATTTCTTATGCATATGAAATTTACAATATAAAATAGATTGATTCTGTCTCACTTTTATTTATTTAAGATATAATTACGTATAAAAACAATAAACAAAAATAGTAAAAAAACAATTTTGGAGTATTAGAATTATTAACAACGATACTGATCCGTATAACACTATGATAATATGAAGCATAAGTCTGTTAGTCTATAAGAGATCGAAACAAATCTCGATTCAAGTTAGGAACGTAGTTTTTGATTATATTTTTCAACATTTAACGAGAATTTATATTCATTATATTAATTTTTTGTTCAGTGGGCAGAAAATTGAAGATTTTTGGAATCAGATAAGATATATTTCGTTGTCCGATTTTTGTGCTGCTTAGAGATGTATAAACTTGATATTCTTTTTTTTCCTTGTGAAATGTTCATGGTCGATGTTTTCTAGTAGGTATTTGTTTTTGTGAATATGTATAAGCTTGTTACTTAGAAATGTTTGTCGTACATCGCGAATTCTTGCTTCTGAAAATAACAAATTGCTAGAGAAAGTTGGTTCTTTTTCATACATAATTTTCAAAATTCGTTTCTGTACTGTTTCCAACGTTTTCAAATGAGTAGTAGCAACCCCACCCCAGCTCAATATGGCATATTGGATACGAGATTCCACTAGAACGAAGTAAATGATCTTCAAGTGGTGAGTGTCTAGTAATTCACTCAAATACTCTTAAGGTTTTTGTAACATTTGCAGTGTGAACATCCTATCTCATATGTTACACCTAGATATTTAAAGGTATCTGTTCGGGAAATATCAATAACCGAATTGTTGTTATGTATATCGAAGGTTTTGAAATCTGGTAAATGATTTCTGTAAGCTGTAAAAGTCATAAATTTAGTTTTTTCATAGTTTATTGTTAATTGTTGATGATTAAACCAGTCAATTATCTATGTCATATCCGACTCCACCTTTTCTTTCAGCTCATGCCAATCTTTATCCTCATACATTATCACAGTATCATCTGCGAAGCTAATTATAGTTCCGCTAGTATTCAGAGTGAGTAAATTATTGAGGTATATTGAGAATAATAGTGGTCCAAGGACAGTGCCTTGTGGCACACCAAACTGAACTAATTTTATTTTCAATTTGTACAAATTGTTTCCTATGGTAAAGATAGCTTTTTAGGAGACTATACGTTGTTCCTCCAATTCCAATATCTTCCAAGGTTTCGACTAGCTGTGTGTGGCTCACAGTATTGAAAGCCTTGGAGAGATCTAGGAATATACACAGAGTAGGTTTCCCGTTATCAATCGCCTTATAAATTTGAGATGTTAAGCTTATTATAGCATCTTGGGTAGATGTGCCTTCTCTGAATCCAAACTGTTTTTCTCCTTTTTTGTGAAGTGGTTTGATAACGGCTACTTTGAGTATAGAGGGACATACACCAGATTTCATTATTTTGTTAATAAGATATGGCATGAGTTTGGCGATTTCTCTTTGGATTTCTTTGAGAGTTTCAGATTTAATTTTATCAATTCCTGGTGATTTCCTTGGTTTCAATGAACTTATAATCTGACATATTTCTTCCTCGTCTACAGATGAAAGAAACATTGAATTTGGCAGAGATTTTCTAGGTATTGGGTCAATAATTGGTTTATGAATTGATGAAGCCAGTTTTTTCCCCGCTTCCGCATAGTGTTTATTGAAAGCATTTGCGATTTTCAGGTTATCGGTCAATACATCATTGCCTATGATAATTTCTTTGATATTTGATTTTTTTCTTTGTATTCTATACTATTTATTGTGTTCCAAAGGTGTTTCGCGCTATTTTTGTTTTTTCTATCTTTGATTTATAATAGTTCAACTTCGTAGTTTCCATAAGGCGATTCAGACGATTACGGTATTTCTTAAATTCCTCTCTGTAAGCTTCGGGGTTTGCTCAATATTTTTTATACAATTGATTTTTTGTATTTATGGATTTCATTAGTGCTTTTATGACGCAATGCTTCTTTTTTTATCTTCTTTTTTCTTTTTGATTGATTTTTTTTGTATGGTTTTCCGTCAGTTTACTTATGAGTTCAATGAAAAATGAAGTAGCAGTATCTATATCTATTATCTCGTAATATGAATGCCAATCATATTCGCATAATTCTATACCTACACATCGATTGTAATTATTTCTTTTCTTGATTTCTTTCCCCTTTTATTTACCAAAAATAGTATATTAAAATATTATGTAGTGGTAGTATGTAATAATATCAAGATAAAATTTTGTACTTTTCAGTGTTTTCTAATTCAGCTATAAAAAAAATATAATTTATTTTCAGAACGGATTTTTGTCATACGAAAACCAATTGGAAAAACTTCAATAACTTTTAATTAATAAAAAAATACCAATGTTTCGGTCAAAATTTCAATGCTAATAGGGTGTAGAGTGTAGAGAATAGAGCCAATTCATTTCATTCTATTGTAGTATATTAAAGTTTATCGGGGCTAACTGCTCGTGTTGAATTAGGAAAACTGCGCCAAATCACAATAATGTGTCGGTCTAGTGTAAATTATTTCGACGTGACTAGGTATGTGTTGATAGTTTGCTGCACAATAAATTCTGCCCAGCTAGCAGCAACATTTTGGCGGTGTATGTGTATAGAATGTCCCAGGAAATTCCACGAGAGTAAAAATTCCAACTCACATCTCTTTAGTCTAAGAGCTGACCGCAAACCTGATTGAAAAGAAATATATTTTTGGATGCTACATTAAATCTTGTTAAACACCCTAAATTTGTAATGTTTTTTTGGTCCACTACTGTAAATTTCGAGTACAATTATCAAACTATGACTAAACTGAAGCTTTATAATTTTGATATTAGAAAAAAATATGATTACAGTAGCTAATTTTATCAAGAACAATCAATCAAAAACTCCAGATGATTGTAAATCAGAGGTGTTTATAAACTCACTTGTGCTGATATATATCGAAAGTTTATGATGGTCAATCTGGCAGAAATTTTCAAACTCGTATCAATGAACACTAAAGCTCATTCGATATACCATAAAACGAATTCAAACAATGCGCTACATCTCAATGATAATAATCACACATTTGATTTCAAAACTTTACATACAGAATAAAAATGATCAAAACTATATTTAGAAACTAATAAATGTAACGTTCGGGTAATCTTCTCAATGACAAGAGCCATGAGAATGTCCAGCCCCTTACTGTTATTATAACTGTTAGCTAATTAGTATATAATAATGATAGTCATTAGGGTTTATGTTACCCATCCTTATTATTTACGAAGGCACTTTAGTTAATACTCACATTTGACGAAAGTATAGTGTGCAAAAACAATTTTCATGTTTAAACAATATATCACTGGAATATTATTATAGTGTTCCTTATTTTAAGATCTAGAATTAAGGTTACAACCTACTTTATAACTCTGTATAATAGAGACCCGGCGAGGGAAATGTAACGGGTGACGATTTCTGTTAGTTATCTGCTATCGTATTAACGAACTTTGTTCCAAAAAATGTTACGTACAGAAAAAATGTAAACGATCTATGCCCAGCCACCTCATGATTTTCTTCATGTTCAAAGTGAGAACTAACATTTCCAATTTCCAAAGCATTTCCCATCCTGTTTCCCTCGATCGGTCAAGTTGATTTTTTTTGCAGTCAGCTCTTGCACTATCCGGTTTACATTTTTTATTTGCTCCAAGGGAACCATCGGACTGCCGATTTTACGCTCCTCGCATCGGACATATATGCTTCCTAGGCAGGCTATTCCTAATAAGTTGAATCAACTACTCATTAAAGATTAAAGAATCTCGTCACGTGTGCCCATGAAATGGATGGTTGTGGGTGGTTGGATGATGTGACCTTTGAGCAGCGAGCGAAGTCACATTTTCACGTGATAACGATGATGCTGCTGCGGACGACATTGCTTTTGGAATTTTTATTTCTTCGCGGCACGTGTCTGTATTATGCATACTATTGTCACAGCTTGTAGCTGTGTTATTGTTGTGTCTGTCATATTGTAGGTCTTAATAAAAATGTTAAGCAACGGTTGAGGTTTTCTGTCGCATTTATGGATTAAGGAAAGCAATCAGCAATGCCTAAGCAACTTTGATTTCTCATTAAACATCTAAATTTGTTCAAGTATAAAATTCTTATTCAAAACAACTCACTAAAATAAATATTTTTTACAAAAAATTGGACAGACGTTATTAGTTGGTGCACTGAAAAGTATAAAATAATATTAATTCTATTGGTGCTGTTACTTTTGAAGTTGTGCAGTTGCAGGTAGATTGATAACTTTTGGCACCAACTTCACAAGTACCAGCCCCAATAGAATTAATATTATTTTATACTTTTCAGTGCACCAACTAATAACGTCGGTCCAATTTTTTGTAAAAAATATTTATTTCACACTTTTGAGTGTAACATTAGTCACGAAAATCGTTGAACGTTCACTAATACCAATCAAGATAGTACTTATTCTATTACCCACGTATATTCCTTGCTTGTAGTTTGTAGTTGATATTATTGAGATCTCAGAACATCGCTGCGGAAATACGCTTGAATATTTTAGTTGTTACCATTTTAACACCGATTTTACTCGAAAACCGTAACTCTAAGGGAAAAATGTTCATTATAAATGTTGCTACAATTAATTATGTCTTTCATGTACTGCAAACAGATTTTCAATTTTCGACAGAAATCGCCCTCTCCACATAGCGAAAATAGGTATATTTGACAATTTAAAATGTCTCTATATCGAAGACCGTTACTCTTTTGAAAAAATGTTCAATTTAAACGTTTCCGGATATTGTCCTATCTTTAATTATACCAACGCAGATTTTCAATTTTCGAGAAAATTTGCCCACTCCACCCCCTTCGGGGGCGGTTTTCGGAGGGAACGAGATGTCGAATTCCCGTTTTTATGAATATGGGACCACTTCTCAAGCCTCCTCTTTCAAATGAATTAAAAATCATCAAAATCGGAGTACGATTACTATATGAAACGCGCGCACAAACCAAAAAAAAAAAAGCACAGTCGAATTGTATACCTCCTCCGTTTGGGGTTCGTCGGTCAAAAACAACTTGGACCGAAAAGGTTTCGCATTTTGCGGATCTGATCCTTGCCAATTCATTGATGAGATGTTTTGATACTACTAACAAAATATAATATTATACATTTCAGCATTATAAATCATACTGACACATTTTCTATTTAAATGTATGCCAAACTTTCCATCTGACTTCTTGGCTCACCGATTTAGCTACATTAGGCTGTATTTAAAGCCCCTCATTACCCATGATGCTTCTCCCAAGGATTATTATCTACCCAATGATATGTGTTTGTTGTGTTGGCTATTGACCAAAGCAATCGATCCTACTCCAGCGGCGCTGCCTTCATCTATTACATACCCTACACATAATATAAATCGTTTACACTACATAACATGGCAATGAAAATCGGTCTCCAGTTACACAGATTCTGCCCGTCCTCTCCTGTGTGTGATAAACGAGCCATTTGGAAATTAAATAGACACCTTCATATATACACACATAATATAAGTTTATAGATTATGTACTCGTCCTACATGTGGGTCGAACCAATCAAATTTTGACAGACTGGAATATAATAAAACCTCATCATCATCATATAAACTACTTCACTTACATAATTAAGTGGTTATCTATACATCTTAGCGGGTGAAACAAACATTTCTTGAATTTATAGTCACATAGAAAATGCAAACATCAAATTATTTTAATAATATTTCGGAGATTCTCTTAACTTATTACACTCCTCAACTCTCCAAGGCAAGCTGCGAATAAGATGATGAATGACCTCTTGAGGAACTGAAGTCACAAGCAACTTGTGGGTCTTAGTAGGCGATGCAAATCCATTGTTAAGCCAAGAAGTTTACCCAATCTTTTATCTATCATGTCTCATCCCTTTTCAATGGGTGGAAGATCAGGATATCTAGCTGGCCAAGCAAGCACGATAACTTGAGAGTAATGAAGGAATCTCGTAGTGACTGCTTCTGTATGAGGTATACAGTTTTTCAGTTGGTGTAGATACGGTAGAGCAACTGGTTCTAAAATATTGAGTATGTAGTCCTGAAATTGCACCAAATCCCATATTTCAGCACGGCGAACTCTTCTTTGTCCTTGTCCTTTGTCCAAACACAATTCGATTTCATTCCCGATCCCACTGGATACGTTCTTGATACTGCTGCAATTTCACCCACTTATATGTTTGGGACAATGGCAAGATGAGGCCCGGTGGATAGGCCTGCGGGCCAAACGACCTGATCCGATGATAAACTGATCACAGAAAGAGTCGTTGCCCCTAAATATCCGGTCATTGAGGAAACTTTGCTACTAGGTTCTTTTAAAATTAAGACTTTGTTTTGTGATTAGTTGTAAAATATTCCAATAAACTACGGCGGGAAATTTTGATGGACCGGTCTTTTAATGAAAATCACATATATATATATCTGGAAATTGGTTCTTGAATCCTGATGTGTAGTTAGGGATTATTTCTTGGGAGTTGGATTCTGGTACTAACAAAATAAGAGATGGGTTATGCAACGTTTCTTCCCTGGCCGGGGACTTCTTCAGGCTTTTATTATATAATTAACATTACAATATTTTTTTCTGAAAAAAGGGGGAAATATACATATTATGATAATGGTTATAATATTGGTTATATGATATTATTTTTGAAACATCAGATACGCACCTTGGCAGAGTATGGATTATCTTTAATAGATTTAATTTTTGTTTTTATGTTTTTCATCTTTAAATACTTGAGTAGATTGAACTTTCTTATTTATTCTCGAATTTATATTTGTCTGGTTGAGGAAACGTGATCAAGATGGAGATATAGTATGTGATTCCATCGCATCACATACCTGTGGAACCAACTTCAAAAGTACTAATAAAGGCTGTCTTAGTTTTTGTAAAAAAGTTTTATGTTTCTTACTTTACTTTGGGTAAGTATCTAAACTTAACGATTTTAGATTCAATATATGCCAGAAAAAACAGCATAAAAATAAAATTATCATTTTTCAAATGACAAACTCAATATGGAGTTGACAGTAACACTGAATTCCGTTCAGGTAAATAACTTCAATGCACCAACAGGCTTGATTAATTGTTCAATTTTATGGTACATAATATCTCTATGTTATGAACTAATTACACAAAGCGTTTATTTGAATGTATGTTAGCTGCCAATTCTACATTACTCGTAATTTTAATCGTAACACTCCATTAAATTACCACAAATATACCAAATCAATGGTTAGTCATATATTATATATGCATTTGGTTCCTAGAGGAGTTTAATTATGCACAACTAGTATGGGCTATTTTGTATTTTTCAGGCGGTCCAATTTTTTGTTTTTCCACTTTTGAGTGTAAAATTAGTCATGAAAAACTTTGAACGTTCACTAATACCAAAGAATATAGTACTTGTCTTATTACCCATATATATTTACCACTGCCGTAACTCGAAGGTCGTCGCTTCTTTTAAAAAATATCAAATTCAAATATAATCTCATTTAATTTGGCCGTCTCACATTTTCAATTCTCGAAAAAAATTCCCCCTCCAGATAGCGAAAATAAATATTTTTCAGTCTTTACCATTGCTGTAACTCGAAAACCGTAGTTCTTTTGAAAAAATTGTCAATATAAACGTTTCCAGATATAGCCTTATCGTTAATTCTGCCGTCTCAGATTTTCGAAAGAAAAATACAACCGAATAGTATACCTTCTCCTTTTTTGGAATTCGGTCAAAAAAGGTGTAAAATGTGTGAAATAGGTACATATTTAATACCTTTTTTATTAATTTCATTTTCAATGATCATTATATTCAATTGCTCCATTTACATAAGTGAAACAGATACTATGAGCAAAGGTTAGAAACACCTTGATCTTTGCTATGAGTGAAATATGAAATTAGTCAACCAATAAAGACCAGCAGACAGATTTCCTCTGACGATGTCAAGTATTCAATCAAAACAACCCCTTCCCTCTTTCGTTCGAACAACAGATTGTTTAAGCCGTTTCATACATACGAAAAATTAATGTTTTAAAAGGGATGATGGGATACTGTATGATTAGATCCATTCTTTGTCGTTGGTAACCTAAGCGCTAATAAATATCCACAGCTTCTCCAACATAAAATTACTCCGACATTTACGCAAATGCCTTCCAATAAGAGCCATATTAACAGAGAGTTACAAATATCAACATGAATTAAGGGTGAAAATTATTCATTTTTGTAAGAAAATTCCGCTAAATCTAATCAGATACATGATAATAATGTTTGAATCACAGATTTTGACGCAACAAGGTCGTTTATTAGAACATTTATTCAATTAGATTTGTAGTGTTCATCGTTTTAAGAGTTCTCCCCTTTTCATGGACTAGGAAACCATTGAAGTTTTTGAAAAATGTACAATGTTAATGTTTCAGGAAATGGTTTGTTCTTCAATTTTGCCATCTGAAATCGTTCTAGGTGTAAAATAAATCTAAAAATCGATATGAATGTCATTACTGAGGTTCATAGGGACGTAATTTGTAGGAGATTTCACTGATTTGCGCGTTCAGAGTCGCGGGCATTAGCTATTATCCAATAAAATGGTCCTTTATGTGTGATACAGCTATATTTGTTACAATTTTAAAATAATAATTTTGTCTTCGAAACAGCATGTCCTAAAATTTTTAACACAATACAGAATACACATCCTAAAAATGGAACCCGTTTCACGCGAGCCCTGCTCGAGCTTGACCGTATTTTTAGTTAGATTTCTTTATGACAGATCTGAATGAAATAATTTCGTGTGGGTAAAGTAGGTAAAGCTATAAGTCAAAATGAAATAAATAGCAAAATAATATATTTTGGTAAATATATATCCTACAGCCATGTGCGCTACATTTTTTTTGAAAAATTGAGGTATAGGTAAGTGCGGGCTTACGCATTTCTTTTCGTGCGTGATAGTTTGACGTATGCGCCTCGGCTTACGTATGGGAGACGACCAAGGCACGCACAGAAGCCGTCAAATATTTAACCTCACAAATAATTCTATGTACTACGCACGCGATGCTTCGCATGAGATGAAACATGCTGTCCCTGACCCCTGACTGATTCAGAATAACAATGAATGGACTCAACAATATTCAACTAATTCAGCATTCGGCTCATAACTTTTGGCGTACATTGAAAAAGCTAAACTATGCGTTTTATTCAATGTTATCTTTTGACATTTCTATGGTGTACTTTTTGCTTACAGCTCAGACTTTTTCGGAAGGCGAAATGGCTAATAAAATTGTGGCAAAGATTAAGGTTTTTCTAATCTTTGACTGTGGTAAGACAAGATGTATATTTATTTCACAGCATCTGCCTAGCCAAGCAATCAGACTAGAGGCGTATATGTCGGGTCGAGCTAATTATTTATTGCGGATTTCTCTTCCGAAAACGTTTGACCTAATATAGCAAAGTTTACAACCAAGTATCAAATCAAGATTACATGTTAGACTTAACAAAAGCGTTCGTTATTATTTATTTAATAATGCATTTTGAACCAGTGTTGAAAATCATATTATTATCAAGCAGATCGTGGGATATCGGTAACGAGTAAAATAAGACAGGGTATATACAAGGATAATAAGGGATTTGATGGAGCGAGAATATCCTAATTACGAAGGAGAAGAGCTGAGTCAGTTCAGGGCTGGAAGGTCCTCATTAAAATAGGTAATGTTTATAGATTACAGAAAGCTAACAAAAATAGACCGCAATCCAAGTTATGGGAAATACTTATTTAATAGATATTTTTTACCACTTTCTTAGTTGGTGCACTGAAAAATACAAAATAATATTAATTCTATTGGTGCTGGTACTCTTGAAGTTGCGCAATATTGTAGTTAGATAGAAGAATGTTCACACCAACTTCAAAAGTACCAGCACCAACAGAATTAATATTTTTCAGTAATTTTCAGTGAACCGATAAATAAAGACGGTCCAATTTTTGGTAAAATAAACTTATTTTATCTTTTTGAGTGTAACGTTAGTTATGAAAATCGTTGAACGTTCACAAGAAGATAACTCTAAAACCGTAACATCGTTTGAAAATGTACAATGTAAATGTTGCTACATATAATAGCTTCTTTGATTTGGCCGTCTCATATGTTCAATTTTCGAAAAAAAATGCCCCATCCAAATAGCGGAAATACACATTTTTCACTCTTTATTATTGCTGTAACTCGAAAACCGTAATTTTTTGAAAAGAAAAATTAAATGTTTCCGGATATGTTATTATCTTTAATTCTGCCGTCTAATATTTTCGAAAAAAATTACCCCCTTCACCCCCTGAAGGTTTTTTTAGAGGAAAGAGATTTCGGATTTGAGTTTTTCTAAATATGGGACGATTTCTCAACTCTCTTCTTTCAAATGAGTTAAAAATCCTTTCTTGGAATTCGGTTAAAAATACTAATATACATTATTATATCCCCACAAAGTTTTATGAGCAGAATGCAGAATTAGTTGCGTCTTTCATCTACTGAAACAATTTATTGAAAACTTTTTTATTTATCTAGTAGCTATTCAGTATACACGTATCTTCTATTCCAGAGAGGCCATCTCACAACTATCCGCTTAGAAACACGGAGCATGATCTTTATCTGCCAACCCCTCGCTCAGAGTTGGTTAAAAGCTCTATACTGTACAATGCAAAAAAAATGCACAATCATCTACCATTTGAAATCAAATCCATAAGATCTTTTCCTGAATTTCGAAAGGTTTTGAAATCATACTTACTGGAGAGAGCCTTTTATGCAGTAAGCGAATTTTTTGTTCAAAATTGTTAATACTTAATATTAAGCTTCTTACACCCACTGGTTTAGTGAATATTATTTGATGTTTGATATCCTAAGGGTCTTTTGTAATGTAAAATCATCTGTCACACGAAATTAAATCTATAACGGCTTATCCCAGATTCAATTAAATACCTACTACCTAGGATAATGCCTTTTATGCAGTTAATGACTTTTTTCACTAAGGCACGTTTCTGCTCAGCTCACGCACTGGTTTATTGTTTGTACAAAATTTGTTATTGTTTTGTGATTTAGTTAGTGTTTACCTTCTGACTGAATTTACAGCTGTATGTTAACTTACTTTCTAACCGAATATACAGCTGTAGGTTTCATTCTGATATATATTTTTGTTTTATATTATATAAATTTGATTAATTTTAATTTAATTTTTAGTTTTGACTTTGTTTTGTTTTTGTATTGTTTGATTTTGATATTTTTATTTTGCTTTGTCTACAAAATTTATATTTTTTCGACAATAAAGCATTTCTCTCTCTCTCTATATTTTTATGAAGCAGATAAAATATTGTTGAAACATTCCTTTTGGTATTCGAACTCTACTACCTATAGGTATAAAATTGGGGCATTCAAAGACTAACGTGATGCACCTCTAGGGATGTAAATACTCATAAATATGTGTCATGCTCTTCTAAAAATGATGCGAACGTTATGTTTCGCCGCCTTTTATGGGTGTCAGGGTACACGATGAATAATTGATATAAAACGTATATGCCCAGAACGTCTATGATGGCCCAAAATCATGAATTTTTATGGATAGTATCGTTCTATTTATTATCTCTCCATTCTCCTCTCTTTTATGAAATATGATGATATTGCAGATATAAGTATACGAAATAATATGCAAAAAAATGTAATAAAAGTGCGCTTTATATCAAGAAGGAATTTGCAATAAGCAATCAAGAAACAATCTTATCTTCAAAAATACGCGATAGATTTGATAATTCGTCCATAAAAATTTACTGCAAAGCTTTATGTATTTCAAAATATGTTAAAGATGTTAGGAAAATCCCATGAAAATAACGACATTACATTAGATTCGCCAGCGCTTCTTGTGAAGCACAGGCGATGATACAATGCTAAAGGATGTACCCTTGAGTCTGTTTAACTTGGCCTCATAGAAATTTTGCGTATAACTTAAAGACTCGAACAGAAGTTTACACAGGAGTCGACATTATACCGAAGGACCTTTAACTGATAAATCGATACATCAATGCGAAAGGAATTACCTCAGATTTACAGCTTTTATATTGATATTCCGCAAATATTTCAATTTATAGTCAAGTATTTCCGGAATGAATATATCAAGTTTTCGACCGACTGTATTAGTTGTTGCACTTAAAAATATATAAATATTTTTTACAAAAAATTGGACCGACTTTATCATTTGTTGCACTGAAAAATACAAAATAATATTAATTCTATTGGTGCTGGTAATTTTGAAGTTGTGCCGTTGTAGTTTGTTGTTGTAGGCACCAACTCCAAAAGAACCAGCACCAATAGAATTAATATTATTTTGTATTTTTCAGTGCAACAACTTATCAGTTGGTCCAATTTTTTGTAAAAAATATTTATTTCACATTTTTGAGTGTAAAATTAGTCATGAAAATTGTTGAACGTTCACTAATACCCAAAAAGTTATTGGTAGGTTTAGCTTGTACTAGCGAAAATACGCATATCACATATTTCAGACTTTATCATTGCGAAACTCGGAAACCGTAACTCTTTTGAAAAAATGTTCAAAAAAATTTTTTCCGGATATGGTCCCCTCTCTAATTTTCAAATCTCGAATTTTCGATTTTCAGAAAAATTTGCCCCTTCCACATAGCTGAAACACATATTTCAGACTGTAGCGCAGAAACGTATGATTATTTTCAAAAATGTCCAATTTAAACATTTCCGGATATGGAATTTTCGTTAATTCTGTCGTCTCGGATTTTCAATTTTTGAGAAAAATTGCCCCCTCCACCCATTTGGGGCGGTTTTTGGAGGGAAGGAGATTTTGGATTTGATTTTCCTCAATATGGGACCATTTCTCAACTCTCCTCTTTCAAATGAAACAAAAATCGTCTAAATCGGAGTACGTTTACTATGCGAAACGCCATAAAAAAAATAATAAAAAAGCAATCTTACAACCGAATTGTATACCTTCTCCTTTTTTTGAAGTCGGTCAAAAATAATATTAATACTATTGGTGCTGGTACTTTTGGAGTTAGTGTCTACAACAACAAACTACAACCCATCTCATTTTAAACATTCTACAACATAAAATATTTTCAATTATACCGGGTGTTTCTAACTAGATGAAATTGTACTCAACTTTGTTTTTTCTTATAGATTGTGTATAATTTTTATTTATTTTTCAGATCAAAATGGAAATATAATGTCAGTTTTTTAATATGGCTTAATGATTATAGCTAATATTTTATAAGATTATTTTCTGAAAATTTTGATAGATAAATAGCATAATTTGAAAATTTATATCTCTGAGACTAATTCAGACTAGAAGTTGAAATTTTTATGGACACTACTCACTATCAAGTATTATGTTATGGTTAATTCATATGTCCTTGATGTTATAAAGGGTGTGCTCAAAACATATTTGTATAAAGTTTTGATGAGATCAGCTATAACTCATTTTTTTCAAATAGGACGGTATAGATTTGACGCTGCCGATGGAAAGTATCGGATAATTTTACTTGGCAATAACTGAACATTTAACTAGGCCTCATAATTATTCTTCAGAAATATTTATGATTTTATAATTGATAGCAAGATATGAGCACAGACTCAGTAAGGAAAATTTTAAAATCAAATTCTTATCATGGTTATCATCCTATCCCACAGCAATATTTAGGAGCCCAAGACTTTTAAGGTAGGGAGGAATTCAGTAACTGGGCTACGAATAAAATAGAAAATGAAGAGCAGACATTTTAAATTATGTATATTTTATGGACGAGTCCACATTCTGTAATTCTGTTCAACCGAATAGAAGAAATTTACATGTGTATAGGGCTGAAAATCAACATTTTATTAGACTCGATAACCAGCATCGGTGGACAGTAAATGTCTGGGGAGGCGTTACGGAAAACAAAGTGATAGGACCATATTTTTTTAATCAAAATTTGAATTGAACGGTCTATTTTAACTTTTAGCAACAAGAACTACCCAATCTCATCTCTACTTTGAGAATGTGGTACCAAGAGGATGGTGCTCCAGCGCACAATTCTACAGTAGTTAAAAAAATTTTAGATTTAGAATTCAGTCAGAGGTGGATTGGTTTAGGAGGACCAGTTCAATTTCCAATACGCATAAAAGCTTGCCATTGCTGAAACTTGAAAACCGTTACTCTTTTGAAAAAAAAATCAATTCTAACGGATTATTATGGATATGGTCCCATCTTTAAGTCTGCATTCTCAGATTTTCGATTTTAGAGAAAAATTGCTCCCTCTACCCCCTTCGGGGGCGAGTTTTTGGAGGCAAGGAGATTTCGGAATTGAGTGTTTCTAAATACGGGGCCATTTCTCAACTCTCCCCTTTCAAATGAAACAAAATAAAAAAGCAAACATACAACCGAATTGTATACCTTCTCCTTTTTTTGAAAAAAAAATTTAGTAGTTACATATGTTTCAAGAAATTATGTTATCTACATATATAAGACATAAGAAAATATCAATTTTGAAAAAGATATTTTATTCTACTCTTCGAAGGAATAAACTTGATGAAACTGTGAAAATACATAAACAAACTGTAAATATTTAATAAACCAAATAATTTCAATAACAATTTCTTTGTAAAAAAAGCTACATCCCTTTACAAAGCCTTATTTTTAGAAAGTTTCTCACCTATTATTCCCTCTCAAGCCAGGAAAGTGAATTGTTTTCTCTCGCTTTGTGTAGGCATATTTAAAAAGTCATTTGGAAGCAACATTCAATTTTATCGCCACACTCTTTAAATCTCTCACCCCGCGCACAATGGGCGCATACTACATAAATTGTGTGTTAGTTTGTGTGCTATTTTAACGCTTTTGTAATTTGGATGCAGGAATATTTTAACGCAAATTTACCGAGTTTCCATTACCCACCCTTGCAAAAGGGGTTCGGTCGATAACTTATGAGTTACAGTTAGTTACATGTCGACTTATACAGATACGGATTTAAATAGAATGTGCTGTTACAAAATACAGGGTGTTCATTTTAAAACTTTCCTCCTCGGATATCGTTGAAATACTTAAGAAATAATATACTTCGCACCTTTCAACCCCCTGCCGACAGTTGCTAAAAATCTTAAATGGTAAGGGGTATCGAAGAATGGCTTATTTTAATTATTTCCTTTTTATTGGTAATGTAAGAATCATATAGATTTTGAATTTGGTGCCAAGAGTATTCTATCTATACCTATAGCTGATACAACATTATCTAATAAAGTCGGTTCTAGTTATTTTTGTATTTATTCCCCATGTAACTATCTATCTGTACCTTGGACACACTGTATAGATCCCTTAAGCAGCTATGGTAACGCTTTTTAGCCCTAAGTCATCCCTTTTTTGCTAGTAATGTTTTATTGCGCCCACAGCCCCCACAACTATCTGCTTCTTCAGTTTAAGAATCAAAGTCAAGAGACGCGCAATGCCTCAAGGGAAATGCGAGACAGGAAACGATAACGAAATTGAAAAACGACCGTCATATAGTAGTGGGGAGAAGCCTCTTACTCGTCCCAACGAAGTGGATGTGGCTGCTAGACCGGATGATTTAGGAAAACTAGAGAAATTGAGAGAAGATATAATATACAACTTATTCGATGCAGATGTCGCTTGTGTTGAAGGAGCTAAAATGCCTCTTTCTTCTCAGAAATCTTTTTATTGATGTATTAACAAGATTCATCAGAATCCGTTTATTGTGATGGACATAAATATTTTCAAAAACTTGGGCCTACTCTATTAGATAGTTAGATGTTAGTTTTCAAGTTGTGCAGCAGATAGAAGAGTTTTGGTACCAAATTCAAAAGCACAAACACCAATTTAATTTAGGTCATATAATTCTGCTTTACGGTCCTAAAATTGTGATTTTTGAATCGTTTTTTTGACGTCTAGCTAAAAAAGACCTGTTAATCATCAACTTTTTATTTGAAACTAAAACTGATACATTCAATAACTTTATTTAGAGTAGCATCTTAACTAAACGGTATGTATGAGGGTGCAAAGAAAAATATGATTTTAGCAATATAATATGTCAGAGAATAATTTTATGAAATAAAATATGAACGTTCAACATAATTAATATATACTGGGTAATTCATTAATAATTGGAAATATTTTAACTGATAAATCCAGGAATCACAATATGAAACTTCAACCCAAATCACCCAGAAATAATTATCTCTTGAGTCTACTTAGATATTCAAACATTTCGCAAAATAAAGATTTGTTGGTTAATTAGAATGGGTAACAGAAATTTTTAGAGAATTTAAACTTCATAATAAAATGACAATTGTGTCACAGGCGTAGAATTTAGGAAGGCTCAGCGTCTCAGAAGCAGCTATATCTGAATAAAATAAAGTAGCTGAAAAATATATAAGGGTATTGTATTTTCTAGGCTTTTATTTAAAATAATGCATGGTGTATTGCACCTACACTATACTAGTCTTTAACCAGTGGCCGAGCCGAAAGTAATAAAAAAAACGCTCGAAAAACTCACAAAAAATATTATTTGATTTACCTTCTAAAAAATCAAACATGCGGCAAAAATTCAAGGGGTTATTCCGTGGCCTAGTCTAGGAATATTTTTTCCTATGATGATTTTTTAAAAACTTCTTTGTTTCGAAGATACAGGGTGGAGAAACTATTTTAACTGCAACACACAGAGATCGCTGGATTGGTCAAGGTGGGCCACTCGCATGGCCTGCTCGATCCCCAGACTTAAGCCCCCAGAATTATGACGAACGGGGTTATCTGAAGTCACTAGTTTACGCTAATCCAGTGGAGAATTTCGACGACTTGCGGAATTGGAAAATTGCTGGGTGTAACTTCCTGGTATGTTTGAAAGAGTTCGGCAGTCAATGACGAGAAGATTGAATGCTTGTATCCAGGTTGGAGGAAATTATTTCGAACATTTATTGTAGATTGAGCAATATTACATGTAGTTTACGATAATAAAATGTGGTTATTATCGCAAATTTTATTGCCCTGTATCTTCGAAACAAAGGGATTTTTAAAAAATCATCATAGGACAAAATATTCTTAGATTAGGCAATAGAATAACCCCTTGAATTTTGTTTACCTAGAACCCTGTATAAATTACTAGGATAGCAGATTCTTTTATTAATAATATTAACAGATTTATTACTTCTTAAATAATTACTCTTCCATATTATCTTATCAAAATATTTTATTTTTAGGTATATTGTTATTGTTGAAGCTTTGTATTTTGTACTTAATTTGTATTTTTGACCGACGAACCCCGAACGGAGGAGGTATATGTATATAATTCGACTGTCCCCTTTTTTTTTGGTTTGTTCGCGCGTTGTATATAGTAAACGTACTCCGATTTTGATGATTTTTGATTCATTTAAAAAAGGAGACTTGAGAAATGGTCCCATATTCGTAAAAACTCGAACCGAAATCTCCTTGTCGAAAATCGAAAATTCCAGTTGCCAGAATTAAAGATAGGACAATATCCGGAAACGTTTAAGTTAAACATTTTTTTTCAAGAGTTACGGTTTTGGAGTTACATTCATTTTAAAATCTCACATATGTGTATTTAGGCTATATGGAAGGGGCGATTTCTTTCGAAAACTGAAAATCTCTGGATACATACTACATAATAGTAACAAGGTCAAGCAAAGAATAATAGGATATTAGTGGTATTAGCGAACCTTTGTTTTCGTGACTAATGTTACACTCAAAAGTATGAAATAGATATAAAAAAAAATGGACCGACGTTATTAGTTGGTTCACTGAAAGATACGAAATAATATTAATTCTATTGGTGCTGGTACTTGCGAAGTTGGTGCCAAAAGTTATTAATCTAACTGCAACTGCACAACGTCAAAAGTAACACCACCAATAGAACTATTTCGTATTTTTCAGTGCACCAAGTAATAACGTCGGTCCAATTTTTTGTAAAAAAAATATTTTGATTTTATTTTTATATTTTTTTTATTTATCTATACATATATATGAGTAACGACCTTTCGTATGACCACAAAAAACTCGAAAACTATTTATCCGATTTCGATAACTTTGTTTTATTGTATTGTTTATATGTGCGCGGGTGACATGGGCTATATCTTATGTGTGTCTGGGCCTCCTAGGTTGAGGGTTCCATATCTATGGCTGAATTTTCGTGGATTTTTCGGTATATATTTGTGTGTAGAATGTAACTGGACTGATTTGTGAGAGTATGTCAGTGCGACTGGAATTTAAAGGTGGAGGGTTCCATACCGGAAAATCCTTAAGACATATGTAGGAAAATTATCATGCTGTTCTATCTTGGTGCATATCTGTGGATTGATTTGGGTTGGTGTTCGGACTGGTTCTATGTGCGAGTAGGTCTCATAGAATGGTTCCATACTCAAAATTTTTAATGAGTTTTCGTAGCACAATCTACGTAAGTGTTTGCCCAGGCAGTGCCGGGTAAAACAGCTAGTATTTTATAAGGGATATTGTCAATGCTGAAACAAGTGTCATCACACTTATCAGCTTCTACCACTTTCTTAAATTTTAATTCTGTGGTTCCTTCAATTTATGATTTTGTGAATAAAGATTATTATTATTCACCAACAACTGCACCACGTCAAAATTACCAGCACCAATAGAATAAATATTATTTCGACTTTTTCAGTACTTCAACTAATAATGTTGATCCTATTTTTTGTAAAAATATTTATCTATTAATTTGGCCTTTCAGATTATCAGAGTATAGTTTAATCTTACGCTTTTGGGTAACAAAACAACATAATACTTTATTCAAAAGCAGCTAGAAATTTTGGAAGGGTAGGTAACTAAGCTGCTAATAACCGAAATGGACTCCATACAAAATTAATTGAGAAGGCTTTTAACCATTTCACATGAGGATTCACACCACTGATTTTTGTAGCAAATTTGAACTTGATATCTCAATAAATCCGATCTCCATGATGTTTAGTTATATCCCATATTGTATAGTACATGTATATATAACATATGAGGAAAAAGCTCTTACAGGTCGATTTTTGATTTTTTGACCCACAAACCCCGAAGGAAGGATGTATACAATTTACAATTCGACTGTCTGCTTTTTTTTATTTTTTTTGGTTCGTGCGCGCCTTTTATATAGTAAACGAACTCCGATTTTGATGATTTTTGATTCATTTGAAAGAGGAGGCTTGAGAAATGGTCCCATATTCATAAAAACGCAAATCCGAAATCTCCTTCCCTCTGAAAACCGCCCCCGAAGGGGTGAAGGGGACGAATCTTCTCGAAAATCGAAAATCTGAGTTGGTATAATTAAAGATAGGACAATATCAGGAAACGTTTAAATTGAACATTTTTTCAAAAGTGTTACGGTTTTCGAGATGGCAGATGGAGGCATGTTAAATATGTATTTTTGCTACGCGGAGAGGGCGATTTCTTTCGACAATTGAAAACCTTTCGATACTACATGAAAAATATTTGTAGCAACATTTATAATGAACATTTTTTCCTTAGAGTTACGGTTTTCCAGTTAAATCGGTGTTAAAATAGTAACAACTGAAATGCTTAAGCGTATTTCCGCAGCGATGTTTTGAGATCTCATTAATAACAACTAGAATCAAAGAATATACATGGGTAATAGGATAAGTACTATCTTCATTGGTATTAGTGAACGTTCAACGATTTTGGTGACTAATGTTAGGTACACTCGAAAATGTGAAATAAATATTTTTCACAAAAAATTGGACCGACGTTATTGGTTGATGCAATGAAGAGTATAAAATAATATTAATTCTATTAGTGATGGTACTTGTGAAGTTGGTGCCAAAAGTTAACAATCCAACTGCAACTGCACAACTTCAAAAGTAACAGCACCACTAGAATTAATATTATTTTATACTTTTCAGTGCATCAACCAATAACGTCGGTCCAATTTTTTGTAAAAAATATTTATTTATTTTCTCCTTTTTTATGCAAGCAGCATCATTTCAGTCCTCCACCTTCTAACCTATGATGTCATCGTTGATTCTTTTATATGGAAAGGCTATATAGTTATCCTATATATAGGTATTTAAACATAATTAAATGAGAAGTTATCCGTACTTGTCAACCATATTAGAAATGAATTATAATTATTGCCTTTCTGGTAAATTAAACATTTCGTGAGGTTCCGCAATAAGGACGATTGTTTTTCGTCGACATATTGCGTTTTATGCGCTTTTTCCAATATACTGCTCAATCAGATTGATTACCAAACATAGCAGCGGGCCTTCAGAC
Organism: Crioceris asparagi; assembly: GCA_958507055.1. Classification (NCBI taxonomy): domain Eukaryota; kingdom Metazoa; phylum Arthropoda; class Insecta; order Coleoptera; family Chrysomelidae; genus Crioceris; species Crioceris asparagi. Next base: position 13,472,164 of record OY293833.1, on the reverse strand, counting down.
ATATATCATGATTTCAAGGTTGTTGCCTCTCATCAGTATGCCGCGAAGTAAAGAGCTATATTTGATCATGCTTGTATCAAGGTTCAACATAGAACTGAGGGTGGAGACCAGTATGACCGATAGATTACGCATGTATAGAGCGATCCAAAAAAACTCATCCTCAGTAGGCCTTTGAAAATGAGAACATGTCTTTAATTGAATCATCTGCAATTGCTTCTATATTGATTGAAACATCACTTGTTACTTTTAGCTTCCTATCTGTGTTTAGCAATGTTCTCATTTTCAAAGGCCTACTGGGGATGAGTTTTTTTTGGATCGCTCTATATACTGGTGGATATGAATAATCGAGAAAGGTGTATAACGGATAAATTTAACATCAAAAAATCAACCTGTTTTTTTTCATATGATAAGATTTTAGAAGATATTGAAGCGTTTGTATATTTTATGATCGCAATGTATAGATAGTAGTTATGCTGAACGAAAATAGCATCCATCATATTATGCAAACCGCAGCCGATTTCGTGGAGATTTAAATAAATGGTGCTGGCAAAGGTCTACGCCTACCAGAAAAGTGCATGATGCAAAACGTTAACAATATTCCGACGATTTTTATTCTCATATATGTAGCAATGGGTTCAGCAGCATGTGGAAAGAATTCTCTTTCTCAAAATATGATGGATCTCTTTATTTTACCGTGTGATAAATGTTTCGTAACGGTAGCATTTGTGTTTTCTCTCATGCGGCAATTTTTCTTCTTTTTTTCCAGATGATGAAAACGACGAGCTCACTTTCCACATAGCCCGATATCGACCGGAGGAATTGCATAAATTAGCATCAAAAACAAAATTTACGAGAAAGGAAATCCAGCTGATGTACCGAGGATTTAAACAGGTGAGTGAAGACGGTTGAGATAGATAATATATTTTATATACGTCTGGTTGCTTTTATGTTTTATGCCGATTTGACTGCGCGTGGTATTTCCAATATTTCAAGCCATTTAACTTCTAGGGCTGCTTTCAAGTGAAAAATGTATCGGTCGGTGTCTATAGACGTATATAGAGGATCCTGTAAACTCCCATATTTTATATAGCTCAGTTGTGATTCAAGTTATGAGTGCGACATTAAAAAAATAATTTGTAGTGTAAGCCCCATTTCTGGAAATTATTTTGTATTATACAGACTGTCTCAAAAAACTTGTGACCTCATGCTGATACATGTTTTAAATTACATGCGACACATTTTGTTGCTGATTTTGTCTGCTCTTCATGATTCTAAGCTTTTATTGAAATTGAGTCAGTAAAAAATAAAAAAAACAGTTTTATCCCTCTAATCTAAGAGTTTATTAAAAATATAAATAGTACCTCGTTGAATAGAATCATACAAACTACTCGAAGAAAAAGGTATAAATATATCATACCTTTTTCAATTTTGGAAATATTTAATATAGTGAAAATTGAATCTTGATAGATTAATAAACATTCATGTCATGAAATTAGTAGCCACTCTCGCTTCTTTTTCAATTCCACATCGAATGACAAAAAACGTCAAAACCAATTTAATTTTAATTTAACCAAATATTTTTAAGGCTTGCGTATTTTTTGGTCATTAAATTTTCTAGGAGCATTTAGAGATACTACTTTTCTACGCAACAGAATACAAATTATGGTCTCAGATGAATATAAATTCCAGTCTATATAATAATGACAGTGTCATTATAATTCTTATGGATTTCAGGTCTGTCTTTGAGTACGTGTCGCAACCGGAACACACCTGCTTAATAATATCATATCCATATCCTTTGCCAGAGGCAACATTTTTCTCATCATTAGGGACGTTTGGCCAGTTGCCAGAGATGAAATAAAAAAAACATGTGGCTAATGATGACAAATTATTTTGATTTTACACTCCCATTTTGGTAGTATTTATTCATTTAAGTGGAACTATATAAAAATGTTCTACATGTCAAAGCAATTCCAACAACGTGTATGCAGGAGCAAAGTAAAATTTTATGGCACACATTGAAATGAAATATTTTTTTCCTTTTTTCATACATACCTACTAGCTAGGAACAGCTCGTTGCAGATAAAGAATCATCTCGTAACATTGAAAATGCAACATCCTTTGACATCAGAATATTTTAATAAATTTTTGCCAATTAGAAGGGCCTACGTAATACATCAAATGATCAAAGTTTAAAAAAAATTTCTTACTCTTTGCCAAGAAAATGTAATAATTCCAAATCTCGACGAATAACGTGGTCAATGTCTTATTGATGAATTAAGTCCCAAGCAACTTGAACATCTTGAATTCCTTTCTTGGGCTATTCAAATACATTATTAAGCCAGGAAGTTAATCCAATTCTACCTATCATATCTCATACATGTTCAATGGGTGAAAGATCAGAAGAACTGCTGCTGTATGAGGTTATCCTGATGGAAAACTGGGTTTTCTAGTTGCGAAAGATATAGTTCTAAAATTTCACAAAATTTCTTATTTCTCTAATTCAATGACATAGAACGTCAGATATTTTATCCACGCAATACAAATAAAATAACCACAGTAGGCAAACGGTGTGTGAAGCGTCCTAAAAAAACGCTCCGTTGCAGCCCAAAAAGTTTCAAAAACTGAAAAAATAACTATCATACTTTGCTGACAAGTAATTTCCGTAACCTAGAAATTTATTTTATAAATTTTCCGACAATCTAAAAGAAAATCAACCTCATGAATCACCTCTTTTTCAGGAATGCCCAACAGGAATGGTCGACGAAGACTCCTTCAAGAAGATATTCGCGCAATTTTTCCCTTTAGGAGGTAAGCGAACAGTATTTCCATGTTATTAAATTGAATTTCGTTCTCTCTTTGAAATCAATAGTGAATTTGAAAAGTAATTGAATAGCTATCGTACCCAATGATTAAAAGGGTTAATTGATTATCTTTCTTATTCACAAAGTGTTTTCAATTCATTTTTAAACAATTGGAGTGAAACTCGGTGCCCCAGATATTTAATCTTAAACCTTTGGAACACTCCTCCTATTCAAGGATCTTTTTTATTTTTATAAAATCGATATTGTTTGAATAATTTTCAAATTGTGCCGGTTTGGAACTTTCACACATTTTTTGTTTTACCTGCCATTAAACAAGGGTTTTAACTGGACCAGAATTTTTTTACCGACTTCCCAAAAGAAGGTGATATACAATTCGACTGCATATTGTTTGTTTATCTATGGTACATCGGTTCGCACAGTAATTACCTTTTCATTATTCGGCGTAGAGCTAGAGTGCACGATTCATAATCACAATGTCGTAGGTTCGACCCCAACTAGCCTTTTTTTCTCAAATCGCTTTTGTTTTGTGTTCTTTGATAACTAATAACAACATTACACAAATTTTTTTTTTTTCTCGTAGGATATATGCTTGATTATCAAGAAAATAATAATTTGTTTTTTGAATTTTTAAAATTATTGTTGATTGTGTATGTGTATAATTTTTCTTAGTGTTCATCTGCGTTTTCTTGAGTGATGCATAAAAAATAATAAAATAACAATTCAAAGAATCTTCTTTATATCATATATAATCTCTTTTAATATTTTTAGTGCATCCTTGAATGTAATCGGTCCTAGTTTTTTAAACGTATAAATTAGATGGTTGTCCGCGCTATGGTAAACATTATTTGGGAGTTTGTTGGATATATGTCTACGGCTACGCCTTTTGTACGTTCATATAACCAACTATAGGTTGTCAACTATTGTTATCAGATTATCGCCATGGGAAATGACAAATTGTCAACACTTTCAATGGGTGTGCCGGATATATATATGTTATAGGTAGTTTTTGTTCCAAACACAACATACAAGTGAGCTGAACTCATTAATCATGGCTTTTTATTCAGTATATGCACACAACATTCATTATATCTTAATTGTTTCTAATAATTCTATATTCAATACAATATCGAAAATTTTAAATAATTATAATAATATTGCAAATGAGAGCATGTCTTTGCTAGACTCAAATGAGAATTTCAGTTGTAAAGTCATTAATAATGAGTGTGTTCGGATAACCCGTTAAATCAGCGAACTGTAAACGAGAGCGACAATAATCACACATATTAAATAAAACTGTATGAGCCTCTTATGTTGGAAGATTATTAATTTAATAAAAACATCATAATAGGGATGTTGACCAATTTTTCGAACTGTTCCTATCTTTTAGATCGAACCTTAATAGATACGAAAAAATATTTTACTAAGCAAAAAAAATAATTTTCCAAGAAAAAAAAATTATAATTTTGAATTTTCCCGCTGAAACAAGCAAATCATTCACGCACTTCAAACTACGTCACCGCTCGCTTACAACAGCAACAGTTACGATCTGTCATATATAGGATAGGTGCTATGTGATTTATATTTACACTTCCTCTGTGGCCTTTGTCAGTTTGTTAATGTTAATTTGCGTGAGAATTGAGATTGTCATATGAAAAATGTATACAAAGATTTATAAATACTGTGCAGTTTCTCCACAGCGATAAGCACACCAGATAAACTGTTTATTTACGTTCCGAAAAAGAAATAGGTATTTAAGGAGAAAGTGGTTAACTTTAGTTAGAAGAGATCCAGCATCTTTAACAACACCATCTACAATTTATTTTTGTGAAGATCACTTTGATGTATGTTCTGATAATAATTTACAAAAAAATACATTAGTAACTGATTTCAAATTCAGATGCAGATAGTTCGGGTTATTTCACCAGAAAAATAACCGAATTGTCATTTTATATTAAAAAAGATTTGGAGGATTATGTGGAATGTACGATGGGTACAGAGTCTCATAAATAAGAATGAAAGCTGGTTGTGTACCTACAAAATTTGCCTGTCAACTAAAAAGACCAATTACCACCTCTGATTTGTGTCGACCAGCAGGCACTAAAAGGCGACAATTTCTTTTTATAGCAAAAAATGGTAAAGTAGGTAGTGGTCAATAATACTTACAAAGACCGTTTGCCACCATCAAATAATATATTCCTGGCAAATTAGAGCTGTCTGCTTTGGTAAATCAAGCCTCCATTATTGAACATACACTGATTATTTATTAACAGAAACGTAAGAGATATTTTCAATGAATTACAGAGCTTATAACCACTTGAACATAAATGATAGAATGACTGTTGACTTTGGCTGGTTAGTTTGTTTAGCGGTCCATGACGTAATGCGCTCTAATTGGTGCTCGCAGTCACGTGATAAAGTGTATGGAGTATTTATTGCAGTTTAAAATACTTTTATTCAATTATTTATAATTAATTATGATTTGAAAAAAAAATTTTGGTATTCAAATATTACTATTCATTGATTAAACATAAATTTATTTTAAATTACAAATACAGTCAACATCCCTATTGTGACTTCTTAATAATCTGTTCTGTCATGTTCTTATGTCAAATTCCATTGCTGTTTATTGCTCTGCAGTGGTCGAAAGATGGTTTAGATTCAATTCCTAGCTGAATCTATTCCTTTTCACAACGATATTGTAAATATTTCATCCGCTTTAATTGAAACTGTCAGATAATTCAGTGAAATGGTTTCAAATACACCAATTCAATTAAAATTCACGTGCTTTTAAAAAAGCTTTGCATACATCAGTGGCAATTTATCTCTTTTTAGGAGCTTTCAAATATCCCAAATGAACTGAAACTGAGAATTGATGAACAGTCAGGAAATCAACAATTCACTTCAGTAATGCCCAAATGTTATGTTATAAGGTATCCAAAGTGACATTAAAAAATATTTGTATGACAATGTCATGTTCTTTGTTACTTTGTGGATAGAAATTTACATATACACTGAATAATAAAGTCTATTTATTTATTATAACGAAAATTCACACACACACACACATATTATAACTTATATTTACTACTGTTCACTACTAACTAACGAAATATTTACAATTTATATCACAATATTTATTTCACTTGGCGGGCACGTTCAAAACTAACTGACTTGCCGCGCTCTCGTCGTATTTAAATCTATCGAATAAGACGCCGAGATGCTTCTCGAAGCCTCCCAAAGCATACCGATCGCGCTCGATGATGCTGAAAGACATCTAGGCTCTTAAGGTATGGAGTCCTAGGTGCGGTCGCGGCCGTTCGCAGCGTTTTGCGACTGTCGATAGAAGCCGAGTACCAGATGGTGTCCAAGACGCGACACGTCACATCTGTGGCGTTTGCTCGTCTATAGTCTGTACTTGACGGCGTTGTTTCGGATCCTTTCGGGTGGAAACGAATTAAAGGTGGCGCAAATTGCATCGCTTGCGACTGCCGCTTCTTGGACACCAGTAACACACAATCACCATAATAACAGTGACGCGACTGTGGCCGCTGAAAACAACAGCGGCCGCCGGCCGCGCCTAGATCTCCCTACCTTTACACAACAGTGAGCCAGAGGCGTCGCAGAGCTCAGTGACGTGGGTCTGGGTAACATTACAGTAATACTGACGTTTAAAATATTTGTTATGATCATTACATTAGTTCAGTTTTGTGCATTTCTTTCAATACAATATTTCTGCTCAAAAAAGTGACAAAATAATATGAATTCTAGTTTATTCTTCTCGAGCTGAAAATTCTGAATTTGTGCGATTATACCTATATAAATAAATTAATTCGGTGCACCAACTAATAAAGTCGATCCAACTTACTGGCTTGAATTTCATAACACACGTAATAATCTGATAGGATATAATATCTCACATGTGCTCAGACTTTTTTTATGGATACCAAATAAATGCACACGAATGCCATTTCATCCAAAAACTTCGTATGTATGTATATACGGTAGCGACATTTATGAAAATACAAATGTTATTTCCATTTATTTATTATTAAAATCCTATTTTTGAACAAGTTATGCATTGTTCTGACTGGACTCTATGGATATTGAAAAAAGTTATATTATGACCATTTATATGCATTTGGTAATTCAAATCAAATAGTATTGTCAAATGAAGTTACATGCATGTATATATATATATATATATATATATATATATATATATATATATATATATATATATATATATATATATATATATATATCGTGAATATCGTGGGTTTAGGGATCTTTCAGTGATTGGAAATATTGAAATAAACGCACATTTATTTCATGTCATAATGTTTACAGAACAAGACGTTTCGATCCGCTTTGGGACCTTTATCAATTGTACAAAAATTAAAAACTAAAATATTATTCTGTAAAATAAAAATTAAAGTAAGGAAAAATGTTGTTGTTAGGACAATATCATAACCTACCTAAGACATAAAGTACAAAAAATCAGCTTCCTCCAAAAAACTAAACCCACGATATTCACGAAAACTAAATCCACTAGGCTCAAAAACAAATAGCAACGAAAATATATATATATATATATATATAGCACATAATAAATTAACCAACAATATAAAAATTGCGAATAGGGAAATTCCATAGTTTTTAATTTTTATTATTTTTTCTATCACTAGAGAAAAACGCTTCAAACAAAAATTGTAGGTACAGACTATATCTCCATAACTTGAAAATATTTTTAATGACTATTTTTTGAGTTTTTTTAGTTAATAATTATTTAACGTTTTCGAACGGCAGCAAAATCACATGGAACGAACAATTTACAATGATTAACAAAACTATTCGGAATCTTCCCTTTCCGAGAGCTCTAACTCAGAATTCGAAAAAAATCCCTCTTTACCCTCTTGAGAAGGGTTTTTGGTTTCTACATGTTGAATTACTGGAACTGTATTTTTTTATAAAAAAAATAAGTTATTGATTGGTTTACTGATATTATTTTTCTCTTTCAGATGCAACGAATTATGCCCATTATGTTTTCAATACGATTAAGCAGAAACAAGCTGGAAAAATTTCATTCGAGGTAAGTACAGAGCATATTTCCTAAATTAATCTAAAACAGCATCTATAGGTGCTACCTTAGACGGTCACTCTTTGAGTTACTTAACAGATCTAAAATTCCAATTAGATGATGATAATAAATCTTAGTTGAAATAAATATAAATATGCCTTTACCAGTACCAAAGCGATTTTAACTTGAGGGCAAAAAAATCGATTCGCAGGGGAAGAGTTTAATTGAGTCAAACAATTAAAAGGCGTTAGAAAAAAAAATACAAAATACATACCTCAGTTCCTGCAGGCTGACCTGGAAATAAAAAATAATTCAGAATTTCGAAAAGACCAATCTGAGTATCTTTTAAACAGGTGCATCATTTAGCAAATTCAGTTGAAAAAAGGGCCCGCGGCTTTTTTTATTTCACATTTTTTATTTCTGCACTTATATAAACAAAACACATAAACTGTAATCTTAGGAAAAGTAAAATTGAATAATACATAATTTCTGAACTAAGGCTAGTAAAATATCTGTAACATGAAATGTCATGTAACCCAAATATGTGAAAAAAGCCCAAGATGGCGTTTTAAAAATAAAGCCGAGTTGAAAAAACTTACTTTCTATCAGTTTTTCGTTAGGTGACGTTTTTAGATTCAGCTACAATGTCCTCACATGAGCGCGAAAAAAAACTAAAATTATTTAATAATAATTAGAAATTTTTCATAGATTTGAAATTTTTAAAATACATAGTAGAAGTTCTATTTCAAATTTTAACCTTGTTATAATTCGGAAGTAACTCAAGAGTATTCGCAGAATCTTTGAGCCCTCGTTTCATACATCATTTATTAATTTATCTTTCAAGCTAATAAATCCGTTGACACTCGATATATTGAAAAATTTTATCCCAGTCAAATTACATTGGCGATTTCACATACCTTATTTTACGAATGATCCATGAAATCGTCGAACATATTATAATATCAATCTAACATCTACTAGGTACTCTGGATGGAATTCATTCGCTCAACAATCCCGAGAAATCGTTCCTTTTACTTTGAACAAATTCCGTGTGAGAAACCAATTAATTTCAAAGGCCAGTCAATACTGACCTGGGTTGTTGAGGTGTTTTTGCTTAGCTGGAAGTATAATTTTCAAGAACTGTCTATAGATTGAAATTCCTATGTTCGAAACAACTTTTATGTTGATAAATAATTTTGACTAGAAATTGGACCGATTTAATTAGTTGTATTGAAAAATACAAAATAATATTAATTACATTGGTGCTGGTAATTTTGAAGTTGTGCAACTGTAGTTAGATAGAAAACCAACTTCAAAAGTACCAGCACCAATATAATTAATATTATTTTGTATTTTTCAGTGCACCAACTAATAAAGTTGGTTCATTTTTTTGGAAATATTTATTTCACACTCTTAAGTGTAAAATTAGTCATGAAAATCGTCGAATGGTCACTGATACTAAAGAAGATTGTAGGTACATATCCTATTACCCATGTATATGCTTTGCCTGTCATTGATATTATTCAGAGATTTCAAAACATCGCGGCGGAAAGACACATATTTCAGAATTTACCACAGCTGTAACTCGAAAACCGTAGCTCTCTTGAGAAAATTTTCAATTCAAACATTTCCGGATACGGTCTCATCTTCAATTCTGCCATCTCAGATTTTCGATTTTCGAGAAAAAATGCCCCCCCCCCCTCATTTGGGGGAAGTTTTTCAGGGGAATGTCGTTTTTTTTAATGGGACCAACTCTCAATAGTCCTCTATAAAACTAAAAAGGACGGAGCACTTGTACTATTTATAAGACGCAAACATCAAAACAAAACATGCAAATAGTCGAATTGTATACCTCCTCCATTTGGTTCGTCGGTAAAAAATCTGGCCTGTTTGCTGGTCTGAATATTAAATACAATCTGTTAATATAAACATTTCCTTGACATTTCACAAAAACAAATTTATTTCATCCAAGTCATATTTCTCAATTCGTGGACATGGTGCTTCCTACTGTATACCCCTACCACTACTAATCATGTCACGTTCATTTCCTCTTTAGTACGAGCGAAATAAAATGCGCTCCTTGAATGGAACCGTTAATGATGATTACAAAATTACAGCCATGTACCCAAGCTGCTTTCTAATGCGACAAACTTTTCATCGCATATGTTGGTTGTATTTATTACAGCACCTTTTTTGAAATGTTCGTCTCCAACATTTCACTACGACCATTGTTACTTAAGCTAAAACCCTGAGTAATATCTACTTTTTGTAGATAAAGTGTGTCAACGGAATAATTAGCCAACTTATATACAGGGCGTCCCAGACTGACATATGAGATCGAAATAAAAACGGCTAAATGTGAAAATTTCAAGATATTTTTTGAACGACTTCCCAGAAGAGGAGGTACATAATTCTGGACTCTGGACTTATTTATTTTTTTTATGTTTAAATTCAAATGTAACATTTCCTTTTGCTATCAAAGGGGGAGGAGGAGACTGTTTGTTCGAAAATTGAAAATTTAGAATTGGCCTTTTTTTAAAATTAAGGTTTTCGAGTTACAGCACTAGTAAAGTATAAAGAAATACTATGTGTGTTAAAATCCCTATTTATGGAAATCATTGAATCTAAGTGAATGTTCAACAGCTTTGGTGACTAATAAAACATTCAAAAATGTAAAATAAGTATATTTTCTCATAAAAATAGGACACACTTTATTTGGTGTACCAAAAAATACGGAATTGTATTAATTCTAATGAAAACCACAGCCTTCTTTATATAAAGAGGAAACTTGAGAAATGGTTCCACATTCATAAAAACTCAAATCCGAAATCTCCTTTCCTCCGAAAACCTCTCCCCAAGGTGATGGAAGGGGCAATTTTTCTCGAAAATCGAAAATCCGAGACGGCAGAATTAAAGATAAGAAAATATCTGGAAACCGTTTTTACGATTTTCGTGAATAATGTTACACTCAAAAGTGTGAAATAAATACTTTTTACAAAAAATTTTACCGACTTTATATATAATATGATAATAATATTAATTCTATTGGTGCTGGTACTTGTGAAGTTGGTGCCATATATTTTCAATCTAAATGCTAAATGCAATTACCAGCATCAATTAATATTATTTTGGATCTAATAAAGTAGGTCCAATTTTTTGCAAAAAATATGACAGACAAACCAAACGGAGGAGGTATACAATTCGACTTTTTGTCAGCATGTTTTTTTATGGATGTTCGCGCCTCGTAACTCGTCAACGTGCTCCGATTTTCATCAATCTTTTATCATCTGATACAGGACTACTGAGAATTGATCCCATTGAAAAAAAATCGACATTTAACATGTCCTTTACTACAAAAATTTCTCCCAAAAGGGCCGGAGGGGCATTTTTTCGAAAATCGAAAATTTGAGACCACAAAATTTAAGAAGAGACCATATCCGGCAACGTATAAATTGGACATTTTCCAAAGAAATCATTGAGAAATATGTTTGTCTTTGTTATGGAGTGGAGGCAAATTTTTTCGAAAATTGATAGTATGAGATGGCTAAATTAAAGAAGAGATTGTATGTAGCAACATTTCAATTTTACATAAAAAAAATTACTGTTTCCGAGTTACAGCTGTGTGGGAAGTCTGAAATATGTGTATTTCCGCGATGTTTTGAAATTTCTGAAGTATATACAACGTATTATCTTCTTTGATGACTAATATTTTATTAAAAAGTTTTAAATAAATATTTTTTACAAAGAAAATTACCGACTTTATTAAAGAAAAATACAAAATAATATTAATTCTTTTGGTTCTGGAACTTTTCAGTCTAACTACAACTACTGCACAACTTCAAAATTACCAGTACCTACCTTTAGAGTTATTATTATTTGGTATTTTTCAGTGATCCAACTAATAAAGTCGGTCCAATTTTTTGTAAAAATTACGCGTGTTTTTATAAGAAATATCTTTTTCTCATATAATAAAGCAAAGGGACCTCGAGGGTCACACCCACACTACTGTTAAAGTAATTTTAATGTACGATAAATAATTTGTTATTCAATCACATCATTGTACGATGTTTTTTAAAACTTACGCTAATTAAATCTCGCCCATGTTCTTGCACGAAATTCACGCTAAACAAATTTCGCCATTCAATGAACATTCAACGAAGAGTATACAAAATAACGTACTTAGGGCAGCATTTCCAGTACCTATCCCTCCACCAAACAAACTGTTCAAGCACTTGCAGATTTACAAGATTCCACCCCTACCTACATAATATTATGTTGTTTATATCCTTCTCGAAAACATGCCACTCGTAGAATGGAAAACACTCAGAAACCAGAAACATCAAATAACAGAAGTTAAATGATAACATCGTTACTATAATACCAAAGAGCACAGATATTTTTAGAATGATATTTGGTTTTGGTGGGGGGTTTTCATATAAAAATGATAAAATATCATCGCATATTTTAGCTGCCAATAAATCACTGCACCTCGAACATCAAAAATCAATTCATATAAAAGATACTGAAATGAATATTAGTTTTATTTCCAAATATTTATATTTCTCAGTGCACCATCTAATAAAGTCGGTCCAATTTTCTGTATTTATTTTTTATTTATTTCACACTTTTGAATGTAACATTCGTCATCAAAATCAACCAACGTTCACCAAAGAAGATAATACGTTGCTTAGACTTATTCAGAGATTTCAAAACATCACGGAAATACACATATATCAGACTTTCCCACTGATGTAAATTGGAAACCGTACATTTTCTGGAAGAATGTTCAATTTAAATGTTGCTACATATAATCTCTTCTTCAATTTGGCCATCTTAAATTTCCAATTTTCTAAGAAAATTGCAACTTTTGCTCCACGAATATAAATAATAAAATAATGTCACATTAGCTTACAAAAGTGTTTGTGTGATATGCCATTTAATACAAGTATTATAATGATATTCACATAAAAAACATCTAATAGCAAAATGAGTTTCATCAATTTGCTTCATGATGAAACCAAAAATTATGAGCTACCCCCTGTCGAGTGGCATCATCAATCTTTGAGGAAAAATATCCCAAGTAACAGGATACTGGCCCAAACTTTCTCCCTCCTATATCTACACACCCTTCTTCCAGCATGCAAGAAGAGAAATTTTGTTGTACGAAAGCCGTGGAAATGGAGGGATTAATTTTATTGGAAATTTCGTATCTCCAGGCAATAATACATACATTTTCTTCAAAAGGCCAAAGTATCAAGCTGGAGCGGAAATGAAGCGGCATTTTCTCATTCTGATGTTTCCAGATGAGATTTCATTCTTTGTTTGATCAGAGAGGGCAATAATAATAAGATGTTGCCGTGATTTGTAACAGAGATGTCGGTGATGGTGTTGAAGTCACTTTACCACTGCTGGACTTTTTGCGTGCGAGATTTGTTTGATTCAAGATTCAAGATGTCCCACAAATAATGTCAAAATTCAGTTGATGTATATTCTTAATGCTTTTTTATGGTAAATTCATATATACAAGATTTACTTTCTACTTATCCTATTACCCACGTAGGTATATTCTTTGCTTGTACTTGTTATTATGTAGAGGTCTCAGAACATCGCTGCGGAAATACGCATAAGTATTTTAGATTTAACCATTGTACCACCGCTGAAACTCGAAAACCTTTACTGGAAAAAAAAAATCATAATAAATGTCGCTACAAATATTATTGTCTTTCATGTGGTAGGTACCCAGAGATTTTCAGTTTTCGAAAGAAATCACCCCCTCCACATAGTGAAAATACAAATATGTGAGATTTTAACATGAATGTAACTCGAAAACCGTAACTCTTTTGAAAAAATGTTCAATTTAAACGATTCCAGATATTGTCTTGTCTTTAATTATGGTATTTCGAATTTTCGAGAAAATTAGCGGCTCCACTCCCTTCGGGGGCGGTTGTCAGAGGGAAGGAGATTCGGTTTGAGTTTTGACGCATATGGGACCATTTCTCAATTCTCCTCTTTCAAGTGAATCAAAAACCATCAAAATCGGAGTACGTTTACTATATACAAGGCGCCCACAAACCAAAAAAAAGCAGACTGGCGAATTGTATACCTCATCCGTTCTGGGTTCGTTGGTCAAAAATGGCCAGGAATATTGTTTAATAAGTAGAGATTAATATCGAAAGTAATCTAATCAATATAAGTATTTCTCATCATCTTTATAATTTCAGCAAGCCACAATAACCCGAACCGCATACGGCTACCACAATCAACTTTTTGACCGACTTCAAAAAAAGGAGAAAGCATACAATTCGGTTGTATTTTTGCTTTTTTAAGGCTATTCGCGCGTTTTGCATAGTAAACGTACCTATTCCGATTTAGACGATTTTTGTTTCATTTGAAATAGGAGAGTTGAGATATAGTCCCATAATTAGAAAAACTCAAATCCGAAATCACCTTCCCTCCAAAAACTGCCCCCAAGGAATTGGACATTCTTAAAAATAATTATAGGTTTCCGCGTTACAGTCTCAAATATGAGTTTCAGCTATGTGGAAGGGGCAAATTTTTCCTAGAATCGAAAATTCGAGATTTGATAATTAGAAAGGGGACCATATCCGAAAACGTTTAAATTGAACATTTTTACAAAAGAGTTACGGTTTCCGAGCTTCACAATGGTAAATCTGAAATATGTGATATGCGTATTTCCGCTATCTGGAAGAACATTTTTTTTTCGCCAATTGATAATATGAGACGGCTAAATTAAAGAAAAGATTATATGTAGCAACATTTAAATTGAGTTACGGTTTTCAAATTACAGCAGTAAAGTTTGAAATATGTATATTTGCGTCGCGGTGTTGTGAGATCTTTGAATAATAAATAACATGTACAAGCTAAGCCTATATCTTTTTGGATAATAGTGAACGTTCAACAATTTTCATGACTAATGTACACTCAAAAATGTGAAATAAATATTTTTCACAAAAAAATGGACCGACTTTAATAATTTTTGTACTGAAAAATACAAAATAATATAAAATCTTTTGGTGCTGGTAATTTTGAAGTTGTGCCGTTGTAGTTTGTTGTTGTAGGCACCAACTCCAAAAGAACCAGCAACAATAGAATAATAATATTATTTTGTCTTTTTCATTTTTTAATAAAGTCGATCCAATATTTTGTAGAGAATATTTATATTGTTAGTATTCTCGATGTAAAATCTAAACTGTCACGATTTTTTTACCAACTTCGCCTTAAAGAGGGAGTTATACAATTCGACAGCTCTTTAAATTTTTTTAGATAACAGATTCAAAAATCAATCGTACAAATATCTCGGTCAAGTTCGTAAATGGGCATGATCGGACCAGTAGTTTCAAAATGGCGGCCGAACAAAAAATCTCAAAAAAGTCTTTGAATAAGTTTAACAAAATCATTTTGGATCATAGCTGTCTCACAACTTTTGTTTCAAACATTTTTCTCTAAAAGTGATCGGCAGCTATCGGGATTTTTTTTATTGTTTATAATTAACATAAAAAATATTGTCCTTACCGAATCACAAGATAACTGCATAAATAAAAATCTAATATCGAATAATTAAAAGGCAAATGCTGATTTCAAAAGGATTATTTTAGATATCAGAACAATGTTTATTAATGGACCAAGGAATTACCTTCACAAGCGATTCATTTGTGACGTAGAAGCCCTAGGGCTTTTCTGGGATATTTAGCTTATATTATTTGCCCCAGCTTTGCATGGTATTATCATTTTAGATCGTATTGTAAAATCAATACAGGCATTTATATCATAAATAGTGAACTAATAATAATAGAATATATTCCTCAATAAAATCTCCATGATTTCGGAATACTTTCTGTCAGCATAAAGATGAATGTCTTTCTATTCATTTCATTCAACTACTGCACTGCAAGATTTGGGGAGCAGCAAAGACCAAATTTCAATAATCACAGTACACTTGAATGTTCAAAGTTTAGTGGCTCATCATCTTGTGATGAAATTCTAAAACAATCTGACTTCTTGGCTTAAATCTGAAACTTTGGATGCCTGAAGATGATCTTCCGATTGTTGTTGATGGTTTGGAATTGAAAGCGCGTTACATGAATAATACATTACATACTGTTACAGGGAATGGGGAAAGCGGTGTAGCGCAATGTACAGAAATTTGAACAGAGTATTGCAGATTGTAGTAGGTACTCCTATAGAATTTACTGTAACTAAGCTCAATCAAATCCGTATATTCTAAAGCTGGTGATATTTCAATATGGTTGATGTAACTAATAATGAACAATTTCAATTTATATTAGAACCAGTATATATACAAGGGTCATCATTAATGTCTTAATAAATCAAGCTAGTAGTATAAAGTGATTGGAATCTGGTTGCTTCAAAAGATGTATTTTATACTACATCGATGGAAAACAAAGTAGGTGTAGTGTCAAGTGCTGAAAAAAAAAATCAAACACACTCATCGCGATTTAAACTTTAATATTGTGGATCTACAAACAAGAAAAAGTTTGAATGTGATAGAAATTACAAAACCAACCTGTAGGGCTTGAAAACATGATTTTTATATAGTATGGAACACACCCCCGCATATTTAGCGACCAGTAAAAAAAATATTTTGTACAAAAAATTGGACCGACGTTATAAGCTGATGCACTGATAAATATTTTTTACAAAAAATTGGACCGACGTTATAGTTGATGCACTGAAAAGTATAAAATAATATTACTTCTATTGGTGATGGTACTTTTGAAGTTGTGCAGTTGCAGTTAGATTGATAGCTTTTGGCACCAACTTCACAAGTACCATCACCAATAGAAGTAATATTATTTTATACTTTTTAGTGCATCAACTATAACGTCGGTCCAATTTTTTGTAAAAAATATTTATTTCACACTTTTGAGTGTAACATTAGTCCCGAAAATCGTTGAACGTTCACTATACCATATCAATGAAGATAATACTTATCCTATTACCCACGTATATTCCTTGCTTGTAGTGGTTATTATTGAGATCTCAGAACATCGCGGCGGAAATACGCTTGAATATTTTAGTTGTTACCATTTAACACCGATTTAACTCGAAAACCGTAATTCTAAGGAAAAAATGTTCATTATAAATGTTGCTACAAATAATTATATCTTTCATGTAGTATCGAAAAATTTTCAATTTTCGAAAGAAATTGTCCTCTCCACATAGCAAAAATACATATTTAACATGCGTCTATCTCGAAAACCGTAACACTTTTGAAAAAATGTTCAATTTAAACGTTTCCGGATATTGTCCTATCTTCAATTATACCAACTCAGATTTTCGATTTTCGAGAAAATTCGCCCCCACCACCCCTTCGGGGGCGGTTTTCGGAGGGAAGGAGATTTCGGATTTGCGTTTTTATGAATATGGGACCATTTCTCAATCCCCTTCTTTCAAATGAATCCAAAATCATCAAAATCGGAGATCGTCTACTATATAAAAGGCGCGCACGAACCAAAAAAAAAAAAAATAAATAAAAAAAATAAAAAAAAAAAAAAAAAAAGCAGACAGTCGAATTGTATACCTCCTCCGTTCGGGGTTCGTCGGTTAAAAAATACAAAATAATATTAATTCTATTGATGCCGTTACTTATGAAGTTGTGCGGTTGCAGTTAGATTGATAACTTTTGGCACCAACTTCACAAGTACCTACCAGCACCAATAGAATTAATATGATTTTGTATTTTTCATTTCACTCTTTTGTCTGCAACATTAGTCACGAAAATCGTTGAACGTTCACTAATACCAATGAAGATAGTACTTATCCTATTACCCACGTATATTTTTGCTTGTCGTTTTTATTATTGAGATTTCAATACATCGTTGCGGAAATACGCATTACCATTTTACCACCCTTGTAACTCGAAAACCGTAACCCTAAGGAAAAAATGTTCACTATAAATGTTGCTACAAATAATTATGTTTTCATATAGTACCCATAGATTTTCAATTTTCGAAAGAAATCGCCCTCTCCGCATACGAAAAATATAAATATTTGAGAATTTAACATGCCTCTATCTCGAAAACCGTAACGCTTTTAAAAAAATGTTCAATTTAAACGTTTCCGGATATTGTCTTGTCTTTAATTATACTACCTCAGATTTTCGAGAAAATTTGCCCACTCCAGTCCCTTCGGGGTGGTTTTCGGACTTTCGGAGGGAAGAAGATTTCGAATTTGCGTTTTTGTGGATACGGGACCATTTCTCAAGCCTCCTTTTTTCAAATGAATCAAAAATCATCAAAATCGGAGCTCGTTTACTATATAAAAGGCGCGCACGAACCAAAATAATAAATGTTTAAAGCAGACAGTCGAATTGTATACCTCCTTCGTTCGGGGTTAGTCGGTCAAAAATGTTAACTGTTGTTTACCAAGGTCGTCTTAGAGGCAAACGTTTTGAAAATTCAGTTGGCTTCCAAGATTACCTGAGCTTAACCCAGCAGATTATTGGCTGTGAGATTAATTTATTTTTTCTTTGTTACTTACATATACAATAATTACAGACCTGTTCACGACCATCTATGCGCCAGCGCGTCCACCTTGAAAAGAGGTGGTAATATAAAAGTTTCGAAACACATTTCAACAAAAATATGGCTGCGGGTACGATGATCATTACGTTTATTTTGAATGAATAATATACCGATAGTCCTTCCTTAAGTACATACGATATAAATATTTTTTACAGTTGTAGTTAGATTGAAAAATTTTTGCACTAACTTTCAAAGTACTAGATGAACCAATAGAATTAATATTATTTTGTATTTTTCAGTGCACCAACTAATAAAGTCGGTTCATTTTTTTGTAAAAATATGTATTTCTCACTTTTGACTGTTTCATTTGTCATTAAAATTGTTCAAAGTTCACCAAAGAGGATATGACTTTGCTTATACTTATTCAGAGATTTCAAAACATCGGGGAAATACACATATTTCAGACTTTCTCACTGCTGTAACACGGAAACCGTATTTTTTTTCAAGTTTCCATTTTAAATGTTGCTAAATATAATCTCCTCTTTAATTTGGCCATTTCATATTTTCAATTTTAGAAAAAAATTGCCCCCACTACATAGCGGATACACACATATTTCATACTTCACTGCAGTAACTCTGACACCTATGATTTTTATTTAAATGTCCATCTCAAACGTGGCCGGATATGGTATCTTCTTTAATTTTGTCGTCTCAAATCTTCGATTTTCGAAAAGAAATACCCCCTCCACCCGCTCTGGGAGAAATTGTTGGGAAGGATATGTCGGCTTTTATTCAATGGGACCAATTCTCAATGGTCCTCTATCAAAAAAAAACATGAAAAACATAGTTGAATTGTATACCTCCTCCTTTTGGCTCGTCGGTCAAAAAGAAAATTCAATTAAGATGATATTTGGAACGAGATGAGAATCAGTGGAAATAATGCAGCCATATCTGAGAGATTATGATTTCAGTTATATGCATTTTTGACCGACGAACCCCGAACGGAGGAGGTATACAATTCGACTGTCTGCTTTTTTTTTTTTTTTTTTTTTGTTTTTTTTTTTTTTTTGGTTCGTGCGCGCCTTTTATATAGTAGACGATCTCCGATTTTGATGATTTTGGATTCATTTGAAAGAAGGGGATTGAGAAATGGTCCCATATTCATAAAAACGCAAATCCGAAATCTCCTTCCCTCCGAAAACCGCCCCCGAAGGGGTGGTGGGGGCGAATTTTCTCGAAAATCGAAAATCTGAGTTGGTATAATTAAAGATAGGACAATATCCGGAAACGTTTAAATTGAACATTTTTTCAAAAGTGTTACGGTTTTCGAGATAGACGCATGTTAAATATGTATTTTTGCTATGTGGAGAGGACAATTTCTTTCGAAAATTGAAAATTTTTCGATACTACATGAAAGATATAATTATTTGTAGCAACATTTATAATGAACATTTTTTCCTTAGAATTACGGTTTTCGAGTTAAATCGGTGTTAAATGGTAACAACTAAAATATTCAAGCGTATTTCCGCCGCGATGTTCTGAGATCTCAATAATAACCACTACAAGCAAGGAATATACGTGGGTAATAGGATAAGTATTATCTTCATTGATATGGTATAGTGAACGTTCAACGATTTTCGGGACTAATGTTACACTCAAAAGTGTGAAATAAATATTTTTTACAAAAAATTGGACCGACGTTATAGTTGATGCACTGAAAAGTATAAAATAATATTACTTCTATTGGTGATGGTACTTGTGAAGTTGGTGCCAAAAGCTATCAATCTAACTGCAACTGCACAACTTCAAAAGTACCATCACCAATAGAAGTAATATTATTTTATACTTTTCAGTGCATCAACTATAACGTCGGTCCAATTTTTTGTAAAAAATATTTATTATATAAATTAATAAATAAATTTAAGAAATGTACGATTTAAATTTGATAACTAGTCATTACATTTCAATATAGGTACTCATAATTAAATGGCGATGACCAAGTTTTCAGTACCTACTTCTCAGTGTCCCTAACAAACCAATATTCCTCTATTAGGTGAAAGAGTTACTATTAGGGGCCATTTTCCAGAAAACATTTTGAAAAAATCTGCAAATGAAATATAATATTGAATATGTATTTAATCCATTTGTTGTGATAACTGAGAATATTTGTTTAATACGTTGTTCCAACTCTTCATATATTTGAGCAAAATAAACAGTTGCCCTTTTAAGCCGAAATTTCATTGACTTTTCGTGATGCTCTTCAAGCTTTTCAATTCCCAAAAGCTTTTCGAATATCGAATTTATATCAATTTCCCCGAATCCATATTTCGAAAACCTTTCAACTTTGTTGAATCATGTATACATTTATTATTATTTTTAAATGCAAAGCCAAAAAAGATCGATGAAAACCATCTCGTCTAATTGTATAGGTATATATGCATATACATATATGATATGTCTATTTTTGTTGCAGGATTTTCTCAACATTCTGTCGAAAGTTTCCCGAGGCAGCGTAAATGAAAAGCTACAATGGGTATTCAATTTGTACGATTTGAATGGGGACGGTCTCATTAGTAAATCGGAAATGTTAGATGTTGTAACAAGCATTTACGAAATGCTGGGCAGGGCGACCCAGCCGGCGGTAGACGATAGCTCAGCCAAGGATCATGTGGAAAAAATATTCAGTGTAAGTATTATTTTGTTATTAAGAAACAGTGTTCCAAATAAATATTTTTTACAAAAAATTGAACCGATGTTATTAGTTGATGCACTGAAAATTATAAAATAATATTAATTCTATTGGTGCTGTTACTTTTGAAGTTGTGCAGTTGCAGTTAAATTGATAACTTTTGCACCAACTTCACAAGTACCATCACCAATAGATTTAATATTATCTTATATAATTTTCAGTGCATAAACTAATAACGTCGGTCCAATTTTTTGTAAAAAATATTTATTTCACACTTTTGAGTGTACCATTAGTCACGAAAATCGTTGAACGTTCACTAATACCAATGAAGATAGTACTTATCCTATTACCCATGTATATTCTTTACTTGTAGTTGTTATTATTGAGATCTCAAAGCATCGCTGCGGAAATACGCTTGAGTATTTTATATGTTACCATTTTAACATCGATTTAACTCGAAAACCGTAACTCTAGGGAAGAAATGTTCATTATAAATGTTGCTACAAATAATTATATCTTTCATGTAATATCGAAAAATTTTCAATTTTCGAAAGAAATCGCCCTCTCCACATATCACAAATACATATTTAACATGCGTCTATCTCGAAAACCGTAACACTTTTGAAAAAATGTTCAATTTAAACTTTTCCGGATATTGTCCTATCTTTAATTATACCAACTCAGATTTTCGATTTTCGAGAAAATTCGCCACCACCACCCCTTCGGGGGCGGTTTTCGGAGGAAAGGAGATTTCTGATTTGCGTTTTTATGAATATGGGACCATTTCTCAAGCCTCCCCTTTCAAATGAATCCAAAATCATCAAAATCGGAGCTCGTTTACTAAATAAAAGGCGCGCACGAACCAAAAACAAAAAATAAAGCTGACAGTCGAATTGTATACCTCCTCCGTTCGGGGTTCGTTGGTCAAAAAATCTACTTAATTTTCCTGTTATTGGTCGTTTATTAGCCAAATCTTTTATAAAAATTAAAAAATTTCCAGCATACCAATCTTAAGACTGGCTATTTAAATAGACGATATATTCTGTGGCTATTTAAAATAATTATAATTGATGAAGCAGTTAAGTGAAAGGTGAGTATTTTTGACCGTCAAACCCAAACGGAGGAGGTATACAATTCGACTGTCTGATGTTTTGATGATTTTTGATTTAAAAGAGGAGACTTGAGAAATGGTCCCATATTCATAAAAACTCCAAAGCAATTTCTCTCGAAAATCGAAAATCTGAAACGACATAATTGAAGGTAAGACAATATCTGGAAACGTTTAAATAGATCATTCCCTCAAAAGAGCAATGTTAAAATCTGGAATATGTGTATTTATGCTACGAGGCGGAGGCAATTTCTTTCAAAAATTGAAAATCTAAGAATCACATATTAAAGACCGGATTATTTGTAACAACATTTAAATTGAACATTTTTTCCATAGAATTACAGTTTTCGAGTTAGAGCAATGGTCAAATCTGAAATACCTATGCTTATTTCCGCCGCGATTTTTCGAAATATCTGATTAATAACAAGTACAAGCAAAGAATATACGTGGGTACCCATTACCCACTTATCCAAATAAGTACTATCTTCTTTGGTATTAGTGAACGTTCAACGATTTTCATGACTGACGTTACACTCAAAAGTGTGAAATAAATATTTTTTACAAAAATTTATTTCTTGGTGCACTGAAAAATACAACATAATATTAATTCTATTGTTGCTGGTACTTATGAAGTTGGTGCCAATAGTCTTATATTTAATCACAATTGTACAAGTTCAAAATTACCAACACCTTTAGAATAAATATATTTTTATTTTTCAATGCACCAACAAATATAAAGTCGGTCCAATTTTTGTGAAAAATATTTATCTAATAACAAGTGCCAATAACAGGATCAAGTATCAAGGGTCGTTACCACAGTGTAATAATTTAATGATTCCAATACTGAAGAAGCGCCATGTTACTTCTAACAAAGGACTATCTCCCGGTCTATTTTTTTTTCTCTTCATAGATGATCGATACCAACAAGGATGGAGTAGTGACAATAGATGAACTGATGCAATGGTGTTCGAGGGATGAAAATTTTTTGAAATCCTTTGAAACTCTCGATACTGTATTGTGATTCCATACTAAATATATATATATATATATATATATATATATATATATATATATATATATATATATATATATATATATATATTTAATATATTTCAATTCTGCCTTCCTTCGTACCAATATAAAAATTTAGATAAAAAATATATATGAAAATTTTTGTAACTTAATTTTAAAATGGATATTGTAGTAGATCTAGTCGTATTACTAATGTTAATTCCATTTATATTTCCATAAAAAAACAAAATTCTACTACTACTCAAGTAATATTTGTACAGTTGAATTTTTCAAGACTTCAACGAAGAAGACGAAAAACTTATTACGCTATATGATCAGTATTATTTGTTATGTAGGTATAAATGTTTATATAGAGAATATTGTTGAAAACTTTTAAAGATTTATTATTAATTATTTGTAACTCGTTTTATAACAAAATGTTCTATAATAGCTCAATAATAATTAACAAGTATATGTAACAAGTTTAATTTACATAAAAGGTGTCAGAGGATCTATTAGACAGGCGATAACATCCACAAATTCAAACAGAATAAAATTATGCTTATGACCAAATACTTCTAGGGAACTGAAACAATTATATTATACTTCTATCAAGCGAATTTGAGATCGTATCTATACTTGGATACTTAAAAATAACAGACATAAAAAAAACATTTATTATCTCTGATTATTATCATTGCAGCTGTTCTACGAACGCTCTCATTTTGGCATTTATCTGAATGCACCTAATGTTTATGAATGAACCAACAATTCCTATCTGACTTAAGATAATATGTTCTCTTATTCCATGGCCTACTTAAGATTAATTTTATTGTTTTGGTGACTCGAGAAGTAGATTCAAAATAGAATGAATGCTCCAGTGAATTATGAAACCAGTTTGGATGTTATTACAATACATATTTGCAAACATCAATTTGAAATATTTGAAAAAAAGATTTATATTATTCTTAGTTACAAGTAACGCTCGCAAGACTTTTGTTTAAAATTTTAAGACAAATTTCTCATTGAAATGTAACGTTATGGTTACTGCAATTGATTCTTTATCCAGTGGTCCTGAAATAAATCGGTTCGACGTTTCGGATTCGAAATTGTGAGCTATCTTAATCTTAACATTAGTCTGGTGAGCAATTGCTTCTAGCCTGCAACGAACATACTGTGGGAAAAAACAATATCAAGCCTTACTTCCTTACTTATATGAGTCTTGAAAATAAGGTTAATCATACCTACCCATATTTACGTATATTCTATATTCCTCAATCCTAGCTGATATGATTATGTTAGAAATATACATATAACCCCACTACACCTAATTGTTATCAAAGAACATAATGAAATTTGAAATGTATTAGACATAGGGGTGATGGTGATGCTTCTTTCTATAAGTTCAAATTGGGATTTGATACAAGTATTTGATTGAGTATAAATGATAGTATATCTTTATTATGTAAGTTTTCTCCTAGGTCATGTAAAGTCCAGCTCTTTTTTCAGAGGAAGAATTTTGCTAATAAATACGTATTTATAAATTGGCAATTTTTGGGGCCATTCATTAAATAACTACCTATAAAATAGAGAAGTATTTTCACTAAATCATGTAATAGAATAGAGAATGAATGAATGACTTTTACTAAAAAATTCAGTATTATTAATATACTTATAGGGTTCTTTATGGAAAATTCATAAGTACTTTTCTATGACAAACCTTTTTTGTATAATAAAATAGATATGAATAAACAGCATTCCGAAATAATTGTATCTTTCTTGCCTGATTGTACTAAGCTGAAAATTATATAGGTATTGAAGAAGGTAGGTAGTATTCTCCAACTGCTCCACACTAGTTTATTATGATTTCAAAATGGAAACATAAGTTTTTGATCAAATGCCAAATTCTGATTTGTACGGTACGTTTGAAATTAAAAGTTCAACTATTTTCTATTGGTTTTATATTAAACAGAACGCTTGTTGTGTTTTTTATCTCGAAAATACTCGAAATAATCATTAGATATAAATGCCAAGAAACTCGGCCATTTTAACATCTCACAGAAATTTATTTTGGAACTCAACACTTGGTGTCAGTCGAGTTGCCCCCCCATCTAAATGTAACCAAAACAGGAAGTGCTCATTTACTTGTGCTAGAACTGTGGTGTGATGTGCCGCAAAAATCTTGAAATGTGATGCTTAATAAAGCCTATATTTATGTATATTTTTGATGGGGGGCTAAATCGTGTAACAGCCCCCCGTTAAAGTTGGAAAATTTCAAGTCCAAGCAGTCCATTTCAAGATTTTTGCAGCACAGTTCTAGCACAAGTAAATGAGCACTTTCTGTTCTGGTTACATTTAGATGGGGGGCATCTATTTGTAACTCACCTTTTACGATTTTAAATTGCTAAAGAAACGTCCGCTTTCCGCTTATTCTTTAGTTTTACATTTTCCGTAATCTCGACTGTAGAGATATTCTATTATTCAGTATTGCGGAAACCCAAAAAAAAAGTTATTTGTTTTTCATGAAGATTTCGAGATACAAAACACACAAGAGTTGTGTTTATAACGAAGCAAATTGAAACTAGCCGAACTTCATTTATCAGAAATTTGACATATTTATGGTCAACAAAAAAAATGTTGTCTTGTTTTAGTTCCATCTCGAAATCATCAGGTACATCCGAAATGATCATCAGATTCAATAACTAATTATTCCCTAATTAATTTAAATATAACGTATGTCATATTATAACCAATCTAAACTTCTATTTCTACTTCAGTTTTGTTTTGGAATGGTTAAGTCAGCATTTAATTTGCCTTATCTCGGAAGAGAAAGGAATATATATATATATATATATATATATATAATTAACTAAATGAAGAGCTATCCGTACCAGATGACCATATGAATATGAATAATAGTTTCATGCCTAGCTGGTAAATTGAACCTACATTTCGTAGGGTGCCGCAAGAAGAACGAGGTTTGTCGTCTGCATATTGCGTTTGTATGCGTTTATCCACTATATTGCTCAATAAGATTGATTACCAAACATAGCATCAGTTTCCCAGACATATATCATGATTTCGCGGTTGTTGCCTCTCATCAGCATGTCGCAGGGCGAAGAGTCATATTTGATAATCAATCCTAATTTGGAACTCATACTTGTATCAATCTTCAGTATAGAACTGTGGGTGGAGACAAGTATGAGCGATATATTAAGCATGTATAATGGGTGGATAAGAACAATCGGCAAAGGTGAATAATTAATTAACTAAATGAAGAGCTATCCGTACCAGATGACCATATTAGAATATGAATAATAGTTTCATGCCTAGCTGGTAAATTGAACCTAAATTTCGTAGGGTGCCGCAAGAAGAACGAGGTTTGTCGTCTGCATTTTGCGTTTGTATGCGTTTTTTCCACTATACTGCTCAATAAGATTGATTAACAAACATAGCATCAGTTTCCCAGACATATATCATGATTTCGCGGTTGTTGCCTCTCATCAGTATGTCGCAGAGCGAAGAGCCATATTTGATAATCAATCCTAATTTGGAACTCATACTTGTATCAATCTTCTGTATAGAACTGTCGGTGGAGACAAGTATGAGCGATATATTAAGCATGTATAATGGTGGATAAGAACAATCGGCAACCAACCACTATGAAACTATGAACATTCCCTCGTCAGTCCTCAGTAGACCAGCACTTCAAACAAGTGGATCAATTTCTCTATATTATTTCATAAAGAGAAAAAAATCGAGAGAAACAGCTATAAAGATTGGTCACACTGATCAAGTAATTTTATCTTAATCTGGATACAATATTTTTTACCTATAAAATTTGGTCAAAACAAAATGGAATTGGATGGAATGGTATGTGATACAAGAACTTAACAATAAATGAAAATATATGCTTGTAACTCATATAAAATTTAGCTTTTTTTCAGGAAAATATTTTTCTATTAAATATGTACTTATTTATAAATTGGCAAATTGATGGCATTCACTAAATACCTAGCACCAAACCTATTTATAAACTCTTAGGTTTCTTTATGGAAAACGCCTAAGTACTTTTCTATGAAAAACTCAATGTGTATAATAAAATAGGTCTGAATGAAAAGCATTTCAAAATAATTGTGTCTTAATTCTTACCTGGAATATTTGGTACTATCAGTCCCGGATTCGTCAATAGGCCGAAAAAGCCGCGGCCTATGGGCGGCAGATTTCAGAGGACGCTCACTCGATTTCAGAGGATAAAAGTCAAACAAGTTCACTGGTTGTCTCATGGTTTTGTATAATAATACGTCAAGAATGTTTGCATTTTCACATTTCACAGTCACATTTCCTCTGCAGTGAAGCCTGGATCAAACTCACTACTCAGTCTTTCAACGTTTTTGAGGAATCAATCTTTATGTAATGTTTACCCTAACTTGGATATAGCTCTCCACGTCGCACTTTCCACTCCGGCTACAAATTGTTCTGGGGAAAGGAGTTTTTCCTATTTAAAATGCGTGGAAAATTATCAAAGGCCATCACTGTCTCAAGAAAAAAATGATTCTTTACCTCTCTACATAGAATCAGAGATAATGAACACCATAAACTATGATAATATACTTAGATGATTTCGCTATTAAAAAGTCCCGTGAAAAATTGTAATTCTTTTTTTCTTTTTTACACTTTTTCTTAGTGACTAATTCATTCGTTTATTTAACTCTAGTGCCTTTCTTACTACAAATAGAAAATTATTATTTTAGAAAGGTCTATGGGGCGGCAGAAATAAAATGGCCTACACTCATAAAAAATATAAATCCCGCACTGGATAATATCGAAGAAAGTAGGTAAGTATTTTCCAACTCCCACTATCCTAGTAATAATGTCAAGAAAATGAGCCACTCAGAACGTTCTTTTAGATATTTTAGAAATCATCAATTGGCTACTCTATCACTCAACTTTTAAAATTATAAATTGTTCAAGAAACGTCCGTTTTCCGCTTATTATTTAGTTTGTCATTCCCGAACTCCTAAAGATATTAATTAAAATTCACTTGATCTATTTATTAGAACGTTTTCAACTGGGACGTCACCAGAGAACACTACCTCCAAGACGTCACTATTCTATTTACAGTAGATAAGAAGATTTTATAATACCACAGAATTTTATTCTGTGATTTTACTATGGTAAATACGTATAATAAATAATAATAATAAATAATAAAATAATCATTATACGTCCATATATTATGGACTGTAGACCTATACCCTCCATACGTCCATATATGGAGGCTGAAGAGTTGAAAGATCTTCTGATTGATTCAAATATCACATATTTTTTTCCAATTTTGTATCGAGAAAAAAATTAGCTACCTACGTTATTGGAAAAAAATTATACTCAACAGCTTTTTTTTCGATGATCGCTACGAAATTTTCCTTGATATGTATATAATTAATTTTTATACCAAGACAAAATGAAATCATAGGAATATTGAGTGTTTAAATTTCTTCCATTATTTATTAAAAAAAACATTTTATAAAATCTATCAGCACGTTGCTATACAAAGTTTGAATTTCTTTCATTTTTTATTCCAGAAAGCAGATGAACTGAAAATTGGCGACAGAAGTCCGTCTCTGTAATATTTGAATCTATGAAAGCCCGTACTCAAATCTACAAACATCGCACTAAAAACCATTGTATCGGACAAGATCTAAAATCACTCAATCAAATAATTTCCTACTGGGCAGTTAAAAATATCAATGTCTTTATTAAATCATTGCTTCGATATTAAAGTTTTTATAGTAAAACAAATTATAACAAGTTAGATTAATGGAGTCACCTTTAGGTTACCGTAGATAAAGTTTTACTTTTATAAAGCAGCTTAAATAGCTAGAATTATTTAATAAAAGCGAGTTAGAAACCGAGACACCATTCCATTTTATAGTCATACTCGAACAATTCTCATTACAATTTAAGTTCTGGTCGAGAAATCGGAAAGATTGACACCCGGGCACAAGGACGTTAAATACTTCCTTGGCATCACCTAAGTGAATCTCTGAGCATAGATTAAATATCCATATCCCTGAAGCTCCATCAGAATTGTTTGTACTTCTTTCTTCTTGAGCTCCATCAACCACAGAGATCACTCTCTCCATCAACCAGCGGGCCACCAACGAGTCTATTATACTCTACCTGCACCATAGGCAACTAACATTACCAAGTTTACAAGAAAAACGAAGTGCATTTGATTGGATGGTGATTTAAAACTTGGAGGTAGTGTTGTTCTCTGTTTAAAACCACCTAAGGCAGGGCTGATCTCTTCATCCATTAACTGAAAAATCAGGTTCTAATATTCGCACCCTTAATTAGATGTTTGCTTTGTATTGAATGCAGTGATTTGTAGTCCAAAATGGGCCGGTTCAGCTTCTACACTTCTTGATTTAGACCAAATCTATGAGTTAGACTTAGACTACATATTCTAAAATTGAGTTACCATGTGATGGATTCTGGAATTAAGCCTTGCATGGTGGTTTTCATTGTACTTCAAGTATTAGCAGGTTGCAAGTATGTGTTTGCAAGTAGTGCTAACAGAGGCCTGCTTATATTCGTAGGGCCTTCTCCAGCATTTGTCGCATAAGATAGATTAAGTCTAAAAAACTAAATTTTAGAGAGTTCCTCAGCCTCATGTATATAGGACCCTCCATAAATAATTAGTATCGATGTTTGAATCAGAATAATCCATTATAGAAAACCATTTGTTTTGTCAGACCAGACCCTCCTCAAGAAAATATCCTATATTTCGTTTCCCAATGAGTATATAGTGTAATGTGGCCGGTTATAACCAATGTATTTTAAATGGGAAAACAGCACACAGTGTTGCCGTTCGTTTAATTTACCTGTAATAATTTTGTTTGTAATTTTGAGATTTATTGTTTATATTTATTATTGAACATAAAATGTTGAGACGAAATTCAAACCCAATCGGCGAAATTTGAGTGCAATCGGATCTGATGGTTGGTCGAGCATTCCCAATTTGAAACGCACTTTAGCTACGATCTGATAGCTACGCCAATATTGCCGAACGTTTGCATGACTTGGTTCCTCCAAAAGCAACAGAAAAAAACAAAATATTTATATTATTGATCACGAATCCAGATAACTCTTAGAATAGGGATCTTCTATATTGTAGGAGAGAACACTAGTTTACAACGCTTGCTTGAATCTAGACAGTGAACCTGAACTTTAAGTTAAAATTATAGTCAACAAGTTCATGATATAATGATACTATACTCGTACTGAACAGACAAGTTTGAAGTATTATACAAAAATAAAATATTATCCTAAAAAAGCATGACATGCATGAATCCAAATATGGAAAACAGGAAATATAACATTCCCAAGAAAATGATAATTTTCATCATTTCAAACTATTTTTGAACAATCTTATCATGAAGGTTATTTCAATTTAGATAATAACAGCAACATTATGAATTTTGTCATTAATTTTTTAGTCTATTTAATAAAAAATTGGGGAAAAAGTATTTTAATGAATTTAGGAACCAAAGTAAAATGAGTGTTATTTTTTTATGTTTTATTCCATAAATATACTCTCGTACAAACTATTCAATAAATCCTAAGGCATCAACACCACAACATATAACATACATATGGTTAGGGATTTAAAGAAAATAACACAAACTCAACTCTACGCTTAACCAAAAACGTTTAAATTAAATGAATGATATGATTAATTCTTGTTTACCGTTTTAAGAGAATAAAAAACGGTACATTTTCTACAACTAAATAAACCTTAACAGAACCAAAAATACAGAGACAAATAATAAGATATACAGGAACTAAGTTCAGCTATATAATGTTATATCATTATACCAAATACTTTTACAAATAGTTTGGCAGTTTTCACTTTTGAGGAAAATATTCATAAGAAATTCTATAAAAAATAAATAGCTACATATTGTGCATGAATAATACTGACAGAAAGACTACAAACTTTTCTTTCTGTCAGCCCTGTATCAGACTGAAACCATCACTTGTCTAAGGCACTCAGTAACAAATCTATCTCTATCATTTTCCAGTCCACCCAGTTGAGCCTCCAGAAGATTGAGTGATTCCTCGGAGAATTTGTGTCCTATCAATGTTGTTATTACATCTGCTTCACCAGTAAAACCATTTGTTACCATACCAGGCGGTATGAATACTTTTACATCGCCAATTTTACCACCTTCGACCGTCATGGTTACTTTCAATTCACCCTCCACACCAGAGCTGACAAGACTGGCCGGTATCGAAAAGGATTTCGTTATGTTGAATTTCGGTGTTTTACCATAACACCAATCCCAACTCATATACTGATCGCGAATTTCGTTCAACCCTGAAAATGTGATAGTAGATATAGAATAGTAGTGTGTGCTATAAAAATAGCCGAATATCTGATGTTATTGCAACATGACACTTGGTTTATATATGACAGCGAATTTGACCTAGAAGCGAATGCTGTATGCTATGGTCAACTGTTAAAGGTAGTAGATGTTGATGAAAAAAATACAGTTGAATATTTACCTGGGAACCATTGTTCAGTAGGATTTATCATGTGGAAGCCTTTTTGCTTATTAGCCAATTCCATACCACCATCTTTGATAGTTAAGGCAGGAGTTCTCATGTACTCCCAACCGATGGCTTTAATCAAATTGTCAATTTCTATACCAGGTGCTTCTTCACATACATTCATTATTTTCGATTTAACAGAGGCAGTGGCATTTGTCTTGATACTGACCTAGATGAATTATATATAACATAATAATATGTTTGAATTGTGAGTTGATTTTCAATAATGATATTGTGTTTAAATTTAAACACAAATCTCACAAGTCCAATTAAATTTATCAAATGCGACCACACTCAGTTCCGTGATTCTCATTTAACTGATTCCTCAAATTTCTACAAACATGTGCTTGATGAAAAATATAAGTTTAATCTGGAAACATGCGTTAAACCACTACATATAACTAATAAAATACAATAATTATTATATGAACTGGAGAAATTAGAAATGATAAGAATGCACTGTGATCCACAAAATAATATTATTGTAAACTTACAAGTTAATTTTGATATATCACCAGTTTTATTATTTAAATTAGTTAAATTATATAATCCAACACTTGGTATACCTGGTGATACCTGTCAAATTCTGAATGTTATATCTTTCATTCAAATATTTAAACCAATTCTACAAACGAGTACCTATATTAATAATTTTACACAATTTATAGAAGAAATTCTATTCTATATAGAGAACTTTTTCAAGCTATGTATTTATAAAACCCAATTTCTGGTTTACTGTAATTCATTATGATATTTTTTCTATTTTATTATTATCTTTCTTAAAATACATTGTAGACTTTGATCATGATGATGCGAAGTGATTTCGCTAAAACTGATCGCTTTTAATAAATTTAATTGGAGATTTGTGCTTAAATTTAACCACAATATTATTTATAATTATATATTAATAAAATAATTTGAATTACCTCCCGTTTTTGAAGGGCTGAGCTTAAATCCACCTTGTTAACCTTTACTAGAAGAGTGCAGTGATGATAAGCACTTGGCCTGCCTAATTTTGCGGCTGTTCCAGATATCTAGATGAATGTTGAGGAAAATACCTGAATGTATTGAAAGGTCGAAATTTGGTTGAGTAATACTATTTTGTTTTATCTTGGTTTAAAACAATGATAATAGAATTAAGTATAATAGTTGGTAATTTTCCTAGCGTGATAATTATTCTATTGATTCAAACGCAAAAGCTATTTGCAAAATGTAATATAATATATTTAAGTTCCGTATCAGCATTTAAAATGAAGGCCATACAAAGTACAAGAAAGATATTCCTAATAAAAAGGTTATAGTAGGTCATTTATACTATAAAAGTATTCCGGATCATACGCAGGTCACTTCATTATTGATAACATAATAATTTTATAGTACTCGATATTGGTCAAAGGGTACGTGCTATCATTTCAAAATATTTATCTATCAAAGAATTATTTCAAAACATAACAAGGGGGTCTCCAGACCATGGAAACAAAAAACCAGCGATAATTACATTTTAGCTATCACGGATCCTTCACATGACAAATGTTTATTTTTATTGGTGATAAATTAAACTGATAAAGATACTGAATTCATGAAACTAAATCACATAAAATAAGAGTGTATCTTTACACGAAATTAAAAAGAAGCATTATATAAATCAATGTTACATATACCCTTTAAGAATTTATGTAGACATTGCTGACCGACTTCTATAGCTATTAGCGCGCTTAGCATAACAAAGCTGCTCCCACTGTATTTATGTATGTATGCAGTTTTTTTGCATGGTGATTTTGGTGATTCTTTTGTCATTGGAAAGAGCACAGTGAGAAATGGTCTCATATTAAAAAAAAAATCCAAATCTCATTTCCCCTGAAAACTACCCCAAAGAGAAAAGAGGGGGCAATTTTTTTGAAAATTGACAGCATTGAAAGGGTGTAATATTGTTACCGCTATATTTCGAAATCACTAAATATAAATGTAATTCAACAATTTTAATGACTAATGGAACATACAAAAAAGGTAAAATATAAATATTTTTTCACAAAAGATAAACCGATAGAATCATTACTATTTTGTATTTTTAAGTGGACCAACTAAGTCGGGCCTATTTTTTGTAAAAGATATTTATTATGCTTCTCTTCCATATCTGAAAGAAAGAGTGTTGAGAAACACTTCCGTATTGAACTTTACCAACATTACGAAAATGTCTGGTAGGATTAAAGAAAAGAGCATTTCCGGTGACGTTTAAATTATCAATTATTTGTCAAAAAAATCAAGGATTACAGAATTAAAGCACTATGATCCTAAGAGATTGTTGCCACTATATTTTGAAATCAATGAATATAATTAAACGTTCAACGATCTTGATTGACTAGTAAACCACGCAAGAAGATGAAATAAATAGTTTTTTTCAAATACTATGACCGACTTTAAAAGACAAGAAAAATGCTAAGCAATATTAATAGTTTTAGTGGTACTTTTGAAGCTCTCGCCCAAAACTCTTCCATCTCCTGATTACAGCACAACTTCTAAAATGTCAGTACGAACAGAATTAATATTGATTTGTATTTTTCAGTGCCCTTTTGTAACAAAGTCGGTTCTAGTTTTTGTAAAAACATATTTATAAGACAAAAATATTCGGTTAAAAGGCAGGTTTTCTGTTAAGTTGAAATTATTTCCTTTTTCTTTAGTTATTTGGTAAGAACTACATAATGAGATATTAAAATAGTTGCATATTATATACATATTTGAAAAAGGATACTTTATAGTCGCGAATAGTAAGATCCTCTCTAGGTGAAATATCCACCTTCAATCCATACTCTCTGAAAAGGGATCGTGTGATGATTTCCAAATTATATTTCCTATTGTAGTGTTCTCTGGCTGTGAAGAAAGTCAGATTCAAATTCCCATTGTCGTGGTAGACCGTGCCACCTCCACTGTTGCGTCTTGCTAGTTTGACCCCATTTTCTGTGATGTGATTGAGTTCAGGTAAACTTGCTTCCAACCACGGGTTCTGATGTCGACCAATTACCACACATGGATCATTTTGCCATAGCATCAATAGATGATGATTTTTGAAATCGAAATTACGATACAACCAATCCTCCAATGCTAAATTCGTATAAATGTCTTTGGATTGGGAGATGAACACGGATTTCTTAATGTCTTTTTCAACACATGGTGTTGACAAGCTTCTAGCACTGATACGGCTGACAAAGAAACTCACTTTAGTTAACGTACGTTGAACTAGTGCCATTTTCTTGTTTATTCCCAAACTTTTTTTTTCAAAAAATGTTGAGCTTGATCTACAAGGATCTAGTTTGTACAATGACCTAGTTTGTCAGGAATATTTTGCAAGGGGCGTTTTTAGAAGATGATGTGAGCGAGATCAAGTATTCGTGAAGGGTGATGGTTTGATGCAACCACTTCCAAGTTTGATGGAGGGAATTCAAACGAACTCGCAGTCCTAGACAATCTTTGGTAGTTCTCAGCATTCCTTCCTTTGCTGCCAGATTTGCAAAAAAATTGATGGATCAATTAAGGGATCACAAAACAATATATTCAAGTCCAATAATAAGAGAAATTGAATTACAGATATCAAGAAAAACTAAGTAGATTTCAGCGATACACACAAATGCGAGCACATTCACAAACGTTAATGAGACAACTAAATGTAAATAAACAAGTTTTACCATTTTATACTGGCTGCGACCGCCATGGGGGTCATTTATCTCCGGAAGGGTCACAGCTATCATTATCAACAGACAAAAGAAAACAAGTCCAGTTCTTATTATAAATTGCCAGATAAACTATGTACAATATAAATATAGCTATTGGGTGCGTGATTTATCAGAATTTTCCATCAAATATTATATTCGTATTATGAAGTAATATTTCACTGACAGTTCACATGCATGACATATTCATTTGCATGATAAAAAAATTGCGAGCATGTGCTATATCTGATCACAGAATGACAAGATGACAGATTTATTTAAATTCTTCCGTTTTCCAAATAAAATATTCTCCTCTATGAGGAGAGTAATAATTTATTAGAAACATATTCAATGAATGATAAACAGATTTAACTGGCAAAAGGGCGTGATTCTTAATTAATAATAATCTCTGAAATCTTGTTATTGTTAATGTTCCATCTTTCAAAGCGGTGCATTTCAAAAAC
This sequence comes from Crioceris asparagi, assembly GCA_958507055.1. Classification (NCBI taxonomy): domain Eukaryota; kingdom Metazoa; phylum Arthropoda; class Insecta; order Coleoptera; family Chrysomelidae; genus Crioceris; species Crioceris asparagi. Next base: position 13,436,165 of record OY293833.1, on the reverse strand, counting down.
GTTAAGCCACGCTCACATTCACAATTATGGAAGTTTTCGACCGCTTGAGAATAAACTGAAATTCATTTTTCGTACAACTTTTGTTTTTTCATTCGAAAAATGTAGGTGATTATAGCACAGTATAAAGAGTGTAGACTATACTCTTTATACTGAATACTGTGTTACTAGTTACTGTATTGGATATGTTTACCATTAAATTATTTTTACATCTGTATCAGTAATACGGTCTTAACAACATATTTATTCTTGTTTTCCGTATTTTTAAAATACCATCCCGTCTAAGTGATTACATTTGGATTTTATTAGTTGTGTGTTATTTAAAGGTGTTCGGGTTTGTATTTCAGCGATAAAATTATATCAATAGGCACCACATTCTGATTATTTATTCAAAGTACAGAAATTATTATAGTAAATATAGGAATAGTGAGTGCTCGTAGAGTTGTAATGAGATTCATACCAATAAAAAAAATGAAGAGAATCAACAACACCGAATTTGGAACTTTCCAGACACAAAATTAGCAACTACTTCTCTACCAGAGGTTACTAAACATTGAACATTATTCAACGCACCACAATATGTATTATTATTGATAACGAATGCATATATATGCACAAGAAAAATTCAACAAGTAGTACAGCAGTTTTCTGCTTCGTAAGGTTGTTTGGCTTCTAAATTAGAATACAATCGACAATAATAAAGAAAACATTTTTGCCGCAAAAATGAAGTACATTCTTAAAACCGGATTCATTTCCGGTAATAACGCTTACATAATAAAAATATTAGCGTTTGGTTCTAGCTCGATTCTATTATGTCGAAGAAGAACCTAACTATATTTCTTAAGCATCCGTTCACACAAATCAGTAAATCAGAGACAACCATGGTTGTCTCTGCACAAATGGCTTTGAGAACGTCATCAAAATTTATGTATTCCATATTCAACTCTGTATCACAAATCACAGAATAAATGGTCGTGTCCAAAGCAGTGTCTGATTACCCAATCGCTTAGTAATCATAATCAGTAGTCAGTAATGATAAAATCAGTATCTTGTGGACACGACTGATTACTGTCGCATCGCTTAGCTTATTTGTCAAACTCCAAACTGTCGTTTGTCAAAAGATTTTAAACAATTTAATTCGACATTTACACATTTGAGAGGAATTGAAGAAGAAACATTATTTTCTGTTCAATATACCTATAATTAAAAATATTATGTGGTACACGGAACTATAGATGTCCATGATAGAATTGGGAAATAGCAGAAATAGTCGATAAAGATAGGTTATGTTACACTTTCACACTTTTTTCCTGATAGCTGTCATATTAAAAACGTCAACTTTAAGCGATTGGTAAAATCTTACTCACTAGCGAATATGCTCGGGAGCATGCTCGGCGCTCGGCAGTAAGGCTCGCAGCAACAAGCTCCTTTGTGTGTGGGTAAGCTCGCCAACATGTTCGTAGGTTGCTGGTTGACAGGAAAGACCGAAAACAGGAGAGAAGCATGTTGCTCTGTGTATGGCGATATTCAACATTTTGATTAATGAGTTAATTGTATTTAAGAATATTTTTAAGAGTAACACATTCGTTCGACGTACAAAGCATAGACTTATTATATTATGTCTATGGTACAAATATTTTCAACTCGAAGCTCGTCGGAAACTCGACAAGTGTATGGCAAATTAGAAATATGTTAACGAACATGTTGCCGAGCGCCGAGCATATTCGCTAGTGAGTGGCCTGCTTTAGAGTAGGGAAAAGTCGTGTGTACACGACGTAATTCCATGCTCTAAGCAAAGATTAAATACACCTTCTTATCTTTGCTCTAAGGTAAAAATAATCAAACATTGCACGACCAGTATCATGAACTAATCAGTGCCTGTACTGGTTATTTCTGTTGGTCAATCTACTACCTAGCGAATCGTAGAAAGGTAGATATTTCTCTGCTACCGAATATCCAACACATTAAAAAAAAAATTTGAATATCCTTGAACGCCAATCGCAGAAATAGAAACTTTAGTAGTACATGTAAATCGTCTTTGGTAGGTACTCAGTCGAATCATTAATCATTAGGAAAACTCAAATATAATAATGAAATCATTGATGACTCTCTATCCTAAAAAAAGTTAAAAAGCTATTCAGCTAACATTTTAGTGCCGTAGACTACTATGCTAATGAACGCCAAGTTAGTGTCATCAATGATTCATTGATTAATTCCAACAAATGTCGGCTAATAAATTTATTCATTAAACGTATTGTTAGGTAAGCTGTGTGCTGCGTCACAACCGTAGACATCCAAATTCCAAACAGATGTAACAAAGTCACAAGCAAAAATGAAAGTTAATAGAAGCTGAAAATAGCAACATAAACTATTCGAAAATTCTAGCCAACGTAAGGAATAATATTAACAGTCAACTTGAGAATTCTAATTTACTCCAATAAATTTCCAATGTAGAGAAAAAATATCTCTAACATTGGTGTAATGTCGGTTGTCTAACTATCATGTTTCTCAAAAAATAGAGGTATTCAATGTACATAACTGAATTTAAGAATTTAAAAAGCCTATGAGGAATAAATTAAAGTATGTTGTGGGAAATTAATTACCATAAATTAATAAGCCCAAATAACTTTTCAGTCACAAATCACAAACAAAGAAAAAGATCTCAAATTATCTAAATTTTTCAAATTCGTTTTATCTATTCTAATTCTAAACAGGGTATGGAAAACAATCGTAAAGGTGTGTACATACCATAACGGTTACCTGGTATGAATCAGGAATCCTGAATCAACAACCAACAAAAACCTAACCTAACATACAACACAACTTGGTGTTTTGGTATTTGTTATACATTTTTGGTTATTGGTTATCTCTGACATTTTACATATTTATTTACAGCAAGCACGTATTTTGCAGTCTTCAGGATTTTTCACATTAAGTGTTTTATAATAAAACATTCTACACCAAGATAAGCAGTAGCAGAATAGGTGTAGAGTATACTTAATAAATTTAATAAGATGTGTAAATATGACTAATAGGTAAAGGATTTGGGAGTGCATTAAGAAGAGTAATCAAAGAAGATGATACTGTACATATTGTTTGGTTTTGTCAGTTACGTTTATAGTCATGAATTCTCTCATCTGGGTTGTTTTCATTCTTTACCAAATTTGAAACAATTATCAGACAATTATAGAGACCAAAAATCTTGTGCGAGTCAGTGTTATCAACAATATTACAGGTATAGTTATTAGAGAATATATGCTATACATTCCTTCTCTTGATTGATTTTCTTTGTAGATATGCTTACGAGCAAATGGGTAATTGTTTTTGTGGAAATTACTTGGGCGAAGAGATTGCCAATAATATGACTTGTAGCTCATGTGATTCTTGTGACAAATCACTCGATTTAGCCGATGTATATTCTACGGGTAATCTCGGTATGTTTCTTCAGTTTTTGAGTGTTTATGTTATCGTCACGTAATAAATGTAACTGTTATAGTCGCTGGCCCTCCACGAAATTTTCAAATTTCTAACATAACGGACACAAGCTGTCGACTGTCATGGCAGCCACCTGAATCGTTTGTGGACATTATAGAGTATAAAATAAAAGCACCAATATTGCATACTTATTCAACATTTTCACCACAAAATCATGAATGGGCATACTCTAACAACACTTTTCAAACTGAACTGAATTTGTTGTTGCCTGCAACAAAGTATAATATAACATTGACTGTGAAATCATCCAAAGGAGATGGAGCAGCCGTTTATAAAGTTATCGAAACTGAAATGGGAGGTATGATGGCATTCAAACCCCAAATATTTAAATAGTGCAGTTTATAGCTAATACATACTCACTTTCAGAACCTCAACCACTACCATCAGAACCAAATATAATTGAGAACGAAGGGACCAAAATGACAATTGAGATAATACCAGCGCAAAATAATAATGGTCCAGTTAGTGCTTACAGAATTATAGTTATAGATCGTAATGCTAAACAGGGTATTGACAAGAATAATTTACTATCATATCAAGAAGCTTTACACTATGGTCTGTCGTATTATATTGCAGCTGAATTAGATCCTCAGGTTTGTGTTTGTTTTTATCAATTGATATTTGACATGTAGATACTATATCAACAATATTGCAGGAAATTACAAGAAAATTTGTAATTGGCGATGGCAAATCATATAAAAGTTACTACAATGCCCCACTCAAATCAAATATCGATTATGATGTAGTTATTGCTCTTGTAAGTCGTATGCATAACATGGAAAAAGTTGCTTTCAGTGATCCAAATATATCCGACAAATTGATATTCGATGTTAATGAACCAATTGGTGATTCACCTACAGTCATCATAGGTTTATCAGTTGCTATTGGATTAGTTACATTCATGCTACTTGCTGGCATTATTGGATTCCTAATATTGAAAAGTAAAGTTGTCAATCGTCGACAGAGACTATCTGACAACCAAGAATTAACTTTACAAGGGCCTATGATCGAAGTTGTAAGTTTATGTTTTATATTTGATTGTCAAAGTGTCTCCTCTGTAACTACTAATTACTAATTATGAATATATTCAATGCTGCTAATCTATAATCAAAGATTAGAAATTAATCTTATAATATATATATATATATATATATATATATATATATATATATATATATATATATATATATATATATATGCATGCATGTGTTATAAGTAAAATGATTATAAAAGTTGTAGGGACGCTCTATTATCTCAATGTTTTATTTAGTGACGCTTTCCGGTAACGTTCATTAGCAAGGATTTCGAAATGGAAACACCACAAGCGTTGAATTGACCATATGTCATATTTTCGAACAAACTCTTGAAGTTTTATCGACATGGTAGATTTGTGTCTTTACTGTTGAGCTCTACTAGAAGAGATTTTGAGAATTATTTTAATTTCGAAGTATTTTATTGACTTTCAGGAAAACAATGGTTATATACATGAAGAAGAATATATTCCTGTAAATCATTACCGTTCATTAAAGCAAAAAGTGTTCGTTATATCATCGAGCCAATTGAAAATTGAACCGACCAATTTACTGGGCGTTGGAAAATTTGGCAGAGTTAACAGTGGCTCTTTCACTGATAAAGATGCTGTCACACAAATCGCAGCATACAATATACAAGATAAAAAGCTCTCACCGGACGTTAGAAAAGCTATGCTACAAGATTTAGATGTGCTTATCAAAGTTGGCAAGCACGAGAATCTGATATCACTGATTGGTACTTGCGAAACATCTCAGGTTGTTTGTGTTGTATTAGAATATGCATCGATGAATTTGAAAGATGTTCTTTTGGGCAGTCGGGATATGTCAGCTGGCAGATTTAGCAATATGTCTGAGTCTCAAGCTTTGGATATAGCTATACAAATTTGTAATGGCATGGCACATCTTGAATCACATAAGGTAAGACCTTGTGTACATTTATCAGATTATTATTTATTTCACAGCATATTCACGAAGTAATAAAAAATAATGTTATTCTAGATTGTCCACAAAAAACTATGTGCCCGTAGCATAATGATAACAGAGGCATTTGTACCAAAAATAAGTAGTTACGGTATTGCACAATTTTATAGTCACAATAAAATGCCAGATTATACGAGATGGACGGCATACGAGGTATTTAAGGATCAACCGCATAATCCAAAAAGTGACGTGTGGTCCATGTCATGTCTGTTGTGGGAAATATCAGCTTTAGGTTTGTGTGATTTTATTTTGCAATAATGATATACAGGGTGCTGCACAGTGAGTGGTCTATTATAAGAATTTGTGCAAAAACGGATGCATTACAGGTTTAATAACAGAGCGATTCTAAAAAATTATTTATCGTGTGCCATGCACTTTAAGGTCAGATCTTTGCTTCAATCATCTAAAATTACATTGTATTCAAACATCACTTGTCACATTAAGGAACTGAAATCATTTGTTCAGCAACATTGAATTTTTAATTTACGGACAATGTTCTTCAAGTCTCAATTTCATTATATTAGTCTTGCTGTCAAAGCTGCTAAATTTATACATATCCTGCAGATACAGGTGGAATTAATTGAAGTAGTTTATTAGAATTATAAAAGTTCAATTTCCAACATACATTTTCTCAATGCTGTCAGTTGGAATAAGACCGTCAAGCAACGAATGCTTTTAATCGACCACTCACCGTGACGTGACAGCCCCCTATATGCTGCTTGATTCTTATTTATACATTTTTAATAGGTGGTACGCCGTATGGCAATGTATCTAACAACAATGAAATACCAGACAAAATATTGAAAGGCCTTCGGCTACCCCAATTAAGTTATGTGAGCGATGAGCTATACCAAATCATGATAGATTGTTGGCAACTTGATTGTGATGAAAGACCAAAATTCTGTACATTGGTCAACACATTGAAAAATCTCAAGATGTCAAGCATTATACCATGTTTGAGCTTCAATATCAGTCAAAATTTCCAATATGAACAATTCTACCCAGATATGGAGCTTGCTGTAAGACCTGTGTTTTAAGTTTATGACCGACAGATCGTAGTCAATATTTGTTATATAGTCTATCAAAAAATAAGAGATTACGGCTACGTAACCATGTAGGGAATTATCTTAAACTTTTCCATTTAACCAAATGTTTATTTCTCATAGTTTCTGAGATTCCCATTCATTCGAAATTTCTGGCGCTATATATAATTTTTTTATTTTGAAATCAATCAGATTGAATAGGACAGTTGTCACAGTTTCAATTTTTTTTTGTGTATCATAGTAAGACCCCAAAGATGTATTTCTTAATAGACTTTATATCAAATAAGTTCAAATATATAATCCTAAATTATTCTCAATAATTGAAACGAATTTGAGCCTATTTTCGCTATATTCATTCATTTTTATTTATAGAGAATCATTGATTTGTATTGTAACATATCACTTATTAACTAAATTGACAAATGCAGCTTAAATTACCTATTTATATGATATTTATGAGAGATCAAAGTTATTTGTAATTGTAATAATTATTTGCAGCTCTTAATCATAGAAACGTATATTATTTTGTTTTTGATACGTTCTTTCTTATTTTAATTGGTAAGATATGTTATAGATAGACTGAAGTTTGATTATATTATAAAAAATATCAATATCAATCGAATTAACGATGTATTGTAAAAAATGTACTGTAAAACGGATGCGCCCTTATATTTTTATTTCATGAAAAATTTACTTCCAATTGAATGAAAAAATATAATTTAAAAAATCCTTCTTTTGGAGAATAGACATAAATAAATAAAGAATCTCTAATGTCTACAGATCTGTCTTCTAGTTTAGTCAGTATTTCTTTTACATTGTTTTTTTTATTATACCACCGTTATTTTGTTAGGTAATAACTAATTTGTGTTGTATATTTTTTTCTATTTAATATTTTGAATAGTAAATCGATCAATGACATTCCATTATATACACTAACATTCCCACATTTTATATTGAAAGGAATAAAAAATAAATATGAATTGTTGGTATTATTTGTATTTTCTTATTTATGAAAAATCTCGGAATTCTTGCTCATAGAGACTTTAACATACAACAGGAATCAGAAATACAATGTCGTGTCCACAGCAGTGCCTGATTTGTTGGTATATATTCTCTGTTACCAATCGCTTACTAATCAGTAATCAAAAAGTTGACGTCTTCAATATGACAGCTATTAGTAAAAACAAAGAATAAAAAATATGAGGAAGGAGCATCGCTTTCTGATATTTCAGAGAGACAAGGAACACCGACCGAGTGGTGTACGAATATGGCCGCCGGCTATTTCCTCTTTTCCAGTGGCGTAACCTTCCAAATGATGAGAATAATATATTCAACTAACTTTCTTCTGATCGTTTGAAATTTTCTAAGAAATTTCAATTGCGTAGTAATATATATCAAGAAGATATTACAGAATATTTATGTATAATTGGTCAATGTCGATATACATAATGTATATGATAAATAGAAGTAGGTACTGCAAATTATTCATTTGAATAAATTTACTTGGATTATAAAATATTTTGAATCATCGGTTATGACTCGTGTAACTTTTATACAAAACTTTAAAAACATAACAACTGAAATGTATCTGTACCCTGGATAAAGGCCACAAGATTTTCTAAAATTTATTATGGGATTGGATTCGAAGAATATCGGAAGTAATACACTTTTATTTATTTTATTTCAAAGTATTTGTTTTTAAATTATTTATATTGTTTTACAGGCCTTTAAATATGATCAATTGAAAATACATATTCCTAATATTAGTATCCTTAGTAGGTAATGCTCTTTCTCACATCTCGATTTAAATTTATTTTACACAATAATTTTCATGCTACGCCTATATATTATATAAACGGAACGATAGATGTCCATAATAGAATTGGGAAATATCTGAAACAAAGTGTAGGTATGTTTTCTCTGGTGTAGGTTATGTTACACAATGGTTTTCTGATAGCTGTCATATTAAAGACGTCAACTTTTTGATTACTAATTACTAATCGATTGGTAATCAGCTTAGACTAGGAAAGAGTAATCTAGTCTAAGGTAATCAGACACTGCTGTGGATTCTGTGTAAATGCAACATCTCTTATCTATGGTGGATACCATCATTGAGCGTTATTCTTTGATTAGGACGCTACGTCATTACCAGAAAACACCAGAACCAGAGAACACTACGTCCACCAGAATAAATACATCCAACCTCCAAGGCATGTTATGTATGGAGGTATGTTTTCTCTGTTACCTACCTACAGTCTACAGCTTACAGCACTTTCGGAGGTAGGTGTTCTCTGCAGCACTCACAGCAGAGACCGTCTCTGCTTACAGTTACAGTAGATTCCATTCCCTCTCTAATGTATTATATCCACAATTATATCTATAATCCGATTCCAGTTTAATTTGAGAATATGCCAAAAAGTTTATCATGCAGGGATTAGACGTTTATTTATTTCTTCTCTGTTATCCCGCGCAAGATGACTTTAAGAATGTGTAATAAGTAATAGGGTGGTAATTGGTAATAGGCTATGCTTTAAATGGCAATGCCGTAGCATCCTTATAGAGGAGTTCGTTCCTTGTTCAACAACAACCTCGATCATCTTCTGTTTTTTTCTCCCGGCATTCCTACTCTTCTGTATTAACTCTAGGGTGTAAGATCGTGCTGGTGACATTAGAAAGGGTGTTCGAGCTAAGGCCCAGGCGCTTTATCAGAAACAACGCTTTATACATCAGCGCTCTAGTCGAGCAGTAGTTTGGACTTTGGACCAGTTTCAGAGCTGACTGTTTCCAACTGTGCTCCGTAATTGTGAAGCATACATATACATATTTCGTAAAATCTTCTTAAAACTAAAATGCTTCTGACGGTTTTGAATTTGGTTTGAAATGCTGTTCCAGCACCCTGATCAGAGACATGGTTGTCTCTGCCCTTATATTTATTAGTATTCAGTGCTTAGAATTATTCTATGATCTGTGATTATAACATAACACATAACCTAATTGTTCGTTATTGATAAACAGTTGTCAGAAAGATCATAATATATATATATATTTTAATTCTAACAGTTTTGATCTAAGAATATTTTGTCACCAACAGAAACTATTATATCATATATAATTATTCATTATATCCATTCATCATTTGATGAATTGGTAAGAGACGATAGGCTTTTCATGGCCAGTACACATTCGTAATTATTGCCATAGATTATGTTATTATTATTCTCTGTTAACAAGTATATTGGATTTAGATTTTTCCTTCGCTCCTTTCTCACCATAATATTGGGTAGATGAATAAATAATCTTGATTATTATTGTTGAGAACTCATTGATGCTGTTAATACTCAATGGAAAAATTATACACGCTATAATATATTCCATCCAGACTACTCTATCTTCAAGTGCGTTAATCGATCTGCAAAATATTTCTGTAAGGTAATATTTATCTCATGTTTTAGGAACAAGAATATGTATGAATGCTATTGCTCCTACAATATTGTTACTTCTAATAAACTAAGCTCCAGAAGAGTATAATTAGTTGGGAACGAAGATTCGTTGGATTTACGTTAATTAGGTTTATAAAATACGATGTTCATGTAATGCAAAAATCTGATGTATCTGCAATAATAAAAGAAAAAAAATCATAAAAATGATAACACTTTCACAACGCCTAAAACGGAAGAACCAAACAGAAGAAGCATCTTCATCGAGAGCTTCCGTACGTGATAGACTCTTAGTGAAAGAGGCACAAGAAATGGCACAGTTACTTCCAGCTTGTTGTTCTGTTCACTATATGAATGAGAATGAACTCTCTAAGTTTACACTTATTGTTAAGCCCACTGAAGGTTATTGGGAAGGAGGAACATTCAGATTTGAAGTCAATGTTACCGATGAGTATAATATGGTCGTAAGTATTTATGTACCGAAATATATAGATAACAATTTATGATATGACGAATGGAACCTTTGTAGCCGCCTGTTGTCAAATGCCACACAAAATTGTGGCACCCAAATATTACAGAATCAGGTGAAGTTTGTCTGTCGCTTCTTCGAAGGCATAGCGTTGACGGTATGGGCTGGTCGCCAATTAGAAGATTGAATGATGTCGTTTGGGGCCTTCATGCTCTTTTCACCGTAAGTTTTGAAATATATATTTTTGCCATTTATTATCCTATGATCGTATTTCATATCTCTGACATGCAGGACTTGCTGAATTTTGAAGATCCACTGAATGTCGAAGCTGCTGAAATGTATAGACATTCAAAAGAAGAATTCAAGATGAAAGTGATGGAATATATTACTAACTACGCGAAAGAATAGATGTTCTTTGGTATATCTGAACAATAAATTATGTATGGAAAAATTTCCTTTTTGTGATAACGTTCTCGTTTTGCATTTCTATTTTTAAATATTGCCATCTTGTAAATGTAATAAATATTTATTCAACATTTTCTTACATTATTCCCTCGTCATATATCTACCTATCTAACATGTAACACTTGAATTCACGCTATTTTACAATGATATGATATATATTTCAAAATCAATTTTTGTCATTCACGAAAATATTTTCTAGGATGTCTACGCTGGATGTAATAGAATCCATTTTTTGACCGACGAACCCCGAACGGAGGAGGTATACAATTCGATTGTTTTTTATGGTTCGTGCGCGCGTTTTATATATAGGTACTCTGATTTTAATGATTTTTGATTCATTTGAAAGAGGAGGCTTGAGAGATGGTCCCATATTCATTAAAACTTAAATCCGAAAACCTTCCCCGAAAGGGGTGGATGGGTCAAATTTATTTATTTGATAGAGAACTATTAGAAAAAATCGATATTCAACATGTCATTCGCCTCAAAAACTTTGTACAAATTCACAAATTGTAGTATTATGGGTATGTATAATTAAAACATTTTTCATCTTTAGTTCGGTGAATGCACGTCTACCAGGTAGAGCTCGCCTGCTTGCCCTTCTATAATAAATATATTATATATAGGGACTTTACCCTTCTATAGTCACAGTTAATACCGAAGATAGGCAACATTATTTTCGGAATTCTATCCCAGAGAAGAGGTCTTTTGCTAATAACATGAATAATGAGATGGGAGGAAGACAGCAGGGACACGACTAGAGAGAAAAAAAATTGCTGCGTCGCTTAAAGTTGCCACCAATACCCCTATTAATTTATAATTCTCTGAATAAATAATTTTCCTAGCTATTGCTAACTTCCAGGTTGGATGTTATTGTAATGACTCAGAATTTATTAGCATCGGATCTAATACCAGTGAACTCAACCTTAATGAATATTTTTTACAAAAAATTGGTGCACTGAAAAGTACAAAATAATATTAATTCTATTGGTAGTGGTACTTTTGAAGTTGTGCAGTTGCAGTTAGATTGAAAACTTTTGGCACCAGCTTCACAAGTACCAGCAACAATAGAATTAATATTATTTTTCAGTGCACCAACTGATAAGTCTGTCCAATTTTTTGTAAAAAATATTTATTCTTTCTGAGATAAGAGAGAGAGAGAGAGTTCTATCATAATTCGAAACGAAGCGGCAACGTAGCGATAAACCGAACATCCAATGATGCCAGCTTGAACTTTTGTAGCGTCATGCCAAATGTCAATGTCAATAATCAAGCAAAGCCGAAAAAAAACATGGTCGTTTCTCGTTAGTTTCGCTTCTATTGAAGTTTATTTGTTTTAAAGTCAAATCTATCACTGAATAAAATTTATCAAGATGTTGTCGATTGGCCCTAAAATGGACGGTGGTCCAAATGTAAAATACTTGGAATCCCCTGAAACACTGACTGCATTAGAAGGGGCCAAACAGTGGCTTCAGAAGAATGGTAAAAAGGTGATTATTTCCACAAATTTGAATTACTGTGTGCATTTTTCAATATTAATAATCATATTTTAGCATCTTAATAATGATCCCATCACGAATAAGACTATCGCTAGTTTAGTAATACAGCTTATGCAATTCCAAGAAGACTTCCTCGGCAAGAATGCTCAGAAGCCACCTATGACACGGATACCGGTAAGTTGATCATTGTGCATATAAAAACTGAGAATATGTGCTACTGCTTCTTTGAGATTTTTTTCTAGTGTCAATAATAGTCTTATAGTCACGTTAATTTGGTTCAGATGTGCCCAGTTTTCACAACTGAAAGTTCAATAACTATTAGTTAATATTTATTGTTTACTGTTATTAGTTGGTTATAAAATAAAGACCAGTTTTTTCTTACAGGTAAAATATTTTCTTGATTTCAAACCAGGCGGAGGTTTGTGTCATATGCTATTGGCTGCGTATCGTTTTAAGAGTGAACATGGTTGGAGGCGTTTTGAGATACCGTCAGGAAAGGTAACGTATTAATTTTGCATTTATAATTTTTTCGAGCTGTTGAATAACCCTTGATTTTTTTTTTGTCACAGAATGTATCGAAGCTGGACAGGTTCCTTGAAATGTACCAAAGCATGGAAAAAGCTTTGATAAGTGCCAAGCTTTACACTCTTCCAATAGTGTATATCAAAACCGATATGGAAAAGGGTGTCATACAAAAGGTAAAAGAAATAGTGAGAAGGCGCAACGGGCAAGTTGTAGAAACTGAAGAATCTGCTACACATATTATATATGGACTTGTAGATCCTCTCAAAGATGAATATGCACGGCCAGTTATCAAAAGAGACAAAATGGTTATGATGCACTGGTATTATTTCCCAAATTCATATGACACATGGGTTAATCTGGAAACTGCTGGACTAGATAGCTTATCGATTGAAGCTACGGCAAGTCCCCATTCAGGTCCTTGGCGAGTGTCTTGTACATGGGTATACGAAACTGATCAATACAATGAGTGGATGTCTGAGGAAGATTATGAGGTTGATGAGAATGGTGTCAAAAAAGTTCATCCCAGATTGATGTCGGTGGAAGATCTCATGAATCCATCAGAAGATAGAAATAAAAAGAACAAAGCAGGCAAGAGAAAACGTTCTCCATCACCTCCATCTAAAATTGGTAAGCGTAAGAGTGGACGAAGTCCAGCTGTTGGTAAGAAAACCAGACCAGAGGATCCAGAATCTGAAGATCTCACCAAAGATATGGAAGATCCTATTCCTGAACCTAATGTTGTCGAAGTAAATCCAGTCCAAGCGAATAACGGCGGTCAACCAACAAAAAAGGATCATGAACTGCAACCAGTTAAAGGTGGTTCTGTTACCGACTTGGAGGATACTGAAGAGAGAATTCCAGGCACTACTCCTGCCCCTGTTGGTGGTGACGACTCGCAAACTGGCAAAACAACTGATACAACAAATACACAAGATGATGGACAAGAAGACAATGTTACTGAACAAACACATCATATAATTGTGCCATCGTATTCAGCATGGTTCGACTACAATTCCATACATGAAGTTGAGAAGAGAGCTATGCCAGAGTTCTTCAACGGTCGGAATAAGTCAAAGACTCCGGAAATATACTTGGCTTACAGGTGAATAAAAATAAGCAATTGCTATTTGACCATTCAGTGTTTCATCTATTTGGTAGTTTGAAATCAAAGTGGGAAGATTTTGGAAAAAGGTCTATGCCTATGAAATGCTTTTTTTAAATTCTATTTGATGAATCTCGAATTGTTTATCAGAGTCGTCAACTAATGTGATTATTGTGTACGCATAATCAGACAAATACAGTTTAATTTCGCAAATAGATAGGAAAATTAAATTCATATTGTTGAATATGACTAAATGACATTCCATACATTCACAAAACCTACTCTTGCATAAACAACAGCTGGGAAACTACTAATTTGGATCGAAAGTAGATATCATTATACATTAGGAAAGATATATCGTCCATAAAAACCATAGAAGAACTCGTGAGGTTGTTAGTCATACATAGTGATGTTTGTTACACACAATTTAATGCCTCAGAATAGAGCTGTCTCACCCTATTAGTATTTCCTTGTCAGCTCTCTAGTAGTTATACTGATCATCAATGTCACTGAAGTGATTAACAATAATAAACACAAAACCGGGAAAGTTTTGTTTCATATTAAATCATAAGCATAATTCACACTGTTCACATCCTCTGATTTTATTTCTGTTTGCTGAACCATACTTGTAAATCTCCTAGTAGTATTCGGCAATCTTTTATAGTAAAATTGTCTCGCCTTATTGGTTTTCCCGCATTCACTGGATTAAATACGTCACATAGCTCACTACTAAAAAAATACATTGTTACTAAAGTTAATTCAACAATAATGATCACAAAATAACTTTCAGACAGCTCGATATAAACTAGCGAATTTTGGGCTCAAATGGAAGGATGCTGACCTTGTTTCAAATTAGCTGAATTTTTTCAGTTGGTTTGAATCATATGGCTAAAAACTCCTACCTATTTTGTATGATGTTAGCACAAGTAAAATTACTTATGTAAATTTTATTTGATTAGGTGTATTTGATTGCTCTTCAGTTCATTATCTAATTTTAATTAATGCAGGTAATCTCTTATTTGGTATGTGAGAAGAATCATCTATGATATGTTTACACAATTGTTATGAAAATGAATTGTTTATTCTCTAATCACTGTCGCAAACATAACGAATGTTTTTGTTTTTCACAGGAACTTTATGGTAGACACCTATAGACTCAATCCCACTGAATACATAACTAGTACAGCATGCCGAAGAAATTTGGCTGGAGATGTTTGTGCCATAATGCGGGTGCACGCTTTTCTCGAACAATGGGGCCTAATTAATTATCAAGTGGACACCGATTCCAGGCCATCTGCGATGGGTCCACCACCAACGTCCCATTTCCATATTCTTTCCGATACACCATCAGGTTTGCAACCTGTAAATCCACCTAAAACACCTCAACCAAGTGCTGCTAAAACCTTGCTGGATCTAGATAAAGCGCAGGATATAAAGAAATCGGAAACAGTAACTGAAGTATCAAGCTTTGGCTTGAAGTTGGATCAATATGCCAAGAAGCCAGCTGTATTACGCAATAAAAGTGCTGCTTCAATGACCAGAGATTGGACGGAACAAGAAACATTGCTTTTGCTGGAAGGCCTGGAAATGTACAAGGACGATTGGAATAAAGTTTGCGAGCATGTTGGGTCACGTACGCAGGATGAATGTATTCTACATTTCCTCCGATTGCCAATTGAAGACCCTTATTTGGAAGATCCAGAAGCTGGCGGTGCTCTTGGGCCACTGGCCTACCAACCTATACCATTCAGTAAAGCAGGTAACCCTATAATGTCCACAGTAGCCTTTCTAGCCTCCATTGTGGATCCGCGAGTTGCAGCTGCAGCAGCAAAATCGGCCATGAACGAATTTGCCAGTATTAAGGATGAAGTTCCTGCTGCAGTGATGGATGCCCATCTGAAAAATGTTGAGGCTTCTAGTGCGGAAGGCAAATACGATCCTGCTGCTAATCTGGCTATGACAGGCATTGCAGGAACTGTACCAGACAAGGAAGATGAGGATAAGGTGAAGAAAGAAGATTCCAAGGAAGATGACAAACTTCCTGATGAACAAAAGAAAAATGGAGAACCGCAGGAGAAGAAATCCGTTGAAGACGCCAAAGGGGACGCGTCGGACAGTGAGAAGGACGACAAAATGGATACATCCGATGTGAAATCCGAGAAAGTTGTGAAAGATAGCGAAATGCAAAGTGCAGCCGCTGCGGCTTTGGCAGCTGCCGCAGTAAAAGCCAAACATCTAGCTGCCGTCGAAGAGAGGAAGATCAAATCGTTGGTGGCACTGTTGGTCGAAACCCAAATGAAGAAGTTGGAAATCAAATTGAGGCATTTCGAGGAGCTCGAAACGACCATGGAACGCGAACGAGAAGGTCTCGAATATCAGCGACAACAGCTGATAACTGAACGGCAACAATTCCATCTGGAGCAACTGAAAGCAGCTGAATTCAGGGCCAGACAGCAGGCGCATCAACGATTACAAGCTGAACAGGGTCAGTGGTCCAATCCGCAGGGGGCGTCGACATCTCATTCAGCCACATCGGCGGACAGTGGACCCAGTACTACGCCTACACCGCCATCCCCGCAAGCTGCCGCTGTTGCATCACCACAAGCGGCTCACCACCATATTTGAGAGGAGTTTTTCACCATGAACACCGACGACCTATTCAATCCACCTGACTGACTAGAAGCTGTATTAGATAAAACAGAATTCGACCCTATGGAGTATGATTATTAAACTTATCGAAGTTAGATTCCTAACCAGAGACTTATAGTCTAAGATCTAAACGAATGTCCCTAATCGAGGTTTTAAATACAAGTTATTTTTATGGAATTTCATGCATGTGTAAACACGATTGCTAACAAGGTATATCAATTATAGAATGTTGAATTTGAAGTGAAAGCTCTCGGTTGCGCCCTCCGTCACTTGCTTGAGAAGCTTACAAAGTGCTGTGTGTAATGGTATGGGCTCGAAAATGTGTAATTTTGTAAGCCCTGGGTTCATTTACGATAACCCTGATAAGCAGGCAACTGCTTCCTCGACGCCTATGATGCGTACGGAGGGATAATATTTAAAGAAAGAGTTAAGCAATCATATATGGCCGTTATACATATATTTTGTTATGTCGATTTGTACTAACTTAATGGAGAAACTGGATAAGCCTTGAGTTATGATAAAATTTTAATAGATTCCAATACAAAAGTAGCTGTACCAGGTTATGGGATAGAAGTTATTGCAAGATGTGTATATTTATGCATTATATTGTTTATATAAAAATATTTGGAAACTCGATAGGGAAAGTTCGTTTCGATTGGAATCTTGAACTATTATGATTAACTACCAGAAGAAATTTAATTTCGTGTTGCTTTATATTGAGTTTTTATTTAAATTTAATTTTATTATAAATCTTTTTAATTTTTGAGTTTAATCTGCCATCAATAACAATTGGTTGGATTCTGATATATCTAATATACATACATAATATAGACAGTAATTAAATTATTGTCATCTTCATCAAAAAAATGTACATCAAGTATATTGTCATGTTTCTTTTCAAATACTAACTTAAAAGAAAAGCACATTTGAAAAGATAATTTTTACTTTACCTGATTGATCAATTTTTTTTCTGTCAATAATTTTTCCGGGGGGGATTTTTGAAATTATGTCAACTATTGTATATAATCGTTCCTATAAGACTAAGCTTAATTAGTAATTATCTTTTTTATAGTATTTAAGTGGAAAGTCTGTAGCAGAAGAAGTAAAACAAATAGGATAAATAATAGTTAATTTGATCAGATATTTTAGGATTTCTTTTTTAAACTTCTGGCCACCACTGTGTCTTTTATATAATATAACATGACACTTGTAATATAAAAACTACAATTCACTATTGGTTGATGTAACACACTAATTTACTGAATTTAAATTTTCGAATCGTGATTGAAAATCTCTATGTTTTTGGAGATACAATTTCAAAATTTTCACATGCATCATGGGCTCTGTAAATAGATATAATATGTAGTCTACTATAGGATGTTTTATAAATTAGAATAATTGTGTACAGTATTTCTAAGATTGATTATGTGTTTTCACAGACATATTATGTATACATTTGCTTCTTAAATCGTCTATAAATCAAGTAATTGTCTATTTATTTTTTTCCATTTTTTATATACTTATATATATATATATTTGTGTATGTATCGATTATTTGTCGGATGACGTTTTTATGGCTTATGGATGTGTTTAATCAATCTTAGATTGAATTTTATTCATATTATATATACTGTTTGATTCTGAGGATCATAGATTGATAACGATTTGTAAAAATTTATTACCATTTCCTCTTTATATCTATATAAATGAAATTGATTCATATTTTCTCAGTAGAAAGTCGGATTAACATACCAATTTTTTTATTAGTTGTAGATATTCATGATATAAATTAACAGCGAAGGGACAGCTTCATTTATTTTCCAGTAATTGTATCAGACACTGATAGTAATAAAACTTTTTACATGTTTATTTTACGTTTTTGTCATTTTTGGCCGCTTATACACGCATTCGACTTGATGAAGATTTTCCTATTTATATATTTTTTTAGAAAGGGCAGTACTTGAACCTTTGTAATCACCTTTCCACAAAGTTTGTGGAGGCGGCATTTTTTAGAAAATCAAAAATCCGATTTTCCTAGATAATGTGCTAAAAAATACAGAATAATAATTCCATTGTTTTTGGTATTCTTGATGTTTTTGTCTTTCATCCACCATTTTTCATACCTATCTGATAAAATCGGTATTTGTAAAAAAAATATTTTATGACTGCCTCGCTTAGATTTTTATCGTTGTTTTTGCAACGTTTAGTCACAGTATAAAGAGTAGTATAGT
This sequence comes from Crioceris asparagi, assembly GCA_958507055.1. Lineage (NCBI taxonomy): Eukaryota > Metazoa > Arthropoda > Insecta > Coleoptera > Chrysomelidae > Crioceris > Crioceris asparagi. Next base: position 13,417,244 of record OY293833.1, on the reverse strand, counting down.
CAGAATATATAAAGGGAGGATGACTAACTCTGTATCCTGTTCTCACAGATGAAGGAGGTTAGGTCTGTTCTATAAGCAGCAATAGCTGAAATAACGTCCCGTGATAAACTGTCAATTTGGGATGTTGCGCAGAATTTCACTGAGTGTCTATTAACTCTATTGTTGTGCTACTCCCACTGCTCGTGTTAGTTGTCCTTATATTTGTTCATGAGTATAGTCATAGAATTAATACTCCTATCAGTGTTGCCAGATCCCAGATATGTGATTACCAGAATATTACTCCGAAATTACCAGATTTATTTTTATGTACAATATATACTTACAAAAAATGCATAATAAACCTGCAAAGGGTAACTTGCCCGTAATCTATATTACAGAAAAGATAAAAAGGATCATACCCTTAAAATATTATACTTTTAATTATCATATATTAATCAAAACAAATAAATATTACTTAAAACAAACACAAATAAACCAAACATAACAACAATGAAAAAAAGTATAACTTCAATGACATAATAAAGATATTCAAATAAGTATTTTCATACATATTTCAAATTATTGTTGTCTAATCAACTGGCACTTCAGAATCATCCTCTTTTTTACCTTGCACATACGACACCTCCTACAAAAATCGTCTTTCATATTGTCATTTCTTAAATATTATCTATAAACAATGAAATTACCGTAGATTTCCCATTACATTACCAATTACCAAAAAAGGTTTCAAATGAACGTAGATTCTGGTAATTAACAGGCGTCTGGCAACACTGACTCCTATTTCTATGATATCATGCATAGATTCCTCCCACTTTTTAACCACTGACGTCACGTCCACTGTCAAATTATTTAAGTCAAATATAAGGCAGGCGACAGTACCGAAGGAGCCCGAATACACGTGCCCCACTCGAGCTAGAGCGATGAATAGAGGAGTATTATCGCCGGCCGCTATTGTGTGTTCTGGTATAGGTTATACACGTGGAGATACGTAAACAAGCGCTCTACTTATACCATTGTTGTGACAGTTAGGACACACAATGGCGGCCGGCGATAATACTCATCTATTCAGGCGCTCTACTTGAAGATGTTCAACCTTCTCTTTTGGAGGTAGTGTTCTGTGTTCTCTGCATCTCTGCTTCTCTTGTCGACACAGTGGCACAGCTTACCGTAACAAAATGGTAAGCTGTGACAGTGGTGACGCAGATAACACTCTACCTCCAATGGTGACGTCAGTTTTTAAAAATGCGTGAACTTTAGCAAACTGAGTTCAAAACGTAGCATCATACTGTTGCATGTGGTTCGGACGGGAATTTATCTATGGTTCGGACCTTAGAGCATGGAATTCTTTTCCCTACTCTAGCCTAAGGTTCGGACCGTTTGATATCTGCTCATAATACACATGTGCAGTTTGAATGGAGAACATTCTCCAATAGCAATGTTTGAAATAAATTCCCTTTATTTATTCTCTCTGTTTCCAGAGACAACCATACAATAGTTTCTATTTTCTATGTGGTTTGGAATTTTGTTCTACTCGAACGTCAAATTTCAGTTTGCAAACTCTGCTTTCCCCTGTCTTACAATATACTAGAGCTCTGTATAGATGAGTATTATCGTCGCCTGCCATTGTGTGTCCTGACTGTCACGTCAGTGGTATAGATAGAGCGCTTGCTTACGTATCTTAACGTGTATAACCTATAAACCTATACCACTGACGTGACAGCCAGGACACACAATGGCGGGCGGCGATAAAACACATATACAGTGCTCAAGTTATACCCACAGACCATAAAATAATTATAATAATAATTATTATTTTTTTATGGTCTGTGCTTATATCACAGTATAAAGAGTTCTTTATACCACATACATATACTGTGTTTATACCAGAGAAAACATACCTCCAAAGTTTATACTATGCATATACTAGAGTATAAATTATTTCGTTTTCAACAGAAACGCATAGGCGCAGAGATAACATAGTATGTTATGTCTGGTAGGTGTCAGACAGTTAGGCATAGAAATATAATTATATGCAGTTACTCAGTTACGTAAGCAGTGGCAGAGATATGGTTGAATCTGGCAGTGGTACTTTCGAAACACGCAGCCAGAACTTTAAAATAGTTGATTTATTTTATTATATAATCTGAACGTACTGATCTATAAAATACTAATTTTTGAACAATGTTTGATCCTAAACATAATTGGCAACTTCCATTCGTTCGGTGTGGGATGCGGTAATCGGTAGGCATGAAATTACATCAATATTATCTCAAAATAAATAGAGGTAGAAAATGTTGTTTTTTGCGATTGGAACAACGTATTTGCTTGTTAATGATTGATTTTAATGATAAAACAAACATTACAATAACATGTATATTTTCCGAATTTGGTTTTTGAAATACATATCTATTATTTCATGTTTCATGTGTCATGCTAATTTCAACGAAGTGACGTGACGCCCTCTGACAAAAGAATCCTTCAAACTTCAAATCTTTGTCGTTCTTGATTCTTATGTTTACGTTTACCGTTTACTTGAATTAGTCATTGAATATTGGTTGGGTGTGCCCTTTAAATTGAATTGTTTATACTGTAATTTAAAGTCACCCTTTTGGTGTATTTGTTTTTATTTGAATCTCTCACTATACCCGAACGAACAGAGTCACAACATGGTCCTGTTAAATTCTTGTTGGTCCCCATGCATTTGGACAGACAATTTGAAAAGTGGTTGTTTATCAATCGCATTTTACACTGTAGCTATGAGTATTGTTCTTATAACATTTATAATCTTTGATATGGCTGGTGGTGATTCTACACAGCTATATAATCCTCTATTTGAAGCGGATGTGCGACTATGTAAGTTGATGTAAACAAATCAAATTTATATTGCTTTATGTTGGTCTTGTTTATCGTAGCTATGCAAGTAATAGGAGGGCTGCTTATTATTTACTTCATTGGAATGATCGGAAGTGCAGTGCTAATGGTTTTTGGCATAAATAATCTTATTCGTGGGTTGATGGTCCCTTGGATGTCTAGTTTTGGTATTGCCATAATGTTCCAGCTTGTATTTGGTCTATGGCTTTTAGGAGGTTACTATATTTATGTGAGTTTTCGTCCCATTAGTTAATACAAACAAGCATGTTCTTGAAATATACCGTAAATCTTCGTGTTCTGAATTTCGTCTCTAACTAGAGCATTTTTTTTTCAGCTTGAATCAGTTCTCTACGCATTCGTTATTTGGTGTTGGATGGCTTACAATGTGAGTTTTGATTTGATCTATCCCTTTTTTTATAGCTAAAATACCTCACTAATCATCAATTCAAATAAATGTTTTACATTTACAGATCTACTGTTGGTTGGTTGTTTATTCGGAATTCAAGGTGATTGAAGAAATGCAGTCACCCAACATTGAATTGCTATGGCCTTAAGGGTATTGCGACATATAGCGTGTACCTATTTTTAATCCAATGCACTGACCAGTGAATACATAGAAAATTATATGTCATATCGCTCTGGCCATTATATTGGATTGAATTTCTGGAACACACGCAAAACATCTACAGAATTGTTAATAAATTCCGTCCAGATATTATGACAGTTATAATATTATTAGGTCCTATTTTATATAATTGAACAATTTTTTTACCTAGTTTTACATTTTATATCGGCTTTGTTAAGCTCTTTACCCGTTTTATGTCATAGTTTTTATTGACATTTTTAGTAATGACATGTTGCCAAATCACGTGATGATATTGGCTCAAAATACATTTTTTTGTCAAAGAGTTTCTTTTCTTTAACCTCATCCATTAAGGCTCAGTTAAAACACAAAAATGCAAAATTAAAGGTGTTATTTATATCTAGAAACTTGGAATAATTCGCATTGCGAGATAGACGATAAAGTAGAACAAAAAAACTAGGTACATAGATCATAAAATATTTTATTTCTTGAAAAAAGCTGAGCTTTGATACAAATAAACAAAATGACTTGAAATATGATATGTAATCAATAAAAATACAAATTGACCAACAGCGCAATTGTATGCTCATAAATAAAGAATAATATATGTATATATATAGGTTTAACATTAGTGCCAATTAAAAATTAATAAATATACAATAAATTCGAGCTTTATACAACATTAGCAAAATATTTGACAAAAAAAATATTTCATTTTGGGTGACTAACTCTCAATGTCGTCGTCGAGAAATTCAACATGAGTGAATGGGAAATAGCCCGTTTTTCCATTGAGTTCACCTTCCCATTGCCCGTTTATATTTGTTTTGGTCACCGTTATTATATCACCTACTTCTAATTTAAGGGCCGTGTCATCATAAGCATTTGGTACTCTAACTTGCTTAACTCTAGCTTTGGCTGGAAGTTTACGCTGTAAAATAGATAAATCCGATAAGATAGTGAGATTTTTTTATATTGTTTATATTTGTTTATTGTGATATAAAATTATCCTTTTAGATAATCAATTCAAGTGGTTTCCTCACCTGCATTTGATTCCGTTTAACTGCTTCAGCTTGCGACAAAGCATTATTGCCAGATCCACCTGATCCGGGCCTTGGAACCTCAATAGGAGATTGATTTTCATCTATCTGTAAACAAAATGATCAGTTTATTACCAATCAAAGACACACCATTTATTCTAATTGCAAAAATGTATTTAAACATGCTTGTATATAATAAGACTGGTGTTATTCATGCAAGACAGTGAAATGAGTTGAGTAATGTATTTCAACTAGAATATGTGCACATAAATATATCAGATATATTTTCTAGGTAGATAAGATGGAAGATAAGGTAAGGGTTATTTACGAGACCAATGAAAATCTTACAAATTATATATTGAGAGTTAAAGAAAATAAGATGTTATTGATAATAGCGTAATTGTCGAGTTGTTTTAATAGGTGTTATACCTTCTGAACATAAGGAACAGGGATAGACCCTACTTTTCCATCTTTATTTTTTGCAGTCCACCACTGTTCTTCATCTTTGAACACTATGGTTAAAATATCACCTTTTTTGAAGCTTAAATCGTCTTTCTCCTATGAAAAAATCGCCAAAGTCAGATAAAGATAAATGAGAATATCAATAGACTTACTTTACTATCGAAATCGAATTTAGCAACGACTTTCTCAAACTTCTTGCTTGCAGGTCTGATTAGTGGTGTTGTATCTAAGTAATGTACTTTATAGAATGCAAGTAGAGCTGGAATATTTTCAAAAGAATTTTCTCCAATCTTATATCTTGACTGGTTTTGCTGTTGTACTTTATTAATAATATAATGGCTTACTTTGCTATCTTCCCTACAAAATAGAATGAATCAGGTATATGTTTGACCATGAAGGAAACACAATATTACTCACTTCACACAAAGAACATAATCTCCCAAACAGCTTTTACTATCTCTTACTAAGAATACTCCACCTTCTCGTTCGGACATAAGTAAGTCTGTGGCCTCTTGTCGAGCAATGGCTCCAAAGTACCAACTAAAATGGTCAGAGTTTATTTCATTCAAAATTAATTTCAGAAGTATCTTACCAACTCTTATCCTCAGCATCAAAGGTGTTATCCATTATAACTGTGGGTACTATCAATTTAATAATTCTAATGATCACAAATATGGAAAAAATTAAGCATGATTATATTTTGTACTCATTGGAAAATTAAGTTACAGAATTCATCATTATTAAGCCTAGTTACTAGAGACACGCTAATTAAAGTACACATGAAGTATTCTTGTTGGAAGTAATTGTTTTTAATTATTTTTTTGGTTAAGTTCTCCTAACATTTTGTATAATTAAGTTGATTTATCACTTATATAAAGGTTTCAGAGTTTACTAGTTATATTTTAGCACTTTCAATAACACTCATCGAAACAAAAACTTGTGGAACCGTCTTCCAATTCTATAAACTTGAAAAACCTTCCAGAATCATTAATAAAAACTAACACTGAATATGGCGACTGTAGGACTTTAGAGGTAGTGTAAGGTGTAAGTGTTCTCTGGCAGGACTGTAGACGAGACGGTTCTTCTCTTCTGTCACTACTCTTACTGCAAGATAGTGTTCTCTGCTTACTTCACAGATTCACAGCTTATCACGAAACTCGAAACTGTTGCTTAGATTATTTGAGGCAGATGGTTGTCTATGTTTGAGGTTTTGCAGCATGCAGATGCAGAGACAACCTGTATGTGATAAGTATTAGTATTCTGTATTCTGTGGTGATAAGATAAATGTCACTTTATCATAGTTACAGCACAGCTCACCAAACAGGTAAGCTGTGGTTACAGCACAGCTCTTGGTAAGCTGTGGTTACAGCACATAATGTCGGAATTTAAAATTAGAAGCCCTTGAACTTTATATCATGAAAAAAAATGTACCGTCACGAGATTTTGATTCGGATTTCATTAAATTTTCTATTTGCCTTCCAGTGCAAATTTTGCTAAGATTAGCAAATGTAAATTGGGTTGGAATAATTCGAAAACTGAAATGTCTCATCACTTTTTTCATTCAACTATTTTTTTACTAGTTCACAAATTTTTATTAATATTTTATTGAAGACTAGCTTTCAAAATTGAAAACAAAGAATATGCACTTTATATGTTTCTATTAAAGAGCGTTCTTTCAAATAACAGAAACTAGTAGCAGGAAATATTTATTCGCTTTTTTTGAGTTTAGACAGTCTAAACATATTTCAAATTCTATTTATAAAAGAGAAAATTTCGAGCAGGAGCTAGGTAGATATGTATGTAAAATACTGCAGAAAATATTTAGAATGAAACAATGAATTTCCATAATTCAAATAATTATTAGTTCCAAGCTTCTTAAATATCAAGTCACCATATTTGATTGTTAAAATTATTCTTTTCAAGTCTGCGAGCTTTGGTAAATTACTTTGTTTTATTTTTATCAATATCTATCAAATGTAATTCTAAAATACAAGAATATTCTTATTCTTTTCTGGATTAACATGCATGTTGGGTATGTATATAACATCCAGGTGTAATCTGGAATGATTATATTTTCGTTGAAAACTATAAAAAACATATTTATTTATAAATAACCAAACTGACAAACATTCAACCCTATGAATGTTTGTCACTTTGGTTATCTAATTTCAATATATAGATTAGATAATCATGTTTATCTCTATCATAATATTAATATTAAAATAATACAGTCTAGTCTCCATTTTTTATTTATTTTATTATTCTAGTGTCATTTTCATTTTACGGATATGCATCCATAATTTGAATTTGTGAATCCGTTCTTATTTTTTCAATAATATCTACAACTCATACTAATATGTATAAGATTTCTACCCTTGTTTTTCAATTTTCTATGTGATGAAAAATGGAATTGAAAAGGCTAGGTAGTTAGTCTAATTATTATTTATACTAAGTACCTATTATCAGATATCTAACTATCGCCAAAAATGATCGTGAACTGACAATAGAATTTGATTTTGTTTTCAATGTCATCGCAAAAATAGGACCGACTTTATCAGTTGGTGCACATAAAATACAAAATAATATTAATTCTATTGGTGCTGGTACTTATGAAGTTGGTGCCAAAAGTCTTCCATCCACAAATATAACTACAAAAATTCGTGCCTTTGTCGCTTTATTGATATTAGCGTGGTCAATGAATACGCGGTTAATTAACAAGACTAATGAATAGTTAATGTAATGCACTTGCTTTTTTATTTAAATTCCACTTGTTCCAGATTGATCAGTCACGAACTTGAATATTCACGCTATAGGCGAGGAGCAGGTGACACTAAAAGTTCCGTCCTTTCAGAATTGAGAAATTTCCATGTAAATTGAAAGTTAACAACTTTTACGATTTAGTAAGTTGAAACATTGTAAATTGTTCGCATAATTGTTAATTATCAATTTATATGAACCTTTTTCAATTCTGCGATGACGGGACTTCCAGTATCACCAGCTGCCGGACTACTAACTAAATTGGTGTTTTTACTAGGTCTTTTTCTTATGGAATTCTGTCATCAACTATTTGTTTGTGTCCTGGTACTTATCCAGGTATCTATTTATTGCATTTGGTTCCACTTTAGAATGTTCAAAGAACCTCTGGAGTCTGGAATTTTCTATAACTTTCGTCACGGACGTAAATCATACCAAATATTGAAATTCGTATGAAACATAGTTATCATTCAAGGTTATTCCATGATCTTAGACCTCAATCCATGCCACTAAACTATCTCCTTTTCATGAACACATGGGAGATTCAGTAACAAATTCACTACATTTGAAATTGTCGCAAAAATTTAGTTCAAATGTGCGACCCTCGATATCCATACCCAATAGGTCGATGTACTTTATCACCAACCAAAAGTACCAGCACTTATTGAATTATTATTAGATGTTTTGTTTTTTCAATGCACCATTTAGTGAAGTTGGTCCTAGTTTTTGTAAACAATATTTATGACACATTTTTGAGTGTTTCAATAGTCATCAAAATCTTTGAACGTTTCTCGATCTGTGAAATTTTCCTAATGCAGTAAATCGGAACCCGTTCAGTTTTTTTATGTTGCTGTTTGTGAAACAAAAAAAACATCTATTTGCTCGCTGAACCACAACTTCAATCGAATTAGTAATTTCAAAATAATATGATAGAATATACAGAAGAATTAATACTGAGAGATTTTCAAAAAATAAAAGCTTTTAAGATATGCTGAATTATCTATCCTAAATTACTGGTAACACCCTGATAACATACTACGCGAGTAAAGAGTAAAAACATTAGGCCTTATTCCATCCTCGACTTCATTATATAAATAGTCAATATGTTGCAGTTAAACTTATTTTGTGTAGGTTGGTAAGTGGGTTTTGCCGGTAGTGTATTTTTGTGTGAAGCTAGCCTTCTAAACAACGTTTTTCTAATGCGAAAATATTGCCGTGGGTTTTTATAACGAGCATAATATAGCAGTGTATAAACAACATACCTTTATCATTCGATTTCAAATATGGTGCAAACTACGCCAGGGTGCTCAACACATGTTGATGTGAAATCGCCATGATTTGTCAATAATAATTATTATTTATTATCTTCTGCAGATAAACGATAATGAGACTGTTTAGACGACGAAGTTCCGATCCGAACCCTCAATTGGAGAGTCTTTCGACACTTTCAGAATTTGAAGGTAATTTAACAAAATCTGCGTGTATACCGAGCGAAGAAAATATCCATGATGAAGAAACGAAATCAAGTAAGTTCCAATAATATTTAAAGATATATATATATATATATATATATATATATATATATATATATATATATATATATATATATATATATATATATATATATATATATATATGTATATATATATATCAAAGTATTTTTAGTTTCATTTCGTAAGTTATAGAAACTCTAGATACCTACTAAAATTTATAATCCTGCTAAATAATCATTACGATCCATATATCTCTATATCGCGATGGAAGAAGGGAATGTGAATAGGGCATTAGACTAACATGAAACAAAACACAATGGAAAGTTCGAATTTGTATTGCCACATTTTCTGTTCACAGTGTTAGTTTTTGTTTTCCTTTCTTTCACTCAGCTTTAAGATGTTTTTTCCCTGTTCGTGCTCTTCAAGTTTACTTAATACACGGATAAACGCAACGTATCAACGTAAAACATGTATTGCACATCTACTGACAGATATTTTTCGATTGATATAAATTTTCACTATGATACCACAGAATAAATAACACATGATAAGTTACGTTTAACAGAGTTGAAAACGAAGGATGCCGTTTCGTGTTTACCTATTAATTAATATAGAGAATATTTATATATATTCTGACAGCCATCTGTAGCCAGGTCATGTCATGCTAAAGACAGCAGTGACAATTTATTCAAAGTTATACTCATGAGATTACATTCGATACTGTTCTTTCCTTGTAAATAATATTCACGAGTATTTTCTTCCTCTTTTAAAGTTAATTGTTATCCCATTACTTTAGGTAGTCTTTCTGGATGGGAAAGAACTTGGGAAAAGCTCAAAAGGGGCGATTCTTCAGAGCAGCTACCTGGCCTTGGTAATAAGAAACGTGGTTGGTCCCCGTTAAAGAGACAAAATATCGACAAAAAGGAATCTAAGAATTGTGAGCCTAAACTGGACTTCAAAGTTTCTCAGACAGATCTTACAAAAATATATGAAATGTATAAAAATTTAAATGACCAATCTGAGAAGTTTATGAGAACTAGAAGAAATGGCAAACGTTTATCACAAAACTTAGAATTAAGCCAACAACAGCTATTGGATTATTTGATTATGATGAAACCGAATGCAGAAGAATTAGATAAAATATTCAATGAAATGACAACTGAAGATGACACTAACGATCAGTCTAGATTAAGTAGCCTTTCCGAAGGAAAACGTTCCCGGTCTAAAGGCTCTAGATTTAGAGCACTGTTTTCAAGATCATCCAGCAAATCAGATGATGAAAGTGACGTGAAGTTACATCCAAAAAATTCATCAACCGACAGCTTAACGAGTCTTATTAATTTCATTCTGCCAAATAGAAGATCCACTTCCAATCTATCGGCCAAAATGACAAATAAGTACAGATGCGATGAGAGTGGTTATGGAAGTGATTCTACTAAAACTGCCAGTACAGGATCATCTCCAATAGGATCGATCAAATCTCAGACAAGCAATAATAGTGAATCGAACAAGGACCAAGATATTACTATGACCAATGCCATTTTTAATGACGATACTGATACAGCAGACGAAGATAATGACCACGATATAACTCTTACTACAACTGCCCATAAGAAACTAGCTAAAAAGCGATCCAGATCACGTAGTGAAGATGAGTCATTCTCGAGAAAGAAATCTCTAAAATACAAAATGTCACCCATCAAGAAAGAAAAGGAACAACTGGACATGTCTTTTGAAGATATAAGTAAAAATTGTTGCGATAAATTTGATCTATTGAAACTTGATGCTGACAGAAACAATGACAATACAACTAAGACGAATGGTTTAGATAGCAGTGAAAAAGAATATAAATGTATTAGGCTTAGAATGAGTCGAGGGGATATTCTTGGAATAAAAATGGCACCAATATATGGAAGAGAGACGGCAGTTGGTTACTCTATCACTGATATCTTGCCTAATTCAGTTGCCAAACGGTAAGTACTGTTCATCATAGTGCACTTTTCCCTTCCATCAAACTATATTCTTGCAGGAACGGCAAACTGAAAATCGGCGATGAATTAGTGAAATTGAATGGTATCAGAATAAAAGGATGCCCTCTAACTATAGCAAAAAGGTATCTGGAACCCAAGAATGGCGAATTGGAAATAGTCATCGCAAGAACTACGGTTTCTCCTAGCCCAAGTAAACAGATAAAAAGAAAGAACTCCTTTCTTGGAGATACTTCTGCTTTCAAGTTACCCATATTCAGCTCAAGAAAGAACACTTCAAAAACTGATATAACTTCCAAATCGAAGAAATATGTTATGTCCCTTACAAAAGATGCAAATAAAAGCAGATATGTTGGACTATCCGATATACTCAATGACAAAGAAATTGAGAGTAAGGTGTCTTTCAGCGAGAAGCCGCGAACTTTGGAGACTAAAGAAACCAGTCATAAGCCCACATCACCATCTCGAAGAAACACCATATCCAGCCCCAGGACAGTGACTGGTATGAGAAAATTTTCCTACTCATCGGACATTCCACAAAGAAGAATAAGCGAGGTCAATTTGAACAAAAATGAACAGAACCAAAGGTCTCAGAAGTTGAAGACCATCACGTTCCATAAAGGTCCTGGCTGCAAGTCACTTGGTTTCTCCATTGTTGGTGGCAAAGACTCTCCAAGAGGACCATTGGGTATTTATGTCAAAACCATTTTCGAACAGGGTCAAGCTGCTGAATCGTGTATAATGAAAGAAGGTAAATATTTGGAATTGTGATATATAATAATACATCATTATAATGTTTTTTATAGGTGATGAAATCATTTCGATAAATGGAAAGACCTTCCATGGTTTATCCCATCATGAGGCTGTAGCACTGTTCAAAAGCATCAAATGTGGAAAAGTTGTAGTGGAACTATTACCTCGACAACATTTCAAATTATTTTCAAGCTCATTGTAAATACGTATAAATGAATATCTGGAGTAATTTACATCTCACCTTTTATATCTCGATTTTGTTTTCAAATAATTAACTCAATCTTCTATCTCATAATCTTTCGTCGACACTTTTTTTCTTTCTTTATGTTACGTTATTTATGCACTCAAAAATTCTGGAAACATACCTATGACGCTTGGCTATATATATATGGAAATTAATCAAATCTCAACAATTAATTCACCAAATATTTAACAATATGGTAAAATAAATGTTGTAGTAGTAGTTTTCATTGAATTTTTTTATGCCTGGTCTCAGATATAGGTATGTCATATCATTTCTTATGCTTTTGATAACTAATCTTTATTTTTTTATCAATAACCATCAGTAATGTTGGTTCAAGTACTTTGTTGATTCCATATTTTCTAATCAATTCCTCAATACACTAATCCTTTCTTTTTCATTCATCGCTTGAATTACAAACAACTTACCCAGAGAAAAAACTCTTCAATATCTTGCATTCGAATTTATCTATTTTGTTCATATGTTGTAGATACTTATATAATAAACAGGAAACGAATATTTATATTAAAATTATTTTGCCTGTTAGAGATTTATGTTTTTCTATTATTTCCTAAATAAGTTCACCTTATTAAGTATTAATTCACCTAACAGTATTTTATATTAGCATTAATATTAATTTTGGAACATAACACAAAGATATTTTATAGAGTGTATAACATACCTACCAGTTATTTGTAAATGAACTAATAATTTATCGAAAAATATGCTGTTGTGAAGTTCTTATATAGGATAAATTACCGAACTGAAATAACATAACTCGTTCAATATATGAAATACAAAATAGTAGTTAGGATAAGCTTCATCCATATAATATGTTGTATTATTTAAAAGTTATACTTATGTACCTAATAAATATATCAATACCTTGTAGATATGTATATTAAAAAAAGTAAAAAAATACTAACGTTACTATATTTTTTTATTTATTGTAATCATGAAAATAATGTGTAAATTTCTGGACAAAATAACTTCACACTAAAGGATTTTCGAAACACTGAAATAAAAAAAGCAGAATGCATAACAGAATAAATTAATTTGATTATATATTTAGTTCTATTTGATTACATCCGGTTTAAAATGGTCGATATAGCAATTAATTCTGAACTCAATGCGCTCTGATTCCGGATATAAAAATTCTTCATTTCCTAAATAATATTTGAACCACAGATTATGAAGGTTTGCCATGTACCAACAACATTCTTGATATACATACCTTCTTATTAAAACTCATAAAGACTGATTAACAAATTGATGATGATGACAGCTCCTTTCAATCAAGTTCAATGTCCTTGAACATGACTAATAGGAAAGATAATGGAAGATGACTTCTTAGGGCCGATTTCATAATCAAATTTAATCTTCTACATTAAAATAACGAAAAATAATATGACTGACGTTGTAAAAGTTATTGAAAAATGCAGTATTTCTATTCCGTTATCAAGATATGAGTTAAACAAATTGAAAAATTAACTAATCTCCCATTAGGGATTCATTATGCAACCGGCCCTTAGACCTTTGAGGTCTATGCTTCTATTATCTTTGCTAGTGGTGTTGGTGTCAGAGAAATATTATTTAATACTTTTCAGTGCATCAACTAATAACGTCGGTCCAATTTTTTGTAAAAAATATTTATTATAAATAATGTATCGGATAACACCTCAAATGGATGATGCCTTTCAATCCATAATTAAATATTTCACTATGTTTCCACCATGTCATTGTTTTCCCATGCTATACAACCATGGGAAAATATTCCCACGGTTTGTGTAGGAATTATTTTCCTATAGGAAATTGGCCCCCTGGTGGTGTTCATAAAAAAAATTGAACCCAGCTGTTGGTTTCTGTAAAATCTCACGACTTGCCTCTTACTGAGTTCCGTGTATTTCAAGAAGATGGCGCTCTTGATATTAATTACAGTGGCTATGTTCCATCTATAATTAATTATTTAGTATTACAATTTCCCACGTTTATTTATCTGAATTCGTGAGTATTAAGAAATTAAGAATGTATATTTGAATAGTAATGTCATCTTTAAAGCTCCTACAAACTAAAGGCGTCTTACACATGACATTTCACACAACACGATTTCCACCCATTTGCCTTTATCATATGTGTTAAAAACTAAACACTTTCTATCGTCTTCTATCTATTTACTCTACTTACTACTGAAGGTTCATTTTTTCCACAATTTCAATGTTAGATTTAGATTTAAGAGGGGGTTACATTGCACTGCGACCATAAGGTCTATTGTGCCCAATTTCAATGTTACTAAGAGAATAAAAATATATAGGTAATTTTGTATTCCTCCGTGCTTTATCTAAATAAATTCTATCTTAGTTTTTGTAAAATTTTATTTATTTTATTTATTCTCTCTAATTACCTATGGTTGGGTATGTATGACATGACCAAAGAACGTACAATATTGTATTGTATTGTATGTTCTTTGATATGACTAAATATTCATATCAAGTAATCGTTTTGACCGGACGGAAATACGGTGATTCAGTATAAACGCAACATCTCTTATCTATGACGGTGATATAATAATGTTGTGAGGTGAATTATAATTAATATTTTTTTGTAGAAATTCTATTCTGATTCCTGTTGATTATTTCCTGGCGCAGGGCTAAATGTAATTAATATACCTATACGTTGTTCTCTTACGGTGAATACAATATATAAGTAGGTAGGTATCTATGGATATATTAGACTGTGGGTAGTGTAGTGCTTGACCACCAGAATTATGATAAATTCCTACGCCCACATTATGGCGCCTATCTATACAATTAAATCGTAAAATTATACCCTGAAGTTACCGTTATATGAAAATGAATTTTGTAAACGATTCAAACTTTTGAATGGAAACCAAATTTGTGACTATTTCTTTTTTTCGCAATACATAATTACAATTTAAAAAAAGTACGCATAACTTGCATTGACATTTGATATGTTATAAGTTGCACTGGATTTTTTATCTTATAAATTATTCTTCAAAATTACCCTAGAATCAGAATTTACACTTAGAATTTTTCGAAAAATATCCAATCTAAATCTAGCCGGAAATGATCTTAATCCGGCCTAGGTATATCCAACTCCTTGGAAGGATATTTATTGGGGGAAGAACATATTGGATTTAAACAATTTCAATACGGCACCATTTATTCTTTGCAATCTTGCAATGATAAAAGGAATCAATAAAATCGGTAAACGATTACAATTTGTAAAGTGTTCAAACAAACATGAAAAATCAAACACTACCTATGGAATATTACCTATATTATTTTGCTTTCGATGATATTGAACAATATGGGTCTCATTAAAAGTTCTATCTAAGATTGGTGTATTTAATCTTACGAAATAAACTATTTTATTTAAATATAAAAAAACATGTTTTGCTTAATGATTTTGAAAAAAATACATAGAAATCATTCAATCAAAATTCTTAAATTTATGATAAAATGTACGTGGTATTATAATAAACCACCGAGTAACTTTTTGCCGAAGTTAAAATAGTTAGTGACTAGAGCTATTTATTTAAAAGGTCACTTCTTGTACGAACTGCCGTGCCCTCGAGTTCATAAGCAAATATGTTGTGTAATGATAAAAATGCCGCTTCTATTTCTTTCTTGCAGGTATGGTATATGTCACGTCCCTGATTGTTCTTATATGGGCTACGATAACGTACATACATACTACTACTTATTATCGCTCCTCTAACATACCGTTACTGAGAAATCATCAAGTACGGTCCTGAGTTACTGTTTACGCTCAACAGCCGTATCGTTGAGTCTTTCCTGTGTGTATTTCGACAAATAACTCGGTGAATGTATCTCTTCTGTAGTATTGTTGTTATTTATGTGTTCCAAGGCTCTGTTTAATGATTTTTCGGATATTGGTAAGTTCTTTTCCATTTTATCTTTGATGCAATGATTGGTTTTATATTTTTAATTGATAGATTTACTCCAACAAAATAAAAACACGCGGTGCGTATGCCTAATACACAGCTCACTAATTGTTATTTTTTAAGTCAACTAGTTACCTAGTAGATATTAAATTCGTAATAGGTTGGGTTCTGTCTGCTATTTGAATTATCTTCTATGTACAACATCCCACCTGATGTTTGCCGCTTAAACTTGAAACAATACACAAAGAATTTAATTCATTATTTATATATTGTGCGAGAATATAATTGTTATTTTGTAAACGCTAATAGGTAGGTTGATTATTTTGCAATAAATCATTCATTATTTCTTATAAAATATTTGTCGAAGTGGTGGACATCACAATTCATGTCATCTTCTATTGTAATTGCGAGGGAGTTTTACCTTGAAAATATTAAAAGTCTTTTCAATTTTATTATGTTTGATTTGAGCATTCATTCTCATTATAAAGTTTCTCACGGCAAGTGTTAGTTTTTGAATTTGCACGTTGAGTTGTTTTTTTAATGAAGTCCAAGTCGCAAGGTAGGTATATGCTTTTTTAATTATGTCTGGGAATTATTCAAGTGCATTTATTTCGGTAAATCTAGCTAATAGCTATGTTATTTGTAAAGATACCATAAAAATGTAATTAACTTGTATTTTGTAGTTAGCATTTGCTGGTAAATCTACTTTCTAGTTATTTTTGATTATTCAATTATGTACTCTATTGATGGTAGTAAAGGAACAGAATAAAATTTGGCAATCGCTATGGCTAAATTGTTTGACGATTTCCGGTGAATTCACACAATACTCAAGACAATAGTAATTTCCTATATCCATAAATGTAATTGTGTAAGCTTTTCATGTATTGTGACTCTAGATCAGATAAACCATTGTCTGCAGTATCTTCTATGTTAAGAAATCTATAATGGCAATAACATACCTACCTATTATAGTTTTATTTTTTTATATTATTAGGTATAGGATAGGTAGTGTCACAATCAACTGCTTTGTTGTTCATTTTATAATACCGTCAACTTATTAGTGATGTTCTTATTTTTTTATTATTATTCAATCCATTTTTCCTTGAAATTTTCTTATCGTGAACTAAAGACTATGCTATATATGTCAGAAACTTATGTTTATTCGCAAACAGAACAGAACTAAAAAAAAGTAGGTACCTGTAGAGTTCCCCAAATTGTTAAATAAGATAGAATTATGTATGTTAAGTGAGTACGCTGTCTTGAGTGGAAACAAATTATAAAGAACCCTTATAATTGAGCTATATATAGATGACGCTCTTGAAAGCCGAAGTGTTTACGAGATATTTGCATCTGCAGTCTGATATTCTAAAAAAGACAACTAAAACGTATCGACTATATAATTTTATGGAACTGATTTTCCAAACTTTGCTCTAGGCAATTAAAATGTTTTAATTATAAATGCACGGTTGTTTTTCTTATGATCGCCGGTAAAATTACGATGTTATTATGTCATTAGTGAATATCCTTGAACACAACATTTTGTTGACCTGATGTGCGCAAAAATAAAATTATTGTCCCGAGTATAGTTGATCTAGTTTTCTTTACGAATGTTTTTGGCTGACCTATAAATATATCTATTGAGGCCATTATGACACGATTTTAATGATACGTGAATTTTAATATGGTGTATCTTAAATCGGGGCTTGATGGATTGATATTTTGGTAGGTATATGTCAGTCTATTTTCTAATATAAGATTCATTGAACAAAATAATTTAAGTTGCTTTTTTCTAGTTCCTAAGATATCAATTACCTACATGGATTTAAAATTAATCCATTCCCAAGGCACTTTCTTAGAAAAGTGCAGGTACATTCTATTGTCAATTGTTTTCAAATTAGTTTGTAACTTTATTATTTCTTATAGCTGCCATGTTTGAATTTTCAGTCGCTGTTTAAGCCTTCAAAAGAGTTTTTTAATAGTAAGTATACAGGGTCGGGCAAACGTGTGAAAACACCTGATTTGTGGCTAATCTAAAAGTTATAATAAAAACAGAGCTCCGTGAACTTACAACCCGACTTGAAAATAAAATTAATTAAAAAGTATACTCGTAAACTACAAACGACGTAGATGTTTGTAGTGAAATTTATTTGTTTGTAGTTTTTCAAAAAAACCTTATTTACTGCTACAATTTTTGATGTTTTGATGTAATTTTTCCGGGAATGTGTTAACAATCGTTTGTAGTTTTTTGTAGTGATAATAGTTTTTTTTGTAAAAATTTTTCAACATTATTAATCGTTTAAACAAAGCTACGTCAAATAAATTTAATAATTTTTTTGTGCTTCCAGAAACTCGTTTGTAGTTTACCAATATAATTTTTAATTAATTTTATATGCAAGTCGGGTTCTAAGTTCACGGAGCTTAAAAACAGCAACATTTTTTGTAGTAGATGCTCAAAATTATGTACTTTGATTTTCCAAAGCTAAGCTAATTTTCAAGATATGACGTCATCGATGGGTTCTTCGAAATATATTTGCATAAGTCACTTTCTAAAATTTAAATGATATTAGGTTTGGTGGATCTCTTAAGGGGCCTCGCTACCAGCTGATCGTTTTTGACGATTTTTTTTGTTAACGTCCCCGATGTGAAGTATGAAGGTTGATCCATATAATAAAATACCCGACAACCCTTATTAAGTGTATTACAGGTAGTTTTAATTAACAGTAGCGGTTACAGCAATAGTTAGCTGAAAAATGTAGTTCAACTCTTTTGGTCTTAGAAACAGAGTTTTTTTCAAGTAACAAATATGCCTGGAATCGACTGTAGAATCGCGGATCATATTTTTAATTAAAAAAAAAATAATAACAAAGCTTTCAACTTAAATTTTAGAATTCATATTTTTCCTATGTGATCTGCGATTCTCCATACTCTTCTCAGTAAACATACAAAATTTTACCTTGATAGGATAATTAGTTTAAGAGAAATAATGGAACTACGATATCACTGGGTAGCGAGCCCCCTTAACGACAAATATATAGTAGGTACCTAATTTACAATTATCTGGAGTTTTTGATTTATTGTTGTTGCTAAATTTACCTGATTACACACTGTATTATTATTTCTAAATCATCAGTTGGAACTATTAATATAATTATATGTAGCTACATAAATATTTTGTAATGAAGTTTTAACGTTTTTATTTTATTCATAATTTAGATTAGTATTAACCACAAGTGTTTAGTATCGACATTTTTTTATAGAAGCAATAGAAATGATAAGATCCAATAAGAATCCAATATCAATCTGTGTACGTTATATTTTATCAATCGATGTGAAAAACTATGTCAAACTAGGTCTTGTATGGATCACATTACCATAATACTTACACAATATTAACTTCACTGGGTTCAATGCATTCTTATCAATGTTTTGAATGTGTTGATTGCAGATATCGAGTTTACCTGCTATACCATTTTATCATTAAGGTGTGAAATGACGAGGGAAGATCATAAATAGTTTTTGATGCTAAAAATATTTGTTACCCACTTCATAAAATAGGAGAGGTAAATTCGATAGCATTTTTTAATTAGTTGATGTGACGAGAGTTCCTTCTCCAAAGTAAACTTTAAGCTTAGTTAACAAAATATTTTTTTCAAAAAATTGGACCGACGTTATCACTTGGTGCACTGAAAAGTACATAATAATATTAATTCTATTGCTGTTGGTACTTGTGAAGTTGGTGCCAAAAGTTTTCAATCTAACTGCAACTGCATAACTTCAAAAGTACCAGCACCCGTAGAATTAATATTATTTTGTACTTTTCAGTGTACCAACTGATAACGTGGGTCCAATTTTTTGTAAAAAATATTTTGTTAACTAAGCTTAAAGTTTAATTTGGAGAAGGAACTCTCGTCACATCACAACTAATTAAAAAATGCTATCGAATTTACCTCTCCTATTTTATGAAGTGGGTAACAAATATTTTTAGCATCAAAAACTATTTATCTTCACTAATACCAATGAAGATAGTACTTATCCTATTACCCACGTGTATTCTTTATTTGTACTTGTTATTATGTTGAGATTTCAGAACATCGCTACGGAAATACGCAAGTGTTTTAGATTTAACCATTTTACCACCGATTAACTCGAAAATCGTAAATCTAAGGAAACAATGTTCATTATAAATGTTGCTACAAATATTATTGTCTTTCATTTGGTATCAAGAGATTTTCAGTTTTCGAAAGAAATCGCCCCTTCCACATAGCAAAAATACCCATGTGAGAATTTAAAATGAATGTAGCTCGAAAACCGTAACTCTTTTGAAAAAAATGTTCAATTTAAACGTTTCCGGATATTGTCCTATATTTAATTCTTTAATTCGAATTTTCCATTTTCCCGAAAAATTGCCTCCTCCACCCCCTTCGGGGGCGGCTTTCGGGGAAGAGGAGATATCAGTTTTGAGTATTTACGAATGTGGGACCATTTCTCAAAAAATCTCTTTCAAATGGATCAAAAATCATCAAAATCGGAGTACGTTTACTATAGATATACAACGTGCGAACAAACAAAAAAAAACAAAAACCAGACAGCCGAATTGAATACCTCCTCCGTTCGGGATTCGTCGGTCAATAAAAAGTATGCTATCACCACAAATCAACGTAAGAGAGAGATATATAATCCTGTCCATGTTACCAAAACTGTCTTGGCGCAACACGTCTCGGGTTGAGAAGTTCCATCTTTGACGTGTATACTTGGCTACTTGGCACATTATAAAATGTGACGTCAGATGATGCGTAATGTCAAGAATTCGCCGGAACCATGAGATCGTAAGAATATTAGGAATTGCAAGGATTAAATAAAATGTATAAGGTCAAGATTTAAAATTTAATCGATAAGAAAACACGTGGACTAGTGGTAACATTTACCACATTCGTCCTTATCATCGTCATCAAACGAACTATGGGTTTTATTGTTACCTACTCATAGTAATTAACAATACATTATCAATGAATCATCGAGTTTTTTGTGGGGCTGCCACTGTTTTATTGGTGGACGATGTTAATCAAGTAATTGTGCGATAAAATTTAGAATTAAATTTATATTGAATGATAGCTGAACATAAATTTATATATTTTTTGACAATTCTCAATTACATATCTGGAAAACCCAAAATGATATCGATGTAAATATCAATTTTTGTTTGTGGCTTCAACTCGTTAGAAAATACAAATTAAACAAAATGACAAAATATAAATAAATAGAATAACTAGAAAAAATTGAAAAAATAATAAATAAAATAAATAAAATAAATAAAATAAATAAAATAAATAAAATAAATAAAATAAATAAAATAAATAAAATAAATAAAATAAATAAAATAAATAAAATAAAATAAATAAAATAAATAAAATAAATAAAATAAATAAAATAAATAAAATAAATAAAATAAATAAAATAAATAAAATAAATAAAATAAATAAAATAAATAAAATAAATAAAATAAATAAAATAAATAAAATAAATAAAATAAATAAAATAAATAAAATAAATAAAATAGATAAAATAAATAAAATAAATAAAATAAATAAAATAAATAAAACAAATAAAATAAATAAAATAGATAAAATATATAAAATAAATAAAATAAATTGAATAAATAAATTAAATAGTATAAATAAAATAAATAAAATAAATAAAATAAATAAAATAAATAAAATAAGTAAAATAACTAAAATAGATAAAATAAATAAAATAAATAAAATAAATAGAATAAATAAAATTAATAAAATTAATAAAATAAATAAAATAAATAAAATAAATAAAATGAATAAAATAAATAAAATAAATAAAATAAATAAAATAAATAGAATAAATAAAATAAATAAAATAAGTAAAATAAATAAAATAAATAAAATAAATAAAATAAATAAAATAAATAAAATAAATAAAATAAATAAAATAAATAAAATAAATAAAATAAATAAAATAAATAAAATAAATAAAATAAATAAAATAAATAAAATAAATAAAATAAATAAAATAAATAAAATAAATAAAATAAATAAAATAAATAAAATAAATAATTCTATAAATAAATAAATAAATAATAAATAAAATAAATAAAATAAATATAATAAATAAAATAAATAAAATAAATAAAATAAATAAAATAAATAAAATAAATAAAATAAATAAAATAAATAAAATAAATAAAATAAATAAAATAAATAAAATAAATAAAATAAATAAAATAAATAAAATAAATAAAATAAAATAAATAAAATAAATAGAATAAATAGAATAAATAAAATAAATAAAATAAAGAGAATAAATAGAATAAATAGAATAAATAAAATAAAGAGAATAAATATAATAAATATAATAAATAAAATTATTAAAATAAATCAAAAAAATAGAATGAATAAAATATGTAAAATATATTGGGTTTTATTGAAATTTCTAAAACTCTTAGAATTCAAAATAATCAATTAGAGTTGTCGCAAACATAACTGTAATATTAATTTATATTTATAAACATTTTTTTTTTCGATGTTCGAGAATTAAGTGAAAATTAATTAATTTATTTTATTGTAATTGTTCCTAGTAATAACTATTACTAATAAACTTATAGTTAAGTTAAGTTAAGTTATAGTTTAGGATAAGTTTTATGCCCGAATTAAATAAAAAGAATAGTACCGGTTGTGACATCTTTTGCTGATTACTCAATCCACAAGTTCACAAAGCAATGCTGCCATGTCTGTATTCACACCATGAATTATTAAGTTCAGATTTCACATGGATTAAGGCAATAAGGCAACAGAATAAATTCGTAAACATAGGACAAGCACAACCAAAAGTATGCGTTGATGTAGTTACGGGCATCTTCAAGTATGAAATAAGTAATCTCACGTTTACCACTGATAGCCTTTATTGATCTCACTTGCTATGTGATTCAATGTTATTGGATGAAACAACCTCTTGTTATGAACAAGTACGCGTAATGTATGTACGGGGTTAGTAGAAACTAGATATATTTAAATATCACCCAAACTACTGTCACATTTAGGTATATAAATATTTTTCTCAAAAATTAGGACCAACTTTATTTGTTACAGGATCTCCCAGTTTTATTATAATGGAATGCCCCATTTATGTTAAATGCAATCGATTGCTCATGTCAAGTTTAGTAAGATCCCGAATTTGATCTCCATTAGTTATTGAACTATGACAATAAAACGTTTTTAGTTAAAATTTGAAAGTGTGTAGGTACTTATCCATTCCTTATGGCTGACATTTTTAACCTCATCCTTGGTATATTTCAATTCAAATAATAAACAATAGACCTTAATATATAATATGCATACATTTCTATTATATTCCATTTCATTATTTATTTTCACGGCCACTTTTGATTTCCTCTCTTCAACTCAAGGTGCCCTTTTTTGCATTCAATGGTACAGGTCTCTTGAAATTATTATTAAAACAACTTTTATAGCCCTGCCAGGTAGAAGATTTTGTTTGTGAATTTACAAGTTAATCCTTGTTCTATGTACACCTCCTTGTATTTATTATATATAATTTTTATACCTGTAGCAAGTCTTGGGGCTGTTGTTAAAATTTGTAGGTATACCTATGGCACTTTTTCTGAATTTAAGGGGCATGTCTTCAGAATAATTAGAAAGCCAAAGGTTAAAATAGGATCATATTATTTGTTGTTGCGCATTTGTGGTGTGAAGACCAGGTTTGAATTAAATTTTGTGGTTAAGGTGTCGAAAGAAATAAGAATGAGGACAGAATTGATTAATTTTTTACGAGTTTGTGTTGGTTGATTGTATTGTAATCCAATATGTTTATGGGTAAGATGAATCACTGATAATTAATGAGATCTTTTAATTTTATTTTAATCTGTCATAGATATTTAAGATTTCTATTCTATCCAGATGAGTAATGTATCTACGTTATCAGCTCGAGACTTTTTTAATGATATTTCAGCAACGTTTGAAACGTCCTATCCATTGATCATTTGAATCTATACCTCTTATTATGTTTGTAGGTTATGTTGCATATTTAAATTTTATGTTACTTGCCAATACCAAACCAATGAAAATACAAGTTCGTGATATTATTTTCATTTAATTCAAATATTTAGAAAGATTAGTTCCTATTCTACGATTTGACAACATTGGATTTTTTTAGAAAATTGAAAATATGATTATATGTTGTAACATAAATTTGACATTAAAAACGGTTTCCGAGATAAGCAGTGCTAAAGTCTGAAATATGTGTATTTCTTTGGTGAACGTTGAACGATTTTGATGACTAATGATACACTGAAAAGTGTGAAACGTTTTTTTTATAAAAAAAATTTGACCGATTTTATTAGTTGGTGCACTGAAAAGCACAAAATAATATTACTTCTATTGGTGCTGTTACTAATGAAGTTGGTGCCCAGAGTCTTCTATATAACCACAACAGCACAACTTCACAAGTACCAGCACCAATAAAAATAATATTATTTTCTATTTTTCAGTGCTCCAACTAATAGAATCGGTCCTATTTTGGCGCACGAACCCCGAACGGAGGAGGTATACAATTCGACGACTGTCTGCTTTTTTTTGTTTGACAGCGCTTTTTATACAGTAAACGAACTCCGATTTTGATGATTTTTGATTCATTTGAAAGAGGAGGATTGAGAAATGGTCCCATATTCACAAAAAAGTAGATTCGAAATCTCCTTGTCTTCCAAAACCGGGGAGGAGGGGACAAATTTTGTCTGAGTTGGTATAATTAAAGATAGGACAATATCCGGAAACGTTTAAATTGAACATTTTTTCAAAAGAGTTACGGTTTTTGAGATAGAGGCATGTTAGTTTCTCATTATTGCTGTAGAGAGAGAGATGTAGAGTGGGCGATTTCTTTAGAAAATTGAAAATCTTTCGATACTACATGAAAGACATAATTATTTGTAGCAACATTTATAATGAACATTTTTTCCTTAGAGTTACAGTTTTCGTGTTAAATCGGTGTTAAAATGGTAACATAAAATTCTTAAGCGTATTTCCGCAGCGATGCTTTGAGATCTAAATAAAACAACTACAAGCAAAGAAAATACGTGGGTAGTAGGATAAGTACATTGCTGTTAGTGAACGTTCAACGATTTTCGTGACTAATGTTACACTCAAAAGTGTGAAATAAATATATTTTACACCGGAGAAAAAAAATTAGAAGTAAATCGGCTAAAAGAATAAATATTTTTTACAAAAAATTGGACCGACGTTATTAGTTGGTGCACTGAAAAGTATAAAATAATATTAATTCTATTGGTGCCAAAAGTTATGCAACCTGCAACTGCACAACTTCAAAAGTAACAACACCAATAGAATTAATATTATTTTATACTTTTCAGTGCACCAACTAATAACGTCGGTCCAATTTTTTGTAAAAAATATTTATTCTTTTAGCCGATTTACTTCTAATTTTTTTTCTCCGGGTCGTCCGACTAACGGATCCTGAGATATAGCCTTTATTAATGGGCCACCCAGTAAAACGCGCGCACAAACCAAAAAAAGCAGACATTCGAATTGTATACCTCCTCCGTTTGGGTTCGTCGGTCAAAAATGCCTATGTCCGCAAAAGAATTTGAGTACTGGGAACTTTGATTTGTTAAAGTTTTAATGAACTGATATATTCTTGGTAACTTAAATTTTATTATAAATTTTCACATTGATAGGTATATTGTAAATTTTGTATTTTTTGTTGTTGTGAAAGTATAAATTGCCCTGTAAATGGTTATGTGTTGGGCAATAAATGCTATTATTGCTATTTTATTATCGTTGATAATAATTAGTGTACACTATGCTTGACAACGATCAAGATATAAATTCACTCCGATACTTCCCATTGTTACAGCATGTTTGGGCGGTTAAGTTTTTTTTTGTTATTAGAAACTCTTTAACTATCATTCAACGATCCCACTTCAGCTGTCTCTCTTTTTTAGGGAAGATGTCACGTTTAGATGGTATTTCACAAATATGTTATCCGCAACAAGTTTGTTGTTGATAAATTTCGTAAACAAACCGATAATATTATACTTATAAAATATTATATTATTTAACACAGTTGGTGCGTTAAGGCAAAATCGAGAGTGTGTGTTCTGTGTTGAATCGAAAAAAAAGTGTTTCTGCTTCTATAAGAATCAACCACTGGAAACATTTATTATCCGACATCGTATGTGAATAATAATACACGTTCAATAGACAGTAAAAAAACGCATCGGTGATAAGGAAGCTATTGACCTTTTTGTGCCGCATATACTTGTTATGTATCAAATTGATGACCTTCTCTTTCTTACTTATATGTGTTCACGAAAGAAGAGGAATTATTAAACTGTTATAATAAGGCATCGTTCAGTTAATATGAGATGCTTAATTAATAATAATTATAAGATTGCTATGGTGTATATATGATATATTGAGAGATCGATAGTTTTTGTAATGCTTTCACAGTATTTTGATGGTAGGTGGAAGGGTAGATTTAATTACCTATTGCTTAAAATATTTGAGGTTCTTATTTTTTTTGTACTGTCGAACACCTGGGTCATGAATTTTAGTTTTGGGTTGACACTCGCGTTTCTAATATTGAATGATGTTGATGACATCTTTACAAATATATTTCTAGTCTCTGTAAGGATGCGCCAATTACTATTTTGAAACAGTTTTGAAAAATGTTCGCCTTCCTTCCGTTTCAAGCGATAGGATCACCAGGCGCCACTCACATTCGCACGTTCAAACTCTATATTTACTTCCAACTTATCAGGAAATAGACTATGTTTATTTCATTTCATTCTATGCAAAAAACCATTTGTTCTTATAATTGTAACAATAATGTCTCTTCTGAAATTAAGTGCTGTTTCATATTGACATAACGTCTTTGAGAATAAATTAAATTCCACAAGCTGACGTTATAGAAATTAAATAACGTTTCAAATAAATCACCTTGTTGTGTTAAACATATTTGTAAATGTCCAAGACTCGGTGCAGCAAGATTTGACCTCAATATTTTGTTTCTTTTGTTACAGATATAAATGGCAGCATTTCCCAAAAATGGAAACGTCTTCGCAAGTGCTGTGCTTCACTTCGAGGTGTCCATGGTACTGAAACTTCAAAAAGTACTCTGTTGGAAACATCAGCTCCACATATCCTAGTCAGTACGCCAGTACATGCAACGTCTTCCTTACGTATACCAAATACAGCCAAGAAGAGCAGCGTTCAAGATGTCCTTAGGGCAAAACTGAGCCAAATCCATGTGGGATTACGAAAGCGACGTGCATTATCGGTGCAAGAATTTTTCCAAAGCCCTACAGCGGAGAAACCACCGACTTTCTATGTACCAGCTCCGGACAGTGGTGCTGCTGCTGTTCAGCCGCGAAGGGCTCGACCCAGGCAAAGGGCGTTGAATTCGCTCACATTCACGCCCACAAACAGCAAGGAATACATCAAGTGTCATAGCGGTGAATGGGACCCGCTACCCTACGAACCACCGCCCGATTACGATGACGAAGACAAGCTAAAACCTCCGAACAGAAGATGGTCGGTGGCGGCATTGAACAAAACCGACAAACCTAAAACCAAAATCGAACATATCAACATCAAAATACCCAAAACAAAATTGAACAAACCATCATCAGATCGAGCCAGATCACAGTCACCGAATTCCAATAAAGAACGACACTTAAAAACCATTAAAGGCGAACCGGCAGCAGTGCACTTTAGTAGCAAAGTATCCAGCTCAAAAAGTCATTATGAACTTGTTGGTGGCAGAAAAAAACAAGCGGATGTTGAACGTAGCACGCAACAGGTATGTAATTGTTCAAAAAATTTAACAAACAAGTTATTCTATTTAGCTTTTGACGGGATGTATCTTAAGCCAGGATCTCATGGCGTGCAGGCCACTGCAAACTAGCAGTGTCAAACAAAACGATTCGGTAACGTAAAAGAGGTACAGAAGTTGTATTGAATTTTCTTGACAGCTGACTCTTGGTGGATCGCACGCCATCAAATCTTGTCACTATAAAGTGCGAATGTTTTTTTCTATTTACCGTAAGGTACTTTTCAATAATTGCTACTAGAAAATCATTTTAGCAGAGAATTTATACTCTGATGCTCTACCTACAGAAGTAATGCATGGAACTGCAGTTAATTGATACTATTATGCATTACTATTTTCGCGATGGTAAAATGCTTTTCTTGTTGATTGACAACTGATCCAGTTATTTCTCTTTTTTATCGGTGTTGGCCTTTAGAGAATAAACTGTCCAACTATGACAAGTTCACTCATTTATATTGAAAGTAACTTGAAAATATAAAATAGAATTTATTCCATTGGTAATAGAATAGAAAACTAAAATATTCTTGCCACCAACTTCTCGAAAATTTTAATTTTGTTTTAGTATTATTATATTTTCTTTTATTCATTTTTCTTTAATTCTTGTGCCAACAGAATATGATTTCGTATTTTTTAGTGAATAATCTAACAAGAATCGGTTCTGTTTTTGACTGTATGGTATACAATTTTAGAAATATATCAACATAACATCACAACATTTTTGGGTCACTATATAATCAAAAATGTAATTTCCCGAAATAATACGTGATTGACATCTTGGACTGTTGGCAAAATATTGTCAATTGTTAATCAACATTCAATCAACGTACAAAATTATTTTGTGATAAAACCTTCTCCCGATGCGGTTCTGGTCTAGTGCAATTACTCCTTGAAAATATATATTTTATACTAATTGATGTTGGTGAATCATTAGAAAAAATAGAAATAAAAATAAAACAACCATCACCTCTTGAGAATAATTATAGTGCTACCTGTTCTGTTGTAGCAAAATGTATCATCAGTAAAGATAAATAAAATAATATCTAAGCTATGCTATTGACTGAATGTAAACGAAGCCCGCATGAGTAATAGTTTTTGCATGATATGTATGTGCCTGTTTTTTAATAAGCTTGTACAAACATAATGATTTACATCATACGATTCTGGATAAATGATAACTGTGACTGGAATTGCCCTCAACGCATTTGAAAATTATTTCAAAATGCAGCATAATTATATTTAGATAGGTACATTTATTTATTATATCAGTTAGGCTCAAATACAGTTTTTTTTACCCAGAACGCTTTTTGGGCAAACACATTTTCTGTCAACTGTATGACTGAATGTTCGCATTCATTAGTAGTATATTAGGGAATTATTGGAAGCGCTATAAGGTAAATGCCTTATTACCGTCGTTCTTAAAATGACAGCTAAGCATGCGCAACTTAAAAAAATAAGGGAACCATAATAAAATATTGCCTTCCTCTATTTACGACTAGTTACCGTAAACATTTAAGGTTTCCTTATTTCCCTTATTCAACAAATCTAACCTCATGAATTCATTAAAACCTTCAAATATTTGGTTTGTTTGTATTAAAATTAGCCAAATCACTTTTGAACAACAAAGCAAAGACGCTGACAAAAGTATCAAGTTATTTATTGCTGCTGCTTATTCAGACAAACTGTCAATTTAAAGAGTGCGTTCCAATAAATCTTGTTTTTTTCAAGAAATAAAGCTTATTAAAATAAGGCAACCCCATAATACTGTATGACGTAAAAAAATATTTCCAATAACTCCCCAATAAGTATCAATAAAGACATCCTAGTACCTCTTGTGTCTATTGTATAAATTCTGCAGTACCAGCTTAACTTCCGTTTGTATTTCCAATGGGGTGTCTGTTTACAGTCGTGATAAGATTTTTATACTACTAGGTAGTATCTTTTTCCTTCGTGAATAAATTGAAACTATTACAGCGGTAGCATAAATAAATGAAATTATATTTGTATCAACTAATAATATCATAAAAAAATTATATGTTTGCTTTTTCATGTTTGTGCGTTTGGCATAGATCATTCATATTGGCTCTATGGGTACGATCTCTCGAAGCTCGAACCGGCACGGTTGCCAATTCAACTGTTATTTATGATATTTGAGTACTTCTCGAGATATATAAATCTACTTTTAGAAGGTCAAATAATGTATAACTCTGAACATTATGCGAGGTCACAGAATAAGGATAAACATTATTTTGTGCTATAACTTGACAATTTCAAAAATAAGTACGAGTACTACTTTTTGAAATTTGTACAATCGACCAATATCGAAATGTGGAAATATCAAAATCAAGCAATCAAATTCTGCTTTTTGCTGCATCGTATTTTGGCAATTTGTGGATATCTGGTTAATATTAGTAAATACATGAAATAAAACTGTGCACATCGGATTGATTTCTTAAATAAGAGGCAAGGTGATTAATATAATTTTTTTAAGATAGTATAAAAATGAACTATTTCATGATTTGAGGCGATAGAAATTATCATAATAATAGAGATACTTTTGGCAACGCTGTGACGAAGTATTTGACATTTGCGCAAGCGCAAATGAATCCCAGATTTAGACGTCGACTCTGCAACCAAGAATGTATAAAGGGAGGATGACCTTAAACTAGAAAATTCCTAGTCTAAGAGAATGACCAACTCTGTATCCTGTTCTATAAGCAGCAGTGGCTAAAATAACGTCCTGTGATAAGTTGTCAATGTGGGGTGTTGCGCAGAATTTCACTGAGTGTCTATTGTTGTATATAAGCTTCCTTCTCCCCTACTACTATCATAAGGATATGCTGCGCGATTTTGCGCAACGTTCCGAAATGACATACGATAACCCATAGAATAGGGAAAAGCCGTGCGTACATGACGGGAGATGCTGCTCTATATAGCCGCCGTGAAACGAAAGTGAAGCCAATTTTTTCGGCGGCCGCCATGTCTGCAACTTTACCGTCTTGTGACAATGGCACATGACATAAACAAGAATGTATTGAAGAGAGGATAGTAATGTTGTAGAGTGGGGGAGCAGATCTGGTTGCCCACTGATAAGAGCCAGTATTACGAATTGTCATTTCAAAAGTCGTGAAAATTTTATACTGAGTCGATATTGACTGCTTCGTTCAGTTATTGGTCGCTTTTGAAATTCTTAGTCATTTAGATAAATCAAAAAAAGAAAAACTTGGCTGACCGACAAGCAGGCAACTCCATTTCGACGCCTATGTGAGTACGGACGGACATGAGGGACTATTATTTAGTATTCTGTGCTATGGACACTTCGATCCCGCTCCATCTTGAAACAGCAGATTTTCAATGGGAAAGACGACCATGTAGTCTCGTTAAAAATTATCCAGTTGCATGCCATTTTTCTGGCCGATTACACATTCACAATATCTAATAGAGGTACCGTTCTTGTAGAATAATCAGCTTTCAGTCATTTGAACATGACAAAAAACAAATCTATTTACAAGCAATTTGAATGGCCGCTTTTATAAGGCATTATAGTCCAGTTAAATTGGTCTTTTTATGAATATAGGTTCATTTCAAATTCAAAGTCAATTGGAAATTAGCGAATGCAAATGATTTCAGCTCTTAAATTCTCCAATACGAATTTATTGTAATGGGTTCGATTATCGGATTGTTAGATACCATGTTTTTGAGATCGATGTTATCGTATGTATTTACTTATTTACATGTTTTTTTTTATAAACCTCTAGGAAGGAAAATGATATCGACTACGGATTAGTTTTATTCTATATTGTAGCAGTGTTGTGTATGTAATGATTAGCTATTAATCAAACCATCGTGAGAATATTTTGAATGGCAAAATTCACTATTATTATTATATTAGTAGATTTTATAATAATCACCTATTATATTCCATGACATTTATATGCGAATTTTAACTGTGACTATGGCAATACAAAACTTCAATCAATTCAAAATACCAATTGCTGAGTTAACTATAGAATGTCATATTAATTATTGACAATATGAGCAGTTTAATCTTTCTTAGAAATTAAAAGTGCTGCAAAAAATTGTTTATCCAATGCTTATAATTGTGATACTACAAACATACGCTTCTTGCAATATCATAATTATCAGATGCTTGCTTCCTTTACACACTTCTATCACGTAACTATTCCGCAGCTCAAGTTCTCCGTTTTTTTAATGTTGGTTTGCCTGTACTATAATCTATTATTATATCGACGGAAAATTAAATCGTGTGTCATTAACTCAATACCGAACCGTTTTATTATTTTTACTGTTTATTTTATCTTACTGCAAAACTGTCTGATAATGACAAAATTAAAGCCAGCTGTATGATGCTGTCTGTCTATGTGGGTTGATAAGAAGTTGAGGCATATAATATATTTCATACACGCTTAAAGGTGAGTTTAAACAGTAAATAAAATAAAATAAGAAACAAATTAAGATAAAATAAGAAAGTTGAACATGCTCATTTCCATGGGAGCGTTTATACACGAAATAAGCTAAATTAAGAAATAAGAATAAGAACTAAAGATGGCCAACTTTCATCTTTATTTCTTATTTTATTTTATTTTGTTTGGAAACTGATAATGCGCATGATCAACCACCAGAGAACACTCAACTAGCATACAACACAAAAGTTTTTGTCAAAAAAGCTGTGATTTGATTGGTTCATTCTTATTTCTTATTTTATTTTCGTCATCTGTATAAACCAATCTTTTTTGAGATTATTCTTATTTCAATTTTAATTTGTTTCTTATTTTATTTTATTTACTGTATAAACTCACCTTAACTGAAGAATTTAATTTGGTTCATCGTACAACAACCTTGTTGTACAATGTCTGCGGTTGAGGAGGTCTCAGTATGTACAATGTACATCACTCGACGTACCTTGTTATTTGTTTTTTTTATTCGGGCTAGCATGGAAAGGGTTTCGTACTTAGGATTTTCGGTTATTTTAATTATCTTCTGAGCCGTTCATTTTAGGATAATGAAAAAATATATGTGAATTACTCATAACGAGAGCTTTTATTTAATGTGTTACATGCTCTGGGAAATGGAAAATGTTTGTTTTAATTTTCCATGCGGGTCCACAAAATAGATATTTAGCGCCAATAATAGCTTTTCTCCGCCGTAAGCACCCATTACGAATTCGGAACTTTAGTTGTTTTTCATTATTTTCAAATACGAATTGCTCGATTTAAAGAAATCAAACACCAAATGTAAATAATTGAAAAGACCTTTTTGATACCTCTTACCATGCAAGTTTTTTAAGAATGTGGGGCTAGGGGTTGAAAGGGGCGAAGCAAATTTGTTTAAAAAATTTGCCCCCTTCGATATTACTTTGTACAAATTTCAGCGATTTCTTTATTAATGTTCACATTTCGAGAAATTGAATGAAGACCCTGTATATATAGTTTTGTACGTTTCAATGCATCATCCTATGAAGTAACTTATTCCTATCAATTCCAATTTCAGGAATCCATAGAAGAATTGGAAGAAATCGAAGAAGAAGAAAGCAAATTTTGTACACTACCACGTGGTGGTAATACATTTACAATTCGTCAAGTCGTTTTCCAAAAAGGGTCCGATTTCAAACCATTGGGTTTCAGTATAGTTGGTGGTAGAGATTCACCAAGAGGCAGCATGGGTATTTATGTTAAAACCATTTTCCCAAATGGTCAAGCAGCTGATAGTGGTACACTGAAAGAAGGTAAGCAATTACTGTTTACCTTATCTTTTTCCATTTCACAGATATTAATTCCTACTATTTTTTTTCTTTTTCTGATACATTTACTCAATGGTCATTTTTTGAGAACTCTTGAATAACAATACTTGGTTCCCAAAATGATACTCTTCGCTTACTTTAATGACTATAAATCTACACCTGACATTTTTTTTGAAACCTCAAATATTTACTTTTCGCTACGTAAGATGAATTTTAATTCCTGCACATCGGTAAAGTTTAGGAAATATTTTTTTCTTCTCAAATCATTTTGCTTCCGAATTGGCAAAGTTTGTGTGAAGGTGAAGTTTCTTTAATATTTAATAATAGACTATTAATATGTTTTATTCTTACCAAGTAAGGATGATCAATCATTGACTTTTCCAAACACACACTTACATCTATAGTCTGCGATGTGTTGTTTTCAACAACATGGCTATAAATCAGAATTTGTGGAGTCATGACTTTTATTATTGATTTAATCCCTTTTTATTACTGTTATACAAACTGTATTTGACAGTAACGTTATAAGTCACTTTATGTGCCCTTAATCAATCTGAGGTGTTTCTTTTTGCGCTCTTTTCATTTAAACATAATCAATTTATGATAAATAATTCTACATGATTTTGGAATTGTAGGTTAAAGTCCATTAACATGTCTTTATGGTAATTATAATGTAAACAATATATTGTGGAGAAGACTTTGAGTTTCTTTTTGCTACATTCTACATGATTTGAAATATACCTAACTGATACCGATTTGAGTAATTTTGGCTCTTCTTTTTCAATATACTAATTTTTGAAATAACAACCAGTATTCAAATAGTGGCTACAATTAACGAAATTTTGACTTCGTTGGTTATTTGTCTTTATATTCATTTAAGATCTTTTTCTGGATACGTATCGAATTCAAGAAGTGTACGTTTATTACTGCACGTTAAATTCTTCATAGTATTGATGAAAAAGAATGATCTCATATTTATGTGTAATTATTCAAGGTGACGAAATCCTAGCGGTCAACAGTAAACCGCTGCACGGTGCATCCCACAAAGAAGCTATCAACGTCTTCAAGCAGATACGATCCGGTTCCGTCCTTATCCACATTGGTCGTCGATTGGCAAAGAAGCAAAGAGACAAAGTTGTTTATTAGAAATTGTAGTTGAACATTAATGAATAATTTAATAATAAGTACCAAAGATTAAATCATTATCAGTGAAATAATATGTGGTGACATATTTATTGAGCTAATAATGATTGATGTTAAGCATAGCAGCAAATCAACTGTATAATTTATACATTATTTAACTAGAAACTTTTCTATCATTTGTTCTATTTTAAATCATCTGTCTGATGCAAAACATTTATGTTAAATAGCTGTAACCTAAAAACGATTATGGCATCTAAAAAAGCCAGCAGCGTATTTTGATCAGCTGTCATTTTTGCATTTACAGAAATCCTTTATATTGTATAGTAAGGATACTTTCGATTATTGTCTTCTATTTATAACAATGCCGTGGCGTTATGGCCTCTTTTTAATGTTAACAAAACGCTGTAGCGAGTGTGAAAAACCACTAAAGAAGAGAAACCCATAGGAGAAGCAGTGTTGCTAGAGAAGCCCTAGAATGGGACTAGCAAGAAAAAAGGGAAGGATGAAGACCCTAACTTTGTATAGATTGAATCTTACTGAATTTTAGCATGCTATAACCCTGCGTAGCCGGCTGTCAGAATCTCCTTTATAGGACTTTTTTATCTAGATTTTCACGAATTATAAAAATCACTACTTGAACTACGTTGCCGGTTCTTGATATAATCTGATTGCATCTCGATAAACTCTATCCAAAAAACCATTCGAGCTACACAGAAAAAAACGAGTTACGGCTTTGATAATGGCTATGATAATTAGTTGCTTATTTACTAGAAACTAGAAATTGTCTAGTACCTAGTAATTAAGCCTGATTTCTTAATATGACTATGTAAAACTGTGCATTTCAATAGAATTCTAAACATACCTCATTATATTATTTATACTACGTTGTCACTTATTCTGAAAGATCGATAAAAGACTATCCCTAAATGGTAACGTAGATGCATTGCTTTTTGGATAGAATATTGCTATTTAAGAGTAAATACCTTGAGATAAATATTTTATTATTTACTTACTTTTAAATACGTTTGGTGTTAGTAATTTCCAATTAATATTTAATTCTAAAATATAAGTATGATTTCAATTTGTAAAGTCACCAAGTGAGTATAGCGGTGTAGGTGGCTGAAGATCAATATAATGAACATTTGTTTTTCTACGAGGTGCTTTGAAGTTAAAGTACATCAGATCATTTTTTTGTGAGCATCTAGTAAATAAAATTATACTATTTTTTGAGATTCAATGATGGAAAATATATTTTGTATGTATGTATGTATGAAAATACATTGAAGCTTCGAAATTTTTTGAGCCATTTGAACAATCAAAATTCAATAATAGAAACCGTTTATTTGGAGTATGTGATAATTACTTACCTTGAGGGTTAACCAGACTGTAAAGAAAGTCAATTTGTTTTAGTGATGAGCCTAAGAAATATTAACGTTTTTAATTTTATACATTATTCTAAGCAAAATTATGATATATAAGAGGCACATGTGCATTTATTATATTATTATATCCTAACCAAATATATATTTCTAGTTTAAAGCATGTCGTTTTTAATCTCTGCACAACCTCTATGCGTAAAATTGTAAAGATTATCGAAATTGAATTATAACCTATCGCAAATAACAGAAGCACACTTTCCCGCCAAATTTCTGCCCACCTCCCCGCATTTCTGCTAGTCTAATACAATTTAGACCACCATCTATTGGATGAAATGTAATAATAATTGTGCAAATTTAATTATAACCTTCTATCGTATTTATCAGGAGTATAATTTCCGCCATTTTCTGGCCACCCTAATACAATTTAGGCAACCATCCATTCGTTGAAATGTAATGATAATTGTCCAAACTGAATTATAACCTCTCACAGAAGATATCAGGAGTATGATTTCCCGCCAATTTTCTGGCCACCTCCTCGCATTTCTATTATCCTAATACAATTTAGACAACCATCTATTCGTTGGAATGTAATGATAATTGTCCAAATAAAAATATAATTCTTACAGCATTTATCAGGAGTAGGATTTCCCGCCAATTTTCTAGCCACCTCCTCGCATTTCTGTTATCGTAATACAATATAGACAACCATCTATTCGTTGAAATGTAGTAATAATTGTCTAAATTGAATTATAACCTTCTATCGTATTTACCAGGAGTATCATTTCCCGCCAATTTCTGTCCACCTCCTCGCATTTCTGTTATCGTAATACAATTTAGACAACCATCTATTCGTTGAAATGTAATGATAATTGTCCAAACTGAATTATAACCTCTTACGGAAGATATCAGGAGTGTGATTTCCTGCCAATTCTCTGGCTACCTCCTCGCAGTTCTGCTATCTTAATACAATTTAGGCAACCATCCATTCGTTGAAATGTAATGATAATTGTCCAAACTGAATTATAACCTCTTACGGAAGATATCAGGAGTGTGATTTCCTGCCAATTCTCTGGCTACCTCCTCGCAGTTCTGCTATCTTAATACAATTTAGGCAACCATCCATTCGATGAAATGTAATGATAGTTTTCCAAATTGAATTGAAACCTCTTACAGTAGTGATCATGAGTACGATATCCCGCCAATTTTCTAGCCACCTCCCTGCATTTCTGATATCTTAATTCAATTAAGAGAACCATCTATTCGTTGAAAGTAATGATAATCGTCCAAATTGAATTATAACCTCTTACAGTAGGTATCAGGAGAACAATTCTCCGCCATTTATTGGCCACTTCCTCGCATTTCTGCTATCCTCATACAATTTAGACAACCATCCATTCGTTGAAATGTAATGATAATTGTCCAATTCGAATCCTTTTACAGCAGGTATCAGGAGTATGATTTCCCGCCAATTTTCTGGCCACCTCCTCGCATTTCTATCATCCTAATACAATTTAGACAACCATCTATTCGTTGGAATGACATGACAATTGTCAAAATTCAATTATAACCTTTTACAGAAGATATCAGGTGTATGATTTCCCGCCAATTTTCTAGCCACCTCCTCGCAGTTCTGCTATCCTAATACAATTTAGTCAACCATGTATTCGTTGAAATGTAATGATAATTATTGTCCAAATACAAATATAATTCTTACAGCATTTATCAGGAGTAGGATTTCCCGCCAATTTTCTAGCCACCTCCTCGCATTTCTGTTATCCAAATACAATTTAGACAATCATCTATTGTGATGATAATTGTCCAAATACAAATATTACAGCATTTATCAGGAGTACGATTTCCCGCCAATTTCTGTCCACCTCCTCGCATTTCTGTTATCGTAATACAATTTAGACAACCATCTATTCGTTGAAATGTAGTGATAATTGTCTAAATTGAATTATAACCTTCTATCGTATTTACCAGGAGTATGATTTCCCGCCAATTTCTGTCCACCTCCTCGCATTTTTGTTATCGTAATACAATTTAGACAACCATCCATTCGTTGAAATGTAATGATAATTGTCCAAATTGAATTATAAGCTCTTACAGAAGATATCAGAAGTATGATTTCCCGCCAATGTTCTAGCAACCTCCTCGCAGTTCTGCTATCTTAATACAATTTAGGCAACCATCCATTCGTTGAAATGTAATGATAATTGTCCAAATTGAATTATAACCTTCTACCGTATTTACCAGGAGTATAATTTTCCGCCATTCTTTGACCACCTTCTAGGTTTTCTGCTACCCTAATACAATTTAGACAACCATCCATTCGTTGAAATGTAATGATACTTGTCAAAATTGAATTATAACCTTTTACAGAAGATATCAGGTGTATGATTTCCCGCCAATTTTCTAGTGACCTCCTCGCAGTTCTGCTATCCTAATACAATTTAGACAACCATCTATTCGTTGAAATGTAATGATAATTGTCCAAACTGAATTATAACCTCTTACGGAAGATATCAGGAGTGTGATTTCCTGCCAATTCTCTGGCTACCTCCTCGCAGTTCTGCTATCTTAATACAATTTAGGCAACCATCCATTCGATGAAATGTAATGATAGTTTTCCAAATTGAATTGAAACCTCTTACAGTAGTGATCATGAGTACGATATCCCGCCAATTTTCTAGTCACCTCCCTGCATTTCTGTTATCTTAATTCAATTAAGAGAACCATCTATTCGTTGAAAGTAATGATAATCGTCCAAATTGAATTATAACCTCTTACAGTAGGTATCAAGAGAACAATTCTCCGCCATTTATTGGCCACTTCCTCGCATTTCTGCTATCCTCATACAATTTAGACAACCATCCATTCGTTGAAATGTAATGATAATTGTCCAATTCGAATCCTTTTACAGCAGGTATCAGGAGTATGATTTCCCGCCAATTTTCTGGCCACCTCCTCGCATTTCTATCATCCTAATACAATTTAGACAACCATCTATTCGTTGGAATGTCATGATAATTGTCCAAATTCAATTAAAACCTTCTATCTTATTTACCAAGAGTATTTTCCGCCATTCTTTGACCACCTTCTAGGTTTTCTGCTATCCTAATACAATTTAGTCAACCATGTATTCGTTGAAATGTAATGATAATTATTGTCCAAATACAAATATAATTCTTACAGCATTTATCAGGAGTAGGATTTCCCGCCAATTTTCTAGCCACCTCCTCGCATTTCTGTTATCCAAACACAATTTAGACAATCATCTATTGTGATGATAATTGTCCAAATACAAATATTACAGCATTTATCAGGAGTACGATTTCCCGCCAATTTCTGTCCACCTCCTCGCATTTCTGTTATCGTAATACAATTTAGACAACCATCTATTCGTTGAAATGTAGTGATAATTGTCTAAATTGAATTATAACCTTCTATCGTATTTACCAGGAGTATGATTTCCCGCCAATTTCTGTCCACCTCGCATTTTTGTTATCGTAATACAATTTAGACAACCATCCATTCGTTGAAATGTAATGATAATTGTCAAAATTGAATTATAACCTTTTATAGAAGATATCAGGTGTATGATTTCCCGCCAATTTTCTAGCCACCTCCTCGCAGTTCTGCTATCCTAATACAATTTAGTCAACCATGTATTCGTTGAAATGTAATGATAATTATTGTCCAAATACAAATATAATTCTTACAGCATTTATCAGGAGTAGGATTTCCCGCCAATTTTCTAGCCACCTCCTCGCATTTCTGTTATCCAAACACAATTTAGACAATCATCTATTGTGATGATAATTGTCCAAATACAAATATTACAGCATTTATCAGGAGTACGATTTCCCGCCAATTTCTGTCCACCTCCTCGCATTTCTGTTATCGTAATACAATTTAGACAACCATCCATTCGTTGAAATGCATTGAAATTGAATTATAAGCTCTTACAGTAGGTATCAGGAGACCGATTTCCCCCCAATTTTCTGGCCACCTCCTCGCATTTCTATCATCCTAATACAATTTAGGCAACCATCTATTCGTTGGAATGTCATGATAATTGTCCAAATTCAATTATAACCTTCTATCGTATTTACCAGGAGTATAATTTTCCGCCATTCTTTGACCACCTTCTAGGTTTTCTGCTACCCTAATACAATTTAGACAACCATCCATTCGTTGAAATGTAATGATACTTGTCAAAATTGAATTATAACCTTTTACAGAAGATATCAGGTGTATGATTTCCCGCCAATTTTCTAGCCACCTCCTCGCATTTCTGCTATCTTAATACAATTTAGGCAACCATCCATTCGTTGAAATGTAATGATACTTGTCAAAATTGAATTATAACCTTTTACAGATGATATCAGGTGTATGATTTCCCGCCAATTTTCTAGCCACCTCCTCGCAGTTCTGCTATCCTAATACAATTTAGTCAACCATCTATTCATTGAAATGTAATGATAAACTGAATTATTACTTCTTACAGCAAGTATCGGGGGTATGATTTCCTGCCAATTTTCTAGCCACCTCCTCGCAGTTCTGCTACCCTAATACAATTTGGGTAACCATCCATTCGTTGAAATGCATTGAAATTGAATTATAAGCTCTTACAGTAGGTATCAGGAGACCGATTTCCCCCCAATTTTCTGGTCACATTCTCGCATTTCTGTTAACCTAATACCATTCGGACAACTATCCATTCGTTGAAATGTAATGATAATTGTCCAAAATTCAATTATAACCTTCTATCGTATTTACAAGGAGTATGATTTTCCGCCATTTTTGGACACATACTCTCATTTCTGTTATCCTAATACAATTTTGACAACCATCCATTCGTGTAAATGTAATGATACTTGTCAAAAATTATAACCTCTTACAGCAGGTAGCAGTATGATTTCCCGCCATTTAAATTTCCTGCTGGAGTATCCAAATTCCAACATTGTTTTTTAAATTTTAACCAAAATTAATTAAGATCAAGAACAGACCAAGTTAATGAAACATCTTCGTTAATTTAAACAATTTATTTAGCTTAGATATAAACATTTTATATTTTTAAGAAATAATAACAAATATAATATGTAAATCAAATAATAAAATTCAATTCAACTATATTATATAATAAAATTTTACACAATTTTATTCATCCATATATGTATATATATATATGCAGGTATCTTCTATTAGCAACATATTTATACATTTATTCTGCTACTGTTAATATTTTATTTTATACAAAGGGTAGGTATAGTCGTTTTAGAGATTTGAACTTCCCAATAAAATACATTATATTTACAGATCATAGAAAGAATCAGAACTGAAATACTATGTTGCCAATTGAAAATAGTCTTCTATGGAATATTTTGATTATTCAAAAAACACAATATTTTAATTAATTATTTGCCATTTTATTTCAGTTCTTATTATTAGACATTAGTTATTCCTTTTCGGCCAATATTTTTTATGGAAATCTAATAGAATATGCAATCATATCTTTTCGTTATAAAAGTTATTTTTCTCATTAACAATCTAGAATAGTGTAAAAAATTGGAATATAGGCAAATGACATTGCATGATATAGTTTATGCAATAGCATAAACAATATCATGTAGTTTATGCAATAGCATAAACAATATCATGTAATGTCGTTGCTTAAATTTGAACTTGTTTTTGTATTGGAATAGATATCATATTATATAAATAAATATAGATAGATATTTCTCTCACTTATATGATTGCTTATTCTGACTTGTATGTGATAGTGTGAATTATTGTGTGATTATCACAATAATTATAATTATTTTGATGAAAATGAATTGAAATGAAGCAACAATATTGCCTGCTATTTGAATTCGTTGTTCATTACGATTAACCAACAGTCAAAAAAGCAATACATTTTGTTTGAATAGTACCTGAATATACACAGTATCACACGATTTCCAGAAGGTAATATGTTGAAAATAAATATATATATATATAAAGGGAAATCTCACAATTTTTTTCTTCGGCTATCTAAAGTGACTGTACCAGACATATTCCACATCCAGTAAGTAGCGAAGCACACGGAGATTTGGCACATATCACATAATTTAAACACGCACATACATACACACTTTGTCCTTCGCAATGCACCCTTTTAACATCAATAAAATTGAAGCAATATCAGCATTATTATAGGATATAGTTTTCATTTATCAGGAGTACGATTTCCCGCCAATTTCTGTCCACCTCCTCGCATTTCTGTTATCGTAATACAATTTAGACAACCATCTATTCGTTGAAATGTAGTGATAATTGTCTAAATTGAATTATAACCTTCTATCGTATTTACCAGGAGTATGATTTCCCGCCAATTTCTGTCCACCTCGCATTTTTGTTATCGTAATACAATTTAGACAACCATCCATTCGTTGAAATGTAATGATAATTGTCAAAATTGAATTATAACCTTTTATAGAAGATATCAGGTGTATGATTTCCCGCCAATTTTCTAGCCACCTCCTCGCAGTTCTGCTATCCTAATACAATTTAGTCAACCATGTATTCGTTGAAATGTAATGATAATTATTGTCCAAATACAAATATAATTCTTACAGCATTTATCAGGAGTAGGATTTCCCGCCAATTTTCTAGCCACCTCCTCGCATTTCTGTTATCCAAACACAATTTAGACAATCATCTATTGTGATGATAATTGTCCAAATACAAATATTACAGCATTTATCAGGAGTACGATTTCCCGCCAATTTCTGTCCACCTCCTCGCATTTCTGTTATCGTAATACAATTTAGACAACCATCCATTCGTTGAAATGCATTGAAATTGAATTATAAGCTCTTACAGTAGGTATCAGGAGACCGATTTCCCCCCAATTTTCTGGCCACCTCCTCGCATTTCTATCATCCTAATACAATTTAGGCAACCATCTATTCGTTGGAATGTCATGATAATTGTCCAAATTCAATTATAACCTTCTATCGTATTTACCAGGAGTATAATTTTCCGCCATTCTTTGACCACCTTCTAGGTTTTCTGCTACCCTAATACAATTTAGACAACCATCCATTCGTTGAAATGTAATGATACTTGTCAAAATTGAATTATAACCTTTTACAGAAGATATCAGGTGTATGATTTCCCGCCAATTTTCTAGCCACCTCCTCGCATTTCTGCTATCTTAATACAATTTAGGCAACCATCCATTCGTTGAAATGTAATGATACTTGTCAAAATTGAATTATAACCTTTTACAGATGATATCAGGTGTATGATTTCCCGCCAATTTTCTAGCCACCTCCTCGCAGTTCTGCTATCCTAATACAATTTAGTCAACCATCTATTCATTGAAATGTAATGATAAACTGAATTATTACTTCTTACAGCAAGTATCGGGGGTATGATTTCCTGCCAATTTTCTAGCCACCTCCTCGCAGTTCTGCTACCCTAATACAATTTGGGTAACCATCCATTCGTTGAAATGCATTGAAATTGAATTATAAGCTCTTACAGTAGGTATCAGGAGACCGATTTCCCCCCAATTTTCTGGTCACATTCTCGCATTTCTGTTAACCTAATACCATTCGGACAACTATCCATTCGTTGAAATGTAATGATAATTGTCCAAAATTCAATTATAACCTTCTATCGTATTTACAAGGAGTATGATTTTCCGCCATTTTTGGACACATACTCTCATTTCTGTTATCCTAATACAATTTTGACAACCATCCATTCGTGTAAATGTAATGATACTTGTCAAAAATTATAACCTCTTACAGCAGGTAGCAGTATGATTTCCCGCCATTTAAATTTCCTGCTGGAGTATCCAAATTCCAACATTGTTTTTTAAATTTTAACCAAAATTAATTAAGATCAAGAACAGACCAAGTTAATGAAACATCTTCGTTAATTTAAACAATTTATTTAGCTTAGATATAAACATTTTAT
This sequence comes from Crioceris asparagi, assembly GCA_958507055.1. NCBI lineage: Eukaryota > Metazoa > Arthropoda > Insecta > Coleoptera > Chrysomelidae > Crioceris > Crioceris asparagi. Next base: position 13,373,000 of record OY293833.1, on the reverse strand, counting down.
ATTTTTAAGAAATAATAACAAATATAATATGTAAATCAAATAATAAAATTCAATTCAACTATATTATATAATAAAATTTTACACAATTTTATTCATCCATATATGTATATATATATATGCAGGTATCTTCTATTAGCAACATATTTATACATTTATTCTGCTACTGTTAATATTTTATTTTATACAAAGGGTAGGTATAGTCGTTTTAGAGATTTGAACTTCCCAATAAAATACATTATATTTACAGATCATAGAAAGAATCAGAACTGAAATACTATGTTGCCAATTGAAAATAGTCTTCTATGGAATATTTTGATTATTCAAAAAACACAATATTTTAATTAATTATTTGCCATTTTATTTCAGTTCTTATTATTAGACATTAGTTATTCCTTTTCGGCCAATATTTTTTATGGAAATCTAATAGAATATGCAATCATATCTTTTCGTTATAAAAGTTATTTTTCTCATTAACAATCTAGAATAGTGTAAAAAATTGGAATATAGGCAAATGACATTGCATGATATAGTTTATGCAATAGCATAAACAATATCATGTAGTTTATGCAATAGCATAAACAATATCATGTAATGTCGTTGCTTAAATTTGAACTTGTTTTTGTATTGGAATAGATATCATATTATATAAATAAATATAGATAGATATTTCTCTCACTTATATGATTGCTTATTCTGACTTGTATGTGATAGTGTGAATTATTGTGTGATTATCACAATAATTATAATTATTTTGATGAAAATGAATTGAAATGAAGCAACAATATTGCCTGCTATTTGAATTCGTTGTTCATTACGATTAACCAACAGTCAAAAAAGCAATACATTTTGTTTGAATAGTACCTGAATATACACAGTATCACACGATTTCCAGAAGGTAATATGTTGAAAATAAATATATATATATATATAAAGGGAAATCTCACAATTTTTTTCTTCGGCTATCTAAAGTGACTGTACCAGACATATTCCACATCCAGTAAGTAGCGAAGCACACGGAGATTTGGCACATATCACATAATTTAAACACGCACATACATACACACTTTGTCCTTCGCAATGCACCCTTTTAACATCAATAAAATTGAAGCAATATCAGCATTATTATAGGATATAGTTTTCGATATAAATGATGAATGAAACAAGATCCCGCTGTCGTATTATTTGTCAACTTTTCATTGTTTTCTTCTACTTCAGTAAGTGGGCCTTGATAACCGTTGTATAGACGTTTTTCGGTGTTTTCATTGCTATCCTCGATTCTCTCATCATCATTTTCTTCGTTGTCCAGTATTTTTCTTTCAGGAATCTCAACTTCTGTTGATACAGAGAACAAAAATTATTCATGGTAAATGTATTTAAATAACATATAACAAAAACAAACAAAAATTATGTGTGTTTTATAGTATCAGATTAATTTTCAACAGGCTTCGCCTTTTTTTTTACAAAAAATAGGACCGATTTTATTAGTTGGAGCATTGAAAAATAATAGTATTATTATTCTATTGGTTTTGGTCATTTTGAAGTTTTGCAGTTGTAGTTAGAGTGAAAACTTTTGGCACCAACTTCAAAAATATTGTAACGTACAAGGGCAACAGCCGCCGGCATTGGCCACAAAGTGGCGGCATCCTTCTGATACTTGTGTGAGCCATGGGGATTTCGAGAAGCGGCCAATGGCAAAGAGAGCGACGGCCGCATGTCGGCATCCTAGTAAGAATTTCGAGAGAAGTCCAGTGGCGGCCAGTGAATCAAAGACCAGAAGCGGCTCGAAAGATCTGGAGTCTTTGTCGGGTATATATTAGGGAGAATTGTCGGCGTGAGAGACAGAGTGTGGAAGACAGTGTGTAATAATAGAATAGTCCAAGTAAGCTAGTGAAAATATTTAATAGTAAAGTGAAGTTGTAAATTTAATTATTTCGAATCTAAATAAAGTTTATTTAACAATTGTAAATTAGTCTCACATATCTGCGAACCCGCATACGCAACAATATCAAAACCAATAGAATTAATATTATTTTGTAGGTTTCAGCGCACCAACTAATAAAGTAGATCCTATTTTTGTAAAAAAAATCTTACACTTTTGAGGGTATCGATAGTCATGAAAATCGTTCTAAATGTTGCCACAAGTAATCTTTTCTTTAATTTGGCTGTCTTAAATTTTCGATTATTGAACAAAAATTGCCAACTCCACATAGTGGAAACAAAAGTCTTCTATCTATTAATATGTTTTGTATTTTTCAGTGTACCAATAAAGTCGGTCCTAGTTTTTGTAAAAAAGTAGTATTCTATCTTTAACATATGACAATATAAGGCATCAGAATACCAAGATCCTTATATATGTAGAACGGAACCCTACATTATGTGAGTCCGGGGAAAAATGGCTGCGCAAATTTGGTGGTCTATGTCAGCCAGATAGTCCAAAAAAGTCCGTTCATATAGTGTCCGTTATATATGGTTAACCTTGAAATAACTTGTTGCAGAACCTATGACCTTTCTATTAATTTTGTATTCTTGACTGATTTAATATTCAATAAAAAACTATTTTTGGGGGTGCAATAAACAAAATTCGTTGCCACATTATATTGCTTTTTTGTATGTACATGAAAATGTGATTTATTCTTCTTTTTTGATTTAATTATGGAAATGGTTGCAAAACTTTTAATATTGTAGAATTTAGGCAACAAACAAAATCGTACAAGTCATGATTGATTGCAACAGCATGATAAAAAATAAAGTAGATACCATAGATTAACAATAGATACTAAACGTTGATATGTTTACCGTTTTATTGTCGTATATGTGTATATTTTTAATAATATATCGTCAAGAATTGCCAGCGAACAGCAATAACAATTGCACCGTAGCATTTTTGACATATCCCACGAGCGCAGTTCTAATAGAGAAAATCTGTTCGTCTCGTTTGTGAAAGGATCTTGGCTGTTCGATTTTTGTGGTAATATATGTACCCAGCCTCATCCGTTGGGGAAAAGAATGAGACAGAAAACAGTTGTGAGTGAATTTTAGCAATTTTTATAAAAAATCCAATTTCATTTTATTGTCGCCAATTCGAAGAAGAAGTCTCATCAACATTTCATAGTTCGAGAGCCGTAAATCAGAAAGTAAGTGGAAATCGAGTTTGTTTGGCTTACTTGTGAGACGGATGTCACACCCTTAGGCTATATACCTATCTACCCCCCATCGAATTTGGCTAAAAAATCACAGGATACCTACTTTGGTTACGGTTACTCGATGAATATTATGTTAAGTGCTCAAGAAAAATTATAAAAAAGATAAGTAAACTCACCATAAAGCCTTATTGTACCTTCTGCATCACCAATTGAATTTTTCGATATACATTTGTATCCACCCAAATCGGACTTTTGGAAACGTCTGATGATCAGTTTCATTTGGACGCTGTAGTAGGAGTTGTTGATTTCTGACATGAAGTATTTGTCATTGGATATTATCATCTCACCTGAAAAAAAAGGTAGCAGAAGAATATGAGAGTATTTTTTCTTAGATACTTGTTGCAATCATTTGTTAAATTTAATTCTTGTGCTTTCGGAAATGTTTAATCTCACATTCAGGGGAGAACATAGTGAATTCAAAATATATCAACACTAGCTTATTGATGATTGTAATACAGGACCTTATTCTTGGTTAAATAAAATAAATAATTTGTCTAGTGTACTTGCGATAAAAATAGTATGACTAATATGACTTTACTCGCGTAGCTCTTTATATATATTAGTGTGAAAATATTAGTTCTTTCGAAACGAATAATTTAATTCTAGTGAGTTTTCTCAAAATTATTTCTCAGATGGATTTCTTATGAAGATTATAGAGTCTCAAAATCTAGTACGTTGCGCCGTCTCTTCAAGTGTTGGCCAGCATATATTCCATCAAGTATATTCTCAACTATCAAGACTTCTCTACTTACCGCTCTCCCTGGTCCAGTAGTTGATTGCTTTTGGGGACGCCTCGACGTGACATTGCAGAGTGACATCAGTGTTTACGGGAGCCCCTACTAGTTGGTTACGAACTTGAATCAGCGGATGGACTGAAACAACCATCTCATCGTTATTACACTAATTAGTTCAAGAGAGTGTGTTGTCCAGCAAGTTGTCCGTTAAGTCGAGGTCCCAATGTCCCTCGACCTTTACCGAATCAATTAGCACACGTTATAATATATACTAAAATCAGTTATGGATCATGCCAAATGGACCTTTAATAATATTTAATCCCAAAATGGTCTGAGTTTACGGTGTTTTGCTTCTATGATCATATCAATTCACTCTAGATTTCAGATCATCCGCATACTGATACGGAGAAAAATTTATTACAATCTAGTTTAATGAATGAATATAATGTTGTATTACTGAAAACATGCTTATTCATTAGATATGTCATGCACACTCCTATTTCCTTTTCAAATCATAAATCTACCTTCCAGAATATTCGTTTATTTTCTTCTACAATGCCTTGACAGTGTCACCTAATTCGGTATGCTTATCAAACATCAACTTATTCGGACTTATTTATTTCATACATTTTTGCAGCTGCGATTTAATGATTTTTACATCATTGAATTCTAAAATTATGTAGGTTGAAACAAACTGGAGTTGGTAACTTATTTTTTTGTTTGCCTCATTGAAATGTCATCGCAGTACTCAGTACTCAGAAATGACAAAAGTGTTGTGAAAAGAACTCTATAAACACGGACACAAAGAAAAGTTAAAGCCCCGTTAAGTTCGAGGAAACACGTTTGAGAAACTATCAAGAACAAAGAGATGCCAATAGCGCTTGGCGATTGAAATGGCAGGCGAATTAAAAGAAATGCAGAAAAATCGACTCGAAGATCCAAACAATAGTTACACAGGCGTAAGCAAGCGGTCGGGGTGTATCAAAATAGACGGAGTATTATTATCCGATAATAATGGTCGGTGGTGATTTTTAAGTCGAATGTGGAGAAAATAAAATGGTATCTATCGTTTTTTGTTCGACAGATGTAATGATAGAAACAGATCAAAGCATCTGTTGTCTTGATATCTATTACATTTTCTAGACGATGCTATAAGACTATGCAAAGGAATGGACAAAATCATATTAGATTAAATAGACGTTAATAGATATTGAATTGCAAGGTCTTGTTCACCGACAACAAAGTATTGCATGCTGATAGGAACGGCTTTGTATACATATATAAATAGACAAAAATCATTAAGATGGAAAGAGCAAATAAGGCAAGAGACCAACAAATGAGGAATATCCTGATATGACATGATGACATGAGATAAACATGGCTGAAATATACTGAACAAATACTAGTAAATAAAATGTAATCTGAGTGGTTATCTCATCCCAATATCAAACAGAATATGTTTTATCTAAATATAGAATCAGTAAACTCTATAATATTATTTTATCAGTTCAAATATCTCACTCATCAAATTACCTGATATGTTGACTAAATACAATATAATTAGAAGACACTGGCCATTTTTGGCTAATAATTATAATTTAATTGATTTGATCCAATTAATGATATTGGAAACACACTGCATTATGATTATGTAACATTAGTAATGCCTTATATACTATTACCTGAATTATGTCAACCAATACAGAGTGTCAAATGAAAAACTGGTTTGAGCTCAAAGATCAAAGATTATCTAATAACATGAGCTTTTTCAGCCTCGTTAAAAAAAACTTACTTAAATATTTTATAGGTACTTTAAACGCAAACTGCTATTCTGTAAGCTAAACAATTAATGCATCCGATAAAATCGAATATTGTTGCCATGGAACACGCTATTTTGTATGGAAGCTGTCAAGTTTTGTGTTGAGATTTTAAGGTTATGTTGTATATCTGTGGTTACGATCTACTCTTTTCCTATCATATATTTGATAATTCATAAGTTATCTACAATCGAAGAAGAGACTTTATAACAGCAACTTTAACTTTAATCTCATGAAATAAACGTGTTGAATTTCATGTTACATGAAGTGTAAGAATATGGTATGATAAAAATAAGTTCTGTGAGTTGGTACCTAAGTATATTTCATGAAAATCATCGTTCAGACAAAATTTCAGACGATAAATTCATTTTACGCGAGATTAAGTCCGATTCAAAGGGCACTTAGAACGGATCTGGTTACGCGTAACACCGTTAAAAAGCGTGAGAAATTTCAGTTGACTTAGAGTACTTATAGCTTATCGTCCCTGCCATGAATCACTCCTTGGATTCGGGACCAAAAGGGGTCACATCACATCTCTTCCCCCCTCCCTCCCTTTTCTAAGATGCAAAAGATCCACTTTCCTTTTCATCCTTCAACCTTTTGGCGGTAACAGAAATTAAGTGAAATTGTGCAAAAGGGTCTCCTCCCTGCCGGCACTACGTTGATCAACACAATACAAATTCTACGACTTCGTCGTATTTTCCAACAGTAAAATGATAAATTTCGACGCGCATGGAAATGAACAGATGTATATTATGATTTTAGCATCACCTCGAATAAAAGAATATTTTTGAATAAAAAAAACACGTTTCGTATATACATCACGTGGAATAGAATATATATATATATATATATATATCTCACCGCTGTATTTGTTATTACGTCTAAAGTGTTTATATTCGAACTTTATTGTACCTTTCCTTTGGAGATATTTCTTTACGAGGAGGTGTTTTCCTCAATCATCTCGTTGGTAAGTGCAGCGTGTGAAAATTTCAATTCTCAGCAATTGATGCAAACAATTTAAATTAATAATATTTATTACCTAATAAATATTTTTTTACAAAAACTAAATGGGAATTTATTAGTTGATTTACTGAAAAATACGAAATAATATTAATAATTCTACTGGTACTTGTATTTCGAACGTCGTGACAATAATCAAAGTATTTGTGTGTGGTAATTTTTGAGTGTCAATAAAAAATATTCAAAATAAACTTAAGTACAATGATTTTTTTGTTGAAAAGTTCCCCTTTCCCATCTCTGAAAACGTTGAACATGTACATTTTCACATAACTGTATCGACTGTGAGAAAATCGTTTAAAATATATATATCACTGCATTAGAATTAACAACTTATGTTTTAAATTACATAGAGCGTGAACAGAAACTATTCAATTAGAGAAGTGTTTCTGAAGCTTATAAGCCCTTGAACTCTCAAAACTTCAGTTTGTTTGAGATAGGTCTCTCATTTCATAGTTCCACAAACCCTTAAGTATATACATATTTGATTATATAAAGGGTGATTCAGGTTTTACTAGAATTACTTCAAGGATCGATGGAACTAACCAAACTAATGATAGTTTGTACCTGTTATAAACCGTAATCCAAAAATGCTTCCGTTTGGAGTGAAATATCGCCTAATTTTGAATTATTTTTCCATATAGCGAGCGTTTGGTTGAATGCTAAGGGTAATACTTATAATTGATAAGTGTTCAGAATTTTAGATTAATTGCTTTACAGGGTGTTGTTTTTTTCGGAGGTCAACTGCACGGAACTTTGTCAAACTTTTTTGTCACACGCCACTGGACAAATTATTATTTTTTCTGAAATGTTCCGTATTTTTATAAACTTTTTTTATTCTTAACCTTTTTTTATAAGTTGCTTAGTGCTTATGGCATATCTCGAAAACTAAGCGACGTATCAAAAAAGTTTAAAAATAATGAAAGTTATTAAAAAAATATCCAGTGGCGTGCGAAAAAAGTTTTACAAAGATCCGTGCAGTTGACTCCCAGAAATGTATTTAAAAATTTGAACAGTTTTCAGTTAATTACCCTTAGTATTTAAACAAACACTTGCATATGTACATCCCCAGGCTTACGAGTAATAAATAAGAACTGAAAAATAATTCAAATTTCGGCTTTTTTTACTTCAAACGGAAACGTTTTTGGAGTATGGTTTATAATACAAACTATCACTATTTTGGTTAGTTCCATCGATCCCTGACGTCATTCCAGTAAAACCTGAATCACCCTGTATATACATATATATCTGACGCGAAAACATTCATCACAGATCAAACTTTCTTACTAATAGAAAGAAATCAACCATAATAATAACAATAATAATAATAATAATAATAATCTGTATTTAACTACGTTTTGTAAAATTACAATTGTAGCAAGTCAACAGATTAAAATAACTAATAGACTATACAATTAAAATTGAATACTGGAATGGTGTGTAGACTACTTATAAACTAACAAACTAGGATTTACAGTTTCTAAGTAATCGGAACGTGAATAAAAGGCATATTTAAGCAATAATTTCTTACAAACATTTTTAAAATTTTTATGTTCAAGGTCTTTAACAGCCTGAGGAAGAACATTAAACAGCTTGATATCCAGTGAGTTTTTGAGCACACTTTATATTTAAACCTTTTTGTTCTAATTAGGTTTGCCGATCTGGTGCCATACCGATGGTAGACTGAGTTTAGCTTTAGACTGTTTTTACTTCCATGAATTTCTATCAGCTGATGCCAAATATACATGGCTGAAACTGTTAGAATTATAAAATTGATAAAATAAGGCCTGCAATGATCGCGATGACCAATCCCGGCGATTGTTCGAACAGCTTTTTTCTGCAATCGAAAAATTGTAATAAGGGTTTTAATCGCCTTATGAGGAAAAGTGAAGAAGATAACTTATTTTTTAGGATCTCAATATGTGGTGTCCAGCTGAGATTTTCATCTAGTATTAGACCTAGAACTTTAGCGCTCTTTCCTTCTATAATTTTCCTATCAGTTGAAAACAACAATTTCTGTGTTTCGTCTGTATTCAGCTTTAAACAGTTTTGGGAGAACCAGAGCTCCATCCTTTGAGCCATCAGATTACAAGTATTTCTAAGACCATCAATATCCTCATCACTACAAAGAATGGACGTATCATTTGCAAAAAAGACACACTCACCTGGCGACAGAAATGAAAACAGATCATTAAATAAATTATAAATAGTAGTGGTCCTAAGACGGAGCCTTGAGGAACGCCACTTTCTAATAAATGAAAAACAGAGCTTTTTCCGTTCATTGAGACACACTGCTCTCTAAGAGATAAGTAAGACTTGATTAATTGTAATGTGTTACCCCGCACACCATAACGATACAGCTTCCCTAAAAGAACTTTATGTGAAATACAGTCGAAGGCTTTACTCAAGTCACATAACATCAGACTAACATAATTTCCTTTCTCAAGGCCGTCGACTATATTCTGTACAATAGAAACTAGCGCTTGAATTGTGGATCGTCCCTCTCGAAAGCCAAACTGAGAGTCGTTAAAGAGATTATTTAAATCAAAATAGCAGCATAGTTTGTCTTTAATTATAACTTCAAATATTTTACCAAAAATAGGAACAATAGATATAGGCCGGTAGTTTTCTACTAAGACATATGTTTCTATATGTCCATTATTTTCAAATATTTGAATAGCCTTGGTATTTGATTATATAGAGGATGTGATAAAGTTATGCATATTCAGATATTCAGTTAATTAAGTAATCGGTCAAATGTATGTTCTCGAATAAAAGAATTGGAGTTTTTTAGGTATGAAGTTTTATCAGCATTAGAAATTTGTTGGGAAATCACAGTTTAGAAAATAAATAATTTTTACAAACAATTAGAACAGGCTTTATTAGTTGAACTGAAAAATATAGAATAATATTAATTCTATTGGTAGTGATAATTTTTATTTTGTGCAGTTGTAGTTAGATTGAAAACTTTTGGCACCAACTTCAAACATACCAGAACCAATAGAATTAATATTATTTTATACTTTTGAGTGCACCAACTAATAACGTCGGTCCAATTTTTTTTTAAAAATATTTATTTCACACTTTTGAGTGTAACATTAGTCACGAAAATCGTTGAATGTTCTCTAATAGCAACGTACTTATCCTATTGCCCTATCCTATTCTTGTAGTTGTTATTATTGACCGAGAACCCCGAATGGAGGAGGTATACAATTCGAATGTGTGCTTTTTTTAGGTTGTACGCGCCTTTTATACAGTAATCGTACTCCGATTTTGATGATTTTTGATTCATTTGAAAGAGGAGGCTTGAGAAATGGTCCCATATTCATAAAATCGGGAATCCGACATCTCATACCCTCCGAAAACCGCCCCCGAAAGGGGTGAAGGGTGCAAATTTTCTCGAAAATTGAAAATCTGTGGTGGCATAATTAAAGATAGGACAATATCTGGAAATGTTTAAATTGAACATTTTTTCAAAAGAGTAACGGTTTTCGAGATAGAGGCATGTTAATTTCTCAAATATACCTATTTCGTGAACGTTCAATGATTTTCGTGACAAATGTAACACTCAAAAGTGCGAAATAAATATTTTGTACATAAAATTGGACCGACGTTATCAGTTGGTGCACTGAAAAGTACAAAATAATATTAATTCTATGCTGGTACTTGTGAACTTGGTGCCAAAAGTTATTAATCTAACTACAACTGCATAACTTCAGTGCACCAACTGATAACGTCGGTCCAATTTTTGTAAAAAATATTTATCATATTTATTTTAGACCAGGAGTTTTTATTGTTTTAGTATCACATAACTATGTTAAATACAATTCTAGAACCACGTAGATGATAATAAAAAAGTACCAAAATGCAACAAACAAATTGTTTGCATGTTTCTTGTATCCCATAATAAGTTGCTCGCTCAACAATATGCGAACAACAAGAAATTATAAAAATATAACTGACCCCCGATTATTACCAGCTATTTAAATTTCAATGACAGAACTTCATCATCACTATAGCCTAATTTTTCATTTTTAGCACAAATCTTCATATTTTTAATTAGCTCATTTCACTTCGCCATACTGATGTTGATACACCTTCATATTGCAGTTTTTTTCTCCACTATTATAATAATTGAGTATGGAAAATTCGCGGGCTCATTTTATTGTGTCTGACAAAAAATAATCACATGTTTGTGGGTTAAGTAACGGTGAATATTTTTATTTCAACAGCCTGTATCTCGAGAATGGTGCATTTTAGAGGGAAAGTTAATATAAACTATATCCTCAAGTCCTGCGCATATATTATGAAATACCCTGTATACTATATTATCTTTGATAAACAAATGGGTTTGAATGACAGCGCAACTTCCCTAATTCTTGCAAAGAAATTTTAATAACGAGCCGAGGCCCTTAAGTTATTAAATTCCTCAGTTCTCTGAGGCATGCTTCGAATAAGCTGATATCATCTAGAGCAATCGAGTCTCATGCAATTTGAGCTTGATGATATTAGGCGATACAAATCGATTATTATGCCTGAACTTTGACCCAATCTTCTTCTACCTACTATGGCTCATACATGTTCAATGGGTGAAAAATCAGGCGGCCTAGCTGGCCGGGTAGTACCGAACGGTAACTTGAGAGGAGATGGTGAATGCTTTTGAACTAGTTCTGACATTGTTTTTATTGTCCAAATGCACTTAATTGATTAGAATTAGTTCGTCTTCTCAATGCAGGCACAGTAACCTAATACGAGTAAATGACCGACTTGGAACTCATTCGAAAAACAATGCAACAGCTTGCAATGCTAGCCAAATATCTCCTTTAATGCAGATTTATTTTCAAATAACTTTTATTCTAAATCATAGAGAAAAATAATATGTTCTCAGATATCTTACAGCGATAATCGATCAACAACAAAAAAGTTATAATAATAACTTTGCTCGGGTAAAACAGGATTTAAGATTGGTCTATAAGAGTTAAGGATATTTAAACTTATTAAAAAATGTGCATATTTCTGGTTAAAATGTATTGCGATCGGTAAATACTGCTTCTATTGTTCACATATTCTATGAATGATAAATATACCAAAACTCTTGAAATAGCTAGACCGCTAGGGTGACACTGTTTAATTATGAAAGTATCGTCAATCGATTTCTCGACTCTGAAAACCCCATTTTGCTATTTTTTACCAAAATCTGCTAACCCTTCCTTGAAATAGCTAATGTGTACCTTAAGGGTGGCAATATTAACTCATATTAACATCTTTTATTTAAGAAAATGGGTTTTGTATAAAAAAAATAAGGTTGATCAGAACTCGAACCGAGGAATTCTAGATTAATACCATGAAGCTTAACCATAGGACTATTTTTTCCTATGATATTATTGGGTTCATATTGATATCTGACATATAATCTGTAAAACTCCTAAAATGAGAATATTTTTGCTGAAAACGATTTTTCTTGTGAATGTGAATACAACCAATCGATTCAATACTCTCTAAAACCCATACATATGAATTTTCATCGAAATCGGTAGACCAGATTCCGAGATAAAATTTGCATATATATATATATATATATATATATATATATATATATATATATATATATATATATATATATATATATATATATATATATATATATATATATATATATATATATATATATATATACAAGCATTGCTCGTTTAATATAATTAGACATAATACAGTTATAATAAAGAAAAAAAGTGCATTGAATATAAAAATAGATACATATTATATTTATTGCCATAGCGAAAATGGACCTTTTTTTTCATTCGATAGCAAATAGCAAATTCATTTATGAAAAAGACACAGGGTAATCTTTTTTTTAGATATCTTCATATCAACAACATTCAACTAAATAATGAAGAATTGAACGACTGATGCCTTGTATTATAAATATTTACCACGCAGAGCCCTAGATCCTAATCCCAGCAATTTTTACATATTTACCTAAAAGCTTGCCAGTCAAAGGACCTTTACTGTATCCATACATTTATTCTTGTTTACATAATGTTTGCGGCGGTTCGCAATCAGCCGCAAGTAAAAGTGTATTAAATATTTAATAAAATGGTGTAGAATATATACATATATATATATATATCATGTTTCACTTCGAAAAACCAATTTAGATGGAATTGCACTTTACTAAACAAAAAGGACTACACGCGTACCAACACAATGTTATTGACAAAAAACCTGTATACGAATTAGTACAAGTATATAAAGAAATATAGTGAGTTTTATGCAAAATACGCTTTTCCATCCTGTACTTGACAAAATAAAAGAAGCGCATCTACGCCTGACTATTCTTTGAATACGTGTACTTACCAGTATTCCTCATATAAATATTTAAAAAAAATGGACCGACGTTATTATTTGTGCACTGAAAAATACAAAATAATATTAATTCTGTTAGTGCTGTTACTTTTGCAGTTGTGCAGTTGCAGTTTAATTGATAACTTTTGGCACCAACTTCACAAGTACCAGCACCAATAGAATTAATATTATTTTGTATTTTTCATTGCACCAACTAATAACGTCGGTCTAATTTTTGTAAAAATATATTTATTTCACACTTTTGAGTGTAACATTAGTCACGAAAATCGTTGAACGTTCACAAATACCAAAGAAAATAGTAATTATCCACGTATGTTCTTTTTTTGTACTTGATATTATTTAGAGATCTCAAAACATCGCGGCAGTTATACGCATAATTATTTTAGATGTTACCATTTTACCACCGCTGTAACTCTAAGGAAAAATGTTCTTTATAAATGTTGCTATATATGATCTAATCTTTTATGTAGTTCTTCCAGTTTTTCAATTCTCGAAAGAATTTGCCCCCTCCACATAGCGAAAATACATATATTTCAGATTTTAACATCGCTGTACCTCGAAAACCGTAACTCTTTTGAAAAAATGTTAGGTTTAAACGTTCAGATATTGTCCTGTCTTTAATTATGCCACCTCAGATTTTCGATTTTCGAAAACATAGCCCCCTTCAACCCTTTCGGGAGTGTTTTTTAAAGGAAAGGAGATTTCGGAGTTTATGAATATGAGACCTTTCCTTAAGAAAGGAGACTTAATCTCCTCCTTCAAATGAATCAAGAATCATCAAAATCGATGTACGTTTTCTATATGAAACGAGCGCACGAACCAAAGAAACAGTCGAATTGTATAATTCCTCCCTCCGTTTAGGTTCGTCGGCCAAAAATAGATTTTGAATATACCTACCAAAATAGTTTATTATAACAAACTGAAAACCATTTTGGCGCAAACAATCTGGATGTCTGTAGGTAGACTGTGGAATGTGCATACATTTATTTATTTGATGCCCTGCATAAATTACACCCATTTCCTATTTAGAGTATTGCACGCATAGGTGACCACTATCATTATGTCAAACTTATGTTCAATGAGACCATAGACATCAATCGAATGGCATTCACCTTCAATTCAAGCTTTTTGAGAAATATATCCACATAGGGCTACTAATTAGATTAGGTGAGGTTAGGCAGTATTATTCAACATTTAATGCTAATAATTAAAAATGAAACGGATATATCCGGTCTATTCGGATCTTTCATCTCTACTGATAATTGTATTGAAATCATAATTATGACATGAAGTGTCTGTATTTATTCTATGTCTGACTGACAAATGAGTCAGAGCGTGCTTAAAGTCCTATACTTTCCGCACCAGTGCGTGGTTTGGAAAGTGTTTATGATATGATAAGTTGGGAAGCTCCGTTAAAAAATGTGTGGCGTAGAATTATTAGAATAAGAGCATTTCGTAAATACCTAATATTACTGCACTATATGATCCAGCAAAAAATAATATTGATTTTCTTTGTACTAAAATTAAACATGATTTTATAGTGGAGATCATAAGTATTTTGAAAATGTTATTAAATGTTGACATTTGTGATCGAAGAACCAAACAATTCGGATGTTCGCGCCTTATAAATAGTAAACGTGCTCCGATTTTCAGGACCATTGAGAGTTTGTTCCATTGAAAAAAAATCGACAATCAACATGTCCTTCCCCTCAAAGACTTCTCAGAATAGGGAGGGAGGAGGCAATTTTTTTTGAAAAACGAAAATTTTAGATGACAAAATTAAATTAGAGATTATATCCGCCACTATTTAAATTGGATATTTTTCAAAAAAATCATAAGTTTTCTTTTTACAGCAGTCAAGTCTGAAATATGTGCCCCGCTATGTGGCGGGGGCATTTATTGAAATTGAAAGTATGAGAAGGCCAAATTAAAGAAGAGATTTATTATCTGTAGCAACTTTTAAATTGGAGATATAAAAAAAAATATGGTTTGCGAGTTCCTGCTGTCGGTAAGTCTGGAATAAGTGTATTTCTCCCATATTTTGAAATCTCTGAATAAGTATAAGCAATGTATTTTTGGTGAACGTTGAATGATTTTGACGATTAATTTTACACTAAAAAGCGCGAAATAAATATTTTTTACAAAAAATTGGACCGAATTAATTGGTGCAATAAAAAATACAAAATATTAATTCTGTTGGTTCTGGTACTTTTGAAGTTGGTGTTAAAAGTTTGCAATCTAACTACAACTGCACAACTTCAAAATTACCAACTAATAAAGTCGGTCCAATTTATTGTAAAAAATATTTATTATTTAAAAAAAAGAGGTAGAAAAGAATACTGTTTTCGTAAAAAAATAAATGATTGAGGTATTTAAGTTTTTTCTTCATAAATATATATTTTAGAAGATACTGAAGAGTTTGCTTACTTTATGCACGCTCCGTATATGAAGTACTAATACCTATATTATTTTGGCTCTCATTGAAGAGCATAATTATTTTGGACACATGACCTTTGTGGCACCCATTGTATTATTTTTAATAAAAATGCCAGCATACTTCAACGTTCTTCCACCTATGTAATAATTTTTGAAATAAAAGTAATAACTTCATCAAATCTGAATTAAGGATTGCTGTGGCAATTATTGGACATTCCTGGAGTCCAGATTGGAATTTAATATAAAATCTCCGAATATTATATCAGAATTATTTGTCATCTCATTTAGAAATTTTAAATTTATTTCTGCTGAGAACATATTAAGAAGATCGCAACTGCTTCTAGCTAGCGGATAGGTAAATTTCACAGTTTTTAATATTTTTTTCAAAAGAATAAATTAGCTAAAAATGTTTCGATCAAAAGTTGTAGGATAACTTATATCTATAAGCTAGTCATCAATAATATCATACTATTGATGAATAGCTCTTTTCTCATTTAGTTCGGAAATTACTATATAATTAAGTAGAATTTGGTTTAGGTTCTGACACCCAAAGAAATAAATACATTCCTACAATGTACCCTCTTAATTAATACTCAAATCACGTAAGCCCAAAATTGCCGCAACCCTATGATTGTTAACTCCTTGGTTATATATATATATATATATATTTTGATTTTGTATTCTTGACTGGTTTTATAATAAATAAAAAGATGTTCTTGGGGAAAAATTCTTTGATTAAAGCCGAGCTTTCGAGAATGTTTATTCTCTTCTTCAGGGCAAAAATCGTGAATTTAGAATAAATTAGCCAAAAACAGGAATGATTTCATACATTTGTAATTGATGGCTATGAAATCTTTCCTGTTTTTGGTTTAATTTATTCTAAATTCACGATTTTTGCCCTGAAGAAGAGAATAAACATTCTCGAAAGCTCGGCTCCAATCAAAGAATTTTATTGAATATATGACTGCATCCCCAAGAACATCTTGATATATATATATATATATATATATATATATATATATATATATATATATATATATATATATATATATATATATATATATATACTTGCTGAAAAAAATCATTTGGGACTTCTTGCCTTTGAGTTTTTTTCGAAATTCAAAAGCCGAATGATCGGAATAGGTAAATTTCTATATGAAATTTACCTAATAAAAATTAATGGTATAATTTTATTACAAATAACTTCAACGATAATACCATGACATCATTTACAATTATTTTCAATTAAAGTTCAATTCAGTAGGTGAACGTATTGGAATATAGTTGAGGTATTTCATTTCCAAAACACGTAGCCGTAAATATAGCGAACTAGTAGTTTTCTATCACTGGATAAGATAAAACACTTATTTATTACGTGCCAACTATTGAACAACGTTCAATGTCCTGAATGAAAAGCGTTGAGTAAATTTTCTAAATGTTTTAAGGAATATCTTAGGCTCTCTGCACACCATATACCGATACGCTACATGGAATAACAAATACTCTCGACATAAGCGTTGAAAACCGATTGATTTTCTTCACTTCAGTGAAGAATTGCCTGCTGCTTTGATAGATATTCTCTATTTGAATGGCGTTTAGGAATTTTAACGCATGTTTGTCGGCTGACACACTTTTTTCGAATACATCCCATTGTTTTAGAATGGCAAAAATGCACTACATTGTCTGAATGGTCGGATGTTAAAAAAATCAATCTAAAGAGACCTGTTCATCATCACCTTTTTCTTAGAAAATATACAGAAAAAAAAAATCATAAAATGAGTGTGTGAAAAATATGACTTCAAAAGCATGAAATGCCAATATTCAACATAATTCATATATACAGGGTGATTCAATAATTATAATTGGAAATATTTTAATTGGTAAATGTTGGACTCGAAATATGAAGATTTATTACCCAAAAATAATATGACTCAGAGTTACAGGGTGTTCTAATTAGACATTCAAACAGAGGCGCAGACTTTAGGAATGGCCAGCCTCTCATTTGCAGCTGTATACAAAGAGCTATTGTATTTTCTTTGTTTTTATTCAAAAATATTGATTGGTATACTGCATCTACACTTCCTACCAAACTGACAGGTATGGAAGAGAGTGAATTATTAACAAGTGTTTTTAGAAACTCAAATTTTGTATCCAGCATTATTTGCCAAAAGGTTATAATGTCGCATCTCAAAATATGTACTCATTCGAGTCTTTCACAATTTATACCATAGAAGGAGCAAAAATATAATTATATCAATCACACATCGATGGCATAAAAATTGAAGTACGACCAAACTTATGCCTATGCCTTTTGATACCAACTTGTGTTAAAATGAATGTGATCCACTCCAGAAAACGATAGCACGATTAATCACAAGCTTTTTATATACAAAATTCAAGAAGATAACATCAGTGCGTGAGAAGCCATCAGTTGATAGAAGAGAATCGAATAGATCAAGAGTTGAAAAAAAAAATACCGGCTATGTGAACATGTAATCAGGTATAATTTATCATAGACTTACTTGCACCATTTCCATTTGGATTATTATACTTTGATGTTACATTTGAAAAACTGATATAGGTATAAAAACGGTTGGTTCTTCAAATTGAATAGATCAACATATTTCATTGAGTAATTTTATAGGTACATGAATCTGGCGGATTTTTCAATACAATTCAAAAGGCATTGGTAATGTTATGGACGTGTTTTTTTTTAACTGGATCGAAAACTGTTTTTTCGCTTTGATAATACAAACTGATTAAATAATAGTAAATATTTTCAAATTTGGCGCAGGCGTCAAGCACATTTGAAAATTTCGATTCGCGGCAGATTTATTCAACTTTGGATTTTTTCCAAATTTAAATGAATGTATTTAGATTGATTGATAAAAAAAAAAGATTGATAAATGGAACCTTTGTTATTCTCTAACATGCAATTATGTTTGTAAAAAAATGGATATCTAAGCTAAACTATCTAAATTATTTGAAAATTTAGTAGATACAGTAGATATTCGACCTCAGTTATACGAATTCACGATTATCCGCCATGCTAACCGCCAGAAAATATTTTCTTAACTCCACCCTGTTTCGTTATTTCTTTGAGAAATGAACAGTAGCAACACTCCGCTCGGCTTCTTTGATCCGATTCCTTGTAGTTTCTCAGAAGAAGAATTTCTTATGATTTGCGCGGTGCTCGAGATAAGCAGAAGGAATATGTGAGGTTTAAGGATAGTGAAGCATTTACTTTATTCGGAAAAATGGGTTTTTAGCTAGATATTAGATAGTTACCAATCGTTACGCCGCTGCGTACTGTTTCGTCTCTGCATAATTTGTATGAAATCTATAATCTCACAATTTTATTGATATTGATTTTTGATTATTTTATGAAGTTAAATTATTAGTTTGTTAAGATTTTCAATCACTTAATAACTGAGTCCTACGTTTTGATTCAAATTGAAATTGTAAGTAAAACCTACCTTCTTATTTTTATAGCAAACTTTTCTTAGATTTCTAATCAATTGAAAACCTTCAAATATCAATAGTATTTCAAAATTTAATGACATATCTCAGTATTTGGCGGATGCGCTTAAGTTTTGAAACCTTAATTGTCGGCAGATATTCATGTTAATTATTTTGTTAACAAATTTGTTAATTTGAATCAAAAGATACGATCTTTCATTGGTACGGTGATGTTTTCAATAACTTAACAACTGAAACCTATGATTTGCTTCAAATTGCAATTGAAAGTAAAACCTCCCTTCTTAGTGCCCATCTATAATGGACGTAAGACGTAGGGCTGCATAACGCATAAGATAGATGTAACATTTTTCAATTTATAAAGAACCTAGAAAGTTAGTTTCTACGCATGCGTGAAATAATTTGACGGCTATAGTTCATCTGGGCGTTTTCTCTGGTATAGGTATACTAACTTTAACGCCATGGAATTGGAAATGCAGTTAGTGGTTTTTTTATTAGCAATGCGTAGGGTACAAGTAAGATATTGTGTAAAAAAATCTAGGCGATGGATTGTGCGTCCAGTAAACAGGGATCAATAGAAGAAAGGTGAATACCGACGTTTAAAACTAGAACTAAAACTTCATGATGAAAAATGATTCTTTAAACATACAAGAATGCCAACCGATACTTACCAACCGACGAATAATTCAACCCAAAAAATCCAAACTAAATTTTCCATAAGCCGCAAGAAAAGTTAAACATTGTCCAACTTTATGTCCGCCTAACGTTCGGCTGTAAGATCTTATGGTCTACCGTAACACATAAGTGGAACGTTCGCTTATTGTGAACGATCCCACTTATTTTCCAGTGTTCAACTTTATCCATTACGCATAGTTTACGCCTTTCGTCCATTATAAATGAGAACTTATTTTCATAACAAAATATTCCTACATCACTTATCAATTAAATACCTTCAAATATCAGTAACATTGTACAATTTAGTAAATATTCACCTATTTTAATATTTGGCGAATGCGAATTAAACATTTGAAACTTTGATTTTCGGCAGATTTTCCTGTTGATTATTCAGCTTGGTCTTCTTAATAAAATACAAGTATGAGATTAATAAATACCGCCAATTTCCTGTTAACTTGACTTACAATATACGATATTTCAATGGTTCGTTGAGGTTCTCAATAATTTAATAACTGAGATCTACATTTTGCTTCAAATTGCAATTGAACATATAACGTACCTTTTTATTTTCAGTTACAATTTAGCGAATGCACCACAAACATATGCAACAAAAATTTGAAACTTTTGATTTTCGGATGATTTTCCTGTTGATTGTTGAGCTTCTTCTTAAAAAAATAAAATTAAAAAATCTCCTGTCAATTTGACTTAGGTACAACATACGATCTTGTACGTATTAAACTATTTGGCGGATGCGCCACGCACATTCGCCGATTTTGGTTTTCGGTTTTCTCATGTCGATTATTGAGCTTCGTATTTTGAAAAAAATGAAAAGGATGCGTTTAATAGATATCGCCAATCCCCTGTTAATTTGACTGACAAGATACGGTGTCTCATGTGCACGTTAAATTATTAAGTGTGATCTACGTTTTGCTCCAAATTGCAACTGAAAGTTGAACCTACCTTTTTATTTTTATAATAAAACATTCTTACATTTCTTATGAATTGAAAACCTTAAACTGTCAATAGTATTGCACAATTTAGTAAATATGCATGTATTTAACTATTTGGCGGATGCGCCACGTGCATTTGTCACTTCTCATGTTCGGTAGATTCTCATATCGATTATTGAGCTTCGTATTCTGAGAAAATGAAAGGGATGCGTTTAATAGATATCACCAATCTCCTGTTAATTTGACTGAGAAGATACGGTGTCTCATGTGCACGTTAACTTGTTAACTGTGATCTACGATTTGCTCCAAATTGCAACTGAAAGTTGAACCTATTTATTTTTATAATAAAACATTCTTACATTTCATATGAATTGAAAACCTTAAACTATCAATAGTATTGCACAATTTAGTAAATATGCATGTATTTAACTATTTTTGTCACTTCTCATATTCGGTAGATTCTCATATCGATTATTGAGCTTCGTATTTTGGGAAAATGAAAAGGATGCGTTTAATAGAAATCGCCAATCTTCTGTGAATTTGACTGACAAGATACGGTGTCTCATGTGCACGTAACTTGTTAACTGTGATCTACGTTTTGCTCCAAATTGCAACTGAAAGTAGAACCTACCTTTTTATTTTTATAATAAAACATTCTTACATTTCTTATGAATAGAAAACCTTAAACTATCAATAGTATTGCCCAATTTAGTAAATATGCATGTATTTAACTATTTGGCGGATGCGCCACGCGCATTTGTCACTTCTCACATTCGGTAGATTCTCATATCGATTATTGAGCTTCGTATTTTGAGAAAATGAAAAGGATGCGATTAATAGAAATCGCCAATCTTCTGTGAATTTGACTGACAAGATACGGTGTCTCATGTGCACGTTAACTTATTAACTGTGATCTACGTTTTGCTCCAAATTGCAGCTGAAAGTAGAACCTACCTTTTTATTTTTATAATAAAACATTCTTACATTTCTTATGAATTGAAAACCTTAAACTATCAATAGTATTGCACAATTTAGTAAATATGCATGTATTTAACTATTTTTGTCACTTCTCATATTCGGTAGATTCTCATATCGATTATTTAGCTTCGTATTTTGAGAAAATGAAAAGGATGCGTTAAATAGGTATCACCAATCTCCTGTTAATTTGACTGAGAAGATACGGTGTCTCATGTGCACGTTAACTTGTTAACTGTGATCTACGTTTTGCTCCAAATTGCAACTGAAAGTTGAACCTACCTTTTTATTTTTATAATAAAACACTCTTACATTTCTTATGAATTGAAAACCTTAAACTGTCAATAGTATTGCACAATTTAGTAAATATGCATGTATGTAACTATTTGGCGGATGCGCCACGTGCATTTGTCACTTCTCATATTCGGTAGATTCTCATATCGATTATTGAGCTTCGTATTTTGAGAAAATGAAAAAGATGCGTTTAATAGATATCACCAATCTCCTGTTAATTTGACTGAGAAGATACGGTGTCTCATGTGCACGTTAACTTGTTAACTGTGATCTACGTTTTGCTCCAAATTGCAACTGAAAGTTGAACCTACCTTTTTATTTTTATAATAAAACACTCTTACATTTCTTATGAATTGAAAACCTTAAACTGTCAATAGTATTGCACAATTAAGTAAATATGCATGTATGTAACTATTTGGCGGATGCGCCACGTGCATTTGTCACTTCTCATATTCGGTAGATTCTCATATCGATTATTGAGCTTCGTATTCTGAGAAAATGAAAAGGATGCGTTTAATAGATATCACCAATCTTCTGTGAATTTGACTGACAAGATACGGTGTCTCATGTGCACGTAACTTGTTAACTGTGATCTACGTTTTGCTCCAAATTGCAACTGAAAGTAGAACCTACCTTTTTATTTTTATAATAAAACATTCTTACATTTCTTATGAATAGAAAACCTTAAACTATCAATAGTATTGCCCAATTTAGTAAATATGCATGTATGTAACTATTTGGCGGATGCGCCACGTGCATTTGTCACTTCTCATATTCGGTAGATTCTCATATCGATTATTGAGCTTCGTATTTTGAGAAAATGAAAAAGATGCGTTTAATAGATATCACCAATCTCCTGTTAATTTGACTGAGAAGATACGGTGTCTCATGTGCACGTTAACTTGTTAACTGTGTTCTACGTTTTGCTCCAAATTGCAACTGAAAGTTGAACCTACCTTTTTATTTTTATAATAAAACACTCTTACATTTCTTATGAATTGAAAACCTTAAACTGTCAATAGTATTGCACAATTTAGTAAATATGCATGTATGTAACTATTTGGCGGATGCGCCACGTGCATTTGTCACTTCTCATATTCGGTAGATTCTCATATCGATTATTGAGCTTCGTATTCTGAGAAAATGAAAAGGATGCGTTTAATAGATATCACCAATCTTCTGTGAATTTGACTGACAAGATACGGTGTCTCATGTGCACGTAACTTGTTAACTGTGATCTACGTTTTGCTCCAAATTGCAACTGAAAGTAGAACCTACCTTTTTATTTTTATAATAAAACATTCTTACATTTCTTATGAATAGAAAACCTTAAACTATCAATAGTATTGCCCAATTTAGTAAATATGCATGTATTTAACTATTTGGCGGATGCGCCACGCGCATTTGTCACTTCTCACATTCGGTAGATTCTCATATCGATTATTGAGCTTCGTATTTTGAGAAAATGAAAAGGATGCGTTTAATAGAAATCGCCAATCTTCTGTGAATTTGACTGACAAGATACGGTGTCTCATGTGCACGTTAACTTATTAAGTGTGATCTACGTTTCGCTCCAAATTGCAACTGAAAGTTGAACCTTTTTATTTTTATAATAAAACACTCTTACATTTCTTATGAATTGAAAACCTTAAACTGTCAATAGTATTGCACAATTTAGTAAATATGCATATATTTAACTATTTGGCGGATGCGCCACGCGCATTTGTCACTTCTCACATTCGGTAGATTCTCATATCGATTATTGAGCTTCGTATTTTGAGAAAATGAAAAGGATGCGTTTAAAAGAAATCGCCAACCTTCTGTGAATTTGACTGAAAAGATACGGTGTCTCATGTGCACGTTAACTTATTAACTGTGATCTACGTTTTGCTCCAAATTGCAGCTGAAAGTAGAACCTACCTTTTTATTTTTATAATAAAACATTCTTACATTTCTTATGAATTGAAAACCTTAAACTATCAATAGTATTGCCCGATTTAGTAAATATGCATGTATTTAACTATTTGGCGGATGCGCCACGCGCATTTGTCACCTCTCACATTCGGTAGATTCTCATATCGATTATTGAGCTTCGTATTTTGAGAAAATGAAAAGGATGCGTTTAATAGAAATCGCCAATCTTCTGTGAATTTGACTGAAAAGATACGGTGTCTCATGTGCACGTTTACTTATTAACTGTGATCTACGTTTTGCTCCAAATTGCAGCTGAAAGTAGAACCTACCTTTTTATTTTTATAATAAAACATTCTTACATTTCTTATGAATTGAAAACCTTAAACTATCAATAGTATTGCACAATTTAGTAAATATGCATGTATTTGACTATTTGGCGGATGCGCCACGCGCATTTGTCACTTCTCATATTCGGTAGATTCTCATATCGATTATTGAGCTTCGTATTTTGAGAAAATGAAAAGGATGCGTTTAATAGATATCACCAATCTCCTGTTAATTTGACTGACAAGATACGGTGTCTCATGTGCACGTTAACTTATTAAGTGTGATCTACGTTATGCTCCAAATTGCAACTGAAAGTTGAACCTATTTATTTTTATAATAAAACATTCTTACATTTCTTATGAATTGAAAACCTTAAACTATCAATAGTATTGCACAATTTAGTAAATATACATGTATTTAACTATTTGGCGGATGCGCCACGCGCATTTGTCACTTCTCACATTCGGTAGATTCTCATATCGATTATTGAGCTTCGTATTTTGAGAAAATGAAAAGGATGCGTTTAATAGATATCACCAATCTCCTGTTAATTTGACTGACAAGATACGGTGTCTCATGTGCACGTTAACTTATTAAGTGTGATCTACGTTTTGCTCCAAATTGCAACTGAAAGTTGAACCTATTTATTTTTATAATAAAACATTCTTACATTTCTTATGAATTGAAAACCTTAAACTATCAATAGTATTGCACAATTTAGTAAATATACATGTATTTAACTATTTGGCGGATGCGCCACGCGCATTTGTCACTTCTCATATTCGGTAGATTCTCATATCGATTATTGGCGATATCTATTAAACGCATCCTTTTTATTTTTGAGAAAATAAAGAGGATGCGTTTAATAGAAATCGCCAATATCCTGTTAATTTGACTGACAAGATACGGTGTCTCATGTGCACGTTAACTTATTAACTGTGATCTACGTGTTGCTCCAAAAAGCAACTGAAAGTAGAACCTACCTTTTTATTCTTATAATAAAACATTCTTACATTTCTTATGAATTGAAAACCTTAAACTATCAATAGTATTACACAATTTAGTAAATATACATGTATTTAACTATTTGGCGGATGCGCCACGCGCATTTGTCACTTCTCACATTCGGTAGATTCTCATATCGATTATTGAGCTTCGTATTTTGAGAAAATGAAAAGGATGCGATTAATAGATATCACCAATCTCCTGTGAATTTGACTGACAAGATACGGTGTCTCATGTGCACGTTAACTTATTAAGTGTGATCTACGTTATGCTCCAAATTGCAACTGAAAGTTGAACCTATTTATTTTTATAATAAAACATTCTTACATTTCTTATGAATTGAAAACCTTAAACTATCAATAGTATTGCACAATTTAGTAAATATACATGTATTTAACTATTTGGCGGATGCGCCACGCGCATTTGTCACTTCTCACATTCGGTAGATTCTCATATCGATTATTGAGCTTCGTATTTTGAGAAAATGAAAAGGATGCGTTTAATAGATATCACCAATCTCCTGTTAATTTGACTGACAAGATACGGTGTCTCATGTGCACGTTAACTTATTAAGTGTGATCTACGTTTTGCTCCAAATTGCAACTGAAAGTTGAACCTATTTATTTTTATAATAAAACATTCTTACATTTCTTATGAATTGAAAACCTTAAACTATCAATAGTATTGCACAATTTAGTAAATATACATGTATTTAACTATTTGGCGGATGCGCCACGCGCATTTGTCACTTCTCATATTCGGTAGATTCTCATATCGATTATTGGCGATATCTATTAAACGCATCCTTTTTATTTTTGAGAAAATAAAGAGGATGCGTTTAATAGAAATCGCCAATATCCTGTTAATTTGACTGACAAGATACGGTGTCTCATGTGCACGTTAACTTATTAACTGTGATCTACGTTTTGCTCCAAAAAGCAACTGAAAGTAGAACCTACCTTTTTATTCTTATAATAAAACATTCTTACATTTCTTATGAATTGAAAACCTTAAACTATCAATAGTATTGCACAATTTAGTAAATATACATGTATTTAACTATTTGGCGGATGCGCCACGTGCATTTGTCACTTCTCATGTTCGGTAGATTCTCATATCGATTATTGAGCTTCGTATTATGAGAAAATGAAAGGGATGCGTTTAATAGATATCACCAATCTCCTGTTAATTTGACTGAGAAGATACGGTGTCTCATGTGCACGTTAACTTGTTAACTGTGATCTACGATTTGCTCCAAATTGCAACTGAAAGTTGAACCTATTTATTTTTATAATAAAACATTCTTACATTTCATATGAATTGAAAACCTTAAACTATCAATAGTATTGCACAATTTAGTAAATATGCATGTATTTAACTATTTTTGTCACTTCTCATATTCGGTAGATTCTCATATCGATTATTGAGCTTCGTATTTTGGGAAAATGAAAAGGATGCGTTTAATAGAAATCGCCAATCTTCTGTGAATTTGACTGACAAGATACGGTGTCTCATGTGCACGTAACTTGTTAACTGTGATCTACGTTTTGCTCCAAATTGCAACTGAAAGTAGAACCTACCTTTTTATTTTTATAATAAAACATTCTTACATTTCTTATGAATAGAAAACCTTAAACTATCAATAGTATTGCCCAATTTAGTAAATATGCATGTATTTAACTATTTGGCGGATGCGCCACGCGCATTTGTCACTTCTCACATTCGGTAGATTCTCATATCGATTATTGAGCTTCGTATTTTGAGAAAATGAAAAGGATGCGTTTAATAGAAATCGCCAATCTTCTGTGAATTTGACTGACAAGATACGGTGTCTCATGTGCACGTTAACTTATTAACTGTGATCTACGTTTTGCTCCAAATTGCAGCTGAAAGTAGAACCTACCTTTTTATTTTTATAATAAAACATTCTTACATTTCTTATGAATTGAAAACCTTAAACTATCAATAGTATTGCACAATTTAGTAAATATGCATGTATTTAACTATTTTTGTCACTTCTCATATTCGGTAGATTCTCATATCGATTATTTAGCTTCGTATTTTGAGAAAATGAAAAGGATGCGTTAAATAGGTATCACCAATCTCCTGTTAATTTGACTGAGAAGATACGGTGTCTCATGTGCACGTTAACTTGTTAACTGTGATCTACGTTTTGCTCCAAATTGCAACTGAAAGTTGAACCTACCTTTTTATTTTTATAATAAAACACTCTTACATTTCTTATGAATTGAAAACCTTAAACTGTCAATAGTATTGCACAATTTAGTAAATATGCATGTATGTAACTATTTGGCGGATGCGCCACGTGCATTTGTCACTTCTCATATTCGGTAGATTCTCATATCGATTATTGAGCTTCGTATTTTGAGAAAATGAAAAAGATGCGTTTAATAGATATCACCAATCTCCTGTTAATTTGACTGAGAAGATACGGTGTCTCATGTGCACGTTAACTTGTTAACTGTGATCTACGTTTTGCTCCAAATTGCAACTGAAAGTTGAACCTACCTTTTTATTTTTATAATAAAACACTCTTACATTTCTTATGAATTGAAAACCTTAAACTGTCAATAGTATTGCACAATTAAGTAAATATGCATGTATGTAACTATTTGGCGGATGCGCCACGTGCATTTGTCACTTCTCATATTCGGTAGATTCTCATATCGATTATTGAGCTTCGTATTCTGAGAAAATGAAAAGGATGCGTTTAATAGATATCACCAATCTTCTGTGAATTTGACTGACAAGATACGGAGTCTCATGTGCACGTAACTTGTTAACTGTGGTCTACGTTTTGCTCCAAATTGCAACTGAAAGTAGAACCTACCTTTTTATTTTTATAATAAAACATTCTTACATTTCTTATGAATAGAAAACCTTAAACTATCAATAGTATTGCCCAATTTAGTAAATATGCATGTATGTAACTATTTGGCGGATGCGCCACGTGCATTTGTCACTTCTCATATTCGGTAGATTCTCATATCGATTATTGAGCTTCGTATTTTGAGAAAATGAAAAAGATGCGTTTAATAGATATCACCAATCTCCTGTTAATTTGACTGAGAAGATACGGTGTCTCATGTGCACGTTAACTTGTTAACTGTGTTCTACGTTTTGCTCCAAATTGCAACTGAAAGTTGAACCTACCTTTTTATTTTTATAATAAAACACTCTTACATTTCTTATGAATTGAAAACCTTAAACTGTCAATAGTATTGCACAATTTAGTAAATATGCATGTATGTAACTATTTGGCGGATGCGCCACGTGCATTTGTCACTTCTCATATTCGGTAGATTCTCATATCGATTATTGAGCTTCGTATTCTGAGAAAATGAAAAGGATGCGTTTAATAGATAACACCAATCTTCTGTGAATTTGACTGACAAGATACGGTGTCTCATGTGCACGTAACTTGTTAACTGTGATCTACGTTTTGCTCCAAATTGCAACTGAAAGTAGAACCTACCTTTTTATTTTTATAATAAAACATTCTTACATTTCTTATGAATAGAAAACCTTAAACTATCAATAGTATTGCCCAATTTAGTAAATATGCATGTATTTAACTATTTGGCGGATGCGCCACGCGCATTTGTCACTTCTCACATTCGGTAGATTCTCATATCGATTATTGAGCTTCGTATTTTGAGAAAATGAAAAGGATGCGTTTAATAGAAATCGCCAACCTTCTGTGAATTTGACTGAAAAGATACGGGGTCTCATGTGCACGTTAACATATTAACTGTGATCTACGTTTTGCTCCAAATTGCAGCTGAAAGTAGAACCTACCTTTTTATTTTTATAATAAAACATTCTTACATTTCTTATGAATTGAAAACCTTAAACTATCAATAGTATTGCACAATTTAGTAAATATGCATGTATTTAACTATTTTTGTCACTTCTCATATTCGGTAGATTCTCATATCGATTATTGAGCTTCGTATTTTGGGAAAATGAAAAGGATGCGTTTAATAGAAATCGCCAATCTTCTGTGAATTTGACTGACAAGATACGGTGTCTCATGTGCCCGTAACTTGTTAACTGTGATCTACGTTTTGCTCCAAATTGCAACTGAAAGTAGAACCTACCTTTTTATTTTTATAATAAAACATTCTTACATTTCTTATGAATAGAGAACCTTAAACTATCAATAGTATTGCCCAATTTAGTAAATATGCATGTATTTAACTATTTGGCGGATGCGCCACGCGCATTTGTCACCTCTCACATTCGGTAGATTCTCATATCGATTATTGAGCTTCGTATTTTGAGAAAATGAAAAGGATGCGTTTAATAGAAATCGCCAATCTTCTGTGAATTTGACTGAAAAGATACGGTGTCTCATGTGCACGTTTACTTATTAACTGTGATCTACGTTTTGCTCCAAATGGCAGCTGAAAGTAGAACCTACCTTTTTATTTTTATAATAAAACATTCTTACATTTCTTATGAATTGAAAACCTTAAACTATCAATAGTATTGCACAATTTAGTAAATATGCATGTATTTGACTATTTGGCGGATGCGCCACGCGCATTTGTCACTTCTCATATTCGGTAGATTCTCATATCGATTATTGAGCTTCGTATTTTGAGAAAATGAAAAGGATGCGTTTAATAGATATCACCAATCTCCTGTTAATTTGACTGACAAGATACGGTGTCTCATGTGCACGTTAACTTATTAAGTGTGATCTACGTTATGCTCCAAATTGCAACTGAAAGTTGAACCTATTTATTTTTATAATAAAACATTCTTACATTTCTTATGAATTGAAAACCTTAAACTATCAATAGTATTGCACAATTTAGTAAATATACATGTATTTAACTATTTGGCGGATGCGCCACGCGCATTTGTCACTTCTCACATTCGGTAGATTCTCATATCGATTATTGAGCTTCGTATTTTGAGAAAATGAAAAGGATGCGTTTAATAGATATCACCAATCTCCTGTTAATTTGACTGACAAGATACGGTGTCTCATGTGCACGTTAACTTATTAAGTGTGATCTACGTTTTGCTCCAAATTGCAACTGAAAGTTGAACCTATTTATTTTTATAATAAAACATTCTTACATTTCTTATGAATTGAAAACCTTAAACTATCAATAGTATTGCACAATTTAGTAAATATACATGTATTTAACTATTTGGCGGATGCGCCACGCGCATTTGTCACTTCTCATATTCGGTAGATTCTCATATCGATTATTGGCGATATCTATTAAACGCATCCTTTTTATTTTTGAGAAAATAAAGAGGATGCGTTTAATAGAAATCGCCAATATCCTGTTAATTTGACTGACAAGATACGGTGTCTCATGTGCACGTTAACTTATTAACTGTGATCTACGTTTTGCTCCAAAAAGCAACTGAAAGTAGAACCTATCTTTTTATTCTTATAATAAAACATTCTTACATTTCTTATGAATTGAAAACCTTAAACTATCAATAGTATTACACAATTTAGTAAATATACATGTATTTAACTATTTGGCGGATGCGCCACGCGCATTTGTCACTTCTCACATTCGGTAGATTCTCATATCGATTATTGAGCTTCGTATTTTGAGAAAATGAAAAGGATGCGATTAATAGATATCACCAATCTCCTGTGAATTTGACTGACAAGATACGGTGTCTCATGTGCACGTTAACTTATTAAGTGTGATCTACGTTATGCTCCAAATTGCAACTGAAAGTTGAACCTATTTATTTTTATAATAAAACATTCTTACATTTCTTATGAATTGAAAACCTTAAACTATCAATAGTATTGCACAATTTAGTAAATATACATGTATTTAACTATTTGGCGGATGCGCCACGCGCATTTGTCACTTCTCACATTCGGTAGATTCTCATATCGATTATTGAGCTTCGTATTTTGAGAAAATGAAAAGGATGCGTTTAATAGATATCACCAATCTCCTGTTAATTTGACTGACAAGATACGGTGTCTCATGTGCACGTTAACTTATTAAGTGTGATCTACGTTTTGCTCCAAATTGCAACTGAAAGTTGAACCTATTTATTTTTATAATAAAACATTCTTACATTTCTTATGAATTGAAAACCTTAAACTATCAATAGTATTGCACAATTTAGTAAATATACATGTATTTAACTATTTGGCGGATGCGCCACGCGCATTTGTCACTTCTCATATTCGGTAGATTCTCATATCGATTATTGGCGATATCTATTAAACGCATCCTTTTTATTTTTGAGAAAATAAAGAGGATGCGTTTAATAGAAATCGCCAATATCCTGTTAATTTGACTGACAAGATACGGTGTCTCATGTGCACGTTAACTTATTAACTGTGATCTACGTTTTGCTCCAAAAAGCAACTGAAAGTAGAACCTACCTTTTTATTCTTATAATAAAACATTCTTACATTTCTTATGAATTGAAAACCTTAAACTATCAATAGTATTGCACAATTTAGTAAATATACATGTATTTAACTATTTGGCGAATGCGCCACGCGCATTTGTCACTTCTCATATTCGGTAGATTCTCATATCGATTATTGGCGATATCTATTAAACGCATTTTTTTTATTTTTGAGAAAATAAAGAGGATGCGTTTAATAGAAATCGCCAATATCCTGTTAATTTGACTGACAAGATACGGTGTCTCATGTGCACGTTAACTTATTAACTGTGATCTACGTTTTGCTCCAAATTGCAACTGAGAGTTGAACCTACCTTTTTATTTTTATAATAAAACATTCTTACATTTCTTATGAATTGAAAACCTTGAACTATCAATAGTATTACACAATTTAGTAAATATGCATGTATTTAACTATTTGGCGGATGCGCCACGCGCATTTGTCACTTCTCACATTCGGTAGATTCTCATATCGATTATTGAGCTTCGTATTTTGAGAAAATGAAAAGGATGCGTTTAATAGAAATCGCCAATCTTCTGTGAATTTGACTGACAAGATACGGTGTCTCATGTGCACGTTAACTTATTAACTGTGATCTACGTTTAGCTCCAAATTGCAACTGAAAGTTGAACCTATTTATTTTTATAATAAAACATTCTTACATTTCTTATGAATTGAAAACCTTAAACTATCAATAGTATTGCACAATTTAGTAAATATGCATGTATTTAACTATTTGGCGGATGCGCCACGCGCATTTGTCACTTCTCATATTCGGTAGATTCTCATATCGATTATTGGCGATATCTATTAAACGCATCCTTTTTATTTTTGAGAAAATAAAAAGGATGCGTTTAATAGATATCGCCAATCTCCTGTTAATTTGACTGACAAGATACGGTGTCTCATGTGCACGTTAACTTATTAACTGTGATCTACGTTTTGCTCCAAAAAGCAACTGAAATTAGAACCTACCTTTTTATTTTTATAATAAAACATTCTTACATTTCTTATGAATTGAAAACCTTAAACTATCAATAGTATTACACAATTTAGTAAATATACATGTATTTAACTATTTGGCGGATGCGCCACGCGCATTTGTCACTTCTCATATTCGGTAGATTCTCATATCGATTATTGGCGATATCTATTAAACGCATCCTTTTTATTTTTGAGAAAATAAAAAGGATGCGTTTAATAGATATCGCCAATCTCCTGTTAATTTGACTGACAAGATACTGTGTCTCATGTGCACGTTAACTTATTAACTGTGATCTACGTTTTGCTCCAAATTGCAACTGAGAGTAGAACCTACCTTTTAATTTTTATAATAAAACAGTCTTACATTTCTTATGAATTGAAAACCTTAAACTATTAATAGTATTACACAATTTAGTAAATATACATGTATTTAACTATTTGGCGGATGCGCCACGCGCATTTGTCACTTCTCACATTCGGTAGATTCTCATATCGATTATTGAGCTTCGTATTTTGAGAAAATGAAAAGGAGGCGTTTAATAGAAATCGCCAATCTTCTGTGAATTTGACTGACAAGATACGGTGTCTCATGTGCACGTTAACTTATTAACTGTGATCTACGTTTTGCTCCAAATTGCAACTGAGAGTAGAACCTACCTTTTTATTTTTATAATAAAACAGTCTTACATTTCTTATGAATTGAAAACCTTAAACTATTAATAGTATTACACAATTTAGTAAATATACATGTATTTAACTATTTGGCGGATGCGCCACGCGCATTTGTCACTTCTTATATTCGGTAGATTCTCATATCGATTATTGGCGATATCTATTAAACGCATCCTTTTTATTTTTGAGAAAATAAAAAGGATGCGTTTAATAGATATCGCCAATCTCCTGTTAATTTGACTGACAAGATACGGTGTCTAATGTGCACGTTAACTTATTAACTGTGATCTACGTTTTGCTCCAAAGAGCAACTGAAAGTAGAACCTAACTTTTTATTTTTATAATAAAACATTCTTACATTTCTTATGAATTGAAAACCTTAAACTATCATTAGTATTGCACAATTTAGTAAATATGCATGTATTTAACTATTTGGCGGATGCGCCACAAACATTTGTCACTTCTCACATTCGGTAGATTCTCATATCGATTATTGAGCTTCGTATTTTGAGAAAATGAAAAGGATGCGTTTAATAGATATCGCCAATCTTCTTTGAATTTGACTGACAAGATACGGTGTCTCATTTGCACGTTAACTTATTAACTGTGATCTACGTTTAGCTCCAAATTGCAACTGAAAGTTGAACCTATTTATTTTTATAATAAAACATTCTTACATTTATTATGAATTGAAAACCTTAAACTATCAATAGTATTGCACAATTTAGTAAATATGCATGTATTTAACTATTTGGCGGATGCGCCACGCGCATTTGTCACTTCTCATATTCGGTAGATTCTCATATCGATTATTGGCGATATCTATTAAACGCATCCTTTTTATTTTTGAGAAAATAAAAAGGATGCGTTTAATAGATATCGCCAATCTCCTGTTAATTTGACTGACAAGATACGGTGTCTCATGTGCACGTTAACTTATTAACTGTGATCTACGTTTTGCTCCAAATTGCAACTGAAAGTAGAACCTACCTTTTTATTTTTATAATAAAACATTTTTACATTTCTTATGAATTGAAAACCTTAAACTATCAATAGTATTGCACAATTTAGTAAATATACATGTATTTAACTATTTGGCGGATGCGCCACGCGCATTTGTCACTTCTCACATTCGGTAGATTCTCATATCGATTATTGAGCTTCGTATTTTGAGAAAATGAAAAGGATGCGTTTAATAGATATCACCAATCTCCTGTTAATTTGACTGACAAGATACGGTGTCTCATGTGTACGTTAACTTATTAAGTGTGATCTACGTTTTGCTCCAAATTGCAACTGAAAGTTGAACCTATTTATTTTTATAATAAAACATTCTTACATTTCTTATGAATTGAAAACCTTAAACTATCAATAGTATTGCACAATTTAGTAAATATACATGTATTTAACTATTTGGCGGATGCGCCACGCGCATTTGTCGCTTCTCATATTCGGTAGATTCTCATATCGATTATTGGCGATATCTATTAAACGCATCCTTTTTATTTTTGAGAAAATAAAAAGGATGCGTTTAATAGATATCGCCAATCTCCTGTTAATTTGACTGACAAGATACGGTGTCTCATGTGCACGTTTACTTATTAACTGTGATCTACGTTTTGTTCCAAATTGCAACTGAAAGTAGAACCTACCTTTTTATTTTTATAATAAAACATTTTTACATTTCTTATGAATTGAAAACCTTAAACTATCAATAGTATTGCACAATTTAGTAAATATCCATGTATTTAACTCTTTGGCGGATGCGCCACGCGCATTTGTCACTTCTCATATTCGGTAGATTCTCATATAGATTATTGAGCTTCGTATTTTGAGAAAATGAAAAGGATGCGTTTAATAGATATCACCAATCTCCTGTTAATTTGACTGACAAGATACGGTGTCTCATGTGCACGTTAACTTATTAACTGTGATCTACGTTTTGCTCCAAATTGCAACTGAAAGTAGAACCTACCTTTTTGTTTTTATAGTAAAACATTCTTACATTTCGTATGAATTGAAAACCTTAAACTATCAATAGTATTGCACAATTTAGTAAATATCCATGTATTTAACTCTTTGGCGGATGCGCCACGCGCATTTGTCACTTCTCATATTCGGTAGATTCTCATATAGATTATTGAGCTTCGTATTTTGAGAAAATAAAAAGGATGCGTTTAATAGATATCACCAATCTCCTGTTAAGTTGACTGACAAGATTCGGTGTCTCATGTGCACGTTAACTTATTAACTGTGATCTACGTTTTGCTCCAAATTGCAACTGAAAGTAGAACCTACCTTTTTATTTTTATAATAAAACATTCTTACATTTCTTATGAATAGAAAACCTTAAACTATCAATAGTATTGCCCAATTTAGTAAATATGCATGTATTTAACTATTTGGCGGATGCGCCACGCGCATTTGTCACTTCTCACATTCGGTAGATTCTCATATCGATTATTGAGCTTCGTATTTTGAGAAAATGAAAAGGATGCGATTAATAGAAATCGCCAATCTTCTGTGAATTTGACTGACAAGATACGGTGTCTCATGTGCACGTTAACTTATTAACTGTGATCTACGGTTTGCTCCAAATTGCAACTGAAAGTAGAACCTACCTTTTTGTTTTTATAGTAAAACATTCTTACATTTCGTATGAATTGAAAACCTTAAACTATCAATAGTATTGCACAATTTAGTAAATATCCATGTATTTAACTCTTTGGCGGATGCGCCACTTGCATTTGTCACTTCTCATATTCGGTAGATTCTCATATAGATTATTGAGCTTCGTATTTTGAGAAAATAAAAAGGATGCGTTTAATAGATATCACCAATCTCCTGTTAATTTGACTGACAAGATACGGTGTCTCATGTGCACGTTAACTTATTAACTGTGATCTACGTTTTGCTCCAAATTGCAACTGAAAGTAGAACCTACCTTTTTGTTTTTATAGTAAAACATTCTTACATTTCGTATGAATTGAAAACCTTAAACTATCAATAGTATTGCACAATTTAGTAAATATCCATGTATTTAACTCTTTGGCGGATGCGCCACGCGCATTTGTCACTTCTCATATTCGGTAGATTCTCATATAGATTATTGAGCTTCGTATTTTGAGAAAATAAAAAGGATGCGTTTAATAGATATCACCAATCTCCTGTTAAGTTGACTGACAAGATTCGGTGTCTCATGTGCACGTTAACTTATTAACTGTGATCTACGGTTTGCTCCAAATTGCAGCTGAAAGTAGAACCTCCCTTTTTATTTTTGTTATAAAATGTTCTTACATTTCTTATGAATTGAAAACGTTAAAATATCAATAGTATTGCACAATTTAGCAAATATGCACGTGTTTACTACGGCAGATTTTTATGTTGATTATTGAGCTTCGTGTTTAAAAAATGCGTTTATAATACATATTTCAATGGTTTGTTGAGGTTTTCAATAACTTAATAACTTTGATCCACGTTTTGCTGCAAATTGCAATTAAAAGTAGAACATACCTTTTCATTTTTATTATGAAATGTCCTTACATTTATTATCAAATTAAAACCTTAAAATATCAACAGTATTGATAATTTAGTAATTTGAAACTTTTGATTTTCGGAAGATTCTACTATTGGTTACCTATTGAGCTTCTTAAAAAAATTAGAAGAATGCGTTTAATAAATATCGCCAACGGACATCGGTTCGTTGAGGTTTTCAATAACTCAATAACTGAGATATACGTTTTGTTTCAAATTGCATTGAACATAAAGCCTATCGTCTTGTTTTGATAATTGAAAACCTTAAAATATCAACAGTATTGACAATTTAGTAAATATGCACGTATGGTATATTACTATTTGGCGGTTGCACCGCAAAAATTTTAATCTTTATTTTCGGGGGATTTTCATGTTACTTCAGCTTCCTGTTTTAGAAAAATAGAAAGTTGCGTTTATAATAAGTACCGCAAATTTCCTGTTAATTTGACTTAAAATATAGGATATTTAAATGGTTCGTTGAAGTTTTCAATAACTTAGTAACTGTGATCTACGTTTGGCTCCAAATTGCAACTGAAAGTACAACCTACCTTTTTATTTTTATAATAAAATGTTCTTACATTTCTTATCAATTGAAAACCTTGAAGTATCAATTGCATAATTTAGTGAGTATGCATGTATTTAACTATTTGGCGGATGCGCCACGCGCATTTGCAACTTTTGGTTCTCGGTAGATTCTCATGTCGGTTACTGAGCTTCGTATTTTGAAAAAAATAGAAGGATGTGCTTAATAGATATCGCCAATCACCTGTTAATTTGTCTGACAAGATACGATGTCTTATTTGAACGTTAACTAATAACTAAGATCTACGTTTTGATTCAAATTGCATCTGAAAATAAAACGTACAAAAATATTCCTAAATTTCTTATCAATTCATAACCTTAAAATATCAACAGGATTTCACAATTTAATAACATATTTTAGTATTTGGCGGACGCGTCACAAACATTTTTAAAACTTTAAAGTTTCGGTAGATTTTTGTGGTAGTTTTTGAGCTTTGTGTCTCTTAAAAATTTTGAAAGATGTGTTTAGTAGATACCACCAATTTACTGTTAATTTGAATTAAAAGATACGATCATTCATCGGTTTAATAACATAATAACTGAGAGGACCTCATCTTTGCACAAAATTGGAAATGAAAGCAAAATCTACCTGCTTATCTTTGTAAAAAAATATTATGTTTCTTATTGACTTTAAATTGATGATTTGAACTGAAACAATGGAACTATTTCAAATAAATTTGATTGTTGTATACCATTCATTGACAGCTTAACCAGATCGTGCGTGATGTAATTATTTTCTGCACTAGATTGATAAAGTAAATATTTATTTAAATTTCGCATTAGTGTGATAAAATGAGATGTTAAATCATCAAAGATGTGGGTATTGAAAATATTGGTCATGAAAAAAAAAAGCTATTATTATAAAGACCCTATTTGATATACACATGCCCTTGCCTAAAATGTTAAATACGAGAATTTGAAATTAAACTGTTCGTCCATTATCTGGACGACTATTTCTGGTATCAAAAGTTCGAGCATAAGTTTAAGAAATGAAATCCGGCAACTTTCCAGTCGGTACTGTATCAGGAAATAATCTATGTCGTAATACGAGACGAGTCAGCATTGCCAAGCTTTGTCAGTTATACCATTTGAAATTCGTATTGCATCAAAAAGAGAATAAAACATTTCAGCCCAGATATATATCGGCATGGAAATACTTACGTAGATGAAATGGAATGCGAATTTCAAATAGTTGGAAAAAGAATGATTGCATCATCTAATGAAAGATCTTTCAATGATTAATATCAAACCTTATCTACGATGTAATAGATTTCAATGATAAATCTAGTAGACAAATCTGTAAAACGTCTCAATTTATCTAGATACATTTATTGTACTTTTTAAATAGTTTTTATTACTTTCGGTTCTTGTATCAATGGACTCCGCAGCGATTTCTCAGGCACCATACGGTCTAGAGACTTGAAATTTCGATTTCGAACTTAGATCGCTGACATCTCGCCGCCTGTTAAGCTCCAAGTGTGACCCAATATGGGCCAATATTTATTAATTATAATTATTTCATTCAAGCAAGATCACTTTATCTTCGACATGGAACAACAATGTCTGACAATGGGATCCGTCACTGGAATTACGTACGAGCATGGAGTGTATATATACGTCTCTGTTCTCTGGTATATAGGTCCTTTCTGGCATTTTGGTATTGTGTGTTGTGGTAGACAAACAGTAATTTGTTATGGAATTGCCGTTGCTGGCAAACAGACATAAATATAGTTCAAATCGAGAGAACAGAGAAAACATACCTCCAGAGGAGAGCAATAGTAGGTACTAATCGGTACGGTTCAAATCTTAGACGCCTAATAAAAACTATTTTTAATTTTTTTTCAAAAATTCCACTTGTTATTATAACATCTAATGAAGTCGGTTCTAGTTTTATTTTATTTATTTCATAATTTTTAGTGATCGTGGTTCAGAAATAAGAAATGTTCAATCCTTCACTCTAGAACATAAAAAAGAAATAAAAAAGTAATATCGACGTAAACGTAAGTAGATACCCCCATCGAGGATTCGAACTACGGATTCTGCTGACTAGAAACTTACAACCACATCACTATCTCGACCGGCCACGTTAAAATTTTCCGAAACACTTTTCGACATGAATAGAAGTTTACATGTCAGTTAAGTATACAAAAGGGTCGATAATTCATAACTTTTATAGTGATACACCATTATTGCGTCAATAATTCGAATTATAGTCACTTTTTGCCGAAATAAGTATGAGGAAGCCTTCTTCTTCTCAGAGCTCTAACTATAAAACCGTGAGATTTATCGAAAGTACAAATATTTCAAGAAATTATGTGATCTATAAGATCACTATAAGATTTTTTCTATCTTTGAGTAAAAAAATGTTTCTAGCCTTCGAAGGGAATTTCCAAATGGATAAACCAGGAAAATTGGAATTTGCACACATTTGCAT
Source organism: Crioceris asparagi (assembly GCA_958507055.1). Taxonomy (NCBI): domain Eukaryota; kingdom Metazoa; phylum Arthropoda; class Insecta; order Coleoptera; family Chrysomelidae; genus Crioceris; species Crioceris asparagi. Next base: position 13,333,165 of record OY293833.1, on the reverse strand, counting down.
GCATAAAAAACATACATTCAAATTGTCTACCATATTCTTTTGGGAAGTCGGTCACTAAAACTTATATATCTATGAAAATGAATTTTTACTTACAATGTACGTGAAGCATCATCCTCTTGCTGACAGATGGTGGTACACCATTGGCAGCAATGCAAAGGTATGCCCCCATTTCGGATCTGGTCACTTTGGTGAGTGACAGCACTTCACCTTCGACGGAATTGAGTCGTTCACTTTTCGAACTTGGACCAGTTCTTGATAGTATTGGTCCACCATCTTCTCGTCGCCATACCACTCGAGGTTTTGGATAACCTCTCGCCTTGCATATCAGTTTGGCTGAACCACCTTCCGGTACCATCATGTCACCGGAGGTTTCTTCGTAGATGATGTCCGGTGGGATGACCACTTCCAGGTATGCAGTCTTTGATAGATTGTGAAAAATCTTATTACATTGGACGAGCAGCTGTTCATGTATTCAAGATTAGTTCATGTGAATTTAAGGGCTAAGTATCTTAGATTTTGAGATACCTATAGAGTGCTGAATGTGTAATAAAAGAATGCAAATTTTATGTTATATCTCAAGAAAGACTGTGGTTATTAACCAGAAATATGACATAACATGGTTGATTTAGTACAGGATGTTGTTATTTTACGGAATGTATTTACCTCAACCCGCAATAATTTTCTGTTATGCCAATGAGTTTCAAGACATGTTTCTATAATAATTGTTTCTAATTCTATTTCTAATAACTAATTTTATCATACAATTTGCAATTCTTGAAATATTGTGCCTTATAATAATAATCGATAAGGGGTTTTGGGATGAATCAGAACCTACCAGGTTAGTAGAATAGTTGTAAAATAATTGTATGCCAAAATTGTGAGTATTACCTATAGATTCTTTGAGATATGATACAATTTATTTTTTTTCTACATATTCAATACTCTATATTTCGAAAACCAAGATATTTACCCCCCTCAACATTCATAGGAACCAACTTATTAGTTTTTTTTAACTCTCACCCTGTATAATTCAATAAATCTAACAACCATCAACATATTCTCTATTCAAATGGCATTGACAATTATTGCAATGTTAGAGTGGATATTTTATTTGGCAATGATTGAAGCTTGTGACGTCATCACTTAAGAATTAGGTATATTACTACAAACTTCTTTTTTCAGTTTTCTAGTTGTTGATTATTTTATAAGGTGCAGCTTACAGTTTATGAAATAAATTCGCATTTATAATTGATTTCAATTCGACTTATCTGATGCTTTTCAAAACAGTTGATAATCTAGATCCGGCTAACGTGAAAAGTGTGCACATAAGTGGAAAAGCTACACACAATTCCAATGGAAAAGGAGAGGCTATTGAGGATTTACACAATCTTCGAGCAAACCGATTTCAAATCTTTTTTTATGTACAGGCAGCACATTCTACCCATGGACCAAAAGAAAAAAAAAGGTCCTCTCGTTTCCCACGGGCTCGCCATGTGACACATACAAGGGCAGCATTTAAAGTCAGTATCCCATTTACCAGATTTTCATGCCATAAAGGGCAATCACTTGAAATTTACAAAAGTTCACCTTGCTCTAACCCTAATTTGAGCATGAACGGTCCATATATATATCCATCCATGAAGCTACAACCGTATTTATATTGTTTAAAAGTTTGACTATTCCAAGAACTATCAAAACTTGAACCTGTTCTAAGAACCTTTTGACATTTATTCGAAGTAGGCTATTGCAAATGTGAACGATTTCACAACATGAATTTTGTCACAGTGAAAAAGACGGCAGCAATAATATTGATTGTGTGTATATTTTTTTACCTGCATTTTCATGGGATCTGTGTTGACTTGGCACATATACTGGCCTCTATCTTCTCTTTTGACACCTCGTATATTAAGTGTCCATGTGTTGAAATCGTTGTGTGTAACAGATAATCGTGCGTTGTTGGTAATAACGTGCTCGTGGATGGCTAATATCGCCTTCGTGTCGGCCTTTATCCATGCGACCTGCTCCAAAATGAAATGTTGAAACAGTTGTGGTAAACATGCTTTAATTCAATTATTGTACGATTAAGAGCGGAGAAAACGATATATAAGATTTTTCAGCTATATATATATATATATATATATATATATATATATATATATGATAGGTCAAGAGAACGAAGTGCACTTTTTCATCATATGTTGCCGCAACGATATATATCTGGATTAATATCGTCGAAAAGTTTATTGAACATTTCTTAAACCGAAATCGTCTATATATTGGCTATAAAGTGCACTTTGATCTTATTGCTTGCGTGCTTTTGGATTTTCCCTCAAATTAGAAATGTTTCACTTAAGTTGCTACATAGTCTTCACAAAATCATAATAATATTAGTTCATTTTATTTAAAAAAGACTTGACCAATATATTTTGGCGTATTTAGAAACGCTCTGTGATTGATTACTAAATCCTTCTTCTGAGAACGTTTTAGTTATACAGTGCATTCAGAAATGACCGAAACCCCACAGAGTATTTATCTATGAATCGAACCCACGTGACCACGTTTTAAATTAGCCGCGTTGAATTGTTGCTTTTGTGCTGTGCACCAGCCACTCAGAAATATCAAGTAAACTAATAATTACAAGAAGCGATTACATCATCTGTCCTTGCTATCGTCCATCCGCTTGGACACCATCATTTTTTACGTTCCCGGCACCGCACGGTGTTCAACAAGAGTGTAGCATATCAAAGTTGGAACACTATCATGTTTGAATAGATGTAATAACTACTGTATTGGATCGTAGCGAAATTACCTCAAAATGGCGGCGCGTCGCCCTCCGCTGCACCCGGTTCGGCACAGTCATCTTTCAATGTACTGAATTCTTTCATCCTTCAGCTATCGAGTGGTGTGATAGAATTTTGATTTTAGATGATAGATCTGTAGATTCAACACCCAAGTGTATCCCTTTATTTTGTTATTATCAATTTTCTAGATTGTCTCCCACAATGGAAGCAAATGTGTAGATGATGTATTCACGTCAAAAAAAACATAACAGAAATTGGCTTTTTCACATGGAGAAAATTCAGCTACGTACAAAGTGTTTTTATTGACATATCGTTAAAATGTTAGGTATTTACTGTCGACCCATGCTCATGTTATTAAGTTTTTTAATGCATGCCAATTTTTTCGTCATATTGACGACAATATATCTACATATTATGTTTCAGTTTTATAATGTACGAGTATTAATTTTAAATTTATCGTATTTATAATTAGGTCTATGTAGCAACTTAATAATCGGTAAATGGTTTAATATAATAGTTTATTTATTAGTCAGGAAAATATAAATGGGAAACTATTGTTACTTTATTAAATTTGAGTGCATGCACAATTAATTATCTTACTGTTGACAGACTAGAACTATATGAAAATATTTTTTAGAAGATCGAGTATTTCAAGTTGGTACTTAGGGTATTACTTTTATCAGAAATGGAACTATGTAAATTGAAATTGAACTATTTGTCGAGTTTGGACTTAGTTCCACATCTACCAATCATGGATAGGCATTCTATAGTTCATAATTGTAAGACCTGCTAATATATATCGTGAAAATTTTATGGCAAAATGGGTGTTTCTCTTTACGATAACGGTATATAAAATAAATGAAATCCTATAAATAAAAAAAACATAATGTCAACTTTAAGATATAAAATAAGAAAATTAAATTATTAAAACAATTGACATTACAAATCTAATGACGTAATAGATTATTCCTCATGAAGTTAGAAGCACTTGCAGTGGTTTATATTTTCAAACAGAGCATTAACCTAGGAGTGCAGAATTACGTGGCGCCTAGTGCATCTGTGGTTCGAAAGAAGAGTAAGGGGAATAGCTCTACAGTTGTTTCAGTTGCATACTTGACATCCTCGCCGCGAATGTACAGGTCGATTGGGCCGAATAACTCTCTCACTCTCTATAAGTCAATATAAAACCCACAGCTTGAACAATTTTTGCCACCGCAAGTACTTGAGTATCATGGACTATAGCATTTATCTCCATCATTGGTAGATGTGAGACTTAATCCAAATTGAACAGGAAATCTTCAAAAATGTCAATTTCCAACATATAAAAATGTTCATTTCATTATTTTCTTAGCAAATTGAAGAATCAACAATTCAAAATACACCGAAAGAAAATTAAGGATATCTATAAAAAAATATATTCAGATTTTATTTATTATTTGAATATTAATTTTATTATTGCCTATTCATTGATTGATATTTTAGTATATATAAAACTACATAATTTGTACCTCCGAAGAATTAAATATGATCAAACAAGTTGCCTATTTTTTCAAGTGAATGAAAACAAAATCCTTAATATATAGGGAAATAAATGAGTTAAGCCACTACGAGGTAAAAATAATACTACAAAAACAATCTATGAACTCCAAAAATACTAATACCACAATTAACAATTTACTTTAAATGACATAAAATGTGTTTTCAGATTCATAGATTGTTCAAAATTACGCAAAACTTAATCATATGGACAGATTTTCCAATATTATTATTTATTGGGAAATCTTTGGTTTTATTAATATTGATATATCAATCTACCTGAATTTGATATCAACATCAGTCAGCCAGTAATTCTGTTAAGAATAACAAACATTTTCACCTGTAGTTTTCATCAGATTTACGAAAAAGATTTTCTTAAATCTCATAGAAAATATTATTGTCCAAATGAACTCATTAAATCAAATACCAAGTTAATAATTTATTATTAATTTGAGAACCTACAAGAAAAACATATTTTATTAGAAATTCTATTATGAGTAATATTTTAAAAGTGATATCATTGCGAGAAAAAACAAACAGACCTACGGAATTATAATAAAAGATAATAAACTTAAACAAAAATTCATGCTAGACTCGGAATTATGTATAAGGCTCTTAAGATTATCTCACAAACGGATGGACCGATTTTTATTTTCAACATGGTCTCGTCGAGACTGTAGTGGGAAAATGCCTCAAACTGGACCTAGAAGTCCTTGACCATCCACTCAAGGTGCAAATGTAGGAGAAAGCAGGGAAAAAAGATTATGCACAAATTAAATTTCATACTTTCAATCTTTCAAATACTGATATCTTTGCATTTTCAACGCCTAATTAGAAATTAGCATTAGTTTCTTGAGAAAACAAATTAATCAGTGCTAGAGTGGGATTGTTTCGGTTGCCATATATATATATATATTGTATTAGAATAGCTCCAGGGAACAGGTTTGTGAAGTCGTGAGAGTAGATTATTGTAAATAACTATGACATCCTCACAACAATTTCCATTGGAAAATCATCAGCGCGGAGTCGAGCCTATGTCTACTTCGAGGTATCTTTCTCATCATTGATATGCAAGAATTGAAACGATATATCAAATTTTCTAATAGAAATATATGTACATATATTTCTACAGGTTTGTGTGCGCGTTTCTTCCAGATAAGCGTGTAGGGAAGACCACATAGTGCAGAAGGTGAATAATGGTAATCTAGTTTGCATATGAAAGCAAAAATTCAACTGTATAAATGTACATATATATTTTTCTATGAGTGTATACCAGGTACACGCCTAAATAAGTTATGAAAACTCAATGATTTAACGTAACTAAATTCCTTTTAATTGTTATAAACCAAATAAACCACCTAGCATCGTTAATCAATAGAAAAATCTGTGAAAATCCACAATTTTGACTTACACTTTGTTAATTTTCTTCCTTAATTCATTAAGATCGTCATCTTTTTCAAATATTTGCCCATAAGCAGTTTTTTTCAGGTATTATCACAAAAAAGTTTTGGAGATAAATCTGGTGATCGGGGGGTCACTTGACGGACATTATGATATTAAATGAACAGAAAACGTGTCACTGTTACCGCTTTGAGATTTTTTTTTCAAATCAAACCTCCCTACATTTAATAGCAATTCGTTGAATTTTCGGAATAGTTTGATTCTGAAGAAGCTTTACCCTACTATGTTAAAAATGGGCCTTTCAAAAACTTTCAACTTTCTTGTCGTAACATTAATTTCTGACATTCAATGAAATGTCGTAAACAGAATCTCTCCTGATCAGTGAGAAGTACATGTCCTCGTTTTCATATTGAGCGAGCAAAAAGTGCATGGCGTGTTACGGCTCTGTAGCTCGAGTACAACAGAGGGAAGGGGAACGTGAGGACCATTTTCCAAAATTATCTTAAAATGTAGATAAATAAATATTTTGTTGACAGGATACAATGCTGTCAACAAGCTCTTATAGAACATCACCAACAAACTTATATTTTATCTTGAATCGATAACAAAAGCCTTTCACAATATAGCAGGTCTGCTCATAGCTGATATTCTGTTGAACAGTGGGATGTTAATTTGAACACACCGAAGAGAAGGAAATGTCGAGTTGGGTCTTGGTATAAGCTAGTTATGAAAACAGTATTGACATAATCGATTAATCAGACATGATGAAAACAATGAGACAAGGTGTATGGATTAATGAAAGAATTGATATTCGAGTGGTTAGTGTTAGCGATGTGTAAATTGCTAATATGTCAAGGGATCGATAGGTTGACTTGACTCCGTGAATAAAATTCCAAGTATAATTAACAATTATAACGTACGGGAAAATATACAGTTCAGGCATGAGTTCTGACATGATACTTTTCCATGAATATATAAATTATAAATTCCAGTATAATTCAAAATATATTTTCCTTCCTTCAAAAATTCTATCGCACGCCCATGTCTTATGAAAATACAATGAACAATAAAAAAAAGAAATCTCAAAATGGCAACAGCTATAAATGCATTACATTGGGGGATATTTTTTTATTACATCTCTGCTCTTGATTTATTAAGAAGTTATAAAATGTTTGTTCACGATTAAACCATATAATGAATGAAGCACGGCATATTTCGTCGTTCCTTAGAGATTTACAAGAAGAGAACACAATATATCTGACTAATCGAAAGTATGAACGAGAGGTCAATCTTGACGTTGAAAATGATGAATTTATATTTTTTTACCAAACGAGATTCTAGAAGGAGATTTGTCTGGTCCCTTTCGGTTTCTTGATAAAGTTTTGAGCTTAAAAACTGAATACTTTTTTAAAATCAAACTTTCCTGTAGAAAATATTGCAATAGGTTTGATCTAAGAAAAAAACAATTTATGAAATATCTCAAAGTATTAAGGTCTCTAGATTCACACAATAGTTTCGGGAAGATATGTGAAAGAAACAAACAATTTAATATATGTATAAAAGGAGTATTAATTTTTGTCAATTTCTTAAGAGCTATTGAAGTTATATAAGTTTTGAAAAACCTACGGTTGAGAAACATTCTTTTTAATTCACTGTTCTCATCATATTATAACTGTAGATCTACAGGAAAGCTCATAATGAGGACCTCGAGGGTCACACCAATGCAACTGTATTTCCATGGAATCAGGATCACTATTTTGATGAGAACTCGTAGAAATTCCTTGCTTTGGGCATGTAGATAAGTTAGAAATCAGAAACTACGTAAAATTTTGGAGCAATTTTAAACAAGTTTTGACTATTTGGCTTAACCGTGATAAGATTTTCTTATCAAATTAGTATTTACCCATTCGATGTTAAAAGTTAGAAATAAAAAAAGCAATACAAATAGTACATCCTTATACTTTGGATTAATATTGCCGTGGAATGAAAGACATGGCATATTATAATTTAGCGATTCATTGATTTGAATAACGAAAAGTTGAGAGTACACTCATTATAGAGAAAGGCAGAGTCTCTTTCTCCTAAATCAGATTGCCGTTCAAGTCTAGGTTATCTTGGATCTTTTAAATATCAATTTAAAACGCTCACACCTCATTTAATTTCAATTTTACAGCTATTGTCCCATCTGGGTTATGGCTCGGGGTATAGCCTGCATCTGAAATAGAAGATGCCACGTGTACGTATATAGTCTCCTCGCTTGTCAACCAATTACAACGAATTTCCTTGTGGAATATCATCTTAATAAGATTTCGCAAAATGCTGTTAAAGTTATATTAATCCAGAGCAGAGCAGAATACTTGGGAGGCACGATTACCTTCTAAATTGAATTTTAACACTCGATTTAAACTCACAATCATACCTATAACAGTATTATATATATTCATGTCCATTTCCTTCTCTTAAGTTTGAAATGTGCAATCGGCTGTATTGCTGGTGCAACCCTCTAGGTTCACACTTCTTAGACGAACAAACCAACCAACTTGTACATAGTGAAAGGTTCATAGGTCATAGTTTTCGACTAGTATGCTCATTAGCTTGAGTTCGAGCTTAACCTAACCCAAACCCATCACGGAAATACTGTGAGAGACTTGAACCCAGGCTACTGAGTATACGAGTCAAAGGCTATGACCTCTCTGCCACAGCGCATGAGTGTAAGAATGTTGACTTGTAGAAGCCCTTTTTGATGCCTGGGAAAAATTATTGGGTTTAAATTCAGCCAGAGAATTTGAGAGGAAACCCCGTAAAAACATATTTCTATCTTCTACCTAGTAGTAGTTGAGTGCCTGAATTTATTGTTTCTGGCACTTTTAGAGGAATAGAGAACGCATCTGTTCTGATTATTATTCGCATCTAAGATCCTAATATTTTTCCATTAGCATTATTTGGCATAATCTAACAACTTCCGAGAAGTGGTTCTCGTCTTCTTAGAGAGAGAGAAATTCCATTCCCCAAGTAGGGAAAACTTGAAAGTGGTTTTAATAACCGACTACTGAAATTCTTGTCATATCGCGAACAAATAATACGTAAAACTTTTAAATGTGACTCATATTTGCGCTGGGGAAAATTTAATCAGTACATTACTTTTGTTTTTTTTCTGTGTAAGTAGAATCCCAAGAATTTGTATTTTTAATCCTAAGGAGTTATACCATACTATGATAAACACAAAACATCTTTGGAATTTTAATTGCGCTTGCACTGGTTGTGTACAGGAGTGGACTGGAGTTTATCCGAGAAACAAAACCCAACCCACTTATTTATAATGCTTGTGAAGTTGTTGTTTTCCACCAAGAAACATGAACAGAATTTGATGAATTCTCTGAACGTTCATCGTTAATAGGCCAGTCTACGGAGTTTGAGTTATAACTAGTTTTCACTATAATTGTTATAAGCATTCCACTAAACGATAATTTATCGACTGATTGAGAATTTTCTCATAAAAACTTTTTTGCAATAAGAAGTTTTTGATATAGTCGATAAAAATGTTTTTTTCTTCGTCTGTATCTCGCATATTACAGAAATCATTGCAGCTTCAAGAAAATGAATGAAATATATCGTATTAATTTACTGTGAATGTAAAGGGAATACTAATAGGGGAATGTCTAGATTTGAACGCCTGTGGCTTCTTCCAACTTATGGTTGGCTCCAAAACATGACGTATCAGATATAGACTCCTTTTTTTCTTAAAAGTTTTTTATTTCACGGTTCTAAGTGATCTTGATTAATGAATAACTCAGTAAGAATAAGTAAAAACTAAGATAGACAGAAAAAATCTTTGGATACCCAAGAATCGTGGTCTGTTATAAGCTAGCTCACAAGCTACGCCGCATGAAAATTTGGCGGATCACTAACAGATTCAAAGCTTTTTCGACAGAATATGCTTGATCAAAACCTGAAAATTTTAATCATCAAAATTGGTGCACGTTTGCGAAAATTTTCAAGCTCATCCTGTATATTGTGAGAATTACAAAGATTTTCAATTGTGCGAGAAATTATGTTATAGGTTCCTGATAAAATATGGAAAAATAATAAAAAAATATAAATAGGGATCTATATACAGGGTGTTTCCAAGTAGGTGCGAAAGTTTTTCCTTGTCGAAAATTAAAGGGGTCTTCCATGTAAATAAAAGTTCTTAGATTTTTCCACGCTTCCAAAAATGAGAAAGAAAAATATTTTTTCTTTTCTTACTGGAAATTGCGGAAGGGATGAAGGAACGGTATTTTGTGGGCATATTCTACCAATAAAGAAGATACCTGTGAATACTTTTTCAAGTTTGTTGTGATCTTTTAAAGAGGTGAAACATGCAACCCTTATTCCATTTTTATCATAACTTTTTGAAGAAATAAAATTTACCAATTGAAAAATATGTGTCGAAAAGGACAATTTATTGCAAAACTTTTTTAACTTTCTTGTTGTGTCCGTAAAAGCTATAGTTTCTTGATAAAAAAATAAAATACAATCATCTGTAAATGGAATCCAAAAAAACTAGTAGGCGGCTGTCATGTTTTGTTTGAACAATTTGTGACTTCAATCGTAGTATTTCAAAATTAGTCCGCTTGTTTTAACTTTCAATGTTTGAAAATTCATACAAATACAAAGTTACATCATCAAATCACGAAATTATAACGAGAATAAAATAAATCTAATTCTGTGGAGATTAATTTAAAATACTTCTTCAATTGTATCATGGAAGGGTTTATTATGAGTAATACATACATATATCATTTTTTTCAATTTCAAAATTAACAATTTACAATTTTCTCTCATAAAAATTTGAAAAGAGAATAAGGAATATCAAGATTCCCTTACAGTTTAAAGAAAAACTCAAGTAGGTGCGTAACTCTTTTTACTAGAGCACAATTCAAACTTGACCGTTTCTCACATGAAAACCTCAAAACATGAATAGTGATAAGAATTTATTGTTTTCAATATATTGTTGTAGATTCTAACACAGTTGGATTTTCTATAACAGTTAAAATTATTTTCCTGCATTTTATATGGCAAAAAAGATAATTTACATTCACTAGTGCAATTATTATTTTTGTAAATAGAAAACATAATTCATTTTCAAAGAGGGAAATCTTCTATTTTGTATAATCGGGAAATTAAATTTGTTAGAAGAATCTCAACGAAGCAAAATCTAATTATCTCTTGAATTCCCCATTAACAAATATTCTTAACTATTACTCCCAAAAGATAAATTCCAACGACAGTAACCACAAATCAAACAAGTCCTAAATTAGCTATCTGGGTGCGCATTAAAAATATAATATTAAAAGTAAACAAAGTCAATTATTTACGTGACAACTTTAATAAAGAACCTCTCCAATGGTACAGCAGCAGTTTTTGTTAAGGCGCTGTTAATTTTTCATTATGAACGCGATTATTTTCTGGGAAATATTGAAGATACTAAGCACGCTACCCCGGAAGACTGAACATTTGTTCAAATTTATTAATAATACTGCTTGTGTAGGACAGGTCCATTAGTTATGGCAGCCAGATTATAGATTTTAAATAAGGATAATACATACTACAGTTTGGTTGTCTAGCAATTTAATTCATATCCTTTAAGATAAACCACAATTTTAATTCAAATTGGCTAAGAGCGTGCAAGGAGGTCACTTCTCAGGTAGTTTTTTTCTATTCAAATACAAGATTGAATCTTGATACGGTTTTTTGACCGACTTCCCAAACCGGAGGCGGTCTACAATTCGACTGTGTGCTTTAGGGTCCATAACCCAATGGGACACTATTACTAAGCGTCCGCTGTCCGTCTGTAGTTTCTTTTGCTGTTATAACGAGAAATAATAAAGATAAAATAAAATTTAAAATATAGGCGGCTCCTAGGAAAAAAACGATCTTAATAATGGCGAAACGTAGTAGGTAGACAGTTTCTTGTACGATGGCACGGAAACTTTCGTATGATAGTCCGACTCGCACTTGGAGGGGGTTTTTCTGCTTTTTTATGGCTCTTTGGCTATTCGCTACGATTTTGATGACTGTTGAGAGTGTTGGTCCCATTGAAAAAAAATCATTTCCATTAAAGAACACATATCAGACAACATTTCAATTTTAAAAAAAAAAAAACAACCTTTTCCGAGTCACATCTAAAGAAATAGTTCAGTTATTTGGAACGGATTCTTAATATGAATATATATCGTTTGAAATTCAGTAGGTATACTGTTACGCCTCTTCACTATTTGTATACGCCGGCACTGGATTAAGGGCGATATTGCGTCCAAAGATGGGCTATTACTGGGGAGAAAATGGAATGTAGCTGTGAAACATTCACCCAACATTAGTTTAACTTTAATTTATAACCTAAGGCATATAAATTGTCTAGCATTCTGGAAGTTGTGTTGTGTTCGTTGTTCAGCTACTATATCGTTTACCAATTTTTTTTCTTCTCGACGACACTAATCTAAAAATGATGTTGGCCCCAGAAATATGAACCGATGCAGCTCGGTTGAAGTTTTTCTATAAAATTTTTATAAATGATTTACTGTGAGAAATTAAGGCAATCTAACGTATATAGTATTAAGAAAAAAATCCTTGGGCCAAACGATAAATAATGAGGCTGGTATATACCGGATGCAAGTGATAAATGATTTGATGTTATCTGTTCATTAGATAAGATAGAAGCTTTTCTTTGTTGAGGAAATTAAGATGAACTACAAGTGGACGCAATATATTGCACACTCCACAAATATAAACAAAGTACTCGAGCGCTTGGGTATGTCAATCTTCTCCGTTCCTCCTTAGTTTCCAAAGACGTAACGATAACAGCCTTTAATATCAATCTACAGACATTGATAATATATTTTTTTGTGAACAGCGACAATGAAAGTTCCATTTTCGCGCACTGTATATGGAATATCCACAGTTTTGACTATAATTTTCAAGTAGCTAATTCTTCAGAATTACGTCCCTAAAGGTGGCAAAGCAAAGTGAGCAGAAGCCAAAATAAATATTTGGTGCTTATAGATTAGATGCTAATTCCGAAATTAATTGTTCTTATATTTTTTTTCAATAGCTGCTTTGCTAGCTTTAGATAAAGTCTGCACAGCAACCTTTACAAATAATCTTTTTGATAAAATCTTCTTTAGTGCTCGTAGGGCTAATTAGGTGCTCATTAAGTGCTAGTTAAGTGATGGATTCCGGAATTAATTGCTCTTATATTTTTTTGGAAAATAGCTGCTTTGCTAGGTTTAGATAAAGCGAGCTTAGCAACATAAAGAAATCATGTTTTTTGAGAAAATCTTTTTAAGTGCTTGCACAGCAACCTTTAGAAATCATATTTTTGAGAAAATCTTCATTAGTGCTGGTAGGTCTAACTAAGTGCTAATAAAGTGCTGTATTCCAAACTTAATTGCTTAAAGCTGGCTAGCAACCTTAAAAATCAACTTTTTGAGTTTTTTTGTGATTGTAGGGCTTATTAAGTGTGGTATCCCGAAATAATTTGCTTTTATATTATTTTTTTCAAAATGGCTGCTTTGCTAGCTTTAAATAAAGCCTGCACAGTAATCTTTAGAAATAAACTTTTTTTGAAAATATTTTTAGTGCTTATATGGATAATTAAGTGCTAATTAAGAGCTGCATTCACAAATTTATTGCTCTTGTATTTTTCTACAAATTGACTGCTTTGCATTTGATTTTATTCTTCAAGTATTGCTAGCAGCGCTGTTATAATATATGAGTTTTTGTGAAATTATTAAAGAACAAGAAAATCAATTTTTCAACTTGGATCTGTAATACAGCACACAATTAGCTCTTAACTAGCCCTAAAAGCACTAAACAAGATTTTCTTAAAAAGTTAATTTTTGAAGGTTTCTGTGCTAGCTTTATCTAAAGCGCAAAGCAGCCATTTTCAAGCAAATAATTTCGCAATACAGCACTTAATTAGCACCAAATATGTATTGTGGATTCTACTCACTTTGCTCAGCTAGCTGCAGGGACGTTTCAGAATGACGAGTTACTTTACCGCACTCGTGCAGAACACTGTGACTATGGCAATGCCAAACGTTAATCAGTTGAAATTAATCACTGCAGGATCAAGGAATAGTGAATTTCATATTGACTTGGAAAACATGCGATACGAACAGTTCTATATTTCTACCGTTTTAAGTTGACTTGCTAAAGTGAGTGTCGCAAAAAATAATCTATCCTGGAGTAGTGTGGTGGTCATTACTCGCCTTCGCCATGTATTCACATACACCTACAACACTTGTCCTTCAGTGAATTTTCTACAAACCTGTGTAGTTTTTTCTTCTTATCAATTAATTTTATATTTATATCCCTCTCAAAATAATCAGCTCAAAATTGATTATGAGCTTTAGCTAGATATTGAAATTCTGTAAATATATAAGTAAATAAATTCAATAGTATCACTGAGTTATTATTGATCTACAAAGTAATAAGAAAATATGATGATGGGTAATTATCAATTTAGAAAGTTTGTATTTTTCGGTAAATTTCTACAAGAAGTTTTTCTTTTAAAATATGTCTTACAGAATTGATGGCTGACTGATATGTTATCATATTTTTGTGCAAAGGTGCTCCAATGGTGACGTGCGTATGCTGGTGCAATGCTGGTGCTCTGTTATGGTGCGGGAGCTGGATTTTAAATTGAGGGCAACTATGGTCAATAATAAGAATGTTATATTAATGTCGCTCGGACTCATAGAAAACAGATAGTTTATCGATTATTAGAAACATGTATTCTTTAAATCTTGCAGGCAAGTATATATTAGGAGTGTTTGAACATAAACACAATTCATTATTCATTAAATGGCCAATTTACCCTAAGTGTATGTATGTCGCAGGGTTATTGTAAAAGCCGTCCACGCATACTGTTTGTTCCTATTGATCACGAAATCATTTTCTCCGATTGACAGAAATTCAAACTTTCACTTTGAAATGTTATTTAATTTTGAAATATTCTGCTTAGATGGCGCCAATACTAATTCATCTATAAAAACATAACGCTTTTTGTTAACGCTCGATTTTACTACTCATCAAATTCTCGTATATGGAGCTTTAAAGGAAAATGATTCTTCAAGAGTAAATCCTCGTAAGTATAATATTTATGTCTAGTGAAATTACAATGGCCTAGCCTTTACAATAACCATCCAACATATGCCTACATAATATTATACTTACTCGCCAGTAAATTCCTCAGAAAATTGAATCGACCTGTTGGATATAAATGGATGCGTGAAATTGTGATAAACGTGTAACATTCTTGACATTCCATGTATTTTGATAAAAGCTATTTAGCCAGTAATGTCGGCTACCTATACACCCTATATATCGATTTCACCACGACATACAGGTAGTAACAACATTGATTGCATTTCTCAAAATGTCTCAATTTACATAACAAACGATTATGTGGTTAGATAGTTAACTGTGTTAACGTTCAGCTGCTAGTCAATTAGATGATGCCCATCAGAAGTTAGGTTAGGTTAGGTGGGCGATGCAATCATTTCAGTTTGGTTGGCTATTATATTTGATTGCGCAAACGGACGGATAAAATTAAGAGAATGAACTGATAAGAATGTAATGACACTGTTGACAAAAGTGAGACGAATAAGTTAACATTTGAATTGGAAATAAAAATCAAAGGATAAGTACCTACTTAAATAATAAGGATAGTTAATTATAATTGGTAATCTGAAATCCGGAATTGGAGTAAAGACGGGGACGGAGTTCCCTCTACCACACGACTTTTTTGTATTTATTGTCGTTCTTATGCTGTGAATATAAGGTTTCTTGACCCAATTTACTTCTTTTTGATTTGAACTCACCCTGTATTTCAATGTTTTGTGTTTATATACTTAAGGTAGTTGTAATTATAAAAATAATAAACACATTTCTTCTAATATGATAATGGTTTTGTGTCGGAAACAAAATCTATCCATCTAAAAATAATGTACATGTTCCGTGACGACATTTTTAATATTATGGACCTTTCAGTTGCACTCAATCTAAAAATCTGCCATCGGTGGTGCATAAATATTAGAATAGAAAAAATACACACCCTTGCAGTGGCGAGATCCCCACTCACCCTATATCCTCCCAAATTGTTGACGATGCAAGTGAATGTTGCGTCACGGCCTTGGGCAACTGTTAAATTTTCCAATGGATAAAGGAAGTCCGGCTCGAATGATAACGCCACATCTGGAACTAATAAGAAATTTTAAATTACGATTCTGTTCAATATAGGCGGACTAAAATAATAGTTTTATATATATTATAGCGTAGGTATATGTCAAATTCAGTGAAGGACGAGAGTATCAGTAAATGCGATTACGATGTGAAGGCGAGTAATGAAAAATACACGAGTCCGAGATCGAAATGGACGTTGTACCTGGAAGCAAGTATTGAATCATAATTGCAACTGAGATATAGTTCTCAGAAACCCTTAGGATACGAGCCCTATATACCTATAAGTGCCATTTTTATTTTCTTCATAACCAATTATTATTTTCCGCTATTATTTGTTTACTTTCTATAAAAGTTATGTTCTGTTAGTTCTCTTATAACTCATCGGTATTAATTTAATTATGTTGAAATTGTTAGCATGAACATTCTTCTATTTAATCGAATTTTGTTTAACTTTCCAATAAAAATTTATGTTGTCACAAGAAGAAATGTCAAATATGAGTTCCTTGTAAATAGACATAGGGTAAGGAAATTTTTGATGTCTTGATATAATAATATTTACAAATGGTAAATATAGAAGATAAAATCACTTTGGAACGGAATAAAGTAGGTAGCGAAAGTAATCGACGTTTGTTATTATTTAATTTTGTAAATGAAATTAGGGCTGCGCTCACGTAAAAAGGTTTAGGTGAGAAAAGTGAGAAACATATCATTTCTCTTGGTGGTTGGAATAACATTCAAGCGGAAAAGTGTGTGGCTGTTTGCAGTGCTAACCGCCACCATCGTTTTCCACATACACTATAAACCGGAAAATGTTTACTTATACTTAAGGTTATAGATAAATGGTTATGTTGTTGTAAGAATGAAATGGACTAGGGATGTGTTACTTCTGAAATGTTGGAAACTGTAAAGTGCCGATGGCAAATCTCAATGCGCATTTTCGAGAGAAATTTTCAATTTTACTCTAGCTACACTTTTGCCAGCATCATATATAATAACGTTTTGATGACGTAAGTGGGAAATCTATGACTTGAAAGCTCAACCTGAAATGTTTTTTTTCTGTTCATCTCATCCTTTATTCCATTCTGCGAAAAGAAAACGGTATAAAGGAATATTTGTTTATTTAACTTTTCCAGTGAAGATTAACTTATTTTCGATCAAGTAATTCTTAGGCTTTTAGATGAATGGGAAATTAAGAGCAATAAAACCGACCTAGTTGGATTCAAGAAGACGAACTGTGTATTTATTGCGGTTCTGAAGATACAACCCCCCTTTAATTTCGAACTTTGTTTGATTTTCATCATTTGTTATTATAGTAGCAGTGGTTTATTCTCCCATAGATAGAACACATATGGCACCAAGTTCAAATGTACTAGCGCCAATAGAATTATTTCTATTATTTTGAATTTTTCATATGTACATACAAAGATTCACCATCTTTTCGGAAGCTTCCCCATCATCCGGTGAAGTTTTTCAAAAATGTTTAATTCAAACATTTCCGGAAATAGTTTTTTTTCTAATTCTATCAAATCAAATGTTAGATTCTTGGAATAAATTACCATCTCCTTCCGTTTGGAGGGAATTTTCGGGATGGAAAACGTGTTGAATTTTTTTTTAAATAGATCATTTCTCAGCACTCCTCTTTCGAATCAAAGACACATTTTCAAAAGTGGACCACTGTTACCATGCGAAACAGTCAAATAGTACACCTCCGTGGTTTATGCGAAGTCGGTCAAAAGATAAATTGTAAAATTTAGCTAAGTCTAGAATTGCTGAAAGAATTTTGATAAATCAACATCCCATAATATAATATCGCATCGAAAGACACTAGTCCGACGGCGATATCTTTGTTCTTGAGATATATGTTGGACTAAAAAGCACAGCATCATCTAACTCTTTTCTCCATGAATCGTTGAAGTATGTCAAAATTGAAACTTTGGACCTATTATAATAACCAAGCCAGCAACTGGGAAGCGAAAAATAAAATATGAAGTATATCTGCACTCCTTTCTATCAAGGCGATCAATACAAATGAATCAGATTTCATTTAACTAATAACATTCGACGGAAATACCTCTCTTCTGAATTCCACAAATGTAGAAGTAACTTTGAATGATGCTGACAGAGCGCGAGAGTCATACTTACAGCTCACAAAAATTAATAAGGCAAATTGAACAAGTAAATAGTTTTCTAATTTAGGTATGCAATTTCACAAAGTAGCTTTACCGTTAATCAACTTTTTAATTAATTAAACTTGATTGAGATAAACTTTTGAAAGGATGGTTGGATACGTTCTTTGAAATACCCACACACACCGAGAAATAGTTTTGAGGCTTATTTGATGACATTTCAAAGATAGAGAAATGGTCAAAGTCAGTCAATGCATTCACACAGGGTACGGGTTGCTTCCTTATCTTTATGTTGATATACACAATCTTTGGAATTTGATAACCATTCATTATGGTTGGATTTTTTCTTTGGGGTATATAATCGACAAGTTTATACAGGTTGAGTTTAAACTGAGGTAAACAAATTTGATCTGTGATATTAAGCAAGCTTTGGAGACGAAAAGTTCATATGAAAGTTTGGGCTAAGTACTTTGAATTTTGAGATATAAAGTGTTAAAAATACAAATAAAAGTTAAATTTTATTATATCTCAAACAATTCTAAGTAGATATAGGTAATTATCACAAATTTGCCACAGCTTGATTTTTATAACAAGCTCCACAATAATCTGGTACTAAGTTTGTATTTTTTTTGTACAGGGTTTTGTTATTTAACGGAATTTACTGCCCAAACCTACTATTTGTATTTTTGTTACGCCAATGAAATTCATTTTCCTAAATGTTTATTTATAATATAATTACAACTTTTTTTATTTCTTGGGGCTGTTTGATGCAATTTACCGTTTTCTAAACCTGAATCCCCTGTTTTTTTTGCGAAGTCATACAAAAAAGGTGTAGTTAATGCGACTACGGTAGATAAAACAAAACAAAAAACATGATTTTTTCGGGGTTAAATGAAGATAAAAATTAAAAGAGGTTCCCATATATTTTTTTTGCTTTAGCTCGATAATTGCTGTATATTTGGAACCTTAATAGGCAGATCAATTGTACGGAACCCTTGGTTTCCGACTTTGACTCACACTTGGCCGTTTACTTTGTATGATTATTCATAATATATTTTCATTCCATTTTAATTCTTGTAGGCAGACAATTTAAGAACGTCGATACTGTATGAAAAAATCACAAGAGTTGAAAAAGCTCATAAATGATCATTCAGGAAAATTAATCACAAAGCTTCTTGGCTTTACAGAAATTTTAAAAAGGCGGCTTAGATAAATCAACTCCGTAAAAATTACAACATACTGAGCATTAAATGCAATGTTAGTACCAGATTATTAGAAATTATGTATGTTAAGAACTTTGTTATACCAAAGCTGTAATGATGATCACTAGATTTTTTTTCCCTGTAGCTGGAATCATCGTCTATATTGAATTTTCTAACGAGTTACCTTTACTGTTCGATGGCATTGTGTTGAAAAAGAACATTGTTTGTTAGAACGAAGAATTTTAATTGTAATTATTGGAAGAGAATTAATCACTCGCTGTAGTGGAAGTAGAGCAAAAGCTACAGAGCTCAATAACGATTTCAGAAGAATTTCACATCACAGCGTTAATAGATATTATTAGATATATGTGGGAGGTGGATATCCGTTGCAATTAGACACCAGCTGTGCGAGTGCAACCCTCGAAGACAACACGAGGAACTTCCCAGTAGATCTATAGTACACAATTAAAAAAAAAACGTCCCGTGCAACCGAGTGCGCGTGTTAGAAGTGAATTTTTGACCGACTTCAAAAAAAGGAGAAGGTATACAATTCGGTTGTAAGATTGCTTTTTTTATGGCTGTTCGTGCGTTTTGCATAGTAAACGTACTCCGATTTAGACGATTTTTGTTTCATTTGAAAGAGAAGAGTTGAGAAATGGTCCCATATTGAGCAAAATCAGATCCAAAATCTCCTTCCCTCCAAAAACCGCCCCCAAAGGGGGTGGAAAGGGCAATTTTTCTCGAAAATTCCATATCCGGAAATGTTTAAATGGAACATTTTAAAAAATAATCATACGTTTTCGCGCTATAGTCTGAAATATGTGTTTCAGCTATGTGGAAGGGGCAAATTTTTCCGAAAATCGAAAATTTGAGATTTGAAAATTATAAAGGGGACCATATCCGGAAACGTTTAAATTGAACATTTTTTCAAAAGAGTTACGGTTTCCGGGTTTCGCAATGGTAAAGTCTGAAATATGTATATTTGCGCCGCGATGTTTTGAGATCTCTGAATAATAAATAACAAGTATGAGCTAAACCTGCCTATAACTTTTTGGGTATTAGTGAACGTTCAACAATTTCCATGACTAATGTTACACTAAAAAAATGTGAAATAAATAGCCTACAACAACAAATTACAAGGGCACCACTTCAAAATTACCAGCCCCAATAGAATTAATATTATTTTGTATTTTTCAGTGCAACAACTGATAAAGTCGGTCTAATTTTTTGTAAAAAATATTTATATTTACCGATTCCATAAGGATGAGCGATAAATAATTCTCAAAGACATTAGAATAAGGTTTGACACAACAAGGTGATTTATTTGAACATTTATGTAATTAGATTTGTAATGTTTACTGTTTTAAGACTTTAGAGTCTAATTTTCTTATTTTATTACTAAATTTTTTTTTTCTTGGCCATTATCATTATGATGATGAGGTAATATTTGTTACATTTATTACAACAACATAATTTCTAGCATGTAATGCAACGATGTAAACATAATCTCTTTCCTGATAATTTATCAGCACATATAGATCCATACTGATTTTTGACGTGCGAAAGTGTGTGGCGCCTGCGGACTCTATCGCTGGGAGGAAATTTAAGGGAAATGATTTGATTCTAAAATTATTTCTGTTGAATACTTGACATCCTCGTTGAGATGGAAAATTATTCACGCATTCACTCTTACTCAAAAATTAATTATATGCAAGTGTTTTGTCTTATATACTCTGTCTGCCATATCTTGTAGCTGTTTTGAAAACTAGAATATTGAGGATAATAGGAGCATAGTATCTTAGCCTTTACCACATAATCAATAACCGTATATTCTCAATTCCGACAGTGAATGACATAGAACATAAAGTTTTTATCAAAGCGACAGAAACAACCGGAGAGTAGGCATTAAATATTGTTTATTTTATACAAAGTTTATTCCGATAATCAGATGAATGTTTATTTTGAAATTAAAATATTTCTTATAGTTACACAATATTGATAATGGCGCTTCCATTCACTCACTTCCTTTCAGCTTGTGTCAAGTAATTTAGGAGATATTTCACATTCCGATATTTACTTCTTTTTCTTTAGAAATCATTGACATTTCCATTTCAAAGCAAACAACTTGAATAAAATCGCCT
Source organism: Crioceris asparagi (assembly GCA_958507055.1). Classification (NCBI taxonomy): domain Eukaryota; kingdom Metazoa; phylum Arthropoda; class Insecta; order Coleoptera; family Chrysomelidae; genus Crioceris; species Crioceris asparagi. Next base: position 13,311,734 of record OY293833.1, on the reverse strand, counting down.
CTAAAGCTCTTGGAAAATCACAAAGACATCGAAACTGTTCATTTTTAATGTACATACTTTTAATCCCAATTGCATTAGTAATAACACGAATGTCTCAGATAATGGAGGTAATTGTAAATATTTTTTGTTTGAGTACTTGATACCAAAGTGGATCTCTTTAAACCTTAAAGATATAATTAGTTAAAGAAATTTTATTGTCGAGTTATATAAGCTTGTTTTTGGGCCTAATGCTATCATTTGATAATTTAACAAATGTTTAAGTATGCTTTTCTATCAATGAAAATAAATTGACTGAAGAATCAGATCAAGTGGAAGCTATTCCAAGACAATAACATGATTCCATGATCTAGCAGTTGCTATTTTCAATTCATTGACGTTTGGCATCGCCATAACCACAGCTTTAAGTCACGTATAAAGTATTAGAATAAGACAAGTGACAATTATGACAGAGAGAGAACTGTAAAATGTATCATTACAATAATGAGAGTAAAACTATTAAATTATATTCTTATGATATTTTGGTTAATTTTTGAAACATAATTTGAGACGTAAACGGTCTGCACTGATTCAATACCTGACCGTTACTTTCCGCACTTGTGCGGTAAAGTGGCGCATAATTCAGAAGAATTGGTTACTTTTCTTGCTACTTACTTTCAACAATGAGTGCTCGAAAATTGAAGGTAAGTGCTGCTCACATAAGAATGACCATTTTCTTTTTCCTACATATGTGTGCAAGAAATATATACCTTTCTTGTTATTCTATTAGTCTTTAAATTTAAATGAATATATATATCAATAATGTGCCAAACCAGAATTTTATCACTAACTTTCTGTGAAAGCTTACAAATTTTATTTGTTTTTGCAAAAATTTCAATATGAATACCTAAGAAAAAAAAGTTGTGACAGCCTCAGTACTGACCGAACGAAGTGAAAATTCTTTATGAACGATAAGTAATTCTCAGAAAACTTATTCGTTGATCTCATTTTGTGTCAATAATATAAGTACAATTAATTTTCAAATCTAAAGAGGAAACAATCTAATCCAATTAAATAGTTTAAATAAGAGTTGTATAGGTATAATTTTTATTTATTATTTGAACATAGCCAATTGTTGGCAGGAAGAGAAGAAAAGTATTTATAGCCGATTGTTTACACCAAGAGATAAAAGTATTTAAGCACTGAAAGTTACCTGTTGTCTAGATTTAGCTTTAAGTGAATCTAAGGCAAGAAAAATACTTTGAATGTGAAAGTAAAATAGGCAGTCTTCCGTAACATTGCATCCAAGTTTTACGCTTTCTATAATTATACTAATATCATTAGAAGCAGTCTTTCTTTTAAAATTTGTAATAAAGAACATATGTGAAAATCTGGTTTAATTTTCCGCTATTCTTAGGAAAATCTTCACGAACTCTGATAAGTTCTAATCGGCAAATTCGGCGATCATAACTCGATGTGTCCTGAGTGAAATAAAAGTTATAAGAGTTAGGAGCTTTTGCAATCTCTGTATTGAATACATTTTCAATCACATTGCACCTATCAGCGATGATGTAATGTAATGCGGGATGGGAATATTTGCTCACCGAGTAGTTGTTTTCATCGTTGGTAGGCACGGTAATTGTATTTCCTATTTCTGCTACTGTTTTGATCAGTTATTGATATTTTATGAGAATATTCTTGAAGGGGTTAGCTGATCAAACTCTGAACATCTAAATATGGGACCAACTCTCAGACACCCTCTTTCAAATGAAAGAAGGGGTATAATTAAATTTGGTGCTCGTTTAGTATGCAAATCAAGGTTACTTATATAAAAGAAACACAGTCGCATTGTAAATCTCTTTTTTTGGGAAGTCGGTCAAAAACAGAATAGGACGCTATGGCTCAAATGCGAAAAGCACGTAAAGAGAGGGATGAAGTATTATATTTCAAATCCTACACCTTATGTTTTACACGGATATTCTTAATTTAATTATAAAAATAATTCACTAAGTTTATAAATATTTGTCGAAACATTCTATTGAATTTGTCGTCCAGCTGTGACGGGCTAGAAGTTCTCAAGTATTTCCAAAAAAATGTATATTAAATTGTGCGCACACATCTCGAAGAAGGGAGGAATTTTTTGCTCGTTTATTGGCTAAAGACTCCTCAATCCAGTGTAATGATGGAATTTATAATAATATGGCATAATTGAGAACTAAGTTCGGTCTGGGTGGCGGACGCGGGGCAACTTGAGCGATGTTGAAGTTAAATCTTAATATAAATTGTGGTGTGGTTCTTAATAAAGTTGGTTGGCATTCCTTTGATTACCAGTTGCTCGGTGGGTGGTCTTGTTGAGGCAGTGGGGTGCACAGAAACGGAGCCCCAACATGTCGACCGTCGACTGTTGAAGACACACCACCATTAAGCTTATGCGGCCAGCCCTGTCATTCTCGCCACGTTCGCAATAATTATGAATTAAGCTAAATATTAGCTGCACAACATTCTTACACGAGATGCCACAGGACTTAAACTTCGAAACATACCGTCATTTGGAAGTCACAAAATTCATTATCATATATAGGGTGTCTGTAGAAGGTCTTTGTTACTTTATTATATATAAAATCTTTCGAAAAAGAGGTCGAAGTGTTTTTTTATGAAATCGTACGTTTCAATTCATTCGGCCACTAAAAATGGGTACAGTCATACATTTTCCCAATATTCCTGTCCAAATATTAATTTCTCACATGTCATGAAACAACGTTAACAGAATCACTCTGATAATATTTTAGAAGCACATGCAGTGATTAATGCTTTCAAATTGAGCATTGAGTCCAGGGATGCGAAAGTGCGTGGCGCCTGGTGAATATGTCGTTCGAAACAAGAGAACAGGGAATAGCTTTACAGCTGTTTCAATTGAATACTTGTTATCTCGCCGGAAATCTCTGTAATGTTCTGTACTGGTCGACTAACTATATTACCTCTATTTCTAACTCAATTTTAAACCCACTTTGCGAAAATTGTATTCCAAATAAGTCATAAAGGTGCTGCTGCTTTCGGTATGGGTTAGTTCATTGTGAATATTGCATTGAATTAGCATTTACTACTGCATTTAAAATGAAGAATATAATATGTTTCATATTTTAGCCATAGCGTGTGCTTCACCTACAGATAAAGCAATTGAAGATTAAATGTGTGTTAAATTTCACACCCCACTCTAATGACTCTTGAATCTTTTTCTAACTCTTCCTTACGCGCACTGGGTTTCACGACGTCTTTTTTTAAATTTATGTCTTTGAATTTTTTCAACATGTATGTTTCAAATCTCCAACACATTCTATTTTTCAAGGTCTTTCACAACCGATATTCGTTCTTCAATAAGATTATTATTGTTTATCATTCTATAATGCTCGACGTTCTATTATTGAAATTTCCATGAAATTTATCCTATTAAATATTGAGAATAGGGATGTTCATTTTCTCTTGTATTGACTAAAATTAATATATATGCGCACACATTCGATATGCAAGTGTGGTAGTGACATTCGATTATTGATTCAATATTAGGAGAACAATAATTATTAATTATCAATAAACAAAATCTAGAATATATATTATGGTTCCGATAATTTCGTTTAGGCATTCATTTTCAGTATTAAGGAACATATATATTGAATATTATATTTTCTTATTACAATAAATTAATTTTTTTACAAACAATAGGACCAAAATTATTTGTTTTTCACTGAAAAATACAATTTTGATGTTGTGTAGTTATAGGCAGATAGAGGAGTTTTATTTATTGCTGCTTTAAGGATTGCACTAGTTCAGATTTGTGTATTTCTTTCAAGATTTATCAATAAAATAATTTAGCTTCAAAAAATTTAACAAAAGACATGCGAAGATATGTTCCCATAATTACATGAAACACATCGAATAAATTTGTTATGTTATCCTGTAAACATAATAATAGCATTTTTTTAAGTAGGTGAAACTTTACAAATAAGCCCGCACTCGAAAATCGTTCAGCCATATCAAATTCTCTCTCTTACTATTGAATGCGCTAAGCCTAATTATTGTGACGTAAGTTTTACTGCACTGAAGTAGAAAAGGCATCAATATTATAATTTTCCGGTGTTTTGGAAGGGCGAAAGATGAGAAAGGACGGACGATGAGCCTTTGGAGTTCGGGTGGTGGGCGAAGAAAAACTTAGACACGAAAAGTTTTCCTGTTCCGGCTAGAGCCAGTTTTACCAGCTCGTTGCCTAAGAGGAAAAGTTTAGTTTAATTTTGTTTGGTTTGACGTTAAGCTTGCCTCCTCCTGTCACTTTCATCCTGACTGTTGTTTGGTGTTCCGTGTTGTTCCCCAACAATATTTGCTTTACTCCTATTTTAAAGTTATTACATAGTTTCGCATATCTTCGGGAAAGTTACCGGGCACACGGTGAGACGAACCACTCGTCTTTGACGTGTGATGCGCATCCGCCTACTTTCATTCTTTTCAACTTTTTATATCGCACTAGAGAAAGAGGGTGTTTGCTTTTATGAACAAGGCTTTTGCTTTTCTATTGCACTGAGAAAAAGTGCAATATTTCACTTACCCCATTACCAGACATGTATACAGTCTTATATTCGTTATATAGAAGAACATGAAAGCGAAGAGAAGTACATACATACATCAATCTAATACATTGTCATTCAAAATTTTAATGTATGCATCAACCATAGTGGAATGCTCTTGAAATTGTATTCATTACGAGCGTTGTTAATATTAATAATAAAAAATCTAGGAAGTTCCAAACAATTGAAAATATATACCAATTCCGTCGAACAAAATATATTCAGATAACTGATTTGTAAAAATATTTAAGTTGTCTATATAGAATCATTTGTCGCATTACTCCAAAATTAAAACTATCAAGTACACATGGTGGATTTGAAATAGATCTTCATGAATTCAATTCAAAAATCTATTGTGCTTCAAAAAGTTCACCGTATTTCAGTACCTATATAATTATTGTAAATAGTCGTCAGATTTTCTATGTATTCCTGTTGAGCGACAATGATCACCAAACATATCCTTGAGGAACAGTGAGTGAAATCGTTTGAGAAATGGAAAGTTTCAATATTTGATAAAAGAGGTTTTTGTTGGGGATGTAGTCATTTAATTGATAATCTAAAGTTAGCAGATGAGAAAAGTCTGTCGGATAGTTTCAAATTGTCGGCGGTTCAAAGAAGAACCATTTTTAATAATGACAAATGGCATTTAATAGATCTCGTAAAAACTGAGAAATTCACCATTTTAAATGGGAATGGTATTTTCTTGAATATGATAATATTTAAACTTTAATCCAGTCATTTGTATTGTTACTCGATAGGTATAGTAGTGGACCTAAGAAATCATAAAAAGACTAGGGTGCCAAAGTATTGCAGTAAGATTAAACGGGATACCCGAATGTATTTCTTTCCTACTCAGTAAATATTGAGTTTTAAGAGTAAAACTAACATTTTCGAAGCATTTTATCCACAGTTATTTGCAGTCAGCTGTTGCTCTAGAATTTCAGAAGATTTCCTATTTTGCTATACATATGAATTCTACATGAAATCGGTCGTCATTAATTTTATGATATCATATAACCTAGAAAAAAAGGAAGACATCTTTTTCTTTGGCCAGAACAAAGCCGTATTTCAATATATTTTTTATGGCACACATTTTTGCATAGAGGGTACTTAAAATTGAACCCAGGAAATATTGAATGACAAAAATAAAGAACACAAAGAACGAACTCAGTTTAGCCACAAGATAACCAAGGTGTTGCTTTCGAATAGATATCGAGTATAATAATATAATGTAATATCTGGGGGTACCGAGATTGACACGGTAGATAAACATAAAAAACATTATTGCGCCAATATATCGGATTATAGCGTATTTCCAAAAAAAGTATGACCATTTTTTTAAGCTTCTCAGCGCTGTTACTACAAAACCGTGATATAATTATTATAATATTATGTAATGTATGAAATAAACAGAAGAAAATTAGAATCTTTAAAAAAATCATTCGAAGGGCTTTTTCGAAAGGATCAGCTTGAAAATAATTTCAGCTATCCTCTTTCAAATGTAGAAAGAAACATCAAAATCGGTGCTCGTTCACTGTGAGAAACAAGGTTACATACATAAAAAAACAAACATGCAGCTAAATTGTTGATCCATTTTTCTTTTGGTCGGTCAACTAGTTCAAAATGTTTCTGTATAATACAGAGAATAATGAAGTGAAGAAAATATCGGACACTAAATCAAACAAGTGGCAAAAAAGACACAGCAATGTTAGAGAAAGTTTACATTTCGGTAATGTCAAACAGAGTCCGTGCATTCGAAAAGGGTTGGTCCATATCCACATACATATTGGAGACGTTCCATGGTGTGCTCGAGTGAAAGGTATTTTGGGTTAGCCGGAAGGTGGCGACAATGACGTCCACGCTCGCATTACACCATTAAGCCATAATTAAATACCACCATTCCATTTATAGAAGCATGTATGTATGTATGTTTGTATGTATATGTTCTAGGTACGTTGGCTGGACCACATGCAACTCTATATTATTAAATAACATTGCTTAAATCGTAGTAGGTACTACAACACCTATGTTACGATTTCACACATTCATAATTTTATTACTTAGTGTAGCTGCATAGCGGTGGTGTATAAGGTATTTTCGAATTACCTGTAATATATGGGCACAGAAGTGTGTGCCATTTAATACATATACCGCAATTTAATAAGCACTTTTGAATGCTTGATGCCTTCACTGCTGCGAAGATAGGCTGCACCATTTTTGATGAAGTAACCGCGCGGTGTTTGCTATATGTATGTTGTTTTTTTGCTATTCTTATTACATATTTCTGCATGAAAATGAGCTGTTAGAAATTTATTAATTCCGTAATTTATTCAGTTGTAATTACAAAAGGCGGTAACTGTGACTGGGTACCAATTAGTGCGGTAATTGACGAAACCTAACCTAACCTAACTAAAATTATAAATGCGAAAGTAAGTTTGTTTGATTGTTACGCTTTCACGCCTAAACCACTGAACTGATTTTGATGAAATTTGGTACAGAGATAGACTAGACTACATGGTGTGTTCCGTACCAGAAAGTTTTATATTTCTGAACTCTATGGCTGGATCTTTATGGTCTTTTTTACCATGTAAGTTTGTAGAATGATCTGCTAGTGGCTGTAAGTGTAACTGGGCCTCCTAGATGAAGGGTTCTATACCTATAATTCTGTAATAACTAAAGAAATATCTGAATTTCCGTAGAGTTTTCGCTATATTTGTGTGCAGTATGTAACTGGACTGCTTTGTGAGAGTCCGTCAGTACGGCTGGGTGATGTTCAGACTGGATCTACGTGCGAGTAGAACTCTGAGGTAGACGAGTACCATAATCAAGACTTTCTGTGATTTTATGTTTTTGTACCAAAGTTTTTGCCTGGAAAGTGCCGGGTAAAACAGCTAGTAATATATATAATAAGACATAATGCTAATGAAGTAAATTTAGAAATGATTCAAATATTGCAGGAGATGATCATGTCTTTAATTTAGACAAAAATTTACAATTTTCGAAAAAGTTGGCCCCTCCAGCTCTTTTGCTGAGCTACCTAAACTAACTTGAACATATGAACTCAGTTCGTGCCAGGATTTGTTAACAATTTCAGGACAAAGTTTTAAAATTCAATATGCGCAAAATCTTCAGTCATGACAATAAATAATAATAATATTAAGTTGAATATTTGTATAAAAATTTTAGTGCTTTATATTTTTGTTATCGTAAATGAATAGAAATGGTTAAAGGTAGGGCATCTTAAACATCACATTGCGACTGAGCGAATTGGTTATCTATGTATGTTCGGAAGTTTTTCTGCCTATTGGGAAATAAATCATTTTTGTTGGTCAAAGCCAATATGGATACATCAGAAAGATAAAGAATACAAGCTATTTGAGAAAATATATATACATTCACTACCACCACACTTCTACTGATATGTTATGAAAGTTTTCTGTCGAAAAGTGAGACGTTTCAAACCCCACCCCCTACCCCAAATGCCATGTTCCCAATATAGAAGAGGAAAGATTGTAACGACTAGATGACACGTGTTTGCGAAAGTTTATTGAAAAACTACACTAAGTCCAGCAGCCATAAATAGCAATCAAACCAGACAGTAAATTACAACTGACGTTGTGGAGCAAAAAAAACTGAAGATTCTAGAGGAGTCAGACCCTAGTGGATTACGCGCAATGACCCACCTGACAACACTGTTGGTCCAGTGGCGTTGCTGATTCTTTTCATCATAAAGGGGTCAAACATGTTAGATAATCGAGTGAGTTGTTTCAAGAAAAACACGATCGCAATTTATAATTGCTTTGATTCAAATTCAGATTTCAAGACATTTCATATTTGATTATATAATAATGGCTCCGATTTCAAATAAATAACAAACTCACTGCACAAGAGCCCGAGTCGCACTTAAAAGATTTTCTTATTAGAAATATACTTAAATCGTATGTTATTGGAATGAAATTAGAAACATCAAGTCAAAAATATAGTTAAATCCAGTTACTTGTATTGGAAATAGTTTTCTTTTTCTATAAAATAAGCTCATATTTCCCAATGGGCGTCTTTTTATATGATCTCTACAAACGGCAGCTATTCAGTCCTTCTGCGATTGTGTCCTACACTACATATTATATTCCGTGACGGGTGGACTGGGGCGTCCTGGATGACACCCTTGGGTAAACTGTGCACCCTTGCGCCATTGAATGATCGAGAGTCCAGTGATATGTAGATAGGAGATATAACATGTTTACACTATGATTCGTATGAGCATTTTCAAATATACGATAGCTTAGAATGTAAAGTAAAATCTGTAGATATATTAAAATTGATATCGTCGATGAATCCGAATTTTCACAAAAGAAAACTATTGATAGGATATAAAGAACGAAAATGGTCTTTCGTTTCCCAAAAGCTGTCGAGTGATTCAAAACAAATTTATTTCCTGTGTGCCATGCATTTTCAGAAAAGTCCTTTACATAAATCATCTATGGCTCAGATGATTAAAGTGTAATAATTTCATATTTCAATTAATCAATCTATAAAATGGTTGAATAATAATCGAGTAGAATCAGTAGCCAAGTAGAATTTATTGGCGTGAAGTAGAAAAAAATTATCGCAGGATAATTTGGAATGGCCAACTTTTAACAAATGTAAATTGTCTCCCAAATATCACAGGTATCTTTCAGAATGGGTACGTTGTCTGTTTTTCACCAGGTTCGACCGCTTGTTTTTTCATTTTAACGCGCATGGTTTTTACACAGATGGTATATTATCACCTGTGGAATTTAAGCCGTGATTATTACATAAGGGAACTTAAATCGTTCTCCGAAACTCATTCGAAGTGTACCATATATGGGAACATTTTTTGAATTTAATTATTTTTAATTAATTAATTTTTAATTTACTTCATATGACATTATGAAATTCCATAATATTGACATACCAAATGTCACTTTTTGATGCAGAAATATTTTACTGATCAACAATGAAAGAAATACACAAACCTAACCCAAAGATTAAGGTGTTTCTAATCTTTGCCTAAACAGTGTAATGATCCTAACAAATATTTAGAATGTCTATATGTCCACACAAATATTTTTGAACTTCACTTTGGAAATCTTATAACAATTTGGACAGAACGGAAGTAGCCAACTTGTAGTTTCCGTACTATTCATAAATTCTCATTTTCAGTTTGCCTAAATCATAAATCATAAATAGCTACAGATGTAAGCAAAGTTTGTCTAAATATTCTGTAACTTACGTAAATTGTATTTGAATTGGTTTATTTGAATCTTTTCGAGTTAATTTTCTCAACAGTTTCAATTAAAATAGGTAAACACACGTTCACGTTCTTATTGACAATATCACACAACAAATAATAGGGAATTATTGGAAGCGCTATAAGGTAAATGCCTTATTACGGTCGTTCTTAAAATGACAGCTAAGCATGCGCACCTTAAAAAAACAATAAGGGAACCTTATTAAAATATTGCCTTCCTCTATTTACGACTAGTTACCGTAAGTATTTAAGGTTTCCTTATTTCCCTTATTCAACTAATCTAACCTCACAAAAAACATGAATTCATTAAAACCTTCAAATATTTGGTTTGTTTGTGTTAAAATTAGTCAAATCACAACAATGAACAACAAAGCAAAGACGCCGACAAAAGTATTATGTTAGTTATTGCTGCTGCTTCTCCAGACCAACTGTCAATTTAAAGAGTGCATTCCAATAGATCTTTATTTTTTCGAGAAATAAGGTTAAGACCTTATTAAAATAAGGCAACCCCTTAATAATGCATGACGTACAAAAATATTTCCAATAACTCCCTAATACTGTGCAGTAATGATAACGGCATGGATTATGAAAAAAATCACAGATGTTATCCATATACGTATACTATTATTTATATGTGATTATAATTGTTGTTGTTCACTGTTGGCTCATTTAACTGGTCATACGAACACGCTCATCTGACGCTAGCAAAGACATGTAGAGAAATTTTTCTCATTTGTAAAAGCCTACTTCGAATTACTTTTTTTCTAATCGCTCCATATTACCTTCGTTACACCAGAAATGATAAGTGTATTTTAATTAAATTTGATGATTCCTGGTAAGGGTAGGTACTAATTGAAAAATAAAACATTAATTTCAGAAGTTCTTGAATCGAGCAAATTGATTTGAAATTTTTACAAAATGTAAAGAAATCGCATCTTAAGCTAATATAGGAATATTTGAGATGCCAACAATCGGGTATATCCTTAGACATCTGAACAGGAAACAGATGTCAGATGTCTATATCTGAGCGTACGCCAATGTACGGTAGATATTGGCCTTCCTCGATTTCAAATTCCCCCCATCATATCGTAGCCTTGTGTGTAGTGTGTAGCTGTCCTTCGTGGAGATGGTGTTCGCATCACCCATCATGTCTGTGTCTCTAAAATTGGATATCTTTTTGACACCCGATAAATAGTTTTCTTAACCAGTACAGGAGGAGGACTTCACTCTGATGCCAGTGTAAACAGTATTCAGAACATGTTTACTCTGGAAGATAGATTGCGCACACACATATGTCATGTATCCCATTTTGTTTTGCAAGGGTTATGCATTGAATATAATTATTAGGACGCAATCTCCTGCTGATGCGAATGCCCTGGACTGTATTATTATTGTTGTTGTTAAGAAACAAAACAGGCATCATAATTTCCGATGTATTATTATTATGTTGTTCCATTGTAACATACTCACTTCAATCGGCTGTATGACTGAATAATTATCTTTATAAAAAAATAGGACCAACTTTATTGATCGAATTCTGCTAATGGCCAAAATTTTTACCCAGAACGCGACATGGGGATATAAAAATATTTACGTAGCGTTCTGGGTATTTCTATTTGGTGGATTACTAGTTGCCTGTTTTGGCTTTTATATATGAATTTTAAAATTAATTAGAAGTTAAACATTGACATATACCTCCCTTCTAGGGAGAGTGTAGCTTGACTCGGTCCTCAAAATACATAAAAGAGCAATTAGAAATTTAGTTAAACATTGGCCACGGAATTTATCCAGGCAACTATTTATAGATAAAAAGATTCTGACCGTCGTAGCTCTCTTCATTCTGGAAACTGCTTGTCTTGAAAAAACATATTCCGAAGTTTGAAATTTTAAAATCGTTTCTTCTCAATATTCCACACGAAAAAGTTCCACAAATAACTTGAGATTACCCATACCAACGTCCTCTCTGATCAAAGATTCATTTATTTATAACGGACTCAAGATATATAATCATTTGCCAATCGAAGTCAAAGATTTCTACTGTAGATGTAGATATTTTTAGAAAAAACATAAAAAATCTGAAAGAGGTCCTTTTATATTTTACCAGAATTTTTTGATGATGATCTAACTATAAAATATTTATTTTAATTATTTTACTTATTTATTTTATTTTATAAACGTGTATTTATGTGTACTTCGTCCAATTTTTGATATATTTCATTTATACATGTAGGTATTTGAAGCATTGTCAATAAGACTTTCATCTTTGGACAATAAAGTATATTTATTATTATTATAATATATCTTTGTATGCTAGGCTACATGTACCAAGTTTTCTAAATAGAACATAGAACTTCATCTCGCGACACAAGTAGCTACATTTCGTTTATAATTAAATTATGAATTTATTCCATTTGGCTGTTCCAAACTATTTGGTCCAAATAAACATCAGCGTAATCTTTCCAAACGTGTATATACTAACGTTTCACTCTTCCTTTGTAATACATACTAGAAGAACAACAATATTCCACTATTGTCTGCTGGTATAGTATTTGAGGGTCGCATTCTTAATCTGTAAAGATTTACATACTGTGTGTGTTATATTTAGTTAGCTAGCAACTGACAAATACAGAAAGCTGGCCCGTGACCCATAACATGTCCTCCCTCACCCACCCCCTCGAGCAAAACGGCAGCGACAGGGCATTGTCACCCTGCTACCCAATTAGAATGGTGAAAATTGATTTATTTTTGCTTAGTATTTCGATTCGAAAGCTTTCATGTTGTTTATTTGTTTCAATTTAGGTTTGAAATAGTATTTTTCTAGCCTAGGTGCGAAAGTGGATATTTTCTGGGCTTTTCTGGCCAAGCCGCAGGCGAGACTGAACAAAAACCATAAACAATATTCAGGAAGCATCGATGCATGGAGGGGTCCTCGGGTCCTTTCATGTGTGATTGTTTGTTGACAACTGTTGGTAAGTAACGCGTAATGTGTAGCCGGCTTAAGCTGAAGTTTATATGACAACTGACAAGAGACAGTTGATCTTGTAATCTTGTTGGAAAATTGCAAAATATCACTGGCATTTTGACAGAATAAACTGCAATCGCTTCGCATATATTAATCATATAAAGTCTGGCTAGTGATAATCTATACTTAATAAATACAAACAACGCTAAATATGTTATTTTCAAATATTTCTATTTAAAGCCCTAGCTAAGAAAAGACTCACTTTCAAAATTGTGTTTTAAACTGTGAAGTATAAACATTATATTTTTGAAAGACGTACCTTGAAATTTAAATTTTCTAGCAATAAAAGACAAATGTGCAAACTATCCACAACCTTAACGATAACTTCTCATTTCACCACACCAGTGAGTAAAGTAAGTATTTTCTTAGAAGCAAGTAGTATTGATTTGAAGAATGTAATATGAACAGTTCTATTTTTCTCTTAACTTGAACTTCCAAAGCAGTAATGATAAATATTTAAAAAAATGGACCGACTTTATTAGTTGGTACAGTGAAAAATACAAAAAATATTAGTTCTATTAGTTCTGGTAACTTGTGCAGTTGTAGTTAAATAGACCAACTGCACAAGTACCAGCACCAATTGAATTAATATTACTTTGTATTTTTGACCGACGAACCCCGAACGGAGGAGGTATAGAATTCGACTTTCTGTTTTTTTTTGTTTTGTTTGACAACGCCTTTTATATAGTAAACGAACTCCGATTTGGATGACTTTTGATTCATTTGAAAGAGGAGGATTGAGAAATGGTCCCATATTCACAAAAAAGCAGATCCGAAATCTCCTTCTCTTCGAAAACCGCCCCCGAATGGGGTGGAGGGGACAAATTTTGTCGAAAATCGAAAATCTGAGTTGGTATAATTAAAGATAGGACAATATCCGGAAACGTTTAAATTGAACAATTTTTTAAAAGAGTTACGGTTTTTGAGATAGAGCCATGTTAGTTTCTCATTTTTGCTATGTAGAGAGGGCGATTTCTTTCGAAAATTGAAACTCTTTCGATACTATATGAAAGACATAATTATTTGTTTCATTATTTATTATGAACATTTTTTCCTTAGAGTTACAGTTTTCGAGTTAAATCGGTGTTAAAATGCTAACATAAAATTCTTAAGCGTATTTCCGCAGCGAGGCTTTGAGATCTCAATAAAAACAACTACAAGCAAAGAATATACGTGGGTAATAGGATAAGTAGATTGCTATTAGTGAACGTTCAACGATTTTCGTGACAAATGTTACACTCAAAAGTGTGAAATAAATATTTTTTACAAAAAAATTGGATCGACGTTATTAGTTGGTGCACTGAAAAGTATAAAATAATATTAATTCTATTGTTGCTGGTACTTGTGAAGTTGGTGCCAAAAGTTATCAATCTAACTGCAACTGCACAACTTCAAAAGTAACAGCATCAATAGAATTAACATTATTTTATACTTTTCAGTGCACCAACTAATAACGTCGGTCCAATTTGTTGTAAAAAATATTTATTCAGTGCACCAATTAATTTAAAAAAATATTTATTAGACATTAGTCACAAAAATCGTTGAACTTCAACTTATACCATTACCCATGTATATTCTTTGGTTGTACTTGTTATTATTCAGAAACTTAAAAACATCGTCGCGGAAATAAGCATATTTTAGATTTTACCACTGCTGTAACTCGAAAACCGTAACTCTATGGAAAAAAATGTTCAATATTAATAATCTGGTCTTTGATTTAGTTGCCTCGGATTTTCAATTTACGAAAGAAGTTGCCCCCTCAACATAGCGAAAATACACATATTTGAGATTTGAACATTGCTGTAACTCGAAAAGCACCAGAAATATTTTGAAAAAATGTGTAAGTTAAACATTTTCGGATATTGTGCTACTTTCAATTCTGCCGTCTCAGATTTTACGAATATGGGACCATTTCTCAAGTCCCCTCTTTCAAATGAATCAAACATTATCAAAATCAGTGTACGTTTACTATATACAGCGTGCGCACAAACCAAAAAAAAGACAGTCGAATTGTATACCTCCTCCGGTTGGGTTCGTCGATCAAAAAATAGTGTTTCTTACAGGGAAGCAATGGAGTGAAACTTATAATCGTGATACAACATTTATTTCTAGTCTCTGGGCACATGTCATATCCTCTGAAGAACGAGTATGATATATCTAATTCACAAGAATTATTAGTAATGTTTTAAACAATGAGTGTGTTCAGATGACCAGTTAATGAGCCAAACGGTTGAGGGCAGCAATAATAATCACGCATATTATATAAACATGTATGCCTCTTATACCTACTTGAAGTTTGTTCAATTTCTTATGAATTCAACATAAGAAAAGAGAACTGCACTTATATATCTGTATAGTTGTGATTTTTCCATAATCCTGTGACAAGATTTTTGTCAATATGGTGTGTTATGTGAGATTGTCCACGAGGGCGTGAAAATTTGAATGGAAGATGATTTAAGACAATCAACGTAAGAATGAAGATTGCTCCCAGCACTCCGACTAATATCTATTTCAACTGAGATAAAGAAAAAAAAAAGAAAAAGAAATGGTTACGCTTCAATGCCCCCCACTACTACTATCACCAAGTATAATCTCCATCAGCATAGACACGGTGTTATACCTCTGGATGGCGTGTTAAGCCATCCACGAGGCGAAATCCAGCAAAAGCAAGTAGTAAGCATCTGCAATTAGGAGCGAAGTGAGTGTTCTGTCTTGAACCAGTCGACCATCGAGCTTTAACCCTTATGGTTTTAGTGGAATTACTTTTTACTCCATTCCAGACTTATTGTATGATACAGGAACATACACACACAAAGTTGTGTTACTTTAATGACATTTACAACACTTTAATGTTGTTGAGCCATTTATTGGTGGCAGCCGTTTTCTCAGACGACAAAAATCGATATACGGAATTATTCCACCGATAAGATTCAGGTATTGGAAATCAATGACACTATTGACGAAAATGAACGTGTTATTTCGTATATATGAAAACACAACTCTCCTACCGTTCTCAAAGAAAGACTCCTTCCTCCAATTGGCTTGTACGACTATTATTTGTTTGCATTGTCACTTGACATCCGGTTTTAGTAAAATTCGTTGCTCTATGGTCCACCAAGCTTAGGTTAGGTTAGGTTTTACCTGATTTACTGATTTACAAAAATCTGGAGTTTATGAACGTAGATCAAACTGACAGAAATTTCGAGCCCTCACTTACTGTAATATACTAAGTAGTTTATAATAATAGTCATTCATATGTATGTTGACCATTGTTATTATTTAAGTAGGCACTTATCATTCTAGAATTTAATTAATACTCACATTTGATAAAAACACAGTATAACGAAAAAAATGTTATGTGTAAACAATCTATTAGTGGAAATTTATTGGTGCTTTAATTTTATTTTAGAGATTTTCTATTCAGGTTAGGTATACGGCTGTGCACGATGCTTCTCAATTCAAAGTGTAACGATTTTTTCTTACGTGACTATTTCTGATAGTTGAGTCCTAACACAAGACTATCTTAATAATTTGTCAAATAGGATATAAGAGATACCTATCTATAAATGTATGCCTTCAACCGCTTTTTCTCTTTGAAATTATTCTGATATTTGAGAAATTTCATAGACTTACTCAATTTGTTATTTATCGTTTCTCTTATTATTCAAAAGACTATTCTGTAACAGAACTTCTTTTTTTATAAAATTTAAAATTCTAATTCAATTTCGGTGTGATGTAGTAAAAGGGGAGAGGCTTTCGCCATTTTCGACGCCTACTATAATATAGAAACACATATAGATGTAGCTACCCCAAGAACTCAGCATTGGAAATGATCAAAACCTTAACAAATTTTTCGACTTGGCCGTAGCAGACATGTTATACAATCAGTATTTATCCGAAATCGAATTATAATTGGACAGATTTTAAGCGCGCAGTTATGCTGATCAAATTGCTACGCTCTTCTCACAGATAAGTAAATTATATTGTAACCGAACAGTTTGAAATGGACAATTTCATCACTTTTGAAATAGGCAGATATGTCAATTAGCCTTTTAAGGTAGTTATTATGTGCATGTCAAGATATTATGTTTTTCTATTTGATCGAGCACGTATGTGTATTGTTGTGGAAAACTCTTTTTACTGCAGATTCTGAATCCGAACAGTTTGCATATTGCTCTGACGAATCTTGATAGCGGTGGGAACAACGGACAACCTTATGGAAACTAGAATTTGACTGTAACCTCACAAATAGCTATTTTATTGATAATTTCTTTAATTTTATATTTAAATATTTGTTAAACTGAGGCTCTGTATGTAACTCAATACACAATTATTGTAATCGTAAGAGAAGATAGTGGAAGAATTTTGTAATCAAGAAAATGATACGTGATTCCGAGAAAAGTATTTGTACCACAAATTCTTTGAGTAATGCATAGACTATTGCATACCTACATACAAAATTCAAAAGAGTTACTGTAGTAGTAGTAGTGGGGGCAAGTTTTTCCGAAAATTGAAAATAAGAGACGGCTAAATTAAAAAAGAGATTATATGAAGCAACAATTAAATTGGACATTTT
Source organism: Crioceris asparagi (assembly GCA_958507055.1). Lineage (NCBI taxonomy): Eukaryota > Metazoa > Arthropoda > Insecta > Coleoptera > Chrysomelidae > Crioceris > Crioceris asparagi. The sequence goes on along the minus strand of OY293833.1, from coordinate 13,294,272 downwards.
TCAAAAAAGTTAGGGTTTCCTAGTTGTAAAGTAAAGTAAAGTAAAGTCTGAAATACGTGTATTTGAGCTGCATCTATGAATAATAACAAGTACAAGCAAATTATATACATGGATAATAGGGTAAGTACTATCTTCTTTGGCATTAGTGGAAGTTCAACGATTTTCATGACTAATGTTAAACACAAAAGCGTGAAATAAATATGTTTTTACCAAAAATTGGACCGACTTTATTAGTTGGTGCACTGTACTTTTGAAACTGGTGCCAAAAGTTTTTTACCAGCACCATTAGAATTAATATTATTTTGAAATTTTCAATGCTCCAATTAATAAAGTTGGCCCAATTAAAAAAAAAATCATAGCTATGGTATATATTAGTTATATAATTTAACAATGTATAAGAATATATTGTAAAAAACTTGGGATATAGTGAAAAAGCCATTATCGAGGTAGGCGATTGCGATTCGTTAGAGGACGGAACATTTTGGTGATTACGGATGTTAGTGGTGCCCGGGTGGTATGAGTGTAAGGCATACTGCTATTGGTCACCGATACATGCCAAGGTCAAGATTATATCCCGATGCATCTAGTGAGCTAGCGCTGTTGGTGAAATCTTCGTGGCGTTGGAAGATTTCGGTGGAAGATTCGAAATGGAAGTCAGTATGTCAGTATAGTCAGTCAGTCAGTCCGGTGCAGTAGTTGAGTAAGTATGGTGGATACCGGACTATGATGGAGACCGGGAGCCTGGTTGGGTCCTTAGTAGGGGGCCACCAGCAATATAAATAAATAACGCTCTGTTCAAATACGGTAGTAAATAATGTAAGTAGTAAATATAAATTGTACCTAGTAGTCGATAGTGTAGTGTAAGATATATAAATAGTGTAATTATATATATAATGTGTGATATTCTAGTGTGTAAATAATATCCCAGGCAGATTTAGTGATATAATCGTATTCACAGATCATATGTAATGATAAACACATACAATGTTTTTTTTCTTCTAGTAACACCATCCATACATATTTATTGCTGTTAGACCAGACGTGAATATGCGCCCGTATCTATTAACACACAAACACACTCAAATAAATTGGTCAACTTGGGGAATGGCTATCAAAGTTTTATCTGTTCCATTTTCTGATTATTAATATTCAACAGTTCACACCCCTCCACACTTTGTAGCCGAATGGAGGAATGAAAGAGAGAGATGTTCCAACAGCCCACAGGGTAACAACTCTCGTTTCCATTACGTTCCATTTTTATTTTTCTGGATGTGCAGAAATTATCGTGTGTGCTGTGAAAAAAAATGTGAAAGAGAAAGGTTTGGCCTCTCTCTCTCTCTCTCTCTCTCTGTGTGTGTGTGTGTGTGAATTCAAAGCCAGCTCGGATGAATATAGATATAGTCATAATATGCAATTTTTCCATGTAGGGTAACATCATAGACTAGATATAGGTATGCATCTTTCCACTACTATTTCAATCATAGTGAATATATATTTTATATAAAGTAATGTATGTTGAAAGTTTTTTTTTCTTTTTTCGGTGAGATAGAATATCTCACAGCCTTTGAAGATTCTATATAATTGTATATATTATAAATATAACCAATTAAAACATGAAAATGTTACAGAATGTCATAGGGACAATGCGAGAAAAAAGAAATTACAGCTACAGAAGGAGACAGATAATTAAGGGAAGTTTTTTTCTTTTTTTTTGACCATGTTCCCTCTGAAAAATACACAGGACTGACTTTATTAGCTATAAATATTTTTTACAAAAAATTGCACCGACGTTATTAGTTGGTGCACTGAAAAATATAAAATAATATTAATTCTATTGACGATGTTTTTAAATTTCTGAATAATAACAAGTACAAGCAAAAAATATACATGGGTAATGGTATAAGTTGACGTTCAACGATTTTTTGTGACTAATGTATAATAAATATTTTTTTAAATTAATTGGTGCACTGAATAAATATTTCTACAAAAAACTGGACCGACGTTATTAGTTGGTGCACTGAAAAGTATAAAATAATATTAATTCTATTGATGCTGTTACTTTTGAAGTTGTGCAGTTGCAGTTAGGTTGATAACTTTTAGCACCAACTTCACTAGTGCCAGCACCAATAGAATTGATATTATTTTGTACTTTTCAGTGCATCTATGATTCTGCTCAGATTCTCGATTTTCAAGAGAAATTGCACCCTGAACCCCTTCGGAGGTTTTTTTCGAAGGAAAAAAGATTTCGGATTTGAATTCTCACGAATATGGGACCATTTCTCAAGTCTCCTCATTCAACTGAATCAAAAATCATCAAAGAGAGCGCGCACGAATTAGAAAAAAGCTACAAACCAAAAAAAATGTGGTTGGTCGATCAACAATAACAAAACTTACAATTTTTCCTAATATTAATTTGCGTTTTTCCTGAGTGATATAATTAGTAAATGTTGGTGTGAAGAGATTATGAATCAGCCATAGAAAACTTGTTCCTGGTTATTTTTAAGTAATTTATTTTACAATTTCTTTGTGATCGTGTTTATTACATCACAACTATGTCATTTTGAAGCCTTTTATCAGTAAATTAAGCAATCAATCATTTCAGAAGTATTTAGATACAAATATTTCAAAAATTATATGAATAAGATGAACATGAGAAAATTTCAATTTTGGAAAAAATAATTCTAGCATTCGAAGGGCTTCTACGACGGAGTAACTTCGATCAAACCCTAAAAATTTGAATATGGGGCCATCTCTCAGCCATATTCTCTCTCTCTTAATATGAGAAACGAAGTTGTACCATGAAAACAAACATACAGTCGAATTGTATACCTGATACCTTCATCTTTTTTAATGTCGGTCAAAAAATAGATACGAACTTCATTTTATTATGGACTAAAAAGTATAAAATAATAACACATAATGTAACAGTCATAAAGATTTGTTGCTAAAGTGGTGGTGCCAAGAGTCTTCTATTTACCTACAGCCGTATGATTTAATGAAGTTTTCTTCAAGTTATTTATTCGAATCAAATTGGATTGATTCAGTTGTCGATTTTCTATCAAAGTGACAGCACAACGAAAACATTTTTTTTTTCGTTAGGTCACAATTTTATTCATGGTTTTATTTTATTTTTTTCTCAATCGGGGTGTAGATACTATATATGGGAATGGATAACACGTCACGCCAAACATTTGTCAATAGAGAAAACGTTTGGTCAGAGATGCGAAATGTCCAGTGTCGATACGTCATCATGGCAATCACACCCCAAGCGCCAATCATTCCCCAGTCGAAATTGAAAAAGCGCGAAGCACGTCGGCAATAATACTCGGGGCGGCCGGGGCTGCCTGGCTGGCCCATGCGTCGCGTGCGTTTATCACGATGACTCTTAAGGTCAAGCATTGCCATGCCTCCACACTCTATGCTGTTACATTCTATTTCAACAGGATCCCCAGGGATGAACTGCCGTTGGATGTCGACACACACTCTTCACCTCCTCCTCGTTCTTTTAACGCTATTCAATTTTCGGACACCGGGCTTGATTCACGGCCAGATTAAATTCTTATGAATACATACAAATACAGCGTCGTTGGGAACAGGGTTGAATATTTCCAGAACTAAGATATACTAGATAATATATTTTACCAAAAATTGTAGCGACTACATTAGTGACTGAGAAATATCAATTCTATTGATGCTGGTACTGGAAGTTGCCAGCACCAATAGAATTAATATTATTTTGTATTTTATTTACTTATACTTACTTATAAAATTATAAATTTGGTCCAGTTTTTTGTAAAAAAATGTATATTTCAAACTTTAGTGTGTAACATTAGTCATGAAAATCGTTGAACCTTCACTAATACCAAAGAAGATAGAACTTATCCTGTTACCCATGTATATTCTTTGTTTGTACTTGTTATTATTCAAAGATCTCAAAACATCGCAACGGAAATATACATCCTTCAGACTTTATCACAGCTGTAACTCGAAAACCGTAACTTCTTTTGAAAAATGTCCTCCAATTTAAATTTTGCTACATATAATCTCTTGTTTCATTTGACTGTCTAATATTTTCAATTTTCTCAAAAAATTGCCTTCTCCACAAGGCGAAAATGCACCTATTTCAGTCATTACCATTGCTGTTAGTCGAAAACCGTAAACGTTTCATCTCAGACATTCAATTTTTGAGAAAAAATCGCCCCCTCCACCTCTGGCGGTTTTTGGAGTCAGGAGATTTCGGATTTGAGTTTTTCTCATTTCTCAACTCTCCTCTATTGAATGAATAAAAAATTATCAAAATCTGAGCACGTTTACTATGCAAAATGCGCAAAGAGAGAGACATACATAAAAATAAACAAACGTAGAACCGAATTGTATACCTTCTCCTTTTTTTGAAGTCGTTCAAAAATAATAATTTCACTCTTGTTATTCATTGACCGACGAACCCAAACGGAGGAGGTATACAATTCGATTGTGTGCTTTTTTGTTTTTTTTTTGGTTTGTGCGCGCGCTATATATAATAAACGTACTCCGATTTTGATGATTTTTGATTCATTTGAGAAAGGAGACTTGAGAAATGGTACCATATTCGTGAAAACTCAAATCTGAAATGTCATACCCTCCAAAAAACGCCCCTGAAGGGGGTGTAGATAGCAATTTTCCCGAAAATCGAAAATCTGAGACGACAGAATTAAAGATAGGTCAATATTCGGAATTTAAATTGAGCATTTTTTAAAAAGAATTACGTGTTACGGTTTTCGAGTTACAGCGATACTGAAATATGTATATTTTTGCGATATGGAGGGGCAATTTATTTCAAAAATTGAAAATATCAGGCAACCAAAATAAACATCAGATTATTTGTAAGAACTCTTATATGTATCATATTTTCCACAGAGTTACGGTTTTCGAGTTACAACAAAGAATATACATGGGTATAATGTTACACTCAAAAGTGTGCAATAAAAACTGCACAACTTCAATATTACCAGTACCAATAGAATTAATATTATTTTGTATGTTTCAACTAATAACGTCGGTCCATTTTTGTGATTTGTCGGAATAGGAAGCAGAAGCATCTCAGTTTTGTCGTGACTTTAATAATGTGTTCTTCCCATGCCATCTTTTCGTTGAAGATTTTCGAATTAACTGAATTTTTTTGTATTTCTTTCCTTCTCTACTATACTGGACCATCTGGGGGTATATTACTATTTTTTGGGGAGAGAAGTCACGTAAGAACACTTTTCAATGTCTATTGAAAGTCCATTTGTTTCAGAAAAATCGCGACTCTTAGCTCCAACATTTTTATGATTCCTACATTATGTGTTTATATTTCATACTTTTTAGTGCATCATCTAATGAAGTCGGTCCTAGTTTTATTTTTTACCTAACAAAAGATGATCCCATACTAAATAAATTCAAACTCCTATCCGTCCTTCTCATGAAAATCTCCCCCAAAGGGTGGAGGAGACAAGATTTTTCGACGATTGAAAATGTTATCTTACAGAAGTGAATAAAAAATCAGTTCCGGCAACAGTTAAATTGGATATTTAAAAAAAAAATGTGAGCGTTCAACAGTTTTAATGAGTAATGAAATTGGGACTCGAAAATGTGAAAGATTTAAAATCCTATCTAGCAGCATTGAAGAAAAGATCATTTATTGCAACATTTGAATCGGTCATTATTTAAAAAATGCGACTATATTTATTATATATTATGAATATAAGTGATCGGCCAACAATTTCGGCACTTAAAAATGTGAAATAGTTTTTTTATTAACAACAGGATCGTTTTTTATTAGTTGTCTTACTGAAAAATACAAAATAATATATATTAATTCTATCGGTGCAGGTACCTATTTTTGAAGTTGCGCTAAAATCATTATAACAGTCCAGCATGAATTATGATCAAAAATTTGCCAAAAACCTCAACAAATATCATCTCATGATGTGTGTAAAATAACTTCCAAGAATAATTACGATTGACGTGTATTTAATCTGAACAGTAAAAATAACATGAACTGTTTGCGATATGAGACTGAGAGCTCCATTAATAATAGGTTTATGTGTGTTGAGCTCATCGCAATACGCTTAATCCTCCAAAATCTCTTCAAATTGAGCGAGAATCCTGTGGCTAAAGCAGCACATACACACACATCTACAGACTAGTTCCCCAATGATCCTTAAATAATGAATACCAATGTAGTTGCAGATGTATGAGCAATTAACAGATATTTAATTAACACATAGGTATCCAATATTATGATAGAAGTTATACAAGTTTCATAATCACACAAAATAATTTGACTTAACTCATTAGTGAACTGAATATTCTTCTGAAATATTTTTTTTCTAATTATCAAAAGCAGATTCGGAATAAAAATTGTTTTTACATTGAGTTAGAAAAAAAATTATAACGGATTAAAGTATTAAAATGAAACAACTGTACACTCATTCCACTTTCTTGTGCCTCGAGCGTTGGAGGAAACAGGCGCCACGCAATTTCGCACACCCATACATATTTTGAAAAAAATAACGATTGTGAATACTTCTCAATCATCTGGAGTTATGTTTAGGTCGTCTCGATAATTTATCATTAGTTCTATTCTATTCTAACACTTTGCAACCAAAGCGCTGTCAAATATCTACAACCTCCTCTTAATTCTGTGGACATTTGTTTTCGATAAGAGACAAGAATTTTAGAGAGCTAAAAATATCTCGATGAATTACGGGAGAAGAATTATCCAATTGAGTACCAACATTCCGCCAAAATTACTCGGATACATGAGAATACCTCTCTATCACTGTTATATTTATTGTTTTTTACAGTTTATTTTTTCGATTTTTTATCCTATGAGTTAATGTTAGGTTTTTAAATGTGTAGAATTGAATTTACAACTTTCTTATACTATTTCTAGCTACAACTCTGGAAATTTATTTTATCGAAAAAATGGAAAAATTAAAAACTATGAATTTATTTTAGTACTCTGAAATTCAACATCTAGTTTAGTACAGTTTCTTCAGAGTAGAAATCCTGCTAGTACTGACCTTATATAATATTAAAAATCTACTGGGAAGTTCATATAGCTGGTTTCATTCATTTCAATTTGATTGAACGTCAACAAAAATTTCTACTCATCAACATTTTATTCTAGTACAACATAGAGCGACAAGACAATTCCAGTTATTAACATATTGTCAATAACATTACCTATTATATATTCGAGATAAGATGCTTTGTAGACGCAGTACTATATTAGATGGAGAGATTGTCTTGCTTGATGTCTCAAAGGTATTATGAAATAGAATTTTATTAGAAATTGCCTTCAGACATTCTATTCTAACATTGTGATGAATTCATTATTGCTGTTTCAGATTCATACTGTTGTCAAGATTTATGATGACTTATTCTTATACATTTTTTATATTCATTTTATTTACTGTGATATACCTAGAAAATAAACAACAAGGGAATTGGATTCAAAGAGTTTTATAATAAGTCGAAAACAACACAAGAGGGTGCAACTCAGAAAAGATAAAAATATGATTTGAAACATGTTTTGATTATGGTAGCTGCTAGAAGCGAATCAATCATTCATGCAGACAAATATATAGATAAGCAGTATGGGTCAGTGACCTTTACGGTGTAGGTGTAGATTCTTTCCGGTACTTCCCAAATGAACATATTTGATTGTGACAAAGAGAAATAAGGCAAGCACAACTGGAATTTCTGACCTTCATTGACCAACTTCGAAAACGGAGCAGTTATACCTACAATTATTCTAGTACTTATTTGCTTTTTTGTGTTGACAATAGCGCTAACTAGCGCCGACGATAGCTTTTTTTCAGCCGTAAGCACCCATTACAAAATTAGAGCCTCAGAGTGCTCACCCGACACCGCTTAACACATAGCTAAATGTTACAATTGGTGTCAGAAGTGGGATCCCAAACCACGTCTACATAGTGGACTGCGAATATTATGTGAATAATATTCCGAATAAATATTTCTTGGTGCACGTTTACTATACAAAATGCGCGGACATATATAAAAAAGCAAACATACAGATGAACTGATACCCCCTTCGTTCCGACGAAGTCGATCAAATTATGTCAGGTAGAAAGAATATGTATATAGATAAAGTCTCTTGCAAATATTTTTAGGTATTATAAAGTCTGCATCTTTCGCGCCTTGAAATATTATTCGACATCTCTTGCGTGAGTCTTTCTCTCACGCTCGAAATGTTGTTTTTTTTTATTTTAGTTCTTCAGTTATGTAACGCAATTGAAATAGAGAGCAGCTGGCGGTGCTATCTATCATAATATCACCGAAATCACCAATGAAATCACAGCACACATGAATTTGCACATTCGACGAGTAGTTGGGTTAGATTTTGATGCATCTAGTGTAAAGTGAGCTTTGCTCAGCTCATTGTCAAATGGAAAATAGCGAAATTTTAAAAAATATGTGTGGATGTTATAGAATTTAGATGATTAATTTTTCAATATTAAAATATTTTTCTCGACCTATTTCTTAATTCACACTAAAAAACGAATAGCCCGATTTTGAAAACTCAAAATTCAAAAGAAGATAATAAGAAGGACCTTTCAAATAAACTCGATACCATTTAAGATTTTCAAAAGGTTAACTCCTAGAAGCAGGGGGTTGAAAAGAGTGAAGCAAATTTTAGTTAAAAAGATTTCTCATCGAAATTACGTTTATTTGGCGATTTCTTTTTTGACATGTATATAAGAACAATCTCGACAATGTTGTGTCAAAATATAAAACAAATCGGTGATGACCTTTACAATGTTTATTTAGCAATAATATGAGTATGCATCTTCAAAATACCAAAGTGTTCTTATTGTTTGTGATATATTTTGAACAGTTATATAAATAAATATTTCTTACAAAAAAATGGATCGATGTTCAGTGGTGCTGGTATTTTTGAAGTTGTGCAGTTGCAGTTAGATTGAAAGCTTTTGACACTAACTTCTCAAGTACCTGCACCAATAGAATTAATATTATTTTGTAACTTTCAGTGCACCAACTGAAAACGTCGGTCGAATTTTTTGTAAAAAAATATTTATTCCGCACTTTTGAGTGTTACATTTTCCACGAAAATTGTTGAAGGTTTATCATTATCCATGTATGCTTTGCTTGTATTTGCTATTTCTCAGAAATCTAAGAACATCGTGGCGGAAATACGCTTAGTATTAACTTTACCACTGGTGTAACTCGAAAACCGTAACTCTATGGAAAATATGTTCAATATAAATGTTGCTACAAATAATCTGGTCATTGATTTTCCATTCTCAAATATTCAATTTTCGAAAGAAATTGCCTCTTCCACATAGCGAAAATACACATATTTCAAATTTTAACATTGCATAAACTCGAAAACCGTAGCTCTTTTAAAAAAATATTCAATCTAAACGTTTCCGGATATATTGTTATTTTTAATTATGCTATCCGGGATTTTCGAGAAAATTTGTCCCCTACAACCGCTTCGTGGGCGGTTTTCGGATGGAAGGAGATTTCGGATTTGCGTTTTTATGACTATGGGACCATTTCTCAAGTCTTCTCTTACAAATGAATCAAAAATCATCAAACTCGTAGTACGTTGATTATATAAAAAGTGCACACGAGCCAAATAAAAAAGAAAAAGCAGACAATCGAATTGTATACATCCTCCGTTCGGAGTTCGTCGGTAAAAACACTGAAAAGTCCGTAGGTGATGACTTGTAGCCACATATTTCTATTCGATTGGATAGTCAGTCCACTTATATAACATTTACTACCTGGAAATAATCGTATGATTTTCATCTCTCCTTTACTACTAGAACAATGTCCATTTCAGCTATTACTCTTTTCAATCTGGCTAACCTCGTACTATGGAATTAATTGCTTGAAACTTGGGCCGCTTCAGTTTCCACTTCCCGCTCTAATTCTGTACATACCTATATTATATACATACATACTATAGTTGAAACTGTTAACCACTAACTCATACAAGATACATGCCATGATTGTGACCCAAATATTCTTTTGGAAATAGAGGTGAATCATATTTCAAAATAAATTTCATTTATGATGAACGATATTAGATATTCGTTAAATAAGTGTTTAATGACACTTTTATGGTAATAAAAAAAATCCTAATAGGCTGGCGGAATATGGGAACTTGAAACAGATAGGCATTAGCTGACATGTCAGAACCACTGGGTGCGTTCAGATCATAGAAATAATACTCCTAGAAGGCTGATAGAGTGAGAAGTCCCTCACGAAGAAAGAGAAACAGTAATAGGGTTTCGGATGATATACGCTTGCGCGAAAGTCTATCTTATATATTCGTTTATGTACTTTTCTTAAGAACGATGTTGTCAAACTTGAAGAAATTTCTCGTTTTGGAAGATTTTGAAATAGAAAAGAGAAAGTAAATACCTACCTTTAAATATTATTTTTTTGATTTATATACCTAATAACAAAAACTTAAAATTTATCATGCTTTAAATGAATATTAAAAAAAGACATTTCTTATAGAAATGTACAAGTTGTAATCGTTCACACTTTTGAATTTCGAAAAAAATGCAACTGCATGTTGTTAAATAAGTAGGTCTAAAAAACTGTTTGTTTATATATGTATATAGATAATAGATATTTATATATGAGATATTACGAAGTTTGTTAACACGATTGAGGTTGCAGTTTTGGAAGTATCAAGTTCAAATTTGGTACAAAAATCATTCTCACAAATCTCTCGGCCGAGTTCGTTATTGGGCATTATCGAGTAAGTTTCAAAATAGAGAACGTTCAAACATTGAAAAAAGTTATCAAAAAAGAGATATAATCAGTACTTACAACTTTTGTTCGAAGCAATTTTTCATAAATACAGAAAAAAAATAATAAAGAAAAAATAAGAAATATTGGTAAAACATGAAAACTCAACATAAATTTGATGTAATTGTACATTTTCTGGAGATCTTAATATAGACCCTGATTAAAAAATATATAGTTTATTTATTATTTATTGATAAGTCTGCATTATATTCAACAGCCAAAACAACAACCTCTAACCGCAAGGCTATGATACATATGGTTAAAAATAGCATTTCAATTTAATGAATTTTGAGAAATTTACCTTTCCACTAGCTACAGGCCATCGGGATTTTTTTATTATATTGGAGCATATAACGATTATTTAACACAATGGAAATGATTTATAATTTAAAAAATAAAGAATAAATATTTCAGTGTGAAAACAAAACATTTTTAATGGCCCCTGTATGTACCGTTTGACATGCCCTCCTATAATCATTCTTTCACACATGCGCAATAGTCTCTAAACCCTATCATTTCTGTCGAATACATGGATTTGTTGTTTCTTTTTCTCCGTGAGTAGATCTGCATATATACTTTTATATACCAGTCATCTAGGAGTTTTAATTCTATGGTTCAGATGAACGGTAAAATAAATAATTGTTATACCGCTTATGTTCGAAATTTGTACAATTTCTTATAATTTCGACATAAAAAGGTAACTTTATCATATCGCTGTATGTAAATATTACCTAATAATAATAATAATCGTGATTTATCTGAATTTTGTTAATAGACGCCGTGTCATATTATTATATCATTGCTGCATAATCTGATAAGTTGTGCAATGAATATATTTTATATTTCAAGGTAATTCCATTCATCTTTAAAATTATTTTGTAAACATTTCATTGAACGTTCTGGTCAAATAAGAAACTACCTGCTTTAACTCAATCTATTAAGAAAATAACTGAAGAGAAATCCAATAAACCAATTCAATAAAATATTTCACATATGCTAGCATGCTACACAGAAATAAGTCAAGCTTGGGTTACATCTGCAGAAATCTATCTCTTGAAAAGAGCTATTAAACAATTCATACAAACAGCAAATGAGAATTGAAGAATATTGTCAGAAAATTATTAACTGGTTTCAATTGATAACAAATGTTTTTGAGATGTACAAAGTGAAGTAATAATTTATAAATGATTTTAGTGGTGCTTCACAACAATAATAGTAGGCAAGGAGCTAGCAACTTTTTCGAGTTGTCATTTCAAAAGTCGTGAAAATATTAATAATGAATCTTATAAACCAGCAAAGTAATAAAATTAGATTCTGACAACTGCCTGCGGTTCCTTTTGAAGGGAATATCTGTAGTAAGACATGTTGGATTTCTAAATGCTAGATAATGGATCATGTCTTATGATGATTTTTAATGTAAGAAGAATCATTTTTTAGCTGATAATATTAAAATACTGACAGTGATATAATGACAATCGCGACTGTTTCTATGAAAAAGGACAATACTTCATTTTTTGTACATGGCATTCCTATACTCTATTGTATTATCATCTCTATGTAAAAATCAAAATTGCCACAAGACAACTGAAATTAATTGTTGTTGTCATTTAGCTTTTCAACATTTAGTTGTAAATTCAGCTTGTGGCAATCTACCTGGATATATGCTTGTCTTGGTATTCACTTACACAAAATGTTTATTAAAAGGTACAGAGACTGAAAATCTCATAAGCTAATTTAACAACTTACCGTAAAACTGAAATATCAACAGTATGTAGAGCAGATGTGGGTATATAGTCCGAAGAGTTGGTGCGTTATGCATGATTGCACGATCTCAATCCACCCCGTCTGTATGGCCGTCGAGTCCCATGGCCCTGCAACAGACATTACAGTTAGTGGGCAACCCTTTCCTTGCTGGCACAAGACCGACCCTCAATATTATCCACCTCACCGGTACCCCGTATTCCCAATGCTCTTGCATGCGATGTTGCCAAAATGGCGTACTTAAATAATTTACATCACAATAAGAGGAGAGTGTTAGATTCTTTAATCATTCTGATATTGGGATCTACCCATATATACAGGCACTGAGAGTCATTACTAAATTTAAATAACAAATGGAGTATATACACTGGATGGCGAGCCATGGCCGCGAGCAAGTGTGCTGCTATTCTGAATGAAAATAAAATAAGCTCATAGAATTGGAAAAGTGTAGGTATTTTCATCTTTAATCTGTTGTAATCAAGAATTTTATTATAATGAATTATTGTCGGATGAGTATGTACTTTCTTGGAGTACATTAAGTGAGCGAATCCATAATATATAACTCCTTATTGGCACTATACCATACCTGATTTGTTTAATGCAAGAGTTCGGATAAATTCTTGTCTCAAGTTGACGGACATTTCTGGCTAAACGGTTCGTCTTATGAGCCGAAATGTGAATAAAATCATCATCCTCAAGAAGTTGAATGTGGTGGCAACACTGCAGCGTCTCGAAGCTGATTTCGATGTTACTCGAGGATGTTACTCTTATCAAGTACCACAAACAGAATATGAAATACCGAATATTGCCTATTTAGATCTTTGACATATATACCTATAAGAGCAAAAGTAAAACAAACCAGAACTTTAATACTAATACATCTTTTATCTTCAATATTTACTTTCGACAATAATATTGCTGGGATATCGAGAAAAGTAAACAGGAAGAAACGAAAGTACATACACAGAGAGGCCAAGAATTTTTCTTCAAGAAAACTTCTTTAAAGAAAATATATACAAAACAAATAAATACTGTCACAACTGAGGAACTTGGAATACGATAATATAAAACAGAATTATTTTAAAATTATACCTGAAAATTCAAAAGCAATTCTCTATTCTCTGATATCCATTTCATAGTCGGTCCGACTAAATAATTTCCACAATAGAAATATCATTTATAATACTATGGAAATTATTATAATACCAGTAACTGAAACCTTGTTTATAAATAGTCCGATTCAAATTAATTTATTACGATTTTGAGTACCAAATTGTTCCATTTTATATAAATTGAAAATAACAGCGTTGCATTGTGTTGCCTCAATTCGCGCAAAAGTACAGAATAACTTTCACAATTAAATAGACCGAATTGTCCCCAACGCTAAATGTTCTGATTAAAATAAATAAAATATATAGCACAACAATGTCGAATTGAGATACTCGTAGTAGCACTATATACTATGGTTCTATCACATTTGCAGGAACATTTGTTTGTTCAACAACTTAACATAATTTGGAATTGAGTACATAGATACTTAAAATTAGATCAAGAGGAAAAAATATGGCAAGATAAATTATGGATTCGGTACCTTAAAGTTCACAAAAATAAACCCTTATGATGTCGGTTTTGCCCGTTCGATCTTCACTCCTCTAATGTCCGAATATAGCAAACTAAAAACTTTGAGACTAATTGAAGTAGTCTGGTTTGTTGTCTAGGTTGTAGGAAAAAAAATATAATGATGAATATAATTGAACAAATTATATTCAGAAAAAAAATTAAGTTTCAATATTGTGAAAATGTGACTACTACGAGATATTACTCGAACTCGAATACCTTAGGATCATTGAGGAGAAAAAATGTGGTAGGAGACACATCTCCAAAATTGAGAAAAGAAGAAATACTTAAAACAATCAAAGTAAAAGCACATTATTATATGTCGCTTTATGATTAGCGATCGATCGATAGTCGGGATATACCCCTTTGCGTATGCTAATGCAGGATGAAAGATCTGCGGACAGTGTCCATATTTTTTCACCCTGCTGTCTGATACATAGTCTCATACATAATATAATATTGATAGCTGCTACTCAAGATAGTCCAAAGAACGTGTTCCTGCATAATAAGATTTAGGGCATGGCATACAACACATATAACCCATACAAGAAAATGGCTTATAATATATGGGTGAATTTGTCGAGAAAAAGATGACAAGTTGAAAAGTTATATCGTGTTCAAAATCAACATCTATTTTATTCTTCAACTGTTTGATTTTGTATTCTTATCTGGTTTCATATTCAATAAAAGAGATTATTTTCGGGTATGCACTGATTTAATAAATAAGATTCTTTGGATTAAGCCGAGATTTCGAGAAGGTTTACTCTCTTCGTCAGGGCAAACTTTAAAAAACAACTAGATAGTATTTTAACTACTGACATTAGTTATGAGAAATTGAACCCAAACAAGATATATTTTACAACGATCGATCAAAAATGTAATAGTATATTTATATTAGTTTAAGTAGAATTTAGTTGTTGTGGAGATGATCTGTAACTTTTTTGTACTTAGCTCTGATGAATAGAATTAACATTCTCGGAAGCTCGGCTTAGTACAAATAATTTTATTTATCAAATGACTGCATCCCTAGGAACAATCTCAATTTATTTTATTTTTCATATAGCTCTAGCAGCTGGCGCTATTATTCCTAGGGTATTAATTGAATTAATATTTCATTCAGTTTAATTACATGAGGAAAGATTATCAGATATTCAGTAATGGCCAACGTGGCCTTCACAACATTATCAGGAAAATATATGAATATGAGGAAACAAAATATAAGACCGCGATTGGAATAATGAGCAATGCCAGAAAAACATACATACTGATTTTTATTTTATGAGGCTTTTTGAGAAACAATTAAAATGATGGTGATTAAAAATGTGGATGATAGCAGCTGATTCCAATCAGTTAAGATTTTAAGATTTGACTTATATGGTTATGTAGGTAAATAGACGAGAATTACGCTTTTTAATTTTGATAAGAACGCTTACTGAAACAACAAGCAAAAAAGGTTGGGAAACAGTCAAGTAGTAATGATCGACTAATAAAAAATTTGTTGAGATGTTCCCATATAAAAATCCATGGAGAATTTATATTAGTTTGCAATATTTTCGTTGATATTGTTTATTTTTATTCCGAAATGCAATAGAGCATGGTCGCTTATACCTTCATACAGAAAGGGCTGAATCGTGATATATCTGGAAAATGCAGCGTGCATTACGTACAAGCATGCTTTTTCTGGTAGCGGTTCAGAGTCTCACTCTGTCGCGATTTTTTATTTCTTTTTCCTTGTTTGCGAAGTTTTATCCATATACCTATGTAACACATCCGTAGAAACAATACGCACAAGTACAATATACGTTATAACAACGTGCATATTTATGTGCTGCTTAACAGCTTGTCTGAGATTTACATTTTCTATATGTCTGTTACACTTTCAATAGTTTTTCAAGTTAAATAGAAAAGTTTCATTTTTGCGGTTTGTATATTGTCATAAAAATAGCATATTTTGATTGTGTATAAGGATAAATAGATATTTCTCTTTCTATATCCACAATGAAAAGATGCTTCTTGGGGATGCAGTCATTTCTATAAATAAAATTATTTGAGTTAAGCCAAAGTTTCGAGAATGTTTATTCTCTTCTTCAGGGCAAAAGTTGTCAATTTATAAATTTGTTAAAAACAGGAAACGTGACATAGCCATCGATTAAAAAATCATTTTGACATATGCAGGAAATTGAATTATTATTATTAGTAATTATTATTATTCTTTTCAAAACAAAAACTAATTTCAAAAGCGAAAACTGCTTTTGAGCCCTATGTCAGACAACACTCATTTTCGGTTCTCTAACCAGGGTCAAAAATTGCGTTTTCTATTAGAGAAGTATAAAGAATACATTCTCACACTCGATTATTATGAACAATCAAATGATCCTCATGTAAATCACAATTTCTGTAAACAAAGCAATGGTAATTTAAATAATATGTCCTATTGAGGAAAATCATTAAATAATTCATACGCCATACAGAATCAAAGCTAATTTGTTTATAATTTAGTGCAATTAAACATATAAATGTTTACAATGGACGTCTATTTTGGGAGCTGCATGCCGTTTTCACAGTGTATATGCAATATTTATTTTTGAATGGATAATCGAAAGTCAAATACACACATTAAAAAGGGTTGATAATTATTTAAATGTATGTGCTGATATAATACTAATTGTTTCGAAACATCATCGACTTTTTCAGAGACCACAATCTCTTAGTAAATGCATGATAATGCGTATTCGAATTTGGATGAAGTGATGAGAGCGAGTACAATCACTAGATTTAAATCCAATTGCTTAAGCTGCTTTGAAGGCATTGTAATGCAATTGGCCAACAACCGATTGACAATCTTATCATAAATATCTTATATTTTGAGATACTCATGCTTGGCAATAATCTGGTACAAATTCTGGATTGATTGTACAGGATGATATTATTTTACGGAATTAATGTACCCTTAAACCTTCTAATTAAAATTTATGTTACGCCTATGAATTTTATGTTTCTTTTCTTTCAAATGCTCATTCACAATCGCAGCTTTTTAACTTATTGATACTATTATTCATAGTTCTTGAATTATTCAGATTATGGATCACCTACTTTTATGTATCGAATCAATACCTAATGACAAATTAACTCAATAATATCAAATCGTATCATAGAGTTGTAATTGATGACTCTGAATGAGTATATAGAATAACATATCTTAAAACTCATTGGCATTACATCAATTTAAATTAGGGTATTTGGGGTAAATCCATTTTGTGAAATAATAACTTCCTGTACATTACATACAAAGTTAGTACTCGATTATTGCAAAGTATTTGAAAAAAATCATCAGATCAGCTCATGTGACCGCTCATTTTTTTCAGCGCGTCAACACAAACAAAAAGGGTCAAAGAAATTTCAATTATTCACAGCTGCAATCATAAACAAATCTAGTTGCGTAGTGGTTAATTACTATGGTAACAATAATATCATACGTGACAGTTCAAGTATTAAACTACCTAGTATTGAAGTAAAATTATTTGTTAGTAAATAAGGCTGGCAGTGTTTTCAGTTAGGTATATGATCTAGAGATATTTCCAGTTCAGGAATTCAATGAAAAATCATATGATGTGACAGTTGCTCATTTTATAAGACGCGATGAATTGAATAAGGCTGACGGATTAATAATAGGCGAGAAAAATCTTGTGGCATAAAGGTAGGTTGAAATATAAAGAAATTTAGCATCATGCTCCAAGGTGTGACGTGACATGTCACAGCAAGGATACACAGGTATATATATATATATATATATATATATATATATATATATATATATATATATATATATATATATATATATATACAGTGTATAGCTGATAAGGCAGAGCTCTAATGTCACTCAACCACTTCTCTTCCAACAATACTTTCTCAATTTCCTCTGCAGCGATGTGACATTCCATCATGATGTCACAGTGGAGTAAATTAACAAAGAAACGTCCTTTAATAACCCCATCGTGCTTCTTTAAAACGTCTTTTGCTCTATTCGAGTCACTTCTACAATATATTTATTTTTCTTTTGTGCTTATTGCCGTGTGGCAGAGCAGAGCGGTATTTTGATAATTGAATTCCAACTGGTATGTTCTCAGTGACAAGATTTCTTATTAACTTTTTCTGATGGAGAAGTGCTTTCTTCGTAAAAAAAAGGAACAACAGTGTGGCGCACGTCACACAAGTAACCATCGAAGGGAGGGAAACTCTTATCATACAGAAGTTTTAATTGATTAGATTCAGTAGTTGATTACTGGCTCGCAAAACATATAAACACGTTACCTGTTGGTAGAAGATTTTCGAAATGCGGTTGTCATCATTGTGTAGAAGGATATTATCTAACTTTAACAAAAATATCAAATCCTGACGATAATTTTTTTTCGTCAAAAATATTGAGAAAGGAGGAGTTATTTGATTTTATATTAAAAAAAGACAAGTTACACTCCCACCAAACCGTAAATCATTTAAATGGTTTACTAACTGAGAATAAAACAATATACAAGGTACCTATTGCTTTGAAAAAAAAATATCTGAAACATAAAGCAAACCTGATGAAAATCCAAATACCTTACTTGAGAGAATTTTTGGCAATTTATTATAAATTCACGACTTTTGCCCTGACGAAGAGATTATACATTCTCGAAAGCACGGCGCTTGATTCAAATATATTTATTTAGTAAAACACTACATCCCCAAGAATTATCTCTTTTACTGAATAATCAACCAGTCAAGAATGCAAATTCAAAAGCAATATGTATATAAACGGAATAAAATTAATGATCATGAGCCGAGGACATGGAAGAGCCAGATGTCAAAGTATATTTTATTTTCAAAACTTCAACATCCTGTATGTATACCTAACAATGTAAGTCTGTCGACCTATGTTTATATAAACTTTTTGCCTTAATTTTAAAATTCTAATCAACTATTAAATTATTGCCACAAAAAACTATCTATTAAAATAATTTTGAAGCCTTATGTTTATCTCTGAATATTTCGATAAATGTATCCTTACCTAAACCGGGCGAGTCAATTACATAGAAAGAAACAGAGGAATAAAAATTTATGTATAAGTGATAATTTGGATAGTGGCTTAGTTTTTAGGAATGGTCAACTTCTCGATTGCCACTATCCTACGCCTCTGGTAATAGCCAGAAACATTTATTTTACATAATTTATTATACTTTTAAAGTATTTGTTACAAATCAGTTTTAAACTTTTGGATAAGACAACCTGTAACTCAGTAATATTATTCTTTTAAGGTGATTTGAATGAAATATTCATATATTTTCAGCCCAAGATTCTCTTGTTAAAATATTTCACACTATTAATAATAAACCCAGTATATCATGTACATTCACATTCCAAAAAAAATCATTGTATCCTCATCTAGGTACCATGAGATTAGAATTGATTTTAACATTATAAATTGAGACATACCAAATTCTTTACTGGAAAGTTAATAACAGATAAAGTTTCAACCTGAATATTCCCATTCCTGCTAGCATATCATAAAACCTAAACTGATATTGCATCCAATATAACGGTGGCGTCCATTTTTGCTTATACTCAGCGTTTGTCGGATATACCTAACTAATTTCTTATTCAGCAAATATTTTTATGTTTTAATCAATAGAGAAACAGAGAAGATGCCTTTTTATATACAGCTATAGTTTTTTTTTGTATCACAAAAAGGATACTTTTTTATGGTCGTGTAATTATCAGAGCTAGACATTTCTCATACGACCCTCAAAAAAAATGATGTCTGTTTTATATCGTTACATTATTAGGCATTATCATGTGTTTTGATCTCATAGGAAATTAAGTAAATGCATCGAAGAGAAAAAACCTTTTAAATACTGCTTATATTAAAGCAGCAGATACTGAGACAGTTTGATGTTTATTTTACTGATTTTTGTCATCGATGAGAGATATTAAAATATTAAATATAAATATTTTTTACATAAAATTGAACCGACTTTATCAGTTGTTGCACTGAAAAATACAAAATAATATTAATTCTATTATTTTTAAAAATGTCCAATTTAAACATTTCCGGATATGGAATTTTCATTAATTATGTCGTCTCGGATTTTCAATTTTCGGGAAAAATTGCCCTCTCCACCAAATTTGGGGGCGGTTTTTGGAGGGAAGGAGATGTTGGATTTGATTTTCCTCAATATGGGACCATTTTCCAACTCTCTTTCAAATGACACAAAAATTGTCTAAATCGGAGTACGTTTACTATGCAAAACCGAATTGTATACCTTCTCCTTTTTTTGAAGTCGGTCAAAAATATTGCAGAGCTTCAACTTTCAATTCTTGACTGGTTTAATATTTGATAAAAGAGATTTTTGTTGGGGATGCAGTCATTTAATAAATAAAATTCTTTGTAATAATCCGAGCTTTCGAGAATATTTATTCTCTTTGTCAGAGCAAAATACGTGAACTTTATACACTTATACTACTACTTTATATACTGGTAACGTTATAAATACAAGTCAGCGCCATCTATTGACAATAAACATTCATGAGCGCTTTTTGAATGAGTTATTTACATTTCTTTCGCAAGTTTATTATAAATTCCCCAAAAAATATATATATATATATATATAATAATTATTTCTCGAAGGTGTATTACCATTCATCAGTGACCACGATATTGTACGAAATGTTCTCAAGGGTTAGTTAGTGGTAGTTAATATTATCAATCAAGAAATATAACATCTTTATGAGGTCATGGAACCATAGAGACTCATATACATCTATACAAAGAACACTTATGGAATCTTTCTCGATCCTAGGTTTTGTAAAGAGTTATGTCTCTCACAATCTACAGTGATTTTAGTGAATTCAAAAAGATTTCTTTTTTAATCCACCTGTTTTGAGGAGCATTTATGGAGGGAAGGACTGGATATTAGATTTTAAAAAGATCAATTATTGAAACATCTGTCTTTTCGAATTAAAAAAAGAGCCATTAAAATCGATGCACGTATTTACCTACTACGCAAAACTCGCAAGAAAGCATAAAAAACAGATGAACAATTAAATCGATGTTGGCAGCCGGTCAATAAAATAAGAACTAAAGAACAATATCATTATGGGTTCAGAAACGCATCCTGATCCGGTTAACTGCGAACTGCGAAGTTCACCACTTGAAAATCCAATCAGGCATAAGTCTCTCTCTTAACGGTACATTTAAGTACAGGGTAGGGGGCTGGGGGTTAACATGTTTTTAGAAAGTTTATTATTCTCGATCTTTAAGAGAGGGACTTCCAGTGAGAGAAGAAAAGGAAAAGCAGTTCTACCGACAGGTCTGAAATAATCTTGTGTTCAACACGAAACGGAAGTGCTCCAGCAGGGACCGTGAGATGCTTGTACAATTCTTGGAAACGCGTTTAGACTAGTAAAACCAGTTTTGAACAAAATTAAAAAAAAGGTATAGTGTAGTGCTATATTACATGTTGATGACTAAATCTCTCAAGTAGGTATTATTCGTTCATGATTGAATTTTAACACTTCTGAAAACATCATTTATAATTTATGTTATGTAAAATTATAAAACAGTCTCATATTACCAACAGATATTAAAGAAGGTCTTCCATCTTTCTATAGATGTCAATGTCAAAATTGCCTTATAATGTTTCCTAGTTGAGAATCTTGGACGAGTTGTTACTATTGTTTTAAATCACTGGATGAAATGAGGATATCTGAATTCGAATTATAAACAAAGGATGACTCCAAATAGGTAAAATAAATAACGTTTGATACAAATAGAATAGACTCAACTCACTAGAGAATGCACTAAAAGAACACAATATTTATTGTTCATCAATTTTATTTAAATCATATCATCAATAACATGATCATAGTAGAATCACGCCGAAGCCTCCTGGTTAAAGCTGGAATATTCGCAGATAACCACATCATACCTGACTGGAGAAAAAATAAATCTACCATACATAACAATATACAAGTTGGTATCTACAGCCTACAGAGGCGGTCAAGTTCAACAATAAAACAGAGGAACTAGAAGTTCTTTCATTTAATTATTTATTCTTTTTCACTTTACTACTTTTACAAATTCAAATAACTTGGAATAATGACGAACGTTTGGTAAGATTGAAAAAAAATATTAGTCAAAAATTACGTTTCAGGATGCAATTGGGATGTCTTGAACGAGGTTGAAAATTGTTATCACTCGGTATATAAACTACATTTTTATTCAGATCGTGGGTTTCGTGTGTAGATATCATCAAGCGTTTAGAAAAGTTTTTATTTATTTAATAGGTTATCATTAGTATGTTTACCACTTATTGAGATTACTTAAGATTACCAAGTATCCAAAATCCAATTATTGGATATATATTTTATTTTTCGCAGTGACTAATTCGTGTATTTGAAGTCGAAACAAATACAAGAATAGGTCATTGGAGGAGCACCAAGATAACGGCAACAAATAAATTTCTTCCCATGTATATGAGGGAGCGTAAATAATTTCCCGATTAATATTCATCTCACGCAATAACTTAGTAATCATAAGTGATAATAATTATGCTTCGTTCCTAGTGCTTAGATACCTAAACACCCATAACATTGAAATTATCTTCTGACTGGCAAATTATAATGAAGTCAATTATAAGCAAAATGATTTAAATTTGTAAATATTTAAAATACATGATTAAAATCATAAACCAGCGTCTAGAAATTGTAGTAATAGGAGCCGTTACTGCGGTAATTATTTTGAAAATAATCGAGCTTGAAATAAAAATACATTTTTTTTGACCGACTGCCCAAACGGAATTATACAATTAAAATTTATGTTTTTTTTTCGACCGACGAACCCCGAACGGAGGAGGTATACAATTCGACTGTCTGCTTTTTTTGTTCCTGCACGCGTTTTTTATGGTAAACGTACTCTGATTTTGATGATTTTTAACTCATTTGAGAGAGGAGACTTGAGAAATGGTCCCATATTTATAAGAACGCAAATCTTAAATCCGAGATGATAGAATTAAAGATACCAAAATATCCGGAAACATTTTTTTAAATGAGCTATGGTTTTCGAGTTTCTGTGATGTTAAAATTTGAAATAAGTGTATTTTCATTCTGTGGAAGAGGCAATTCTCTAGAAAATTGTGAATATGAGAATGGAAAATTAATGATCAGATTATTTCTAGCACATTACTATTGAACATTTTTTACATGCAGTTACGGTTTTCGGCTTATAATATGCGTATTTTCGAGACGATGTTCCTAGATTTCTGAATAATAGCAAATACAAGCAAAGCATACATGTAGTGAACGTTTAACGATTTTTATGACAAATGTAACATCCAAAAGTGTACAATAAATATGTTTAGAAAAAATTGGACCAACTATATCAGTTGGTGCACTGAAAAGTACAAAATAATATTAATTCTATTGGTGCTGGTACTTGTGAAGGTAGCGCCAAAACTTTTCAAACTGCACCGGCATAACTTCAATGGTACCAGCACCAATAAAATTAATATTATTTAGCACTGTTCAGTGCACCAACTGATAACGTCTGTCCATTTTTTTATATAAAATTTTTATTTTATATCAATAATAATTACGCAAAGATTTTTTAATTTCATAATAATTCATCATAAAAGTACAAATAATCGATCATATCCATTTTTACATATAAGGTTCCATAAGACAAATCTATACCAAATTTCAAGTGGATCAGTCCTGCAGTTTATTTCTTGATAGTCTCAAAGAAACCTAGCATTTTTGCGGAATATAAAATGTGCCTTTATGACTTCCCATTGTACCTTTATTTTATGCACCATCAATAGAATTCTAATAAAAAAGTCAGCTCCAAAAAGCAATTCAACTCAACAAATGTTCAAAATATACTTATATAATATACTCGTATTATTGGTATCCGTTAATTTTCCATTTGGCAAATGGTTTCGGATTGTTGAAAAGGTGTATAAAAGTATCTATAAGCTACATGAAAAAAGAGGAAATGTGTTCGGTGAAAGAGCTGAAAATCCTCTGTTAACACGTAACGGAAACGTTCAAACATGACGTGAGATCCGCTGTTGGATTCTTCACATTGCTTTGTTCACATTAAAAGGATAAAGAAAATACCTACCTACCTCTCTAACATCGGCAGCCGGCTGTTTAGTACTTATTGCAACAATCACTGGTGCACGTCATACAAATGCCAGTAGTTGGTAATCAAGAAGAATCCAAAAATAGATAAATACAAAAGTTATATAATAAAAATATCATTCATTTAATACAAAAATCCTTTGATTTAGGCCGAGCTTTCGAGAATGTTTATTATCTTCTTCAGGGCAAAAGTCGTGAATTTGGAATAAATTAGCTAAAAACAGGAAAGATTTCATAGCCATCAATTACAATCGTCATTATTTATTATAAATCATAAACGCTTTTTGTTAACGCTTGATTTTACTAGCCCTCGAATTTTCGTACGTGGGGAAATTCGATTCATATGAAGTAAACTCCAAAAAAAATATTAAAATTTTGTTTGACGCGATTAGATATCTTCATACAAAAGTCAACATGTAATTCTGGAAGTGCTCAAAGTTATACAGTGTTTGAGAAGCGCGCGTTAACCTTGAGCCAACATGTTTGATAAGCGAACGCTTTGGGTACAACAACTAACAATATTTGATTGATGACTTTCCGAATATAACGACGGTAAACAGACAATGTTCGTGTGATGTAATCCACAAGTATGGGTAATACAGGGGGCAGTGGCGTTACGGGCATTCATGTTTTGATTCTACCGAAACGCCCGTCTTGACAAAGTCTTATTCTTATATTACAATAAGAGATATTTTATTTTATAAATATTAAAAAAAAATTGCAGCGACTTTATTAGTTGGTGCATTGAACAATACAAAATAATATTATAAATGCTGGTACTTTTGAAGTTGTGCAATTGTAGTTAAATAGAAGACTTTTCGCAATTGTAGTTAAATAGAAGAAATCACCACCTGGATGCTCTTTCAAAAATATTATTGGGGATAGGAAATGTTGGATTTTAATATGGCACCATTTCTCAATACTATTTTTACAAATGAGAAAAAAAACATAAAAATTGGAGCGCGTATTAAGCGAAGTACCTAGGCGTAAGAATCTAAAAAAGCACACAGTCGAATTGTACACTTGATCCATCTGGGTCGCTCAATAAGAGAAGAACCATCCAAATCAGATAATTTTACTATACGAAACCCAAACTTACTGTCAAATTGAATACTTGCTCATCAAAAATCAATAAATATTTACTCTTTTCTTTCATGATTTGCCGAGAACAGCTCAGATTTTGGACTGGAGCAAGTAGTATGGTATAGCTTAAGCATCCAGTAGATTAGCAGTTAGTTTTCAAGGTCACTCAAAACATATTATGTAATAGGTATGTATAATATATATCCATTGTGGCATTCTTGGATTCCATGTCATCGTATTTCGACGAGCCAGCTATAGGTATAAGTAATTATCATCACGGGGTGTCTAATTAGGATTTCGTTGTTTGATATAAATTTAATTTGGCCTATGTACGCGGGCCTATGCAAATTAATATATTTCACGTATTATTTAGAATTAGCCCGAAGGCCGGTTTTCGGTAGTATTGGAGTGATGGCTTTAATCATCTTATGTGCACGAACCGGCCATTTATTAATTAGAGTGATGTATAAACTATATGAGCTTTGGTTAGAAACTTGTATATTTCAAACGGAAGCATCCGATTGATGTTAAGCGAGTAGGTACTCTCTGCCTTCATTTCTCTCTCTACATATATATACAAGGCCCTCGTTCGCATAGATTATACACATATAAAGTGAGACATTGAAACACATAGCCCCGTTATGGCAACACCGTTCGAGTTGGCTAGTGTGTTTGTTTCTGCTCCTGCAACGTGCAGGATCTGCTGGACGTGTGGATTAAAATTATAGTCTTTAAACATCTACATGAATTATTATCAATGTTATTTCTACAGCATAAGGGAGGGGGTGTATACGCATTATGTCATGATTTGGATGATATTTTTTGTCCGACTTATATAATCATATTGATTCTTGATCTGCTTTTCTATACCTCCTTGCACGTTTTGTGTAGTAAACGTGCCCCTATTTCTTCTGATTCTTTCTTCATATGAAAGAGGACTGCTAAGAGATATTCAGTATCCCCTTCTCCATAAAATTCCGCCATTTTCGCGCCAAAATCTTGAGCGAAACACGTTTCTCAGCTACTGTCTAGCAACCCGTGCATACGGGTAGATAGACCAATGGCTGAGAATACGTTTTTCGGACTTCAGGTTGAATGTTCAGTGATTTGACAATCTTCGCCGGAAATCTGTTCCTGTACTGTAGTGGTGGATTCGCCTTTCCAAACTCAATGTAAAGTTTTACATTTTGCTAAAATCTTATTTCAAATCTATATATACGTCTTTGGATCTATTGAATCTACGTGAATCATTGAATGGTCGATATAAAATATACACATAATATATTATATATTCGTATATCCCTTACCTACCCCTTGAGGGCCCCTGCTGGCAAACAGAGTTGAGATGGCTTTAATGATCTTATGCGCACGAACCAGCTATTTATTAATTAGAGTGATGTAGATATACAAACTGTGTATGGGCTGCTCTGGATAGCTAAGTTTATCTGTGTTTCAAACGATTTCGTGTTTACTATTGATGTGTTAGGCTCATGGCCTACTCGTATTCCATCTCTTTCAACATTCCACAATGACAAAGGATTTATCAGTTAAAAGCTTCCCATAAATGGCTGAAAAAAAACGTTTCAGAATCTGTTATTTTCGATGAAACACTTATTCTTTGAGATTGATTTTGTTTCGAATAAGGTACTTATTGAATATGCTCAAGTGTTTACAAAGTTTATTTCTAACATGTAATAAATTCATACCGAGTGATCTCTGAAACCAAAACTCTAACTCATTTCTTTGCTTGAGTCATATATCAAATAAATATCATTTCATACACGAATCTGGCGTATTGGAAACATCCAGATAAAAAGATGATCAAAAGACAGCGTCAGGATAACGGTACCAATAACATTAACTTATAAATATTGTGCCAATGTATTTTGAAATACATTTATCGATTATATATTTACACGCCTGTTTTTCTTACAAAATTTGGACAATTGTAAATTTCAGCCATTTCACAAAAAAATGTTTTATTATTATTATAATTAAGAATCGATTGGAAACAGTCTAGATCCGCCACTGGTGACCTTGATTTGTGACAATCTTTCAAAATTACATACTTTCTATTGGGAAATGATCTATCTAGATCAATTCTTCGAAGACAAATAACAAATCACCGTCTCAAAGAACCCGTTTCAAACTCCACTATCAAATAAAGTTGAAGCGACGAGTGTTTGCGGATATGTCATCGATGCGATACACTTATCTTGATAAATAACTTCCTCTAATTTCGTCGAAATGTTACAAAGTTAGAATAATAGTGCAAACCAATATCAGGTTCAAACACAAGTACGATGTAAATATCCTTTATATAACTATCTCTTGTGACTGCATTGAGTCTGCAACGGATGATTTACATCAACATATTTCATTAATTAAAGATTTACGATACTATTTCTTCCAAAAAAGAAGGAGGTATACAATTCGGTTATATGTTTACTTTTTTTAATGTATGGTTATTTGCGCGTAAGCGTGGTCCAACTCTGATGAGTTTTTATTCATTTGAAAGAAGAGAGCTGAGGAATGGTCCCATATAAAAATAACCTCAAATCCGAAATCTCCATTCTTCTATAAATCGCCCCGAAGGGGGTGAAGTCGTCAATTTTTCTCGAAAATCTGAGACGGCAGAATTAAATAATAAGACTATATTCTGAATTACGGTTTTCGAGTTTCATCAGAGGTAAAGTCTGGAATATATGTATTTCCGCCGTGATGTTTGGAGATATCTGAATAATAACAAGTAGAAGCAAAGTATACATGGGTAATAGGATACGTACTACCGTCTTTGGTATTAGTGAACGTTCAAAGATTTTTTTCATGCCAAATGTTACACTCAAAAGTGTGAAATAAATATTTTTTACCAAAAATTGGACAGACTTTATTAGTGCAATTATATTTAGATAGAAGGCTTTTGGCACCAACTTCAAAAGTACCAGCACCAATAGAATTAATATTATTTTGTATTTTTCAGTGCACCAATTAATAATCTATAATGTCTAGGAGATAATGATACTACATTAAAAGCATGTGTTTTATCTTATCTTCTCATGACTCATCAGCTAACTGTCGTCGACTCAACTATGTCAAAAGTTGCGCCGTCAGGTTCTTTTAAAATTCCAATTCTAAAATATGGGGTAGCCCATCATCGGAGCGCAAACAATAAACCTTTAAATTATCCTCGCATCTCCATAGGATGTCATCAATCTTTTTCCACCCTATCCCATC
This sequence comes from Crioceris asparagi, assembly GCA_958507055.1. Classification (NCBI taxonomy): domain Eukaryota; kingdom Metazoa; phylum Arthropoda; class Insecta; order Coleoptera; family Chrysomelidae; genus Crioceris; species Crioceris asparagi. The sequence goes on along the minus strand of OY293833.1, from coordinate 13,265,568 downwards.
TAAATTATCCTTTAGATTCAATAAACACCCACTTGTTTGTGTTATGAATAGTTTTCACAAGGGATATAAACTTTCAGTATCCCAACAATGACTTATTACACAGTGTCAGGTACAGTTTCACTGTTCTATTCTTCTTCTTCATTTTCATCATCAGGTGAATTTCCCTATGGTGTCATAACAAATTTGGAAAAATTTTATTGACAAAGTTTCTAGTAATAATGTGCAAGAAAGCTATGCGAAATCTGGAAAGAAAAATTGCCCTTAAGGGTATGTTTGGAACACCAATTTAAGATAGTTTGTGAAATAAAATATTTGTGCCTGGTAGATGTGAGCATGTTTTTTCTAATATAAAATGTTTAAACCTTAATTCAATCAAAGTGTAATAAAGTAACTCCATAGGTACAGCAGTGAACTAGAGTACCATTTAAAAAGTAATAAGTTCTAAGAGTTATTTCAGGCTTTATTGGTATAATGGCTGAAGTTCAGTCAGGTAAGGATTTTCTTTTGGCAGCGATTACCTTGTTGAAAGCCTAAAAAAATTGAATATAAAGTTACCCTGTTTCGACTGAAAGAATCGGTGCACGTTAAAGGGGTTGCATAAAGTTATTTGATTAAAGACATGGAATCGAGATATCATCAAACAATATAGATGATATCTTACAAGAAAAATTTAAATGTCTGCAACATAAAAATATTCCTAGATTGTTGCCAGAGGCAACGGTAAGAGCATTAAACCTTACCATGTATCTAGAGAGCATATGTTCAGAATATGAGTTCTTTTTAAGGTAATAATAAATGATTGAAGAAAATTCACGGAAGCAGGTGTATACATGTTTGTATTAGAAGTCAAATTTCTAAGTGAAAACTATTTGTAATTTATATTCAAATGATTTGAAAGCTCTAAATATAGGTTAATGCTTCCCCATTCATCCATCCATTCGCTGGCTAAAAGGTTGGTGCTTTCAGAGTCCTAGTTGAATGCAGTCGCGTCAAATATCAGGTAGGTATAATATATTATTATTGATTTAAAAGGACAGTCACACAATGAATGACGTCGAATATGCTGTTGCTCTTCAAGGAGTTCTCGAGAACATTATTCATATAGCCTCGATCATACATTGTATGTTGTTATTTCATATTTTTTTAGTGCAACATCTAATGGATCTAGTTTTTTTCTAAAAGTTTATATTGCAGTTTTGATTCATCATGTTAGAAAACTCATACACCTCTTCAGCAGTGTGGGATCGACTTCTAGGTAGTAGACGCTTAATCACACAACAAAAGGCAAATAAATACTAAAATGAATATTTTTTACCAAAAATTTTACCTACTTTATTAGTTGGTGCACTGTACAAAATAATTTTAATTCTATTAGTGCTGCAACTTTTGAAGTTGCCAAATTGTAGTTAGATAGAAGACTTTCGGCACCAACTTCAAAAGTAACAGCACCAATAGAATTAATATTATTTTTTATTTATCAGTGCATCAAGTAACAAAGTCGGTCCAATTTTTGCTAAAAAATATTTATTCCACACTTATGAATGTAACATTAGTCATTGAAATCAATGAACGTTCACTAATACAAAAGAAGATAGTACTTTCCTACTACCCATGTATATTCTCTTGTCATCTCTTGTACTTGTCATTATTCAGATATTTCAAAGGCGGAAATACACAAATTTCAAACTTTACCACTGCTGTCACTCGAAAACCGTAGTTTCTTTTGAAAAATGTCCAATTTAAATGTTGCAACATAAAAATCTCTTCTTTTTATCTGGCCGTCTCATATTTTTGATTATCGAAAAAAAATCCCCCTCCACATAGAAATACACATATTTCAGTTTTTACGTTGCTGTAACTCGGAAACCGTAACTCTTTTAACAGCTTAAACGTTTCCAGATATGGTCTCATCTTTAATACTTCCGTCTCCGATTTTCTAGATAAATTGCCCCTCCACCCCCTTCGAGTGTGGTTCTTGGATTTGAGTTTTTATAAATATGGAACAATTTCTCAACTCTCCTCTTTCAAATGAATCGAAGATCATCAAAATCAGAGCACATATGCAAATCGTACGAGCAGCCATTCATTAAAAAGCAAACATACAACCGAATTGTATACCTCCTCCTTTCTTGAAGTTGTTCAAAAAATTATGCACAACGTCCTGGGTATTTCTGTTGCTCTTCTTCTCCTTTCATCAAGTGCCCATATATCAGAAATGCGACCCTAAAAGGGAAGGCAATTATTTCAAATCAATAGCTTTTAGGTACATTGATTAGGTAACAACTTTATTAAAGAAATATATTAAATTATAAGTAGCTATTTCAAAATTAAGTTAAATACATTTCCGACATTCTCATAGTCCTTACCTAGAAAACAGATATATTTATCGAGTAATTTTCACGTAAAAACGTTTTTAAAAAAAAATTCAGGACATTTCTTCTCTCAGAAGTTCCAAATTTGTAATGGGTGCATACGGCGGAAAAAGCTATCGTTGGCGCTAGATTACTATTGTCAAAACTAAAATATTATAAGAAAGTAAATCTCAAGAAATATGGAGTAAGATCACTGATTTTTGACTTTAAAGGACTTGAAATACACCCATTACTAAAATCAATAATACCTCAACCTAATAGCATTAATCAAAAGATCTAAACATGAAGTATATAAAAAATCGAAAGTGAAAAAATTGAATTAATACAAAACAGGATCCATTCTATGAAAATGTACCTACACTTGTAGCATTCATCAAGAGATAAATGTTGTATCAAAACGTAATAAAATAATGTTTAAAAATTCATCCGAACATCCGATTAAACTATGAATAAATGGACGAATGAATAATGAGTATTCGGAAACATTCTCTCTTATTGTTCTCATTAATCAAAACTTGTATTCAAATCTTCTTGAATAATACAACTTCCTCCATCACAGGGAAACTGTGAAATCAATATTGAAGTTTCTTTAGAATTCCAACACACAAGGAACGTTTTGTATAAAAGAGTGGAGATTTATCACTTGCCGGATTTTTAGATATAATTTAGCTAATTGTCCACAACTTTTAGGACAAAATCATCAGATCTTATGGATGAAATATAATTTTAATCTTGCATAGAAAATAGGTATTACAGCGTTTGACAAAGCGAATCAGCAGAACTGCCTTTACAGTGTAACTTATTGAGTTTTAGTCTAGGAAGGGGGCTCGGAAGGGAGTAACTGTTCCATCTGCATGAGTAGTACCAGTGATAGAACCTATATCTGTTGGTTCTATTATTCCATGTCGCAATAAATGTTGAAGAGTGTGATTAATAGATAATGTTGATTAATCTTTATTAGATCAGCATTAAACTTGACAGACAGCGAGATGTCTCCAATCTATGTATATGAAATTTCAAGTTTCTAGTTCTAGAACCTGAGATATCGCTGCGGACAAACCTTATCCAAACAATTGAAAGTAATAAAATTTAAAAACGTTTGTTACTTTTATTGGCAAAAATATTACTGTGTCTAATACAAACAGCATTTAATAAATTTCATGAATCGTACTGCTGCTAGAATAGCGGTTGAAAGAAAAAACCTATGAACTTAAAAATAAACAACAAAGCTCTCAGGGTGTCTAAGATAAACTCTTGGAAATCAATGCTGAAGGGATAGAAGAACTCCCCACAGCTACCAGGATCCAAAGGCAAGACAACACTCTAATGACCTAGGTTATATGGTAAAAGAAGATGGCAGCTACACTCTGGACAGGAATGAGACGTTGGAGCTTCTGCTTCAAACGCATTTCCCGGACTGTAGAGCAGCAAACAACCAAGTAGAGGCAACCCCATGTTACGAAGGTATCACAAGGGCAATGAATGCATCTAAAAAAATCATCACAAGCGACAAAGTGGAATGGGTTGTCAACAGTTTCGAACCACATAAGTCCCTAGGTGGTGACGAAGTTGAACCTATAATGATTCAAAAAAGTTTGAGACATATAAGTTAAATACTTACAGAAATCTTCAGAGCAAGCCATGCTCTAGGTTGGGTACCGAAAGTATGGAGGGGAGTAAAGGTGGTCTCTATACCAAAGGCTGGGAGAGTAATCGAACAGCCTAAATCATTTAGACCGATAAGCCTATCTTCCTTCTTTCTAAAAAGTATGGAGAAGGTGCTGGACCTTCACATCAGAGAAGGATGCCTACCTAGGTACCCACTCCATAAAAATCAGTATGCATACCAAAAAGGCATATCGACTATCAATGCACTGAACGACCTCACTGGAAGGATTGAAAAGGCGAGAGAGTGAAAGGAAATAGCACTATGTGCATTTCTGGACATTCAAGGAGCCATTGCCATGCTAACAAGCAGAGAAATTATTGCAAAAATGGGAGACGAATCCAAAACGATAAGAACTGCCAGAGGATGCCCCCAAAAAGGGGTTCTATCTCCCATTTACCAAAAAAGGAAGGTCGACATTGAAGTCCCATTACTTTTGGATGGTAAAGAAATATTGCTCTCCAGGGAAGTTAAATATCTAGGTGTTTACCTGGATCAAAAACTGAACTGGAAAAGACAAATTACACATATAAAGGAAAAAGCCCTAATGAATCTCAATGTATGCAGACAGCTACTGGGAAAAACATGGGGACTTAGTCCTTATATGGCCAACTGATCTTATGTCATTATAGTCCGTCCGGCTATTACATATGCAGCCTCAGGCTGGTGGCTGAAAACAGAACAGAGTTCAATTTAAAATGTACTCAAAAAAATTCAAAGACTAGCTTGCATAGGAATCTTAGGGGCAATGCGAACAACACCAACGGCAGTAATGGCAGCAATTAGACGAAGCCCTAAGAATTCATAGAACAAGCAAAACAAGATATGCGAGAGTGACAGGACACTGCAGCATTCTAAACAAAATCCCATATCTAAAAGACATTCCAGTTGATGATATGGGAACAAAACTCTGCTACGGCAGTAGTGATGCGCAAAGCAAGACCAAGACCAAGACCGATATGGTCTTGGTATTGGTCTTGGTCTTGCACCCTTGGTATTGGTCTTGGTCTTGCATCAGATCCTTAGTCTTGGTCTTGGGTCTTGGTCTTGCATATATGGTCTTGGTATTGGTCTTGGTCTTGCTGCAAGACTTGCAAGACTTAGCAAGACTCTTGCAAAAGTTTTGATCTTCTTATAAGTGTGAAAAGTTGTTGCGATTCTAAACCGTAATTGCTTAATTCAAATGAAGAAGAACCGTGCAATATGTAGGGAAGTATGTAATTCATTATCTATAAGATTGTCTATAACCTATCCTAACCTAACCTAACCTAACCTAACCTAATTATGTTATCATTCGAAATGGATAAATTTCGACCGTATAAAAAAAATTTCATTGTCCAGAACAAACACGCCTGGTATTGTAATGGTACCAAACCATTCTAGAATAAGTAATGAGAATAAAACTAGGTGCGTAGAATTAAGTTAGGGCAAGTGGGATGCGTAATTAATTAATAAAGTTTATAAATTAATAATCACCATTCACATATGAGAATCGTACCTTACTAGCGCGACTTGCTTGTGCTTTCTTGGTATAATCTGTTGCAACTGAGCACTCATTTTACTACATGCATCATACTTCTATTTCATAACTCATTCTCTCGCTCATTTCACAATGGTTTTGTAACATTTTCTTAAAAAAAATAGAAATAATCTCTTAGATTGGATATTGAGTGAAAACGATTAAAAGTATTTGGTGTATAAAACTAACTTCAACTTTTGTATAAAGCTTTTTCCAAAATAAAAAGAAAATTAAAAACAGGTAGAGATTTGTTTGCGTGTTTATAAAACTATGTATTTATTTCAAAAATCAGTCGTGTGAATGACCGAAAATTTGTTTTCAAAATATGGGCAATCTAAAATTTAAAACATCTCCAAAAGTGGCTACTGGATAAATGTCATCAAAAAGATATCAAATTTATAGATGATTTGTAACGTTTGCTTAAAACATTCTGCGCGATAGAAAAAATAATAAAAATAAAAATCCGTGTAGTTTACCTTCCCCTAAGAACTGTCGGGATTCTTTGAAAACAGCTCGTTAAGGGAAATCCTAGAAGGTTTTATTAAAATAAAGATCGATAATAAGGAAGTTCAAAGATTAAATTAATTAGGTTATTTAGTAGCGTTTTTTATCTAATCATTAAGCAAAAGAATATGTTTCCTACCAAATTGTTGTTTGATTACGGAACTGCAAGAGTCTTGCAAGTCTCGCAAGTCTTGCAGCAAGACCAAGACCAAGACCAGGTTAGTCTTGGTATTGGTCTTGCACCCCAGTATTGGTCTTGGTCTTGGGTCTTGGTCTTGCATAGACGGTCTTGGTCTCGGTCTTGGTCTTGCAATTTTGCAAGACCAAGACCAAGACTGCAAGACCAAGACCAGTCTCGCAGCATCACTATACGGCAGAAACTACGAAATAAAAATACCAAAAGTGGATGATTGGATGAGGACTCCTCTGCCTGTGGAAACGGAAAGAAGGGCCTTAACCTGGTACACAGATCACTGAGGGATGGCAGAGCCGCTCTGGGGGTCTGTGGATATCCCACGGAAATTCACAGATCCTTGGAAGGGTGCTGCACAATTTTCCAGGCAGAAATAATGGCTTTTATAGAATGCACCCATGAAATTCGTAAACAGAGGCACAGGGGACGAAAATCTATATGGCAAGTGATAGCCAGGCCGCAATCAAAGCAGTGACAAATGTTGTTAAAGCCTTAAAACTGGTAAAAGAATGCCATGAAGCTCTTGTGCAACTGGCAAGAGGCAACAAAGTTTGCCTTATATGGATACCAGGGCACAAGAACCTTCCAGGCAACGAAAAAGCTGACTCTTTGGCCAAAAAAGGCTCTGAAAGGCTTCCAACAGGCCCTGAGCCATTCTGTGGACATGCAAAACAACATGTTAAAACAGAAATGAAAAGTGGGAATCAAGGCTGAAAACCAAGTACTGGCACGACCTAGAGCAAGCCAGTCATGCCAAACGCCTGATAGACTCGCAATACTCAAAGGAAAATAACTTACTTCTCCTTAAAAGAAATGATCTGAGAAACTTAGTTGGAATCACTACAGGTCATTATCCCATCATAAATAATCTTAAAAAGATGGGTTTCATTGATGATGATTCCTGCAGATTTTGCACACAAGCAATAGAATCTGTAAATCACCTTCTAACCGAATGCAAAACCTTAGCGCATAAAAGACTAAGGGTCCTAGGAAGGGCGTTTCCCACCTTTGAGGACCTAAAAGCCTGTGGTGCAAGGAGCTGGATCCAAACCCAGAAATAACAGTACAATAGTACATCACAGGATGGTACAAAAGACCTTAAGGTCGAGGTGCCCATAAAGGGAAATGTCCCTAATACCCGGTTTTAGCATAATAACCAATATAAAAAATGTAAGCTAAACTATTTTCTGAAACACTTTAACCATATGAACAGCACATTTTTCCAGTAAATTTCGCTGACCAAAGCTAAGATAACTGTGCAATAAATAAACCTGTTAACCTATCAAAAACGGGCTGTCGTTGTGTCGTGGACACTGCCTAGTGCTTTACGTGAATAAGTGTACGTGACGGGTCATATTTTTTAGTGTATTATATGTATGTATGTCATGGTCATTTTTAGCACTGAGAAGTTGATACATCATCCAACTGCATTGTCTCGGCCGCCCCAGCTGCAGATGTGCTGGTGCCGTCGTTGATTCGCTCGGAAGCCTTCATTCTTTTACGTTCCCGGCAACGCTTCACTCTGGTGTTTTATGAGTATTACTGGATTCAGTCGAATACAATGGTTTCAAGAAAAACGTCTGTTAGTATGTATGTACATATGTATGGATAAGTATATGTAATTAATTTCCAGAAAAGATATCGGCATCAGAATGGTTGCATAAGAAGCATAATTTTGTAGTTTTCAGTAAATTCTCCTGATTTTGATTGGTAGAAGAAACGTGCGTGATTATGTCACCTATCTCTGTATAATGAGCAAATTTCTGTTTATTTGATTTATCTGGGTATCAAATGAAATACGCTGTCACAAGCAGATATACAGTTTCCATTAATGTTTTAATTAGATGTACTAGACTAGACCATTAGGACCAAAAAATAACCCAAAGTCTATTACGAAACAAATCGCTGACCAACGCTTTGTAGGTTATTTACATAAATCTTGAAGATAGTATGCTCCAAGCTTGACTTTCAATTTATCAACGGTATAAGTTGAAAAAATGTTGTTACTTCCCTCAAATGCTAGAAAGAGAGTTCCAACCGACTTCTTCGAGAAATAATAGAGTAATATAAATTTAGTTATATATATACACACACACAGTGTGGAAGTGGAAGACAGTGCCGCATTCTCTCACTATTTCAATTTCGTTGAACAAATAAATATTATCGCGTCGGTGCTCAAGTGAACGCCAGGATAAGCATTTCTAATGCTGTCGGCCTATCTAATTTAATGCGAAATAAGAAGTGTTTTAAAATATTATGGCCAGACATTAAGGTTGCACGTGACTGAAGTCATGGGGCTTTTGCTCAACCACTCTACACTATATCCTGTTGTGAGAATGTACGTATACATATACATATATGACTATATATATATACATGAGAAGAAAAGGGTTGGAATGATATGCCGGGATGGGAGAATGGAGATGAAGTTACTTGCAAATTTGGCTGGAATGTAATATTAGAGTTATACTTTGGCTCAGTAAATCTCATGTAGGCTATATAGACAATATTAACTCTGTGCACTAAGCAGCTAGAAGATAGCATTATAACTGTTTATAATGCAACCCCAACCACCAAAATGCATTTTAGCATTGCCACGAACGAGTATGTTGTTGTGTCAACCTATCAACACAGCTGTCTATGTGAACATTATTCACTTCGCAGTGAACTCATTAATATTTGAATGACAAAAAACATTATTGCAATTAAAATATTACGATACATTTGAATAGTCAGTGTGGGAGAACCAACAAAAAATTATTAACTTCAAATCTTATGATATTATCTTTGAAAATAAAGTACGTACAAAAAATTCTGACCCCAGATTGATGGAGAGTAGTGTGATGACTGGAACTTAAGATCTACCAAATTATTTTTTAACTTTTAGTGCATTAACTGCATTATTACTATCATTATTTGTTTCTAATATTACCGTTCAATTAAAAATATACGTTTTATAACTTTATTTTCAAGTTTTTAGTTTTTAATTTTGTAATTTAACACATTTCATTCTATTTAGTTCATTTATTTGTTGCAATCTAAGTCCTCAAGACATAGACCTTCTAAAGACTTTACTCGACTCAGAGCCACTTATGCTCGTCCTTCCTCAAACAAATTTTGAGCCTAAATACACAACCGCGTGGTCTATAGTGCTGCCTTGAATTTTGTGGACATTGGAAGCCCATGACAAAATTAAGGGAACATCCTTCTTTCAGCTGTCCTATAACTGAACTTTGCTGGAAACTGAATGGCTTTTTGATGAATAAGGTGTATGCCATCTCTTCCAAAGTCGATCCGAACTGACGGTACATCTGTTTGGTACATTTGGGTTCGACGAAACTGAAACCATACAATTTCAGTAATCACATAGTGAGCTATATTCTACTAGTCAAGCCCTTTTATTTGATACCCATATTGAACGGTTTGTGCAACAATATATAATCCGCCATTTTGTAGCGGCGGCCATCTTGGATTTACATTGATACAGAACGTAATAAATTATATTGTTATCAGAACTAAAAGTGTGTACTAGATTTCGGATCAATCTGCCAACAGGAAGGGGGTCAAATATCAATTAATAGATTTGACTTCAATAAATAAATAAAAAGCAAGGCAAGCTAAATAAAACCGTTTAATTATACTTGCAAGAAAAACTATAGCACTAGAAATCGCAAGAACGCAATTTGAGGGTTTGGGAAAGACCTAAAGTAAAAAGAAAATCCGGAATAGGTAAATTTCATGGTTCATAGTTTGGTCTGCTGCCATTTTGAAAGTACCACTCCGATCATGCCCGTTAACGATCTCAACCGAGATAATTCATATATTTTACAGCAGATTCGACTTTTATACCATTATAAATGGTATAGAAATGTCTGTAAGAAACTTTTGGTCTTCTTTATCTTTATCGCAATAGGTACATTTCAATAAGAAATTTACCTAAAATAATTACAGTCGATGTCTATACAATCCGGCGTTGATATAGAAGTCATTACATCATCCACTTAAATGTAGATAGTGCCGCTATTGTTGATCCGCTCCGACGACTTCATTATTTTACGTTCCCGGCACCGCTTCAGTCAAATGGTGTTTTATGTGTATCACTGGACTGCTCTTGCCCTTTTCAATCGTATATTTGTGCGAACATACTCAACTCAAACTCAAACGAACGTCGTAGCTTCTCAGAGTCCAAATTTATTCTAAGTGAAAATTATTTCACCCAATGAAACGACCTCAAAATGGCGGCGCTTTCACTTTCGCCAAGCGAAATGCGTTACAGTTCTCACTTAACATAACGAATTCTTTGATACACTTGATGGACATGTAGCTGCAAAACAAATCTGTAACCGACGATTTATCATCAGTTTTCTGAATACCTTCCACTGGGGAAGCAAGAATAAATTAAGTCAACTATCCGAAGACGGATCCTCAAAATATTCGACCGGAAAATTTGTTATTAGGAAGATACGGACTCTAAGGATCTTTCCACGTCGAGATATTATAGACAAATTATAGTTTTCAAAAATCGAATTCATTACAATAGCTGCCAACATGGAGATCATCGTTGTGATTTTGTTAAATATATTTTTTTGTATCAGATCTTGTCACTGGTTTTTTGGTAAGATTTTCAATCAAAGCTGAATCTTGAATTGCTAGAGTATTATGAAACAAACATCAATTCTACCTTCTAACTGCATATAGAACATCAATTCTTTACATTCAATAATTCTGTCGGCTGAATAATGGTCCAATTTCACAGAATTTGGTTAAACAGTCGCCGCTCGTATCTATTCGTGTTAGGTTTTGTCTATATGTCAGAATGAATGATAGCCGTACTCTGCTACTACAGGCGAAATTCAAATTTCCATTCCTAAAACAACATGGTGGGATAAAAAAATCGTAAGTTGCTGTTGATTTCGAAATTATTGATCAAATATCTTCCATTGTATTGAGGCAGTCATTTTATTAGCTTTTTGATGTGAATCATCTAATTATAGGGTTAGATACGAAATTGTACATATATATTATATTGCTATATAGTATATAATAAATAACTAGATTACGCTAAGACGCCTTACCTACTGCTTCGACAACAATTACTGCGATGGCAATACGGCATCGAATAACGTCAACAACTGCTTAGTGCAATACGTACAATTTATTACATTGTCACAATATTGCATAATAAATGTTCAATCAGATTTGATTACCAAAAAAAGCATCAGCCAACCAGACAAATAAAATTTTTGCAAGATTGTTGTCCATCTTCAGTTTGCCGACGAGCGTCGAGCCGTGTCTGATATAAAATCCTTGTTTTGAACACATATATAAGTATCGATCTTCAGCGTACCACTGACGGTGGAGAACAATAGGAGCGAGGTATTGAACACGTAAGGTGGGTGGATATGTAATCACCTGGATTATACAGCAATTTGAATTTATATTCAGAAAGATCATATTATGACTGGTACAAGATAATTTAGAGTGAATATATATGTAATAAAAAGATGATTATTGGAGATGCAATCATTTTATAAATAGAATTCAATGAGTTAAGTCGAGTTTAACTAGTCATGTAAAACATATTCTCAAACGTTATTTTTATCGCCTTCACATATTATTTTTTTATATAAAAAAGTGTGAAAACAAAATTGGTATTATGTAATGTACATTTGTGGGGGGCGCTAATTGTTATTTTGATGAATTAATGGCGGAAACAAAACAGTTATTAAGCACGCTACTGTATATGATATGTAATTATGATTACGGTTTATAATTTTCACAACATGCGCTTACCAGCAAGGAAACAAATAGGTTTGAAATAAATACTTTTCACAAAATATAGGTCCGACTTGTTGTCGATTATTAGTTTTGGGAAAATACGTGGACAAAACCTACTAGTAGAATATATTGCAATAATGATACATACACACTGGTTAAATCGATAACCTCCTTTTTTGAGATCGGTTAAAAATAATCCGTTATCACAGCTAATAATGCTCTAAAATACCAAAGTCATTATTATTTAGGAATGCTTTGAATATCATGTAACAAAAACAACCCCTAGATTAGGTGTTCCAAATTCTTTTCATGAGTTTTTTCGAAGCACGATTATTGCGGCTGTTCGATGGACGTTAATTTAATTTGACATCCCCTTCTGACTGTTCTGATGCGCCGACTTCTATAATGTTTGACACACACACTCACACACACATATACAGGGTGAAAATAAAATGTTAGAACTCGTAGAAATAACACAAAATAAATTCTAAGAAATTTTCAGAAATTAGCATCAAGACCGAGTGAGAACAAAAGTTTATTGAACCTACAATGGTTCAAGAGGTACAGCGATTGTTGAGGTCGAGCAATAAACACCAAAAAAATCACATTTTTGTACGGCGGCCCCTGATAATTTAATTCTATTTTATTTTTATTTCTAATTATTATAGCGGCAATAGGAATACTTAATCTGTCAAATTTTCAACTGTCTACCTATGACCAAACTGACAGATGGACGAATGGACAGTGGAATGAAAATGAATTGAATCGACAGAAATTTCTTTCATATTCTGTTCTTAACTTTTTTTGTGAAAAATACCTAACAAGATTGAATATATACTTTATTTTATGATAACGTTGCAGATAGGGTTTTTTATTTAAAATTCCCCTTAACATCAAACCAAATTTCATTTATGCACTTTTGAAACTCTGTAAGATTTAGCTTATTTAATCAATCTGATGACAATCGGTATTGTATATGGAAACCCAAAATTACTTGAAAAATCATAAAATGCTTTTTGATTTTTAATTCCTTCGATTTTAGTGATGAAGAATGTTGTAAAATGGTCCCATTAAAATGAGATATCCAAAATTATTTTCTCCCGAAAATACTCTCCAAAGGGGGCAAAGCGGGTATTTTTAAAATCGAAAATATGACATGGCGAAATTAAAGAAGAGGCTATTTCTGGATATTTAAATTTGATATTTTTGAAAAAATACTTCAACGGTTTCCGAGTTAGAGTCTTTTATTTACCAATAACTGATTCTTCATCTTTTGCTCAAATAATAAGAATAAATATCATTTTGATTTTTTTCTAATAAAGTCCGTGCTAGTTTTTGCAAGGAATAATTTCTGTTATGAATTTTCTATGAAGTTATGCTAGAAGTACAGTAGATACTCGCTTATATTGACCTCAGTTATATCGAATCGCGATTATCCGGATTTTAGAAATGTACTGTAGCATCACTCCGCGCAGCTTCTTCGATAAAGAGAGTTTAAGAGCAACGCCACGTGAGGAAAGTCGGCAAGGGTTGAATTCTTTGTAGTTTGGAAAAAGAGGTATCCGAGCCATAAATGAAATAGGTTGGCTTGGCGCCTTTCAACCTTTGAGCAGAGTTCGAGACTAGCGGTAGGGGATGTAACAGTTTCTGGAGAGTGAAGCAACTTTAATTTATTCGGAAAACTTTGCTTACTTTTATAATTTGTACCGGGGTATGAAAATATATCTCTATTTTTTTAATGAATACTGATTTTTAAGGATTTTAGTAGATTTAGTTATTTTTTATTGATCTGAATAAACTCCTAACATTATGTAATAACCCTAGAATGATACACATATGACAAAGTACCTAAAATATAACAAATACTCCGGATAATCGAATCTCTACCGTAATTTATCACCCACTATATTCCCCTCACTTGTCTTATAAATCCGTTGACACCCGGCATCTATTAGTGACCAATGCGTGTCGCCTAGACCTATTCCATCTGATACGTTTTATTCCACGCACGCAAACGCTAAAATCTGATTATTGTAGCAATTTTATTTTTCAAGTGGATTTCATCGTTTTAATGTGTTCCATAAAATGAATGACAAATTCTAATTGGAATTCCAAAGCCTTCGTCTAACTAACCACTTTTCTCAATGACGTTCGCCCTTACTACCCCCCTGCCCTTTCTATCTACTGTGTGCCTAACAATTTTAATTGGCTTCAAACGATGATATTTTAGCCACTCCGAAAATAATTCAGTTCCAGTGAAGCAAAAAAGAAAAAATTCAAAGAATGTGAGAGAGTAAACTTGCCATTTAAGATAATTTTAATTCTGGTAGGGAATTTTGCTTAACTCAAGCCCACGTTTTCATAGTCCACCCAAGGGCCAAAGGGTATTTTAGAATCTTTGAGATTACTAGGATCGTACACTAAATAGCAATCCGTTATCATTTTAACGATTCATTTTCGGTTCTCAAATTTGGAATATGAATTTTATAATTCGTTCATCTTCTTAATTAACCAGAAACCGGTTCACAGTATGGAAACTTATCCATTTAATTCTTTAAATTAATTATTGGCAAATTCCCCGATTGTTTCTTTCCAACTGATAAGCCGAGTCAAGCTACAAATTACAATATAGTTGAGCTGAAAATGTATACTGAGAAGTTAATAAAAATACATTGTTTCAATATATCGAAATCTGACATTCTGTACATATAAAAGTGCAATTTATTATGCCGATAAATGCCCACAACAATTCGTACATATGTATCATTATTCATATCAACAAAAGTTCATTTCATAATGCATAATTTTAAATATATAGATCATATTTCATAGAGATGGAAATAATGACAGAGAATATATATCCAAATTATACACGTAGGTATAGATAGATGTATATTAATATTACAGTTAAACAAACAATAACAAATAGTATTAATCATCAGTCCATCTGCTTGACTTAATGATGGGTTTTGATTAAATTGGATTAAATAACATAGCAAATACAACAAAAATTAAGAATCTCAGCCCGCTATTTCACTGTATATTGAAACTAAAAGGTTTAAAAAATGGTCAAGTGCGAGTTGGACTCGCACAGGAAGAGTTCCGTATCGTCGTACAAGAATTGTCTATTTATTACGGTCCAAAGATACAGCCATTATTAAGATTGAGCAAAAGGAAAAGATTATTTATTTTGTAACGAGTTTGCGATACAACGTCGACGCCATTTGGTGGAGGAGGCGAGTGCGATTCGTCAAAGGTCGGAACATCAAGTACGGAAGTTACTGGGGCCCAGGTGGTATGAGTGTAAACGTGGGTACAGATATATAACAAAAGTTAGTTTCGCAACGCCGTCGCGTAGCAATTGTTTGTTACGCATCGAAGATACAGCGTGTAAAAAGATATTGTGTATCAATACATCGTCGCGTATCTTATAAACGGATCATGCTGCCGTTCCGTCTTTACTAAAACAGCCCGTACCGTGGATCTTCTTAATTTTGGCTTTCTCTTGCCTAAGTGCTGACAGAAGTTCTTCCCAAGCATAATGCTTATTTATTTTATTGTAATATTTGACATGTTTTGTATCCCATAACATTTCTTTAACTGTTAATAAAATCAATGATAGATTCTTCCGTCCACTCCATAATAGCGATGTCTTTAAATGAATTAATAGAACGAAAAATAAATCGCAACTGTGTACCGAAGACGTTTCCAAGTATATTAACAAGTGGTGCAACAGCAGTGCGTCTGATTTCTTTGATGCGGACTTAAAAAACCGAAAACCGATGGAACGCCTCGATATTACTATGTTATGGTGTTACTCTGTTAAGCAGTGCCGTCCAGACTTGTAACGCGACGGCGTTACGACACGAAGTTTTTTTATATGTCTGTACCTACCTTAAGGCATACTGCTGCTATGGGTCACCGATACATGCGAAGGTAAAGATTATATCCCGATACATCTAGAGAGTTCGCGCTGTTGGTGGAATGTTCGGGGCATTGGAAGATAACGGCGAAAGCTTAGAGATGGAGGGGGCTTGCCAATATATGGAATTGCTGCGGAGTTAGTCAGTCCGAGTCAGTCAGTCAATATAGTGCTGTCCAGTGAGTCTGTACGATGGAGACCGGTATTGTGGTGAAGATTGTCGTTACGGTGAAGACCGGCAGTATGGTGCAGTCCAGTTCCGTTGGTCGCTAGTAGCAGGCCATCAACAATATAGATAAATAACGCTTGATCTAACAACGGTTGTAAAGTGTAAATTATTATATTATATAATCTTTATTAGCATCATCAGCTCTCAAGTTATAAAAATATATAAATGAAATACAATAGTATAAATAAAATAAAATATGAACACACTTACATTAACTACATGGACAAGTTAAATTAACACTAATAAAATACTTCAACTAGAGATATTATAAGGATGGGTTATAAAAGTTTTGCGTATTTTACACACTGGTTTTTAAATTCCCTATATGATGAGTATTCTTTCAATTCTCTTGGTAAGGAGTTGTAAAGGTTTAAGCCTTTCATGAACACTGTGTTTGTAGCAGCATTAGCAATACTGATATAGAAATCATTCGAAGCATGAGATCTGGTCTTGTGATTATGTATTTCTGGAAGTTACGTTATTTCTTCGGTTAAGTAGGATGGTAAGCGTCCTGATTTTAATCTATACACAAACTGAGCATATTATAAGCGGCCCTTTGTCGTACATTCAATAATTCCAAGGATTCCAACATGTAAATAAATAATATAAATTGTACATAGTTGTCGATAGTGTGGTGTATATATAAATAGTGTATATAAATAGACTGATATTTTAGTGTAGAAATAAATAAACTCAAAAATTAATAATTCCCAGTAATTTTTAAAAGCCTGTTACAATTGTATTGGGATACCCTATAATTTTTATTTTTATTTTATTTCCATTATTTGCCATGATTGCAGCTATAGTACCTATTACTTACTCCTTAGAAAATTCCAGGTATCTACCTAGTACGTTCAAGAGATACAGCAATTGTTAAGGTCGAGCAAAAACCGCCAAAAAATCACGTTCTTAACATGGGAGCCCCTTTATTTAAAAGTTTTGGCAGAAACATCACAATCGGGAGCCCTTTGATTCATTTTATGACATAGAAAGTCGCATGGCTCTATTTTAGATTAGAATATAGACTTCCTAGAATTCATTGGTCACGAGATCGCTCAAACGTAACTGTAAATCCGCCAGACTTAAAAAAAATTCAAAGTAGATATATCTAAATATTTAGGTCTATTGGTATTTCCTTTGCATTCACCGTAAATAGTACGATATGACATACCTCACTATCATCGATGAAATACTAAAAACAAATAATATTGTGATGTTTCTTCTCTCTTATAATAAAAATGTATTTTCAATAAAATCGTACATGTATATTAAGAAATAGGAATATAAATCTAAGGCATTTAAAAGTCGAACACAAATTATATTTATCATACAAACTTAAGTTCATGCTTTTTTCTTTTCTCCGACAATCGAGTAAATCTTTCCTTGTAAGATTATTTAGAATTAAATAGCTTCAGCTTGATCGCATAAAAATTCACCCATTTGTAACTTTCTACTCTCTCAAAAGTTTGATCGCTGTCAAATGTTTTGTTTGATGAAAAATGAGACGAACAACTTAGCTACAAAATTATACCCCACACCTTTTTTTTTAGCGAGCGTCTCAGCGAGAGAAAGTGTAAATGAATGAGTAATTTTTCTCAAAAGCACCAACCCTTAACTAGTAAATACAAACGGTGAATTGAAAAGAACAATTCATATCGAAGGAAAAGGTGGAAGAAGAGACCAGTGGCGGGCGGAAAAAGTAGTATACAATTTGAGAAATAATAAAAAAACGCCGTCATGTATAGATTATTAGAGAACAAATTAATTTAATAAAGTCCGTCTCTGTCTAGTTATCACATATATATCATATACCACAATCATTAATCAAAATCTAATTGTAACTACACAGTTATCGATTATTTAATTGAGAAAATCAATTGATTAAATTTGAATCTGATTCGTAGCACACTTCCCATTCCATCTCGATAAAATTTCCGGAGATTGTTGTTAAACCTCTATAGAAGATACCGTAGCAATTTAAGACTTGGTTACCAAATTGAAATTTGTCTATTCAAGAGCCTCCAATAAACAGAAAAAGCACCATGTATGCCTTTTGTCGATAATAAGGGGTGTGTCGGAAATAATGGATAACCTTGAAATCGTTTGTAGCCGAACCTATGATCTCTCAAAGAAAAATAAAAAAAAATATCCCGAGATATGATTTTAAAAAAGGACATATTGCTTACCTTATTTTACTTTTGAACATCAATGGTGATAATTCTCTAATTTCATTAAATACATCAATAAACTTTACCATTTTGAAATCGGCTTTAAGCACTTATTTTTTTATTTGGCCACTTAGGATTTTATACATTTTTCTCAATCAAAGGTTAATTAAAATTTAATTAAGAATTAAAATATGATTTTAAGAATTTTTTAACAAAATATTAATATGCGGAATCCATTTACGTGTGGTCGTGGTGTACGAGAACATAAGAAATAAGGTTAAACAAGCATTTGTAGGATTCTACTTGGGATATATTTTTTTTATTTTTCTTAGAACAGTAATAGATACTGGAACAACCCATTTCGAGGTTATTCATTAACTTCGGGACACCCTGTATGTGTATAAAACTCCAAGAAGATTCTCTTGATATTTTACACAATTCCATGAAAATCAACAAAATAACTAAAAAAACTAGGACCGACTGAAATGTACAAAATATATACACATTAATTAAGTATGATTTAAATATTTAAAAGTTTAGCAACACTCTTGACATTAACTTCAAATTTTCATAATTCTTACATTATGTGTTGTCATTGTACCTATACTTTTAGTACCTACACAATCTAATGAACTCGGTATTTGCGTTTTTATAGTAAGTAATAGGTAGACAGTTACCGCTATACAATATATCATAAACATAAAATAATAAAATCACAACTAAAGGGGACCCCACTCGAATTTGTCAGGTATTTTTTCCACGGATATTTAAAAGTGCGTTAGGTATATTTACCCAAAAAACAACTTCAGTATTTAAACGGTTGAAAGCCGGCAATTTCTATTCTTTCTCTTGATGCTTTTGACATTACTAAAAAATAATGCGTAGGCAAGTCTCCAAGTTAATAGAGTAGGAAGCCAACAGAATAATTTGGGAAATATCTGGGCGGGCCGCGGCCCTAGCGACCCTTTCTATGTTGCGGCCATAGCTGGCTGTGGCGTGTGCCTGCCTGCCGTTTTGCCTTCTCACTCGCTCGCATCGGCGACTGTGTTTCAAAAGCTGTGAAGTCGATTAACGTCACGAGTGGGGAAGTGAAATAGAGCTTAAATTGCAGCACATCTAAGTTCCTTAGCAGCAGCGAATCTTCTAAGGAATAAGGCAAGTATTTTACACGACCGGCCCAGGCCCAGGGCCGTACTCACACTCGACTCTTTCAATTGCTGCGACTTTTAATTAATTATTTATTGCCAGTCGAGTACCCCGTCGACTTAATGTGCATAATAAGTCGGGGAGAAATTACGCTCACTCTCGGGTGTGAGCAAACACATAGAAAGAGAGAAGAAGATGCCTATGTAACTAATGGTGAATTCGACTCATTTAAATAGAATTAAATTTGATATCTTGTAATGTTATAAATAACCTGAACATTCTCTAACCAAGAAAAATCGCATCCGTTTATGTATACTGTGTGCCAACAAAAATGCAACACCCTGTAAAATATAAGGAATCTTAACGAAATTTCAATAAATATTGTGTTGGACTGAAAGTAAATATTGATAACATTTCATAGTACAAGAGCTGTCTAACTATTATGCAAAAACCATAGTTTATATATTAATTTTTGGAAGGAAATTCCTTTGCGGTAGTAGTTAACTATTAGCAGAAATTTCGACATACTTGTGGAGAAGCTCTCAATTAGTATACTTATTCCTTGAAATAAACACGAATGCTCAGAATTACATCCGCAATATTTTGTAACTATTTGCTAAACCATTTCTTCAGCAACTAGAAAACTCAATTTTCATCAGAACTAATACAACTGTTGTCACTACCCGGATACATTGAGGGGTGAGACTACAGTGGTGTCAAGATCGTGTCCAATGGGATCAGGAATGGAATCGAATTGTGTTTTCAGTGACGATTTTCGACTTTATTTATCTACCCACGGCGGACGAAGATGAGCTCACCGAATACGTGATGGAAGTTCAGAAATTTAGTTTTGAGTATAGACTATGATCACCTGAGGAGTTATGGTACTGGGGGGGGCAACATTCTCAAAGTTTTAAAACCAGTTGCTATACCTATTATATCTTCAGCGACTTGAAAACCTAATTCATTACCAGGTTCCTGCTTGACTCACAGTCTACGGTTCATTCCTGGCCATCAAGGTTTCATGATCTTTCACATAATATGTAGAAGATTCGTTCTACTGCCAGTCCTAATACATGAACTTCAAGTTATTTGTGCATCAATTCTTCAAGAAGACATTGATATTCATACCTCGGAATGTTGAGGAATGTGTGAGGGGCTTGAATTCATCATTAACATTCCCAGGCAGATATTAACGAAATTATTTTGAAACTTTGATCATTTGATGTCCTACATAAGCCCTTATATTTACCAAAAAAATATTAAAATATCCGGTGTTCCGTTTTCAATGGTACAATAGTTATATACTGAACTCAATTTACAGAACTGTAACGAAACCGGCCTAACGCAAAATTGTTAGGAATTATCAGCGTTTGTAAGAATTACACAAAAATGCAATAAAATATGTATTTATTATGGTATTTTCAAAACTCTAGATGGTGAATGTTCAAAATTTTATTACAAGGATAAGCTACGGAATTTCTCTCGACATACAAACAAACTGCGAAGTTACAGTAACTATAAGACATTTGCTGAAAAATAAGGGTCGTTCTTGTTTATTTACTAGTAGTTTTCAACTCACCCTCCTGTAACCTTAATCTAAGGATAATCTGACAAGTGACAATTTCAGGCGGCACGCTGATTTGGAACTTTCAACAGCCCAACGTATACAGCTCGTACGTACTCCATCGACTGACTCTCTAATAGAATATGCCAGAAAAATATCTCGTAAGAGAAAGGCAAGATATCGAAGGTAAATATTTGGTGTGTACCTATATGTTACGCGCAAATATCGAATACGGCCAAATTTTCTCAATCACCGATCTAATAGTTCACTGCGTTCTTTGCGAAAATGCATAATACAGGATCAATGTAAAAAAAATAATTTATCATTTTCAATCAAGTCTTTATGAATGTTCAAGCTCAACTTTTACCTCAAATCACTTCTTAGCTCCCTCCGCACAGAGCAGATAACACTACCACAATACAGAAAAAAGACAGCTATAAAATTACAAAACGAAACTCACGGACGTTTAAGATGAAGAATGGTTAACGAAATTCTATAATAAAATAATAAAATAAGTGACTACTTTATGAAAGCAAAAACTATATTACCTACACCAAATTTTTAGTAGATTATCAAAAACCTTTTCTAATTCTCGAAATTTTAATTCAACGGTGAGAGATTCAGACAGACGTGAAAATATCATTGACTAAATGATGAGTTTTGCTAGTCAGCAGATGCCAAATTAGAGAAAGAAAAAGCTTACGTTAAAAACAAATGAAATCATTGGATATGGAGGTTACGCCAATACAAATTCCATAACAAGATCCAGTGTTGTGATCAAATTGATTGACATTTCCAAATCAACACTTGAACTAGGTATATAGGTAAATATATATTCGAATTTTCCCCAAATAGAAAAATATCAATTTCAAATTAGACCATTGCCAGAGATTTCTTGATTATTGATTCTATATCATTCATTGATCTATCCCCTCGAAGGGCATTAAACAAACTGGCCTGTTCATGAAATTTAAATGTAAACTAAATGCGACAATAATGGCATCAATCCACCGGACAGCTGATTAATTGGTATTGAACTACTGGTTTTTAGGCAATCTGACAAATGACCGAGATACTCAATATGAAAAAGATTTTTTTGCTAGTTATATATTCCCACATCACACCATAACACTATGCTGCTGAATTTTGTTCGAAGTTCGATCGCAATAGGTACAGTTCTATAGGAAATACACCTATAAGTTTTTGTTCCAAAATTAATTATTTACATCTGAAATAAGCAAAAAATCGTTCTTATTATTCAGATCCAATATGAAGAAACCATTTGTTCGGTAGAGACAATAAATTATCGAGTAATAAGTTTTATATAGCAATCTGATAAAATTGCAATTTTCTTTATAATTTCAAATAAAAAAAAACTTTTTATCTGATGCAGAATTTTGTTATTTATTATAAATTTTAAGTCGCTTTTTGGACGTTGTTTTGGGAATTATTTATCTTATTATACACTAAAATATCACAGATTATTTATATACACTATTCTTATACATTTACACTACATTATCGACTACTATGTACAATTTATATTTATTATTTACACTATTTACAACCGTATTTGAACCGAGCGTTATTTATTTCCGTTGCTGCTAGCCTCCATACTCAGGCCCTGACTCGCCGGACTGCCGGGCTGCACCGTACTCGCCGTACACCGGTCTCCAGCATACTGCCGGTCTCCACCGTACCCGTACTCCGGTCTCCACCGTACTGACTCCGCAGGAAATCCTCTTCAATATATAGGCAAGCTCTCTCCATCTAAAAGCTTCCACAGACATCTTCCAACGCCGTGAGCATTCCACCAATAGCGCAAACTCAATAGACGTTTCGGGATATAATCCTGGCCTTGGCGGGTATCAGTGGCCAATAGCAGAATGCCTCACACTCAAGCCACATGACCCTCACCAAAGTCCGTACTCGTCACGATACTCCGCCCTCTGACGTATCGTTACTCGTTACATTATCACGTATATTCAAACTTCAAAAGAGAAAAATATTTTAATTCGCTTTAGCAAGAATTAACATGTCTTTGAACTGGTGAAGTAATATAGATCATCAAAACTGAAGAATTAAACTAATAACTAAATTTAATCCAAATTTTCATTAATAATAAGCCGCCAAGTAAGTGAGCTTGTGTCACATGAATATTCCATCAAAATATAAAATATGAAGAAAGCTCACCAATTCACTTATTTATGGGCCAAGGCTCGATTCAATCAATACTGCAATGAAGATCATAGAATCTGGAAACACAAAAACCAAAATTACAACAAAAAATATAACATAACATGATAGTTTTTGACCTAACTCCAGCTTGTATATAATTTGGTATAAAAGAAAAAAATAACTAATGATTCGAAGACCCAAATATCATTACAGCTTTATTTTAAAACAATTTAGAATAAGCTGTAAAAAAATTAAATGACGTCAATATTGTGGATTGGAATATAGACTGAAAGTTACAAATCGAAATAAACGTCATAGAGTAGAAAAAATCATATCAATCGACCTATGTGATATAGAAACTGAAACATAGCGAACACAGTATCTTTTTTAATTATCATCAAAAGGTGTTAATTGAAAAAGGACCATGCCCGGGCTCTTTGGGCATTTTTGATGCTAAAGTAATTAAACCCTACATATATAGGTCCATACATTTAGCCTCCCTACACAGTGTTGAAACAGAGCTCTAGAATGAATAAATGTTATCATTTACGCAAAATAAAACGTTTGTTTGATAGATGTTGATATTGGCAAAAAAAAACTATTTCAGCTACGATAAACAATAATCGGAAAAAAATATATATCGGTCTAGGTGTGACCCGGGGAGTCTACACTACCCACTTCTCAGTAAAAAGTGCAGAAATAGTTAATCGACATTATGAAAAGTAGGAAAACCAGTAAATTTTCACATGCATTTGTTATTATTCATTAAATTTTCAAGGGGGAATTGTTTTTCCGGTTTGGGAATGGGTCCGATTTTCGAAAAGGTATCTGTGTAGTTAATTTAGAAGTTGAAAAAACGATTGCTAGGGCAAAAGTTGTGAATTTTAAATAAATTAGTCAAAAACAGAAACGATTTCATAGCCATCGATCGGGAATGTCATTATGACAATTTTGGCATATCTTTACGTTCCAAGGTCCCTACAGTAAAATATAATGGTTTTCAGAGTTTTCTCCTCGTGGAAAACACACATACAACAGTTTTATTATTTGGTTGAATAAAATCTAAGGTCAAGCCCTCGATCTGTAAGTACATTTTGAAAATGGGTGACATCAAGAAGGTCAGAAAGACACAGGGACGGGTGGGGGCTATGAACAAGATTTGCGAAGCAAGCACCAAGAGATTGGTAGTCTATTCTATTCTATAAGTCGCCTATGTTCATGCTAATATTTCGTAGATATGTTTTGTCTTCGTAATGGCTGGACCGAGAAAGTGTGGCTTATGCAATGAGAGGGTTGGGATGACTGACAATCCCAAAATGGTATTTGGCAAATTTCCGAACGCACAACTAAAATTAATTCCTCTGTTCTTAGACATCAATTTACACGAAATCCCATTCTAGTGACATTTATAAGTCAGCCCATCAGAGTCAAGAGTGTATTGTTATCCAGAAATAACCTGAGCTCAATGGGGCATGCAAGTATTATATATTATAGTAGGTGTGTTGTATTAAAAGCTGCGGATTCACCCCGCTCATCAGCAAGTCGATCTCCGGGGAACGCAAGCGAATCTTTATCTCTTTTGTTATTTGGCTCACAAACAGCCACCACAATTGCCACAACTCATGTAGGTACACAACACGTTATTTCTCATCAACATAGATAAACCGACCGACAGATTGTTGAACGATTCCTTCACGCATACATATTTACAGAGCACAATGTATATCACCGATCAGAAATTCTACGTTGCGTTAAATGCAGGTCCTACTATGAGAAACTGAAAATGCACGATGAGACTCGGTCAATAAGGCGGCAGGCCAAGAGACCTGACCCAACAATTAACTGAGCGCAGATAGAATTTCGTTAAGATTCGTTTTGAATGTTGCATTTTCAATGTCATGCAGTCTAATTACACCACCTTTACAAGAAAACTGAGACTGCTCTGTAACACATTTCTTGAAAGTTTTTTTTAACTGAGTGTCATAGTAAACAACTTTTCCATTATCTTCTATTAAATGTCAGCCAGTACGACTTCAAATTCACCGAAAAAAATTTATGGGATGGTGAAAGAGAATACATTTTAGTTCAAGTTACCACTACTCCACAGATGTCTTATAAAGATTCGCAAGATCGCCAACAGACTGACGATTTTGATATAACTCTAGTTCTAGTTGTATATAATATTTCCACTCCAACAGATTATGTTTTGCATCTACGATACTATTGATTTAATTCTAACATCTAAAAGATAATGTTAACGGATTTTTTTCGGCCATTCATTTGCACAATAATTGCAGGGAAATGTCCCAAAAATCCGAAATTGACGAGAAATTTGGCAAATTTCGAACTGTATCATTGACTGCAAGAAGTCTGTTTTAGAACGCCAACCACAGTCATCGAAATTAATGGATTCGACTGTATTAGATGATGGAGCTCTGACAAATTCCGATGAAACACAGGCGTCATGCTCAAGAAAACATAGCAGTGCTAGTCTGAATGGTGATGGATCAGTAACAAGTCAACATTCGAATTTATTGCCATATGTGGAGCCATCGTTTGTCAACTATTTGGGTTATTACTCATCTCAAGAACAGCTAATGCAGCAGTTGATACTGGGTAAAGCCAATGAAATATAAAAATTAAATCCGAGGTGGCAAAGGATAACTATCACAGCGTTGGAGTAGATCATCTATCCAAAATTCTCATTTAGGAAATAAAAAATTATCAGGGTTCCGCACCCGAAGGGTGCCTACAGGACCCTATTACTAAGCCTCCGCTGTCTGTTCAGCAGGCTGTATCCTGTATCTAATGAACTATTCTCGCTATAATAACAAATAATCAAAACAAAATACAAAAATGTGATTTTCTTTCAGCGTTTTCTTGTCGGCCTTTAAAATCGCTGTATCCCTAATAGGTACATAGTTTTCGTACGAAAGTCTTCGTGTGCGAGACCAATTCGCGCTTGAATGGCTTTTCATACTAAATGTCAAATATGAATAGCATTACAAATTAGACAAGTTTTCTGCTCTGCGAATTTAAATTACCAAAGCTCAAAACATAATTTCATTGACTATTAAAACAAATTCATATGTCGCCATCTATTCATATGGGATTTGGTTATTTATTTACCATTTCCATATCTATTCCCATTTTAATGTTTATTTTACAGTCCTGATGAACACCGTCTATTTTTTATTCGGTTGCCTTCATTGTTTAATATACTTAAAATGCTGACGATAAAAACTGATTCCATTAATGAGTATTAATGGTAGAATATTGGAATTATTACCTACTGCTTTTACGCTAAACAAAAATCTGTTTTCAAATAATAAAAAACAAATAAAAACTTCACTTGCCTTGTCATCTGAATTATGATCCTTTAAACCAATTATCAGACTTATGTTCTCATTAGTAAGATTATAACTAGGTATTACAATAATTCTAGTTCTGTGTTCTAGAGATGTTTCTGACCAGATGAAACCCGGAAGTTATACAAATAATATAATTAAAGTTACCATTAGCATTTGTTATTCCCTAATATCTAAAATGATAACGATGTAACTCGCTAGAAATTTACCACTAGATTTGGATTGATTTACATTCTTTATTGACCGACTTGCCAAACGGAGGAGGTATATAATTCGATTTTATATCTGCAAGTTTTTTTTTAATAAAAAAATCATAACTGGTAATTAATGGATATATTTCTCGATTTTTTTCTAGATTTGAAATAGCTCTTCAATTATTTAGGAAAATTACTCATAAGCGATGTAGTTTTAAAGAGATTGAAAATATTTTGCCTTTCATTCACGGCGAGATCAAGGAATTTTGTAATATAGAGTTGACTCGAGTGAGTAGAAGCGGACAAAACTTGTCGTGGTGACAATTTATAAGATGGAATATATCACCGATTTTCTCATCGTAAACCCATTTTACAACAGAAGAGGTAGTATCGAATCGATTCCCATTTGTAAATTGCATTCTAACAGCATGTAAATATTTTATTGAACCTGATGGACAATCTTAAATTTGTTTTCAATTTGATATAATCCAACTTCTATCGACTTACAAGCGAAAATATTTATTATCTTTATACTTTTTCTGTACTAAATATAAAGATAGCCAGAAGAAACCTTAATGGAAATTTACAGGATGAATATATTACTAACTATTTAGTCTATCTATCTATCCATCTAATAGTCGTGCAATATCGAGAGATCCAAAAAAAAAATCGAATTGTGACCTGTAAATATGGTAAAATTCTACGGATGTTTTAACACAAATTATCTGAAATTTTACAATATTGAAACATTTCTTTTCAGAGCAGATATATATTTTATTGAACAATATTGAAAGAAATACACAAACCTGATCTAATATAACGATCATAACCAAAATTTCAAATGTCTATATTTCCATAGAAATATTTCTGAACTTCACTTTGCAGATCTTAATAACATTTGAAAATGACTGAAGTGACTTGATAATTTACATACTGTTCATCAATTCTCATTTTCAGTGTTCGTTTGAATCAATTTGGTAATTCTTATTGTAGAAGCTTCTTAAAATTTGCTGCTGATGTAAAGCAAAGCTTGTCAAAATATTCTTTAACTTATGTGAATTTTATCTGAATAGAGATATTCGAATTCGTTTCAGTTGAAGCAGGTAATCTTTTATTTGGCCTTTCAGACAGGCCAACCCCATTGCGTTTCGTTACTGTTTCAGGAACTGTACAGTAGTATTACTCCGCATGGTTTCTTTGATAAGGAACATTCAAAAGTTACGTCACAAGGAGTCGTGAATGCCCAGATTCTTTTTGACTGACGAACCCTGAACGTCGTATATAGTAAACGATTTTGATGATTTTTGATTCATTTGAAAAAGGAGACTTGAGAAATTGTCCCATATTCGTAAAAACTGAAACCCAACTCTACTTCCCACCGAAAACCGCCTCCGAAGGGGGTGGAGGGGGTAAATTTTCTCGAAAATCGAAAATTCGAGTTGCCAGAATTAAAGATAGGACAATATCCGGAAACGTTTATATTGAAAATTTTTTCAAAAGAGTTCTGGTTTTCGAGTTACATTCATGTTAATATCTAACATATGTGTATTTAGGCTATCTGGAAGGGAAGATTTCTTTCAAAAAACCGAAAATCTCTGGGTACCACATAAAAGACAATAATATTTGTAGCAACTATTATAATGAATTTTTTTTTCTTAGAGTTAAGGTTTTAGAGTTAAACGGTGGTAAAATGGTTAAATCTAAAATATTTAAGCGTATATCCGTAGCGATGTTCTGAGATCTCTACATAATAACAAGGACAAGCAAAGAATATACGTGGGTAATAGGATATTAGTTCAACGACTTTCGTGACCAATTTCACACTCAAAAGTTTGAAAAAAAGGACCGACGTTATTAGTTGGTGCACTGAAAAATACGAAATAATATTAATTCTATTGGTGCTGGTACTTGTGAAGTTGGTGCCAAAAGTTATCAACCTAACTGCAACTGCACAACTTCAAAAGTAACACCAATAGAATTAATATTATTTCGTATTTTTCATTGCACCGACTAATAACGTCGGTCCAATTTTTTATGAAAAAATATTTATTAGTTTTGCAGCTGAGGGATCTGAGTCTTTGTGGAATAAATTGGCTCGGCTTCTCTCAACTTTTAAGCGGAGCTACAGACAAGCGGTAGGAGATGTAACAGTTTCTGGGAAGTGGAGTAACTTTTTTTATTCGAAAAACTTTGCTTTCGTTAAACGCCGCTGCATTAAGAAAATGTGGGCTAACGGGCTAACGTTATTATAAACATATACATATCTCTCATATTTTTGCATAGGTACTGATTTCTATTTATTCTGATAAGTTTAATTTGTTCTTGTTGATTCAACTAAACACATAGAACACTAGAAACATACCCATATACCAAGGTAAGCTACAACATAGCTTACGCGGGCGAAGTATGTTAGTTTTATAGAGTTAACTTAACATAAAAATCGGTTTTCTTCATGTATTAAATCATCGGTGTTTTAGAATATCCAATTAGTCCCGATAATCGAGTTTCTGCTGTATATGTATAGTGCAGTTATCTTTTTTCTTATTAAATTCATAAGAAATTGGACAATCTGTTTACATAAAAGGCATAAAGATTGATTTATTATATGGGATTATGATTGCTGCCTTCCACTGTTCAATGATTTAACTGATCATCCGAATACACTCATTGTTAACGACATGGCACCTAGTTTGCATATTACTTTATATGACTCTTCTATGATTGACTTTTGTTTGGATCACTATACAATTTGATCAATGCATACTGTTGTTTACAGAGGTGAGAGTGGTTACCTTGCGGAACTCGCACTTCTGCCTACAGAAACGTTATTTACAGAAAAATGTTGGATTTTCAAAGCCACGTAATAGTTTTTCCTGAATAATTCAAAAATAAGACTTGTAATTAATGATATATTTTATATAATACATTTCTACAGTGATAAGTAATCATTTGAAAATGTTTTCAACTCATAAAAGGCTGTAATATTTATATTATCAATATATGTAAGACCAAATAGACGGATTCTATAATTTATTTTTTTCAAGGCTCTACAATGTTGCCGGTGCTCAAAATTTTACCTTTTTATAAATACCTAAGTGATATAAATGTCGGATAAATACCTAAGTGAAACTAACAATGTCATAATGAACATGATGGTATTTAAAAAACAGCAAACAACTTCGCTTTGATTCGAAAATGCTACATTTTTAACGCATTAATAATATCTGTCAAACGTATACTCTACCTATATGGCAACAATAAGGTGGAGGTCGCAGTAATTCTCTCCCAAATGACATCTGTCTTAAGTCATAATACAAAACTGGCAAATTTGGTAAAGATAGACCTCATATACATGGACGGCCAATCGATAGAAAATCCCGGGTCCAACATGAAGGGTAGAGTGACGCAGTTCAGGCAAATCCGATGTTTTTCGGGCAGTCACGAATCTGATATTTCAGATGTCGTAGATTATATTCATAATTAATATTGTTTTTGTTGTCATCGAAATAACCAGCTAGTGCTCTCGTTGTGGATAAAAGTTAAAAGTGGTGCTGAAATTAAGTGATTTAATCAAAAATATGTGCAATGTATAAGAATCATTCGTGAAAAATGTTGGACAACCTACGCTTTTGTCTGAATTGTGGGCAAATATTCGACAGTCGGCTCCGGAGAATTTCTTGCCATAACTATGCATTTTTCCTTTTTTAATTGTTTTGTTTACCTACCTCATTTTTTCTGTAATGAACACTTAAATGATTTATAAGAAAACCGAAAGAATAATGGTTGAAGTTATTTGATCTAACCTAAAAATCTCAATCAAAGTTAAGGTGGAAATCGCATAGCTTTGCTGTAGGCATTTAACTCCGGATTGTTTTTCTGTTGCAAAAGATGGTTCGAAATTTCTAAAAAGGATAGCAACCCTACTAGGTATAAGTTTTATTGGCGAGCAAAAATTCAGCTATTTGACAAATTCACTTAGGTATTGCAATTGAACACTTACCTACAGATGATTTCTAGTAATGATTTGTGGGTGAAGAAAATTCGTTTGTTCGAATCTCCTTATCCTGAGCATAGTAGAACGGACCATACCTCCGGAAAACAACCAAATTATGAAGACAGAGTACCAGATAGTACCTACTCATGTATCTACTATTATTTCCAGACAGAAATACGCAAGAACTTGTATGCTCCGTCGAAGACAAAGTGAATTGAAATTGTCTTTCTTTACGTATGTATTTTCAAATTTTCTCTTCTGTCATGTTGTTGGAATATGTGAATTTTCAGCAACATTCCAGGGAAATATCAGCAAATGCACGTATTTGTGGCGGCCACTTAAGGCTCAGCGATTTTCGGAACGCCACTGGCCCGTCAAGACGGCCAATTTGTCAAAAACACCAGTACCTACTTACCTTACTACAATCTATTTTCAAGAAAGGTAAGTTGAATATGATTATTGATCACTATAGTATATAAAATTTCCTTGTATTATTAGCAGTATATTTCGGTATTTTCAATCTACCAATCAATTTGACCTCAGATAAATCAAGTGGAAGTAATTATAATTTATTTAAATTTGCAAATCTAAATATATCATTATAAGCTTTCTAACAAAAATCTATTTAACAGCTCCAATAATGAAAAGATTATCTTACAATTAGAAGATAGTTGCGAATAAAGAAACGACTGCAAATCCGTCTCAGTTAATCGAAATTGGTCATAATACTGCAACTTTCCCTGATTGGGCCGGGAAACCATCCACACTTTTAATGAGAGACCTGTGCACCATGATACAAATGCTGGTAATTTATTTTTCTTGTATTTTTTTGACACTTTATTCATAAAATTTCTAGTGAAATCTTTGGCAAAAAATGCAACAGGTCCTTTTCGCAATTTTTTTTTCATTGTTCTCATTTCTGATTTTAGCAACTGGTGCTGGTCTCTCAAAAGTACCATTGCATGAGCAATTGTATTCAACTCCAACTAGAAAGATACCTCGATACCCTGCTGATATTCGGACGCCGCAATAGAGGACTTGCAGGACATAAAAAAAATTATCAGTATATTGAATAAACGCTTATCTGAGAAAAATTGCATTTTACGAAACTTACCACAGAAAATCCATCGCAAAACTAATGGTATTACTAATTTGCAGGACGGCGTTAAATTTGCAAAACATACAAAGAGTATAATGTTATCTTGTTACTAGATAATTATTTAAACTGTTTTTGTGCAAGCATGTATTTTTACCATGGATTACATCCGAGAAAAGCTCTTAGAAAACTAAGTTCTTGGCAACTCGAGTTTATGCGGACTATTATCCGTATCAATGTCATCTAGACAAACATGACCTGCAGAATTTATTAGATGGATTTTTACAAATGTAAAATAAAAAAAAACAAAAACAAAAGCAATTTTTTTATGATAACTGTTATCATGCCTATCATATCCAGTTTCATCCACAACTTTTGACACGTTAATATATTTTCTTCATACTATAGGCAAATATTAAATACACCATATAGGTATTTGTAGTCTTATTTAATAT
This sequence comes from Crioceris asparagi, assembly GCA_958507055.1. Taxonomy (NCBI): domain Eukaryota; kingdom Metazoa; phylum Arthropoda; class Insecta; order Coleoptera; family Chrysomelidae; genus Crioceris; species Crioceris asparagi. The sequence continues at coordinate 13,233,219 of OY293833.1, read as the reverse complement.
TGTATTTTACTGTTGTAGCAAGCAGGTAAGTGACTGGAAATGCTCGAGTCCAGATTTACTGTAAATGTGGGGTATGAATATAATAAATTGTAATTTCAAGGAAGGAATTCTGGGGGCAGTGAGAAGCGATAGAATCACTTGATGAAAATGTACCAATAAAGCATAATTCTTATACAAAACAACATACCAAAAATTTTCTCGGTGTGGTTCTGCTCTTACCGAGTGTATAAGAAAGATTTGAGTTTTTTTGTTGAATTTTGCAGAATATAGCTCTCACCTCACTCAAAAGTTTTACATTGGGAATGTTTTTTGGGGATATTAATTTAAGACAAATGCAGAGAGAATACTGATAACGGGAGACAAGTTTAGTCTGCGGTCGAAGATCGAAAATTGAGTTTCAGTTTCTAATTTTCCTTCAATGTAATATGGATGAAAGTGTCCACTATAATAGAATTGAGTCTATTATTTAGAAGATTCGTATTTCTTCAAACTTTGACAATTTTGAAAATTTTTAAATTATTTTGTATGACTAAAAGACCCTTACGGGTATTCTTATATGATTTTGTTTACAAATTGTTAATTCTACTTAGTGTCTTTATGGCAAATATCACAAAATCACACAGTATACAGCAGAAGTATCTGTGTAAATTTGGTTGCCAAGAACATATAAGCTTCTAAATGCAACCGAGTGCATTCTGCATGCAAATAATCGTAGTGAAAAATGATTTTTACTATTTTGAATAACAATTCTATAAGACTGATATAGTACTGGAACTCGCGGTTTCATTATAATATCGCTATATCCGTTCGTTAGTATTATAGGAGGAGCATAATATGGCGTTATTTTAATCCATGTTCGTAGTGCAGAGATTTTCGTTAATAATTTAGAAAATTATCTCTTGTACATATATTATATTAACTTCATAATTTATGCGCTATTTTGTATTACAAATATTTTACTAATAAAATGGAAAAGTTTGTTATTTAATTTATTACAGTTTGAATTTAGTTAGGATAGTCGGAAGCAAAATTTTCATTTCTTATGGAATAATAATTTCAAAAAAGGCCTTGTGTCGGACATATACAGGCTGATTGACGCTGACCGTCCATTAGAAGTTTATGGAGAACCGAGTAAGATATAAAAATATGAATTTATTGGTACAATCCAAAAATGTAAAAATATACAGGGTGTTCTATTTAAAATAACAAAGTAGATACCAACTCCCTGTATAACACGAAATGACAGATAACTGAAAATATTTTATGTGGATAGATCCTAACCTGTTATGCCTATGCACAAAATTTCATATTTTTATCTTACTCGGTTCTCCATAAACTTCTAATGGACGGTCACCGTGAATCACCCTGTAGAGCGTTTAGGTTGAGCTCCGCTGTCATTTCTCGTGTCTCACATGTGGGACCAACTTTTATTTTCTAAGATTTTGTTTTGAAATGATTTATTTGCTAACTTCCTCTTTGCTTTGGTGTTTTTTTTTATTTTATGTTTTTTTTTATTTTCGTTTTCTCGTCCACGGGTGGGCACGTGATCCCAGAATGTAAATTAGTAACTGGGGACAGAATGACCACCCGTGAGCATTCTTTTATGTTTCTCTTTGTTCGAATATCTTAAGCTAAAATGGCTGAACGAGGTCTCACAGTTAGAGAACTGGCTGAAAAGCTTGAAAATATATCAGAAGTAACAGGCTTCTCCGATGAGTCTATGAAAGACAAAGATTATTCAGCTAATACAGATAGTTCAAGCTCAGAAGATGAGGATAATGGCGCAGCTTCACTGGAATCCGACTTTTCATCCGGTCACGATGTCCCCTTGGAAATCTCTTGAATCAGAGAAAATGGGAACCTGTGGCTGGCGACAGAAACACCTTTGTTTTCACTCCACCATATACTTGTGTTCATCGAACGGTTGCTCAGAAACTACATATAAAAGTTCCATTCACCTTTTTCAAATATTTTATTGATAACCACATAATAGCATTATTAGTTATTTGCAGCTCAATATATTGCTTCGAGGGCTGGCGCTTATAAAATTCAAAGAAGCTATTGTTCAGTCTCTTGTGCATCCAAATACAGAGCTATAATGGATACACCTTCTACCTCAAAGCAAAAACATCTGCTGTCTCAAGGACAAAAGAGCCAAACAAGAAAGAGATGAAATCCGTGCAAAAAAGTTAACACGATTTGTCAGACATGTAAAATACTTATGTAAAACAATACACCAAATTTGTTTATTCTATATAATGTCATATTTCTGATAAAAACAATGTTTTCTGTGCTAGAATATTTGTTTTCGTTTATTTACCAAATAAAAAATTAATAGACTGCATAAAAACTTTTATTTTTCTTATTAATTTTGCATTAAGAAAAAAAGCAATCGAGCCATTCTAATTTTAGTTCTGGTGTTCCCTGGGACTAAACAATCTGTTAGCATATACGCAAAAGCCATATAAAACGTGTCCACGAGTGAACATAGGGCGCTGAATGAGAAAATTCAAAATGACCACCCATGGTCACACGCGGTCCGAACGGAGAAACTGAAAAAGTCCACGGGTGGGCACATGGCGCTCAACGTGTTAAATTTGTCGAGTAATAATATCGCTCACCTAGAATTAAATTCTCCAAAGGATTTATCATATTTAATTAGATTAAATAATTTACCAATGTTAAACAGGTAAATTGGTAAATATGGAAAGCATTTTTATTATTCGTTTTATGAAATCCTTATTCCTTGACAATACAATATTCAAAATACTTATATATTTTAATTATCATAGAGGATATTTTTCAAAGCGCTGACCGTAACTATCATCATAAAAAAGATTATCCTTTGGGATACTAAGGGACGTAGAGAAGAATATTTATAAAAATATTCCCATATAACATGAAAATCTAACCACTCCAATAAAAACGCGGTGATGCGAAAGTTTCACTCTTGCATCAAGAATTCCGGAATTCGCTCGTGAGGAGAAAGTAAATCCCCATGGGTTGGAGAGTATAGAAGGAATATCAGGCAATGACTTTGTGGGGATTTTGGAAAATTCAAATTGTATATCAGATATTATTAGAGATGTACGAAGCATATATTCATTTGACGAGAACTACGATTATGGACCTATACTCAAAAGTATCTAATGTCGTGGTCTGATCATTGAATTAAATATATCATAAAATGTATGTAGATTGTAAAGTGATTAAAAGCCAAATAAACAAGGAACTTATTAATTGAAATTCTGAAAAGTACAAAATGAAGAAATTAGGTATTTCTTAGGTGCTTGATTATAAGAACCTTCTATACTAATTTAAAATACTAGAAAAAAGTTGTGTTAGATAAAAAGGCATTACAACAAATCTGATATCTGAGAAAATCAGAAATTCTTTGATTAGAACAAACGTATTATTTCAAAAAACAAATCTCATATCCTATATGAACAGGCATATACAATTCAATCACTGTATGTTTACTTTTTTCTTAGTAAACATGCTTCGATTTCCTTATCAAAAATTATCTTATAAAATGTTTCATTTGTTTACAAAACAATATTTATTCTATTTGTGCTAAACTTTCGAACATAAGAATGCAAATCGCTTAAATCAAACCACAGAAGTTCATACTACAAGTGAGTGTGATGGTCGAAGTACCTGTCTAGGCAGTAAGAGTCACGAAACATCGGAAACCATTCAGGAAATGTTTCAATTACAGCAGAGGATATTCAATGGAGCGACAAAATCAAGTACTTGAGAGTAACGATTGAAAGATATATCACATGGAAAGACTTTAGTCCATAAATAACAGTTTTTTGACCGACGAACCTAAACGGAGGTGGTATACAATTCGACTGACGGCTTTTTTGGTTTGTGCGTACGCTCTATATAGTAAACGATTTTGATGATTTTTGATTCATTTGAAAGATGAGACTTGAAAAATGGTCCCATATTAGTAAAAACTGACACGGCAGAATTAAAAATCAGGCAATATCCAAAATTGTTTAAATTGAACATTTCTTTAAAAGAGTAATGATTTTCGAGTATTTCCGCAACGATGTTTTCAGATTACTGAATAACAACAAGTACAAGCAAAGGATATACCTAGGTAATGGTGTAAGTGAACGTTCAACGATTCTCGTGACTAATGTTACACTCAAAAGTGTGAAATAAATATTTTTTACAAAAAAATTGACCGACGTTATTAGATGGTGAACTGAAAAATACAAAATAATATTAATTCTATTGGCGCTGTTACTTTTGAAGTTGTGAAGTTGCAGTTATATTGATAACTTTTGGCAGCAACTTCACAAGTACCAGCACTAATACAATAAATATTATTTTGTATTTTTCATAGCACCAACCAATTACGTCGGGCCAATTATTTGTAAGAATATTTCTTCAAAAAAGTCCGACTTCATTAGATTAGGCAATGAAGAAAATGTAATATCAATACAAACAGATTTTGAAGTTTTGCCAGAGTTGATGATATGTAGATAGAATAGCCTTGGCAACAACTTTAAAGTCATTGTGGTTCTTACATAATATGTTGTAATTTAAATAATGTCAGTGCTTAGATTATGCGGTGTTGAGGTGGTTCTAGTTTTTGTAAGTAATTTATTTCATACCTTTGAAAGATAGAGATTAATAATTCATAAAGAAGTATCTCGTTTGAAGATGGTGAAAACGTGCCTCTTGGGCAGTGTTCTACTACACGTCAATTATATCACACAGGCAAAAATATAAACAACCTCATAGGTATTGTTTATTTTCTTCTTTCATCAATAAACTCACTAATTCAAATTCCAAATTACTATTATCTTAATAATTCTATTATACCTTCACACACAAAAAATATATAGTCGCGACTCTAGTGAGACTTCCATAGTCCATAACCAATCTGTCAAAATCCAAGGCGATCATAGCCTAATTGACATAGTGCCTGGTTTGTGGTAACAAGGTTTACGGTTCGAGTACCACGAAGTCCCTTTTTTGCTCCATTTTTACTATACTAATAACAACATTACTTACTAAAGTATTTTTAGGTAATAAAATTAATAAGAGAATAATAATTTGATATTTGCTTTAGTGAGTTTATAGATGAAAGCAGAATGAATGAACAATACGAATGTGTTTCGTTTCCACTTTTTGACAGTTTTTAAACACAGTCACTCAAAAATATAGCAAACCTTCGGATTCTCTATAATTCTCTTACATTATGTGTTGTTATTCTAACATTTCAGTGCATACCTAATCTAATGCAGTCAATTCTCTTTTGTTTGATTATAAAGTTATAGTAGGAGGAAGTTTATGGATGTTGTGTTAAGCGTGTGAGTTGACCCCCCAATGACCAGACACCTTCTTCCTATTTATTATTAGCCTCCAGCTTCTGGTGATGACATTAGTGACAGGCAAATGTTGAGAGTCAAGTGTTGTTGAGTTGCTCGTCGGCATGGTCGCGGTGTGTGCAACGAGATGATGGCTTTCCACTTCTACTCCTTTCCCCTTTCCTCTCCACCATCATCCCCCAAGTCCAAATCTCTCACCCTCGAAGCCGACGACCAGAACCACCCTTCGGTCGCGGCCACAACATGCAAATATCACTCGCTGGCGCCGCTAATTATTCTTCAGCCCCGCTGCCACCGCTTGTTGGTGTGCACAAGAGAGTATTGACAGTGCAGCTGCTTGTTTTTTGATCATGTGATGGGTTTGTAGCGGCGGAACTGTTCTCAGCTCTCTCTGTCTCTCTCACTCAAACTCAGTCACACCTTCTCCATGTTCGGTCCCGTTTACATTCCCAGCACGCTGCTACCCGAAATTACAAATGGATGCCATTTAATTACATTGTCTTGGCAAGTAGTTATAAAAGTAGCAGAGGCCGTTCCCGACCCATGCGACGGCTGCAAGCCTTTAGCAATCAGACTGATTTAAGAACACGTCTAGAGGGCTAGGCAGGCATATTATACCTACTACTACTACGACTACTGTGGAACCCTTTATATTTGGAGCACTTCCCCACTCCGATGTCGTCATGCATCCATAGGCGCCCCTTTTCTTACTCGTGCCATTATTCACCTCCGGCCATCAATGATTCATCAAACATATATTATCTCCGGTGCGTTCTCCATTGCCAAAAGAGACTTCACAACAGCCTACAAACCAGAAGAGACAATTCCAAATTCACAAAATATAGAAAACAAGTTATCTTTGTCCTCTGAAAAAAAAATCTGGAAAATTATTCAAATTCTAGGGATTCATCACAAAGTATAGTTATACTTTTAGGTTAGGTATAGGAATAGCGGCAATAGAAAAATTTCACCTGTCACGGTTTATGGGACACAGTCCGCTGACATAATTACCGACGGACTTGGTATTTGTTGTTTTAGCGAGAAAATATCTGTTGAGTTTAGGTAGAGAACATGGTTCATGAAATTAAAAAAATGGTGTTTTCATTTGAAAAAATGAAGTTGATTTAATGATGATAAATTTACTAGGATTGCGCACGATACATCTATGTTCTCAAAACATCGATATTTCGCTTTCGATTTTCGATGTTTTTATCGATATTTTTTTTCTTTCGATAACATCGTGTAACATCGATGTTTCCGTCGATGTTTTTTAGTAGGCATTTGAAATGGGGAGCGTATCTTTACTAGATTCAAGTAAATGTATTTGTCATTTCTATATGCATTCCAGGCTGTCACTGCGGTCAGGCAATTGGCAAATGACAAGACGGTTAGATTAGTAGGATGCGAAACTAACCAGTACGTACAGCTAACGAACGGTATAAAATCGTCACTATTTACGTATTGTAATTTTCTTTTTAGAAGTGTTTAAGCGAATCAAATGTTTGCTGGATACACGTATTCAGTAATGAAATGACAAATACTTATTACTTGAATCGAGTAAAGACACGCTCCCATTTCAACTGCTTACAGCGAATAATTTTTAATAATTTTTGGATCGCTCGATACATTGAAATTCTTCTTCATCAATAAAAATATTGATGTTTTCAAAACATCGATGTTTTACAACCGATATTTTCGTAATATCGATATTTTCATTCGATGTATTATTTAATGTTAAATATCGATGTTTCAAGAATTTTGCGTATCCCTAAAATTTACCATAAAAAAGCATCAAGAAATACAAATTTACGGGTCCGAGCATTTAGATATTTCTACTGGGACGCACTATATATCACTATCTACATCCCAAAATCTATTTCGACTTAAAAAAGTATTTTTTTACAAAAAATTGGACCGATTATATCAGTTGTTGCACTGAAAAATACAAAATAATATTAATTCTATTGGTGCTGGTTCTTTTGGAGTTGGTGCCTACAACAACAAACTACAACGGCACAACTTCGAAATTATATATATATTGGTAATATAATTATTACAGCCTTTTACGAGTTGAAAACATTTTCAAATGATTACTTATCATTGTAGGATTGTATTAAATACAATATCTCGTTAATTTCAAGCCATATTTTTAAATTATTCGGAAAAAACCATTACGTGACCTTGAAAATCCAACATTTTTCTGTAAATAAGTGAGAGATACCGCTCTCACCTCTGCAACTACAGTTTGCATTGATATATTTCTTTTTTGTAAAACATGAAAAATTATCCAGTAGAAAACTGTTTTCAGACATTTGCTTGACAAATAACTAATAGACTAGATATAGATCGCTTCAAAATTACAAGCAATTTAGTAACGTAACTGAAAAGCTTCAATGCAGTGTAGCTATAAATAATAATAGTTCCATAAAGGTAATTTGGACGAGAGTTAATGTGACCGTTAAAAGTCCATACAGAATCTAAATTTGCCTCATAAGCTGCTTTAATGTCCAGTGTCAAGCTAATGTATTTCCGTTATCAATGATAGTGGCATTGATTATGAAATAATTTCCTCTACAGAAAAACAAGATAATAGAAAATAAGAGAGATCATATTATTTTATCAATTTCCTCTAATAATAGGTCGTGTCTATAGAAGTAACGGATACCAATCGCTCAGTAATTACTAATCATACTCTTGTGGACATCGCTTGACAAACTAACAATTGTCTTGTACGATGGAACGGAACCTTTCGTTTGTGAGTCCGGCTCGCACTTAGTTGGCTTCTTAAGTGTGAAGGAATTTTTCAAAATCATTGCCTCATCATAAACATTGAGAAATCGCAAAAATATTAAAACAACAACAACAACAACAAGTTAAAAAATTTTCTTTTCTATCCGATAGTCGTTATTTGGTTTTGTATATATATTAGTAAACGTTGGGAGAATACGGACGATAGCTGTTATGGTAATCTATAACTGCAGTTATAGTTCCTGATCGACGGTCAGACCATCGTTTCATTAATCATCAGTGGTGATATTAATTCCGGACATTTATCAAGGTTTTCCGATGTTTGGTAGAGTGTGTGCATTGGATAGAGGAGGAGGCCGTCCGGTTTAAACATGCCGATGTTGAGCCACTAATGATGAAATGATTGACCGGGCACTGCGTGCATCCCAGCTAGAGAGGATATAGGCAGGCAGAAGCAGGCTGTCACTGACAGCTACCCATCATTTCGCGCCTGTTAATGAAGGCTTTTTTGAATGCAAACCCTCTCCATAGCTCATTGCGATGGAGCTGCTGTGTGTGGCTGTGTAGACTTTCTGCTGCTAGAATTGTAGTACACATTATTGGCGTTGACAGCTTACTCGCGCGCGGTCATTTATAAGCACAAGGTCAATTAGATGTGCATAAAGTGTCTCTCTGGGACTGATAGCATCAACCCGTCCCCCACATCCCCCTATACAACAGTGGTGCCCTCCCTCACCGACTACTGCTGTTCGATCTCATGCTAATAGGAAAACACGACTCTAGAAAAGACCTCAACAGATACCACCACACCCTCAATCTTCGCGTTTAATATTCACCGGTCCATACAGTTATACACTGGCTAATTCTTGTTACGGGGATTCATCCCCCATGCATTAGTGATTTTCGGAGATCTTAACCAAATCGTCGCACGAATCACGACCACAAATTAACACATTTACACACCCACTTGGAAATGGGAACTATCCGACTCAAAATATCCCAAAATTGAATCAATATTAGCAACAGGACACATCAAAATAACGGTAGTGAATGATGATGAAAGTACTAAATATATAGATTGATTTCTTGCAAACGCAATCACAAGCAAAAATTTTATATATTTATGATTTCGAAAAAAAATGCCCCCTCCACACCTGTTGGTGGCAGTACTTTTTTGGGGAAGGAACCGTTTGATTCCATTCTTTTATAAGGGACCATTCTCAGTTCTCCTCTTTTAAATGAAAGAAAACCAGCAGAATCGACGCATATTTACTATGGAAAACGCGCAAACGAACATAAAAAAGCACAGTCGAATAATTATTGTATAACTCCGCCGTTTGGGAAGACGGTCAAAAAATAAATTAAAATATAAATTCGTTTGAACCCAGCAATACTCGAACTGGAGACCTCGTGTATAGGCCTTTTCATCATGTGATGAGCGCAAGCGCAGCAGCCATATTGAAACGGCGGCAATTCAAAAGTTTCGCACTGTTTTGACAGGTAATGGCTGGGAAAGCAATATTATCTATACAAATAAATGAATTATTCGAAAAAATCGTTGATAGTACTTCACTGGTATATACCTCTGAAGAAGCACTTATGTTGAAAACAGTTAAAAAGATGATAGAGTACCATGGACGTCCGCTAAATGAAAAAAAATTAGCTAATAGAGACGTAAGCTCTTGTTTATTAGTTGGAAAAAATGAAAAGAAATAATAATTATAATTACGTTTGAATAAATTATGTCAATCAATTATCAGCACTTGCAAAATCATTTTAATTCATGTGGAAACTAATGACGGTTATAATTTACTAAAATTTAGAAAAATAACATTTTGAGTTAAACATGATGTTTATTATCATATAGAGTTGAGTATATGTTGAATAGTATATTTTAACAAAACATATTTTGCGAGGTAAGAAATGCAATCAGAAATAAAGTACCGGTCGATCCAGCTGTTGACAAAGGAAAATGGCTGGGCATTCTGAAACAACACGATGAAAATCAAAGCGTTTCATAAACTCCAGTCACAAATTATTCTTAAATATGGCTAACTATTTCCCTCACATGATGTTCTAAAGAATTTCAACCATATTACTATATGTATCTAGTATCATTCTGGTTCTTGTTATGATCACCTACAAGCAAATTATAGGTTATAACTCTAACATTCTTCCTTATTATATAAAAATACGTTACCATAGTTTGATTTATTAATGTGTTGACATTCTTTATAACTCAGAGGGGTATTGGGATTTTCTTCTGTTGGACCACTTTCGCCGTGAAAATGTAGTGAATACAAATATATCTACGTATTTTTGACAGACTTAAAAAAAAAGGAGATGGTATACAATTCGGTTGTAAGATTGCTTTTTTAATTTTTTTTTTATGGCTGTTCGCATAGTAAACGTACTCCGATTTAGACGATTTTTGTTTCATTTGAAAGAGGAGAGTTGAGAAATGGTCCCATATTGAAATCAAATCCGAAATCCACTTCCCTCCAAAAACCGCCCCCAAAGGGGGTGGAGGGGGCAATATTTCTCGAAAATTGAAGATCTGAAACAACAGAATTAATGAAAATTCCATATCCAGAAATGTTTAAATTGGACATTTTTGAAAATAATCATACGTTTCCGCGCTACAGTCTGAAATATGTGTTTCAATTTTTCCGAAAATCGAACATTTGACGAATGAAAATTAGAAAGGGGACCATATCCGGAAACGTTTAAATTGAACATTTTTTCAAAAGAGTTACGGTTTCCGAGTTTCGCAATGGTAAAGTCTGAAATATATGATATGCGTATTTCCGCTATGTACAAGCTAAACCTACCTATAACTTTTTGGGTATTAGTAAACGTTCAACAATTTTCATGACTAAGGTTACATTCAAAAATGTGAAATAAATATTTTTTACCAAAAATTGGACCGACTTTATCAGTTGCTGCACTGAGAAATACAAAATAATATTAATTCTATTGGTGCTGGTAATTTTGAAGTTGTGCCGTTGTAGTTTGTTGTTGTAGGCACCAACTCAAAAAGAACCAGCACCAAGAGAATTTATATTATTTTGTATTTTTCAGTGCAGCAACTGATAAAGTCGGTCCAATTTTTTATAAAAAATATTTTTAGTAACATCATCAAACGATGGAAAACCTCTATCACTTCGGCCACGTTTTTCACTCATAAGTCCATATTTGCACATTTTGAACATGCTTAATATATATTTTGCCTGATGACGTAATAATTTTATTACGATATTGTATAAAATAATGGCTTTGTGTTGCCTTTGAATGATTTATACCGTGTATCATCACTCTTACATACTCCATAACAACACCGTATTGTTGCTCCTTTTCGTACAGATAACATAGTCAAAAACTATTGAAATAATTATTTTTTTAATTAAGACTCTTATTTTCTTATATTTTTGTTATATTTTTTTGATTATATATAGTTTATTTAACACTTGATCATTTTATTTATCATTTCACATGCTGGTTTACATAAAACAGTACGAAAATAATATTACTTCTATTGGTGATAGTACTTTCTAAGTTGTGCAGTTGCAGTTAGATTGATAGCTTTTGGCACCAACTTCACAAGTACCATCACCAATAGAAGTAATATTATTTTATACTTTTCAGTGCATCAACTATAACGTCGGTCCAATTTTTTGTAAAAAATATTTATTTCACACTTTTGAGTGTAACATTAGTCCCGAAAATCGTTGAACGTTCACTATACCATATCAATGAAGATAATACTTATCCTATTACCCACGTATATTCCTTGCATGTAGTGGTTATTATTGAGATCTCAGAACATCGCGGCGGAAATACGCTTGAATATTTTAGTTGTTACCATTTAACACCGATTTAACTCGAAAACCGTAATTCTAAGGAAAAAATGTTCATTATAAATGTTGCTACAAATAATTATATCTTTCATGTAGTATCGAAAAATTTTCAATTTTCGAAAGAAATTGTCCTCTCCACATAGCAATAATACATATTTAACATGCGTCTATCTCGAAAACCGTAACACTTTTGAAAAAATGTTCAATTTAAACGTTTCCGGATATTGTCCTATCTTTAATTATACCAACTCAGATTTTCGATTTTCGAGAAAATTCGCCCCCACCACCCCTTCGGGGGCGGTTTTCGGAGGGAAGGAGATTTCGGATTTGCGTTTTTATGAATATGGGACCATTTCTCAATCCCCTTCTTTCAAATGAATCCAAAATCATCAAAATCGGAGATCGTCTACTATATAAAAGGCGCGCACGAACCAAAAAAAAAAAAAAAATAAAGCAGACAGTCGAATTGTATACCTCCTCCGTTCGGGGTTCGTCGGTCAAAAAATGGCCCACACTGACACATGCGCACAAAAAAAAAGTCTGATGAAAAAGCCTATTGGTAACGGACTTAAAAAGAATGTCGTGGGCATTTAAGTCCGATCATTAATGAGGACGCTGGAGGAGTGCAGATTTATATATTTTAGATTGATACACACTATTGTATACATATTTCGAATTATTGTTTCCGATATAATTATAAAAAAGATCGTTTTGTGATCCTGAACATGTTCCTCAAAGAATCTTTGATAGTATCGTTGTCATTCTTCTTGTTCAGTAATTCTTAACTTTGAAATTTAGTTAGAAGCTGGATATCAAGCTCTAGCCGCATGTTTACAGTCATTATCATGCATTAGCACAAAGTTTTCGAATACAATACAATACCAGCATGAAGTAAAACAAAATGCTCTTCAAGTATGTAGCAAATGTATACCTACACCGTCCGGGAATTATTCTTATATTCATTTGAGCTGTGCAACTTCTCCAACTAATGCCATCACATAGCATTGAAAATGCCAAGTTAACTTGGAGTCCATCTGACCGCCGTAATAGGCAATATTCAAGAATAGTTCTTGATATTTCCAAGAAATCTGTCATTATATGTTCAATTTATACTAGTGTCAGTTATCTTATTTATGAATAACAATACAATAATCATACATATCCGTAACATATCCTATGACCCAAGTATAGACTTGTTTTTATTCAGAGATCTCAAAACATCGCGGCGCAGATATACATATTTCAGACTTTACTGCTGTAACTCGAAAACCGTAGATCTTTTCAAAGAATGTAAAATTTAAATGTTGCTACATATAATCTCCTCTTTAATTTGACTGTCTCATATTCTCAATTTTCGAAAAAAAATGCCCCGTCCAGATAGCCGATATACACATATTCCGACTTTACGATTGCTGTAACTCGAAATCCGTAACTGTTTCGAAAAAATGTTCAATATAAACGTTTCCAATCTAAAATTTTCGATTGTCGGAAAAATTTGCTGAAACACATATTTCAGACTGTAACGCGGAAACCTCTGATTATTTAAAAAAATGCCCAATATAAGTTTCCACATATGGAATTTTCTTTAATTCTGCCGACTTGGATTTTCAGTTTTCGGGAAAAATTGCCCCTACCACCCCCTTTAGGGCAGTCTTTGAGGGGAAGGGCATGTCTAATATTGTTTTTTTATGGGACCGATTCTCAATACTCCTCTCTCAAATGAATAAAAAAATCATCAAAATCGGAGCACGTTTACTATGCAAAATGCGCGAACATCCATTGAAAAAAACATGCAGACATAGTCGAATTGTATACCTCCTCCGTTTGGTTCATCGGTCAAAAATTCTTACTAAACATACAAAAATGAACGAAATAAAGTGCTCAAAAGACAATAATAATATAAAATGAAGATATGAAATTAAGTATGCGATAATTAGGTATGTGAGTGTATATATTTCAAGTTCATTTTATCAATATTTGATCCATTCCTGTAATATGTCTTATCTAGGCTATGACACATTACATCTTCGTCAAAACGAAAAAAATGAATTAAACGTCCCACCAACAGAAGTAATATGAACGACTTCACACCCGGTGCGGCTAACTTTTTCCTATATCATTCTCTCTCTTTCTTACACGTTCCAACATGTTCTTCTGTAATAGCTTACTTCCAGAACGCCAGAGCTATAAGCACACGACGACATATAAGCAGATGTCTCCAGACTTACTCCGGATGGTATGTCCAAGGAAACCGTATGAGCCAACTGCCGTCGAACGATTGTTTTAACAATTTCCATGCCATACACGAATCAGGCCATCCTTTTTCTGGCAAACTCTATTATAATGTCGTTTGATGAAAAATTTCAGTGCATAAATCAATTTTTTTTAAAATTGTCGTAGAGTCTGTTAGATCAGCCACGGAATCACAAATTGATGATATTTTTTTCAACGACTTCACCATTATTTGTTTGCTGCTTTTTTCTGTAAGATCACACATGTTGCACCAATTTGGATTAGATTATTATTCATTCCCGCCAAAAACTTTTCACTTGAAAAATAGATAGATTATTTTTTTCTGGCATGATTAACGAAAAAATCATTGAAATCATTGAATACAAGTGAACTTTTCAACGATTTTAAAGATAATTGAAGCACTTTCACGAAAACTTCAACCAATTTTATATGATGGGGAACTAGAAAGGAACAAAGTGATTGCTATTGCACAACTTCAAAACTTTAATAAGTATGTTTTGTTGAAAATTGTTTAAGTCTTAAGTATATTTTTATGCTTGCCTTACTTTCTCATTAGAAGTTTTAAAAGCACTGAAGCCAGATTCGTCACGCAAATATTTTAATTCTTTCAATAATGATTTTGGCGATCGATTTCAAGGCAATGATATTTTATAGAATGGAAATAACCTTCACATGAAGTAGGTATCACAAGCCTCTACTAGGGCGCTTAATAAGTCCGTAAGATAGAGTAGAAAAACACGTTTTTTATCCAAATTATAAGTTCTTATTCATCATAGTCCCATTTTAGCTTGACACACTCAAGTCAACGATACAACAAAATAGGCTTTTGATTCACCAATGACTTCTTCATTCGATCCAAACTTTGTTGTCTGGAGCCATCGCTTCATATCTGGAAATAGGTACCTAAATGTCGCTGGGGAGGCCAGATCTGTAGAATACGGTGGATGGGGATCAATTCAAAGGATGCAATTTTGCCACAGATTTTATCGATTTTTAAGCTGTTGAAAAAGAGGTATTTTTTTTAGAAATGGGTCCGTTTCTTGCGATTTCGCCTTTCAATCGGTCCAATAATGCACAATAATGTTGATTGTTTCCTCTTTTTTTAAATGGCCTTTCGTCTGTCTATCAGCGGACTATATCTCATAAGCCGTAATAGGTAGATAAATTTTCTCAGAATGCATATTTCTAATGCTGCTATTACAAGAAATAATAAAAATGTAGTAAAACTTAAAATAATAATAATTTGGAATCTATCTTTCCGTTGGCTACAACTTACCGGATTTTTCGTCTACATCAATCATCCAGACCTGTACCTACCTAGTTGGTAATAGGTATTCTTAAGCCTAATCAACAAAAACTTAAATATGCTTTTTGTGCATCCGGGATTTGTTCATATGGATATTCGATTTGAAGATCGATAAAATGCCGTAATGGAAGTTATTTTGCACGCATGATTATAGGGCTGACGCCTCACTGATGTACAGATTAACAACATCCCTTCTTGTAGTTCTCTCATTTGAGCGCGAGTTCTCAATGGACGAGTGCAAAACGGCATATACCTATATATATATATATATATCACTAAGTGCCGTAAGCCGCCCGGTATTTTCGAGACTCTACTTCTAAATGCGAATAGTAGAAGAAAGCGTGACTTGGTGTGGAAAGTTTTTTTTGTCTTGGAACCTCGCCACATTCGCTCCTGAGGAGCTAACCATTAATCTAGCCCAATTCAGTTGGGCTTGTACGCTATAATTTCGCGAGCCAAATCACTTATTCTGATTGACTTTAGAGTGTAGAGGGGAGTCGACCAAAAGCAATCACCTTAAACAAACCAGAAAAGCGCTAATTGTAAATTTGATTTATTCGATCTATTGGCAGACGATTAAGCTGAGACATGGTGCATGCAAATCGTCGAAATTGGCACGTGTGTTTAGTCAGCCAGTCAGGCAATGCCGACAAAGAGAAAGGCCCCACAGAAGCGCGCTATCTTCTTAAAGCCAATGATGGGAGCTGTGCTGTATTGACTGTGATTAATCCTATCTCAATAGCCCAGAATACCATTACCACTACGTTTGAACTATTTCACATAGCAAAAAATATAATAATTTAGGTACAGTTTAATTTATCTATCAATGAGAATCATAGTAACAAGGTGATTTCTCGAACTATGTGTACATTTTATAATTGTATCGAACGACCCAAAGATCATTCAAAGTAGTGTAAATGAGTGTGTTCGGATGACCAGCTAAATAAGCCAACGATCAATAACCACACAAAATAAATGAAACTGCATGAATCTTATGTTGAAAGATTGTTTAATTTCGAATGAAATTAACATAAAAAAGATAACTGCACTACTTATATAAATGTGTAAGTATATTGATAATAATCGTGATATTTGTTTTCAAACTCTTGTCAATATCCGTCCTGTCATGTCCATGTCAGTGCTGAATAAAATTGTGTCCTATTATTGATAAGAGCGTGCAGATGACGGAAGTTGATTTAGATTCAATTCCAACCTGAATCTATTAATTTTATAAATATTTCAAAGCACTAACGGTCAAATAATAGATTACCTGCTTTAACTGAATTTTTTAATAATAACACACCTTTACAATAGTAAGTTTCGTCACTTTGCTCACGTGTAGGATAAATTATTTTTAGGGACACCTGTTTTGGAAGTTCAGTTTGAGAGAACCAATTCATATTAAGTAGCTATTCCATGTCAATATGAAATACATTAGGTATTCACAGTCGTATTTCACATTTGCTTGTAAAAATCATGAAATATGACAGGTGACAGTTATAAAATCAACTAGTATCACAATTATAATGAATGTTGTCAGAATTATGAAATTCTATCTGTATGACATGTCAGCTTTTGAATACATTGGTTCCAAAACATAATATTGGAAAAAGTAGTGAAGTTAAGTTTCCGTATTTGTTCTTTGTCTGACACCTGAGTGTGGTAAGGTAGCTTCATGAGTCAGATGAATTAGCTACTTTACTTACTAGTGTAGTAAAATAAATAATATTTTTCACAAAAAAATTGGAGCGACGTTATTAGTTGGTGCGTTGTAAAATACAAAATAACATTGATTCTATTGGTGCTGTTACTTTTGAAGTTGTGCAGATGCAGTTACATTGATAACTTGGCACCAACTTCACAAGTACCAGCACCAATAGAATTAATATTATTTTGTATTTTTCAGGTCAAATATTTTGTGAAAAATATTTATTTCACATTTTTGAGTGTAAAATTAGTCACGAAAATCGTTGAACATTCACTTTTACCAATGAAATTGGTACTTATCCTATTATCCACGTTTGTTTGTAGTTATTATTATTGAGATCTCAAAACATCGCTGCAGAAATAAGCATAAGTATTTTAGATGTTACCATTTTACCACCGCTGTAACTCGAAAACCATAACTCTAAGGAAAAACTGTTCATCATAAATGTTGCTACAAATAATTAGATCTTGGTACCCACAGATTTTTAATTTTCGAAAGAAATCACCCTCTCCATATAACAAAAATACACATATCTGAGAATTTAACATGCCTCTTACTCGAAAACCGTAACTCTTTTGAAAAAATGTTCAATTTAAACGTTTCCGAATATTATCCTATCTTTAATTATACCACCTCAGATTTTCGATCAAATTTGCCCCCTCCACCCCCTAAGGGGGCGATTTTCAGAAGGAAGGAGATTTCATATTTGCGTTTTTATGAATATGGGAACATGTCTCAAGCCTCCGCTTTCAAATGAATCAAAAAATCATCAAAATCGGAGTACGTTTGCTACATACAACACGCGAACAAACCTAAAAAAGACAGTCAGTCGAATTTTATATAAAATACCTCCTCCGTTCGGGGTTCGACGTTATCGTAAAGACTGTAGATATGGTAACATTTTAGTCACGAGACTCAGTTATCGAATATTTAACTTTCAAGGTAGGTGCTGCAAAATAAATAGTTAAAGTTACATTTCAAATCAAAAAAAATAATTAGATTTATTGGTATTGGCTGTTAAAAGTATAACAAAGCTTTCGTTTATAGGAACATTAATCACCGCATCAGTGAATATTCCAAACTTATTTTAGACAAAGTAAATAATCGGTTGTGTATATCAATGTCAATAGTGTGGTTTTGATTGCGGAATGTCAAACGAAATGTTCGAGATATTAAAATGATATCGACACAACGATTATTGAAATTGACCCTCTATTAAATGCCTATTAATTATAATTGTTCTGTAAACTTCTGGGTAATATAGATCCGGAGTGGTAGCAGATACTTGTGGGTCGAGCTATAGGGCTAGATATATAACATTTGGTGATCGAGTACTTGATGGACTTTGAACACACGCTTATGTGAGAATTCCATCACATCTATTATAAATTATAAATATTTTTCACAAAAAATTGGCCGACGTTATTAGTTGGTGCAATGGAAAATACAAAATAATATTAATTCTATTGGTGTTGGTACTTTTGGAGTTGTGCAGTTGCAGTTAGATTGAAAATTTTTGGCACCAACTTCACAAGTACCAGCACCAATAGAATTAATATTATTTTGCAATTTTTATTTTACAATTTTGAGTGTAACATTAGTCATGAAAATTGTTGAACTTTCACTAATACAAAGAATATAGTACTTATAGCATTACCATGTATAAGGCCTACTCGTTACTTATTATAAAGAGCTCTCAAAACTTCGCGGTGCAGATATACATATTTCCGGCTTTACTGCTGCAACTCAAAACCGTCACTCTTTTGAAAAAATGTTCATTTTAAGTCTTGGTAACAACATATAATCTCTTTTTTAATTCGGCCGTCTCATGTTTTCAATTTTTGAAAAGAAACGCCCCTTCCTCATAGCGGAAATACACCTACCACATTTCAGACTCAACCATTGCTGTAACTCGAAAACCGAAAATCTTTTCAAAAAATGTTCAATTTAAAAATGTCAGGATATGGTCCCGTCTCGAATTTACGATTCTCAGAAATATTTGCCCCTGCCACATAGCTGAAACTCATGTTTCAGACCGTAACGCAGAAACCGGTGATTATTTTAAAAAATGTCCAATTTAAACATCTTCGGATATGGAATTTCCTTTAATTCTGACGTAACGGGTTTTAAATTTTCTGGAAAAATTACCCCCACCACCCCCTTTAGGGGATGTTTTTGAGGGGAAGAGCATGTCTAATTTAGATTTTTGTCCAACGGGACCAATTCTCAATGCTCCTCTCTTAAATAAAAAAAAAATCATCAAAATCGGAGCACATTTACCATGCAAAAGTCGCCAAAAAAACATGCAGACATACAGTTGAATTGTATACCTCCTCCGTTTGGTTCGTCGATCAAAAATGTAAATGTTCGTTTGTTTAAGCTTGCTAGTCTCCAAAAATAAATCACTGATTGCTCGAAAATTTGGACATAAGATTGCCTTCGATTACGAGCGTGGTTTTATATTTCTATCATAAGGATGACACACCTGTGACAGGTAAACATATGCTGGACGTATGCAACATACACGATACTAATTGTCATACCAGACAACGTGCTTTTTGAAAGCTGCTGTCACTTGGCTTACTCATTTTTAAAAGAAGTAGCTACCAATGCTACACTCAGTTCTCGAAACTTTCTAGGTAGGTACTTGCAAAAATGATTTGATGGGTCGTTGTATATTGACGTTTAAGTTGAAAACGGTATTGACTTGCTGGTAACAAAACATTTATTAAATCTGTATAAAAGTATATGAGATTGGGTATCTGTGGAGCAGCTATTTGTTAAAAAGAGACAGAGCAAGACTGATGTCCCACCACTGAATGCAAAAGTCGATAGTATGGGAATAATTAATGTTCGGGTTGTGTTAAGGGAGAACGTGGAATAGCCCTTGAAGGGTCTCGTCTGTTGCGTCGCACATCCCCATAACGGCGTTCACAAGAAATCAATTTTAACGAAGAGAGTGTGTATACTACTCTGGCTGCCTGCCTAAGCTAAATCCAAATAAAGGAATACGTTATTGGCGATAAGATAGACGAGCGCGTTGAGTTGTTGACTGGCTCCATATCCCGCTTATTCGAGGTCTCTCGGAACGTTTCCATGTCCATGTCCAGAATTTCGGAAGCGGACGACGAAGGGCCGCATTCCGTTTTCCATGGGGGATGAGCAAATATTAAATGTCATTTGTCAATCTTGCCTGCCGATCGACTCGGGATGGATATTAACTACCACGTAGCATTTGTTAAAATCCCATCGGCATTCAATATTTGAATTATTTACTATAATAATAATTGCTTGATAAACGTCTGAGCATGGAACATTTTCTTCACTTTGAACAAATATTTGAACAGTGAGTATATAATTATTTGCTCCTAGGTAAAACAAAAGGAGATTAAATAAGCATACAGATACCACTCCCAAAACACGAAAAGTTTAGCGAGAGCACAAGAGCCACTTGCTAGAATGTTAATACCAAAATACAAAAATATGCTGTATTCGAAAGGACGGATGGACGCAAATTTGTTAGCACCCTTTGAGTACGGAACCGTAAAAACGAAATGAGAAAATACCAAAAATAAAATCTATTCCCAAAATGAACACAAAGATTCAATAGAATAATTAAATAAAAAAGAAATAAATAATCACAACCTTTGACAACTGAATTTAGCAATGCAATTTGAAACACTGAAAGTGACAGCAGCTTTGAAAAAGCACGCTGTCTGGTATAACAATGCCGCAAGAAATTAGTACCGTAATGCATACGTCCAGCATATATTTACCTGACATTTTTACATTTTTATTTATAATATATTTGACAGAATTATTACACAAGCGTGTGTTCAAAGTCCATCGTAATAATATCGAAAGTACTCGAGCACCAAGTGTTGTATATCTAGCCCTACAGCTCGACCCACAAGTATCTGCTACCACTCCGGGAACTCTATTACCCAGAAGTTTACAGAACAATTATAATTAATAGACATTTAATAGAGGGTCAATTTCAATAGGCGTTGTGTAGATATGATTTTAATAACTCGAACAATTCGTTTGATATTCCACAATCGAAACCACACTATTGACAATGATAAACAAAACCGATTATTTACATTGTCTACAATAAGTTTGGAATATTAACTGATGGGGTGATACATTTTCCAATAAACGGAAGCTTTTCTATGCTTTTAACAACTATTACCAATAAGTGTTTTTTTTTTATTTGTAATAGAACTGAAACGATTTATTTGTAGCACCTACATTGAAAATTAAATTTTTGATAACTGACTCGTGAATAAAGTGTTGACTCGGTTAGCTTACTTATCGCGAAATACTAACAAAAATGGGGGACGAAGACACATCAACCGACGAAAGAAGTAAAAAAAGATTATCAGAAGAAAAATTATTTGGAAAAAGTAAAAAATCTTAAGAACACCAACTAAAAAGATGTCGAGTGAGGACAAGTTAGAGAAAGTAATATGTTTGATATAGAACCTTACATCAGAAATCAGATAAATGAGAGAGTAGCAGAAATAATACAGGCAGAAAATACAAGAGATAAGAGAAGAAAATAAACAAATAAAAGAAGAGAATGCTGCTTTAAAACAGATAATACAGGAAATTGAAAAAAGTTAACAACTTGGAAAAGGAGAAGAGAAGAAATATTATTGTGATACAGGGATTAGAGATAAATACATATAATCCAAACTTACTAAAATAGAAAATGGAAGATTTTATGAAAAATACTCTAGAAATAGACGTAAAAATAAAATGCTAAATAATAAACATGCCTAGTAGAGATGAAAAATGGAACAGATAAGGAGGAAGTAATGAAGAACAAAAATAAATTGAAAGAAGTGAAAAACACAATAATCTACATAAATGATGACATGAGCAAGACAGAAAGAGAAATACAAAAGAAAATAAGGCAAAAAGCAAGGGAGGAAATAACAAATAAGAAAAACGTAAAAATTGGATTCCAAAAACTAATAGTCGACTAAGAAGAGTGGATTTGGAATACAGAAAAAGAAAGTTTTGAGAAAACAGATAGGAAGAAAGCGCCTCCAAAAAACTTGTAAACAATAATGGTGAACAAAACACGACGCGGGCAAAGGACAGTGATACGAGAAAAGCATTTAAAAATAACCCAGAAATCAAAAAAGGTAAAGAAAAACAACGAGAATGTTTATGGAAAATTGGAACATGGAACATTAGAAGTATTAAAGGAAAAATACGAGAACTAGAAGAGGAATTCATGGAAGCAGATTTGGATATACTAGGAATAACAGAAACCAAAATGAAAGAAAATGGGGAAAAAATTCTAGAAGGAGGCAACTTATTAATATATAGTGGAATAGATCAAAATGAGAGAGCAAGGGAAGGGATTAGATACATAATAAAACACACAAACAGAAAATACATAAGAAGATGGACTGAAATCAACGAAAATATACTGGAAATCGAACTAGAACTTGATAAACAAAACAAAACAATAATACTGATAGTTTATGGACCCGGAGAAGATGCCAGAACACATACCAAGGACCACTTCTGGGAAACACTTGAAAAAACAATAGAGAGAACAACAAACAGATTACTAATAATAGGAGACCTAAATGCAAGGATATGAATAAAAGATCAAGAAACAGGAGACACAATTGGAAAATATGGAGAAGGCATAAGAAACAATAATGGGAAAGGACTGATTGAATTCTGCCTGATCAACAATCTTGTAATAACAGACACGTTCTACAAACACAAAGATAAGTACACAAGATAAGTGCTAAGCAGGAAAGAAAAGTCCATCATAGATTATATCATAAACAAAGAAATACCTGAAAAGATAGAAAATATGAGGAATTAACAGAAAAAGAATTTACAATAGACCTACAAGCAACAAATCCAGAGGGTTGGTGGAAGCACTTCAAAAATATAATATTGAGACAGCACAAAAGATGTGCGGAACAATAAAAATTTAACCAAATAAAAAGAAAACATGTTGGTGGAATGAAGAGATTAAAACGGAAATTGCGGTGGAAAAGAAAGCTATGGAGAAAGTACTTAAGAAACAGAAACAATGACACCTACAATAAATACAAGACGCAAAGATTAAAAGTAAAGGAAGCTGTTATCAACGCAAAAACAAAAGGCGTGGGAAGAGTTCGGAAAAAAAATGGAGAAGGACCGACATGGGAATCAAAAACTGCTATATAAAACATTAAAGAATATGAAAAGTAAACAAAATACAGATCCGTATATTACATCAAAAGAAGGAAATATATTAACGAACAACAATGAAATGATGGCAAGATGGAAGAAATACTTTTAGGAGCTACTCAATACAACACAGAACAATCAACGGGAAGAAAAACATGAGAGCGAAGAAGAAGAAGAACAAAAACATGTCCCTTTCACAATTGATGAAGTGAGAAAAGCGATAAAAATGCTAAAGAGAGGTAAAGCAGCAGGACATGATGGAATAACAACAGACATGCTACTAAACCTAGGGAAAAACGGAATTTCAGCACTAACCACCCTATTAAACATTATAGCAAAAGAAAAACAAATCCCAAAAGATTGGGAGATAGGGGTAATCTTACCCATATATAAGAAAGGAAATAAACGTGACTGCCAGAACTATAGAGGAATAACCCGGCTGTGCACAGTCGCCCAGGTATATGAGAGATTATTAGATATTAGACTTAAAGAACAAATAGATTGTGAAATAGAAGAGGATCAGTGTGGTTTTAGGAAAGGAAGAGGAATTCAGGATCATATCTTCACCATAAAACAGATGATAGAAAAGAACTATTCAAAGAACATTCACCTAGCTTTTATAGACTTAGAGAAAGCGTTTGACAGCATATTGAGGAATATAATGGAACAGCTTGAGGAAAAGATATATAAACAAGAATTTGAGGGAAAATATTGCAACGTATACAGACGTACTAGAAGTTATGTTAGAAAGAAAAATTTATAATCATATGAGTCACAACAGAAGAAGGACTAAGACAAGGCGGAATACTAAGCCCAACGTTATTTAACATAATACTAGACGATGTTATGAAAGAGGTAAAAGATAAAGTCAAGAAGCTACTAATAGGAGATAGAAATATGGAGCCAATATACATAACGCAATGTGCATTTGCTGACGACCTAAAAATCAACATAGGCAAAACTAAAGTGATGGTATTAGGTGCAAATGGCTAACAAACGTGCATAAATTTAAACAACAAGAAAATAGAACAAACAGATTGCTTTAAATATCTAGGTGTAATGATACAAAAAGTGGAACAAATGAAGTGGAAATAAATGACCGAATAGGAAACGCTATGAAACTATACTACATGATAAATAAAACACTGATCTGGAAAAAGAGATATCACAGAAAACAAAACTAATAGTGTAAAAAACGATAGTCAAACCAATAATATTAATTGGATGCGAAAGTTGGACGCTCACAAATCAACAAAAAAATAAAATACAGGCCGTGGAGATGAAATATTTAAGAGGAATAAAAGGGGTTACAAAAACAGACAAAATAAGAAGTGACAGAATAAGAGAAGGTCTAGAAATAGATGACATAAAGACCACTGAGGAAAAACAACAATTAAGATGGTTTGGACACTTAACGAGGATGAATAAAAGAAATAAGACATGGAGAGAAGCTAAAAACATGGCGCAAGCATGGGCAAAATTCATACAACAGTAATACATACACCTTAACACCTTAGGGTAGATAAGGTTATTGATTATATATATATAGATAAAGTGTTAATATCTACCGCCTTTACAATAACGTCTCATTTTCCACACTAGTAAGTAAAGTAGAAGTAGCTAATTGTTCTGAATCATGATCCAACCTGGCCGTACTCAGGTGTCAAAAAAAGAACCAATACAGACTTTTTCTCATATTATGCTTTCGAACCAACGTATTCAAAAGCTGATATGTCATACAGATCATATTCCATGTTTTTATAAGCGAATGTGAAATGTAACTTGTAAGTGGGACAACAGCAAATGTCATTCAATTGAAAATTACAGATGCATACTCATTGAATAATAAATGTCATATATTATTGACATGGAACAGGTAATATGAACAATTAATTTAATTTGTCTCACATATTTAACATTTAAAGCAAGTGATGCAATAAATAATGTATCATTTACCTACGGTCGAAACTGACATTTGTGATACAACAAAAGTATCTGCACCTCAAGTGAGTTTCATTCAGCTATCAATTGCATCATCTTCGAGAATATCCAAGTATTATAATATTTAGATTACGAAACACTTGAAGTCCGCTAGCTAACCTTTATTTATTCAATAATTCACTGGATCTGATCACGCTTCTTGTGTCCTATATGTCTCGCGAATGAGCGGTGCGATTGACATTTGCTCCCCTCGTTTTTTTTTCTTCTGCTCTTCTGTGTCTTGTGAAGAGGGTAGAACCGTAATAGTAAGATAATTAACTTTGGAATTTATCTTATCCCATTAAAGAAGAGAACAAAAGACAGAATAAAAGTTTCAGCCGAGTTCAGCCTTTGGTATGTGTTACACATGAAACCTTGGGGAAAGGCCAGTAAGACCTTACCTGCGTTTTGCCATTCGAATAACAATTAAACTAAAATCTATTTTCCTAATTACAGTGATAGTTTGTCAAGAGATTTTCAACTTGTGAGTGATGGGCTTATAGGTTTAATGTCGCGTTTGCAAACATTAGTCTTCCCGTAGATATTATTATTTAATATCGAGCGACTGAAAATAGTAATTTATGCTACAAGTGTGAAAATGGGCGAATATCTGACAATCGCGGTGTATTCCAAATTCACCTAAGGACGCGTTTGGTTTATGTCACTACGAGTCGAATGCGAGTCCGAGAGCCGAGAGTGAATTTGAAATGAACATGGACGCACCATGGCACAGAAGATGGAGAGATGGATACAGAAACTTAAAAATTATTATTATTTTAGAAAATATTTCCATTTCCATACCTTTATCATGAATGGACTCTATAAAAGAATATTTAATTTGAGCTAACCCATACTCGAGGTATATGAAAATGTTGAAATTAGGGAGAATGCAGGATGCGCTCAATAATATTGACATAAACTATTAAAAGTTCATTTCTTAGGGAATTGCTGGAAAGCGAGCCGCCGGAAGAAGAACGATTATTCCATGTGATCCCCACTAGTAATCGTCGAGGAAGGTGGAGAATCTCACAAGGAAGTGGAGTGCAAGTGATTTCCCCCCATTTTGCTATCGCCATCGGAACTTGGTGAAGGATCTAATCCCGCATTCCGTGAACGAAGTAATAAAAACCATTGTTCTACATGGGAATCATTAAAATATGTGAGAGAGTGAGTATATCTATGTGTGCAGGAAATCGGCTCCAGCCAAAGTGGCACTGGTTGGATCTTGTTGCGTTTCTCAAGAGAAACAGAGAAACAGACAATGTGTAGTGCTTGCGTTGCTTTTATATAGTGAATGATCGTGGATATGTTACATGCTCACGCCATACAGTGGCGGAGCCCTGAAGCGTCCTGATTACTCTCGGAATTCTCATGCAAACCATTTGCTGTTAAGTGGTTTCGTTCTGTTTTTGATCTCGGTTTGCATAGTAAACGCAGACCGATTTTGATGATTATTTTTTCATTTGAAATGGGACTGCTGGGAGATGGTACCATATTAAAATTTTCAGGGTCACATGAATCTCATCCCTTCAAAAAAGCCCTTCAAATGCTATAAAAATATATTTCTCAAAAAATTGTAACATTCTTTATTTGAGCTTGTAGAATATTTCTTGAAATATTTCCACTTGAAAACTTCTCGATAAATCTAAGGGTTTGGTAGTTAGGACTCTAATAAGGTCAAAAAAGTTTTTTATTTCAAAAGCAGTTTTTTATAATTTAAAATATTTTTATAATAAAATTGCTTACCAATATAAACGCTATAAATCTTATTAGTATTCGCTTTTCTGACACAGGGCACTTTGAGTAAAATGTATTTCTTTATATTCAAGTAAAGAATTAATTTCCCTACAGTCTATATGATCTATCGTCGAGTGATTCAGGTGCCTGTTTTTTATACGCAGGGTTTTAGGTTCGGATCCAACTTATATCCAACAATACACACAAAATATTTTTTATGTAGGAAACAGAGTTATAAGAATATAAGAATTTGTTGTTTGAATTATTCAGATTATATATGCACAACAGGAATATTCACGACAATGTGTATTTTTCTTAATATTCATTTGCGTTTTCTTGCGTGATAAAATTAATATCTAGTAGAAATCTAGGCGAAGTTTTTACCCAGCCCAGTGGGCGTGTGAGTTATTTACTATGATCACTCAAAATTGTGAAATAAATAACTTAAAAAAACTAGAATTAATTTCAATAAATGATGAATTAAAGAGAATAAAATAACAATACTCAAAACATAATGTAAGAATCATAAAGTTATGGAGTTGGTCAAAAGTCTTCTATTGCTCATAATCATATCACTTGGTACCCTTTTCAAAAATTAATCCAAGGCACTTCGAGTTTGAAGTGAATAAATATTTCTTACAAAAAATTGATCCGACATTATCAGCTGGTGCACTGAAAAGTACAAAATAATATTAATTCTTTTGGTGCTGATACTTGTGAAGTTGGTGCCAAAAGTTTTCAATCTAACTGCAACTGCACAACTTCAAAAGTACCAGCACAAATAGAATTAATATTATTTTGTACTTTTCAGAGCACCAACTAATAACGTCGGTCCAATGTTTTGTAAAAAATATTTATTTCAGACTTTTCAATATTACATTTATTTTCACGAAAATCGTTACACGTTCACCATTATCCATGTTATGCTTTGCTTGTATTTGCTATTATTCAGAAATCTGACTTTGTCGCGAAAATACGCATATTATAAACTTCACCACTCTCAGAGAAAATATTCAATATAAATGTTGCTAAAAATATTTTTTTAAATTTTGGAATACACATATTTAAAAATTTAACATCGCAAAATCACGAAAACCATAGCTCTTTAGCAAAAGATTCAATTTAAACTTTTTCGGATATTTTGTTATCTTTAATTCTGCCATCTCGATTTTAGAGAAAAATTTTCGCCTCCACCCCTTTCCGGAGTGGTTTTCAAAAGGAAGGAGATTTTGGATTTGCATTTTTATGAAAATGGGGCCATTTTTCAAGTCTCCTCTTTCAAATGAATCAAAAATCATCAAAATCGGAGTACGTTTACTATAAAAAACGCTCACAGGAACCAAAAAGAAGCACGTTTACTATGCGAATAGACAATAAAAAAATGCAGACAAATAGTCCAATTGTATATCTCCTCTGTTCCGGGTTCGTCGTTCAATAAAAAATAGTGCAAAATAACGTCGTAGAGGTACTAGTGCTGTTCGAAGAAGCATAGACCGTGAAGGGCGCCTCTGAAGAGTAAAGGCCCTCAGAGACCGATTTTCTACCTCTATGTCAATGGCATAGGAATGGCTGACTACTATAGGACAACGACTCTCTCTCTCTCTCTCTTGACCTGCAATCAAGAACGTGTCCATTGGGATCAGGAATGGAATCGAATTGTGAAAAGCGGGAAATGCAATTTTTCTATATGGGGTGCAATGGGAGCAGATCTATATTAGTATTCCTACAATCCAGAATATCTCAACACCAGTTGCTATACTAGCACCTAGAAAATTCAATTTTCCAACAAGATAATACAAGACCTCACATATAACACCACTCACCATAAGGTCTCTTCGAAAATCTCAAGTTACCGTTGTTCGCTTGCCAGCTGGGTCTCCTGATCTTTCAACCATTGAAGATGTTTTGGACCATACTAAATAGAAGAATAGGTCAACTTTCTGTCTCAAATAATTTTGGATTTGCATCGCTCAAGACATGAACTTCAAGTTGCTTGGGACTCAATTCACCAAAAAGACATTGATCAGCTCAGTCCCAAAAAAGCCCTTCGGCAAAAGTTTATGCGTGCAGAGAAGTCAACGTCTAAGCTGATAAACCTGATGAAAAGGATAAATCTAGATACTGAGCTGTAATTAAATGGAGAACCACAATAAATCTGAAAAGGTCGCACTGAGATAGGACTAAAAAAGCCACTCCATCTGTAATCTACGAGTACAATAGGTGTTGCATTAATTTCACCTAGATAGAAGTGCAATAATATTTATTAAGACTTATATAAATTTTCTAGTCGGGACGTTGCCACACCGACGACACGCCGCTGATATCCGGTTTGGGTATCCGCACTTCACACCAAACCCGCCGTTCTCAACCCCCCTCCAACCGAGAGTACATGCCACGAAACTAATGGCTTTTAATAAAAGCCGCGACTATAAAAATGTTGATTTATTATTAGTTTGGACGATTACTGTTCACAAATTTTTGCTTGAAATTGTAATATTATGGGAATGTATAATTAAAACATTTTTCATCATTAGTTCGGTGTATGCACGTCTACCAGGCCGAGCCCGCCTGCTTGCCCTTCTTCTATAGTCACAGCTAATACCGAAGATAGGCAACATTCCATTCGGAATTCTATCCAGAGAAGAGGTCTTTTGCTAATAACATGAATAATGAGATGGGACGAAGACACCGGGGGCACGAACTAGAGAAAAAATGCTGCGTCGTGAAAAGTTGCCACCAATACCCCTACTAATTTATAATTCTCTGAATAAATAACTTTCCTAGTTATTGCTAACTTCCAAGTTGGATGTTATTGTAATGACTCAGAATTCATCAACATTTATTAACATCGGATCTAAGACCAGTGAACTCAACCTTAATAAATACTTTTTACAAAAAAATGGACCGACTTTATCAGTTGGTGCACTGAAAAGTACAAAATAATATTAATTCAATTGGTGCTGTTACTTTTGAAGCTGCGCACTTACAGTTAGATTGAAAACTTTTGGCACCAACTTCACAAGTACCAGCACAAATAGAATTAATATTATTTTGTACTTTTCAGTGCACCAACTGATAACGTCGGTCCAATTTTTTGTCATAAATATTTATTTCACACTTTTGAGTGTTACATTTGTCACGAAAATCGTGAACGTTCACCATTATCCATGTATGCTTTGCTTGTATTTGCTATTATTCAGAAATCTAAGAACATCGTCGCGGAAATCCGAGAATACGCATATTATAAACTTTACCACTGTTGTAACTCTAAATCCGTAACTCTATGGATAAAATGTTCAACAAAAATGTTGCTACAAATAATCTGATCATTAATTTTCCATTCTCAGATTTTACATCTTTGAAAGAAATTGCCTCTTCCACATAGCGAAAATACACATATTTCAAATTTTAACATCGCAGAATCTTGAAAACTGTAGCTCTTTTGAAAATATGTTTACGGATATTTTGATATCTTCAATTCTGCCATCTGGAATTTTCGAGAAAATTTCGGAGGGAAGGAGATCTCGGATTTGCGTTCTTATGAATATGGGACCAATTCTCAAGTCTCCTCTCTCTAAAAAAAAAGCAAACAGTCGAATTTTATAGCTCCTCCTATAGAAGGTTCGTCGGTCAAAAACATGAAAGGACATAAATTGTAATTCAAGGTCCAGAGAATCAAGTATATTGTAAGATATCTGTTGCATTCTAACCAATTATATAAATGGGGGGTATATGTGCTCCGCTGAATGTTCTTTTCGTTTAATATGGGTCAATCTTATCTTTAGGGGAAGTTTTTGGAGAGAAAGAGCCATTGGAATTTTAATATGCCGTTTACAATGCGAAATGCGCGTATAGATATAAAATAGCAGAGATTCAGTCAAATTGTTAACATCCGCCGTTTGTTAAGTCGGTCAAAAAATTTAAATAATACAGTTTTCGACATTTTGTATTTTATTGTTTCAGCTTCTCCATGAATTTTAATGTATTTTGCTCTGAATAATGCCGGATATTTAAGTTTTAAGTATAACGCTGAAACCTTATTAAAACCAAAGAATATGTACGAGCAAATAAAATAACAATAAAAAAATACAAAATATTTGTTGTTGTTGTTGATGCAGTTGTAGTTAGATTAAAAATTTGTGGCGTCAACTTCAAAAGTACCAGAACGAATAGAATTAATATTATTTTGTATTTTTAGTGCATCAACTAATAAAGTCGTTCCAATTTTTTCAAAAAAATATTTATTTAAAAGTTTTGAGTGTAACATTAGTCATCAAAATCATTTAACATTCACCAAATAAGATAATACCTCGCTTATACTTATTCAGGGAAAATCGTAGCACGTTTACTATTTAGAAGGCGCGAACAAACATAGAAAAATATGCAGACAAACAGTCGAATTGTTTACCTCCTCCGTTTGGTTCGTCGGTCAAAAATACCAAAGTCGATGTCGTTATAATTCTAAGGATTAAAGGAGTATTAGAAATGTTGTTAAAATATTTATATGTAGGTATAAATGATTTGGTTTAGCCAGAAATCAGATGATTCCAAACACATTCTCCAAACTCTGTATATAGGTATATATAAGTCTGTGGTGTGTGACCCATTGCCTAGAAAGATAAGTAAAATGCCATCGGGGGATAGTATCTTGGCACCTAACAAATCGCTCGCTGGCACGCTAAGCTTTTTAGAGAGACCATAATTGTTTAGAAATCACTCCATTTTATCTTTCCACCGACACTTTACGCCGTTCCGCGATCCTGTTGAAATATACCGGACGCGCCGAATGAATTGGTACAGATTTATCTTTTCCGGAATAGCAGGAAGTTGTGCAGCCACGAGCTGCTGTGAACGATTTCTCTCGTTTTTTTTTTTTATTTATTATGTTTATTGAAAAATAATTGAAAACGTGCAGACAAAGTTTTTTTCTTTCTCTCTGCTGGAATTACTTCCAACATTTTCAGTTCTATCGTAATGAACTCCAGACATTCACAATACAATGAATAATTTTGACTTGAAGTAATACAGATATGAAACAAAATGCTCTTAAAGATGATTTTACATTTACTTGAAAGATAGGTATTGAGGCCAGTCAAACAGTACAGTAAAAGGCTCCCACAGAGTCATTGAACTGAACGAATTGTAGAATAATTCCCCTTCTTTCGAGCGTAGATTCTGCAGGCGCTACCCACTTTCGCACGTCCCAAATAAGTATGAAAATATCAACGGCTGTGTACATACTTCTAACTCAACACTTTATCTCGTTTCATTGCATGCGAGAAATTATAATAAATGTAACAAATAAGGCCTCTTCTGTAAATAAGTTCTGTGTTTCTGCCATAATGGTCTAAAAGAAAAGTGAATCCCACATGACATAACGTCAATTTTTAAGGACTTTGATGAGAAAACTACTATTTATATAATAAAGTTCAAAGTTTATTAGTTACAGCATTATTTTTACTTACCCCTTGCTTCAAATATCAGTAGCTAGTTTCGTACCTGAAACAAAAAGAAGAATTCAGAATTAACTTCGAAGATAGAACTTTATAGAGAAATTATCTTGTAGCACGTTCCGCTAGACAATATTGAAATTGTTTGGTGTAGAGCTTATTTCAAAAATAAACGAATGCTTCTCCTGCATATCATCACGTATTCCTTCGAAACCATAGATAGGAAAAACATAAAGTAATGTATTTAAATATGTAGCTTAAAACTGAAATAAATGCGTTAACAAATAAGGATTATATTATTCTTTTAAGAAGCAATTTCGGACAAAAAATTCAAATATTGCTGGAAATTACCGGTTTAGTAAGATCAACAATTTTTTTCAAGATTCTCCTCTCCGGCCTTTAAGGGAGAGAAGGAAAACTTGATATGGGACGATTTCTCAGCACCCCTTTTCCAAATGAAACAAACGAACGTAAAAATGGGAGCAGGTTTTTTATCAAAAAAAGGGGGAACAAACAATCAAACCTCTTCCGTTTGGGAAGTCGCGGTCAAAACGTAAGATTCCTTACTCCTAAGTAGCGTACAAGCAAGCAAGTCTTTATGAGGTTTGCAGCTTCAAGAGGTCCGTTTCGGCAAACGCTTGCTGTAACTCCTCACAAAAAAGGTTAGGTTTTATATGGTTACATTTGGTTTGACTAGGTTAGGCTAGGTTATGAGGTGCGAAGAACTGAACAGAACACATTTTATGTTGCCAGAGATGAAAAATGCTACGAAGAGAGTCCTGGTCAATTAAGTCGGATTCATATGGGAAACTTTTTTATTATTGGTTTTATGAGAAAAAGTTATACTTGATAAAACATTTTGTATAGTCCAAAACTTGAAATGCAACCATCAGACATTCGTTTTTTAAATTCGTATACGAGGTGCATCGAAAAGTATGAATTTTGTTCAAGAGTAAACTACCTTTATTTTTGAAAATATCGAATGTTTTTATTGAAAAAAGTTAATCATAATTGGAAGCTATTGTCAGATATCCAATATTATCCATCCACCATGAAAAAACATATTTTATTATTTTTATTAACTTCTGTGTATGAGCATTGATAATTTACATCTACCGATAAACATTAAACATTTAAAACGTCAAATTGCTAGTGCGTTTTATAAAATACAAGAAATGGTGGCTCTATTAACTAGCAGAGAATTGAACTAGTTTTTATTGTCGGAGATAATTATGAAACTCATAGAGAAGCAGCAGCTATTTTTAACAACAAACATCCGAATAAAAATATTCAGCATTCGACAGTTAACAAAACTCTAAATAATTTCAAGACGTCTGGAAGTGTTCACAATAATTTTAATAATTTTTTTTTCAATAAATTAGCTGATGTGTAATTTACAAAATCTGCATATGTATTTTATTTATACCAAAAATTATTTCTTATAGCCGATCGATAGTCTTGGATATCTGACATTAATTTTCAATTATGGTCAACTTTTTTCAATAAAAACTTTCGATATTTTAAAAAATAAAGGTACTTTACTCTTGAGCAAAATTCATATTTTTCGACTCACCTCGTATACGAAATAAAAAAAATATGTCTGATGGTTGCGTTCTAAGTTTTGGACTATGCAAAACTTTTTACCAAGAATAACTTTTTACCACAAAAACCAATGATAAAAAAGTTTTCCATATGGTTCCGAGTTAATTGGACACAGTATATATATATAATATGTTTTACGGAAAAAGCTAACAGATATCGGAAAGCTTTTAATAATTTAAAAAGCAGCATCGGTATTCGGCATTGCCTCTATCGCAATGCAGTTTGTTTAAAGCTGAAAAATATAACATTCAAAAAACTTTCTCTTGCAAACGCTACTTTGACCTGAAATTGTAACACAGAGTTGAAGTTTCTTCCAAGACTTAGGACGCTCTAACCCCATTATAAGTGGAAAAGTTGAAAACTCGGCTGGGATATGTGCATTTGTTAGTTTTCGAGACATTTCACAGGAATCGTGGTATTACTTGCCATGGTTAGTTTAACTGATATTCACAGTCCAAACAAATATCGAACCTTTCAGAATATATAATTTTCATATTTTAAACAGGGTCGCCTCTAAAAGATTCTAAAAAAAATACTCCCACAGACAGTCATGTGGTTAGAATTAGTTAATCTGAGCAGAATTATGAGAAGGAATTTGAATTTAAAATATTTATTTTGATGCATTGCATCATTACTTAAGTTCTGCACAATCTGTAATAAGCTATTATTCAAAAAATGACTGAACGACTGAAAAATAAATATGTCATCTAAAGAAAATTATTTTGTGCATTTTAAAAAACGCAAAGACAAATATTACAAATTATTTAATTGAATGACGCATTTTTAAAATATCAACCGTTTTCTCCCGGGCACATAAGTGCATATTAGTGAGTCAGGAAAACTCACTCTGCTGCAACCCCTGACAAAGGGGTAGCAGAAATCCACGATATCATTTTTGACAAAGTATTTCTGCCCAATATTATTTTTTTTTTATAACGGAAAGATCGAAGTGAGATTGATGTACCTACTGAACAAAAATAAAACGTATTCACTAGTCTGTCTGTCTGTTATATATCCGGAGAAAAAATCTTGATAGAGAAAAATACTTTTGGCATATAAACTTTAATTTATATACCCTTACTTCCCGCAAGCTCTACGCCAATAAAGTAGCACTTTTATAATCATGTATTTACTCTAAATTTCATAAGCCGAAAGAAATTTATAACAAAAAAACTATTTCATAATTATAAATTGAGCGATATACCCAACTTTGTACTAAGATACGTGGTGGCATTTTTAAAAACAGCCTATATACCTACCCAAATAATTATTAACAACAAAAACAATTTCACACAAGTGTTAATCTAGAGATGCATTATAAATATCTATAAATTTCCATCTTTTGGTACACGGGACACATTATTTACTAAGAGGTGCTAGGTAAATAGGCCTTTTAAGGTTATCTACTTTAGACTAATATGTCTGAGTGGATAGCATTTCGCCTTCTGTGCTCCCATTCGGAATATGAACAAGAGTAAGTAAGAGTTGATTCACGCCTAAACAATAACTTTAGACTACACCAAAATCCACCTGCGTCTCGAAATACTGGGAATGATGAAAAGTAAACAATTCGAATAAATGGCGAATGCGCAATATTACAGTTGACAAAAAAAAAGATGAAAAACCTGCCCGATTCTGCCCGATCGAGTTACAGAATGAAATGCTTTATTATTTTTCATAACGACCATAAAGAAAATGATGATGGGTCTTGCCCAAATTTGTCAAACATGGGTGCCACGTAGGTATCTGCCTGGAACAAAACTTTTTAATTCTCAAACTATTTTACTTGTTGTTCTACAAGGGTATGTTTGGGAACACCGATTAAGGCGTAATGGGTTCGATCTTTCAAGATTCCTTAATTATTTTTTTGTGTATTTATGTGCAGCGTAGATAAATGTAGATGCTTTTATTGGATAATTTGGTAATAGCTATTTTACATAGAAAAGGACATTGGTCAAGTGCGATTTAGGGCTCGCGTAGACAGAATTTCGTACATAGCATCTTCGCATAGGGTTTCCTATAAACTCTAAGCGTAGTCCTATATTCTGTATTTGTTTAAAAAATGATATAAACTGAATGGTGAAAACAGAAATTAGCTATTCTGTTTTGTTTCCGAGTTATAACCTAAACCTCGATTTGTTATATATTTGAGGCGTGCCTATATTATTTTTTATTTGTGACAGTTTTTTGAACGGAATCTAGTAGTGGAGACCAATTTTCAATTCACTTCTTAAAATTAAAGTCATGACATAAACTTTTTCAAAAAGGCCATAAATAAAAATAATTCTCATTAAAAAAAAGTCATGACTTGAAATTCAAGCTAAAAATTTAAAATCCATCTACGCCACTGGGCTCTACTTGAAAAAATATTATTATTAGGTACTATTATGATATGATTTGAAGAAAATAAAATATAAAACCCGCTCCATGGAAAAATAGTTGAAAAACGCATCGCAATATGAATTATATCAATATCCG
Source organism: Crioceris asparagi (assembly GCA_958507055.1). Lineage (NCBI taxonomy): Eukaryota > Metazoa > Arthropoda > Insecta > Coleoptera > Chrysomelidae > Crioceris > Crioceris asparagi. Next base: position 13,196,545 of record OY293833.1, on the reverse strand, counting down.
TCAGTATAATAATAAGGAAATTAATAATTTGTTTTATCAGAACTTTAAACCATCTAGGCATTACACGTCTACCATATTATCAATCTAATACAACTACTTCGCAGAATAGAATTGTTTACCAAATAAGTATTTTAATATTCATCGTTTTATAATGAAGTAATCATCCAGTCTAAAGTTAATGGTAGTTATTATTTAAAATATGCAAAATAAAAATAATACAAAAACAAACAAATGTTTAAAATGAAATCTCTGTAAAAAGGTAAAATAATATTCTTTCAATTTATTTTATTTTTACTACTGAAATGGATCAATCAAAAAAGATTTCGAATAGTTCCAATAATTTACAAAATCTTCGAAGGTTGCCATTTTGAAACTACTTGGTCGATCAGGTGCATTAATAATTTTGACTGCGATCCTTGCAAGTCGGAATTTTTCATAGAATTTGAGCTCGACCGTGACTGATTATTTTTTAATTATTTAACAAAAAAAATCTTAAGATATTCATAATAGCTATAAACACGAGACATATATAAAACAGAATCTTAGTTTTCCGAGAAACAATCCCGCCCCACAATGAAAAAGCCCTAGCCCGGATCCTAAAAAAATTGTTTTCCTGAAAAATGATTTTTACTTAAAAAGGACATACTGAAATCTCGTCCTCCAAAGAAAAAATAATCATCGGAATATTACCGCTACTAAGCAGAACTGGCAAACATACAATCGAATTGTTATATATCTTGCTTTAAATAAATTCAGGCAAAGAAAAAATCATTCTTAGATTAAATTATTTTGTTAACAATTCACAATAATTGATTAATGAGTTTTGTTCCATTTGGCTGTTTCATACTGTAATAACAATAGCTTATGAACTCTGAGAAAGCCTCAATGTACAATAAATATGAAAGTAGTAGCCAGTATATTATATAGATTGAGTTCCAGAAGTAATGTCTCAAGTCATTTAAAATTCAGCCGTGTGTTTTTCGTAAAAAAGCTCGAACCCGTCGATTTTTAATGTTAATGCAGTTTTTTTCCCTATAAAATATTTTTTACAAAAAATTGGACACTGAAAAATATAAAATAATGTTAATTATATTAGTGCTGGTACTTTTGAAGTTGAGCAGTTGCAGTTAGATTGATAACTTTTGGCATCAATTTCACAAGTATCTACCAGCACCAATAGAATTAATATTATTTTGTATTTTTCAGTGCATCATCTAATAACGTCGGTTAAATTTTTTTCTTAAATATTTATTTCACACTTTGAGTGTAAGATTAATCACGGAAATCGTTGAAAGTTTACTAATAACAAAGAAGATAATATTTATCCTATTACCGGAGTATATTCTTTGCTTTAACTTGTTATTATTAGAGATCTCAAAACATCGCGGCGGAAATATGCATAAGTATTTTAGATTTTACCATTTTTGCACCGCTAAAACTCGAAAACCGTAACTATGAGGAAAACATATTGTATATATGTTGCTACAAATACTCTGGTCATTTACTATTTACCTACAGCGCGCGCACAAACCAAACACAGAGTCGAATTGTATAGGTACCTCCTCCATTTGGGTTCGTCGCTCAAAAACTAGGACCGGCTTCATTAGATCTTGCACTAAAAATTATGAAATAACAACACATAATGTAGGAATCATAACATTTTTGAAGTTGTTCACCAACTATGAGACCATTTCTCAGCGCTCCTCTTTCAAAGGAAAACACTATCATCAAAATCGGAGCACGTTTACCATGCAAACCATGCAAACTAAAATAAAAAAATTGCACAGTCGAATTCTATACCACCTTCGTTTGGGAAGGTCAAGAATGAAGTTGATAGTCATAAATTGTTTCTGGACTATCTTTCATTAAATTTACCATCAAAAACACCGTATAATAAATAATAATCGACCGGTCCCGGTATTTTTCTAATAGAAAAAAACATCGCTGAATATTAAATGAATTTGGACATTACATTTTGGGACTCACTCATATTGATAAGTTCAATCGTATTTTTTTCATTGAGAAAATGAAGTTGATGGTCGATAGTACCGCAATGAAAAAAAAATAGACGGTCCCAGCGTTTTTACAGAGAATACACGGATAAATTTTAAATGAATGTAAATATTACTTCTGAGACTCACTGTATATGTATAACCTTTTTATGTATCGAGCGTATCCATGAAAGTTCATGAACATTGTGCCCCAGCTGAAGAGCTGATTAATCAGAGAATTTCATCAATTCGTTTCTCCACCATATTATTGCTCAAAGGAATTCCCTCAACAGTATTTAGATTTTGTATTGGTTTATGTAAGGCTGCAGCGGACGAGGATTTAAATGGAGAATTTTTCCCCTTCCTGAAAATCGCTATTTACTCTTACAAACAATTTTATTTTCAAATAAAAACATGTTAGAATAATACTACACCATTGAATGAAAGAAAATATTGACTCATTTGATGAATATCTACATTATATAATCAGTATATGTATGAATAGTTTTGTTTCTTTTGCAAAGTTAATTTGATAAACAAAAATCAATTCAAATGATAATTAATATTGTTGATAACAATAAAATTCCAATCACCGTAGACATTTTCGCTGGAAAAGGTGTCAGCAGAACACCTCTCTTATCACTCTAATGCCTCTACGCTTAGTATGTAACGTAGCATTGAAATAGTCCAGGAAAATTATAATCTATCAAACAAGACTTGGAAAATTGAATTTCTTTAGATATTCTCAATCGAATTATTCTTAATGTCAGCCTTTAATTGAACTGGTAATACACAAGTTCTAGCTAAAACATTTATAAAAAAAAAATGTAACGGTCTTTTTGCAAATTTATCTAAATTTAATATTTCCTTCTGCCCAAAAACTTCCTCCAGAGGTGTGTATATATTAAAATCACTGAATATAAATAAACGTGATGAATGATAAAATGGTATTGGTACATTTGAAGTTAGAAGTTGAACGTTCTCAGAGTTGGAGCCATTACATTAAAACATTTTCCACACACATCAAAATAATCTATTCAATTTCTTGAAGGAATCTTGATTAATTATAGTTATCATAAATTGTCTACGGAATGACTGTACTATATCACATAAACAAAACATATATAAATCCCTACCACTAGTGATCGGGAACATACATTGTGCATAAATCCAAAACGCCAGTTCTAATTGTCACAAAGTGTTTGTGTGAAAGCAAAATAAAAGTGTTAAAATGTCTGACCATACAGCAGACATCGAAGGTGTCAATACCATTGCCATGAAAAGTAGCAACATTTTGTGGTTCCTGAACAAGATTCTGGATATGATATTCTTCTATTCTATGATAGAAAGGTTCCTGATTGATCGCAAACGTCATTGCTCTAACAACATAAATGTGAACATTGAAACAGGCCGACGCCCCCAAAACAATGTTGATGATGATGGTAATGACGACACCTATGAAGACAATGATGAAGAAGAATTGGTCAGCTCCATTATATCAGATTCAACAGAGCAAAGTAGCTCAAAATCCAGCCCCAGTCAATCTGAAGATGAAGAAGCTATTGTTGACATAGCTGATAACATGGGAGATGTCGAGGGTGCAGCTGGTGATGATCGTGGAAGCCATACTAACTTTCGTACCATCAAGAGTTCATATTGTCAATGCTTTGGTTATATATTTCAATATTCTGGCTGTATCTCTATGATGGTTGTTTTTTGTGTTGTTGTGGTTGTTTTCGGTTTAATTGCCGTTATTGCCGTTCCAATTTACATGATTTATAATAAATGATTTTTTTAATGTACAAATATTTTTATAGACATTGTTCTTATTTTTAATTTCTAATTACATTCCTTAAGTATGATTAATTATTAGTTTATATCTATATCAGCACTTCTGTATTCAATAAAAGTTCTACTAAAAAACATCTTTCATTTCAAACATTCTGAAGAACTTGAACTCTTTACATTTGAATTTGTTTATAAAAAAAATAATTTAACCTGAAATAATTGAAAGTATAATAAATATTGAGACGAAAATGGAAACAATTCCTATAAATACATGAATATCTAGCAAGAACGAGTAGAACTCATATCCCGACGGCTCCGTTTATTTATATAGAAATAAAACATAATAAAAGAACTTACCAAGATAATTCGTTAGGTTTAAACAAACAAATATATTCATTTTTATGATTACAGACGTCAATCTCAGCACTAAGTTTTATCGTGATCATTATTAGGGTGCATACCTAGAAGGTGATAAGGGGAACGCTTATAGTCTCGCTTTTCTTTCGTTCGATCTTCTCCCTGATATAACCGAGGATGAAAAGTAAAACTACTGAGAAAAACTGAGGTGGTATAGTTTGGATATCTAGAATACAGGAAAAATAAAATGATAGCGTAGTTGAAGAGAATTTAAATTCAGAAAATCCATACTTTCTTAAATTTCATCTTTGTCAAAAACGAACATAATGTCATTAACACGAACACGATCAAAACAGAATCACATAAACGCATAAAACACAAACAATGTTGTAAAGCTTTATGAATGGAATGTTTTCTTATTCCGATCAAATTCACGGGTCGCGGGTTCGATATCTAGTATGAACTCGTTTTGAGAGTTTGGCACCCTAAGGGTGCCAGTGGAACCCTCTTAATAATACTCCGCTGTCCGTCTGTCAGCGGGCTGTAGATATTTTATCAAAGTAATGCATAGACAGTTGAACAAATAATAAAAACGGAATAAAATTAAAAATAAAGAAACCCTTCGTATATTGCTAATTCACCCTTTTCTTCAAAATATATTTTTATAAAAGAAATGATACAATGATAATATGAAAAAATATATTAATCGAATGAATATATCTACTAGCGTTAAAAATGAAACCGATTTCTCAGATTGACTTCTTAATTAATGATAGATATTTCTTACAAAAATTTGGACCGACTTTATTTGTTGGTGCACTGAAAAATGCAAAATAATATTAATTCTATTGGTACTAGTAATTTTAAAGTTGTGCAATTATAATTAAATAGAAGAGGCACCAACTTCACATGTACCAGCAAAAGTCTGTCCATTTTTTTTGTAAATAGTATTTATTTCACACTTTTGAGTGTAACATAAAATCGTTGAACGTTCACTAATACCAAAGAAGAGAGAACTTATCCTATTATCCACGCATATTCCTTGCTTGTACTTGTTATTATTCAAAAATATAGAAACATCGCGGCAGAAATACGCATATTTCAGACTTTCCTACTGCTGTAACTCAAAAACCGTAACTCTATGGAAAAAATGTTCAATTTAAATGTTGCTTCAAATAATCTGGTCTTTAATTTGGCCGTCTCATATTTTAAATTTTTGAAAGAACTTGCCCCCTACACATACCAAAAGTACGCATATTTCATATTTCAACATTGCTATAACTCGAAAACAGTAACTCATTTGGAAAAAATGTTCAATTTAAATGTTTCCGGATTTTGTCTTATCTTTAATTCTGTCGTCTCAGATTTTCGATTTTCGAGAGAAATTGCCCTATGAATCAAAAATCATCAAAATCGGAGTACATTTACTATATACAGAGCGCAGAAACCAAGAAAAAAGCAGACAGTCGAATTGTATACATCTTGTTACTATCTCATGATTTCACCTATAAAATCTTTATATCCGCTATGCTTTAGTAGATAATATAATAAAACAACCAGGGTATGATTTTTACTAGTACTTTCCACATTTTCTTATTATATTTTGCCTAATCATCATTATATTTTTTTATGAAAAAAATATAAAGAAAGTTGGAAAAATAGTAAAATAGTATGGGACTTGAGCTCACAACCATATGATTCAAAGATTTTCTGATTTTCAATACTTTCTATCAAGTGTAGTTAAGAGTTCATTAAATTTTTAATACATAAAATTCAAATTATACCAGAGTTGTCATCTTCGAATAATACTGGAGTGACCGGCCGGAAGAACCGGCTAAATGCGAAACGGACTTGCACACGAAGGGTTCCATACCATCGTACGTGTTTACCTATCGAGAAAAAAGCGACGAGAAAATCACGGTTTTGCATGGGGCCATGTTTTTATAAGTAGAATCAGTTTTCTCAGATACAGCCCGCTGATGGACGGACGGACGTACGGACAGCGGAGGCATAATGATAGGGTCCCGTTGGCACTATCCAGATATGGAACCGTGAAAACTGTGATCCGTCAGTTGAAATGAGAAGGTCAAATTCGAATCGGAGCTCGCAGAAGATATTCGGGTAAACTATGAGTATTTTTTCAAAATTATCAAAAAAAGTGAGTAGGGCTCACGTGCGGTTTTTATGTAGACCTTGAAAAATTACTACATTTGATCGCTATCGTTACGTGAGTAAGCAGCAGATTATTCATTTACAGATGACGGAAAATATATGAATCAGCCTAATGCGTTCATTGTGTATCGTAGTGCTTTGGAATTATTTATATTTCGTGAAATATAATATATTGGATTCAATCTTCTCAACTTTTGATGTCATAATATTTTCTATATTTAAAAGGATCTTTGTCATCTCGAAACTACTTAGTCGATATTAACGAAATTTATTTTGTACAAACCATATGTCTACGACAATCAATAATATGTTGTATTTTTCCAGTGCACCATCTAATAAAGTTTTTGAATAGTAATTTCATATTTTTGTGGGGTTCATTAGTCATCAAAATCGTTGAACGTCCATTTAAATTAAATGTTTTCAAAATAAATATATTTCTCGTGCAAAAACTTTGAAAACCATAAATTCTTTAAAAACTGTCATATTTAAATGTTGCCAGGAATGATAATTTTTCAATTTTAGAAAGTTCGCCATTCTTTCCAATGAAAAATGAATCATAAAAATTGGATTATCTTCACTATGCAAAATGCACAATAAATAAAAACAAAAAATAATCAAGTCCCTCGGAAATGCCTTGACTATGATTCAGCAAAAAACGCCGAAAAATAACGTTTGTTGTATTTTTATTTTTAATTTGATTCTATATCTTCCATTTGGTATTATAGCCGCAATAGAAATATACATTCTGTGAAAATGTAGGCTGTCTACGATTCATGAGATACAACCCGCTGACAGACGCACGGACAGCGTACACTTAGCAATTGGATCCCGTTGGTACCCTTTAGGTACGGAATCCTAGAGTGATCTTTCACAGTTTGCTAACAGAATGAGAAACTGTGATTAAAAAAACATTATATTCTTTAAATTAATCTGCACTAGAAAAAAATCGGAAATTTGTTCTAGAAATCGACACGATTTCCAGAGTTACTGCGGGTGTTCCAGACTTTACGACTGTATACGTAAAAACAACAAATTAGTTATCAAGAATATAAATTGGCACTAACATAAGCATGTTAAGCAATCTGCCAATTTTTATCTTTGTTGCAAACATCACTCGCTGCTTCCAATACTACCATATTCCACCCCTTTTGTTCTCTGTGAGCTTTCGCTATTATACACAATCACTACGTAGAATCAAAATAGCCCGGTAGTAAGAGCGGACCCACATACATGTTTATTCATTCAAATAGATATAGAAAGGCGTCGCGTTTGAGGCTTTATCTTGAATTATTAGTGGTCATGATTGTTGGCTACTCTTAATCAACGACTTTCAATCATTCAACATTGAATTACCTATCAAATGGTATTAGTACTGTGGAAAATATCAATAGCATATGGCTATATCTGCTACGAAAAACGGAACCGCATACTTAGTTTTGAGAGATATGTTTAAAGTTGCTTTGAATGTAATACCAACGAATTTTGTCAGTTATGATTGTGGAATGATCATATTGACAAGGAGTAATTTTGGTGTCCAACACTTTGAATCAGAAGTGGACTTTAAGCGGCATAACAAAATTCATTTTTCAGTTTCGAAAATAAAAGATTCAAACTAAGATATAATATCAAATGCCATGGCATACTAGAGATGAATTTATTTTGGGTCACTCGATATAAAAACGCTACGCAGAATTATTTTATCAGACAATAAATTATGTAAGAAACCAAAAAAACTTCTACCATAAAACCTTAAAACATAATTGAGAGGTTGAAAATGAGGTGCTAGAATATAATATTCAACTCATGTGGTATTTCATAGGCATTTGATCGGTTCAGCGAACCAAGAGAAATATATATAAACAGTTTTAGTTTATCTATCATTTGGTGTAACGTTCAAATGCGCCATTAATAAGGAATTATGGGAAGGAAACTGCCATTAAAAGTGATGTAATACATGTGGGATGTTTATTATCCTATGCCCTATGTACCTACCACATGTGTATGTTCAATTTCACATACTATAAACCTAGAAAAGGTATTAGAAACAGTAGACACCCATAATAATACAAAAGGTTGTTACGTTGAAAATAAACTTGGCGAATATCAATTTCAACTGAAATAACCAAGTAGTATGGGGGGTGCCACCCTCGAGTTTCATACTATGAACTTTAGAATTTGATAAAGAGAATTGATTATACAGGAGAATAAGTATTTTTTATAAAACTTGGAGGGACTTTATCAGTTGCTGCATTTAAAAATACGAAATAATATTAAATCTATTGGTAGTGGTAATTTTTCAAGTTGTGTAGTTACAGATAGATAGAAGACTTGTGGCGCCAACTTCAGAAGTATCAGCAATATTTGAATAAAAATTAATTTGTAAATTGAAATTATTGTTTTGTATTTTATAGTCACTCCTAGGATACCTAGAATAGATGCAACTATTTTAATGGGGACACATGCGCAGAGGTTAGATGAAAAAAGAACAGTTAAGCGAATATGGCGAACTAAAATTCAAAAGAAAAGCAAAAGAGATAAGGTAATCGCGCAACTGCTGGAGAAGAGAGGGAAGAACTGGGAAGAATCAACTGGATTGGCGTACGGTAGGAAATAATTAAGAAAATTTGGGTAAATATAAAAAGATCAATGACCTAAACCATTATATATGGTAGAAAGGTTATATATATATATATATATATATATATATATATATATATATATATATATATATATATATATATATATATATATATATATATGATAAGAGATTTTTGTTGGGGATGCACCCATTTAATAAATAAAATTCTTTGAGTTAAGCCGACTTCTCGAGAATATTTTATATCATCGTCAAGGCAAAATTCGTAAATTTAGGAGAAATTAACTACAAACAGAAAAGATATCATAACCATCCAATCAAATTGTATACCTCTTCCATTTCGGATGTCGGACAAAAATTCCGCAAACTCGAGAAGAATTTCTATCCTGTGGGTTCCATTATATCGTAACATAGAATAAAAACGGCAGAGAGCTAGAGGAAAATGAATTAAATAAATGCATTTCTAAACTAATTGCTCTAGATTTAGATAATCACATTAATTAACATGGCTTTTCTACCAAATTCTGTCATGATAGGAACAGGAAGCCTGCAGTTTTATAAAATAAAATCTCAATTTTCTCCTTAGACAAGAGAACTGTTATTAAAGAAAAAATGTACATTTAAGATCGGTTCCGATTCAAGCTGCTCTGACAGTCAAATATTTACCAAAATACCACCATTGTCAAGTCAAATTTGGGACACACTCTATTTTCAAATATTCCCATTGTTCTAACAAATTCATATATCTGAACTTGTTCCTTTCACACAATTTTCGAAAAGAATAGCTGTGGCGGTCTCTCGCATTTCAAACATTTCATCAACTTTTCATTGCACCCATTTAAAATAATGTGAACACGTGATATATAACAGATATAATCCACCACTTTCTGAAACTTTTAAATACTCGACTCTGGATCTGGATTCCGCAATAGTAAAAGGTTAGATGAGCATGAAAAGAAGCGAATGTAGATGAAGGGAAAAAATAAAAAAAGAAGAGAGAGAAATTGAGTGAGTCCCTGGAGTTTTAGTCTTCGAAGAATAATTATAAAATTGAGATTAAAAGAACATAGGAGTCATATTTAATATAAATTTATTCTAGCTAGTAGCAGCTAACACATTGGATAATTGAATATTTAATCTACCAAAAGTTTTCCGTTTTAATTACTATATTCTTAATTACTGCACCATTTTCTATATTCGCATATGGATTTCCAGGAACAGACATCAGAGATGCAAAAAAACTAAAAAATTGCATCTATATGTATGAAACTTACAAACATACTAGGCGAATTGATTACTGACTACTGGGTTATGTAAAAAAAATGTGTTTAGAACTGGACCAACAAAGCTAGACGAAGTAAAAGAGACTAGTGTTAGGGAATGGATTACGCCAATTCAGACGGAAATGGTGAATAAAGCTGTTTACAATTTGGAAGAATTTTTGGTGATTGTAAAGCAAAATGGACAAAAAAACAGAACATTCGAGATTGGACATAAAAAATATTTTTTATTGATTCAACCATTGCCAACAGCAAATAGCTAAAAATTATGAATTCTATATATTTTATGGAATTCATCTTTAGATTGTCATAAATGAGGATACAAAGGAAACTAGCGAATTCTACATAGGACATAGACAATTGAAGCCTGTGTACTTAAGGGAATGCCTGTTTGCTAAGAACCTAAAAGTATGGAAAAATAAATTGACAATGAAAAATCTGAATATACAAAAATAATGATAAGAAGCAAGGAGGAGAGAACAATTGAATGCAGCATAAACAACAGCAAAATAACTAGAATGAACGACTTTAAATATCTTGGAATAAATATAAATGTCAAAGGTTCACAGTGCACAAAAATCAACAAAAGTATTGAGAATGCATCAAAATAATAAAAAATCAAAAACACATTCCTAGGAAGGAAAAAATTACACGAAAAACCAAGATAAATATATACAACATAGTATTTGTACCGATCGTAACATACGGAGCTGAGAGCTGGATTCTGAATAGAAAACTAAAGGGAAAAGTTCAGACCATCGAAATGAAATTTTTGAGAAAAACTCTAGGGGTTAACAGAAAAGATAGACTACGAAATGACGATATAAGGGGAAAGTTTAGGGATAGAACCAGTAATTTCAAAAATAGAAAAAGCCCAACTAAGACGGTATGTACATCTAATAAGAATGGACAACGCGAGGCCAGTTAAAATAAGAAGCAAAGAGAACCTTGAAAAGAAAAAGGGAAAGACCAGCCAGAAGTTGGGATGAGGATATCCACAAAATCTTGACGAAGAGAGGCATTGATAAGAGAGAAGCAAGTAAAATATCAAAGGACAAAAACAAATGGAGGAAACTTGTTTATGGCGAAGCTTAATAAGAGACAATGTATTTTCGACCGAGATGCAAATAGCATCTGTGTGTAGACCTGAACTTAATAATGTATTAAAATCTACAAGCTTAACATAATCTAAATATACATATTAATATACTATAAATAAACAAATAATAAAATTAAAATGCAACAGAACTATAAATACAACTACAAATGTAAAGAAAGACACATGATATAGGAAGTATTAAATATTAAAACAGATTTTTTAAGTAATATAACAATATCTATGTATATTATAACTTCAAATTATTTAAAATCCAACTGAAATTTAATACGCCCTCTAGAGAATTTTTTTAGATTGTTATCTAATCTATTGTAGACAAGTTTGGATCGATATAAACCAGTTTTTTGACCAATATTTAATTTAGTTTTACTTACTGTAAGCGATAAACATGCTTCAGCAATAGTATACTCTTCCCGTAGATTACAAAAATTATTTATTAGTGCTTCCAAAATATATTTTTGATTGATGTTTAGCAATCGTGTCTCACTAAAAAGGTTGTGTTGTTTACCAAACGTTAAAATTTTGATAGCACGCTTTTGTATTCTTGCTATCGGCCCTAATGTGTTTGAATAAGCTGAACCCCAACAAATAATTCCATTATATATATATATATATATATATATATATATATATATATATATATATATATATATAAAAAGATGTTCTTGGGGATGCAGTCATATATTCAATAAAATTCTTTGACTGAAGCCGAGCTTTCGAGAATGTTTATTCTCTTCTTCAGGGCAAACTACAAATCGTTACAAAATTATTTCAACAACTAATTAATAGTACTATAAAAATACTTACAATCGTGAATTTAGAATAAATTAACCAAAAACAGGAAAGATTTCATATCCATCAATTACAAATGTCATTATTTATATTTGTCATGGTAACACAATAAGTAAAAAAGTATCTAGATTTTGTTGATACAAATGAATATTACTGAATGATCTTTATATGTTTGTGTCTATTTGAACAAGGAGCACAATTAAATTAAAATTATTATTAAGGCAGATACAGGTTCAGTTTAAAAAAAAAATGTAATTTAAGAATATTGCATAAATACTTATATATATATACCCATACATAGACTAAATTACGTTTAATCTAGGCTTGAACTGACAGTTAAAAAAAAAAGATACATAATATTATTTAAAACTTCTATATAAGTGTAATCATATTCTCTCACAATACGAAACATATAAACATGATTATTCTTAAAGTGCACTGATACTTATTCCATCAAAAAGGCCGATTTCTCTCACTAATCAACCTCTAAATTTTTGTGTGATATATTTTTTTTAAATCCTAAAATACTCTTTAATGTTCTTTCAAATATTCATAAATATTCAAAATAATATATAAAATCATATTCTCTCACAATACGACATGAGAATGAAACATTTTGAAAATCATTCAATTTTCAGAAACAAGCTGATATCTCTCACGAATCAGCATGCATATTTTCGAAAACAGTAAATGTTATGAAAACCTTTCATAAATAGATTATACATTTAATCTCAAATAAACATAATGAATTTTAAGACAATAATTATCTTTGATCAACTAAATTTCTCTCACTAATAAGTTGATCTAAATATTTCTATTGTTTATTGAAAACTAAGATTCTAAAGTTAATTACTATAAAATCAGTTAAGACCAGTCCTTCATCTATATATAAGTACATATATCCCATACACATTAATCCATTTATAACCAATATACATATATACACATACATACATACACATATATACATACACACACATACATACATAAATACATATATAAACAAAAAATAAATATTACATGTCAAGTATAGGTACATATTACATACCTAACTATACATAAATATTTATATATATTAATTTTGAGATACATCTGGAGAAAAACTATTATAATTATCAATATATAATTTTAGAATATAAGAATAAATGGAACTAAGTCCCTTTATATCTGAGCGTTTATTCATAGTGTTATTATGTTTCTTAATATTCAACATTTCTAAGAAACCACGTTTCAATAAACAATAGAAATATTTAGATCAACTTATTAGTGAGAGAAATTTAGTTGATCAAAGATAATTATTGTCTTAAAATTCATTATATGTTTATTTGAGATTAAATGTATAATCTATTAATGAAAGATTTTCATAACATTTAATGTTTTCGAAAATATGCATGCTGATTAGTGAGAGATATCAGCTTGTTTTCTGGAAAAGTGAATGATTTTCAAAATGTTTCATTCTTATGTCGTATTGTGAGAGAATATGATTTTATATATTATTTTGAATATTTATGAATATTGGAAAGAACATTAAAAAGTGTTTTAGGATTTCAAAACATCTATTTCACCCAAAAATTTAGAGGTTGATTAGTGAGAGAAATCGGCCTTTTTGAGTGAATAAGTATCAGTGCACTTTCAGAATAATCATGTTTATATGTTTCGTATTGTGAGAGAATACGATTACACTTATATAGAAGTTTTAAATAATATTATGTATCTTTTTCTTTTAACTGTCAGTTCAAGCCTAGATTAAACGTAATTTAGTCTATGTATGGGTATACATATAAGTATTTATGCAATATTCTTAAATTACATTTTTTTTTAAACTGAACCTGTATCTGCCTTAATAATAATTTTAATTTAATTGTGCTCCTTGTTCAAATAGACACAAACATATAAAGATCATTCAGTAATATTCATTTGTATCAACAAAATCTAGATACTTTTTTACTTATTGTGTTACCATGACAAATATAAATAATGACATTTGTAATTGATGGATATGAAATCTTTCCTGTTTTTGGTTAATTTATTCTAAATTCACGATTGTAAGTATTTTTATAGTACTATTAATTTGTTGTTGAAATAATTTTGTAACGATTTGTAGTTTGCCCTGAAGAAGAGAATAAACATTCTCGAAAGTTCGGCTTCAGTCAAAGAATTTTATTGAATATATGACTGCATCCCCAAGAACATCTTTTTATTTATTATAAATCCAGTCAAGAATACAAAATCAATATATATATATATATATATATATATATATATATATATATATATATATATATATATATATATATATATATCTAGTAGTACAGAAACTTTATATACGGTATAATTGTTCCAAAACTCAAATCTGAAATCTTCTTTCCACCACCAAAAATCACCCCCAAGGGGTGGAGGGGGCAATTTTTCCCGAAAATCTGAGATGGCAGAATTAAAGATGAGACAATATCCGGAAACGTTTAATTTGATTTTTTTTAAAGAGTCGCTGTTTTTAATTCCCCTAAGTGGAGGTGGCAATTTTTTTCGAAAATTAAAAATTGTCAAATTAAAGAAAAGATTATATGTAGCAACATTTAAATTGAATATTATTCAAAAAAGTTACTTTTTTGAGTTACAGCAGTGGTAAAGTCTGAAATATCTTTATTTCCTCCGCGATGTTTTGAAATCTCTGATAATATCAAGTACAAGCAAAGAATATACATGGGTAATAGGAAAAGTACTACCTTCTTTGGTATTAGTGTACATTCAACCATTTTCGTGACTAATGTTAGACTCAAAAGTGTGGAATAAATATTTTTTACAAAAAATTGAACCAGCGTTATTAGTTGGTGCACTGAAAAATACAAAATAATATGAATTCTATTGGTACTTATGAAGTTGGTACCAAAAGTTATCTAACTGCAACTGCAATTAGATTTTCAATTATCTAAAACTTTCTATATAAATAACCTAATCATTCTACTTAACGAAATATTTTGGTGGGGAACATAACTAAACTGCTCATAGGAATTTCTCCTGGTACATCTTATAATCTAATAAAAACTGGACAAATGTTTTGGCTCAAGCTAAAGTAAAAAGTCAAACAAATTTGTTATTATAATTAAACTAAATATTGAAATAATTTTAATGAAAACTCAATTTAAACTGATAGCTCAATACATAGTTTAAAATTTAAAAAAAAACATAATTTCTAAATTTCTGCATTTGACTTAACAGTCACCTTAAGCTCTCATTGAAGGCGAATATTATTAATTGTAAAAATAAATTAAAAGTATAAAACTAAACGCTGCAATAACGTTGAATTAGATGATATAATGTAATGATAATATACATGTGAAATAAATATTTCTTAACAAAAATTTTACCGACTTTATTAGTTGAAGCACTGAAAAATCAAAAATAGTATTAATTCTATTGGTAAGTGCTGGTAATTTTTAAGTTGTGCTGTTGTAGTAGTTAGATTGAGAATTTCACCAACCTTAAAAGTACCAGAACCAATAGAATTAATATAATTATGTAATTTTCAGTGCACCAACTAATAAAGTCGATCCATTTTTGGGTTCAAAAATATTAATTAATTGCATAATTCATTAATTGAAAGGTATCATTAAAAATGAATAGTCCAGGGCCACACTAATAGTTTACGCGAAAACCGTAATTAAAATTTCATGTCTACAGCCCTCATCCCCTAAATTCCACTCGCACTAGATAAAGTCTTATTTCAAATGTTCCCCAAAGAAAACTTTCCTTCACCAATGTTAAAAAACACTAGTAAGTTCCTATTTGATCTAGTTATTGATATTTTGTTTGACTTATTCTATTGAAATCAATTTATAGTCATTCAGGCACCATACCATACATATAATGTATATGAGATATTGATTGAAAATTATTTATGATGTACTTGCTTAATAAACTTCAACAGAACCTTAGGTATAAAAAGTTCATCACTTCTACGCCAGAGGAAATAAATTAAATGAAGACCTTTTCGTCAAGAGCCCTTATAGACTGCCATTTGAGCTAGATTCATTTCAACGAATGAACAGCAATATATTTGAAATGTAGCAGCACATTATCTACGTCTAAATTTTTTATTTGATTTTATTTGATTATTGTATATTTAATGTTAATTAGTAAACTTCTATGGTAATTACATGTTTTTCAAATTTTCATGTTGCAAGCAAAATATCAATATTACTTTTTAACCGAAGATTAAAATTATTTTCAATGCAAATCTGCATACTTCAACTTCTAATTAATTACTTTTAGAATACCTCTAAGAGGATAGCAAAGAAGTTTTTCTTGAGAATTATCAGGAAGTTTACTTTCTGCAAGCAATATCATCTATACCCTATAAAGGTATCAGATATTCAACATTTATTAATAGTCTTGATGAAATATCGGTATTGGAAGAAGATCTTACTTAATAAGAAGCAGGAATAAAAAAAAACAACTTGATATTAATAAAGTCATGAATAATGTAGAAAATATTTAGTACTGAAAGAAACAAACTGACATCAAAAGAAGAATTTTTAATAAAAATATGGCTAGAACGAGAAGATCTCATACCCTGAGGGTTCCGTACATTTATATAATAGTCGAGCATAGTAAATAAAATATTTCTATAGTATGTATGAGTCAGGGAAAACTACAAATCGTAGCTAAATAAATTATGTCAATTAAAAATTGGTATCTAAACTACTTACATTCATGAATTTGGAAAAAATTAACTAAATTGATCAAAAACTTCACATCTCATTTTCAAAAGTTCTTCTTGATGCGGCTAGTGAAAATTATGACTTTTGAGTAGCGCTTAAACCTATTGTCCCACAAAGCAAAAAAAATATCAAAAGCTTAACACTTCATTGTTTTAAGATCCATT
The DNA here is from genome assembly GCA_958507055.1 of Crioceris asparagi. Lineage (NCBI taxonomy): Eukaryota > Metazoa > Arthropoda > Insecta > Coleoptera > Chrysomelidae > Crioceris > Crioceris asparagi. The sequence continues at coordinate 13,179,567 of OY293833.1, read as the reverse complement.
TAAACGGTAAAAAATATAACGTGTAACTGACGTTATTAGCGAGAAAAAGTATATGAGAAAATAAAGGTTCACTTACGATGAATTTTACGGCTGAATGTTGGAAAAACCAAGAAAATTATCAAAAGCGTCATTGCTGATTGTTCTAAGATCTTTTTAATGGGTCAAGAAAGAATTTCAATTTTCAAGTCGCGCTTGAAATGATACTTATATTTAAGCGGGGAACAAAGAGATAAAAAATTACTTTCAATTGGGATAAGATTATAAAATTATTATAATTTATGTTTCTAAGATCCATTTATTGAGTCAAGAATGAATTATAATTTTCAAATGGAACTTGAAAAGAGAGATTTAAGCGAGAAAAAAACGGATAGGAAAATGAAAATTGTGATAATATTTTTTAACTGTTTGACAGAATGTTTGAGAAAATTAACAGATTGATCAAAAACTTTCCACCTCAGCTTTAACAGGTCAATAAAATGTAAAATGAAAAGTGAAATTGATCAATGAGGTGGTATTTGAGTTTTTGGAAAAATATTAAGAAATGTAAAATAGCTTTTTCAGATCTTTACATCAGGTCAAAAAAAGTCATAACATTGAGAAATAATACATAAAATGAGAAAGTATTCAAAAATTCTACACTTGATTCAGCTCACATTTTTTGAGCGGGTCAAGAATCAAGAAAAGTTCCATGTTGCGCTTGACGATTTTGCACGTAAAAAATATTTGAAAAAATAAATTGCAATTTCAATAATATATTCTGAAGCTGATAAAGAAAATCACAAGTGTTTTTTATATTTTCAATGGATCAAGAAAAAAATAATAAATAATAAAAATAATTGTCAAATCGCGCTTGAATATATTCAGAGATTTTAGAGATGAAAAGACAACACATTTTTCATTTTGAATCACAGCAATTTTAACTTGAGAAATCATGAAATAAAATATAGGTAATGAATGAAATATCTAACATTGTGATAAAAAAAAATAAGCTACTAATACAGAGAAAAACTTGCATTAAGAGGTACACTATATCTGGCCTATGTCGAAATTTTCCCAAGAAAAGTGTACGATATACTATCATTAGACATAAAAAAATGCTTTTGCTCATACCCCCTTTTGTGTCGGCAAAAAGAAACATTCACTGTACCTAGATGATAATATAGAATGCAGAGATTCACTTTCGGATTATAAATTGTTTCGCAAGTTATTACAAACAGCGGCTCAGGCTGCCGTTGTTAATAATATCAGATGTTACGCGCTTTTTTTTGATACAAGAAGAAAAAACAACTGAGACACAGAACGAAAACTTTTTGTAAGTTTAAATTGAATTCTAATGGAATATATATATTTACTTGTCGGTGTTCGTCGTCATCATATTACATCGAACAGTTTTAAAGAAGGTACTGGATCTGCTGGAAAAGTTTTGGTAAGTGTTCGCGAAAAGTTGGCGAGAGAAAAAAAAAGAACTATTCAAAGCCAGTGTAGTAATCGTACCTATAAATTTGACTAGGGATATATCCTGGGAATCGTATTCGAGAGTCAAGATTAGGCGGGAAGAAGAAGTTGGTTGGAAGAATTGAGCGTGCTGTTTTAAAGAAGACAGTGGCGCACAGGAACCACGCGCGCGATAAAATCTATATGCACCAGGAGAAGAGTATAAGTATTCCGTGTCCGACTTGAACGGGAACTGGTCATAGACTACTCTACTATCCTGTGTCGGCGTCGGCGGCGTCGTGGTATTAGGAGTTAGAATCTGCCGCGTGCCGTCGCTCTTCTCGGCGCGACCGAATCGGTCAACGAGCCTGTGGGAGCGGCAATTCACCACGCCCCCCAAAACACTGAAACAAATGCGAAGTAGTAACTGTTGCTCTTGCAGCAGGCCCTAGCCTAGCAGCAGTAGCAGCAGCAGGAGAGAGCCTGAGGGATGTGCTCCCTCACGGAAATCTGCACAGGAATGCAATTTCATCAAAGCATACAACGGCTGTGTGTGTTGGTTGTGTATTCTCAGTCCAGATCACACAGGGCTCGGCCACACGGAAAACAAAGTTATAAGTCTCGGTTACGGTTTCATTACACTCTCCAGTCTCAACTGGCACGCGTATTCCATACGATACTTAAACATACATATGCCGTAGCCCGATCATAGAAAATATCATGATCCTAAAATGACCAATGAGTCATTCATTCACGTTTAACAACAGCATAAGAAAAAATACCAATGCTGTGGTTTAACCATGTAGGGCTTCTATTCAAGATGTATCTAGCCATCCAAAAAGTAGTCTATTGCAATTATTGAGATAGAGTTCTCAGCATTTCTTTGCTAGAGTCATATGACAGTTAGTGGTCATCATGTGTGTATCCGGGTTAAATCAGCAAACGATCAATGGCAGCAAAAATAATATTTAATAGCAAGGATTGTATTAAGTAGAAATAAAATTAAATTATCTATTTAACATTCAAAAAAGAAATGACTTCACATTCTTATTGTGCGTTAATATAATAAAAATAATTAATATATTATGTCTTATCATAAAATGTATTCCGAGTTTAGAGGAGCAAATTGGAAAACCCGGAATGATTATTATTATGTTGACCCAACATTTATCATTTTCTTCATACTTATATTATTGTTTCATGATATTTTTATATAATGCCAAAATAACAACTCAATTGATTTATATTTCGATAAGTTACAATATAATATTCTAGGATTATAATTATGCTTCAATGGAATAAAAATAATTTGTTTATTGAAATTGTTCAATTAATTTCAAGCGTATTCAACATTTGAAAAATTGTATATTATGGTGTTATATTCATATTATTATTCAATATTCCATCAAATCGATGAATTACAATTGCAACATTTAGTGAATTTTATTTACATAATTGAATTATTATTGTCTCATATAATAATTTCAAATTAGAGGATTTATTATACTTTGGTACTTAAAATAATATACTATCTTCATTGAGTAAATAATTTTAATTCATAAGCTAACATAATATTAATTTCTTAATTTTCTTCCTTCAAATTTTCTGCATAATTTTTAATCTCAAACTGAAATTATGTAGGTAAATAATATTAATTCCTAAATTCTAATTCAAATCTATTTATTCTTGATTTCAAATTATGTATATAATATTAACTCCAGAATTTTTATTCTTGAATTAAAATTGACGCTATAATTTTGATTCGTTGAATTTTAATTCTGCAACACTGTGTTTTACCGTCTGTATAATCCCGGCTTACTTGGTTTATATACCTAATGCGCACTATCGCTCTGTTTGACACATCTACCAAAACTAGATGGCAACACAAACTTTCTCAATTTATATTTTTGAATTTCTTTTGAGACAAATATTTTGTGAACGATTATAAGATGATTTTTTGTTTTGTAACTCAATAGTTGCTTAGATTTATAAATATTTGACACCAACACCGATTAGGCAACCTGTCTTGAAAATATACCGCATATTGGCACTCTTTTTGTACCTTAATCTATCGGTGAAACGCAAATATAGAAATGGGTTCGTTTAATACTCTCTGTTTCTTGAGGAAAATCAAAATGCATTTCCAAATTGTAGGGTTAGGCAATTACCTATATTTACAAGGCACCGTCAGTACTTATTCTTATAACAATTGATAAACTTGAACATAAAGAAATTAATAAAGCTGAAAACTCGCGGAAATATTCACTCACAACGATAGGTACGTTATTCAACCCACAATTTTGATTTGAAGTTATGAAGATTATGACGGCATCTATTAGAAAGTAGCTAACTCAACTGGCTGGTGCAAGTAGTTATTCGCAGTGTTGCCGTATTTTCATTATGTACATTGCGATTTTTTTTCTTGAATTAAAATTACTTAAGTACCTATTTAATTTTAATTCAAAAATAAAAATTCACGCTTATTACTTATATACATAATTCTAATACATATATTTATTATTTTAATATAAGAATAGAAATATAAGAATTAACATTATATAGATAATCTTAATTCAAAAATAAAAATTCGGAAATTAATATTGTATACATAATTTTAATTCGAAAATTGAAATAAGGTAGGTATATAAGTTTAATGTTCTAGTATTCTTTACCATCATATAAATAGAATGGAATGAAAAGTAACAACAATTTAAAATAATTGATAATTTTCTGAATTTGAATTTTATTACCGAGCCAAATAAATCATTTATTTACAATTATTTCAGGAAGGACTTTGAATTATTCATTTATTGCAATTATGCTTTAATATAATTTTCATATATTTCTATGGTCATGAATTTCTTTGTGAATAATTTTCTTATATATTTTTGGTTATCAATTTGTTTTATGTCAATAGCAAAACGGCGTGCCATAGAAGATTGTTTCATTTATTTCAAATTCATAATATACACCGTATAAATGTATATATTGACAATAATTTTGATTTTTTCATAACCTGTTTTGTCATACTCATGTCAGTGATTGCTGCATATTGCTCTGAAGGGTTGGAAGATCTTTTAGATTCAATTCCAAGCTAAATTTACCTTTGTTATTTTTAAAGCGGTTTTGTGAATATTTCAAGCATGAGTCTGGAAGACCAAACAATAGATTACATGCTTCAACGAAACAATCAAAATGTACGTGAGTTACAGAATATTTAGACAAAGCTTTGTTTACATATTATACATTTATGTCTTTTTAGGTGCGTAAATAAAAAGAATTAAATAAATAATAATCATCAATTCATTTTAGACATTTCCAAACATTATTAGTATTTTGAGTTATGATCATTACATAAGGTCAAGTCTGTTCATTTCAATTTCGGATAATTTAAGTGAAGATATGTTCCCATATTAACATGGCACATTTCGAATTAGTTTTTTCTTATCTTTCTATAGCTATGTATGGTATCTTTACCCTATTTCTGTTGAATTCCAATTATATTGCTAAGGTTTTCCAGTAAACTATAGTCAAGCTATATACTTATGTATTTTTTTTATTTTAAAATTAGCAGTTCCAGGTCAAGTCTTTTCAATACTTCTGAATTTTTTATAACTACCAAATTTATATTTTTGGCTTTGGGGAAAATAGGCTGTGGCAGAGACAAACTGATACACAGACACTAGTGTGAAATTATAAGAGTTCCGTTTTCACATCAGATGTGCGAAACCCTTGAAGAAGCAAGAAACACCAGTTAAAAAATTGGAATTTCATTATGTTTTTTTATTAGTTTTTACTGACTCTGGCGGTGGTTAATGGTGGTTAATATAACTTTTTCACGATATGATTTTTTTATCTATGAGATCGGCCGCTTCAAATTATATGAGTAATTTTCTACGATCAGGCCACGACATATGTCTACATATATACCTACCTATTGGGGGTACAGATTACGATATAAATCCATGCGACAACCCATCAGCCCTGAATTTACAAACGCGTTTACCATTCTAATCCGACATTCAACACGAATATCTACACACAGCTTCGTCGATATTTGTGTAATACATCAACACTCCTATATAACACAAATGTCAACTCCAAACACTTAACATCAATCCCTTATTGTTTACCCCCCAAAACTATCTACCAGCACACCAACTAATAACAACCAATCCACAGAGAAAAAATCAATTCCAAGTATGCTATGGAAATGAATATCATCATTTCATACAACAATGTACTAGGATATTGGATGCATTCAGATAACTGAGACATTATTGGCTGCGTTCAGCGAACGACTTCAATTCGAATCACAACTAACGAATTAACTGTTTCTAATATTGAATGATTGGTCAATTTGTTATTATACCACAAATGTGTTAATCTGTCCGACTTGCTTCCCTGACATTATTCTGTCATGTCTCATATTTTCGAAAAATGTTGCCCCCTCCACATAGTAGAAACACATATATTTCAGACTTCACCACTACTGCAACTCGGAAACCTATAATTTTTTTGAAAAATGTCCAATTTAAACGGTCACTTCTTTAATTTTTTCGTCTCGAATTTTCGATTTTCGATTAAATGTCGCATTTCAACCGTTCAGTCGATCCTTTTCTACATCACCTATACATACTCAGATCGTCAATTATTGCCTGTTGTCCAATTGTATTAAAATCTTTAGGAAGCCACTCAAACTGGTCCTGTGAATATATCATAAGTGCACAATCGGATTTAAATTCAATGATTGATTTTAGAATTAACACCTGTATTTTGTCCTTTCCATTTAATATTTTTGTCAAAAGCATGCTTGATCAGCTTTATCAAACAAAAATTTTGTTCATTATATAGTAATTCCAGGTAAACTAAATATGATATCAAATATGTGTTGAATAGATCATTTCCAGGGAATGAAATAAAAATAGATTTCAATGCGACCATAGAGAAACTATATTGAATAAGAACAATGGAAAACCAACGCGAGATTAAATATAATAAATTTATGAAAGAGAAATAAAAATAGAAAACCTTTGAACAAGCAACAACAAATACCTTCATGAAAAGGGAATGCCATCTTTATTAATTAATCTCTTCATACTACAAACACAAGTAAATTCTCACTGTGAACCAAATTACATACTTCAATGAGTTTTGATAATATAATCAAATTCAAATTAGACGTCAATAACACTAAATTGTAATTAGTTCATTGATCCCAGATTGCATCTTCGCGTGTTTCGCGAAATTATTTAGGCAATAATAATTAATACAATTTGATATTGTGATTGATTCATCTGATAACGCATAATTAAGATAGCTCAGCAGTAAAACTAAACAAACAAAACTGGGACGGTGGAAGTTATACTTCTTTGGCTATTCGCACAAACACACACACAGGCAGAATATATAAATGAAATATAAGACATTTTTCTCTGTTATTCAATATATTTCTCTTCGATATATTATTATGAATGACTTCATTATTATACAATAAACCTATATAGTATTATCATTATGAGTAATTTCTTCTATAATCATTCTTAATGCACCCACATACCAGATGTGGCTGCGAAATAAAATTTACTGTTAAGTAAATGGTACAATTCTAATAAAATTTTAATGCGCCTCCTAAAGTATGATATATACTAGTTATGCAAGCATAGAGAGAAAGACTACCGAAAACAATCTTGTAATCACACACAGACAGACAGGCAGCTGAAAATCAATCCCATAGCACGTATTACCCTTTCGTATTTGTGTACCAAGTATTTTTCGAAATATAATGTTGATTGACAGACAGACAGACAGCTGAACATCAATCTTATAGGAGGTATTTCCCTTACGTATTTGTGTACCAAGTTTGGTGTCGAGCGGTTAAGTATTTTCCGAGATATCGTGTTGACAGACACATAGACCGACGGACAGACAGCTGAAAATCATTCCCGTAGGAGGTATTACCCTCACGTATTAGTGTACCAATTTTGGTGTTATTCGGTTAAGTATTTTCCGAGTTATAGTGTTGACAGACAGACAGACAGGATGATCAAAACAATAACTCAATCTCAAAAAAAAAATCGGTAGTTAATAAGGAAATCTAATATATAATTTAAGTATTAAAAATTTCTCTAAAAGCCAGAACGTACAAAAAAGTATACGAAAACGTATAATCGACGATTTTTCTCACTTTTAGCGTGACACGGTTTCTCGACCTACATCCCATCCCAACAAGCCCAAAGAAGTATAACTTCAAAAAGCAGTCAGGCGAAACAGTCGAATTGTATACCTCCTCCGTTCGGGGTTCGTCGGTCAAAAAGGAGGTTGGCTGTGTCTTCGACACGGCCGTGGAGTGTTGAGCGTGACAACGTCTAGGATCTGTGTGTACTGAGGTGGCAGCATTAAAGATAGGACAATATCCGGAAACGTTTAAATTGAACATTTTTGTAAGAGAGTTACGGTTTTCGAATTCCAGCGATGTTAAAATCTGAAATATGTGTATTTTCGCTATGTGGAGGGGGTAATTTCGTTCGAAAATTGAAACTCTGAGGCAACCACATGAAAGACCAGATTATTTGTAGCAACATTTATAATGAATTATTAATTTCTTTAAAATTACAGTTTTCGAGTTAGAGCGGTTGTAAAATGGTAAAATCTAAACTACTTATGCGTATTTCCGCCGCGATGTTTTGAGATCTCTGAATAATAACAACTACAAGCAAAGAATATACGTGGGTAATACGATAAGTACTACCTTCTTTGGTATTAGTGAACGTTCAAAGATTTCCGTGACTAATGTGACACTCAAAAGTGTGAAATAAATATTTTTTTAAAAAAATTGGACCAACGTTATTAGTTAGTGCACTGAAAAATACAAAATAATATGTGCTGCTCATATGAATTTCTCCTGGTCCATCTTATAATCTAATAAAAACGGGACAAATGTTGTGGCTCAAGCTAAAGTAAAAAGTCAAACAAATTTATTATTATAATTACACTAAATATTGAAATAATTTTAATGAAAACTCAATTTAAATTGATAGCTCGATAAATAATTGAATAAATTAAAAAAAACAAATTCTAAATTTCTGTTTCAGATGTGCATTTGACTTGACAGTCACCTTAAGCTCTCATTAAAGGTGAATATTATTAATTAAGGGTAAATTAAAAGTATAAAAGTAAACGCTACAATAACGTTGAATTAGATGATATAATTCAACATTCAAATGAGCCGTTAAAAATTCAGAACCTAAAATATCAACAGCACTTTCCTAAACGTTGGGTCGAAAATTTAAATAATCCTCTTGGCAGCACATTCAAGTACCAAAAACAGTGTCTTGTCGACACAATATTACGTTTATGCTATTCATCACGATGTGTTACTAGGGGCGGGGGGGATCGTTTATCGTTGTTTCTATTCCATCTTACGTTCATTACGTAAGCTTTGGTATATTAAGCATCTCCTGTTAACCACAACGAGGGCCAAGCTGCGCCATTTTCTGTCTCGCAGGTTACTTATCCCCATGTGAAACGAACATCAGGAACGACAAAACACATCTATTCTGTGCAACAGTGGTGCGTTTCAAGATCATTTCAATACAATCCAAAAGGTGGCACTTGAGGAAGCTAAAACATAATCCGAACAAAATAATGTGTCGTAAGAATTCAATTTTTTGCGATAACCCAAGATGATGCTAATGCTAATAGGAATTCTCTAAATGATTTAGTTTTTATAGCTTTACTCGGGAAATAGGCAAAAGGATTGCTAAAAATGCATCTACTGTACTTCAAGTTTGAAATGACTGGACCACAGATTATCTGATGCCGTCCAAAGTATCATAGACCAGGAAGAATGTCTCTTAATAGTAAATGACACTCTATACAATCAGTTACTAGGATCAGCTCTTTTGGCTTGCAATCTTATCAGCAGCGTCTCATCTTGTCTTTGTTCCAAAGACATAGAAGAGTGAGATTGCCGTGGTATCAAGAGTGTATCCAGTGCATCAGGAATGGAATCAAATTGTGTTGAATTGATGAGTCTCGATTTGGATTATGGTTCAATGATGGACAAAGAAGAGTTATGTCAAGTGGAGCAATTTTATATAGAAGCAGGTCTCCATTGAATTTTCATGCTACATGATAGGTAGAAGGTTGGGTCAATTGTCTGGATTAATAAAGGATTTATATTGCTTAAGAAAGACATGAAGTTCAAGTTGCTTTGGATTCGATTCCTCAGGAAAACATTGATCAACTTATTCGAAACATGCATCGGAAAGTTAAGGAACGTAATGACTTCCGAGGAGCTCCAGCTCATTATTAAAATTTCCAGGCAAAGACAAGAAAATGTTTTGAAACATAATAAATGAATGTATTACATAAGTCCTTTTATTTACCACAAATATATTCAAATACTTTGACGTTTAATGGGCATTGCATTTTCACTATCACGCAGTATAACATATTATCTGCATCAATTGAAACACTTAGACAATGGAATGAAAATGATTCAAATACACATACTTAATCATGATTTCGCGTAAGAAATTCCACTTGTATCTGCAAGATCTAAGCATTTTCAGTTAAGTTCCATTTTATCTTATTTATAAGTCAAGTTAGGAACGCTGATCCGTGGCGCTGAAATTCCAAACATAAAATTTCCTAATAGTGTTTTGAGATTTTACAATGTAGAGTGGTAGCTCATTTTTTTTTAAGGAAAAAGATTCATTTCTGGGAGAGGTCAGTGTTAGGGGGTGTTGAGGAGCAGAGGGTTTGTTAAGGCTGTGTTGTATGTATCAGCTGAGTGGATAAATGAAAGAACAGGGGGTAAGTCACCACTCGAAGGATATTAAAGGTAGGTATTCAACATTAGAGACTACTCAAGTAAGAGAACAATTTTAAAGTGAGATATTTCGAATGTGAAAATTTGTCTGAAAGGTTTTAAGCCTTTATAGTACGTTATACAATGTGGAATATAAAAGTAAATTTTAAAATTGTCATTACATTCGTTCAGGTTTATTCGTTCATCTGAATAGGTATTATTCTATTAAATTTATCTGCTCCATTATTAGCTATATAGAATTCATCCGAATTAAGTAAAGACGTAAATCGTTTTACCACATTACGTTGAAGACAGTTTTTTAAATCTATTGTTTGTTAATAATACCAGGGACAATCAGTTAATCAAGATGAAGCAATCGGAATAATCATCGAGTGATTGAAATCTGGTAATCTTATCCAACCATTTGTGAATTATGCATCTCAAGATAAAGCGCTCGATGTTGCACATATACAGGGTGCTTCACACGGTCTTTGGTAGGTATATTAGACGTCAATGGGAAACGGTCTATTGTCTATATAAAGAGGTTTGCCAATAACAACGCCAGAGCTTTACCATTGAACACAATAAAGACTACAAGTGATATTTTATCGAATTTTATTTTATTTTGAAAAGCAATCTGTAATATTAAGTTTTGAATATAGTATCATTCAAATGAACTCCCCTGTTTTTTGACATAAATGAATAATTTTGGCCAAATTTCTGATTACTCTGATATTCTCCTTATTATTATTGTAAACCTGAGACTTGAGATAGCCCCACAGAAAAAAAAAATGCAATAAGCTAGCACAACAAAAGTCGCATACAATTTAGTAGGCAAAAATAAAATTTATATTTATAATTATAACTCTTCAATTTTTGAAATTACGGGCAATACTGCTAGCTTAACATTAAGTGAGCACACTTAAACTATATATGATTGAATTTGAGAAAATCTGTTTTAAATAATTTAATGCTAATTTAATACACTTAAAAAAATATGACTCGTCATTTTTTAAATTTATAGGCAAGTGTGCTAACTTAATATTGAGTCAGCAGAAGAAAGAAAAACAATTTTAACTCTTATTTTAAAGAAATTATGAGCAAATTTGTATGTCATTTAGCTGTTCTGTTATGTCTTGACAGACACTATACATTGTCTGTGACCACTTCAATATGAAGTGGGAATTCCATAGCCAAGGAGGTATCTTTTCTCATAAATTTTATTTATATTAGAACATAGAACTTCTGTTTTGTGTTACTAAAAATAATTGAACTTTGATGAAAAAGCAAAATGAAAATATGATTTTTTTGCGGTTCATGGTTATTACTGTTTAAAGAAAGAAATAAAAGTCTTTAAAAATAAAATGTATAGAGATTCATATAGAGAGGCCCTGAGCTTCTAGCTTTTTTTAGTTAGACATATATCTATGTACTAATTGTTTACATTTCACAACTGATATTCTTAAATTACTGACACTCAGATACTGAATAATGGTACTATTTAAGTACCTACTTGATTTTTATTTAAATATCTGTAACTATTTAGCAAAAACTTTAATATATCTCTATTACGACACCCAAGTGTTCTTATTATGACTTGTATAGACCCCCATATTATTGATTTAGCAATTAAAAAAATAAACCTTATAAATAATATTAATTGTATAAAAAATATTTATTACGTACCCGCTAAGCCAGAAATGTGCTCGATTACGTTGTCTATAAATTTCTAGAAATGCTCGAGACGTTTTTCGAATCGAACACGCATTTGGATAATAGATTAAGAATAATTTCTACTCGCTGTTGAATACTGTATCTGAACTGAATAATGACTTGACAGATGTAGTGTCAACTAGAGTGCAAATCTAGCATCGACAATTTAGACAGTAATGTATCATTCAAAAATAGCTACATTTGAGACATAGTAAGGTAACAATATATAATACGTATCATCTGTAAAAAAAAACAATATTGCTAATCCGTTTTGCTATAGGCTACAAAACTGAAAATATTTTAATTACCAAAATTTTGAGAATGATCTTATGGACCGTTCTCCTCATGGTAAGAGAATCATCATCCTATATACATAGTTCACAGTTCCGATTGACACTATCATCTTGGGTACAATGGTGCTGCATATTATATGAACTGAAACACGACTGCTAGCAATCGAAATAATTGATATTGATTTAATGCGAGAGAAATATATTATATTATATCCAACAGATCTCATTCACTTGAAAAGATAAAGAACGGAAGAGAAACGCTGACAAATGCAGTGTATATGTAAATAAAAAAAATGAAAACGATTTTTCCCGCAGTAAAAGTAACAATTTCCCTGCCATAAAGCAATTTTATTCGAACGTGCAGCATATATGTACTCATATGAAAGCGATCTGAAAGGGCAATAATCGGCTAACAAAATAAATAATATGTTTGAAGCCTCATGCTCTCCATAACGTCATAGTATGGGATTGTGTGTTTATTTTAGTTTTCAAATAAACCTTAAGCCTCATTTTGAACTTTGTGAATAAAATTGAATAGGTAACAGGAGTTTGCTTGGTACATTGATATTTTATCAAACTCAACAAAATAAAATCTTTTACAATGTTAAATAATATTTTGGTGCACTTGCGAGCGAACAACTTTGATGTTTTTTTATTCTTTTATATGAAGACAAATAATAATAGTATCCTTTTCAGTGGCCAACATAGCATGACATTTAAAGGTCGCAGAACATTACATGTTCCAAGTCTGAAACGCTTAATTATTGTCAGATATTGTCTTGTGCTCTCATTAACAATGTCAATGCATTGAGAAGATATGTACCTACTGGGCGTTCTGGCTGTGAAATTCAACAGAAAGAACGATATAACTAACTTTAAGCGAATATAAATAAGGGTCCAATATTTATGGAGAAGCGAATGTTGTATCACAATTGATTTGGTTGTTTGACTGATAAATAGGATACTTACATTATTTTTTGCGACAGCTGCCTTGGTAGTTCAATTTTGGAGTTTACATTTACTGTTCCATGTGAATTGTATGACACTTACTATTTTATGAACCAGAGAGTTGTAATATCCAGTGTAAAATTCATGGACTATGAGCTATGACATGTGATAATAATATACTGTAACGGGCATATAGAAATGACTGGGATTATTTTATCTTCAAGTTTATTTATTTCCGTACTAAAACGTCACAGATTATTTATATACACTATTTTTACATCTTCCACAACACTATAGACTACTATGTACAATTTATATTTATTATTTACATTATTTACAATCGTATTCGAAACGAGCGTTATTTATTTATGTTGTTGGAGGCACCCTACTAGGGACCAAACTACACCGGACTGCCGAAATGCACCGTACTCCCGTTATCCACCATACTTCGGTCTCCACAGTACTTTCGGTCTCGAGGGACTGCACCATACTGCCGGTCTTCATCGGAATACCGGTCTCCACCGTAATACCGATCTCCAGCGTATTACCGGTCTCAACCATATTACCGGTCTCCACCATATTACCGATCTCCACCATATTATCGGTCTCCACCATACTCACTCAGCTACTGCACTGGACTGACTAAACCCAGCAGCAAATCCTCTCCAATGTATAGGCAAGCCCTCTCCATCTAGAAGCATCCAACGCCCCGAACATTCCACCAACAGCTTGAACTCACTAGATGTTTCGAGATATTATCTTGACTTTGGCATGTATTGTTGACCAATAGCAGTATGCCATACACTCATACCACTGAATACCATTGAATTATATCTGTATGACATGTTAGTTTTCTAACGCATTATTTGAGAGAATGTAAAAATTAATTAACAAAAAAGTTGTATTTTCAATGCTCAATCTAAACTAAATGTCAAGCCAGGGAAAAAGCAGTGGCATACCTCTGTTTTTTTTATTTTTATCAAAATTTTATTTTAAATTTGAACGCTCTGTAAATCCAAAAACGACGAATCTGTGCATGAAGTTTTCTGTTAAAAATGACTTCTGCTAAAATTTGTGAAAGTCCTGCTAGAAGAAAAACGCGAACACCCTGTATATCTACTCCAAATATAATATAATGGCAATCTAATCTTGTTGAATCGTCGGCAAAGCCAAGACAAACCTTGTGGTGTCGAGGGTTAAGTCACGATTTCCATTACATATATATAGTAAAGGCATTCGAGATCAGTAGGTAGTTGTAGCAGGAGGCCAGCTTGTTTACTCTTGTTGCGAATCTGTGTGGTCACATGGGAAAGTGTGGACAACGTACACACATACTCTCCTCCTCCTCTCTTGGACGTGCAACATACTGAAGCACCTTAATATCAGTGCAGCAAGAAGGTTGGCTATACACATATACCGAGTGATCACTTCCTAACTTTGAGGAAGCTTGATCAAACGTTCCAATGAAATCGATTTCGAACAGACAGATAGTGTCTCTGAAATGTCTTTTCAAAATGCTACGAGTAGGTTCAGATGCCCAGTGTTGAATGAGCCAACAGCCGACGGCAGCAATAACAAGCAGATATAATTAATGATTCAGTATGTCTATTATAAACGTTTATATTGAAGATATTTGTGATTTTTTTCATAATCTCGTCAATATCCATTCGGTCATATCCATGTCATTGTCACTGCTGCATAATATTGTGTCTTGTTTGAGAAGGATGGAGGTCGCTTGTATGGACCCCAACCAAAACCATTTCCATTTCCACCTTGGCGCGAAATTCAAAAAGGAAGACCAACAGCGTCACCTATTTTTTTATAGCTGAAGCTCTCCGCCACCTATTGTTTACTAGTCAAAGCCGATTTGTTCAAAGATAGAAAAAACATGGCGGTAACTGCCTATGAAGGGAAAGTATTCGAGTGCAAAAAATCACGACCTAAATCATGAAACATCAAAAGCATAAAACAATACTAGAAATAATAAAGACCTAAAATAAAAATTTAAAAGTACAAAAACACGATCTAAAAGCATATGTATTCTAAAAAATATTGTTCATAAAATGTCGGAAGATGATTTGGATTCAATTCCAAGCTGAATTTATTCATTTTCAAAACAATTTTGTAAATATTTCAAAGAAAATCTGTCTGAAAAGGCAATTAATACAAAATAACTGTTAGAAAACCAACTGGATGCGCCAGTGCACCAATTTAAAAAATAACAGAAGTTACAGAATATTTTGACAAGCTTTGCTTTGCTTACATCTATCTCTTTTTAGGAGCGTTTAAAACAAGAAATACTAAATGATTCAGTTAAACTGAATATCCATTCTAACTCATATATTAATACGAGCAATTCTTGCATATATATTCCGGCTATATTGAAAACGGCTCAAACGATTTTGTTCAAATTTGATGTTTAGTCGAGTACAATTGTGATATGTGATCACATATTTCCTAGGTGCGACCCTCAGATGACACACACATCTTCAAAATTACCAGTACTAATAGAATTAATATTATTTTGTATTTTTCAGTGGACCAACTAGTCGATCCATTTTTTTTGTAAAAAATATTTATTAAAATGACAACTTGAAACACATTGCTGCTGGGCTTTGGTCTATATTGAAGCTGTGCTAATAATCACAGTGTGAGCGAGACAGTATTATTGGAACTATACATTATCGGACAACACACATCCAGGCAATCAGAATGCCAAGCTTCTCAAATGACAAATGATATGGATATATAGATACGTATATGTGTGAGCATGAAACAATTACATGTCACCTCAAATTAATTTCTATTTATTAAGCTCCTGCATCGTTGTCTAGCATCATGGTATACCTACACCTCGCGCTTGTTCGATATTCCAGATTCCAGTAATTACTCCATCCATTTTATATCCCTCAAGCTATATTAATAATAGCTTTGTTCCAACTGTGAATCCGGAATCGATTTACAACAAAGTGTGCAAATCATATTCGATACGCATGTCCATCTATCGTTGACAGTGGTTGGAACAGCTGATGTAGCCTTACAAATAGCTGTTGAATTGTTGTTTTCTTGAGTTTATTATTTAAATATTTATCAAGACAAGGCTCTGTACGCCACTCAATATACAAACTAATAACTGACCGAAAAAACATTACCGATCGAGTAACGCGCATGTCAATGAATAGTTATAGAAGAAAATCTGCAAATAAATCTGAAAGTTTATAAATTTTGGCAAATCTTAGGTGGAACAAAAAACTAACAATTAGCTAATCGACAGACGCTTATGTTGGGTTTGGATCACTGAGCAGAATCCTGACAATAAGAAAGTGTTTCTTATGCAGGTTGGAATAAAGCCTATATATAATATAGTGAGAGAACGTCTATGGGCATTGACGAGCGCTGAGGGATTTGTTAATTTTTGACCGACTTCCCAAAAGGAGGAGGTATACAATTCGATTGTGTGCATTTTTTTTTTTTTTTTTTTTTTTTTTTGGTTTGTGCGCGCCTTTCATATAGTAAACGTACTCCGATTTTGATGATTTTTGATTCATTTGAAAGAGGAGGCTTGAGAAATGGTCCCATATTCATAAAAACGGGAATCCGACATCTCGTTCCCTCCGAAAACCGCCCCCGAAGGGGGTGGAGGGGGCAAATTTTGTCGAAAATTGAAAATCTGCGTTGATATAATTACAGATAGGACAATATCCGGAAACGTTTAAATGGAACATTTTTTCAAAGGAGTAACGGTTTTCGACATAGAGACATTTTAAACTCTCAAATATACCTATTTTCGCTATGTGGAAAGGGCGATTTCTGTCGAAAATTGAAAATCTGTTTGCAGTACATGAAAGACATAATTATTTGTAGCAACATTTATACTGAACATTTTCCCCTTAGAGTTACGGTTTTCGAGTAAAATCGGTGTTAAAATGGTAACAACTAAAATATTCAAGCGTATTTCCGCAGCGATGTACTGAGATCTCAATAATAACAACTACAAGCAAGGAATATACGTGGGTAATAGAATAAGTACCTACTATCTTCATTGGTATTAGTGAACGTTCAACGATTTTCGTGTCTAATGTTACACTCAAAAGTGTGAAATAAATATTTTTTACAAAAAATTGGACCGACTTTATTAGTTGGTGCACTGAAAAGTATAAAATAATATTAATTCTATTGGGGCTGGTACTTGTGAAGTTGGTGCCAAAAGTTACCAATCTACCTGCAACTGCACAACTTCAAAAGTAACAGCACCAATAGAATTAATATTATTTTATACTTTTCAGTGCACCAACTAATAAAGTCGGTCCAATTTTTTGTAAAAAATATTTATTACTTCAACACAGAGAATATGTAGTAGGGCATGTGCAAGATAGTTCAGTGAATTGGACAATGTTTTCTCCAAGGATTTTCCATCTGCATTGATTATTTAATGACGTGGAATAGATGTCTGCGATTTCAACAAAACATCGATGAATGGATTCAATAATTTGTTTTTGAGTTATTTTGCTTTGTGAACATGCTGTGGTGTGGAAATTGGATAGATTGTTCACACCAAACATTGAAAGTAGAAGATTAATAAAAACTATTTAAAAATATAAGTATAGAGACTACAAGAATAGTTCTATTTGATTACCCATGACAAAGATTAAATCTAATCTTTGTCCATGATTTGAAAATGATAGGTTTTTGACCATATATGGACAACGAAAGGGAGGCGCTTTCTGAAACCCAGAAAATTTGAATATGGCATTAATCGAGGTTAGATACATAAGAAAACAAACATACAGTCGAATTAGATTCCTCCTTCTGGGAAGTCGATCAAAAAAATAAGATACACACACTATGGAATGGTTTGCTAGATTAAGGAATAAATCCACACAAACACTTATTTATATGCTCAGTAGTATTTTTTTGGTAACTGTTTAGGTATAAGATTTTACATATTACATGAAACATAATTAGAATTCGACGCAAGATTCAAAAATGCAAAAAATGTGTTTAAGTTGATGATCGTAACTTATGTTTGGACAACCCTGTATAGATGAATTATTTCTGGCTCTCACTGTCTTTGATAAAACAAGTGAGCTAATTTAATTTTGAACTTACTTGTGGGTTTCATGTTGCATTCTATTCTCAAAATGGAATTTTCAGTCCGGAAATGAATGAAACTGAGACCCATTTGAAGGTAAGCAAATTTACGTGGTAAGTATATATTTATTTAAGGGCCTAATTCAATAATGAAACGTATTATGACAAGTCTAATACATAAACAAGAAAAATAGAAGATATTATTTTTGAAAGGTAGAAAGAACAAAGCTTATATTTAAAAGTGTTGAATATATTCAACAGATAGGTATTTCACAAGAAAAATCGTTCAGGAAAGTCTTGATGACACGTCAACATTTGGTGCGTTTTTTTAACTTCTCTATGAAAAATTTGTATTCAGCAAACATACCAAAAGAGTAGAAGCCTGAAATTACTCATAAAACTTAGTGTGTTTTGACCGACGAACCCAAACGGAGGAGGTATAAATTCGAGTGTATGTCTGCATTTTTTATGGATGTTCGCGCCTTTTGCATAGTAAGAATTTTGAGGATTTTTTTTTCATTTGAGAAAGGAGTATTGAGAATTGGTCTCATTGAAAAAAAAACATTATTAGACTAAGCCCTCCCCCTCAAAAACATCCCCAAAGGGGTCAATTTTTCCCGAAAATTGAAAATCCAAGACGCCAGAACTGAAGAAAATGGCATATCCGGAAACCTTTCAATTGGACATTAAAAAAAATAATCATATGTTTCCGCGTTACAGTCTGAAATATGTATTTCAGCTATTACGTGGAAGGGGCAAACATTTCCGAGAATCGAAAATTCCAGATTGGAAAATTAGAAAGTGGACCATATCCGGAAACGTTTAAATTGAACATTCGAAAATTGAAAATATGAGATGGCCACATTAAAGAAGAGATTATATGTAGGTAGCAACATTTAAATTGATTTTTTTTAAAGAATTACGGTTTTCGAGTTACAGGAGTATAGTCTGAAATATGTACCTATATCAGCTCATGTTTTGAGATAATAACAAGTACAAGCTAACTCTACACATGGGTAATAGGATAAGTACTTCGTCTTTGGTATTAGCAAAGATTAAAGGTGTTTCTAATCTTTGGTATTAGTGAACGTTCATCGATTTTCAATACTAATGTTACACTCAAAAGTATGAAATAAATATTTTTACAAAAAAATGAACCGACTTTATTAGTTCGTGCACTGAAAAATACAAAAAAATATTGATTCTATTGGAGATGGTAATTTTGGCGTTGGTGCCTACAACAACAAACTACAAGGGCACAACTTCAAAAGTACGAGCACCAATAGAATTAATATTATTTTGTATTTTTCAGTGCACCAACTAATAAAGTCTGTTCCATTTTTCGTAAAAAATATTTTCTGATTAAAAATTGTCACGTTTATTTTTTATTTTTCATACTATCTTAATCGGTATTCCTCAAGGGTATGTTTGATAGGCACATATGTGGCCGCCGTGTTTTTTTCTAATATAAAAATATTTAAACTTTAATTTAGTCATAATTTGATACTATTTCTCGATATTTAAAGTCGTAGACCAAGAAACTATTTTAAAGAAATTCCGAAGGCTCGTAGACAGTGGATAGATAAATTTCACTGATTTTAAAGTAAAGATCTTATCTACAACTTGTTGTCTTCTTCAAAATTATCTCGTACGTATTTCAGCGATTTCTTTTCAAATTTTCACAATTCGAGAAATCCGAGATGGGAAGTATTGAAATGAAACAACCCTGTATACCAACAATACCATATTGTTGATTGGAGCGTGATGTAGGTTTTGAAAGACATGCCGAGATGGCTTTTTCTTTCTGGGAAATTGAAAAATTGATTGCAAGATCGCTCTAGCTGATATTTAAACACCAACGCGAATGACAATTATTTTTTATTCTATTTACTCGGACTATACGGGATATTATGAGGAAACAATAATAAAATTCAGCAGTAGTTGATATCAAGTAGTAGCAGTAGCCGAGCAGAGTAATCTATTTTCGAAAGAGAGAAGCCGTTACCAGTTAAATGCTGGCCAGGAGCCGAAGTCTAGTGAAGTAACGGGAAAGAGAGAGCTTTAGTGCAGAAAATATCATTGATATTCAGAACACGGGCCCGTACCGAACCGGCACCCTGTCATTCTTGTCTTTCTATATACTATACACCCCTTTTTTTGCTTGAAAAATAACAAGAAGTATAGCACCGTCTCTCTTTCTCAGCCTTCTATATTTTTTCTCCATCCTGATGCGGCACTCGGTGACGGTGACGGAAGATTATTAACATTTCTTGTTTTATTAGTTTATTTATTTAAGGGTAGAAAAGAAACAAGGCGAGCTGGTTATTCACTTCGCATGTACACACAAAAATTGGACCGACTTTATTAGTTGGTGCACTGGAAAAAAAATCTATTGGTAGTGATAACCAACTTCAAAATTATCAGCACCTTCAGAATTAATATTATTTTTACTTCCCTCAATAAGGGAAGTATTGCATTCACGTAAAAAATCGACCTCGAGATTTTTGCTGATATTCACGTTTTGGGGTTCCTAGATCACGAAAATCATGGTATCTCAAGTCCGTCGGTCTGTCCGTCTGTCTGTAGTCTGTTGGCGTTGTAGCTCAATAACGGCTTGACCTAGGACAATGAATCTTGGTATGCATATTGAAGGACTACCGGCGACGCAATGTAAGGGGTTTTCGTTAATCATATATACAGGGTCTCCAAAATATTAATTGTCAATATAAGAACGGTAGAAGCGACGAGGTTGTTTCCATCTCGAAGCGGGGTGGTTTGTCGAGGGAAGGCATAGGTAAAGGCCTTCACCAATTTTTTTTTCTGTATACAGGGTGACCGAAACTCGATGTTCCGGCTCTGTTATAAGAAAAGGAAAAATGATAGGAAAAATCTGAAAAAAGGTTCTTAAATAGGATTGAGTAAGGTCCGTTTGAAGCCCAATTTGCATATTCGTCCAAATTTGGAAACTGAGGTAAACATACCTTTATTTCTGCAGATTTATAAAAAGGCCTAATTTATCAGAACAAATTTTATGAAGAAAAAAAAAATTGGAGATATCCTTCCGTTTGAGAACTATAAGCAAATTTGTAAACAAAAGTATTATCAAAAATTCAAAATCGTCACGATTTAAACAAGTCACCTTTGGAAGCAAATAGCAAAGTCGTATCTATCAAATAAAATTATTGGTTGACAAATATTGTTTTGTTGTCATTTAGCTTTGAAAAATGGTCACGCACAACGATTAAGACAACATGTTGTTACTTTATGGGGAATCTCAAAAGAATCCTAGAAGAACAGTTCAGTTATACGCCCAGAGATACCCCGAACGTGTTATTCCAAGCTTAAAAATATTTGCAAGATTGTAACGCAATTTTCGTATAATAACAATAATAACAAGGCATTTTCTTCTCGAAAAGAAAGAAAAATAGCTAAAAGGGTCAATTCTGATAATACTGTTGCCACTTTTTTGCAGTATTTTGAAACCCATCCAAGAAACTCGATTCGACAAGCTTGTCGTGAGTTGAATAATAATTATATATATAATATATAATATATATATATATATATATATATATATATATATATATATATATATATATATATAATCATTTTTTCAGTATGTGTTATAGACGGACGCAAGCCGTTTTGTTATTAACGGCAAAGATGAAATACCCAATCTTTGTAACGGTAAGCCCAATGAAAAAAGAAAATTTCTGGGCTACCTAAAATCCAAATTTTATCAATCCGATTAAAACTCAAGGGCATTTCGAAATTGGAATTCGGTATGGTATTATTAATGGGCATTTGATTGGTCCATATTTTTAGAAGAAGAAGTTTTATTTAGTGTAGAACAACTTCCTGTGCTTCTCGAAAATGTGTCATTACAGCTTCGAGTAAACATGTTTTTCCAGCATGAAGGAGCTACACGACATAAAGCAAAAAATGTTCAACATTATTTAAACCAAACTTATGGAGAACATAGGATAGGTATGGACCGATGGTGGGCGCCTAAATCACCGGACTTGACCCCACTAGATTTCTTCTGGTGGGGAATTTTGTAAAATGAAGTTTACAGAACATCATCTGTTAACTTGAAATATTTAAAAGGCAAAATCAGAAAGGCTTGCCCTGAATTATCTAGAGAAATGTAACGTAAGACTGTGAGACTTCCGAAAGAGAAGTAAGGCGAAGACTGGATAAGTGTTTACTAGTGGCGTCACGCTGAAAATTTGTTTTGTGATTCGTTTCTCTCTACTGTAATACTAGTAAGATGTTAAATATTTTTTTACAAATTTCTTTATATTTTTTTTCCAAAGGCGACTTGTTTGAATCGTGACGATTCTGAATTTTTGATAATACCTACTTTCTTTTACAAATTAATTAATTTCTTAACGGAAGAAGGTGACACCTGTTTTCTTTCAGAAAAAATTGCTCTTTTTAAATCAACAAAAATAAAGGTATGTTTCCGAAAAAAAAAATCGATGACGTCATTACCTCAGTTTCCAAATTTGGAAAAATATGCAAATTAGGCTCAAAACGGATTTTACTCAATACTATTTAATAGCCTCTTTTCAGATTTTTTTTTAACTATTTTCCTGTTTTCATAATAGAGCCGAGACATCGAGTTTTGTAACAAATATTTATTTCACATTTTTCACTGTTCTGTTAGTTACCAAATTAGTCGAAAGGTCACAATATAGCGGCAGCAAGCTTGCACTGTCACTTGGAAAATAACTTATTACTGGGAAGTAAATAAAAACAGAAATATTTCAATATCTTCTTTCTTTAAGTCAATATTAAAAAAGCCAACACACAATCAAGTTGTATACCTAGTACTTCCTTTTTATGAAGTGCATGACACATAACTGGTTGCATAAGTTAAGATACGATTACAACGAATTATTTTTATTTTGTTTGTTAAGAAATGAACAGAAGACTATCAATTTGTACCAACAATGCTACATATAAGATGTTTTATACGAATTGTATTAGGCTATCAAAATAATATTATTATTTTAAAAGCGGCATGTTTTATAATATACTATTATCAACGAATATCTTGAGATCAAAGACGTGGGGCCAGACCTTGAGTTTTCCCTCACCTTTGAAGGTATGCTGCAATGAAAGTGTGTCCAGTGTCCAACGTACCGTAGACACAGTATCGGCAATGCTGAAGAAGTGAACAACAGATAAAGCAATAAGTAGTAGTAGGTAGTTCGTGTTTTAAATGTGGAACGTGAAATAGTAGTAAAATGCCTCGAAAACTACTAAAATTCCTCATTTTGTTCGATAATACATCATTGCTATACTTTCCCGGACAGTTTCTATCAGGGCGAGTCCTAATTGAACTTCAAGATGACACACCTGCACTGGGTAAGAATACTTGATGAGATCTGACAACGGAAGAAATAATATATTTGGTATATAAACACAAAGTTAGGGTGAAAGACAATATTTTGCGAAAACTCATCAACCACATTCATTCGATTTTGCATCTTTCCTCTCATCTTACCAGTGGCGTGTTATATTATCATATATGGTATAATTCATATTATATAAGGGAGAGTTTACCACAGTGGCCATAAAGGAATACTAACAATGTACGACAAAAAATGTGAAACAACGAAGAATATTTTTTAACATACCCAAATTCAATTGGGTATCGTCTCAATTTATAGCTACCAAAATAAAACTTAGATTGATAATGATAAAACCTGTTGTATTCGTGTATTTGTTGACTTAAAAATGATTCCATTGCAACACGTTTTTTGTAGGCTTTGTCAAAACACTTCTTGTGGTTTTTGTACAGGAAATAAACTATTATCCGCCCACGCTTTCATTCTATGATGATCTAGTTCAAAAACTCAATGTTATATTTCTATCTCCACATAGGCCCTTGGAAAATCAGCCGGAACTTATTCCGTCATACGACACTCGGAGTTCATCTTGCCTACTTGTCAATATTTCAAAATATTCTGGTAGATCAAACGGAATACTCAGTATTGAAGTTTTGTATATGTTACGGTTTAAGTGTTTACTAGCGGGATAGTAGGTATAAAAACTATCCAAATGTCCGGCTATTTATCGCCAAAGTACAAAACCCAAAAAAATACAAGAGTGTTTTCCTAGTATTCAAAAGTATCCACAATATTTGTATAAACTATGAATCAATTTGCTTTGGTTAATTTAGAATATGACAGAAGTTCATTTATACCTAGAGGTACAACATATTTTGAAGTTGTGCAGTTGTAGTTAAATAGAAGCCTCTTCGCACCAACTTCACTAGTACCAGCACCAATAAAATTATTAATATTTTGTATTTTTCAGTGCACCTATTCTATTTTTCGCACATTTGAAAGCATCATTTGTCATCAAAATCGTTCAATATTTACCAAAGAAGATAATACTTATTTAGAGATTCCAAGTCACCGCGGAAATAGACTCATATCCTCTCAAATTTTCGATTTTCGAAATTGTCCCCTCCACCCCCTTTAATAGAAGTTTTGGGGGGGAATAGGGAGGACATGTTCAATGTCGATTTTTTTTGGGAATAACACTCAACAGTCAAATAGAAAAAAAACATGCACAGTCGAACTGTATATGTCCTCCAATTTCGAAGTCGGTCAATAATGTTACTTCTATTGGTTCTTTTAAAGCTGGTGCCAGAAGTCTTCTATTTACCTAAAACTGCACCACTTCAAAATTAAGAAAACCAACAGAATTCAAATTATTTTTGACCGACGAACCAAACGGAGGAGGTATACAATTCGATTGTTTATCTGCATGTTTTTTTAATGGATGTTCGCGACTTTTAAATAGTAAACGTGCTCCGATTTTCATGATTCTTTTTCAATTTCACAGAGGTCCATTGAGAGTTAGTCCCATTGAAAAAAAATCGACATTTCAACATGTCCTTCCCTCCAAAAACTTATCCCCATGGAGGAGGAGTGCGGCAATATTTTCCAATCTCGAAAATTAAAGAAGAGACCATATCTGACAAAGTAAATTAGACAATTTCTGCTATGTGGTGAGGTAAATTTTTTCGAAAATTGCGTTGTTTTGAAATCCCTGAATAAGTATAAGCAACGTATTATCTTCTTTGGTGAACGTTAAATGATTTTGATGACTGGTGTTACACTCAAAAGTGTGAAATAAATATTTTTTACAAAAAATTGGACCGACTTTATTAGTTGGTGCACTGAAAAATACAAAATAATATTAATTCTATTGGTTCTGGTACTTTTGAAGAGTTTTCTTTTTACCTATAACTACACAACTTCAAAATTACCAGTACCAATAGAATTAATTTTATTTATATATGAGGGCACCAAAAAATATTTTATCAAGTTATTGTAGAGAATATTTATTTTCTTTCTTTATTATTTCGAAAAAAATATTCTCCACTTTTAGAAAATATGTATCTCAAAAATTTCACCCGTATCCTCGGTGTTTGCATTCATACAAATTGTTTTCAAATTCATCAATTAGGGCTAATAACAAATACAAATAAATAACCAGTTAAGTTCACATGTCTTTCACTTATTGAAAGAAAAAGGCTGTGTTCGTTGAAAGGCTTCGTTAGAAATCACATGATTGCATCGAAATCATCCAATTACCAATTCAATCAGTGATCAGTTTTTTGTGGAGAAGATCGTTTCGCCTACTAACCTAGTGAGATCTGAGATGAGTGTAATAACATCTGTGTCTAAAATGTAGTCCAGGAAAAATATAATTTTGTAAAATAAAGTTCAAATTATATAAAATACTATAACTAATCCGTGATCTCTTTAAATGATTTATTATCATTTTTTATTATATTATCAATAAAATTTATAAAATATGTAGTTATATACCTATAAAATCTAAAATGAGTTACAGCAGTGGTATATTCTAAAGCGTATTTCCGCGACGATGTTTTCAGATTTCTGAATAACAAGTACAAGCAAATAATATACATGGATAGTGGTATAAGTGAACATTCAACGATTTTCGTGACTAATGTTACACTCAAAAGTGTGAAATAAATATTTTTTACAAAAAAATCATGTCCATAATGTTAGCAGAGCAAGGTCAGAAGATCACAGGTTTCATAACATCATTATTTAAGGCTAATTGGATGCTAATTAAGGTGCGCAAACCGCGATTTAAATGCTTTTCAACTTTTTCCGGAAATTAAAGACCTGTTAACTTTAGATAAAGTTATCAGATCATAGCCGAAAATCGTAGTATACTCATTGGAATTATTGTAAAACCTAATTTTTCATTAAAGGCTCATTAAATGCTCTAAGAAAAAGTGTAAAACATTTCGAAAAAAAATGTTTTTAATTTTTTTCTGACAAACTTTGAACTCAGCAGATCAAAGCCCGAAATCATAGTAGGTATACAGATCGAGATCGTAAAAAAAGTCGAAAATATTTTGAGCATTTAATGAGCCTTTAATTAATTATTAGGTTTAACAAATGTGTCGATTTGTATACTATGTTTTCCGACCAACCATGATCTGCTAACTTCATGTAAAGTTAGCAGATCCTAAATATTAAAAAAAAATAATTAGGCGTTTCGATTGATCTGTGCTTTTTCTTTGAGCATTTATTGAGCCTTTAATTCTTAATAAGTTTTTACAACGCTCCCGCTCTGTTTGCTACGAATTTCAGCCATGATCTGCTATAGTCAAACTTTATCCGAATATTTTTTTAAACATATGTTTGTTTGTTTTTAGAGCAGTTAATGAGCCTTTAATTAGGTTTTACACCGATACCAATCTGTATACTATGTCTGCTAAGTTCGAACTTCGTACGAAAAAAAAAATGTTTTTTTTAGATTTTTTAAACGTACTCCGCTTTAGACAATTTTGTTTCAATTGGAAGAGGAGAATTGAGAAATGGTTCCATATTTAGAAAAAACTCAAATCCGAAATATAATTCCCTCCAACAGGGGGCAATTTTTCTCAAAAATCAAACATCTGAGAAGGCAGACTTTAAGATGGGACCATATCCGGAAACGTTTAAATTAACATTTTTTTAAAAGAATTACGGTTTCCGAGTTTCGCAGTAGTAAAGTCTATAAATATTTTTTACAAAAAATTGGACCGACTTTATTAGTTGGTGCACTGAAAAGTATAAAATAATATTAATTCTATTGGTGCTGTTACTTTTGAAGTTGTGCAATTGCAGGTAGATTGGTAACTTTTGGCACCAACTTCACAAGTACCAGCCCCAATAGAATTAATATTATTTTATACTTTTCAGTGCACCAACTAATAAAGTCGGTCCAATTTTTTGTAAAAAATATTTATTTCACACTTTTGAGTGTAACATTAGTCACGAAAATCGTTGAACGTTCACTAATACCAAAGAAGATAGTAGTTATCCTATTACCCACGTATATTCCTTGCTTGTTGTTGTTATTATTGAGATCTCAGTACATCGCTGCGGAAATACGCTTGAATATTTTAGTTGTTACCATTTTAACACCGATTTTACTCGAAAACCGTAACTCTAAGGGGAAAATGTTCAGTATAAATGTTGCTACAAATAATTATGTCTTTCATGTACTGCAAACAGATTTTCAATTTTCGACAGAAATCGCCCTCTCCACATAGCGAAAATAGGTATATTTGAGAATTTAAAGTGTCTCTATGTCGAAAACCGTTACTCTTTTGAAAAAATGTTCCATTTAAACGTTTCCGGATATTGTCCTATCTGTAATTATATCAACGCAGATTTTCAATTTTCGACAAAATTTGCCCCCTCCACCCCCTTCGGGGTCGGTTTTCGGAGGGAACGAGATGTCGGATTCCTGTTTTTATGAATATGGGACCATTTCTCAAGCCTCCTCTTTCAAATGAATCAAAAATCATCAAAATCGGAGTACGTTTACTATATGAAAGGCGCGCACAAACCAAAAAAAAAAAAAAGCACACAGTCGAATTGTATACCTCCTCCTTTTGGGAAGTCGGTCAAAAATGTGTGATACCTATGCATATTTCCGCTATGCGGAAGAGCAATTTTTTTCGAAAATTGAAAATACGAGACGGCCAAATTAAAGAAGAAATGATATGTAGCAACATTTAAATTGAGTTACTGTTTTCGAGCTACAGCAGTAAAGTCTGAAATATGTATATTTACGCTGCGATATTTTGAGATCTCTGAATAATAAATAACAAATACAAGCTAAGCCTCTATCTTCTTGGGTACTAGTGAACATTCAACAATTATCATGGCTAATGTTACTGTCAAAAATGTGAAATAAATATTTTTTACAAAAAGTGGTACCGACTTTATAAGTTGTTGCACTAAAAAATACAAAATAATATTAATTCTATTGGTGCTGGTAATTTTGAAGTTGTGCCGTTGTAGTTTGTTGTTGTAGGCACCAACTCCAAAAGTACCAGCACCAATAGAATAAATATTATTTTGTATTTTTCAGTGCAACAACTAATAAAATCGTTCCAATTTTTTGTAAAAAATATTTAAAGCACAAAAAGAAATATCGGTATCAGTCCCGGGAGACCGATATCGCAGTGAACGTGCTAGATTTGGTGTTACCTCGCCTGGAGTATTACTTAGTTGAAACATTTTGGCGTTATCTTTCCTGGAGGAAATAGTCGGAACTCGCACACATATCTTGGAACTACACACAATTAAAATAATTCCCTACATAATGGGTGCAGAGATTTTAAATTGATATCGATTTTGTTTTTATTTTTTTCGGCTAATTTCTACCTTTTATAGAGCAGAGGAAATTCCTTATCAAATTGGTATTCAACTGTAGGACACCGTTCGTGGAGGGTGAAGCGTACAAGAAACCTTTTTCCCTGTTTATTTTGTCGCCGATATGGCAGTCAGTAGCGTTGCCAGACAATATTGTTTGGTGACATTATATATATATAAATAATAATAATAATAAATCTAATAATATAAAATATGTTTATATCTTCGACATTTAAAACAGTTTCAGAATAGCAACCGTAGTTTAAATACTATTTAAATCCATTTTCCGATTACGCATTGCTTTCAAAGTTATTAAAATTTTGAAGAAAAAAAGATATAAACATAAGTAAATCACAGTTCAAGGCTCTTGAACAATGTGTAACTTTTGAAAGAAATATAGGGAAAAGTCAGCGGCAGAACTGATTCGAGGGATGGTTTTATGTTTTATCAGAACTTTGTATCAGCATTACTATAAATCAGAGTTCAAAGTAGGTCTTCTCTGATAAGATTGAGTGAAAACGGAGTTGTACACTTTAGCAAAAAAAATGTTTTATATTACTGATGAATTATGTCGTTTTCCTGAACATTTTATTTTCTATTCAATAAAGACAACCAAATCAAGAATGTGAAGATGGATATAAATAATATTTAAACATTAATCAACTATTACATTCTGGTAGGGGCTAATCTGAACATGCCAAAATTATTGTAAATATGTGAGGTGTTGCAGTACTAAATATGTTCACGTGATCGCTGAAACGCTATTTTGTGCAATGGCTATATCTGTAATTCACCAGCAGCGGTAGAATTTTTTAAGCAAAATATTTTTTCTCAAATATTTGAAAAATTTAACAGCTGATTATTTTATTACACATGAAGCTCAACGAGGTAAAATATTCACATTCAACATTTATTTTTTGGACTCCTAGTCACATACGTCTACATAAGCAGAGACGTTCTAATAATCTCGAGAAAAACAACTACTAACTTTGCTAATACACAGACCGATCATTGAAGAACGTAAATATTGGCGCAACACACGACTAGGTCTCAGTTAATAGGTCTAATAATAGATATTTACCACATGGCCATTGCACCTATGTTCTATCGAAATGAATTTTCATTTGAAAAAATGTCGTACCTACGCTACTGATCAAAGCTATATTTTTAATGCCCAATTAAGCTATTTTGTTATGAAGCAAAAATACATGGAATTCGTAAATATTTCCAGGTCCAGGACACGTGGACAATTACAATGAAATTTGACTGATTTTTTTTTTCTATTTTTGTTTGTTACACATCGAAATTACGTTTTCATATGTAAATTTCTTTTCATTAGCTGTAGGAGCAAATTTCATTGTCGACTAAATAACAATGATATTTTGATGTTTTTACAGAGAAATGTTTTATTCACAAATAATGAGATTAACAACAAACGCATTTCATTTTCATTTTAGAGCAAATCAAAACTAAATAAATATTTCTTTTATAAATTATAAAAGGAAAGAAATAATTTCAATTTCAATTATATCAGAATAATATGAAGTGTTATTTAATCAATTCACTTTTATCGTAAGATGTGGGTTCTTGAAAACCCACAACTGCTAAAGATTGATCCCAATAAGGAATCAACAATTCACTGAATTTGCATAATGTAGAAAATAGAATTACATAAGACGTCATTTCAGAGTTATTTTATTGCCAATAATGCTTTGCTTTCCTCCCAATACCAAAATAAATAAACCTTAGAAAGTCGAGAATTTCGAATAAATTAGCTAAAAACGACATTTGCCCTGAAGAAAAGAATAAACATTCTCGAAAGCGCTTAACTCTAAAGAATTTTATTTATTAAATGACTGCATTACCGAGTATCCTCTTGTTAATGAATATAGAACCAGAGAAGAATACAAAATCAAAAATATTATATAAATAATATAATATAACATAATATCCATACCAGTCAACCATATTTAAGTATGAAGTAGATTACCTAAGCATGTATAATGGTGGATATGAACAATCAGCATCTAGTTTACACCGTCAGATTGATACAACGATGAGTTCCAAATCAGGAAATCAGGATTGATTATCAAATATGACTCTTCGCCTTGTGACATACTGATGAGAGGCAACAACTTCGAAATAATGATATATATGTCTGGGAGACTGATGCTATGTTGATAATCAATCGCATTGAGCAATATATTGGAAAAATGCATAAAACGCAAATATCGACGACAAATAACCGTTCTTATTACGTATATATAGGGTTAATTTACCAGGTAGGACTTTAATAGAAGGTTGTTATTCAGGAGTAGTGCTCATGTAATATCATTAATTGATAAATCAATGCATTAATGCCAAAGCAATTACTTCAGAGATTTATAGGATATTTATTGATACGCACCATTATTTTTGCCAATATTTCGAATAAAAGCTACGTGTTTCCGAAATAAATATGCCATTCTTTTTAATTTCCCAAGGCCCTAACTAATTTTCAAGTACTAATATGTAAAGAAATTTTCCTCTGACATTCAAAGGACTTTTTCGAAGACGCAAGCTTGATCGAACTGAGAAAATTTTAATATAGGACCAAATTTCAGCCATCTTCTTTCAAATGAAAAAAGATTCATAATCGGTGCATATTTACTATCAAAAATGGGGTTATATACATATAGAAAAAACATACAGTCGGAAACGGTGAGCTGTGGTCGGACTGTATACTGTCTTCCTTTAGGAAGTCGGTCAAAAATACATAAGCTGAAATATACCACTTAATTGTATAAAAATCAAGTGTCCATAAGGCCATATTAAAGTTATTAAACGCTTGATTCTCTTATTTTCTATATACATAAGCTAACGAAGATTTGGTAGATATTCAAACGTCCATTGTCCAGAAAAAAGGCATACACGAAAACAATAATACCATAACACAATCAAGCTAAACAAGATCAACGGGTGGTGCACAATGTTAAATTAAATTAATATGCGCATTATTTAAATATATATTATGTCAATAGAATGTTGACAATGATTATCGCCTTGTTCAATTTATATTCACTACATAGGTATATTATATGCAGCTATATTATAATATATATAAAGCCAATGATATCAAAAATAGCACATATCCCAATGCTATTTGTTGTGTTGTATTTCACGAGTTCGTGGCCACCCTCATTTTTTTTTCAAACTGACCATGCGGTGGGTATTTGGTATCGCTAGCTCGAACATAAATTTACAAAACGTCGACATTTTACAATTTACAGACATCTATTGATTGTACCAAAACAATTAGTAAATGAATATAGGTACGTCGACATAGTTTTACACTTGGTTGCGTATTGTATATTCCATAGCATAGTGGTGGACTGAATAATAATAATAATACACTGAAACACGTTCGCATCTCACACCATGGGTGTTTTTCATTAGGATTAATAATTGTGCATACTCTAAAATATTTATTTATGATTCCACGAGTGGTTCAAGTACGTAGCGTAGCTACTGTACCACACAGTTTGTGAGAATAATAAAGCTATCAAGTTCATCTTATTAGAGTAATTTATGTTATGAGAATTTTGACAATCGTGATAATGCATAAATACACTGAAAGACCAGTGACAATTGACAACTACTCACGAGGACCTACGAAAGCGAATTTGACATATGCGAATGTTATAAGTTGTAAAAAAGGTAGAGCGTTAAAGAATCTGTGGTGAAGGTTCGAACGAACAGAGGCGGTAAGCAGGCGCGACATAATCCTACCGCGAGTACCGCCGGATATACCTAGAAGCTTTCGGTGTGAATTGTGGACACTGTTTTTAAGGGTTTTTTGCTCGACCTTAACAACTGGCTGTAGCTTGAAGCCCTTGAACCGTAATAGATAGACAAATTACATTTTCAAAAAATAAATAAAGTTCAAAATAAATGGGGGTTGAAGTTGGTGCTAAAGTCTATCCACCTATATAAGTGCACAATAATTATAAAATTACCAGTACGAATAGAATTAATGTTATTTTGTATTTTTCAGTGCACCATCTAATAAAGTTGGTTCTAGTTATTGTAAAAAATAACATCGACAAAATCACGAGATAATAACTGAATCTTTACGAAGAAAAAATGTGACCATATCAATGAACTCCTCATTCAAATTCAAATATATTCACTCCTCAGCTCTCGGAGCCGTTGTCTGTGTCTGTGGTATGGTCTTTTGCCAAAAACACTAACGGAATTTTAATGTTAAATAACTCGACATAACCATCATTTTAATGACCCATAAAGGCCACCTCACCATCCATTCTGAAACAAAATTCGTTCTACTGGTCAAGATGTGTTTTTGGACAGACAAGTTTAATTAGAAAAGTAGCGTCGTACTTTATCTACATTTTATTTTAGAGGATCCTTTCAGAAGAAAAATCTGTTTGATTGCTGAAACTCACAATTTAACTTAATGAATTAATTTCTTTGAACCCTTGATGCTATAAATTCGCTAAAATTACCTAAGTACTCTTTCACTGCTCCGTATACTCGCTATAAGGAAATATATACAGTAGGAATTTCAGCAGCATTGCAGGTGTAGAGTTTTTGTGGTCATATTTAAATGAATCACCCGATGAAATAAGAATTAAGTTTCATAATGTTCATCAAGTCTCACAAAACAATTATTAAGAGGAAATATGATCTCTTCATTTTCAAAATAATTTACTGGAATCGCAAACCTTCAGAAAATACCAAGTTAATAAGAATATAATAGAAAACAATATAAAATATAAAAAATTTAAATCAATTATACCTACAATAGTTTGTGGGAGTGTATATGAATAACGCTCTGTGGCCAGATAGCATATATTACACTTGTATACAAACACAAATTAATGATGTAAATAGAAATCTTTGAGAGGCACAACAGTCCGCCTTTAGTGAGAGAAATTTAATATTTGCCTCAAGGCATTCTGCCAACGAGAACAGTTCATCTTAAAGTGATACTACTCACCAAATGGGACTTCGGTGTTTTAGACAGACGCTTCATAACATATTTATACATCCATGTCCGCGCTATTTTCTCATCAACATAAAATACTCCTAATTTGGTTATTGAAAGCTATTTAATCACTTTTAATACCCAACACTCTTTATGAACAATGAGGATAGAAGAATCAGTCCGTGCTTCCGTACGTTTTCAATTAAAGACTTGATAAAATATTTTGTAGTTTGCCATGCACTGTCAAAAATTCAAATTCTTTCAAAATTTGACAGTCTCATTTTCATTGGCGTAGTTATCAGAAATCTGGTTCAATTTCAAAAAAGAAAAATGCAATTTATTATCGATATTCAACGTCGGTGATAATAATTTCTCAAAAAATTACCTATGAAAGAGGAAAGAAGTAGAATTTTTGAAAAAAAATTAAAAATAGTTTTTATTAGGCATCTAAGCCGTACCGATGAGTACTTACTATTGCTCTCCTTCTCTCGATCTGAACATAATTATACTTATGTATATATGTTTGCCAGCAACAGCAAACAGCAATTCCGTTACAAATTACTGTTTGTCTACCAGAACACACATAACCATAGAGTAGTATATACGATCCATGCTCGTGCATATTTCTTGTGACGGATCCCATTGTCCGACATTGTTGTTCCATGTCGAAGAAAAAGTGATCTTGCTTGAATGAGATAATTATAATTAATAAATATTGGATCACACTTGAAGCTTAACAGGCGGCGAGATGTCTGCGATCTAAGTTTGAATTCGAAATTTCAAGTCTCTAGACCGTATGGGGCCTGAGAAATCGCTGCGGAGTCCATTGATACAAGAACCGAAAGTAATAAAAACTATTTAAAAATATAGCAATAGGAAAAATATGAAAATCCTATATAATTATCTATCTATCAACATATTTCGTCCTATGTACACAGAGGGCATCGACGTAATGCATACACATATAAAGTTCCCTACACCGGTGCCTAGAGTAGGTCTCTTATTTCTTTTTGAGTATGTCTATTTTAAATGTAGGCATCTTTAAATACGTTGGTAAAAATCTCACCAAACAGCCAAAAGGTAATTGAAAATTCTAAAACGGAGTCTTTCGTAAAACTTTTATTTTCTTGCTTCTGAAACTGTTAACTATGCAACCGACACTACATCAATTGTACAGCGATAAAAATTATCATAATTTTGACAAAGATAAAGTTATTATCTTCCTTGATGTTAGTTGATCATTACTCATTAATTTTGTATCAAATTATTCACACAACACGAATATAAACTATTATAAAGGCATTATTTGGCGAATGGAAAAATGAAATATACAATCTACTCAAAAAAATGCACTGCGTTGTTTCTCTTCTCAGCAATATAGATGCGCCTAATTTGATTATTGAAAGTTATTGAATCACAGTTATAACTTGATAAAGAAATCATTTATTACAAACTCATAAGATGGAAGAATTAGCGCGTGCTTCCATACATTTTCTATTACATATTATATACATATATACCTACGCTGCTCTGAAACAAAATTTTGATTTCTTTGCAATGTCAAAAATTGAAATTCATTCGAATGACATGAGTTTCAATTTCATTGGGGTAGTCAGTCATAGAAATCTATTTTCAAAAATTCAAAATGCAAAACATGATAACAAGTATTACCAGGTATTACTTACTGCAATAATTATAATTTTCAGCCCGTGATTATTGTAATTATATTACTCAAATTTTTATACCTACCTATATATGCTCAACCAACGGTATAAATTATTGTTTTTCCAGTCTCCTACGAAACACTTGAAAATTATTGCAGTATAAAAATGAAACTTGCGTAATAAACGTGTGTTCCATGAGCAGGCAGAACAAAATACCAAGAAAAGTCAATCTATGATTAAATTGAGAAAGTTTATCAAAAGCAGGAAATAAGAAAGAAGTTATTAGTTCAGAACTTAGACTAGTCTAAGTAGAGCGCTGTATAGATAGCGCTCTAGTCTAAGGTTCAGAATAATTCTGTTGTCACATATCCAATGCAGTTCCCCTCATAGATAAAATATTTATATTCCCCTGTACTTATGATGGGTACTATGAAAAACCTAAAATACAAAAGAATTGTAGTAAGGGAAAGAGGGCATTATTGTACAATTACATAATAATAAGTGATATGTTGCAAGAACTAAGTGTGGATTCATGCAACATCATGTAAGAATTATCGAGTAAAAAGTATCAAATAACAGTTATCAATTAACAAGTATAAATGTAGCATTCATGCACTCAAATTAAGAATTAAGAAGTAAAAACTAAGCATGCGCACATGTCCGACATCCGCGGTATTCATTTTTCAAAATAACCTCTATCCCCGCTGGATAACTGAAAACAAGTGTTTAGAATTCCAAATTTTCAATAAAAATGGAAGATACCGAATCATTTTTCAAGGTACCCAAAGAAATACACAAATATTTCAAAAAGTGAGGTTATTAGATCATCGGCCTGACCAATCCGCGTTCACCTCTTTAAATTAAAGTAAAAAAGTTAGAAGTTGGGCAACTTCTACTTCTTATTCGTTAATTGATAATTGTTACTTGGCTGCATGAAGACTCCCATTGAAAAATAAGAAGTTCAACTTTTACTTGCTATTTGTAATTGTTACTTGTTATCTCGTTAATTTGGGCTGCATGAATCCACACTTATAGAATATTTATCTGTAGAGAAGGTAATTCAAACGGATGTATTATTATTGCGTAGATAGGATGGAAAGTAGATTATTGTTATTTTTATAATATAATAGCCAAAAAATATATATTTTTAATTGCAATCGTTCCTGGAATTTTTATTTTTGCTTTGAAGTCAATCAATTAGACAACCAACAATACACACATTTTGCTAATGAATTTCAAATAATTTGAATTTATATCGTTGAAAATATTTATGAAAATTTGACACTCGTTTATTATTGATAAGGCTTTGAGAAATCAAAAAAATATGTTCGCATTAACAAACAATTACATTAATGATAATAGAAATATTTCTAGAGATCAATTTTTCTTTGGCATTGAAGAATAACATAAGGTGCGACAGACCTGAGAAGAAAAATTTAAACTTGTCTATCTGTATTTGCGTAATAAGTATTTAATTTGTTGTTTGTTATTCCTCAATAAAATTAATAACAATGTTAAGTTTTCAATATTCTGCCCAGTTTATCCAATAACTTTTTTTACAGGCCTCCATTTCCATGTAGTCGGAGAAGGAGTTGTAAGAGTTCGAACTCCTCGCCAAGAAAGAGTGTATGACAGGGAGAACTACATAGACTTCAGAATGAGACTGCTCGGAGAACCAGGTCCGTATTTCTAAATAACGAAGTGTTCATAATATAAAACGATAATATATCTACCTTGATTATTTTGTAGGTCAAGGGCCCTCTGCTCTATCACCCGGCATTCACAGTTTTCCATTCAAATTAGGTTTGCCACTAGGATTACCATCCACATTCTTAGGAAAACATGGTTGGGTACAGTATTACTGTAAGACAGCTCTTAGAGAACCAAATGGCCTTACACATAAAAATCAGCAAGTATTCATTGTAATGAACCCAATAGACTTGAATCTTGAACCATCTATTCTTGGTGTAAGTATAATTTACAAATTTATCTGGCACCATCTATGTATCTTGCATGAACTTTTCATGGAACTTTGGATCTTTTACTACACTATGGCTTGGTTATATAGTTATAAAAAATTGCATGAGAATGAGAAGCAAATGTCCAAAGAAAATTTATATGGACACCTTATGCATGGATGCTGTCGAACTTCTTCAGTGTTGTCTACTTTCCTCTTTCCTCTGAACTAATCATATGTTCTCTCTCCATTTTTATCTAATATAGAACATTTCGGGACAGGAAACCTTTAGGTGTGAAGTTGAACACAAATTTGGAGTAAGTTGTGTTGGATCTGGTGCAGTAGTCTGTAAAGTTACTCTAGACAGAGGTGGATATGTACCTGGTGAGAGTATAGGTGAGAAAAGAACATACATTTTAGCTCTAATCTACGTTTCGAAGAACTATAATTGAAAAAAAAAGAAATTGCCTATCGATCAAATAGTGAAAAACTAACTGACGTTGCTTTGTTTGTCTGCAGGAGTTTCAGCTAGTGTACATAATCGAAGTAGAGTGACAATTAAAAGCACAAGAGCAGCCCTCACCGAAAGTATAACATACATGGCTAGGGGCAAAGTGGTACAATCTGAAAAAAGAGAGCTGGCTTCACTATCAAGAGGAAAGATACGTCCTGGTGAAAAGGATGAATGGGTCAATGAACAATTGTATATTCCACCACTGCCACCAACCAATTTAAGAGGATGTCACTTGATCAAAATCAATTACGATGTTTACGTAAGAAACAAACAATTTTCCATAACATAACCGAACATCTACAAAACAATCTGTGAATTGTTTCTGATCTAATTGGCATGAATGCATTTTTGTTTTTCAGTTTATCGTAGAACCGAAGAGTCTACAGAAAGAAGTCAAGCTCCAGTTACCAATAATGATGGCCACCTATCCACTACGATCAGAGGATGACACTGAGGGATACAAATCCGGGACCCATTATCCTTCAACGTTGCCAATTTTTAGACCTTGGTTGGAGGATAAGCCCTCCCAAGAGTAATTTGATTTTTATTAACTGCATATAAGGTGATCAAATCGCCAGTGATATATTTTTTAAGCATTTGGCATAGTAATTACTATTTTAATAGAATGAATATTACGTATTTGTCTTAAATGTATTTAATATCTCCTTATTTATCTACCAATGGTGCTGAATGCACTTTGAATGGCCATAACTTATAGAATATATGTTGTTGTATATATTTTTTTAAACTCTATTAAAATAAAATATTGACAAAAGCCTTTATATTTTATTATAAAAACCTATTAAGTATTCATAATTGAAATCAGAGATAGATCTGTACAATGGAAGACAATATCCTGTTCATCTTAATAAGTCCTCTATATTGTTAATTGTTATTGTGTCTAATCCTCTCAGGTTGTATTCTTTACTCGGCCAATCAATCGTAACTTAATTCCTTTTGTGGGTACTAATAATATGCACTTAATTGTTATTGTTAAGCAGAATCAGTCTCAGAACTAATATACTGACCTGAGCAAGAATAGATTACGCTAGGAAGTTTAACTGTGCCGACAACAACTACTGCAAGGCAACAAACACCCCTTCTGCCACCGAATAACCGCAACAACTGTTAGAGCGATACCTACGTAGAATTTATTACATTGTCATAATATTGCATAATGCAGCTATGAATGTTCAATCAGACTGATTACCAAAGCACCGCGCCAAACAACCTTGAAATCATGATATTTGTCTGGGTATATATAACAGCAGTATCGGTGCGACCCACGATGTCCACTTTCTGAGAGTCCATTAGATCTGCACATATATTTAGATGAGGATGAACGCAACATTTCTTGTCTCAAAAACCTTCCTTCAGTGAGGATGCACATTTCTACATTTTATACCTAATTTGAAAGTTGAAGCTAACCTAATCTAAACTATCTCACTGCACATGTCTTGCATTATCTACCCAAAATAGGATATCGGCTAATATTCTGTTAATTTACTTTTCCGAGTTCTACTGAGCTCAGAGATAAACATAATTTAAAATTCCCAGATGGCAATTATTGTAATACATTGTAACGAACTTGGGTCGACGCCATTATCGAGGCGTATGCTATTCGTCAGAGGGCGGAGCACCTTGGCGATACATGCCAGGGTCAAGATGATATCCCGAAGCATCTAGAAAGTTCGCGCTATTGGTGGAATGTACGCGTGGCGGTGTAAAGATTTCTGTTGAAGCTTCGAGAAGGAAGCGTTTGCCTATATATGTGCAAGTGCAGCGGAGTCAATCAGTCAGTCCAGGGTAGGTATATATTCCCTGGTCCAGGGCAGTCGCCCGCACAGGTATTATGTGGTCGCCCGTTGCATTCGAGTCAGTTCGGGGCGTACGGCGAATAGGGTGGAGACCGGGAGTACGGTAGAGGCCGGCAGTTCGGTGGGTTTTTAGTAGGGGGCCATAAATAAATAACGCTCGGTTGTAAATAGTAAACATAAATTGTACATATTAGTCGATAGTGTAGTGTAAGATATATAAATAGTGTAAACAAATATTGTGATATTTTAGTGGAAGAAATATATAAACTTTGAAAATAAATAAATTCCATTTTTGTATGCCTGTTACAATGTGGTATATGTATGTACATGATACATATATTAAGGGCCGGTAATTTTTTTTACTTCAATCAACAAACAGCAAGTAACAGACTGATTCACCCAAAATTATGGATTTTTGACGAAGTTTGACAATGGAGGAGAATATAGAATTTTTTATGTATGTTCGCGCGTTTTGTACCGATTTTGATGATTCTGTTTTCATTGGAGATAGGTAGATAATTTTTTGTTAAAATCCAATACATAGATCTTATCCCCAAAAGTGGAGCGTACGTACATTTTTTTTCGAAAAAGAATAATTTATCACGCAAGATTAAAGCAAAGATCATTTAAAGCAACATTCAAATTGATATTTTCCAAAACAATCACAGGTAATATGTATTTTGAAAACATTAAGTACAAGTGAATATTTAGCAATTTTCATGACTAATGAAGCACTCAATAAATATTTTATTATAAAAAATAGGAGACCAATTTATTAGATGATGCACAAAACAAAATAATGTTGATTCAATCGGTGGTGCTACTTTTGAAGTGGCAAAGGTCTTCTATTTACCTACATATGTGCCACTTACACTTATTAATTACCAGCATCAATAGAATTCACATTATTTTGTCTTTTTTAGAACATCAAAAATTAAAGTTTGTCCTATTTTTTGTAAGAAATATTTTTATATTGTTTTTCTAAAATAAAAATAAGGAAGTTAAAAACTGTCTCAAAGTTTTTTCAAAAAATGTTATTGGCTGATACTTATTGACGATATAATTTCTGACAAGATTTGCTCATGAAAATTGTAATCAAACACAAATTACTATGAGAAAGGTTTAAGAACAGAACAGTGGCATTTCTCAGATACAACAACGATATCAATGTTTTTATGGAAAGAATGTCTATTCATTCAAGAACTATTTTGTTAATACAGATCATTATGGATATTTTCCTTTTTGAGCGACGAATCCAAACGGAGGAGGTATACAATTCGACTGTGTGCTTTTTTAGAGCAATCGAATTCAGATATTCTGTAGCGTATTCAGCAATCGCAGATTATCTTATACCTACTATAATCTCATCTCTGTTTTAATTTTGAGAGGTTATTGCTTCTAGTCTACTTTTGTTTCGAAGTAAATTTTATTTTAATTAATAATATTCATATATACGTATAGACTAATACACAAAGAAACAACTTTCAAAAAAGGTGCGCTGCCCGCGCTTCGGTATCATTGGTTAGTATCTCCAAATACTTCTAGACCAATTATATGACGAGCTAATCAAGTTGTACAATGCGGACATCGTAGGCTATTCCGGCAGAAAATAATCCAAAACTTGAATGGTCCATCATACATCACGTACCTCTTTCCTTTGACAACGAGTATGGTAGATGGTAGATTTTAGCATTGCTTTAGGTTGGCTGCTGGAAAGTAATAGGGGTAGGGTTCTTAACCTAAAAATTGTGTTATGTTGACGGAAAAAGTGAAGTGCCTACAAAATGGAGTGGAATTGTGACTTGAATTAGTGGAACTTGTGTATATAGTTTAGTGTGCGAATAATTATTGTGGTAAATTTTCATACTCAGGAAATCTTAAAATTTTACGATGTAAACCATCTTTGTTATGTTACTTTTCATACAATCGATAGTTGGTGGGGGTAGTACAATGTAGAAATGGATTTACTTTAGCAAGAACTCCCGTAAAAATAGTTTTGAAATGTTATCAACAAAATGTTTTTTTCGTGATGTTACTTATTCAAATAATTCTCAAATTATATATTTGAGAAACTAAAATACCTTGAAGTGCCGATAATAATCTGAACTAAGCAATTTGAAACAATCAGGTAACTTTCTGTCGAAAGTAACTTTTCCTTGGTTCGTGCATTATGCTGGTATTACAAGATCAGCTAGTGAAAAGTTTTATATCTTCAAAAAAATTAACAACTAGCTGATAGAGATAAAAGCTGCGAAAAATAGAACTGAAATTTATTTCAGATATTATGATGTAAAATCGCAACAAAATGACCACCAAAATTGAAAAACCAACATGTGTCAATAATGGTATTAAGAGCTCTCCTGTAACTCCTGGAAGTTCTAAAGGATCAACGGTTAGAGCTAGTGAACATTATAATCAACAAAAAGAAGAATGTTTCCAATTCGAGGTTCCAGCTGAGGCTCCAGTGTTTTATCCCAGTGATGAAGAATTTCTTGATCCTCTTGCTTACATTGCAAAAATCAGGCCTCTAGCTGAACATACAGGAATATGCAAAATAAAACCACCAGCAGTAAGTACTTATTTAGATAAAAGGAAATAATTAAATGTATTCGTTATAATTAGGTTCTTTAATTGTTTCATTGCATTCATGGCTCATCTTACAAAATGGTATCAATTTAGATTTTGCATTTGAAAGGAACAATCGATGTTTCAGATATTTGATATCATCATTACCATCTGCGAATGACTAAATCGTATTCGATTATTACATACACACCTTTATTGAAGTACATAGTATCCAAACGAAATTCCAAATTTAAGGTCAAATATTAAAGATGGCAACTTTTATAATAGTTTAATAGTTTTTTTGTTCATAATTATTAAAATTTGTCGATAAATTTCGAATATCGATTCTAGAATGTTATTTGAGATTTAATTTATATTGGTAATCTATACAGTTTTATTACATATCGCTTTATAATTTTAATGGCCATATTCTGGCAATTAAAATATTTTCTAATGAAAATCAATGTTTCTTTGGTTACGAATACACATGAATTTATTTTATTATTTAATTTATTAAATGCTTTTTTATTTCGATAAAATAATGTAATAATGTGACTCATGCAGATGGTATTTCCGTTTTCGTTAAAAAAATCAATATCTATTTTATCTTATTAATCCTCCAAAAAACGACATTATGGTTATCTGTGTCAAATAATTCCATTATTAGATACACATAACTTTTCGTTTTATTATATTTTTAGTAATTCCCTAAATTATAAGTAGGTACGAGGTGTCGAAGAAAAAAGATTCGATATAGGTACTAAATTTTATTGTGGAAATTTCCTCAGAAAAGAATGTATAAACTATTCAATTGCACTATGAATTGATTATTGGGTTAAGATTTTGGTGAACGCTTTACGATATAAAATATTATTTTCCACGAATTTACAACACATATTTATCTACTTATATTTTCACTTTAGCATTGGCAACCGCCTTTTGCAGTAAATGTGGAGAAATTACGTTTCACACCTAGGATACAGAGACTCAATGAG
Organism: Crioceris asparagi; assembly: GCA_958507055.1. Classification (NCBI taxonomy): domain Eukaryota; kingdom Metazoa; phylum Arthropoda; class Insecta; order Coleoptera; family Chrysomelidae; genus Crioceris; species Crioceris asparagi. The sequence goes on along the minus strand of OY293833.1, from coordinate 13,136,065 downwards.
CTAGAGGTAAGATTGATATTTCTGCGAAATTCGAATCTAAGCAGGTACTTATGCAAATTTTATAGGCAAAGACGAGGGTCAAGCTTAATTTTCTGGATCAAATTGCCAAATTTTGGGAATTGCAAGGATCATCCCTGAAGATACCCATGGTCGAAAGGAGAGTGCTTGATCTATATTCTTTGCATAGGGCTGTTCAACTTGAAGGTATTAAAATGTTTGATCATTCATCCATATTTGATATTTTATTTTTGTTTTTATTTAATAGGTGGATTTGAAAATGCTACGAAAGATAGAAAATGGTCGAAAATATCACAAAGACTGGGGTACCAGGTTGGGAAAAGTGTTGGTACCATCTTGAAAACACACTATGAACGACTTCTTTTTCCATTTGATGTCTTCAAACAAGGAAAATCACCTAATTATGTAATATACAATGATAAGCTCTATTCTAACTTTGTTTGTGACCATTATTTTATTCCCTTAGAAAATCGAAACAAATATGGTACCATCTGAGAAATCTGACAAAGATTACAAGCCTCATGGCATTGTAAGTAGAATGCAAATAAAACCACCCCCGGAGAAGAATGCAAGACGTTCTAAAAGATTCGAAAACACTGTGGAACTCAAGACTGAAGTAAGCATAGTTATATAAATATTTTATATATTATCATTATACTATTTGTTATTGCAGAATTTAGATCTTAAGATTAAGGAAGAGAAATGCGAAAATGATGATGAGGCGGCAAAAAAAGAATTGAGACGCTTACAATTCTATGGAGCAGGTCCAAAAATGGCTGGTTATGATGACAAGAAAGAGAACACAAAACCAAGAAGTAAAACCACGAAGTACGATTTTGACCCCGTAAGTTCCTAATAATGTTATCGACAAACATAAGATATATATTTTCTAACTAAAGGGCAAACAGTGACCTTGTTAAAAATTCATAGTTTTGGTATTAAAATCTTTACATAGTATAAAATGAAGTCGCTTCCGCTGTCCGCTTAGATCTTTTAAAGTACTCAACGGATTTTAATATAGATTTCAGCAATAAATAAGAGTGATTATATAATGTATAATACATACATATTATAGTACAGAAAACGCTGACAAAACCTTATGAGATAGATCAAATTAAGGTACTACGGAATTGTATATCTTAAAGAGATCTACAAGAAAGTCCGCGATGGTATATGACATCTTTTAAGATTAAGTCACAATAACTCATTTTAGTGCTAACCGTGCGAAGTAGGAGCTGGTCTCTAGTTTTACATTAAATATGTGTTCTTCAATAGAAAATTGTTCTATGATAAATGATGAGCAAGTCACAACTAATAACAGTTTTTACTTGAAACCATTTGACGACAATACACAAATAGAAAAAATTATTAAAGATTTTTATTTTACAGCTGGCAAAGTATGTCTGTCACAATTGCAATCGTGGCGATGCCGAAGAATATATGTTATTGTGCGATGGTTGCGATGACAGCTATCATACATTCTGTCTAATGCCACCATTAACTGACATACCTAAGGGTGACTGGCGTTGCCCCAAGTGTGTTGCCGAAGAGGTATCCAAGCCAATGGAAGCATTCGGTTTTGAGCAGGCGCAACGTGAATATACGCTACAGCAGTTTGGCGAAATGGCTGATCAGTTCAAATCTGAATACTTTAATATGCCGGTGCATGTAAGTGTACAAATATTTACATCAATGTCCTATTTATTTTTTTGTTCTGCTCCCTAGATGGTTCCCACAAATATTGTAGAACGTGAATTTTGGAGAATAGTGTCATCAATTGACGAAGATGTGACAGTTGAGTATGGAGCAGATCTCCATACAATGGATCATGGATCTGGATTTCCAACGAAAACTTCAGCTCATCTCTTTCCAGAAGATAAGGAATATTCAGAATCAAGTTGGAATTTGAATAACCTGCCCGTATTGGAGGGTTCAGTTCTTGGTTATATAAATGCAGACATATCAGGAATGAAGGTAAATAAAATGCCTTTATTATCAAAAAAATAAAATGATACAGCTTTACTATCGGCTTTTGACGCTATTCATTGCATCTTATGTTAACTACAAAATAAATTTAATGAGGGATAAAAATTATTGTATTCAACCATTGGGAAGGAAACAATAAGTTACACCCCTGCTAATGTCATACCTATAGTTATGAAAACTAATTTAACCCTCAGGTTCCGTGGATGTACGTCGGTATGTGTTTTGCAACCTTTTGTTGGCACAACGAGGACCATTGGAGCTATTCAATCAATTACCTTCACTGGGGTGAAGCGAAGACCTGGTATGGTGTACCAGGCTGTAAGGCTGAATCATTTGAAGAGACAATGAAATCTGCTGCACCAGAACTATTTCAATCACAACCTGATCTTCTACACCAGCTGGTTACCATAATGAATCCGAATATATTGATGAATGCTGGTGTACCTGTTTATAGAACAGATCAACATGCTGGTGAATTTGTTGTAACCTTTCCGAGAGCATATCATGCTGGATTCAATCAAGGGTAAGAACTAATTATTTTTTTACTTGCAACAGCTGGGTACTTTCAAATTGAATTTTCAAACACTGTGTAGTTATGAAAGTGATCAGTATCCACAGCCTTGAAGATAACTTCTCAGTATTATTTAGTAAAGTAACTAATTAATTAATTCCATGAAATACTTTAGTGCACTAGATTGGAAAGTAAAAGACTACGCGCTCTTTGATTCAGGTGTGATGCAGATACATTATGTCATTACTTACTTTTTCTCAAATTATAATTTCAAATCTAAGTATTCAACCTAGAATAATAAATTCCAAATTGACTTGGAACAGAGATACGAATAGTTATATCTTGCTGTCATCTCAGACTGTACTTTCAGAGCAGGTTTCGCAAAAAATTAGTTCTACACATGAACAAAGGGGGCGAAACTTACAATCGTGATAAAGCATTCGCTCTTAAGAACATGTCAAATTCGCTTTCGTACTACTCATGTGATTATCTGAATTTGACATACACCTAGGCCCATGTTACCATATCGTTGTTGTCAGATGTTCGTCCATTTACAATCTTGCATAAACTACTATTTATTATCTTACTGTTATTTTTCTTTTTGATTAAAGGTATAATTTTGCTGAAGCGGTAAATTTTGCCCCAGCCGATTGGTTACGAATGGGCCGAGAATGTGTTCTACATTATTCTCATCTAAGACGTTTCTGTGTCTTTTCGCACGACGAACTGGTCTGCAAGATGGCATTAGATGCTGACAGATTGGATTTGACAATAGCAGCTGCCACTTATCAAGATATGTTGGTAATGGTCGATAATGAGAAACGATTGAGGAAAGCTCTTCTAGATTGGGTAAGTACATTATCTTACAGCTTGCATAGATGTGACTTGAATGTGATATTGATTTGACAGGGTGTCACCAGTGCTGAACGCGAAGCCTTCGAGTTGCTGCCCGATGATGAGAGGCAATGTGAAATATGTAAAACAACATGTTTCTTGTCTGCCATAACATGTTCATGTTCCGCAGATGTACTTGTTTGTATACGACACTACAAGTTACTGTGTGAATGTCCTCCACAAAATCGGACATTGAGATATCGTTACACCTTGGATGAACTGCCAGTCATGTTGAAAGCATTGAAGAACAAAGCTGAGTCATTTGATAATTGGGTGGCTAGAGTGAAGCAAGCCTTAGATCCGAATACACCCAAAAAGCTAACACTTGCTGGCCTGAAAAGTCTACTTGGTGAGGCTGACGGTAAGAAATTTCCCAAGTGTGAGTTGCTGCAAACTTTAACCAGTGCCGTCGAGGATGCTGATAAATGTGCAAGTGTTATCCATCAACTGGACCTAAATAAAATGCGCACCAGAACCAGGAACTGCAACGATACAAAATACAAATTGACCGTCGAAGAGCTGCACTTGTTTTGCGAAGAAATCGACAGCCTTGCTTGCAGTTTGGATGAATCTAAAAGCATCAGAGATCTATTGAATGATACAAGATCGTTTGAAGAAAATAGCGAAGAAATGTTGAAGCTACCATTGAAAGATGTCTCGATCCCAGATTTGGAGTCATTAATAGCTAAAGGCAATGCACTTTGCATTGAACTACCAAATCTGCGATTGATCACAACCAGATTGAAACAGTGTCAATTTATGAAAGATGTTGATAACTACAGGAATAAAACTGAAGTCATGGGATTGGAAGCCATTAAAAATCTTATTAAAGAAGGTGTATCTATGCCACCCCATCCTGATTTGGAGGAAGAACTATCCCAATTACAATTCGTTCTACAGAGCAGTGAAGAATGGGAAGCAGAAGCAAGTAAAGTTCTCAAATCAGTCGATTCTGATATACTCATCAATGTGGACAAACTGCTCAAAGAGGCTACAAAAATAACATGCTTCTTACCATCAGAAAGTCTTCTTTATGATGCCATGAGGAAAGCTAGAGACTGGTTGCGTATGTTAGAAGAAATGAACTCAGCTGAATATTATCCTTATTTCAGTGCAATAGAAGAATTGGTTAAGAAAGGCAGAAACTTGTCTCTTCATCTTGTTGAAGTTGATAGAATGAATGATTATCTGATATCAGCTACAGGCTGGAAAGAGAAAACCAGTCGGGCTTTCTTGAGAAAAAATTCATCTTGCACACTGATGGAAGCATTATCTCCTAGAACAACGCTAAACAATGCTAAATCTAAGAAGAGCAAATCTACTGAAGATGACACAGCTATATCACTCACCAATGCCATGGATCCAGCAGCTGTGGTGGCCATATTCAAGGATGCTGAAGATGTGGAAATGGCACTTATCAAGAAACTACGCTCCACTTACCTATCTAAAACGTTTGATTCCAGTGAAAGTAACACATTCTGTATATGCGGCAAAGGTCCATCCGGGCTGATGATGCAATGTGAACTATGCAAAGATTGGTTTCATTCGACATGTACACAACTACCGAAAATAGCTACCACAAAGTACAAAGGAAATATTACAAATGTTGCCTTACATTTGGGCTTCAAAGACTGTAAATTTCTATGCCCAAACTGTCAACGTACAAAACGCCCACGTCTAGATGTTATATTAGGTTTATTAATGTCGTTACAAAAATTATTTGTTAGAGTTCCTGAAGGTGAGGCGCTACAGTGCCTTACAGAACGTGCTATGAATTGGCAAGACAGAGCTAGGCAACTACTGAAGAATCCGGAATTGGAGCATGCTAAAACTAAATTGGCTCTATTCAGTCAGAAGTACAATGAAGCTGCTGTGAGACAGAAAACCGAAAAGATAATATCCACTGAACTCAAAAGAGCTTCGAAAAATCCTGAACTACACCAAAGAGTACAAGAAATCACTCCTTACAGTGGAGTTACTGATGATGGAGTCACTGCCTGTGATAGTGGAATCAATGATTCCGATGAGGCTTCCAGAGAATCCGATGATCGAATGGGTGAGCACGCATACTCGCTACATTTGCCAAAAGTTGCCGAAGGCGAAGATTTCGTTCTTAATTTAGATCCGCAAGTCAAGCGGCAACTGGAGGAACTTTTAATGGAAGGAGATTTGCTGGAAGTGTACCTGGATGAGACTCAGGCATTGTGGAAGTTGATGCAGGCCTCACGAGATCCGGAAAAGGAGGCAATACTAGTTGATTTCGATGTAAGTATTTGTCTAATCTCCTGATTATACAACAATATATTAGATTCATATTATTATATATATACATCAAATTCTAATTAACAGGCTCACAAAGCTGGCACCAAACGTCGTGGTCGTAAACGTCTTTCCGAGGAAGTTGTCGATAAGAAAATACCGAAGGCGATCAAAGTTGAGGGTGAGAAAAAAGTTCGAGGTCGCAAAGTGCGAGAAAACAAGGAAACTGGCAGCAAGAAAAGAGGTAAGCGTAGGGTGCGCCGAGATCAGTCGACCGCATCCGATTCAGATGACGATGCCGACGACGATGAGGCATGCGCAGCCAATGGCTGCCAAAAACCCACCGGTCAGAATGTTGACTGGGTGCAGTGTGACGGCGGTTGTGATCAATGGTTTCATATGGCTTGCGTTGGACTATCGGCTGAAGATATAAACGAGGATGAGGACTATATATGCATTACATGTTCTAAATGTACCACATACGAGAATTTAGAAAGTAGGTCAAGCAGCCCTAGATCACCTGATTCCACACAACCTTCCACATCCAAAGACAGTTTATAGTGGAAGCTATCAGGTACCCGTCTTGTTGAATTACTAACAGCAGATGGGTCTACCAAGTATTTGGAGATTGAAACTTACAGTCAATATGAGAATGACGTGGAAATAACCATGTTGCCGTAGAGAAAATAATACTGATGTACATAAAATATATACCTAATAACATATACATAGCTGATTCAGATTAAGTCTCGGTATGCTTTTTATTTTTAACATAATATTGAGAATTCTTTTTTCTTCCATCATTTACACAAATACTGGATATTTTAACATTGTTTTCTATTACTTGTTGAATTTTGTTTTAATATCAATTAAGAAACATTACGTAAAAGCAGTGGTGGTTTTAAATAAATTCTTTCGTTTTACTATCGTTCAGACAAAAATATTGAAGAAGAAATTAAATAACAAATCCAAATCAGGCAGAACCTCAGTTTACATTTAGAAGATACGTTAAGCTCATTAAACATATATACCAATAAGATGCCATGATGTTCCCATTCTTTTTACACAATTTTGACTTCAAGATGTTTGAATATTTAACATCTATATTTTTCTAGCACATAAGATGAAACATAGCCTTTTCAAAATATACGTAATACATATTAAATTAAAAGTAATGAATTAAACAGAAATTTTACGTGTTAAAGTTGTTAAAAAATTCTTCGATTTCAATTGATGTAGTCCAAATATTCCTTAACAAACATTATCGAGAATGTCGAAGTAATTTGTATTTGCATCGCAACTAAAATATATATCATGAGTTCAAAGTTTTGAAAGCTTAGATACTTAATCTTTCTTCAGCAGGTATTCACGATGTGGAATCTAAATTGTCACGACTTAAGAAATGATAACTCAAAATACGTTACTAGCTCTTATATTAGCCTTTAACTTAAATCGGAAATCAACGAATAATATTTAGAAATTACAATAAGCTCAATCTAAATGACTTACTAAACGAAGATTTCTTCAAAAGCTGTCTTCGGAGATATTCACAGTCTTCAAATTTTTGTGAAATTAAAAACCACCAATGCTTCGTGCAATCATATAAATGAACCAGATACACTTTTGAAATATTGAAAAACGGCAACGTTAAAATAATCTCTATTGACTGTATCAGTTGATATCAACACAGTTCAGTTGTGATAATTTAAAATAAGAATTTAATGTAAAATATTTACAACGTATCATCTATGTATATTATTTTTTTTTTTCGTCTTTACCAGTTACTTTTCTTTGTATATATATATAAAAAATTATTAATAACATATTAATGAAATAACAACTGACAAGTTTAGTTAAGACTACTTTATCTTCCCGTAGAGCGTATGCATTTTGAGAGTTTATCTGTAAATAAAGCCGACTTGGATACACACAGAAGAAATATTTTTTTAGAATTCACTTTTTGGATGTTATTAGAGAAAGTACACTTTGTATTTATTTTTTCTTTTTACTTGTCATTTGTTCAGCTGAAATTATAAATACTATAACAATTTGTACAGAATGATAAATATAGTTAAATAGTCCATCCATAGTTCCCATTTATTTATTAGTTTCTGTTTATTACTTTTTGAATTTTCTCTCAATAACAGAAAAACCCTGCACGATGCTCATTGGAGTAAGTGACTTGAAAGTATTATTCTAGGATAAAAACTGTTTTAAATTCTGCATTGTATACATTTTACAAGGCAATTCTTTTTCGATTTAAACTTATTCTCGCTAATACTGAATGAACTAGATAGATTTTTGGTGTAGTAATGTTATTATTTTTTGTTACTTTTTTTTTGTTTAGAATATTGACATCAAGTGATGAATATCTTAAAATATTCGTAGTAGGTTTTTAATTGAAAAATGTAATACTACATTAATGGACTATTAAATATTTTTACACATTTTTTGACAAAAATTTAGTATATTATGCAACATATTTATCTTATTGTGCGTGGATTCTTAGTATTTGTGTTTAATATCATTTATAATTAATGTATTATTTATTCGAGGCTGATATTACCTTTAATATGCCCTAACTGCAATATTTGTCATCACTTATTATAAGATAAATAAATCAAGCCTCTTACTTTCAAATTAAACTTTATTTTGTACATTTTCCTCTGTGAATTTACCATTCACATCTGAATAATTGTCGTCAATATATATACTTTTGTATAAATACGTATTTTACTAGAAATACGATATACATCCAAACGACTTCTTTACTTTTCTATCAAATGGCGGTTCAAACACCGGAACATTTCAGTGTTGATTAAGAAAATGGATCATATGAAAATTATTTTCTCATGGGGGTAAATCTTCTAAGAAATTTAACTGTAAGAAAGCCATTAAATTTTACACTGGGTTATTATTTTAATAAAGAATCATTAGTTTCCATCAGTTATTGTAACTTTTGCCGACAAGAACTGAGTAGAAGTCTCGGATAATTTGGAACCAATGAACCCCTTTATCAGTCTATGTATGATTTTATTAATTCTCGAAAATGTGGGCTAAGTTCAACCGGGTTCCGCCAAAGTGAGCTTTTCTACAAGAATGGATTAAATTATGCAGTGTAGTTGGGCCAGCTCAGCAGACAACAATTATAATTATAACATTATAGGTTGCCAGGTAAATATAATTTTACAAAGTGTACAGAATGGCGCAGCATTATTACAATTCAATTGTAAAACGACAAAGTATGTAAGAATTCATTCAAATAAATAACAATAACATTATAATAAACATAACTTTATTTGAATAAAACATGGCACATACATTTAGTGTCAAAAACGAGACAAAAATATTTTTTCCAAAATTGTACAGTATACTTTGTCTAAAATTGTCAGGCACATTTTTTTATTTGTACAAATATATCACAGTATACTGAGCTTTTCTTCGTTTATTAGAAGATAAAACAACGTAAGGATTAACAATATTTCAACAATAAACGTAACAGTTACCTTTGCTAGATCACAATGAATACAAAAACTAATTAATTAACTTATATCATTTTAAAGAGGTATTGAATTATAAAAACAAGATTCCCAGTCATCTGCAGAAGCGAAATGATAAAAGGAGGTAATATTCCAAGTTAACATCAATTCGAAATCATCCCAGACCATAAATAGAAACATATACAGTTTACAAAACCATCTAGTAGGGACTTTTGGTAAGCAAGGCACAAATCAGCGTCCTCTTGTTTCTGAAGTTCCCTAAACACTGCATACAGTTCCTTTAAGAGAAAGTTTAAAGTCGAAATGTAATGCATATTGATTATAGGATTGGTTTTCATAAGAAATTTCTCTGAAATACGTAAAAACAGGGCAACAACATGTTCCTGTTCGAGATTAGATTTGAACATTGTTACAGAATCAATTTCAACCTTGGTTCATCTTATCCGTTTGAAGTTACTGCCCTAATGAATAAATTTTCAAAATACACCAAAATTTAACTAGGAATTGTAAATGTTGTGTATCATTTTCGTCCACATGCTCACGTGTTCGATACATTATTTTCTGCAACTCCAGGTGGAAACCTAGGCAGTTCGAATCGATCGAAATATAGAACCAAGAGATTTAGAATCAAATTTGTTGATTTCCATCCGTAGGATACGTTCTGACAGCTTATTCAGAGCGTGTGTTAAGTCATTACTTTATGCACGAGTATAATTCTATAATATACTTACCCCTCTTTCAGTGTTATGCTGCAAATCGAGAGACAACAACATAAAAGCACCAAAATACTTCGGATCCAATATTACATAATGTTGTATATTTCCATCAGGTGATATGAACACCCTGTTGTGGTCTGCGTATTTAACCAATAATAATTTAGCTAGTCCTTGATACCAACACAATGGTTGATTTAGAAGTGGTCCAAGATTAGTATGCCGTTGGCAAAGATGTTCCAATTTTGCTAAACGTTTCAATTCCAAAAATTCTTCAAAGCTAAGACTTTTGTCCTGAGGCAGTATCAGTCTGTTCCACAGTAGATGGGTTCTGCAGTCGATCATTCCTTGAAAATGAGAAAATAATCAATAACTAATTCTATGGCTGCTCAAAAATGGACTCGAAACTCAACTCATTTTGATTTAATGCTGAGCTACTCGAATAATGTAACAGTTACCTTTTGACACCATGGATTTAATATTTTTCTGTGTTTCATTAGCTTTATCCAGTATCAACTGCTGCATTAGCTGTTCATGAGATGAGTAATAACCCAAATAGTTGACAAACTCCGTCGATAGCTCCACATATGGCAATGAATTCGAATGTTGGCTTGTTACTGATCCATCACCATTCAGACTAGCACTGCTATGTTTTCTTGAGCATGACGCCTGTGTTTCATCGGAATTTGTCAGAGCTCCATCATCTAATACAGTCGAATCCATTAATTCCGATGAATTTGGTTCGCGTTCTAAAGCAGATAGACTTCTTGCAGTCGATGATACAGTTCGAAATTTGCCAAGTTTCTCGTCAATTTCCGATTTTGGGTACATTTCCCTGCAATTATTGTGCAAATGATTGTCGAAAAAATATGTTTCCTTTAACATTACCTTTTAGATGTTAGAATCAAATAGTATTTTAGATGCAGAACATAATCTGATGGGCTGTATGGAGTACAAATGTTATATACAACAAGAGTTATATCAAAATCATCAGTCTGTTGGCGATCTTGCGAATCTTTATAAGACATCTGTGGAGTAGTGGTAACTTGAACTAAAATATATTCTGTTTCACCTTCCCATAAATCCATCTCCATGAATTTGAAGTCGTATTGACTCACATTTAGCAGAAGATAATCGAAAAGTTGTTTACCTTCAGTGACGAGATCTTTTATCGTGATAGTATCTAAATTGCAAATATCAAATTTCAATAATATTTCATCGTAATTTAATATTATTTCCCTTACCAGTATGTACTAAGTTGCGAGCGAAATTAGGTGCTTTATTGTAATATTTCATAAAATCATCCAAAAATTGATGAACATTGTATCGATCACACACCTTATTGGTATTCTGATTACAAGAAATATAATTGTAGATGCAACGTAGATGAAAATCATAAGTGAATGAATGTAGATGCATTAAAATTTTCACTCGATCGCATTCATCGAGAAAACTCAACGTAAACTGTAACATAATTATAAATTATTCAATATTGGTGCTTCTTTGATCTAAGGACTTACTCTATTTATGGATGCTCTAGAAGGTATATTCTGCAAGCGATTACATTCAATAGCATAAAGTTTGGTAACAAAGAATGGCTCAACAAATTCAACTGTGAAAATCAAAATACCACCCAAAATTGTTTTTTGTATATAAAAAACGCTATTGTACGAAGATTTATCTCTGGTCCATAGCCTAGGAAAAAAATGGGTTACTTCAGGTGGGTATCACAGATGATGGATCAGCAAACGGCCGCCGTCTCAACTATATACCCTATGTCCCGTTACGAGACGCATCATCCCCATGTAAATATTTTAATTGTATCTCCAATATAGGTTTTAAATGACCAAAGTTGGATTTAAATGATAAACAAACATTCAAAAAATCATTTATAACATTTGAACTTTAGTTGCATCATGTGAAAAAACAAAATTTAATCATTAAACAGACTGAGTTAATAACCTATTTTTAAATATTCATTTAATGTTTTTGCATTGGGTAATCCTTATTTTTATATGATGAAACTCATATTTAAATGTTATAAGATTTTTAGAACGTTTATTTATCATTTCAATCAAACATTGGTCATCTAAAACCTACATTGAAGATACAATTAAAAATTAAAATATTAACATTGGCATTCCCTATGATGCGTCTCGTAACGAGACATATGATATATATGTATATCCTTTACTTTATGATAAATATAAAGAACTATTACCACATACCCATTAACATTCTTGGGATTGTCAATTTGCAATGGAATAAACCCAAGAGTTTGAAGATACTGTCTATATTCCAAAAAGAAACAATAACATAGCTCCGTATGCCATAGTTCCTTTTCTTCGGAAGCCATTTTGTCAGCCATTTGTATTGCCTGTGAAGGATATAGAGAATGATCTCTTGTAGAAGCAGTCTTCAGTCTCCATCGTGGAAGAAATAGGAGCGGCGTATGGCAGTAGTGTACAATTCGCGAATTTTGCATCAACATAAATGTTTGCTGAACAGTTACGGTGCTAGTTCTTGATTGATACATGCCATGTAGTGTTTTCATCTCTTCTCGATTTTTTTTCTCTAATGTTTTCATTTCACGTATTTCAATTATAAAAGTACCGACTGGATCTTTCGATGCAAACTTGCATATGCGGAAATTGTCTCTAAATGCATCCACTATGGCGTTGAAGTTGAAGGCGGGCGGTATTCTTTTCTGGGAATGTTCCTTAGGGAATGAAATCATGCATTCAATACTGCCAATCAGATTGGCATATGGGTTATTTTGGATCATCTTTATCGAAAAGCAAATACAATTAATACATTGTTGTTGTAAATACTGCGTTACACACTTACAAATATTTTCCGTGTCAATTGCTGATTATGAAATAAACCCAATTTCTGAGATGTTATTGAATTTAGAAATGAAGATCTGACACATAACCAACATCCTAAATTTGTACAATGGTTAAAAAATTTATCGACATTATCTTTGGTCCAATTATAAGTATATATTATAATCTGCAAAAAAAAACCTTTGTAATACAACTAAATTTATAAATGTATATACAGCGTGTTTCAGTTTCTCTTACAGGACTGAAGTTAGACTAGTGTATATTAACGTCTTTTTACTATAATTATTATAGGGAATCCGACTCAGACTTATCATGTACCATCTGATAATAAAAAGTCATGGGTCAAACTGTAATACCCCTTCGTAGAGTTCTTTATCGACTGCTACGAAAAAGCATTTTGGAACACCTTGTATTTACAAGTAACTCACGTTGTCGTTCTCGACAGCCAACCACAATATCTTCTGTCTTGGAATGAAACAGTTATTGCTAATAGTAGGAACGAATTTTTGCGAATGCTTCAATGCAGGCGGTCGCATCATATCGGGCATCTCAGGATTCTGTTGGTTGATATTAATTGTAGTGTGCCAGTATTCTTGATTTCTCGAGATAATTAAACATTTGGTTATCAAATTTGTCGAGACGTAGGGAACAAATAAATCACTTTCTTCATCTTTCGTACAATTGGTTGTGATGCATCTGAAAGCTTTCGGTGAATCTAGAAGCATGCCCATCAGTTCAGCTATAATGACGTGCGGTAAATGCCTATTGGGTATGTTGATTCGTTGCCTTTTTATTGATGGTGTATTTAAAGTCACACCAAAATCCAGCCAATTAGGTAGATACTTTGAATAGATAGGTGATAATCTTCCTGAGTCTCCAGTCTCTAATGTAGTCAAGTTCGGGTTAACCTTGACGTTTGCTTTTTCGCTACGTTCCTTTTCTTTGGCCATTTCATCGAATCCAATAGATCTAGAAGATTTTGAAGTATGTGGTATAATTTGACGATTTCTTTTCTTTCTATGCGAGTACTGTTCATACTTAGGTACTTTTTCCTTGTACAACTTGGGCCTGATATTTCGTTCTGTATTTATATCTAAGGAACAATTGAATTCTACTTCCTTACTAAAATCATTATCCATTGAACTCAGCTTGACGGGTTCAGATTTTTCTGGAAAACTTGTGTTGCTCATTTCTAGGCATAGAGATTCTTTCAACAGATAATATTCTGTTACAATGTCCCAACTTGCTTGAGAAACTACATTTCTTAATCTGTGAGATAGATTCTCAATATTAACTCTACCCTGTTTCCACAGCCTAAACTCTACGTAAGTTTGGGGTAGATCATCTAGAAAAGCAAGTAAACTTAAAAAAATATTTGCTTTACCATAGTTTTAACCACTATATAGTCATTATTTTACCTGTGTCACTGATTATGTCTGATGCCGTCGCTACATCGTATTCGTTATTTTCAAAAATCTTCTCGAAGAAACTGCACGTCTCAACATTTTTATCGTTACAGTTTCGTGCGCTAATCAAAGCCAAGGCTATGCAAGCGATACCTCGACTGCCGGATGATGGATTCTGACCCTGATTATAAATAAAAATATTGTCCTCGCTAACTAGATGATTGGTAGTATTATTAGCTTTATCATTTTCCACATAATCTTTGAAGTGATAATGTAGTCTGCTATCCGTGTATTTTGGTACATTTAAAAATTCTAAAAGATTCTGTTTGAGATAATAGATAAATGATTGAATCCACTGCAAGGCAAAATCTTGTATAGTCACCTGAAATAATTCAGTCAATTTATCGGACAAGATGATTGCTCAATATATATTGACTTACCCTTATGACGAATTCTGGTGGCCGGAATGGTTTTTGGATAAAATGAACATCTTCTGGTGTTAGAGGACACATAGCATTTCTTGCCAGCATTATGGATAGACAATCCAGGACAGCATCATCTAAGCGATTTTGCAGAACTTCGACCAGTTCGGATCTTACATCAGTACCTGGTGAATTAACACCGTGAACCTTAAGTATGAGCGTATCTTCATTTGGTGTATCCTTGCTTTCTTTTTCACCAAATGACCTTACTCTGGGTCGAATATCAATCTGTGAATGTGTAGTAGTATTAGTAACAATGATATTTTGAATCGAAACTAGCTTTTACCGATGTGACCGACGAGATACTTTGTTCTGATAACGTCAAATTGGATTTATTCTGGCCCAATGGTAAAGACGCAATTGATGGACTACGGGAGACAGTACCACTCTCAAATTCACTTGATCTTAGTATTGATAGCTTTGTACCAGAGTTTTGTACACATTCATGAAGCCTACAATATGAGTAACATTTAATAAAAGGTCAAACCTCTATATTCCTCACAAACCTTAAATAGAATACATTTTGTTGTTTATCCTTGTAGACAAACATGTTGTTTCTATTTGATACGGAGAATTTATCAAGTACATGTTTCAAGGCCATAATACCTCTTGAAATGATACCAGATTTACCTGGTCCAGTCTTCAATCGTGGGTGTAAAATAAAAGGATATTCCCAAACAACCGGGCAACTGAAGTAACCCGGCCTGAAGTTCAGTGAGGCTTCAGACAATGACGCTGAACAGGTCATATAATCGTAGTCTTCAACATATTCTTGTACTGAAAATGGTAGGTATGTTATGTGAAAATGTAAGAAAAATGATATATAGGATTTCTCGGTGATCTGCTGTCGGTAATAGAGCGGTTATACCCCCACTTTAAAATAAACTTGAAGGTTAAAGGTTATTCTCAGTTATGTTTATCGCGAAAATGGTCCGGTTACCAAATCATTAATGACGTTTAGTTTTTTGACAAATATTTTTGTAGTTTTGTTTATGTGTGGTTTTGATTGATAAGATTTAAGTTAAAAGAATAGTATTATTTATCTATTACATATTGAAGTTTTTAAGTACAATAATTATTTCTTTATTCAATTTTAAACATATTGGTCAGAATGTTTGTGATATTACCAGCCATACATCCATTTTTGGATGATTTTTTTAATTCGCCCATAACGGAGATACTAGCGAATCAAGTGTAATAAAACCAAAATTGTATGAGCAATATTTTCATCCGAATACCAACCACTCAGACTAAATTACCATATATAAAAAGAAGTATTCTTTCAACTTCAGGACGAATGTTATTTAATTCAATTTCAGTTAATTCTTCTTTCATTATGATCAACAAAATAATGCGGAGAAATAAATGAAATATGATTAATTTTAACCCAAAACTCAAATCAAATACAAAACGAAATGCAGCCAAATTTGATTTTTTGACAGTTTGGCACTTTTGACATTTATAACCGCCAGTTACCATGCTCAAGAGTTCCCGTTTTATAAGATTAGTAATGTCAGAAAATATTCCCCTATTACCGTTCATGTCGCGAAAACGTACCGGGAAGTACAATTCGGTTCCCGCTGGTTCACCGGGAACTCGCGAAAAAATCCTATTGTTAACTTAATAAGACGATGTGGTCGAACGGACGATAGCAATTGGTAAATTTCTATAGAAATAAATCTAAAAAATTTAAAATAATAAACTCGCCTTCTAATGATTTCAGCCTTACGAAAGATGAATGCCTCGATATTGGCGAATTGCAATCCATAGTGTCGTCCTGTTCCAGAAGCGGATCACATTTCTTTGTATCGCACAATGATTGCAGCAAAAGAAGCTGATTCACTCTCTTACAAAGATCCTTGACCGCTTCACAAAGTGCTCGTTGAATCTCCAAATAAAAATGCACCTGACTAGACGGTAATTCAACAAATCGACAATGAAAATATATTGCAACAACGTCTGGTTGAATTTTCATAATGAGCCAAAAATTAGGTAATATAGGGTGTTTATTGTTAAGTGTTTGCAACCACTCAAAGTCTTCATAATCCTCACTCACATCCTCATCATAACCTAAAAAGAAATAATATAATTGAGACTCGCATATTTATTAATAAAATTAATTCTTCCCACCGTCAGTATCAGCGGCACTTTCTACAACACTTGATATCTCACTAGGTTGAGAACTCAACCCTGGTATAATCAGTTCTCCACTCCTATTATACTCAAATCTAAACATTTCCCTTATCTCATTCTCAGACTGCGATGTGAAGCTCAACAAATTTGAATCCGATTTACTCAACTCATCCATCATACCAGCAAAATCACCTGGATCTTTGGCCAAATAATAATATTCATCTTTTCTACATAATTTATATCCACTAACAGGTAAAGTCATATTTGTGAATTGTTCGGTGAATTTTTCATGACTTTCAGCTATTGAAAATACAAAATTCAAGTCAACTATATCCAAAATGCACGATTGGCGAATTGTACTGCTGTCCGTTACATGTTTAATAACATATTGTAATGTTTCAATGTCAACTTCATCTATATCTAGAAGAGCAGTGCATATTTCGTCTCTCAACAACCATTTTATTTCATCTTGGATTGAGAGAACTGATTTTCGTTGACTCTCAGAGAGATGTTTCAGAGGCTCAACTGCTCTGAATCTGAAAATAAAACACCCAAAATAATGGATTTTGGAAATGGACTTCCTTATAAATTATATCAAAAATAGGCGAGTCTTTCTCATCATTTTTGCAGAGGTTATCGAGAAAATTACTCCGCGTTATCAATTCGTAAAACCATGAAATTTTCGCTGAACCACATCATATTTGTTTATGCTGTAGCTGTAAATCTATTGTCACTGCAGTTACAGTAGAATTTTTAAAGCTAAATAGAATAAATTCACTCTCTTATAAGACAGGTGTTACCATAGACATCAGAACACCTGTCTATGGGTGTTACGAAGTTAGTAAAATACTTGTATGTATAAATTTACTCACTCTGCATTGAAACTTGCATCTGAAGTAGTACTTGTGATACTTGGTGGCATAACATCAGAACAAAATGATGTCGTTCTCACCCCATATGTGGAATAATCAGCAATTATATTTTGAACATCTGATGGCAATGTTAGACACATAATGTCTAACGTTACTTGTATATTGGACTTTTCCAAATAATCAATATTTGCCTCCAAATTTTGTATCAGTTCACCTTGAATCAAAAATATTAATAAGTAATACAAGACATTTTGACGGTAAATAGTTCTTCAGAAATATTATGTTTTGACGAAAAAGACTGTTTACTTGAAAATAATTTCCTTCTGTTGAGTCATCTGTAAATTATGGGACAGTTACCATTTTTTTAATAATCAATTGTGTTTGAAAAATGTCTGTAGTCCTGTAGAGCCCAAAATAATATGAGCTCATCAATACATACCTAAACATGTCGGTATGTCCCGCATTGGTGTATTCGAATGTTCCCCATTACCATATCTCAACGTACAAATAAGATGCAAGAATAGTGGATCAACTTCGCTGCTTGTTATATCACTCATGGCACTGATGCCACTGACCATTCGTTGCAAAACAAATGGTTTTTCCGAATAAATACTACCATCTTTATCCGATTTGAATTCAACACATTCTGATCGACTTTCAGACATTTCGTCATCACTATCGATCAGATTATCGTCGCTTTGTTGTTCTAAATTTTTCAGGTTTTTATAGTAATAGTATTCACTGTGGGTGCGTATGGGATAGAAGATGGTGCCAATGAGCTTACAAAATTCTTCTTTTATCAATGCATGTAACTGTTTCAACTCGCAGCATGGGTAAGCACCATTCAAGTGTTTGATTGGTATCAAACCGTTTTGAGTTTGTTTGGCGTGAGCACAAATTGTCAACATATATTCGGTTATGTCAATTTCAATTACTGATTCTTCACATTGATCTATCGCCGATTGTACATCATAGTTATGTATAGATATATCTTGATGTAACGCTATAAACAATGATATTGTAAAACATTTTGAATGTGTCAATATCAGTGTTTTGCAATGATGTTTAACATTGTATCCCATATCATTATCATCTTTATTATCACTTGTCTCTTGGGATCTTGATCTGAAATTATTTATTACTTATTTAGTTAACGTTTAATGGTAGTTAGTTGTATAATTATTGTCTATCATAAGTTATTTATGCGATTCAACGAAAGGGAACAGACTGCTCAAGCATTTGAAAGCGTTCGTATCTTGTCTATAGAATATAAATTGCAAATCTCTTGAAATGAACAACAATATTCACCTGATATATTCATGTGTTATAGTTTCTCCATGTTTAAATGTATGATCTTCATAAACATCTTCATTCACAAATGTATTATTTTCAATACTACTAATATAAGCATTTTCTATTCTACCAAGTGGACAATCGAACACATATATTGGCAGGCACATTGAAGTTGAGGTATTAATAGGTACATCACTATAGTTACTACATGTGGATGAAGCTCGATCTGCACTTTCCATGCTCTCATTCAAACTTGGAATGTGCGTATGATCAACCATCAATGTTTTTAGATCATCCAAGGTACTAGCTATGAAAGTTAGAATTACATGAGTTCTGGAAACACCTTTCAAAAAACATCGCCATTGTCCTTCCACTTTTCCGTCTTGGGAATTACCTGAATTACAATCAATGTAGTGATTTACAAGAGAATTTCTCTCTACTTACTCTTTGAAGTTACGTTCGCAGATATCGGACACATATGTGGAAATCTGTTACGATGTCGGTTGATTATTTCCTGTGTAAATCGATCGGAATCATCTTTATCAAGTTCTAGTTCTCGATCATGTAAGAAACCCAAATGTTCTAATATGTTTTCAAGTAACATACTATTTGCTTTATCGATATTATTTTCAATCAGAAACTTTTTCTCGTTGGTTTCAATAAACATAGAAAAAAGCTGTTCGGTTTGATGGCACAGCGGCAAAATAGCGATCGGATCAAATTTGAATGGAATGTGTTCTATTCTTGGTGAAATTATAGGATACCAAGGAATTCTGGGAAAACAGAAATAATTTTCATTTCAACACAAGTTTCAAACATAATCTTTGCGATTCAGAGAATTCTTCAAATGTATGGAGTAAAACTAGAATTACTGTTTGAATCAGATGATGCAGATTAACCTATCGGAAAAAATGTTCCTTTCGAATACGAGCTAAGATGGAAATTAAACCCGAATAGTTATCCCGTATTTTATAGACTGAAATATAGTCAACCGATAATCTACACGAAATCGTTCTTTATAGCAAGAAAGTCATCGTTTGGTTTGACATGATTTACCGAGCAGTTTTTTTAAATCGTGTTATAATATGTGGCCTCTAAAATCGCCTCATCTTCAACAAGAGGACTTGATATTTATATGATATTTAAAAAAAGGTATTTAAAACACCTAGGTACAAATAGTTAAAAGTTCAAATTATTACAATTTATACAGAAATACTGTATTTGTGCGATTTGGAGAAATGAATGGTGATTTGTTAAATACATAATAAACCTAAATATATATATATATATATATATATACATTATGACAACCGTGTACAAATAAAAACCTTAAATCTAAAGAAACCAAAACTACTAACCTAGGATCAGGTACACTTGGCGAGTCCACGTGACTGTTCCTGCTATTCCTACGAGAAAATGTTTTTCGACTAGAAGTTGAATGATTAAAATTACCAAATGATTCACTCAAATTGAATCTCTCCTCTGTTCTATCATGACTCAGTAAACTGAGATGTTCCATTGTAAGCAAGGAATTGATACAGTTAAAATCCACTAGACTTATCTGAAAGACAAAATAACGTTTGATTAGCAAAAATCCTTGCAACTAAAAGTCATCAGACTATCCGAATGAATTATGCACAAATACTTTTTTAATTTTCATACAAACTACGTAATTTTCACTTTCTTTTTTATCAAAGAATGTTGAAAACAACTACCACAACGACTCTACGAGGACTGGGGTATTTGAGTGTATAACTAAGTGTAAAAACATAGTGGAGCAGTTCATCCCGCCAGTTTCAGGTGCCAGTGTTTGGAGAACAATGAACAGTGATATTTCAAGTAGTGATTCGTCGTTAAATGCGCAGTGAATGCGTCTCGTAGTGCCTGGCGATATGTCCGGCAAGGTGCCTGGCGAGATGAACTGCTCCACTATGTTTTTATACCAATAGACCGAGGCAAAATTTATAGAGAAATTATAAAATATAATTGGTAAAATGAATAGTACTCACAGCATTGGCAATTTCATAGTAACGTTTATTATCCACATAACTCATTCTCGGATTATTTGGAATAACTCTGCCATATTGTGGCTCGATCCAAACTTCAGTAACAATTTGCAATTCAATATCATTGTCTGATGATTGATCATTATCTTCTTCAGATCCACTATAAATATCGTCAGCAAGGCAAGCGGAATGTGGTGGAAATAGAACATATTGTACTACACATGTGGCATTGGGTTCCATCATCAGTTCTATAACCATGGTTATTATGCCAGACGCAGAGTGTGCGAAGCTGTATCCTTCGCGAAGTCTCATTCTTAAATAGAATAATTGAATATATATATATAACATAAAGTAATAAGATTTATTGCATTGACTGTCACAACGCGTTCTGGTTAATATTTTCGTTATCGTTGGTGAATTACCCTACCCATAACGTATTAAATGCAAAAAATACTGCCCGATTCAGACTGTTATGAATAATCAACAAAATATCATTTGTAAGATCTAGTTACCTTGTCAGTGTACTCAATATTCCTGAGACAGATTGATGTGGAAGTTTTGGAGTGCAAGGTAACGTTGCACTGTAAATCCAACGTTTATGATAGAGGTAACGTGATAATGTAGTGAATAATGAACCTGTCAACGTTGAGGGAAGATTTTGGGTCATATCCGGAGGCTGAGTACCATCGGGGAATATCACAGTAGTATAGATATTTGGAATACGTTCATACCTACCAAAACAAAGTATTATTAAATGATAAGCAATTCGACGTAAAACTTCTACATTATATGAGACTTATTATAAATTAAGCCTGGTAAAGTCAAGAAACAAAACAGTTTCACTTCGAAAACAAAGTTGTATCATTAATTTTTACCTAATTAAAATTTTCTCCAAAGGTTTTTGAAGCAACATGCAACACAGACTTTCTCTAACTTTTGTAGCGCTCGACAAGTAACACAATGAAGATATTTCTTTCTTCAGATTATCACAGACCTACAATACAAAAAAATCAGAAAACAAAAAAGTAGGCACTCATCAATGTATGCCAGAATCAGAAACTTACTTCGAGCCTAAGTTGTCCTGGAGTACCATTACAAAACCCAATATTAAGAACGACACAAGGAAATTTTGATGAGAATCTCAATATGCAGAACCATGTCGGAGGTTTTTCAGGTTGTTCTTTATACAACAGTTTCAAATAGGTATGATTATCTATCAAAATGAAAGAAGCCCATTCAGCGAGAAAACCATAAAGAGAAGTTGCTGCTTGTCGGCACTGAACGATCTAGTGAACAAATGATTCAATTATTTCTGTCCAGAAAAGATGGAAAGCAATCCAAATCGAATCCAAAATATCATCTCATTTATATAAAACCTGTTTTTTTCTTGTATAAATACGAATCATACTTCAAAAGTTTAGAAAAATTCTAAATCTAAAATGTGATCTTAAATAAATGAAATACCTGAAATCTCTGGGAAGCATTGGCAACATGCAAATGTATCGGTACTGGAAAATCATGTCTTAAAATTAATGAAAGCTTATGCGTATGGAACCACTTGCGCCAGTTGTTCGTTTCAATTTGACAAATTGCCTGCCACATACTGATGAACTTCAGCGATGAAGTATCATCACTAAAATTGAGAAATATTCATTTAAGTAGAATTGAACAGTACGAAAAAAACACAGAATAGTAATTTTGCAATCACCTACCATGCGTTCATTGCAAAAATTGCAACTTGCAGTGTATAAATAAAAAGTTATTGTCAAAGCTGTGAATATACTCGATGCCCGAAAAATTGAACTTCAAAATAAATAAATAAAATAATTACCTTGGTGTAAGCATTAGTTTCGCATTATCGGAACACCCAGAACTGTGCAAAATAAATGCTGGTATCCCATTACGAACACTTTCAGGCAATGTGTGCCAATCTTTGTTCGTTTGTAAACTACTCAGCTGTTGAGCTAATCCATGATCACCTGATGACAGCTGTGTCAATCTCAACCAAAATCTATCGATTATAGCTTGTCGATATGCTGTTCTGGTCTCTTTTGTAACAGGGCATGTAACATCATGAAGGAATTCGTATGGTGCTAGAACTATTGAAATTCGACAATAATAATTTTTGATTCAAGATTCCAATTATTATTAAGCTTACCTAAAATACAAAGTTCATATTGTGTTTGAGCTTTTGTTAGAGGCCATTCGACTTTTAGTTTATAGTGAATATAAACTGATGATTTCCAAAGTAGGACTAGTGTTAATTCCAATGATCCATTTATAAAAAAGACATTCTAAAAATCAAAAAAAACAACAAATCACCCCCTTGATTCTAATATAAATTTCTCAACATACATCAACAGTAAAACCTTCTCTTAGTCTTCTAGATATCAAAAGTTGGAAAGAAGCGCTTGTAATTTCATCAGTCTGTCTTTTTGAGAGTAGCGTTGACAATTTGTTGTTAGAAAATGAGTTATTCCTGGAAAAAAACGCATATTTCAAGCCTACTGCTATGGAGAAGATAATAAACATTCGAAAAGTAATTTGACAAATATAATATTTTAGAATGACACCTATAAATACTTTACGTAGTTCTATATTTTTTCTGAGGTAATGTAAAATGTTATATATTTTACTTACGCTGAGGTCCAGATATTGTTATCACATAATTTGAAACACGCGTATTTATTGCCACTATGGAAGGACCACAACAAAAACAATTCATGATAAATATTGAGAGACATGGACGGCTCTGGTTTCTGAAATTATTATCAAAATTAGAAAAACCGATCGTGTCCTAAGGGCCAGCAAAGTATTATCTAAGATTTAATTTCAAACATTTCAAAAACATACTCAAAAAATATAACTAGATTCTGGCACCTCTCTGCGGATGGGTTATAAGACGCTAAATTACCAAAAGGATCAGAAGTAAGAGTCAATTTATTCAAAGTAATACTGATAACAATGTTGACAGATTAGTTGACGTTTTGTAGGGAGGAAAATGATAAGGCAATATTTTTCTTATTCATTGAGAATAATATCATAAGCGATCTGGTTAATATAAGTTTAAATAAATTGAATCTTATTTCTTACACTGTTTATAATTTTAACGTGCTATAAATCTGAAGCAGACTGCTCTCAGAATCGATTTTTATTGTTCAGTAAATCTAAATTATTATGACTTTTGAAACGATGATACGTTTGCTGATTTTCCATTTAAAAGACTTACGATATGAACGAAATTCTCAAGGCAGGTACCTAGCGTCGAATGAGCAAAAAAATATAGTATGTCCGTATATGAGACAAATCCAGCACTTGAATGCGGGTGGAAGCTGGAACCGACTTTCAAAAATGATATAGCTATACTGTCGTAATGCAGTTGGAATAGCAATGTTTCCATTATATTCGAATCTGGCATAGCGACTATACCATCAGTTATGACTAGAATATCTACAAAAAAAAAGTTATGACCATCAATAACACTTCAAAAAAAATAGCTTACGACTTAGACTATTTTCTGGAAGAAGTGATATTGCCAACATCGAATAACGTAACATGTTAACAAAATTCACATCTGGCGTAACCATTGGCACCCTTGAATATATTTTGCCCTTTTCCGGCAAATCGTAGATAAACCCAAGTTCCTCATCGAGTGCCTTCTGTGAATCCATCTCGGCTATTGCTTGTGCTGAAACATCAGCAATTTTGCCTTCCAGTAAGTGGAATTGTTTCTCCACATCCCTCACAATTTCATCAATATTATTCAATGACACTTCAACACCTTTGACTAAAACTTGTTGAGCAGGGCTAAGGAAAAATGGTGTATTCACTATAACAGTCAAGCATATACAGGGACTGAAAACCTGTGAACTACCCGGTATTTTGAACTGAAACAATATGACTTTAAGTTTATAGTATGATGATGCATGTGAAAAACACTTACTTCATGACATAGGCCATGGAGACTGGCTCTGAAACAGTTTAGGATTTCATCGAAGAGAATCTCTCCTTTTTGAATGTCAACATTCGCCTGAGACGGGCTCATATCTAAACAATAAACAATCCGATAATTGTAAGCTATAAATTTGACTTCAGTACGATCTGTCACTAGATATCTATTGCACAGTGTTACATTTTGTTCTCTAGGTATAACGGATATTATTTCCAAGTTACTAGATGAATTGATCTGAAAGAAATAAATAATTTGTTGTTTATTACAAGTTCACATTCAGTTCAGAAGTCACGGTTCATTTCGAAAATAACATGCAAGAAAATCTATTGGGTAGGTGGGTACTCACAACTTCTTGACTAGGTGCTATTATTGTATTTAGGTTATCCAAGAGCCACTGGAGTCTGCACGCCCGCGATACAGGCACATTGGCCTGCATTGAAAGATACACAGTTTTGGCCTCCAAAAATGATGGTTGATTATTTTCCAGATAGGGGTAGTCCGACGAGTATAGTTCCCCATTTTCTAAAATTGATTTGTTATTCTTTTTATCAACCATGATTATGATTTCTTCCGTCGAACAAGCTACTATATATAATGATAAAATGTTCATCAAACAACGTGAAGAGTTATGATCAACATAATATTTGCTTATCAAGTGTATTGAATGTCAATTAATTTGATAACAGATCCATTTATAATTTATACATGTTTGGGAATCATACTAGATTATAGCTCACCAGAAGTAGATAGCTCGGCACACTGTTCTGGAAATTGACTTTGTTGGGAATCTAATGCCATCATATACTAGAATATTTTCAACATGACCACTTCGCGCTCACTGATAGTTTCACGGGCACAAAATTAAGAAATAAAGCAGTATGTTTGAAAACAAATAACATTCATCACAATGTACCAGCTATAAGAACAGGTTGCCCCTACCGCATATATCTATCTAAATCATTATTCTAATGTCTTTAATGCAAAAAGGATTACCCTTTGCAAATATCAACAAACCAATATTTACGAACTCAATTTAAAAGATTACATCACGTACACCAACATCGAACATAACCTATTCGTAACCCAAACCCAATGTTTATGTTGATTTATTGTGAATGACAGTGAATGAAGCTTTAGCTCGAAGCTATTAACGAACTTGTACTATTTTTCAATAGGCGCATGTCGTAAGATTTGTATGTTTACTATTAAGCTGCGTTATTAATTTGTAAAATCTCCTAAACCAGAGATGCCTAAACTACGAACAACGTGAAAAGAAAATCCATATGGATATTATGTCATATCAGATGTCACAAAATAAATTCTAGCTAGTTTTCCCTGGTTTCGCAATAAAATTATCATTTTATTTAAATATGAACGACCATGAATATGATGTTAATAAATTCCTATCCCTATCCATTGTGAATAAATTATCGAAATTAAAATGTTTAAGAAAATTCGTCTCGTAATATTATATTTTTCCTGCATTATTATTCCAATAAGTATGTAGGCACAGCATAAGAAACCTATGCTGTGATCTACGTGTATCATTCCGTTCTTGAATTATTATTCTTGATTATTTTTAGTGATAAAGAAACAGAAGTTGGTCAAGCATTAAATGTTTTTATTCAGAAATAATATAATAATTTAATAAAGGGAAGTAACAAACAGCTAAATATTAGATTTACGAAATAGAAGTAAAGTTGTACGGAATATTTTTTATAAAGAAACAATGTTTATACTTTTATATATTTAGCTTTTTAGTTAATAATCTGTGTTTTAGCTGAAACTGGTTTTTATGCCATATAGCTGATAAACTGCTAAAGCTACGTCACATGACGCGTAGTTTGCTACGTAGATAACGTGTAAAATATGCATTTGAATAGTCACCTATTATCTATTGCATCATTTTATTTAAAAAGTTATTTATTTCACTATTTTTGTGATCGTGGTTAATAACACACAAAGATTTTTTTAAGCCTTTCATCAATTAACTCGAATACCTAATTTCAGCAAGAAAGAATATTCTGCAAGTTATGTTCTAAGATTCCTTACGACAAAAAAAAACAAATAAAAAACTATTTTCCGTCAAACACCCCCAATATTGACTTAAATTTTTTTGTTTTTCTTTATTTTATACGAATTTAAATATTAGGAAAAATTATATTAGTTCAATAATTATATTTTATAATAAATATATATATATATGATATTTCTGAATATGAATTCAATTGATACATAATTAAGATGAATATATAACATCAGCATAATCTGGTAAATAATCAGATTACGCTAGGACGTCTAACTGTGCCGACAACAATTACTGCGAGGGCAAACACCCTAATGTTGTTGACGTAATTCAATGGCGGTAGGGGTGTTTGCCCTCGAAGTAGATGTTGTCGGCACAGTTAGACGTCCTAGCGTAATTTAGTTATTTACCAGAAATGGCTGGTGTTATATAATCATTATGTATCAGCTGAATTCATATTCAGAAATATCATAATATGCATTGACCTCTAACCATAGGTTACCTAACCTATGATTAGAGGTCAATAATAATATGACTGGTACAGGAAAATCTTGAATTAATCTATAGTGACTGTATATGTGCAGTATGGTGGTTGCAAGTTGATACGTATAAGGGTGTAGAAGATACGGGATTGAAACATATGTGATTTCTAAAAATGTGTGATTATCATAAAAATGATTTGGATTATTGCACATCGCAGACGCATAGTATTTGTATGTCGCAATAGGTATAAGCATGGTATAAAGCTCCCATCGTGCACTATATGGTAGTTGCAAGTTGATACCTACAAGGTTGTAGAAAATATGGGGGTTGAAACATGTGATTTCTAAAAATGTGTGATAATCATTAAACTAAAATGATTTGGATTGTTCGAGCAAAATCTAGATCTAGAAATTTCTAGACTTATTTGGAAAGTTATCAAATGTAAGCCTATATTCTAATCAAATGAGAATGTCTTAAAAATTTTCAGAATGATCTAGAAATTTCATGAATAATCTGAAACATCCCAGAATAATTTGGAAATCTCTGAAATGTATTCCAAGGCTTTGATTGATCGAGCATATTTTAAATGTTCGACAAAAATCTAAAATCACCTAGAAATTTCTAGAAAGCTCTAAATAGATGCCACGGTTCTGAACGATTAAGAATGTTCTAATTTTTGACCGACTTCCCAAAAGGAGGAGGTATACAATTCGATTGTGTGCATTTTTTTTTTTTTTGGTTTGTGCGCGCCTTTCATATAGTAAACGTACTCCGATTTTGATGATTTTTGATTCATTTGAAAGAGGAGGCTTGAGAAATGGTCCCATATTCATAAAAACGGGAATCCGACATCTCGTTCCCTCCGAAAACCGCCCCCGAAGGGGGTGGAGGGGGCAAATTTTGTCGAAAATTGAAAATCTGCGTTGATATAATTACAGATAGGACAATATCCGGAAACGTTTAAATGGAACATTTTTTCAAAGGAGTGACGGTTTTCGACATAGAGACATTTTAAACTCTCAAATATACCTATTTTCGCTATGTGGAGAGGGCGATTTCTGTCGAAAATTGAAAATCTGTTTGCAGTACATGAAAGACATAATTATTTGTAGCAACATTTATACTGAACATTTTCCCCTTAGAGTTACGGTTTTCGAGTAAAATCGGTGTTAAAATGGTAACAACTAAAATATTCAAGCGTATTTCCGCAGCGATGTACTGAGATCTCAATAATAACAACTACAAGCAAGGAATATACGTGGGTAATAGAATAAGTACTATCTTCATTGGCATTAGTGAACGGTCAACGATTTTCATGACTAATGTTACACTCAAAAGTGTGTGTGTGAAAAGTGTGAAAATATTTTTTACAAAAAATTGGACCGACTTTATTAGTTGGTGCACTGAAAAGTATAAAATAATATTAATTCTATTGGGGCTGGTACTTGTGAAGTTGGTGCCAAAAGTTACCAATCTACCTGCAACTGCACAACTTCAAAAGTAACAGCACCAATAGAATTAATATTATTTTATACTTTTCAGTGCACCAACTAATAAAGTCGGTCCAATTTTTTGTAAAAAATATTTATCTGATCAAAATAGAATGTTCTAGAAATTCCTCCAATGATCTAGAAAGCTCCAAAATGTATCTCAACTTTCTGATCGAAATAAGCCAGCGAAACGGGTATTCACAGCTAGTAGTATAATAAAATAATGTGGTTCTTTTGAAATAAATGGCTTTTTTGACCGACTTCCCAAAAGGAGGAGGTATACAATTCGATTGTGTGCTTTTTTTTTTTTTTTTTTTTTTTGGTTTGTGCGCGCGTTTCATATAGTAAATGTACTCCGATTTTGATGATTTTTGATTCATTTGAAAGAGGAGGCTTGAGAAATGGTCCCATATTCATAAAAACGGGAATCCGACATCTCGTTCCCTCCGAAAACCGCCCCCGAAGGGGGTGGAGGGGGCAAATTTTGTCGAAAATTGAAAATCTGCGTTGATATAATTAAAGATAGGACAATATCCGGAAACGTTTAAATGGAACATTTTTTCAAAGGAGTAACGGTTTTCGACATAGAGACATTTTAAACTCTCAAATATACCTATTTTCGCTATGTGGAGAGAGCGATTTCTGTCGAAAATTGAAAATCTGTTTGCAGTACATGAAAGACATAATTATTTGTAGCAACATTTATACTGAACATTTTCCCCTTAGAGTTACGGTTTTCGAGTAAAATCGGTGTTAAAATGGTAACAACTAAAATATTCAAGCGTATTTCCGCAGCGATGTACTGAGATCTCAATAATAACAACTACAAGCAAGGAATATACGTGGGTAATAGAATAAGTACTATCTTCATTGGTATTAGTGAACGTTCAACGATTTTCGTGACTAATGTTACACTCAAAAGTGTGAAATAAATATTTTTTACAAAAAATTGGACCGACTTTATTAGTTGGTGCACTGAAAAGTATAAAATAATATTAATTCTATTGGGGCTGGTACTTATGAAGTTGGTGCCAAAAGTTACCAATCTACCTGCAACTGCACAACTTCAAAAGTAACAGCACCAATAGAATTAATATTATTTTATACTTTTCAGTGCACCAACTAATAAAGTCGGTCCAATTTTTTGTAAAAAATATTTTTGATTCGAAAAGTGATGTAGTTTGAAGTATTACTGTTATAAATGATTTTTTGACAAACTAGTATATTTGATTAGTTTTAGACTTTTTTACCTTATTAAAAATAAAGAAATTTCGACTTGGCATATATCTTAGTATAATCCCAGTAAACAAGAAACGTATATGAAACATTTAAATTTTAGCATACAGTGTATTAAATGAAACATCTTGGAATTAAGTCTCATATATGTAAATGGTACCATTGCTATGGAACATATATAATGGTATGTAACAAAAACATTGTATTTCAATTATTTATGGTACATCACATACGAGGCGTCGCAGATGCATTCCATCAAAAACGTTTCAACAGAAATACGAGGTATTTCTCATTTTAGTCTCTCTAATATATGCGCATGCGCGTTGCGCATAGAAAGTAGAGGTAACTATTTGGATTCAAGAATGGCTCAAGTAAGTTGTTTACCTTTTTGGATAACATCATTATATTGTTTCTTGTCCATAGTTTCATGAAAATACTGCTAGCGATTGGTGGTTTTTAGGTTAGATTGTGAAGGGTGATTTAGGTACTATTTCTTAAGCTATAACAGTGATTCCCGCGCATTGTGTCACTTCGAAATTTCTATTTTTGTCAACTATCAAATTGGCAATAGGCATTGGATTGTACCATCAAAAAGTATACTATAAATTTATAGTCTCATTTCGTAGGACAAAACCTCCTTATGAGGCGTTCGTTCTCAGAGAGACACCACATCGAGATTTTGTATAGATGCCATGTAGTGGGATATTTCAAATTTAGTTACTCAGTATCAAAGTGTAATTAGAATTATCAAAGTACATTTAAAAAATATTTCTAAGACCACATTATAATTTGAATCTTCGTTTCAGTGGCAGTTAGAAGAAATTTTTAAGTTACGGACAAGAAATATGAACAAATAGTAAGCAATTGGTTGAGACAGGCCAATTTACGATACACGAGGCACATCGAAACAAACAAAGAAAACGTATAATAGTAATGAATTTTTAATTAACTTATTTTTGTTTGTTTTATATAAAGAATTAAGATATCTTTTTATTATTACATGAACATTTTATTCTATGTTTTTATAATTATATTTTATTTTATGTTTTTATAGTTTGTTCTTAATACAATATTGAAATAGTAAATTGTCTTTTTCTATTTATCGTTAAGAAATATAATTGCAAAAAATATTTTATTTGCCAGTGTATTTACAAAAATGTTTCAGACAGGATTAAAACATGTTAATGTAATGTACCATAAATGTAAGTTGTAGGTATGTTGCTGAAATGTTCTAACAGAAACATTTCAATGAAACATAAAATGAGCCGGAAATTAGCAGTTTCAGACACGTTTCAGCTATTCAAATAAGTGTCTGTGAAACATTTCATATTTCAAAAATATGTATTAGAAATGTTTCTGAAACAAAATTTTGTTTACTGGGATCTTACCCTTATATAGATCTTAGAAGAATTGCCAAGGGAATTTAATCAACCTGTAATCAGAAATTACAAATCCAATGCAATAGGTATTGATGATTTAAAGTTAAACATGTCTTCAACTTCTGACCTCTTAAATATCATAATATACACAGCTCTCGTTTCTAATGATCAGAAGAGAAGCTAAAATATTTTCGCTTTGAGATATATTTTTTTAAATGACCTTTTCAATGATTGATCCTAATAATGTGTCACCAATAATATAATTGACGATTATATTTCAAAACTTTCGTTTCTGGCGTACCCAAAGGATCAGTGTTGGAGCCAATATTATTCCTAATACTTTTTTTTTTGAAAATAATTTAATTGATTCCAACATTAGTATATTCTATCCTTCATAAATTATTTGAGATCTTCTGAACAGTGCAATTTTTTAATGGCGGATATTTAACTCTTATATAGCCATACATTAATATCTAAAGATGATTTCAATAATTTTATAAATAATTTACTCCAATTTATATTTTTAATATTCTCGGGTGATTTGCTATAAGTCCTGAGAGACTGATACATTGCGGACTGTATTAACCTTTGTTAGACTTGATTTTATTTTACTGTTATATACATATATTATCTTGTGATCTTGTGTTGTCACCATGCACATCTCTTATAAATATTATATCTGAGTTTGACTTTTGGGTATTTATTATGATTTTATGTATAAGTTTACATAGTTCAAACTCAAGAAATGTGTCCAACTGACATACGCCCAATGCTTCGTAGAGTTCTACTGTATGTGTTAGGCGATTATAAGAAAATAACATTTTTAATACTTTGTTTTGTTAAGTTTTCATAGTGTTAAAACTAATAGTACCACATGTACCTACCCCATATTGGAAGCAGGTATCTGAAGTGTGTTAGAAAAAATGCATTATATACATTTCTTTTACTCTTATAAATAAGATAATGTCTGTTTCTGTATAGTGCTGCGATCATTGGAATAATTTTACTTTTTATGTGATAAGTATGTTCTTTCCAGTTAAGATTATTGTCGATAATTAAGCCAAGATCTTTTATTTCCGTTACATTCCTTATAATAACATAATTCAATTTTATATTTGGAATATTAGTTTTTTTTATTTTTTTTGTTTTAAAACCGTACGTTTAAGTTTTATCAATGTTAATTTTCAATTTGTTTTATAGGTTTATATTAGTTTCCATTTCATCCGTATTATAATCTACATCTGCGATCTGCCTTCAAATGTTGATTTTTCTATTTGCGGATGAAATAAAATAAATAATAGGTACCATAACGCTTTTACCCGGAAAACGTGGACAGTGCTACTTATGAACTTTAAAGGGACCTTAATTAATTTACTGGTTAACTCATCCAAATCAAGAGTAATGTTGTTTTGTTCGGATACATGCAAGCATCTTGGTGCTTGAATCTCAATTCTACTCAGATTTTAGGCCTTAAAATTGATACTAAGCTCGGATTCACGCATCATGTCAGCCGAGTATTTCAGAAAACATATCTTAGACTGCGTCTATTGCATACTGACAGGCGAGTTTTGTCTTTCAATTTAGGAGGTTGAGTGAATCTCTTGCAACTCCCTTATTTTATTACTTGATATCGTATATTACGCGTATTCAGATTTGCTAATCAATTGTATACCAATTATTGTACGTAACAACTGTGTCAGGTTTATTCTTGGTTTAAGAAAGTATGATCACATTTCGAGTAAATTCAGCGGTCACGATTTAAGCTTCATCCATAAATTAATGTTACATGTTCAGTGTAAGTGCACAGCATAGGTAAAAAATCTTATGCTGTGATGTCTCCAAGAAAGACCTGGGTCTGCGTCGGACCAGACGGTGGAAGTTACACTTCTTTGGCTATTCGCACACACACAGACAGGATATAAAAATGAAATATAAACAATTTTTCCCTTTTATTCAATATATTTATCTTCAATATATTATTATGAATGACTTCATTATTATACAATAAACGTGTATATTATTATCATTATCAGTAAATTCTTCTCAATCTTGTAACCACACACAGACAGACAGGCAGCTGAAAATCAATCCCATAGGAGGTATTACCCTTACTTATTTCTATACCAAGTTTGGTGTCGATCGGTTAAGTATTTTCCGATATATCGTGTTGAAAGACACACAGACAGACAGCTGAAAATCAATCACATAGGAGGTATTACCCTTACGTATTTGTGTACCAAGTTTGGTGTTAATCGGTTATTTTCCGAGTTATAGTTTTGACAGACAGGATGATCAAAACCTGTAGTTAATAAGGAAATTTAATATATAATTTAATTATTAAAAATTTATCTTAAAGACAGTACAAAAAAGTATACGAAAACGTTAAAATCGACGACTTTTCTTACTTTTAGCGTGACGCGGTTTCTCGCCCAACACACCATCCCAACGAGCCCAAAGAAGTATAACTTCAAAAAAAGTAGTGCTGTCCCATAACATTCTTGAAGTTGACAGAGCTCTTAGAAATATTTCAATCAGGATGTCTCCACTTCTCTTTTCACTCAGCGAAGCTAGGTATAAATTCTGGTTCATCATCATCATAAAACCGATTATTGTTGCAAGAGTTTGTAATGTAGACTGAATTCAACACTTCTTTTGTGATTTACCGTTCATACTTTAAAATAAAAAACGAATAGTTACTATAGCTATTTATTGAAAACATATAACCAATAACTAACGGGTTTAAGATATTTAGGTATTGAAATAAAAAAACAATCCTCTATAAAAAAATATTTGGGAAGCCGAAACCAAAAATCGTTTCCGTGTTTCTCTGATTACTTCATTATTAATATATTATATTATTCAGATAATTGTACTTAAATTATTTGTGCAATAAATTAACAATATAAAAAATACAAAACCTAAGTTTAACAAATTGGAGGGACTTGGAATCGTTGAGAGAAGTAGATATACAAATATTGGCCTCTTTAGACTGACTATTGGATAAAGGATAATAACACATTATTGTCTTCAACGTACAAAAAAAAGGCTGAGTTTGAATCACTTCAAGTAATCAATGACCCCGTTTTAGCCCACTCTAGATTCAAAAATATTCGAGATTAAGGATATATCAAATTATTTTCTGCAAGGTCTCAGAAATAAGACACTTTCTTATAGTTGTTTCTTTTTAAAACTAAAATAGATTCCAATATATGACTAGGACTAAATTAATCCAAAAACTACAAAGAAAGTAAACAATAATAACGGGAAATAATACATATGATATAATAATTTTTTGCCCACATTTTTTAACATTTAGGTTAAGAAAATAGATTATCTCTGGATAAAACAACAAAAATATTTATATAGAAATTTTCTGGTTCCTTAAATCGATATTAAAAGCGTGTTTGTGTGAAAAGTTCATTTTTCTGAGATTCACAAATATAAGGGGGTTAACATACAAAAAAATGGCTACCAATATGACACAAAAAAAACTTAACAGTTCACAATTTTAACGAAAACCAAACAATGTTGAACACGATCATTTATATATATATAATTAGAGAGAATCTTACCAACTTTCGTCTCTATAATTGACATTTTCAAGGTTATTAAACACTAGTTGTT
The DNA here is from genome assembly GCA_958507055.1 of Crioceris asparagi. NCBI lineage: Eukaryota > Metazoa > Arthropoda > Insecta > Coleoptera > Chrysomelidae > Crioceris > Crioceris asparagi. The sequence continues at coordinate 13,100,956 of OY293833.1, read as the reverse complement.
GCTCAAGTATTTTGGTTATTTCTATTAGAAACGCTGGTTATCACATTTATCTAACCATTACTCCACAAACTAGATGATAGGAGAATCTTTAAGAGTGTAAGAATTTAGTTTCGACCACAGGCAGAACACTTCAGACTATTTTGGCTAAAAGAGATTCTAGGCATTAATTAGATATGATTTCAATAGGTTTTTTGTATAACGCATACATCTGGGCTTTTCATCGGATTAAAATATTTATATCAACTACTACTATTTAGATGACCGCTAATGACCCATTTTTGTCTTCCCACATCTTGAACCACGAACTTATTAATGTAGATAATATAAATATGATGTATCGTCACATATATTTCAAATGCTTAAACACCTCCCACAGACTGCGGAGGTATGCCTTGGAACCACGTAGTCTCCTTATAGATGAACCATAGGTCAGCCGCCCAAAGAAAGAAATTCAGAAAACCGAAGACCTAAACAAAGGATAGACCGTTTGATTTTAATGATGACTTTTCTATTATCACACGATATCTCAGACACTTACTACAGATATGTTTAATGTGGAAAAATTACTTGGGACAGTTGTGCACAAAGCACAATCTGGTTTAATCGAATCATTGGTGGCAGTTGCGGTCTTCAGTCCTGTCAAACCATTGGCCCAAGCCGCGCTGCTGGATATCCAAAGTACACCAAATAATACTGTTATCAAGAAGTCCTGGAATTTCCAAGGCAATTCAATATACTTCGTTTAAAAGATAAGAAATTCATCTTGTTAGAACTGAACATAAAGTATGACATTCAAAACTCAAATTCTAAGAACAAAACATCATTGGTAAACCATGTTATATGATAATCTGACTCACGTATAGAGGCAGTTTGGGATTTCTCTTGTAGTTTTCGTCAAATTTTGTATATACAGCTATGATTAGAAGTGAATACAACATTGATAGAACACCTGTAGCAACAAAAAACTTAGCATCTGATGAGAAGTCTCCAATAACACTCATAGAACAACCCCCTTTTGTAGTGGTAATGTTTCCTTTGGGAAAATATTTCTCAATAACTAGTTCGAAAGGATAGCTGTATTCAACAGTTTCCTTCTTATCATTGCAACTGAAGTAAATATATCCAGAAAATCCCGTGATGGTTGAGAATGCAAAGATGGAGAATACCTAGAAAACGAGTTGATTATTAATAAATATTATTTGGAATATAATAATGACTAAAATAAGTTTAAAGTAATCATCGATTTGCTAAGTTATTTCAGTATTCAACCGAATTACAAAATACTCACGAGATGCAGAATTCTCATAACCCCACGTGGTTCTTGAAAAACTGACAAATTAAGATCCATTCTGTTTGATTTTTAATTGTAATAGAATTCAGATTGATTGTTAAAAAATCGGAATTTTCAGCCGCTCCCCATAGATGTTTTTGCCGATTCGGATTCAATCAGAGAACACTACCTTTGCCTTTAAGATTCGATTCAGATTCTTGCTGACTTGACATTTGACTTTTTCTAAATCTGTAATCTGTGACATTTGACATTGAGTGTTTCCTGAGAACAGAAATGATAGATGATTAGATGATAGATCTATTAGAGCATATAAATTATAAATTATCAACCCAATGCAATGTGCAAGATCACAAATGTAAATATGTACATAATTTTAATTTTTATCAGAGATAGTGCTTACAATCACACCCTATCTCAACAAAGCTAGAGAAAAGTTTTGTCTGATAAAGACATACATGAAAATTCAAAAAAATATTAATGATAATTCTACCTTCACCATAGCAAACGTTCATATTATCTAAAATTTAGATATTCTTATTGAATTTGTAAAAATAATCAGAGATAGAATTGAAACGCATTGATATCCAAAATGCAATCAAATTGAATCATTGAAATGGGGATTATGGTTATCAGTCCGAAGAGACGTTATGTTAAACTAAAGTTAGTAAGTTCAATATAAATTTCGGATAGGTATTCTTTTTTCATTGACTGATATCTCTTCTTAGCAAAATATTATTATTAATAACCGTTAAAGAAACATAAATGTAAACTATGCTAGTATTAAAACATACTTGAGTACCGTTTACCAGTTCATAAGTTCAAAATGTCACCTATTCTAGAACAACGCTCGAAATTCCCGCGTCTAGAAAGACATGGAACAATATTACGTTCGTTTCAGATTCAGTGAAGTCGTTTTACCATTATTCGCGACAATTATCTTTTAATGATAAGATGCTTTTCGAGGATAACAAACAATTTAATAAAGTTATTATATCATTCACCATAATAATTCTATTCATCAAAATAATTCAGGTAAACTGTAAAATTATTTAATCGCTTGATAAACATAAATTTATTGATAACGACGCCCATGGACTTCCAGTACTTTCCAGAAAACTCGTGAAGGTTCTCGATAATAACCTTAAATATATAAGGAGACTGGCTGTCGTGCGCAAGGGAGTCAACTTTTGACAGTGCTTTTGAACAGACGATATTCGTGTGTGATTTAGATTACGATTACGAAGACTGTGTTAAACTGAAACACCTGTGTGTTATTATCAAGTGATATTTAGTTAAGTGCTAAGTTTGCAATGGGAAAAGATTATTATAAAATCTTGGGCATTCAAAAAGGTGCCACGGACGATCAGATAAAGAAGGCTTACAGACAGTTAGCTTTGAAGTACCATCCGGACAAGAATAAGACTCCAGGAGCCGAGGAAAAATTCAAGGAAGTTGCCGAGGCATATGAAGTGCTATCGGACAAAAAGAAAAGGGATATTTATGATGCCTACGGCGAAGAAGGCCTGAAAGGTGGAGAGAAAGCTGGTGGACCTGATGGCAACTTCACCTATACTTTCCATGGGGATCCAAGAGCTACTTTCGCCCAATTCTTCGGAAATTCGAGTCCATTTTCGGCCTTCTTTGATTTTACTGACAGACGGGGTATGTTTGGAATGCACGATGAGGATATGGACGTGGATGATCCTTTTGCTTCAGTTGGTATTGGAGGAGCCCCGCGGCAAGGGGGAGTGGGCGGAGCATTCCGTAGCCATTCATTCAATTTCCATGGCAGCCCTAACAGAAGTAAAGACAAAATGCAAGATCCACCTATCGAACATGATTTGTACGTGTCCCTGGAAGATATAACCAAAGGATGTCAGAAGAAAATGAAGATCAATCGAAAAGTTCTGCAGCCTGATGGAACAACAAAAAAAGAAGACAAAGTGCTAACTATTAATGTGAAACCTGGATGGAAAGCAGGTACGAAAATCACATTCCAACGAGAGGGTGACCAAGGAAGAAATAAGATACCAGCCGATATTGTTTTTATAATCAGAGACAAACCTCATCCACATTTCAAACGAGAAGGCAGTGACATCAAATATACAGCTAAAATTTCATTAAAACAGGTATGTTTCTATTATTTCTCTAATATATTATATTTTGATTAAAATTCAGACGATTCTGGTACAGTTTAGAGTTACAATTTTCAGTAAGCTTCTAAATATAGCTGCTATTACTTGACCTATTCTGACGTCTGGCTCTAAAAATAAAGTTGTATTTATTTTTAGCTGTCTGAAAAGAATAAAATTATCAGAAACCATGTTTCTTAGAAGCTTTGATTCTAATATAATAAATAATTATCTCTGTTACAGGCTTTATGTGGTTGTACAATTGAAGTGCCCACGATGTCTGGTAAAACCATGCCTCTTCATTATACCCAAGAAATTATCAAGCCAAATACAGTAAGACGCATCCAGGGCTATGGACTGCCTTTACCAAAGGAACCTTCACGCCGTGGCGACCTTGTAGTGAACTTTGACATCCGTTTCCCTGAACATCTATCACCTTCAGCAAGAGACATAATCTACGACATTTTACCTAATTAAAATTTTTTACATGCTGTGAAAGGGCTGTACGTTTTAGTACAGTGATTACTTAGCGTATGTTCTTGTTTATAGTATGATTAATTGCAATGTAAATAAATAAAATTGCTTGTTTTATGTTATGGAAAGACTTAACTCTGTTTTAATGTAGTATTGACAATGTTAGGCCTAATTGTCCATATTACAGTAAAACAAATTTAAATTATGTTTTTGTATGTATAAATTTTGTGAAAATTGTGTAAAGTTTTGTAATTTGATTTTTAGTATTATGAAGAAATGTTAATAAATTATTTTTTACTTAATTTTTGTTTGTGAATTATTCCTTTATCAACTTGTATTTGTTTACTCGAGACGATCATGCTCAAACATTTCCAGATATATTTTTTTAATTGAATCAAAATTGGTAACTAGGTACCACAGATAATTCTAGATCTAATAATTAATTTGTAGTTGCTTCGTTAATAAATATAGCTATAACATTTTTATAGTTTCATTAATTCCTTTTACATCAAACATATCGACTTGTATTACCTTATCTGGATTTTTAGTCCATCACAAGTCAAATCGTTGAGGTCAGCTGTAAATGTATATCGTAGATCATGCAAAAAAGTTATTCTCTTGAAACCATGCCATTTCAAGAACTTTTCGAAATATTTTACTGATTTTCCATTCCAGATTGATAAATTCTCAAAGAAATAATTCTTTCACACCCACAGGTTGTCCAACTAGCAAATCTACACGTGGGTATAGATTGTATAAATAGATAATCTGTAAATATTTTTGTTTTCGCAAAGTAAAAGTGATTTGTATAAAAAAAGACAAATCATAACTGTCCAAATTACTTATATTTCATTCTTCTTATCTCAGAAGACAAATTCTTATTCAAATTACAATATCAAAATTGGAATGTAAACAGACGAAATGACCAGATGTTGATGACCTAATAATAACTGATGAGTCAATTGGATATTTTGATTGTCTTTAATAGTTGAATATTTACACAAATTTAAAAACCACAGCCTGAGATGCAGAATAAGGAGACTAGGAATTGTTTTTTTGTTTTAAAAATATCAAGCGGAATCGGAAAGTAGGTATGGTACATAAAAAAAAGAACAATCAAATTCCGCTGATATTATCTTAATATGCAGAACAACGGGTTGATATTGGCATACCCTAATTTGTTTTATTCCAAGGAGAGTGTAGGTGATAAAAATGTTCAATGTGCTCTGACGTCATAATCACAAATGACGTTTCAAGCTGTCCAAAAATGGCAAACTTCTGGTATTCATTTTAGCAAGGTTAAATAGATTGCTAATTCGTTGATATTATTGTACAATCATTCAAGTTGTACCATATACAATCGAGCAGTATATCCAGTCTTCTTGTACACATAAATAAAAAAATAAACATTGGATGCAACAGCAAATATTTATTATTACACCTTTAAAATATCACATACAATGTAGTAATACTCAATATAGAAGTTTGATGGTCACATGGATTCGGAAGTAGATAGTTGTGTTTATTTAACGACTAGAAATTTAAGTAGATACTTATTGGACAAAAATAATTAAGTTATCTTGTCCGTCGATGAGAGAAAATACCACTAAATTGGTATATACGTATTGTAATGGTCATCCTTTATCAGATAATCGAAACTTAATTGAATTCGCACCAATTAATTCGTGTTCTATAAACACGATTTAAGTGAGCCATCTCTATTCTAGTTTAAGGTCAGACAATCAAATAACATAATGCGGCTATGATGCCAAGTGACGGTTATGAAACAACAGACAGCTCAATTTGATAAGAGAATCAGAAACCGAAACCATCATACATTTATATGAGAATAACAATTCTCCATGTTTGTTTTTTGTATGTCCTATAACAGCCAATACATATTATATACAATAACAAAAAAATATATTTGAATTTAACAACATTGAGCTAAATCAAGATGTAGAACTTCGAGAAATGTCTAAATTTACATGAATCAATTCAAAACTATATATGTAATTGGTCATTGAAATAAGCTTGCAATTATTTTTTGAAGTAGGTACTTAATCAGAATTGGTACGTATATAAAGTGTATAAAAATATGAATATAAAACTGAATTTGTATAAACATAATCTTTATTAACGCTAAATAAATATATACTAAAATTGAAATGGTATTATGAAGTCTTTGGATTTTCCAATTCATACAAAAATATTGGTATTTAATAAAAATTACAAAGGTTAGTTTAAACCAAATTTTTACGTGTAGATTCAATAAACCCAGAAGATTGAATGACAATAACTCAATACTTGTAGAAAAAAATGACAGGCTAAAGTATGGGGCTAAAGGCTGAAAATCTATATAAGATTTGGTGGTAGTCGGATTTTAGAATATATTAACGAGCTGACATGTGGGGGAGTGTCCACATGACCGTACAGAAAACCGCTTTCATTTTTCTACTTACTGAAAGGAGACAACCTAAGAAAGCTGAATCTTTACACAGCAAGGGACAGCAATAACTTATTCCTTTTTAAAGAACATGGCAAAAGCCCGTCCGAATGCAGGAGCATTTGACAAGGGGACAACAAGGACTCCTATGAGCCTAAGAGAGCTCCGGATATTGGGACATTAATGGAATCAGCTCCGTATTGTGTTTCTGTACTTAGTAGGACTCGAAAAAGACTCACTTGAATTTAAATAACTAATAAATTGCATGTGAGTCAATTTTCAATTTCCCAACAGAAAAGTGATCAGCATTTTCTTACTTCCTAGAGTCAAGATTTTGTATAGTGATCTAAATGCGTTCAATCCCTTATTGTTCTTCTTTCGTTTGGTATAACTATATTTATTAAACAAAGAACTACTGATACGACTATTTCCTCTGTAATACGTATCATTTGCTTTTTTTTGAAGTGTCTCCATTATCTTCATTCACCATATTCAGTTCCGTAGTGTAACAAGTATATGAAAATATCAATAGAAAATTTGTAAGGTTATCATTACAATTTACAAACTGTTTTAAATCAATTTGAGATTACTGGTTGGAATGAACCAAAAAAAGCAAACATACAATTAAATTGTATATGTCTACCGTCTCCTTTTTATAATGTCAATGTGAAAAATAATATCGTTATCGGACGGGTTTTATCAGAATCATAGGATTAGATTTTTATTAAACAAATAATGGCTGAATTAACTGTTTAGTAAACAGTCCTATAATATACAGGATACAGGTCAAGTTTAATGGCGGCCGAAGAAACAAAAACGGTACCATAATGCGGCACCCTCAGGGTAAAAATATCGCTCGTACATACCGTACTTTACATTCATTGAAAGTATTCTTCTAGAAGCACCAGATCATATTCTTAATAGTGCAAATCATAACAATTCTGGAAAAGAGTATAGATGTATACCATTGTTATTTGCCTTGGTTTGCTAAACAGAATAATGATCGCACGAGTTAGTTGGACGATTTTCATTTTCGATGGAATTTGTTCGAAAGCGTTGGCAATGTCATATGAGTGGACAAAATAGATTTTTTTCCCTATGTATATAGACTTTATTAGATCGAGTACCTACTGAAACATAAAAAATAATAGTATTTCAGTTGATACAGGTAATTCTGAAGTTGTGCGGGTAAAAGACTCTAGTCACTTCAAAAGTACCTGCACCAACAGAATTAATATTATTTTGTATTTTTCAGCGCTCCAACTAATAAAGTTCGTCTTTGAGTAAAGTTTCTGGGAGGAAGGAGATCTTGGATTTTAAATTTCTTCATTATGGAGCTATTTATAAGTATTCCTTTTTGTCTATAAAAAAGCAACATCAAAATCGGAACGCGAACAGATATAAAAAAGCAGACAATCGAATTGTATAGCTCCCCCGTTTGGGAAGTCGGTAAAAAAAGTTCTTTTTTAAAATGATAACGCCTACGTTTCATCAAAGTATGCTCGTGCATTGTTGAAAAGTTCATCAGGTACCTAGCAAAGAAATAAAAAAAACAAAATAACTATACACCCGACACCTTTAACATTCGAAAATGTCAAATGTAATCATAAAAGTAGATCCTGGCAGTCTTCTATGTCTGAGTTGCATCAACAATCAAGAAAACAATGATTAATTATTTTAGCTATTATTAAATAACATAAACAGTATTTTTGATGAATATTTACAAAGTTCTGCCAACACTGAATGAAAAGAAATTTCCTGAATATAAGTTAAAAAAACGAATCTTATTCATCAACTATTTTGTTACTTTAACATGCTATAACACCTGATTGTAGACGGCTGCCAGAATCAAAAGTTCAAAAGGTATTCAACCAGTTGAATCAAAACTGTAATGACTTTTAAAATAATAGCTCAAAATAACGTGCTGGGGCTACTCTTCTATTTCTTGAATCACGCTGAAAATCTTTTGCAGTTCTGTGACTTTTTTTCAAAACCCTACGGATTAATTGTTTTATAGTTCTATAGATTATTTAATTTTGTAGAAAAACGCGAATTAAGTATCCTTCAAGATCTTTCTGTTTTCTGTAACTTTTTTCTTCAATTACTTATTATTCATTTTTGGTCATAATAATCGATTTGTTAAAATAACTAGTGTCAATCGGATTTTACTCTCTTTCGAAAACAATCAAATGAGTTGGTAATGATCGTTTTACGATCAATTAATACAGAAAATAAAAATGATAACACTTTTACAACAAACAAAAAATGATTTTGCCATCTGATAATCCTATCAATTATTTTAAAATTATTATAAAAAGAAATCTTTTTAAGATAATATACGCATAAAAATTCTATCCTCGTATAAATTAGAACATTGAAAATAACACTAAATAGATGTGGCGCTGCCCTACAAAAAGAGCTAATTAAAATTAAAATTTGTTCGAGTAATTATCATTCGCTGCTAATCTCAGCTGAGCCGATAATTCGATGCAAAGCTCTTTCTGTTCAATGATCTTCCTTACCAAATTGATTTTTTTAATTTGCAAAATTTGATTCTCCCTTTGCAGCAATTCCATCACCTCATCCAGACATTCTTGTCGAGGTATCAGAGCTATTGATGCATTGCCACTGTTGTTATGTTTCTCCAATAATTTCGCCTTCAACATGTCAATTTCATTACGTTCGGCTTGCATATCTTTGATCAGTTGCTCCTTCAAACTAATCAAGCCATTGCGCTTGTATGTCATCAGCACAATGTCGTCATCGAATAGGAAGTCGTTTTTCTCCAATGGAAACTCTTCCTCTGAGCTAGGTTCGGATGGTTCTTTTTCTGGTTCCTCAAACTTTGGACTATCGATTTGATATTTATTATCATCCGCAGCTGTTGTTGGCTGCGATTTGCTCGAAGAGTTATCGGAATGACTAATGACATCGAGATTTTCCACTTGCGACGACGTACCATCGACAGATTCATCAATGCACTTCGCAACATCTTTGGAATCATCACTGATGATTTTGTTGCCTTGTTTTCCTTTCACTTTCTGGGCATTCTTAAGCTTCCTCTAAAATAGTAATTAATGCTATATACAAGTGTATAGAAGAACGAATATCTATGTAAAACTCTAATTACTAAAAGTGAGAAATTTTAAAACTAATTTTTAATACATAGTTTAAAGATTGTAAAAGTTAATATTGTTCAAAGCTCAATCAAAAAGAGATACTAAATATTCCTAATGACAAAAGGGCGAATATCTGACATTCGAAACGATTTCTAGAGTAAATTTGACATATATGTAGAAGCGAATGTGAACGATTGTAAGTTTTGCCCCATGGCTCACATGACGACACCTCTTTTGGAAGTTCAATTTGAAAGAAAAATAAAACTGTATATATTACGTGTTTCTAAAATTGTGCGGAAAGTCCTTAAGTTTTCACAATAGGGCGGCAAATGAGCTCATGGTTCAGAAGAATTAGCCGCTTTACTTACTAGTGTGTAAATGAGAAGTTATTATCAAGGCTGTGGATAGTGAAAATTGAACTTTCAAGGTAGTTGTGTCAATTACTTAGGTCCATTTAGATAGTTTACCTTTAGTTGGGTTATAATCCGCTGTACTTCCCAAAGTAATTCTTCCCTTTCTTTCGAAATGCTGCCGACATTCATTTCACGATGTATTTGACTTAATAGTGATTCTTGCTTCTTAAGCTCCATTTCCATCATGTGCGGCTTTTCAGGTAACTGTGCTCCCGATCCCAGTGGTGGTATGTATTTGAAAATAATTATACTGGGAAACAATACTTGACTGTGGTGTAATAGAGCCTGAAGGAGTCTAGATGAGACGTGAAATGTGTGATTCAAAGCTGCTGCGATGCACTGTTTGTTCATCTTGTTTTGTCTTTCCTAGTAGAAGGAAACAGTATGATACTTTCGATAATACCAATAGATTCATAATAAAGTAAAGGGTATACTTTTAGAGTCTTTTATAATTATGTGAAATCAAACTAGTATTAAAAAGTAAACGTTTTAAACTTTTAAAACATGTATCTACAAAAGAATTTATTTAGATCAATGTTATTACGAATGCGGTAGAATCTACACTGCGGGATTCTGAAAATTTCGAACGAGAAAAGGTTCGAGAACAGAGCCCATTCAAATTGAATCCTAATGTAATTTGATAAGTAAATTTGAAGACACAGGGTCTGTAAATGACCTACCGAGGATTAATGATGCTCAAGTTCTTCAGATTAATCAAAACTTGGGCAAGATGAATCCGTTAACAATTGGTAGTGTGAAGTCGATAGCTACTCTATTACCACTACACTTTTATATTATTATATGAAAATTTAGACTTACATTCATTGAAATATTATTTAAATGTACAATTAACCAAGAGAGTACCAGTCTATTGAGTGGCGGTAAATGTTCAATGAGAATTTTGAGATGTTTTTCCCTGGTGTTGAAGTTTAAAATAGCTCCAGCTTCTTCAAATCGAATAAGTAAATCATTCGTGAAAATTGGTTCTGGCAGATCTCTATACCATAAAAATACATTATTATTGACATTTCATATAATATGAATAACTATTTAGTATACCTCAAATACATTTTGAGAAGACTAGTAGCTGTCGGTACATCATAATCAGTCAGTCTGACATTTTGTCGATGATTGTACATTTTTCTGATTTGTGATACTTTTGTTTTGGTGCCACTTATCTTGTAAACGCCTTCGAATGATATGCCAACAGTTTCCACATAGTCAATACATTCTCGAATAGGCAAAGGAATGTCGACTCCGTCATGGCATTTGCTCCTTTCTACTGATAATTCTAAGCTCACCCCAAAAATTGGCAAAGCATCTGTCAAATTATAAGCAATACTTATTAGTTAATAAATGAATAACATGTACATTGGATTGATTTTTTAGTATAATTTCACGGTTAGGTAAACAATAATTTTTACCTGCAATGTCAATGGTCTCTTCTATAGATTGTTTAACTTTTTTTCCTTTTTCTTTATCGCCTTTTTTGTCACGATCTTTTTTCTTTTCAACATGTTCCTTTTCTCTAGATTTCTCACGTTTCTCCTTTGATTTCGACGTAAATTTGAATGACTTTGTTTTCTTTGACTTTGAAGGACTCCTGCAAATGATATGTTAGCAATTGAGGAAAGGTCTTTCTTGCTTACAAATTACCTGGATTTGCTTGCTTCATCCGAACTTTCACCTTCTAGAGCGGCATAACCCCTTTCCTTATCTTTTTTGTCTTTTTTCTCTTTGCGTTTTCCAATCAACATATCTTTCTTAACACCTTTCTCGGTATCATCACTATCTACAATTTTATATTTATATAAATAAAACGATGTTTATCTCTCTACTTATCTTACAGTCGCTATCATTGCTACATTTTCTGTTCATCTCTGAAGCATAAAGTCCAGGAAAATCTTTCATTACATCTGGGCTGTCGAAATCCATGTTTGAAATTGGTTTACACACTTTTTAAATATTTATTTATTTATCAAATTGTTACCGTCTCAAGTTGATACACACGGTTTTTTGATAGGATCTGTCAAATGAACGTCACTTATGACAGAGTCAGGTGGAGTAGTTTTCAGCCCGTGCAGCCGTCTGGTTGGGAGATGCGAGAACTTCGAACCAGTGGCGTTGCTTTGAGATGGTCCCAAAATGTATAATTATTAATAGAGAAGATTCAAAGAGACTATACTATTTTTCATGAATATTAAAAATAAAGAACGTGCTACAATTTTGAAAAATAGATATTTTCTTATATGAATATAGGTACATAGTCCCGACGATTTCTGGAAATTCAATCTTCATAATGAATTATATAATTGATAGGTACTGGATTCATGGTCTTTAAAAATATTTTGTTTTCTCATCATGAACCACCACATTCGAAAATATTTTTATCGTTTCTGTGTGACTTTCCAGGTTTAAATGTCGATATGTTAGACATTGTTGCGAAGGGAATTTTTAGTTCCATTTAATAGTTCGAAAAACAAATAGGTCGCCCTTAAAAAATCAAATGTATGGGGCATATATCTAAAAAATTAAAAGATGATACATTTATAAAAATCCCATCATCTTCGTCTTGAACGATTACTCACAAACGTAAAATTTCAACTTCTTCGAGTATCAAATAAGAAAATAAATACAAACAAAATCGCGTATTTTCAGTCTTTATTATGCAGATGCATTAAATAACATAATGACAAAATGTATAGGCTTAGCTTGTACCTACTTCTTATTTATTATTCCGAGATATGTATTTCAAACTTCACTGCTGTAAATCAAAAACCGTAACTCTTTAGAAAAAATGTTCAATTTAAATGTTGCTACATATAATCTCTTCTTTAATTTGACCCTCATACTTTAAATTTTTGAAAAAAATTGCCCTTCCACATAGCGGAAATATGCATATCACATATTATTTCCGAATTTACCATTGCTGAAATTCGAAAACTGTAACTGTTTTAAAAAAATGTTCAATTTAAAGGTTTCCGAATATGGTCCCATCTTTAATTATGCATTCTCAGATTTTCGATTTTCGAAAAAAGTGGTAGGGAGTAAAGTTCGGATTTGAGTTCTAAATATGGGACCATACTCAACTCTCCTCTTTAAAATAAAACAAAAATCGCCTAAATCGGAGTAAGTTTACTATGCAAAACGCGCGAACATCCATAAAAAAGCAAACATTTAACCGAATTGTATACTTTCTCTTTTTTGAAGTCGGTCAAAAAGGTACCAACGTCTAAAGTTAGGTGCTATCAAAGCTATACAGAAAAAAAAATCCCGATGGCCTGTAGCCAGCAGAAAGGTAAATTTCTCGTAATTCATTTTCGAACTACATAAATAAAATTGTCTATCGTTTGATTACCTATGAATCTTATATTTGTAAGCAAAGCACCCTATATTCTATTTTAAATTCAGAATCTATATTTTTTTCACGATCGCATAAATGTGAACTTATATTGGGTTCTACAGGTGCGATCAAAATATATGATGCATTTTTTTAGTTTTTCAAATTTATATCTTAATTCATTTCAGTTAATTTTATTTAATTTTTTCTTAAATATTCCCCATATGTACCAAAATGATTAGTTATTTTAGGTTTCTTAAAAATTTTAGGTATACTTAATATTTGTGACAATAGTGTAAAGAGTCTGGGATATAGAGTCGCGGCCATCGCGAGGAGCCATGTGTGATTCGTCAGAGGGTGGAGCGTGTTGACGAGTGTGGAGTTAGTGGGAAACGGGTGGCGTGAGACATTGATCATTGGTCCCCTATATACGCTAAGGTCATATTTATATTGAGAAACATCTAGTGAGACAGCGCTAATGGTGGAGTGTTCGCGGCGTAGGAAGGTCTTCGTGGAAGCTTCTAGATTCTATATGGAAAGAGCTTGTCTATATATTGGAGAGGATTTCTTACGAAGGTAAGTTCGGCGAGTCTGCTGCAGTCCAGGAAATCCGGCCCCAGCTATGGATGGGAAGTTTTGTGAGTAAGTGTAAATACTTTGTACAACTTTAGTGATAAATAAATTAACTTGAAGATAAATAATTCCCAGAGTTTTTATATAGTACCTACCCGTTAAAATAGAAATAACACACTGTATAAAAACTCATATCAATTGATAAGAAATACCTAATACTCACACTAACCAATATCAATTTTCAGTATCGATAGTAAACCAAGACAGTATGATAACAGCTTTTTCCTAGACAAAATAATTTGCAGTGCACCAACTGATAAAGTCGGTCCTAGTTTTTTGTAAGTTTTATTTATTGACGTAACTTAAATGATGCCAAGTATTCAAATCTACTCAATAATCTAATTATCCCTGCACTGCAACAGAATGGACATGGGTTTGGGATTTGCTGGATACAAATTTTCCAAATACACACATAGATGTATTGGACGCAGGGGATTCATGGAGTGACTTGCTAGTACTACGGATTTTAATCTTATAGATTTTTTTTTTCGAGATGGTTATCACCGGAAATAGCCATTTCGAGTGCATGCAACCATCGTGTAAATACACAAATATCCAACTGTTCTAGACGTCTTCCCTAGAAGTGTGATATTTAAGATCATTAGCATTATAAGCTTTGTTGCATATTTCCGAGGACGTCATGAAATCCGTTATTTTTGATTGTGATAGGGAAATCCTGTAGCAGACATTTGTTTTGATAAGCGGATGATGATGATGCAGTGAAAAATAAATGTTGTTCATCGACATTGCATAATATATATACTTATATATATACAGGGTGTTTTTAATAACATATTTTCATGGGAAGTTGTTTTCTCAAAATGGACCCAAGAATAACAGCCTTGAATATAAGCATGTTATTAAGGTACACCCTGTAATATATATGTACCTATGAAATTTGTTTTTGGGTATTTTTTTTCTGACAACTAATACATTTTGGGTTTTCCCCAGATATATCTGAATCTAAATAAAACATTAAAATTTAATGAAAAAGCCCCGGGTTATCGAAAAATTATTTATAGGTAGGTAGGGAAGCAAAATTGGTTACTGAGGTAAATAACATTCATCATAATTTCTGGATGGTGTGTTCAATGATAGAATATTTTTGAAACAAGGAGTTGTATAGATAATGTTTCTTAACGCCTGTAATATGTTATCAATGATAAAGTGCACGTTTTCGATAATATTTACATAATTAATAATACTCAAAACCCCTTATATAGAAATTATATATTATTATCATGAAAATCTATGATATCATCAGGATGTATATCGGCCCTTGTTGAGTTGGTTTTCCCAATTTTTATTTCATCTAGAACTTCCAATAGGATTTAAATGTAGCGGACGCTATAATATGAGCATTCAGTAACCTTTGTTACATCAAGAAGGTATATAGCAATTATTACAATGCCGAACAGACAATAGGATATAGATATAACTAATAGTATAGAAGTGCAAACAGAGAAGATTAATTTATTCCGGAGAAAAATATCCGCTAATAAAGTCTATTTTAGATTGTTTATAACACGATCGTGATTTTTATTATAGTTTACAGTCGTGGTCTTCGTGCATTACGAGTATAGACAGTATAGTAGCTTTAGCGCCAACCTTTTTTATTAGGTTACAAGCGCAGAAACAACGTACTGTCTTTCCAACAAACAACATTTTGCGATCTCGCGAACAACATTATAAATCAGGACGTTTTGTTATACGTTGTAGTGTTTTTTGCTATAAATTTGACGTTACACAAATGATTTCCCCGAACACATGTAAGTACATCATAATCAAAATGAACTGAGTGATCGTTGAATGTTTTGATTGTATCATTTGAATGGACGAGCTCGTCGATATATTTCCTTTTTAATTGATAAATAATTGTTATAAATTACCTTGAAACACTGATGGTGAATAAATTAATATATTATACAAGTTCATTACTGAAGGATTAACATGTTATGGAAACTGAAACTGATCCTGAATCAGTGGAAATAATAAAATAAAGCTTTTTGGTGCAATTTGTTCAAATTTCCAGAGAATACCTACTCCAATAGAAAATTTTGTTAATTGTATGTTTCTTTTTTAGTTCGACCGACTTTATAAGGACGTCAGAAACTTAGAGAATTAAGAAAAATATTTATTATTAAGAAAGATATTAGGTATTCACATTGGCCTTCTTTATTATTTTTGTTTTTCAAATAATGTCTTAAAGAATTTGTTTGGTTTGTATTATCACATGCTGATAATAGATGTTTTTTCGGGTTATTAATCCAGATTATCAAAATTTTTGAGAACAGATGAACCAGAAAATATTTTCAATTTCAAATTCACATTTTGAGGCACCAAGTTCACGGGGCTTTAACAGAGCATCTTTCAGAAAATTTGCACCGAAGGATGCGGTGGTGTCATCAGCAAAGATTATTTATTTTTCCGCCTAGAAGGCAAATTATTGATATATATATATATATATATATATATATATATATATATATATATATATATATATATATATATATATATATATATATAAGGAATAGTATGGATCCTCAGATTGAACCTTGAGGTACTTCAGTGACAATTTCACTCTCCACTATTGTCATCCCTACTACCTTCACAACCTGGTACATATCTGGACTCAAGATATGATTTTAGCAAAGATTATAGTTTGATTTTAGCATCTGAATATTTGCTACAATCAGGGAATTTATAATATATAAGGTGGCTTTCTTAAGCAGAGAATGCCATGGTTAATGGAGTCGAATAATTTGGTTAAATCGTGGGCGGATGTCATATATGTCCATTGTTTAAAATTTGATATAATCTTTTATTCGGCACTGAGTCTATCAACCGAGATCCTTCTTCAGAGGCTATCCTATAATTATTACATCACTATGCTTAAACAATTTCAAGCAATACAGGTTTTATTTTCTTAATGCATAGCAATTATGTGGATCATTCACTTAGAAAATATCGTTACTTAAACAGAGATTCTTTTTTTTTCAAAGTATCTGGTAAATTGATTCTTATTTTCAGTGTTAGGGAATTCCATTTAAAAAGCAGGTGAAACTAATTGTTACAAGTTATTTACGATGGTAATGGCAGGTTAATATATACATATATTATGTTTAATGGCTGTTCGATATTTGAGTGTCTTATATCTGGGATACCGAATTTCACACATTAGACAGAGTCAATTGTTTAGAAATGGAATGTATGTATGCATTATACTCGCGGTATAGACATTTTTCTTCAATATTTTCTAGGCTATATCTATATTAATTTATTTATTCACCAGCAAAAAAACTAATCTAACATGTTTGCTGAACGAACAAACACTTTATTCAATGACTTGACCTTATTCGCTTACAGGGTGCTGCCGGCTGGGTATCTTCTTAGCTCTACTATCACTAAGTACTACTCAGAAATTGGCAGATTCGCTTAATTCATTTTCCATTGATTTATTATCAGTAAGTGTCTTTGAGGCAATTTAGATTTGGCCTTATATATAATATTAAATATTTTAGGAAACAACAAATTTAGCACCGAAAGATTTGAATATCGCCCTCTCGCCATACACTGTCTGGTCCCTATTGACAGTTGTCGCTGAAGGTGCTTTAGGTAATACGGCCAAGCAATTAGATACAACATTGAATGTGCCTTCGGATAAGGACAAAATACGCAATGACTACTTAAATTTCTCAAACACCCTATTGGTAAGTACTTATATGTAATATTTGAGGACCTTTAAAGCCAACAAAGCAAGATGAGTGGATTTATAACAAATATATTAAGTGCTCATAGGTCACATCAAGTGCTAATTAAGTGAGGGTATTCGGAAATCAATTGCTTTGATATTTCTTTTAAAGAATGATCACACTGCAAGCTTCAGATAAAGTTAGAAGAGTTAGCTTCGAAAATCAGTTGAATCCACATCAAACTATTTCGTGCATATAGGTGCTAAGTGGGGTATTTCATATATTTTTTATTAAACATGTTTTCAAAGGGTTAACTTTCCCTAGAGTTGACTGAACAGCCTTCAGCAAAATAAATTATAGCAAATTATTTGGGAATACGGCAATTAATTAGTACTTAATTTATAATATACTAGCATAAGCAAGGTTTTCTAATCAAACTGCTTATCTAAAGCTAACAAAGAAGCTATTCTAAAGAATATAATAGCAATTGATTTTAGAACACGGTAATTAATTAATATATTTATGTATTTATAAGCACATTTTTTGTAATCTTACTTTGCTCTATTAGCTTTAGTGATTTGAGTATTAAAAACATAAAAATAATTCAATTTTCCAGAGAAAGTCTGATGGTGTTAGATTAGAACTGAATAAAGCAATTTTCACTGATCAAGATATAGGGCTCATGAAAGGATTTGAATATGCTGCTAGAAAATATTATAGTGCCACTCTGATGCCAACTGACTTTAAAAATTCATTTAAAGCAGTTGATCAAATCAACCGTTATATCGCTCAAGCTACCAACAATCGTATTCCAATATTTGTCAATGCAAGTAAGTTTTACCTACTGATAATCTTAGAATATTTCTAGCCACATTGATATTTTCTAGATGACGTCAATCTAGCTCAACTTTTCATTACTAGTATATTCTACTTCAAAGGCACTTGGACATTACCTTTCCCAATTAATGAAACACATACTGAACCTTTTTTCGATGATAAAAATATGAAAATTGGCAATGTACAAATGATGTTCCAAAAAGGTATTTTCCCTTATTCGAGGATACCTGATATCAATTCGTTTGCAGTTGAACTTCCTTATGGAGCGGTGAGTCCTTATAAATTTATTAAATATAATTTCTGAATATTTTTGTGCAAAACGGGTCCAGATATTGGGTCTGATTCAACAAAATTCTAATTTTGTCTGTAGCTAATTTTTCGTTTAAATATCACGGGAATCGAAAAAACGATTTCGAAGTCGGATTGGTTTTATTCGGTAAGTACATTATTATATAGCTAGAAGCTATTTTGTGACACCAGCTTATCAACTTTACTTTGGCAAACAATACATCTGAAATTGATCTACTTAATGTTGTATATGTACCTTACCTTTCATGTGAAATAGAACAAACAAGTCGAGTTACAGGATGGAATCCCTTGTAAGATTTTCCTGTTACTGGATCGGTTAGATTTTTTTGCTGTCGGCCCTTGATCTATTTTATTTTTCACCGACTTCAAAAAAAGGAGAAGGTATACAATTCGGTTGTAAGATTGCTATTTTTATGGCTGTTCGCGCGTTTTGCGTAGTAAACGTACACCGATTTAGACGATTTTTGTTTAATTTGAAAGAGGAGAGTTGAGAAATGGTCCCATATTGAGGAAAATCAAATCCAACATCTCCTTCCCTCCAAAACCGCCCCCAAAGGGGGTGGAGGGGGCAATTTTTCTGGAAAATTGAAAATCCGAGACAAAAAAGTTAACGAAAATTCCATATCCGGAAATGTTTAAATTGGACATTTTTAAAAATAATCATACGTTTCCGCGCTACAGTCTGAAATATGTGTTTCAGCTATGTGGAAGGGGCAAATTTTTCTGAAAATCGAAAATTAGAAAGGAGACCATATCCGGAAACATTTAAATTGAACATTTTTTCAAAAGAGTTACGGTTTCCGAGTTTCGAAATGGTAAAGTCTGAAATATGTGATATGCGTATTTTCGCTAGTATAAGCTAAACCTACCTCTAACTGTTTGGGTATTAGTGATCGTTCAACAATTTTCATGACTAATGTTACACTCAAAAATGTGAAATAAATATTTTTTACAAAAAATTGGACCGACTTTATCAGTTGTTGCACTGAAAAATACAAAATAATATTAATTCTATTGGTGCTGGTTCTTTTGGAGTTATGCCTACAACAACAAACTACAACGGCACAACTTCAAAATTACCAGAACCAATAGAATTAACAACTGATAAAGTCGGTCCAATTTTTTGTAAAAAATATTTATGGAAACTATTCGTTGGGGAGTAGCAGCTCGAATGTGAATGTTTTTTTGAAATCATTTCTTTATACATAAGAATTGCTTATGGTAATTATTTTTATACTTACTAAACTTTTAGTTAGTCGTGTGACAAAAACACGGTCTCGACGTTTACAGCGAAATCATGGCCATATTATTTGTTTCCGTATTTAACAGTTTGAAGGATAATTATTCTTAAAATGAATGTCGAATTCGTGATCGTCTGATGACTTTGAATAAAATAGCTGTTGAGGATATGATGTCATATTACTTCATCATTTGAATATAATTAGGTAATTAATTTGAGAGGTTCTGCGCTACGATATCACTATTTGTTATTAGAAACATTTTTTTGGTCAAAAATCTTGAAATCCACAATCCCACATTACTCAAGAAATTATTAAATATACGAAATATAATTAGATAATAGAACAATCATAAAGAAATGGACAAGTCTAATATAATATTAAGAAATAAAATTAATTATTTATTTACCGACCATAGTTACCTAATACATTGTTATCTGCTGTTTTGAAAGAATATATTTTGTCCTCCAAGATTGCCTGATCTGTACCCACTGAATTAGTGCTTGCTGCCACAAAATGGATGACATAGGTATCAAAAATTTCCGTTAATGATTTATTTCGTGATTTATATAAGCTTATAGGCATCTTGCAGTAGTAGGCCTTCAAATAGTAATTTTCATGTCAAAATTGTTGAATGGACTTCTTACAATAAAAATTAAAAAAAAACACAACAAATCGGATTACATATTCATATTCAGGATTTAATGAATGGTGGCTTTCAATAAACAGGTGTTAAAAGATGATGATGTAATTCCAATTTGAAGTACATACATGGTATCGAGTAAAATTAACTAATTAATTTGAACATGACCTTACTGTAAAATTACTGTTAAACATTCTTGTACTCAACAGTTCCTGTTCTAACTAATCAAAAATAGATTGTAGAACAACATTAAATACACATTACATATAGCAAGCAAAAAGATGAATTTAAGTAATTGATGGAGGGCTAGATATGAGTGATGCAAATATGTATATTATTTTAATAATCTTTGAATGCATGGTTTAAAAGCGAAAATCATTAGTACGAAATCAAATCCAAGCGCGGGGGATCCCAATACATAGGGTGTCTCTACAATATCCTACCACATAATCCTCAGAATCAGAATTGATTTTTATCTTCAAACTGTGCAACTTAAGTGCTAATAAGTTCGATTGAACCGTCTTATTTTGATACACCGAAATATACAAAATAATGTTAATTCCACTATTGCTGGTACGTTTAAAGTTGTTGCCTAAAGTCTTCTATCTACCCATAACCTCAGAAATGCCAGTACAAGTAGAATTAATATTATTTTGTATTTTTTCTCTGCACCAACTAATAAAAGTTTTTCTAAAAAAACATAATATTTCTTATTTTGTGTATGTGCCATTGAAATTCATTTGACCACTTCTTTTTATCATTTATATAACGTCTTATCCCAATCTTAGTCAATAATTTTCCCGAACTCTTCCCAAGTATATGAATTTATTGACCTCAATCACTGCAATTTTTATTTCCAGTGACGGCATCACAATGAAATGGGTTTCATTGTGTTTGGTATACGTAGCATTTTTTTTATCAGGAGTGATATTTGCATTGAATAGTAATTACATCAAATGATATGCCCGACCACAATATAATGTGCATCATTATGGATCATAGATGTATTAACAAACACAGATCTAATTATTGGTTTGCTCTTTTGTTTTGAGTGTTGTTAAGTAAAAGCAACATTATCATTATGCAAGGGCTAGCCCATATTGAATATCTAGCGATATAGTGACATGAAATTTGAGATCATTGGATTTAGATATCCTTGTTCAAAAACTTAAGCAAGCAATTTCCTATTTCGTCTGCTAGACAAATGTTATATAATATAAGAAATCGTTTTTAGAATAAATAAATTCATCTCTGTGCGAGATAAATAAGTCTCAAACTGGATGGGAATCAGCCGATGTATTTATCCAATAAAAGTTTATTGAGCCACATTCGCAAAAGAGAATGTACCTGCCTAGTTATAGAAATCAAACGAATGTTTGTTTTTTTTTGCAAAGCAAGAGGCTCCGATTTTGATGATTCTTCAAAATAGCAGATATACAATGTGGTCATTCGATAATTGAGAAAATCGACAGAAAAAAATACTAGCTATGAATTTTATTTTAAATATAGAATTTTCGGTATTCCCATCAACATCCATGATATCAGTTCGAATGTTTTTGATAATTATGACATTAAAGCATAATTTATCTTGTGGTAAATTGTATAATTGAGTGATTGTATTACCAAGATAATTAGATATTAGATGGACGCTGATGATTTGGAATTCAAACCACAAACTTTATCAGAGAACTTTTTTTATCATTTTGCGGTTAAATAATTATTGCAAGTAGGTTTGGTTATTTCTAACAGTACATCATTCATCCACAGATTTTGATTAAAGTTTCTCTCTTTTTGACCGACGAACCCCGAACGGAGGAGGTATACAATTCGACTGTCTTCTTTTTTTTTGGTTCATGCGCCTATTTTATATAGTAAACTTACTCCGATTTTGATGATTTTTGATTTATTTGAAAGAGGAGTATTGAGGAATAGTCCTATATTCATAAAAACGCAAATCCGAAATCTCCTACACTCCGAAAAGCGCCCCCGAAAGAGGCGGAGGGGCAAATTTTCTTGAAAATCGAAAGAGATGTCAGAATTAAGGATAAAAAAATATCCGGAAACGTTTGAATTGAACACTTTTTCAAAAAAGGTACGGTTTTCGAGTTTAGTGATACCTTTTTCAATTTGAAATATATAAATTTTCGCTATGTGGAAGAGGCAATTTCTTTCGAAAACTAAAAATCTGAGAATGGAAAATTAATGACCAGATTATATTTGTAGCAACATTTACATTGAACATTTTTTCCATAGAGTTACGGTTTTCGAGTTAAAAGAGTGGTAAAGTTTATATTATGCGTATTTCCGTGACCAAAATGTAACTCTCAAAAGTGTGAAATAAATATTTTTTACAAAAAATTGGACCGACGTTATCAGTTCAGTTCAGTACTTGTGAGGTTGGTGCCAAAAGTTTTCAATCTAACTGCAACTGCACAACTTCAAAAAGTACCAGCACCAATAGAATTAATATTATTTTGTATTTTTCAGTGCATCAACTGATAACTACGGTCCAATTTTTTGTATATATATTTATGTGGTTTTCTTTTTGATCGTCTTAAACGGCACCTTTTAATATGCAATAATATTGTTTTACAAAAACATGGAACGATTTTATTATTTGGGGCAGATTTTGGGAGGACAGAAATGTTGGATTTTTTTTTAAACGGGACCTTTTCTCCAGACTCGGCTCAAATGAAAAAAAATCATGAAAATCAGTGCTCCCTTATCAAAGAGGTGTTTCTAATCAAAACATAACTTCCTTTAAAACTCCCTCTGCTTGGAAGTCTGTCAAAACGGAGGCGGTATAATAAATAATTGGATATCTTTATTGGTTTTCGAGATATTTACACACATTCTTAGACATCTTCCTGAACTCTAGGGCCTTGGGAAATTAAAAAGTGAAAAATTTCTAAATCAGAACTTTCAAGAATCAAAATTATTACATTATAAATTCCTACGTGGAGCTGAAAAAATTTAATCGAATTTAAATGTGTGATTTTCTGTAATGCTTAAATGAAGCAAAAATAAGTGAAACGCCTAAAAGCTCAGGGCTTCTCAGTTACCCGAGAGTAGCTCGAAGCACCAGGTTTTGATCATATGTGTAATCAACCAAAATTTTTGCTTTGCAGGACAAGAAAATGTCGATGGTGATAATTCTACCCTTCAAAGGAGAAAATATTACAAGTGTATTGAAGTCACTTTCTAAAATACCCTTTTCAACAGTATTGCAAACTTTATCTAGAGCAGGCAAAGAATACAAAGATGAAGATGTCTATGTCCATTTGCCGAAATTCAAAATAGTATCAGATTTTAATTTAAATGAAGTCTTATACAAGGTGAGCATAGAGGATAAGGTTCATTAACAATTTTTATATTTGATTCTAACTCAATCACTTTTTTGCAAGATGGGCATTAAGGATTTATTCGTTCCACAATTGGCTAATCTGAAAGGTATGCTAGATAAGCCTGTGTTTTTGTCGAGGCTGCTGCAAAGAGCAGATATCGAAGTCAGTGAAGAAGGTACCGAGGCATCAGCGGCTGCTGGTAAGAAATCAATTTTATACATAATATATGTACCTACTTGAACGATTTAAATTGAACTTTGAATTAATATCTCTGCAGTCAGGTATAGCCTTGGAAGCATAGGCAACTTAACACACATGCTATTCATAGGTCATGGTCTAGACTTATTTTTAATTTCTACATTTTATTTTATAAATCCTTCCGCAGAAGCCCGAAAATGCCTTTGCTTTATATATGTTACTAGCTTTTAATAGCTAGTTTTCCCGCGAAAAATCAGATGTGTATATCATCTCTCTTCGTAAAGTTTGGAATTTCAACCAAGACAGAAGAAAAAACAGGAGACAGAGAACAGTATACAAATACAATAGATTTCATTATATCGAGTGTACAAAGAAAACATTCGCAGTATTCCTTTGAAAATGTGAACATGTCTTTGCTAAACACAGGTAGGAAGCTAAAAAAATGACATGTGATGTTTCTTTCAATCATTATAAATGCAATTGCAGATGAATCAAGTAAAGCCATGTTCTTATTTTCAAAGGCCTACTGCGAAAAATTATTTTTTTTGGATCGCTCGATATAGGACAGGAAACATAAGTGGTTGCTGTGGGTTATCCTAAGGAGGTAGAAATATATCATTGGGGACTTTCTTCGATTTTTGAATTTTTCAGTTCATTATATTGATTTATCTTCAAAGTTCAGCCAGCGGGAGCAATGTAAGCGCTAGAAAACTGATTTTTTGACGACTTGAGTGATAAAATATACAAATCGTATCAAAATCTGTTGTGATATCAGCAGAAACCGAATTGAAGACAGACAAACACCGATAGCAATTTGGTTGTATACTATAATGAAAAAATTGACAATATTTCAGACGTCTAGACAGTCGGTTCTGTTGACGATCGATTTATTTCTAATAATTTAAGATCTTTACTTTTGACTATAAGACCTGTTTTTTTTATTTCAGGTGGAGCTTTTCCCAATAAATCCACACCCCCAAGGTTGAGAGCGAATCGGCCGTTTTTGTATTTCATTATTGACAATCCAACAAGAAGCATTCTTTTTGCTGGCAGAGTAACCAATCCAAATACTCTCATGTAGAAATAGTTTTAATTAAGATAACTCTGTTCCTAATTATGGATTTTTTACTTAAATCGATATTATATACAGAATTCTCGCATTTTTTTCTCATTACCCACTTTTAGCTTTAAAATAACAAGTAGTTACTTTCAAAAAAGGAAATGGGAAAAAGATTTAAAAATTTTGAAATAATCTGAAAGTAATCCACAGCAATTATTATTGAAAAAGTGTTATCTTCACTCTTGAAAAATATTTGAACGTTTTTTATAGCTTGAGGTAGGTTAGTTTGGTCTATTTTGTAGTAAACTCTTTTGAACTAACACGAAATATCAAATATATGAGTATATTTCGGTGCAAGGATATACGGCAGATTTCTAAAATAGCATACGTAGAGAAGAATATACAAGTTTTCGAATGATGTTAAGAAAACTATGGGTTACCGACCATTTTAAAGATTTATTCAACCACACAAGTTAATTTCATTAAAATTATATTGCTAAGTTACGTTACCAGAAGGTGGGATTGATTCAGCATAAGTACAGATGGATCAGAAGCTGAAAATACTGGAATCTGAAAAATGATTTGCCAAGAACCACAATGTGATTAAAATACTTTCCTTACAAAGCTACTTCAGATAGCAGTTGGAAAGTAAAACCTATAGTAAATGTGAATATCATGGGTGCTTTCCAATTTATCAGTTTTACAAAAATATACAAACGTATTCAAATAACACTAAATAATTATTTCTCAAACCTTTATTCCTATTTAGTGATTAGTGACCAGGATATTGTGCGAAATATTCGTACGGGAAAACTAGGACATGTATATTATATCACAAAGATGTTTTTTTTGTCGGTACGCCCTATCTGCCTTTATACTTTATCAAAGTTATTGATTGAGACGTCATTTTGAAGATAACGTTTGCCGCTAATGTCGAAAATTAAAGAAAACGTTTAAAATGATTGTTTGCATTGAAAACTAAACTTTGACTCCCATTACATTAACAACAAAGACTAATTAGGTACTACTAGGCACCTGGTAGGTCAGGTCCTACGGTTGACTCTAGATCTAGATGGGCTTTGTCATTGCCTTAGGCAAAGGTGTTTCTAATCTTCGCCTTATAGGCATCCTCAGACCTAGACCTACAACGAAAGTCGCCAGTCCTGTGGGGATGCCAATTTATGTTCTCTGAGAATCAAAAACTTCTAGAGCCACCCTAATACTAATGCCCAACTATTCTCCCTCCCCCGCGGTACTAGGGTCCTGATAAAGTAAAGTAACGTAATCATCATTTTTTTAAATCCATTTTACTTTACAGCGTCTAGATAAAAGTAAAAATGCGTTATTAATAAGCTCTATAGAGATGGCCCTATAGAACACAGAGCACATCTTACGACTAATAATAATTTAGTACAGTACAGTGAACCAAATATATATTATTTTCATAAATTTATAAGTGATGACATCTATTACTGATAAGAAAAATTTTCCTTTAAAAATATTCGATTGTAGGTGTGTATATTTTCATATCAATTCTCTTGTCATAAATAAATAGAAAATGTATCACAATGATAATCAATTTTTATCAATTAATATTAATCTCGAGACTTGATTGAATACTACAATGATTCTAATAGAATGATGAACTTGTCTAACGTTAAACAAAAATAGTTTAATTTTGGAGAATAAATAATTTTCAAGAATTAAACCCATTTCTTACAAAGTAGCGACATCTATTGAATACTTACAGAACATTCAAGTTTGTAAGATGAAAAGGGTCGATCTTTTTATATTTTATTTTAGAATCAGATTCGAATTCAATTTGCATTAGCAAACAGAAAAGGCTCATTAGGCTGTTAATCAAATATATATTCTATGATGAACTGATTATCCGGATGCGATTATGGCAGGTGGCTTTTGGAAAAATATGAACCATTTGTTTACAATTAATCCGAATTTACTGTATGTACTGGCCATTAAAACAATTTTCGAAATTGAGAAAAATTCAGATGAAAGATATAATTTTGATGATTAAAAAAAAAATAAAAAAATCTGCAGGGAATCATGTGAGTACATATGTATTTAAAATTTCAAATTAATTATAGAACAATTAGTAGTAGTTCTATTGTCCCACATTGTAAATATAAATCTATTAATCCAAGATAAGTTTCTATATTTATGTAATCTTATTTAAATGATAATTACGATAAACGAGTGAGCTTAAGGCTTAAGAAGATGCTGCCAAGTTACGCATGCCTTTTATTATTGTCATCATCTTCGATCTTAATTGAGTTCAATTGAAAAGGTCATAACGAGGGCCATGGCTGTTTTATGATAGAACATCAAAAGTCTTGGCGAAAATATATTGGTCTTGTTAAAAAAAACAATAGCTAATAGGCCTGTAACGCGTAACGTTCATTTAACGATAATTATGAAAAGATAACAGTCGAAACAATTTTCCAGATCTCAGTAGAGTATACATTATCTCAGTAACCTTTAACATGAAAGCTTCTTTTAGTGGTTGTATATTTTGAATTTTTGTAGTTCACTTGCATCGGTAGTTTGAAATGTACGTATCGATAATAAGTTCGATTGTTACAAATCAGGCGGCTAGCACAATAAGCACCTACATTTATTATCTAATCCCAGGGCCTACTAGATTCACATGGTGCAATTTAGCCAGTTAAGTTTTGATTAGTGAAGCAGTGACTCTGTAGTGTGAGTGATTAAAGATATACTTTTTTTTTTTTGGTGCAGTTGAAAGTGATTTTCTTTTTTGAAGAACCTCTTTGCTTCTATTTGTGACTTGGTAAGATTTTGAAAATAATATATTTAAAAAAATTAAACGAATAAATATTTTTTTATATATTTAATAATTTGTAATTATTTTCATCCTCTCATCAGCAGTTTTGAAAGCTTACAAATAGGAAGACCTCAAAATGGTAGCTTTTTGTATTTTTTTGAAGACCCGCTCTTGAAAATAAGTAAATCGATTTTCTTATATTTGCACCATAAAATCAGAGTGTTTATTTCAATCTTCTTTTAAGCTCATTTCAGATGAATAGACGAAATTTGAAAGAATATAACTTTTGTACTTTGAAAATAGCTCGTTTTATTTTTTTATATTTTTTCAATGCTACTAAATGGCATGTACGCATATATATTTTTCAAAATGAATTATACATTTCCCAATGCACTTGTCAAAAATATAAATATACAGGGAGTCCAATTCAAAACAACGAACATGCAATCACTTCCGCTTAAGTCTAAAGCCGGAAATGATCGAAAACTGACCGAAAGTTGAGAACTTTGAATATCTGAGTAGTCAATCCAGATTTCATTTAGGCAAATCTGTATATCTGTAATGGTACTGCATGACTTACAAATACTTTGACACGCTGTATATTATGCTACGTGACTTTGGAGGCTACATTTTTGATAGTAGGATTATTGGAAAGTGAATCACAACAAGTGTTGAATAAGTTCAATATTAATTATTATTACAGTTAATAAAAATTCTGAGAACAATTATTATTGAGTGTTATCAATCAGTTTTTAATAATTTCAAATAGTTTTATTATATGCTCACTGATAAGAATAATTGGCATACACTTTTATTGCTAATAACCATTAATAACGAATGAAAGATTCTAATTATTTTTTGAGATAACAATATCAACCTGAATCATAATTTTTATGAATTGAATAAATTTTATTCAAATCTGTAAGCAGACGTGTTTGTGAGTTTCAGTAGACAAGTTCAGAAACTTCTGAAGGTATGTTTTTATTTCCATATATATAGTATAAATACATAGCTTTATATACTGTAATAGTATATTTTTTATATAAATAGTAAATACAATCAGAACTTTATCATTTTTTGTTTGAAAATAAGAAATAACTCAATTGAAGTCTAATAATTGTATTATGGTGACAATCCACTATACAACTACTGTAGGTATTCTTCTGAAATTGAACATAGGTAGTCTCCTTATCCAAACATTTCTTTTCCCTGTTGTTATCGATTTGCTTTTGGAGTTAATTGCAAACACATTACGTTTGAGATAATTGACTTCTGAAAAAAGATTAATGAACTATTATATTACGTTGCAGTAAGAAGGTGGAGTATTTTTTGATCATGGCATTGTGTCAGATTTTTAGCAATCTACTTTTTTTAAATCTATCGAGTTAAGGCTTTATTACAGTTAGTGTACTCCTGTTTCTACATCTTCTATGAGAAATGGGATCAAATAAGATTTAATGATAATATTATGTTTGCATTATTCTGGTTAATCATATAAGTCAATAAAACTTTGTCATAAAATCTATTCCCGGAGATCCTTTGTTTTCTGCCTATCTCAAATACGTTATTCTCTTTAAAAAAATACTGAAATGACTGAAAATGCCTGAGTTCGTTCTCCAATTTCATCTGTTTACATGTCAATATGATATAATGTCCAATTTTATGAAATTAGAACTGCTACTGCTATAGCTGCTTTGCCTGGAATGGTGACGTATGTTCTTAAACAGTCTATAATCGTGACGTGATGAGTGGTTGCTATGCAACGCACGGTGAACAAACTGGCATACTATACCATGCGAATCATCCGGATAAGATCAAAACCTGAAAAAGGTCGACTCAAGTATGGCCTTCGGCCGTCACCGTCCCCACAATCAGGCGATGGAGGGGGAGTGCTCTATCATAGTCCAATCCGCCATGCTTACACAATGCGCGCTGTTCCGGTGATTCGCTCTGTATATCGATATTCACCTTTTCTTTATTTCATCGAACTATTTCCATATATTTCATTACTCTATTATTTTCATCTTGATCTGTTTGCGTCACAATATCTGGCCTATTATTTTCCGGACTAATTGCTATTTACTTATCTCCTCAAATTCTTTCTGCAAATTAAAATTCTACTCTTTCTTCGAATTAAAAAAAGGTCATTTGTTCACAAACATTAAATGAGGATTCAACACAATTGGTAATATACAGGGTGTTTCATATAAAAAAATGACATATGATACTGCTATATGAAGTTAGTGACGTATAGAAGAAACAGTAAAATAGAAACATTGTAGCTGTAACAGATCACTATAATCAACCTGAATATACTGTTGAGAATATTCTAATCTGTCCCTGTATACCAACCGCTCTTTCTTGTATTGCATAATATTTACGGAGGCTCATCAGAAATACGAGAGAACGTACAAAATTATTAAGACCAGAAGGAGATTTTTTCATTGAGAGTTTATTGCGCTTTATTGTGACAATAAGAGTATATATTTCTTATCTTAAGTCTACTATCGGTCTCTTAATTTCGAAATACAATTAAAAGAGGCTGATAAATACACAGACTCTTGTATTGAAAAAATAATATCAGATTAAACATGTAATGTGCTCGATAGGACAGTGAGAACGCGGTTTATTTTGATAGATATTGTTATTTACTAATAAATCATTTTTATCTTGAAGATTGTGTAAAAATATGAAAAGCTTAATTATTATATTAAAAATAATAAATAGTCAAAAGGAATGATTCAGTTATTTCTTGATCTGTTATCTTTGTATTTCTAAGGATGTAAATTATTTAACTACTGAATCAAATCAATGTTCTATTGAGTAATAAACAGGGCGCTCCTTCATAACTTGACATTATAAACGGTAATAAATCGATGGATGACGTTACCTGACTGGGTAGTATCGAAAACACCTGATATACTTAAATATACAGAGTTGGGGGTTTTTAAACAGATACGCTATTTTTGAGATATGACTTCATAGGTGATATTTTTCAAATGGGTCACCCTGTATATTTCTTGATTTATCAACAATGTAGATGATACAGGGCTTGGTGTGTGTTCAATTTGTAGTTGTTTAAAATATTAAATAAATAACATTCCAGGAGCAATAATTATTCATTTAGTTAAATAAAAAAAATCTTTGCACATAAAATTGAACAAAAAAGAAAATATTTAATTTAATATTTTAAGAAACCACTAGTCCGACAAACGTCAAACAGCGGGTTTACCTGTAAGCTTTCAGTGAAGTTCTAGCCTTCTTCTGTGGCGTCTGTTTTAAAATTAAAAAAAAAATAAAAAATATATATTTCAATTACTTACTCATAAGGAGTTCTTATTGTTTGAGTGTTTTTAGTTTTGTGCGAAAGTAACGGGAATTTTTGAGTAAGAAAAAAATACGCTGAGAACTTTGGCGTGTACGGGTAGCAGGAGAGAAGTATATTGTATTTTAGTACGTACAGGGTATGTGAGAAACATTTTGTCAAATTCTAGGTGTGAGGCGGCTATTTTGGTGTATACGGGATGTGTCAGAGAAGTAGGTTGGGTTTTCATAGTATACCACATTTTTTGTTTAATTTAGTGTGCACTGGTGTGAGAGCTGTGATCTGGAATTTCTGTTTTTTTTTTGGTGACGTAAGAAAAGAAAGAAACTTTGGAGTATACTTATATGGAAAGACTGAATTAGTTTTATACGGCGTACGATTATAGAAGTTGAAATTTTGAGGTAGGGCGAATTAAGTTGGAATGCTGTTCTTCAGGTTTTGCTCAAATGTGCAGAGAATGTCATTATGTTTGTTTATACGAGGTGTGATTGATAAGAAAGTTACAATGTTGGAGTACACAGTGGAAATTGAAGTAGATGCCTGCGAGCTCAAGTTCATTTCGTTAGGCAAGATCCACATGTAAGCAATAGGTTGGTTGGGTTTGGCTGAACGACTGATAACTTTCTAGATTTTTCAAATATTAACTCGATCTAGAATTTCATTATGACTGCTTTCGTACCAAATTTGAAGACACTAAATACTTATGGGAAAGTTGCATATTATGTTTTACCGTCATTACTTTACAGGCTTATATCCAATATTACCTTTTTAACCGTTTTGCAGAGCTGCACAAATATGGGAGTTATCAACTTCGCCACTATAGTAGCGATCAGCTTGATCAGCTTATGTTCTGCAGCCCATTATTCATCCTGCAAGAATGAGCCTGCCTGTTCCATCCAGCCAGTTCACAAGATGAAAGGCGCTGATTGCTACGATCGCAGCTTGAAGGCTTTTCCGAGATGTCTTCCCAGTGATGTCGAGGTATGCATCATTCAAATAAAATAAATACATTTTTATCATTATAATAATCCTATTAAAACAATTTATGTAAAATATATAAATCAAGATTCGCAATCCTATAAAATTTAAAATTATATGGAATTGTCTGAAGGCACTGAATATCTTGCCGATGCTTTGTATACTTCTCTCAACGGAGACAAAGAAACAATTAAAAGGCAATAGGAAACTCCATCAGAGGTTGGAAATATCGATAAGTAACTATTATTACACATTTTTTGCAAATGATTTATGAATAACATTCATTATATTGATACAGTAACATTATACATGTTGATCCTTTTGAAAGAAGTTATTGTCTTAGTGTTTGATAATGAATAATAAACAAGATTACATAAAAGTATTTCTGGAGTTGGTAATTTTTCCGCACAGAAAGTGAATAAGATCACATCTATGATCAAAATGATTTAGTTTAATGTCAATCGACTAAAATAAACATGTTGTATAATAAACAAACTATCTGATTGAAAGTGTTGTCGATGCCACTTCCATCCAACATTAAACATTTGTTTCAACTCAACTAATACATCAATTAACATTGCGTTGTAACCTTTGGCCTTTCAAACTACTTTATTTATCCCAAGAATATGTTCCGAGATCCCTTAACCCTACCTATACGTGTGTCATTCTAGTGCTCAGTCTCTTCATATGTGGCGTATTTGATTCAGCATGAAAATGGTTCAGTAAGTGACCATTTCCTGTATCCGGTTAATTCTCTCATTCAACCTCAAAATAATTTAATTAAAAGATCCATATAGGAAAGTCGAGATTATGACATCTAATTACCAATTCAAATACATGGCCTGTACGAAAAGTATTTCATACCGGATTCTAGGCAAGTTTGCAAGGATTCCAAGCGTACCTTTTATATTTGCTTAGTCATTCATGCTGGGGATGTGGTGGTTTTAGTCCTCCAGACTTTTGCCTTAATATCAAAATTTAGAAATTTCATTGTGCGTATTGGCTGATTTATAATTAACCCATCGAATTTTGGTTCTTAGGTGATTCATGCTACATACAATCGAATCAGAAAAATCAGCAATGCGGACCTGGTCAGATACTCAGATCTGGCATTCTTGTACTTGAACGATAATCTCATCTTCAACTTGGATGACGACGCCTTCATCGATATGGATGAACTGATGTGTTTGGATCTGTCTGAAAATGCTCTAGCTAAAGTGCCAAAGAGTATTTTCCGACTACCATCTCTTCAGAAGCTTTTCCTGAGTCAAAATCGCAACATCAACATTATCGACTCCATTGAGAATGCAAAGCCCATCACAAGCCCATTAGGCTTGTTGAATCTGAGCTTGACAACTGACGAAGATAACATCTATGAGTTTCCTAATTTCGGGCCGATGCCATTTCTGCTCGAACTGGACATTAGTGGTAATCAATATTCAGGAATGAATCCGAAGAATTTCGTGGGTATGTGCAAATTGGAAGTTCTACATGCTGATAATGTGACTGTCGAATACGATGATGATTGCCAATGCTGGAGCCTCAATATTTGGTTGACAGAGCACAATGTCCAGTTCAAACTTCTGCCTTGCAAAGTACATCAAGATGGTTAGTATATATGGCAAATAATGAATATTCCGAAATGGTATTAGATATTTAGGTTTGTTCGGGGAACAAGTGGCTGCGAGCTAACACTGGCCGGGTCTGATCATCAGCGCAATGCGTGGCAAAGGGTTTGGACGAGTGATCATTGCATTTTCCTCTTCTTGCCAGACAATGGGTAACCAGCGAGAGTATTTCCTTAACACAGGTTCTCTGGAAGGGTGTGTCTTGAGATTTATCTTGCAAAATATCGCTGAGTTCATTTTAAACTGTAGGTCCACTTGTCTATGGTAACACTTTTACAGATAATTTGTCTACATTCGAATACGACTAGGGCATTATACTCCCATTCTATTATTCATTTAAATTATCCACTACTTTACGAATTCACAGTAATTATAACTTTGTTCAGTCAAAGTTAGTATGACCTACTCAGGGCCCTAACTACAAAACCGTTGAATATCAAGAAATTTTCAAGTAGATACAAATGTACAAGAAATCAGATGTTCTACAAGAGAGGACTTAGACTTAGGTTAGGTTACAGGGGCGTTGATTGTATCATTTATCATTTTCGATGTCAGAATCCTCAGAGCTGCTTGACTGTCCGTGTATATGATGATGGCCCTTATCATTTCATCACTTTAATTGCCGTCTCTGTAGCAATGATTTTGTCCTCTAGGACACCGCAGTCTTTCATGAGTCTCAAGAACCCACTAACCTTCAGCGGCTCAGAATATATCCCGGCTCCCGTCCCATTCTTCGTCACGGAACGCTCAGTGATAATTGAGATTACTGAGTCTCATTTTTTCGGGATTATCCTCCCATTCCCCTCTTGATGGTATAATTATCTCAATAGCTTCTTTTCGTAATCATGTAGTCAGTTTTCTGCGTTTATTAGACGACCATTTCTGCCTGAAATCTTATCCGGGTTCCATAATACGCGAAACGTATACAGTCGATTTGTATATAACCTCCTTTTTATAGAGTCGGTCAATAAAACTACTGTTTTTTTTTTCAGAATGCGCCATTATTGGTATACCAGATGAGGATCTGGAAGATTGGCATTCTTGCAATCGTCTAAATGCTCACTATCATGATCAACAACGTAATAGAAAAATCGTCATCGGAATATCATCTGTAGCTGCTGTCATTATTCTTCTTCTTGTTTTGTTCTTTTTTAAGTTCTATTACAAGAACAATGATACCATTGTTAAACATGACGCAAATCGTTTATTGAATCGTGCTCAAAAGAGTATCGAAAATGACTATGTGTGATAACTTTATTCATTTGGTTTCGAAAGAGAATTGCTATATTAATAAATGTATTATTCGAATAAGGCTGAAATGAAAAAAAACAAAATTTTTAATGTAGCTATTCTCTTTTTTTTCTTTCCCATTTACATATATATTTATAAAGGCTGTTTTTTTGTTTGTCCTATGTGCTGCTTTTTCGGCAGGTTATTTTAATTAAGGAATAAACTATTTGTGATAGACTATCCCATGGATGTCAATTGTATATTGTATTTTTTTTTAAATTTTATACTTAATAAAATCTATTTAAAATAAGAAGCTTTTTATTGAGCGACTCCATTAAAAGATATGTGAACAAGTTAAAAGTTCTGAGGGCAACTATGTCACACCTAACATATTAGGTGCTATTTTACATTTGCAGTGTGATTCTTTGAAGTTTTTAAGTTTTACCCGACCGCATAACAAACGTCTAGAAATCATTTAATTATAAAACACGTAGGTAACTACTTTTACAAATAAGTTATCCTGTGAAAAAGCACTGTTAATACATCCACCTCCGGCTGAACGGAATCTTACTTCTTTAGGCATCATGTATGCAGAGTTGCCTCTTTTCTGGCTATGTAGTCGATAAAAATTTAAAAAAGTATGCTGATACTTTTACTTGTCCTAACAGCTCATATGGAGGAGTATGGGCCCGGGGTCCGCAACTTGGCTGACCCCTGGACATGCAATGTGTGGAATCCTCATGTATGAATTTATGAAGAAGTCAGAAGCACCCATGTCATGCTTATCCAAGAATTCGGAATTACACATTCTGTCCACCTGTTATTCGTATGCTTTATTGTCGTTTTTCCGAGTTTTGCGGGTCGATCACTTTTGGCCGAAAAAAATTTCTTCATTCTTCAGAGACAACCTCTATAGGCAGCATTTCAGCGATGACGTATACGGCATCTGCAGATACAGTGTGATAGACGCTGGCCACTCTGAAGGCAAAAGGCACTCAGTAGATGAAATTTTCTTCGATGATTCCTGCATAAAAAGTGCGTCAGCCCAAATGGAACTCAGTACTATTTTGCACCAGCCTCTGCATCTTACCACAGAATATATATATAATGAAATATATATAAGTATAAAGAACTATAAATATATATATATATATATATATATATATATATATATATATATATATATATATATATATATATATATATATAGCCGCAGTCAAACTAAGAGAACACGTTTTTGTCTATCGAAAAACAAAAGTTAGATCGATGTGGGATTGATTTTATTTGAGGCACAAGGCACAGATACTACCTATATAGCAATAAGTCGTGTCAAAATATTTGATGGGCATGATCGACTGAATCGACTGCCACCTTGAAAATATGTTCAGGCCAATATCTTCCGAACGGTGCCTCGTACGATAAAAAAATAGATTTCGTTATTATATTATTCATATTTTCTGTATTTTTCATTACAGTTTTCTGCAGCTAATATTTTTGAAAATATATCTAACGAAAGAAAAAAAAATGCTGTCTAAGGATTGGAAATCGTCCGATTCTAGATCAAAATAAAAACGTATTATATTCTTTTATTTCTGATTAAATTGAATTATTATCCTTAATATCCTAGTTTCAAATAGGTTAACAATAAATGTTAGATTTCAATGAATTATGTTAGAGCATCTATCAGGATTTTTTTATTGGTAAATTAAAATTTTTGCCATGCATTCAGAGAGTTGACAATCGTCAAGTTTTGTTTGAAAAATGTTGTGTAGATAATCGCACGATTTTTATCGAAATCTAGAAGTATTTGGACTAAGTTGAGCTACCATTATAACTGAACACCCGATATAAATAATAGACATTGTGGTTGTGAGCGCTGTCACTTTGCAGTTGGCTTTGAACTGGCAAAAGAACTAGATCAAATATTCAAAATCTCGACCGTTGTTCAAACTGTGCTTGGTGTTCTTGCAGTGAAGATGAAGCTCCTTTTGAAGTTAACATTGTTGATAATGTATTACGTTGAATTTGTCAGTAAGTGTAGTTTTTTATATTCTAACTCTTTTATTATAGTAACCCTTTAATAACATCGCGTGACAATATCAAATGTTCACATTGCAGTACAACCAGGTGCACAATTAATGAAATTCCTTTAACGTGAAAATTTGATAGCTCCATGTATTATTGATCATCGCCAGGAACAGAATGTCATTTATTTTAAGTTTTGCGCTTTTGTATTGATCAACCAATACCTAGTCCATATTTATGAAATTTATTTATTTGCAATTGACAATAATATTTTATATTAATATTTTTTTATGATATTTTGAATAGAAATCTATCTATAAGAGCTTAGCTGAAGTTCAAGTTCAAATTATATTCTACAATTTACTTGTTGTGATTAAGTAGTTAAGTTATTAATGGATGATATTGTCTTTATTCTATTGAAGGGAATTGAATGTTGGTGTGAATTGCGAAACAAGAAGATAATTGCAACAATCATATTTTGATTTAGGGGAGAGGAGGAAGTTGTTCTAAGAATAACAGGAAAAAAATTTGATTGCAATTTATAATGAAGGACGTACGCCTCTTTAGTTTTTATTTTTCACTGCGTAAATACAAATGCATCAATTTATTTCTGTTATTTTCAACTTCTCAGTTGTAAGTTATTCAATAAGTCACATTTGACATAATTCTAATTTTGAAATATCTACCACTATGTTACCATTGTACGAAAAATGTCCGGGTAGAAATTCCACTCCTATCTGTATTGTATTTTTTTCTCATTGAATGATTGTTCTCATCTAATTTTGAGGGTGACACCCGTGCTACTGGATTTGCCATTTTTATGGTACTCATCTATACAGGGTGTTTCATAATATATGCGCAGGACTTGAGGATGTAGAAGCTCGTCGAAAAATATGAAAAAAAGTTTATATTAACTTACCCTCTAAAATGCACCATTTTCGAGATACAGGGAATTGAAATTGAAAAAATATGAATATCTGTGAAATCGTTTATAGTACAGAAAAAAGCTTTTTAAGCATTTTCCAGTCATAATAAGCTAAGTTTTGAGTCTGTGAAAATTTTTTGTCAAGTCATAATTGGTGAAGATTTTGAAGGAGAAGTGGGTGTTTTTCTCCCCAATTTCTACGTCAATGGAAAAAGTACATTTTGAGACGCCCATTTGAACCGCCAATGTTTTCTACACTAAAAAGATACTGTTGGTCGTGAGCTCTAAAATCAACTTTCATGTAAAAAAACAGGGTCGATTTTTTGAAATAAAAATTTTTGTTTACCAATTATACAAAATCTATGTAAACCGTTAGATCAAGTAACAAAAGCAAAAATTGACCGTGTTTTTTCAACATAAACGTTTATTTATCTCAAAAACCGTCGACTTCAGAGTTCACGACCAACAGTACCTTTTTTGTGTAAAAAATATTCGCGGATCAAATGGGTGTCTCAAAACTGTACTTTTTCCATTGGCGTAGAAATTGGTGGGAAAAACACCCACTACTCCTTTAAAATCTTCACCAATTATGACTTGACAAAAATTTTTAACTCAAAACTTATTATGAATAGAAAATGCTTAAAAATTTGTTTTCTGTACGATAAACGGTTCCGGAGATATTCTCCAAAAACTAATGTTTTTTTCAATTTCAACACCTTGTATCTCGAAAATGGTGCATTTTAGAGGGTAAGTTAACTTGAAGTTTTTTTCCTATTTTTGGACGAGCTATCACGTCCTCAAGTCCTGCGCATATATTATGAAACACCCTGTATTGGCCTATAGGCCATGATAATGATCATGCACAGGTCCTGCATCTTCTTATCTACATCACAGCATAGGTATATTTTTCTGCTAATTAGCCAAAGACCAGGTGGTGTTGCTATCGAGGGATCAAAACAAAAAATACCGTAATGAGATTGCAGATCAATAGAGAATAAAATTAAATAACGGTTCAT
The DNA here is from genome assembly GCA_958507055.1 of Crioceris asparagi. NCBI lineage: Eukaryota > Metazoa > Arthropoda > Insecta > Coleoptera > Chrysomelidae > Crioceris > Crioceris asparagi. Next base: position 13,061,857 of record OY293833.1, on the reverse strand, counting down.
AGTACCTGAGTAAATTCGTTCGAGTAATATTCGTAACTCTGATCCCTCGATAGCAGCGATCCTCGCGAATCAACACTTTACGTTACCCAGGCCCATGTACAAACCTCCAGATGCAAGACCTGAGTAAATATGATCGTGATATAGGCCAATCATAATACTATTTTCATTAAGATATGTCAAACATATTGAAAGATGAATACCTACCTTCAAAGATCTTTGCCTACTTTATATAATAACCAAATGTGACAGGTAATCGCCTGGTTCTAATCAATGTCCATATTATCTAACTTGGCAACGTTTGTGGCATTTTCCATATCCAACATACCAACTCACCTGTGACGTAATGCAACTGGTTACTTAGATAGACTATAGATAGAAAATTTTCAGCTTCAATTGAAGAGGACTGCACAGACTTTCAAGGCAAAACAATAGAACATGGTGTTATGTACGTACCTGGTCCAGCAGTTTGCACAATGTGCGTTTGCTATCACAGCGAACCGATGTGGTGTCAGGCAATATATTGTGATCCTCCATATGTAGGTATTTTTTTGGTGCATAGTTACATCCATACTTATTTTGTTTACCACCCCTATAGCGTTGCATTGTCCTGGTATGCATAATCCAGATATAAAAAAATACAGTAATAATGTTGAACTATATCACGTGATCAAATATCCCAAGGTCCAGTTTAATACGACTGATGTAATATATCTATTATACTAAATATTCATTTCACATTATAAATATGCATAGGGTAGGTACATTTTGAATTTTGCTTTAAATATAACCTGTTGTAGCATTCAACTCAGAAGATAGATGAGTTATTATAGTAGGCATACAGGATGTTAACAAATCTATCCGGCAAAAGATTCTTCTTTTTTTCTACCAAATGTATTATGGTCTTAAATTTATCAAAATATTTTTATCTTTCTACTGCGACTAGCACCTTAACTTGAAAAGGATTTTTTTTAGAAAATTCGTGTAAATAAAAATATGATTTCAAAAGCAAATATGTTTCTCTGTTATATGTCATTCTGGAAAAACAGTGATAAAGAAGAAAATCTCTAGAAGTGATAACTGCTGCCAAAGAATATGTCAGAAAATAATGTTATGATAGAAAATGTCAACGTTCAACATAACTCATGTGTACAGAGTACAGGGTGGTTCATTAATAATTCATATTTTAACTGAGAAATATTGGACTCAATATATGAAGATTTAACCCAAATGACATAAAACTAATATGAATCAAAACTTTGCAACTGCAGGGTGTTCTATTTAGAAATTCAAACATCTCGAAAAATAAAGAATATTTTGTTAAGTAGAATGGGTAGTATATTTACATAGACAGTTTTAGGGTCGATTTCATAATCAAATTTAATCTCCTATTAATTTTAATCCTAGATTAAAAATTTCATAAATTGTTTGGTTGGTCATATAATTTAAAGTTACTTTTAAAGAACGAAAGATAAGGTGACTAATGTTGCAAAAGTTATGGAAAAATGCACACTTTTTATTCCGCCATCGAGATATAAGTTAAACAAATTGAAGAATTAACTAATCTTCCATTAAGGATTCATTATGAAATCGGCCCTTAGAGAATTTAAAATTCATAATAGGATGACAATAATTGTGGCAATATATACACTCAAAGATTTGCTGTATCTATAAATATTTTTTACAAAAAATTGGACCGACGTTATTAGTTGTTGCGCTGAAAAGTATAAAATAATATTAATTCTATTGGTGCTGTTACTTTTGAAGTTGTGCAGTTGCAGGTAGATTGATAACTTTTGGCAACAACAATAGAAAATGGTCGTGGAATAGAAAATGGTCATGGAACCGTATCAAAAAATAAAAACCGACGGGTTCGTGTGTTTATAGGAAAATCACACGGCTGAATTTGAAAGGAATTTACTTTTAGGACTCACTGTATGAGTTATTTTAAAGAAAATCACAAAGGGCCGATTTCATAATCAATTTTGATCTCTTATTAATTTTTATCCCAGATAAAAAAATTCATAATTTTTTTGGTTGGACATATAATTCAAAGTTACTTTAGAAAAACAAAAGAGATGGTAACTAACGTTGTAGAAGTTATTGAAAAATGCAAAATTTTTATTCCGTTATCGAGATATGACTTAAACAAATTGAAGAATTAACTAATCTCCCATTAAGGATTCATTATGAAATCGGCCCTCTTGTTTCCAAAAGTTAATTAACGCTTCTTTGAAAGTATAAAATATATAATATGCCTACATCTGTTGTCACCCGGTATATTAGTTTCAAGGGTTGAAAACAGTATTAATTCAAGTAGAAAATCAATGAGACTCCGCAATACAACAGTTGACATACAAAAATGTTGACGTTATGACTCACATTGTTCTTAGTGCGGTTAGTATTTTTTGCATTCTCTAGAATAGTATGTGCTGATGAATGTGATGATAAGTTTTAAAAATATTTTTTAACATGATGCCGTGTAAAAAGATCTTTACAAAATGCTACCACTTTATTTATTCCTGAAATTTAAATAAATTGATTTAAGCAAACTTACAACTTACGAAGTTGGGTATTTTGGGCGATATTAAGGTCATGAAATTATAATATCTGTAAATTGTTTTTCCATTATAAATTTCTAGTAGCTCAAGGAATTTTAATTGAATATGGAAAAGAGACAGGCATTTATAGGCAAATAATTTTTTTATAAATATGTATTCGTAGGCGCAGAACCTTTATTTTTTAATAATATCATACTGGCGAGCCAATTGATAAAAATATTTATACAAAAAAAAAGACCGAGTTTATCAGTTGTTGCACTGAAAAATTTCCAAATAAGATTAATTCTATTAGGGCTGGTAATTTTGAAGTGGTGCAGTTATGAGTAAATAGAATATTGTTGGCACCAGAGAGGTACAATAATTTTTGTTCTGTCTGGGTAGCACTAACATCCATAGAATTAATCTTATTTTGAATTTTTCAGTGTACCAACTAATAAAGTCTTTTTTTGTAAAATAATATTCATTGCACATTTTCAAGTGTTTAGTCGTTCAAATTGTTGAAATTGTATGCAGTGACTTTAAAATATGGCAGCAACAATCCTGCACATTCAACCTTGATTTTTTTTTGAAAAATTTTCAAGTTAAAGATTGCTCAAAATGTTCTTTTCTTAATCCTGTCACATATAATTTTCAATTTTCGAAAAATGTCGCCCTCTCCACCCCACATTTGGGAGGCAAATGAGATTTTGGATTTTAATTATTTTTAATCTGGTACCATCTCACAACACTCTTAAAAGGTATCGAGGGATTTTTTATTTGAAAGTTCCTTGTCATTATTTTCTTTTGGCGATTGATTTTTTTGAATCGGACTATTCGTTTTTGAAAAAATCAAATACTTAAACCTTTTTTCTGAGATTGGTATCTCTGAAGATTCAAATTTGTAACGGGGGTGTACGCCTGATGATTGCTTATTTAGCGCCGATGATAGCTTTTTTCCGCCTTATGCACCTATTACGACTTTGAAACTTCAGAGATACTGTTTTGAAAAAATCGTTCATTCATGTACTTAATTACTTAATAACAAAACGGTGTGGTATTAAGTGAACCAATATAAAAAAAATTATTTCACAGTTCTGCAAGAAGTTCCGTGTTGGTGAAAGATGTTGTGAATTTGAATGTCTCGATCCACCTGGTGACAAGGCCTCGAAGATGTTAGAAGAATACAGGAAAAAAATGCAGAAAAATAATACCGATTTACCTAAAAGCATCAGTATGGCAATGCTGGTACTGAATTATGTAATTCTATTTTCATTTTGTTGAATAAAGTATTTATGATATAGTAAGTCATGATTTATTTATACCCTTTAATCATTTAAATAACAGTTTGCCTAGGTTCATGGACATTCGAAAATTACCCTATCTGAATTAATTTTATAAGTATATGAGTAGTTGGATAAAAATCTTCAGTCACTGAAAACCACCTGCAATGCAGTTTTGTATGCGTTAATACGCGAGTATCCGAGCGAAAAATTTGACCACCTAGAAATCCGTAATTGAACATTCCACTTTTGAGAACTCTCATGGAATAATCTGACTACCACATAATTAAGAGGTGATATTTTAATGAGGTTTGCACGGTATAATCTAGAAGGTATAGAAATATATAAAAGTTTGAATATATTTCTATATTACGGTGGTAAAGAAAAATCTTAATCTAAGATTTAATTTCAATTCAGTAAATTTCTTTCATATGTTTTGAGTTCAAAACTGATTTAAGTCCTATTGATTGTTTAAAAAACGATATGAAAATTCTAATCTATATCTACAAATGATAGTAGTGCGGTATTTTTCCCCCAAAAACTTTACCCCATGTCTTATATTATAATTTTGAAAAAGCTGCACAGAACAGTAATGTGGTCCCACTTGGTCCCACAAAAAGAAAACATGTCCCACATAAACTACGAAAACGGCGCGAGATTTTGAATGTCAAATCTACCATTTCACTCGCAAAAATGTATATTTTGTGTAGTGTAATGAATGGTTTATATGAAATGAAACTAATGAAACCTTTGCAATGATTTATGAAAAAGTATAGAAGGATCATACAATTGTATACAAATAAATTAAAATGCAGAAAAAGTGTGCAAACAATAATACATTTATTAAGTTGCAAAATTCTACTCTTATCTAGGGAACTAATTTATTAAAAAAGTATAAGACAAGATTCCTTACTAATTAATACTAATTGGGGATTGAAGGAAGTATATAAAGATACTAATGGAGCTCTACTTGTTCAATAAATTAAATATTTGAAGTTAATGTTATTGTATGTTCTCTCTGGTTTGTCACATGTTGGATGTAGTGTTCTCTGGTCACATGTCATTAAATTGAATCATACGATGCAAAGTCATTACACGTCATAATAAACAATTTGCAGATTGTATATTCGGTTATTCGTTACATATTTTGTATGCGTAAAATCAGGATTACTTATGGTCAATATTGAGACATCCCATGAGAAGAATCAAGATGAAGATCCTGCCGAGGATATGTACGAAAGACAGAAAAGGGCACGCGAGGAATATATGGTACAATTGAACAAATGGCTGGACGATGCAAGATTATGGCACTTCAATATTTTTACAGCTCTTCCACAAAATATCTCTATATCAAATGACCCCACACAGCAACAATTATACAGAAATATTGCTCAGGCAAATTTCTGGCAAAGTTTCTTACGACAAGGTTTCAATAATGCATTTGTTAATACTAATTTACCTGCACCTCTTTCTCAATTAAGTAAGTGCTTCGTTGAATTTTTGATCGAATCAGTTTTTGAATAACGAAGGCCAATCAATCTTCCAGCAGGTCACACTTCACTTCAAAATCATCCACCAAGTACTTATGAATTTGTGATACCACCATTATGGAAGAGGGCTGCTGCGGAACTGATGGATTTTCTGCTCCTTTTCTTACTCAAGATGGCTTTAACTTTTCTACTTCTAGAGAGTTTTGATATAATGTAAGTGAATTTGAATTTACGCTACAGCATTGCTGATTTCAATAATAAATATTTACAAGATACATCGAAGTTGTCATCGCCTTGCTCATTTGCCCTATTTTAATTTTTGTGTTAAATTTTATATATGTATGCATTTTTCCTCTATAGCTATTTTTGGTAGGATAATTGGAGAAATTCACACTTTCTTTTGTAAAAGCTACCATAAATACTATTTCTTTCAATGATATACAGTGATATGGGTTTTTATGGATTCGAGTCATTCCAGAAGAACTTGGAAAATCCAGAAGTAACGATGCCAATGGCTGTTGAATTACTTACTTTGGAGCTAATACATCGTGTTACTGTTTGTTTTTACGAGGTAAGAGTAAATTAGGCCTTCTACACACAGTAATATTAAATATTACTTTTTGAAGTGAATCAAATCAAACAAATTCACAAGAGATAAAGATGTTTGAAAATTGTTATTCATACTCTTCCAGTGCTTTGAGATTACCACATAATCATAACCGACTTAACTAGACAAAAAATATTAATAAATCAAAAAATTAGCAACCTGATTATTATGTGTAATAATTTTCAAGACAGGGCATGCGTATTTTTTGATAATTTAGAATTATGATTTTTTTGCAGTTCTTCTTTTTGAAAGGAGAACTTTGTGCTACACCTGGCAAAAAATACATGGGTCTCATGGTTATAACAGCAGATTCCATTTCCCCTGTACCTGGAAGAGGCAACGAAACCGTTGCAGCCATTGGAGCTAAGACTCTTGGTTGGCAGAAATCCTTGGCGCGAGCTTGTTTGAAAAATATGTTTGTCGGGCTGTTTCTACCCCTGTGCGTTGCATTTTATATATTTCCACATAATCGTACTAGCTATGATATGATGTCTAATAGCATAGTTGTAGAATATCATCACGAATTTATGATATATAATCCAATGTGAATTTCAGATGAATTGGCCAAAATATAAATCTATATATATATACAAGTACATGTGATACCTCGATACTTATTTTTTTAATGAAAGAAATCTTGTCACTTATTGTAATTTACTGGTTACTGAATTTTAAATTGATGTTATACAATATATACTTCATCTTCGTTCTCTTGATTTAGAGATTAATCCTATCGTATGTTATTTATTGACAATGCCCAGTGAAATAGTCGTGATATGCTCATATGAAACTATTTTCCCTATGAGTTAATTATTTGCAAAAATAAAAAACATGATGAATACTGGTTTTTTTATCTATGTTTTAGCATATATTTACTTTAAGATGTGGATTCTTACTTTCGTTGAGGATGAGAAAGTTTGACCAGCATCAAACGTTTGTTAGAATTTTGTATAGTCATAACTGAATGCTATCAACGCTATTCCGTCCGAGGTAGTTTATGGGTGGTTTTTGCGTGTGCAAGCTCGATGAGCACTTCAGGAATACTGTACAACTGACACTGTAATTATGCTTTTAGCAAGTATTTCACAACACATTCGATAAAAAGTGCTTCGATCCTTTCGGCGAAAATCCCATCAGATTCAAACTTGTCTTTACTGTAGCTCATTTTTATTTTACATTATTTGCTATCATAAAAATAAGAGAAACCAGTTTAAATCGTAGCATTACTTTATGTCAATACAGGATATAAAAATTCTAAACACCACATCTCATTTTGTCTATGATATATCACTCTTGAACAGATTGAATATGGATAAAAAAATATAAGCTAATTGTACTTAGAAAGCAAATTATAATTGACAAAAAACATAACAAGAGTACAAGAGACTCCTGGAAATTATTCCCACATATACAGATAAATCGGGACTATTCTACAAATCGACAATATTTTTTATTGTCTTCTAATATAATAATTGTGAATTGGAATATTCAGATCTATTCATATTTTAATCAGGAACTATCTCAGGAAAAGGATTGTATATTCTTTTTATTTAACTGTAACTTTATTTCGTGTTTCCGATAAACAATAGTATAATTTTGATGTGATTTTTAAATCTGAACAGATTCGTGATATTCCTACAGGACATCAATGTCAGTAGAATAGTCCAGTAACAAAATCAAGTATTTTGTTGTGGCAACAAATAAAATCACGCCATGACTAAGCTAATTTGTTTTAAATTCAATTATGAATTCAATACCTAATTTTATCAAGTACACTCCACATTTTTACTGTACTAACGTACCCACACATTTGAAGAATTTAAAAGAAAAAACACTGATAGATGTATATGAATGTTAATAGTAATTGTTTCACTTTTTGCCTCTCATTTATTCTGCATTAAATTTCTTCTTGATTATACTTTCTGTAAATTCTAAGAATTAACACTCAAATCGATCAAGTGTTGGTTTTCACAGCTGCCATAAGAAAAATCATAAGGTGTCCAGGCAGAATTTGTCCACAATATTTGTGACTTCTCTACGGAGAATTTTTTCTTCAACCACCAATAGAGTGAAAGCCTGCAATTAATCTTAAAACTTAATATTTACTGAGTAGAAAAGAAATATCTGGGTGTCTCGTTAAATATGTTCCAATACCTCAACACGCTTTTTTTGGTCCACTGCTATACCTGTCGAGTAACAGTATCAGACTAAAAAAAAAATCTCAAAATTCATTGAATTGAAATTTGAACAACCTTTTCATTGGTATACTGGTATGTCATTACATGCAAATTGCACATTTCTAGTTGCATGTGTCATAGCCTTGTGGTTAGAGGTTATTGTTTTGGCTGTTGAACATAAAGCAGATAAGGTTCGCGTTCCGCTTCAAGGCTGTTTTTTTCTTCTATTTCTTATCAATAATTTAAATATATATTTTTTTAGTCAGGGTCTATACCAAGATCTCCAGAAAATGTACAATTACATCCAATTTATATTGAGTTTTAATTTTTTACCAATATTTCTAATTTCTTATTTTTTTTTCTGTGCATTTTAAGAAAAAAATTGCTTCGAACAAAAGTTGTAGGCATTGATTATATCTATAACCCAAAATTATTTTTGATGATATTTACACTAAGGCCCTTTTTTGATGATCTTTTTAAATGTTTGAACGGTCTCCATTTTGTAACTACTTATCCTATAATAACCAATAACGTACTCGGCCGAGATATTTAAGATGATGATTTTTGAAGCAAATCTGAACTTGATACCTCCAAAACTGCGACCTGTATCGTGTTTACAAATTTCGTAATATCCCATATATATATATATATATATATATATATATATATATATATATATATATATATATATATATATATATATATATATATATATATATATATATATATAAACTTTGGACCAAGAGTTTTTTTGGACTTATAGACACATAACAACATGCCGTTGAATTTTTTTCGAAATTAAAAAGTGTGAACGATCGCAATAGATACATTTATATAATAAATTTACCTAAAAAAGGTTAAACATTTTATTTATAGTAAAGAAAGACATGGTGCTACATCTGCCTGGCACAAAATATTCTAATAAAGTTTTGTGCCTGGTAGAATACGTGACACCCATGTTGCTCTGTAACTTTACTGGTGTGGTTGCTGAAGAAAAAATGTGGACAACTTCTGCCCAAGCACCTGATGATATTCCTTATTGTCGAAATGAAGATTTCGAAAGCTTTTCATCCAGTTACTCGATCGTTCAGGTTTTTGGTAGTCAGCTTTTACTCCTATATTAATATTCCAATTGCTATTTCAGCACTTGTAATGATCAAAAACAGAAAGCTTGTAGTTTTTTTTTCGTATAATATTGTATGGAAAACATGGAAGTATCAATGACAATATACAAAATATTCGGGTTACAATGTTTACTCATTATTTATTGTACATGTTTATTTATAAAATAACAAATGATTTCTAAATATGCTTTTTGCGTTAACTAAGGTATGAATAATGCTGAGTATTTATAGTCTCAAGTCGAACAAAAGTTTGATCATGGTTCCTGTATTATTATTTCAACCCTTCCAGCTTCAAATGGATGAGTTGATTGTTTAACACCAAACTGTTGCTTCAAGGTAGCTCAATAGCAGTGGCTTACCAAATCAAGCATTGTTAGGGTTTACTGTTAAGCTACCTTAAGAAGTATCAATTGAAAGATGGTGATATAAGTAAACTATTGCAACATTGAATATTACGTTATATCAAGTGAATTTTACCAACGAAAAATTAAATTTTATATTATCATATAAATTACACTTAACAAGCTAACAATCACAGATCTTTTAAACATGGCAGGATTGCCTGTTTCCAGTTCATCTGTCCCTAGCACCGCACAATGTAAATTAAAATAAATCTCTTTCTATATGTCCTTTCAACAGAAAAACGAACAGTTTTTTTCCAATATTCAAAAATCCAATAATTTATCACTGTTTTTAGAAAAAGAAAATAAATAGATGAATATATGAGATGAAAGAATGAATTATCCTTAATTACTTTCATTATGGGCAATTTTTTTAAAGAATGTTAATGTTCCAAATGATATTTGTCATTTGTCCTCGAATATCTGTTACACAATTTTAAAACAGTGGCCGTTTATATTAGTGTATTTAAACTATAGAAATTGACCAAAATGATTATCTGTTAAAGTAACCCAATATTTTAACATCTATGGTTATTAATTTCTCTATACGAAGTTATAATAATATATAATAATGATTTTTTTCTGTTACTATGGCGAACATTAAAAAATATTTCAAGACCTCACGATTTTGACTGATGAAATTTGAAATACCAGCAAATACCACCATCAGAATGTTGAGAAAATAAATCGACCTCTTCGAGAATTTAATGAAACTGAAATAATAATTATGTAGCCCCAATACTTTTTTCCCGACACTCTTTACTTCGATGTTACAAAAACTGTATACTATAACCACCAATGTATATTCCCAATACTGCTGTCAAAAAGTGATAATCAACTCGCATGTATACGATCGTTTATAATTTTGGAATAGAAAAACATGAACAAAACCGTTCACTTGACATTTACCAACTTATATTCTAATATAATCGATTTCAAAATAATAAAAGTTGCATGGACATATAGATTGTACCTACTGTTTCAAACATTGATTTTTTAATAATATATATACCGGGTGTTCAATTAAAGAAAATAGTGATGTTTTGGAATGAAATCCTAGTTTGGTGAAACAAACAGCAAATAAACTTTAGAAGTTTTACGACATTCAAATTTGTTTTCAAAATACCTTTGAGCTCATTCTGATTCTCTCTCAAATGAACACCCAACATATTTAAAGTAACAGAAGTTTTTGTAATTTTGGTCGACATTTAAACACCAAATATATATTTTTTTGAAACATTATAGTGGTTACAATCACAAATAACATTTAGATAGCTTTCTAATATTTAATTTGAAGTGGAATCTTGTTTCTTCTAATATAAAACGCAGAATATATAATTCCAAAACTTGTGTTGTGCATTGATGTAAATTCTATAACCTTGCAAACAATTAAGAGACCTGCCTTAGCACCATCTACGACATATTATTTTATATAACTATTTTAATTCATATGCTAACATAAAAGCTGCAAGCCCTCATGTCATTGAAAGTTTGAAAATTTTAACAGAAAACAAAATTCAGGAAACCACTTTCAAATGTAATATAAATTTTTATATATCGTATGGGAATTCACATTTGGAAAGTTGGGAACCCTACGTGAATCTGTTGAGTGAACACAATAGTTTCACCTGTCATAAAGCCAGGATAATGTGTTGGTAAATGTGGCAACGGCTAATTGGCTTTTGGTGACATTTGAGGAACTTAAGTATAGCAAACACATTAGAAATCTATTATTCTTTACTTTTTCGGTTCTTATTCAATGAACGCTTATTTTATTTCGGAATCCAGTAAAGAAAAATAATCTCTCCATCACTGTAGGAAATATTGAATTTGACAAAAACGCTGAGATGAGTAAATATTCATTTTTTTTGTCTATCATAGGTTAGTTATGCGATCAGGCGATAGGTGAATGAAATGATGTATGTCTGAGGGTTACCCAACTTACGATGTTATTTCAACTAACATGCATAGTCTTTAATTCTTGATATCCTAGTTAAGATATAGTTACACAAATATCAGATCAGATACAAAAAAAAAACATTAGTTAATCTTTTAGATAAGATGAAAACAAAAAATATATTCATTTGTATTCAATCTGGACTGAAGAGTGGATATTAGCGTGAAAGACAAAAATAATATTTCTCATCCTGTTCAATCTACTTGTTGCGACCTTTCAATAATGCATTACTCACAAAAAATATATCATGGGGAATTACCAAAATAATAAGTTTCCATTACAAAAGTTTTATCGAATTTTAATGAAATTTAAATAATTTAAACGGTATAAATACAAACATAAAAACTAGATACTATAAGTAAGCGACACATTTTCAAAGTAGTATGTAATTCTGAACTAATGAGAAATAATATAGGTTTATTTATTCATTGTTGTTGATTTGAACTTGTATAGCGAAAGATCTGAAAATAAACTCTGATAAAATTATCAAAATATCTTGGGTATACGCAGATCAATATCTGCAAAGACTAATCCATAAATAACTCATAATCCGACCAATCTGATTCATCGGAATCAGTAAAAATTGATACTAGATCCTCCAGCTCGGCCAGCGAACGCCAAGGGAATTCACGTTCATCAAGAAAGTCCCACAGCATCACCTGTCAGAACAAATATATTTTTATATGCTATTTTTATTAATTTTGTTTTCTTTACTCAATTTGTCTAAATACTTTCAACAATAAAAGTTGCTACAATGTTTTAAATTGAGCGACAGTTAACCTAAAATTTAACATTATGCGATGTCAAACATTCAACCATATTTCATTAATACAGAACATAAAAGTTGGAACGGACTTGCATTGCGCCCTGTCATTGAGTTCATTACCTATAAATATGTAATTTTCAACTTTCCGTTTTTTTCTGTCTCTGTTCCAATACAAATAACGCAAAATATATATTTTCATTGCCTATACAGTACCGTTAGATACATTAAAACATTTTGAAGCTGTTTCTAGTTTTGTAGACACTGACGTATATCACAAAAACCGATATAAAAAGTAGGTTATAATTCTGACACAAGTACGCCAATGCTACCTAGCCACATTTTGCTTATAAAACTCAGCGTTAATATCACACGGTGTTTGTTAATCGTAGTATTATATTTCAGTCAAGATTTGCAAAAAGATGTTATTACCTGCAAAACATCAATTTCGGCATTTCTTGGTCTTCTCTGTCGTTGGGGTGGTCCCACATCACATTTCTGGCCATCCGGATAAGCATGTAGGTAAAAGCATTTGTTGCCAAATGGACACTTCCCAGTGCCCTTCTTAAAGTATTTGCAGTCTTTTTTGGATAAAGCTTTCTTATAATCATCGATCAACTTTTCCTTATCTTCTTTAGTATCCACCCAGTATGAACTGGGGCAAACAAAATCAGAGGTAACCCTGCACTCGGGGCAAGCTCTAGAAAAATATGAGAGTATATATGCTGGCTGTTCCAAAATTCAAAACATTAGCATGGCCAGGGTTAAAATAACCGTCGAAAATTGACAGATATATGGACTTAATATAGGAATATGATATTGACTGATGACATAATTTAAGCCTGGCCAGGCTAATGTTTTGTATTTAGGAACACACTGATTAAATTTTATATTCTCACGAGAACTGATTTCATACAATGCTGTTTATATATCATTCATTTATCAATCTCAATTGTCTTTTTGAGTGGCGTGAGTAACCATCGGCCCTCGCTAATCTCTAGCAATTTTTTACAGTCGAGAGCATGCGCATTCGAAATTCGAACTGTCGGTGGGAGAATAACCTTCTCCTCTAAGGATTTTGCAATAGCTGAATGACAGATGATGACGGAGATGGAGATACATCATTTCTGAATCGTACAAGAGAGCTCGAATTACAAACAACGTTATGGCAATCGGAGAATGATCGGACGCACTCGAAATAATACGAAACGATGGAAAAGAAAAGAGAATAAGAAGAAATATATGGTACAGAAAATATCACAAACTTTACATACCTAATAATCTTGTTCTCAAACTGCCGTGCTTGTCTCCACTTTCGAATGCACGTCAAGCAAAAGCAATGGTTACAATTTGGCAAAATACCAAACCGTTGCTCACCACTAGCTTTCTCCATTATAACTTCGAAGCAAACACCACAAGATTTCTCTCTGGAACGGGCTATAGCAAATGACAATTCCATGTTCTTTTCATGTTGCTTAAGACATTCTTGGCGGTGACGTTTTCTCTGCTCTTCGTTGAATGGATGCAGCACTTGACGTTCACACATATCACACATGTCACCATGCAGGAAAGTACATTCAGCTAAATTTCTGCATATACCATCCTTGTTGGCATGAGGGCATAGCTTCCTGCTGGCATTCTTTTCTGCAATGCCATCTGTGCTGACAGCTTCTGCGTAGCTTCTTGGTTTGGCAGAATAATTTTTTGGCACAAATTCAGGAGCATTCACCCAAGATTCCTTGACTTTGTTCAATGAAAATGAGGTAGATGTACCTTCAGACTCAGGTTTATCTTCATTCGGCTTCATTTCTGTTGTTGGTTCAGAGGAGGTTTCATTTTTTTCACTGAAATATAATTAATGTATCAGCATTTTAGTAATCTTTTATCTTAGAAAAGCGTACGTACTTTACAGAGTACCTAATGTATTAAATAATAATATTTTTGCTTACCTAGACAGTCTATCAGCAGTTCCTATCAACATTCCCATGTTGTAACTGTCACGGATGTTGATTGAATTTTTGTTGGAAACATCAGCTGATTGGGAAGTTGATGGTAAATTGCTATTGAGTCTAAAATAATAATAAAATGATAATACATATAAACAAAATGTTTAAATAACTGGATATATGCATATATGCAAAAACCGTAAGTGTGAAATAGAAATGGGTATTTGTATGAAATGGAAACTGCCCGATCTGTCGTATAAAATACCATTCATTCATGGAAGTGCAATTAAATTTTGGAAACACAGGAACAAGGAGTGTTGTCAATATACCACATGAAAAGTGATAAACATAAAGTGAAAAGCAACTGAAACGGATTTCACAATGTGTTTCTATGCTTATAAACAAAAACTACTTCCAAAGCAATTTCGTTCTGATGTATGAAAACATGTCGTATTAAAAGATTAAAGCGAGAAACAAATATTAGAGAAATGGGACACTACCAGAAGTATATGCGATTTGAAATTAGTCAAATAAATTTGAATTTTTATGTATAAAGGGGAATGTGAGTGTTAAAACAACTGACCGGGAAACAGAAAGTAATAACAGAAGATAAATAAATATAAACGCACATGATAGAAGGACTTGAAATGGTAACAGTTTCAAGTCCCGGTCTGAAGCAATTATTCGTTTGTACTTCGAGAAGGTCGTGACGAAATTTGCAGTTTTGCTGATGGATACAATTGCCACGACGAAAATAACGACAAACTCTTTGGTTTATGCGTGGTCTCCCAATAAAGAAGTCTTCACCAACAGTGTAGCGAATTTGTTCAACTTCATCTCTTGTTTTGTGCAGGTACTGGCACCTACCTCTGAAGGGACATTCTTTCAGGTTGTAATAACTACAAAAAATAGAAAGGCAAATGATATATTTTGGCTATTTTGAGTTCAGCATTATTTTCTATATTGTTCTCATATCTCATATTCTCTATTGAAACCGGAATATTTTAATTTATGTTATTCCACATGCTGTCAAAAGTGACAAAGAGTAAATTTTTCTACAAAAACAAGTTGAAAACGTATTTCAAAACTAGTTTTATTAACATAATAATTCTAGAATCCATTCCGCTGTTCTTAAATGCACACCTAACCATAAACAACTGAAATAAATGGTATTTCATCGAGCTCAAATAAATAAAATAAAAGGCGAATGAGAGTTAAGAGAAATATATGTAAATATTTGGTCAAGAAAAATACATTTAACACTTATATGAGTATCGTTAATTATGCTGAATGAATTTAAAATAAAATAAGTCAGCAATAGTTCCCCTACCCTACTGAACTCCAAACAATCTTATAACTTAATATAGTAATAGTAAGTCACTTCATAGCCTTTAATAGAACAGTTAAACCCATAAAAGATTCTCAGTATACATCACCAATGTTCATGAAATTCAGATCAAGTAGTTTGAGGTTACATTTATTTTAGGTTTATCACTGGATCAAATCAAATTAGACGCTAGTAACTGTGCTTATTTGTCTTATTTATTCAGGAAAAATAAACAACAGAATCACTGTATAAAAAATAAGTGAATTATTCAACAGATCATATTTATTTCTTTCAATATAGTGGTTATCAAATATGACGACAGTTTATGGATCTTAAGGAAAATTAAGGAAATTAGAAAATAAATAGCATTCACATAAGAAAATTATCTTAAAAATGAGGAGGGCAGTTTTTTAAAATAACTTGCTCAACTGACAGATCTAAAACATAAACAAAAAATAGAGAATCTCATAGGTTCTGTGAGGTCTACAACTTATTTTTTAATTCAATGATAGGTGTTTGTAACAATCAATAAACAATTAAGTGTTGTTCTTGACAAAAACAAATCATTTATTCAATTACTTTATTGCTACAGATATCATCTAATGTGTCTGTAAAGCAGGACCTCACGCGTAACAAGGTAATGGCATAAAATAATAGTGAACTAGTGGCTAGTATATCAGACAGAGAGTTTCCATACAAAATATTACATGTAATTATTCTTGAATGTAAACATTTAATACTTACTGGATACAGCAATATTCGCTCCAATTTCGGTCGGCCATATTGAAGTATAAAGAATATTTTCTACCGTCCTTTCAAGAAAAGTCTATGACATCTCACAAATACAATTGTTATGGTAAAAAATCAGTACAGTTAAAGAGGTCCAAGAGGCCGAGATCGGAAGAAATCAAGATAGATACTTGTAAACAACAAAATGAAGCCGATCTCGAAAATAAACTACTTGCAGATGCAAATGACCCAACACAACACTAACACTGCCCAGAACCTTCAACGAACAAAACCAAAACGGATTAATAAAAACGAACTTATCTGCTGACAATGACAGCGGAGAATTATTGCAAATGACGGCGCTGCTGATGCTGCAGTCTGCAGACTGGGACCATAGGACAACTGAAGACACAGAATACTAAATATTCAAAAGATTAGGATCATGGAGAAAGAATGTCATAACCAGAGACCTTAGACTAGGCAAGAAAGATACAAACATGGTTGTCTCTGGCCATAAGACAAATTGAAGAATCTTCAAAATGAAACAGAAGATTGGTTGAGATCTTATACTACGAAAGACCTCAGATTTTGTTGTTGAAATAGGAAAGAACTCCCTCCTTGAGCGTATTCTCTGCAGTAATAGGGTTGTCTTTGGTAATAGTAAATTACTTGAAATTCCGTCTCAATTGTTGTTCTTGACTCTATGCTATGATTAGATTAGTGTCCATGCTCTATGCTTTAAAATGTACTTTTGGAATCTAATGTTATAGTCCGGGACATAATGTTACAAATAAAAGTACTCCTTTGAGTAAGCTAGATAACATTTTGCAATATTTTTGTGATAAAGCGAAAATATTTATTTAAATTTGAAATGAAAAAGGTAAAATCACATCAATTAGTATTTATTTTATAATTAATATAATATGAATGGAAAATCAAAAATCGATTTAATATACTACATAATTAATATGAATTAATAAAGACCATCCAATAATTTGAATATACCAATTTAGCTCTGATCCATTAAGAAACAGTCACTATGAGGACTTGTGGAATCCTTTTGAACAGACTCAAAGATTGGAGCTAGATCTAAAGAGTTTTTGATCTGGCTAACGAATTCATTCAGATGAGGATTCTTATCTGCAACAATAGAATAATAATGATAATACATAAATGCTAATACCATGCAACGAATAGCACGGTCTGAGGGAGCTTATCAACAAACTGTTTGAGTTTGTTGATAATAGTCAAGTAAGGTTCTATTTAAGTAAGCAGTTGTATTATGTCAAAGGTATATGCCAGAAAATTCCAACACTGCCACATCGCAAAATCGGAAATGATAGCTTATAATAATTTTATCACAATCACCCTTCAAAATATTCAATATAAATAAAGACAATATTACGAACGTGATTGGTTTAGTATTGACAAGCGACATTAAAATTTGAATACGAATCATAACCCACATGCATACACTGCAATGATGAATCGATTTGACATTTCTGTAAAATTTTACTATACAAAACAATAAATTTCAAACCAAAGTATGTATAAATTATCTATGCATTGTCAATGTCAAATTTTGTTGACAGGTCAAGTCTCTAACAGATGGCGTAATCACATTGCTCATTTGAAATACCAGCTTTTGTAATAAAAAAAGTTTTGCCCGCAATTATAAAACCCATAACTTATCTAGTAAACATGTCTTTTGAATATGGGTTTTTTCCCACGAAGATGAAATTAGGAAAGGTAACTCCTATTCGGAAAAATAAGAAACTGAATAATATTGAAAATTTTAGACCAGTTACTGTTCCACAAACTTTGTCGAAGATTTTTGAATATGCTTTTTAGAACGAATGCTATCTTTTATTACAAACATAATATTTTAAGTTCCACACAACATGGTTTTCGCAGTGGTAAGTCCACTCAGTCGGCGTTGTTGCATTTCTATACATACACTTGTCAATTTCGTTAATGACGGCGAATGCCCTGTTGCAATTTTATGCGACTTAAGCAAGGCGTTTGATTGCGTTAATCATAAAAGACTATTAAATATCTTAAATATTTTCTTGAAAATCGAAGTCAATGTGTTGCTATGAAATTTGATTATAGAAATTCAATATCACTTGTGACATCAGAAATAGGATCGGTATATATGGGAGTCCCTCAGGTATCTACATTGGGACCAATGTTTTTTCTATTATACATCAACAAATTTGAAGCTAGTATACCTCACTCAGATTTCGTTGCGTACGCGGACGATGTATCTTTATTAAAGTCATCGACAAATACAGTATTATTAAAACAAGAAACAGAAAAAATATTAGCAGCCACTTGTAATTTTTTTAGTAACCACGACCTTTATTTTAACGCTCAGAAAACCCAAGTAATTCGTTTTCAAAATTATAAACAGCCATCAGTTGAGTTACAATTAGGTTTCAATAATACAATATTGTCCCATATAAATATTTTTTACAAAAATTTATTGGACTGAAAAATACAAAATAATATTAATTCTATTGGTGCTGGTTCTTTTGGAGTTGGTGCCTACAACAACAAACTACAACGGCACAACTTTAAAATTACCAGCACCTATAGAAATAATATTATTTTGTATTTTTCAGTGCAACAACTGATAAAGTCGGTTCAATTTTTTGTAAAAAATATTTATTTCACATTTTTTAGTCATGAAAATTGTTGAACGTTCACTAATACCCAAAAAGTTATAGGTTGGTTTAGCTTGTACAAAGCGGATATACGCATATCACATATTTCAGACTTTACCATTGCGAAACTCGGAAACCGTGACTCTTTTTAAAAAATGTTCAATTTAAAAGTTTCCGGATATGGTCCCCTTTTTAATTTTCAAATCTCGAATTTTCGATTTTCGGAAAAATTTGCCTCCTCCACATAGCTGAAACACATATTTCAGATTGTAGCGCGGAAACGTATGATTATTTTAAAAAATATCCTGTTTAAACATTTCCGGATATGGAATTTTCATTAATTCTGTCGTCTCGGATTTTCAATTTTCGAGAAAAATGGTTCCCTCCACCCCCTTTGGGGCTGGTTTTTGGAGGGAAGGAGATGTTGGATTTGATTTTCCTCAATATGGGACCATTTCCTAACTCTCCTCTTACAATCTTACAAACGAATTGTATACCCTCTTCTTTTTTTGAAGTCGGTCAAAAATACTGCTAAATTTCTCGGAATTTACCTTGATAAACACGTTAACTGGGTGACTCACTGTGAGAATCTAATTTCAAAGTTACATGTTTATAAATTTGAAAACAGTGCTAGATGTTGGTCAGCTAGTAAATATCTATTATGCACAAATTGAATCACGACTTCGATATGGAGTCTGCTTGTGGGGCATCACCACCAAGTCAAAAGATGTGTTCACTGCACAAAAGGCGATCTTAAGGTGCATTTTTACAATCCCTTCCAGAAGAAGCTGTAAATTAATTTTTAACCCTAATAATATTCTAACTCTTGCTAGTTTATATATATTTGAAATTTCTTGTTATATTTATAGCAACATAACCCATTTCAAACTTAATAAATACTTTCATTACATGAATACACGTCAGAAAAACAGTCCAAAATCCACCCAACTATATGGGACCACGTATCTTTAATCATCTGTCAGAACATATTAAATGTAACACTGAAAATGTTTAAAACGCGCCTTAAATTATTTTTGGTGCAAAATAGTTTTTATTTTATTATTTATTTATTATTTTGTGACGTTTCCAACACAATGTAAATATTGTCTCAAGGAAATAAAGATTATTATTATTATAATATACTGTATTACTCACCGGCATCAGGTATACTAAGAAGAGCAGCTACCGCTCGCATCGCTGACCGTTTCAATTCATCTTGTTTCTCATATTCTTGTTTCACTGAATTTGCTTTCACTTTCATCGTAAGAGTTGCTCTCAGTGGCTCCACCAACTTATCCAACACTACAAAAATATTTACTCTCAAAAAATACACTGACCATAAAGAAATGTTTTGTTTTATCATACTTTGGAAAACAGCACCAGGACATATCTGTGACAATCTTGCGACCATTAAGTAAGTAAGCATTTTGATGTCATAGTGATCTTTCAAACCTGTTTCTACATGGTTGATGAATTCGAAGATATCCACTTTGTCCAGACATGAGTCCAATAAAGTGTACATGCATTCGTAAGCTGCCTTTCTGATATCCAAACCATCATCAACAGTATGTTTGAATGGACCCATCTCAACTTCTCTGATAAGGTCTCTCTGAAAATTGATAACTAGATAATCAAAAACTATTCTGCAGCATACTGAAACAACTAAGATTTAAAAAGGCTAAGAAATATTTAAGACAAGACAAAGAAAACGATATAATAATAGATATAATGCATTTTCTAAATAACAATGGACGAAACTCGGCACTCTATATATAAAATGAAGAAAGGGAAAGGATGACATTTAACAAATGATCAGGTTTATGGGAGAAAAAACAAAACAATACTTCTTTAGGATATTGAATGATATATTTAATCAAAAAGGAATAGCTAATAATTGGAATACAGATACTAATATTTAAGAAAGGAAACCCAAAACTACGCTCAAACCAAAGAGGGATCACACTAAAAAGAATATCCAGTGAAGTTTTCAAGATCTAAGAAACGTTTTTGATAAATCAGGAGTATGAATCATGACGTCTCAGTGTAAATAACACAAACAAAATAAGGATGTATAACCAAGAATCAGAATTTGAAACGAAAATAGATAAATGGAAGTTGAGAGAATTAAAACTGCAGGAACTCCTGTTCTTCCAGGTCATGATATTAGATCACAAATTGGCTTGAATGTATCGCACATATGAATGATAGACTAGTCTAGTCGGAAGCATTAGACTAATCATACTTTTGCCTATTGAAGGTAATTATTTAGAAGGTTAGCATTGATAAATTAACATTTAATTTTAATAGACGCGTCATCTATTTGTTTCAACTTACCTTAATTATCGTTTCTCCATAGAGTTGTGGTAAAACAGTGTCAAGTAGATCTCTGATCAGGGATGGCTTATTATGAGCAGCTGAATTGAATGCAACTAATGCCACCCTGCGTACATTTAAATCTTGATCTTGTAAAGTGTTTAAGAACTCGCCTATGCATTGCCTCAGAAGTGGATCAATAGCTGCCGGCTAATTTAGGAATTATTATTATAGAATGAAAATAATAATAAGTTGATTGAAGCAAACTTATTTTGATCTAAGGAATATGAGTTAACATTTTGTAAAAACGATTTAAGACACCCTGTATGTTAATTGAAACGAACCTGATCTGAAATAGTGAATTTCACAGCTGTCACAACCGTCGTCCTCATCAAAGGCGATGGAGATTTTAAAGATCTCTTCAATTTGGGTAACAAATTGGATGGATCGATCAATGTCAATTTGCCCAAACATTCAGCTACCACATTCCTTGTACCTTCTTCGACACATTCACAGTGACGATACAATTGTTGCCATATGGCTGGGACAAACGGTAGAAGCTGTTGAACACCTTCGGGAGTTTGAGACAGACAAGTGATAACCTATAAAATGATCCAATTTAATATGACAACAATATAAATGAGGGAATGTCAGATTGTCACCTCTTTCAAGGAATGTAGTAAGAGGTACTGTCGCTTAGGTTGATCTTGGCTCTCTTTCAATATAAATGGTAGATATTGCGGTAAATTACCGATACATATACTACCAAGCGCATAGCTTGCAGCTGATTTAACTTCTTCAGAAACGGCAGAGAATGAGTTGAGAATAACTTGCTTCAAATTTGATATTGATGTCAAATCTCTATAACGGAAATATTAAATATAAATATCAGTTCAAGATGCATTCTATGAAAGTCTAATACTAGTGATGTCCCATTACCCTTAGCTCAAATTCTATGGTTTTTATAGTTGAGGCTTCGAGAGTCAACTGATGCATCATGAGTGATAGGCACCTTAAAATAGTCGATGAATTACCTCGACTAATTTAACAAAATATCACAGAAATAGTATTTCCCGTAAACACATATGCTGACTATAATATAATACTTGCAATGCCTGCAATCGACAAAATATCTCCTTGCTTGAAAACATACGTAACTATTTTGTCTCTCTCATTAAAAGCATGCGTTTTATCATATTTTCTTCAATAAGTCATCAACAAACTCTTGTCGCCCCAACTATAATTTTTTGTTTTCATAACAGAGTAAGAGCATATTGCAAAAATGCTGAATCGATCGATCGGTCAGGTTTCTCGCCAGTCAGCTCTCTCAGACTATAAGATATCAATTACTATACCCTTACTTACATTTCTCGACCAATTTCACCAACAACAAGAAGAGCAAATATCTGCTGCGAATCCGTTTGCGCTGTTTGAATTTCATTTATAAATTGTGGTACAACAGGCAAAGCATGTGAATTACATGTTACTGTTATAGCTGCCACACACTTGGCTAGAGAATAAAATGCTTGTTTGTGTAATGTTGCCGTCTGGCATGTGGCAAAATTTGATATTGGCATTACAAGAAGTCTCAACAATGAATCGTAATTCAATCCAGGTAGATTACATTTGACTAGCGATTTGAAAAAGTCCAACATTGATTGTAGCGCAGTACCTGCAATAAATACAGACATAAAGACATATAGCAAAGCGTGTTAAGTTGGAACAATGTTTGTTCTAAACATTGAAAAATCTATACAGGAGAAACTCGATTATCCACACCTCAGTTATGCGAGTTAGCGATTATCCAATTTACCAACCTCTCGGCGTCCCTTTATTGCTTTAAGAACTGTTCAACATGACTACGCGCGGATTCTTTGATAAAGAGAGTTCAAAAATGAAGTCGCAAGATGAGCTGGCAAGGATCGGAAGTTTTGTAGCGAAGGGATACAAGCCATATGTCAATTACCTTGGCTCGGCTTCTTTCAACATTTGAGCGGAGCGCCAATCAAGCGGTAGGGATAAGTGGCAGTTTTTCAAAAGTGGAACAACTTTATTTTATTCGGAAGACTTTGCTCTAGTTACCAACCGCTACACCGCTGCGTTAAGAAAATATATTATAAATTATTATTATTAAATCTAGAAACATTTGAGCGGAGCGCGAATCAAGCGGTAGGGAGAAGTGACAGTTTTTGAAAAGTGGAACAACTTTATTTTATTCGGAAGACTTTTGCTCTAGTTACCAACCGCTGCGTTAAGAAAAAATATTATAAATTATTATTATTAAATCTAGAAAGATTTCATATGGTAAGTTACCTAAAAGTTATTAATAGAGAAATCAGTATTCAATTATTCAGAATTTCGATTAACCGGACGACGCACGACAAAAAGTAGTCCGGATAATGGAGTATCTATGTAGATATAGACCTTTATCTGTATGATTTTGTTTTGTAGTAACGGAATGCTTTTCATATTCAACTGTACAAAAGTGTGAGATGTAAGATTAACTGTCAAATTGTTGCCTATATCAATTGACATTATTTGTCATCTAACCCTTTTGTCAAAATTCTTGAAATTATATTACAGGAAAGGCAGGGTCCCACAGAATTTGATAAATTATAGCATATCGGGATAGATCGAAAGTCTCTAAGTAATCCAACATGAATTATTGAAGAATTACAATAAATTTTAGAAAAGGTTAAAAAAGATTAGAATTCACTATTAAGACAATACAAAATGATAAAGATTCGCAAAAAATAAACGGACCATATGTCAGATGGAGTGTAATTAGACACCTGCAGAATGTTTCCGCTTCCTTCTGTTGCTTTCGAGCGATAGAAAAATAATATAAGTTTCAGTTTTCAGACTCAGTCGCAATTACAATTTAAAATTGAAAAGGTAAGCCCTTAAACGATTGAAAACAAAATAATTTCTTATGAATTCTTAATATATACCTACTAAAAAGACGAAAAGATGCAATTTTCCAAACAGTAAGGTTCACTCGAACGAAGAAACAATAAATTTGTGTCTTGCATTCGAAGATATTCTGTTGTTTTTTTAGCAAAAATAAAACCTCATCGCACATTTCTCACAGTTAGAGGGTCAGATTGTATGTTTTGTTTGGAAATATATATATGAATATTCCGGCAAGCTGGATCAATATAATTACCTTGTAATAGAGGTGATTTGACGAGCGTCAGAATTTGTGGCATTATATTAGTGTTTATTTGAAGTAAAGCTTTCGGATGATATTTTGCCACAGAATTGAGAATTGTCAATGTCCATTGAGCAATATGAAGATCCGATTCATCTAGAAGTGGTGGCACTTCCACAATAATAGGCTGTAATAATTGTACATTTAAATCTTTGTGGTAATTGTTGATAAGACAGTCGATTAGTTGGAGGGTGCTTAATTTCAAAGCTCTCTGATTTTTTCTAAGGAAAAGACCCAAGATCGGCATCGCCTCGGGTAGTATAGGCAACTGAATACCTGAAAGGAAAATGGGAGTCAAAATTTATATACTACAAAAATTTTAGTTACTTACCAAGAGGTGACCCAGCTATTTTCTTCAAAGCCTTAACAGTCGTTAGTCTCGTTATCTCATTTTTCAATCTATCCAGAAACAGTGGCAAACAATATGGTAATTCGGCTTTCAAATGATCACCCAAATTACATATAACTTGTCCCATTGTGGAGATGGCTTTCTCCTTGACTTCCTGATCAATATCAGCTGTTCGCAAACGTAACAACGTACAAGTATATATATCTTTGGTGAATGGTGTGAAGTCGAAATTCGACTTAATGTTCAGCGGTCTTATAACTTTAACAAGCTCTTGCAGAACATTCAATGCCTCAGCTGTTATTTTGTAGAATGTATCACCCACAGCATTTATAACTGGTGTCAATAGAACGCTGATATGTGGATGAAATACATGAGGCTGATGGCTAGTCAATAGACAGTAAATAAATGATAATGCATCTATTTTCATATTACTGCTGGCATTTTTCTCACTTAGTGAATACAATATGCCAGGTATAAGATCACCGATATGAGTGCTCAGAGCACCTGGTAGAACAGTACATACTTCTTTCAGTAATTGAAAACAGTCTTGCCGAGTTTTCATGCTTTTCTCTTTCATTTGACCTTGAACACCTTTTACAAGCAAGTCTATCTGTTGTTGCAGCAATACCATGGGATTTTCATCTTCCTCATCCATTACCATTGCATTTGGATCCATATTAACATTGACTGTTGATCTTGTTTGTTTTAAAAGTGCAATATAAGCGTGAAATATATCAGATTTTACGTTCTCTTCACGCTCTGAAATAGAAAAAAAAAGAAAAATGATTTTAAACAATCTACTTTCAACCAGAATTTTATTACAAAATATACCAAAATTATTTCATTGTATAATTTTATATGCTAATTTAGCTATTGCGTTTGCAGGTTCGGAGATAAGTGAGACTAATTTGAAATTATTAAATAAACTTTATTTACAATCGAAAATAAAAGTTACAAATTCACTTTACTATTGAACATTCTTAGTGCTTACTTCGACTGTTCTATTAAACTTATTGTACACTGTCTTTTACACTCTGTCCCTCATGCCGACAATTCTCCCTAATATATACCCGACAAAGACTTCAGATCTTTCGAGCCGCTTCTGGTCTTTGATTCACCAGCCGCCACTGGACTTCTCTCGAAATCCTTTGTCGGAATCCTAGTGAGCACATGCGCTTAGCGGCCGCTCTCACAATTCCCATGGCTCGCGCATAAGCATCAAAAGGAGGCCGCCACTTTGTGGTCAATGCCGGCGGCTGTTCCCTTGCATCACCGTATAGATAAACACAGTAGTCCAACTCAAGCCATTCCTTGATGTGACCCGCCTTTGCCGCCGTGTATCCCGTACTTATAAACGGGAGACACGAAATCGCGGTGGCCTTTGACAAACAAACGACCGCAAAAAATGATACTCCGAAACTATCATCTAAGGCAGCCGCCGTTGAGTTGTACTACTGGGTATATATTTATACTGTGCCTTGCATGTTTTACACTGCTCATTTATACTGTGCACTGCTCCCTCCCACAGATAAATATACCCAGTAGTCCAACTCAACGGCGACCGCCTTAGATGATAGTTTCGGACACAGTATAGATAAACACAGTAGTCCAACTCAAGCCATTCCTTGATGTGACCTGCCTTTGCCGCCGTGTCTACCATACTATAAACGGGAGACACGAAATCGCGGTGTCCTTTGAAGAAATCGCGGTGGCCTTTGACAATGATGCTCCGAAACTATCATTTATGGCGGCCGCCGTTGAGTTGGACTACTGGGTATATTTATACTGTGGTTTCGGAGCATCATTTTTTGCGGTCATTTGTTTGTCAAAGGCCAACCACGATTTCGTCAAAGGACACCGCGATTTCGTGTCTCCCGTTTATGGTACGGAACACACGGCGGCAAAGGCGGGTCACATCAAGAAATGGCTTGAGTTGGACTACTGTGTTTATCTATACTGTGCTCCCTCCCTTAAAGCTGTTCGACCCGAACAGCTTCTTCCGTTTGTCTCCACACAGGGGTATTATCTCCTCGATACGGACTTAGCCTTTATACATGCTCCACTTTTGGCTTGGCTCTCGACGAAAGTTGAATCCTGTACACCAAGTCATTAATCTTCTTGACAATGCGTTATGGTCCTTCCCAAGGTCTTTGCAATTTCGGACTTCCTCTTCTTCGCTGTGCTGGTAGGTACAACCAAACTGCATCGCCTTCGTTGAAAGAGATTAATGGCTGACTTTTGTCAAGTCTCATTTTCATTTTGTCGCTCTTGAACAGAAGCTTTTCTCTGGCAAAATCGTGGACCACTTCAAGTCGCTCCTGTAGGTGAGCTACATAATGTGGAAGAGACACTTCGTCATGATCGTCGGCTGATGGTCTGCCAAACATCAGATCTACGAGGAGCTTTATTTCTCTTCCAGACAACAGCGTATGGCCAGTGGATTCATGCTAGGAGCTTCTGTAGACCAGGAGAGAGGTACAAGTTTATCCCAGTCACGTTGGTGCTCATCCACGAATATTGAGAGGTATTGATTGATGGTCCTATTATGCCTCTCGACCATTCCATCCGTCTGTGGATGAAGTGGGGTTGTTCTTGTTTTTCGGATCGGATCGGTCCATACTTCGGATTCAAAGTTTCTGCGTTGATCGATATGCAGCTCCAGAGGCACTCCGTGTCTGGATATCACGTTTTCTAGTAGCGCACTATTTCTGGCCACTTCGAGAAGTAGTCCATGGCAACCATGATGTACTTGTTTACGAATCTGTCGTAGGGAATGGTCCCGCAATGTTCACCGCAATTCTTTCCCATGGTTCACCTTGACAGATACTGCTTCATTTTCCCTTCGGGATCGTGTCTTCGGACCCTTCTTAGAAGCACAGACGTCACATCTTCTGCACCATTCTTCCACATCTCTTCGACAGTTGATCCAATTTCTTCTCCTACTTCTTGTTTTACGGTTTCGACTTCTTGATGGACATTTCGGAACAATCCTGCAATCTGCTCGAAATCTTTCTGTCGTAGTTCTTGTTTTCTCAAAAAATTGGAGAGTACCTTAGTTAGTTGTTCCTCCTTTTTCTGTTCTTCTCGGAGCCTTCGCTCCTCCTCTTCTTTCTTTTCTTGTTGTCGTCGTGCCTCTTCCTCTTGTCTTTCACGCAGCCTTCGCTCTTCCTCTTCTCTCTTGTTTTTGTAATTCTTCTTATTTTCTCGAAAAATCTGAGAATAACTTAGTTAGTTGTTCCTCCATTGTTTCTGTCTGCTTTCGGGTGTTACCCATAGACAAAAGCCTCTTCACTCACTTATCCCTCCAAATTGTTGCGTATGCGGTTGCTTACTCTGACTTTTCTATTAAACTTATGCACACTGTCTTTTACACTCTGTCCCTCATGCTGACAATTCTCCCTAATATATACCCGACAAAGACTCCAGGTCTTTCGAGCCGCTTCCAAAATCCTTTGTCGGCATCCTAATGAGCACAGGCGCCGCACACGTTGTCAGCGGCCGCTCTTGAAATTCCCATGGCTCGCGCGTAAGCATCAAAAGGAGCCCGCCCGTTCACTTGCATGTTACAATATAAACCGTACGGTATGATGATAAACTGAACCCAGTTGTATGGGTGTGACTGACTCTATTATAGCATAGAATAAAAGATAAATTTCATAAAATGCATACGTTATTAGTTTATATTTTTTTGTCGATTTTCCCAGAGACAATGTATAAAAGAAATATGAACAATTGTATTTATATGTATTTATAACTTTGTGAAAGTTCGAAGGAGCTAATAAATAAATAATAATAAAATAATCTTTGATGCTTTATCATCAATATCATATCAACTGTCAGTTTCTGAAATTTTACGTTATGGATTTGTTATTATTCAATTCATTTACCAATATAATCAATTTCGAACATGCATCCGGAGGCTCTATTAAACACATCTTTTTAATGTGTAATTAATATTAATAAAATCAGCTCTTAATTAGCACCTAAATACATGACCGTAATATTTTATGATTACTAGGTTATATTGCCTATGTCAAATGTCACCTATCAGTTTGATGGCACTTAATTTTTGACATTTGCATTTAATTAGCACTTAAAATGTATCCCTTACCTAAATCGCCAATGCCAAAAATGCATGATATTTAGTATACATTATAAATACATAATTTATGTATTATTTATGGCAAAGCCCTCAAATAGCACATAAATATATGATGATTGGTGTTTTATCTTTACTTGATGATACATTTCTCCATATCGATGTTTATGTCAGTTTATTAGCACTTTTTTTACTTCTATTTAGCACCTAAATATCCTCCAATTTTGATATAATATATCATATTTTAAATCCTCGATTTGCATTACCTTTGAAACGGGCAATGAGCGCTGGTGACAGAACCTTATAGAATTCTGGGAGAAGTTCGTGCCTGGTTGATATTATGGCTTCGAGACATTTGGCCGCTGAGCGTCGCACTTTCCAGCTCATATCATCGTCATCGCTGTACTCATCATTCTCCTCGTCGTCATCATCCTCATCGTCATTATCCTCATTAGCACTCTCATCTTCATCGTAATTGTAATTAGGATCGTACATCATGTACTTCAAACACAGGTTGGTTATCTGGAAAATGTTCGAAAATTCAAACACCAATCCATAAAAAATAAATATGAAAGTCTTAGCTCACAGCTTGAATATGCCTGGAGATCTCTTTAGGACATCTATTGATGAAGCTCTCGAACGCTTGCAGACAGAATTCTCTCAATTCATCATCATCTACTTGACTACAACGAAGTATGATCGGTACAAATTTCTCAATATTCTCTCCAAACTTATGACCAGATTGTCGACTGAAATGTAATACTTGAGTAAAATGATGAGTAAAGAAATATAAGAATAAATGCTTACCATACAGCCGCCACACATTGTACATATGTTCGGATTTGGGAGTTATTTTTATCAGAACATAATCCATCATAAAGATGATCAATCAATTTTGTATAAAAGGCATTGTGACAGGATAGCACCAAATTACTACAAGCACTTATAGTACGTTTTCTCACAGCCTGTCGTTGAGAGCATAGCTGTGGCAAAAGAGCTGTTAGTATTTGACCGTGAAATGCTTGAAGGGCAGGCCCAAATCTAAGCAGAAGATCCGTGATAATATCAAGCGCTTCCAGCTGTACAGAAACATCTTCTTGCTATAAATTCAATAAATAAATCACATTGAATATAACTAATAGATATCAAAATAAAATTATTAGCTATAGTACATAAATCACTTGCCCTTTCAATAGCTGTAGTGAGACGACCTGTAATTCTTTTGCAAATATTGCCAGAGAAACCTCCCGGTGCCTGTGGAAGCTCAGCAATAACTGTTTTTAAGCCTATACTTGAAATATCACGCAACTGTTCCTTATCGGAGACCATATTCAAACACAGAGATTCCACAATCAATTCAACTTGGTATTCCTTCACCTTATTAACAAGTGGCCCCAAACTGAAATATTATTGTTACAATTCCTTTCAAGCCGGCTACATACTAGTTGAGAAAAATGGTCAAAATATATAAATAGGTCTTAGAAAACTACTTTTTTCAACGAGAAAAATAGGCCTTCCCGATACATTCAGCAAAGACTTAGATGGTCTTTACTCCTACTCATATAAATATGCTAATTTTACCATTTTACAGCCAAATTCTGAACTTCGCCGTTTTTATCTTCTAGAAGCTTAAGAAGCATTCGTACAACTTTTCTTTCTGAATCATCATCTAGCTTTATACTATCTTTC
The DNA here is from genome assembly GCA_958507055.1 of Crioceris asparagi. NCBI lineage: Eukaryota > Metazoa > Arthropoda > Insecta > Coleoptera > Chrysomelidae > Crioceris > Crioceris asparagi. Next base: position 13,031,192 of record OY293833.1, on the reverse strand, counting down.
TGCAACTCTGTCATCAAATCATTGGTGGCCATAAACCGAAAATCTTTGTCCGAAGATGTCATCTGGAATATCTTGTTAATATAAATATTGTTATCAAATTCACAGGTTTTACCTTCTCTAACAAATTTGCAATCTGGTATGAAACACTAGCCATGTTTGTTATTGAATGCACGTAAAGCTTAGTGTTAAAAGTGTAAACGGTATTTTAAAAAAGAAAAAATGATAAATTGCCTAAATAATGTGTAAAGAAGTAACCATAACGTAGATTAATTATAATTCATAACTGATTGCGGTATACAAAGCACAGGTTAACTAATTCACAATAATATTATAATTTTCATAATTTGATCACACTACTAATGCCGACTGGCGATATTTATTCTGGTAAAATAAGTTATAAGTTACAAGTGATAAAGTCTAAGCAAGAATATATACAGGTTTCACAGGACTCTGATTCTCTGACTCGGAATCACATAAAATTTATATAGGTATGGAACTAAGAACGTGTAAATAGTTCTTGCTCGGAATTCGGAATCAAGATATTGTTCTTGCTCGGAACTCGGAACATACACCCTGCTGCGTAAGACATATGACACTATGACACATAAAGGTGCGTTCCTCTTGTGCCAAAATTTAGAAATTTTAAATAAAGGTGGCCCCATGGTACAAATAGACATGTACCATGGGTGGCCCTATATATCTAAGCGCACACGGTAATAAACGTGCCAACACATACGGTAAAGGATTTATATGTAAAGATTTTTTATATATATGTATAACCTCTTCCAAGAAATAATTATTTTTAAAATATCATGATTATTTTCTTATTATTAACACTCTACAAAAGCAGTGTTAGTTTATTTGGACATATGCATACAATACGTTAACAATATTGATTATGACAATTTGTTTTGAGTTTCGTTATATTTTTCTACAAAGCTGGGGATTAGCGCGTTATTTTCTTTTGGTAAAGTCTTAGTTTGGGCATTCACTGAAGGGAGCTTATGAAATGCTCAATCTATTCTTAAGATTAGCGCGTTATTTTCTTTTGGTAAAGTCTTGGTTTGGGCATTCACTAAAGGGAGCTTATGGAATGCTCAATCTATTCTTAATATAGGAATTAGTTCAATATTCTCTCTCCGACAGTTAGAAAGTGGTGGAGTCACGGACTAAGTGAGACAGCAAACATTTGTCTTTGTCTCCTCTTAAAAATGAATGAATGGTTATATGTAAAAATAATATATCTAATAATTCAAAAGCACTGACATTGCTTGTTCGTATTTTCGGGCATGCGCAGTAAGCTGGAAGTAGTACTGTAGTAGTACTTTAATCGCTACATACTTACATAACAATAAGATGATTAATTTTGGGCTAAAATCTATGGATCTGGTTTTCGTTAATACAATTTATTTGAATTTAAAAAAAAATATATTTTGTACACTTAGTAAAAAAATCAGTCGTTGATTGGAAAGTTCTCAGTGTGCACCTCAAGGGTCACACTCATTCTGCATCCATATTATGCCAAACTTCTCAATACAGATACAGGGTGAAAAACATGCATAAATGACTATGGGCCTGATTTTTCTGTTAGTAATAAGCGTATCATTTGGTTTTAGTATTATAATGATTTCGAGATATAAACATAGAGATAATAGGTATATTAGAGCGGGAACCTATATAATGAGGACTACTGGAAATGCCGTAGCGTCTTAAAAGATACATAATATGATCGAGGAGAGAGTTCGTTTCTTGTTCAAGAACAACCTCGATCAATCTTTCTCACACTTCACCTTTTCTCATGGCACTCTTACTCTACTGTATTATCTCTATTGATACAAAACCAGTCTAGTGTTGTTAGCTCTGTGCCGAGAAATATGTAAATTTAATAGGGATAGATTTAGAGCATGGAATTACCAAGAAGACATCGCATTCGGAGAGCAATTGAAGCCAAATGAGAACTAAATCAATAGCCGCCAAAGGATTAAAAAATAGCATAAAAAATGGAAATTAAAATAAGCTGGAAACACCAAGGTGAGGGAGGACGAAACTTATGGCCGCCAACGAAAAATTGGCTTCACTTCACAGAGCAGCATCTCCTTTCGTGTACGCACGAAGAAGCGATTGTTGAAGTGAAAAACTACCCGTATCAATATAACCTTTTATCTAAAATGTTCTTTCATTATTTAAGTTTTTAACAAATTCTACACAAATATGTCAGATGTTTCATATTTTGTATGACTTGCCTTTAATTATACTAGTACTACATAGATGGCGCGCTATAGCCTGCTTATGGTTACTTTGAAAATAATAAGAGATTCTTTAGTAGAGAAAACACTAGCACCCATTCTTTGGTCGGTCATCAAGATTTGTAAATTACTATGGTTGTTCCTTTCGATTTGACTATGCTGCCACTTTTCATCATATATTCGTCAATCATAGATTACTGCTAACCTTGTCTACGTCTACACGTCATCAATATAACGTGTAATTTTAATAATAATCTAGTATATTTTGTATTTCTTGTGAGCTCATTATTGTTATAAGAAAATGATCGTCACCAAATTATACGAATCCAAGGCACAATTAGGATAACTTTCAGTTTTTTCAATTAAAAATTTGTTAGCTTCTTTGTTTACTCTTTGTGCCCTGTGGTAGTTTTTGAAATAATTTATTATTTCTACCGTCGTTGATGAAGAAATGGTAACCACTTAAAAATAATTACTCTTATCATTTTTGAAAAGCGGTACATCATAACATTAGAAGAGACCTGTTTCAGAATGCCTTTTTGTTTACCTATCTCTGTTTTTATCACATGTTTGAAAGGAAATGGTTTCTCTATAGATTCTATTGTTCATTTTGTTATCCTATGCGGCATCGTAGCTAGCGGAGAGTTAAAATGAGATAATAAACTTTTTGAGATAAAATTTTCTCTCAGAAAAATTTGATATCTTGCTTTAATCTTCGTCATATCAAAAATACCTTTTGCATAACTTTTACTATCACTTGCAAATCATTTGCTGCTTCCTTGCGGAAAATCATCCAAGGGCGAGTCGGACTCGCACACGCAGGGTTCCCGACCATACTAAAATAATTGTCTATCAATTACGATTGCAAATATTAGGGTCCATGAAATAGTGCTTTTCTTGAAAATGAGCAAAAAACGTCGAAATAAACGCTTTTTTGTTAGGGGCCACCTTTATTTTTAATTTTATTTTATTATTTTCTTGTTATAGCGGCAGTAGAAATACACATGTATTATAGATTAAAGTCTCATTTTTATTTTAAGAATATCTGGGGGAATTTGGATTATTCAGTAACATAATTTCAGCGATTTTTTTGAAATTAAAAAAATATTGCATGAAAATCGAGTCGTATCTCGATAAACTTTTATATTAAGTAGTATAACTCTTAGTTAATAAATTGCTTTATTAAGATTTTGTACTTAAATTCCTTTTTATCCATAAGCCGACAGGAATAATTTATAACGAAGTTTTCAAAATAATAAATTGTTTAGATAGATACCTAATCAAAAATAACCATGAGGTTTTTTATTTAAGTATATGTTGATATTGTAGAAGATATCGAAGTGTTTCAATATTTTATGAACGCACTATAATAATTTGAATAGTACGGTATTTTGGAGAAGCTCTGTTAAGCTAGCAGTGACAAGTTAGCAGAAACAATCGAAACTGGCATGGGAATTTGTTGCTAACTAGTAGCTAAAATCCCGATTTTGATGCTCGAACCAGTGTTGAAAAAATCGAGTTACTGCTATCTTAACGTGTAAGATAGCAGTGAAACCACTGAAAACATATATTTTTTATAGATACTAAAACCACCTGAATTTGTTGCTAATTTGTTGCTGGAAGATAGTATAAAGAAAATTAAAAAAATATTCAAATAAAACAAAAACAAAAAAATTAAAAAAAATAAAAAATCGCACTCAACAGTATTTCATCCTAATGCTAAGCTAATCCTAAACTCAAAAAATAGTGAATAGTAAGGATATCCACTGATTAACCTGAAATCAAGTTTTGTTGTTGACGCTATATGAATACCTCTATTTTCTATCTTAATTTCTAGCAGAAATTTTGTTGCTCATTAGATAAGTCTTTATTAGTGCTTGAATTACCAGCAACAATATTGTAACGTGCAAAGGGGAACAGCCGCCGGTATTGGCTACAAAGTAGCGGCATCCGTTTGAAGTATGCGCGCGATATATGCTGTGGTTGGACATACCAAAAGCGGCGTCAACAAAGAGAGCGACGGCAGTGTCGGCATCTTCTGTTAAGCTGCCGACAAACGAATTTCGAGAAGCGTATAGTGGCGGCTTCTGGTCTTTGATACCGAATGCTCTGGATCCTTTATCGGGTATATATATGGGAGAATTTTCGGCAAGAAGACAGAATGAAAAAGGCAGTGTGAATAAATAGAATAGTCCGAGTAAGTTAGAGAGAATATAGTAAAGTTATGTTGTAATTTATATTATTTTGAGTGTAAATAAAGTTAATTTAATAACTCTAAATTAGTCTCACTTATCTGCGAACCCGCATACGCAACAATTTGGTGTTAGAAGAGGGATAAGTGAGTGAAGAGGCTTTTGTCTATGGTAAACACCCGAAAGCAGACAGAAAAAATGGAACAACAACTAACTAAGTTATTCTCCGATTTTTCGAGAAGACAAGAAGAATTACGACAACAAGAAAAGAAAGAAGAAGAGGAGCGAAGGCTGCGAGAAGAACAGAAAAAGGAAGAACAACTAATTAAGGTACTCTCCGATTTTTCGAGAAAACAAGATGAGCTACGACAACAAGAAAAGAAAGAACAAGAGGTACGACGACAACAAGAAAAGAAAGAAGAAGAGGTACGGCGACAGAGAGATTTCGAACAGATTGCAGGATTGTTCCGAAATGTCCATCAAGAAATCGATACCGTTAAACACGAAGTTCGAGAAGAAATTGGGACAGTTCGAGAAGAGTTTGAGGAGAAGTACCGAAAACTAGAGAAAGAAGTGAAGAAAATTCGAGATACCAACCAAGAAGAAAGTAGCAAATTGGACACGTCGGCGATCACAACAGCCAATGAAAAACTTAAACCACCAACGTTTGACGGCGAAATATCCTGGGCTATGTACAAACGTCAGTTTGAGGCTGCAGCTAATGCAAATAGATGGGATCAGCAGCAGAAAGCAACGGCGTTGGTATTGGCTTTGAGAGGAAAGGCGCTTGAAATACTTCAAAACATTCCTGAAGCCAAACAAACTGATTATTTGGCTGTTGCGGGCGCCTTGGAACTAAGATACGGCAACAAATATCTTAGCCAAGTGTATCAGAGCCAGTTGAAGAGTAGAATTCAACGTTCAACGGAGTCACTGCAGGAATTCAGCAGTAGCATTGAGAGCATGGTACGACTGGCTTATCCACATGCCCCAGATGAATTCATTGAGCAAATTAGTGTCCAGTACTTCATTGATGGAGTTCGAGATATCGATATGCAGCAAGCGTTGAGACTAAGTAGGCATAACACCTTAGCCGAAACAGTTGTCCAGGCACTGGAATACGAAGCTGCCAAAAACGCATCTATGAATCGTCGCAGCAAATTAAGAGAAGTCAGGGTGTCAGACGAACCACAAGACAATGCAGATTTCTTTAAGAAGTTGGAGGCGATGTTCCAGAAATTTTGCTCTCGAGGAAGCAAGGAGTCTGGATATAGAAAAGTGATTAAATGTTACAATTGCAACCGAGAGGGACATATAAGTAGAAACTGCAGGCGACGACCCAGATCTAAAGAACGAAATGTTCAGAGAGAGAATACCCGACTTCAGGAAAACTCCACCTCGCCAGTGTAGGGGGGCGAACGCTGGCGACCACTGATTATCAAGCCCCCAAGTTACATTTGTGCACCATCAAGAAGAGCTGTGAGAGCCTCGTTGTCCAAGGTTTTATCAACGGCAAGAAATGTGATTTGACCATCGACACGGGGGCAACAAGTTCAGTGGTACGCCCCGACATGGTTTCCAAAGAATCTATCGTGCAGCACAACATCAAGCCAATACTGGAAACTGCAAAAGGAGATTTGATAAATGTTTTTGGAGAGACCACCACCACTTTAGAAATTGGCAATGCACAATTAAAGATTAATGCAATCGTGGCTGACATAGTGGATGAATTTATAGTAGGCTTAGATGTTTTGGAAACCTTCAATTTTATCACAGTGGACTTTAAAAACAGAATGTTGAGAGTGGGCAACGAGGAAATATTTTTCTCAGCATCTTCGAACAAGAACTGTCCTATTAAAATAATCGTCACCGAAGATACGCGAATACCTGGAAATAGTGAGAAGATCGTGAAGGCGCACCTAGAAAAACAACTGGAAGGAGTTAACACTATGGTTTTTGAACCAAACGAGAACAAAGAGAACGGGGCTCTTTTGGCTAGGTGCTTAGTTAATTCCAACGACACTATTCCAGTGAGGGTAGCCAATCTATCAGTAAACAGAATGACATTTAAGAAAGGGGAAGTAATCGGTACCTGTTCGCCAGTCTCCCGGGTAACAAGATGTGAGCAAGAGGAACCCGTCTCAAAAGATGTACATTTGTCCCAAGAGCTAATGGAGAGTTTCAAGAAGACCTGGAAACATCTTAGCGAACAGGAAAAGAAAAAGGCCATCGAGTTTGTAAAGCAAGAAGCTGATGTTTTCGTGCAAGGAAAAATTACAGGGCGAACAAATTTAGTCGAACATCTGATCAACACGGGAAATGCTGTACCTATTCGCCAACCTCCACGAAGACTTCCTTTCGTAAAACAACAGCAAGTTAACACCATGGTTCAAGAAATGCTGAAGGATGGTGTCATAGAAGAATCCAGCAGTCCTTGGTCATCACCAGTTGTGCTGGTGATGAAAAAGGATGGTTCGACGAGGTTCTGTGTGGATTACAGGAGGTTAAATGATGTTACGAAGAAGGACAGCTACCCATTACCCCGAATTGACGATACCTTAAATACCTTAGCCGGATCCAGGTGGTTCTCAACTCTTGACCTGAAAAGTGGATATTGGCAGGTAGAGCTAAACAAAGAAGATAAAGAGAAAACGGCCTTTACAGCTGGAAACGGCCTATATCAATTCAATGTCATGCCGTTTGGATTATGTAATGCGCCTGCCACTTTTGAAAGGTTAATGGAATTAGTTCTGCGAGGACTAACTTGGGAAACGTGCCTGGTGTACTTGGATGATGTAATGGTGATTGGCAAAGATTTCGACGAACATCAATCGAATCTGAAGAAAGTATTCGCTAGGATCCGAAGTGCTAATCTCCAGCTGAATCCAAAGAAATGCGTTCTATTCCAGGAAAAAGTCAACTTTCTCGGACATGTCGTATCATCGAAAGGAATTGAGACCGATCCAGAAAAAGTTCAAGCAGTGCGAGATTGGCCCAGATCAAAGAACAAGCACGAAGTCAGAAGCTTTTTGGGACTCAGCAGTTACTACCGCCGATTTGTTAAAGATTTTGGGAAAATTGCGAAGCCACTACATCAATTAACCGAAAAGAACTCCCACTTTGACTGGTCACCAGAATGTCAACAGTCGTTTCTTGAGCTGAAAAACCGGTTGACTACTGCTCCTGTTCTTGCATATCCCTTGGACTAAGGATTGTTCGTGTTAGACACTGACGCTTCACAAAGTGGAATAGGAGCTGTTCTTTCCCAAATACAGGATGGCGAAGAAGCTGTAATTGGATATTTCAGCAAAACGTTGGGAAAGGCAGAGCGAAACTACTGTGTGACCCGGAAGGAGCTGCTAGCGGTTGTACGATCCATAGAGCATTACCACAGTTTTCTCTATGGACGGAAATTCTTAGTAAGAACAGACCACTCTGCACTACAGTGGCTGCTGAATTTCAAAAATCTGGAGGGACAGATAGCGCGTTGGCTGGAGAAACTGCAGAGTTACGACTTTCAAATTAAACACCGAAAAGGAAGAAGTCACGCCAACGCTGACAGTTTGTCACGAAGACCTTGTGGCAGTTCTTGTAAATTCTGTCAGAGGCAGGAACAAAGAGAAATAGCCAATGATGTTGTACATCTCCAACAAATGCAGATTAGGAATAAGGAAACGGAAAATACCGACGAAATCACCAGAGACAACTTTAGAAGAGAACAAATCGCCGACAAAGATTTGACGACAGTACGGGGCTGGCTAGACCAAAAGCGACGACCTGAGTGGCAAGAAATATCCAGATTTGATCAGACAGTCAAGGGATACTGGGCTCTGTGGGATTCGTTATGCTTACGAGATGACTTGATCACTCGTAAATGGGAAAGTCCAGATGGTAGAAACATTGTGTATCAAACCGTTGTAACCCGAACAATGGTAGCTGAAGTATTTCGTGAACTGCATGGCAGTCGCAGTGGAGGCCATTTTGGAGTAAATAGAACATTGGCACGTGTGAAAGAGCGGTATTATTGGATCAACTGTCGAAGAGATGTGGAAGAATGGTGCAGAAGATGTGACCTCTGTGCTTCTAAGAAGGGTCCGAAGACACGATCCCGAGGGAAAATGAAGCAGTATCTGTCAGGTGAACCTTGGGAAAGAATTGCGGTGGACATTGCAGGACCATTCCCTACGACAGATTCTGGAAATAAGTACATTACTAGTAGTACTATTTCTCGAAGTGGCCAGAAGTAGTGCCGATGCCGAATCAGGAAGCAGTTACAGTGGCCGAAGCCCTTCTGGAAAACGTGATTTCCAGACACGGAGTACCCTTGGAGCTACATACCGATCAAGGTAGAAATTTTGAATCCGAAGTATGGACGCAGTTAATGAGGTTGCTGGGGATACGGAAAACACGAACAACCCCACTTCATCCACAGTCAGATGGAATGGTTGAGAGGCACAATAGGACCATCAATCAATACCTCTCACTCTTTGTGGATGAGCACCAACGTAACAGGGATAAACTGGTACCTCTCTTTCTTCTGGCCTACCGAAGTTCCCAGCATGAATCTACTGGCTATACACCAACGATGCTCTTGTCTGGAAGAGAAATGAAGCTCCCCGTAGATCTGATGTTTGGCAGACCATCAGCCGACGATCATGAAGAAGTGTCTCTTCCACATTATGTAGCTGACCTACAGGAGCGACTTAGAGTGGTCCATGATTTTGCCAGACAAAAGCTTCAGTTGAAGAGCGACAAAATGAAGATGAGACTTGACAAAAGGCAGTCATTAAACTCTTTCAACGAAGGCGATGCAGTTTGGTTGTACCAGCCACAGCGAAGGAGAGGATTAAGTCCGAAATTGCAAAGACCTTGGGAAGGACCATATCGCATTGTCAAAAAGATTAATGACTTGGTGTACAGGATCCAACTTTCGCCAAGAGCCAAGCCAAAAGTAGTGCACGTGGAAAGACTGAGTCCGTATCGAGGAGATAATCCACCGGTCTGGAGACAAACGGAAGAAGCTGTTCGGGGCGAGCAGCTTTAAGGGAGGGAGCAGTGTAACGTGCAAAGGGGAACAGCCGCCGGTATTGGCTACAAAGTAGCGGCATCCGTTTGAAGTATGCGCGCGATATATGCTGTGTTTGGACATACCAAAAGCGGCGTCAACAAAGAGTGCTTGAATATCAAGCAACAAAATACAAACAAAGAATATTAGCAATATTAAACTTGTGACTATTTTTTTGGTGTCGCTATCAGAATACCTCATTATCTCACTTAATTTCTAGCAGAAATTTTGTTGATCATTGGATAAGTCTTTATTGGTGCTTGAATAACTAGCAAAAAATACAAACAAAGAATATTACCAATAGTAAACTTTTAATTGATTTTTTTTGGTTTTGCTATCAGAATACCTCCATTTTCTCTATTAATTCCCGGCAGAAATTTTGTTGCTCCTTAAATAAGTCTTTATTAGTGCTTGAATAACCAGCAACAAAATATAAAACAAAGAATATTACCAATAGTAAACTTGTGACCGAGCTTGTAACTGATTTTTTTTGGTGTCGCTATCAGAATACCTCCATTTTCTCTCTTAATTTCTAGCAGCAATGTTGTTGCTCATTGGATAAGTATTTATTAGTGCTTGAATAACCAGCAACAAAATATAGAGAATATTACCAATAATAACAAACTTGTAATTGATTTTTTTGGTGTTGATATCAGAAAACCTCCATTTTCTCTATTAATTTCTAGCAGAAATTTTGTTGCTCGTTAAATAAGTCTTTATTAGTGCTTGAATAACCAGCAACAAAATATAAAACAAAGAATATTACCAAAGTAAACTTGTGACCGAGCTTGTAACTGATTTTTTCTGGTGTCCCTATCAGAACATCTCCATTTTCTATCTTAATTTCTAGCAGAAATTTTGTTCCTCATTAGATAATTCTTTATTAGTGCTTGATTAACCAGCAACAAAATACAAAGAATATTACCAATAATAAACCAAAAAATTCAATTACAAGTTTATTTGTAATATTCTTTGTCTCTATTTTGTTCCTGGTTATTCAAGCACTAATAAAGATTTATCCAATGAGCAACAAAATTTCTGCTAGAAATTAAGATAGAAAACGGAGATATTCTGATAGCGACACCAAAATAATTCAATTACAAGTTTATTTTTGGTAATATTCTTTGTTTGTATTTTGTTGCTGGTTATTCAAGAATTAATAAAGACTTATCCAATGAGCAACAAAATTTCTGCTAGAAATTAAGAGAGAAAATAGAGGTATTCTAAAAGCGTCAACAACAAAACTTGATTTCAGGTTAATCAGTGGATATCCCGAGGGATATCCTAACTACAATTTTTTTGAGTTTTGGATTAGCTTAGCATTAGGATGAAATACTGTTGAATGTGAGTTTTTCGTTAAATATTTTTTATATTTTAAATATTTTTTTAAAGTCCTTTATATTACCTTCTAGCAACAAATTAGCAACTAATTCAGGTGGTGTTAGTATTAAATTTTTTTTGAGTGGTTTCAATGCTATCTTACACGTTAAGATAGCAGTAACTCGACTTTTTCAAAACCGGTTCGAGCAACAAAATCGGGATTTTAGCTACTAATTAGCAACAAATTCCCATGCCGGTTTCGATTATTTCTGTTAACTTGTCAGTGCTAGCTTAACAGAGCTTTTTGGAAATACATTTGTATTAATAGAACCGATATGATGTTGTATTGATATATAGAACATTTGATAACATAACAACAGTGAGATACACACCTTTAAAGTGCGGCCTCAATAATTTCAGAGCTGTTGCAGCTCGTAATAAGCACCTACGAATACCTAAATTACTTGTTCTGTTCTCTTAAAGCGAGTTTTGATCAATTCAAGGTGTGCGAAAATTGCCCACTATTGAGCTATGCAAGAAAACCATGCTATATTCATCAATGGTCTACCCTTGACAACATCAATTCTCATATTCCAGCCTATTTTTGGCAAATATACAGTGCGTCCCAGAAGTAATGTTGTAGTTCATTTAATATTCAGCGGTGTGTTTTATGGAAAAATTCATTCTCGGACCCGTCGATTATTATTTTAAAATGTATGTATACAGGGTGGACCAAAAATAAATTACGACTATCAACTTCACATTCTCATTTTTCATACCTATATTAGGCATGTCCTATATGTAAACTTAACAATCATCGCAAAATATTACGATGGAACATATTTGTGTATATATTCTTTTTTCAATTCTGGTATTTCTGAATGTTGATTTGTCCCCATAGAAATAACTACTATGGCATTTTCAACTCAAATAATTCATTTCGATTTGTTCATTTTTTTCGGTAACTTATGAGTTTTAGATATAGGTACTTGAAACATTTCAGAATTCGATGCAAATGAAATAAAAAATAAAATAATAAAAAGTTGATGGTTGTACTTCATCTTTGGTCAACCCTATATACATGAATTTACCATGAAGAACCGCATCAAGAAATAGCAATTGGCAGAACCGAGCATTTGAAAGAAAATACACGGCTGAAAATTAAATGAATTGAGACTCTATTTCTGGGACGCACTGAATATAATAATCTATCTGGGACACCGAGGTAAACACAGACAATAGGGACGTTGATCAATTTTTCAAAATATCTTTGATCGAACCTTAATAGATACAAAAAATATTTTATCAAGCAAAAAATAACTTTTCTAAGAAAAAAATTAAAAATAAAATAATTTTGAATTTCCCCGCTGAAACACTTAAATCATTCATGGACTTCAAACTACGTAACCGCTCGCTAACAACAGCAACACTTACGATCTGTCATAATACATAGGATAGGTGATATGTGATTTATATTTAGTCTTCCTCTCTGGCCTCTGTGTATTTGTCAGTTTGTCAGTGTTAATTTGCTTGAGAATTGTGATTACATGAAAAATGAATACAAAGCTTTATAAATACTGTGCAGTTTCCATGTGTAACTCCACGCTCCGAAAAAGAAAGATATAAGGAGAAAGTACCTAGTTAACTTTAGCTAGAAGAGATGATCTTTAACAACAACATCTACAATTTATTTTTGTGAAGATCAGTTTGATATCGCAATCACAATCGATTATAAACATGAAAAACTGCGGACAGCATGGCAAATCAATTTCGGTCTCGCACTAAATGTGAGATGAATTTTCTCGATTTCCAAAACACAACCAATTGAAATACGCCGAGCTTCAATTTGTTAAGTTTTTTTTGAAATTAAATTACTTATCTTTGAAAAATATTTTCTCAAGAGTGGTCATGATAACCTGATTGAAATGAGCAAATGCAACGTTTACATCTATTACATAACGGAACCTTTAAGAAAATTTGTTGTGAATTAGTTACGACGCAGCAACGGATAAGAAAAAAATGTTTTTTTTTTTCGTAAAAATCTGACTTGGTAGTGCTAACTTGAGGTCAAGTGAATATTACCACTTGGTAAAAAATAGTTTTTCCTGCTTTCCAAAAGTTCAATCTGATAATAATAATATATATTAATTATTAATATATATATATATATATATATGAGAATTTAACATGCATCTTACTCGAAAACAGTAACTCTTTTGAAAAAATGTTCAATTTAAACGTTTCCGGATATTGTCCTATCTTCAATTGTACCAACTCAGATTTTCGATTTTCGAGAAAATTTGCCCCCTACACCCCCTTTGAGGGTTAGTTTTCAGAGGGAAGGGGATTTGGGATTTGCGTTTTCATGAATATAGGACCATTCTTCAATCCTACTCTTTCAAATTAATCAAAAATCATCAAAATCGGAGTTCGTTTACTATATAAAACGAGCGGTCAAACATAAAAAAAGCAGACAGTCGAATTGTATACCTCCTCCGTTCGGGGTTCGTCGGTCAATATAACGTTCTGGCCCAGTCTGAGAGACATTTAGAAACTCTAAGGAAACCTAATTTCTTACAAAGGTAATCTACATGATTCGAAAAAGTCATCTGAGGATCCAAAAAAATTGTCAAATATTTAATCTCCAAAACAAAATCAATGGTACTATTGTTAATTTTCAGGTTAAACCCTGATTCTGAGTATTTTTTGACCGACAAACCCTGAACGGAGGAGGTATACAATTCGACTGTCTGCTTTATTTTTTTTTGTTTTTTTTTTTGGTTCGTGCGCGCCTTTTCTATAGTAAACCAGCTCCGATTTTGATGATTTTGGATTCATTTGAAAGAAGGGGATTGAGAAATTGTCCCATATTCATAATAACGCAAATCCGAAATCTCCTTCCCTCCGAAAACCGCCCCCGAAGGGGTGGTGGGGTCGAATTTTCTCGAAAATCGCAAATATGAGTTGGTATAATTAAAGATAGGACAATATCCGGAAACGTTTAAATTGAACATTTTTTCAAAAGTGTTACGGTTTTCGAGATAGACGCATGTTAAATATGTATTTTTGCTATGTGGAGAGGACAATTTCTTTCGAAAATTGAAATTTTTTCGATACTACATGAAAGATATAATTATTTGTAGCTACATTTATAATGAACATTTTTTCCTTAGAGTTACGGTTTTCGAGTTAAATCGGTGTTAAAATGGTAACAACTAAAATATTCAAGCGTATTTCCGCAGCGATGTTCCGAGATCTCAATAATAACAACTACAAGCAAGGAATATACGTGGGTAAAAGGATAAGTACTATCTTCATTGATGTGGTATAGTGAACGTTCAACGATTTTCGGGACTAATGTTACACTCAAAAGTGTGAAATATATATTTTTCACAAAAAATTGGACCGACGTTATCAATCTAACTGCAACTGCACAACTTCAAAAGTAACAGCACCAATAGAAGTAATATTATTTTATACTTTTCATTGCATCAACTAATAACGTCGGCCAATTTTTTGTGAAAAATATTTACAGTTTGCTTTTGATCCTATCACCATGCATTTAGTTTTTAGAGCATCAAGTTTTAGTCTATTTTGACAAAGCCAGTTGAACAATTAAAATTCGTTATTTAATATGTCAGTGATTTCTTAAAATCGATGTCCTGCTACACATATTAGATTATCATCCGCAAATAAATTGATAAAAGATCGTTTTAAGGTTGTATGAATACCGTTTACATAGATAAAAGTTCAGTCTGGTATAACTTTTCACACTAGATTTTGATTTTTTGGCTATTATAAACCTGAAAAAGTACGGACAACACGGTATTTCAATTTCGGTTTCACATTATCAATGTGTGAGATGAATTTTCTCGATTTACAATGCACAGCTAATTCAAATACGCCGAGTTTCAATTAGTTTAGTTTTTTTTAAATTAAATTATCAGAAAATATTTTTTTAAGGGTGGTAATGCTAACTTTATCCTGATCAAAGTGAGCAAATGCAATTTTGACGACTGTTACAAAACGAAACCTTTGAGAATTAATTTGTTGTGAATTAGTTATGGCACAGTTTTGTAACAGTCATCAAAGTTGCATTTGCTCACTTTGATCAGGATAAAGTTAGCCTAACCACCTTTTAAAAAAAGATTTTCAAAGATAATTTATTTTCGAAAAAAACGTAACTAATTGAAACTCGGCGTACTTGATTTAGTTATGCACTGTAAATCGAGAAAATTCATTGCATTTGCTCACTTTGTTCAGGTTAAAGTTAGCATTACCACTCTTTTTAAAAATATTTTCAAAGATTATTTTATTTCTAAAAATACGTAACTGATCGAAGCTCCGCGTATTTCAATATGTTATGCTTTGTAAATCGAGAAAATTGATCTCATATTTAGTGCGAGACCGAAATTGATTTTCCGTGTTGTCAGCACTATTCCATGTTTATAATAGCCGAAACATCAAAATCGATTGTGATTTCGATCAGAACTAATTAGCGACAAAAAAGTTCTACCAAATTTAACTATTGGAAAGCTGGAAAGGTGGTAGTGCTAACTTGACATCAAGTTAGCACTACCACACCTTATAAAGAGATAAAAAACGAATGTAACTTTTTTTTAGTTCTTTCACGTCATTACTAATTTGCAACAAATAAGCAACAATTAACAATTAATCCAATTCTCGCTGAATTGAAATTCGATAATGATAGTGCTAACTTTGAGGACATCCTAACTACAACTACAGTTTTTAAATACAAATATTAAAAGAAATCATATGTTCTACAGAGAAAGTTTCGATTTTTGGAAAAAAATAATTTCTTATGGCATTCGAAGGGCTTTTTAGAAGATATGAACTTTACGAAACACTGCAAATTTTAATATAGAATCATCTCTTAATCGTCCTCTTTCAAATGAAAAAAGAATCATCAAAATCCATGTTTGCAATGCGAATATCAAGGTTATATACATAAAAAAATATATACAGTCAAATTGTATACCCCCTTCTCTAGAGAAGTGGGTCAAACAATAATAACAATATTAAGTTTGTTACAGATGCTACGAATGCAAGTGAATGAAGTCAATGAAGGTACTGCATCATAATAATTGAGTAAAAAAATAATCTAATTCCGGAATTTCCTGGAAGATATATTATTTTAGAATTGGCTTCTAGCCAGAGATAAGCGCATTCATTAAATTAATGGCTTACCGATTTTTAGCTAAATAATATTATATATATTTATTCTATCTTCTTCGATATTCAACTCCCAATTCTATCGAATTTGGGACAGCTGATCTGGAACGAGGTTTCCTACTTGCATGAAATATATATATATATATATATATTGATTTTGTATTCTTGACTGGTTTTATAATAAATAAAAAGATGTTCTTGGGGATGCAGTCATATATTCAATAAAATTCTTTGATTAAAGCCGAGCTTTCGAGAATGTTTATTCTCTTCTTCAGGGCAAACTACAAATCGTTACAAAATTATTTCAACAACAACTTAAAGTATTATAAAAATACTTACAATCGTGAATTTAGAATAAATTAGCCAAAAACTGGAAAGATTTCATAGCCATCAATTACAAATGTCATTATTTATATTTGTCATGGTAACACAATAAGTAAGAAAGTATCTAGATTTTGTTGATAAAAATGAATATTACTGAATGATCTTTATATATTTGTGGCTATTTGAACAAGGAGCACAATTAAATTAAAATTATTATCAAGGCAGATACAGGTTCAGTTAAAAAAAAAATGTAATTTAAGAATATTGCATAAATACTTACATATATACCCATACATAGACTAAATTACTTTTATTCTGGGCTTGACTGACTGATCTAAATAATAAAAAATTTAGATGAACTTATTAGTGAGAGAAATTTAGTTGATCAAAGGGAATTATTTTCTTAAAATTCATTATATGTTTATTTGAGATTAAATGTATAATCTATTTATGAAAGGTTTTCATAACATTTACTGTTTTCGAAAATATGCATGCTGATTCGTGAGAGATATCAGCTTGTTTCTGAAAATTGAATGATTTTCAAAATGTTTCATTCTCATGTCGTATTGTGAGAGAATATGATTTTATATATTATTTTGAATATTTATGAATATTTGAAAGAACATTAAAGAGTATTTTAGGATTTAAAAAAAATATATCACACAAAAATTTAGAGGTTGATTAGTGAGAGAAATCGGCCTTTTTGATGGAATAAGTATCAGTGCACTTTAAGAATAATCATGTTTATATGTTTCGTATTGTGAGAGAATATGATTACACTTATATAGAAATTTTACATAATATTATGTACCTTTTTCTTTTAATTGTCAGTTCAAGCCCAGAATAAAAGTAATTTAGTCTATGTATGGGTATGTATGTAAGTATTTATGCAATATTCTTAAATTACATTATTTATTATTATTTTTTTTAACTGAACCTGTATCTGCCTTAATAATAATTTTAATTTAATTGTGCTCCTTGTTCAAATAGCCACAAACATATAAAGATCATTCAGTAATATTCATTTTTATCAATAAAATCTAGATACTTTCTTACTTATTGTGTTACCATGACGAATATAAATAATGACATTTGTAATTGATGGCTATGAAATCTTTCCAGTTTTTGGCTAATTTATTCTAAATTTACGATTGTAAGTATTTTTATAATACTTTAAGTTGTTGTTGAAATAATTTTGTAACGATTTGTAGTTTGCCCTGAAGAAGAGAATAAACAATCTCGAACGCTCGGCTTTAATCAAAGAATTTTATTGAATATAGGTATGACTGCATCCCCAAGAACATCTTTTTATTTATATATATATATATATATATATATATATATATATATATATATATATATATATATAAAATCCATATACCCTTTCTACCATATATAATGGTGTAGGGCAATGAAATATATACTAACAAATATTTTTTACAAAAACTTAGCACAAAATATTACCAGCAGAATTAATATTTTTTTGACTTTAATACTGCCAGATAAAATGTTCAGTTTGAGGGCAAGGAGATGAAATACATTTTAAAAAATACTGGTGAACTGTATACCTCGGTCGTTCAAAAAGTACCATTAGAATTAATAATATTTTGTATTTTTCAGTGCAACAACTAATAAAGTTGGTCCTGTTTTTTGTAAAAAATCATAATAAAGTCGGTTCTGGTTTTTGCAAAAAAAATATTGAAACTGATTGATTCAAGTTGTTTGAGGAATAATCTTCACGTATAAAATGTAACTGAAAATTGTCGGCTTGGGTATCATATCTAGTTAATCCGATTTCTAATAATTAGCACTTTGCTTATTAATCTAAAAACGAGTCTAAAAACTAGAATCCAACAGCTTATCTTGCATCTCATCAGATATTCATTATTTCAACAAAAATGAAATACAAATGTGATTAATTTCAACTTTCTGATTGGTAATAGCCTAGAAGGAATAAGTAGGTAAATTACGTAAATATTTTCGAGTAAATACAAAATAAAATTGTGGATATATATGTCAAATTAGGTAATTTAGATTTGTTTCGTTTTTTCCTATTCTTGCTATAGCTTCAAGTTTCGGATGATGTATAGTTTTTTGTTCGACTTCCTAAACGGAGGATGTATACAATTCGACTGTTTGTTTGCATGTTTTTTTATTGTCTATTCGCATAGTCAAGGTGCTCCGATTTTCATGATTCTTTTATCATTTGAAATGGGATTATTGAGAATAAGTCCCATTCAACATGTCCTTCCCCCCAAAACTCCCAAAGGGGGAGAGCGGTCATTTTTGTTATCGAAAACATAACTTGCTAACAAATGACACGTTGTCTTTTCTATAACTGCGTGATGCTAATGCATTTCAATTAAACTGTACTGGAAAAAATCGCAAATTAGATTTAAGAATTGACCTGTCTTGGGTAAACGGTACTAAACCCTTCAGAATAAATGTTGAAAATACAAATCAAAAATTTTATTCTAATGGTTTTGTATCATTTTCTGGATAAATGTTGAAAATACCAGGAATGTCTGTTTTGGATATGGATAGGTATCTCTTACGGCCACAATGTTGGTACCTATGTTGACTTGACTTGATACCTATCAATGGTCAAATTGGTTTGGTAATTATGTAGCAATACGTTGAATAAGTTTTCATCAAAGTCTGTGGAGAAATTTCATGCTTTTGAGAATATGAATTATCTTGGGCAAAAATCACAAAAAAAGGCTTATGAAAATCTGATTTTATTTTATGGGCGTGATCGACCATATAAAGTTCCAAATTAGAGGCCGTTAAAACATTCAAGATAAATTTAGGAAGTTAGGAAAACTATCAGCGTTCTTCTAACTGATACACCGTATACAAAAAAACTCAAACTTACGTATTTGATACATATCCAAGGATTCCAAATCCTTCTCATATTTTGATCGTTATCCGGTATAGGTACACAAGATTTTTCTTTTTCTGCTCTACCACAAGCGATGTTGGAATGAATTCAGCAAACTCACAAGTAGTAATTACCAAATTCTTGACTGTAATTCGTGAAGTTTAAGTTTTCACTTCGTTATCAGTAAAACAAAGATCTTATTCACACGTGAAACACCGAAATCGTCTAGAATACTTCGAAACTTTCAACAAGAGTGCGGTCATTTTGAAACCGCTTGTACCACACTCAATTGTGTTTTGCGAATAAGTACAATCGTTTTCGATGGCCTTCTGTGTTATTTCAATTGTTCCAACTTTTTATCGAGTTTGTATCTTCAGCGATGAGAAAATTTGTGAAAAACAAAACAAATACACGCTTACGCACAATATACCACAACCGCCACCGTTGGTAACGCTGACCGCTAACTAGAAACTAGAATTGCATGCGCAGACGCAACATGCAATATCCGGTCAGCCTTCGAGGTTGAAGGAGTCGCATTGCTACTGCATAGATGTCGCTCTGTCTGAATTCTGAATACATCAATCGCGTCGTATACTTTTGGGATACACCTCGTATAGCATAAGTTAACGAGTTCTGAGAGTGGAGATGGATTTTTCAGGTTTATGGTTTAATTTATTATACGTTTGATTGTCCCCATTGATCTACCGAGTAGTTCAGAAGGGCCACAGTCATATTATTGATGATTATCTATAATTCTTTAACCATAACTTGAGATCTTTATAAAGAGCAAATTAACTTGAAATTCATATTACTATTAGACCAGTCTACTGAGTTAACTAAAACCGAAAAATACAAAATAATATTTATTCAATTGGTACAGGTAATTCTTAAGATGAGCAGGAAATGCAGAATTAATTATAAGTAGATTAGAGAATATTGGCACTAATTTCAAAGAACCATTATGATTAGAATAAATTTTAGTTTATATTTTTCAGTGCCTTATATCCAATAAAATCGGTGCTAAATTTTGTAAAAAGTAAAATTTTATTTCCAAAAAAATGCGAGCCCTTGAAATTTTCGAATAGAATAAAATTTAAAACATAGGCATTTTCCATACAAAAAATGCTGTATCACTTGAACCGTAAATTTTCAAAAAGGAGGTAATAGTAGTACCACCCGTATTAAGAAGTTCTTTACATTGTGGTTATAGTATACAGGGTGGACCATCGAAAACAGTTCAGCAAGGTTTACGGCTTTGTATGTAACAATTGAAAAAACCCTCAGACCCGTAAACTTTTGTTTTTAGGGGGACACATTTTACCAATAATTTCATCCCTGTAACATCAACACCCCCGCGGGGGTGGCTAATTCTCTTATTTTTTCAAATGGGAAGGGGTATGATGTCATACATCTTTTTAAAGGAAATTAAATTTTCTTTGAAATGGCGTGTCGTTTTTTAAAATTCCTTTGTTTGGGGACATCTAAAATCCAAAATTTATCCAACCCAGACCGAATCCTTTGATGATTTACGAACCGCATTACTCATGAATTACAACAAATTACACCAGATGTTCTTCACAATGTCCGCGAACACTTTGAACAGTAGTTGTTGTACTGTATGGAGGTGAATGGCGGACATTTTCAACATTTAATAAGATAACATGTAAGTAAAACTAAATAAAATCACATTTTTTAAAGGCAGTTTCTCGGTGGCGCGTAGCTCAAATTTAAAAAACGATACTTCATTTTGAAGAGAATTTAATTTCCTTTGAAAAGATGTATGACAACATACCCCTTCCCTTTTGAAAATATAAGGGCATTCACCACCCCCGCTGGGGGGTTTAGGTTACAGGGATGAAATTATTGTTGAAACGTGTCACCCTAAAAACAGAAGTTGACGGGTCTGAGTTTTTTTTTAATTGTTATGTACAAAGCCGTTAACCCGGTTGAACTGTTTTCGATGGGCCACCCTTTATATAGCAGTGAAGTCTGAAATATGTATAGGTATTTGCGCCGCGATGTTTTGAGATCTCTGAATAATAAATAACAAGTAAAAGCCAAGCCCTTTTTGGGTATTAGTGAACGTTCAACAATTTTCATGACTAATGTTAATCTTAAGAATGTGAATTAAATATTTTTTACAAAAAATTGGACCGATTTTATCAGTTGTTGCACTGAAAAATATAAAATAATATTTATTCTATTGGTGCTGGTAATTTTGAAGTTGTGCCGTTGTAGTTTGTTGTTTTAGGCACCAACTCCAAAAGAACCAGCACCAATAGAATTAATATTATTTTGTATTTTTCAGTGCAACAACTAATAAAGTCGGTCCAATTTTTTGTAAAAAATATTTATTCGAAGTTGGTCTGCTGTGAAGGTTCCTCCATAGGCCAAAATAATTCCATAATAGATATGTATTTTACATATGTTTCTCTATAATAACATATATAAATCTAAATTATTGTTCCATTTCACAAGTGCTATTTATAAACTTCAATATATATCGCAGGTTATATAATTAATTGGTCAATATAATTGCATTTATTTTGCCATCAATAAATGTGTATGTTGGTGAGTTTTGTGCTTTATTGCTCCATCGCTATTGATTGAAATATCGAAATATATCAACACAACAAAACAATTCGAAAGGTGAAGGAGAAATACCAACATGATGTACCTACTCGTTGGATATCAACTATCATAAAACAAATATGTATATGTGTATAAAAAAAGCTTATTTTTTACCGACTTCCCTAATAGAGGAACTATACAATTCGACTGTGTGCTTTTTTATGTTCCTTTGTGTGGTTTGCATAGTAAGAGTGCTAAGATTTTGATGCTTTTTTGACCGACTTTAAAAAAAGGAGAAGGTATACAATTCGGTTGTATATTTGCTTTTTTTATATGGCTGTTCGCACGTTAGGTATAGTAAAAGTACTCATTTAGACGATTTTTGTTTCATTTGAAAAAGGAGAATTGAGAAATGGTCCCATATTGGGAAAAATCAAATCCAAAATCTCCTTCCCTCCAAAAACCGCACCCAAAGGGCTGGAGGGGGCGATTTTTCTCGAAAATTGAAAATCCGAGACGGCAAAATTAATAAAAATTCCATATCCGAAAATGTTTGAATTGCACATTTTTAAAAATAATCATAGGTTTCCGCGTTAAAGTCCGAAATATGTGTTCCAGCTATGTGAAAGGGGCAAATTTTAGAGATTTGAAAATTAGAAAGGGGACCATATCCGGAAACGTTAAAATTGAACATTTTTTCAAAAGAGTTACGATTTCCAAGTTTCGCAATGGTAAAGTCTGAAATATGTGATATGCGTATTTCCGCTATGTGGAAGAGCAATTTTTTTCGAAAATTGAAAATATGACACGGCCAAATTAAAGCAAAGATTATATGTAGCAACATTTAAATTGAGTTACGTTTTTCAAGTTACAGCAGTAAAGTCTGAAATATGTATATTTGCGCCGTGATATTTTGAGATCTCTGAATAATAAATAACAAGTACAAGCTAAACCTACCTATAACTTTTTGGGTATTAGTGAACGTTCAACAATTTTCATGACTAATGTTACACTCAAAATGTGAAATAAATATTTTTTACAAAAAATTGGACCGACTTTATCAGTTGTTGCACTGAAAAATACAAAATAATATTAATTCTTTTGGTGCTGGTAATTTTGAAGTTGTGCCGTTGTAGTTTGTTGTTGTAGGCACCAACTCCAAAAGAACCAGCAACAATAGAATTAATTTTATTTTGTATTTTTCAGTGCAAAAACTAATAAATTCGATCCAATTTTTTGGAAAAAATATTTATTCAACTTGAACTAAGAGGGCTGGGATTAAGGAAATTGAAAATCGAACTTTTCCTTCTCGGCAAAATCTTGGACAGATATCTTAAAGTGTATATTTTTCAAAAAATATACAATTTTTTACTTACAGCAATACTTAAGTCTGAAATATGTGTGTTTCTACTGGTGCTGGTAATTTTTGAAGTAGTGCAGTTATAGGTAGACATTTTGTATTTCCTGTGTGATGCCTGGGATCCTTATTGATTCGATTCCGTCTAATTAATTATGGCTTTTATTGTTTCACAACATTTCAATTGCTGGAATGTTAGACCAAATATAGACCAGGTTATAGAGGTAGCTAGGTACCTATTCATTTCCCTATCAGGCGATAATAGCTGAATTTTCGGACCGATTTCCCAAGGAAGTATACAATTCAAATGTATGTAGGTGATATGTGCTTCTTTTGAAATGGCACATTGTGCATTCTAGTAAACATCATCAACATCATCAGTGGCTTCACAACCCTGGGTGGGTTTTTGCTGGTTGTCTCCATCTTTCTCTATCAAGCATCCGATGGGGTCCATCTTCGATTTCCTTGGCTTTTAGGTCCTTTGTGATATTATCTCTCCATCTGAGGCGGGGCCGACCTTATGGATGGTTTCCCCCCCGGACCTCCTCCCACACCAGTTTTACCATTCTATCATCTGGCATACTTTTAACGTGCCCTGCCCACTGTAGTCTATATTTCGTTTATTTTATTTGTATCAGTGTGGCGTTCTTTGAGTTCTTGGTTGGTTTTTATTCTATATTGCCCTGTATTTTCGTCTCTAGTTGGTCGAAATATTTTTCTTAACACTTTCCTTTCAAATATCTTAAGTCACTCTTCGCTTGCAACCGTTAGTGTGCAGGTCTCACATCCATACATTACGACAGGCCTTATAAAATTGTTTTGTATATGTGCAGCTTAGTTTTCCTGGTAAGAATACTAGATTTTATTAGGTTTTGAGGAGCAAAAAGGCATCTGTTTGCAGCCTGTATCTTGTTATTTATCTCTTCTGTGATGTTGTTTTCACTAATACTTGTACCCAGATATTTAAATTATCTTGTCCGTTCAAGCTTGTAGTGTCCTATAGAGAAGTTTTGTCTTACACTATCCCGGTTCCGATTCTTTCTGCTGAGGTACATATACTTGGTTTTGTCTTCGTTTATTCTTAGGCTTATCTTTTCTGCTTCCTTTTCGAACTTTATGAAGGAGTCTTTGAGATTGATCCTGCTATTGCCAATCACATCGACATCGTCAGCAAAAGCCAGGAGCAGGTTGGGTCTCCCTTGATGAAAGATAGCCGTTGGCTTCTAGATTTTGAAGTTCCTAATTACATATTCCCATGCTATGTCAAAGAGTTGAGGTGAGAGGGCGTCACCATGCTTGAGACCATTATTGATATTGAAGGAGTCGGAGAGACTCTGTCCCACTCTTAATTTATATATACATCGTTTACCCTTCATGCATACTTTTATCAGTGATATAAGATTTATTGGGAATCCAAGTTCTTGCATTGCTTGCCACAACTTTGATCTGCATACTATGTCGAATGCCTGTTTGAAGTCAATAAACATTTGGTGGAGTTCTCTGTTGAATTCTCAGCCTAATGGTAGAAATCTGGTGGACCTATTTGATCTAAAACCACATTGGTAGTCCCCAACAATCTCTTCGGTATATGGTTTCATTGTCTCCAGCAGGATATCTTATAGCATGTATTCAGAAGGGTTATTCCACGATAGTTTGTTTGTGCATTTCATGTGCATGCTAGTAAATGTGAAAGAAAAGTAAATGTCATTTCCCTTCACAAATATCTAAGAAAAGGTTTTTGTCGCTGATACCAAAATAATTTTATAATTCATTTTAATTTTATATGGAAATTTATCAATTACTCAGCAGCTGATTCCTGAAGTTGTACTTCGAATCTATTGCTTGTCAAGGTCTATAGGTCTGTCATAAAAAATATAATTCTTATATTTGCCTGTCTGTCCATCTGTCACAGCCTCTCTGAATCTACTAGACTTGAAATTTTGTAAAAAACAACAGAATATCTGAAACTTATGTTGTTTGGAACTTTCTCCATTCTCTCTATTCAAATTTATTGCTTCAAATTCTGGAATAGATGAAATTCATTCTAATCTTATTTGTTACCGTTATTTATATATACCATTATTTAAAATTATATTGCCAATAAATCTATGGGAACATGTTACTTTGTGATTCCAATAATATATTTTGCCTTATGACATGGTATAATATTATTGTATATTATCTCGCTAGTTACTAGCAGAGTTGGCTTATTAAGCTTTATAATTGGCTGGATACTGGAACTTTATAGAGCGATTTGATATAATTATCAACGCCAGTGGGCATATACGAACTTGGGAATTAGATAATCTCGATTATCCACCGATACTGGTGCTGCATCAAATAATAATATTTATTCTCAATATTCTTGGCATCGATTCGGTGGAGCTTTTCTGGTAAAGTGTATTCTATCTAATATCTTCAATAGTATTTATCACATTACGCTTCAATATAAGGTATTTTTTTTGTTTTTAATAGCAGCGAAAAAAAGATCCTTATGATTTACTGAGTGGTTAAGATTAAACTCCTTGTTTGAGATTAGAATAAGTTATCAAACATCTAATATTCAATTAAATAATATTAACTGAACAAAAACATTCTGACAACATTTTTGTGTTAACTTTACCTATGTGTCGATACGTGTGCTGACCTTTTCTAATGTTGTTATAACCTTCCTAGCATAACATCGCTGTTGTGTGTTATCTGAAATTCCCAAGCAACTTCCGTTTACAAAAATAAACCAAATAAATTGATAGGTGAGTTTGATTGGATATCATTCTTGTTAGTCATATAATAATGAGAATGTCCAATTCAAATGCACACCCACCACACACCACGTAATGACGTTTCAATATAATCAGTTTTTTTATCTATGTTTATATATCTGCTAAGAGGATATAATAAAATTATTGTGCAACTAATTTCTATAATAGCTCAAATATTTATCCAGAAAGATGCTTTAACATCCTCCTCAAATTCAAGATACACTGTATATGTATATGTTATTCCACTGGAGGTAAGATTACCTTTGCAAATTATCTTACATAGAATAAATTGGAGTAACTGATATATTTGTCGCATTAATTTTCATATCATATTATTTGTCTATATTATATCCTCTTCCATTGCATAGAAACTAAACTGTAGTATTTACCAAATAAATTACACCTAAATTTTGATGGTATTCTGTCATTTATTTCAGCCGCACTTTCTATTATTTGTGTCACAAATTCAAAAATTATCATGAATAACGATAATAATGAAATAATATTGATATTGCTGCCAAATAAATATGGTCTCCATGGTCCGAGGGGTATATATGAATTTCTTTGCGAACTTTATTGCCATGACAGACAGGTAAAAATGCTTCTCGCTTTAGAAAGACTGGGAGGCCAACGATGAAAAGTAGTTTGGAATTTCATGATTAGTTTTTTCTCACTTTTTCTAAAAAAAAGTTTCATTTAAGTACATGAAATAAAAATATTTTTAATAACATTAACAAGTATTTTTTCTGACGAATAATTTAAAAACTACAATTGAATAAGTTAAAAAGTAAATAAATATTTTATAACAGATCTAACTGTGACCTTTAGCAGTTTTACTTGACTTTTAGTAGCAAAATTTACGATAAATAAGAACAAGCATCAGTTATTCCATCATTCTTACGGCTACCCTCTTTGAATCCACTAGTTGGCGCCACTGGTGAGTGAGGACCTGTCACTAGCGCTGTCAAAAGTTTTCGTTATGTTTATAGGTTACCAACCCTACGTTCACATGGAAGTCAATATTGACATCTATCAATGTCACGGTCGTTTATATTTATATAACTCCATGTCAAAAAAAGCTTGTCACAATGAAGTTTGTGTGAATGTAGCCTGAAGTTCAGTGACATTTGACATATCTAGAATACCAGCTAACATAACGAAGAATTTAATCAAGCGCAATGATCAGGTTCACGAAAATGATGTATGCCTAAGTCTTGCCATTTTGCCGCTATATAAGTACATCAATGTTTTCAGTATTTTTTTGCGTTGCGTTTACTTATGCCTTTGCCGATTTTATATTCAATTGAAATCGTACTTAGAGAGAAAATTCCAGGCGCGTGTCGCAACTGACACGCACATTTTTTTAATTTTAATTATTTAATAACAAGCCCTCGTACTAAAAAGACACACGCCGTTTTATTGTGTCGAAATATATTAACCGATGGATGCTAGTCATAGTCAGTCAGTCAGTCAGTTCACTGTTGCGGTGTAACGAATAAATTAGTTAAATATCTGCTTAAATTAACACGTGACTGATTACGTCACGGCAGCGGCATTTATGTCACACAATTCTGTATTATTATTGCACCTGTTTTATTTGCTGATTGTTATAGCGAATAAATATTGTACAATCGTGTCGTTTGCCTGATGGAAAATATCCTGCGTTGACAGTTAGTTGTTGACTGGAAAAATGGAACAATATGATTTGTTCTTACTATTATTATTGGGGAAATCTTTATCTTCATAGGTATATAATAAAAATCCCGTGTCCCGATGTTCGTTTAAGCTAATCTCCGAAACCGCTCAACCGATTGTAAGGAAATTTTGTGAATGTTGTATTGCTTGCTTGTGAGACAGGATTGTTTTTATCCCAATAAATGACCCTCAATATACATTATATATATGTGCAAGAAACTAGGCACACTATGGAAAACTTTTTTATTATTTGTTTTATGAAAAAAAGTTATTCTTGGTAAAAATTTCTACATAGCCTAAAATACAAAATGATATAATCGGATATCAATTATTTTACTGAATATTGGATTTTGTACAGGGTGTCTGGAGTTTTTTTTTGATGTGACAGCGTCCTACTCTAAGGGTAGCATTATGAAGTATACAGTATATATATATATATATATATATATATATATATATATATATATATATATATATATATATATATATACATATATACAGGGTGATTTATTGTAAACATTTCAATCTTGGAATAAATGCTATTTGGTTAAATAGAAAGGGTAGTATACAGAACGTTTTCGAGAATTGGAAATTCATAATGAAATGAAAATTGTGCCAGAGGTGTGTAGAGTTTATCTACGTATATAAAATAACGCAGGTAAAGAATATATATATATATATATATATATATATATATATATATATATATAAAGGTATTGTATTTTTTTTGTAAAATAATGCATTGTGTACT
The DNA here is from genome assembly GCA_958507055.1 of Crioceris asparagi. Classification (NCBI taxonomy): domain Eukaryota; kingdom Metazoa; phylum Arthropoda; class Insecta; order Coleoptera; family Chrysomelidae; genus Crioceris; species Crioceris asparagi. The sequence goes on along the minus strand of OY293833.1, from coordinate 13,002,835 downwards.
GAACCTATTCACTTCCTGGCAAGTATGAAAGAGATAAGGCAAATAGTTTTAACATTTTAATGAAACAGTCTTTATATGTTATGGTATGATTATTGTGATGGTTAATTACATGATATTTATCGTACTATAGATAGGTTAGAAAATGATTGAGGTCTTGAGGTTATTCAATTGGAAGTGAAAAAATGCGGTTTTAACATTTATTAGTTATACTTTAATTTGTAACATACCTACCATTGTGAAACTGTCTAAATAGTTTTTATTTTCGGAAATACCTATCGATGTGAACGACTCCTCATATAGAAAAAAATGGATTAAAATTTAGCAGAGCTTGAACTCACACTACTTCTTTACAAAGAGCTTGTTTGATATAAAAACAACGACTAACATGAGGAGATTGATAATTTTTTAATGTATTTTCAGCACACACAGATGTTTGTCACGCCCATCACCCCTCGGCCGTGTCTTTGACACCCCAAACCTTTTTTTCACAGACGAAGTCGTGGGCTCTTTCTCTAGTAACAATATAATATATTCTTTCTGAAATTCATTTCTTATTTCGTCCCAAATCATTATTATACAACATAGATGGATTGATCAAAATACGTTTTAAATTCAACAAACAGTGAAGGCTGCATTTTTTTTGACTGACTAACCTCGAATGTTACGGTAAATTAGCAGTATTATGCGGTATATGGAATAGAAGAGTGTTTAAAATTTAATTGACATCGTTAGCAGATATACATACATACATCACTGAATTCTGTGTTATGTAATCATCCGTGTTGCTAACTAGATGTGTGCAAATATTATGTTGAGACTATTGAAAACAGTATTATAATGTCATTAGGATATAGATACCTAGGTTTTTTGAAATCTCGATTTAACAGTATCGAAATGAATGCAATTGAGACCTAAATAGTGTGCCCAAAATTGGTGAAAGATGATTATTAAGATGGAGCTAAAATATAAATAAAATAAACTTAAGTTAAAAATTAAGGGGGTCCCCATACACTTGACCGGTTTTTTTCCTGGTATAGAAATCGAATAGCGCAAGTATTTTCATTTATCATTCTCTTTATGCTACATTATCTTCAATATCTTTGAAGCATTATTTATAAAAATATCGAAGAGAAGCTGTAATGCTAGTCATGTATCATTTATTTGTATATATTGACCTTGCTGAACACATAACCGATTTTATTATAATATAAGGCGTCTCAATAATGACTCATGTACTTGAAATTTATTCCACACCAGAGTTTAATAAACTGACAACAAGTATGGTAGGTACCGGTACCGAGTCTCCGAGTCATATTAGGTACTTTTTATTGGAATTATCACAAATAAATATTATTTACAAAAAATTGGACCGACGTTATTAGTTGGTGCACTGAAAAATACGAAATAGTATTAATTTTATTGGTCCACTAAAGCAGGTATTAGGTTCGGCAGTTGATTTTGTTATTATTAAAAAGACCAGGTGGCTGTAAATCATAATTAATTATTTATTGTGACAGTAAACGTTAAAATTAAAACAATTTTGCGTGTTAATTGTCATGTGCATGTGGTACATTAAAATAATCTTAAAGGTATGTTTACTATTTCGAATAAAGAATACGCCGACATTCATTTTGTTTATGGATTGTATAATGGAAACGGACGAGCGGCAGTTGACGAATATCGTTTACGATTTCCCACCAGTGGGTGCCTTGTAGAACTGTTTAAGAGAAAAAGTCAAGTTTCCTACAGCTATTTCAGAACGTCTCGTTCAACAAGAACTTGCTCAAGAAGAAGCAATACGATTGATGCTCAACCTTCTGGAGGATTTTATACAATTTCGGTTTGTACCCGTACTACATCTTACCTGTACAAGCTTTAAAAGCTGCCGACTAAAATGCAAGACTTGAATTTAGTCGCTGGATATTGAGAAATCAAAGGATTTGTCGGATAATATTGTTTAGTGATGAATCCTCATTCACCCGAAATGGCATCAATAACATCAGGAAGACACATTGTTGGGCATTTGAAAATTCACGACAAACTTGGGAATCCCATTTTCAAGATAGATTTTCGGTGAATGTGGTCTGGCATTATTGATGACGGCCTCATTTGGTCCATTTATAATGAAAGATCATCTCACAGCCGTCCGTTATTTACGTTTCATTGAAAATGATCTTCCAATATTACTTGATGATATTCCTCTTAATGTAAGGCAACGAATGTGGATTCAGCACGATAGCGCACCTACAGACTTTGATCGACAAGTAACAGAATTTCTTAATCAAAATTGTACAGACCGGTGGATTGGAAGAAGTTCTGCAGTTCCTTGGCCAGCAAGGTCACCACGCTGTAATCCCCTAGATTAATTTTCATGGGGAAGACTGAAAAGTTTAGTTTATGCAGATAATACTGAAAACAAAAAACATCTAGTAGCTAGAATCATGGATGCCGCAGAAACTATTCGTGTTGATCATGAGACTGCCGGCAAAGCTACCACTTAAATTATGAGTAGAACTAGACTATCTTTTCAGCGACCGGGTGGACATTTTGAGCAACTAATTCAATAAGCGGTTTCTTTTTAAATGGTCTATGAATTAGTAGCGAATTCCCACTGCTATTTAACTAAATCTTCAAATGCTTCTAGCTCAGTAAGGCTAGAGTTCCGGTTATATGTTCATTAGACATTTTTCATTTGAAATCACCCCAGCAATACACTTCCAAGCGTTGGCAGTCATGTCGTGGGACACCCTGTACTTCTCATATATTAGGCTTCGTTCCAACTGTAAATCCAGAACCGATTTCCCACAACAGCTTGCAGATCACCCTCAATGCGCCTGTCAGTTAATTGTCCATGGTATAACTCATAACTGAAGAGAATTAGAATTTTATATTATTGATATTTTATATTTAAATAAATTTTATATTTTATTTTAACAAAATATTTAAATGCTCTATATGAATAATGAATAAACAAATGGATACATGAAATAACATTTTGTCATTCAACAATTGATAATTCGAAATCAAATTGAGAATACAATTCTCTAACTCCAATTTCAAAACGAACTTTGTATTCATTATACAGGGTGTTTTTTAATAAGATGCTCATATTTAAAGAGGCTATTCTTGGGTCCATTATGAGAAACTTCATAAGAACATATGTCTTAAATGTTTGCACTTAGTACAGGGTGTTGAAGATGTTTTTTTCTCTAATAACTTTGTTATGACATTCCAAATTGTAATTAGATTACTAATTTAATAATTTTACCCTTTAAAAAATCTTGTCTTAAATTATATTTTGTTTAAAATTACAAAAAAGAGGTCTGGCGAGATGCAAACGAAAAAAATCGAGATACCAAATATACTCAGAAAGGAATGAGAATTTCGAAAATTATTTTCGTTTAAGAAAAAGCAGTGCCATATCACTTTTATCTTTAAAATGATTCAGTGCAATTGCCCCTCGGACACCATTGGCAAGAATAAAGAAAATATTTCACAAAAATATCTATTGTCAAAAAAATATTAAAACTTTAGTATCCTGTAGTTCAAAAATTAAGATCTTTAGGAAATATTTACATATGAAGTGTTTTTTTTTAAATAGGCCCAAGAATAATCTCCTAAAATATTAGCATGTTATTAGGTAAGAAACACCCTGTCAATGTCAAATCTTTTGAAAGGTCACTAAATAGTCCGTAGTTGTTGACGTAATCAAATAACTCATTCTAATAAGCTATATTTCCAATACTTAATGTGTTATAGGTATATTATGAATATGAATTCTTCTTTTATATATATATTAAGTGTTTTATCAAGTTTAAGTTAACTTTTTGCGTGCAGTGTATTTGCCAATTCCATTTTGATTATGCTAGACACATAGAAATTTGCAAGCTGGTCGTAGTATAATATAGTGTTGGGTATCTGTAAAAAGTTGTCGTGTCTGCATGTTTAATGCCAAAATCACATTACGTGTACTTTGAGTAATGAAGTGCGACTGATGCAGAAAATGCAACAAAGCAATTTTTCAATAGGTTTACTGCCAGACTGCATGGCACCTCTCTATCACATGATAGAAATATTATTCCACGTTCCACGTACATACGCGATGAACTACTACCTACTATATTGAACTATATTCAGTTTTTGACCAGCAAAATGGAATAGAGGAGGAACCCTATACAATTTATCTGTATGGTTTTTTTTTCTATTGACGCTACTTCGTTAGTGGATATTGTTTGACGATTTGAGATATGTTTATTTATTTGAAAGAAGAATAATTTTAAAATCAAATATTTTTTGTCCTCCCAAGGGGGTGAGGGGTGGGAATTCTTTTAGAACTTCCGACAGCCGCTGCTTTGAAAGTTATTCTCGAAATTTAGCTTGATCTGCACATGGCCGATTTTAGTATCGTGTTTGGTGACAATAGTGTGGAATAAGAATTTGAAATCTCGACAATTTTCTTAAATTAACAATAAACTGTGTCAAACACTCTGATCAAAACCTGGTCAGCTTATTTCTATATAATAAGGCATTTTTAAAATCAGTTCGACGTCGATATTAGCTTTGCCTTTTAAAATATTAGGAACAAATCGTTATAACAGAAACTTATACCTACAATACTTACAAAACCCAGAGACATCCATCTAATCCATACTCAGGATTTTCGCACTGGTTGTCCTGTAAATTTGAGCGGAACTTTGATTCCTTATTCATTCAAAGTCTTCGCTCAGTAATGAACTGTGTAATATCGCCATAACGACAAATGATTTGAGTCGACAAAAAAAAGATAGAAGCAAATATTCGGTCACATTCTGATTATCAATGCAGTAGAAAAAAATCAATCAGCTAACAGTGAGATCGTCTCATTTTTCATTCCTAGCGGCATGCCATCAAGTCGTTAACGTTGAGCATTTAGATTTGGTATAACAGAGGTTCTTCCGATTTCAGATTCATTGAAAAAATTACTTTGAATAATACGTGTTCCAATTTTGATGATATTATTTATTCATTCGAAATTCGAAGATATGGTCCCAGATTTAGGAAACTCAAAATCCAACGGTTGTTTTCCTGGAAAACTTATAAAAGAGATATTATCCAGCAGCATTTAAAATGTAGGTTTTTCAAAAAAATAAACAATTTCTGAGTTACAGCAATAGTGAACGTTCAACGACTTTGATGACTAATGATACACTCGAAAATATGAAATGAAACTTTTTTACAAAGACCGATCTTATTAGCATTTACAAAATAATATTGTTTCTGGTTCTTTTGAAGTTGGTGCCAAAAATCTTACATCTATATACAACTGCACTAATAAAAAAAAAATCTTATCGATTTTTTTTTCAAAACTTGGACCGACGTTATTAGTTGGTGCACTGAAAAATACAAAATAATATTAGAGTGTTTTTGGTCACTGACTTTAAACGTCAATTTCGTTATAGTTGTGGTTAACTTTGTGGTTAATAACCATAACTTTCTTCGTAAATCACAGAGTTTTTGGTCGCACAAATTTGAGTAACTGTCATAATTGTAAAAGAGTTTTTTTTATTTGATCTTAACAAGCTTCAAATAATCCACAAAATGCGTATCTTGGTTTACACTGGAAATACTCCACTAACTTGTAAGAGAATCTCTTAACATAAACAGAAATGTCAGTGTCAAAATTGTCAAATAACGATAAGCACTCTATATAAAGATACCGCTAATGCTCCGTAATTAACCACGTTCGTTATGCTTAATAAACATAACGGCGTGACAGGTCGCTACAGCGCCGACTCCGTATAACGATAACCACGATTTCAGTGACAAATGTGCGGACCAAAAACACTCTATTAAATCTATTGGTGTTGTTACTCTCGAAGTTGTGCAGTTGCAGTTAGATTGATAACTTTTGGCACCAACTTAACAAGTACCAGCACCAATATTATTATTTTGTATTTTTGAGTGCACCAAGTAATAACGTCGGTATAATTTTTGAAGAAATATTTATATATCAAATGGGAGCATTTCTCAAGTCTCGTATTTCGAATGAATCAAAAATTGTCAAAATCGAAGTACGTTTACTATATACAAGGCGCGCACAAACCAACAAAAAAAGCAGATAGTCAAATTGTATACCTCCTCCGTTTGGGTTCGTCGGTCAGAAAATAGGACCGACTTTATTAGTTGGCGCACTGAAAAATACATAATAATCTTAATTCTATTGGTTACTGTTGTGCAGTTGTAGTTAGATAGAAGACGTCTGGCACCAATTTCAAATAGAATTAAAATTATTTTTTATTTTTCAATACGACCAATAAATTTGAAAGTATATAATGTAAGGAGTTTTGTAAATATGTATAAGCAAAGATTAAATAATCTTTGGTATAAGGCTTTATATTCGTTTCGTCGTATTTTATTTGAAATTCCCATATATATATATATATATATATATATATATATATATATATATATATATATATATATACAAAAACAAATTTTCTATGCTCATAAAAATGATATGTGTTTTATATATCCTCAAAGCAATTATGTGCGATGTAATTGATCTCATAAATATTTTATTAATAATTTTATGCATACTCAATATTCTCTTATTTAAATAAATATTTCTTCATTCTCTTGTCTATTTATTTTAGTATACAATGTTCTGTGTGTATATAGCAATTAAATTTTAATGCTCATTTATTTTCAAATACTTTATACTGTGTGACTTTGAAAATGCAACACCCATTAAATATCAATTTCAATATATTATATTTTTGGTAAATGAAAGGTTATTAAATGATACTAGTTTCGAAAGCATTTCCTTACTTTTTGCCTGAACATTATTCTTAAGTTACTATACATTCCTCAACACTCAGAGGGATGCCTCGCTCGAATAAGGTCTTAGGCGATGCAAATAAATTATTAAGCCAGGAACTTGACCCAATCGTCTTCCTATAATGTTCCATACATGTTCAAATCTTGATATGTAGCTTGTCCATCATGGAACTTAAACAAAATAGAATCCCACTGGCCACGATGACACCATTGTAATCTCACTCGTCTTTGAGGCAAGGGACAGGGTCGATAAGACTGCAAAGCTTAACTCCTGTAATTCCTATAGCCTAATTTTTATCAAAATTTTCTTTCGCTATAATACAATTATTTGCCATCCTAACGATAAGATTCGTTGTTCTACTGGGTGTTTCATTTTCATTGTCACACAGTATATTACTTCTTTTTCCAATCTTATGATATTATGCTTCACACTTTCAATTTTGTCAATGTGGGAGTATCTGCCATTGCGATTTTATTTATTTATCAGTAAATAAACATACTATATATTTTATGACAAATTTATGATATTATTACATTCCCCATAACTTAACCAGATATGTTATCGGCGGAGGCTGAGTATAAACTAAATCATTGTATATATTACGTTAGAATACCGAATTCGTTCACTAACCGAAATTATTACCCGCAACGTGATGTGGGTAAATCAAAATACCGATATTAAATAGGTACACACAAAGCGTTGTGGGCAGACCAAATCAGCTCAATCACACACAATGCCTATTTGATAAGGCAAACTTTTAACTTGAGGAGATAAAAATTAATTCTTAATCAGTAAATTGAATTGTTGCCGTTGTCCGAACGCTCTCATTTTACCGTTTATCTAAATGCACCCAATGTTTCTGAAATGACAATTATATATTTAATAGTCTACAGGGGATTTTCTTTTATGGATTGTTCGACATGTAGTTGATTTACCGGTCTGACTGACACTGTTGCAATATCTTGGCAATATTGTGTGCAAGTAAACGTAACCTAACAGAGCCACCAATAACAACATCCTTTGTTGGTGTTGCAGGACAGAAATAAATGTTCGCTCCGAAAAGTTCTATGAGTAAACTGGCAATATTTAAAATCCTCTGAAATATATATCAAGGAAATAAACTCTGCGAAGCTTTCGCAAGTATAAATGTCATTCGACAGTAAAACCTAACAATAGCGCTGTTTAGCTGTGAGCGTGAGCATAATAAATTTAATATGCACTTCATGTGTCATCCGATGAGTTATGAACCGTAAAATTCATTTTTATTGCCAAAATGATTGACAAATATGCAACTATACACGAGTGCATCCTATATTTTTTATTTCATGTTTTAATTATCATTTCACGCTACCTATAACTATATAGGAGGAGGAAGAGATCCATCCAATTATTACCAATGAATATTACAGGGTGTGCATTTTATATGTAAAATAGGTGCCAAATAAATAAATGTTCAAGTAAATCACCTTGCTGTACCAAACAATCTGTTTGTTATTCAGAGATAATTTAATGTTTCAATAAAATTTGATACAACAAATATTACAAACTATAATAATTATTAATGTAATAATTCTAATTCCATAACCAATTATTATATTATCTGCATTGCGTTGTTTGATCAAACAAGTGAATTCATATATACATATTATATGAAATGGAATAATATTGTAATGGATACACTTGATTCAATGTTTTGATATTGTCCAATATTCTAAAATTGCGAGTCACGTACAAAATAGGAATCCTCGAATGCATACAAATTCGAGGAAATCTAGTTATATTATATATAAGTTCTCTCTGTTGAGAATTCCATCATAAAAACCATTCTGAAGGTATAGTCTATTTAAAAATAGCCTCTGTAATAAATATTTCTTACAAAAAATTGGACCGACGTTATTAGTTGGTACACTGAGAAATACAAAATAATATTAATTCTATTGGTGCTGTTACTTTTGAAGTTGGGCAGTTGCAGGTAGATTGATAACTTTCGGCACCAACTTCACAAGTACCAGCACCAATAGAATTAATATTAGTTTGTATTTTTCAGTGCACCAACCAATAACGTTGGTCCAATGTTTTTTAATAAATATCTATTTCACACTTTTGAGTGTAACATTAGTCACGAAACTCGTTGAATGTTCACTAATACCAATGAAGATAGTACTTATCCTATTACCCACGAATATCCTTTGCTGGTCCTTTTTATTATCATGTAGAAATCTCAGAATATCGCTGCGGAAATACGCATAAGTATTTTAGATTTAACCATTTTACCGTGGCTGTAACTCGAAAACCGTAACTCTAAGGAAAAAATGTTCATTATAAAAGTTGCTACAGATGATCTGGTCTTTCATGTAGTGCCCTTATCTTTTGAATTTTCGAAAGAAATTGTCCCCTCCACATAGCGAATATATACATATTTGAGATTTTAACTTTGCTGTAACTCGAAAACCGTAACTCTTTTGAAAAAATGTTCAATTTAAATTTTTCCGGATATTGTCCTGTCTTTAATAATGCCACCTCAGATTTTCGATTATTCGTTGTTTTTTGATGGGAAGGAGATTTCGGATTTGAGTTTTTACAAATATGAGACTATTCCTCAAGTCTCCTCCTTCGAATGAAATAAAAATCATCAAAATCGGAGTACGTTTACTATATAAAACGCGCGTACGAACCAATAAAAAACAGACAGTCGAATTGCATACATCCTCCGTTTGGTTTCGTCGTTCAAAAAGGATCGCTTTCTGTAGATAATGTACAAGCAAATGTCCGCGACTACGCACGCGGGAATGAACAGAACCCCCCACAAATTACGTCCCACAGAAACCTAACATTTTTCCTGTATAAATAGTAACCTATTATGTCCTATTCCAGACTATAATCTATCTCTAAGACAAATTTTATCCAATTCCCTGCTGCCGGTCTGGCGTGATTTAGTAACAAACATCCATCCGTTCAAACTTTCACATTTATGATATTAGTTTGATTAATACGCGCGTATCATCAATAATTACATACAGAAAATATTTAAAAAAATAAGATAAAAATGAAGTTATTACTAACTGTCACTTAATTTTATGCACATCGTCAATATCTTTATGATTTTTATTATTTATGTTGTCTGTAATTATTGCAGTTTGCTTGATTCACGCTATATTCATTATTTTGTTATTTTAGTATCCATAATAAAAATTATAATTTGTATTTTCCAATTTATCACCAATTCATCAAAATGCTATTTTTAAGTTTCTCTGTTATTTCTTCGTTTTATTGCTTTTTAAGATTTGTTTCGTTTTTTCTATTCTAATAAAAGAATTTCTTATTATTCTAAGAGAAAATGATCACGAAAAACCCGTACTAACATATCGATTTTGAGTAACTTCATATTAAAGATGTAGGTGTACAATTCAATACAATAAAATGAAATAAATCCCAATAAGTGAGAATAATAATCTTTTTAATCAAGCTAATGCAAATCCTTTCTATTTATAGTTCCTAACATTATGTTCATTAGTTCATTACTGACTAGTTGATGGTTTTAGAGGTTATAATAAAGATAATATCAAACCCAAATAATTTAGAATAATGGAATACACTGCCTTTAATGTTATTATTGACTGACGAACAAAACGGAGGAGGTATACAATTCGATTGAATGTCTGCATTTTTTTAAAAGGATGTGCGCGCGTTCTGCAAAGTTGACGTGTCCCGGTTTTGATGATTTTTTTTCATTTGAGAGAGGAGTATTGAGAATTGTTCCCAAAACAAATCAATAGACATGCCCTTCCCCTCACAAACTTCCCCCAAAAAGGGTGGTAGGGGCAATTTTGCCCGAAAATTAAAAATCGGAGACGGCAGAATTAAAGAAAATTCCATATCCGGAACCGTTTAAATTGGACATTTTTTTAAAAAATCATAGGTTTCCGCGTTACACTATGAAATATGTGTTCCAGCTATGTAGAGGGGGCAAATGCTTTCGAAAACCAAAAACTCGACCAAATTAAAGAAGAGATCATAGCCAGCATTTGATCTGGACATTTTTTAATAAAATCATAGGTTTCCGACTTACAGCAGTGATAAACTCGAATATGTGTTTTCAAATCTCTTAATAAGTATGAGTAAGGCATTATATTCTTTTATGAACGTTAAATGATTTTGATGACTAATGTTACACTCAAAAGTGTAAAATAAATATTTTTTACAAAAAAAATGGACCGACCTTATTAGTTGGTGCACTGAAAAATACAAAATAATATTAATTCCATTGGTTCTGGTATTTTTGAAGTTGGTGTCAAAAGTTTTCAATCTAACTTCAACTTCAAAACTACTAGTACCAATGGAATTAATATTATTTTATATTTTTCAGTGTACCAACTAATAAAGTAGATAGGTCCAATTTTTTTAATATTTATTCATATTATGATTTAAGTTTCTATAAGCCTTATTTTATAGAGGTGCAATTTTCTTTAAAAAAAATCGCAAATGATAAATAATAAACGGAGAATAATTCAAGCACGCGGGAGATTCGGTACGAAAATTTTATACCAAAAATTATTTTCAAAAGTAAATAACATTTTTGACAGTTTATAAATAAATATTTGTCAAAAATTATCTACGCTTTTTACTTTTTATTCTGGCATCTTCACGTGACAGCTGTCAAGCCAGGGAAATTATCACTTATTAATTTCGCGACCGAAAAAAATTTAGGAAATTTCAGGTTGTCGTCATGGCAACCTATCAAAATCAAGGCATCTGATTGGCTTATAGCAACAGGTAAAAAAATTCTCTGTAATTCTGGTTGATACATTCTGACCGACTTCAAAGAAAGGAGAAAGTATATAATTCGACTGTAAGATTGCTTTTTTTATATTTTTTTTTATTGCTGTTCGCGCGTTTTGCATATTAAACGTACACCGATTTTTATTTCTTTTGAAAGAGGAGAGTTGAGAAATAGTCCCATATTGAAAAAATCAAATCCAAAATCTCCTTCCTTCCAAAAACCGACCCCAAAAGGAATGAGGGGGGTAATTTTTCTCGAAAATTGAAAATCCGAGACAACAAAATTAATGGAAATTCCATATTCGGAAATGTTTAAATTGTACATTTGTAAAAATAATCATACGTTCCGCGCTACAGTCTGAAATATGTGTTTCAGCTATGTGGAAGGAGCAAATTTTTCCGAAAATTGAAAATTCGATATTTGAAACTTAGAAAGGGGATCATATCTGGGAACGTTTCAATTGAACATTTTTTAAAAAAAGTTACGGTTTCCGAGTTTCGCAATGGTAAAGTCTGAAATATGTGATATGCGTATTTCCGCTATGTGGAAGAGCATTTTATTTCGAAAACTGAGAATATGACACGGCCAAATTAAAGAAAAGATTATATGTAGCAACATTTAAATTGAGTTACGGTTTTTCGAGTTACAGCAGTAAAGTCTGAAATATGTATATTTGCGCCGTGATGTTTTCAGATCTCTGAATAATAAATAACAAGTACAAGCTAAACCTACCTATAAATTTTTGGGTATTAGTGAACGTTCAACAATTTTCATGACTAACGTTACACTCAAAAATATGAAATAAATATTTTTTATAAAAAATTTGTACCGACTTTATCAGTTGTTGCTCTGAAAAATACAAAATAATATTAATTCTATTGATGCTGGTAATTTTGAAGTTGTGCCGTTGTAGTTTGTTGTTGTAGGCACCAACTCCAAAAGAACCAGCACCAATAGAATTAATATTATTTTGTATTTTTCAGTGCAACAACTGATAAAGTCGGTTCAATTTTTTTGTAAAAAATATTTATCTATTTATGAATAAATTTATTATTGCCTTTAGTTATATTAATGTCGTTTGGTTCCTATGTTACACATACCTTCAAGATCTTATTTATTTCAATTTTTGTCATAGTTTTTGAAAAAATAAAAGAAGGAACTGATAGATAATCAGCTGATTGTAATCATATCCAATTTTATAAATTGACAACGTGTTTCACGGTTTCACGTAATGCCAATCCACCTGCGGGATGTAGATCATTTGTTTTGTTTTTATTAGAATATATTACATGATCAATTACATTCTTAAAATGATAAGATCAATATTTTCAATCATTGTTTTATTATTATTTGTTTTTTAAATGCTTCAACCAACTGTCATGTTGCCAGATAGTATATCTATATGTATGTAAATCAACTTGTGTAAGGACCGTTACGTAAACACCAATAATATAACCGATCGTAATCGAAGTACAAAGCTAAAATTCAACATTTTAATGACTAATAAAACAAGTAGGTATACATATTATAATGGCTGACTTATAACATTTGCTAATATACCGGAAGTGTGCCGACCTTACCCTACTAAATAACATTCACGAATCTCTGAGTATAGTTTAACAGTTACGTGCATTCAACTTACCATAACGTTGGGCGTCCATTTAATTCATTTCACACATAAGTAATCAAACTCCGTGAAAAATGCTCATCATGTTGAGGAAGTAACAGTATATATATATATATATAACATCGAGTTTCTTATAATGTTTTTTGAATTTTCCATACATTGACCTTACAGAAGGTACCTAATAACAAAGAAAAAAATAGTATGACAGTTTCAGGACTGGAAACTTCTCTATGAATGATATATAATTTTCATAATGTCTTCTTCGAATTCAATTGGTATTAATTAATAAGTATCAAAAAATCATTCGAAGTGTGCCATGTAAATATGGGAACATATTTTCGCATGTCTTTACTTGAACCATCTGAATAGGCATAATATATTGAAACATCACTTTTTGAAGCAGAAACAAATTAATATTATAATATATTTCCATACAAATATTTTTGAACTTTGAACTGATGAGAATTTCAAGACTGTTCATCAATAATTCTCATTTTCAGCTAATTTTGTAATTTTTGAAAACATCTAGAAAGAGATAAATTGCTATCGATGTAAGCTTGTCTAAATATTCTGTTACTTACGTGAATTTTAAATGAAGTGGTGGATTTGAATCCTTTTCACTTAATTCAATGAAAGCAGGTAGGTAATCTATTATTTGACGTTTCAAATTTATGCTTCAAATATTTCCAAAATCGCTTTAAAAAGGATTAAATTTAGCTTGAAATTGAATCTAAAATATTTGCCGACAACTGCAGAGCAATATGCAACAATGTCTGGACAGAAGAGTTTATGGAAAAATGTATTATCAATTTACTCATTTATATGTATATAATAATCTGTCCCTACAACTTTACTAATAATAATAATTTATTGAGGCTAACATACAAATCTTAAATATAAAAATAGTATGCTAATGGATTGTCAAACCCCTGCCGAGATGCAAATATCATTTGTGTGTAGACCTGAACTTAAATAATGAATTAAAATCTACAACCTTAACAGCATGTAAATCTACATATTAATACAATACAAATAAACAAATAATAAAATGGAAATGAAAATACAACAGAATTATAAATGTACAAATCATCATATGATATAAGAAATATTAATACAGAAAGTGATTTTTTTTAAATTATTATTTAATCTATTATATATAAGCTTGGATCGATATACACTTGTTTTTTGGCCAATATTTAATTTAGTTTTATTCAGCAATAGTATAATATTCCCGTAGGATACAATAATTATATATTACTGCTTCCAAAATATATTTTTGATTGATATTCCACAATCGTTTATCACTAAAAATGTTGTTGTGCTTATTGAACGTAAACAATTGGATAGCACGCTTTTGTATTCTGGCTACCGACCCTAATGCATTATTTGAATAAGCTGAACCCCAACAAATAATCCAAAAAAAATATTTTTTACAAAAAATTGGACCGACGTTATTAGTTGGTGCACTGAAAAGTATAAAATAATATAAATTCTATTGGTGCCGTTACTTTTGAAGTTGTGCAGTTGCAGGTAGATTGGTAACTTTTGGCACCAACTTCACAAGTACCAGCCCCAATAGAATTAATATTATTTTATACTTTTCAGTGCACCAACTAATAACGCCGGTCCAATTTTTTGTAAAAAATATTTATTTCACACTTTTGAGTGTAACATTAGTCACGAAAATCGTTGAACGTTTACTAATACCAATGAAGATAGTACTTATCCTATCTCCCACGTATATTCCTTGCTTGTAGTTGTTATTATTGAGATCTCAGAACATCGCTGCGGAAATACGCTTGAATATTTTAGTTGTTACCATTTTAACACCGATTTTACTAGAAAACCGTAACTCTAAGGGAAAAATGATCATAATAAATGTTGCTACAAATAATTATGTCTTTCATGTACTGCAAACAGATTTTCAATTTTCGACAGAAATCGCCCTCTCCACATAGCGAGAATAGGTATATTTGAGAATTTAAAATGTCTCTATCTCGGAAACCGTTACTCTTTTGAAAAAAATTTCAATTTAAACTTTTCCGGATATTGTCCTATCTGTAATTATACCAACGCAGATTTTCAATTTTCGAGAAAATTTGCCCCCTCCACCCCCTTTGGGGGCGGTTTTCGGAGGGAACGAGATGTCGGATTCCCGTTTTTATGAATATGGGACCATTTCTCAAGCCTCCTCTTTCAAATGAGGAAAGGCGCGCACAAACCAAAAAAAAATGCACACAGTCGAAATGTATACCTCCTCCGTTTGGGGTTCGTCGGTCAAAAAAATAGTACGCTACAGAGCAAAGCATGATATAATTTTAATAAATCATTTTTGTGATGAATATACCTATCTCATTTTATTTTTTATTGTTTTACCAATACTAAAAATATTTTTCTTCCATTTCCAATTTTGATCCAGAAAACACCAAGGTATTTAACTTGTTTCACTCTTTTTATTTATCACATAATTTACAATTTTAATTATTATAACAATCATCTTTATCTATTGTCAGTCATCTGTAATAGGGAGACACATTTAAAACACTCGATTTCGATAGTTTCAAAGTTACTCTGGGATAATTAAACCATTTTCTTATATTTTTTTAGGAATGTTTAGAGTTCGCTGTAACTTCAGCCCAACTGTCACCACTACACATACTGACTGTGCCATCCGCAAATGATACAATAGTATCCGGTATATTAAGTTGCAATTATTTATTAATATAGGCATTAAATGATAATAGGCCCAAAATTAAACCTTGGGGGACTTCACAAGTGACAAAACTGTAAGAATTTTAAACCATGAATGATAACACATTGAAATTTATTTCAGAGACAGTTTCGCATCAAATTATTAACAATCCTTATATCAAGATCACTCAATATAATTTTTCCTTAAAAGTGATAGAAAAGTTAATAAAAATTAAAAACCGTGAAATTTACCTATCCGTTAGCTATGAGCTTTATTTTATGAAATTCCCTGTATATTGAACAACTTTTTGACAACCTATCACCACAAGACGCTCTACGCCCACAAGCAACTTGAAAATTGTGTTTTCGGATGATATGGAACATTGAACCTGTTTTCACATACTCAGCATTCGTTTTCGCTCCACCTTTCCGTTAGCATGTAAATTTTGGATGACAGCTCCTCAAATTTGATTCCACTTGCAATATCATATAATCGGAAGGAGCATAAGATCTAACATTAAAATATCGTTGAAATTTTCTCTAAGTAAAAGTAATTCTTCTTCCGTTTTCCAAATAAAAAGATACTGTTTTTACAATTATTAAATAAAATTTATTTACACTCGAAAGTAGAACAATCATTACAACTTAACTTTACTATTAAACATTCTCACTAGTTTACTCTGACTATTCACCTATTTAACACTGTCTTTTACACTCTGTTTCTTATGCCGACAATTCTCCCCCGACCCGACAAAGTCTCTAGATCTTTCGAGTCGCTTCTGGCCTTTGATTCACCAGCCGCCACTGGAATTTTCTCGAGATCCTTTGTCGGCATTCTAGTGAGTACATGCGTCGCATTCTTTGTCAGCGGCCGCTCTCGATATTCCCATGACTCGCACAAGCATCAAGAGGATGCCGCCACTTTGTGGTCAATACCGGCGGCTGTTCCCCTTGCACGTTACAATACGATCTTTTTCCATTTCACTAAAAACTTGTATCTTCTACATCCTGTATGCTGTTCTCGCATATTCTTGCATCAAACTATAGAGAGTTATATTTGTGGTTCTTGTAAGATTTTCTCTCTTTTAAGCACAATATCTACTAAATAAACTATTTTCAGGTCTTTTCTTTGCCAAAATGTAGGTCGTTAAGCTGGTGTCAAATTTCCAATTCTGTAGTGTAGAGCTTCAAGAAAAACTTCTCGAAATGTTATCAAAATAGATATATAACAGATTGATGGGTTCACTGCTGAGGTCTAATGAAATTAAACTTTGTGAAGGTATTTGTATTTTTGTCTATATATTAAGTTTTTGCGCCAGTAATTCGATCGCTTACCCATGACATTAAAATGCCCATAAATTACAACGTAATACTGGGGGTAATTAATTCAAGAATAGGTAGGATAATCAAATAAATAGAATAATATCCCTGCTATAGATGATTGCACTTAAACAGTTCTTTGGGTGATTTGCTTGTTCAATTAACACTTCCAAAAATAACTCGCAGATAAAGGATGAAAGTGTATCCCACTACTTTATGATGGTCGCTAGTAGGAGGTTGCCGACCCACATAGGTTGTGTTAGAAATTAGATATGTGTTTATAGAAAATTGCAAGAAATCCGGGAATAGCATTCGAGAATAAAATATATCAGTCAGATCATTATTTCTTTAGTTTTGATCTTTTATACTCATATGACCTGAAAGGTGAGGATCTGTTGAAAACCGAATACCGAAACTTTGAAACATATACAATACCTTACCTTAGGCCGACGAACCCCGAAAGGGGTTCTTTTTTTGGTTTGTGCGCGCTTTGTATGTAGTCTATCTAATAACAGTTGGTGCACTGAAAAATACGAAATAATATCAATTCTATTGGTGCTGTTGCTTTTGAAGTTCTGCAGACTCTGCAGTTGCAGTTAGATTGATAACTTTTGATACCAACTTCATAAGTACCAGCACCAATAGAATTAATATTATTTCGTATTTTTCAGTGCACCAACTAATAACGTCAGTCCAATTTTTTTGTAAAAATACTTTTTGTAAACAATATTTATCTTCTTTCTACTTTGGGTAGCTGTAGGAATTCTAAATAGTAAAAGCAAGTTGTGGGGTTGTCGGGGGATCCCTTTTCCAAATTCCAAATTTCACTTTAGTTATAACTACATTGGCTGTTACTTGATGGATACATTTAAATTATAAATTTCCACAAATATATATTGTTTAAGCAAGACAACTGTTTCGGCAAACTGTGGCCTTTCTCAAATGTGCCTCCTTCAATAATAAGGATGGTTAACATAAACCTTAATGACTATTATAAACTAATTAGGTATTTACTATGTAGTATATCAATAATTATTGTTATTTCATTCAAATTGACTATTCACAATATATTAGAAGCTCATCATTATATAACAGAAATCTTTAAACTGATAATATCATATTTGACCATTATCATTCAATTGAACGGTTCTCAACCTCGTTCGTTATTTTTATATGAAAAGTTTTTTTAAATTCTTTTTTCACTATATTATCTAGAATCCAGAACAAAGCTGATAAAATTCTAAATTGAATTCTCTATGGGATTCCTAGACATTTAAGACTTTCATTTGCAATTCATATTGTTGGGTAATAGGGCATATAAGAACTATAACAGTAAAATCACATCACAATAACAATAAATAACATTGCGCATAGGGAACCAATTAATTTTTTTCCAGAGGACATGAAGTTTTTCTTTGAATTTCTCTCGCATTTCGATCGTTTTACGACAACCTTATTACCTAACATGAATATTTATTAATATAATCAATATTTATTAGTTGGAATAAAAATGTATAACACTTACCTTGTAAGGGAATCCAAAAATATATAGAGCTTTTGGTTTTTATGCCATGCTGAAATATGTTTGCACAAAAATTTTCCAGTTGAAACTTCATTCATTTCATGTTATATATATCCACATATCTGGCAGCCATATCCTATTTCCTAGAAAAATTGCTCCCATTTTACTGTTCTCGTTTTGTGGAAAGGATTTATTATTCAGGCAGGACATGCTTATACATGTTATATATATATATATATATATATATATAAATATATATATATATATATACATATATATAAATATATATATATATATATATATATACATATATATATATAAACACCTAATAGAAGAGGCGTGAACAATAGCAAATTAGTAAGGGTAGCTACTAAGGGGATTACAGATCAGTCTGAGTTTTCCGACCGGATAACGGATATCCGGTGAGCTGAGAGACTGGATGGTCGGATATCTGAGTCCTTTTTTATTGAAATATTTGCAGTTTATTCCTTAAGAAGCGATTTCATTGATCTTGACAAGATTTTCTCTGAAGTAAAGTTTGCTATTTATCTCCCTGTTATCTTTACGAGTTGTAAAAAACATATGCCAATCTCATCCAACTAATTTCAAATGGAACACCTTATATATATATATATATTCTGATTAAAAAAATTAAAAGAAAATTGAAATTCTGAATATACGGTTTTATGTAACATTTTCTGAATGAAACAAAGCAATCAAGTTTAGGTACCAACTTTTTTTTGTAATTTTTCATGATTTAATGAAGTGTTTGCGAAATGTTGGTTGTATTCTTTTTATTTTACAATCTGATGAAGTTGATCTTATTTGTTTTTAAATGTTTAAATTCATTGGCCTCTAATTAACTTCAATTAGCGTGTTTTCTTTTACAATCAATATCTACAAAAAACGCAGTTTTTCAAAAGCGTCCTCATTATCACGACATTTTGTTTCCCTTCAACGGTTTATAGATCTAGTGTCTACTTGTTTTTGTATTATTTTCACTGCAAATGCAATTAGAGTGGAAATTTAATTTCATCTTGAGGGTGAATAGAGCTGGAAACTGTAATTAATTACCAACATACTAAATATCCTGAAAGATGAAATAAGTAATTGCGTTGCAAGTATCGCTATTTCAAAATAAATCGGATGAAATTCTCATTTGAGAACTCTTCAATTAATTGTTTTTATTCCCACAGGACAAGTTGTGTCATTCTATTGAACCTCAATATCCAAATCATATTACAACCAGATTAGCCACGGTAAATGGATTTCTGTACGAATTTCAATCGTTAAGTAACAGTATAATGGATTTTATAATACATTATAAACGTTCGAAAAGTTATAAATGCCACCATAGTGAGTCATTGGTAAAGCACGACAAGGAATGAATGTTTTTTTTGTAGGTGTTGGTATGTAATGTGTACGTAATTACCTATGGATTAATTACAAAATCGAAGAAAATGCGTATGAAAAATAGGTATGTGTCGAAATTAGTTCAATATAATTGTGTGGTATAATATGATAAAAAACTCAAATTGGCAAACAGATTTATGTTTTAAAACAGAAAAACAACAAAATGTTCTATCATTCCAAATTGACCAATGCGTGAAAGAAGTTTATAGTTTATATCTTTATCTTTTGGTCGTTTTTCATCCGGGTCTAGGTTTGCGATTGCAAGCATTGCATTTTTAACCGAATTCCAGAACAAAGGAGGTATACAAGTCGACCCAACTTTATTAGCTGGTGCACTGAGAAATATACAATAATATTGATTATACTGATGCTGGTACTTGGTGTCAAAAGTCTTCTATCTATCCAGCAACAGTAGAATTAATACCTTTTTTGACTGCTTTTTGTTTGGTTTGTGCGCGCGCTGTGTATAGTAAACGTACGATTTTGATGGTTTTTGGTTCATTTTAGAAAGGAGATTTGAGAAATGGTCCCATTTCCATAAAAACTCAAATCCGAAATTCTCTTCTCCCCGAAAACCGCCCCCGATGGGGGTGGAGGGGGCAATAGCAATTTATCTCGAAAATCTGAAGTGGCTGAATTAAAGACAGTTAAATATCCGGAAACGTTTAAATTGAAATTTTTTTCAAAAGAGTTACGGTTTTCGAGTTACAGTTATGTTAAAATCTCAAAGATGTCTTTTCGCTATGTGAAGGGAGTAATTTCTTTCGAAAATTGAAAATCTGAAACAACGAAATTAAAGACCAGATTATCTGTAGCAACATTTATTTTGAACATTTTTTCCATAGAGTTACGGTTTTCGAGTTAACAGCGGTGGTAAAGTTTATGATATGCGTATTTCCGCGATTTCTGAATAATAGCAAATACAAGGAAAGCATAAATGAATAATGGCGAACGTTCAACGATTTTCGTTACAAATGTAACACCCAAAAGTGTGAAAAAAATTCTATTGGTGCTGGTACTTGTGAAGTTGGTGCCAAAAGTTTTCAATATAACTGCAACTGCACAACTTCAAAAGTACCAGCATCTATAGAATTAATATAAATTTGTGTTTTCCAGTGCACCAACTAATTGCGTCGATCCAATTTTGCGTAAGATTTTATTTTTGTATTTTACAGTGCACCAACTAATAAACTTGGCCCTTTGCAAGAAAAATGTTCCGTTATAGAGTCAGATAAACCATACCGAAGGCTGTGTAGACTTTGGCAGTTAAAAAATATAGAGAAATTATTTTCACTCATTAAATTGCAGCTGATGTTTTGCCTCCCGTTTTGAAAGTATTCAACGAGTTTTGATTAAATATGTAATAATTCAACATTTATTTTCTACTGAGCATTGCACTGATTATTTTTTCTTCTGTAATCTTCATTCTCGTTAACTACCGAATCCGTTTTTTGTGAGAAAGGCGTCAGCGAATTGTCAATTCTTAAATCTGAACAAAATCAATAACATTTTTATACAAATTTTTATTGATATCTACCATTTTCTCCCGGGCACAAGTAACAAAGTATCAATAGGTTTTGCTTTTGAATGGGTTCATTCAGGAAAATCCGCTCTGCTGTGTTACATCTTGTCACAAGCTCTGGCAGAGTGGCGGCAAAATCCATCACGTCACTTTGAACAGATATTCCTACCCATCAATCATCAATCAAATTTTGGAAACGGAAAGATCGAGCTTGACGTAGGTTATATACGCAAACGTATTCTGTACCATAGAGTAATTCTGTACTCTTTCAGATCGACTTCCTTGTCCTTGTGCGATTCTAAAAATATAAAAGATGACAGGTTAATTTCCCCACTCCCACACAAACAATTTCTTGCTGTCAGGATTCTTCGCAGTGGCCCAAACGCCTTCCAACCCAAGCGTCTGACTGCAAACTGCTAGTTTTCTGTTTTTCTGTTTCAAAGTTCCAACGCACCACGCAACATTCTGACAGTTACCAAATCAAACAGCTATTTCTGAGGTTATATGTCATATGTAAATTGAAATTGTTGTTATCAGCTGTTCCAACTACTGACAAGATTCGTCAAATGGACAATTATTTGACAGACATGCTCATTGAAGGCATTTGGAAACTGTTGGAAATCGTTTCGGGATTTGCTGTTGGAACAAAGTCTATATATGTAGAAAGTCGCACACATACGATCCATAAACGCTTGGGAAAATCACATTGCTTCCTGACTTTTGCCCCATATTTCTATTTTTGGTATACCTACGTGAGTCTTAGCATTTATTTATGCAAATCTTCAATGAACATCGAAAGGTTATTAGCAATCACATTTTTTTATCATTTTCTACCTATCAGCAAAAGGCAACACGACAGATTCTATAAGTATGTAAGAATTCTATCCTTAAAACGCAAATAACCTTGTGCTAGTGGAAAGTGTGTATGTAGTAGCTTGAACCCCCATTTTTCTGTTTTTTCTTTCTTCTAATGCGGCTATTCAAACAATCACAATATTTTAATTTCACGAGTGTGAGAAGTAACTGTTAATGTAAACAATGGCAACGAGAAAGTTACCATTGCTAATATATATAATAATACTCTGAAATGGAATTTGCGCAGCATTTTACACTAGGCTTTGAAAAATAATAATGATGAACCCAAAATATGGATTTGCTAATAAATATATGTAATACGAAGATATTCCGTATCACAACATTCCGTTTCTTTTGTGGTGTTTATTTATTATTTAGTTTTCATTTAAATGACAGTCGAGCGTCATATTTTTTCTCGGAAATTATATTCTCGATCTGAAAGCTGAGATATAATATATATAGTCGGAGAAGCGACTGACGAAAAAGCAACCTCAAGTTACGGTGTGCGTTTTGCATAGTAAACGCACTCCGATTTAGACGATTTTTTTTTCATTTGGAAGAGGAGAGTTGAAAAATGGTCCTATATTTATAAAAACACAAATCAGCAATCTGCTTCCCTCCAAAAACGGCCTCCGAAGAGGGTGGAGGGGGCAATTTTTCTCGAAAATCGAAAATCTGAGATGGCAGAATTAAAGATGAGACTAAATCCGGAAACGTACAAATTCAAAATTTGTCACGGTTTTCGAGTTACAGCAATGGTAAATTCTGAAATATTTGATATCTGTATTTCCGCTATGTGGAAGGGACAATTATTTTCTAAAACTGAAAATATGATACGGCCAAATTAAAGAAGAGATATATGTAGCAACATTTAATAATAACAAGTACAACCTAGGCCTATACATGGGTAATAGGATAAGTACTATCTTCTTTGGTATTAGTGCACGTTCAACAATTTTCATGAGAAACGTTACATTCAAAAGTGTGAAATAAATATTTTTTACAAAAAAATGGACCGACTTTATTAGTTGGTGTACTAAACAAACAAAATAATATTAATTCTATTGCTGCTGGTACTTTTGGAGTTAGTACCTGCTACAACGGCACTACCTCAAAACTATCAGTACCAATAGAATTAATATTATTTTGTATTTTTCAGTGGAACAGCTAATAAAGTCGTTCTAATTATTGTAAAAAATATTTATTGTTTTCCTACACCTATATTCGAAAGAGCACATTTTTATAATTTTACGATTTAGCGTATAAAAAATACAACTTCCTAAAGAAAGCTTCATATACTCTAAAAATTACTTTATAAGAATGGTCGGTAAGTACGTCTGACCGAACTAGTTAGGAATTTAGGAGAGCTCAATGAAGTAACAATCTTACTAGCGTCTTCAAAGAGTCACTTTTTCAACAATTTAAATAATTATTAAAGATGGTTTGGTCTGAATTCTGGTGACCTCAATTTTTTTTCATATAAAAGTTGTTCACTCGAATTACTGTAATAACATTCCAATGTAATTATTTTATTTTTGTTAAAAAACCCATAAAATGTATTTACTATATTAATACAGTCTGATTCTCTTAAGAATGTTTTTTACAAAAATAGAACCGACTTTATCAATTGGTGCACTGAAAAAAGTATAATAATGATAATTCTATTGGTGATGGTAATTTTGAAAAGGTGCACTTATTAGTAGACAGACCACTCTTGGAAACAACTTCAAAACAACCGACTACCAACAAAAAGAAAAATTGTAGATATGTTTGTTTGGAAGTCCTAACAAATTGTTGTTTTTCGCAGATCGTTCCTTGGACTATATATAGGAGAGATATGCTACAAAATAATGAAAATGCTAATTATCTGCTAATTGACAATGGCAGCTCAATTTTCTGGGACAGTATCTGGAAAACATAACATGGAAATACAGTTTTGAATTTAATTTATCAACGTAGGTATCTCTTTAGTAGACGGTTTTAATTAATGCGAATAAATTCATTGTTTCAAGAAAAAAACAGAGACTACACCTTTTTGTATCTGCAGAAATACGTTTTTAACAACAACAGCTTGTTATTTTTCTTTCACATACATAGGCAAAGCAAGGGAGTTTTATGTTGCATTTGAAACTATCCTCTGGGGTTAGAAACAAAGTTACAATATTTTCTTTAATTAAGGACTAGGGCACATAAAAAACATTGTTTCGTATTTTGATGCGCAATTTATACAGGGTCATTTAGGTTACATTTTAGGCGCCTACGCATTTATGTTTCTGTTAATGAAATATATAATGGAACACAAATCGAATTGCTTGTTTTGTGCTGTAAGCTGTGAACCAAATCAGTTCATGCATATATGTTAATTTGGGGATCACATTTTTTTTAAATCAGTCATTTTGTTTAATTCACCAGGTAAAGCTCTCTCCGAACTTCTACATTTTCTTTGCCATCTTTACAATAATATAACATAACAATTCGAGCTCTCAATGATTATTTAAGATTAAAAATATTTTAAATTTGTATTGCCATTACATATCAATGTAAATCTATTGCATATCTTAGTAGGCATTGGATTGTTTCTATTGTTTGTATTCGTTCAATTGTTAAATCAAATTGTAACAGCATTTTGCTGTAAAATCATTATTATTTTATCGAGCGATGTAAAACCGTATTTATTTTCAATTTCAACCGCATAACTGAAAATTTAGATTTTTCACTAAATGACTTACATACTTTATAATCCCTTGGGCGATGTGGGCTATAATTAAACATTTAAAATATACGATAACTCTTTTGTTTCTAAAATCCAATTACTAAGGCAACTAGATTTCATTTTCATTTTTCTGCTCGCTTGATTTCCTATAAGTATCATAGCAAAAGCCCGAGTTTACGCAAAAAACATCAATAACGACACCTATATCGATTTTTAGATATAATGTTGCATAATCCAATGTCCAAAAACATTGATATCCAATTATTTAATTTTGTGTTTTAGGCCATGCAGACCTTTTTATCATCAATAACTTTTCTTTTAAAAACAGTTTTCCATATACGGACTTATTTGGACATACCGTATAATGAGAGTCACTTTTCGGGCTAAAACTATCTATCTCTCAAGTTCGCCCAAAGGGGATGGAGGAGCTTTTTTTCTAAAATAATAAATATTTTTTAGAAAAAAATTGGACCGACATTATTAGTTGGTGCACTGAAAAATACTAAATAATATTAATTCTATTGGTGCTGTTACTTTTGAAGTTGTGCAGTTGCACTTAGATTGATAACTTTTGGCACCAACTTCACAAGTACCAGGACCAATAGAATTAATATTATTTCGTATTTTCCAGTGCACCAACTTAAAACGTCGGTTCAATTTTTTGTAAGAAATAATTATTTCACACTTTTGAGTTTAACATTAGTCACGAAAATCATTGAACGTTCACTCATACTTATCCTGTTACCCACGTATATTCTTTGCTTGAACTTGTTATTATGTAGAGATCCCAGAACATCGCTGGGGAAATACGAATAAGTATTTTAGATTTAACCATTTTACCACCGGTTAACTCGAAAACCGTAACTCTAAGGAAAACATGTTCAATATAAATAATGCTACAAACATTTTTGTCTTTCATGTTGTACCTAGAGATTTTCAGATTTCGAAAGAAATCGCCTCAAACCTAAAAGAAGTAAATAATATTGAATTTAATAGTGCTGGCATTTTTTAAGTTGATGCTAAAAATCCTACATATAACTTTGTATCTACAACATAGAAATTTTCATTAAAATTTTTATTCGGTCCTATTTTTATTAATACTTATTGAAATAAAATTTCAACCTTCAAGTTTCTTGGCGATTTTTTTTTTCAGTTATCTTGATTTCCGGAATTTCCGTCTATTGTCAGCAATTTACATACCTAATATATTATTATAGCAAAGCCGATGATCAGAGAATTTTACAAAGTATTTTTATCTATTTAATTAGTCATCGATGTCTCGTCGTTGCAACACGAACGTGCCATGAATTATTCAAAAAAAATATCGCAGACATTGAATGAAATATTTCCCTGAACCGGACATGAATCTAACTAAGATTCTCTGAATTTTACATAGCTAGAAACTGGTAACAGCTTTTACTCATTTCATTGAGCAGACTATGAAGAAACAATAGTATTTATTATGCAATTTCAAATATTAAGATGATAAACCATGAAAATAGGTACCTTTATGATATTTGAATGTTATCATTGATTATTTTTCTGGACCTCTGGTAGCTCAACAGTACATTTATGTATATGAAAGAGAGCTTTATAAATCATGTTTTTTCTTATGTTCAGCTATTATGCAAAATTAAGTTATCAATCTAGATCGGGTTTTCATTAAAACTAATTCATTATTTATCAGTTTATGCATCTGGTCTTTCATAACAAGTAAAAAGTGTTGATATATTATTATTTCATAACAATCCTCTTTCAAGATCGAATAATTCCTTAGAATTGTAGTCAGGCCATAGTTTTCTTGACGAACTTCAAAAAAAGGAGGAGAGAGAAGATATACAGTTCGGTTGTATGCTTGTTTTTATTTTCTCTTGTTATGTATTGTTGTTCGCGCATTTTGCATAGTAAACGAAGTCCGATTTAGACCATTATTGTCTCATATATTTATAAAAAAATACAAATCCGAGAACTCCTTCCTACCAAAACCACAAACGAAAGGAATGGAGGGGACAATTTTTCTCGAAAATCTCAGACGGCAGAATTAAAGATGAATGATTCTTTTTAAAGAGTTACGATTATCGGGTTACAGCAATGGTAAAGTCTGAAATATGTGATATGTGTATTTCCGCTATGTGGAAGGGGATTTTTTTCGAAAATTTAAAATATGAGACGGCCAAATTAAAGAAGAGATTATAATAGGTATGTAGCAACATTTAAATTGAACATTTTTTCAAAAGATTTTAAGGTTTTCGAGTTACAGCAGTAAATTCGGAAATATGTAGAAATATCTGCGCCGTGATGTTTCGAGATCTCTGTAATAGTATAAGTATTATCTTCTTTTGTATTAGTGAACGTTCAACAATTTTCATGACTAATGCTGCACTCAACAGTGTGAAGTAAATATTTGAAAAAAAATGCGCCGACTTTATTAGTTGGTGCACTGAAAAATAAAAAATAATTTAAATTCAATTGGTGCTGGTAATTTTAAAGTTGTACTGTTGTAATTTTTTGTTGTAGGCACCAACTCCAAAAGTACCAGCACCAATAGAATCAATATTATTACGTGTTTTTCAGTGCACCAACTAATAAAGTCGGTCCAATTTTCTGTAAAAAATATTTTTCTCATAAAATTCAACAACTTGTATCTATTACTTTCTGTGCTCTCGTTGAAACCAACCTTAAATTTGTGACACACTGTATAGTAAAAATTAGTGATAAGCTTGTAATTTCATTAATACACAGAAATACATCAAAATTTAAAAAAGTTGGTAGTTAAAATATGCAAAAAACACTCTAATTAGCATTTGTTTGCTATGTAGGTAAGTGATAAACTATCAACGTAGCTATTAAATATTTGGGTCAAAATTATTTTAACGCATCTACAAACAATAATAGTGGCGAATATGCTTTCATAAATCAATAGAAGGAGACTTGTAGTGAAATAATGAATAAAAAGCAAATGGTGGAGTCTAAAATAATTGAATTATGTAGAACAACACAAGCAGTAAGATGCATCAGACAGAGTAACAAATGTAATAGGAAGTATCAATCGATAATGAGATATAGGATAAATCAAGGGACCGAATTAGCAACGGTAATAATAATAATAATAATAATACATTTATTTTCCATAAGAAAAGACAGTTAGAAACCGTATTGGAATAGTCATGATGTATAAAACTAACTTAAAACTAGATAATACTACATAGTCACTTATTTTATACAAACATTTATCTATTAGAAAGGATTTTAATTTGTATTTGAATGAGTTCAAACTGGCACAGTCTTTTATCTCACCAGGCAGTTTGTTCAATAACTTAATGCCTAAACAAGTTGTGGAGTCCAAAAATACTTTTCGTTTACCAAACGAAAAGTAGACCTTGTATTTAAATTGTGATTTACTAGTAAAAAGTTGCTTCTGCTTTTAAAAACATACAAACACATCTCAAAAATGTAAATTGACACCACAGTAAAATTTTATGAATTTTAAAATGGTTTTTACATGAAGTTACTCGTTTAATAATAAAAACACATTATAATTCTCTTTTGTGCCAAGAAGATATTTTTTACCATAGTTGAGTTTCCACAGAGACAAATGCCGTATCTTCACTTGGAATCTACTTGAGCATAGTACAGAGACAATAATTGCCTGGTATTCAATATATCTCTCATATTGGGAAATAAATATACTAAAGAACTTAACTTTCCAATAAGATTTGTACAGTGTATATTCCAGTTCAAGTTATTATCCAGGTGGGATCCCAAAAAATTCACATTTACTTGACTCTCAATTTTACAGCTATCATTGACAACAATATCAAAACTATTACATGATTTTTGCCTATTATGAAATCGGACCACGTGGGTTTTTGGAATATTAAAATACAGACAGTTTTGTGAAAACCAGGACTGAAGATTTGAAACCAAAACACGACATTTATTTTCTAAGAGGGTATCAGACAAAACTGCACAAACATCGTCAGCATATAGAGTAAAATGCGCGTCTTTTGATATCATAGGCAATTCATTAACATATAGATTAAAAAGAATAGGTCCCAGAATTGAGCCTTGCGGCACCCATGTTTCAGATTCTTTTACGTCCGATTTGTGGGATCTTGACCCCTTTTGGTTATCGTACCTAAGTTCTACATATTGGTTTCTATTCTTAAGAAAACTTTCCAACCAACATAGAGCTGAACCTCTTATTCCATATATATGACAAAAAAGCGCCCACTTATAATCCAAGATTCGAAGGCATATTTTGACATGTCATATCTAAAATCGTGAATAACTAGATTCTCAATTTTATATAAACCTGCCTAATAATAAAAGTATATTCTGGCAGCCGTCTATTATAACTCACGTATGCTCTAATCCTGTCTCCTCTCTCCGATATCTCCTTCCTTCCCTCCAAAATCCAAAAACGCACCCGAAGAGTCGGAGGGAGCAATTTTTCTCGAAAATAAAAAATCTGAGACGGCAGAATTAAAGACAATATCCGGAAACTTTTACATTGAACATTTTTTTAAAAGAGTTACGGTTTTCGAGTTACAGCGATGTTAAAATCTCAAATATGGGTAGATATTTTCGCTATGTGGTGGTGGCAATTTCTTTCGAAAATTGAAAATCTGAAGCAACCAAATTAAAGACCAGATTATTTGTAGCAACATTTATGTAGTACATTTTTTTCATAGTGTTTCAGTTTTCATGTTACAGCGTTGGTAAAGTATAAAATATGCGTATTTCCGTGACGATGTTTTTAGATTTCTGAATAATAACAAGTACAAGCAAAGAATATACATGGGTAATGGTAGAAGTGAACGTTCAACGATTTTTGTGACTCAAAAGTGTGAAATAAATATTTTTTACAAAAAATTGGACCGACGTTATTAGTTGGTGCACTGAAAAATGCAATGTAAATACAGCGTTTTGGAAAAAAATCCTGTAAATCGTCATCTCAAACTTACTCGAAGTTGAGAACCATGTTAAAATGTTTATGTATGGGCCTTATAGAGTGAGGATCTAGATTTTCACCTTATATCAAAGACATCTGAAGTTGTTTGGATGTCTTTGGTATATATGTTAGGATCAAAACACCGATTTCGGCCAATGGACGGAAAAGTGGTCAAAACGCGACGTGGACATACCCACGTTTGCTTTATTCTAAAGAAGGAACATGTGTCATATGTTTCAAAACTTAAACAAATTCATAATACGTTCATAATATGTTCCTTCTTTAGAATAAAGCAAACGTGGGAATGTCCACGTCGCGTTTTGGCCACTTTTCCATCCATTGGCCGAAATCGGTGTTTAATCCTAACATATATACACTATTGTTCTATTTCGTTGACATAAACGACATAATTCTGACTGGCATTTGTGGTACCCACTTTTTCCACGTCAAAATCACCTGATAGAATGAATCTACTTCTCTCGTTTGATAAATTAAATAAAAACATCATTATATTATATTATGATGTTTCGTTATGAAATTCATGATCAAGAGCCTTGCTGTTGTACGAGTATTTATTTATCATGGGACATAAATAATTTTTATCAAACACATATTTGATGTTCGGAAAAAAGCTAGAAGATAAAGAGTGCTATTAATAGCCAATCATTTGCTTTATTGTGTTAAATAAAAACATTGTGAATATAACTTGTTGTCTTTGCTTTTACGCGCATCAAGCAAAAATAAGACGAGATGGTATCTGAAGGTTTTTTGAAATAAATATTGACTAGAATTTAGTATATTTATCGTTTTTATATACAGGGTGTCAGATATCTCAATATTTTCATACTAATTAAAATAAATTGTTATCATTTCCGACATATCCGAAAATTACAGCATACTTATTTGTATAAATAGCATATAAATATGTTTTCATACTCTTGAGAGAATTTCAATGACAATAATTTTACATAGTTATGCAAATGAAAATTGTGGTGGTAATTCTGACTCCAAATATTCATTTACCCCTAGATTGATCTAATATGTATGATCCATGGTTGCCTAGGCATTAATAGATTTAACTTCATTGAATTATGTAAGTACTAGAAAGTATAAAATAAATAATAAACTAGAAAACACGCTTTAATAGCAAACCAAACAAAAAACTAAAAAATAAATAAGATATCATTTTAATGTAAAAAAGCGTGGAGTGCTTGATGTCCATTGATGGAAAAATTTTATGTTGATAGATACTGATATAACTAGAGTCATTATAAAATTAACTTAGAAAGCACCTCACGCTTTTTTACATCAAAATGATATTTTATTTATTTTCTAATTTTTAATTTGGTTTGCTATTAAAGTGTGTTTTTTAGTTTTTTAATCTATTATTTATTTTATACTTTTTAGCTCGGTTTACTATTAAGTGAGAGTGAGATATAAAGAATCATAGTCATATATACGAGTAAGGCTGGAACCCTCCACCAAATAGTCCCATTCTTAAACTCCATCGCAAATCCTCCAACACACATTCATATCGAAAATTCCATAAAAATCCATCTATTAAGCTCCGAGATGTATAGGTTTGAAACCCTTCATCACACTCGCACGTAAACAACTATAATTATGAAACCTTTCATCGAAAAGTCCCACTTACATGTGCACAACATCACAAAACCTCCCAACCCACATAGAGATAGCAATTTCCAGGAAAATTCATACAAGAATCAAAAACACCCATAGGTATGGAACCCCCATCAAGGAGTCCCACTCGCACCTACCCAACATGAAATTGTATTGTCATCGGTCCTTTAGAAGTAAACAAAGTTTCAAGTCGATCCGATGTTTTTAAGTGGGTGAAAATCGTGTCCAAAGATTGAGTTACATAAATACATACATACATACCAAGCTAAATAAGGGTGTTCGAGCAGCGGTTCAAACCAGACCCAAACCGTCAGACGCCTGCGCACTTCAATTCACGGTGGATAATTTATTCCCAACTACTAGTAAGATGTTCGAGCAGTTGTTTGACGATTTCCAAACTAGTCCGGACTCAGTTTGAGACAGGCGCA
Source organism: Crioceris asparagi (assembly GCA_958507055.1). NCBI lineage: Eukaryota > Metazoa > Arthropoda > Insecta > Coleoptera > Chrysomelidae > Crioceris > Crioceris asparagi. The sequence goes on along the minus strand of OY293833.1, from coordinate 12,970,552 downwards.
GTTGAAGCGTCTTCTTCTTCTTAGGGTATAGTGTTCTCTGTTATTGGAGAAATCTTTTTCAGAGAACACTACCACAGTCCTAAACTAAACCCTGGCTTGTGTTTTGTCCATCAGTCTTTCATTGATGTTCTCTCTTATCTTTGGTCATAAAACATATCTATCGGCATAGTCATTTGGTCTATGACGACGAAAATGTAAGAAAGTGGAAGGGGTAGTTTGCAAACTGCAGTTTGGTGTTCGAGCAACAAAATCCCAAACCACTTGGAAACTGTTTCAAACCACACATGCGCATTTTAAACAGTTATCAAACCGTCCCAAACTACTGCTCGAACAGCCTAAATAAAAGCGTGTTAATAACATTACATAATGAAAGGATTTTAAAGATTTTGTAGGCTTGTCAGAGATAGGCTGTAGGTAGAAAGAAAATTTGGCATTTACCTTAATTTTCAACCTTCTCAGAACCCTAACTTTAACAAGTACAAATGAAAGTGTTAAATGGACACTCTTCAAGGAATTCAATAGTTTCTCAATTACATCAATAGTAACCTCTGAAATATGTCAACACTGTACAAGATCGACAATTTGACAGTAGCGATTGTGCGATAGTCGCGGTCGCATTGTAGTCGCTAGTTACATGATAACCCCGCCGGTGTTTTGAATATAAATCGATTTTGATTTCTAATACTACACTAAAAAATATGACAAAACCTAGGACCGACTTTATGAGTTGGTGTACTAAAAAATATAAAATAATATTACTTACTGGTGCTGGTAATTTTGAAGTTGGTGTCTACAACGGCACTACTTCAAAGTTACCAGGACCAGTTGATTTAATATTATTTTGTTTTTTAGTGCAACTAACTAAAGTCAGTCCTAGTTTTTGTAACAAAAATATTAAAAATTATCAGGGATAGTGTTATATCCCACTTCAATCATCTCCGTCGTTTTTAGTTTACTAGCATATTTTCATTTATTGATTATCAATTCGGGTTCCAAGTTCATGTATCTTACTTTTTATATATTTTATTTGGTATTTCTAAAGAAGATATTCTTTGGTATTGCCCAGATAACTTTGATGAATAATTATGGAAATTCATGAATTCAGTGAGGATTAATGTTTAACCCAAATTAGTAGTTTCGTAAGTAACGTATTGTCAGAATAATAATAATATGCCTAATGTCTACGTCCAACTAACGAACTAGTGTCACCATACACTCACAGACAGAGGTTTCTGATGCATCACACATAAATACGAGGAAAACGACAACAGGCGGCCATCGACCTTATTTTGTTTGATTCAACGATAAAAGCCTATCAACACACTTGAATTTTTATACGACTACGAAAAAGGTCTTTCTCATATTCACATATTAATCCAATGCCATTCCAACTGAGGCGTTTCTTACTTTTGGATTGTTAAGTAGAATAGATATTATATTATATTCGATGCGATTAGTCCATATCGTACGTAAAATGTCATAAATATGTTATGTCGGGTGTAGTAATCAGTATCAGGTGCACAAGTCATGGCCAACTTTACTAAAAGTGCTGATGTTTATGTTTTTTTTTACCAAAAAACATTACATTTTAGTTTAAGTTGTTATCTCATATAAAAACAGCTTCCTTTATCGAAGTTAATATTGAAAACGCCGTCATGTATGAGATGAAAACGTTTTTGCAACAGTTTCGAACCCAATTCTGTATAGTATAAACTAACAATGCGTCTTGAAGAAAATCTATTATTATGTCAGCAATATTCTGATTGACAAGAATATAAAAACTGTGATCGGTTGTATGTTTGCTTTTTTATGGCTGTTTGCGCGTTTTGCATAGTAAACGTACTCCGTTAGACGATTTTTGATTAATTTGAAAGAGGAGAGTTGAGAAATGGTCACATATTGAGAAAAATCAAACCCAAAATCTCCTTCCCTCCAAAAACCGCCCCCAAAGGGGGTGAAAGGGGCAAATTGAAAATCCGAGACGACAGAACTGATGAAAATTCCATATCCGGAAATATTGAAATTGGACATATAAAAATAATCATAGGTTTCCGCGCTACAGTTTGAAATTAATATGTGTTTCAGCTATGTGGAAGGAGCAATTTTTTCCGAAAATCGAAAATTCGAGATTTGAAAATTAGAAAGGGGACCATATCCGGAAAAGTTTAAATTGAACATTTTTTCAAAAGAGTTACGATTTCCGAGCTTCGCAATGGTAAAGTCTGAAATATGTGATATGCGTATTTCCGCTATGTGGAAGAGCAATTTTTTTTAGAAAATTGAAAACATGAGACGGCCAAATTAAAGAAAAGATTAAATGTAGCAATATTTAAATTGAGTTACGGTTTCCGAGTAACAGCAGTTCAAGTCCTAAATATGTATATTTGCGCCGCGATGTTTTGAGATCTCTGAATAATAATAAATATTTTTTACAAAAAATTGGACCGACGTTATTAGTTGGTGCACTGGAAAATACAGAATAATATTAATTCTATTGGTGCTGGTACTTGTGAAGTTGGTGCAAAGAGTTATGAATTTAAATGCAAACGCACAACTTCAAAAGTAACAGCACCACCAGAAATAATATTATTTTGTATTTTTCAGTGAACCAACAAATAACGTTGGTCTAATTTTTTGTAAGAAATATTTATGAGTGTAACATTAGTCATCAAAATCGTTCAACGTTCACCAAAGAATACGTTGATTATAATTATTCAGAGATTTCAAATCATCTCGGAAATACACATATTTCTGACTTCACCATTGCTGCATCTCGGAAACCGTACATTTGTTTGAAAAATATCCTATTAAAATGTTGTTACATATAATATCCTCTTTACTGCACTGAAAAGTATAAAATAATATTAATTCTATTGGTAATGTTACTTTTGAAGTTGTGCAGTTGCAGGTAGATTGATAACTTTTGGCACCAACTTCACAAGTACCAGCACCAATAGAATTAATATTATTTTATACTTTTCAATGTACCAACTAATAACGTTGGTCCAATTTAAAAAAAAATATTTATTTCACACTTTTGAGTGTAACATTAGTCACGAAAATCGTTGAACGTTTACTAATACCAATGAAGATAGTACTTATCCTATCTCCCACGTATATTCCTTGCTTGTAGTTGTTATTATTGAGATCTCAGAACATCGCTCCGAAAATACCTACACTTGAATATTTTAGTTGTTACCATTTTAACACAGATTTTACTCGAAAACCGTAACTCAAAGGGAAAAATGTTCATTATAAATGTTGCTACAAATAATTATGTCCTTCATGTACTGCCCACAGATTTTCAATTTTCGACAGAAATCGCCCTCTCCACATTGCACATTTGAGAATTTAACAGGCGTCTATGTTGATAACCGTTACACTTTTGAAAAAAAAATTCAATTTAAACGTTTCCGGATAATGTCATCTTTAATTATACCACCTCAGATTTTCAATTTTCGAGAAAATTTGCCCCCTCCACCCCCTTCGAGGTCGGTTTTTGGAGGAAAGGAGATGTCAGATTCCCGTTTTATGAATATGGGACCATTTCTCAGGACTCCTCTTTCAAATGAATCAAAAATCATCGAAATCGGACTACGATTACTATATGAAAGGCGCGCACAAACCACAAAAAAAATGCACACAGTCGAATTGTATATGTACCACCTCCGTTTGGGGTTCGTCGGTCAAAAATAACAAGTACAAGCTAAGCCTATATCTTTTTGGGTATTAGTGAACGTTCAACAATTTTCATGACTAATGTTACACTCAAAAATGTGAAATCAATATTTTGTACAAAAAAATGGACCGACTTTATTAGTTGTTGCACCGAACAATACAAAATAATATTAATTCTATTGGTGCTGGTAACTTTGAATTTGTGCCGTTGTGGTTTGTTGTTGTAGGCACCAACTCTAGAAGAACCAGGACTATTTTTTTTATAATAGAATTAATATTATTTTGTATTTTTCAGAAATCACAAATTCAGTGAATCTCTTCAATTCTTTTACGATAACATTTGCATCATTTGAATAATCAATAATTATTATTTGTTAAAGTAGGAATAATATCCATTTTCAATTTCATTTGTACTTTTGGGTCAGCAACTATTTTATTGATCGGAAATGAGTTGAAGCTCATTTTTTTCAGCTTTCTAAAAACCCAGAGACACAACTTGTTATTATAAAAATATTGGGTTTGACTTGAAGAAATTTCTACCTGCTGCTGGCCGCATGACTCATTGCAGATAATTCGACTGCACAGTGTATTTCTTGAAACCAGTCGATATTTTTTATTTTATACTACTTCTCTATACGTGTATTATATTTACCAGTGCGACAAAAAACTTCCCCAGGAACCCGTTTTTAAGTTGTGGAGAGATATTTTTTCGCATATGGTATGTAAGTATTATAACTTTGCCAAGATAATGATGGGAGGAAAAGTATTTGATAAAAATTATGAAAACTCGAGTGTTGCGTGTTTGACCATATCATACAGGGAGACATGTAATAATTATCAACATTGAGATTCCAAAAAGACTCGTATATCGAGATATACCTACATAGAACTCTGCAATACCTACATTGAAAGTTAAATTTTCGAGCACTGATTGTCGTGAGGAAAGTGCTAATTTCTCTGAACAACAATTTTGTACGTTTCTATTCCTTTCTATTTATCATGTTATGTTTAATAAAACCAAATATTTTCATCCTCCAAAAAACATCCTTGTTAAGTCTATGTTTTGAAATCTTTTGAATATAAATAAATAAGTGAATTTTCACTGATTCCAATGACAATATTGTATGCTTAAAAATGTGGAATAAATATCAGTCAAAATAAATATTTTAAAAAAATACGAAATAATATTAATTCTATTTGTGCTGTTACTTTTGAAGTTTTGCGTTGTGCTGTTGCAGTTAGCTTGATAACTTTTGGCACCAACTTCACAAGTACCATCACCAATAGAATTAATATTATTTTATACTTTTCAGTATATTAACCAATAACGTCGGTCCAATTTAAAAAAAACAACCAATATTCTATTACCGACGTATATTCTTGGCTGTCCTCTAAGGAAAAAATGATCATTAAAAATGTTGCTACAAATATTATTGTCTTTCATGTGGTACCCAAAGAAATCGACCCCTTCACATAGCGAAAATACACATATGTGAGATTTTAACATGAATGTAACTCGAAAACCGTAAGTCTTTTGAAAAAAATTTCAATTTTCGAAAAGAATTGACACCTCCACCCCTTCGGAGTCGGTTTTCGGTGAGAAGGAGATTTCGGATTTGAGTTTTTACGAATATGGGACCATTTCTCAAGTCTTTCAAAGTTACTACACTGAAAAATACGGAATAATATTATTTTATATTTCTCAGTGGATCATCTAATAAAGTCGGTTCTTATTTTATGTAGAAAATATCCTTTCTAACTTGACACGCAACTACATTTCCAAAACATTCGACCTTGACTTAATTTCATTGTTTTCTCGTGTGTAACATATACCACCATTTTCCATTACATAAACTTATAGCTGATGATAATAATTGTTATTTCCAGATGACAAAAATATTCTTTAAAGTATATGGGATGATTCAATAAAAAGTAAATATTTCTCATAAGGCCATAATAGACGTAGATCACTTATTACACTTTCTTGGAAAAACTACAACTTTAATAATAGATAGGTATACGTATATATAAATCCATTCTAACGGCAGCTATGGAAGAGATCTATTAAATTATCTAAGCTTTTTCCTATATTGTCGAACATAATTAGTTATCGCTAGTCTAAACAATTACGTAGCGTTCTGAAAGGTACCTACCTACCAATGGTATGATGTTGATAAGACCGTTGAAGATTCAAAAGAGGTTATGTAACATTCTCGCGATGGTGGAATCACTTAACCTAGATTTTAAAATTAATTATTGCTTTTTAAAGCGTATCGCGGAGGAACACACAGATGATTTGTGTTTTTACTTGTTGTTCGTTTACTCAGATTCTTGGAAAAAACATGGATAGGTACTCCAAATTATCATCTGTTAGATATTGAGTCTTTTATCGTCAAAATCGATGACTTCATAAAACTATTGACCAAACAATATAAGAATGAAGTATTATTATAACACCAAATGGTTAAGATTGCCGTACATCTTCGAGATTTTTTCCGGGAAATAAATGTCATCAAGTTATCGAATTTAGGGCCTTTTCAGTAAACAAAACGTTAAATTTTAGATCCAGTAGAAATTAGAGGGACCCTCTTTTAATCAGAGGAAACCTTTGAAATATATAGGAAATTCAGAGAGAAAATAAGAAGGAGCCGCTAAAATTTTTATAATTTTTGGTGCATCATATAATGAAGTCGGTCCTAGTTTTTTTTCGTTATGTATGTAACAATTTATTTATTGTATCCCATGAGGTTAGAATCTGTATTACCTAGTTGTTTAATACATGGCTTGCTTTGGTGATTTATTCTCTTGGGCATATTACATAAATAATGAAGGTATTGAAAAAAAACTTTAATTATGCCTCTTCAATTCAGACATTGTTGCAGCACTCGTTGCATCCTGAAAATTGAAGCGTTTGTGTGCGTTTTTTATTAAAATGCGAGAACAACCCCATTTCTGATTCACATCATATTAATACGGGATCTCATGCAATACAACACCATTAACCATCTCTTCTTGAAAGGATGTTATCAGCAGGGACATCTTATGGGGCCTATACATAGTCGCACAAACTGGATTTGATGATATTTCTCTAAATTCAATGTTCAATAAACACCTATTCAAATATCCTAGTTTTAATTCATTTCCATTAGAATACAATCGGATGAGATACCTAATTTATTTGAAACTAAAAAAAATCTCACAATAATGATGTTTTTCAACTGGTCTGCTGTGCTGAACCAGAGTAGTGTTCGTGTTGATCAACAAGGAGCACTCAAGCCGTAGGTATCTATTCTTTACTAACTTTGTTTGGCATGATGCAAGCCATGTCCGTGTGACCATGCTTTCCCTCAATATGCTCAATATATTGTATGTTTTGAGAGCAGGTTAGTTATATGCTGAAACTCGCGCGCCCTGAGATCCCGCCTTTACATTTACATGCTTTGTTCACAATAGTGGAAACATTAAAGAGCATTAGACCTTCATTAACGTATTCGATTTTGATATACGTATAGGTATACGCTATACGCATATTGTTCTACTGCTTTGTATGGGGGTTGTTATGATGTAAGCAAGACTTTGAAGCCTGTATTTTTTTTCGTTAGTTTGTTGAGTTGTGGTCGATAATGTCTGAGTGTCTCCTCGATATTATTTGTTTCTATATGGATGGAAATGGATGTGTGTTGATAAATTATAACATAGTACATTGAAAATGAACACAATTATTTTATTATAGAATGTAATATATTATAGAAAATTGAAGAGAAATGTCTACATGTCTAATCAAGAATAATAATTATTGATGTATATACGTAGCGTGTGTGCAGTGGGTTGCGTTCATATGGTTCAGGTTTTACAATAAACTATGAGTGATGTCCTTGATTCTGAATTTTATCCAATATCTTAGCCTTCATAGTATCGGAAAATAGCTCAAGTTTTGTATATTTTTAAAAAGTAATATAGAAAAATATTGGATATCTCTAAATTTTGCTCCAACTAAGTAAGTGATTATTATTGGAGAAATATTAATTTGACCAATCGCTTTATAGTCAGAGCTTGCTCAAGTAAATAATAAAAAATATTAATTATCAAAAAATCTACCGTTTGTTAATTTGACGTCGATAATATGATTGGTATTCGAGAGTCCCAATTTCAATAATATAACCTAATCGGAAGGCAAACATTTCTACTTCAGCAAAATTAGCGCACGTTGAAATTATGTTATTAATCTTTTGCTTCTTACGTTTATAATGCAAAAGTCAAGAGTGATATCAGTTTCAATAATGCGAAAATGACTCTTGTGAAGGTAATTCCATGTAATTTATTGGTAATCTATAGTTGAGGCGACCATAGTTTTCTGATGCGTCATCCACGAGTGATCTTCAAATCTTCAAAAAAAGCTGTCAAAGAATACAACTGGCATTTTACCACTTCACTTGATTTGAACCATACCATACTTATACTTATCTTCAAATGTTACTTTAGAAGGAGTATTTCTCAAACACCCACAAAGACATACTCAAAGAATATAACTGACGTTTGACATATCGGTCGACTTGACATAACTAATCAACCTTATCTGTCTTTATCATGTAGGCAGAGCTTAGAGGTTTAAGAGGATAATTGTTCCATAACCATAAAAAAATATGTTTATAGCAAAAAATTCCGGACTTTTTTTTTTGTTGCAACACTAATATGATGAAATATTTGAAAACTCTAAACGAAACGCTAATCCTTGAGAAGAATTAGAACTCTATACATTACTACATTATAGGTATTTCCATATTTCTAAGGATATCGAGTGTTAAACTCAAGAATGAGGTAACTAATATATTAGAAATCTATACTTATAATGGCTTCAAAACAGAAGCCATCTACTTGAATGAATTGATTTTGGCTCAAGATTGGATTACGTAAAGTATTAAAACTGTCATATTACATCCCTTGCTTATGTAAATTAATTTATAAGATTCTTAGAGCTGTTTATTCATCTTTTATTGTCTACCAAATTCCCAAAGAAAGGAGGTATAAAATTCGACGCTGTATGTTCGCGACTTTTGCATAATAAACGTGCTCCGATTTTCATGTTTTTTTTTTCATTTGAGAAAAGAGAATTGAGAATTGGTCCCATTGAAAAAAATCAATATTAGACATGTCCTTCTCCTCAAAAACATCCCCCAAAGGGGGTGGTGAGGGCAATTTTTCCCGAAAATTGAAAATCCGAGATGGCATAATTAAAGAAAACTCCATATCCGGAAACGTTTGAACATTTAAAAAAAAAATCACAGGTTTCCGCGTTACAATCTGAAATATGTATTTCAGCTATGAGGGGCAAATTTTTCCGAGAATCTAAAATTCGAGATTTGAAAATTAGATATCCTCAAACGTTTAAATTGTACATTATTTGAAAACAGTTACGGTTTTCGAGTTACAGCAACGGTAAAGTCTGAAATATGTGATAGGTGTATTTCCGCTATGTGGAAGGGGCAATTTTTTTCGAAACTTGAAAATATGAGACGGCTAAATTAAAGAAGAGATTATATGCAGGTATCAAGATTTAAATTGAACTTTTTTTCAAAAGAGTTACGGTTTCCGAGTTACAGCAGTATAGTAGGAAATATGTATATCTGAGCCCCGATATTTTGAGATCTCTGAGTAATAAACAAGTACAAGCTAAGCCTTATACATGGTAATATTATAAGTACTTTGGTATTAGTGTACGTTCAAAAATTTTCATGACCAATGTTACACTTAAAAGTGTGAAATAAATATTTTCTCGAATATTTTTCACCAAAAATTGGACCGACTTTATAGTTGGTGCACTGAAAAATACAAAATAATATTAATTCTATTGGTGCAGGTACTTTTGGAGTTGGTGCCTACAACAACAAATTACAACGGCACAACTCAAAAAATAACCATTGATTAAATTTTATCAAAACTATTTTTTAATTATGGATATAATCTGTACCCACAACTTTTGTCTCAGCATTTTCCCACAAAAGTGATAGAAAATATAATAAGAATTAAAAACAGTGAAAATTTCAACTTTTTCTCCTATCACTGAACCTGTGTTAACCTCAATAATAATTTTATTTGAAATGTCTATCCCCAAGAATCATCTTTTTATTATATATAAAAAATGTGAAATAATATACAGTAGGTACCATTAGAATGAAATGTGTAATTAAACAGACATAGAGAAAAAGTAAATTATTTCCATAATATCAATCACTGACTGATACTTTATGTAACACATAACTATATTATATACTAATTTTGCTTTTCTCGGTATCCCGATTTTTTTCACATTTCATTATCAATTCAGTGGCCGTAACATCCTGTTGTTTCCCTTTTCTCTTGTCTTGCATACTAGTTTGATATTAACAGTTCTTCTTTGATGATATTTATATTACATGAATGATTTGGAATGGAATGGTTCGATGGTTTCAACAATTATTATTATTAATAATACAAATAAGGGTATTTTTGATAAATTAATTGCTCTACGTTCATACGAAGCATTTCGATCAAACTCATATATACAACAAAGTTACTGGGTGTCATTTGAAATCAAAAGACATTTGAGAACTTTTTTTGTATGCATTGTTGACCTTTCCACAAAAAGTGCCATGTACGTATTAATCCAGCAACCCAAAAATCTGTATTTAAGGTGCTAGAATGGAAAATATATTCTTTCCACATTTTTGTAGATATTTTTTTACAACTTTGCCGAATTAATTAAACACTAGCTGAGATATTTACCAAAATACCCCAATCCATCTCTGATTTGGAACACCCTATAAACATTTCTCACGGATTTGGACCATTTTATAACAAATTATTTAAGAAAGTCCGATAAGAATATACCCTGTAAACTGTTATAAATCATATTTACGACATTTAAAGTACATATATCAAAGTTATATATAGTTTCTTTAATTTTGGAATATCAAGATGAAATATTGACATTTGAAATATACCTAATAGAACTCACAAGCTCATTAATATGGATTCTTGAGTGACCCGGTGACGTCGACTGTGTTCGAAATTGGTACGGCAAGTAGCCATTATCTTTACGTCATACTTCATATTAACGTGGTCGGAAGGGCCCTTGATAGATAAAGCGTCGACAACAATAAATGAAGGGCTCCCAAGCATTTGTTCGGCTATTTATTCTTCATTCCATGCTCATCGCTATGATATAGTACACAAAACACTTAAGCTACCTGTAGGTAGAATATACACTAAATACTAACCCATATTATATTAATCGAAGTTATCGCTCAACATTAAACAATTTTAATCTCCGGATTGTAAATATTATTGCAACGGAAACTAATTGAGGTATTTCAGACTATATAAAATATCTTCGAGACTTTATACGTACATAAATATATTTGCTAGTATCTATCTCTCAGAAGACGTCTCCAGACATACAGACAGATAGGCAGACAGGATAATGGTTATTGGTCTGTATTAAATCTTGTTTACAGTACAGCAGGTATTTATGTGCTGAGGAGGGCACCTACTCACTTAATCATATAGGTACCGGGGTGTCACTTAAGTGTCACACTCATTCCGAATACATGATTGCAATAATTAACTTTCCCCCCAAAAAACTAGCAATTGACTATTAACTGAGGCACTGAAAACTAGAAAATAATATTTAGCCTTTTGGTAATGGTAATTTTGATATAAGGTTGTGCACGAGATGAAGTATAAGTTTTTAGTTCAGTGGCACTACTTCAAACTTACCATTATCAACGTACGATTAGAGAAAATATTTTTTTGTATTTTTCATTGCATCGTTTAATAAATAACGTCAAAGTTTTTGTGGAAGGTTAATTATTTCATGTATTTATGTTGCCAAAAAGTCACATAAAACATGTTCTTCCAGTGGGTCTAATTCTGAAACCGTAGAAGTTTTTGAATAGATAAAAAAACATTATTTTACCCTTTTTGACCGACGAACCCAAACGGAGGAGGTATACTATTCGACTTTCGGCTTTTTTGATTCGTGTGCGCGTTTTATATAGTAAACGTTCTCCGATCTTGATGATTTTTGATTCATTTCAAAGATGAGACTTGAGAAATGGTCCCATATTCGTAGAAACTCAAATCCGAAATCTCATTCCCTTCAAAGAAACCGAAGGGGGTGAAGGGTACAATTTTTCTCGAAAATCGAAAATGTGAGGTGGTACAATTAAAGACAGGACAATATCCGGAAACGTTCAAATTGAAAATTTTTTCAAAAGAGTTACGGTTTTCCAGTTACATCCATGTTAAAATCTCAAATATGTGTATTTTCGAAAATTGATTATCTGAGTGAACTACATGAAAGACCAGATTAATTGTTGCAACATTTATAATTAACCTTTTTTCCTTAGAGTTACGGTTTTCGAGTAACAGCGGTCGTAAGATCTAAAATACAAGCAAAGAATACATATACTAATAATAATTACTATCTTCCTTGGTATTAGTGAACGTTCAACGCTTTTCGTGATTAATTTTTCATTCAAAAGTGTGAAATAAATATTTTTTACAAAAAACTGGACCGACGTTATTAGTTGGTGCACTGAAAAATACAGAATAATATTAATTCTATTGGTGCTGGTACTTGTGAAGTTGGTGCCAAGAGTTATGAATTTAAATGCAAACGCACAACTTCAAAAGTAACAGCACCACCAGAAATAATATTATTTTGTATATTTCAGTGCACCAACAAATAACGTTGGTCTAATTTTTTGTAAAAAATATTTATGAGTGTAACATTAGTCATCAAAATCGTTCAACGTTCACCAAAGAATACGTTGATTATAATTATTCAGAGATTTCAAATCATCTCGGAAATACACATATTTCTGACTTCACCACTGCCGCATCTCGGAAACCGTACATTTGTTTGAAAAATATCCTATTAAAATGTTGTTACATATAATATCCTCTTTAACTTGGCCGTGTCATATTTTCAATTTTCGAGAAAAAAATGCCCCACCACATAGCGGAAACACATTTTTCAGACATTACCACTGCTGCAACTCGCAAGCCTATGATTTTTTGAAGAATGTCCATTCTAAACATTGCCGGATATGGTCTCTTCTTTAATTTTGTCGTCTCAAATTTTCTAAATCTGCTGTCAGATCCAAGCTCGCTTATATTTTCATTTAATTTACGAACGGAGATTAAGAAATTTCAGATAACATGATAGAAATAATTAAATATTCCGTTTATTTTCTAATAAAAGCTCTAGTCAAGAGGGATATTGAATGGCATTTTCTAGGTAAAATATTGAAACCTTCATTAAAAGGGTCCAGCTTTGCTGTTGAGGTAATAGTTTTCTCGAATATTCATAATGAACATGGAAAATTTAAATTACCTCACCGCCATTTTCACTGTACAGCTTTCGGAAAATACTTCCAAAGCTCTCTTACATATTATGGCAGGGTCTATTTGTAAGGAATTTGATACACTTATCAAGACTTCAAAGCAAAGAGTGTAATATATTTTCAAGCACAGAAGATGAACATTTTATATTTAAGGGCTGTTTTTAGACATCAAATCAATTTTACGCATATTGTTAACAAAACAATAGTACATATATTATTTATATTCATAAGATGGGTTTTATATAGAGGTTTCGATGTTTTTTCGGATATAACGAACCGGGAGAAACATACATAAATCTTGAATTTCAATTATCCTATTATTTCTGTTAATTTTGTCGAACAGGAAGATACCAGAGGAAATATCTTGAAATAAATATTCTCTCATAAAACTGGCATATTTCCAGTCCAGTGATTTTCCCCGCTTACACATGCATTAAATCTACTGAATATTCCGTTTCTAGTGAGTGTGGTATCAGCAAGTAAGGCTTGTTGAGTTTATCAGCAATTTTCTAAATAAATAAAAACGTGAATGTTTGTTCAAACTCTACTCTTTAATCGTCGACATTTCATCAACGATTAATTTGAAAATTTGACACAATGTTGCATTCGAATACGAGCTTCTTTTTAGAGTTCCGCACCCATCGGGTGCCCACGGGACTCTTATTACTAACCCTCCACTGGCTGTCGTCCGTCTGTACACAGGTAGATAGATGAAATTTTTTAATGAATGAAATATTAAATATTAGTTCAAATCATGCGATTTCGTTTCACTTTGTCGACCGATCCGCATTTGAGTTTAAATATTTTATTTGTGTTTTATATTTCCTTTTTAATTTAATTAATTATTCTGTTTGACATTTACATTTAAATTGTTCATTAAACCAAACTCGGCCATAGCCATAGTTAAATATAGCTTTCGGTATCATATATTATGTACTTCAAAGTAAACCCTTCGGAATCATCACGTCAGGTTAGGAGATAAAAAAAACTAATAATAAGCACACTCATGTCAATTGCTCTTCACGCTGATTATGGTTTTCTCTTTTAGATTTCTATTTATATAGGCATATATATATATATATATATATATATATATATATATATATATATATATATATATATTGTTATTTTCATTAATTTTTACCACTCTTGACACAGAAAATTGCATCGCCATTTTTATTACATCCATTAAAAATTGGCACGTTGTTGGTTATAAAATGAAGATTTAGACTGGCCCGTAAAAACAATGGATAATAAAACTGCAATGCTAAATTTTCAACCGTGCAAAAAAGGTCGGTAGACATTAATAATATCCTAATGGGTATTCCAGGAATATTGTTGCAAACAGCACGAGGCAATATATAGATATATCTGTAATGGTGTCAGGCAAAAGACTCTAGATAAATCGATTAGTGTCATATTACAACAATGGACCATTTCGAAAATAAAATTAGATACACTCCGAATAATATATGCGAATGCCTGTACCTAACCGAACTTATGGGTCTTGTGAGATCTTGAAATTAAAGTTATGGATAGTTTTTTTTAAGATCATGGAATTAAACCAAATAAATAACATATTTTTAGGACCGACTTTATTAGTTGGTGCACTGAAAAATACAAAATAATATTAATTCTATTAATACTGGTAATTTTGAAATTGTGCAGTTGTAGTTGGTTAGAAGACTTTTGGCACCAACTTCAAAAGTACCAGCACCAAGAGAATTTATATTATTTTGTATTTTTTGACCGACGAACCCCGAACGGAGGAGGTATACAATTCGACTGTCTGCTTTATTTTTTTTTTTTTTTTTTGGTTCGTGCGCGCCTTTTACATAGTAAACGAGCTCCGATTTTGATGATTTTGGATTCATTTGAAAGAAGGGGATTGAGAAATGGTCCCATATTCATAAAAACGCAAATCCGAAATCTCCTTCCCTCTGAAAACCGCCCCCGAAGGGGTGGTGGGGGCGAATTTTCTCTAAAATCAAAAATCTGAATTGGTTTAATTAAAGATAGGACAATATCCGGAAACGTTCAAATTGAACATTTTTTCAAAAGTGTTACGGTTTTCGAGATAGACGCATGTTAAATATGTATTTTTGCTATGTGGAGAGGACAATTTCTTTCGAAAATTGAAAATTTTTCGATACTACATGAAAGATATATTTATTTGTAGCAACATTTATAATGAACATTTTTTCCTTAGAGTTACGGTTTTCGAGTTAAATCAGTGTTAAAATGGTAACAACTAAAATATTACAGCAATGGTAAAGTATGAAATATGTGTATTTCCGCAGCGATGTTCTGAGATCTCAATAATAACAACTACAAGCAAGGAATATACGTGGGTAATAGGATAAGTACTATCTTCATTGATATGGTATAGTGAACGTTCAACGATTTTCGGGACTAATGTTACACTCAAAAGTGTGAAATAAATATTTTTTACAAAAAATTGGACCGATGTTATTAGTTGATGCACTGAAAAGTATAAAATAATATTACTTCTATTGGTGATGGTACTTGTGAAGTTGGTGCCAAAAGTTATCAATCTAACCGCAACTGCACAACTTCAAAAGTACCATCACCAATAGAAGTAATATTATTTTATACTTTTCAGTGCATCAACTAATAACGTCGGTCCAATTTTTTGTAAAAAATATTTTTCAGTGCACTAACTAATAAAGTCGGTCCTAGTTTTTAGGTTAACTAGTGAAGAAAGTCGGTCCTATTTTTGACATCAGCAGAACGAAGGCGGCTTACATTTCATCGGTATGTTTGTTTTCTTACGTATGAACGCGCCAGTTGCATAAAAAATTACCTCTTCCCCCTGAAAACTGTCCATAGGGAATGTGGAGGGGGCAGAATAAAAGGAAAAATAATTACAGCATCGTTCAAATTGGCCAAGTGGCCAAATATTAAACTTGAGAAAACTAGTTCTGAGATGACATTTAAATTCTAGTATGATCAATCAGTTTCAAGGTTCGTCCGATAGAAAATGATCTTAAATTTGCTCAAGTTGGTGGAAATCGCTTTCAGATTTTCAATTAGATCATCTCGCATGCCCCTTATAGCATCCACATTATTTCAATAATTAACAAAGACAATGAACTTATACGAATATAATATGTAATTGTCGCTCGACATATTGTACTTAGAGGAACAAAACACATACCTACCCATTTACATCTACCTACCTACTATCTCGTGTAATTGAAATAATTTTAATTTGTTAATTAATGCAGACTCAAGTTGATGGAGTGTTCGAAAAGTAGAACTCTCCGTTGCCCTACCTGTCTCATTTACATATTATATAGAGCTGTTACGTGACTAGAGGTATGTGGAATTACTTTTTAGACAAATTTACAATTTATTTACCTTTTCGGTCATTCTATTTACTTAGCAAATGGCTACCAGTGGTAGCAATGTATAAGGAAAATTCTCGTTATGCCGATTTCAATCTTTTTCATATTTGGCAGGTCGTGTATGTGCAGTACATCGTACATTATTTTGAATAAAAGCAAAGACAATACAATAGCTTTCTATATTCTTCATCTACTTTATATTATATAGATATAGCAGCATCTAAGAGATTGACTCTTCCTAAATTCTACACCTCTGCATAATTATAAATTTTCAATTTTCTAAAACTTTGAATATAAATAACAAATCTATTCTACTTAACGAAATAGAGATTTGGGGTCAAATCTTCATATTTTGGGTCCAATAATATTTGTCAGTCAAAATATATTAATTAGAAACATTTGACAAATAAAGTGTTGGAGCTATTGTGGTTAATTTTGTGTTTGTTTTGAAGATAATGAAAATACAATTATTATCAATATATACATTCATCTTTTTCATGTTCAATTCATAAGATTTAAAGAATCTTTCAACATAAGAGGCATAGAGATTCAATAATTATCTTTAGCATTGCGTACAATTCAGTTGTATGTTTGCTTTTTTATGTATGGGTGTTCACGCGTTTTGCTTAGTAAACGTGCTCTGATTTTGATGATTTTTGATTCATTTGAAAGAAGAGACTTGAGAAGTGGTCCTATATTCATAAAAACTCAAATCCAAAATTTCCTTCCTTCCGAAAACCGCGCCTGAACGGGGTGAAGGGGACAATTTTTCTCGAAAATTTAAAATCTGAGACAGCAGAAGTAAAGATAAGACCATATCCGGAAACGTTCCAACTAAACATTTTTTCAAAAGTGTTAAGGTTTCCGAGTTACAGCAATGGTAATGACAAAAAATACTTATGTGTATTTCCACTATGTGGACTGGGCAATTCTTTTCGAAAATTGAAATTATGAGACGGCCAAATTAAAGAAGAGATTATATGTAGCAACATCTAAATTGGATATTTTCCTAGTTGTAAAGTTTGTGTGAAATAAATATTTTTTATCAAAAATTAGACCGACTCTATTAGTTGGTGCACTGCAAAATACAAACTAAAATTAATTCTATTGGTGCTGGTACTTTTGAAATTGGTGCCAAAAGTTTTCTATCTAACAACAATTGCACAACTTCAAAATTACCAGCATCAATATAATTAATATTATTGTTTTGTGTTTAACAGTGCTCTAACTAATAAAGACGAGTACTGAGAAATGATCCTATTGAAAAAAATTACAAGACGTTTTTCATTCAAAAAATCCTCTTCAAAGGGGGTAGATGGACCATTTTTAGTGGTAGAGGAAAACTTTTGAAATGCTAACTTAAAGAAGAGACCATATTCATAAAGTTCTTAACTGTAAATATTTCAAAAACCTGGTAGGTTTCAGAGCTATAGAAGGCAGACTCTTTTAAAACAAACTGTAATTAAGTCATTGTACGTATTTATTGTAAATTTTATACATTTATTTTCTGTTGACACTCAATAATGTGAATAACTTTTGACAAAAACTGTGACCGACTTTATTATTCACAGAAAAATAAAAAATAATATTTATTCTATTGGTGCTGGTACTATTGAAGTTAGTGCCAAGATACTTCTATCACATATATTACTGATTTTTTGTTAAAGTTAATCTACGGTTTAATTTTATACCTTTTCCTATTTATGAAAAATTTTTGCATCTGAAAGTTGAGTAAATTTTTGAATGTTAAAAATGGAATTTATTAGATCAGCGTATAAATAATATGATAATACTGTTCAATTTGAGAAGATCAAGAGGACAAGGATCAAAAATACAAATTTTCGACAATTTGTGTACAGTAAAACAATAAAGAATAATAATATTTAATTATGCAGCCTCTTCTCTTCTCTGGAATGAAAGAATAATTGTTTTCACTTCATCAAGACCATAAACCGTTACTTTTACTTTCATTATTATTAATGACGACAGAATTGCTGTTGATTTAGGTCCGTGATAAGACTTCATCATTGGAGTTTGCTTATCTGTGCGTAAATATTTTGGAAATTCAACAAGAAAAAAAGCTACCTTATGATCCATAGCTAATAATCATAGACGCATATCTGAGCACATTACTTTGGGAAATACATATTTATTTATGTCGATGGACCTCATTGATTAGTTTTGTACCTTTCTATTTTATGACGATGAGTCATTGAAGATTCGACGAACAAAATGCGTATTAGATAACAACGGCCACTTTCTAGGTATACAGATTGGAATTGAGAGATACTTGGAGAGATGGGAATGTTTGTCGTTGCCGAATTACAGAAATGATTATATGTGCCAATTACCGATCATGAAATGGCCCACCATATCATCATTTCATAAAGTGACAAACTAGCTATCATTAATTTATCGATTTTTTCATTGACGTTTGAATATATCAAAGAGTGTACATGCAAGATCTACTATATAAAAATTCAAATAAATTAGGAATCTATTCATTGTTTTTCTATGGGCAAAATTAGGAACTAGAGAAAATTTTATATTTCTAAGTTTACAATTAAAATATGGAACGCCGTTTTTTTCACTAATTGAAATATTTATTTGTAACTTCCATATTAACAAACCGCCTAATGAAGATACAATTTGAAAGTAAACATACACTGTGTCAGGATTTTTAAGTTTGTTTTAAAATATCAATTTGAATTTTTCCTTTATTTAATTTTTGTGTGCACATTTAGAAGTTTAAATTCCTATGAATTTGTTCACACAAAAATTGATCAAACTTAAAATTAGAAGTAACATTTTGAAACAAACTTCGAAATTCAATACCACAAATAAACTTTGAAATTCATAACTTATGTTTTATAAGAATCATATTAACAAAATGATCTGAATAAATCCGTAGAGATTTCAACTTCTAACTTTGCACATACAAATTAAAGAAACGAAGAATTAACTTAAACATTTTAAAACAAACTTCAGATCTATGTAATGTTACCGTTGACATTTTATCTTCACTTTGAAATTTGTTTATTTGAATGTTAAAAAGAAATCTTTGCATTATATGTTCAAAGATATATTTTAATCTGCCAACTTTTCCAGTTTGTTTCATGAAAAAATTACACAAGAATAATAAACAAAATAGTAAATGCATCTGAATTTTGAAGATTGTTTTAAAATGATTCTTTAAATTTTAAGTTTGATTAATTTTGGTGTGTACATTTAGAAGTTTAAATCTCCACGAATTTATACACTTTTGTTTTATTAGCATGTCTCTTTGAAAACGGCGGTTATTAAATTTTAAAGTTGTGTTTTGAATAATTTTGATGTTTGTTTCAAAATGGTTCATCTATTAAAAAGTTTCATCAATTTTGGTGTGCACATTTTGTTAGTTTCATTAACTTCTTTCTTTGAAAATAGATAATTCTATTTTTGTTGGATTTTAGAGTTTGTTTGAAAAACGAAACAAACATTTTAATTGGGCGCTGCGATCGGTTTCCGTCCGATTGTGCTGGATAATAGTGGCTAGTTCCGTAGTTCACCGCGCCAAATTAAAACGTTTGTTTCGTTTTTCAAACTTTAGAATTCAATCAAAATAATCAGAAATATTTTAATGAAACAAACTCAATAAATCGACAGATTTAGACTTACAATTCTGCACACAAAAATTCATCAATCTTAGAATTAGAACTAGAAACAAATTTCGAAATTCATCTACACAAACAAGCTTTGAAATTTATAACTCATATTCTATAATATACATATTAATAAAACAAACAGAAAAAATTCGTAGGAATTTAAACTTCTAACTGGGCACAAATTAAACAAATGAAGAATTCAAATAAATATTTAAAAATAAACTTAGAAATTCAGAAACAGTTTATGTTTGATTTCAAATTTTATCTTCATTATGCGGTTTGTTAATTTGGATGTTACAAATAAATATTTGCATTAAATATTAAAAATGCGTTCCATATTAAAAAGGTTCACAACTAATTTTTTTTCTTGTCATCATTTCATGAAATGCTCCGGTAATTCTACAATCGGGCCACGACATATACATATATATATATATATATATATATATATATATATATATATATATATATATATATATATATATATATATATTAGGTACTGCCAGTGGTTTAGAAACATAACAAGGACAAAGGGGGTCTGGGGGACAATTGCTATTGGGTTAGGTCATAAATTTACCCAAAAGTCAATCAACTGTCAGTTTGTTAATAGTTCAGACAGCTGCAAAGCACCCAGAATGATTTAAAACTGATACATATATAGGAATGTAAAAAGTTCACCTGTAATAAATGACTAACAATTTCATAATATTGAGATATATGAATTCGTATAATGGCTTTGTTATTTCCAGGAAATTTATAAATATCTTGAATGATTTGACACTTGGCCATATCAACTAACTAAACCCAAATGGGTAGAGTGGTAGTAAAACGTTATCTCTGTGGGTTATTGAAGACACACAACAACACTGCTTGCTTCTGTGTTTATTTAACATGATGGCAACATTGCACATATTATGGCAAAGAGTAAATTAATATTGGCAGCTAACAAGTCGGTTATTGCAAACAATTAGATGGTTGCACAATATATATTTTACAGCGGTATAAAAATTAAAACGTTATATATATGACGAAAGCAATTTTCCACTTATCGAATCATTGAGAATCATAAATAAATAAGTGGTTATTTGAGTAAATATAGACAATCTTGATTGGTTCTGGTTTCATTGTATAATGATACATTTTACAAAACTGGCAATTACTGTGAAAAAAAATATTTTGAGGAGGATATTTTATATACAATTCGCTTATATGCTTCGAGCGATTTCAAAGTACCTAGATTTGCAATGATTTTGATGATTCATTTAGAGAAGAGTGCTTAGAGATAAACTTTTGAAAAAAATACATATCTGAAAAGTTTTCGGCAGATTGCGCTCATTTCTTTTCTACGGCAGAATACAATAGAGATTATTTCATTATTATAATTTATTGCTCTCTCTCTCTTATTGAAATGGAGTATATCGCTGCGCGATCTGTCCAAACTTTTTTCAAATTTCCTACCATAGCAATCTAGCGCCAACGTTAAAAGAAATGAATTAAAACGACCTTTTAAATAAGCTTCCACTACCACTTAACATATTAAGAAAATAGCTTCTGGGGACAGGGGATGGAAAGGGGTGAAGCAAATTTTGGCTAAGAAGTTGTCCACCTCTCGAAATTATTTCTGACGTATCTGAGCGATTTGTTTATTAATGTTCACATTTCGAGAAATCCAAGATGGGAAGTTTTCAAGTGAACACCCTGTATGTACATCTGGACCAATTTTGATGATTCTGTATTCAGAGGACTATTGTTGGATGATCTTTTTCATCAAAAATAGCCGAGTTCTGTAAAAAAGGAAGCATCTATATAATTAGCTTTATTATATATATATTATTATAATTAGCAAGAGGAGTCTTGACAGATCGTAGCATATTTTTTTCCAAATCCAATATGTCCTTACCTCCCAAAAATACCTGCAAAGAAGTAGATCTCTTTCGTATTAAGAATGAAGAAAAAAAAATACAAAATAATGTTTGATGCTATTTCTTTGGAAGTTGTTGCCAAAATACTTTCTATTTACCTAGAACTGCAACAATTACATGTACCAGAAGAATTATCATTATTTGGTATTTTTTAGTGCACCAAAAAAAATTTATAATACAAACAGTCGAGTTGTTTACCTCCTCTTTTTTATCGGTTGAATAAAAAAATTATATTCATTGCATTGGAAGCATTTTTTATATAGATTTTTATCGCGTAGAGATTGAATGGAGCCATGGAATCTGAAAAGGGACACATACACACACAGATTCAATAGAAGAGATGATTCACATAAATGAATAGTGAACATGAATGACTCACATAGAAAAACTACGTCATAGACATAATATTTATTATCTCCGTTAAGCGCTGCTGCTAAATAACTGGCCCGTCGTCCAGCCTTCGACTGAAATTACATAATAATTGACAAAATTCTAAGAGTATATTGTTTTTATTTGAAATTCAATTGAAATCGAATTGTTCCATTGATATGCATAGAAATGTCAATATATCTAGAATTAAGTAGTCGGATAATGGATATCGTCTATTTTTAATACGTGTTCTCTGAAAAAAATGTATATATCGTGTCGTTGCTTGAATCCAGCAATATAAATGATCATATGTCCATTCAAATATTTTTGAGCAACTTCTTCAAAAAACGGAGATCCTTTTGCTATGCAAAACCCATAATATACGTACATGCATAGAACAGCAAAAATAAAATGATATTATGTTTATACTTTTATACCTCCTCCTTGAACTTGCTGTTTGATTGTGGAACTACCGTAAAACAAAAATTTAGAAAGAATATTATATGAGAAGTATTTTGTACAAAAACTAGACTTGAATAATACTATTATACTATTAATTTTAAAGTTGTCCATTTTTGGGTAGATAAAAGACTTTTGGTATAAACTTTAAAAATACCAGCATCAATAAAATTGATATTTTTTTGTATTTTTCAATGTAGTTTCTATCTTTTGTTATTTATTTTATTTTTTATGATCTAGACAACATTATTTATAAAATATTCTCTCTGGTAGAATTATTAATGATTATTAATGATATTTGAGTAATAAGTTTATTGAGAAAAAGCTTGATAATTACTTCTTTGTGAGTTACTGACCAAGATCACTAAAATTTGCGAAAATAAAGTCAGTCCTAATCCAAACGGAGGAGGTATACAATTTGACTGTCATTTTTTATTTGGTTCGTGCGCGCGTTTTTTATAGTAAACGATGATTTTTGGTTCATTTGAAAGAGGAGACATGAGAAATGGTCCCATATTCGTAAAAACTCAAATTCTAAATCTCCTTCTTTCCAAAAAACATCCCAGAAGATTGTGAAGGGGGTAATTTTTCTCGAAAATCGAAAATCTGAGGTGGGAAAATAAAGACAGGACAATATCTACCTACGGTTCGCTATGTGAAGAGGACAATTTCTTTCGAAAATTGAAAATCTGTGGGAACTACATGAAGACCAGATTATTTGTAGCAACATTTATTATGAACATTTTTCCTTAGAGTTTCGGGTCACAACGGTGGTAAAACGCTGAAATCTATAAATATTTTTTACAAAAAATTGGACCGACTTTATCAGTTGTTGCACTGAAAAATACAAAATAATATTAATTCTATTGGCACAACGGCACAACTTCAAAATCACCAGCACCAATAGAATTAATATTATTTTGTATTTTTCAGTGCAACAACTGATAAAGTCGGTCCAATTTTTTGTAAAAAATATTTATTTCACATTTTTGAGGGTAAAATTAGTCATGAAAATTGTTGAACGTTCACTGATACCCAAAAAGTTAGAGGTAGGTTTAGCTTGTACTAGCGAAAATACGCATATCACATATTTCAGACTTTACCATTGCAAAACTCGGAAACCGTAACTCTTTTGAAAAAATGTTCAATTAAATGTTTCCGGATATAGTCCCCTTTCTAATTTTCAAATCTCGAATTTTCGATTTTCAGAAAAATTTACCCCTTCCACATAGCTGAAACACATATTTCAGACTGCAGCGCGGAAATGTATGATTATTTTCAAAAATGTCCAATTTAAACATTTCCGGATATGGAGTTTTCGTTAATTCTGTCATCTCGGATTTTCGATTTTCGAGAAAATTTGCACCCTCCACCCCCTTTGGGGCGGTTTTTGGAGGGAAGGAGATTTTGGATTTGATTTTACTCAATATGGGACCATTTCTCAACTCTTCTCTTTCAAATGAAACAAAAATCGTCTAAATCGGAGTACGTTACAATGCGAAAGGCGCGAACAGCCATAAAAAAAAAATAAAAAAATATTTTTTACAAAAAATTGGACCGACTTTATTAGTTGGTGCACTGAAAAGTATAAAATAATATTAATTCTATTGGTGCTGTTACTTTTGAAGTTGTGCAGTTGCAGGTAGATTGGTAACTTTTGGCACCAACTTCACAAGTACCAGCCCCAATAGAATTAATATTATTTTATACTTTTCAGTGCACCAACTAATAAAGTCGGTCCAATTTTTTGTAAGAAATATTTATTTCACACTTTTGAGTGTAACATTAGTCACGAAAATCGTTGAACGTTCACTAATACCAATGAAGATAGTACTTATTCTATTACCCACGTATATTCCTTGCTTGTAGTTGTTATTATTGAGATCTCAGAACATCGCTGCGGAAATACGCTTGAATATTTTAGTTGTTAACATTTTAACACCGATTTTACTCGAAAACCGTAACGCTAAGGGAAAAAATGTTCAGTATAAATGTTGCTACAAATAATTATGTCTTTCATGTACTGCAAACAGATTTTCAATTTTCGACAGAAATCGCCCTCTCCACATAGCGAAAATAGGTATATTTGAGAATTTAAAATGTCTCTATGTCGAAAACCGTTATTCTTTTGAAAAAATGTTCCATTTAAACGTTTCCGGATATTGTCCTATCTGCCCCCTATTGCCCCCCCGCTCCCTTCGGGGGCGGTTTTCGGAGGGAACGAGATGTCGGATTCCCGTTTTTATGAATATGGGACCATTTCTCAAGCCTCCTCTTTCAAATGAATCAAAAATCATCAAAATCGGAGTACGTTTACTATATGAAAGTCGCGCACAAACAAAAAAAAAAAATGCACACAGTCGAATTGTATACCTCCTCCTTTTGGGAAGTCGGTCAAAAAAGCAATCTTACAACCGAATTGTATACCTTCTCCTTTTTTTGAAGTCGGTCAAAAATACTTATGCGTATATCCGCCGCGACGTTTTGAGATCTCTAAGCGCGACTTGTACCACATACCGTTACCTTTTGGTTAAATTTGACACGATGGTTAACTGGACGAAAACGTAAAATGCGCTTATACAATAGTTGGTAACAGTTAACCATGAACTAACCATGTAGTAAATGCAACTTTTGTGATTTGGGCGATTACCTTATGGTTATCGTCTGGTTTAGTTAATTTTGACGTACCTAATGTTGAAAGTTTGTCTCTAATTTCTGAGGTTAATGTTAGTTGTTTATTATTTTCGTTTGTTTTCTTTACCTGCTGGTGTGTTTATTGACCGACTTCAAAAAAGGAGAAGGTGTACCTACAATTCGGTTGTAAGATTGCTTTTCTTATGTCTGTTCGCGCGTTTTGCATAGTAAACGTACACCAATTTAGACGATTTTTGTTTCATTCGAAAGAGGAGAGTTGGGAAATGATCCCATATTGAGAAAAATCAAATTCAAAATCTCCTTCCCTCCAAAAACCGCCCCAAAGGGGTGGAGGGGGCGATTTTTCTCGAAAATTGAAAATCCGAGACGGAAAAATTAATGAAAATTCCATATCCGAAAATGTTTGAATTGCACATTTAAAAAAATAATCATACGTTTCCGCGCTACAGTCTGAAATATGTGTTTCAGCTATGTGGAAGGGGCAAATTTTTCTGGAAATCGAAAATTCGAGATTTGAAAATTAATTTTTTAGATTGAATATTTTTTTAAACGAGTCACGGTTTCCGAGTTTCGCAATTGTAAAGTCTGAAATATGTGATATACGCATTTCCGCTATGTACAAGCTAAACCTACCTATATCTTTTTGGGTATTAGTGAACGTTCTACAATTTTCATGACTAATGTTGCACTCAAAAATACAAAATAATATTAATTCTATTGGTGCTGGTAATTTTGAAGTTGTGCCGTTGTAGTTTGTTGTTGTAGGCACCAATTCCAAAAGAACCAGCACCAATAGAATTAATATTATTTTGTATTTTTCAGTGCAACAACTGATAAAGTCGGTCCAATTTTTTGTAAAAAAAATTCTGTTTTATTATTGTTATTTTTTTCTGGGGGTAGTTGAGCGATTTCAATGATGGTATTAAATTGACTTTCTAGGCGATCCTTACAGATGACGAAGATTTTCTAGAATTGGTGGATGTGGTAAAAATTCCTCCGCATAAATTTTGTTTCATTTTTGACCGACTTCAAAGAAAGGAGAAGGTATACAATTCGGTTGTATGTTTCCTTCTTATTTATTTGTGGAGGGAGCAAATTTTCTCGAAAATTGAAAATCCGAGACGACAGAAATAATGAAAATTCCATGTCAAGAAATGTTTAAATTGGACATTTTTAAAAATAATCATACGTTTCCGCGTTACAGTATGAAATAAGTGTTTCAGCTATGTGGAAGGGACAATTTTTTCCGAAAATCGCAAATTCATTATTTCAAAATTAGAAAACAGGCCATATCCGGAAACGTTTGAATTGAACATTTTTTCAAAAGAGTTACGGTTTCCGAGTTTCCACTATGTGGAAGAGCAATTTTTTTCGAAAATTGAAAATATAACACGGCCAAATTAAAGAAAAGATTATATGTAGCAACATTTAAATTGAGTTTTAGTTTTCGAGGTACAGCAGTAAAGTCTGAAATATGTATATTTGCGCCGCGATGTTTTGCGATTTCTGAATAATAAATAACAAGTACAAGCTAAGCCTATAACTTTTTGGGTATAAGTGAACGTTCAACAATTTTCATGACTAATGTTATACTCAAATATGTGAAATAAATATTTTTTACAAAAAATTGGGCCGACTTTATTAGTTGTTGTAATGAAAAATACGAAATAATAATAATTCTATTGGTGCTGCTACTTTTGAAGTTGTGGTGCAGTTGCAGTTAGATTGGCACCAACTTCACAAGTACCAGCACCAATAGAATTAATATTATTTTGTATTTTTCAGTGCAGCTACTAATAAAGTCGGTCCATTTTTTTTGTGAGAAGTTTTTATTTCACACTTTTTAGTGTAACATTGGTCACGAAGATCGTTGAACGTTCACTAATACCAAAGAAGATAGTACTTATCCTAATATCCACGTATATCCTTTGCTTGTACTTGTTATGATGTAGAGATATCAGAACATCGCTGCGGAAATACGCATAAGTATTTTAGATTTAACCATTTTACCACCGCTGTAACTCGTAAAATGTACCTAACTCTAAGGAAAAATTGTTCCGTATAAATGTTGCTACAAATATTAATGTCTTTCATGTGGTTCCCAGAGATTTTCAGTTTTCGAAAGAAATCGCCCTCTCCTTATAGCAAAAATACACATATGTGAGATTTTAACATGAACGTAACTCGAAAACTGTAACTCTTTGAAAAAAATTTCAATTTAAACGTTTCCGAATATTGTTCTATTTTTAATTGCGGTATCTCGAATTTTCGATTTTCGAGAAAATTTGCCCACTTCACCCCCTTTGAGAACGGCTTTCGGAGGGAAGAAGATTTCTGATTTAAGTTTTTACGAATATTGGACCATTTCTCCAAGTCTCTTCTTTCAAATGAATGGAAAATCATCAAAATCGGAATACATTTACTATATACAAAATAAAAAAAGCAGACAGTCGAATTGTACACCTCATCCGTTCGGGGTTCGTAGGTCAAAACATTTCTAGGTACCAACAGTTCATTTCGCCTATGACGACTTACTTTGTATTTTCAATAAAAAATAAACAAAAAGCTCCTTACATTATTTGAAGTGCAAAATTATGAAATATTCAAATACATTTTACCTTAATACGACTTTTATTTAAAATGGGAGAACATTTTCTTGAATTGCGAGTACAAAGCTGACTTCCTATTCTGAGTGCAAGACATCATATATATATATATATATATATATATATATATATATATATATATATATATATATATATTATCTAGAACAACGATGTTTTCTGGAGAATCAAGCCTATTCCATCATATGCTTTCAGTCTTTTGAGCTAAAATGCAGGTCTTCGTCAATGTTTTATGAATGTTCTGTATTTTATCATATCTAATGGCCGCCATGGACACGTATAATGGATAATGATAAGAAACTCCACAAACATTCTTATGTCTTTTATTTTTATCAAGTAAATATTTCTTACAATAAATACTAACAAGTGACCCGTGCGAAGCATTCGCATTCTAACCTACTCAAATCCCACTTGAATTAAAGTACACACCGTATATTCAGTATCCTATAGTGCGTATTTAGTGCGTCATGGGCATATGTTTTTTTTAATTGAATTTTTCCAAAACACGGTTGTTCTTCCTCTACATGGTGGTCTGCCTTCGAAAAACAATTGAAATGTGAGTGATTTGTATATTTTTCCAGTGTAGCGGTTAAGGAAAGCTTTCAAATGATGTCTCATTCATGAAATTTGATGAAGTATTAAGGAAGTTATGGCGTACCGACAAAAAATGGCCTTGAGAAATAATATTTGTGATTAATAATATGTTTTTATTATTCCTTTATTAGTTGGAACAGTGAAAAATAAGTACAAAATAAATTATTTCTAGAAATAATCTTGATTCTATTGGTATCTACTGGTAATTTTGAAGTTGTGTAGTTATAGATAGATTTATACAATACAAAAATGCACACAATCGAATTGTATACCTCCTCCTTTTGGGAAGTCGGTCAAAAATGCGCGAAAACATTAAAAACAGACAAATAATCGAATTATCCTCTTTCGTTTGGAAGTCGGTCAAAAAATTAGGAGCAAATGATGATATAGAGTGTAGTTTGTAATAAATGCGATAGGAAAATCGTGTCAGTGAATAGACTAGATATTTTAATTCACCTACCTTTTGCAGGTGTATCAATTTTTCATTAATTGATGAAAGCTCCTGATGTATGATTCAGCTTTTTGACAATGGGGACCCTGAATCAATAATCACACGTATATGTACCTAAAGCTCTTGTGCTGCTGTTGTTAAAGCCAAATGACCTTTCAACTTCATCCATTATCACGGTCAGTAACAGTTTCTATCCAATGTATTCATGTTAATCAAATGCAACACGCTCCTATTTCCATTCATATGTTTTGATGCTTTTAGTCTTCGTAAACACAACATTTTGGCACTTTAATCAACTCTATTATGATGGTGTAGTTATATTCGACAAAACTTGTGAATATAGTTTTTTGCTACACCTGAAATAAAAGTTTTATAAATTTCAAGCCTTAAGTGTTGTTTGTGGCTATACAAGTAAGTAAAGAAGCAAACTCTTCTGAGCCATGTGTTACTTTATCGCACTAGTGCGAAAAGTAAATGACCTCAAGCACACACCCTCTTTAACTCTCGATTGCATTGCATCATTAAGTGACATTGTTATAGCAAAAGTATTAATTGTATTTGTTATTGATTTTAGTATACAATAAACAATAACATGTATTACCGGGCGATCTTATATGGATTACAGTAAAAAGTGGGTTTTATTTTGACTAGAAGGGGATACGATATTCACTGTGATCTTGATAAATAACTTTTTTCAAAAACTAGCACAGAATTCATTAGAGGATGTGTGGAAAATACAAATAAATATTTTTTTCAAAAAATTGGACCGATGTTGTTAGTTGGTGCACTGAAAAATAGGAAATAATATTAATTTTATTGGTGCTGTTACTTTTGAACTTGTGCAGTTGCAGTTAGATTGATAACTTTTGGATAAGTACTATCTTCTTTGGTATTAGTGAACGTTCAACGATCTTCGTGACCAATGTGACACTAAAAAGTGTGAAATAAATATTTTTTTCAAAAAATGGACCGACGTTATCAGTTGGTGCACTGAAAAATTAGAAATATATTGATTCTAGGTGTTGGTACTTGTGAAGTTGGTGCCAAAAATTATCAATTTAACTGCAACTGCACAACTTCAAAAGTAGCAGCACCAATAGAATTAATATTATTTCGTATTTTTCAGTGCACCAACTGATAACGTCGGTCCAATTTTTTGTAAAAAATATTTATTTCACACTTTTGAGTGTAACATTAGTCACGAAAATCGTTGAACGTTCACTAAATCACCAAAGAAGTTAGTACTTAATTCACGTATATTCTTTGCTTGTACTTGTTATTATGTAGAGATGTCAGAACATCGCGGCGGGAATATGCATAAGTATTTAAGATTTAACCATTTTACCACCGTGGTAACTCTAAAACCATAACTCTAAGGAAAAAATGTTTATTATAAATGTTGCTACAAATATTCTTGCCTTTTATAAGGTACCCTCAGGCCCTCAGTTCTCGAAATCGACCCGTACACATAGCGAAAATACACATATTATGTGAGATTTTAACATCTATGTAACTCGAAAACCGTAAATGTTTTGAAAGAAATGTTCAATTTAAACGTTTCCGGCTATTGTCCTATCTTTAATTCTGCCATCTCAAATTTCGATTTTCGAGAAAATTTGCCCCCCATCCCCTTCGGGGCAATTTTCGGAGGGAAGGAGGTTTCAAATTTGCGTTTTTACGAATATGTCCTCTTTCAAATAAATAAAAAATCATGGAAATCGACGTACGTTTAGTATATACGAAGCGCGTACAAACCAAACAAAAAAAAAACATTGTCAAAAAGTATTCCTCCACTGTTTGGGTTCGTCGGTCAAATATGTAATGTTTATTCGATTACTAGAAACTACTCCACAGAATTTGATGAAAACATAAAATCGACCCTTATGAAATTAATCTGGCGTCGATATCATTTTTTGTTTTTGTGTTCGAAAAGCCCTTCCTGTAGATTTTTATTATTTTTATTTTATTTTTATGGCTAAGTCATCGATACGTCCGGGAGGTGTTGGGCGAGACAACGTCTACGATCTGTGTCACTGAAAATACGAATAGTCAATTTCTTCATATTATTCATTCTATCTAGATATGTTCTTATATCTGACAATAACGTTGAAGCAATTTTCTATATAAGTAGTATGGGTTCAACCTCTGCTAAATCTGAATCCAAATTGTTTCCAGATGACGAATCATTTACATAGGTAGATATTTTCGAAAATAAAATTTAGTTTGATAGTATCAAAATGGTATGTTACAAATCAAATAATAAACTGATAAATTTCAAAAATGAGAATCAGAATGGAGATTGTAAAATACGCGTACGAACGAAAAATGGAGACCTCCTCCGTTTAAGAAGTCTGCACTAATTTATGGAGTGTCACTGTTATTAGTATCGAAATTATTGATAATTGAAAACTTACAATGTATTTCGTGAAGCAAAAACTTCATCCTTTTACCAATGTTCTCGCGAGTGAGATATCACAAAAAACAAACATTAGGTAAATCTATCATTATCCTTGTGATATTTGATTCTCACATTATCTAAGATTACGAGTGAAATCAAAGCCGGCCAAGTGCGACAGATAATTTTATTATTTGTTCTTGGAAAAATTGTGAAATCATAATTATTATGTTTCATATAATGTATCTGTTTTGAGAATCTTCATTACAATAGAAAAACGTTTCGAAATATTTTAATGGTAATGGTAATTTCCGCACAACGATAACAAATAATGGATAGAATCTTTCTAAAAGGAAAAATTCAAATTATATTAATTCACACTGTATTGTCTATATTGGAATAAAAAATCAAATTATATCTTAACGTCTTAAGTCATTCCTTACATGCACAATAATGAATATATTCAGTTATTTATTTATAAATCGTGACCGCCCTAGGCAACTTTTACAAAAAAATCGAATCAACAGTCGAAATTGGATTACCTTTTAGAACTTGTCATTATTCATACAAGAACAGTATTGCTATGGAAAAAGAAATTCAGCAATTAGGCAGAAATGTTCTGTTCATAAAATTTCCTTTGTTTCCTCCTGTGACTTTTGGATTGACTTTATTTTTTATTTATTGTAATCGATTTTTCGTTAGCTTTATATACTGTCGGATACATACGACTGTTTTCTATACATACATCTATCCATGTTTGCTATCTGAGGTTTTGTAATAATAAGTTGTAGATTATAATATAGAAATTGCTTTACTTCGGTAGAATCGATGTAAGTAATCTTTTTGTATCGGCCATAGATACGTCATTTTTCGAAGCCATGTTACGGTGTTGGACATTGTGTCATACAAGTAGTAGTGATTACAGTAGTTTCTATAAACGATTTTGCTTTCACTCTAAACGCACCTGAGAGCCAACCTATTAATCCAGTTAAATTATTGAAAATTTACAATCTGCCGTAACATTTATGAGTCAACTGAAACGTTGATTTTCTCGTGATTCATCTGCTGTGCCTAGGAATGTTTTTCTAACAGATCCTTGAAGATTCTGTATATTTTTATTTGTCATCGCGTGTGTTGTGTTATGTTATTTTAGGATAATTCTCCTGGTCTATTGACTGTAGCTTTTGAATCGTCCTTGGTTTTAATTCCAACTGCCTGGCTACCTACACATATGAAGGTAGGTCAGATTTTGGGGTTATACCATCTTTGTGTTGTTTTCATTGGAAAAAATTAGACATAATTGATTCTTTGAAGAATTCCCAAAAGAAACCGACAAGATGTTCTTCAAAGTGAAACTGATCAGTTGGTTTTGGTGAAAAAAATAATTCCGAAGGCTTTCAGATAGCGTTTAGGTGAATTTCACAGTTTTGAATTTTATGTTTTTCTATTACATTTTCTGGAAAACGTTTCAAACAAAAGTTCTAGGTACAAATCGTATCTATTCGTCGATGATATATAAGAAGGTGGTATACAATTTGAATGTATACCTATGTTTGCTTTGTACTCCCCCCCCCCCACAGTCATCCTCAAAGGAGGTGAAGGAAACAATTTTAATCGAACATTTTCCAATAAAATCCAGATTTTCCGAGTGACACCACTAGGAAAGTGCAATATCGTTACCACCTTATTTTGAAATCACTACACATATTATTGTGGTCGTTCAGCAATTTCAGTGACCAAACAAAATTCCAGAAAACATAAATAAATATTTAACACCAAAAATAGAACCGAAATTATTTGGTGGTTCTTTAAAGTTGGTGCTAATAGTCGACCCTAGTTTTTGTAAAAAAAAAGAATTCACATGTATTCATAAAATTGCTGGAACGTTTGTAATTTTTTAAAAAATGTACAATTTAAACATTGCTTGATATTATCTGTGATGCTCATTTGATATTGCTTTATTAACGAAAAAATTTTTTCATCTTTTCTATTTTCAATTCAATTTCGCTCTTGTTTCAATTATTATTATTTTTCTTTTATATATGCAACTTAATAATTGATCATCAAAAATGATAGATATTTTTTATTTCACTTTTATGCATTCAATATTAATAACATTATTTGGGTATATTCTGTAAGACAATCGTAAAATATTATTGGACGTCATTTTTATGCTTTTAACGTAAATTGCTATTCTGTAAGCTCAACATTTAACGAATCCGATAAAATCTAATATTTTAAAGCATCCGATAAATCGTCTGAGGTGCTAAGAAACACGCTTTTTTTTACCAAAAAACCCCGAATAGGGGAGATATACAATTATTCGACTGTCTACTTTTTTTGGATCTTGCTCACGTTTTATATACCTAGTAATCGTACTCTGATTTTGATGATTTTTGATTCATTTGAAAGAGGAGGCTTGAGAAATGGTCCCATATCCATCCAATATTGAGCAAAATCAAATCCGAAATCTCCTTCCCTCCAAAAACCGTCCCCAAAAGGGGTGGAGGGGGCAATTTTTCTCGAAAATTGAAAATCTGAGACTACAGAATTAATGAAAATTCCATATCCGGAAATGTTTAAATTGGACATTTTTAAAAATAATCATACGTTTCCGCGCTACAGTCTGAAATATGTGTTTCAAGTTTCTGCTATGTGAAAGGGGCAAATTCTTCTGAAAATCAAAAATGTGTGAAGGCGTACTTAAAGATGGGACTATGGGACCATATCCGGAAACGTTTAAATTGAACATTTTTTTTGGTACTTTTGAAGTTGATGCCTACAACAACAACAAACTACAACGACAAAGCTCCAAAAGTACCACCAGCACCAATAGAATTAATATTATTTTGTCTTTTTCAGTGCAGCAACTAATAAAGTCGGTCCATTTTTTTGTTAAAAATATTTATTATGGAAAGTGATCACAGTTGTCGTCTTGTATTGCTTTTAAGGTTATGTTGAACTATTCCAATTATATATTTGATAAAAATTGGAAAATATATAATATGAACCTTGAAAATCATAGAATTGCGAATTTATTTTTCTATTGCTCTTTCTTTGAACGAATAATCTGAAGTGATGACGGAAAGTAAAAGGCGAGGTAAAAGGTCTATTTTGTAGATTGATCTGAGACTGAGACTGGTATTGTAATAAGACATGAATGTAGAATTTCAAAAGTGTGAACTGGTTTCTTTTAAGATTTGGTTGCTGCTGGTTTATAAAATTATTAATGAAAAGCGATTATAGAAAAGATGGATATATTTATTGTGTCTTGATATTAGAATAAATTTTAGTGTAGAGAGAAAAAAAATCTATTAACTGATCCACTCTATTCTTTATACATAAAGTTCATAATGACTAGGTGCCTACCCTTATCATTGATGTCATTTGCTTTGAGAATATTTTGAGCAATTTTGCACGACACTTCAGCAATATCAAACCATATGTATTTTCATATATAAAGGTCAATTATAATCATCTTACACCATAATTTGTATTCTAATGAAGATAAAACTATCTCTAAATGCTCCTAGAAATTTTTAAGACCAAATAATGAGCAAGCCTTAAAAATGTTTCTCAATATGTTAGATTTAATGACTGACGTTAAATTTAACGCCTGGTTTTGGCTTACAGTATAGCAACTAACGTTATGGATTTCAATGAAGCCTTAAAATCATGAAGGTTACAGAATACCTATTTAGATTTAAGGCCCGTGATTTTTTTAACGAGCCTTAAACATTAACGTCTTGGTTACAGAATAGCCCCATATGAACCAGTGAAGATATAAAACTTCGCGTTTTCCTACTCAAGGGCAAACAGAATAAAATCTTTGTCACAAATTATATCACTATCTCTTATCTGGTGATAAAAAAGTGTGTTTATAAATTACGTAATAATTACAAGTGTATTATTGTTACCTAGAACCTCGTAAAATCTCGATGGTATATAATTCGATTTATTTTTTTGTGTAAATTTCGACCAGAATTTAGTTCAGATAATTATTGTTTGCAAAATTACTTAAAACAAAAACTTACATATTCAATGATGAACGGGTATACAATTTCAATCAAATAAACATGACAAGGAATTTGGTATAAAAATAACTACGTACAAATTTAAATATAAGGATTATGTCATCAATTTAAACTAGATAACATGTATTTGATCGTCCATTGCGTTTATTCTATTTTTTTCGTGATATGCCGTGAATTTCGTATGTTGTTGGATTTGTTGTGACAATCATAATGGCATGAAATCGGTCACGGCATAAAGACGCGCTTGAATTCGGCACAATATTATGAAGAGAGCTTGAATAGTCCGAGGACTGAAGTCACTTTTTCAGTAACATCCACGTCATTCATTTTAAAGAGGAGTATTGAGAGATGGTTCCTTCTTTTTTGACCGATTTCAATAAAAAGGAGGAAGTATGTTTGCTTGTTTTTATCTATGGCTATTCGCGTGTTTTGCATAGAAAACGTGCTCCAATTTTGATGACTTTTTATTCATTGGAAAAAGAAGAGTTGAGAAATGGTCCCGTATTTTGAAAAACTCTCATCCGAAATCTCCTTCCCTCCAAAAACCGCCTCGGAAGGGGATGAGGAGGCAATTTTTCTCGAAAATCTGAGATGGCAGAATTAAACATGAGATAATATCCGGGAACATTTAAATTGAACATTTTTTCAAAACAGTTACGGTTTTCGAGTTACAGCAATGGTAAAGTATGAAATATGTGTATTTGCGCCGCGATGTTTTGAGATCTCTAAATAATAACAAGTACAAGCAAAGAATATACATGGGCAATAGGATAAATACTATCTTCTTTGGTATTAGTGAACGTTCACCGATTTTCATGACTAATGTGACACTCAAAAGTGTGAATTAAATATTTTCTACCAAAAATTGGACCGACTCTATTAGATGGTGCACTGAAAAATTCAAAATAATATTAATTTTATTTAACTACAATTGCACAACTTCAAAAGTACCAGCACCAATAGAATTAATAATATTATTTTGTATATTTTCAGTGCACCAACTAATAAAGTTGGTCAAATTTTTGATAAAAATTTTTATTCTTGATAAACTTCAGTGTATCCATCTTCCCCCTGTCGGGAGTTATTTTTGGGGGAAAAGGATATAACCAACAATATTGAATATTTTTCATATTTTGAAATCACTTATATAAGTGATAGTTCAACAATTTTCATGACTACTGAAAGTTGGTCGTATTATGGACCGACTTTTTCAAACGAACGATGTATAGAAGATGGTTCCTTATTCAAATGTTCTGGGTTTGATCAAGCTTATCCTTTCGAGTGCTAGAAAAAATCTAAAGTTTCTTGATTAGATCTTGTAGAATATAGATGCAAATTTAGCGTTTCAGCTCACAGACTAACAGCTGGAAATTGCATCCTGAGCTTTCAGAAATGTATAAATAGAAGGTAAATCAGAAATAATCTGAACAGGAAGGTCGCACTGGTTAAAGCTAGGATCATCTATCTGCATACACTGTAGGGACGGACCTATGTTTACTTTCGCGAGCTATTGGATACATTGCATTTAAAGTCGGGATTCGCATATCTACATTGTGTTGTCTTCGATGTGACAGAAGGGTATATGCATAATATGACAAGGCCCATTGATCAGGGTGGGAAGAAAGACAGGAAGGGGTGGGAGGGAAGTTGCGTTGATTATTTCCAGAAAATATTGTCTAACGAATGTCGGGTCAGTGACGTATATATAGCTACGACGTGAGTGACGAAAACAGCTACACTAGACGACAAGGTCAAACAGTTTTAGCAACAAGAAATAGATTATTGTTGATAATATTATTATTATTAGGATAGTAGCGGTTTTCTCATAATGTTTTTTTCTCAAGGGGCCTCGCTACCTTGCTGTAGATTTTATGAATTTCTCAGTTAAATGTCCCCGATGTGAAGTTTGAAGGTTGATCCATATGATATAATACCGGACAACCCTTACTAAGGGTATTAAAGGTAGTGTTAATGAACAGTATAGAGCGGGTACAGCGATAGTTGTACCCGAAAAATGTAACTCCACTATAACTTTTTTGGTTTTAGAAAGAGATTTTTTTTCAATTAAAAAACATGCCTGGAATTCAATGTAGTATCGCTGATCATATTTTCTATCTTTTAAAAAAAAATAATAACAAAGTTTTCAACTTAAATTTTAGAATTTTTATTTATCCTATGTGATCCGCGATTCTCTATACTCTTCTCAGTAAGCATACAAATTTACCCAGATAAAATAATCAGTTTAAGAAAAATAATGGAACTACGATTTCACTGGGTAGCGAGCCCCATTAACTTTCCAGTAGGAAGTACCTTATTGTAATGGGTCCGAATTTGCAAAATCTTAATTTCTTATATCCACACATTTCCAGGTCCTCAGAGTTGCAATGTTATAAGGAAGATTTATGTGGGTATATACGAATTTTTTTAGCGATTTTTTGGTTTGTTCATTTCGGAAACCTAGAATGATATTGACGTCGCAATAGTTTCATTCGATTCAAAAATATAAGAGAGAAAAATCCTGATAATTGATTTCTAATTTATATATTAGGGGGTATCTATTTCTTTTTTACAGTTCTTCATAAAAAAGTAATACATCTGCAAGATTGAATGTTTTTATTGTTAAGATTTTTTCAGGAAATTTCATTCCAGAAAATTCATTGGAAATGTTAGTTTTCACAGCGGCTACAAGGAAAATCATGAGGTATTTGGGTAAAATTCGTTACACAGTAAATTAAATAAAACACGATATTAATATGTGATCCTTGCGGTTTAAGGGTAGATACAGCTTGTCTTGTAGCAGAATATTGGCTTCATTTCATTGAGATAGTATGTCAGGAAACAGTTATCCTCATTTCAAGAGAATAAGATACAATAAAACTCGTACGAAGTCGCGGGCAACAGCTAGTGCTCTTATAAGATTTTAACTTTTCCATAATGCTGCCAATGCTCTTCAAATTGCCTGTGGGTGAGAAGCTCAATGAGTAGAATTGG
Organism: Crioceris asparagi; assembly: GCA_958507055.1. NCBI lineage: Eukaryota > Metazoa > Arthropoda > Insecta > Coleoptera > Chrysomelidae > Crioceris > Crioceris asparagi. The sequence continues at coordinate 12,931,982 of OY293833.1, read as the reverse complement.
TTTCCCAGCTGTTGTTCTGTATAATGTATACTCCATCATAATGGTTTATTTATATATTTCCCTCTGTTGTTGTTCGATGGAGTCCATGCCCTATCATCGATCTCTCTAAACCAAAACGTTCACGTTCAGATGAAATAGGCATACTGACCTCGATAATAATAATATAATAATTTATTATTGGTTTTATAAAGTTTAATAATATGTATCTCTTATATTATGTGCGATTGGCTGATTTTCCGAATTTCGAATATAAAACACATTTTTGTGTCCATGAATAACTTCCTACAAAACCTAAAACCGACTTTATAAGTTCTTGTCGTTTTTAAAAAATGTATAATTCAAAGATTTTGTATATTTTGCGTCGTATTAGGTAGAATTCTTATATGATGGTACAGAACACTTTGTGTGCGAGTCCAACTCGCAACTGGTGGAGTTCTTTTATCACATCATATTTCTATAATAATTCTACTGAAGATTAGTAAGTACTTTTATTGCTGTTTTCTTTGGTAAGGCTGCATCTAATGAAGTCGGTCGGAGTGATTTTCAAAGTTATTTGTTCTCCTAGAAACTCTTACCTCTAATTGCCGGAACTATCACCAAATATAATAAATACCAGAAACTCCAGTCCATAGTCCATATTTCCGTAGTTTCTGATCACGAGTTATGCATTGCGGTCTTGAATGAATTAGTTAGTGAACTATCCCGAAGGATAGTTTAATAAATGAAGCTTCTGCTTAAGGCTGTCCAATTGAAGACTAACAGCATAATTATTTAGTAACCAGTTAGAATTTTGTGAGGACTTGAGTACATATGTATCTTCGGCTAATTGATGGCATCTGTTCTATTAACTTCCAAGAAGGAAGTTATTTAGAGATTTCCAACTTCCCAGTAGGATTTTATTGAAAATGTTACGATTCTTGATTAATTCCACATCTGATGTGAAGGTTCAAGATTTCTAGGGATTCGAATAAAAGGAGGACAAAGCTGGTTTTTGTAAGAGTAACCAAATCATTGTTGAATATTAAGAAAATGAATATTATCTCTAGTCTGAAGATTTTGAATAACTTTCTAAACAATAACTGCATAAAAGAACAAGGTATATTTTCTATTAACTTCAAATAAGGAAGTTATTGAGAGATTTTCAACTTCGTAGTAGGATTTTATTGTAAATGTTGCGATTCTTGATTGATTCCACTTCTGATGTCAAGGTTCAAGATTTCTAGGGATTCGAATAGAAGGAGCACAAAGCTGGTTTTTATAAGTAAGGATAACTAAATCATTGTTGAATATTAATTTGAAAATGAATATTATCTTTAGTTAGAAGATTTTTATTAGCTTTCTAAAAAATAACTACATAAAAGGCTCGATAAAAGGACAAGACGATAATTCTAGTAAATATTTGAAACGAGATAAGTTACTCCAAAAATAGCATCAACGTAATATCATCATCTAAAGAACGTAGGTATCATAATTTATAGCCGACATAATTATCATAAGGAAACTACATTTTCGCAAATATATAAACAAAAGAGGTTTCTTGTGTTTCTGGAACAAATTCAAAATAGCTTTCAAGTTGGCTTTGTCCTTTTCAGGAAAACCATTTGAACTTGACAAACAAATCTTGTATTCGGTGTACCTAAAAGGGGAAACTTCAACATGGGAAGTAGCACTATTATGCATCTAAGTTCCTCTCTGACATTCGAAGTAATTTCCACTTTAAAATTAGTTTGAGAAGCTTTGCATTGTATATGTCACTTACAGTGATTCTATAGGTTTGTTTATTTTAGTAATGCATCAAGTCCGAACGTATTTTAATTATCGACTTTTTAAATAGGTACATTTTGATAATTTGAAGCCAATAATTAAATTTATCATTGATTGAGTACCTATCAATTTATCTAAAAATGTTCCTGATAAAATTCAAATAGGTTGGTATTTAATAAATAAATAAAAAAATAAAAATATCTATTTTGATCTATGACTTCTTCCGCCATATTACTTCACTGTTAACAAAGTTCAAGTCAATCAATATGACGGCTCGTCATGATCGTCGTGAGTAGAAAACTAATTAGATTTCAACGGTAACTATTAAATAGTTACAGGTGTTAATTGAAAAGATTCAATTTTGGACACATGCCAAAAATGTCTTCATTGCGCCGCTGTCATGGAGAAAAAAATATTTTTTTACACGATATAGGTATAGGTAGATATTTAGATTTGACCCATGCAACTTTAGATAATGGACAGCCGCCATTTTGAAACTCGTCTAACAACAAAATTACCAGTACCGATCGAATTAATATTATTTTGTATTTTTCAGTGCACCAAATAATAAAGTCGGTCCAATTTTTTTAAAACATATTTATATAATCTACCAGCGGCGCATCGCATAACAGTTCAGGGGGGTAAAAATGGGGAATGACCATTTCGCATGACCAATAATGTAAGCCCTTCATTGTAACCTATATTCCAATAGCTCAGTAACATGGAGGCTTTACTGGTAAATTTAATTATAGACAACGTAATATGGATGTTGCAAGTACTATCAATGTCTTTATGAAGTCGGTGCCAAGAGTCTTTTATATAACTATAACTGATCTCTTGCACAACTTTAAAATATTTTTTTCACAATTTTATGCAGAATGCAAATGTTTGATGCACGCAATATTCTTGAGTTTGTGATTCTAGTAATCGAATAAACATAAGGTACATATTTTGTATTTTCCAATACATCATCTAATGGATTCTGTTCTATTTTGTATCTCGTATCCCCTTCCAGTCCAAATAATCCCCTCTTTTTACTCTCATAATAAATTCGACCGGTAAATACATGTTATTGTATTTTTAAAATAAAATCAATAACAAACTCAATTAATACTTTTGCTATAACAATGTACCTACATGATGCAATCATAAAATTATATATATATATATATATATATATATATATATATATATATATATATCTCGTTCATGTGTATATAGATATTATTATGTAAATAATAATATATTTAATTTTATCGTCTGTTAAATATTCAACAGGGGGAAACGTAGATAAAATAATTTATTATATATGAAATACAATATTTAGTGTAAAATGTTTGTGCACATAGAATTTGTAAATTCTAATATGTTATGTAAACATGACTAATGGAATAGTAATTGGCCATGATTCATTCTTATGTTTCTCAAAATGAGAGTACGTAAGTAATGATAGATTTTTGATAGATAGAAGGTTTCTTATTTCAGAAATTTAATTAGTTTTTTATGAATAAGTCTAGCTCAGAAATCATTGCCTCGACGGAAAAGATATCTTCTTTCTCTCAACTTTATGAAATAAATACATATTTTGCATTAATGCACAATGAAATTAATTAAGTACGGACTTTCCCAATGACTCGGAACGGAAACGTTCAACATTCAAGGGAAAATCGCCTGATAATATTTTTTTAATATATCAAACAAAACATATGAATTGAATATCAGTTTAAATAATTATTTATTGCGATAAACATACTCAGAATAGAGAAAAAACTAGATAACTACCATCATTTAATTTTATTGTGTCAGCGAGTGAGAAAAATAGTATTAATACCCTTTGAGAATGATAAAACAATGGAAAGATAATCCAGTTATTATTTTGAAATATTTGAAAACTATAAAGGCATATGTAATAGAAAATTTTAAGATTAAAACGTGAATGATGAATGATTAACAGGTCAATGATCTTCAAGGTCATTTCGATTTATTACCATTTTAATTTGGATATCTTTTGAGTAATGTCGAATTACGAGAAAAAGGGAAATGTGAAAAAACCATAAATCAATTTAAAAAATGGTCAGCTATCATTTTTAAGTACCTACGTCATTAAATTTTTTGAAATAAAATGTCGAATAACACAGATAGCGTATATGTTTATGATTTTTATAACAAGTAAATAATGATCTAGGGCATTTTCATACAAACTTTCCAATTTATTATATAAGTATAGCCTCAAATGATGTAGAAATCCAATTTAAACCGAATTTAATAAGTTTCTGGATCTAAATTAATGTATAATGCCTGTAATATTTTTTTCAGTGTTAGTTCAGATACTCAATATAAAGAGCTATGATCAGAATTTAATGTATAAATCCTAGTAAAATAGATCAAGAGAAGTAATAATAAGAAAAAAACTAAACTACCTGTTATTGAGTTGTCAGGTGTGCATTGTGGTGTGGTGGAAGCAGGTCCAAATGAAACAATTTTGGATGCTTTTCACTTAAGTTTTTATTTTTTTTAATACGTATATATCACAAATCCTTTTTGGCTCTCAGAACAGACACACACTTCATCCTATATATGCAACATTTGATTACTTACAAAAAAAACATGTAATTTGTTCTCTACAATCACACACACACATATCATCTTCCAAGCACTCATCACTATTTTTTGATTGAAAAAGTTCTTATGTTACAAAACACAGATCTTTGATAAAGAGTTATTTTATGTTATACAATATTATATACAGAATGAGCTCACACGCATAATATACAGAACCATAATAGGAGTCGTATTCGCATAGCGAATAGACACAACACTGGGGCCCATAATATTTTTTGTGTTAGTTTACTATACTGGAGATTGACAAATTGAAATAAGGATCCTTTTATTTTTTAGGCCGAGGGTAGTACCACCAATAATGCGGCTTTTGTTGTAATTAATAATCCTTCATCAGGCACTATTCAATATAGATCTTAGGATAGATATGATTCAGTTTAAAAAACTAGTAAATAAAATACATATTTTATGCATTATTTACGAAGATTTTGTTCAATGTATAAAAATATATATTGTGCAGTTCTAAGCCATTGAAGTATACTAAAAAAATGAGCATTTACAATTAAAATCCATAGTAATTGTCCGGGAAACTGTTGTAATTAAATAACAGTTGACAGTCATCAGCTTAGCAATTCACAGTTAACACAAAGCAAGTGTCTCCTGTCGTAACTCACATTGTTCCCAACAAATACATAGTGAAGGAGGCCGATATTAGAGCACAGTACAGCAACAATAACGTGTCTTTTCTTTTTCGGGGCTAACGTTCATCTCCCGTACTATTTCTGCAAATACCTCGTTCACATTGTGCCTATTTTTCGCACTCGCCTCGATGAAAGGACATCCCCATTGTTGAGAAAGGCTCAGTCCTTCAGCGGAGTCTACTTCTCTCTGGTGGTCCAAATCAACTTTGTTAGCGACTAGTAAAATGGGTACTCGTTCAGTACCTTTGACTCTGGTGATGAGTTCCTTCATAGGGCGGATATCTTGGAAGGTTTGATGATTTGTTAAACTATACACTACGACAAACCCTTGTCCGTTCTTTATGTAGAGGTCGCGCATGCTGGCGAATTGTTCTGTACCTGCTGTGTCCAAGATTTCCAACACACAGGGGGAGTTATCCACTTCAATCTCTTTGCGGTAAAAATCTTCAATTGTTGGGTCATATTTTTCCATAAAACAACCAGACACAAACTGAACAGTTAATGCACTTTTCCCAACCCCACCCGATCCAAGAACAACTACTTTGAACTCACGCATTGTTCTATAGTATTTTTCAACTATTACTGCTTTATATTCACTATCACTTGGTACAACACAAACAACGTTGGACTGTTATTACTTTTCAACTTGACACATACTTCAGTATTATCCATTTCAATAAACAACTTTACATTTCGCCATCTTAGTGAACACTCATCTCATAATGTTTTCATAAACGTAAAGCCACGAGGGGCCAACTCGGTAGAATGGTGGGGGCACTACTTCAGCCAATTATTCTGACACATGCGCACACCATCTGATTTCTCTCATTCAATCATGTACTCTAGGGCCACCTATCGTTCAATGCCGTTACTTATAGTAAGGTTTCGTTATTCTTCCTTTGATATTTTACAGTCCACAGTGTCCACAGTTATTTTGTTTCGAATAGTGACGAGCAGAGAAAACATACCTCCAAGTGACGAGTGTTGCTTCTGAACGGTAGACAGCCAACCTTTCAATCTAACCTCAAGACCGGTCAGCGAACTGAATTTTTTTTCAATGAATTGGCCCGAAATTTGAATTTCTAATCAATACAGCGATTCCCACAGCTATATTCAATAAATATATGATATAACTGTATATGAATAGCAAAGTTATATGTGTACCTACTCAATATTATGTCAATCCTTTTTTCTGTCTCTTACGTCATTTTCAATTGCATAGCGAAGAACGCTTTCTTGATTGCTTGAAACGAATAAACTTAACAAATTCCGAATTAAAATTATTTATGATCGCTGAATAAATTAATCATATCTTTCTGACTGAATAGTCATGATGAGCTTACGGCTGATTAAGTCAGCTACCTGAACTAACGGATAATTAACCAGTAAAACTTCGTCAGAGTGAGAGAGTGTCAGCTTCTGGATATTTTGGTCAATAAATAGATAAAAGTATGTCATACCCTCCTCCAAATCAAGGACATCAGGGCAATATGTATCCCACACCCTCAAATAGTAAGTATTTTATAAATTTACAATTAATTGATTCAATAACATTCTACATTCTTGGTATTCTTATCATGAAGAAATTATGGAACTATGCGTTGTAGAATGCAATCATTCTTGTCAATTCTATTTTTGTTTCTATTATATTCACCTACAGAACGTGCCACTTATCTTTTTTTTTCTGTCGATAATTCACATTTTTGGAAGGAATGCTGCAGGTTAGATGATCAAGTCTATCCATATTAAGTAAATAAAATCTTACTACATACAATATAGCTGACACTTGTTCATCACTTTAAAATTTACTTAGTTTATATTTCCGTGAAGTTAAAATAAGTCTAAGAACCCTTGCAAATATGATTATTCTAATTATTGTTGATATAATTCTTATCCTTTAAGCACTCTATTTTCTATAACAAAATAGATATTATCCTAAAGCGTTCCACACCCTTATGTTCTTAGTTTTTGTGACAGATTGTATTATACTGTTTCTTTTCAATGATTCGTCATTGCTAATAACATTTTTTGCCATTACGCTGTTTCATTTTCTCTATAGTGTTGCCTAGAAGTCAAATGTTTACTCAGTTTTTATTTTCAGCTCCATACCCCCCAGCTCCGGCACCAGGATATCCAACACCTAATGCTCCAGGTTATGGCCAACCACCGCCTAGCTATGGTCCTGGTTATAATCAACCGGGACCGGGTTATCAACCGGCTCCAGGATATTATCCGCCCCCAGCCGGTCCAGTTACAAATCAACCAATGTCCGGACAAGGTAAATACAAAAATATAATAACAGAAGGAGTTGATGTTGCATGACGTCCTTACACAGTTGATCAACACGAAATAAAAAATACGTATTCAAATATGGTTGATCAACGCTGTTTCGATCTAGGTATATATGAATAGAATATTACCGTACGTACAACGTAGAAGATGTTGATACGATAGAGTCTAAATTCATGAGTAAGCTAGCTTATGATTCTGGCACTTAGCCCTGAAGATTAGAAAGAAGCCTCTGTCTTTCCATATCGCACCTTGTTATGAAGATTTTCAAAAAAGAAAGAGCAGTACAGAGGGTATAATTATTGTATAGCATTCGTTCGTTTTCTATTTTATATCCCTATCCCGAGCTTTGCTTCAAAAATGTATTTTAAAGTTGGTCAGTTTACGTGACATACATTTTGGAACGATAACTCAGCAAATAAGCAATATTTTACTTCAACATTACTCTCACCAAGGATGTAGTGCCTTGTGCCTTTACTTAATGGCCGCTGTATTTTACAATCATTACTGACCTGTGAAAATGCTACTACTGTTGTCTTGATTATGATTAAATCGGCCTAAAATCGGTCTTCATTATGAATATTTGCATTTTTCTTGAAGATGTGAGGGTATGATACTTTTACATTTAAATGAGTTTGAGGCAAAACGTATTCTATTAAATGGCAATTTAATAATTAAGAAAATATTGCCAATGCCATTCGATTTAAAAAATACAATTCTGATACGTATTGTTTTTTGGAATACACTCTAAATTATAAATAAAATAATAAGCCCCTAGCCATCCCAGAAAAAAAATTGATCCAAATCTTGAAAAAATGTGTTCTGAGTATTCGAATATCTTGACGCCTGCCTGTATCTGCGTATTTGCATTTCTTATTTAGTAGGTTTATAAGATTTTGTTAGATTTTCTCGAATTTTTAAATTAAAATTTTAATTTCCATGCTGGTTCTTGGTCTAGTCACAGTGTTGTCGTCTGTTGTCTGTGGTCTAGTATTTATTAGTATTATTTACATATATCCCTGTTTCGTAATTTGAAGGTTATATCTCTAAACCAATCAGATTAGATTGGTCTTGAATAAAATGGCGCGCAGTTTAAATTTGAGAGAGAATCTGCTACTGAATCTGTTCATTTTAAATTTATTTTTCCTCATTGTCGGAACTTTTGAATGAATTTCATTTATTCTGTAGTAGTGTTGAATCAATGAAAACAATTCTTCTTTTTATGAAAATGCATAAATCAATTTATATATCGCAGGGATATGATTAAAACGGGGATATGATAGATTTAATAAGGATCATCAATTCACTGTAGATGTGAAAATTAAAACTGTATGTGAAATAAGAAAATATAAGATAATAAAAATATATACTTAATTAACAGGTAGATCTATTTGTTTAGCATAGTATTTTGTATTTTTAACTGACTTCGAAAAACGGAGGGGGCATACAATTCCCCATTGTATGTTTGATTTTTATATGTGTGAAAGAACGTGCGTTTCGCATAATAAACATGCTCTGATTTTGATGGTTAATCTTTTATTCGAAAGAGGACTGCTTGAAAAATGATCCCATAGAAAAATATAAAATCCAAAGTGTATTTTTGAGAGGTACACTGCTGAAACAGATTTTCTGCAGCGTAGATGTAGTGTAGTTAATTCTATTGATACTGGTAGTTTTGAAGTTGGTGTCCTGAGTCTTCTATATGACTATAACTGATAAGTAATTCTTCTTTTGTACTTGCACGACTTGAAATACACGAGTTCTAATAGTATAAACATTATTTTGTATTTTTCAGTGGCTCATCAAATAAAGTCGGTCCTAATTTTTGTAAAAAGTTATTTTCAGACTTATATCTCATTGTTTAAAGTAATATAGTAACAAACAGGCGTATTATTTTTCTTATCAGTTTATATTATTATGAATTAGACAAGAATTAACAAAACTACTTAAGTTTTGTGTCATCTATAAATAAATCATAAATTAAAATCTGACGAACAGAAACAATACAATCTCAAATATAATCAGGCTATATGTTATACTTAGAGATGTTTTGGGATTCTGTAAGGAAAAAATCCTAACAAAATAACTCTTCTTTCTGTATGCCTGTCCGTATGTCCGTTGTAACAGCCTATTTTTTTATTAAGTTGAAATTTGGTCCTACATTTTCTGAGGGTAAATTCTGTGAGACAAATTTGAAAATCAAGACTATCTTCTGACTTATCAATTGAGAGGTTGATTAGGAGTATGTAATTAAAATGTATTTCTTCATCTTGAGTTCGGAAAAATTTCAGACCACCCTCATACAAATAAATTAATCATACACTATTCAAAAAATTGTAGGGATATTTTAAACCGACTTCCCAAACGGAGGAGGTATACAATTCGACTGTTTGTCTGCATGTTTTTATAATAAACGTAAAATCGACATACAACATTTCCTTCCCCCAAAAAAGGTGGACGGGACAATTTTTTTCGAAAATCGAAAGTTTGAGACGGACAAAGAAGAGACCATATCCAGCAACATTTAAATTGGACATTTGAAATCTCTAAATATAAGATCACGTTCAACGATTTTGATAACCAATGATACACTCAAAAATCTGAAATAGAACTTTTTTACAAAAACCGAGGACCGAATTTAGTAGTTGATGCTCATAAAAATAATATTAATTCCACTGGTGCTGGTACTATATATAACAACTGCACTACTTCAAAATTACCAATATGTAGGATTTTACATATATTTTCTTTTCTGTCCGAATATCATCGATTGAATATTAAATTCAAATAATATGTCTACTGTGGGATCATTAAAATAACATTTGACAATAATAATAATTATTCCTGCAGACCCAGTTGTTGTAAGAGTTAAGGAAGTAAGTATTTGTTAAGTTATGCCATTACAAGTACAATTATTCTATTAGGTTTGGAAAGACTACAACAAAAATACGACAGTGCTTTAGTATTTCTTCAAACCTATGCATACATAATATTATGATTTGCGAAAGAAGCTTGTGCAAAATATTGCTTGTCAATTTGTAGAAATTGTTATTATTTGTTTGTCAATAAGTTCCTTTGTGATAGAGTGAATTATCGATACTGAGTATTGTTTAACATTTTTTTTAATATGAATTATTAATATATACCAATTGCTTTATCTCAAGAAGTGTAATGATAGATGAAGGCATTGACTTAGTTTCTTCGCTGCATCAAAAACATGTTGTTGCATTCACAAAATAATTGAATGATAAAGTTTATATTGTTCCAAAAGGTTCTCTATGTTTTGTTAGATAAGCTCTAAAGTAAATTTTAAATATGATGATAGTAGATGTTTGACTATCTTTATCACACAATTTATTCTCCATTGAATATATTTTTTATTATTAAAACTGTGCCTTAAATTGAAAGTGTACAATATACTATTCAACTGCCCTGTTGTGTGAATGTACGTTTTATTGAGTATATTGAATTGGATTTTCAAGTGTTATTTTATATTATTGATATTAAAGTAAATAAATGTGTCGGTGAATATAGTCGAAGAATTTTTTTATATTAACAATGCCTGAGTTAGGAAGTGCATTTAAATTTCACCCGCGAAGTTTTTTTCGAAAATTGCGGAAATTTTTCAAAAAGAAATCACCAAAGAGTAAAGGATACTTCAAATTCTATACCGAAGAAGAACAAAGGTTTGTTTACTTTTCAAATATTGGTATAATTATAAGAGTATATTTTATTTTTTTGATTGTTCCACCAAGTAGGTATATCGATTCTGTATTTTTCAATTGATGATGTTCATCATAAGGTCTGATGACTAATTAACCAATTTATTAAGTTCATATTTATGTGACTCGTATTATGGAGAATGTCGAGTTTGGTAAGAAACAACAAGGCGTATTCACTCCTACATAAGTTTTCAAGGGTTGTCTAATGTTACTATAAATTCAAGTATACCTATTCTTAGACATTACGGTTTCTCAATATGGTCCAGTGAACCTGTATTTAAAATGTCTTCAATTATTATTGTTTCTAATACCACAGACGAAATGACAGTTGTGTTCTTCTTCCACAGGTGGTTGGATGAATATGCCGCAAGGCATTCCCAATTGTCCGCCCGGATTGGAATACCTTACTATGATTGATCAACTTCTCGTCCATCAAAAAATAGATTATGTAGAAGGTAAATTATTCTATGAAATCATGTTGATGCAAAATTGATTTTTTTCTTTTCAAATTACAGCATTAGCAGGATTCGAAAGCAACAACAAATATACTGTTAAAAATAGTTTAGGTCAAAAAGTCTACTATGCCGTGGAAGATACTGATTGCTTCACAAGAAATTGTCTTGGTCATTTGAGACCTTTTGGTATGAAAGTACTTGATAACTACAGAAATGAAATAATTCATTTAGAGCGACCATTCGCTTGTGATTCTTGCTGTTTCCCTTGTTGTCTTCAGGTAAGAATCATTCACTCTTATGTATTTGAAATAATAACCTAAATAAAAAAAAACATTTTGAAGAGTATCGAGGTGACCTCACCTCCCGGTACCATAGTGGGCACTGTCGAACAAGAATGGAGTCTGTTCTGTCCAAGTTTTGCTGTAAAGAACCCAAGCGGTGATACTGTACTTAGAATTGAAGGTCCACTTTGTACATTCAGCATATGTGGTGATATCGAATTCAAGGTGATGTCAAGCGATGGTTCCGTTCAAGTTGGCAAAATTTCTAAGCAATGGTCTGGCTTGATGAGGGAAGCTTTTACAAATGATGATTATTTCGGTATTACTTTCCCAATGGATTTGGATGTGCGCATGAAGGCTGTGATGCTAGGGGCATGTTTTTTGATTGTAAGTATAAAGCCGGGATCTCATGGCGTGCAAGCCATCGCCAGCCGTTCGGCAACGAAATTTAATGCAACAGCATTATACATATTACAATATATTTTATATATATATATATTTGATACATTATTTTAAAAATGTTTGTTCGACGAACATGACCGATAATTTTTTTATTTTTTGTGTCAAAATTACAAAAGTTCACGTTCACCTAAACTATGAAAAGAAAAAACTTGCTTATTGGACACTTGTGAAGAGGGCTTTGTAATATTTCGTTTCATGGGCATCGATAAATGCGAAATAATAAATGTTTACTATCAAAGTGATTTATAAATGATTTTTATTTCAGGATGCCATGTTCTTTGAAAAGAAAGCAGGATCTTAATTATTCCATGATAGCATTTTCTCCAAACATTACAAATGTTATTCGCACACAATAAACGAAAAATATTTTTGTATTGTATCGGTAAATCGGTATAGCACCATTGATGTTGGGTTTGCACGAATTCGGAATGGTTTGCATGCTAGTGCACTGAATACAATAAATATATTAACAAGAGTACTCGTATGTAAATTCAGCGTGATATTACGTTTCTACAGAATATAATCTTCCATGATTTGCCAAATAATGTACTTTTATACTAACTGCATGTTTTTTTGCATTGAAACTCGAGTCAATCGAAAGTATTCATTATCAATGTTGGAAAAATGTTAATAATTATAAATTTTAAGGCTAACATGATTTTAAAATGTCAGTTATAAAAGTTAAGTCAAATTTATTAATTGAGGATATAGTATACCTAAAGATCTCACATTTTCAGTCAGTACAGATTGATATACTGCAATGTTTATGCACAAGGCCCATAACGGATAAGTTTATCAAAGATAACCTCAAAATATAAACTCCGTTCTTATGTTTCATGTTAGGATAGTTTTTGTTATAGTACTTCACACTTTTTTAAAATTTCTAACATTTTTCTGACTTTGAAGGAATAGTTGTTGCTTTCAATAATAAATACAAGAGAATCTCACTTTTTTACATATACAGTAGTGATTTTTACTAATAATTCTTACATCTATAATTGCCTCATTCTCATCATTCTACCATTTTTTGCTTCATTTTGGAATGGAATTACTCGAAAGTATTTGATATTTTTGTTGTATAACATTTTTGTTGACTGTTTTTTACACAATTGAATACATTTTTTCGCTTATAGTAATTGTAACGATTGTGAATTCTTTTTACTTAATTCTTCTTATTTAACCAATGGAACAAATAATGTGTCAAATTTTTGTGTCGTTTATTTTGATACAATTTTTTTGCATAAGAATTGAAAGAAATATGCTTCCAATTGAAATTTGTCTAATACTTTGGATGAAATTTCAAATATTATTTTTCAAGTGATTGTCTTTTGAAAATTGTCTAGGGAACGCTTTGTTTGTAACGCCTAAATAAAATCTATTGGATTGCCTTATAGTTGTTAACAAAAAAGATTTATATATTATATGTACATTTATATTTATGGTACTAATTTCGAATATTATATTATTATATACATATAAATATATATACAAATGTGAATGTTTTTGAGAAAATATATGACTTATTATTCATCAGTTTTTTTTTTCATGGAATGTATACTCAAAAGCGTTTAGCAATTGAGAATTTTACAATAATTTGTAAACGTGCAACGGAACACTTATGTATCTGTTCGTTCAAATTTATTTTCCAAAACTCCCAATTTTATTATAGTAGGTACTTCTTATTTGGAATGATGTCAATCTACACTGGATTCCAAATTTTCCACTTTTTGAGTTATTTATAGTATTCTTGTCGCGAATGTATATAAAAATCTAAATTCAAACAGGTAAGGCCAGTTTAGTTTCCATGCTAACTTACTTCAAATGAATCTTTTCTTATTTTAGTACGCTTACTCAACTCTCTACGCTTTGACTAACGTTGCACCTATTTGGAGTTGGTGAAGTGATTTCATGAGAGTAGATCAAATTGGAATGGATGCAGAATATATAAGAAGAATTCCCAGTATCTTCAGGGCTACATAAGGAAATTTATGGATGATTGCAAAATTATCACCAATGTCGAATTCTATTCTACTTCACGTCTGAAGGATGATAATCTAGAAATGGCTAATTTAGGCCCATAATTCCAATGGTACATTAGCCTTCTAGGCTAAGGCCTAAATAATAAGAAAAACGTATTCAAACTTCCGATTTCGAATTACTGTATTGATAATTTCGATATAGAAAGCATAACATTTGTTGTGTTTAACGAAACCAATCGAAACGAAACTAGCCCAACTTACAAACGCACTAAGCATGTAGGTATCAGAAATTTGACATTTGGTCAACAAAACGCTTTCTGTGTTTCTATCTCGAAATCATCATATGGCCACAGCTTGTCATAACAAACCACAGCAGACACCCAGTTGTCAAACTGACAGTTCAGCAGGTTGTGTCTGTTGTGGACACGGTCTATGTTCCTTGCTAAATTAAGTCTAACCCACAGGCAGATTATGAAGATTAGGTCTCTGGGTTAGCTGGTTTAGGTCCTTATTAAATATATCTAGGATCAATTGTACCGTGGATTCGTTCTTATTACTTTATGGGTTAGGTTACCAACAACAGTGCTATTTATAAATAATTATATTTTTTAATGTCTCAGGATTGAACGTGTTTATTTGGTTATTTATCCCCAGAAAACAAATACGTCATTTGTTCAGGGACCCTGATTATCCCATTCTAGATAAAAAATTCATTATTTCATTAAGAGGTGTTTTGCTAGAATATAGCCCAACCAAATTTATAGTCCAGGAAAAAGAAGAATTTTGCGAAGTATGTGTGAATCCCACATTTTTGTTCGAGAGAGGGGATAATGTTTAAGAGAATTGTTATACAAAAATCATAACATTTTTCTACTAAAAAATAAATGATATAGAAAGTATAGAATTTCCTGCAATTGAAATGAAATTGTAGTATTATATTTTTCTGGTAGGTATTGGAAGATAACGAATAATAAAACATATTTATTCTGGATTCATTTTTATTTATTTACAAAAATTAAATACTGTTATTACTACTTCCATTCACTCAACAGTTTCACGTGTTCTGTATGTATAATATTTTTATGATGTTGGTATGTAATGATGAAGCTCAACTTGTCATCACATATGTGTTGTTTAAAAAACATTCTTTCATTGTTTCAAGTAAGTGCAACACATTTTTCTTTTCCCTTGGAAGTTCTACCATCATTTCCGATTGGATCTGGTAGATACTTCCATAAACATATTAATAGATATTTTTTTTTGGTACGCTTTGGTGATATACATTGAACTGGATATTGTCATAGATTGTTTATATAACTAATATTGTCTTACAAATGCAAATTTCCATATGAATATATGTTTCATTGTTTCTTTGCACTTATCTAAAAATTTCACGTCAATCTGAGTTGCGATCAAATAAATAATGAACTTTACACCTGGCACAAACAAGTAAATTAATACGACTATAAAATAAGATAAAAAAATATCTTAAATCTCTACACATCATTAGAAAACATCTTTACAAGGAGGTGACAGCAAATTATCCTTGATTGGAATGCGATTTTTATAGCTGATATTTTCTGGTAAAATATTCGTTGATCTGTTATGCCTGAGATGACTTCGTACCAGATGACCGGCAGCCAAAGCTGCCATAAGTGACAGTTCACCTGCTAATACCATGCCGCAAACGATGCGAGCTAGCTGATTGGCATTTTCACCGGGTGTATCATTGTTGGCCCCTTTAACGCCCAACATGTCCAGACAAGCGGCTTGTGCTGGCAAAATGGTTCCCCCACCAACGGTACCTATTTCTATGGATGGCATCGTACATGAGATGTATAAATCTTCACCGGACTGGCCCCATGGTTCCATCAGTGTCATGCAATTGCTGCTACCGATGTTTTGAGCTGGATCTTGACCAGTTGCTATGAAGATGGCAGTTACTATGTTTGCAGCGTGCGCATTAAAACCTCCAATGCTGCCAGCGATGGCGGATCCTATCATGTTTTTTGAGTAATTTACATCGACTAAGGCGTGCACTGTTGTTTTCAGAATTGATGTCACGATTTTCGCCGGTATGATAGCTTCACAGACTACTGATTTACCTCTGCCTTCGATCCTGTAAATGATTAAATACTTTCAGTAATGTTCTCAATATTTTCGTAAAGAACAAACCTACCAATTAACAGCTGC
The DNA here is from genome assembly GCA_958507055.1 of Crioceris asparagi. NCBI lineage: Eukaryota > Metazoa > Arthropoda > Insecta > Coleoptera > Chrysomelidae > Crioceris > Crioceris asparagi. The sequence goes on along the minus strand of OY293833.1, from coordinate 12,915,577 downwards.
AGGCTTTTTGTCAGTACAAAAGTTACCACTAAGACTTAAGATCTCCATGTTTGGAAATTCATTTTGTACGAATTTAAGTGATATTTCTGTTCCTTTCGAAAGCATGTTCATACCCATCGCGTCTCCAGTTTTGGCTACGAATCTAATGAATAGATATCGTCCAGCTATCCTTATCAGAATTTTGGTCAGTCTAGCGAATCGACTGCTTGAGTCGAATTGTCCTTTGATTTTGGCAAAGTGTTCAGGTGTTTCCATCCATTTCATAGCAGCACTGAGATAGATATACTCGATAGTTCATTCATATTTTTTATTCATCAATTAGTTGTTATCCTTACCTTGCTTCAACTAAAGATGGAAATCTGACAACTGGCCCTCTAGTCATACCATCACCGACAATACTACTTGTTACACCGGATTGTTTCAATGCTCTACATCCTCTGTTTGTACTAGCTACCAAACAACCTTCCGTCGTTGCCATAGGTACATAAAGTTCTCTTCCATCGAGAAGAATTGGACCTGCATATCCAACTGGTATTGGCATGAAGCCGATGACATTTTCACAACAAGCTCCCATTACCTTGTTCGGAAATAGTGTTAGTTATTTGCGATACAAATATATTATCATTTTACTCACTTTGCTGTAGTCGTAATTTTTGTAAGGTAAATCGAATAGGGCATTGGTGAAGTTTGCTTCTCTGCTTAGAATTTTTCTTCGAATACATACGCCCCTTTCGGGATTGTCAACTGCTTTTTCTATTTGATAGGCAGCAATGTGTTTATGTTTAACTAGTAGTATTACTTCTTCATCTGTAAGAGCAACTGCACCCAAATCAGAATCATTGTAAATAGCTAGACATTCATCTACAGTACGACATTGTTTTACTTCTTCAGATGATGAGCTTTCAGCATCGGATTCGCATCTAGATGTTTGAACTTCTTTGTCTTCAAGTTCCACTAAAAAAAAAGAAAAAAAGATTGAAAGAAAATTATTTTAAAAAAGATTCCTTTTTGTATTTAATTTACCATTTGATACTTCCTCTATATCACTTCTACCCCCCAAGATGAATGTTTCTGAAGAGTTGATGAACGGCATTTCAACATGTAATTTGGTCTTCAGTTGTTCGCCCAAATTGAACAGTGGATCAGAGGAAAGTTTGTCCGACTGTGGCATGGAAGCCTTTATTTCCTCAGCGAAATTATCTTTGTTTTCGAAAAATATAAATTTGATCACTAATGCCAGTAACAAAATTAGTATCACGATATGATCAGCACTAAGAGTAACCCATCTAAAATGACAAAAAGAAATGACATAATTTAAATTTAAGTTTTTAATTATTAAGACTTACTTCATAATATATCCATGTAGGGCAGTTTCTTCGGTACGGTTGAGTGTCATGTGCTGTTCACTTATGAGAGGAGAAATATCGTCACCATCTTCGGTTCTAAATGGCCAACGACTGAAATGGGAAAAAAAATAAAGCTCACTCATGTTGCTTATTAGTCTAATCTTAGCTGACAATCTTTGAACACAATAGAATAAAAATAAGTAAAAAGGTCAAGGCTTGCAAATACTAAAGATCCATTGAAAAACGTTGGTTATTTCCATCTTTTCATTCATAGTTATTCCATTTTTTGTCTTGTTGGGAGAGTAGTTACTTACCTATGAGCATGTACTAGCATAAGTCCAGCTGACATAATTAGTTTCACTCGCTGAACGACTGGATTTGACTTGTGATCTTCTTCTTTGAACGCCTTCGATATTATGCATTCCCTTTTACCATAAATATTCGTTGTACGGGACAACTGGAATGTTAACTATATTTTAATAATCTATGTTGACTACAAAATTTAAATGTGTACATATTTGTTAAAATAAAATAAATAGATAATTTTACCTCCAATATCAATGATAAGCATGCCGGATAGAATGTCATAAATACAATATAATTCACCAGCACAGACAGACATGCGAAACATGACAACATCTCAAGACGATGTACTCCTAAAAATAGATCATTGTACTTATAAATGATGAGAAGTTGTTTCCGGGAATTTCGAAAATAATTGAAGCTATCACAGATATAGAAATAATTGAATGTTTCAACTAACAAAAAAGTTTTTGAAAATTATCGGACAATCAGGACATTCTAAGAAACATTAAAGCATGGAAAATATGAGGACCTTTTAGGGTTTAAATTTTAAAATATATATTCACTTATTGAAACCAAATTTGGTAGTCAAAATTTCCGTCGCGAATGATTTCTTCTTTGAACATTCTTTAATCTCAGATAGTGTCAGTAGTTTTCGGGATATCCAGATATTTTTATTTTTTCTAGGGAGTGCCTCATAAATTTGTCTATCAACTTTTTTATATGTTACGAGAGATCTACATAATACTTCAATGACTATTCCTATCGGTTTTCAAGAAAAAAATCAAAATCCCTGTTAAAAGTGATGCTTGGCAAAATATTTACCCGACAAAGTACCCACTCCAATCACCAAAGTCTCCACAATGGTATCCAATGTTATTGTTGGTCCAAGTACTGACATTCCCTTTGCTATGTTGTTCTTAACTTCAGTTTGACTGGATGCATTCATGGCGAATTGTGCCAACATTGCCGCCTTGGAGAGATCAATCAGCAACAGAAAGAAGAAGAGAGCATCCCTGTGGTACAATAAATATAAAAGTTTCATGAGAAGAGTACTTATAAGATATATATATATATATATATATATATATATATATACATCTCGGTATCATTCTGGCGTCCTTTCAAAAAACAGTAATGAAGCGTCCTTGCCGTATATATTTCACTTCGCCATCAATGTGAGCTCCGTTCATTCTATAGCCGTTTGGGCGTCCAATGTATATAATAATTTCAATCTTACAAACAATAGAGCGTCCATACGGTGTATATTTATTTCATTTACCGTAAATACAGCGTCCGGCGCTATTGCCAAATGTGCAGTGGAATGGGATGATGAAATGTGATTTTAAATATATTTCTCGTATTTTGAAACTACCAGCGACTGCCTAGCATTGGTTGTTTCTCCGAATAGTATTTCATCTGACTTTTTGTTCCTTAAACTTTATTATAATTACTCAATTGTCATATATTCTATAATTCAATTATACAGAATGGAATTGTAGATGCTAATGATTTTAAAATGTAAACTCATTTTCATTTTTGTCATTATTTCTGTCTCCAACATCAAATAGAAATAGAAATATTTATTTCATGTAAACAATTAGGCATGTATACTTTCGTCCTGGATAGTGATATAGATCACACCAAATAAAATAAATTAAAATACGCTTCAGATGAAGACATAATAAACATACAAGTGACAAAGTACATATAACTTAATTCAAGACAAGGATTATGAACATGTTAAAAAAAGAAAATAATAGTAATAACAATCTAGAAAAAAGGGTAAAAAAGGATTACCTACATAAATGTACTTACAACATGTTCCAGATAATCATCTAAGAAGTTAAAACGGTGTTATGTTAAATATTTACGGATCTTAATTTTGAGTGATGCACAAGACATATTATTATCTTTGAATTGTTTGGCAAAGAATTATTCAATTTTATGCCCAGAAATTTATAGGAATTATGGGTCTATGTCTGAATAATGGAGGACAGATATAGTTTGTTTCCTCTTGTATTATAAGAGTAAACATAATTGTGCTGGATTCTTTGGCATGTTTTTTATATAAAGCAGGCACTGCAAAATGCAGCAACATGGTAATTGCAGGATGCTCAATTTTTTTAACAATGGCTTACAGTGATCATCATATTTGCTGGATGTTATTATTCGAATGACTTTTTTTGTGCAATGCATATTTTGGGGCTGTGACATGTGTTTCTCCAGATTATCAAGGCATACGGTCACTATTATGCTATGAAACATAACAAAATATGCCATTCTTGGATAATCTTTATCTACATTCAGCTTCAGTTACCTGAGAGTATTTCCCTTTTTATAGATAGGTGTAACTTTGGAAACCTTGAGAATATCTGGAAAAATACATGTACTCATACGAAGATTAAATAGATTCGGTAAAGAAATCGCTACATTTTTATTTATCTGCGGCTCTAGAATTTTTCAGTTTATGAACAATGTTCAATATTTCTGATTAACTTGTTGGATGTAGGTAAGAAGTCAAATGGTTTATTGCTATTTTTTGCATGCAAGAATCGAAGGGATTTGCAATATAGTTCGCAGAATTTTGCATTAAATTGTTTGTGCAATGTTCAAAAGAGTTGGCAAAGTCCACAGCGGATAAATTGCTCTCATTCCTTAGGTTATTAGTTTTACCTAAATTTGTATTTAATATTCCCCAGACTGACTTTTGCTTATTTTTGATTCAGATATTATCTTATTATTAAACTCCACTTTTTTCGATTTGTTAATGTTAAGTAATTCGAAGCTATCGAGCGTCCTGGTCACTTCGGCAATAGTATGAACCTGGGTTAGTTGTGACTTAAGATTTTTAATATCAGGAGAATTGTCTCGTCCTTGAAGCTAGCAGAGCAAAGTGAGCAGAATCAAAATTACAAATTTGGTGCTTGCAGAGCTAATTAATTGCTAATTAACTGCTGTATACCGAAATGAATTGCTCTTATAGTTTTTTTTAATGGCTACTTTGCTAGCTGTAAATCTAAAGCTTACAGAGCAACATTTAAAAATATTTTTTTAGTACTTTTTTTGTGTTTATAGGGCTAATTAAGTTCTAATTAAGTTTTGCTTTATTCAGAAATTAATTACTCATATGGTTTTTGGAAAATGGCTGCTTTGCTTTAAAAAATCAACTTTTCCGAGAAAATTTTATTTGGTGCTTGTAGACCGAATAAAGTGCTAATTAATTGCTGTATTCCGAAATTAATTGGTCTTACATTTTTTTAATGGCTGCTTTGCTAGCTTTAGATCTAAAGATAGCTGAGCAACCTTTAAAAATATTCATTGAGAACTTCTTTTTTAGTGCTTAAGGTCTAATTAAGTGCTGTATTCCGACATTAATTGCTCTTATGGTTCTTAGGAAAATTTATGCTTTGTTTTTAAAAATTATTTTTTTCTAGAAAATCGTAGTTGATGCTTGTAGAGATAATTAAGTGCTAATTATTTGCTTTATTCCGAAATTAATTGCTCTTATAGTTTTTTATAAATAGCTGCTTTGCTAGCTTTAGATCTAAGTCTAACAGAGCAGCTTTTAAAACTTTTCGAGAACTTCTTTTAGTGTTTATAGGGCTAATTAAGTGCTGTATTCCAAACTCAATTGTTCTTAAAGTTTTCGGAAAATGACTGCTTTGCTTCAAGAAACACTTTTTCGACAAATACTTTTTTCGTGCTTGTAGAGCTAATTAATTGCTAATTAAATGCTGCATTCCGAAATTATCGGCTCTTATAGTTTTTAGAAAATGGCAGAGATTGTCGCTATCAGAGCAAAAACATATAATCTATACACCCGATATATAAACTATATCGGTAACCATTATTTGAGGTATTTTTTATAAAAAATCAATAAAATTTACATATTTCCTATGTTATTTAATCAAGTGCTGTTCCCCGAAATTAATTTCTATAATATTTCGGCCAATACAATTATATCCGTAAGAAAAGTACTTACCGACGTGGTTAGTAATGAACTTATCCACCGGTAAACTTATCTTACAGTCATAGGAACATATACGGTTAGCAATCGAAAACCGTCCGGTCCTACAAAAATTAAGTTTTATCCCTTAGCTTTTTAGTATCAGAATTGTACATTTCTTCATTGGGAGAGATAATAAATTCAAAAACATTAAAATCTCAATTTTAAAAGGGAATTAAAAATGGATTACATAAAATTAAGTAGTTTCAAGTTGCCCGGTGTACCTTTAAAGCTATAAATATCCCCACAATAGATAAATTGCCATTTTTATTTGTCTTAAAAGAACGTTCTCTCTCAAAAAATTACTAGAGCAATTAATTTCGGAGTACCGCACTTAATAAGCCCTACAATCGCTAAAACAAAAGTTCTGAAAAATTATGATTTTCAAAGGTTGCTCTGCTAGCTTTAGATCTAAAGCTAACAAAGCAGCATTTTTTTTAATATCAGAGCAATTAATTTCGGAATACAGCAGTTAATTAGCACTTAATTAGCTCTACAAGGACCAAATAAGATTATCCCGAAATAATAGATTTTTTAAAGTATCCATTTTCCGAAAAACTATAAATAAGAATAAATAATTTCGGAATACAGCACTTAATTAACAATTAATTAACCTTAACAGCACTATTAAAGAAGTTCTAAAAAAGTAAGTTTTCAATGGTTGCTGTGCTAGCTTTAGTCTAAAGCTAGCAAAGCAGCCATTTTCCAAAAATAAAAACTATAAGAGCAATTAATTTCGGAACACAGCATTTAATTAGCTCTACAACAGATTTGTATTTTTGATTCTACTCACTTTGCTCTGCCAGCTTTAGGGACGTAGAAATCTCAACATTTTAAAGTTATTTTCAGGGATACATAACTTTTTTTATGGAAAACGAGATGTTTAAAGATCTGACAGAGTAAACTAAATGAGCAGCTTTTGTTTCTGGATCTAAATGGCATATATTTCAGATCATTTCATCTAATGCAGCTGTGAAACCTGAGATAGATTTTTTTGACATTGGTCGACACATGATAAAATTCCTTTATGGTCGGACAAGTGCGGCTCTATGACTTCAAGAATGAAAATGTTATCATCTAAATTTGTGAACAGATTATCGACTCTAGTTTCTCTAGATTTAGTTATCCGCTGGTGTCAACAAAAACTTTTTCTAGCATATCATGTGATAAAAAATATGTTTGCATTCAGTTAATTTATTGTCACTGGTTTTAAGTCTTAAAACTATAATTGAAAGTCACCGACAGCCTGTACCTTATTATTGGAGTTTTTTTCTGATAATATTCTGTGCAGATAATATTTAAAAAAATTACTATCACCATCCGGTGATCTGTAGGCACAAAAAAAAATAATTTTCATATTTTTAAGCTGTGTTAATTCTGCATCTATCTTCGCGCAAAGATATTTTACACAAATGTTATGGAAATCTAAATTAGTCTCAGTATAAATGCCACCTTGAATACAAATCTGTCGAATATGATTTATAGTCTATATCCTCGCGGAATACGATACGATAGAGTTTATGTCCTCCATTTTAAATGAAACGTCTGTCAGTAGTAGTACGTCAATATTGTTCGTATTGTTAGTTCACTTTGTTCCCAATACATTGAATAATGATTAAAAAAAAAATTAAATATATACTATAAATAAAAAAAATTCAAAGAATTTTTTTTATCTAGAACGATTTTTTCTTCTATTGATTCGAATGGCACCCGGTTTATCCACATGATCACAAACGAATAATTTATAAGTGCTTCGAATATATATCAGAAGACCATATATGAGTGTAAAAGTCGTTGAAATGAAATTCATGTGTTTCGTTGTTGCCAGATTGCCGGACGCCCAATACGCGATGGAATGAAAGTTAACGTATTCAAAATGAATATTTTAGCGCCGCGCTGCGCCAGATATATCGAACTAATTATATTCGAATATCAATCAAAAATCTCTTGGGACGTGCATAGAGCGTCCTTCCAATTTTTGTTCCATCGGTTAAGATGATCATCTTGACCAGAATTACACTGATGTGTAATAGAGCGTCCGTATACGGACGCTCAATTACCACGGACGCTCTATTAAATGCAATTCGTCAATGTACGGACGCTCTATTGATAGGAAGATATATATATATATATATATATATATATATATATAAGATATATATAAGATATATATATATATATATATATATATATATATATATATATATATATATATATATATAGTGTCCTTATATAATATATTTCGCAATTTAAATTACTTATAGTATGAACTAATAAATCTCCGAAACTTACTTCAGATCGGTGACATTGATGCGTAAAATGTTGAGCACTGTTGATGTGAAGATAAAACTGGAAAATACAGTGAACAGCCCTGCAATGCCTGCAAAAAATAAGAATAAATATTTTTGATCTAATCGACATATTTTTATAAATTGCAATACCCAGTCACCTATACAAATAAAGCTCATCCCTTCGAAAAAAACCTTCCAATACAAAAATATATTTTTCAAAAATAAAAACTTTTTCAGGCCTTGTAGAACATGATTTCTTGAAATATGAGTACAGAATGCATTTTTTGAGGAAATAATAACTTAATAGGAGCTCAGACTCATTATTAAAATTCTAAGGCACGAACATTTTCACATCCGACTACTATACACAAGCCCTTTTATCTGCCACAAATATTTTGATGTTTAAAGGGTGTTGCATACTATATATATATATATATATATATATATATATATATATTGATTTTGTATTCTTGACTGGTTTTATAATAAATAAAAAGATGTTCTTGGGGATGCAGTCATATAATCAATAAAATTCTTTGATTAAAGCCGAAATTGATGGCTATGAAATCTTTCCAGTTTTTGGCTAATTTATTCTAAATTCACGATTTTTGCCCTGAAGAAGAGAATAAACATTTTCGAAAGCTCGGCTTTAATCAAAGAAATATTGATTATATGACTGCATCCCCAAGAACATCTATATATATATATATATATATATATATATATATATATATATATATATAAAATGAATTGTAAATTCATCATTATATATATATATATATATATATATATATATATATATATATATATATATATATACATATATTACCCAATTCGCTCTCATTCGCTTTCTATTTGATCAAATGAAGTATATTCATCAAACACATCATTGGCTAGGTAATAAAATATGGAATTCTCTAAGCTGATTCATCAATTTAATGCCATAATCTTTCTCTCATAACATCCATATGATGTAGAAAGTTATTCAATCCTAGTTCATGGTACTATTTGATTGCTGTTTAATTAATGTCCACTTCAACAGTTATGTGGAAAATTGTGAAGACTAATCTCGAGTTTCTGCTGTTACATCTCTCTCAACTAGATTGAAAACGAAGAAGTTTCAAATCAATTACGTGATACTGATTTCGTATACAGTCATCCTATAAAGATGACTGACCCATGCTATCTCTACTAGGTACCTAACAAACATTCTAATGTAATTGCGTATATATACATATTATTATAGTGTTATACACCAAAGTAATAGTTACTTTCTCTCGATCATGATTCTGTTATTCATCGACCATGACATTGAATAATTTTCACTTCACTTTCTTCTTTGCAAATGCAAACGTAACTGTTGTTTCGTTGTTTCTAGAAACAACATATACCTGTATATTGCAGTAATACATATATTGACTGCATCTTACCTAGTATGTATTTGGAGCCTATTTTTTGTAGCTTGCAGAACTGATAGTAACAGTAGAGGACTGCCAGACATCTGATCATTGTCATTACTATGACATCGGCGGCGTGGTACTCGGCCTGAAAAAAAGAAAATAGTTAAGTGATGAATATATTTTTTTTCAAACTAATGTGTGTGCGCCTTACTTACACTTTTATTACATATATATCGTTATATTTCCGCGAAAATTAATTATCTTTATCAACTTAATAAACAGTAGATTCGGTGATTTTTTTCCTACAAATAAACCAGTCCGACATCGATATCATTTTTAATTCGTGACATATTTGAGTTAAAAATTTACAACAAACGGCCGTACACAATATGTACATACACTCAAATATCTTAAAGTAAAGTAAAGTAAAAACCACTGACTGGAACGTGGAGAACCAGCAGAATGAGTGTGCCCTTCGAGGTACACACTACGAACTTCCCAGTAGACCTATAGCACAGTAGAAGTTCTACTCTAAGGATACCCTTTCAACAATACCGCATTGCCTATTTAATATATTGAATTCATTAATTTCGATTTTTTTTTTGAAGGAAGTTCCTTATCGCGGTTTGCGGTAGAAGTTAACTGGCAGAGATCATCACGCGTTACGCTCCCTCGATGCGGTATTCTCTCTCTGTCTATTAGAATGTGTGCGTACGAGTATATAGATTCGAATAGACAGGCATCGTGTGCAGCCTTAATACTAGATCTCTAAATGAAAATAAATTACAATGTAAACATTAGGTAAGTTTATCAAGAAAAAAAAAATCAAAAACTGCAATTATAGTTAGATAGAAGACTTTTGGCACCAAAATTATTATCATTATTATTATTTTGTATTTTTCAGTGCCTCAACTAATAAAGTGGCTCTAATTTTTGGTAAAAAATATTTATTTCTCACTTTTTAATGAACATTAGTCATGAAAATCGTTGGACGATCACTAATACCAAATAAGATAGTACTTATCCTATTACCCATGTATATTCTTTGCTTGTACTTGTTATTATTCAGAAATCTCAAAACATCGCGTCGGGAGTACACATATTTCAGACATTACCACTCGAAAACTGCAACTTCATTTGAAAAATGTCCAATTTAAATGTTGCTACATATAATCTCTTCTTTAATTTGGCCGTTTCATATTTTAAATTTTTGCAAAAAATGTCCCCTTCACATGGCGGAAATACACATATTTCACTCTTTACCATTGTTGTAGCTCGAAAACCGTAACTCTATTGACGTTCCACTTAAACGTTTACAGATATGGTCTTATCTTTAATTCTGTCTCTGTCTCGGAGTTTTGATTCTTGAGAAAAAAAGCGCACACCACCTCCTTCGGGGGCAGTTTTTGAAGGGAATTAGATTTCGGATTTGGATTTTTCTAGATATGGGACCATTTCTCAATTCTCCTCTTTCAAATAAATCAAAAATCATCAAAATCGGAGTACGTTTACTATATACAGCGCGCGCACAAACCAAAAAAAGCAGTTGGGAAGTTGGTCAAAAACGCATAATAATGATTTTAATATAATAAATATTATTTTGTTAATAAATAATTGCTTAATCGGATATATAATTCACCTGTCGACAGGTTGCAATGTATGCTACATTTCATATAGTTCTAATTTCTTTTCCACGCCTATTCATATAACATAAGAAGACCCACACGTATTTCCGGTACTGATTACCTAATTCGAAATTCACTCAATATTATGAAACAATCAAAATCTAATTGGCACCCACAAAATAATAGTGTGATGAATTTAAATAGCCTGTTTAATATTTTGAACTCATTTGTTTTAACACTTTCGTGTGTATGCAAATTGCGGTCACCTCAAAACTAATGCAGCACCTCTACGCATGAATAACAAATCAGTTACACGCTTTTTTGACCGACTCCAAAAAAAGAAGGAGGCATACAATTCGGTTGCATGTTGGCTTTTTTATTAATAGCATCGATACCTTCTTAAAAAAATCAAAATTTTACCTAATATATACATGTATGTATAGGATATAGATAAGAAAACTACACGAACCGTTCCTATACCAGACAGATAATGTGCAGTATTCCGCTGCCTCCTAAATCGTATTTTACCGCATACCACATATTCTCTGTATTTGAATTTGTAACTAAAATAGAAGATAGGATAGAGGCTGAAAGTTGTATTTACATTCAAAATGTATAATATCCAACATGATATATTGAAATAGCCTTATTTGGGTATTATCTGTAAGCAACATGTTAATTTTGAGGTACTTTCAAAAGATTGTTCTTTCCGTTTTTTTTTATTTGAGAAGCATTCTTAAGGTTTGCATTTTTGACAGTCTTGAACTATTAAGCTATTTAAATTTCGGAAGATATCGATGGCTAAGTACATATTCCATTTTTTAATGTATCTGGTATTCATTTTCATAAATAAATTTAAAACATTGGCAATACTGTAACTTTGGTTAATACGAAGAGCTTTTGCTGAATTTTATAGACAATTCTAGAACAAGTGTCGCCAAATGCAGTTGGGAAGCAACCTGTTACTGTCATTTGTGTTATTTGCTCTTTACTTTTATCGAGCGATCCAAGAAAACTCATCCCCAGACAGGCCTTTGAAAATGAGAACATATCTTTGCTAAACACAGATAGAAAGTGTCAAATGGTGTTACAATCAATATAAATGCAATTGCAGATGATTCAAGTAAAGACACGCTCCTCATTTCAAATGCCTACTGCGAATGAATGATCGCTTGATATGTTTAACGTTTTTCTTTACTATTTCCATGACTAAAAATGCCTATAAATGCTAACTAAGTACATATATCAGGAAACATACATCAACGTTTAATGTTATTAGTCTGTTTGACGTTGACAGCTTGCCCATCAGCAGCATATGGCGGATGACTAGAAACATGAACAAAACCAAACTGGAGCTATTGAATAAATAAACCTGCATAAACAAATATATTACGATTATTATTATAACCAAATAATACCAAACGCATTTCTGAACGAAAATGGGCCCAAAGTACCAAATAGATATACCAAGATACTTTTGAACTATTTCCGACCTCAAGTTATTTCCATCTATCATGGACAGTACTATAAACTTCGGTTATTTACAGAACACAACCACTATATTCTATGTTCGCTTGGTTATATTACTCCGGAAGCACATCCATGGGATATTTAGTAACTCACTGTATTGTATTTCAGACATAAACGTGAGATAATCCATGATGATGCTCTTTAATGGATTGTGGACATATTTTTGTTATTTATTTATACAAGTACCTACCGTAGGTAAATCTATTTATCATGCAGGGGGATATCTGTGGTAATGCAACATGACTGTAGGCCCTAGGTAGGTATATGTGAAATTCACTAAAGAATGAGTTTCACATATATGTCACGAGTTTGAGAGTCTGTATTAAATGATCTTTAAGATTGCAAAACCTGTAGGTAATTCGCACCTAATTTTTTAGTCTAATGATAGGTACCAGCATAATATTCTCCGTGGCGGATCTATCGCTTAGATGTAGAAACAGCTCCACAAGTTTAAATTGAGCCCTAAACTTTTTATTTCTCAAACTATCTTTACTGGTGTTCATCAAGGGTAGGTTTAACGTCTCTTTTTGCATTTGAAAACGCTAGTTGAACATAAATTTCATAAGAAATAAGTAGGTATTTAATTCACACATAAATGGTGACAACTGTCATTCCAAATCGATCGATAATTCAACCTACCGAAATGATTTTTGGTAGTTCGGTATGTGAAAAAGCTTCTATTACGTGAAAGTGTTTACAAACAAGAGAATATATCATCTACCTGCTGTGTTTTAGAAAGTAAAAGTTTTATAAAAATAAAGTGATATCACTGACCTCCAAAATATTTTGTCATCTTTATAAGCAGTATTATTATTATTTTTTTGTGTATAGGAAACCATTGCGAATTACATGATATTATTGAATAGTACCATTGATTTTTTATGGAAATTGGCAAGTGTATGATGGTGCTATTTTTATAAATATTATTTATATGTGACATAACGAAAACGCGATGTATGTAAAGAAGTTGACTGACTTTCACCTTCTAAATGTTAATCTGAGTTTTTGATTATGTTGATATGGAATTGTTAAGTAATAATAATTACGTCTCTGAAGATGGCAGAGCAAAAGTAGCATATATTTTCTATGTGGAACATTAAAGGCTCTAAATTATTTTGTATTTTTAGGGCAGCATCCAATAAAGTTGGCCCTAGTTTTTGTAAAAAGATATTTTGTCATGATTTTAAGAGGTTCATTACTCATTAACATCGTTGAACGTTTACTTATATTCAATTATTTCAAAATTTGGCGGCAAAAAACGTATACTTTCCAGGAAACGCCCGAATGACAGATGTCCGATTTAAATATTGCCGGAAATGATATTTTCTTTAATTTAGCCAAATGACATAGGTATTAAATTTTTTTACCAAAAAAAACTTTATAAGTTGGTGCTCTGAAAAATACAAAATAATATTAATTCTATTGGTGCTGGTACTTTTGAACTTATGCAATTGTAGTTAGATAGAAGACATTTGGCACCAACTTCAAAAGTTTCAACACCAAAAGAATTAATATTATTTTGTATTTTTCATTGCACCAAGCTATAAAGTCGGTCCAATTTTTGGTAAAAAATATTAATTTATGAAAACCGAATCACGGGCATAAAAATCGAATCATCGTATAACTCCTCATTTTAGGAACTTGGTCAAAAAATGAATGGGTCATTTAATATATTTGATCACAAATCATTTGCGTTCAATCAAATAACAATTATTCTCGGTCCAGGTTTGTTAACTTTGCTAAACTTGGCAATGAAAAACATAAAATCCTTGGCAATTTTGTAAAACAACCATCTATAACCAACTAAAATTATCAAAACTTGATAACAGTAACTTTTTATTAATGTATGCGCTTGTTGCATACCGATAGGTATTCGTCATTTTATGTGTACACCTTATTAGTTTCGGCTTAATTTCGAATTCAAATATAAAGTAGAAGCATTTTCGACAACCTCTTCTTATCAGGATATGACAAGCTGTCTGAAAATTACTCATCCATTATAAAAACTCTTGATTGATAGTCAGTCTGCAAGTTATGGACCTCATTTGAAAGAAGCGCAACGCTTATTCCATTTCCGTCCAAAGTAAATTTATTTATTTCTGAAGTGTAATCATGATTCTTTGCAGTTAGTTAATGATACGCCATGAAAAAATATATAAGTGATCATGTTCCCTACATTTTTGGGTTAGATTAAATGAGTCTGCTTTGTTGGAGAATTAATTTGAGCAAATGACCCTCTGGCAGAGATTAGTGGTTGCTTAAATGCTTTCGGAGTAAATTTATGTTGTTAAGGTTAGTTTGGTATGTTCTGTGCTGGACGATTACCAAATCTAAGGAGTAGATTTATTCACTTACAATTCTAAAAGACGGTTGAAAATGTTTATAAGTTTACCAAAAAAAAACTACGGTGTGAAAATTGACAATCGTGATATTGCCACATGAATGTAGCAATTTTGCTGCGGTCTATATACGGCTACGAGCCATGGGCGAGAACAACATGCGTCAGAAAAAGGATTTGAGATGTGGAAACATTTATCCAAACTATAGTTTGAAATCACTGAATTAAGTCAACGGTCAACAATAATTTTGATAACCACCTACCTAATGAAATATTAAAAAATCTGAAATAAATATTCTCCACGAAAAAAGGACCGACTTTGTTAGTTGCACTGAAAAATTATTATCAATTCTATTGGTAGATACTGGTGATGTTGAAGTTGTGCAGTTGTAGGTAAGATAGAAGTATTTTGGCACCAACATCAAAAGTACTAACATGAATAGAATAATGAATATTATTTCGTATTTTTCAGTGCACCAACCAATAGAGCCGGCCCAATTTTTTTTTTAATATTCATGAAATTTACTTGATAAAATTCATTTTCGACTGTGATAAATAATATTATATGTTGGTATGTGAAATTATATAATTTAAATCTCTAGCAGTTGGTAAAACTGTGATGCAATAGATAAATTTATTCAATTTTAAAATTCTGTTAGAAAATGTTAAGCCAAGGGCAATGGTGAAATTTCATATAGCAAATCGTTTTTCGATTACAATCGTTATAAAATAAAATACTTACTGCTACTATTATAGCTTGGTAAGAAATTTCTATCACTGCGATTCAAGATAAATAATATAAGTTTCAAGTAGCTTTTGTTTTTTTTTATATCCTATATAAGTGTATCACTACTTGTTAGATACCATTTGCATCTGTTTATATTTAAAAATACTTCTTGAGAGTAGTTTGAAAGCTTTTGAAGACACATATGGCTTGTCAAGAGCTCTCTATAAATAATATTAATTTCACCACTATTTCTTTAATTGAACAGCTTGCAACAATAAAGAAAGATCACTGGAATTCATAATTGATTAATTTTTCTTCTAGAAGATGTGGTAGGTATGAGTAGAGCTCATACCCCATGAATACCGTATAAATTTGTCTCAAGGTAAAGCGTAGTAAACTCAAGGACTTTATAGATGCTTTGAGGTATATATAAACAAATAAATACATTTATTTTCGTAAATAAAAACGTCAATCCCAGGAATCTGTTCTATTTTATTCTATATGTATATTTTCTCATATCATCAAAATATTTTTTTATGAAAAAAAAAGAAACGGTTATATGGACCGGACTTCAATCCACGACCCCTACAATTAGTGGACCTTCATTTTATCTTTGAGTCAAGATGCCATTGCATATGTGTATTTTCGCTATGTGGATGGGGCAATTTTTTTCTAAAATTGAAAATCTGAGGCAACCAAATTAAAGTCCAGATTATTTGTAACAACATTTAAACTGAAACTTTTACATAGATATTTCCGAATAATAACAATTACCTACAAGCAAAGAAAATGCATGGGTAATGGTGGTATAAGTGAACGTTCAACGATTTTCGTGACTAATGTTACACTCAAAAGAGTGAAATAAATATTTTTTTACAAAAAATTGGACCGACGTTATTAGTTGGTGCAATAAAAAATACAAAATAATATAAATTATATTGGTGCTGTTACTTTTGAAGTTGTGCAGTTGCAGTTAGATTGATAACTTTTGGCACCAACTTCACAAGTACCAGCACCAATAGAATTAATATTATTTTGTATTTTTCAGTTCACCGACTGATGTCTGTCCAATTTTTTGTTAAAAATATTTATATGGAAAAATATTTTATTTTTATTGATCATCGATCGATAAAACAACATTAAGCTCAAGAGTAAAATGAATTAGCGTCGAGATAAATTTTTCCAACAGATTATTTCTCATATATATAAGTATATATATATATATTATGGACATAGGTTATGTATAATCAGTGTCAACTTATCTTCCTTGTTCAAGGACAATATGTATGGAATATATATCAGCAGGACGGCATCAGCGGTGATTTTTTTCTTCTTGGCAAGAGTACCTATGTATTATAAGTAATATATATATACCCCCTTATTTCGCCGGTGGTCGAGTAAAGTATATGGTGCTAATGCACTCCGTCGAGAAAGATTAATTTCATAATTTGGCGTTATTTTAGACTGAAATAGGCTTTGCGACGAATTAACCTGTCGCCCGAGAGTTCTTTTGCAGGATGTTATTCGCGTGGAATGGAATGTCCAGCTTCACCTTGGGATTTTTCTCAATAATATTAAAACTTTCATGCATATAACATATGGTTTGATTATACACAATTATTGGATATACAAAATTAATCGAATTGGTTTGGTTTGGTGACTGTTTTTGTTGCAGTCTTTCATGAATTCATTGTAAATAGATGAAACTTAAAATAATTCTTCCGAGGGCAATAAACTAATAAAACTTCTAATACATATAAGATAACTTTATTTGTGGATATAGGTTAAATGTTTTGACTAAATTCTACTCACAATAAAATAAAATGTATGTAATTAAACTGCAAAAAATCCTGTTTACCAATTCTATGATCTCTGATGATATTAATTGATGTACAAGTTTCCGATACCAAATTCAGGAAGAGGAAATTAAATTCAATTCACTTTTCTCTATTCTAGATATTTACATATATCTTCAAAGGTTCAATTGAACTGAACAGGAAATAGCTGTGGCGTGGATCATGAGACTTTTCACTCGTTTAATTCCATTGTCAATGTTAACAAACTGGTCGGTAATGGTATATATAGGTGGCGTGATAAAAAAAGAAGGATTAGATGAGAGTTTCATTAAGGTGAATTGGGTCAGTAGCTTTTTGTTTTCTTTTTTTCAATTCGATGCATTTGTTTCAGAGTTTCAGCTATTATCCACTCAATTCTTATTCCCGGCTGATTGATGACAGCCACCCATATGGTAAATTTAATGATTCATTTCAACCAATCTTAAGTTTAGATTCCAATAAATTACTTTCCTAGAGCCCTAACTACAAAACCGTCAGATTTATGGAGATGTACAACAGTACAAAATCTAATAAAGTTTAAAACCATGAAAATTTGACTATGAGACCATCTCTCAAGGGTCCGCTATCAAATGAAATCATCAAAATTATACAATAGAATAATTGTATACTTCCTTCTTTTGAGAAGTCGGTCAAAAATAGGTCTGGTTAGGTTATGTTGAATTTTTCAGTGCATCAACTAATAAAGTCGATCCTATATTCTGCTGAAATATCTATTTCACATTTTGCAGTGTTCCATTAGTCATGGAAACTGCTGAACATACATTCAAGGATTTCAAAATATGGCGGCAACGATCTTCCGTTTTCCTGGTGCTGTAACTGGGAAACCCTTGATTTTAAAAAATGACCAATTTAAACGTTACTGGAAATGATCTTTTCTTTAAAAATATCTGAGAAAATTATGCCCCTTTCACCTTCTTTGGGCAGGTTTTCAGGGTGAAGTCGATGTTGCATTTTTTTATGTGGGACCATTTCGCATTTCTTCCCTCCAGTAAAAAAAGGTAATCGGTGCACGTTTATTATGCAAAAGGCGCGTACAAACATCTAAAAAGCAAACATACAGATGAATTGTATAATCCCCGGTTTTCCAAGTCGGTCAAAGGTATTTCATATATTTTGTGTCAACACACAATATAAAACTAAAACATATAATATGTTTTTCGAAAACTTCTCCTTTAAAAGTGCTCTAACTTTCAAAATTTGTTTTCTCTGCCCCCCTCTTTACCAAAAAACGTGTTGAATCTATTTTTAAATGGGATCATTTCTCAGCACTCTTTTGAATAAAAGAAGAATCATCAAAGTCGCAATACATTTAAATTGCGAATCTTGTGTTTACCCATACATAAAAATACAACTCTGCAGGTATATCTAACAAATGAATGCAATCTCAAGTACAATGCCAGTGACCCACTGGGATCGAGAAAGAAGAAACAAATCTCGTGTCAGTTATAATTTGCATCTGAGAACAATCAATTCACAATCATTTATTCAAATGGAGGGGTTTTAAATTACCTATTACATGATGTTACAAGGTACTGATCTCATATGCAAAGTTTTAGCCATATCTAATGTACGATGAAAATTATTTTACACCCACAGGTTTATTTTTTTATTTTGCTCGATGTGGAAGAAGAATGCATGCTATATTCACATTTCAACTATGCATTTCAATTCAAAGATATACAGAAAGTTCAATCATATATTATATGCAAATAGTCTTCCGTGCGCATGTCTTGTCTTGTCTAGTAATTGACCATCTGACGAATCTTGACAGCGGTTAGAATAACTGATAACAGCTGTAACTTGACAAATAGCTGTTGTAGTAATATTTTCTTGAATTTATTATTTAGTTTAGTTAGATACACGGTCCCAAGGTATCGTATACAGGCAATATCTCGCTTGTTTGACAAGATAAAGAACAATGAAAAAACTGCTGTATACGATAACTTGGGACATCCTCTATAATCGATGTGATAAGAGAAGCCAATGGAAGCATTATGAAGTTAAGCAAAAATGTAACGTGCTTCGAAAAAAAATCGTTGCACTGATTATTTGATTAATAGATACAAGGAAAATTCACTACAATAAAAAACCATAGAATTAATACTCCTAGAAGGCTAGTATATAAGAGTATATAAGCAGATCTACTCACGAAGAAACAGAGACAACAAATCCATGTATTAGAAAGAAATGATAGGGTTTAGAGACTATTGCGCATGTGTCAAAGAATGATTATAGGACGGCATGTCAAACGGTACCTACAGGGGTCAATAAAGAAGTTTTGTTTTCACACTGAAATATTATTTTTTTAAACTATAAAACATTTCCATTGTTTTAAATAATCGTTATATGTTCCAACATGATAAAAAAAATCGCCACTTTTGTATATTTACCTTGTAGATAAATATTACTAAATATATATGCATTTATATATATATATATATATATATATATATATATATATATATATATATATATATATATATATATATATATATATATATATATATTGATTTTGTATTCTTGACTGGATTTATAATAAATAAAAAGATGTTCTTGGGGATGCAGTCATATATTCAATAAAATTCTTTGACTGAAGCCGAGCTTTCGAGAATGTTTATTCTCTTCTTCAGGGCAAAAATCGTGAATTTAGAATAAATTAACCAAAAACAGGAAAGATTTCATATCCATCAATTACAAATGTCATTATTTATATTTATCACAAATATAAATAATGACATTTGTAATTGATGGATATGAAATCTTTCCTGTTTTTGGTTAATTTATTCTAAATTCACGATTTTTGCCCTGAAGAAGAGAATAAACATTCTCGAAAGCTCGGCTTCAGTCAAAGAATTTTATTGAATATATGACTGCATCCCCAAGAACATCTTTTTATTTATTATAAATCCAGTCAAGAATACAAAATCAATATATATATATATATATATATATATATATATATATATATATATATATATATATATATATATATATATATATATATATATTATTTATATACATAAATCAGGGACCCTTATTGGATCGTTTTACTACCGATACCGAAAGTTTTTATGGTGTTTAAGCCAGTTTATTAAAAAATAAATTCATTTGTTATATTGGTTTAGAAAATAGAGATATTTTCAATATATTTAATTTCAATATCAGCTAATATTTAAATTTTCTCATGTAAATTTAGATAGAGTTGAACTAAACTAAATTGATTAAAATTGATAAGAAATGTTCAATCAAATAATAACTATTTTTGTCCTTGTGAGGATAATAACTCTATAAAATAAAACATTAAAAAATCCTGACGGCCTGTAGCCAGCGGAAAGATACATTTCTCAAAATTTGAACATACATTTCTTTATTAATATTAGATAAGAAATATCGTTCACAGTTTCAAATTTCGAAAAAATTAACAGCATGTTGTTTTTTATGAATGTTTTAACGGTCGCCATTTTGAAACTACTTACTCGATAATGGCCAATAACGAACCGAGATAATTAAGAGATTGATTTTTGTACCAAATTATTTGAACTTGATACTTCCAAAACTGCGACCTCAATCGTGTCAAAACAAATTCGTAATATCTCATATATATATATATATATTTTTAGACTTACTTATAGACATAACAACATGCTGTTTTTAATTTTTTTGGAAATTCAAAAGTGCGAACGATCACAACAGGTACATTTCTATAAGAATTTTACCTAAAAATAACATTAACACCAAAAAGAATAATTAATTTTCGTCGTGTTTGGTGCTTATCCATGGTATAATATATATTATATGAAACATAACGTCTAATCGATGGCATCTTCCACAAATTTTATTTTACCACAGAAAACAATTTATATCACAACACCGGTATAAAAATAATCATCATAGGCGTCCATCAACAAGACTGGCATGGCATTGTTGCCATCGTTGCCTAGTCTAAGGTACAAATTACAAAATGCTTTAGTATAGGAGTATAGGTACTCTTAATAAAAAAAAATATTGTTTTTTTTTTGATATTATATAAATCAAAAAATAATATTTGAAGGTAGGTATTTACTTTCTCTTTTCTATTTCAAAATCTTCCAAAACGGGAAACTTCAAGTTTGACAACACTGTTCTTAAGAAAAGTACATATATATAAGATAGACTTTCGCGCAAGCGTATATCATCCGAAACCCTTTTACTGTTTCTCTTTCTTCGTGAGGGACTTCCCCCTCTATTAGCCTTCTAGGAGTATTATTTCTATAAAAAAAAACATTAAAAAACTACAAACGGCTACATAAGATGATGAATAAAAAAACAATACATTCTGAGGTGTGAAATAGATATTTTTTTCTAAACTAGAATTGACTTCTGGTGCACTGAAAAATATAAAATAATATTAATTGTGCTTGTACTTTTGAAGTTGGTGCCAAAAGTCTTCCATGTATCTATCAGAGAAATTGATTTTATTTTATATTTTTCACAGCCCCAGCTGCTAATAAACGAGGTCTTTTAAAAAAATATATTTATTTGAGTTATTTATTTGTAATTGTTTCATTGTGACCATGACGCTTTACTTTAACACTCGCACAATGGGTCATTGACATATGGTTGTGTGAGTTACTCTCAATTAATTCTATTTCAGATGCTAGAGAATAATAAAGCACCTATAATAAATATACTCTCTTCTAAGAGGATTCAGATGCCACAAGTATTTATCATATCTATCATACGCGTATGGTTACAACTCTGGTAAGACAAGTGGTGTGTAAAATGTTATTCCATCTAGATAAATTTAGTAGTACTTTAATTTAATTAACTTAATTTGATAATAAGCATAGTAAATGATCTACGAATACTTGGAGATTAAAAATTAAAAAATCCGCAAGTTTTTAGTTTTTATTATTTTTTCCATCACTTTTAGGAAAAAAATCCAAAAAAACTTGTATGTACACATTATTTCTATATTCTATAACCCAAATATATTTTCAATAACATTTAGTCAATGGCTACTTTTTGTATATAATGCAATTCAAAGTTCATAAGATACTGAGGATGTATTTTTTTGGATCGCTGAATAGATATTTGTACATATATCATTATTAAATTGGACCTTTATTATTAGTTGGTGCACTAAAATACAAAATCATATTAATTCTATTCGTAATGGTAATTTTGAAGTTGTGCAATTTTAGTTTAATAGAAGACTCTTGGCACCAACTTCACAAGTACCAGCACCAATAGAATTAATATTATTTTGAATTTTTTAGTGCACCAACAAATAAAATCATTGTTATTCAGAGATCTCAAAACATGGCGGCAGAAATACGAATAATTCAAACTTTACCACTACTGTAACTCGAAAACTGTAACTCTATGGAAACAATGTTCAGTTTAAATGTTGCTACAAATAATCTGTTTGTCTCAGATTTTCAATTTTCGAAAGAAATTGCCCCCTCTACATAGATTTTAACATTGCTGTAAATCGAAAACTGTAACTCTTTTGAAAAAATGTCTATTTAAACTTAGCGGATATTGTCTTATCTTCAATTCTGTCGTCTCAGATCGTCGATTTTCGAGAGAAATTTCATCCTTAACCCCCCGTCGGGGGCGGTTTTCGAGGGAAAGGAGATTTCGGATTGGAGTTTTTATGAATATGAGACCATTTCTCAAGTCGCCTCGTTCAAATGAATCAAAAATAATCAAAATCGGAGTAAGTTTACTATTATACAGCGCGCACAAACCAAAAAAGCAGACAGTCGAATTGTATACCTCCTCCGTTTGGGTTCGCCGATCAAAAAAGGATTTCAACTGGTCTGATTATTCTAAAGCTTCACAGTTGGAAGTTGATCCTTCTTTATTTCTTGGTGCTCTTACCTATCGATCTAGCTGTCTTGGTTTTTTGTCAATTAAAAAAAATCGTTTTCCTCTACTTATTTTAGACCGTGTATTCTAGTAAACTATTTCTGTCTGTCGAAGTTAATACTGTATGTATGTATAAGTATACCCAAATGGCTTATTTCGCACCACATAGTGAGCATTTATTGCAAGAGCAATTACCACATAAACTCTTATTATACAAACATAGTGTATCGAGGGAGGGGTGGAACACTAAAAATTATTAGCCTCCATCATGTCTGGTATATGTTAGCCGATGATTGAGCATAAAATAAAATCGTCGTTTTTTAAACATTACCAATGGCATTAATGGATCTTATATTTATTATTGGCAGTCTAAACAAAATTTATTGGCAGGTCTTCTATTTACGTTCAGATTTTCCGACAGTAATATTATTATGATAAATGTACACAAGTGCCTCTTAATCGTAATACTAAATAAATCAAATGGGACTCATTGTTTCTTGACAATTAAATTTGTCGCCTTCAAGCATATTTTTTTTATTGCTTTATGGCAATTAATCACCTATTATATTTGACATCCGATATAAATTATTATTCTTTAAGATGAGGCTACTATCTGTTTCTATGATTAGCAGAGTCTGGCCGGAATTCCAGTAAATACAAGTTGTTGACGCTACAAGTAGGTAAAGGGACAAACATCCGAAAATCTTGATAATGCAACTTGAGTCTAGGTATATACCACATTCACTGAAGGAGAGTCTGGTACCTATATGCCACAACGAGTCGAAGGCGAGTTGCGACAACCATACTAGTCTCACATGTAAACTGAAGCGAATGTTGTATCACGATTATAACTCTCGTCCCCTTTGGTTGGTATCACCTGCTCCAAATTAGTATCAAATTTATTCTTCTATGGGTCAGGAATTGTTATTTTCAATTGATTGACTTTGGCATTGACATAGTGAAAGTTTGAATTCCCTTATAAAAGTCATGAAGATTTATTCACTGGTACTTACCTCATTCAAACAGCCGGCACAATATCTTAAAGTTGACTTCGGTGGTGCAGCTGGGACTTGTTGCTCAACTGTCAACATGCATGCTGTCAATGTCAATGTAGCCACTATAACTTCCCAAGGGTGTGTTGCGCAAAATTCTCCATGAGCTCGGAATAACTTTGTCGCCATTTTCCTGCCAAGCTCCGAAGTTTTCTGGAAAGAAAGGATTTTTTTACAGAAAATGACCAAAGCTTATATAATATACAAAAAACATAAGTAAATGATCAGATTGACAATAGAGTCAGCAGTTTTTTGTAAATCTACATCACTACATCTGTCACTCTGCGTCATACTGACGAGAGGCAACAACCTCGAAATCATGATATATGATTGAGCGATTGCTGCTATATCGACAATCGATCTGATCATACATTCTGATAGTATGTCGTTCATACTGCACTTATAATGTTTGATATAATTCGATGATGATTGTTTTCAACAATATGAAGATTAGCTAAAGCTAATCTTCTTGTAAACAAGAAAATGTTTCGGGATGTGGTCTCTCCTTTAATTTTGCCGTCTCAAATATTAGATAGACACGAAGATCAGCGTATATATAGGTATATATACAGTTAATCTTTTGATGCAAGGTTATTTTTTAATTAATTTCTCAATCAATATTTCAAATTTTGAATATGTGTAAATAAAAAATTGCATATGAATCAATGGGATCTATTATTATCATTGTCAATTTAGAGTATTTTGCCTGAAATTTATCATTTATTCCATACGCTCGCCATGGTTATCGGTTTAAGAGAAAAGTATACATTACGATGCAGAAAATGATATATGTTGATATTATATCTGTTTTGACAGTGTTCGGCAATAAATCCTGTTTTGTGTATTATCATTTTAAGTTAAGGGATATATATCTAGTAGTATGTGCCCGGTTTCAAAATGCCACTAGAAATTCACAAATAAAAGCGGGACACCTGGGAAAATATCCCATAAAATATGCTATAAATTACGAACGATCGCAGCTCTAGCACTCGTTGTCTGTTTTATTAAATCTAAAGGCGATGTAATTCAGGATAATATCCTATTTTGAATAGATATTGGATAGAGAAATAGGTAATAGAACTGTATAGAGTGATCCAGAGAAAAATCCCGATGGCTCATCATTGCCAGCGGATATGTGAATTTCAAGGTTTTCAATTTTTATTATATTTTATCACTCTTAGGGAAAACTGTTGAAACAAAAGTTGGATGTACTGATCATATCCACAATTCAAAAAAATATTGATAACATTTAGTCATTGGTCATCCGCCATTTTGAAACTACTTGTCCGATCAAGCCGAACTCGACCGAGATATTTAAATGATCGATTTTTACAGCAAATTTTAACTTGATTACTTTATAAATGCGACCTCTATTATATTTACAAATTTTATATGTCATAATTGATCATTTTTCATTAAAATATTTTTATTCCTACAAATCTATAAAGAGTTTGTCAAAATCCTAACTGTTATATGAAACCTGAATTTTTTTCATATGGTTTGATTGGTTTTGTAATTTTGAGTTGAATTAACTCCAGTACTAATAGCGTATTCTTATCTTACAGTTTTGACATACTGTGAATTTTTCTGAAAAAAATACTGCTCTGGTAGTTTACGAAAAAGTTTGTATCTTGCAAACTGTTCAAAATTGGAAAACTAAATTTGGAAAGCAATTACTTACGTGGAGTTGCCATTGATGATCCTATTTTGAACCGTATGGGCGCTGACGATTTTCAAATATTGAATTAAAAAAATATCAAAAGCTCATTTTTTGCAAATTGCAATGAATATTTTTTTGTCACAACTGAAAAGAAAATTGAATTTTATGATAAACTTCTCAAGCATTCCCAGCTCAACATTTATCGAGGTATTTAATAAATATCAGGAAATGTTATATTCTGTCGATTTATTATTAGCCTTTTCAAATTGCCATAGGTATAAAAAATAAAACACCACAATTTAAAATGGTCATTTCTTCTAATTACTTTTTCGAAATACAGCAAAAAAAAGTAGTATTTTTACGGCTGTTTTGAAATTAGTTGGTGTCCTGAAAATTTTAAAGTAATATTAATATTACTTGTGAGTCGTCACAGATGATAAAGATAATATAGTTGATTTAAAGTATTATGTGTAAATATATATATTAATTGCAGTTAGTTATTTTTTTGGTATTTATTTATTTTATCAAGCTAAATTTCCGTACCTAATAATGCACATACCTACATATTTATTTCTTAAGCTGCAATTCTGTAAGTGTGAACGATTGATAGCAGTTTGCCGCAGAGATTATTACTCCACGAAATCATTATTACAGTTATGTTTTATATTCTTAAATTACGTGAGTAAATATGACAATAAAAACAAAGTGAAGGAAAATATTTTTTGATGTTTTACTATTGGTCACCGTTATTATATCTTTTTCCAATAAAAATTAATGATGCAATATTATTGAGAATATTTGTTTACATAGAAAATAACACGACGTATCAGATTCAAATATTGGTGCTTTGAATTGAAAATTTGGAACCTGAACTACATTTTTACTCAATTTTATTTAATTCTTAATGCTACGACAAGACTCTTGTATGCTTCAGTTCTTATAGCATTTACGGCTGCGACCCTCAATGTAGCAATAGAATAACAATATTATTTGTATTATTTTGTAAAGACAGTTATTATCTCAATATTTTTGATTGCTTCATTGTTGATTAAAATCGTTGAAAGTTTACCATACTTAATTCACAAACATATTTATATATACCAATTCCAAACATATAAATATTTGAAATGAATGAGAAATGTTTTTTATTCTATTTTACATTAATTAATTCCAAAATATAGCGGCAACAATCTTGAATATCTTTTCTATGCAAAACATTAAAAATCAGAACTATATGCCAAATTGTATAGGTACTTCCTTCTTTTATGAAGTCGCTGAAAAATAATCTCATATAATAATATTTACTCCAAGACATTTTAGAGATAAAAAAATTAAAAAAAAGTAGCGGCGGGGCAAAACGGATGTGTGTTGAATTTTTGAATTCTTTTTCTCACGTTTTATATGTCTGCCAATGTGCTTTTTATATACTTCTCTTATACATAACACACATTGAAGAAGAAGCTGATGCCATCAATTCTTTCGCACTGTATGTACCTAAGTAAATGTAGAATGAAATAATAATAACTTCGAAGTATTTTCTTTTGACCTATTTTCCAAACGGTTTTGGTATACAATACGATTGTTTGGGGGTTTCATAAAAAAAATTATGAGATCCAACATGTCCATTTGCCTAAAAACTGCCCTAAATAGGATGGAAGGGACATTATTTTAAAAATCAACAATTTTTCGACATTTTTATCGAACATTCAACGATTTACGAGTTACAGCAGTAGTAAAGTCTGAATATGTGAGTTATCGCTATGTTTTGAAATCTCTGGAAATACATGCACATTGAACTAATAATGTAAGGAAATGTGGAATAAAACATTTTTACAAAATGTAGGAGCGACTTTATTAGATGAACTAATTAACTCGAAAGTCGATCCTGGTACCTAATAACTCGACTATGGAGAGGCAGTAAGGAGGGAAGATCGTTCGCTGGTTATATGCTATGTGACGTCACATTATCTTGAATATGGCGCCCCATAGATAACATAAAATCATGAACAAAGAAAAAAACTACAAAATATCGAGCGATCCAAAACAAATTAATCATTCGCAGAAGGCATTTGAAATGGGGAGCTTGTCTTTACTGGAATCACCTGCAATTGCATTTATATTGATTGAAACATCACTTGTCAAATTTAGCTTCCTATCTGTGTTTAGCAAAGACATTTTCAAAGGCCTACTGAGGATGAGTTTTTTTTGGATCGCTCGATATAAAAAAACATAGCGGTATATTTCAGACATTATTATTGCAATAATTCAGAGACCGCTAAATTTATTCTTAAATGTCCAATTTAGATTGTCGTCGGAAATGGCCTCTTCTTAAATTTTGCCGTCTCGAATTTTCAATTTTCGAATAAAATATACAACCTTCACCACTGAGGGTGTTTACTTATGTGAAACTAGTAGGTATGCAATTTGTTCTATAAATTGAGAATAAATAACACATTCTGGTTTTTCTCTGGGAGCTTTAATTCAAAGCTACATCATAATTTACCCAAGACATTCGCATTCAAAATATAATTGGTAATAATTACTAAATAGTGTGGCATATCCAGTTTTGTATTTAGATCAAGGTACAATCTATTCGACAATAGGTACATATTATTTTCAATTTCAAATGATAATTACAGAGCACATAACACGTCGTTAAGATGATTTGATGGAATTAAAATATTTACATTACATTACAGGGTACATTTTAAAGTTTTATATAATTTTAAGAAATCAAGCTAGTTGCACAAAGTTATCGAATTCTAGTTGCTACAATTATAGGGATTTTACTACTAATTGAATTAATATTATTTTAGAATTTTCATTGCACCAACTGATAAAGTATTTTATTGTAAAAAAAACTCTATAATGGAATTCTCCGATTATGATTTTTTTGGCATGCATGAATTGTAGTAATGTTATTCAACGAAAATAAAATTCACGCGAATTGATTGTAGCACCTGTCCAATTATTGAAAAAAATATTTGACAGAAAGGAGAACTAAACAGTTCATCTAACTATATTTCCAAAAAGATATAATATGAAATCTAGTGTGCACTTTCAGATAAAAATTACCTATTGAAAATATAATTTCCTACAAAAATGGGCCCATATTTTTCTATCGTACTGTATATAAAAAAGTACAATCCCCCCGTATATATATTCCAATTGATAAATTATATATTGATAAATATTTCTTACAAAAATTGGACCGACGTTAGTTGGTGCACTGAAAGGTATAAAATAATATTAATTCTATTGGTGCTGTTACTTTTGAAGCTGTGCAGTTGCAGTTGGATTGATAACTTTTGGCACCAATTTCACAAGTACCAGCACCAACAGAATTAATATTATTTTATACTTTTCAGTGCACCAACTAATAACGTCGATCCAATTTTTTGTGAAAAAAATATTTATTTCAAACTTTTGAGTCACGAAAATCGTTGAACATTCACTAATACCAATGAAGTTAGTATTTATTCTGTTACCGACGTATATTCTTTGCTTGTGGTTATTATTGAGATCTCAAAACATCGCTGCGGAAATACGCTCAAGTATTTTAGATGTTACCATTTTAACACCGATTTAACTCGAAAACCGTAACTCTAAGGAAAAAATGTTCATTATAAATGTTGTTACAAATAATTATGTCTTTCCTGTAGTATCCAAAGATTTTCAATTTTCGAAAGAAATCGCCCTCTCCACATAGCAAAAATACATATATTTGAGAATTTAATATGCCCCTATCTCGAAAACCGTAACTCTTTTGAAAAAATGTTCAATTTAAACGCTTCGGGATATTGTCCTAACTTTAATTATACCGCCTCAGATTTTCGATTTTCGAGAAAATTTGCCAACTCCACCCCTTCGGTTTCCGGAGGATAGTAGATTTCGGATTTGCGTTTTCTCAAGCCTCTTCTTTCAAATGAATCAAAAATCATCAAAATCAGAGCTCGTTTACTATATAAAACGCGCGCACGAACTAAAAAAAAGCAGACAGTCGAATTGTATACCTCCTCCGTTCGGAGTACGTCGGTCAAAAATTATAGACCGACTTCGAAAAACAAAGAGGCAGTACTTATACAATTCGAAGTTTGCTTTTCGTTTATGTATGGACGCTCCGATTTTGATAAGATAAGCAAAAAGTTTCTATATTATTCATAATATAAGATACAGACAGATCCGTCTAATAAATAAATAAAAAACATCAATAAAAATAAATCTGCATTAGAAACGAAATAGAGTGTTGCTCAATAATTTGACTCCATTACCTACATTTCAAATTGCACGGACAAGGTCAACACGAATTACACCTGAAATAGACTTAAAATTTCTTGGGCAATACGCTGACATTAAAACGATATTAATGAATATTAAATTGTGCTAGGTAAGCATGTAATTTATCACACAATTATTTAATAATTTAACAATTTCCCAATAATAATAATAATAATCTGGGATATTGAATTCTGATTCAAAGCTAGAGTATATGGAATAACTTTTGAGTACAGAACTCTCATAAAATCGTTATCTGTAGATATTTTTAATGCATGGTTTATACACTTCCTTGATATTTTGCCTTGATTGGAAATGAGAATATTTCTCTATTAAAATGTAAAAACTATTTATGGAGATACATTATTATTTTCACATCTATTAATAAAAATTCATCCAGGAAATGAATATTTTCTGAATTCTTCAGATGCCTATATGTAATAATAAGTATAAGAAAACGTTTGCTTATGATTAGATGCTGCTGTTTTACAGAGCTTCGAAAATTGAAAAGTCATTCTAGTGGAAAAGGGTCTAACGTAGCTAAATATATAATGCAGACATTTTTTTATTGATTTACAAAACGATTCTTTGCACTTATTGTTCTATGGGTAAGTATTTTTTTGGACAACTCTTACAGATAATACAGTGAAAAATATGTAACTTTTTTTTATTATCTATTCGTAGTTTGTGCTACGAGTGAATATCTGACAGTTGCAATACTGCAACACGTATATGTAGGTATATGTCAAATTGACTTAAGGACAAGTGTGATTATATGTCACTGAGAGTCAAGGGCATGGGGCACTACCGAAGTTGACAGCGAATGTTGTATCACGATTGTCGAATTCGCACTTTTGACCAAGTTTAAAATACCTTACTTTCTGCAACACATGTTTGGGAAATTCAGTGTGATGGAAATATGAATGAATATAAAATCTACTAAGATAATAATTACAATTTTTTTAAACCTCAATGGTTTCCAAATTAGAGCCTTTGGTAGGGACAGATAGTGTAAAATGTACCTCATCTAATAAAGTCGATCCTTTTACTTATGATTGATATTATATTGTGTTTGAGTATATTAAATCCTTTTTGAACTGATTATACACAGTTCAGTTCATCAGAATGTACAATTTTATATTATCAGAGCATCAATCATTATCTATGTATGTAACCGCAAGACTGTTTAAATAAATGCAACAGGAGATTGCACATTTGGTATTTCTATTTTAAGGTAAAGTGGTTTATTCGATGCGAAAATTCATTGACCTTTTCTTCAAACGTATATGTATATATTATGTTGTGGCCCGATCACAGAATTAATTAAATCATGAAGAGGCGGAATGCAATAGTGACATTTAATAAATAACTGTTGCTGGCTAAATCATTCATTCATCAGTGTTTGACCACATAATTATAAATTAAATAACTGTAAGGAAAATCTTAAGTAGGTACTGAATGACATCCAAGAACAGCTTCTTCTCTTTCACTGACTATGATTACTTATTAATTTTTGACAACTCTAGCGGTGGTTAATATAACTTTTAGACGTTATCATGAAATCGTCGTAGCACATCTAGTTGTCTATGAACTCTAGAAGCCCTCCATATAGTTGTCCATCTCGACAAACGATTTCTATTCATTGATCTTACAATCGCACACCATTTTGTGGTTCATCCACATTGTAATTATATTCTATGAAATGCCACCATCATGCTCGGCCGTTTTATGGTAAGGATAATTCTAGGATTGGGCCACGACATATACGTTAAATATAATATGTATATAAATGATATATAATATCTACTAAGTTAATGAATGGGACGATAATCTTTATTATTGATATATGGATCTATTGAATTTTTTTAGTCAACCGACTGCGGGAATATGCAGAGCCTAGTAACAGTTCAAGAGTTACGTAACTTTCAATTTTTGCATATTTATTTATTCTATCAACACCATTCATCATTCAACAGAAACCAGTTCCTGCGGAAATAAAATTGATAATGTAAATTTGCGCTTTCAAAGAAATCTGTATATTTTCTGAAGAAAATGGTCGACTCCAATAGATGTTACGCTGTTAATGTAGAAAATGATAATTGTATTCTTCTATGCGTTTTTTATATAGATAATTATAGATTATCCCAAATAAATATTTGGACTGGACTGGCTTTAATGGTTGGTGTACTAAAAAATACCTACTAAAAAATATTAATTTAATTGGTGATGTACAATTGTAGTTAGATAGAAGATTTTGGCCGCAACTTCATAAGTACACCAGCACGAATAGAATTAACATTATTTTGTATTATTATTTTGTATGCACCAACTAATAAAGTCGCTCCAATATTAGAAAAAAAATATTTATTTAACACTCTTGAGTGTAACATTATTCATGAAAATCGTTGAACGTTCGCTAATACCAAAGAAGATAGTAATACTTATCCTATTACCCATGTCTATGCTTTGCTTGTTATTATTCAGATATCTCAAAACATGGCGTCGGAAGTATACTTATTTCAAACTTTAACAATGTTGTAACTCGAAAACCGTAAGTTTTTTTGAAAAATGTACAATTTAAATGTTGCTACATATGTTCTTTTATTTGGCCCTCTCATATTTTCAATTTTCGAAAAAATGCCCCCTCCACATATCGGAAATACACATATTTCAGTCTTCACAATTACTGTAAATCGGAAGCCTTAAACCTTTTGAAAAAACGTTTCCGGATATGGTCGCATCTATAATTCTGCCGTCTCAGATTTTCGGTTTTCGAGAAAAAATGCCCCATCCACCTCGTTCGGGGGCGGTTTTTGGAGGGAAGGAGATTTGAGTAAATATGACACCATTTCTCAACGCTCCTTATCAAAATCGGAGCACGTTTACTATGCAAAACGCACGAACAGCCATACATAAAAAAACAAACATACAACCGAATTGTATACCTCCTCCATTTTTGGAAGTCGGTCAAAAATGGTTACTTTTTAATAAGTGGGTCCTCACTTTTCGTTCAATTTAAAATCCTTCAGGAAGAAGGAAGAAGAACAAAACAAGCAATTTACATATTCACTAAACTTCAATTCAGCTGTTACGGAAAAAATCAGAAGCACAGCTTAGGCTGTGTCAGAAGCATGGAACCGTATACAATCGAATTGAATGCCATCTCCTTTTTAATGAGGCGGGTAAAACATTTCTTTAGCCCGATGTCAGTAATATATATAGGATATGACCTGGATTTCAGAAACGAGGTAACCCATCTGTGCACTAATTTATGGAATTATCCTTATAAAAAATATCAATAGAATAAATATGATAGGCATCAAAAACAGTTATTGATCTTTTTATATTATATTTTCTGATAGGTATCATCAGTAAATAGTGTTCTAGTATTGACGTAATAACGGCTTCGACTTGTTGGTTTCTCTCTGTCACTGATGATGCTGCAGAAACAGAAAGTGGTAAGCATGGAGATTGAAATCAGCGCCGCGGTAAAATTCACTTTCAATAAATTGATAAATAAACGAAACGAACGTTACCAAAACTCATCACGCTGAAGCAGAAGGTTATTATTTGTAGTCATTGAGTCTATCAATAAGGTATTTAGGAAATCTGTTGTTAGCGATTTATTTTACAGATCGCTCAAATTATTACCAGTAACAACTTTTACAAATTGTTTTTTACACTTATAACTTTGCTTTAATCTAGACTGATGAATTAATCAATACATATATATTTTACAAACAAGATTAAATTTTTTCACGTGAATTGAGCGATTATTTTATATGATTCGTATTTTCTTCATTGACTCGAAACCAAAAACGGCTCTCACTTTATAGACTATATATGATCGCACAGTGGAGAAGTGCTTTTATAAAATTAAAAAATAGGTAAAAACCACGACAAATATAGTATATTTAATAAATATCACCTGTCATATTCCATTGCTTTTATGAGCGAATGTGAACTACGTCTATGGCAATGTCAAACGTCAATCGGTTGAAAACGCATAACTACATTTCTGAATGAATTGGAACAAAAAATAGACGTGACCAAAAGAATCAAACTTACAAAATAGCGCTGCAACATTCGCGTAAGGACACATACATGTCAAATTAATGTGTACTCAGATTCGTATGATTGCCATTACTGGTCCTTCAGTGAACTCGACATATATCAAGGCTAATGTTGAATTATCACGATTGTCAGACCTAGGTACGTCCTTTTAAACATTTGTAGAAAATACAAAATTGTTCTGTAAAAACTATGGTGCTATTTTTTCTTAGCACAGCTCTTACAAAAAAATATGGAAAGCCGAAAAAATAAGCCTATGAATTCCAACATTTTTCATAGTACTTATATCCAAAACCTTCTTAGGCCGATTTATGAATGTTGTTTATATGATGACAGGGCAGTGGCCGCTGTGTATTCTATAGAGAGAAAGTAGCCAACCTTGACTGACATTTTCATTGCGCTAATGGCTGGCCAGGCGCGCGTTGAAGCGTTGAGTTTTTCTATGGATGAAAATTTTAATGTGTATATAAGACATTGAATATGAAGTCTCGCATCTTCACCTAACTATGACAATGTGTTGGATATTTTTATTACAAAATTTTCTCAATGACACATGATCATTTTTGCGTGTCAAAATTTTGAAATTGCAATTGATGCTTCTTCAATTATTACTATTGTTGATACAATTTTCCGGACAGATATCATTTTGTTCATTCATTGTTTTTATATTAAGCTTTGTTTGAAAATATATTTTGTTTGATTCATGCAAAGGACTTTGAGCTTAAATATAATTTTGTAGTTTTCATCTTTAAAATAGTCAGTACTAAAAGAATTATTTTTTATACAACAAATAATAAAGTCGATTCTAGTTTTTGGAACAAAATTCCATACTTATCTTTGAGTTTTGTCTAACGATGAGTGATGAAACTTTTTACAAAAACTAGGACCGACTATATTAACTGGTGCACTGACTGACACTGTTGCTGGTAATTTTCAAGTTTTGTGAAGTTATACGTAGAAAGAAGAACTTCAATAGAATTAATATTATTTTGTGTTTTTCAGTG
Source organism: Crioceris asparagi (assembly GCA_958507055.1). Classification (NCBI taxonomy): domain Eukaryota; kingdom Metazoa; phylum Arthropoda; class Insecta; order Coleoptera; family Chrysomelidae; genus Crioceris; species Crioceris asparagi. The sequence goes on along the minus strand of OY293833.1, from coordinate 12,880,237 downwards.
CACTAACTATAAAGTCGGTCCTAGTTTTGGTGAAAAAAGTTTTATTTCACATATTTTAGTGTATTAGTAGTCATCAAAATCGTTGATTTCAAAGTATAGTGGAAACACATACATTTTCAGACTTTACCACTGCTGTAACCCGGAAACCATTAATTTTTTTCGGAAAAAGTACGAGACGAATATTGCTGGATTTGGTCTGTTCTTTGATTTTTCCATCTCAATTTTTTTTCAAAAAATACTGCCCCTTCACCCCCTGTGGGGGAAGGAAATGTTGGATTTTGAATTTGTTTGTATGGGAAAATTCCTCAGCACTACTACTCCGTCTGGAAGTCGGTCAAAAATAATTCACTTCGCTTTGAGGAGATTTACAAATGCGTATGCGATAAACTTTTACTAAATACCACACACACATAGGTACATATATTGTTATCTAGAGCTTGGACGTATTACCCAACATATCTCATATTTTTAATCTATGTTTAATCTCATGTTTGTTATCATTACATATGTAGATATTTAACTTTGCTTACCTTCTACAATCTGTTTCATTTCTGAATTTGATGCTCTTAAATCATTTCGTGGAAATGTTATTTTCAAATGAGATTTATTTCATTCAAGAATCTGTAAAAATGACAGCGTTATGTCAAAATGATACCAATGACATTGACAGTAAATTAATGTTCATGTTTTTTAAATGTATTAATTATATATTTTTTAATATTTAGTCATTCAACGTATTTATAATTCATTTTATCAGAAGAGCTTCTTTGATTCATATTCCTAACAATGAAGCTATTGTTTTGTTCAAATGACAAAAATGGCATTAAATATATGAGTATGAGGCATAACAATCCCAATTATGATCCATATATTATAAATATTGAAACGTGACTATTGCCAGAATTATAGCGTCAATTACACAAGAGTATAATACTGGCAATTAATTTACGTTCCATATACATATGTATACAGATAGGCTCAGCCGACTATGATAATGGAGAGTTTACTAAATAGCTCAGACCCATGTAGGTAGGTACATGTTCCAGATACATATTATGACATCTTTGAACGGTTAGAGCGGATTGACGGACAAGTGGTTCTCCACTTCATATATACCTACTCTGAAAAGATGACTCATTTACTAGACTTGATCGTCTTCAGGCGATGATCCTAGTCGACGTATCCTATCTGTACATATAAGTGTTGGTATATGGCCATAGCGGTATACTCTGCTGCCAAAATCAATAGCAAAACAAATTACAACTCTCTCTGTTTTGAGTATGTATAGGTATTTGATAAAGGGTTAGTATCACAAAAAAATCATTCCTTAATTTACATTATTTATGATTTAAATGGTCCATCAAATAGGGACGGAATATGCATGAAGATCAAGTGATTTCGAATTTTGATATCTTTCTTATGCTCATGAACGAATGTCTGATATCCAAACTCAGCAGTAGGTACCATGTTAAAATAAGAATCAATAATTAACCCAGTTTAAGGCTAGGTTAGGTTCGACCTGATAGCATTGTCGCAGTAACTTAAAATACAAAATCCGTTAGGTTAGCTTTAATTCAATTCACTGACAAATCCCTCATTTAACCTCACATAGCCTAATCTAGACTAACCTAACCTTAAATAGACCATCACCACAATGACGTCACGATATATGCGGTGCTAAGGGGTAAGCTGTCAAAGTCAGGCAAATCATTTGACCATTACGTTGACTTAGGTTCACATATAAACAGGAACAGACGTTAAGGGCAATGATGCCTGCTCAAAATAAAATTGTTCCTATTTATCAATCTAAGTGTTGAAAGCGTGCTGTCAGTTATTATTTGCTATCGATAGCTGTTCCTATCGTATTTATTATGTAATCCTAATGTAGAGAAAGATTCAAAAATACATTCTGAGCACTTCTCGTATACAAATATCCCATTTCAATACACTTGGAATATCAATTCTTTAACAATGACTATATTGTAATATTTTATCTTAATAAATATAAGTAATATATGCCCGATATGAAAATGAACAATAATTTTGTTTAGTCACGTATAAAAGCACTTGATAAATCTATCACTGTGAAGAATTAAGGATATATAAATTACCATCTCACCACGTTGAATCTCTCGGTGGCTTTTGACTCTTAAGAACCTATTGACATTGGTATGTGGAGGAAGTATTTTCAAGTTTGAGGAGACATAGATTTAGTCCAATCAAACTGGCAACAGAATCACAGTTTTGGAAATAATTCGGGATTTTTTATGAAAGTTACTTTAGAGTATTTGAAAAACGATGAATAAGAGAAGGAATAAATATAAAAAAATGGACCGACGTTATTAGTTGGTGCACTGAAAAATACAAAATAATATTAATTCTATTGGGGCTGTTACATTTTTTTGTTATTTTGTATTTTCCAGTGTACCAACTAATAACGTCGATCCAATTTTTTTGTAAAAAACATTTATTTCACACTTTTGAGTTCAACATTAGTCACGAAAATCGTTGAACGTTCACTAACACCAAGGAAGATAGTACTTATCCAATTAACGGATATTCTTTGCTTGTACTTGTTAATATTAGAGATTTCAAAACATCGCCGCGGAAACATAGTATTTTAGATTTCACCATTTTACGCCCACTGTAACTCGAAAACCGTAACTCTAAGGAAAAAATGTACATTATAAATGTTGTTATAAATAATCTGTTGCCGTTCTCAGATTTTGAATTTTTGAAAGAAATTGCCTCTTCCCGAAAGCGAAAATTTGAAATTTTAACATTGCTAAAACCGATTTCGGATTTGAGTTTTTACGAATATGGCACCATTTCTAGTATCGTCTTTCAAATGAATCAAAAATCATCAAAATCAAAGTACGTTCACTACATACAACGCAATGCAGAAAGTCGAATTGTATACCTCCTCCGTTTGGGTACGTCGGTCGAAAAGTGACATGTTCCATTTTACATGGCTCACTGCAAATTAGTTTTTTTAATCACTGAATATAAAAAGCTAATATGGAAGTATTCGTTTAAAATAAATAATGTGATTATTCTAGTTGAGATATTAATTTTTATTATTATTTGATTATTAATCTTAAATGAATCGGAAGTGTGGTTAACATACAATAGGTACCTATGTGTTTTGAAATAACTCTAGGTATACATTGCATAACCAAATAGCAAAAAAAAGAAATAGAAATGTCCGTCACAAAAGCACACAATCGAATTGTATACCTCCTCCTTTTGGGAAGTCAGTCAAAAATGATCTATAATCTATACACAGATACTATTATTAGACTAGCCCGCCATTGTGTTCAATTTCGAAATTACCAATTAGTCATGCCAGTAGCTGTAATATTGCTCTAATTAACAATTATTTATTCATGCAGTGAACTTTCTAAGAAGATTATATTATTATTTGGATTAATGCCCGGGGTTTTTACCGCAGCTCTTTGAAACAGATGATTATACACTCTCTCAAAAACAGGAACAATAAAATAAACAAAAATGCTGAGCTGAATTCGATATGATTTCCAAGAATAATACATCAACATTTTAATTACTTTCTTGTCTATTATCAGATCAATATTCTTTTTACATTTCAATGACTTTAGCCTTCAAATAACAATGAAGTAATTGTTAAAACAATTATGAAGAAGATTAGGTTTTCTACTAGAAAACAAGTCTAGAGAAAATTTATTTTACCACAAGATTATGATTATGAAAATATGAGTTCTGAAGCTTGAGAACCTTGGTTTCATTTGAGAAAAGATCATGTACATATTTTATTAGATATTGTGTCTTTTAATTCATATAGAGGGTGTCCCTGAAAGGTCTTTACAATAAGAAGACTTAGTTTGGGTCCAAGATGTTACAATACCATTTCGGGGCAAGGAGTATCTGAATATATTCGTAAGTAGAGGAACTAACCTAACCTAACTTAACATATTACACAATATCGATATGGGGCATTTTGTTCGCATTGCTTCTAGAAAAAACGATTTTGATGAACCTTGTCAAAACCTTCTGCTTACCCCCTGCTATAAGGCGTATAGCAGGAAAAAAAGCTACATATGCTCCAGTGAACTGTCAAATTTTAAAACTGTTCATTCATAACCTAGATAAACGATCACTCTTATGACCATTTTTGTCTTGTCTTGAAACGCTGAAATAAATGAATATATACTATAGATATAGGTATAAAAATAATATTTCTTAATACGAATTCAATTGATACATAATCAAGATGAATATATAAACATTTCTGGTAAATAATTAGATTACGCTGTGCCGACAACATTTACTGCGAAGGCAAACATCCCTTCCGCCATTGAATAACGTCAACAACTCTTAGGGCAATACCTACAATTTAACATTGTCACAGTATTGCATAATACCACTATAAATGTTCAGATATATAATATAGATATTCGATGAAATTCATTTGAGAGCAATAGGTAGGTATTTTTAAGCAAATATTTAAAATATTACAAATTTAGCATAATAACTTGCAATGACGTACCTTGAGAATTCTATAGACAGCAAATGAAGCATATATAAACAATGAGTACCAGAATAGCGTCAAACAATCTTTTAGAAAGAGTGTCTTTGAAGTTTCGCAGAAGTCTTTATGGTATTATTTTGTGGAATTTGTTTTTTAGTCATATATTATTTGTACATCACCGACATTGTACGAGGTATTTTACAAACAGATGGAATCCCGCTTAACCCAGTTAGTAGAAAATGGGAGATACAAAATGCTAGACTTAGGAGATGAGCTTCAGATCTTACTTTTCGAAAACTTTGGTGAAATTCTCTGAACTATGAGTGTCCCAATAAAATATTTTCACAGCATAGTTCAATGTTTACGTTTATCGAATTTTCCTCCTTACATCTAAATTGATATTTGTTCTTTATAAAGTATTAGCAGATACATTTTGCATCAATTTCGAAATCAGTCACAATTTTAACGACTTGATAGCGCTGATTTAAACATTTTACGTCGACTTGTGTAAGTCTGAATTTAATTAGTTTTTCATTAATAAATGTTGCAGGCACATTTTCTGCTGGTTTACGTTCCTATTTGAATAATGAAGTTTAAATTCATAATTAACATCGATATTAATACCGATCACATGTTAGGTTAGAGTGGTATATTAAAATGAGAAATGGTTTTGATAATTTTTATCCTGTTCGACCGAATAGAGCTGCATGGACGCTACTCTCGAGGTCCACTCTATACTCTGTGGGCTAAATTGAACTTTTTAATCACTAAAAGAACTCGCTTTCATCTAAAATCAAACCAATTTGGCAATGCGGTTTGGAATTAGGCAAATACGGTTTTATCTGACATTGAACTTAAAAAAAGCAATAACAGATAGAAAAGTATAGTTATATAGTGGAACTCTTGAGTTAGCTGACAGTGTATGTACTTTCCAGTTGATCTTCACCTCAAATTATAAGAGAAAAATGAATTAGAAGTAAATTTGGGCTCCATTCTAAGGTTAAATAGCGGAAAATATCAAATAATTTAAATATCTTCAAGCATTTTGAAAATTTTCAGACAAATCTGGTTTTGTAATTGGCATCAGTTCCGTGAGAGCCGTAGCCTTTTAGCTATGTACAAGTGATATGTCTTTAGGGAATAAACCTAAAATGACGTCGTTTGCCATACCGGGTTTTTACTGACCAGATCCGTCGGATACCACATGCACACGTATAATGGAGTAGCGGATTTGGTCTGCGTTATACCAGATCTACCAGAAAATCATTCAGTGTATGGACACCTAATAGAATAATTATATATTTTTTATTTTCCTGGGCCTCATCTAATGCAGTCAGTTCTATTTTTGGTGAAAAGTTATATATCTTAAAAAAATTGATTTGATATCCATTGCAATATCAAAGCCGACTCCAAAAGAGGAGGAGGTATACAATTTGATTGTATTTTTCTTTTTATGTATGGCTGCTTTTGATGACTTTTGATTCATCTGAAAGAAGAGAGTTGAGAAATGATCCCATATTAAGACAACTCTAATCCAAAATCAATTTTACTCTAAAAACCGTTCATGAATGGGGTGGAGGGAGCAATTGTTCTCGAAAATCGAAGAGACTACAGAATTAAGATGAGATCATATCCGAAAAAGTTTAAATTGAACATTTTTTCAAAAGAGCTACGGTTTTCGAATTACAGCAATGGTAAAGACTGAAATATGTGTATTTCCGCTATGTGAAGGGGCAAGTTTTTTTAGAAAATTGGAAATATGAGACGGCCAAATAATGAAAAGATTATGTGTAGCAACATTTAAATTGGACATTTAAAAAAAAAACTACGGTTTTCGAGTTACAGCATTAGTAAATTCTGAAATATTGTGTGTATTTCCGCCGCGATGTTTTGAAATCTCTCATTAATAACAAAAAAGTAAAAAGTAAAGTACAAGCAAAGAATATACCTACAGGGGTAATTGAATAACTCCTATTTTCTTTGGTATTAGTGAAAGTTCAACGTTTTTCACTAATGTTACACTCAAAAGTGTGAAATAAATATTTTTTACAAAAATTGGACCAACTTTATTAATTGGGATACTGAAAAATACAAAATAATATTAATTCTATTGGTGCTTGTGAAGTTGGTGCCAAGAGTCTTTAACTATAATTGCACAACTTCAAAATTACTACTACCAAAAGTTTTTTTTTGTATTTCTCAGTGCACCAACGAATAAACTCCGTTCAATTTATGGTAATAAATATTTTCTCTTATAGTCTTGTTTTTAGGGTTTCACAAATGCATCTTGTGACGTATCAAAGGAAAGAGTATTATAATGCTCTCTCTCTTTTTGAAATAGAGTATGATAGCAAAGTTTACAATAGTATTCTGTAAAATTTGATAAAAGAGAGTAATTGATCCAGTATTTTATGGAGAAAATGAAAAGCGCTCGATTTATTGGAGGAATTAAAATTTCCGGGTAATAAATTAGAAGGTGAACCCAGAGTTTACTCGAGAAGTGGGTAACAAACGATGATAACAATGGTTAAGCTGCCAAGTTTTACTGCTGTACTAAAATATCCAGATGTGGAGTATTAATACAGGAAATAGTTTCAAAGCGTGTTCGGGCACAATAATTGATGGACAATAATATTTAATATGCATCAAATGAACAAACATTTCATCGGGAATTCTCATCAAAACAAGTACCTATATCGTACAGTAAAGTGATGTCATAGGTCTGTTAGATTTACTGTAATGTTTTTAAATCTTATTGCATCCGTACGTGATATCTTGTATCGAATAATTTGATTTAGAATTCAAGTTAAAACCCTACTAAAAATAGCATAAGCGTAGTTCTACGAATATTATATTGGAAAATAATTCCGTATCATTATTTGTATATGTATTTGGTTGACCTACATTTCAAGTTTGCTGCTTGACATGCACTTTTTAAAATCCAGTCAAAACCCAATGAACTCGAATCTCGAAGCCGAAATTTTGGTAATTCGAAGTTAACCCTGTTCCTGATGCGATTATTCCAGTTTAGGTAATTGTATGGAGCGACCCAATTTATAAAAATTAAAATAATAAAAAATTAAGGGGGGCCTCCGAACAAAGAAATCATTTTTTCAAAATTAACGGCCATTGAATAAACTTTTGTTTTTGCTCGATCTTTATAATGGCTGTATTTTTTTGAACCCTAATAGGAAGGCAGCTCTTGTACGAAAGTACGGCACCCTTCATGTGTGATCCCGACTCGCACTTGGGTGGTTTTATTTATAATAATATCATTGGATGAAAATTATAAAATTTTATAAAATAAATTATATGAAATAAATTTTTATTAATGGTAAAAAAATTATACAAAAAATTAAGCATATTCTATGTATTTTTTATATATGTACGCGCCTCTTGTATAGTAAATGTTCACCGATTTTGCTGATTCTATCTTAATTCGACAGTGGAATGCTGAGAGATGGTCTCATGTTAAGAAAAATAAAATTCAACATCTCTTTCCCCCTGTAAACCTCTTCCAATGGCGGTGAAGGAGGCAATTTTTTCGAAAATTGCAAATTTTATGTGACAGAATTGAAGAAAAAATAATATATATATATATATATATATATATATATATATATATATATATATATATATATATATATATATATATATATATATTAATATTTTTTACAAAAAATTGGACCGACGTTATTAGTTGATGCACTGAAAAGTATAAAATAATATTAATTCTATTGGTGCTGTTACTTTTGAAGTTGTGCAGTTGCAGTTAGATTGATAACTTTTGGCACCAATTTCACAAGTACCATCACCAATAGAATTAATATTATTTTATACTTTTTAGTGCATCAACTAATAACGTCGGTCAAATTTTTTGTAAAAAATATTTATTTCACACTTTTGAGTGTACCTAACATTAGTCACGAAAATCGTTGAACGTTCACTAATACCAATGAAGATAGTACTTATCCTATTACCCATGTATATTCTTTGCTTGTAGTTGTTATTATTGAGATCTCAAAGCATCGTCGGTCAAAAAAAATCAAGAGTTCCCAAGCTAGAGCTCTAGAAAAGTGCAAGAGTGCTAGCGCCATTTTTTTAAATTCTGAATATAGGTGTATGTCGATTTTTGTTTCAATGAGACCAATTCTTGATAATCTTCTATCAAATGAAAAAAGAATAATTAAAATCGGAGAACGTTTACTATTTATAAAGCGCTAACATATTTTAAAAAAACATGCAGACAAACAATCGAATATATATGCCTCCTCCGTTTAGTTCGTCGGTCAAAAATATGTCTCTGATAGTAAAAATAAAATATCAAGTACTTATAGGTATTGATTCCGATTTAAGAAATTTTTTATTTTCACATAGGTATCTCTTGTTAGGAACTGTAACGAGAACAAAAAATGATATCGACTTTGGATTGGTTTCATTTTGTACAAACACAGTCCTATATAGACCATTGCTAAATTCATTAATGAGCGTGATCGACCTAGTCGTTTAAAAATTTCGGTTGAGGAAAGTTTACAAAAAATGTGTAATACATAAATGTCATGTTTTTTATTTATTAACATGACATTAACATCTTTTGTAAAATTAGTATTTCGTCGAAAAATAAATGAAAATCAAAAACTATGAATTTTGTATCTTATTTGATTCAACGCTTTTATTAGCTTGGTATGTATGTATGAATGTATGTAACGAAATCTTCATACACGATTTTCACCCCCTTAAAAATATCGGATCGACTTGATACTTTGTATACTTTCAAAGGACCGATGACAATATAATAATTTCATGTTGTGTATGTACGAGTGGGACTCCTTGATGGGAGGCTACCATACCTATATCTCTGAGCTCTATGGATGGATTTTCGTGGAACTTTCTATCTGTATGTGGGTTGGGAGGTTTTGTGATGTTGTGTACGTGCGAGTGGGATTTTTTGATGAAGGGTTTCATACCTATACCTCTCGGGGCTTTATGGATGGATTTTTGTGGAATTTTATATATGAATGTGTGTTGGAGGATTTTCGATGGAGTTTAAGAGTGGGACTATTTAGTGGAGGGTTCCAAAAAACTAAAAAAAACACGCTTTAATAGCAAACCAAACTAAAAATTTGAAAATAAATAAGATATAATTTTAATATAGAAAAAGCGCGGGATGCTTTCTAAGTTAATTTTATAATGACTACTTATATCAGTATCTATCAACATAAAATATTTAGGTATATCAATGGACATCAAGCACCCAACGCTTTTTTACATTAAAATGATATCTTATGTATTTTCTAATTTTTAGTTTGGTTTGCTATTAAAGCGTGTGTAATTTTTAGCTTGACCTTTAGAATATTGTCATATCAAAACTTGCATGCATCAAAATTGCTTCTAAATTGTATCGACTAGATAATGTTACAAAATAAACAGTTCCAAACCCGAATTTAATATGCCCAGGATATTGCTCAAATTCAAGAAGCTTCTATGCCAAAAAAGCGAGATAACATCACGTGTGACACGTGATATTCACGAATGTTTATCCATGTGCAGTTTTGAGGGTGACGTGTTGAGGTAGCATTGGGGGGTGGCAATATTGTTTTAACACAGGAAATGTCATTCTTCCCACTTCATTATATAAGAGGCAGGTATACAATTTGTTATTAATTTTTTTTTCAAATAATTTTAATGTTACTTCGTTTGACGCAGAAAAAAATGACCGATTTTATTAATTCGTTCTACATTCGAAAGAAATGGCCAGCATCTCAACTTATTTAGAATATATCTGTTTCTGTGGTTACCAAGGAAGTTTTTTTTTTTTAATGACACTCCTATCTAGCTATAATGATGCTTGATTTCTTGTACAACCCATTTTGATTTACAATGCATACAGGGTGTTCATTGCAAAACTTCCCATCTCGGATTTCGCGAAATGTGAATATTAAAAAAGAAATCGCGGAAATTCGTAAGAAATAATGTCGAGGGGGGCGAATTCTTGACCAAAAAACCACTCTCAACCTCCTGACCCCACGAACTACCCTCTTAAAAAATCGTATTGTATTAGGAGCAGCGATTTTTGATCGAGATCATGGAGAAGAGGAGATAGAGTTCGAATGTATTTTGCTTTCTTTATGTGTGCTCGCGTTTTCCATACTAATCGTTCATTGCTTCTGATGATTTGTTTTTCATTAGAAAAGGAGTTTGTACTGAGTACTGAGAGATGGTCCTAGATTTAAATTTTTGAAATCCAATATGTCCTTACCCCCTCAGAGGGGGATTAAAGAGAATATAATTTCCAACAATCTTTCACTACGGATATTTTACATATAACTCAAGGGGTTTCAAAAGTTAAACATAGTTGCCTATATATTTTGCAATCAATGAAAAAATATAAACGCTAAACAATTAAAACTGGGACCTAGGTTATTAAAATACAAAGTAATATTTATTATATTAGTAATGATAATTTTGAAGAAGGTGCGACGGGTCTATAAGAGATTCTTCATCTCAAGAATCACTTCAAAATTACTAGCACCAATAGAATGTTTTTTTTTATATTTGTCATCAGTCCATCATCTTATAAAAACAGTCCTGGTTTTTGTCAAAGGTTATTTATTCTTTTAGATGAACCAATTCGCATTTGTACTGTATTATATTAATAAATAATAAAAATTTGCATTTATCAGATTTGGTCAACATAAATTTACATTCATCGGGTTTTGGTTAACATGACATATTGGATAGTCGAGTATATATCAAGAAGATCTAATCGGTAAAATTGTTTATCACAAAAAATATCAAAGAATAAATACTTATAATTTCAAAAGAAATCGAGTGTTACCGATATTTAGATAAATTATAAAAATATATAATAAAATTTATGAATTCATGATACCTAAATAGATAAAATAATCTTTTTAGTGATTTTTACAAATATGTACTTTGATTTGCAATAGAATAAATCTGAAAATATCAAAAAACTCGGTGAATCTTTAATCAGATCGCATAAAACGATAACAAACAAATATTATTAATAATATTATTTATGTATCTATAGTCAAAAACAAAAATGTGAAGCAATATTCAAAATATAATTTTAAAATTCTTCTAATTTTATGTAATCAACGATAAATTTGAAATAAAGTTCGTGAATATTGCAATAGTCCTGTTTTTCAATTTATGAAATTTATTAGCTATTGCATTATTAATGTAGATGATTTTATATCTTTTTAAATTTTTTGTAACTTTATTAAACATTTGCAATAGAATTTTGGATTTTTTTCAAACTTTTTTTTCAATAATATTAGTTACGCTGTTTAATATAATTTTTGTCCATTAACTTAGATGGGACAGGAAAATAATTTAAATTATAAAAATTAAAATGTTCAAAAAATTCAAACAAATTAACTGGAATTATGAATAAAAGGAATGTTAGTTTACTCACCAGGATAAATAATCTAAATCTATCACTGTCACTTATTTCACCAATAGTGTGTTTGATGCACGAGACTTTTTTCCCTTGGAGCGTGAACCTGCTTTTCTACCTACACTTTACCGCTAGAGATCTGGCAGAATACTAAACGCTTCTCGCTGTCACTGAAAATGTTTACTACAACTCTACGTGCATATGTCGATGTCGGGTCGGCTTGAATGGTTTTGAGGAAAGCAGCACCTAGGAGGACGTATGCCATGCGCTTCACCACGTTTTGGACAACTTCCCCAAAGAGGAGGATGTGCATAACAATTTTTTTCCTGGCTCCTAGTAGAAAATAGTTCTTGTCAAAAACACCAAAAGTACCAGTACCTACCCATATAAACATTTTTTACAAAAAATAGGACCGACTTTATTAGTTAGTGCACTGAAAAATACCATATTGTATTAATTCTATTGGTACTGGTAATTTTGAAGCTGTGCAGTTGTAGTTAGTTGTTGTAGATACCAACTCCAAAAGTACCAGCACCAATAGAATTAATATTATTTTGTATATTTTTCAATGCACCAACTAATAAAGTCTGTTCTATTTTTTGTAAAACATGTTGATTTCACACTTTTGAGTCAAACATTACTTGTCAAAATCATTCACCGTTCACCAAAGAAGAAAATTTTTGATTTTCAAAAAAAAATCCCCTCGCCCTTTGGGAGAAGTTTTTGGGGGGAAGGACATGTTTGTCGATTTTTCTTTTCAAGGGGACCAATTCTCAATAGTCCTCTTTCAATGGCAAAAAATAATCATGGAAATCGGATCCAAAAAAATACAGACAAACAATCGAATAGTAGGAGGTATACTACATCCTCTGGTTGGGTCATCGGTCAAAATACAATTTATTTTATATTTTTCACGTTTGTTAAAGAAAATATTTTACATTTTTGAGTGGTTCATTTGACATTAAAATATTTGAAGGTTTTCTTATATTCAGTAATTTCAAACTATAGTGGCACTAATTGTGAGCTTTATTAGTGCTTTAACTTGGAAACCCTTGATTTTCTTATGTCTTATTAAATGTTGCTATAAATGATATTTATTTTTGACCGAATTCAAAAAAAGAAGGAAGCGTACAATTCTTTGTTATGTTTATTTTTTTATTTTTATGTGTGGCTGTTCGCGCGTTTTGCACAGTAAACGTGCTCCGATTTTGAAGATTTTTGATTTATTTGAAAGAGGAGAATTGAAAAATAATCACATATTTAGAAAAACTCAATTCCGACATCTTTTTTCCTCCAAAAAGCGCCCCCGAAGGTGGTGGAGAGGGTACTTTTACTCAAAAATCGAAAATCTGAGACGGCAGAATTAAAGATAAGACCATATTCGAAAAAGTTTAAATTGTTTTTTTTAAGAGTTACAGCAATGGCAAAGACTGAAATATGTGTATTTACGCTATGTGGAGGGGGCAATTCTTTGCAAAAATATATGAGACGATCAAATTAAAAAAAAATTATATGTAGCAACATTTGAATTGAATATGTTACAAAAGAAGTTACGGTTTTCTAGTTACTGCAGTAGTAAAGTCTGAAATATGTTTATTTCCGCCGCGATGTTTTGAGATCTATGAATAATAAGTACAACCGAAGAATATACGTGGGTAATAGGATAAGTTCTTTGGTATTAGTGGACTTTCAATGATTTTCATGACTAATACACTCAAAAGTGTGAAATAAATATTTTTTACCAAAAATTGGACCGACTTTATTAGTTGGTGCACTGAAAAAAACAAAATAATATTAATTCTATTGGTGCTGGTACTTTTGAAGTTGTGCAAATGTAGTTAGATAGAAGACTTTTGACAGCAACTTCAAAAGTACTAGCATCAATAGAAATAATATTATTTTGTATTTTTCAGCGCACCATAGTCGGTACAATTTTTCTTTAATACTGACAGATAAAATTTTCAATATTCATCAAGAATGTCACCTCCTCCTTCTTTCGGGAGGGAGTGTTTGGGGAGAAGGGTATATTAGATTTCTTAAAGTTTAATATGGGAGAATATAATCATTGATATCGGTGTACGTTCACTGTTCAAACAGTGCCAACAAGCATAAAATAGATGATAAATGGTCAATTTCGAGTAAGGCTTGTAATAGAATAGGGGAAATATTCTATATTCACACCATGAATATCTTCTAAGGGATTTAAGGATAATGGAAAAGATTATATTTTATTTACTCATAACGAGTCCTTCCATTTGATATGTCATTTGATGTACGTTTCGTATTATCGTAACCAAATTTGGTACAAAAATCAGTCGTTGATTGACTAGGAAATATTTATATAATAAGCAAGTTTTAAAAAAATCAAAATAATTGTCCAAAATTTAAACGCTATTGAAATTACTTTTGATTGATTCATATAACTCAGGCTACAGTTTTTGTGGAAGTTTTATGATACAAAAATCAAAATTTATCTATTCAATTCACATATTATGTTACATATATTATTAAATATAATATAAAGTAATGGATTTTGGGTACCCTGACGATAGAAATTCCATTCTTATCGATCTAGCCTAGTGTGTACCTCGAGGGACACACTCTTTTTGCTGGTTTTTGCTATAAATTCACCGAACATCTTGTAAGTACCTATTTATATAAATGAATAGCTGATACCTGCAACTTTCCCCAATTCCATCTTACATGCCTTTGCTAGTAACAATTCCAGCTGAAATGTAAAGGCGTCCGTTGTTTTTTCTCACTTCTTTATTCAATAACAACTACTCCACTAGAAGACATTCTCACTTTTGTAAATCATTCACGGTCCTATTATATTTATCGGCTATTTATCGATAACGGTTCTTCGTCTTGTTTGTTTGTAACTCAGGTGTCACTATAATAAATAGGTGCCCCAACATGGAGAGATTTTTTGACAGTTGGACCCACCAATCGGGTTTGAAAGAATAGAAAGATGATAGTATTTTATTTACGGACTGAAACATTTGATCAGGTATTTTAAATAAGGCTGTTCGAGCAGTAGTTTAGGGCGGTTTGATAACTGTTTAAAATGCGCATGTGCGGTTTGAAACAGTTTCCAAGTGGTTTGGGATTTTGTTGCTCGATCACCAAACTGCAGTTTGCAAACTACCCCTTCCACTTTCTTACCATTTTGTCGTCATAGAACAAATGACTATGCCTATAGATATGTTTTATGACCAAAGATAAGACTGATGGTCAAAACACAAAACCAGGGTTTAGTTTAGGACTGTGGTGCTGTTCTCTGAAAGGGATTTCTCCAACAGCAACAACAGAGAACACTATACTCTAAGAAGAAGAAGACGCTTCAACTGCGCCTGTCTCAAACTGAGTTTGGAAATCGCCAAACTACTGCTCGAACATCTTACTAGTAGTTGGGAATAAATTATTTCATCTTAAAGTGAAGTGCGCAGGCGTCTGACGGTTTGGGACTGGTTTGAACCGCTGCTCGAACACCCTTATTATGTTTGTAATACTGAGTGAAATAGTTTTGTACAAGAGATAAAGTGTATAATAGGGACTAAACCTTTAACAACATCGTTTTTGCCACATTGAGTATTTCACCGACTAGATCCATGGGATATGACAAATACAAACACGTAGCGAATTTGGTCTGCGGCATACCCGATCCTTCAAACAATGCTTCCGTGTATGGGCACCTAATATACCTAATGTATTATTTTTAGTGCATCGTAAGGAGAAGCAGCTTATTTCACATTCTTGAAAATCTCTATCAACTGATTAGCGAATACCGCTTAACAATGTGGATCAAGGTTAAAATTTCAAATAGGTGTATATAATTGAAAATGAAAATAGAAAAAAAAAATCTGTGATGTTTCATAATATTGACAACCTTGAAATCAATAAATCCATTTCTTTATGTTAATGTAATCATTAGGTAATATAGAAGAAACAAAAATCATGAGAAATCATAAGAAGGTTGATTCAATTTTGATGAAACAACGTCTTACTGTTAGTAATAGAAGAATGGAATCTATAATTGAATGATGGAATGTATTGATGAATGGTGAACACGTCATAAATTGATAAAAAGAATATCAATGAACGACGAATTTCTTTCACTGTTATTTTCAATGAAATACAATTTCAATGAATAAAACATTTTTGACAATAGGTACCTACTTGATTTTGATTGGAATAATTGTGATAACAACAAGATATATTTTTTTCATTATCGTCTCAAATTCAACTCGTTATTGAACACATAATATTGGTATAGGAGGCAACAACTTTCACCAAAATATTTATTACATAACGGTGAAATGTTAATTCCATCAAATTGATGTTGTATTTTAATGAGTTTGAACATGTTTTTGGAGAAAATTGATTCTTAAGGAAATCCACTGATCTATCCATTTAATTTCTATTCATTCAGTGAAATAATATAAAAAGGAAATTCTAAATCATTTGTGCTTTTCTGTAGTCTTCTAATCTCAACAATATGCAGAGAACGTTTACTTTTGCTGCAGTTTCGTATTTCACTAAAGTCAGCTAAATAGTGTTGATGCGTGCCGTTTACTTTTTTATTTATATTTGTCATTATTCAGAGTAATTAGATATCGGATTAAAATGACCCATTTGCAGAGAACATTGTGGGTGCGATTCATGAGGTCCCAACATGGACTAGGTGCAAAATATGTAGGTACGCCAAGTATAAGTAGAACATTATATTGCTACCATCAAAAGATTTTTGATTTTGTCGTGACAACATCCAACGCTGAGGGTAGCATTCAGAAAGTCAAGTTTAAAATGACCTGTCTATCATCAATCTCTATGACCGACGAACCCAAACGGAGGAGGTATACAATTCGACTGTCTGCTTTTTTTGGTTCGTGCGCGCGTTTTATAATTATAATTATAGTAAACGTACTCTAATTTTGATGATTTTTGATTTATTTGAAAGAGGACACTTAAGAAACGGTCCCATACTCGTAAAAACTCAAATCCGAAATATCCTTACCATAAAAAAGTTAAGGGGGGGCAATCTTTCTCGAATATCGATAATCTGAGATGGCAGTATTCAAGATAGCACAATATCCGGAAACTTTTAAATTCAACATTTTTTCAAAAGAGTTACGTTTTTCGAGTTACAGCGGTGTTAAAATCTCAAATATGTGTATTGTCGCTATGTGTAGGGGGCAATTTCTTTCGAAAATTGAAAATCTGAGGCAACCACATGAAAGACCAGATTATTTGTAGCAACATTCATAATGACCATTTTTTGTTCCTTAGAGTTACGGTTTTCGAGTTACAGCGGTGGAAAAAATGTAAAATCTAAAATACTTATGCGTATTTCCGCCTTGGTGTTTTGAGATCTCTAAATAATACCAAGTACAAGCAAATAATATACCTGGGTATTAGGATAAGTATCTACTTTGGTATTAGTGAACGTTCAACGATTTTCGTGACTAATGTTACACTCAAAAGTAATAATAATAATAATAATAATAATAATAATAATCTTTATTCAGGTTAACATACAAATCTTGATTAAAAAATAGTATGCTAATAGATTGTCTGACTTAATAAAGTCCAACAATCCCCTACCGAGATGCAAATAGCATCTGTGTGTAGACCTGAACTTAATAATGTATTAAAATCTACAAGCTTAACATAATCTAAATATACATATTAATATACAATAAATAAACAAATAATAAAATTAAAATGCAACAAAACTATAAATACAACTACAAATGTAAAGAAAGACACATGATATAGGAAGTATTAAATATTAAAACAGATTTTTTAAGTAATATAACAATATCTATGTATATTATAACTTCAAATTATTTAAAATCCAACTCTTAATATGAAATTTAATACGCCCTTTAGAGAAGTTTAATTTTTTTAGATTGTTATCTAATCTATTGTAGACAAGTTTGGATCGATATAAACTAGTTTTTTGACCAATATTAATTTAGTTTTACTTACTGTAAGCGATTTGTGTCTAGAAAATAAACATGCTTCAGCAATAGTATACTCTTCCCGTAGATTACAATAATTATTTATTAGTGCTTCCAAAATATATTTTTGATTGATGTTCAGCAATCGTGTCTCACTAAAAAGGTTGTGTTGTTTACCAAAAGTTAAAATTTTGATAGCACGCTTTTGTATTCTTACTATCGGCCCTAATGTATTTGAATAAGCTGAACCCCAACAAATAATTCCATAAAATAGGACGCTACAGAACAAAGCATGGTATAATTTTAATAAATCATTTTTTTCAAGAATATATCTCATTTTATAGAAAACAAAAAGAAGGTATCTTACTTTTTTAACAATACTAAAAATATTTTTCTTCCAATTCCAATTTTCATCTAGTATAACACCAAGGTATTTAACTTCATTTACCCTTTTTATTTTATCACATCCACAGTTTAAGTTATTATAACAAACATCATCATGTATTGTGAGTCCGTCTGTAACAGGGAGCTTATCCGCATATAGAGACACATATAAAACACTGGATTTTGACATATTTAAAGACACTTTGTGATAATTAAACCATTTCCTTATAATTTTTAAAGAATGTTTGGCATTGGCTGTAACTTCATCCCAACTCTCACCACTACAAATAATGACTGTGTCATCCGCAAAAGATACAATAACACCCGGTAAATTAAGATTCAATAACCCATTAATATAGGCATTAAATAATAATGGACCCAAAATTGAACCTTGAGGGACTCCACAAGTAACTAAGCTGTAAGAACTTTTAACACCATTAATGAGAACACACTGAAATCTATTTGATAGATAGTTACGCATCAAATCATTAACAATCCCTCTTATACCTATATCATTCAATATAATCAATAGAAGTTCATGTACTACCGTATCAAAAGCCTTCGCTAGATCGAGAAATATTGCTATTACCGATCTGCTATTGTCAAGTTGGTATGAAATCAATATTTTTTTACCAAAAATTGGACCGACTTTATCAGTTGTTGCACTGAAAAATACAAAATAAGATTAATTCTATTGGTGCTGGTAATTTTTAAGTTGTGCCGTTGTGTAGAATTAATATTATTTGGTATTTTTCAGTGCAACAACTGATAAAGTCGGTCCAATTTTTTATAAAAAATATCTATTTCACATTTTTGAGTGTAACATTAGTCATAAAAAATGTTGAATGTTCACTAATACTCAAAAAGTTATAGGTAGGTTTAGCCTTGTACTTGTTATTTATTATTCAGAAATCTCAAAACATCGCGGCGCAAATATACATATTTCAGACTTTACTGCTGTAACTCGAAAACCGAAACTCAATATAAATGTTGTATATATAATCTTTTCTTTAATTTGGCCGTGTCATATTTTCAATTTTCGAAAAGAATTGCTCTTACACATAGCGGAAATAAGCATATCACATATTTCGGACTTTACCATTGCGAAACTCGGAAACCGCAACTCTTTTGAAAAAATGTTCAATTTGTTTCCGGATATGGTCCCCTTTCTAATTTTCAAATCTTGAATTTTCGATTTTCGGAAAAATTTGCCTCTTCCACATAGCTGAAACACATATTTCAGACTGTAGCGCGGAAACTTATGATTATTTTTAAAAATGACCAATTTAAACATTTCCAGATATGGAATTTTCAATAATTCTGTCGTCTCGGATTTTCAATTTTCGAGAAAAATTGCTCCCTCCACCCCCTTTGGGAGCGGTTTTTGGAGGGAAAGAGATTTTGGATTTGATTTCAAATGAAACAAAAATCGTCTAAATCGGAGTACGTTTACTGAGCAAAACGAGCGAACAGCCATAAAAAAAATAAAAAAGCAATCTTACAACCGAATTGTATACATTCTCCTTTTTTTGAAGTTGGTCAAAAACATATATCTTAGAAATTATAACGAATACATTCAATATTGTTTTATTATTATCTAGACTCTTACCTTAGCTAAAAGGGATAATATCTTTTAGAAAATTCGTAAAATGAGTATGTAAATAAAAAAATGATTTCAGGGCGTTCTACGCAGACATTCAAATATCTCGAAAAATATAAAGAATATTTCGCTAAGTAGAATGGGTTGGTTTATTATACAGAAATATGTTTACTTCCACCAGGATGTTTTAAGATCTCTGAATAATAACAAGTACGAACAAAGAATATACATGGTTAATAGCGTAAGTACTATCTTCTTTGGTGCTAGTGAACGTTCAACGATTTTTGTGACTAATGTTACTCTCAAAAGTGCGAAATAAATATTATTTCCAAAAAATTGGACCGACGTTATTAGTTGGTGCACTGAAAAATACAAAATAATATTAATAACCATTGGTGCTGGTACTTTTGAAGTTGGTGCGAAAAGAATTAATATTATTTTGTATTTTTCGGTCACCAACTAATAAAGTCGGTCCAAATGTTGTCACGTAAACGCCCTTCTGCCCTGTTGATGACACAGCCATTTTCATTACAGCATCGTATTTGTAATTATGTACATTATATTTTATTCATTCTATATTCTGAAGATTGCAATTCGACTAGATACCGGTAGCAAAAATATTGATTGTATTTATCAGTACATAGAGTAATGAGGTCGGGCCTTTATTTTGTAAAAGGTATTTAGTTACATTTTTTAATAGTTCTAGGATCATTAAAATCGTTGTACTTTTACAAAAACGGAAAAAGTTCATTTTCATTTTATCAATTCAGTAGCCTACAGCATCAAAAATATATTCTTTTTCAGTTCTACATTAGTTGATTTTTTTAAAAAAATCACCAACATTTTTAAACTTTTCTACAAACTTATTCTACAAATGTGTGAAGGGACGAATTTCGGACAATCTAATTTGCCTGGTTATATGTTGTTACGAGCCAAAGGCGAGCGAATTTAACATGAACGTAGAAGCGAATGTTGGGGTATGATTATGGTTTTTAAACTTTTTAAGTAAGATGTTGCAAAAATATTCAGTATTTTATGCAACAAAATCACATAAAACTTTTTATATTAAATATGAACAATCATTAACAAATTAATCTAAAATCTTTCCTTCAAAAAGCCGTAAATCGGAATTTTTTGAAAAGTTTTCAATTCATTTCTGTTGAAGGCGGTCAAAAATAAACTTTTGATTCCAAAGATTTATTATCATTTAAGATGAACGAGGACATTGAAATAAAACAATTTATTTAATTCCAAAAATGTTGTGAAGCTTATAACTTGAAATCATTTAATTAATAAAAATAAAGCTGATGAGGTACATTTCCATGAAGTAAAGTAATCAGGAAATAACTTGACTGCTATATTCAATGGGCGTTTATTGTGCCACAAATCAAGTCACATGTCATCCGTAAATCTGTCACGCTCGTGTGCCGCTATCTTATGGAAGAGTAGAGGAAGAAAAAAAATGCGTGTCAAATGCTTAGTAATGGAAATCTGACAATAATTCACAGGCCACAAATAAATATATGCCGAAGAAGATAGAAAAAAAAAAATCGGGATCCCATATGAGGACCAAAATGCGGCTGGCTTATATTCATTCCTTGATCTATGAAAGGCATGGATCGTAAACTTGTCCATAGCAGATGGATTTATTGTTTTGTGAAATATGGTTTTTCTCACACTTATTGTGTGAAATTTTTGTTTATTAAATTGAACTAGTGTTGGAGAAAGTAAGAAGTATATTTGTATGTATTTTTCAAGCAATATTCCAAAGTTTGTGATTCTTGTACCAATATAATAAATATTATTATGAATTTATCAATACATCCACCTATCTAGTCGGCCTTCTTTTGAGCGACATCCAAAACGGAGGAGTTTTACAATTCACACATTTGTTATAGTAAGGCGCTTTATAGATGAGTATTATTGTCCGCCATTGCGTGCCCTGACTTCACGTCAGTGGTATTTATTATTATGTAAATATAGCAAAGAGTTTATCATATTTATTTGGTTTATTGGTATAGTTATTACAAGAAAAGCAAGGAAAAAATCAGTTGATAATCGTTCAACTGTTAGTCCCACAAAACCTATTTTAATTGTCAAAGAAGCCAATTTTGAGTTTCCGCATCAAACGTTTCCAATGGAATATTTTTCCTCAAATTTTTCAGAGTACGACGCGAATCCTTCTTTCTATACTGCTGGAAATACGACAATATTTTTTTGAATATTTATAAAGTCCACCTTCTCGGAAAAGGCAACTTCAATTTACTTTATACACATAGACGAATTGTTTATCACAGAAGAGTAAATTCATTAAGCCTTTCATTGATTGAATATCATTTCACAATGCAAATATCATCCTATGTTTTTATGAATCGTACATCTTGACAGAGTCTCCTTTTCATCTTCACCTTAAAAATGCAGTACAAAACCTGTTAATTAAATAGATGAATGGATGTAGGTAATCTTGAAATGTCACCTGCTTCGTTTCGGGATTTGGCTCATTTTAAATGTCGCTGGTACTTGAGATCGCAATATTTGTCCATGCCGAAAATCTGCACATAAAAAATAAATTAATTTGATATGACCTAATTGTATTCTGGAGCATATATAAAGGAAATTTACTCTGGTATTTTACACAAAAAATGATTATGACGATAAACTAACATAATAAACGCATCTTCCCAAATGTTAGATTCGCAGTGAAGGCTAGTTCGCTTATGTAAATATATTACGTTTGCGCATAAAGAAGCCTAGAAAGATACATTAATGTTTCAATCTACTCTAATCTCTAATCTCTAATAAATATACCAATAAATTAATTAATATTATACTTATTCGTTCAAATTGCTCTACATTTACCTATGTATCACTGACAGAGGCAGATAGGATACGGAATGGCGGGCGATAATACCTATAGCCTCTAGTTATAGTAAACGTGTTGCGATTTTGATAATCTTTCTTTCGTCTTTGAGACAGTAGTCTCATATTGAACAAATTTGAAATATATTTCTTTCTATTCAAAATTTTCCTCGAAGAGAAAGGCAATACATATTTAAATCGGACATTTTTTAACAAATTCAACGGCTTACGAATTACAGTACTAGCAAGTCTCTGAATATAAGTTCATCGGTTCTAGTTTTGGTAAAAAATTATTGTTTACAAGAAATTCTTAAAAGGAGGTAAGCAATTCGATTGTCTACTTTTTGATGTTTGTCGACATGATTTGCATAAAGTTCAACGATTCCTGTTTTCATTTGAAAGAATTGCTTTGGTAATTAAATATTTAAAATTCAATGTTCAAGAATTCCAGTACCAATAGAATAAATATAATTTTGTTTTCTTCCAATACCAAATGAAAAATAAATATTTTTTACAAAAGGACCGACTTATTAGTTGGTACATGGAAAAATACAAAATATTATTAATTCTATTGGTACTGGTAATATTGAAGTTGTGAAGTTGTAGTTAGATTGATAACTTTTGACACCAACTTCAAAATAACCAGAACCAATAGAATTAATATTATTTTGTATTTTTGTAAAGAAATATTTTCACACTATTGAGTGTAACATCAGTTATCAAAATTATTCAACGTTTACCAGAGAAGATAATGCTTTACTCATACTTATTCAGAGATTCCAAAACATCCCGGAAATACACATATTTGAGTTTACTAC
Organism: Crioceris asparagi; assembly: GCA_958507055.1. Taxonomy (NCBI): domain Eukaryota; kingdom Metazoa; phylum Arthropoda; class Insecta; order Coleoptera; family Chrysomelidae; genus Crioceris; species Crioceris asparagi. The sequence continues at coordinate 12,856,683 of OY293833.1, read as the reverse complement.
TGCTGTAACTCGGAAACCTATGATTGTTTTGAAAAATGTCCATTTCAAATGTTGCTGGATATGATCTCTTCTTTAATCTCGAATTTTTGATTTTCGAAAAAAATTGCACTCTCTACATAGCGTAAACACATATTACAGAATTTACTATTGATCTAACTCGAAAACTTTGTCGGATATAGTCCCCTTTATAATTTTCCAATCTCGTTTAGATCTCGGAAAAATGTACCCCTTCCACATAGCTGAAACACGTATTTCAGACTTTAACGCGGAAACCTATAATTATTTTAAAAAATGTCCAATTTAAATTTTTCCGGGTATAGAATGTTCTTGAATTCTGCCGTCTCGAATTTTGAATTTTTGGGAAAAATTGCCCCTACCACCCCCTTTGGTGGATGTTTTTTAGGGGAAGGGCATGTCTAATATTGATTATTTTTTCAATGGGACCAATTCTCAATACTCCCGTCTCAAATGAAGATAAAAAATCAAAATCGGAGCACGTTTACTATGCAAAAGGCACGAACATCCATAAAAAAAACATGCAGACATACAGTCGAATTGTATACCTTCTCGGTTTGGTTCGTCGGTCCAAAATGCTGAGTGGATTAATAGTCGATCGTTGAACGTTTACTTTATTAAAAAAAAAGCGGTAAAAATTATGTACTTTGTTATCTTCGATTCTATGATACAATATAACATCAAACCTTCATATGGTGTTTCTATATTTTTTTCATCTTTATTCTGAATTAAAATGCGATAAGAAAGATTATTATTAACTAAATGCATCTTCATCTCATTCATCACTAATATCATTATAATATTTCTTTCACATCAAGATGCTTAGGTACCGAACTGATATAATGTATGTACCTTCAAAGTTCATGCTCCAAAAAGGGAGTGTCGGAAATATGTTATCAATATCTTTGGAGATAAGAGTTGAAAAATCACCGCTCATATGAGAAATGCTTGTTCGCTGATTGATTCGAGAAGTCATGCAAGTGGTTAGATTAGATAAATTATATTTTTTTTTTGTGTGGCCGATGCACTAGTAATTATATACTGTGTGTCCAAGATAAGAATGGGTAAGCATTAGGATCTCGAAAACTGTAATAAATACGAACTCGGAAAAAAGTTGAGCAGTTTGATAATCTTTTATAACGTGTTCCCAACAGTTTAGTAGCTATTTTGGATTTCCAGAGTTTAGAGAAAAACTACAATCATGCGACTTTTCGTTTTCTAGAAACAATCATTGATTTTGATTTCTTTTACATAGATCTAAACAAAAGAGCACCCTGAATTAGACTTTTAATTACCAAATCAACAATGTATCACATGATATGCCACTTATAAGTTGATTTCACAAAAAAAACTATAGTAGGTGATGTGTAATAAAATATTAAATTATTTTATGTCAATATAAATATTCTTTACCAAAAATTGGATCGATTTTTTTAGTTAGTTCACTGAAAAATACAAAATTATATTAATACTATTGGTGCTGGTACTTTTGAAGTTGGTGCCAAGTCTTCTATCTAATATCTAACTACAATAGCACAACTTCAAAAGTACTAGCACCAATAGAATTTATATAATTTTGAATTTTTCAGTGCATCAACTAATAAAGTCGGTCCAATGTTTGGTGAACAATATATATTTCACACTTTTGAATGTAAACATTAGTCATGGATATCGTTGAACGTTCACTAATACCAAAGAAGATAACACTTATCCTATTACCCATTCTTTCTCTATTCTCTATTCTATGCTTGTACTTGTTATTATTCAGAGATCACAAAACATCGCAGCAAAAATACACATATTCCCAACTTTACCACTGCTGTAACTCGAAAACCGTAGCTTTTAACAATTCGCACATTTGTTATAGTAAGGCGCTTCAGTAATATAGGTTATTCTATGTAAATATAGCAAACCAACAAAGAGTTTATCATATTTATTTGGTTTATTGGTATATTTTTGTTTCCGCATAGCGAAAATACAGATAATTCAGTCATTGCTGTAACTCGAAAACTGTAGCTCTTTTGAATAAATGTTCAACTTAAACGTTTCCGGATATAGTCTTAGTTTTAATTCAGTCGTTACAGATTTTCGAGAAAAAATGTCCCCTCCACACCCGTTCGGGGCGTTTCTTCGAAAGAAGGAAAGTTCGGATTTGAGTTTTTCTAAATATGGGACCATTTCTCAACACTGTTCTCTCTTCAAAATTTGAGCACGTTTCCTATGCAAAACACGCGAACCGCCATACCTAAATAAAGAAAACATACAATTGAATTGTATAACTATTCCTCCTTTTTCTGTAGTGGGTCAAAAAAGCTTGTGTTCCGTTGCAAAATCCTTCCAGTAAACTGACAGCTGTGTCAGTATTTTGTAAATCAATGATCAATCTAATATGAAATTTATTGACAACAATAGTTTATAATAAATAGCGTCGATTCAGCAATGCGACACCAGCATATTATAGCGTCGGTGAATGACGTCACTCAATACCAGTATGCTGGATCAAATGTAAGAACAAATCCATAATATTGTTGACCGCTAAACCAGTAATCCCCTGACTTTTATGTTTTTGCAAGCACGTATATTGAAAATTATTTTGTACCAACGTGAATTTTAAACGAAGAAAAAAATAGAATAGAAGCCTTTCAGCGGATTCCATCCTATGTTTTTAAGAATGTTCTAGGTTTAATGCTTATAAAATAATGCCCAATTAATTAATTGACTTCCACAAATGTATCACATATAACATATAAAACTTGATTAAATTCTTGTAAAGCCACTCCGTTGTACGACTTAAATAAAAAAAACATTGAATAATAACAAATATTATTGTTTTTGACAACTGCCATTAACCATTATGCCTACTGCTAAAAAATAAAGGAACGATATCAGCAAAGAATCACATCACGTGATAGATACATTACTTCAATAATAAAGGCAAGGGCTATCTATAACAGGGTGTGCTTTTGTTTCGGTCAATTAAAAAAAAACAAATTTGATGATGGTTTTTAGAAAGAAAAAACAACGTCGCATTATAATATTTAAAAACCCATTTTGCAGAGCCAAAACAAGTTGCTGCGAAGAAGTACTTACCGTTTCTTCGTAGCGTTTCGGCTAACATAAGAAAAAAGTCTAAAAGTCAGTTGTCTATAAAATTTATATTATGTCAAGCATTTTTCTAAATCCTAATGTTATCCCAACCTAATTTTGGACAAACTGTATAAGAAACGAGAAAAATTGGGTCTAATTCAGCGGTTGATGCACCAAAACGTGAAAAAATAAATAAATTCACCTTCTAAGGACTCTAATCCACTTAAATAATAACTAGGAGATATTATTCACGATTAACTCACAATCATATCAATCTTTCTCGAAAACAATGATTTTTGAGAAGATATAAATAAAATGTCAAGAATATCAATATCACTCCATCCTTATCATGTAAAGCTATCGTAATGTGGTGGACCAGGAAGTGGCAGGAAGTAACATTTTATCGTGATATTTTCTGGCGGATATTAATGGCATTTTAACTCTATACATCAGAAATATCGACAGAGTTCCAAATTGGAAAAATATTTGGCATGGTTTTCTCGAAAATAAATCGTTCAGAATTATTGAATGGTGTTTTAAAATTTAATAATCCGGCAATCTGTTACCTTTGCCTCAAACCGAATGGCCATTGCTACAGTCAGATGACAATTTCTTTTAGTTGCCATCAATTATCAAGTCATAATAAGTTTTTTCGGATTAAATCTCCGAATGGTCAACGTCAGCAATAATAATCACACATAGTAAATGAACTGTATGGCTCTTATGTTGCAAGATTGTTTAATTTTATTGACCGACTTCAAAAAAAGGAGACGGTATACAATTCGGTTGTAAGATTGCTTTTTTTTATAGCTGTTCGCGCGTTTTGCATAGTAAACGTACTCCGATTTAGACGATTTTTGTTTCATTCGAAAGAGGAGAGTTGGGAAATGGTCCCATATTGAGAAAAATCAAATCCAAAATCTCCTTCCCTCAAAAAACCGCCCCCAAAGGAGGTGGAGGGGGCAATTTTTCTCGAAAATTGAAAATTAGAGACGACAGAATTAATGAAAATTCCATATCCGGAAATGTTTAAATTGGACATTTTAAAAAATAATCATACGTTTCCGCGCTACAGTCTGAAATATGTGTTTCGGCTATGTGGAAGGGGCAAATTTTTCCGAAAATCGAAAATTCGAGATTTGATAATTAGAAAGGGGACCATATACGGAGATGTTTAAATTGAACATTTTTTGAAAAGAGTCACGGTTTCCGAGTTTCGCAATGGTAAAGTCTGAAATATGTGATGTGCGCATTTCCGCTATGTACAATCTAAACCTACCTATATCTTTTTGGGTATTAGTGAACGTTCCACAATTTCCATGACTAATGTTACACTCAAAAATGTGAAATAAATATTCTTTACCAAAAAATGGACCGACTTCATCAGTTGTTGCACTGAAAAATACAAAATAATATTAATTCTATTGGTGCTGGTAATTTTGAAATTGTGCCGTTGTAGTTTGTTGTTGTAGCCACCAACTCCAAAAGAACCAGCACCAATAGAATTAATATTATTTTGTATTTTTCAGTGCAACAACTGATGAAGTCGGCCCAATTTTTTGTAAAAAATATTTTAAGAAATTATCATAAAAAAGGATAACTACACTATATAAATGTGTATATTGACAATAATTGTCATGATTTCATAATCTGTTCTGTCATGTTCAAGTCATGTCAGTCATTGGTGCATAGATCCAACTGCAAACTGAATCTTCTAATTTTTACAACGATATTGTAAATATTTCAAAGATCATCGTCTGAAAAGCCCAAGTAATAAAAATAATTGAAGCAGGCAATCCCTGTTTTATCTGAATCTGTTAGACAATCAACTGAAAATCATTTAAATACACCAATTCAAATAAAATTGAAGCCAGTTACAGAATTTATCTTTTTTTAGGTGCGTTTTAAAGAAGAATTAAATACCCACTTATTGATCCAAACGAACTGAAACTGAGAATTGATGTTCAGTCCTGAAATCAATTATTGATTTCAGTAATGCCCAAATGTTATAAGATTTCAAATTTGGAGTTCAAGAATAGTTCAGGTTTGAGTATTTCTTTCAATGATGTTCAATATCATTATTTTCAGATGATTTAAGTAAAGACATGCGTAAATATGTTTCCGTATTTATACGCCACTCTTCGAATGAGTTATTTTTGGATCACTCGATATAACAATTTAAAGAATACCCCTTACTTTGTGTTTTATGTTGAGTGATTTTCGATCACGTGATCTTCATAAACTGTTGAATGGATTTGTTGGATTTAACAGATATTTGTTGTCAACTAGGTCTGTTAATTGATTTCAATTAAATCACGTTTGACGCCGATTTTTTTATAGTCCAATAATTTTTTTTGGTATCGATAATATTTTTTGTTTTTTTTTGATAGTTGTTGTTTATACACGCTGAATTAAAAAAAAATTAATAGTTTTACAAAACTTTTGACTGAGTTTTATCAGCTGGTGCACTGAAATATACAAAATAATATAAATTCAATTGGTACTGGTAATTTTGAAGTTGTGAAGTTATAGGTAGATTGAAGACTTTTAGCACCAACTTAAAAACTACCAGTACTAAAATTATAGATAAATATTATTATATATAACAAATATGTTTGAAGTATTTCATATTAAAAACTAGCAGAATGAGTGTATTCCTCACCCACTGTTTAACTAATTAATTTAAAAGCATATAAATCTTTGATAATTTTTGGCCGTCATTTTAAAACTACAAAGTTAATCATAGATACTGATTATCCAATGCTTTTCGTAGTAGAAAAATCACTACGTACACTGTACATACAGATACAGTGATTATCCTTCAACCAATATAACTGACTTTAAGTCCCTTAAACAGTGGAGCAATTCGAAGAAGTTAATAAAGATATTACGATTTTGGATCACCTTTAATGTACTAAATGCTGTTTTGCTCTGCTATCCATAAACTTAAATTGCCAAGAAAGTGTTTTTCTAACGTCTTCCTGATAAAATTGTTTTCAAAGAGCTCTGCTCGGTTTTAATCCATGACAAGAAAATAAATGTTCGGCTTTAAATCTTTTTAATTTCAGCTATCACAAACATTTCAAATAATCTATAGTAGGAATAAGCTACCAATTTGTTTAACCTAACTGAAGTACAAATAGAATCTTGATAGTTTAATAGAAGCCTTTCCCCCTTTCTATTTTTTCAAAACAGCGGCTCGAATAATTGTTGATTAAAACAAGTTTTGAGCATATATATATATATATATATATATATATAACTTTGTAACTTTGAATGTCTTCGGAAGAACGATCGGGCTGTAATTTTATATGAAAATAAACAGAGAGTCCAAAGAGTACTATAGTGATCTTATTACCGAGGTACTATTTGTATGACCATTAATTTTTCTAACCTGTAGTGCAGAGGTAATATTTTTCAGTTCTTTTTTTTGTGATTATTTGAAACTGGTCCAATTTCAATTTGGACTATAATGAACTATACGAGGTACCAAACATGTAGGGCATGTAATTTGAAAAATACATCAAGAGATAAGCCCTACGTGCCTACGTTAGAATTTTAGAACTCTTTACTACCTATTATATCATTAATTATTGTTGAAACTGGCATAACTTGTGGGCTTAGTCCAGTTTTTGTTTTCATTGTCGCTAAAAAGTAGTACCTTATGAAACGGTCAATGTATTCAGGTATAAGTTCGAAGTCCTGCGACGAATGGAAGAAAATATTATTTTTATTGCAATTTTGTAACCATTATGTCAGAGCTTTGTTATTCCAATCGACGAAGCGGCTGTGCAAAATACGATTTCACTTTTATTTTGATTCTGACCGAAGCGCAGAACGTTCAATTTCATTGTGGAATACTAATACTAATATAATAATGGCAACAAACTTCTTTTATAACAATAAATAGTTTTTTTTACAAAAACTAGGACCGGCTTTCAGATGATGCTGCACTGAAAAATACACAATAATATTTTATTAAATTGGTATTGGTAGTTTTTATATTTACTGACAAATAGAAGAGTTTAGGCAACAAATCCAGAAGTACCAGCAGCAAAAGAATGAATATTATGTTGTATTTTTAATGCACCAACCAATAAAAAAGGTTCGAGACTGAAAAAAATTTTTACATTTCCGATTTATTAGTCATCAAAATTATTATTTTTCCTTTCCTAGCGCTGTTACACGGAAAAATATGTAACTTAAATGTTGCTGGAATTTATTTTCGTTTCCAAAAAAAATCCTGTTTTTGGGGAAGGAATAATTTTATTTTTTGAAAAATCAATAATGGGGCCATCTCTCAGCACCCTTTAAAATTAAAAAAGAATCATCAAAATTCCTTGGTTTTTCGAAGTCGCTCAAAAGCAGTAGAAGTTTTTTGTATCATGATCAGTTTTCCAGAAAATCGAATCAAAATTCTATAATATTAGGTACATTATAAATGGTATCTCATATTCTCTCATGGATCAAAAATATTATCAATAGCATTTAAGTCTCGGACATTTTTTTGGATATTTCTCAAATTTATCTAATTATCTAAAGTTCCCTTATTCAGACAAAGAATGATTTTTGTACTCATTTTGCTTATGAAAGTACAAAATATAGTTCTGTAAATTCCTCTCTTCTTTAAATTAAAAAAAAAACTGCTCTAGAGATTTTGACCAAAAACTATTCAGCTACAAGTATGCATCAATTAAAGGTAAGACCGCGTCTCTATCATTTTCCTTTCTTGCGATAATGCACCAGAAAAATCACTGCGTACACCGAATATACGTAAACATACAAAAGGGACACCCAACCATCACCCTAAGAACCATTCTACATGACCCTGGGAAGGTACCTCGAAATGTGGATGTTTGTCAAAATTACAATTGCGGAAAATCGGACCCATTTCAGTAAGTTGGTACTGGGAATTTAAATCGAGTCTGAGCGAGAATACCTTCTTGTTTTATAGTTTTATAGCAAATAAACTGCTTAACCAAATATTCACAGATAGATTCATTTTCCTCCATTTGCATAATTTAGGGGTTTCTTTATCCTATTTAACAATATCAAATTTTAGCAAAATCCCATGAGCCGTTAAATATTTATATAATAGATTTTGAAATCATAACTTCAGGACCGTAACCAAAATTCTCAACTTTCTATTAATCCATTTATCTTTATGTTAAAAATATGTGTTAGTATTTGACTGGTTCAAGAACTTTTGAAACAATTTTCCAATAACGTAATAGGGGTATAGTCCACACTGTATAAACGTATATGTAACTTCCCAAGTTCAAGGACGTATGTTGGTTAGTAGAACCAACATTCTTCCTACTTTCAGTGAGACAATCTAGGTCACATGGATACATGAGTGTACCATCTTACAAAAAATTACATCACAACCTACTAATACGAATTTACTTTAAAATCGGTATAGGTGTACACCTCAACAACACTCCTTGGGATTATATAATCTGTGCTGTTGTGCCCATTTTTCCGTTATGCAAGTGCGAATTATATATACTTGTGACTACACTTGAAATTATTGGACCCTCAGGTCGAACCTGCAGCTTTGGTTGTTAAAAGTGAGAACAATGATTCGTATTAAAGATCCCTAATAATCTTTGGAATGAAAAAAATATTTGAGGCTTTTCAATTACATACAAAATTTTTAGGAAAGGAATTGATTGAACCGGTACTAATGCTGATTAAAATGTTAAAATATTATCATATGTGATTTTGATGATTTGCGGATTTGCCATATTCCTGCAAGGAACGACAAATAATCTTTATCGAATGCAGAAGAAGTAATTTTCTGGTGAAGAATTTTTCTTTGATTCAAGATATTTCTCATTCTAACAAATATTATAAATGCGAATGTGAGTCTGTTTGTTAGTTTATTTGTCACGCAGTCACGCATTAACCAATCAACCAAACATCATGAAATTTGTCGGGGGTACAGATATAGGGTAGTTATAGTTGTGTAAACAACTTAATATGTATAGGTATTATATTTCCTCTGTCTATTACAGACAATTCAAAGCCATCAATTACGTATGTAATTTGTTACTGATGCGCTGATGCCTATGAAATATTTTCTGCTTAATTCAGCGCATTTTGTCTATTGAAAGTCGTTTGATAAATTCTTAAACTAAATTAAACTCCTCTTCGTATTGTATTATCTGGAAAATAATTTTACAAAATATTCCAATTAATTTTTGACCTTTTCGAAATCGAGAAATTGATTCTTGATAACTTATACCTACTTAAATTATTCCAAGATAAAATTTGTTAATAATGGAAGAGAACCAAATCGGAAAAGAGGCACCATCTTACGGATATTTAACGAAAAGAAAACAGAATTCTATACAACAAGTATTGTTAAGTTGGCATGAATGACAATAGATGACAATGAATGAATGAATAGAGATAATTAAACTTTCTGTTTCTGATTGTTTCACTATAAATATTACTAGTTAGTGTAAATATAACAATCACATGATTTTTATAATTTTCAACATACTTAAAATTCAGCCTTTCTCAGACAGACTTTTTCCATCAATGTACAAGAGAGTTTTATCACAGCTCATGTTTGTGGTAAGCTGTGGTTATATGCTATTCCAAATGCAGCAAATTTGTTCAGAGAGTATTTTTAGTTGCCTATATTAAATTAGGAGAATTTATATTTTATCCTTTTTATGGATACCTACATCTAAATAAGTTTTCACCAACAATTAGGACTAACTAGATTAGGTCCTAGTGTTTTGACCGACGAACCCCGAACGGAGGAGTTATACAATTCGACTGTTTTTTTTTGGTTTGTGCGCGTACTCCGATTTTAATGATTTTTGATTCATTTGAAAGAGGAGACTTGAGAAAGTCTCATATTCATTAAAACGCAAATACGAAATCTCCTTTCCTCCGAAAACCGCCCCCGAAGGAGACGGAATATTTTCTCGAAAATCGAAAATCCGAGATGGTATGATTAAAGATGAAAAAATATCCGGAAACATTTAAATTGAACATTTTTTCAAAAGAGCTAAGGTTTTCGAGTTTCTGCGATGATAAAATTTGGAATGCGTGAATTTTCGCTATGTAGAAGAGTCAATTTCTTTCGCAAATTGAAAATCTGAGAATGGAAAATTAAGGAACCAGATTATTTGCAGCAACATTCATATTGAACATTTTTTCCATAGACTAAACGGTTTTCGAGTTACAGCAGTGGTTATAATATGCGTATTTCCGCGACGATGTTCTTACAACAAGCATACATGAATAATGGTGAACGTTCAACAATTTCCATGACAAATGTAACACACAAAAGTGTGAAATAAAAATATGCAATACAAATACAAATACAAAAAATTGGACCGACCTTATCAGTTGGTGTACTGAAAAGTACAAAATAATATTAATTCTATTGGTGCTGGTAGGTACTTGTGAAGTTGGTGCCAAAAGTTTTCAAACTGCACAAATTCAAAAGTACCAGCACCAATAGAATTAATATTATTTTTTACTTTCCAGTGCACCAACTGATAACGTCGGTCCAAGTTTTTGTAAAACATAGGTACATACCTATTTATGTAAAATGTAATCTATTTAATAATTTTGAGCTATATGGAATTTTTTTAAAGAGGTCCCCGCCTTCTAAGGGCTATAACTCGGAGGAAATGGTTACAGTTTTTTGGAAAAAGTTCAGTTTAAAAATTTCTGGAACTAGTTTTTTTATAGTCCGTGTACAAAATAGTGTACAACGTGGCATTGTCCCAAACGCGGGTGGCGGAGTTCGTTACGTAGGCCTTTATGAGTCGTTTCCCGCCTTATACACTCTCATTATTGCAAAATAGCATTTTTTGTATGCACTCTCGATATTTGGTTATTTACATTTGTTTTTACAATAAAAAAAAGCATTGCAATTCACGAAAAATTATAATTTTCCGGGATACCATTCGAAACGAGAAACAGTACATTTTTTAATAAATTAATATATTTTTATTTTATTACATTTTTTCCTCCTGTATAAAAATGACCTTCCCATCAATTAATATTCTACTGTTTCGAGTCTATTCAATATCAGCAATAGATTTGCTCCACTTTGAGGGTCAATCTAACTGACATTCGACAATTTATTGTTAAATGCAGTTTGATAAACAATCGAAAGAAATAAACAATTTATACGATGTAATATAGTAATATCTAATATGTGTAATAAAGTATCGTGAAGAATATGGAATCTAAAGCTTCCAAAAGAAGACGAATGAAACAATATATAACTTGTTACATAAAATAGGACTGACTTTATTTTACATGAGGCTTTGAAAAATGAGAAATAATATTAATTCTATTGGTACTGATAATTTTTGTTGTGATAAGTGGTGCAGTTATAGGTAGATAGAAGACTTATGACACCAAAATTTGGGGGTTTCTATACTCATCGAAATTGCTAAACCTTCACTTATATTGAGTGATTTCAAAATGAATCGGTAACACATTCTTAGTGCAAAAACTTGAAAATCTTTTTTCGCGGATTTCCAAAAAAGCAGGAAGTTTACAATTCGGTTGTGGTTGCTATTTTTTTTTGAAAAATGTTCAATTCAAACTTTTTCAGAGAATATCTTTTCTTCAATCTTGCTAGATAAAACTGTCAAAGTATTCTTTTGGGTTAAGGAGGTATTGGATTTTGAAAAAAATGGCACTCCCAATTAACTCTTCTTCTTGTAATTAAAGAAAGAATTGGCAAAATCAGAATATATTTACTCTAGAAAATGCCCGAACAAACATGAAAAGAACAGAACAGTCGAACAATGAAATTGTGCACTTCCTTCGTTTGAGAAGTCGGTCAAAAATAATGTGCAAAATTAAATGATCAATGTGAGTTATCCACGAGCTGCCCAGATTTTTGGCATCAAGTTTAATAAACCCATTCTAAAATTATATTTATACAAAAATTATTTTATTGGATGATCGATGAATTTGATTGTCCTCGAACTTTCCGTAATCGTGATTTGTTAACGATCAAAAAAAATGTCACATTTCAAATTGTAATTATGATACGACCTTAAAAGTAAAAAAAGGTTATCATCCTCTAATGTTTTGTTATTATTATAAACGTTGTTGTTAACAGCAATATCAATAGTTTCTTATATGTAAGATATATATTTGTTGATCTAGAAGGCATTTTTACCAAATGCCTAAGGTCAGTTAGACTGATTTGTTCTTAACTGTGTTAGTCCAGGAAAAATAGGATATTTTTCAAAAGAACAAAATATTAATAGAGATACTGGTTAAATAAATTATTTACAAAACTTTTTACGACAATTATAAGATGGACCCCTTTTATAATTTATTTAAATCTGACGGTAGACGACATTTTCTGTCCACATTTATCTTAATATTAACACGAGTTTAAGGAAAATTAAAATAAAATTTAATATACGGTTACAGTTTTCTTGACAACTATGTTTTGCTTCTTGAAATAACTGAAATAAAAATTGACTAACGAAATTGTAAATACATGGATAAGTAAATATATTGGGAGTGTTCATTTCAAAACTTACCACCGTGGATTTCTCGAAATGCGGATAATAAAAAAGAACTCGCTGAAATATCTATTAAATAATTTTGAGGCGAACAACTTTTTAACCAAAATTTGCTTTACCCCTTTCAACCCCCACTGCCCTCAGATGCTACCCTATCAAAAATCTTAAATGGTAAGAAGTATTGTGTTATCGTTTAGTTGAAAGTATGAACTAATTTCGATTTAGATTAATAATAATACCAATAATAATAATAATAATAATTTATTCAGACTAACATACAAATTTTTATTAAAAAAATAGTATGCTAATAGCAAAGATTAAAATTTCTAATCTTTGCAAAGTGACAAAGCTATATGAACTCTTAACACCATTAAATTAAGTTATACGTGTGTATCTGTGTATCTGTCTGTGTCATCGTAGCTCTCAAACGGATTAACCGATTTTGGTGCAATTTTTTTGAAAGATAATTTGATCGATAGTGTTGATTTTGCTCGGGATTTTTTTAATCTAAAGTGTTCTTCACACAAAAAGGGTTCATTGGTATATATCTGTACTAGCTATGAATACAATAATTATTTTAGATTATTGCCTGAATCCTAGCCAGCAAGCTCATAAGGAAGAAAGCAACTTATATATAGATAAATCGTGCAAATAATAAAAACTTAAATCGAAATCCATATCATGCTTTGAGGAAAACAAAACCATTAGTGGTTACTGATTAAAGTCTAATAATGTCATTATTAATATATATTTATTCGATTGTTCTAGCATAGTTTGATGCATTCTGACAGATTTGTTCCTGTATTATCTCAACACAAAGTCCAATAATTGTGTAATCCTCGGTAATTGTCGTATGTGATTTATTTGTTTTTATGGACTTGTTATGATGTAAGAAAAAAATGTTGACTTTACCAAAGTAAGAGATTGTGAATTGATAGAAGAAGATTAGATTGAAAAGTTTAACATATTCATATGGAATTGTGCATATGCGTATTGATTTGGCTTGGGATCATGTCAAAATTCAGGATCTAACAATGCCGACAACTACTCATAGGGTTAATATCCACGCCGATCATTGTTCTCTTCTTCCTACCTGTCTGCTTTCATCTGGATATTACGACTCAAATTCTGTCGGATATTTTTTACACTGTGCACCTGATATCTACCAGTTTAATCTTGTTTTTAGACAGTCGGAATTTTTCCAGATTATGTAAATATATTGCCGCTATTACAACAAATAATAAAATTAGAATAGAAATGAATATAATGGGGTCTCCCCTTTACAAAAACATGTTTTTTAGGGCGTTTTTTCGTCGACCTTTACAATCGCATAATAGTGGAAGTAATATTATAGCTGCTATTATAACAAATAATAAAAATGAAATAAAGTTAAAAATTGAAGGGGGTCACCATAACAACACTAAGAGAGGGGCTCATTCGAAGCTCTGCTAACTATGACAAGTACCCAATCAGCTGATTCTGATCATTTCTAATTTCACAACTTGGCAACGTTCAATCAACAACTCCCCGGTGACGTGGATCAACTGGTTTTATTACTGTTTTTTTTATTCGGATAAACTAGAACTAAGAAGCGCCTTCCACGAATAACGAAAATGTTCGCATTTTGATAATTAGACAATATTTGAGTCCTGATCTGTGTCTAAAGATTTCATGCCCTTCAAATAAAACAAAAACTAACACCTATATACCTAAATATAAACACTATTATTCTATTTATTCAAGTAAAAAAGTACTTAGATATTGATTGACTCATCTAGTTTTTAACATTTGGACTAGAATAAGAGGATGCATTACGAGAAAATCCTCCGACTAAAGGTCAAAAATGGAAATTAAATATCTGAGCTAAATTCAAGGAAGCAATTCAAATTGATTGATAGATAATTACTGGTTGATTTCTTAATTACGGATGCATTTTAATTCGTATGTTAGATTGCTCACGTTTATGTGAACTATATCTCCATAAGGATCAGGATGGAAAATTTTTAGTTTGAAAGTAATTATCTTTGAGAATTGTTTTCATTAAAACTCACCTTCATATCTATAGAAACTTCCTGAATTAATCAATTTCTTCTTTTCAAGGGGTTTTCAGTTATAACTGAGAAGCTATTCTTGTACGTCCATAAAGTATCTAAGTATATTTTTGATCGACTTCGAAAAACGGGTAAGGTATATAGTTTAATTGCACTGATTTTGTTGATTTTTTTTCTTGGAAAGAGGAGAGCTAGGAAATAGTACTACACTAAATCTCATTAAACCCTTCATCTCCTTCCCCAGAAACCACCCCGAAATGGAGTGGGGGTGCAATATTTTTCGCAAATTGCAAATTTTTAGTGACAGGATTAAAGAAAAGGTAATTTCTAACAACTTTTAAATTGGCATTTAAGTGTACGTTCGAACATTTTCCGGACTAAAGAAACACTCAGAAATGTGAAATAAATATTTTATACAAAAATAAATATTTTTGGTAAAAAAAAAAATTATTTCTCACTTTTGACTGTAACATTAAACATGAAAATCGTTCACTAATAAGTACCAAAGAAGATAGTTCTTATCCTACTACCCAAGTATATTCTTTATTCTTTGCTTGTACTTGTTAGTATTCAGAGATCTCAAAACATCGCGGCGGAAATACATATATTTCATACTTTACCACTGCTATAACTCAAAAACCATTTTTTTAAATATCCAATATAAATTTTGCTATATATGATCTCTTCTTCAATTTGGCCGTCTCTTATTTTCAATTTTTTTAAAAAATGCCTCCTCCACAAAGCGGATATACCTACACATATTTCAGTCTTTACCATTGCTGTAACTCTTGTGAAAAAATGTACTATTTAAACGTTTCTGGATATGGTCTTATCTTCGATTTTCGAGAAAAACTGACCCCTCCACGCCCTTGGGAGGCGATTTTGGAGGAAAGGGGATTTCGGATCTGAGTTTCTCTGAATATGGGACCATTTCTCAACACCCTTCTTTCAAATGAATCAAAAATCATCAAAATCGAAGCTCGTTTACTATGCAAAACGCGCATACAGCCATACATAAAAAAAATTAACATACAGCCGAATTGTATATCTCCTCCTTTTTTTCGAAGTCTGTCAATAATAAGACCGACTTTATTAGTTGGTGCTCTGAAAAATACAAAATAAGGTTAATTTTATTGGTGCTGGTGTTTTTGAAGTTGGTACCAGTAGCTGCAGATAATATTAAATTTGAATAAAAGTGTTTTCACGTATTTTATTTCTTTGCAAAAATTTTATTGAAATCAATGTTTGGCTTTCTCATTTGACAATTAATTTATTTTCAATATCATCGTATCAAAAGTTGATGAAATTTAATTGAATAATACAGAAAAACCAGCGACGAATAAATATTTGTTGAGAACTTATAAAACAATCTCTCTAGTGAATGTCAAAATCATCATGTATAAATATTGCATAAAAAATGGAAGAACATAATAATTTTGGCAATGATTTTTTTTTTCGTTAATTCATTGGTAATCTCTCGAGTTGTTGATGACGTACATAATTATTTTATATTGAAATATTGATTTATTATTAAGATTCTAGGAAGTGACGGAAAAAAAAATTTCGTAAATATTCACTGGCACAGGAAATATCGTCAACGACATTGATATTCATTTATGACTGGCGTGAAAAATTCAAGGATTTTCTTGCAATTTACTTAATTTCTTTTGTTTTATTGTATTCTCTCACACTCTCATGAATATTAATTTTAATTAACTAACACTATTTGCTTGTTATTGTTACTAGTATTTATTATATAAAAAACAGGATTGATTTACTTTTATCTCGATATTATTCCTTATGTTGTTCTGGGTCAGTCGATTTCTCGATTTATTATATGTATTGTAAACAACTTTTTACAAAAACTAGGTCCGATTTTATTAGACGAGGGACTACAAAATAATATTAATTCTATGGTACTTTTGAGGTTCAAAATAGATGAATTTTATCGGTTTCTGAGATTAGTCGATAGAAGATAGTACCCAAATAGGTATCTACTTCTAAAGTACCAGAATTAATAATATTTAGTTTTTTCCAGTGCCTCATAAGGCCCTAGTTTTGGAAAAGATCTATTTATTTGATATATTTGACATACAAAACTTTAAATAAATATTTATAATGATCAACAAATTTAACGAAAACTCCCTCTTTCAAATATAATTTAGAAATCGTTGAAATTTTTGAAAAATTTTGAATTTGAAGGTTTGCTAAAAAATACTTTTCTTCAATTTTGTTGAGGGAACAACATATTGGATTTTGAAAAGTTCAATGTGGGACTATTCTATCGTCCTGCGTTGACATGCGAAAGACCAGCGCTATGAATGCTTTTTTGACCAACTTCAAAAAAGGAGGAGGTGTGTATGTTTGCTTTTTTATCTTTTTTATGTATGTTTTATGTTCGCGCGTTTTTCATAGTAAACGTGCTCCGATTTTGATAAGGAGCGTTGAGAAATGGTGTCATATTTAATCAAATCTCCTTCCCTCTAAAAACCGCCCCTGAAGGAGGTGGAGGGGGCAATTTTTTTCGAAGATCGAAAATCTGAGGTGGTGAGAAATATGTGTATTTCTGCTATGTAGAGGGGGGCATTTTTTTTTCTAAAATTGAAAATGTGAGACGGCTTAATTTAAGAAGATATTATATTCAGCAACATTTAAATTGGACGTTTTTCAAAAGAAGCTACGGTTATCGAGTTACAAGGTCTTGAATATGAGTATTTCCGACGCGATGTTTTGAGATCTCCCAATAAGAATTATACAAGCAAAGAATATATACTTGGATAATAGGATAAGTACTTCTTTGGTATTAGTGAACGTTCAATGATTTTCATGACTAATGTTACACTCAAAATTGTGAAATAAATATAATATTTTTTTATCAAAATTGGACCGACTCTATTAGTTGGTGTACTGGAAAATGCTGGTACTTTTGAATTTGGTGCCAAAAGTCTTCTAAATACAATTGCACAACTTCACAAGCATCAGCATCAATAGAATTAATATTATTTTGTATTTATCAGTGCACCAAGTAAAAAGTAGGTATTGTATTATTTGGTAAAAAATAGTTATCGTTTCATCATTTTCGAATTTGAAATCTTAATGGGTTCCCAATATACTTGTAACTAATAAGTGGGAGTTTTCTATCACAATCTAATATAATTTTGGACAATCGTAACCATTACAAAAACTTCCAATCGCGAGAAACTAAGATATTGAATAAAATTCTCGAATTTTAAAATCTATGGTTCAATGTTTTGTATGCTATTTTATCTAGGAGTTTTATTACTTGACATTTTTATTGTTTTGCGATATTGACGTTCTCTTCATTTTTAATCTCTATACATTTATACTTCTTTTGTTTGTTTGATTTATTAACCATTTTCACTTTTCAGACTGAATTTCTATAGTACCTGTTTACGTGGATACCGTGTACGTATTTCTACAAACATAATAGCATGTGAATGAAACTGTAAACATGGATCATATGGATAATTTGTATTATCATTCCAAATAAGCGTGAAAATCATTAGGTACATGAATCACTATTGGTAGATGGACAGAATAATATATGTATGTATATGGCAAATACCCAAAGATGTTTTGCATACTATACGACATATAACTGTATAGGTAGTAAACTTTTATGATCTGATATAAGAGACTAATCCAAGTCTCAGATTTTGTGCACTACTATTCGCGAAATGTATTTACATTTTTGATCTTTATCTGTTAGATATATAAAACCAAACTATTATAACGGCATCTCTCTTGTAGAATCCTGACGACTACAATAGTTAAATGTTTTGAACAGTTTTAGGTAAGATAAGTAAAATTCAAATCAGAGAGTTATTAGGTAATTTATCACAGTGCAGTTTAGACTGATAATGGGTACTGGATATTGGAGCAAGTGTAAGTGGATTTTTGTTTATTTTCACCTCTTGTTTTGCACTGAGTGCAAGTAGTAAAAACATGACAGCTGTGAAAATTTAGTTACTAAATTATATTCTGCTGATAGTCCATTTGGAATAGGTACATTACGGAATAATTCACATTAAAATAAATAAAAAATAAAAAAATAAAATATCAAAAATGTCAAAAGTACCCATCGAGTGTACTTTTGAGAAAATTATTGCCGGTCAAAACATAAGAAAATTAGTAAATATCTTTCATATAATTAAGGTTTGAAGAACAAAAGTTTTGTCAACTTTATTCTCTTCAATTCAAATCATATTGTGATTTTAAAACACGCGCAAAAATTGGAATTGGAAATCAACTTCATACGAATCGAATTCTTTTAATTATTTATTATAAATCGTTTTCAAGATATCCACTATTTTACTAAGTTCCATTTTAAAAACTTCCTTTTGTCACGATCTATGAGCTCGACCAAATATTTTCCCCATCAAGAAGAAACCATTTTCTTTCTGGAACCCCTTATATTTATCGGTTGCTGACTACATTTTTATAACAAACTAATATCTAAATAGTTATACATCCTGTGTTGTATATTATTAAACAAATAGATTGTGAAATACTTTCTTTGTAATCAACACAACAACGATTTTCTTCGACAAGGTTGAAAATTTCAAAAAATATTCATAATATGTTCCAAGTAGGTGTAAATATATATACAGGGTGTATTATTATTGATAGGAAATATTTTAGCTGGTGTTTTTGGTGTTCAAAATATAAAGATGTACAGGGTCTCTCTCTCTCCCCGTAGCACTATAACCCTGGGTGGGTCTTGGCTGACTTTACGATTTGCCTCCACTTGTTGCGGTCCATCATTAGTTCTTCTAGTCTTTCGACATTTAGGGTCCGTAAGTCCACTGCAATATTGTCTCTCCACCGCATTCTTGGTCTTCCTAGCAGCCGCTCTCCTTCTGGGGTCTCTTCCCATACCAATCTGACGACACGTTGATCCTGTTTCCTAACATGACCAGCCCATCTTAGTCTTTCTGCTTTAATTAGTTTCACAATATCTGGCTGGTTGTACAGTTCCTCCAATTCCCTGTTAGTTCTCATTCGGTACTGATGTGTGATTTTGCCCTTGACTGGTCTGTATATCCCTCTTAAAATTCTTCTTTCAGCAATCCTCAGTCTAGTTTAATTTTGTTTTGTCATAGTCCATGTTTCGCATGCATATGTCACTGGTCTTATAACTGAATGATATATTCTTATTTTCGTACGGTGGGATACATTTTTCGATTTCATTATTTTTTGTAACGCAAAGAGACAGCGATTACCTCATTGTATTCTGTTGTTAATCTCTTGTGTAATGTTGTTGGAGGTGATCGTAGCTCCCAAATATTTAAATTGATGCACCCTTTCAAAATTGTAGTGATCCATTGTCACGTTCTGTCCTAATCCGTCTCGCCGTTCTGTTCTTGTTGTAGCCATGTATTTGGTTTTATCTTCATTGATTCGTAGGCCTACTTCTTTTGCAGCACAGTTTAATGAAATCCTCCTTTATCCCACTATATCCATATCATCTGCAAAAGCCAGTACAATTCGGGGACCTTGATTTCTAAAGAGAAGCGTTTCTGTGTTTGCCTTACGCACGATGCTCTCCAAAGCGATATTAAAGAGAAGTGAGGATAACGCATCTCCCTGTTTGAGATCACTGTTGATTGTAAAGAAGCTTGACATATTTCCAACAAGTCTTACTGCACTAACAGATCCTTCCACACAAGCCTTTGAATGATTGATAAGCTTTTTCGGTATGCCATGGCATTCCACAACTTCACTCTTATAATGCTATCATATGCTTGTTTAAAGTCTATAAATAGCTGTTGTAATGTTCTGTTGTATTCCCAACATTTTTCCATTAACTGCCTAATAGTGTATATCTGATCTATTGTTAATTGATACTCCTAAACTCACACTGGTAGTCTCCTATCTGATATTCCACGCATGCAGTTAGTCGTTCTAGTAACATTCGAGAGAAGACCTTGTATCCCGTGTTAATAAGAGATATACCCCTATAGTTTGTGCAGCATGTTTTATCGCCCTTTTTATTTATGGGTATTATAATACCTTCTTTCCAGTGGGTTGGTATTTGCTCTTCTTTCCATGCTTGACAGATGAGTTGGTAAAACGCAAGCACGAAAGCTTCTCCTTCATTTTTTAGACATTCTGCCGATAATGCGTCGTTTCCTGGGGCTTTGTTGTTTTTTAGTTTGCGGATGGCTCGTGATACTTTTTCCACTGTAGGTTCTTCCACCATGGGTTCGGCCGTAAGATCCGTACATTCACACCTGACTTCCTCTGCCTGTACATTCAATAACCTGTCAAAATATCTTCCCCAGGTCTCTATCATTTCAGCTTCGTTTATGATAAGCTTACCTTTATCATTCTTTATGACAGTTCCACTTCTGGGTCTAAAACCGTTTTTTTATATTTTTGAGTTCCCGGAAGAAATGTCTAGTTCTGTTGTCTACTCTATTTGACTCTAGTTCTTCAAGAATATTTTCTTCTATTTAATTTAATTTAATTTACTCCACTTTGAGAATGGATTTCTTCTTGAAATATTTTCTTCGTCTATTCTTTTTTTGGTATCTTGTAGCATTCGCTGCCGAGCCTGGTTCCTTAGCTTCAAGGCTTTCTCGCATTCGTCATCAAACCAGTTCTTCTTTTTAATGTTATTCCTTTTTCCTATGGCTTTTTCAGTACTGTGTGTAATTGAATTTTTAATTGTTCCCCAAATTGTGTCGACACTGTTTTGGTTTATTGTGGATCTCAGTGTAGCCTCCGGAGTTGTTTGATTTTCGGTTATTTTTTGTGTGTCCTTGAAAGCTTCCGTGTTCCACCTTGGGATCTGTTCTGGTCTTCTATTCTGCTACTTAGAAATCTTTTCTCTGAATTTGGCTCTGACCAAAAATTGATCACTCTCTGAGTCTAGACCCCGTAGACTTCTAACGTCGGCAATACTAGAACCACGCCTTGCATTAATCAGAACATGATCAATCTGATTTCTCGTTGTTCCATCATTTGAAATCTAGGTCTGTTTATGGATATCTTTGTGGTCAAACATTGGTGACTTAATGAGAAGGTTATTTGTTGTTGCGAAATCCACCAGTCTGAGCCCGTTATCATTGCAGTGTTCGTGGCGACTGTGTCTACCGATATTGGGTTTGAGAGCTTCTTCCCTTCCCACCTTTGCGTTAAAATCTCCCAAAAGAAGTGTCGCATCTTGTTTAGGCAAAGACGCAATACAATTCTCTAACTGGTCATACCTATAACAGATCTTTAGTTAACTCATCTTTTTCTTCGGTTGATGCATGTACTGATACCATCGAGATGTTGTAAAGTTTTCCTTTAAGCCTCATGTAGCAGATTCGTTCATTTATTGGTTTAAATTCTATGACAGAATCTAGCATGTTTTTTCGTATAGCAAAACCTGTTCCAAATTCATGCCGGTTGTTGGGACTACCACTGTAGAATACTTTTGAATTGCTGATTTTTTGGTTTCCAGTACCCGTTCATCTAATTTCCTGAACAGCTGTGATGCTGATGACAATCCTTTCAAGTTGTTCTATTGTTTTTGTCGCTGCTGCCTGTACCAATTGAACACATTCAGGGTTCCAATATTCAAGTCCGTACAGGGTCTCTCCTCATAATTGAACAGCTTCTGCTGGTTTTATTATACGAGATGTAAAAAAACTCCGTTGACATAGTTTACAAACAAACAACCACTAAGTTCACAATTTTTAAATCAAATCACGGAATTAATTTGACGGATATTTGATTACTTTAAAGGTTTCCTGAGCAACGCAGGTCTAATTGCTACCTACCAGTTCAAAACTTCAAATTTCACTTTTCTGACTTCAATACATATATCGTAATATTTTTTCAATATTAAATCATCGTTTCTCCCGTCACAAAAAAGTGTATCATTGGTACATGGAAAGAATATTAGATTTTAGCTGTCGAGCTGAAATATAATACTTTGCATGGTATGAAACTAAATAAATCTTTTATCTTTTATAGCTTTTACGCAAATGTGCTAATTTATTTCGAGTGCTTTTACCAGTATCACCAAAATTATTACTCTTTTGACCGACTACAGGCACAATACATGTTTGCTTTTTTATGTCGGTATGTTCGCGCGTTACAGGATGGCTGAGAGATTATTAAACTTAAACCAAAATCCTATATTATGTCCTCTCAAAACATACCCCCAAATGGAGCAGAGGCGGCATTTTGTTTCAAAAACTGAAAATTTTCTTCGGCAGGATTAAAGAAACGATTATTTCCAGTAACATTTAAATTGGAGCTTTTTCTAAAAAAAATATAGGTCTCCAAGTTACAGTCACTAGGAACCTCTTTTAGTGAAAAGTTGATTAATCGTAATGATAGCTATAACTTTCCGATTTTTAGAGTGCTCTCTGGTAAGTTATAAACAAACTTTACTATGCATTACTAATGGCATTCATATAATTTATTCAAGAGATAAATGAAAACGGTTTCATAAGGCTAAATGGAATATTACACACTACAGAAGATGTAAATCGGAGGTGTGGCACTTTTGACGTCACCAGACATACCTCCATAATAGTGCCTACGCGGTCATAGTCGCACACTGGCTTCCAACCAATGTAAATAAAACCAAATAGACGTGTGGTTACAGCAGACAGGGTGGTACTTCGGCTATTCTCCATTGAAATTTACAACAAATTCAAATTGTCTGCCATTGCCATTATTCATCCATTTTTTTAATGCAGTCAATAATAATGATTTTGCTCCATCCTCGCCAATCCCCAAGTACCTACCTTCCATAAGTAATTGAAAATATATTTTGGTTGATTTCTGATCGACATGGGAATAAATTATGTTCTCGAAATATTTTTGTTCTTCAGGATGTCTTAAGATAGGTTAGGTAGCAGTAAACCCAACAAGACTGCAAGAAGTCTGACCGATTGCTTAACAGGAAGAAAGGCTTTGGAAATTTTAGTTTTCTCATCGACCGTAAAAGGACCAAAGTATAAATCATGAAAATTTATAGTTATAGAGGACCGAAAATGAGTATTTTCTTACCTAGACCCAAAAAGCAGTTTTGGCTTTGCCCTACTTCATTTAATAATAAAACAATTTATACTTCCCCATTCGAGTAGTGGTAGAAATATCTAAATATAATATATTTATCATTATCTGTATGTATTAAGCATAGAATATGTTTATTTCAGCGTAATTCAAATGTATCAAAATTATGTTATGCTGCTAAGCAACGAAGGATACTTTCTCTGAAATGGCTTACCTATTCAAGTCTTGATATGCTGTGGTAGGCTTTGTTAGGACACCCTGTAGATAATATGGAAATATTGTTCCCCGAATATTGATGTACCTATCTTTTTAACCGAATTTAAAAAAATGAGGAGATATACAGTTCAGTTGTATGTTTGCTTTCTTAATGTCCAAATCCAAAGATTCCTTCCCTCAAAAAACACCCCCAAAGAGGGTGGAGTGGGCAACTTTTATCGGAAATTTGAAAATCTAAGACGGCAGAATTTAAGATGAGACCATATCCAGAAACGTTTAGATTTAACATTTTCTCAAAAGAGACGATCAAATTATAGAAGAGATTAGATGTAGCAACATTTAAATTGGACATTTTTTAAATGAAATATGTGTTCTACCGCCGCGATGTTTTGAGATCTCTGAATAATACCGAGTACAAGCGAAGAATATACGTGGGTTATAGGATAAGTACTAACTTGTTTGGTATTAGTGAATGTGACTAATAATGTTAATATTTTTACTAAAAATTGAACCGACTTTATTAGTTGGTGCACTGAAAAATACATATTAATGTTAATTCTATTAGTGCTGGTAATTTTTAAGTTGTGCAGTTGTAGTTAGATTGAAGAGTTTTGGCACCAACTTCAAAAGTACCAGCACCAATAGAATTAATACTACTTTTTGTATTTTTCAGTGTTCCGATTTTGATGATTTTTGATTCATTTGAGAGAGGAGAGATGAGAAATGGTCCCATAGATATCTAGAAAAATTCAAATCCGAAATCTCCTTCCCTTTAAAAGGGGCAATTTTTCTCGAAAATCTAAAATCTGAGACGGCAGAATTAAAGACTATAAATATACGGATTATGTTTAAATCGAACATTTTTTCAAAAGATGGTTTTCTAGTAATTGCAATGCTAAAGACTGAAATATGTATATTTCCGATATGTGGAGGGGGATTTTTTTCGAAAATTGAAAAAAAGAGACAGCCAAGTTGAAGAAGCAAATGTAGCAACATTTAAATTGGACATTTTTCAAATGAAGTTACAGTTTTCGAGTTACAGCATTGCTGAAGACTGAACTATGTATATTTTCGCTATGTGGAGGGGGAATTTTGTTCGAAAATTGAAAATATGAGACAGCTAATTTGATGAAAAAAATGTAGCAACATTTAAATTGGACATTTTTCAAATGAAGTTACGATTTTCGAATCACAGCATTGCTGAAGACTGAACTATGTATATTTTCGCTATGTGGAGGGGGAATTTTGTTCGAAAATTGAAAATATGAGACAGCCAATTTGATGAAAAAAATGTAGCAACATTTAAATTGGACATTTTTCAAATGAAGTTACGATTTTCGAATTACAGCAGTGGTAAAGTCTGAAATATGTGTATTTCCGGCGCAATGTTTTGAGATCTCTAAATAATAACCAGTAGGTACAAGCAAAGGATATACATGGCTAATAGGATAATTATTATCTTGTTTGGAATTAGTGAACGTTCAACGATTTTGATTACTAATGTTACATTCAAAAGTGTAAAATCAATAGTTTTTCACATAAAATTGGCCCGACTTTGTAAGTTTGTGCACTGAAAAATATAAAATAATATTATTGGTGTAGGTACTTTTGAAGTTGTGCAATTGTAGTTAAATAGAAGACATTAGACAACAACTTCAAAAGTACCAGCATCAATAGAATTAATATAATATATAACTTATAAAGTCGGTCCAATTTTTGGTAAGAAATATTTATTATTTAAAGTCAAGTCAATTGAAATTAAGTTTATTAGTTAATATATATATATAAGAAAATATTTTTGGTACATATCCAACTTTAGTGTTGATTAATAATAAATAGCGCAAGGATATTGACATACTTACATACTTATCCAGTATACTTTGACGCATGGAAGTAATTAAGAAAATACCCACATTATTTTACAATTTAATGATAGATGAGCTTTTTTTGTTACCTCATTGTAAACTCAATCAAATTCATTTCTATTGTGAAAAAAGTGCATTATTATTAAAAAAAAATGGAATGATTTCAGTAAATGCATGACTCATATTTGAGATAATTGAATATTATTATTTAGAATCTTAGTACGTATCTTCAAAAGCAATAACTTATATTGTGTGAATCGCTACTAGAAAAGCATTATCAAAATATTAAAACGTAGACAATCTATTTGCTATTATTATATAGAATATGCAAGACTTGCTTTCTCTCTTCTTCTCTGGTAATAAATCTTGATAATCAATTAACGATTCAATTAATCATCTGTTTATTTCGAAGTGTCAATATGGAAATACAGTTGGTGATATTTTTTCCAAATATTTATTAATTTATCATATTTTTCAGTTTTGGTGACTCTTTTGATGTACGTGAAGAATAAACAAAACTTCTTAATTGGGTAGAAGATGCATAAAATAGAAAATATACCGTTATCAATACTCCACAATTATTGTACCAAGTAATTGTCCACTGATAATTCAAAACATCAAAACATTGTCAGTATAAATAATAATTGGTACATTAGATAATTTGCAACAGAATAAATAAATTACCTCTGTGGCTTTTATAGCTTATTAATATAATAATTAATTTCACATGAACATGAAACTAAATTTATAATGCAATAAAGTGATGATTGAATTCTACACAGAAACAGTAATGTACCTAATAGGAATCCTGTACTTTAATATGCATTCGTAAGATTTGTCAGTATAGAAGAAGATCGCCTAATATTGGATAGTTTTTTTATTACACTTTCTTTATGAGACAAAAAATGTTATAGTTTCTTTCGGACCTACGACAAGCTTTGATATGTAAGTATAGAAACATTTTTCATACTCAGAAATGTTTATTCTTAGGGTATGTAAAACATACACAAAGTGAAAAACATGCCCTTTTTAGAATAAAAAATGACTTTCTAAAATTGAATACCCTTTCCATGATTGTGAACCTATATTTTAGAAGATACATTTTAATATTTTACACGTAAACTATTTTTTTGTCAAACAAATATAGAATTTTGCCCAGACACTTCCATTTTGATGTTCTAAACTAAAATAAATCCTGTGCAACAAATATTCGTTGGTATGACCGTATCACCGTAAGAAAGAATCAAGATTCCTAAAAGAAAGATTATGCTGACGTTTAAATAAAGTTTAAAAGCGTATATGGTTATTCTACTTACACAAGTTCCTAATTTTGGATATCCAATTTTAGCATAGCGCGTTTTATATAGTAATCGTACTCCGATTTTGATGATTTTTTATTCATTTGAAAAAGGAGGTTGAGAAATGGTTCCATATTACCAAAACTCAAATCCGAAATCTCCTTCCTTCCGAACCCCCACCCTCGAAGGGGGTGGAGTGGCAAATTTTCTCGAAAAGCGAAATTCTGAGCTGCTATAAAAAGATAGGACAATATTCGGCAACATTTTTCCAAAAGAGTTACGGTTTTCGAGATAGAGGCATGTTAAATTCTCAAATATGAGTATTTTTGCTATGTGGAGAGGGCGATTTCTTTCGAAAATTGGAAATCTGTGGATACTACATGAAATACCTAATTATTTGTAGTAGCATTTATATTGAGCATTTTTTCCTAAGAGATACGGTTTTCGACTTAAGCGGTGGTGAAATGGTTAAATCGAAAATACTTATGCGTATTTCCACAGTGATGTTCTGAGATTTCTACATAATAACAAGTAGGCCTTATACATGGTAATACCTACTATAAGTACTATCTTCTTTGTATTAGAGAACATTCAACAATTTTTATTACTAATGTTACTCTCAAAATTGTGGAATAAATATTTGTAACAAAAAATTGGACCGACATTATTAGTTGGTGCACTGAAAAATACAAAATAATATTAATTCGATTGGTGCTGGTACCTACTTGTGAAGTTGGTGCCAAAAGTTTTCAATCTAACTGCAACTGCACAACTTCAAAAGTACCAGCACCAATAGAATTAATATTATTTTGTATTTTTCAGAGCACTAACTTATAAATTTGGTCCAATTTTTTGTTAAAAGTATTTATGTACATTTCAGTGCACCAATTTGATAACGTCGCTCCAATTTTATATGGTTTGCTACTTCATGATATTATCAATTCTATGATCTGGCACATCAAATAGCCACATATTTACATGGATTTGGTCCTGCGGTTGTCAAGACTTTTTTGATAAAATATTTTCTACAAAAATAGGACCGGCTATATTAAGTGGTAGCGTTTTGAAGCTGTGCATAAATGGATGAATTATTTTCGAAGTAGGTCAAAAATGCGTTTACACTACACCATAAAAAACAGCATTATGATCGTCTTTCTTATCTTTATCACCATTTGAGGTATCTAGCTGTCACATGGGAATCTCTGTTATTTGAATTTTTTTTTAAACACTAAAATAATATGGGATATAAATTTTCCATAATACCTTTTGAAATAATCTAAGCAATTCAAATAATTATATGTTTGATAGGATATTCAACAATTTCAAATAAGTACGCACGTATTGAAAATGCAAAACAATAATACTTTTGTATAGGTACACTTTCATAAATATTAATATGAGAAAATACACGGCAATATTAAATAATGTGCATGTCTATACTGTTTGAATTGTTAAAGAAATAAATTTTTAATACCACCATGACAGGACATATAACACAGTCTCTCGATAAAGGTCATAATATTTTCCATAAAAACTGTCACAAATCCCGACATTACACGGTCAATAATTTGGTAACAAGTTTAAGATGCAGGTCAAGCGAAAGTCAGGATGAAAATGCATTCATCTTAAATTTCAAGACTGTATTTTCATACTTTGACATGGAACATATCGATGTAGATTTTATGTTGTATGAATGACCAGAAGCAGTTAGGTAGATACTTGGAATGTGTCAGTTTGTGGCGATTTTGTTTATATTCAAAGCGTTTAAAATTTCTTTCTGGCGGAACATGTCGATTTTCAGTACCTTGACGTAAGTAGATATATTTAGGACCAAGGTTAACATTTTTCGACATGACTAATTTCTTGTAAATACGCATGTTAATTGCTTAATTTATTTTTTTATAAATTTCGACTAGAACAAATTCGAGTAATTAATGTTAAAAAAGTAGAAATAAATTATACATAATATCATTTTTGTATGTGAAAATCTTCCAGAAAAGTAACACGGAAAAGTTATATATATATATATATATATATATATATATATATATATATATACAAAATTCGATTGTTTGACTGTTTTTTTTTTCAGGCGAGTTGCATATACTTATTTCATTTGAAAGAGGAGAGTTCTGATGAATAGTTGAAATGCTGAACTTTTCAGATTCGAAAATGTCATCCCTTTACTCTGAAACATTTTCCAAAGGGAGTGCAGAGCAATCAATTTACTTTTTGAATGAGACGTTCACAAATAATATCCCCTTTTTTGCCATAAAAGCAAAGCAAGTAAATGAAATTTTACAAATTGAAAAACATAATGTTAACTTCTAAGAAATAAAGAGTTACGGTTTTCGAGCTACATTCATTTTAAAATCTCACATATGGGTATTTTTGCTATCTGCAAATGGCGATTTTTTTCGAAAACTGAAAATCTCTTGATACCAAATGAAAGACAATAATATTTGTAGCAACATTTATACTGAACATTTTTTCCTTAGAGTTACGGTTTTCGAGATAATCGATCTGAGATCTCTACATAATAACAAGTACAAGCAAAGAATATATGTGGGTAATAAGTACGGTCTTCTTTGGTATTAGTGAACGTTCAACGATTTTCGTAAGTAGATTACACTCAAAAGTGTGAAATAAATATTTCTTACAAAAAAATTGGACCCACGTTATTAGTTGGTGCACTGAAAAGTATAAAATAATATTAATTCTATTGTTGCTGTTACTTATAAAGTTGTGCAGTTGCAGTTAAACTGATAACTTTTGGCACCAACTCTTTTGAAAAAATATTCAATTTAAACATTTCCGGATATTGTCCTATGTTTAATTCTGGCATCTCATATTTTTCATTTTAGAGAAAATTTGCCCCCGCACTTCCGTGGTTTTCCGAGGGAAGGAGATATCGAATTTGAGTTTTTGAATATGGGACCATTTCTCAAGTCTCCTCTATTAAATGAGTCAAAAATCATCCAAATCGGAGTACGTTTACTATAAACAACGCGCGAACAAACAAAAAAAAGCAGACAGTCGAATTATATACCTCCTCCGTTCGGGGTTCGTCGGTCAATAAAATTAAACTTTAAACTCTTTAAACAACAACAAATTACAAATCTTTTGTTACACAAATTGACAATTTAATCACCATAAAGATATTTGAAGCGTTGTCAAATAATTCTTATCTATAAGCAATCTCATGTTGAAACCAAATGTCCACAAAATTTATATAAATTTGCCGGAATAATTTGATTTTGTAGAAACTGTAGATATTTAATAGCGCTTACGTAACCAACTATAGAGAATGGACCTAATCATACAGTCTCCCAATATTCCTGTCCAAATATTAATTTCTTGCATGTAATGAAACATAATGTCTCTCATGTTAGCACATGCAGTGGTTGATATTTTCAAACTGAGCAATGCGAAAGTGCGTGGCGCCTGGCGAATCTGTCGTTCGAAATAAGAGAAAAGGGAAAATGATTCTACAGTTGTGTCAGTTGAATAATGCAGACTAGCTCGATTATCTATCTCTCTTTCTAACCCAATGTTAAACCCATTTTGGGTATACCTATTTCGAATAAGTATACAGTCATAAAGGTTGATTCTTCTTGGTGATTTTGCATTGAATGAGTTCGTATCACTGCTTATTAGTTTGTTGAGATGATAAGCAGTACAAACCGAGGAAATTAATTTAACATCAATTCTATTGGTACTGCTAATTTTTCAGTCGTGCAATTTGTAGTTAGATGAAAGACTTTTGGCACCAACTTCAAAAGTACCAGCACCAGTAGAATTAATATTCTTTTGCATTTTACTGTGCACCAACTAATAGAGTGGGTAGTAGTTTTTGTAAAGAAAATCTCAGTTCATGCTTATACATATTACAAGTGATAATGAGTTTTGAATTAGGTCGGGGATACTATTTACGATGTAAGAAAATTGCCATTTGTGATTAGGTAACAACAAAAATACAATAGCCGAAACAAATGAAAAACAATAAATTGTTATTTGATTTATGGTAAAAGATTTATGTGAGTCCTTCTTTGTATTTTGAGAGAATTTATTACCGAAACAAAAAAAGCTTGATAGTGAAAACAACTGCAGGTCTTTGAACTAACTATTAGAAAGTGAGATTTTCTATTTGAAAGCTGCGTTTTAGAAAGAAAAAAAAACTATTCATTCCATCTGTCAACTAAAGACATTGTTTTGGAATTTTGGAATTATGGAAAAACCAATTTGAAGAATATTTCATTTTAATTCACGTATTGTTGATATACCTAAACATAAATATCAATGTAGGTATGTTAGAAAATTGAACGTATTTATCAAATTATACTATAAACTGGTATTTTTCCCCCAAGACATGTATAATCAAAAATATAACAGCTTATGTGTGCAACCCTCGAGGTCTACTAAATTTTTCAGAGTCTTTGATTTCAATTTGATCTTCGATTTTTTTCAATATTCTATAAAAATTGTAGCTAGAAATTATATGAATCCATGAGAATTTCTTAATAAAATTTATATAATGGGGAATTTTCCTAACTAAATCTTTCGACAGCCACCATTTTTCTGTATAGGCCTAATTTTGGTACGAAATTCAGTCACAAAGAACAAAGAAACGGAATGTGAATTTTAATGTTTTCCGAACTTTTCAATTATTCTAATCAATAAATAAATATACATATGTATTCATCAAATGAAACCATTCCGACCTAGATATATATTTTTTGAAAATTATTGCATCATATATTTTTTTGAAATCATTTTATCCGATCCTGGAGATCTAATAACGTGCCAAGATTTCAAAATTAGAATTTATTCCTAATGGGATCTTGACTGAAATTTTCATATGTTTTATTATTGGAACATAGATAAATATTTTTCTCATCTTTTGTAACACAAATGGATATTTACTTTATTGGTAAACAGAAACTGTTACTATCGTCATTTTTTATGTATATTATATGATTGAGATATATATATTTTTAAATTTTGCAATCGCAGTTTCTGTTTGCTGGCAAATGCGTCAAAAGTAATATTCGTTCGTGTTTGTATATTCTTTATTGTCGAATAATACGTCATGCCAAAGTAATTACCGTTAATAAAAGATTAATTATTGTTATTATTTTGTTGGATGTTCACTTGTTCCTAGAAAGTTTTTCTCACCCTGTGTTTGTCCACTTCTGAACGCATTATAGCATAATGGTTTGAGATTCGGAATGTGTGCAAATTTTATTGATTTTGTTCAAATATTTGAACTTAGACCAATAAGGGTGAAGTGTCGAGAATGTTGCAGTTTTGGGCTTATTAAAATAATAGTTAATTATGATCAAAAATGATATTGACAAAATAGCAGAAAATCGAAACCGAAATATGGATATCGATGTTCAAAAAAAGGAGGAGGTATACAATTCAATTGTCTGTTTATTTTGTTTTATTTTGCATAGTCAACATGCATCGATTTTCATGATTATTTTATCTTTAGAAAGGAGCATTTCGAAAAAAAGTACCATATTGACAAGAGAATCCAACATCTCCTTTTCCCTCAAAATCGCACCAATGGAGTAGAAGGGGCATTTTTTTCGAAAATTGAAAATTTTATGGGACGAAATTGAAGAAAAAATCATTTAATCAATTCCAGCAATGTTTAGATTGAAAAATTTTCAAAATAATCACATAAACCTTTAAAATTAATATTTCCACTAAACTTCATGGTGGAAGGAAGATGTTTCGAAAGATTTCTCATTGTACTGGGTGACCAATACACCGATCTTTCGTCTGTATGTTACAAAATGTCCATCGTACCACTTTGGGGAAAAAATCATGCTTCACAATTTATCATTCACTTCTCTTTGGGGGACAGATTTTTTTTCATTGATGGTTCCCAAATAAAAAAATATTTTTTACAAAAAATTGTCCCGACTTTATTAGTTGTTGCACTGAAAAATACAAAATAATATTAATTCTATCGATGCTGGTTCTTTAGGAGTTGGTACCTACAACAAACTACAACGGCACAACTTCAAAATTACCAGCACCAATAGAATTAATATTATTTTGTATTTTTCAGTGCAACAACTAATAAAGTAGGTCCAACCTTTTGTAAAAAATATTTATTTCACATTTTTGAGTGTGAACGTTCACTAATTCCCAAAACGTTATAGGCTTAGCTTCTACTTGTTATTTGTTATTCAGAGATCTCAAAACATCGCGGCGGAAATATACATCAGACTTTACTGCTTTACGCATATCACATATTTTAGACTTTACCATTGCAAAACTCGGAAATCGAAGCTCTTTTGAAAAAATGTTCAATTTAAACGTTTCCGTATATGGAATTTTCATTAATTCTGCCGTCTCGGATTTTCACTTTTCGAGATAAATTGCCCCCTCAACCCCCTTTGGGGGCGGTTTTTGGCGGGAAGGAGACTTTGGTTTTAATTTTTCTCAATATGGGACCATTTCTCGACTCTCTTCTTTTAAATGAAACAAAAATACGTCTAAATCAGAGTACGTTTACTATGCAAAACGCGCGAACAGCCATAAAAAAAGCAAACATACAACCGAATTGTATACGTTCTCCTTTTTTTGAAGTCGGTGAATAAAAGTGATTCGTATCGGGAATTCTTTTGTTTTCTCAGAAAATGTTATTCCAAGATCTATTTCGAATATAAGTTCGCAGAATAACGCGATTATTAAAAATCGTATCCATCATTTTAATCCTAAATCTAATGCAGCAGATTGATGACACTTGTTATTTTCTCGAATTCAAGTGTCAACATATTAGATATTATCAGAGATTAGAGAGTTACCGTCGAAAGTATCTAAGCTTTGCCATTATCTTGCAAACACTTCTGTCTACCTATAGCTCAGAAATTTAAAAATACAAGTACCCACAGAATTTTATTTCTTATTTTTCAATGCACTAAACACGTTCATAGTTTTGTGACAAGTTTTTGGTTTGTCATTGAACTTTGGTACATTAGGATTTCGCAACATAGTTATCATTGCATCATATAAACTTTTATTATTATTGATAGACAGTAAGTTTCACTGTAAGTATAGTAAATCATTTAAATAATATTGCAGATCCATATGAAAATTAATTCGGTTATCGTTGGTTAATCAAAAATTCTGTATAGTCTTTGTTTATTTTTTTATTGGTAGAATGTATGAATTTTATAGTGTGCTATTTCTATTTAACATTCAATAGAATAATTGTAGTTTGTTATAAAATTTCAATATTTCAATACGTTCCTGTGTGCCAAAGCTTTGACCTTTATATGTATACCCGATTTGTAATTAGAAGAGAAAATAATAAGCAGGCGGTGTACAGATCGAGACAGGCCTCCTCATTTCAAAAATAATCACCATCTTTCTCTAGTCTAACAGAAACCCATGGCATATAATGTAAAGTAATTAAGTCTACCGCAAAAATAGATGTGAAACCAGATAGTTCAGCGATTTCACAACAGTCCTAAAGAACGGTCAAGTCGAAGACTGGCTTTGGAGGTGTGTTCGTGACGTCATACACATAGCCAGCTTGACTGCCGACTGCTGGTGTCGTGTCTGGATGCATTTGAACGGACGGCGATCACGTACATTTGTCAGACTATTTTACAAATAAATTGACTCAAATAAAGGTCAAGGCACACACATAACAGAGGGCAGCAAATACTTTGACAATTTAATCCAGCTAACGAATTATTGACGTAAACATTTTATTGAACAATCTCCTTGGTGTGTTCGGTAAATTATTAATAAATACTTGTTGTCAAGCAAAAGGCACGAACCAAGGTTAGATGACGTAGAGCGGCGGAGGCATAGCCAAGTGATGGCTTGTGATTGGTCGGCAAGTTCACACACCTCCGGCATTGCAATAGCAGAGCAGTGTGTGTCGCATTCCGTAAAAATAATTTATCAGATGTGCAAAACTGTACCTGAGTTGCATGATGCAACTTGCACCATACTTTTGTTGTTTGTATATTTTTTTTTCTCTCGTTATCAACTACAAAACAACACAAATAATACATGATAGTGCAGTCGTATTATAGATATCTTTTCTACACCTTTCCAAAGTTGTGCCTTTACGGTCCCATGTGTAATTTCCATCTTTTTGAAATAATAGATAAATAAAATAATAAAAAAATATTTTTTTACGAAAAATAGGACCGAATTTATTTCTTGATGCACTAAAATATAAAATACTTAATATTAATTCTATTGGTTCTGGTACTTTTGAAGTTGTGCAATTGTAGTTAGATAGAAGACTTTTGGCACCAACTTCAAAAGTACCAGCACCAATAGAATTAATATTATTTTGTATTTTTAATGCACTAGCTAACAAATTCGGTCCAACTTTTTGTAAAAAATATTTATATTGACATAAAATGAATTAATGTTTTATTACCCAACGCCTACAATAGTTTTTTTTAACCCTGGACGATGGGCTGAAAATGAAGAAGTCCAAGACGAAGTTGAGAATAATGGACAGAGTGCTGATGAAATTGAAGAAAAGCAACAGGAAGATGGAGTTAGTAATGTAGAACCAAAGAAGCGAAACCTAAATTCTCTAAGAGGAAAAAATGGACACAAGGGGTCCTCAACAGTACTAGAGCGACGTGGACGTGTAAGAGCTGACAACATTGTTCTACATCTTCCCGGTGCTAAAGGTAAGGCCAGATAAGTCAAAACGTCTCTAGAGGCGTGGGGTTTAATTATAGATGAAAAAAGCATAACCCTTATTACCGAATATACGAATAAGCAAATTGCAAGAAAGATCGACAAAACTACTAAACAAAGTTACACCAAAGAAAACATGCTGACGAAGTTAAAGCGTTCATTGGATTACTCTATATATCTCTGGTGGTTTGCGTAAATCAAATTGTAACCTAGACGAACTGTGGTCTCATTCTTTTCGCAATGGAATATTTAGAGCCATAATGTCTTAGCATAGATTCAAATTATTAGCCACTAATTTACGGTTTGATGATAAAAATGACAGGCTTGCGAGACGAATGTTGGATAAATTTGCTCCTATTAGGGAGATCTGGGATATTAACATAGAAAATTGCAAATCCTATTATACACCTCATGAGTATTGTACAATAGATGAGCAATTGATGGGATTTCGTAGTCGCTGTCCATTTCGTATTTATATGTCCAGTAAGTAAACCAGATAAATATATATATATATAATAATAATAGGATGAAAATTCTTATGCTGAATGATATGTATTATCTTTTCTTAACTTATTTATAGATTTCTTGTGATTAGTAGTTTCTGAAACACGCTTGAAAGCGAACCAATATAAGATATAATAAAAAAACATACATATTGCACCAAAAACTAGCTTTTAAGCATTGGGTTTCTGAGACTCCAGTATGCTGTTTGTGTAACCACAAAATAACTGTGACCGTTCAGGGTTGAATTAAAATCAACTTATAATTGGCGTATCATGTGATACATTGTTGATTTGGTAATTAAAAGTAACGTCTAATACAGGGTGCTCTTTTATTAAGATCTAAATAGAAGAAATAAAAAAATAAAAAAAATCAATTTCACACTTTTGAGTATAACATTAGTCATGAAAATCGTTGGACGTTCACTAATACCAAAGAAGATAGTACTTATTACATATTACCCAGGTACTTATATCCTTTGCTTCTACTTGTTATTATTAACATATTCCAGACTTTACCACCGCTGTTACACGAAATATAAATGTTGCTGGATATAATCTCTTCTTTGATTGGGCCGTCTCATATTTTCGATTTTCGAAAAAAGTTGCCCCCACCACATAGCGGAAACACACTTATTTCAGAATTTAGCACTGCTGTAATTCGGAAACCTATGATTTTTTGAAAAATGTCCAATTTTAACGTTGGCGGATATGGTTTCTTTTTTAATTTTGTTGTCTCCAAATTTCGATTTCCGAAAAAATAATTGCCTCATCCACCGCCTTTGGGAGAAGGTTTTGGGGCCCTTCTTGAATGTATTTTTTTCAGTTTAACCAATTCTCAATAGTCCTCTTTCAAATAAAAAAATCCCGATGGTTCGTTGTCAGGGGATAGGTAAATTTCATGGATTTTAATTTTTATTATTTTTTACTTTCACTTAAATGTCTTAAACAAAACTTGTAGAGACATATTATATCTATAATTTAAAAGTATTTCTGATGAAATTAATTCAACGGCTATTTTTTAGATTTTTTTTAATTTGACCGGCCGCCATTTTGGAACTACTAGTCTGATCATTACCATTTACTGAAAATAAATTCTGAATTAAACATTTTAAGTAACTGATTAAGATTTAAAAAAATGAAACTGAACTCGAAAAAACTCAATTTCTGGTTCTCGATACGAAACATATTTGTAGACTATACCTATATAGAAGAAGGTATCCATATTACAGTAGATGGAAGCATAATTGAACAAGTTGATAAGGTTAAGTACTTGGACGTATATTTAGACCCACAACTAAACCTAAGTAACCATGTGGATTACATTTGTAGAAAGTTAGGGAAAAAGATAGGATATCTTGGTAGAATATCTAGCAAATTGTCAAGCTGGACTAGACGAACAATATATAATGCTATAATATATCCACAGTCTACATACCTATTGCTTCTTTTTGCTAATATACTGTAATGAAGGCGATAAACAACGATTACAAATACTAATAAATAAGGCCATGAGTAATATAATACAATATGACAGATACACACGTTTAAGTTACATTTTAAAGAAACTAAATTTTCTAAGTATTAAACAGATGATAGAAGAAGCAAATTATATAGTTACTAGCTTTTGCCCGCGACTGGAAAAGTGCATTCAATTCCATCCCATGGTCCCATCGATAGGGCTCTCTTCCCAACTAAACAAAACATTATATATATATATATATATATATATATATATATATATATATATATTGATTTTGTATTCTTGACTGGTTTTAAAATAAATAAAAAGATGTTCTTGGGGATGCAGTCATATATTCAATAAAATTCTTTTATTGAAGCCGAGCTTTCGAGAATGTTTATTCTCTTCTTCAGGGCAAAAATCGTGAATAAATTAGCCAAAACAGGAAAGATTTCATAGCCATCAATTACAAATGTCATTATTTATATATATATATATATATATATATATATATATATATATATATATATTTTATTTTGAAAATATAAATAATGACATTTGTAATTGATGGCTATGCAATCTTCACGATTTTTGCCCTGAAGAAGAGAATAAACATTCTCGAAAGCTCGGCTTCAATCAAAGAATTTTATTGAATATATGACTGCATCCCCTAGAACATCTTTTTATATATATATATATATACAGAATCGCAAATGGGATAAAGCCAGAGTATCTGTCCTGTTTTCTAAAAAGAAGGTGCCAACTGGTAGGTAACATATAATTTAAGAACTGGTGACAATTTCTTTATTGAACCGTGTAACACCAACATTCTACCGAAATCCTTAACTGTTGAGGAACTGAGATTGTGTAATAAATTACCTGTTATAATAAAAACAGCTACAAGCTTAGAAATATTTAAAAAAAGATTGAGATAGATTTATTTTCAGTTAAAAATTATAAAATTTCAATATCCCTGTAAATTATCTTGCTATATATATTGTGTATATATGTAATATTTCTGTGTAGCTAAATAAATAAATAAATAAAAAAATTTACGATCTGGACGAGATATTTGTATTTAGCAACTTTGAACTTGAAATCTTCAAAAATGCGACTTCTACTGTATATTTAGCATATATATATATATATATATATATATATATAAATAAAAATAATAAAAAGGGGATATTGGATTTTGAAGAAACAATCTGCTTCTTTTCTATACAAAAGACATAATAAAAAGAAAACATACAACCGAATTGTATGCCTCCTTCTTTTGTGAATTCGGTCAAAACATGTAAGTTATTTTTTTCTTCTGAAAATCTAGCCGGAAAACAGTCTTCCTCATGTAAAAGGAGAGCATAACATTTATATTTACGTAGACTACATCAAAATGGCAGCAATAGAACGGATTTTTGCATAATATAGAATGTATAATTAATCAGTTTTCAAGGATATCAGTTTATATTAGTAAAAGAATTAGTGAAAACAGTTTGTTTATATATTGTGGACATTTTAACCAATTTAATTGGTGCGCTACTATCTAAGTCATAAAAACAATTTAGGTACTATTTCTAATTGTTATAATACTCAACTTGAGAAACTTATAATTAATTATTGTAGTTAGAAGACTTTTGATACCAACTTCAAAAGCACCAGCCCAAATAGAATTAATATTATTTTGTATTTTTTAATGCACCAACTAATGAAGTCGGCCCAATTTTTGGTAAAAAAATATTTATTTCACACTTTTGAGTGTAACATTAGTCATGAAAATCGTTGAACGTTCACTAATACCGAAAAATATAGTAATTATCCTATTACCCGTGTATATTCTTTGCTTGTACTTGTTTTTATTCAGAGATCTCAAAACATCAAGGCGGAAATAAACATATTTCAGACTTTACCACTGCTGTAACTCGAAATCCGTAACTTGTTTTAAAAAATGTCCAATTTAAATGTTGCTACATATAATCTCTTCTCTATTTTGACCGACTTATATTCTCAATTTTCGCAAAGAATTGCCCCCTCCACAGGGCTGAAATACACATACTTCAGTAT
This sequence comes from Crioceris asparagi, assembly GCA_958507055.1. NCBI lineage: Eukaryota > Metazoa > Arthropoda > Insecta > Coleoptera > Chrysomelidae > Crioceris > Crioceris asparagi. Next base: position 12,816,874 of record OY293833.1, on the reverse strand, counting down.
TTACCATTGCTGTAACTTGATAACCGTAACTCTTTTGATAACATTTTCTATTTAAACGTTTTCGAATATGGTCTTATCTTATAATTCTGTATAACTTCTACTTTTTTCGAAGTCTGTCAAGAAACTAGGACCGACTTCATTAGATGAAATACTGAAAAGTATCAAACAACACATTGTAAAGCTTCTGAAGTTGGTGTAAAGCTGATACATCATCTTCAACATCTTAATATTTCTTACACTTAGATCTAATGAAGTCAGTTTTTGTTTGAAAAAAAAGTTATTATAGGGAGCTAATGGATCATGTGTTTGGACACACCTTGTATATGTTCAAATGTCGGATTGTAAGAACTAGTAGCCGAAGAAAACGAAGACAAGATTTAAGATCTCAACGAGTTGAACTGAACGGTGGTTTATTTATAACTGCTGCAGACAGATTCCTAGGATTTCATAATATAGAGTGGAAGATTTTGTCGCATTTAAAAAAAATGCTTGTACGAGTAACATAAACCATTCTTATCAAATGGACGATATATGCAGAGAAAAAAATTGCGTTTAAATTACAACTTCAAGGAAAATTTCACCTATTTAATTGTTACATAAAATTTCACTGTCGAGTTAAGTCGTTTTGTTAAATATATTATGGATAAGGATTTCGTTTGTATTATTTATATCCATCGCTACGTGATAGTTACTGTCTATTTACGTGGGATAGGTAGGTACCGATACGATAAGATGGTTCTTTTAAATAATACAATTTTTGTTAATAATGGAAAATTACCCGTAAGTCAACCTGGTATGGCATTAGATAAATTTGGTCAGAAAGCTTCCTGGTTTATAAAAAAACATCCATAAGGAAGAAAGAATGAGTCTTATCAGTCGTAAAAATAAGGTGTGAAATACAAATTTAATATATTTTTTTAAAATTTGTTATCTTCAATTATTGCTTCATCTATAGGTGAAGTGGCTAAACTCTATGACGCATATGTTCGAGTTTGTAAATGCAGTGAAGATTGCTCCCAATTTAGTCGAGGCAATGTTTCAATCGTTATTCGTTTCTAAAAATTGAATTTCTCACCAAGACAGATAAGCAGTGACAAGGACTAATTTAATGCGAAATTCACGTTGAAGTCACTTCCGAGAATCGACGGCATTTTGTCATCACCCTTACCAATAGCAGCATCACCTGTATGACTCTATACTCGGAATATTCGCAAAATGGGTTTAACATTGAGTTCGAAAGAGATGTAATCAGGCTAGACGACAATAACAGTAGAGTGAACAGAAATCCGGCGAGTATTCAAATGCGACAGCTGACTTCTGACTTCTTATGAACGATAGATTCGCCAGGCGCTACGCACTTTCGCATTGCTCGGTTTGAAAATATTCACTACTGTATGTGCTCACATGAGAGACATTTTGTTTACATCGTTTCATTACATGCAAGGAATTAATATTTGGACAACAATATTGGGAGACTGTATGGTTATGGACTAACCTAACCTAACCTAACCTAACCATAGGTACATTCTTTATCGCTGGTTACTTAGGCGCTATTAAATATCTACAGCTTCTCCAAAATAAAATTATTCCGTCATTTGGGTAAATTTATATTAATTTTGTGGATATTTGGTTCCAACAAGAGACTGCTTGTCGATAAGAATTGGAGAAAGCTACAAATATCTTCGAGTTAAGGTATTACATTGTCAATTTGTGTAACAAAAGATTTGTAATGTTTATTGTATAAAGCGTTCACTATATTTTATTCTGCCGCATTCTTTATCTCTCTTGGATCACAAAAGAGTCAAAAAACGTAGCGTGACGTGATCTTGAAAAATCACTCTGATGGACCATAGAAGTTTATTTCATATAGTCAGTTATATAATAAATAGACAGATAGATGCAAATTTTACAAACAATTATACATTTTCTGATGAAATTTTTAAAAAGTTTTTCAAAATTGGATATTTGATCATACTTTTGATGTCATCTGTGGCATTTATTTTGGAATATTTTTATCCAGATATTGCTCTTTGGTTATTTTTGATAGTGAAATTGTTTTTGGGACAGATATAGTATGAAACATTTTGATTTGATAAACCACCTTTTTGCTATAATAAACCAACCTTCTTTTTTTTTAACGTGGTCAATTGATATAGTTTCAATATGTTTTTTGCTTAAAGCAATGATTATTGACAATGTTATTTCATTACAATATTAAAATATGATGTCTCTTGTTATGATTAAACAAATATTTTTTATATTAAATAGTATTATAATCATTTTTGGGTGAATACATCTCCAAGATTTGACGACTGTTTTTTAGCGAAATCTGTTTAAAGTAGGTATGTTCCTACGTTATGTTCTACACGAACTGAATGACTTTTATCAATGGAAATTTCCACTCAGATGCCATTGCCCAGGAAGAGATGAAGGCGTTTTCTACTACATACAAGAACATACAATGCATTACCCACCATTTTCTAGAACAGTTAAACCAGTCAAATTGATATCCGATATTCCTGATAGATCTTATTGGATGCGAGAGGGACGTTTTTTATCTAAACTAAAAAATTGATAGCTGGATATAGTTGATAATGGTTTGATTAAATAACAATAAATATAACAAGTTTAAAAATAAAAAACTATTACCGACTTCTTTACATGATGCAAAGAAAGTATAAAATAACATTTTTTATTCTCTTGGTGAGTGAAGTTAACAAAGTCGGTCAAAAAGTTATTTATTTTAGAATTTCTAGTAGTCAACATTTTTAACTTGTTTGATGATACTTCAGCTCAAAATGATTTAATAGGTGATATTGTGGGGATAAAAAAAACGAGAAAAATCAAATACAAGATCTCCTTCCCTCCAAAAACCGCCCCCAAAGGGGGTGGAGGGGTCAATTTTTCTCGAAAAGTGAAAATCCGAGAAGACAGAATTAATGAAAATTCCATATCCGGAAATGTTTAAATTGGACATTTAAAAAAATAATCATACGTTTCCGCGGTACAGTCTGAAATATGTGTTTCAGCTATGTGGAAGAAGCAAATTTTTTCGAAAATCGAAAATTCGAGATTTGAAAATTAAAAAAGGAACCATATCCGGAAACTTTTAAATTGAATGTTTTTTCAAAAGAATCACGGTTTCCGAGTTTCGCAATGGTAAAGTCTGAAATATGTGATATGCGTATTTCCGCTATGTACAAGCTAAACCTACCTATAAATTTTTGGGTATTAGTGAACGTTTAACAATTTTCATGACTAATGTTACACTTAAAAATGTGAAATAATTATTTTTTACAAAAAATTGGACCGACTTTATCAGTTGTTGCACTGAAAAATACAAAATAATATTAATTCTATTGGTGCTGGTAATTTGGAAGTTGTGCCGTTGTAGTTTGTTGTTGTAGGCACCAACTCCAAAAGAACCAGCACTAATAGAATTAATATTATTTTGTATTTTTCAGTTCAACAACTGATAAAGTCGGTCCAATTTTTTGTAAAAAATATTTATTATTACCCTATTGTAAATTATATAACATCATAATGAATATGGGACAGTTTTAAATGTTGCAAGTACAAATGTGGCGAAAAATCATGTTCTGAAAGACTGGACCAAGGATTTTCTTACATTTTAAATGGTATTCTCGATGGAATAGGTATAGAAAGTAAAAAAATCCCAAGAAATTGCTTTTAAATACTATTGAAAATATTGAATATTACGATTTCAAGCAAATTTGTTTTTGAACGATTTTTTTAAATTAAATTGCACAAAAGAATGTCATTGAATTAAATTATTTATATCACTTTTAAATCCATTATAAGCATTGTGTTGGGGTACAATTTTATTGTAAACATTTTTAGGGATCGCAATATTGTGAAAGTTCTACGTTATAAAATCTACTCATGGTTTCGGTCAAAAATACCAAACAGCATTTAAGAAGAAAGGGTTTTTTATTGACCAATTTTACTGTACCAAATATATGGCCCATACGATATGATCGACAATGTCAATAATGTAAATCAAATAAGATCTACACATATAAATATATTATATTGCCCAACTAATAATCTTCGAGAATTATATTCTATTATTACTTTCAGTCTTATGAAGAAAACGTGCCTTTCAGCATGTACGCCAATTTCTTCGGTTCCTTTCCAAATATGACCTGTTGATAGCTTTTCTTGACCAGGAACTAGGAAAAGCTTTAACTGTATCAAATCAAGAACTTACTATACGATAATATAGAATATTACTCATTAGCAAAAAAAATATACCAGAATCTTCTCAATTAAGCTAAAGTTAAGTAGTATGTGGAACATGGACATTGCATCATTGTTTCTGCCTTGTTGGAATTCATTAAGCTTATCACAATGTTTCACAATAATTTTTCCATATACTCGGTGGGCCAAATTAAAGTTTTAATCACTAATGATTTTCTTTACATGTTACTTTATCTTTGAAGGGCTTATAGGCTATCATGTTTTCTCAGTAGGATATAATACATAGGTTTGGTCAGTTTTTTCAGACAGGGCCGGATTAACAGGTTTTTTTTTGGAAACGGAGGATTTAACGTTACTGTAAAAGAACTCGCTTGTATCTAAAATACTAATTTGTTTTTTTATAGTTAAACCATCGGGAATACTGGTATATTTTGAAATTCAGGAAATATTTTTAAACTTCAATGCTTTATCTGATTCCGAAGATCTCATATAGAAACATATCGTTATTAATGATTTAAAGGTGTGTTATTTTGTATGGATATTACAGTTGTGACGTAATTGACGATATTGAATCAAAACATTGGGGGGTGTGTCTTTATTGATTGGTTTTTGTATTAGATTAGTACATGCAGTATGTTAATTTCGTAACTGTTTTTTTTATCGTGTCATTTACATTGAGTTTAAAAAAAATAAAATAATGTAGAAACATATAACAAGGAATACATAGACATGGAAAGTTACACGTGTTTCGCAACTCAAAGTGCATACTTACCCGTTGCAGTGAAGTTATTGCCAATAATTATTTTATATTATAATAACTATTATTATTTTTGAGCTATATAAAGGATTTATGCTTGGCCCCAAATAGATTTTGCAAAAGAATTTCAGAATTAGAGCTCTTGGAAAAAAAATTTAAATCTATCGTACATGTTTATTGAAAGCTTCATTAGTTGAGGCACTGATAGAAATGGAAAATAATTTTAATTCTATTTCTATTCTATTTTGAAATTGGTACCATGAGTCAGAAAGTCACTTTTAGGAATACATTATTTTATGAATACATTATATTTTTATTTACCAATATATATAACAGTGCATTGCAGTAAATAATGAAGTAAATATGGACAATGGCAAAATGCCAGTCTCAGCATAGTTTTTGTAGTTTATTGTAATAGAAAACATATGTTTTCTAGAAAGTGCGATGATAATAATAATAAGCATCCAATAATTTATTTTCATCTTTGAATTTGATCGATTTAATAAATAATATTATTTTTGATTAAATATTTGGAATAACTGCCAATTCTATGACAAAATCATATTTTCATTGTTAGGTATCCTTCTTAACTGGACAATAAAAATTGTTCATCTATAAACAAAAACAATGGTTATTAAGAACAAATCTATTATTCATTAGAATCGATCGTTTTTTTTTTCAATTTAATTAATTCAATAACAGATTTGCCATGCCTACTAAATATAAGGATGTTGCAAAAATGAATCGATACAGTAATTAGAATCTTTTTTTTAAATACAGCAATAATATAAAATTAGAATTGCCGTATTATTTTCGAAAACTTTTGTTGCATATCGAAAGGTGGGTAACCAGCAGCATGCGCAGTCGACAGGTAATATATCCTAACTATATAACAGAGAATGACTCTTTTCATTCGCGTAGTTTCTCACTCTACTGTATAGCGAACACAGCATGCACATTCGCTGTTGTGTTTGATTTTTTTGATTTACTGTCACTATCAATATTTGAAAATCAATTACTAGCACACCACTTAAAACATAGTTCGCTGTTTTTCACGAGGATATTATATATATTTTTCTGTATTCTTCCTCGTCCAATATCCGTACGCGAATATGACGAAACGTAATAGAGACCAATATTATAAAGTTGTGCCAAATAATTGTCAACAACCCCAACAATCTTCCGGCTGGCCTGCTGGATTGAAAATACCTTGGACCAATGGAAAATGGGTAAGTTGTTATCAGAAAATAATTACCTCTATTAGGATTATTTCATTCATGAATTTGAATTTGAATTTTAAAAGTTGTTGGTGCAATTTGTAAGTATGTTGGCACCTGATAATTCCACCAGCATTGTTGATAAAAAAAGTTTGAATAAATAGATAAGCGTGTTTTTCTGCATCTATCAGCTGGTGCTGAAATAATTTGATTTCAGTTTCTCGAATATTCCCATACGGTCGATTCGAAATCACAACGGCGGGAGTCTGTGCTTGCGCACTATTACCAACCATGTAATACTAGTGAATTGCTTTTTTTTCACCATACTAAGCGCCATTCGGATGCAGAACTTATTTTTAGTAGTTGCAGAACAAATAAATCAACAAACAGACAAGCCCTTCACCATGACATACCAACGTAGTTATTTACAGCAAGGTGGAATAATTATTATGGAAACTGTTTGTCCATTTTTTATAGAGCAAAAATCAATAGGACCTACAAAAGTCGAAATTAGCTGGCTGCTGTTGATTTCGTTCTTATGGAAAATAATTGTATTGCAAAAAATATTTCGCTATTAGTATTCGCTAAATGTTAAACAAACAACAAAAAAGTCACTTAATTAGCAATGGATAAGAGAGTTCAGGGTCGTATTCAGGTGTATATATATATACATATAGATGTATATATACAAAGCAAAATATGTCCATATTGCATAATATGGAAAATTTAAAATATTTGTACATATATTATATTTCAAAGTTAAGAAGAAGAAGTTGTCAATATTTATATTCACTGATATGTATTAGGTACTTTACCTATAAATTAATTCAAAGATGAGAACTTGTAGCCCCACATTTTGCGAAAAAATCACAATTTATGATATCTAACCTGTATTAAATTCTCAAAAAATTACCCTAAATTGTACAAGAATAAATATAAACAAATAAAAATTGAATCAAACTTGTTTAGCTAAAACTATAGATAGATTTATCTATTATATCTTGACAGTTTTGGTTGCATTGCTGTCATTTATATAATACAATTAGATCGTGCTTTCGAATATTTATTCAAGACAAAATTAATTGAGAAAAAATAAATCTACGAATTGTTTTTTCTGGTTCATTTAGAGCTCTAAAATGATATATAGGTATTCTCGACCGCTCTTTTGGCCTCAACATTTTTGCTGTCATTTAGACAGCCGATTTAAAAAAGCAATGGTTGTGTCCAAAGCAGTGTCTGATTACCAATCGCTTAGTAATCAGTAAGCAAAAGTTGACGTTTTTAATATGACAGCTATCATTAAACAATAGTGTAACATAACCTAACTTTTGTTTGCACTATTTCCCAATTCTATTATGGACATTTCTTTTTCATTATAAATATATTGAACAGAAAATTCTGTTTCTTCTTCCATTTACAATTCCTCTAATATGTGTAATTGCCAAATTAAATTATTTTCAATTTTTTGACAAACGTCAGTTTGACAAATGAGCTAAACGATGCATCAGTAATCAGTCGTGTCCACAAGATTTTTTAACACTGATTACTAAGCGATTAATAATCAGACTTTGCTGTGGGCAGGACTATTATTTCAACTGATCTTCGTTTGACAGTTTTCATTTGCAGGTTAGGAACAGATGGAGTTAAATGGCGGTCGAAATACTCTTATATTCTCGTGGTTATTCCTAACATAAAACTATTACACCTATGTGATCAATTCTCAGAGTTTCCTTCATCTAATGAAAAAATATAACACTTTGAAGATCACTCGGGTATCCATCTGTCTATAACTCCCGACTTCCCATAAGGAGGAGGCATAAAAATCGACTTTATGTTTTTTACTTTTCAGAAATGAATGAAAATAATTTAAATTTGGTGGATACTTATACAGAATTTTGGGACATCATGCCTTCTAATACAGGGGATAGAGATTCAAGCATTGATTACTGGAATTGACTATTTCTTTTATAAATATAAATTGAAAACATTAATCAGATAAATAATCATTTTGATAGGTTTCTAAGAATATTTTAAAGATGAATCTATAAAATAATAGACCCCTGTCCAATCTGGGGGTCTCAATTCAATTTAAATTGAAGATTTTATTATTCCATTATTTTAAATACTTTAACCATTCCATTCAAGAAATAGCTTGAAATATAATGTTTGACAATTTTATCAAAAATTAATATTGAAAATATTCCAAATGGGAAAGATTATCCTATCAAAACCGTTTCGATATAAAAAAAAACTAGCGAAGATATCGAGATCGCACATGTATATATCTACTATTTACGTGACCGAAACGTTGAGTGAAAATAATCACGAACTAACTGACTGTTATTTGATTTTATTTATTTTTATTTGAATAATTAGTTTAAATTTCACTTTTGAATTCAATGATTTTACTGAATTTTCATCATCTCCTTAATGTTGGCAGCAATTCAATTTGGGTTGATCTTTTGACAAAGTTCAGATAAGGTATCACTAGATACCGCTTAGCATTAAAAAAAAATTAAGGGCATCTCCTGAGGGCATGGGGTGGAAAGGGCCTAAGAAATCCATATTATTTTGTACGTATTTTAGCGATGTCTGTATTAATCTTTACATCTCAATAAATCCAATACTATAGAAAATAATACAATAGAATAAATATTATTTTGTATTTTTTCGCTGCCTAAACTAATTAATGTCAATTCTACTTCTTGCCGTAAACTGTTAATATTTTCAAAAAATATCCAACTTGAAGGGATTCCGAAATGGAAAGAAATACATATTGAATGTCTCTTTTTTACTGCCACTCCTCTTTCTAGTCAAATCAGGACCATCAGAATATGAGTAACTTTAACTAATCGAGACCAACGTTCATGCATACATTAAAAGACGCAAACATTCATTCGAATGGTAGCCACCTCCATTTTTCGAACTCAGCCCAAAACAAAAACTAAAAATATTTTTTACAAAAATTGCTTTACTTTATTTGTTGGTAATTTTGAAATTGTGCAATAATTATTTTAGGTAAATATTTATTTCTTTTCAGTGTAACATTAGTAATGGAAATCGTTGAACGTTCACTATACCAAAGAAGATAGTACTTATCCTGTTATCCACGTATATTCTTTGCTTGTACTTGTTGTTATTCAGAAACCTAATAAAAACATACTCGTAGAAATACGCATATCTTAAACTTTACCACTGCTGAAACTCGAAAACCGTAAGTAACTCTATGGAAAAAATGTTCAATTTAAATATTGCTAAAAATAATTTTATCTTTAATTTGGTGGCCTCAGATTTTCAATTTTCGAAATAAATACACATATTTCAGTTTTAACATTGCTGTAACTCGAAAACCGTAGCTCTTTTTAAAAAAAATTAAATTCAACGCTTCCGGATATTATCTTATCTTTAATTCTACCGTCTCAGATTTTAGATTTTCGAGGAAAAGTTATTCAAGTTCATGTTCACTTTATATGACATAATATACCTACGTGATAAACATTTTTTAAGAAATATTGACATTTCCCAATGTTGAAATTTATAATAACAAAATCTGATAAAAACAAGAATACCACGAATATTGCAACACGTCTCAGTGTTGATTAGCAATACTGAAGGAGGAAATCTCCATGTACCTCCATGTAGCGTCCGTCCCTGAAACAATTCTCTTTTTGCACATAATCATAGCTGGAAGCAAGATTAATTGAATATTGTGTCAGCATCATTTAAAAGTTGTATACTATACGGTAAATAAATAATAATATCAGGTGCCATATAACTTCCCCACCAACTTACACATTTAAGGTAGAGTAGTAGAAAAAAGCTAATCATTGGCTCCCTACCTTCGAAGAGTTTTCTATAGGTAGTGGGTTAACTACACTCATTCAGTAGCCGTTAGGTATCAATTGCTCAAAAACAATCTCTCAGTTTGACAGTTAAAAGTCAAGGAAACTTGCAAAATTGCCCACTGACGAGCCGTGGTCCAAGCTGATCGACCACTGATTTAATTAGTGTCAGTCTCTCTCTTTCTCTTGCCAGTATTTTTTTTAAATATTGTTGTGACATAAAAAATATGACACTTTCAATCAGTGCTTCGGTTGATCTGGCTGCAATGGGTCGCATCAGTGATTTGAAGGTAAAAATAAAAACATTTTTGATATTTGATAAATTGAAATTATATTTTATATCACATTTATTTTTATTTGCACATTTTCAAAATCCAAATTTAGCTTGTAAATTAACCCACAGTTAACAAAAACATTCCACATATATTACAGTGCATTCTTCAATAAATAAATATTATGTGATTCACTATTATTGCACCATTATTCATGGAAATAGATTATATTTGTCGTTTTAGCTATTCTATTTTCGCAAAATTAATTCGCAACTATTACATCCAATAATAGATTACTGTCTTAAATGTTCAATAGTGACATATTTATGACCTGTAAATATTAATCGGTAAAAATGTCTCTGATGGATATTTTATTTATTGCTTCATTTGTGCGACTAGCCTTGCTACAGGAATTATTTATTATATCATTGGTCAACCGCATTTCTCCAAATAAATATTCACGGCTAAATTATTTGTCCAAAAAAATTAATTAATTAATTTCAGCGAAATATTCTACTAAGAAAATGCCATCTAACGAATCCTGCTGTTTAATACACCCGTTTTTGATAAAGAGGGTCAAATTTAATCTTTTTTACTTTTTCACTTATAGAGAAATAAAATTTCTGAGTAAAATATTGTTCTAGAAAAGCAAACAGTGCTTTGGTAATTATAAGAATTATCATTAAATAGTATGGACAATTCGCAATTTTGATTTTTTTTACATTCTTGTCGATGTATCAGCTATAGGTAGCTAGAAGACACCAAATTTATGGTTCTTACATTACGTATGTGTTGCTATTTTTTTAGTGTATTATCTAACGAAGACAGCTTTCGTTTCTCTACAACATTAATACTTGGCAATTATTTTTTTGAATCAGCTAGAATATTTATGTATCTATTCGAAAACATTGTTCCAATTCCCTGGAAAAAATTTTTGGTTGTCGTGCAGTTGTCGCTAAATGGAACTTTTGGAAGCAACATAAAAAGTACCAACACTAACAGAATTAACATTATTTTGTAATTTTCATTGCGCCAAATAATACAGTTGGTCTTATTCTATCTAAAAAATACATATTAAAATTTATTTGGAAATAACAAAATTTCAACTGGAAACGCATTCCTCTATCAAAAATATTTTGTTCAATTCCCCTTTATTATCAGGTTATAAATAAAAGAGTGAAAATAAACCAATTCGACTCTTTTTAATGCAAACGCTAGGGCACATGCAAATCAATGACAAAGTATCCCTTAATGCAATATGTAGTTCATTTCTTCTTATTTATTTTTTAGATCAAGTCACTTATTTGTCCAAGGTTCTTATCAATTTTACGGGCCCCAGTTCCAAGATCATTATTTTTACGTTCATCTCATTCGGAAATAAAAGAAATGCTGAGGAGCCTTGTTCGTGATTGTTTTGCTTCTATACCTTGTACGATATCCTTTCGATAAAGAAAATGCCAGGATTTACGTCAATCGATGATCACGCGCTTGAAGTGAGCTTCTTTTTCATGTAATATATCAAACAGACAAAATCTCAATATTATTGTGCTTGCTTGCTTCTAAAATCTATCAATCAGTCCAGTGAAATCTGGATAACAAAAAAAAATGGACGTCAACACGTGCCGAAAAACATGCTGGCTAATCTGAACACGATGGATACAAGTGAAACAGCAGCACTATGAACTCGATAAATATTGACACTTCTCTGACCTAAGAAATGATGACCCTCTTATCATTTTTTTTTCTCTCATGTTTACAGAATGGCAACAATCATCAAAGGCTACAAGCCTCAGACAGCCCCTGCATTTCGAATTGTACCACTGCCACGAACCTGTCTTCTCTCGATGATTTCCAATCCAACTCTACCATAAATTATCCAAAGAAAATGAACAAAGATACCAACATCCGTGTGGCTATTCCAGAGATCGAGCCACTTCACAAGAGAAAAGATGAGGAAACTGCCAGCAATGAAAGCGAGGAATGTAGCAACATCTACAAATCATCGGGCTTCTGGAAGCAAGTAAGTTTCTTTTGCCCCAAAGAACAATTATTTCACTTATCTTAAAATGTTATCTCAGATTCTCTATCATCTTTGATGCAACAAATGCATCCTGATTTAATATTATATTTTGCAAAATTCCATAACTTGGTATCAAAAAGTAACACCTAACTTTCATTCAATATTCAATATATCGTCTTAGTACATAGTTATAAAATCAAAATCCCCATATTTTGAAATTCCAATTTACGTCAAAGCGTATTCTGAAATTGTGAAATTTTTGTATTTTTAGCCACTTAAGCAACAAATTTCAGTCATGACAGTCGCAAACATTTTATGTAAATATTATAGAAAATCTGTTTTGACCGATATCAAAAAAAGAGGAGGTATACAATTCAATTGTATTTTTCCGTGTTTTATATGGTAAAAGAACTAATTTGACTTGTAGATTATTGGTAATGAACCAAGTGGCATTTGATCATAGAAAGTTGCCTGGGAGTTCATTTTCAGTATTTTTCTCAAAATATTCGGCATTTTATATTAAACAAAATCGTATAATTCTGAATAGTTTTTTTATAATCAAATATTCTTTGTCTCGCAATATTAACCCCCAAAGTCAGAATCCAGAGAATATAGACTATATTTGTGGGACAGACAGACATACCAGATTTTAAATATAGTTGTCTTAAGGTCTTTAAATCCTGAATGAAGACAATAATATTTAAGATTATATGACCAGTTCTTAAGTAGTATCTTTAGCATTTCAATGATTCACTATGCCTCTATTCCAATTCCAGTATGATTAACGGAAAGATTAGCCCTCAAAATGGCTCAACCAATAAAAAATTAAAATGACACTTGGCTAACATTCAAAAACGTCTGGCCTCTTTTAATTGACCAAACATTGTAGACGCCCGCAAATAGGTGACGTCCATTCTCAAGCCAATGAAATTATATTGGATTCATTAAAATAAGAAATAATAATAAACAATTCATGTTGTGTTCAATTGATGATGATAGCTTGTTGTTAACGTAGAGGGGGTTAACAAGATCTTATAAAATGGACAACAAATTGTAAAACAAATAGTTTTTTTTGATCGATCGCGACTTCACTCGATTGCTAGTTGATGCTATATTTAATTCAACTGATCTGCAATATAATGAAGGTTCTAGTACGTGCTGATACTCATGTAACATTCTCTCTACCAGAAACAGAGCCCAAGGGTAAATTCACATACTCCCAGGTGTTGAAGTTTATTCAATCCATGATTATTTTTTGCTCAAGTGTTGTATTTTCTCTTTCCAGCTGTTAGCCTCTGTGGCAGTATCATGGGTATCAATGATAATCGGCTATTCCAATGCCTACACTTCACCTGCACAACTATCCTTGGAGAGACAGTTCAATTTCACATCAAATAGTGATGTAAGTATTATTGCAATTGTTACATACGTATATCAGCTGGTACTTGCTAGGATATGCATCACCTTAGACCTTGCATGACAGCCAGATATTTCAAAAATAAAATACGCAATGCTCTATTTGTCATTTTAAGAATATCTGTTTGTTATAGGAAATGTCATGGATCTCCAGTCTTATGCCTCTAGGTGCTCTTGCTGGTGGTATTTTTGGCGGTACTTTAATCGAACATTTGGGCCGAAAGTGGACCATCCTCCTCACCAATGTTATGTTCCTAGTTGCGTGGATTGTTATGTTCTGTGCAGAAAACACCATTTATCTTTACGTAGGACGCACAATAACTGGAATCAGTGTTGGTATCACCTCACTTACACTACCTGTATACTTGGCTGAAACAATGCAACCAGAAGTTAGAGGCAGCTTGGGACTTTTGCCAACTGCTCTAGGTAACATTGGCATTCTGGTGTGCTTTTTAGCTGGAACATTCTATGAATGGAGAACCTTAGCTCATATCGGAGCTATTTTGGCTGTGCCATTTTTAGGAGTGATCTGGTTCATTCCTGAAACCCCTAGGTTCCTTATCTCCAGAGGTAAAGAAGAAGAATCCAAAAAAGCGCTTCAGTGGCTGCGTGGATCAGAAACAGATATCGACAAAGAATTCCTTGAATTGAAAAAGAATCAACAAGACTCTGAAGATCAAAATGAGAGTGTATTTGTGCTGTTCTCAAGGAACAACTTGAAGCTGCTTTCCATTGTGCTGGGAATGATGTTCTTCCAACAATTCAGTGGTATCAATGCCGTGATCTTCTACACAACCAAGATATTCAAAGAAGCTGGCTCATCATTGGATGAAGCTGTTTGTACAACAATCGTTGGTGTCGTCAATTTCATATCAACATTTATCGCAGCTATTCTAATTGATAAATTGGGCAGGAAAGTCTTGTTGTATATTTCAAGTGCATCCATGTTATTCTCGCTGGTAGTGCTGGGAGGCTATTTCTATATGAAACAAGAAACCACTTATGACGTGGCCGTTGTTGGGTGGTTGCCATTGGTCAGCTTCATGGTTTATGTGCTGGGTTTTTCTCTAGGCTTCGGTCCTGTGCCATGGCTGATGATGGGCGAGATCTTGCCAGCCAAAATTCGAGGCCCAGCAGCTTCAGTGTCCACAGCTTTCAATTGGACCTGCACATTTATCGTTACTAAAACATTTTTACCAATCATTGGAGCAATTGGTCCACATTATACCTTCTGGTTGTTTGGATTAGTAATCCTTATATCCATAGTTTTCTCTGTTCTTTGTGTGCCAGAAACAAGAGGCCAAAGTTTAGCAGATATTGAAAGGAAATTGGCTGGTACTGGGGTGAGGAAAGTTAGTTCCTTAGCCAATTTGAAACCTACACCATCCATTTGTTAGGTTAAAAAATAGACTGATTTTTATCCTATATTTTTATAGGATCTTTTTTAGAAATAGGTTCTATGAAACATTCGATGATGCATTTGAATGTCTTTTAAAAGATGATTCTGTTGATTTTTCATCTTCAGGGTATAGTTGTAATAATAACGAGTAGATAGAGTTAGGATAGAATTTAATTAGCCAATTCTCGAATGTATTATTTTAAAATTATGTATATATTATATATTTGTTAGAACTTATTTATTGCAATATTTTTACATTAAATATACATATATATTTTTATAAACGTTTTTCTGGTTTTTGTTATTTATTCTGGATCATAACATGTTTTCTAGAGTTTATTTCTATCTTACCTTAGCCTCAAAGTTGCTTTTCAAGTCATGACATTGACAAGTGACATTTAAACGATATTCTCTTCTTAAGGATCGTCTGTAAAATATAATATGGTTTAGATGGATTAAGTCGGAGGTGTCGGAATTACCTTGCCAAAAATTACGTAGCTAAGGCATCCTAAATACAGGGCTTAATCAATTCAAGGGCGTCTTCTCAGACACTGGGACTTTTGATGCCGCACTACTATCTTAGGGCATCTCAGCAACATTGGTGTAAAAGGACGAAAATTCGGCACTTCAAATGAGTATTGGGTCCAGGGTACAAAAAAAACTGCACATTCATTCAAGGATTTACTTGAGGGGATGGAACCGTTGGTTGTTTAGAGCGCGATAGGCCTCTTTCGGCGCACTTTGTATTCAAAAGAACTGGGTCAAGGTCCGCGTGTATTTAAGTATAGGTATAAAAAAGTAATCTCGAATCAATATTTTTGGTTGATTGACATTCGAATTACTTATAAGGAAAAACAAGCAACATCAAAATATATCATTTTTTTAATAGACAACAACAAGACAACAATAAATAGGTACATAAAGCTACGCTTAGCCGAGACTCTTCAAAAAAAATCAACATGGATTCTTGCATTGTACACAGTCTTCCATGACATCTTGGAACTCTTCGATTTGCAATGTCATTTCAAAGATATTGAATTTGTCATGAATGTTCTTGGTGGCTACCATCAAAATATTTTGTGGATTGGTACCGGGTGCTATAACAAACATATTAGCATCAGGCTGTAATATAGTTAATTTGTAAAGCTATTTCAGATGGACTTACTGATAGCCACATGAGCTGACATGGCAATTTTATCCAAGCTGAGAGCCCATATTCTAAGGTTGTGAACCCGTTCGACACCTTCTATTTTCAATAGAATGCTCATCATCTCCTCGAAATCTACCCCTTTTGGTATTGCCTCCATGAGCACCATAACGGCATCTTTAATAATTGCAAATGTTGTAATCAAGACTAAGACAGAGAAAATGAATGTACATATTGGATCTATAATTATCCAATCTTTCTGCAAAGGAAGGAAATATTATCACAGTGAAACATTCATCCAAAAATCTACTGACCTTGAAATAGATTACAATTGCTGCTACAAATACACCAAAACTTTGTAGGAAATCACCTATAACATGTATATAAGCAGCTCTCACATTGATATTTTCATCTTTCTTGCCATGAACATCGACATTATCAACATGACTGTGGCTTGAACCACCACTATGACTATGACTTGAACCACCTCCATGTGTATGTCCATGTTGGTGTAAGGTGAAACCCATGCTGTATGAAAATAAATTAGAAATTATTATGTGAAAACAATGCTAATTTTTCATAATTATTCTTAACAACACATATTAGAAGAAATACAGTAGAAAATCGAATGTGCTGGGTGTAAAACGTTAAAAAAGATCATGAAAATATTTGGAACGTTATCAACGTTTCTTCAATTAGGCTGGGTGCTTCTGAGTCTGTTTTTGAATTTTCAGTTGGATTTCGACCACGAGTTTCAGGAGGCTAAATCATTGATTGATTACTGGAGGATGAAAGCGATATCATGTAGCTTGCTTTATCCTTAACGTTGCTATTACCAAAGGAAAACATGTCACCTGTTTAAATTTCTGGGAGGTGTTATAAGGAAATGGTCTATTGATGGGGTGCTAAGCGTATATGGTTTCATTTTTATTATAAAAAAGCTTATTCAAAAAAATATTGTATTTCAAACATATCCTTGAGGAACACCGATAGTTTACTTACATGATGTTAACAATAACACCAATTCCGGATGTTATCAGCATTACTTTCGCATCAATTTCATAAGGCTCGCCGATGAGCCTTTGGACTGCCATATACACCAAGATACCAGTCACCACCCATATCATTAGTACAGATGTCAAGGCGCCTATAACTTCTGCTCTATACCAACCAAATGGCATTCGTTTGGTTGATGGTCTACTGGCCATAAACAATGAGAACAGCGATATCATGAAACTGGCAAAATCAGTCAGCAGATGAGCTGCATCCGAGGCTATTGCTAAACTGTTGGATAAATATCCACCTAGAAAAAAGAAACTTGAATCATATTTTTTTTGAAAGATGCAACGAAAATCTGATCCAAATTGATCAATTTATGTTGAAGAACATTTAATAGGCCCAGGAGAAATACACCTGAGTGGTAGAGTCAAAGGCAGGCTTGACTAATTATCACAGAGGCTACAGGAAATACTAAGCCTACTACCATTACATATCTTTGCTCAGGCGAACGCAAGATCTGTTTGCTACAGGTACAGGTATATGAAGAACTTATGACACTTGATATAACTTTCAAATAGAGGAGTTGCTAAGATTGTTGGTAAATAGGCCAAAGAAACAGACTGAACCTCTTCTGGGTTCCAACGCACCGTGGAATTTAAATCAATGTAAACGCTGAGGAGCTATTCAAGATGGAAGTTAAGCAGGTCATGATAGGACGAAAGCCCTTCATTGCAATCTCTAAATGTAACATTAAATTACATATTCAACACTCTGTCTGGTGCAGGTGGCAAGAAAACTCAGGACAGAAACAAGGTGAATTATTCCCAAGAAGTTCTGGGGCTTTAAGCTTAGGGAGCACACAGCGTAAGATCGCTCATTTTATCATAACTGTATTAGACTGAGTCGCATTTTGTTGGAAGCAGATTTTCTAAAATTAATATTACATCAGACTTACCGACTATTTCTGCTATCATAAAAATAACACACAAAATACTAGCAACAACCAATTTTCTCCTTGCCTTCTTGTCAATTTCTGGTGCCTCTTTCTGATGGCAATGTTTGTTAACTGTAACAAAATTTGCAAATATGTATACTATATACACATTTTGCTTGGTTTTTAATATTCTTCCGCTAATATTTATTTCACACTTTTTATTGTACCTAACATTAGTCACCAAAATCGTTGAACGTTCACTAATACCAATGAAGATAGTACTTATCCTATTAGCCATGTATATTCTTTGCTTGTGGTTGTTATTATTGAGATCTCAAAGCATCGCTGCGGAAATACGCTTGAGTACCATTCTAACATCGATTTAACTCGAAAACCGTAACTCTAAGGAAAAAATGTTCAATATAAATGTTGCTACAAATAATTATATCTTTCATGTAGATTTTCAATTTTCGAAAGAAAACGCGCTCTCCACATAGCAAAATACATATTTAACATGCCTCTATCCCGAAAACCGTAACACTTTTGAAAACATGTTCAATTTAAACGTTTCCGGATATTGTCCTATCTTTAATTATATCAACTCAGATTTTCGATTTTCGAGAAAATTTGCCCCGACCACCCCTTCGGGGGCGCTTTTCGGAGGGAAGGAGATTTCGGATTTGCGTTTTTATGAATGAGGGACCATTTCTCAAACCTCCCCTTTCAAATGAATCAAAAATCATCCAAATCGGAGCTCGTTTACTATATAAAAGACACGCACGAACCAAAAAAAAAGCAGACAGTCGAATTGTATACCTCCTCCGTTCGGGGTTCGTCGGTCAATAATAACAACTACAAGTAAAGAATATACGTGGGTTATAGGATAAGTACTATCTTCATTGGTATTAGTGAACGTTCAACGATTTTCGTGACTAATGTTACACTCAAAAGTGTGAAATAAATATTTTTCACAAAAAATAGGACCGACGTTATCAGTTGGTGCACTGAAAAGTACAAAATAATATTAATTCTATTGGTGCTGGTACTTGTGAAGTTGGTGCCAAAAGTTTCCAATCTAACTGCAACTGCACAACTTCAAAAGTAACAGCACCAATAGAATTAATATTATTTTGTACTTTTCAGTGCACCAACTGATAAAGTCGGTCCAATTTTTTTGTAAAAAATATCTATCTGTTGTGACATTTGGACAAGAACTTGTTGATCGAATCTCGTTTTTGGAGTAGCTATGTGTATTTACCGGCACAATATGAAGTCGATTGATGACATGCCTATGTACTATACCGGCCAGATGAATGGATTGAATTTAATAACATATTAAAGGCTTAATAATATTATTAAATTATAGCATTATCGAGAAAGGCACTCAAATCATTTTGTGTTTACATGTATTGAGAATCTGGAGGAAGAATATAGAATAAATGATTCAAACTCATACCTGATAGTTCAATTATGGTCATGTTTAATTCAACTTTGAATAAATAACACCTAAAATAACAACGTTTATAAAATTAGATGCAATCTTCTTATATACGTATATACCAATACTATCTGAATTTTTGGTAAACACACGTGAATTAAATGATTAAATTTATAAAGCACGTTTTTGAATCACAAGCGTCAAAATAAAAAAAATGATATCAAATTTTATTACTTCTCAGTTTTATTTTTAATCCATTGTCGTTGATTAGAGAAATCCTATTTATCTCTTGAATAAAAATTTCATCCAAAAAATATATTCCTTAGCAATCGTTTCTATTCATTTTTAAATGGACCAATGTATTTTTTTCTATGTTTATATAAATCTTTCTCAACACTGCTGATAACAAATGTTCTATTTAATGGAATGAATTAGTATTTCAGATGTAGATAGCAGGATATGAATTTTGAAATCTTGTAACACTTGAAAGTTACAGCCAAAACCTGCTTGAATGATTATTTTAAATGATTTTCAAATTTCTCTATATTCTAAATTATAAATATGCTAAATTATATATAGCATGTACACAATGTAATTTTAAGCAGCCCCTTGTCTTGTAATATTTCCAGCTTAAGCGACGCCACTGATAATGAATAAATCCTTTGAAAATTGTCGAGAATGTAAACATATAATTCTCGATAAAAATTGAAGGGTTGTGTGCAAAATGGTGATGAAAATGAAGTCCTTACAATTGTTATCATTATTAAAAATAACATGGAAAATTTTCAAAAACTTTCTTAATCAACAATTCACCAACCCCTATGGTTTTCCACAATAAATGAGAGCATATATCAAAATTTGCTATTCAATCGACAAATTGTGTATGTAGGTACAAAATAAATAAATGAAATAAAAATATAATCCATAGGAATATTTACCAATGTAAATAGACGTTGTTTCTGCTGATTAAAACTGAAGGGTTGTGTGCAAAATGATCCAAATAAAATGGATATATGTTTAGTTATTATACAACCTCAACAATCATTTGTGATAATATCTTCCAATAAACAGCATGGTGTGAGTCAATTTTGATTTAATAAGTATCTCTTTGTTATCATCTACTTCCACGTTCGAATATAATATGTTATATTTTTTATGTATATTTTTCATAGAATTATAGCCCTTCCAATAAAAACTATAGAGGTCGCAATTATAAAGATATCATGTTCAAATTTGCTGTAAAAATCGATCGTACAAACATCTCGGTCGAGTGTGTTACTAGTTCTTTCAAAATGGTGGTTGACCAAGCTTTGAAAAATATCTCAAAAAGTAGCCATTGATTGAATTTTATTAAACATATTTTTCATTTATTGATAGAATCTGCAACTTTTGTTTAAAACATTAAAAAAATAAAAAAACGTTAAATTTACCTATCCGCTAACTGCGAGCCGTTAAATTTTATTATATCTTCATAAAATTCTTTAATTAGATGAAATATTTTAGCAATGAAATGTCTAACAAAAACCATTTGATCTGCGTCACAGGTGAGTTGGTAGGACTAAATAAAACGGTCAGAGGTTGCAAAGATGGAATATAGGAATTCATTAGATTCACCAGATTATCTATTATAGTTTCTTGTTACTAATGTCATTGTCAACTTTCAAAATATATGACATAATATATCACAATATCGCTACGCTATTTTTTTATTTGACGTTATAGATGTTTTTTTAATGGATTATTTGTATATTTTGAAATTTTCAACAATTTCAAAGACTCCAGAGTGAGCTAGTCAGAATATTTCAGCTGATGCACGAAGCTTGAAAATGTACTATAAATAAAAGAAGAAGAAAATATTTTTTATGCTTTCGCTTTCCTAGTTAGATACTTATTTCACCCATGACCATTTATTTCATTCTTATTTATTAATGAAAATATCAAAAAAGTTTTATTCGGTAGCAACGAATACTTCTTTCTAATTTGATGGAAGAAATATATCCACTTTATAGTTTATAGGAAGTAGAGGACCAACAATTAGCAAATACAGAAGAACATTTGTGTGCTAGATCAGATCTATTATAAAATAGTAACGATAACAAAATTAGGATTTCGAAAAGAATCGAGATTACCTATTTTATCCATTTTTTTTATCTATATTTTATGAAGACTTGAATCACTTAAAACTACATATTATGTGAAAATGAACCTCGCCATACCTAGGGCTGTTGCACTTGCACTCTCTTTGGTATGCTTGGTTATTGCATCGCCATCATCAACGGGACTCATATCAATGACCTCCCCTTCAAGTACTTTACAACATCCAGCACTGGGTTTACCATGTACACAATATATGACCCTTCTGGGTGAAAGAATACTACTTGGAGATGATGAAACTACATCATTGGATGGTACAGCCCCATAGTTGTTATTTTCTGATTTGTTCCTTTAATAAAAAATAATGTGTTCCCATTTTACAGCACGAAGCTATATAAATGATTTATTACGTACAGAAGTTTTTCCTTCTCAATGTCCTTGGGCATTTTGTGAGATTTCAACAACAAACAACACAGCACTTTAAACTTCAAAACATTGAACCAGAATCACTTGTTTTAGTTGTAAAAACGCATCAAAAACAAATAAGGAAGATTACATCCGCCAATATAGCTGCACCCGAGACCACAGTGATGATCAGAACTACCCAGCAGGTCAATCACTATCACTCATGTACCAAATATCATTATTATTTACAATTGAAAATAAAAGTGTACCAATACTCAAAGAATCGTGTTTGCCAAATTTCCAAATTATCCGAGAATCGCTTTAAATGCAACCAATAGTATAATTAAGAGAGAAAACTCATAGGAAGTTAGATGAAAGTTACATCAGAATTGTCATTGTTTATTCTACACTGTTTGCTGAAGTAATAATGATAATTATATATTGATAAATGTCTTATCAGAAGTTAACGTTGAATATTATCTCCAAAAAAAACATCTAGTTACCTAATATTTTCTCAAATAGTTCTCGAGTTTAACATGGTCTAGAGATGAAATATCTACACGGATGATTTTATTGTTTATCATTAGGTACATAAATTAAGATTTGATAGAGCGAATGTTTTTATAAATACATTTAAAGTATACTGTGGTCAGAAGTTAGAAGACACCTATAAAGTTACGGTTTAAATAATAAAAATATATTATGCTGATGAAGGTATTCTTCGGAAATCGCCGCTCATGTGTCACTGTTTACTGGTAGATCGGATGCTCACTTTTAGCAACGCTATCTTATTTTTTGCTGATGGAAGTACTTCATTCATATTATCGTTAAATTGTTTCATATTTCAACTTACATCTACAAAATTATAATCATGGGTCAGATTTTTCAAAATTAGATGGAAGTATCAGTTATATGTAGGTGGTTTACAAGACTCTTGGTAACTATTTCTATTTCAAAAGATTCCTGAAATGATCTCTTTTTCAATTTTGCCATCTCAAATTTTAGAATCAGAAAAAAAATTGACCCCTCCCCCTTTTTGAAGAAGATTTTTGGGGAGAAAATACATTCTATGGGACCATTTCTCAGTAGTTTACTTTCTAAAAAATCAACCATATCCGAGTACGTTCACTGTCAAAGTTATTCAAATACATATGTGGCAGGCACAGTGATACTCCTGCAAGAAAACCAAGTTATGTTATTATTTGATACTCTAGAACACAAAACAGAAATAAAAAATTGATATCGATGAAAAAAAATATCCCCCATCGGGGATTCGAGCCACGATCCTGCTTTCCTAGCTATCAACCGACCAGGGCATCGTTAAGGATCCGCGAAAAACTTTTGGACTCGAACAGAAGATTATAAGGCCTTTGGGCTTTATAAAAAGATCTTTAATTCATAAATCAATGCATTAATATGAAAACAGTTCATAGAATTTATATTAATACACCTATACGCTATTGTGTCAATATTTCCAATTATAACCACGTGTTAACGAAATAAGTACCTATGACCAAATGTTTTCGTTCGTTTCAGAGCCCTAATTACAAAACCGATATATCGAGAAATTTTCAAGTACAAATAATAAACTCCCGAATTTTAAATGAACTTAGATAAGATAATACTTCTGGGATGCATCCCATGGGACATAGTATATGAAATGTACGTAGAATTCGAAGCAAGATTCAAAAATAAAATAAAGAATAGGTGTTTCCATTTGAAACAATGAATTTGATGGTGGTTACTTATTATAAATAAAGAACATTAAAAATAGCAGGCAGTCGAATTGTAAACCTCCTCTGTTTAGTCGGTCAATAAATAAAATACACAGAATACTGGATATTTTACCATACGATACAGACATCGACGTTAAGTAAAGATTAGATTAGAAATTTATCATTTCCTGAGATTTTTTCTTGTATTTACTGCGTCTGCGGCATTACCGTGATATTGAGAAGATATTATATCATTAATAATAACTGATATTTAATCAGAGATAATGAATTTCGATGAGAAAGGTGGTTTCCCGTTAAAATTAGTCATAAATTATTGTTATACATGCATCCGATTTTCCGAAATTATAATTTTAACCAATCTTCACTTTCGAGGCATAGATAATAGCAACATTTAAATTGCACAGCTTTCAAAACAATAACGGTTTCCAAGTCAAAGCACTGGTGTATAAAATCTGGCAATTTCCGCTGTATTCTGAATTTTCTGAATAGGAGGTTTAAATGAGAGTGATGAGAGATACAGAATTTAATTCCACAAACAGTGCTAATACTTTTGAAGTTGGTGCCAAAACTCTGCTATCTATCTAAAACTGCACTACCGCAAAGTTACCAGCACCAGTGGAATTAATTATTTTGTATTTCTCAGTATTTTCAGTTCAAGTTGTTTTTCTGATAAAACTGGGCTGAGGAACTTGGAGGTAGTGTTCTCTGTGAGGAACTGAGGCACTGAGGCTGAGGACTTAGGATTGATTATTGAGGATCGGTGATCGGTGTCTGGTTTTGAACGAATTGAACGTTGGTTAACTTTCCAATGTTGGTATAACTGACAACTGACAGGTGTTTGTGGCTAGCTTTGCGATGTAAGCTTTTATGTATGTGTAAAGACTGTAGAGTGAACGAAGTGGAAGTGAACGAGAGAGACGGAAAGGTAAATGAAAAGATGTGAGTCGTGAGTGCTGTGTTGGGAAAATCAAACAATAGAATTTAGGTGCATCATCCAACA
This sequence comes from Crioceris asparagi, assembly GCA_958507055.1. Taxonomy (NCBI): domain Eukaryota; kingdom Metazoa; phylum Arthropoda; class Insecta; order Coleoptera; family Chrysomelidae; genus Crioceris; species Crioceris asparagi. The sequence goes on along the minus strand of OY293833.1, from coordinate 12,791,977 downwards.
TAAAGGTAACAGGTACATTTTCTTGTACTTTGGTGGATGTGGATATCCTGTCCTTTAAGTGAATCACACAAAGAAACATTGTGAAAGTGATTGATTCTCATCGAATGAAAATGGTGGTTAAATGGCCTTACTGAAAGTAACAAACTAATATATTTAAATATTTCAACAAGCACAAATTTAAAGGACCAATGGGATTTTGCACGAAAAGATATTTTTTTCTATCAGTATGCCTTCTACAAATGGTAAGTTCTTTAAAATTATACCTATTAGTGTAACTTGTTATGTGATCATACGTTTACAGGTTTCAGTTGTAGAAAGACAAATCTTCGACTTCCTTGGATTTCTTTGGATTCCCATATTAGTTAACTTTTTTGAAATAGTTTTTATCATATTCGGTTTCTTTGGAGCGTATCAGTATCGACCAAAATATGTGATAGCGGTAAGTCTACGCCAGATTATTTTCTATATGATTTATTTCACAAAAATATTCTTAATTTTTAGTACCTACTATGGCATATTCTGTGGTTGGCTTGGAATGTTTTCATGATTTGTTTATATTTAAATGTGGCAGGACTGGACCATGGAGTAAGTCACATGAAATTTTTATTACACATACCATGTCTATTACACAGAATTTTGCTAATGCTATGATTCATATATTAGCAATAAGGAACACAGTATTATTCATCACATATATGCAGTTGAGATATAATTTTCCATTTAAGGATAGGTATACTGCATGACTTATCTAATGTACCTATTATATCACTTCAGAATAATGTGTGATGTATTTAAAATCACTATAACTGCTTTAAGTATTAATCGAAACTATCAGATTATTTCTGCCTTTAGGTTTGAATATTTTCTTACAAGAATAGCAGCTGTTGAATAATTAAAACGAAATTGTAACAAATATTGTAGTTGTTGAACATAAGAAATTAGAATTTGTTTATAAAGCGGATCCTATCTTAGCTGGTTTTAATATTTATTTCATATTGATAAATCATTAATAGCAAAGGTCTTATAAATATACTTTTTGTTTAAGAAAAACAAAGTTCTTAAGTTAGATCTAAGCAGTGACAGTTGGTGGAAAAAAGAGGGACCAGGATGTAAAGTTAAGGATGTTGACGCTATTCCAGTGGAATATGAAGGATGTTTAATTGACTATGTACACGTTGAGATTGCACAGGCAGCTTTACAATGCTTTTTTGCTGTGAGTATTGTATTTTTTTTAAAGAACGTTGGAATAATCCTAATATAAATTTTCAGCTTTTCAATAGCATCATCGGTGTCTGTCTGAGCAGGACATTCCTAGAAGAAGATGATACTTGTAAGTCTATTAATGTCCAATACTTTCGCGTAGATACATTTATATTCATTTCCACTAACCACTCAAATTTGATTATAAAATATATTTTTATACTCATCTGTTTTCTGTAATTTGGTGATATGGTATAATTTGTAATAATAGTAATCTTTGCTTTATTAGCAATTCACACATGATAATTATTTTATAATCAATTGGGTATTATATCATTAATATGCTTGCAGTTGATTTCATTGGTGGATTTGATCCGCAAACCATTTGGTAAGTCACGGTACATTGGGATTGCACCCCATATAGATACATAGATAACATTATTTATCAATATTGAATCCAAATATCTTCCATAGAAATAAATTGGTAATGGAAAGAAAAATAATTGCATTTTTTATATGATTTGTAAAATGTTTGGAATTCAAATTTGGTTCTTTGAAATGTTATTCTGCTGTGTCTATAAGTAGTTTTCTATTTTTCTTTGATAGAATCTTCTTAATGGTAGCTTTGAAATAAAACTGATCAAATGCATGCGTATTTCATACCTCACCTTATCATCGACCGGATGTAGAATACTAAATACAGTAGTAAAAATACAAAAAAGTAAGGATTAACATACGGACTATGAAGAAGCAATTTATTTTTTCTCTTAAATTTACAAGGTTCATCATGAAGTAAGGAGTATATTTGAGCTTATGAATTGTTTTCTAATAAATTAAGTCCACAACACAACATATAATGACCTTATATATACCAAATTTGATGAATATGCTTCTAATTGAATATTTTCGTAATGATTGCAACCCACAATACCTTCCTTATTTATATTAAAAATGCTTTGGCCAGTACCTGTCATCCGACGGTCTGAAGGAATCCTCAATAGATGGCGCTCTACATTCCTTATGCTATAAATTCATTTCCAACAAAAACATTAATTTTAACGCTTTTTTATTTTTCCTCATTTGCGGGAAACTTAATCTTTAAAATTGTGTCTCAATCAATAATTTTGAAGTATTAAGAAAAAATATATATGATTTGGAAATTGAATAAGATAGTAGATATTAAGTTTTTTTGTTTTGCCAAAATTCGTTTTGAAGATTTGAAAAAATTAGCACGTAAAGAAAATCTACTGAGGTATTTAAATATGGAAGTAATAACATTTTTTTGTTACGCGATTAAGTCATATTAATCGATTTGTTAAAAAATGTGTATATATCGCTATAGCGGGTAGTTTCCGTTTATAATACGTTTCAGGAGTTAAATAAATTACCACTGAATAATTTGCAAATTGGCCGCCATTTTGGAACAGAATCACAGAATTTTATATTGTTTTTGAAATTAAACAAGCTGTGGGCTGTCTGAATTTCCATTATCCTATTGTGTATATGTAGACCTTTAGAATATTTCTTAGAGCATTCAACTAAATTAGTATTCTACATCAGGATTCAGGTTGATAGCCATACCTACCTTCTTCATATCAATCAATCTATTTCTCTCTAGCCTTTTGGTGTAATGAAGCCTTCTGGTCTATCTTTATTTTCAGTTAATTACGAGAAGCCAGACGGGCCCCATAATATCTTATTACATCCAATGTATGTGAGCTCCAGTGATAACTTGCACAGTTCTAACAAATTTATCGACATAACAGATAACAACTACTTTTTGTCTAATCATAGAAATAAACGATCAACTCGCACCAATATCATGCGCGATCCAATGAGGAGCAATTCCTTCAATTCTCTTGGCCTATCATCTAAGAAAGGTTCATTGAGACCAAAATCATTGTGTTCAGATGCTTATTTTGATATATCATAAATAAAATCTAATTAAATCTATTGAATATCTAGTCAGTTATTTATAATTTACTTATATTGGATAAGATAGGTGTTTGGGAAATTTGAAATAGAGGTAGTTAACTATTCATTATATTATGCCTATCTCTCTAATTTACTGGAAAATAAAATAGCAGCTGGAATTTTCGGTCACGAAAATTCTCATATTTGCTATTAAATTCATTTATTTTAGTTTTATTAGTTTGTAGCTAAACGTTTATTGTTTTAGTTGTTAAAACTATTTCAAGTTCTCCATATGTTTCTAAACGTACACATTGTATTTGAGTGATTATATTTTTCTAGAATTTAGACAACACTTTTTTCATTTGCGTATATATATTTACAAAAAAGTTATCTTTTTGTTTTATTTGCTATTTAGTAATGCTTTGCATGTATACTGCATGCTCTTTTGTATTCTCATTAATTGACTAATTAAAGAATTATGCACTGAGCTTTTTATTTTATATAAATATATATGTATATCATAAAAAATCAGTATCGGGCGATAGACATGGTATCAAAATCCACGGCATACTGACGGTGATTTTTCTTGTAGCTCTCAATTAAGACTGCAAGTTAGAAATACAAATCTAAATAACTCATCAATACATCTTTCCAATTCTCCATTAAGGCTATTGACTATAGTTTTTCAAGGATATATAATGTTTTCCTATGCTTATTATTCTTGCTGACGTCAACATCTGAAAAAAACTGAAGTAGAAGTTTTGTTTCGTTGAAATATGTCATGATCTTCTATTTCTGTCAATCAAAACTACTACCTCCGCTTTGTTAAGAATTGTGACGCCAGCACTTGAGGACCCTATAGTTTTTTTCTATTCTTATGACAAACAAACGTAATTTTTCGTTCTACTTCATTTTTTTTGCTATAGTCAGTGTCATATTTTTGTATTCAATTGTCTCTTGTAAAAATAATCGCTTCCTTTCATTTTCTTAATCACCCATTTTGTCATAATGAAGAATTACAATTATTATACAACCGATTTTTTTTCTATAAACAAATTCCTATGAATGATTATGTCAGGTAGATATACAGACCGTTAAAAGCAGCAGCTTATGCTGTTTTAAGAAGCATGTTCAATAGACTGCCTAAGCCTAAGAGGTGACTTCTAACATTTTCAAACAGAACATTGAATTTGACATTGTCAGATGTATCAAAGTCGTGGACGGAGGCTTGACTATCGTTATATAAATTACTCTTAGACCTTAACCTCTGCTTGCATTTCTTAGTTTCTACTTTAATATATACTTGTAGTAAGTTGTTCTTAAAAGAAATTTTTTAGCTAGTAGTTTTACTTTTTCATTGCTTCGAATATCCGAGTTCTGCGGTACCCAAATGAGGCAAAGTTTTCCCAGTTGTTCGTGCCATTCTTCAACCTTCCGGCAAACATAACCTCAGAACATTTGATGAAATAGCAGTTAACCCAATACAAGCTGTTCAATCTTCCATATTATTAAGAAACTATCATTTGATGCTCATTCTGTTTTCACCTTTTTCCAATGTTATGTATTTTTTTAATAACGCGTTGATAGTGGATCACTTGATAAAATTCCCTAATTTTATGAACTCTAGGACTAGACAATGTCAGTTGATATTTTGATTGGAAACGTGATGTCATTATTTAGGCAGTCATTAGATATACATGTCCCAAAGATGGATAATTTTTTCACATGTAAACTAAATATAAACTTTTTAACAGCATCACATAAATCGAGACGTAAGAGCTCCAAACAGAGAATGTCGCTGTACTCGATCGAATTCAGTTCGCATTCGGATAACAGACATGGCGACAGTGACAATGAATTCGATCATATACCAGCACCAGTATCACCAAAACCAATGACACCGAGAAGAGTAAAGCGGCGCAGTGTAATGACTAGAGGATCGCCTGGTAGACACAGTACAAGTAGCAGAAGACAGTCACATTCACGTTCATCGACAAGAAGCTCCAGAAGGGCAACGCAGAATCCAGTTACACGTATAATGGAACAGCAACAACACCAACAACAAAAGTGTCACACTTATGACAGTCCAGCTAGTCCTTCCCCCATTGAATCACCCCTTCCTAATTATTATTCCACAGCGTCAAATAACAATTTAATATCAGCACAACAGAGTTGGCAGATGAGTAACGGTCACTCAAATCCAACCTATCAACAGTCATCGCAGCAATCTTTGAATGATACTGAAGAATTGGATGAGCTCTACAACAACAGGCCGGCATCTGTTAGATCGAGCTACTCGAATTTCCATGGTACACGCGCACTGAATTATTCACCCCCAAAACATTATCACAGTCATGCTACACCGCAAGTGCCACAAAAACGTAACAATCCCAATAGAAATAGCATGCGTTCGATGGCTTTTCTTAATAATGGTCCTCCAGCGTATACGAATCAACAGAATCAACAGGCTAGTATAGATACGGAGACTCCAATGTGAATTAGTTAATTTATTCTATTTATTTATTTTTTTAGTTGAGAAATGTCCTTTGCTATTAAATATATTGTAGCCTTTCACTAGATTATCTAGCAAACGTTTAATCTTACTGCTAAAAAGCATCGTGTGTTCAGTTCAAAACCAAATTATTCTAAACTTCTAAATAGCCTTTTTAAAACCAGAAACTTCAGCACATATTATAATATAGTGGACGCGAGTTTGCCGAAAGGTCATCAATAATATGCCATTGAAGTGAATTTATAGCTATTATGCATTGAGTTTGAAACCGGTCATCTCAACATATTTCTTTCCGTTACTGTTTTGTCTCTCTTTTATGACCGACGAGACCATTATGCCTCATTAATGTGTTTTATCTATTATCTGCTTTAATGAGGTACATATTGGCAAGTCACTGCACGGATATTTTCTAACGGAACTACATGTTTATGTATCAATTTTTCATACAGATTTTGTCCAGATCCTTGTATTTTTGTTTTACTTTTCATATCCACATGAGTTTTCCTCAACTTAATCGATCGCCACCCTAATTCTTTTGAGTTGTAGTTGTTAGTTTTCTATAACATTATTTTTGTATATATTATATATACCGGGTGTCAACGGATTTATTACACAATCTTCATATTCTGAACATGAAAAAATATATTGATGAAATTTGATTACAGCAATCAGATTCACAAGACCCAATTCTTGCATACTATGAAAGAACATATACTCTATTCAATTAACCAGTCGCATATCTTCATCGGTTATGTTGCTAGAAAATACTGGAATAGATTCATTGATAATGATTAGAATCAGCTGGTTCCGTGTCAATTGATTATTACATCTACGCTGTCACATTCAACTTGCAAACTGATAAAACAGAAATAATGATGATTTCGAGATAGATAAAATAAAATGTCAAATTTCTGGTACATGATTGGTGCGTTAGCAAGTTCGGCAAGTTTCAATTGGTTTCGTTGAAAAAAAAACGATTGTTGTGTTTTGTATCTCGAAATTACCATCATAACAAAATACCTACGAACTGTCATTAGTTTGGTAATTAATAATTAGTTTGGTAAACTACCAATAATTGAATACAAGACAAAAGGCAATAGTTTTCCGTAATGATCCATGAGACAAGTCTGTAAGTGAACCTTTTTAGAAAATTCTAGAGTCCTTGTTTCATACTTTATAATATTTTCATTTACATTTAACCTTCAGAATATTTGATATAAACAGAAATAATACTACGAACTTGCAAATACGAAACATAAACAACAAGTGCTACAGATTTCGATGATAAATCGATAAGAGGTAGAATTATATTAATGAAACTGAAAGTTAATGTTACAAAGTTATTAAAATGTTCTATAACTGATGGTGCAGGTACGTTGCTCAATTTAGTAGACCTTATCTTTGAAACTGTTGAAGATATGGCTTGTCTTATAAATTCGTTAACACTAGGTGTATTTAGACAGCTTTAACTTTAAGTGGAATATCAATTTTGTGATATATTATTATTATTACGAGCCCTCCTGTCATTGCCATTACTTCTCGCAAAATGTGTTCTTAAATCGAAATATTACCATGAGCACCTATTTAATGGAATTATTAATTCATTTCTTATACGCTAAAAATGGCTAAACTATTCGCCATCGTATCGTTTCAATAATAAAGGCTGAATGAATCGTAAGACTGCTTCACCAGCTCAAAATTTGTCGCTCTATACTGCAATATAATAAATAATACATACTAGCATTGCCGTCCATTTTCAGTGCAATATCACATCTCTTTGCCTAAATGAACAGATGAATGTGAATTTGTTTTCTTCGATAGTTAGGTATATAATGAATATCTCTTTTTATCTATGTAGTTGATATTATTGATGTCTATAATATATTATCTCATATAATATTCACGAAACTTATCTGTTCAACTTAAATGTCATGAATCGTTTCCACACAAATTCTGCCTTTCTATATATATGGAATAATTGTGCTTTGATTGATGGATAAAAGATATACACTATCGGACACAAACGAAAAGTGAAAAAAACATAGCGCTCGCATGAGATTTGCTTTAGTCGCTACCCGATCTACCTCGACTTTTTTAGTCCTCGACACAGAAGTGATAAGGTAAAAATTGATAGAAAATAATTAGTTTCTGAAAATACTGTAAACCAGGAATGGAATCATAAGAATTGGCTTGCCTGAATATCAGTTTTTTTCTATTGCGCAACTTGGGTAAGCTGGGTGTAATTTTCTCTTTTGTGTCCGACTATAATGAATGTTGTTGAATGATAACCATATTCTGTACTGTATTTGTTGTAAAAATATAAATCTATTACTTGCCATTATTTGGAAGTATTTATTAACATATCATGAAAGAATTTGCATTCGGATTTTCTATTACAGTAGGTTTCTGTTCAAATATCATCGTATACATCGTAATTTTGTATCGAAGTACGAACATCTGAAAAACATTTCAAATTTGTTATTTGAAACAATTCGTACTGGATGAAACTTACAATAACTATGATACATATCGCTGTTGAAATATTTTAATTTATTGATTAATAATAAGGTAACATGAATATATTTTTGACAGCAGTTGCTCACCTATCGTATTTTTGGTACAAGAATAATTACTATGTCCATAGTATTCCAAACACTATGCGGGAGACTCAATATATTGAAAAGAAACAAAAATAATTGTATCAGATAGTTATGAAGTTGAAAATTGTTAGTTTGCGATACGTCGTTATATTTTTTGTACACCCATCACTCATTTATTTATAAAATGTAAATTCTGAGAAAATATTGTGAATCGAAACTATGAAATTTTTGTACTTGAATGTGTGTATATATAGTGCTTCTAGTTGTAGAAAAAGTTTTTACCAAAGTATTACCGAAAATATATATTTTTACTATGTATCTACCAATAAGAAGCGAAAGTAAAACTATTATGTATTGTGTATTTTGTTTGTTTTATGTATCATCAAAAAGTTCTTTAGAAACTACTTTCAGACTTTCATCAATAAACTCCTTAAAATGGCCGTTCAGGAATTCTGTCCGAGTTTTTTGAACGTTCTTCACTCTCATCGAGAAAAAAAACAGATGTCCTACATTTACATATCCAAACAAATTAGTTTTGTCATGAAAACCCTTACAATTCACTTACGTTCGCGCTTCCTACTGAGAGCAGTTGCCTTTAGCCTCCTCCTCGCACTTTTGTACTCCACAACAAAATCCTTTTTTAAAGTCTAAAAACAGATATATACATATAGTGATTAAGTAGGCTTAAAATAAGTTAAGTACATGTTCAGATTACTTCCCAATGCAGTTTTTTACCTTCCATAACACCCTTTAAACCAGATATGATTAGATGATGATACCAGAAATAGATGAATAAAAAAATACGATATTTCCACGCTTCCCTGTGCAGATGAAACAGCCTTGCGATAAGCATTTGGCCAGTCCTACAAGAAAAACTTATGTTATTTCATATTATATTAAAAGTTCGAGTGAAAGTACACAACATTTACTTCGGTCACTATCGATGCTCTGGTAAGGATGAGCAAACTTAAAATTACTGCAAATTACCATTAGGTGTCCATGCACGGAATAATTTTCTGAAGGATCTGGTTTGCTGAACCCCAAATCCGCTACTTTAATATGTTTTGTGTGGTATCCTAATGGTCGGGTCGGGTAGAATACCCGTTATTATGGCAAACGCGGTTGTTTGAGGTCTGGTCCCTAGCACACTTGAACATAACGACGTATTCCATGCATATCATGGGTACACAACTATTTCAATCTGTATTTTAAAACCATTTAAAATACCTGCTCAAACCTCTCAGTCGGTCAATATAAGAGTAAATGGCTCTTAAGGACCTGATACTATATACAAATGAAAAATTGGGTATCTGTTTTTGTTAATACCGGTCGGTAGGTCCAACCCTCAAAAAGTCTCTTCATTTTTGGGGAGATAACAGGATCCAGGACAACCAACCACAAGTAGATGAATATATAGAGATGAGCCTAAGAAAATTTAGCTGCAATAAGAAAGCTGAAAGCCAAAAAATAACTGATTGAAGACGGATTTGTTCCTTTGGCACTAGATGCAATTAGGTTAGATGATATGTCTGAAGGCACTTGGGTTGAAGACTGGACTTTAGCAGCTTTCAGTGAAGAAGAAGTATGCTCTGTTCTTCGAAAACTTGAACCTAAATCTTCAACTGGGCCAGTTCTTTTGCCCTCATATATCATAAAAGACTGCGCTTTCATCTAGTGAAAATATCTGACGTTACTGTATAACCCTTGCTTATTTAAGAACAAAAAAATACTCAAAATCCGAAAGCTTATTAAAATCAGCCCGATTCATAAGAATAATAGTGGATTATTACCAATTACGTTGATTTAAGTAGTAAATAAAACAAACTGTTTAAGATTTTCACTATATTGTCAACATGACACGTGATATTATATATAAAAATCCAGATTTAAGAAAAAGGAATAAAGTTGTCTGTTGGTTCCATTGAAAGAAACAAGAATATAATCGACATAGCGATACCAAAACTGAAAATATTTAAACAAGTTTAAACCCTCTCTCATAGCTGAAATATATATGGATAACTTAGAGAAAACCATAAAATCACACAACTTGTTTAAATATTGTCAGTTTTGGTATCGTTATGTCGAGGATATTCTTGTTACTTTCAGTGGAACCAACAGACAACTTCATTCCTTTTTCAATTACATTAACTCTATTAACACACATATTAACTTTACAATAGAAACTGAAGTTAACAATTCAATCAATTTTCTTGATCACACCATCACTAGAATAGAAAATAGTTAGCAGCCTATAACAACATGATCTTCCGTCTTTTAAATATTCCCATGTCAGAAAATAATTTCATAAAAGAATATAATTTAATCAAACAAATAGCTCATAATAATGGGTATAATCCTAATTTAGTAGATAAAATTATAGCGAGATTTAGATATAAAAAGCTATTAAGGAAGTATATCCTTTCAAGAAAGAACAACAACAATATAAACTACTAACTTACATCGGTAAACCAAGTGACAACATCAGGAAATATTTGAAGAACAAAGGCATCAAAATTGCATATAAAACTAATAACTCTTTGGGTAAGATAATTAAAAATAACAAGGATAAAATGGATAAGACTAAATCATACATAGGACATACAGGTAGATCATTCTCTACTAGAATAATTGAAGATCAGAGTGATTCTTCTATAATAATAAATATTCAACATATGCGGAACATCTACGAACAGAAAAACATATATTTAATCCAAATTTTGAAATTTTACATATCGATCAAAAAGGTTTCATTCAGATTGAATCTGCTAGAATCATTAGAGATTAATAAACATAAAAATTCTAAGAACCTTTTAAATGAGCAATTAGATCTTAACAACTCTCCATTACTAAATTTATTTACCAATAATTATACTTAGAATGTATTTAGTCAGTTTTTTGAAATGTTTCGAAATCAAAAGCTAATTTGGTTGAGACAACGCAAAAAATTACTGAGGCTCTTGACTCTTCTTCTGAACTCGACATCATCTACACAGATTTATCAAAACTTTTCGATAAACTTGTCCTTTTTCATTATTAAAAACACTGAATTACTTTGATATTATTCCAGCCATCCTACTGGGCTCTCCAAATCTCTTATCACAGGTCAAAAACAATTTATTGAAATTTGGGATGTCGATGCTTCTTCAGGTGTCCCGCAGGGCTCAGTCCTGGGACCTCTTCTGTTAGAAATATGAACTGAATAAACAGATGGATAAACTCAATGGAAGACTATATAGCGCTACATAAATACCTATCCGTTCTTAGCGAAGGGTATGATTAATACAGGCTATCGTTAAGAGAGTGAAAGAATCATATAGGAATAAAGAAAACTCACATTTTCGAAATATTCAGCTGGCGTACTGTTTTGAATCAGTTATAAATAAATATAAGAGTGGTATAACAAATTGCCATTTTATTTTACGTGGAGAGGAGGAATATTTCAGAAAGATTTGATCTTTAGGGACAAGTGGAAGACAACAGGAAGGTCTACAAGATACACGAATGAAAATATAACGCATATCTTGGAAATAGCTAAAGCCAGAGAACAGGAAATTTAAATTTCAGAATCGACTTTCCGACCAAGAAGAAGCTCTTAATAAATGGGGTAAGAAGGAAGCTCCTGGGAATTCACAAAGAACATGACTTTTGCTCAACGAAAACTACAGGAAAATTTTCCTCTTGCCTGTATAGAAAATGTATAGGTCCTTTTTAAAAATGATTTGAATTTGTCAAGGTTTATACGACCTTGACATACATTCACATCATCATTAAATTCTTCAAGACGATCCTGGATATAATTCTTGATCCTGTAAGAAAATATATACACCCAAGTTGGAATCACAAAATCACATAGTTACTATGAAAGTATGTAATAAGTCTATGATCGATGATATAAACGGCCTCTGCTCTGGAGAAAAACGAGAAATTGCCATTAATGTTTCCACCATGGAAGATTTCACATATACGGTCCTGTGGCCAGATATTGATTCCAACATTCAACGCCAAGAGCAACTGAGGTCGAATGCGCAACATGGTAGGTACTGGCCTTGTTGTAGTGAAACAGTTGAACAGGTGGTGAAGAGTAATAATTTTAAGCCAATGCCGTCGAAGCGGGGTATACGGTTATAGAGGTATTTGAGTGCCTGAATTTTATAGGACGCGACATTAAATTCAAAACCCACATCGTTTTGGTGACGAGATATATGCGAGGGTAAACTTCATGACAATGCAATACTCCTGTTTATGTGGGATGTACAAAAAAGCTATTTTATTCATTACAAGCTGGCATAAGCTGATATGATTTTTAGGGGCAATCTGGCAATCACACCAAGTCAGATAGATTTTAATGGATTTCTGTTTTGAGACTATAATTAATAATTCACAAAATTAGCGAGCGAAGGTGAAATGTTCGACGACGCCTCTGGTGTTGCAGACGACCAACTTCAATCAACGGTCACACTAACAAAGATATATCACTCCTGGGATATCTGCTAGGTGGAACTTCACTTCAGTAATGTGTTACAATTTACTCTCTTTATGACATTTACATGTTGTGTAAAGAACACAAGTAGGTAGCTTTTGGACGGGTTGATGTTTTATATCAACGTAAAACCCAAGAAAGATTCGCTACGAAGAAAGTATTTTGATGATAAAATTGTATTCAATGTTTTTTTATATGGTAAGTAAATATACGTTTGGGCATAAAAACAATTCAAGCTCAAATATTACACCTAATTTTTTGTAACTGTATACTCAGGGTCTGAATGAACTGTTCTATTTGATGAACAAACATTCTCCATGAGTTTTTTTTGTGAAGATAATTGAATAAAATTCCTGGTGAGTTCTAATGTGTTTTACGTCATCTTCCAAGCCCCCTCGTAAGCAAGACAGTTCATCGTGAACTCGTCTTTTTCCTCCTTTGCGTTTCAACCGTATACCATGTTTTTCTCCAATACACAGGCGATAATTATTATTTATAGACAACAAAAGAAATGCTTCCGAGCTAGACGTTCGTGTCGTGGTTTTCTTTTTGTCCGTCTTTTTATTCTACTCGATCAGATGGGAAAACTGTAGGTACCTACACATTCGGTAACAACAGAATTTTTACTCAACATGAAGGGAAATAAGAAGAGCTAAGAATAAAATCTGAAGTGTCCGAAAAAAAAGAGTCTGAAGCTAGCTGAGGGGATTTTGCTGCTACTACTATTTGTCTTTGTCTGCGTCATATCTATATATCTATATATAACTATTTCTCTAAGGAGAAAGCTTTCGTATAAATCTCTCTGGTTGATATTTTATAGAAAAAGAATAAAGTATGTATAGTCCGATGCGAGGTAATAAAGATGGATGTGTTACTTTTATTCGAGAGATGGCAACGGAATTGTTGCCATTAGGGGAATATGAGGAAATATGTATTATTATTCACTAACCAATTGATGTGATTGATTGAACATTCTATCAAATGTTATCAATTAGAATGACTTTAATGAATTTGACTTTGAATTTTTGAAATTTTTGAATTGACTTTGACAACGTCAACATTATGTAATAAATTTGTTTGGTATACTTAGGTACTTTAGTTTGCTTACTAGTTTACAATCACCATATTTTCGTTGTAGGTACTTATTGCAAACAATTGCTCATCACGTGTAGGATGTACCTATAATTTTTTGTGACACCTGCAGAAGTTCAATTTGAGATGAAAGAAATTTATTTGTTATCACCTGTTCGAAGTAAACAATATGAAATTTATTATTACATGATCAAGCAGTTACGTTTTGACGATTCGCAGTGTCATATAGTCACAGTTATTGTTATAGGTGTTTAAATTAATTTTTCTGAGTTTTAGGTATTGCTGAGATCATGAATTTTATGAAAGTCTATTACCTATCACAGCCTACTATTGACTATAAAATATAGTTGGTGCACTGAAAAATTCAAAATAATATTAATTCTGTTAGTGTTGGTACTTTTGAAGTTGTGCTGTTAGATTGAAAACTATTGGCACCAATTTCACAAGTACCATCACCAACAGAATTAATATTATTTTAATTTTTCTGTGCCCCAACTAATAACGTCGGTCCAATTTTTTGTTGTATTTATTTCACACTTTTAAGTGTAACATTAGTCACGAAAATCGTTGAATGTTCACTAATACATTATCCATGTATCTTCTTTGCTTGTACTTGTTATGATTCAGAAATCTTAAAACATTGTTGCGGAATTACGCATATCTTAGACTTTACCACCGCTATAACTCGAAAACCGTAACACTATGGAAAAAATGTTCAATATAAATGTTGCTACAAATAATCTGGTCATTAATTTGGTTGTCTCAGATTTTGAATTTTCAAATGTAATTTCCCCCTGCACTTAGCGAAAATACACATATTTGATATTTTAACATCGCTGTAACTCGTAAAATCGTACTCTTTTTAAAAAATGTTCAATTTAAACGTTTCCGGATATTGTCCTATCTTCAATTCAATCGTCTCAGATTTTAGACTTTCGAGAAAAATTGACCCCTTTACCCGCTTCGGGGGCGGTTTTTGGAAGGAAGAAGATTTTGGATTTGAGTTTTTGGGAATATGGGACCATTTGTCAAGTCTCTTCTTTCAAATGAATCAAAAATCATCAAAATCGGAGTAAGTACGTTTACTATAATATACTGCGCACAGCGCGCGCACAAAACACAACAAAAGCTGACAGAATTGTGTACGTCCTCCGTTTGGGTTTATCGGTCAAAAAAATATGAAACTTGGAAAATATGTTGCCTCCATGATGTAGAGATTCTTGAAGTTTAGTAGTTTTAAAATGGCAAATTTTTAAAAAATTTAAAAAAATCCGTTGAATTTATTCCATTAAGAATATTTAAAGTTATAGATATGATCTGTCCCTACAGCTTTTTTGTGAAGCATTTTTTCCTAGATGTGATTAAAATTAAAGCGTTTCGCTCTGAGGGTTTCCTAGTTTGAACATATTTACAATCGAACAAATCTTCCCCCTGAAAATTCGATATTTTTCAAAAAAGATTGACGACTTCCAATTTACAGCACTATATTTGTGCAAGATTGCTGTCGCTATAGTGCAAAATCACTGAAAGTAACTGAAAATAATTTTGAGGATTAATGAAACACCGCGAACTTTTTTAATTATGCAATTTCTACATTTAAATGCTCATCTTGAAAATTATCATCGCCAATAAGATTTATATTAATTCGTATTTTTCACTGACTTGAAAAAAGTAGGAGGTATACAATTCGGTTGTATGTTTTTTTGTTATGTATAACTGTTCGCGCGTTTTGAATAGTAAACGTACTCCGATTTTGATGATTTTTGATTAATTTGAAAGAGGAAAGTTGAGAAATGGGGTCCCATATTTAGAAAAACTCAAATCAAATATTTCCTTCCCTCCAAAAACCGTCCAGTCGGTTTTTTCTGAGACAGCAGAATTAAAGATATATCCGGAGCTGTTTAAAATGAACTTTATTAGTTGGTGCACTGCAAAATACAAAATAATGTTAATCATATTGGTGCTTCTACTTTTGAAGTTGGTACCAAAAGTCTTCTATCGAACTACAATTGCACAACTTCAAAAGTACCAGCGCCAATAGAAATAATATTATTTTCTATCTTTCAGTGCACCAACTAATACAGTTAGTCCAATTTTTGGTAAAAAATATTTATTCATTGCACCAACTAATAAAGTCGGTCCTCCTTTTTGTGTAGTAAGTACTTTGCAGATCTTCGAGACAATATCTATCATCTGGCTGGTTACTAAATATGTGTTTTGTTGAATTGAAATTAGAAATATCAGCAACGAATACAGTCGCCAATAAAATAAGTAGAATTTTCAATTATACTATAGTACATATATGCCTGCTTATACCACAAAGTGGAATGCTTCTAGCGTTATTTTTATCTACCTTTAGATCAAAGAGATTCATAAATCAACCCATAATTATCACAAACGATTTGCTTTAATGTTTTATGAAGTCATATACCACAATTTTGTGGTCTCAATATAATCAAATGTTTCTCATGTGCCTACGCCTCGTGTAGGTAGGTATATATATGATTTCGGATGAACCCAGAGAAAATTGGATTATATGAGCTTGTATGTAAATGGATTATATATTGTGTTTCGTCTACATTCTACATAATATGTGTTCAGTTTTTTGTCATAACGTGGAAGAAAATACATTATATTATCCAAACGGTACCGCTTCTCAGTTTAGTTCAAATTAACTGTTAACGATGATTTCTTTCGTAGAAATGGTACCACTTTTAAAAAAATTAAGATCCATTATCCTCTTCCCCCTAAAAACCGACCCAAAATGTGGTTGCAAAATTTTTCCAAAATTAAAAATTCTTAGTGACAGGATTAAAGAAAAAGTCATTTCTACCAGCGTTTAATTTGGTCATATCCGGGGTTTCCGAGTTGCAGCGATTGCTACATACAGCCCGCTGACAGATGGACGGGCAAACAGCAGAGATTTAGTAACAGGCTCCCCTTGGCACCCTTTGGGCACGGAACTCTGAAATGATATCGAACATTTGCATTAACCACTATTCGAATAACCTCTTTAAGCAATCGATTTTCTTTCATTCATCCTGTTGTTAACTTGATTTGTTAAAAATATATCTATAATAAAATGAAAGATGAACCTCGCATAGTGGAATTGTATACCTCTTCCTTTGACATCAGTCAAAAATATCACTTCGATCTGGGTATTGATTCGGAATCTATTTTCTTCTAATTGTTTAGTGACTATGCTGGAGAATTCCCTCAAGACGTGCAGTTCGTAAGAAGTAGCGCGACACACAAAAGTTTTCAAAACTAATTAAAACAATGCTAAAGGATAATAAATTACTGAATAAATTCATCTCGAGGCTGTGGTATAACGGTGATTAAAAGACCTTAGCCGCAAAAGAAATACCAGGATTATATGCTTCTGAGGATCGTTGTTTTTTGTGTTGTCATCTTTCACCCAAGAAGATATATCGGCTTTATGAGACGAGAGGTGAAAGCGCCTGAGACGAAGTATGCTCAAGTTGGTCATAACTTTTCTTTTTTGTTGACTGTAGTAAATGTGACGTTATAAATACAAATCCTGTTTCTCCGAATAATTTTAAGTTTACGCCCATATGCATGTAGGCAAGAAGAAATTGCATATTTCTTATCA
Source organism: Crioceris asparagi (assembly GCA_958507055.1). Taxonomy (NCBI): domain Eukaryota; kingdom Metazoa; phylum Arthropoda; class Insecta; order Coleoptera; family Chrysomelidae; genus Crioceris; species Crioceris asparagi. Next base: position 12,774,566 of record OY293833.1, on the reverse strand, counting down.
ATAATAAGACTTCAAGCTATTGAGAATGCATCTATTGTTATTTTGTACGTTTCGGAGCACAATTTAATGATTCCTAGCTTTTTAGAAAGTTATTTAGATCACAATTTCGACTGTTAGTGGTTGATAACTCACTAATGGGGCTATTCTGTAAACAAGACGTTAATTTTTAAGGCTCGTTAAAAAAAATAACGGTCCTTAAATCTAAATAGGTATTCTATAACGTGCATCCGATAATTTTAAGGCTTGATGGAAATCCATAGTTAGTTGCTATCTGTAAGCCAAAACCAGACGTTAAATTTAACGTCAGTCGTTAAATTTAACATATTGAGAAACATTTTTAGGGCTTGCTTATAATTTGGTCTTAAAATTTTTTAGAAGTATCTAGAGATAGTTTTCTCTTCATTAGAATAAAAATTATGGTATCAGATGATTATAATAATTGATCTTTATATATGAAAACTTGGTTAAGAATTTGACGAAACGTTGAAAAATTTTCAAAAAATTTTAATAACAGCTTTGCATATCTCTGATTAGCATGTAGATATTTCTGAAGTGTCGTAAAAAATTGCTCAAATTATTCTCAAAGCGAGTGACATCAATGTATGGGGTAGGCACATAGTCATTCTGATTTAAAAGTATAAAGAATAGAGTAAATAGACAAGTAATCAGTAAATATATTTTTATATTTTCTCAAGTTCTTTATAATATTAAGACATAATACATACACCCACCTTCTCTATAATCGCTTTTCATTATTTATTTTATAAACCAGCAGCAACCAAATCTCAAACGAAACTAGTTCACACTTTTGAAATTCTACATTCACGTCTTATTACAATACTATTCGTCTCAGATCAATATACAAAATATAGGTACCTACCTATTACTATCTGTCATCAATTACTTATTCATCTAAAGAAACAGCAACAGAAAAATAAATTCTTAAATGAATCAATTCACAAGTCTGTTATTCTCAAGGTTTATATTCTACTCTTTCCAATTTCCAAATTCTGTCAAGTAAATTATGATAGGAATAGTTCAACATAACCTTGAAAGCAACACAAGACTTTCCATAATAAATATTTTTTGTAAAAAATATTTATTTCACATTATTGAGTGTAACATTAGTCATGGAAATTGTTGAACGTTCACTAATACCCAAAAAGATATAGGTAGGTTTTAGCTTGTACATAGCGGAAATGCGCATATCACATATTTCAGACTTTACCATTGCGAAGCTCTCTTTTGGAAAAATGTTCAATTTAAACGTTTCCGGATATGGTTCCCTTTCTAATTTTCAAATCTCGAATTCTCGATTTTCGGAAAAATTTGCCCCCTCCACTTTGCTGAAACACATATTTCAGACTGTAGCGCGGAAACGTATGATTATTTTTTAAAATGTCCAATTTGAACATTTCCGGATATGGAATTTTCATCAATTCTGTCGTCTCGGATTTTCAATTTTCGAGAAAAATTGCCCCCTCCACTTCCTTTGGGGGCGGGTTTTGGAGGGAAGGAGATTTTGGATTTGATTTTTCTCAATATGGGACCATTTCTTCATTCTCCTCTTTCAAATGAAACAAAAATCGTCTAAATCGGAGTACGTTTACTAGGCAAAACGCGCGAAGAGCCATAAAAAAGCAATCTTACAACCGAATTGTATACCTTCTCCTTTATTGAAGTCGGTCAAAAAACAGCGTGTTTCGTGGCACCTCTGAGACGATTTATCGGATGCCTTAAAATATTAGATTTTATCGGATGCGTTAAATGTTGAGCTTACAGAATAGCAATTCACGTTAAAGCATAAAACCTTAACGTCCGATAATTTTTAACGATAGTCTTACAGAATAGACCCATAAGTTTCTTGTTTGAGGAAGAAAAAAAACGCACCTGTAGAGCAGTTTTAAAGTGGGTACTAGACATTAATTATATCACAAAGAAAAATGAATATGAAGAACAATTCGAACACAACGTTGTAATTAAAACTAAAACAATACCAATTATTGTTTATCTTCTCCTTTTGTCAATAAATAAGCTAACTCAAATACCATTCAGATCATGTTTTCAGTGATACCCATAAAAAATCATTTGACAGAGTGAAGCGGTGCTCGGAACGTAAAATAATGAGCGAATGAACGACGGCGCAAGGGCCATCCAAGTGGATGATATAATCCTTTCTATATCACCGTCGGACTCAATAGGCATCGATAGTAATTGTTTGTTTACTTGATTTCATTCCTCAACACGATGCATGGAAAATGTTGCTATCAAAAATAAAACAAGTAATTCCGAAGGATTTCTTAGTGTTCAAAAATGATTATGGCGTACGGATAACCTGCATCTAGGGGCTAACTTTAAATACATTTAATTAATTAATAGAATAGTAAACATTTTTATACTTGTACCATTATAGTACGATTTAGAAAATAAATAATATTACTGTTGCAACCAAATTATTAAATTTGTTAAATTTAATTAATTTTAAAATTAAATTCATCCCGACGGCCTGCAGCCAGCGGAAAGGTGAATTTCTCAAAATTCATTGAATTGAAATTTGAACAACCTTTTCATTGGTTAGAAGTTGTCGTGTAAGCTGAAGAATATAAAGCAGATAGGGTTAGCGGACGCTTCAAGGCTGCTATTTGTTTCCTATTTCGTATCAATAAATATACTTTTCTTAAATATATATATTTTTAAATCAAGGTCTGTATTAAGATATCCAGAAAATGTACAATTAAGCACATCAAATTTATATTGAGTTTTCATGTTTGTACCAATATTTCTTATTTTTTCTATATTGATTTCTTTTTCTGTGCATTTTATGAAAACAATGCTTCGAACAAAAGCATTGTAGGTACTGATTATATGTATAACCCAAATGAGTTTTGATGATATTTACACTACGGTCCTTTTTTGATACTTTTCTTAAATGTTTGAACGGTCGCCATTTTGAAACTACCTACCCGATAATGCCCAATAACGAACTCATTCGAGATATTAAGCAGATTGATTTTTGTAGCAAATTTAAACTCGATACTTCCAAAACTGCGACCTCTAGCGTATGCCGTTGATTTTTTTCGAAATTCAAAAGTGTGAACGATCGCAGTAGGTACATTTCTATAAGAAATTTACCTTAAAATATTACCGGTCACATCCATACCTATTCCGAGTTTCAATATTTGGCACCGCCGCCAAAACATACACTGCTCCTTGTTAACCTCAAAACAGGATGTCCAATCATTATTGTTGAAGCTGGAGAATAATATCAAAAAGCACCACATTTCTCCAATCACCATCTCTGATAATTAATCAACTGGAAAATGTATATCTATGTCGAGGTGGCCATTAAATTTTACCATCACATATATTCGATGGAACGGAATCTGTATCAATTCCGATACCTAAATTAAAGCTGTTATGCCAACAATTTCAGCATCAAATAAGGTATTTGTTCAATTGTAACCGATTTGACATTGCGTTAACGTCAACCGGATGCGTCGGGCACGGGGGATTAAAAATCAAATTATCCAGCAACGTAACCAGCTTAACGGAAAATCGATGGACCGAAATTTGTTCGGGTGAAAATTGGTGAATGGCGAATATTCAAATATTGGCCATTAATTTCCTTATGGTCTCAGTGACTGGCTGCTGAAATTTACCGTGTCAACGTTATGTAGGTAAATCAGAGAGTACCTATCTACGTCATCATATCCGATCACATGAGCCAACACATCGTTCAAAGGCACTTAGTTCCAATTTAATCTGATATATACTGGGTATGGGATAGGTGCTTTGAGATATAGGATCTGTTAATATTTAACCAGCTCCCGCAGGTAGAGAAATCCAGACTTAGGTGTATGTAGGTGTTGAATTCTCGTTTGTATATATAGAAAGTCCCTTTATACCTATATTATCTACATACATCGAAGATCCTCTGAAAATAGCTGTGGGTAGTTTTAAATGAGAATTCAGAAGCAGACATTGCTAACGGCATTTGGTTAGGAAGCATTTTGTTATCATTATCATCAGTCTTGCTTTAAACGACTTATTAGACCTGAAATTCAACCAACTTACTAGCAAAATGTAGGTTTAACCCGTATATATCTAACATAATCTTGAGAAACAGATTTTAACAATTATTTAACTAGTCGGAAGTTTTTCTTCCTGTAAAAAATATATTTTTAATTCCTTCTGGCTGGTTTTGAATCCATGGATTGGCCAAATCTTGTCACATTTATAGATATCATTAATCATTAAAGTGAAAAATTAGAATAAGGGCCGATTTCATAATGAATCCTTAATGGGAGATTAATTCATTCTCCAATTTTTTCAAGTCATATCTCGATGATGGAATAAAAATAGTGCATTTTTCAATAACTTTTACAACGTTAGTTACCTTCTCTTTCGTTTTTCTAAAGTAACTTTGAATTATATGTCTAACCAAAAAATTTATCAAATTTTTAATCTAGGATTAAAATTAAACAGAAATTAAATTTGATTATGAAATCGGCCCTAAATATTCTAATGTCAGTGTATTCTTGTCAAAAAGCCAAATCAGAAATACAGAGATCATATATGGTTGGAACAGGCTTCTCAAGAGCAATCCAGTGGTATAATAAAAGTATAAATATTTTTTTACAAGAAATTGAGTGTTGTTATTAATTGTTCTTGCGCAACTGGATTTTCCTTTTTGTCTTATCTTGAAATCATTCAAGTCCAGCACAATAAGTTTTACAATAAATTATCAGCAGCTTTTATACCAGTTATATTCTTCTAACTTCAAATTAGTTCCTGCCTATAATTGATAATACTGTTTGAAAGTTCAGCGAAAAAGGATAGTATTTTCGGGACTTTCTTTTTCCGAGGTAACATAAAATGGCATAAAGCATATAAACAGTTAATAAGAAATGATGCCAGCCAGGAACTAAAGATGACATCTACACGGACAAATTTTCCCACTGAAATATTGCAAGGAGAAGCTGTAAATATAGAAGAAATATAAGCAAAAAACCGAAAAAATACTGTCGGAGTGTCGGCTGAAACGCTTTGCGGTTGATATGAAAATGTTCATCATCATATGAATATTTCATTTAGACCATGAATGAGAAAAGTGACGTACTTATTGGAAAAAGGAAGTAACAAAGTGTAAAGCGGTAGTATTTTTTTAAAATATGTTTTGGTTTGTTGTCACTTTTTTATTATTGTTATTATATTAAAGCGAAGTTAACTGTCGCCATATTCTTCGATATTTCATGCAGGTTGTTTATTTCAAAACTTCACATCTTCTCGGATTTATCGAAATGTGAACATTAATAGATAAATCGCTAAAATATGTATGGAATAATATCGAGGGGACAACTTTTGAGCCAAAATTTGCTTCGCCTCCTTTTAACCTTCTGCCCCCAGGAGCTATCCTCTTAAATATTGAGATGTATTCATATTTTGTTCACTGTACACATTCCGAGAAATCTGCGGGAAATTCTGAACCGAACACCCTGTATATAGCTTTTGAATAATTTAAACTTGTATGTATAAAAGTTATTCGCTATATTTGAGTTTCAATATACCTACGCCTAGTCTAGCTTGCAGATATCACTTTTTGATTAAACTCACTCATCAGATAATTCAAAATTTCATAGCGAAGCCAGCAAAGTATCAGATCGAGTATTTCCCGTTGTGCTTTTTACGTAATTATTGGAAATAGATGCAGTCAGATCAACTGTAATGGAATTGATTTTAAGTCTCTCGAATGACTTTGTCTTTCATTCTTGTTAGTCAGATAACATTGAATCTACATCAAAGTGAATGTTTTCTCTTTGAGAGACGATACTTATTTGAGAATAATATTTCACTAGTGGAAAATCCGAAGTCTGAATAGACAAAAAATCGCATGTGACAATGCGGACAGAAAGAAGCGATGCCTATTACAATTCCATAGAAGCTTGTGTATGGAAAAATTATTCGTTATTTTTAATATAAACATTAAGTTTCTGTAACAATTGTCAAGTAGCTAATTCGTCCGAACCATGAATTATTTTACCGCACTAGATTGGAAAGTGAATGACGTAGCGCGAAAAATGATAGGTATATCTTAAGGTGCGTATATGTATGACGAGACGAGCCTGAGCCGCGCTAACAACGAGCCTTAATTCGCAGTATTTATAAAGGGCTCGCGAGTTTATCGCGCGCCATGCGCTGTCGGTTTTTTGACGAGCCATCAAAGGAATTTGCGCGTCAAGTGGAACGGGTGTGTGACAGGCTCTTTCAAAATTTACTTTGCAACGAGAAGACGTGACAGTTATTTTCGGGAACAACGTAAATATGGAGTGGTTTTGTTTAACAAACACTCAAAATCGGTAGAGGATATTCTGGTGAAGTTTTTGTATTGTCCAATAATATGCTGGTACTTTAAATCTACTATAAGTTCCGATCCTAACCTTTTTTTACTTTCCTACGCTACTATAGTAGCTGTATAAGGAAAGTATTGTAATCGTTGTTCTTTTGGTATCGAGATTTTTACGTATGTTGACGTTTCAGAGTTTTCTAAGTCTAATAAACATATTTTCAGCCATTGGTCTGTCTGTCTGTCTTTGACAGCATTATCTCGGGAACAGATCGGTGTATTTTGTTGCTTTCTTTTTTATTTTGTTTGTTACCAATACCACTCGCCGGTAGCACTGAATAAGAATCATGGATGCACTGGGTGCTGAGCTATAGCCAAAAACGTGATGTGCTCAAGACTGTAGCGCGAAAACGGCTCTAATGATTTTGATTAAACTTGACTAAAGTATTCTTCTGACAGCCCTTTACCACCCACATACAGCGCCATCTTTGAGAAAAAGCACAAAAATGTTATGCTTGAATAAAATTCCATATTATCCATATGTTTATTCTGGCTAAACGTTTCATATTGCGAAAAAAAGTTACATGACCATTGTTATTTGTCTTCAAATGCTGAAAAAATTAGTGGTATCACGATTAGAACAGAGAATTTTTACTTTACTACCGCTATCATCGTCGCTATGTAAGAAAAGTATTGTAATAGTGTAAGATTTTCGGTGTCGAGATTTCAACAAATGTTGACGATTCAGAATCTCCTGAGGCCAACAAACGTATTTTCAGCCATTAATTTATTCACAGGAATTTTCCTGCGAGCGGTATGAAAGTCGTGTGAGTGGACACACCAGATTCTTATAAAAAGCAGAGCGGCGTTATCGCCGAGGCTTTCGTTTATTATTTAATAAGTTTGTTGACAGTAAAAATGCACCACTGCACAAAACTAACAAAGCTCTCGTTTGTTCTTCGTCGTCAGACATGGTAGGTCTTCTTCGCTAAGCATGTATATTCTTCAAAAGTTCGAGGGAAACTCGTCGGAGGCTCAACATGCCATGCGGATCAGACAAATTCGCAGGGGGCTCGCTACAGGCTCGTTGGTCAAAAAGTACGATTTTGGCGCGCCTCGCGCATTACTTCGGGCTTGACTTAGGCGCGTCTCGTCATACTTATACGCACCTTTACACCTGAGCAATGAGCGAATTGTAATGACATTATACCACCTCGTCCATCAGAGAATTTGGCATATATTTGGGATCAATTTGCTTTATCGTGATGTGGAAAATGTTATTGGTACTAGAATTACAAACTCAGGAAAATTGTATAGAGCGTAAAAAATGACATAATTTTGATTTTATCCGAACTAGAAACTATTTCAAATTTATTAAATTTAATTCAACGCGAGATTACTATTTCACATATATACATTTAAAATATTCCGTTCACATCTGCTACATCCTTTTTGCGATCTAAAATATCGCCAATAGTTACATTTATATCCTCAAGTTTCAGAAATAAAAACAGTTTCAAGTGTAGTATATAGATCATAGTATCATCGTTATTGGTACAGTCAATACGTCAGGGTTGGAAATAGCTATAGGGAAAGGTCTGTTTAGGGATTCCGAACGTGAGTTTGCAAGAATGTCAAAGGCAGAATGATATCTAATTATATGTACGTGAATAGAAGACGAAATCGTGATTTATCTAAACTGAGGAAACTATATATATATATATATATATATATATATATATATATATATATATATATATATATACGTATACATATATATAAGAGGACATCCAGGTCGTTTTGGGAGGATTTATCTGGAAATATAACTTTTAGAGTTAATATTCCTTCGGTGTTATCATGATGTGAAAATAATAGTAATTCATATACTGAAAAGTTTTGTCAGTGAAGATGATTTGGATTGTGTTATATCTACGTAGAATTAATTGTAAGGATAATTCCCCATATTGTATGGAACATTTTTGAAGCAAAGCTGGGGGGTTACTCCTGAAACTCGATTCGATTCTCTACTCTATTCTCTATTCGACTTAGAACTCGATCCACCAAAATACCAAAATTTTCACTCGATCGAGAACACAATCGAGTTATGTGAAATTCGCGTTCTCTGAAATAAATCGTCAAGTGTCAAGTCATATACTTCAGGCGCAGTGACAGTGAGTGACTGAAGACTTTTAATAAAAATCAAATTATTCAAGGTCTTTATTAGTAAGCGGTTTACAAAAAAGTTTTAATTAATCCTAATATTCTTAAGAAAACATGAGTAAGTGCGTACAATTTTTACCCGAAGTATTTTTTGAAATTAATGAATATAGTGTTGCCTACATTTCAATTTGTGAATAATTAATATTATAATACATATTTTTAGTGCTTCTAAAACCTCTTATCAGTATACAGCACACAGATGCAAATATAATTGAAATTCTAAAGATTCAAAGATCTTGAAATTGTCAAGGCATTTGCAGTCGATTGAAACTGAAATGTCTCGAAATAAAAATTTTATTGAATTCCTTGGAAGGCACAACAAAAGTCGCAAATTAATGAGCTAAAAAAGTAAGAACACCACAGTAAACTTTTTGATTTTAAATATATTATTTCTTAAAATGTATACCTTTTCAGATTTGGACTGATAAGAAATACTCTGAAAATGGTGAGGTTGGCAAGCTTTGAATCGCGGTTATTAAATTTATAAACTATATGTTGATGTGTAAATTGTTCAAATAAAATTCATGCAATCTTGTTGAGTCGAAATTTATTCATAATAGATTAAATTTTATAGTTTGTAAATACAAGACACTTTATTATCACATGTAAGGGCTTCAATGTCATTATCAGATATTTTGTGATTGTTTGTGGTGATCATATTTGTTGTGCAACAAGTCTTGATTATTTGGGCTGCAGTCAGTACGTAGATTGTAGTACAATACCCAGTGAAACAATCGCCACCATCTAGCTTTACACATCTTCTATTTACCTTTATAAACAACATTTCATTCTTCAGTTGGTGACTGAATGTCATTTAATGGAGCCAATGCTTCATCCTTTAAGTATGTGGCTGCCAGAAGCCAGAACCATAAGAAGATAATGTCATTAAAATCTGAAAAGAAAATTTGTATGTTGTTGTGTACCTACCCACAGTTGAAGGTTTGTAAACTAGTTCATGTTCTAATTTATAAACACTTCAACCAATTATAAGTAAACCATAGTATATAAAATGAAATTATTGTACTTGATAACATAGTTGAGGTAATGAGAACGACACTCACCTTGCATGTAAGTGAAATATGATTTCGTCTGTTAGACATGGATAATTTCTCTACAATTCTTCAGAATCCATATCTATAATCGTTATAATATCCATATCTCTTAATATAATAACCAATTATTCACTGAATCTCTTCTCGCACACTTGTACACACGATTGTCTTCATATGATTTCAATTTATAACAACGCAAAATGAGCCATAATAAAGTTGAATATTAACAAATAACACTTCTCATTATATTATATTGTTATCATTTAGGTTAGAGGTTAGAAGTAACAAGTAACTGACACAAAGTCATAGAATGGGAATCCGAGAATAGGCTCAGCATCTCGATCCTACTTAGTTCCTATTCGATCCACCATCGTGATAGGTAGCGATTGTCATTTGTTTTGTGATCGAATTCGATTGATTCAGTACTCGATCCAGTCGGGAGTAAGCCCCCTGCTTTAGAAGATAAATATCTTCTGGCATAGAACGTTGCATCTGTGTAAATTTGATTGAAAGATTTCAAAAATATTAGACAATGAGGGTGTTCTACTGTCATTTTTAAACAAATATATTAATACGTATTACAATTTTTTTATGTTTGGAAAATGAGTTTTATAGATTTACTTTTATTAGTCGGTCCACTGAGAAAAACAAAATAATATTAATTGGTGCTGGTAGCTACTTTTGAAGTTACTGACAAAAGTTTTCTATCTTCCTACAACTGCACAACTTCAAAAGTACCAACAACAACAGAATTAATATTATTTTGTATGAATTAGTGCACGAACTAATAAATTCGATCTTAATTTTTGTAAAAAATATTAATATAATTATATTACTCAGGTTTTACAGTTGAGTTCTAATTGACTCCAGGGATCTTTTACATAATACCGAAACGAAGATTCCTGGAAACAATAAGAGTATCTCAAATCTTTCATTTGTTCATGTTTTCTTGCATGAACGCTATAACAAGTTGCACTCTTATTATCGCAACATATGTTGGCTCCATTAGATAATGTTGATGAAATTCCACATGCAGTATTCACGAAAACAAATAAAACGCTGAAAACATCTCTTCCACGTAATATGACTGTTACACACATTTGTACCGTTCTATTCTTTCATATTTGCATTTTCTGTTTTCTGCTTCATTTATTTTTCTTCATAACCGATAAGGTTTAGTCATTTATTGCACTCACACGAGGCGGATAGAGCCAATGGGATCTTGAAATGATATAAATGTTGTCGCGAATGGACCAAGAAAGCAATCGTATCTTAAGTCCAATTTTATTACAAGTACCATTGAAGTGTTTTTTTAAATAGTATCGACTGAACAATAGAAGTAAATAATATTATGATTCTCATAAGTTCTTCATTGTATTCAATTTATAAACATAACAAATAAATAGAAATTTGTATTTTAATAGTCATCAAATATAGCCGTGAGGAACACCGACTAAAAAATTAAAAGTTTTCTGTCAGACAGATATTAACGTGGTAGGTACCCATGTTATTTCTAATATAGCGAAATTTAAACTAAAGCAGAACTTGGTCAGCATTGTTATGAATATTATGTGTCATTTAAATATTATAGCATGTTGCATAAATAGATCAAAAGCATCAGTTAAATATAAGTTAAATTCCAGGATTAAACAATATATTGTGGTAAAAATTGAAATAAAAAATCTTCGAATTGAATGAAGAATTAGTTTTATTTCTTTATAATTTGGACAATATTTTCTCTCTATTTTTATTTCTCTTGTTATTTTTTATTGTATTCTTACATGCCAGACCTGCGCACCAGCATCTTATTGCTTCCTGAAGGATTGTTACACTATTGAAGAAATCCATTTTATTTTTAATCGATTTAATGTAATAATATTTTATCAATGAAATGAATACATAAAATGTTCCTCCTGTTATTATTTTTTTAAAGTACAGGCTCGATAGAATTGTAATTTCAATATCAAAGTGTAACAAGTAATATGAACAATTAGTTCTGTCTTTCTATTTTCTCAAAGTAAATTTTCCAAGCAGGTATCGCAAGATATTATGTACCCTACAGTGAGTAAAGGGTAGAAACTAAAATTCGGCATTCCGCTCGTAATTACATATACCTCCCCCAACAGTATATTATATAACTTTTATCTACCTAGCCTCATGTTGCATTATCACGCTTGTCATATATTCGCCCCTTTACATTCTTTGTGCCTATCTTCAGCGCAAAAATCCAATTTGTTATATTTTTTTATAGTCATGTGTCGATATTGGGCTAGGTACATTTCAAAATCCTCTTCTAATGTGAAACTACCCTCGTGATATTATTTGATACACAATTACAATTAAAAAGCCAGAGAGAAAAAAAAGAATTAAAAAGAAATGTAATCAATGCTAGACACGACAAGCTTTTCAACCTGTAGCAGTGAGCGATGCATTTCAAAGTTATTTCAACCTGTTATCGCATTATCATACATAATTTATTAGTTTCGTTTTATCAGTTATATATATGTATATACAGTAATTTCAAAGATATTCAACTTCAATTTAATTTTCTTATAAAAGCGCTATACTTCTAGTATTTATAAGTATAGAGAAACTTGATAACGTTAATAGAACCATATTATTTTGTGACGATGTTTAAAAAATCCTTGACCGACTTCATAAAAATGAACAGGTAAACAATTTCATTTTACATTTCCTTTTCTTTGTTTTTATTGGCGTGTTTTGCATATAGTGCAACAATTTTGACGAATCTTTTGGAGCTACGTCTTTAAAATTGCTTCCATATTGGAAGGCAGCTCAGAAAACGGATGTTAAAAAAATCGTGGGATGAAATCTGGTGTTGCAGGTACATATCAATCATCTGCATCCAAAATTTATCTAGAAGGAAGCGCCGCCATTTTAAAGTCGTTTTGTTGCGGCACGACATTCGTTTGTTTCAATTTCAATTGTCAGCTTCCGACAATCTATCTGCTTATATAGAACTTTTATGTGAAATCTTTATAGGGAATATATATGGAGTTGAAGTAAAAAAATTCAATTATTTAGTGCAATGTCGATCTAGAGTCTATACTCGGCAAAAAACAGAATTAAAATATAAAGACCGGCTAAGGGTGGAAGGGGAACAATCCAGTGATACCAATAAATCATATGACAGAGTGAAGCGGTGCCGGGAACGCAAACGAATGAAGGCGTCCGAGCGGATCAACATCTGCAGTAAGAGCGGCCTTGCCTATGCAAGTAAACCAAGTAGTAAATATTTGTCTACTTGATCTATTTTCTGAACCCGACAAAAAGGAAATGTTGAGAGAATATTCCCCGGTACGAAGGTACACGTACTCGCGTAAAAAACATGATCTGGAAATTCAGTATGTAGTATTCTCTAGACGAGCTGGAAGGGGCTTTTTCATATGAAAATTAGAAATTTCTATCTTGCAAAATAAAAAAAATAGGTATTTATAGTAACATTTGAAACGAAATTTTTTCAAATGTTTCCATGAAAATGACTTCTTTGTGAGGTATTAACCACGATCATTAAATTTAGGAATAAATAACTTATAGAAAAATATTTTAAAAAAAAATTGGACCGACTTTATCAGTTGTTGCACTGAAAAATACAAAATAATATTAATTCTATTGGTGCTGGTTCTTTTGGAGTTGGTGCCTACAACAACAAACTACAACGACACAACTTCAAAATTACCAGCACCAATAGAATTAATATTATTTTGTGTTTTTGTAGTCATGGAAATTGTTGAACGTTCACTAATACCCAAAAAGATATAGGTAGGTTTAGCTTGTACATAGCGGAAATGCGCATATCATATATTTCAGACTTTACCATTGCGAAACTCGGAAACCGTGACTCTTTTGAGAAAATGTTCAATTTAAACGTTTCCGGATATGTTTCCCTTTCTAATTTTCAAATCTCGAATTTTCGATTTTCGGAAAAATTTGCCCCCTCCACATAGCTGAAACACATTTTTGCAGACTGTAGCGCGGAAACGTATGATAATTTTTTTAAATGTCCAGATTAAACATTTCCGGATATGAAATTTTCATTATTCTGTCGTCTAGGATTTTCTATTTTCGAGAAAAATTGCCCCCTCCACCCCCTTTGGGGGCGGGTTTTGGAGGGAAGGAGATTTTGGATTTGATTTTCCTCAAAATAAGACCATTTCCCAACTCTCCTCTTTCAAATGAAACAAAAATCGACTAAATCGGAGTACGTTTACTATGCTAAACGCACGAACAGCCATAAAAAAAGCAATCTTACCTTCTCCTTTTTTTGAAGTCGGTCAAAAATAGGACCGGCTCACTAGATGTAACAATAAGAACTATGAAATAGCAACACATAATGAAGGAAAGTTGGTGCAAATGATCTTCTCATGCTCATGTATCTAATGAACTCGGTCCTGGTATTTTTTTTTGGCTTATCAATCAACATGGAGCTCCACATAGGATCAAAGAGGTAGGTAATTCTGTCCTTTAATGATCTAGCTTTTGTATAATAATGGATAAACGCTTTACAATCCAATATTATCTTGAATATCCATCAAAGCTAAATTTCCATTCTAATTAGAATGCTCAATAATTGTAATATTAAGACTGAAACGTGACCACAGTAGTAGATAAGCTTCACTCTTGTATTCTAAGAACGAACTGAACAGCCTTTGTTGTACAAGTATATCCCAAATTTGACCTGCAGATTTGAATTGACCACTATATTTACGGTTTCGTAACTTAAGGGTGCCTTCGCTCTAGATAGACAGTTGAAATTTTCACAGAACGTGTATTTCTATTGCCACTATAATAATAAAGCAATAAAAATTGAATATAATTAAAAATTAAGAGTGCCATGAAAAATATCCTGAACCGTAATAGCTAGACATAACAAATTCTCTAATATTAAGGAATACCTTAGCTGCTATCGTAACAAATAATGAAAAATAAATTGAAGTGAGTCTCCATGTAATAAACTTTTGTTTTTGCTCGATCTCAATATTAGACAGTTCTTGTAAGATGATAGTACGGAACCGTTCGTGTACGAGTTAATTGTAGACATTTCTCCTTCGTTTGGAAAGTCACTGAACCAAATTTTAACAAAAATGTTTTAAAAATTAGAACTTCTGGTCAGGTTACTGGAATTTGCTTATTTTGAATAAAGGAATATGTGGTAACATTTTGTAAAGACCTTTCTCCTTACTTGTTCCTAGCTATGTAATATTTGGGTATGTATTATGTATTTGTATAAATGGTGTAAATGTACCTATAAATAAATACCTAAATGCTTATGCCTTATTATCTAAATTTATTTTGTTAATTATTTCAGTAATCTACCAAAACCTTTACAAAATATTCCTGTTTTATTCTACAAATGGGCGCCTTTTACGTCGACAAAGCAAGACTATCCAAGCCTAGTGGTTTTCCCCCGAAATTTAATATCTCTCTTTTATTCAATATTATTAATAGAGACAGACTTATTTTGTGGTTGTTTCTTGTAACATGGACAAGAATGTGAATTCATTAGTGAACTTCAGCCTAGCACGATTTCTCACACTAGGGGGCAGATTGTTGCATGTATAGCGTTCAAACAATGAACACCATTGGATAGGCAGATTATTAATTATAGCAACACCTATACATACTTGCTAGATTATACTCGGGACTACCATATCGAGCTGAACAACAGGCGTGCCATTTTCTTGTCTGGAAGAAACTGGTGATAATTTCCTGTATTACAGGCTAGAGATGCATTGATGTTCACACGCTGATATTGATGACCATTTTGACTTCGATCAAAAGGGAAACACGCATGGGGATGAGCAACGAGTACACTTAAGGTCATTCCAAAAACTAACACAAAAAGAACTGTTAAACGTTTTCTGTGCTATATAGCTACTGAAGTCCTGTACAGGCTTTGTGTAAATATTTCAGAAAACGGAACCTAATCAAACAAGTTCCTTCCAAAAACGATTCCAGCATACAGTTGTGGTCTAAAACGATTAATTTAAGAACTACAGGTAGGTACATTAATATCCTTAGAAATGCCAAAATATACATACATGTTGTCCCATTAATAATTTTGCATCTGATGCCCCGTGAACGACAACAAAAAGTTCATTGGGTAACATAACATCAAAACCAGCTGCACCAATTGCTTTTGTTTACAACCTCAAAATTACAATTCTCTACTACTCTCGGATTCCGAGATATTCTCTGTCTTAATCATCGTGGGACACCCTGTATATCGACATGCGGTTTGCGCCATTTTGTTTAGAAATTGATTTGTTTTTACAGTAATATACAATAATTGGTTATCTTAGTATACAATTCCTAACAAAAACAAGTTTTAATATATCTGAAGACAATTGGAAATGAATCAAATTTTTCTATATCACATATCAGTGGCTGATCTATGCTCTTTCACAGGAAACTAATTTGGTCTAGCCAAACCAAAATTTTAGGAATTTCTTCATAAACACATCCCCACTCTACTCCTCTCTTTATTTGAGAAAAAATTAAGAAAAATATTTAACATTTGTTCAAAATTTTGGCCTTATTCTGGTTTACTTATTTAAGACCTACTAAAATTGGGCATATTCTAGAGAAAATTGGTTTTAAACATTTTACTTCACAATTACGCCATCTTGCGGTTAATTTAGATCCATCCTGTAGACTGTTGCTGTTACCTTTTCAGAATAGAGAAGATTACCTACAGCGGGAACCAAATCACAAAAATAAATCGAGTACCTATCTGAAAAATTCCATGGAGCAATTTCGATAACAAAAAAGGAAAAGTGGTTTATCAGTAATGTTGCATCTGCAGGATATTCTTATTCCTGAGATTGAAAGAAATTGAAGTAGCAAGATTGCAATCTCCATGGAACAAATAGATAAATTTGTTAGAAAACACATTTCAATGGGAAAAGAATTCACTCGTCTCTCTTCTATTCAGATTTTCTCTCGATAGTCGTAAACAAATGTTCAATATCTGAATTTTATTCAATCCTTCTACGCTGTCAGCATTTGGAAAGAGAGAATCGAGAGACAATGAGAGAAGACAAGTCAATGGAATTTCGGTAAAAGAGCTTTGTTCTATTGGTCGCGATGGAAACTGTGCCAACAATGATTTATTACGAATATGAAAGGAAGAATATTGCCGGTGAAAATCAAAGAGAAAACATAAAAGCAGCACGTAAAAACTCACAGTTCTAGAGGGAATATAAGATAATTTGGATCTTTCTTTAATTGATCTGTTGTTCTATTTAATTAAACATAAATGAAATATTCATAGAGAAAATTTCATTATTTATTAGAATCCTCAAATGCGACTCGTTGGAAAGTGCAATAAAATAAAAAATAAACCAAAAGTTACCTTAAGCTTTTGTCATGTTTTCCACCGACAGTAGCAGTAGCTGGATTATCCTTGTTCGGATTGTCACGTATCTGTCATCGCTCTTAACGAGTAAAGCTCGTTAGAGACCGAGCTTTCAAGCTTCACTTGCTAAGAATACGAAGTATCCGTTGTGGAAAAGCGGATGGCTCATGATGGAGAAGATTTGAGAGGTGAGAGGAAATTCACAAAAAAAAAGTTGAAAATTATGTTTTGTTATTTGTTCAATAAATTTGTTTTCACAAAAACTTGGACTGACTTTATTAGCTGATGAACTAAAACATCAACACCACTAGAATTAATATTGATTTATATTTTTAAGTG
This sequence comes from Crioceris asparagi, assembly GCA_958507055.1. Lineage (NCBI taxonomy): Eukaryota > Metazoa > Arthropoda > Insecta > Coleoptera > Chrysomelidae > Crioceris > Crioceris asparagi. The sequence goes on along the minus strand of OY293833.1, from coordinate 12,757,234 downwards.
CACGAACCGATAAAACCGGTGCATTTTTTCAATAAAAAAAATATTTCACATTTATAATCGAATATTTCGAAATATAGCGGTGATAAGTAGGTACACATATTTTAAACTCTGTTATTGCTGTAACTCGAAATTTGTTTCTCTTCAATTCAAACATGGCCGGATATCATTTCTTCTTTAATTCTGCCGTTTTCGATTTTCGAAAAAAAATTCCTCTCCTTCCCTTTGGAGACTATAGGACTATTTCTCAGCAATGATATTTCAAATTATAAAAAATCATCAAAATCGGACAACGATGGCAAACCACGCAAACGAACCAAAAAAAAGCACACAGTCAAATTGTATATCTTCTCCATTTGGGTAGTCGGTCAATAACTATATTCTTCGAGATACCAAAAAGTATTCTAGATATCTGTTTTGTTCTTTTTTAAACGCTTAATAGTTATGGCACGTGTAAAAGTAGTGGAGATCCTGGATTATTTAAAACATATACTTTCCATATTACCTTCAGCCCCCATTAATAACCTCTGCCTGCCTTTTGTGCGATAGTCGATAAGATTGTGTCTTTTGTGTGAAATTTATTTACAAAGCAATTAAGTCAACGATAATAATGGTTGAGATACTTTGTATTGTTCAGTGGAAGTTCGCCGAACTTGATGTAATTTTCAAAGATCTTTTTTTATTATTTATCGCATCGACCATTTCGGTTATTTCCGAACACTGACATGTAGTAGGTACTTTACAGTTTATTTTTAATGGAAATGTTAAATATACAATTTGGGCCTAGGATTTCCTCCAGATTTCCCTGTATCTTGTGGCTATTTCTTTGCGGAATAAAGAAAATAAGAAGCAAATAAATACTTCACCCATTCAACGTGTATAGGTATACGAGGCTAACCACAAGTGTTTTTATTAAGATTGAGAACAATTATTACAGTCAAAACTGAGATTGCTATGAAAAGTGACTTAGACTTTTCATTGGAGTTGTAAAGCTAGATTGTTTTTGGGTTTGTAATTTTTACATTCTGTCTATAAAATATGAAACTCCATACGTACACTGTTTCTGACTAAATTAGTTATCTATTTAATATATTGAACTCATATCTTTTTTCTTTTTTGTAGTTTTTCTTCAATTGTTCGATAGAAGACTTTAGGCACCAACTTCAAAAGTACCAGCATCCATATAATCAGTATCATTCGTCATGAAAATCGTTTAACGTTTACTAATACCAAAGAAGTACTAATTCTATTACCTATATATATTCTTTGTTTGTACTTGTTATTATTCATAGATCTTAAATCATCGCGGTAGAAACACACATATTTCAGATATTAACACTGTTATGTGTTGCTACATATAATCTCTACTTTAATTTGGCTGTGGCATATTTTCAATTCTAGAAATAAATTACCCCTTCTACATAGCGGAAATACACATATTTCAGTCTTTCCCATTGCTGTAACTCGAAAACCGTTAATCTTTTGAAAAAATGTTCAATTTAAACGTTCAATTTTGCCGTCTAAGATTTTCAATTTTCGAGAAAAATTTCCCCTCCAACCCTTTTGTAGGCAGTTTTTGGGGGGAAGGAGATTTTAACTCTCTTTTTTCAAATGAATCAAAAATCTTCAAAATCGGACACGCGCGACCAGCCATACATTAAAAAGCAAACATACAACTGAATTGTATACTACCTCCTTTTTTGGAAGTCGGTCAAAAATAGCAATTTGCCAACCGGCAGACGCTTGGATAGAAACGCGATTGTGCCAATGTACAGAATCCTGATGGTGAGAAACTGTTTCTGTTTGTAGTTGAAACGAAGCCATAAATTCTATTGCGATATGTCCAACCCAATTCAATTGTTCACCTCAATTTCAACATGCATCCTATAATGTCATCAAATGACAGAGGATTGAGAACAAAGCGCCCCTACAAATTCCATCTATGAGTGAGGCAAGGATTTCTATTCCCGAGAATTGATTCGTGGTCAAGAGCAATTGTCTTTCAGTAAATTTGTTCATCGACTGCGGAGTAAACATTCAATTTGGCAGTTGAACCATAAAAGTTGATTAATCACCGATAATACATGGTTGAGCTGGCTTGAAAATGTATTTTCTGTCTCAAGTAAGGGCTCTAGTATGATTTTGTTAATTACATTGTATCTAATTACAGGTTTCTGTTTAATCTCCTTTATTTTCTTGAATAGTCATTCTATTATTCACAGAATTAATTAATTTTCAAGGAAGTTTGCAATTAAGAACAAATGATTCGTCAAAAATAATAATATTGTTAATGCGCAGAATTGATTTGTTAAATATGCTATACAATTTGAATCTATGTATATCGGTTTTTGATAAATTACCTGCACTTTTTGTCCAGTGAACGTTTTTTTAAATTTTATTCGCAAATTCCATTGGCCATTTTCTTTGACTATCTTCTCTTAAATGGCCAGGATTCAATAAGACAGTTTCAATGAAAACTGATAATTTTCGTGACAGTCTGCCAAATGTTCTTTAGAATTGACTGCGAAATAACAGCTTCACGTCAACGGTCACTGGCATCAATAATATTCACAGTTTTGCATTTTGATATTCCTCCTTTCGAACCCAATTTAAATTGCCCTCAGACATAATATTCTTAATAAATATTTTTGAGCATCATCCAAAAACGTTGGTAAATAAAGAACCGTACTGTATTCTACATGTTTGTTTTTGTCCGGAATTCCAATTTACTCACACCGATATTCCACGTCCATAAATTTATGTTTGTTGTCATTTAAATCTTTTCATCTGTTCGAAGCAAGACGGAGGAAAATAATGTGTTGACGTTAAAAATTTTAATGGAAATGTATTCAAACGTCAGTCCGCGCTTTTGTGAAAAACTCACCAGGCTGCTCTTTCATGCACAAAATAAATTAGTTTACTCACTCACAGCTTAAAATTTCTATTTTGCCTTTGATAGAGTTACAAAAGCCTTTTTCCTGGATGGATAGCATCCCTCTACATCTACAAAAATTGGTAATCCATAGAAGCAAAATCTCACCACGTGGATATAAATAAGAAGATTGTGAGGTTTTTAAGGTGACGTGTCAATTTATCTTGTAATCTACCATATCAGCTAGAAGTGAGGTGATAGATATATTTAACCGATCGACTTGTTAATCCAGTTCGAGATTGGTGAGCTTGAAATGAAAGTTTCAGGAACTATTGACATTTCCAGGCTAACTGGATTTGTACATTGATCAATTTTGTCGATAAATCTCTTTCAGCATGCAATAAATTATCTTGCTAGAGTACTAAGTACTGTATAGTGCATTGAAACTTTTGTTTAATCTTCATTTCACACTATAAACTAGCTACTAGAATCGATAATTTTTAGCAAGTAATTTTTGACCGACGTTCCAAAAGAAGGAGGTATACAGTTCGATACTTGCAGAATAATTAATATGAAGTATGTATCTGCTTTCGCATTAATGAACTGACGTAAGAAATAAATGTCTTTTTGTCTGACGAACCTAAACGGAGGAGGTATACAATTCGACTGTCTGCATTTTTTTGATTTGTGCGCGCGTTGCATACCTATAGTAAACGTACTCCATTTGAAAGAGGAGACTTGTTAAATGGTCCCATTTTCATAAAAACTTCAAATCCGAATTTCCTTCCTTCCAAAAACCGCCCCCGAAGGGGGTGTAAATACGATTTCTCACGAAAATCGAAAATTTGAGACAGCGGAATTGAAGATAAGACTATATTTGTAAATGTTTAAATCGAACATTTTTTCAAAAGAGTTACCGTTTTCGAGTTATAGCAATGTTAAAATCTGAAATATGTGTATTTCTGCTATGTGGAGGGGACAATTTCTATCGAAAATGGAAAATCTAAGATGACCAAATTAAAGATCAGATTATTTGAAGCAACATTTGAATTGAACATTTTTTCCATAGAGTTACGGTTTTAGAGTTAGAGCAGTGGTAAAATCTGAAATATGCGCATTTCCACCGCGATGTTTTGAGATCTCTGAATAGTAACAAGTACAAACAAAGAATATACATGGATAATAGGATATGTACTATCTTCTATTGTATTATTGAACGTTCAACGATTTTCATGACTAGTGTTACACTAAAAAGTGTGAAATAACTATTATTTACAAAAAACTGAATCGACTTTATTTGTAGGTGCACTGAAAAATACAAAATAATATTAATTCTATAGGTGCTATACTTGTGAAGTTGGTGCCAAGATACTTGTATTTCACTACAATTGTACATTCAATTGTCAATTCAAAATTACCGGTACCAATAGAATTAATATTATGTTGTACGATTCAGTGCACCAACAAATAAAGTCGGTCCAATTTTTTTAAATATTTATTGTATAATAACGACTGTATTCAAATCTATTAGTAATCCGTAAATTTTACTAGTGGATTTAATCCATATATGACATTACTTAATATTGTTTCTTGTAGGTAATTATCAAGATAATAATAATTTGGAATGTGAGTTAGTGACGAAAGGAAAATATGAATAATGCCAACACTCCCGACGTTGTTTATAAAGTTTCAAATCGATCTATTGCAAATAAGAACTAAGTATTTGCTCGAGTCATATAGTATTTATTTGTCATGCCATAGACAATGGGTTTGTTCAGATGATCAGTTAAATGAGCGAATGATCGACGTTAATAAATAAATTGGTAAATTGTTGAAATTTTGTTCAATTACTCTAAAAAAGATAATGGCACTTTAGGAATGTGAATGATTTCGAATTTGTCATTATCTGTTCATACTTAATTGATGTTCAGCGAAGATCAGGGATTATTAATCTGAAAGGTTAAATAACAGATTAGGTTTAATTGAAACTATTAGACAATGAATTGAAAATGATTCAAATATACCTACATCAATTCAATTAAAATGCACGTAAGTTACATAAAATTTAGAAAAGCTTTGCTTCCATCTGCACTAGCTCATCTGTTTTCAGAATCTTTTAAAATAATAATTACCATATAATTCTAACGAAACTGAGCGGTCTGAAAATTATAAGTGGTCGTCATTGACGATCTCAGATAAGTCTCTCCTCTTGATTGTTACTATAGCATATCAAAAATGCATTTTTTATAAGTTATTTTGATTTGATAAAAACACTTACCTACCCCGTGAGAATCGAATCCACGACACTGAATATTGAGCCAGAAGCTGTTACCTTTACATATGACGTAAGAAATTGTGATAAGTTGCATTAGAAATAACTTTTCCAATAATTATATGTGTCTATTTTTGGCTACAAACGCATCTGAATGAAAAATTTAATGAAATCATTTCAAAACTTCTATGATTCCTATATTATGTATTTTTATTTCATAATTTTCAGTGCAACATCTAATGAAGTTATATAATATGGTAATATGGCCAGTAAATACTACAACTATTACCACTACTACTACATGTCATTATGTAAGCTTTCTTTTCAAAGTTAAATAAACTGCGACTCCGCCATAACTTTGAATCAGCCCTACTTGGTTTAGTGTTCAATAACGTTGAGTTTTTTATTAATATTTCTTGAAACTCAAACATATTTCGAATAAAATGCAGGATATTCTACTCACTTTTATTTCATTTCTAAGCCATGAAATTACTTCCGTGATGCGAAATCGTTGCTATTCATACTTTCTGGTCCACAAAAGTTTGAGAGATGAAAGTTTTGGCAGAATCGAAATTCCATCAAGTTCTTTAATATGAAATGTCATCTTCCCTACCGTGAAAAATGAGATCTACTGAATATTAGGTATTTATAAAAATTGGCCCTACTTACCCACATGCAACATACATATTTTTTTTGTAATATCGACACATAGAACAAATTGATGTTTAAATATTGTAATTTGAAAGCAAAATTCGCAAGAACTAAGAACATTTTGTTCCATACCTATCTGACTGTTACCAAAGGAAAAGTGTGTGCAACAACAATATTTTACATACTAGTGTAATAAAGGAAATCATAATTTGGAACAATTAGCTAATTATCGTCAAATCTTTAGGTTAGGTACTGTTTACTTAGATGGAATAAGAATATTTAAATTATTCAATTAACTCTCCAAATTCGAAAGATTGCTGTGAGTTTTCAGTAGAGATTTTGAATTTGAACAGAAGCAACAAGTAATTAATATAATGTTCATGTTGCAAGAAAACTTTTTGGGGTTAGAATGTTTGAAAGATATAAATAAATAAATATTTCTCTCTAAGGAGGCTATTCAGATTAATGTCAGAAAAGGGTAGAAAAACGAAATAATGCTAAACTAATGTTTGCTCCATTCAGATTTGCCAGGATTTATCGTGTTTTCTCAAAAAACATATGTGATTCCTCGTAATCCTTCTTGTTTTCTGTATTCACCACGGGAGTTATGCTAGTTTGATAAAAAAAAACTTCTTTAATTGCTTAAAATTGCTATTTATTATTATATCCAAACACTCAAAGAACTTACAAGGTCATTTTAAAAAACGTGTAAATAAGTATAACAAATTATATCTTTTTGTGAATTAATTTAAACATCCTGTATAATAAATATATGCACGACTTATAGTTTACACATTTCTACGTTTTTATTGTTAGACGGACCAAAAAACTCTAAAATATGTATATAGACGAACAACAAATAAAGGAGTCAAGAAATCATACGGCTCCAACAAATCTTAACTGGTTTTCTGACTACAAAAACAACCCTTTATTCAATTATTTATCGATTATTTAGCCATACAGCATCAATTTATTATTTAACTCAGGGTAAGCTTTAGAATTTAATTAGAAATCTGAAAAGTCTCTCCAAGGTAAATGAACAATATAAAGAAAATCGTGAAAATTTTTCTTGGAACAATAATATGTTTCAGTTACAATTTAATAATTACTGCTTGATTCTTGTATGATATACAAGAACTTTATAAATAATTAACTACATAATATAAATTCAAAGCACCAACTAGAAAATTTTCATGATTCCTATATTATGTGTTTTTATTTCATATTTTTCAGTGCAACATCTAATGAAGTCGGACCCGGGTTTTTGGTCGTTATTTATTTCATATTTAGTGATAGTGGTTAAAGACTCAAAAAGCTGTCATTTTATATGCCATTCAAACCTAACAACTCAAATAAATAAGTAATTTATATTTTCTTTATAATTCTGCAAGGACTAATATTTTATAAGTGATCTTACTAGATATAGCAAATATTTTATAAGTGATCTTACTAGATATACCAAAATATTGGAAAAATAAAAAGTGGTTTCAATTAAAAAAAAAGTTTATCCCCTATCGGGGACTTGAACCACGGATCCTGCTTTTTAACTAACTAGTAGCCAGATCACACTATCAACCGGCCACGGCGTCCTTAACGTTTCAAAGCTTTTTTGTTGATACACAGCATTATTGAGCCAATATTCCGAATTATAGCCAGACATTATTTGATCTACCTATAAGATGAATAAAAAAATTGATAAACTTGAACAACCTTTGAAAATTTGAATATGGGACCATCTCTCACACAGCAACTTTCAAACGGAAAAAAACCTATCAAAATCGGTACAAGTTTACTATGGGAAACAAGGTTACATAAATAAATAAAAAGGAACTGTCTACTTGTATATCTTCTTCTTTTGTAAAGTCGGTCAAAAAAAATTGTACGCATTGTTCCTGCGAACGCGACACAAGCTGGCAAAGGGGCGAGCAAAGAGGGCCACCTTGTTGATCCCCCAATAGCGGCGCACTAGCGTCGAAATCTTATAGTAGGGAATCCGCCACTGTTTTTCCTGCCTCCAACCCTAACAGGTCTCGGTCGCGATCGTCGGCTGGTGGCGGCATCATATAGAGTAGTTGTAGTAATAGCAGAGGAAGGGCGGTATTCCATTGTGAGCTGCCGTCCAGTCAGTCAGTGTCGAGATATTGTGCCCCAGCTATGGTAAGGGTGACGGTGTCGCCTCATCCAGTCCTGCTGGTTATGGTGGTGGTCGCCGTTTGTGCGGCAATACCGCACTCCGTCATGGCCATAGACCTCAGCAGACTCTATGGGCACATCAGCTCTAAAAGAGGTAGGCGCATTTTTTTTATCTTCAATTTTGCTTCGTTTTTTTTTTCATGCTGAAAATAAATTAAATTTACCCTAATTTCATTACCAGTCTATTTTACTGCACTTGATGGCCTATATCTATATGGCTGCATTTTCAAAGAGTTTTAATCTAAAGAGTCAGATACAAAACCAGAATTTCTATAGTAAAAATTGAGCGAATTCTCTTAAATAGATGTTATTCTTCGGAATCAAGAATGTGATGTTTTACATCAAGGTGAAAAACTTGAATTTGATGAAATTGTGATTCCACAATTCCGTTTATACAAAATGTGCTTTTTTCTATGAAATTTTGATAAAAAAGATACAGCAATTGAAAACTAACCAAATGCTGATGAGGAACAAAAAGTAAGTGGGGATGGATTGAACCATGACTTGCGGTATTGCAACATAATGATGACAATAAATAAAACAATTACAATGTTTCAACATCTAGTACAATATTTCACAGTTGTTTCTACTTCTACATATAGTTTATTTCCCTTGTACCATGCATTTTCAAAACGAGTTGTAAACTATAAAATGCAATAGAAAAGGCGAATTCATATACTAAAAATGTTGTATCATGCTTGAGGGTAAGAAGGCCAATTTTGAAATAAAATTCAATAGATATAATTTTGCAAGGTAGGAAATTTCACATCACGGTGGAAAAAAAATGCGCATCCGCAAAAGTTGCCTCAAACTTAAACTGGACTAGAATACGAATAGCGAAATATTGGCAACGATTTTATGGATTTTGATTATCTTATAAGTTGTGCTTAGAAGTTGTAATAATCTCTGAAATGAAATAAAAAAAAAAGAGTTAAAAATCATGGCTTTCACAGACAATTTGATGAGAGTTGTATAAAATATTGATAAGAAATGATAATGATATCGAAACATAAGTACTGATGAAAAAAATAAGTAAGTTGACAAAACTTTATTTCACAGTCTATTAAACTAGATAATAAAATACAAAAAAGAAATTACATTATGAAAATCATGTAGGTATCCTTCGAAGATTAGATACTTATTGACAAATATCCTCCTTAAGTGAATTTTCAAATTGTTTAGGCATAAGAGGTAATATTCTAAGATAATTCTTATCTTTCCCTGAAAAGAAGTCTGATCAATATAGAGATCAGCAACTATCCAAGGAATACGCGACCTCTCTTGGTGTTCCTCAAAGTTCTGTCTTAGGACCTTTCATTTTTTTGTAAATAATATGCCCATTCATATAATCGTAGGAAAAGCAACAATATTTGCTGATGATACAACAGTGTTACCGTCTATGGTGAAACCTTTGATGAATTGCAAAGTAATATTTAAAAAGAAACTCTCAATGAAATGAAAGAATGATGCCATAGAAATCGACTTATTCTGAATACTGACAAGACAGTTTATATAAACTTTCATCATGAATAAAATCAGTTCCATAGTGCTTCATATCAAATCAATATTTGGAGAAAATGAGGGTTTTGAATATACACTATGCAACATGGGGTCTAGCAACCAGATATAAAAGAGTCTTTACTTCTCAAAAAATAATGATTCGATCTGGAATATAGAGAGTGGCGTAGGGTTATCTTCCAAAAACACACATTACTCTGCTCTTCCATTCTGTTTTCATTTTAAAATGTGAAATGTGTAACATTTGTGAAAAGCAACATCTCTAGCTGCAACAAATCAGGAAGCCATCATAATTATACTTCTAGAGGTTTTATGTTGGACATACCAAATCATAAGACCGCAACATTTAGAAAGTCCACTTTTTATACCTGCATAAATCTCATGGAAAAGTAGAAGAGCTTTGGGATACATCGAGTTATCATTTGTATTCTTAGTTTTTTGTATTCTGTTTTTTTACATTTTCAATATCTATAGGTATAATATTTTTAATCTTTAACTTTTGTGATTGTATTGTGAAATTTTTACCTACGGATTGTACTTTGCATATAATATGGCCAGTAAATACTACTACTACATGCTAGTACGTAAGCTTATGTATTTTTTCAAATAATATTCAATAGATGTGATATTTCGAATTCCAAATCAACCTGGAAATATATAAACTGCGACTCCGCCATAACTTTGAATCAGCCTTACTAGGTTTAGTGTTCAATAACTTTGAGTTTTTTATGAATATTTCTTAAAACTCAAACATATTTCGAATACAGCGTAGGATATTCTACTCACTTTTATTTTATTTCTAAGCCATGAAATTACTTCCGTGATGCAAAATCGTTGCTATTCATACTCTCTGGTCCACAAAAGTTTGAGAGATGAAAGTTTTGGCGGAATCGCAATTCCATCATGTTCTTTAATGTAAAATGTCATCTTCCCTACCACGAAAAATGAGATCTACTGAATATTAGGTACTTACAAAAATTGGCTTACTCACATGCAAAATACATTGTTTTTCAATAGTATGAACACATAGAACATATTGATGTTCAAATATTGTAATTTGAAAGTATAATCTGCAAGAGCTAGTAAACATTATGTATTTGTTCCATACCTATCTGTTACAAAAGAAAGAGTGTGTATAACAACAGTACATTCCACACTATTGTGATAAAGGAAATTATTATGTAGAACAATTAGCTAATTATCGTCAAATCTTTAGGTACCGTACTGTTTTTTTTTAATGTTACAGGCCCGACTTTATCAAAATTGCTTATTTAGATGTAATAAGAATAATAAATTATTTAATTAACTCTCCATATTCAAACGATTGCTGTGAGTTTTTGGATTCGAATAGAAGCAACAAGTAATTAATATAATATTCATGTACAAGAAAACTTTTTGGGGTTCAAATGTTCGGAAGATAAAATATATAAAATAAATAAATATTTTTGCCTAAGAAGACTGTTCAGATTTCTAATTGAGTTGAATCTTGTCCTGGAGTTAGACAACGGAATTAATACTTTACGGATATAGAATTGAATGAAATTAGGTCCTCCATATCAGAAAAGAGTAGATAAAGGGAATAATGTCAAACGTTTGGTCCATTCCGTTTTGCCTGGATTTATCTTGTTCTCCGAAAAAATGTATATGATTGCTCGTAGTCCGTCTTGTTTTCTGTCTATGTCACGGGAGCTATACTATTTTGATAAAAAAAAACTTGTTTAATTTCTTGAAATTGCTATGCTTACTTTGCAACAAAACATTCTACATGGTCAATTTATAAACGTGCAGATAAGTATAACAAACTATGTCCATTTGTGAATTAATTGAAATATCCTGTATAATAAATAGATTTTATTATTTGACAAACCAAAAAACTCAATAAAGTATGCTCCAACAAATCTTAACCTGTTTTCTGACTACAGAAACAACCCTTTATTCAATTTTTGATCGATTATTTAGCCATACAGCGTCAATTTATTATTTAACTTCAGGATAAGCTTTACAATTGAATTAGAGATCTGAAAATTCTCTCCAAGGTAAATGATCTATATAAAGAAAATCGTGAATGATTTTCTTTTAACCATAAGATGTTTCAATTACAATTTATTAATTACTGGTTGATTTTTGTCTGATATACAAAAACTCTATAGAACAAACTCTCGTCAATTACAATCTCAGTTTTTCGAGGTCAGCAATCTAACATTTCACATCAAGGAGGGAAACTTGAATATATTGCTAATAATAAGCAATTCGTTGAGATCCTTTAAAAGATAATTTAATTTAGTTCTACCTAATTTAATTTAGGAAACATATTACTACCAACGGTACAAATTTAAGATGCGAATGTTTTCAATCATCACAAGATTAGGACGGAAAGCGGTGTTTTTTTGCACGCTCTGCATTAAATTTCATTCCGATATAGAACAATTACTTATATCTGTTCTTGAAAATAAAGCTTTAGTTGAAGGTATCAGAGTGCTGAAAAATATCTTCATCACTTCTAAATCCGCGTTTACAAAATACTTCAAGCGGAATTCCACACTACACGTGGTTATTTTGAGTCAATTTATTTTTCTTGTAATTAATTGTTGCGTTTCAAATGTTATAGGGTCTCAATTCCAAAATTCCATCTCCATTAGATATTGAGCTATGACAAAACCAAATTATCAGTAAAATACTTCTCGAGAAAGTGAGAAAATGTGTTTTAAAAATTGCTTTATACATCGCTGAGAATATTTTTAAGGTTATTTATCTGTAGGGTGCCAACAGTACCCTATTCATATACTAATTTCCCACTGAATGACTTTCTATGTTATTAATTTTCTTTACCACTTGAAGGCCTTTTTAATTATAGAAATCTACCAACGGTGGATGTTGAAACCGTTCATTGTAAGGAAAAAATCTTTTCAAAAAGCATTTATCTCAATTTCAAGTACGATGTGAATACATTTGTTTTTTGTATAACATTACTTACCCCGTAACTACCCCCATTACCGAAGGTTTCTAACGCCGAAACCTTGTTAACTATTACAGAAAGAATATATCTCCTTAGGAAAAATCTTGAAGATCACAGTTGAAAAGCCGTAGCTTTTAATCTATTTAAACCAGAACTCAGATCCTTTCTACAGCGTATTCTGAATTTATAATAATTACACTCTCGGAAAATGGAAGACACAAATTTTATTCAACAAGTTTATGATATTTCCTTGTAACCTTCCATTATCTTGTCTAATAAGATGCCATGAATCAGAATTAAATATTCCTCAAACTAATTTCGAAACATCTGTTGAGTTTTTTGTATAATTTAGCACAGAAGCTTTTTGATATGGTTAGAATAGAACACTTTGAGCTGTAGCTAAGTGCTACATTTTCTCGCAATAAAGAAAATCGTTTCTATCATTGAATTTAAAATTGAAATGAGTGCTTGGTATTCTTGCCCTATTTTTCAGTGAAAACTCATACACCATTCTAAATTCATACACAAAAAAAGTTTTTCAAATTGTGCCTTCAAGGCCCCATAGCGCTCAAAATCGGTTAGTATATATACTCTATGACTGTTCGAGAACTAAAATAGACGTCATTTCAGCTGAAAGTGACCTTGAAAAGAGTAAATAGATTTCACAGTGTACACGTTTTTGCTTTCGCACTATCATTCCTTACAAATTCAGCTTATTAGGTATGGAAAGATTTTAAAAAGAAATGTAAGAGACACCTTATCCTGTATACAATTCGGAATATTTTTTTTAAATAGATTTTACATTGAAGTATTCGGGCCAGTCGAACAATACAAAATATAGGTACTCACATTGTGGATGTCAAGTTTTTAACTGAAAAAAGCTTAGACTTGTTCCCGAAAGGGTGGCTTATTTGAACCTTTATTTCACTAGATTTGTAATGTTTATTGTTTATTTTATTTTGTAGAGTTTGATTTATTTTCACAAGAGAATATTATTTGTTACATTTATTAAAGCAAATAATTGTTCGTGTGTCATTCGTTCATGCAGTCGTTAATATTCTATACGTGCGAAGGTGCGTGGCGGCTGACTATATTGTGCTAAACAGAATGAATGATACATACTGCAGTTGTTTCAGTTGCATACTTGACATCCTCCGAAGTAATTTGTTACGGTACGGGTCAATTGGTCTAGTTATCTCTTTTTTAACACTATTTTGAGCCTAATTGGCTGTAATTTTTTTTTATCATATCACAAAATTTGTTGGATATAATATAGCTTCTCTGATAAATCCTTCAACACCCTTTTGTCTGTCTATGATTATTTCAATCAATAAATGAGCACGTAAAAGCTATTTTACGCGTATTGATAGTAAATTTACTGGTGACTGATCTTTTTTGCAGATAGCTCCATTTCTCTCTACGAGAAATCAGTCGCACTGCAACCATCAGCATTTTTACAATTTCCACAAGGTAAATATTTTTAAAATATGGAGGCAAATTGTAGTTTACAATAAATGAAAATTGTCACTAGCAAGGCTATGCCTTTGTGTACATATATCTACCTACCTATATATAATTCCATGGGGTGCTTCGTAAACGATACCACCACGATAATAACACTTGTTGGTCAGAGTTGACCGCATCAACAGTTGCCACATTTGCACGCGATCAATATCCATTAAAGCCACATTTTAATGCGTTCTATTGCTGCCATTACTTTGTCAAATCACCCACCTTAATCAATGATATTGTGGAAGCATTTGAATTACATAAATACAAAAAATCGTACTATCTTTTAAATTTCAAGCTAACAACAAGGTGAGTGTTAAGCTGGAATATCACATATGTTTATGATTTTTTTTAATTATGAGTGTCCTGTATGACGTGAGATGTAGTACTGGGTAAATATAATTCAAATTTTTACCATGTCCTAGCCAATGGTCTTTTTCGTATAATAGCTTAATTCCTTGTTCAGAAATTACTATCTTGTGCCTTTTCTCGTAATTCCTTTTTTCCTCAAGGATTACATTTCAGTTCCCACTATCTCACTTCGGTAATTTCTTGCTAATATCCATGATTCAATGCCATAAGCTACAGTGGCTACTCGTACATACCAGTTATTCTATTTCACTTCGATGTTCTTGCAAATAATATATTTCGTATGGTGTTTAAGACACTTCCGATTTTCCCATCTTTCACTGTAACTTTTCCATCTATTCTCGCCCGACTCGTCTATGCTTGTACCAAAGTACCTAATAGAAGTTTTTAACCTGTTCTAACGGATCCCGTCAAATTTTGATTTTGTTGGTTATTTCTTATTGAAAATAAAATTATAATTTTTCTTTTATCAATAATTATTTCCATGTTGATCTTCCCAAGTTACACACAGTAGATTTCTATATGTTGTTGCAGTTTCTCTGCAGTCTCAGCGATCAATACCATATCATCAACTCCTGTAATTTTACAGCTCTCAAGTTCCTGTTGCCTTCTTTTATTATTTTGCACATCTTATTTTATGGAATGAACAAAACTCTAGATTCTTGTTAGCTTCATCCCTCTATAATTTGAGTGTGGTTTGCCTTTCTTTAACTTACTTGTCAAATTTGAATCCTTTACTGGAATATATTAATTTTGAACAATATTACAATCAACATAAAGTGTATAAGAATCAAATATAATCAAAAACCTACAATAGATTTTTTATAAGGCTCTAAAATTAAAAACAACTATTTTCCAATAGTTGAATGAATTGGGTAATTCCAAGTGTTTGCCCCGACAGAATAAAACTATCAGAATAAATTATCGAGCGATTCATAGAATCGCTTTTACAGGTGGCTGTTGCATGTATTTAGAATCAGATAAATTAGTCGCCAAGCTATAAACATTGGGCTCGTTTAGATGAACGCAAATGAGAGCGTTCGAACAACGGCAGCAATGATAATCACAGATTATGAATCAGTTTTTAATTTCAATGTTTCTTTTGTTGAAAGCTTCTTTAAAAACCTATAAATTCGACACGTTACGTAAGCAGAACATAACCTGTCTCTACCAGACATCCAGAACTCAGAGATAAGTCTATTTGCTATGGAATATTTATTATCTGCTCATGCTAAGATTATCTTTGCTTTTACTTATAGCTTGTGGTTTATATTTGGTAGTATATATTTATTTATAATAATGAAATAGTATTTGCAAACATTTGATAAATTATTATTTGGATTCAGTCGAGCTTTCGAGAATGTTTATTATCTTCGTCAGGGCAAAATTTGTAAATTTAGGACTAATCAACTACAAACAGAAAATATTTCATACCCATCAATCAGAGATGTCAAGAGTTCCAATACCAACATGACATGTCAGTTTGACAATTAGATTAGCGCTAACCAAAGTCATATTTAAGAATATAATTTCGGTTTTCGCTATCGTGATCGCTGTTATGTCAGTGTCATTATGATATTGCAGCATACCAGATTTCTCAGAATTCTAAATTCGAAAGTGAATGCATTTATTCCTGAAATTATTGTGTAAATATGTCAAAGATTATTCGTGTCCGAGATTTTGCTTTGCTTACATTCGCTGCAATTTATTAGGAGTTCTTAGAATAAGAATTCCCAAATGAGGCAAATGATTTGAAATGGAGATTATTGAATAATATTGTAAATAAACATCCTTCATCCATCTATAGGCGAATCTAACCTCAGTACTTGATAGCTAGTTCGCTAATTAGCTAGTGAGCGAATGGAAAGTGTCATCATGTGTGGTCATGGAAATGCCAAACGTTGATTCAAATCAATTGATTATAACCAGTGCAAGTTCATAGAATAATAAATTTCATATTAACATGGAACAGGTGATACAAACAAATTCGCTCCTGGACTCGTTCGGTTGTTACTACTGGAGTACTCGCCTTCACCTCGTCGTGACATGTACCACATTTGTCCGTGAGTGAATTTGACGTATACTTTGGTTCATAATGCAATATCATGATTGGCAAATATTCGCCCCTATATAGGTACACATTTGTAGCAGTAGATCTCGTCCCCGGGTCCAAAAACGAAAAGTGAGAAAATGGTCTACCCCCACGAGACCACCCTCATTCTTAAGTCAAACAAAACTTGCAGGAAATATATGTAGAAACTTCCATCCATTTCACCAGTTGGGGTACACTTTGGTAGTCTCTTTGTTTATGTTGTTTCTTTAGAGTGAATTATTTGATTTAAACTTCAAGAAGTTAACATCTAAGTTTTATAAAAGCTCGAAAATCTATTTGAAGTTTATAAATCACAGTGAAGAGCAATATAAAATTGTAAATTAGGTAGTTGTGTTAGATACAAGAGAATACCAATGGGATAATGAAATAGGAAAATGACTTTTTGGCCCTAGATGTAACACCTGTTGGTATTCTATTATATAAGAATAGTTGATCTCATAAAAATGATAAAGAGACAGAAAGCTACAAATAATGGACGGTTTTTGGCACAATTCCAAAACGGAGTAGACATACAACTCGACTTTATGTACTCGTACTCATTTCTCATTTTGAGTGCTGTAAAATGGTCCCGTATTCAAATTTTCTGCGTTTTATCAAGGTTATGTATTCCACAACTCTTTTCAAATGGTAACAAGAAATAATTTTCCGAAAATTTAAATTTTTAAATTAATATTAAATAGGGTTCGATTCTCGCTGGGTGTGTGTTTTTTTCTCCAACGAACTCATATTTTTATCTCTTTTGTTCTATATGTTCTCTCTAATTGTAAAAGGTCCTAGTTATTTAAAGGTACTTTTACAATCAGTTCCAATTCGACTTGAACTGATAATCTTGAGCCGTTGTTGGGAAGGATATATGGAGGGGGAAGGATGTAACACTCCTAGAGAAGGGGTAAAGCCAAAGTCTGTTCAATTTTTAATTCCCTTAATTAGAACAGTTGACATAATCCCATATGTAAAGAAACACTAGCCATTGCCTCTGCCATAGAAAATAGGCCAAGAGCCAGCAACTATTTGATAATACACGATAAACTGTGCTATGATCTATGATATACATATACTGTGAACACTCTCACATTCAACCAATAGCTTACCGAGAAATTCAAAATTTCCCATTCATCTGAACAAAATACAAAGGACTTTCAAGGAAGTGGTAATTTGTAATACGTTGCTGGCCCTTGGTCTACAACAACAGCAGCGGCGGACAGTGGATTCGAGGGTGTAATAATATTCGAGACCACCCCCACTCTATGAGTTTACTATCCTCTATTTGCACATTCTTTGTTGTAGGTATCTATTTACCCGATTATACAATTTCTCTACGATCATTTTTGGGCAATGTTCAGCCATAATTCCCTGGTGGAATTCCATATACAAAACAGATTGAGAATAATGTATAGGATTGTTCTGTCATGAGGTGGGAAAGGGCGATTGCTCTTTAGACAGCTTGGAAGAGTTAATTTGAATCTATTGCTTTTTGTTGGTGTATATTTATATGCGTATATATAAATCAGTTGAGGGAAAAATCAATAAGTGTGAATATTAGATGTTATGAGGAAATTTTGGTGGGACATAAATCTAGTTGTTATTCTATCAAAATAAAAGTGTGTAAAAATATCCCTACTATTGGTATAGTGTTCGCTAATTCTAAATTTTCCTGACGAACTTCTTCAACTACGGTAGATAGATGGGCTCTCGAGTCCATTTTCGTATGGAATTACAATTCTAGTTCTTCCATTATTCAAATGTATTTGTTTCGAATGTTCAAAGATGACAAATGCGGTGGTAGGTATTATCTTATTCCTTTTTTGGGACAGCAACATGTTACAGAAACAATATTCCTTCAGTGTTAGATTAATGATGTCTGCAAGCATGAACATTTATTGTAAATAACAAACAAAAGAGTATTCAAAGAAATATTACCTATACTTCAATATATTGCATGGTTCATATTTACTAGAATATAAATAGGCAATCTAAGGTTAATATTATTGAATTCGTTTGTACACAAAATAAATAGTTCTGGTACGATGGTACGTAGAGATGGTAGACGTGCACTTGTTCGGTCTTACTAAATGACAATTATTCGAAGTACATTGCCAGCTCTTGGTTTATATAACTCCAGTTTATTCTCTTGTAATATCCAGTATCACCTTCAAACACTCTTAAGGTTTCATAACAATTTCTGTTGAAGAAGGTTCATTTTAGTTATATATATATTTAGTTATAGTTAGTTATAGAATGTCTAATTGGACTTGTCTCGATTAATTCATGCAAGATTGAAATTATTTTCACAGCCTTAAGCACAAACAACCCAAGCTATGATTTTTTCTTTTATATCGCAACATTTGCTACAGGTCATAACGTCATTTTTCTCCTATACTGAAAATACGAGACTGCATTGGATTTTCACTTCTGAAAATATGATGACATCCTTTTTTCATTCTAATGTTTTATGCATATACCCTACCCTTATCTCGACAGCATTCGCATATATTATGTGGAATATATACAAAAAACGTCTATATTTCCCTTTATGCAAACCCAGCTATATCAGAGGATAGATAGGGATTAAAATTTCCTAGCTGATATTTTTTGGACTCGTTGCACATGTTTAACTTGTGTGTACTAGATTTATATAGGTTATGTTGGCTCCTTTATTTAAATTTATTGAACATTTTTAATATTTTTTATTTTTTATTATGAAATTGACGAGTTTCTAAAAACAATTAACGGCTTGGTGTTATATGTCAATAAAAAAGTCTAAAATGTTTGTTTTTTGTAAGTATATGTATATATATATAAATAAAAAGATGTTTTTGGGGATGCAGTCATATATTCAATAAAATTCTTTGATTGAAGCCGAGCTTTCGAGAATGTTTATTCTCTTCTTCAGGGCAAAAATCGTGAATTTAGAATAAATTAGCCAAAAATTAATAAAATAAACATTCTCGAAAGCTCGGCTTCAATCAAAGAATTTTATTGAATATATGACTGCATCCCCAAGAACATCTTTTTATTTATTATAAATCCAGTCAAGAATACAAAATCCGAGCTTTCGAGAATGTTTATTCATCGGGACAAACTAAAAATCGTTACAGATTATCTTAACCTCATAATAAATTAATAATTGAACTGCTTACATTAGTAAATTTAAATAAAATAAACTACAAACAGGAAAGATTTCATAACTATCAATCAGAAATGTCATGTTATTTATAAATTTCATGGTAATAGCATATCTAGAGTTAAAAGTGTCTGGATTCATAGTTAATTGATGCATTCCAGAATATTTCATTTCAAAGTTATGTATTGTGAGAGAATATGATTTATATATAATTTACAGAAGCAGAATGCAAAATACAAAATAGTAAAGAGTAATATTGCCATAATTAAACTTTAATTTGCAGTGCAAACACAAATATCATTCCTATAAGACCTTTTCTAACAACTTGAATCTAGACACTGTCAATTCTAGGTATGCCGTTACCATGGCTTTTACAAATAACTACTGACAATTCTGATTGATGGTAATCAAATCTTTGCTATTTTATGTTAATTTCATCTAAATTGACGAATGAAAGTAGTTTAATTATTAATTTATTATGTGATTAAGATAATTTATAACGATTTTTAGTTTGCCCTGACGAAGAGAATAAACATTCTCAAAAGCTTTGCTTAATCCAAAGAATTTTATTTAAAAAACTAAATATATAAATAAAATGAAAAGATGTTCATGGGGATGCAGTCATGTAATGAATAAAATTCTTTGATTTAAGCCGAGCTTTCGAGAATGTAAGTCATCAAAAATATTTTTAGGTTATGGATAAGATCTGTCCTTGCAACATTTATTCGAAACATTTTTCCGTAGAAGTTATGAAAAAAATAATAAAATTGATCAAACTAACTCAATAAAGAACTAAGCTTTAGAAGACAAGACAGGAGCTGAGTTGCAGGACCCTGTATATGTACTACAATTCGGTCAGGTTGCTTTTAATATTCCCCTTTCAACGTTGGAACAACTTCGGTTTACCTGGACCTCGAATAAACTAACCATTAACCACTTCTATCTAACTAGTTGAGGAAACTATTTCCAGTTCAATGAGATTTATGCACCACATATATGTGCTATGGCTATGAGCAACACAAATAGGAATCCTGATTACGTGTACCTTCGAAACTGATTGGACACTATACCACCACCTACTGGCTGAGATGTTGACTTTTGTTACTATAATTATTCATGCATCACGGAATTTGATTAATTAACATTGATTCATGATTTGATGGCTATAGATGGAATTCTAGTAGCTCTAAGATTTTAATTATTTGAAAATTTCCTTTGTTTTGATTGGAATATCAGTGAATCAATCGATATATTCGGAGAAGCTAGCTGTGATTATTTTTTGAGATTATTAATTTATCCATCCCCGTGGTTCACATTATGAACACTTTAATTAGACGAGGACAAGCAATTTTATAAAAAAATAATACTACAAAAACCGGTAGAATTTCCGTATTACGGTATAAGCCGAATAGAAAAATTGACAGCGTACGGAAATTCTTCTTGTAATAGAATAAGATCCTTTCATGTTTGCTGTCATCTCTGTTTTTGTAACGTTGTCCAGCTGTAAGTTGTCGTACCAGTGTTTTAGCGGCCTATCAATAATCAATCAAAATGTACTTTATTGTCAAAACAAGAAGTTCTTATCGACATAGCATATATCATTAACCAAATATATTAAAAGACTGAAATACATAGGACATACAGACAGAGTTCATTCGTTGGAGATTTAATCGCCAGCTCTTGTCAAGATCTATCGGTAGCATTTATAAAACATTATTATGAAATAATTATATTTAGAGATTATATATGGTTCTAAAGAAAATGAAAATCTTATAGGGGCTTCTTAAAAACAAGCTCGTGATTCCCATAGAACAACATAAAGAGAGTGCAGCGGTGCCGGGAACGGAAAAGAATAAAGGCGTGGCAATATAATCGCGTCTATATCATGGAAATCCGAAGGTATTCTTAGTGTTGAACTAATGATTATTACATACATATAATATGCAAAAAGAAAATATTAAGCGGTATATACACTTCGGGATTTTTTGGTTCTCATGCAGGTCTTTACATAAATTTACATTTGTGCTCATGTGTTTAATCCTCTAATATAATGTCCCGTAAATATCCGGAAAGCCCAGCTGCTTCCTGTTGCTCGATATTTCTGTAAATTGGATATTACCGTCTATTGTGTTTGTTTGCGCGAAATTCGCATAATATTAAGGTTAGCTCAGCAGTAACGGATTAAGTTCAAGATTAATGTTCATCTGAAAGAGGGATTTAGAAATCATGATTTTTTGATTTACAATAAATATACCTCTAAAGCTTAAAAAATCGACAATGATTTGTCGATAAACGGAAATTGCTAACTTTTATCTTATATTTTAGTTACCAATAACTGACAATGTCTTGCACCCAGTCCACATATGAATGTACAGATGATTAATAACTAAAATTAAAGTATTTTTCTCATCATATTCCGTAATTCATCCTGTTTCCTCTTATTTTTTTAGAGCGAGTCTGTTTAGAAGTTTCACTGCTGCTTTCGATAACACATACACTTTTATTATTTTTCCATCTAATAAAGTCGGATCTAGTTTTTGTACAAGTTATATATAGAGCGATATTTAGGTATTCATTATTTTTTTATAAGTACCTAAAGCATAGCCACCATTTTAATACGAGCCATATAATAATTTGAGTAAAGTAAACAAGTAAATTTACACTTTTACACATTTTCCGTGTTAAAAATGTTGTGTTTACTTAAGCTAATATCCTGAATAATTAATGAATCATTGATGATATGGGAATGAAATTGGAATATGGCTTCAACCTCAATTATTAATTATTCAGGCACATCTTAATATCCCTCTTCTATTTGCATGGCTTATTTATTTAGCATAATTATGTAACGTTACCTATATATATATATATATATATATATATATATATATATATATATATATATATATATATATATATATATATATCTTTGTATTTTTCCATTGAAATATGAAAGCTTACTATAATATTGTATACGGTATTTATCTTAGATATATCTTGAAATCAAATCATACAAGGAATTAATTTAGACAAGGGAATAATGTATATTGAATATCCTGATGACAAATCCGTATTGAACTTCTATCTAAAATTGAATATATCTATTATTGCAAAAAGCAAAGGTTCTGTTGAACTTCAAGAAGATCAAATTTCTATCACCTCGATCTAGATATATTTTGGGATCACTTATTTATAAAAAAATAGTCAAGAACATACCCTATATATGTTCTTGTGTATAGTATAAGTTCTTGAAATATACACTGTGTCCCAGAATGGTGCTGCCTATATTACTATCTCGGTTATTATAAGAGGTACAGTGGGCAGTGTTTCTCAGGATCCTATTTCCATTTCAGAACGGCTATTACTTTTTGTCAATTTATTTTTGGTTTTTGAATAAATTACGAAAAACCAAAATGGCGAATTTTTGACAGTCCCCCTTATCTCCATTACATAGTCCATGGGGTATTTTGGTTTAGACATTCTTTGGGTACTTTTTAAAGGTCTTTACTATAAAAATAAAACAAAGGAATATCTCTTTCCGTTTTTGAGATAATCACTGTAACTTTGTTTTTTCATATAGACGCCATATTGGATTTTTATTGCATTGAATAGCTTTGTTCCCTTTCCAAAAATGTATCACAACATGGTATTTTCTTTCAAAATAAGGCCGAAATAATTAAATCAAAAAATTTTCTAATTTCATCAGATATGAACTGTCTATTTTATAGAAATTTTTCTATGTGGCCACCATTTTGATCACAACACATTTGACAACGATTTGGCAAAGAGTTTGTTAATGGGTTTCTATTCACTGCACCTATAGCGTTTCAGACCCTTTCTTCTAAAAGTGCAACATTTTCAAGAACTTCAAATGAATTAGTTTCGTTTTTGATGTGTCCCCATAAGAAGAAGTCAAGGGGATTTATGTCAGAGGATCTAGCAGGCCACAAAATATCGCCATTATTCGCAATTAATCTATTGAGAAAGTTACCTTCCAAATAATTCTTTACGACGGCGGCATTATGAGCTGGACAACCATCGTGCGTATACCAAAGCGATCTCAAAAAGAGTCATGGAATTTGACTTCATGTCAACGTCATTTGTCACTTTAGGAATCTTCAATGAGCAACAATGGAACAAAACTACTAAAGTTTACACCAATATAATGCTCACAATAGATATTTAAAACGCCTAGATCCACATCCACATATTTTGGAACTTTTATTTTCATCTTTCAAATTATTTGGTAATAACTGAACAGAATATAATCAATTCTCAATTTCAGTTTTAATTATTTGGATATCTGAAACTGAACTGATTTACCATTGTATTAAACATCTTTTCGGAATATCATGAATATATGCTACATAAACGTCAAAATGAACATGACAATATTGACATGACAGAAAAAAAGGCTGGAGGGAAAGTGTAACCAAGCAGTAATCCATGCTCCCAGTATTTGTGACAAGAATATTAAGACGGGATTTTCTATGAAAATAATGGAAAATCTGGTGTCAAGATCTTAGAGTAACAATGACACTTAAAATAATAATTATGCTCGAAAAGAAAGAGATGGCAGATGATGTTGCACTTTTGTCTATTAGCTATTAAATTTCCACTTATATTTACGGCTACGAAATCCCTAATCTATTGTATTATCTCTATGGCGAAGGAAAGAATAACTATAAAACACAAAAATATTTTTTACAAAAAACTGGACCAACGTTATTAGTTGCTGCACTGAAAAATACAAAATAATATTAATTCTATTGGTGCTGGTACTTGTAAAGTTGGTGCCAAAAGTTTACAGGCATAACTTCAACACGTCATAACGACAGTCCAATTTTTTGTAAAAAATATCAATAATATTTCACACTTTTGAGTAAGTATAACATTTGTCACGACAATCGTTGAACGTTCACTCTTCACACTTATACCATTACCCCTGATTCTTTGCTTGTATTAGTTACGAGTATTATTAGAAAATCTCAAAATATCGCGGTAGAAATACATATGTACACTTTTTTCAGACTTTACCGCTGCTGTAACTCGAAAACCGTAACTCTGTGGAAAAAATATTTAATGTGAATTGTGAATATTGTTAGAAATAATCTGTTCTTTAATTTGGCGTTCTCAGATTTTCAATTTTCGAAAGAAATCGCCCTTTCCACTAAGCGAAAATACACATATTTCAAATTTTAACATCGCTGAAACTCAAAAACCATTGCTCTTTTGAAAAAATGTTAGATGTAAACGTTTCCGGGTATCTTCTTATCTTTAATTTTGCCATCTCGGATTTTTGATTTTCGAGAAAAATTGCCCCATCCACCCCCTTTGGGGGCGGTTTTCGGAGGAAGGAGATTTTGGATTGGAGTTTTTATGAATATAGGCCATTTCTCAAGTCTCCTCTTTCAAATGAATCGAAAATAATCAGAATCGGAGTACGTTTACTATATACAGCGCGCGCACAAACCAAAAAAAGCACATATCCGAATTGTATACCTCCTCCTATTGGATTCGTCGGCCAAAAATAACACAAATTCGTATAAGAATGACTTTTTCATCTGGACCAAGCCTTGAATTGTTTAGAATATCCTGTAGGATCGTACAATACAGAGTGGATACCAATGTCATCAAATAATAATTATATATATATATATATATATATATATATATATTTATATATATATATATATATATATATATATATATATATGCTGTATATAGTAAACGTACTCCGATTTTGATGTTGCTTCATTTGAAAGAGGAGACTTAAGAAATGGTCCCATATTCGTAAGAACTCTCATTCTAAATTTCATTTCCTTCCAAAAAACGCCCCCAGGAGTCCACCCCTTTCGGTGGCATTTATTCTTGAAAATATACAATTTGAGATGCCATAATTAAAGATAGGCCAAATCCGGAAACATTTATATTGAACAATTTTTAAAAAAGAGTTACAGTCTCAAATATGTGTATTTTTATGTAGAGGGGGCAATTTCTTTCGAAAATTGAAAATTTGAGGCAACCAAATTAAAAACCAGATTATATGTAGCAACATTTATATTGATCATTTTTCCATAGAGTTACGGTTTTCGAGTTACAGCAGTGGTAAAGTATAAAATATGCCTATTTCCGTGGCGATGGTTTTAGATTTCTGAATAATAAGTATAAGCAAAGAATATACATGGTTGATAATAAGTGAACGTGCAACAATTCGTGACAATGTTATACTCAAAAGTGTGGAATAAATACTTTTTACAAAAATTGCACCGCCGTTATTAGTTGCTACTCTGAAAAATATAAAATAATATTGGTGCCAAAAGTTTTTAATTTAACTGCAACTGCACAACTTCAAGAGTACCTGCACCAATAGAATTAATATTATTTTGTATTTTTCAGTGTAGCAGCAAATAATTTTCTAAAAAAAAATATGTTAATAGATTGTCATATTTTTAATATATCTTCAACGTCATTATAGAAATGTTGTATTGCAAAGGTCACTGCTGTCATTCAGGTGATAAATAAAGAGAAAAGATCATATTAAGCTGGAGAAAAAGTTCGTGAACTAAATTTTACCCTACAGTCCTGAAATACCTCGAGAAAATGTTTTCGAAGAAGAACCGTTCTATTACTTAGTTACATACACAAAGATAATCGTGTGACAAAACTTTTTGCAATAAAGTCTGAGAAAAACTTTGTATCCATTTTCTTGTCTTAGTCGATGTTATTTGAGTGACGGAGATTATCAAGTTTTGGTTTAATTTAACATTCAATCATAGAGTAAGAATGTAATTCAGCTTACATAATCAGCATTAGTTACAACAATCTGATCACTATTAGCACCTTTACTCCTTTATGACAATAATAGTAATTTATGGCTATAAAATATTTCCTGTTTTTTGACTTATTTATTTATTCATATATTCATATAATTCATGACTGTTAGTATTTGTTAAATACTATTAAGTGTTTGTTTAAATAATTTTGTAGCGATTTTTAGTTCGCCCTGATGAGGAGAATAAACGTTCTCGAAAGGTTGGCATAATAGGTTATTTCATCAGAAACGAAATTACTACTTATATGACTTTTACATTATACCTGGCAATGTAAAAAACAAGATTATTTTATAAAACAATCAAATAATTTAGTTGAAAAGTTACAGTTATTGAATTCGTGTTCATTGAATTCAAAAAGCCCGCAAGATCTCTGACGTCACAACAGAAAATGTTTGCAACGCAGCTAGAGTTTGAAGTGTACAAAATAATTCAAATCAACCCAAGAAAACGAAGAATAAATTGAGGTTATAGTCAATTGTCATTTTATTTTCAGGTTATGATTATACTGATTTTCTGATATTATTCTCATATTATTTAATAAAAAATAATCCAGGATTTTCTAACGCTAACAGTGATAATTTGCCATTAGTGGACAGCGAGATAATAAATATTTTTTATGAAGTGAATATTCAGTTTTGCAATTCGCAATATTAAAACTAAAAAAGTAAGTATTAGGCATTGTAGTAAATTGCATTTGTTTAATGTGAAATCCAAGTTTATAATACACTTGATTTGTATTGAATAGACTGTGTACCACATTTAATTTTTATGATGATGATTCTGTAGGTTACGCACAGGTCGGAATGGTAAATAATATCTTCGCAGTCCATGGCCCGTGGAAGAATAACTCCAGAACACAAACTCACCATATCATGTAGAAGTTGTTACTGATAAAACTCCTGGACAACTTAAACTTTATAAACCATTTTGTAACATAACAAAACAATGACTTTAATAAAATACAATTTCCAGTAGTAAACAAAGTGATGAGCAAAATTCAAACCTTCAAATAAATTTGACATGGACACTTTTTTGACATTAGAGGAAGGAGCTGGTTAGTTCTACTATCTAAAACCTGCCTAATCTGAGGTCTACAGCAGTTTTGCAATTTAAAAGAGTTCCGTAGACTCTGAACATAGTATATCATATTTGAATAGAAAAGGATAACAAAGTTTTATGTTGTGACGTCATAACGGTTTAATTTAATTTTTAATTCTTAATATATTCATTATTAAGCAAAATTATGCAGTTTGGATACATGTTAGACTTCAATTTATAAATATAGAACCAAAAAATACAATTTTCAAAAATTACTGAAATACCCCATTCAACGAATTCTATTTAATAAATGACTGCATACCCTAGAATCATCTTTTCATTGATTATTAACTCAGTCAAGAATACAAAATGAAAATATCGATGGCGTTCCTATATGATCGATATCAATTCGAGAAAACTTTTTTGAAACGTTAATAATGCCATAGATACCTATTGGCAAAACTTCAGCAGCTTTCATAATTTGAGTTGAATGACACGTTTTCCAGTATTCCCACACCCATGTAATTTTATTTTGAAAGTATTCGCCACAGAGTCAATAGAGTTTATAGTTCAACGCCGCACAGATGTCTGATCATTTTCGGGGCTTTATGCCTTTAAATGTTCCCTCAGGTGTGCTTTGGTTGTAGGTACGTGACAAATTCAAGCACGTCTTGTGCACGATAATAGGAGCAACCTGACAAAATGGATTGAGCTTTGGAATTCATCAATTGCCAGCAACGAAGTTTCGGAATTATTTGGAATATAACAAAGGCAAAAGCAAATATGTATGCATCGCAACCACAGACATATAAACATGAATATTTCTATGATCGCAACTTGTAATTGTACATTGGTATATTATGTGTTTACGAATTCCTTGAATGGGAGTGTTTGTAAATTAGTTTCTGTTCAATTCTACTGTCACAGTACAAATGAGTTCGTCTGGAGAGAATAACGCTTCCCATTTCGTTTACACATTAAAAAAATATATTCAATGTCTCTATCCCCCTGAAACCCTCCCTCAAAGGGATTAGAGGGAATAATTTTTTTTAATTGTAAATTTTCTGAGGCGGATTATCTAGTTTTCCAAACATAATTTGAATAAAGATCATCTAAATGTTTTATATTTTAAAACAGAAACTTCATTGGCTCTTCATATACAGGGTGTCCGGAATGTTCGTACCGAAAATGAAAGAACGGATAATTAAAAAACTAATTCCATTGATCTTTAAAAAAATGGGCAATTAAATTGAATTATACTAATGCTTGTTTTCATAGATAAACCTTTTTTCACTATTTCTGTCATATATAGGGGCAGAAAAAAAATCCTCGTTGAATTTATACCTTCTTGAATAAGCTGACATATTTGATTTATTTTCTTTCATCTTCTTATTGTTTCGACATTTTACTACAAAAAGGTATACTTTAAGTTATTCAATATCTTTTATCTCTTCGGAAAGGATCACATGTAATAAACTATCAAGTAATGTGTTGAATATGTGCGAGAATATCTCAATACATTATTAGAAATATTCGAAATATTAAGTAGATTCGTATAAGATTATTTACATGTCACATTTCCCAACCCAAGAATCATTCGTCGTAGACCTTTTCCATGGCCAACTCGGTGTCCCGATCTTAATCCACTATATAAGTACTCTTACACCTGCTTTGGTCCTTAGAAATGATCACCATATATATTATTAAAAGGAAAACTTAGTTAAAATGCATTAATTTAATTGTGAAATTTCGTCTGCCCCTTTATAACACAGATATATGAAAAAAGTTAATTGCCCCAATTTTGTTCATACAATGGCAACCGTTTGATAGATACAAATGAACCGGATCATAAATATATGATCTAATGGCATTATAACTAATGAAATATTCAAGGTAACTCTTCTTATAGAGTGCATCTGGCTCTAGCTGTATCAAAATATTGTGTACGTAGAATATAAGCATACCTACATAAATTATGTCCAATGTAATTATACTTGGTACGGAGTTCTCATACATATGTAGCAGAAATAGATTTCTAATTTCGTTGAATAATTTAGGCATGCTATTTTCCAGTGAACAACATGCAAGATGACTTTGCAATTAGATATTCAGAGGCAACAAATATTAATGTACCTTCTAGTATTTATCAAGCATTCCATGGTCAGCTGTAGGTAAATTTGATATGATGCAAGAAATATAATTTTGATGGTTTACCAGACTTTGTCTTTGATAGTAACGTATATGTGAGAATTGATAAAAATAAATGAGAATCCTTTCGAAGTTTGTTAAGACAAACATACGAAAAGAAATACGTAAAGCATATGAAGTGTTAACGAACGCCAAAAGAGACCATCAATGCATTGGATACAATCTTCAGGAAGTTCGTGACAAAATCAATTTTGCATAGTTCGTCATTAAACTAGATAATTATGATCGACGAAGTAATTTTAAAATTACTTCCATATAAACATTTTTTGGAAAATATTAGACATAATCAAAATATTAATTATATAAATACAGGGTGTCGGATCTTTTCACACATATCATTACGTTTCGGGGTCTTTGGAATCGAATACAATGGTTTTTGAGCGGCTTTCCCAAAAAGAGGACGTATATAGTTTCATTACTTCCGGTTAAGTGGAAAAAATACTTGAAATGTTCCATTCATACCTATATCAAAGTGTAGGTGTTTCTAATCTTTGCCTATATCGCAAGCATCTCGCTGCCATAAAATAATATAAGAAATCATTATTAAGACATGGAACCATAGAGATTGATATACATTTATGTCAAACATCAATGATATTATTTGAATATGTCCTTGATAAATCTGTTGTTCTCTGTCTAACGTAAGTATTCGCAAATTAGTATGGCACGGTTCAATTGGAGGTAGGTGTAGGTGTACCATTGGCAGTTTTTTCGTTAAAACATTAATGCCAAATATAAACTATTCTCAATATTTAATTTTTACTGCTCAAGAATCGATTTTATTTAGCCCCTGGTACGAGAATTTTAGAGTAGAAATGAAGCGTTAACAAAAAACGTAATATTTGTAGTCCAAGATGCTGAGAGTTTTTCTTCGTTCGTATCTATAGTGCGTCGCAGAATGAGAATGCAGTGTTGTGTATTATGGAGCCCACCGCTGCTGTTGTTTAAATATTAAATAATATAACATTTTTATGTTCAATAATTAATAACAACAAAGAATGAATTTCAAAATTACAGAAGAAAGTATTACAGGTAAACTCCTATTTAAAACTAAACTAACTTCTTGATGCGATTGTATGCAATCGATTAAGGTATAATAACAAATTATTTAATAGCTTCTATATCATTACCGGACTATATAGACATCGATTGTAATAATTATTTATTTAATTGATTTCTTCCCTGAGTCCGACGAAAGGAAACTATTGCTATCACAAGTAAAATGTGGAAACCCGAAGGACTTCTTAGTGTTCATAAAATATTGTGACATACATATAATATGCCAATTCCCATCAAAAAACACAATGGGAAGAACAAAGAGAAATGACGGAGGAAAATTTTTTTTTTGGATTAACTGTAATAAATACCTACTCGATAATCAAATCCTGAAGTGAATAAACATGAAGAAATTAGCTTGACTAATTGTCATAATCTCATTGTATTTATTCACCCACGATCCATAAAACTTGATGTACCAGATGTGCCTTATTATGTTTTTTTTTCTTCATCTACCAAATGGAACATTTCCGGCTTTATTAAGTTTCTTGTTATCTCATTTCAGTACTTGGTCTGTTTTTCCTTATCCATCCTAATTATGGACAAGGACACTGAAAACACTTCGTTAATAGCATAATGTAGCATCTACAAAAAATCCCTCTTCCTTTCTATTACATTTTCCGCCTTGTTCGTTAGGTGCGGTCCCATATACTAAATATATATTATTTTATAAATGCTGAGACAAAGAAAAGTTCACCCTACCTTCGCTCGTTGTTACCGTTATTTTTCAAATGACATATTTCAAAGATCTAATGGATTTTTTAATAGTCAATTGCTCAAATGATGCTTAGTTTAAAAGTTATTTTTAATGGATGCACTTCACATTATAATATTCAAACAATAGATAATTACCTTCTTACAAAAAATAAGACCGACTTTTTCACATGTTACATTATAAAATCGAAAAAAGAAATCATTGTACGATGCATTTTTATGCAATCGTCAGACTTTTGCTACTGTTCATTATACTGTATGCATCCGTAGGACTTCAGGGGTTATGTTGTTAAGTTCTTCCGTTATCTTAAATTTTAAATCTGCAATATTGTCTAATCTATTGAAATCTACATTTGATTTTAAATAACCCCATAACACCTATTGGAAAAAAAACGTTCAAATAATATATAACAATACGTGTGTAATGTAATCAATTTGTTTTATGTAGGCAATAAAAAGTTCATCAAAAACCTAGATAAACCTCACAATTTATTGGGCCAATTATTTTTTTGTTAATGATACCAGCCCAAATGTTCTCTTTTTTGGGATATTGTTTGTGAGCCTCACATATCCAATGAGGATTTTCTTTGCTCCAATATCTACAGTTTTGTCTATTAACTGTTCCTTTTAAATGAAAATTAGCTTCATCAGAAAACACAATTTTGAACTGCAAATCCATTATGTCCATCATCAGTCCACAGAGTTGTTGCCTTCTATCAGGATCATTTTCATTTAACTCCTGAACCAATTGAACTTTAGAAGGATGGTATTTTTCTTTATGTAAAGCTCTCAATATCGATGATTTACTTACATCATTTTCGTCGGCAAGTTGTCTACTTGTGCTAACAGTACATCTAACTTTTTTCCTCATCCAATTTAACATTTCGACCTGGTTTTGGAAAATAGTTTTTACATATCCAGTTTCACGAAATTTTGTTTCTAGTCTGCTGACT
The DNA here is from genome assembly GCA_958507055.1 of Crioceris asparagi. Lineage (NCBI taxonomy): Eukaryota > Metazoa > Arthropoda > Insecta > Coleoptera > Chrysomelidae > Crioceris > Crioceris asparagi. Next base: position 12,724,855 of record OY293833.1, on the reverse strand, counting down.
CATTGATGGTCAGACATGTTGACCAGGGTCTTTATTATTGAATATTTCACAAACTTTTGTGTTCTTGTTTTATTACCGCATCCGATCATAATTAAAATGTCTATTCTTTGATTTTCGTATAAATGAGCCAAATATTTTCCAGTTCACCGACGTCTATCAGCAATAAATATCAAAATAACAGTAGCCTACTAGATGGACAATATGTTGTAGGTACGAGTATTCCAAGATGGCCTTGTTTATTGTCAAGAAGTGAATGGTGGTCATTTTGAACATTGAATTTAACTGTAAATTAAATTGAAAATACTTCCTAAACATTATGTGACATTATTTCCTTCATTCTTCTTAAAATATCAAAAATCAAAAATTTGTTTCAGTTGTGATTGCACAAAATTTGAAAATCTTAGTATTGCTGAACAGATTATGAAAATCCCTTTTCACACGAACCCGTGCTCATTTAACATTTTTGAAGGTGTGCTCATAATTCAGAGGGGGGGTGCAGTGCAGGGTGTTTCAGGCTTTTTCAAACAAATACATAATAATGTTAAAAATGAGTTTATTCCATACCTAGTGGACCGCACTGTATGGAAGGAATATTTTCAGCTAGAATGTTGTTGAATGCATAAAAAAGTATTGGGGCTTGCTTCCCAGTTTGTTTGTGTTTAACCATGATGGGTGTGGATTTGTTTTTTTTGTATTTTTTTATAGAGAAAAAGCACCCTGCTTTCGGCGACAAAGAGTAATTTTCCGCTGGTTGTGTTATCAATCATCGCAACGCTCCAGCGAATAGGAATATTAAAACCAATTTATGCGACCAACAGATCGAAGTTTACATGCAGAAAAATTTATGATGCAGATTTCCATATTTTTATCTATTCATGTGGAGCAAATACCGACAACAACTGTGTGCAGAATATATTATATGTATATATACCTATATATAATATATGCGTACTCGGACTTGAGAGTCGTAGCATGATTTATTTGTTTCGCATTTTTTATTCCACTATTTACATATGAGATCCTTTTTACCATTTGAAAAATGTCACTTCCACATGACATTATATGACTCAGTCTCTAATGTTCAGGTTAAATAATCCTTGATATTCATTTATTAATATCTTCAATGCAAACGATCAAGTTATCGGCAATGTCTAAACCCTTGTTCAGTATACAAACCTCATACGTTAAGAATGAACACAAAATTTGAGAACGTGTAAGGGAATAATAGGCCCCATTTCCCTTTTTTGAATCATCGAAATCTACCTAGGCGTTTCCGCTCTAGCTTGTCTAAAATTTTTCACAGGGTTTACTGAATATATGCCGTAGGTAGGCATAGTCTATAGTTTATAGACCATGGTAGGTAGGTACCTAGATTCAAGAAAATTCACCTGGCAACGCTACAGTCTTCAGGGATGGTGACCCGACTTCTTTTGTCGCTGTTTTGTCATTTGTTCAGGATTTAGTTGACACATTTCAATAGCACGAGATATCCATACTACTTATCTAGAGGGTGACAGAAAGATGTAATTAAGAATTGTCACAGTAATCAGTAATAATCATTAATTTGGAGCGCTGCAGAGGGCATCGAATTCGAGCCCATTCTTAGCTTGGCAGTTTTGTTTCGTTTATTCATTTTACCTTCTTGTACCCATGTACCGTTATCTGTACTTTGGTGCTCAACATTTTGCGTTAATAGTAATTTATGCTACAAGTGTGTAAATGAACGAATATCTGACAATCGTGATCATGCAACATAAGCTTAGAACCACACAATTTTTGACGGACGAAACCAAACGGAGCAGGTATACAATTCGACTGTCTGTTTTATTGGTTGGTGCGCGCGTTGTATATAGTAAACGTACAACGATTTTGATGAATTATGGTTTTCGAGTTACATTGTTGTTAAAAATCTCACATATGTGTATTTTCGTTATGTGGAGGGGGCGATTTCTTTCAAAAGCTGTAAATCTAAGGGTACCACATAAAAAAACAAGAATATTTGTAGCAACATGATAATGAACATTTTTTCATTAGAGTTACGGTTTTCGAGTTACAGCGGTGGTAAAATGGAAAAAATTAAAATACCTATGCGTATTTCCACCGCGCTGTTTTGAGATAAATAAAAATAATAACAAGTACAAGCAAAGAATATACGTGGGTAAAAGGATAAGTACCTACTATCTTCTTTAGTATTAGTGAACGTTCATGGATTTTCCAGACTAATGTTACACTTAAAAGTGTGAAATAAATATTTGCTTACAAAAAATTGGAACGATGTTATTAGTTGGTGCACTGAAAAATATAAAATAATATTGATCCTTTGGTGCTGGTACAAGTGAAGTTGGTGCCAAAAGTTATCAATCTAACTGCAACTGCACAACGTCAAAAGTAACAGCACCAATAGAATTAATATTATATTTTAATTTATAGGTGATAGTAACAGTTCTTATCCATACACAAAAGTTATGGAATATGACAGGTGATGATTATAAGATCGACTAATATAATAATTATTCTATGTCTGACTGAAACCTGAGTCAGACATCGAACACTGAATTTTCTATTTAGTTGTTTAATTCATTCCAACAAAATTATTCAAGCGACAGACGGAAATATTGTGTATGTGAGCAATTCTTGACATAGGTACCTACTGATTGTATTTCTGAGCTGCTGTTGTTTCAACGACGCTTTTGATCCTATTGAGAGTAAACGAGCTAAACAAGCATCAAACGCTATTTGTTGGTATGTAGCTGAGTGCGGAAAAGGCAGCCACCACCAAAGCAAAGGAATTTCTATGCTAAAGTGCTAAATCCACCCCAGACTCAGGGAATGAATAACAGAGAGTCGATGTCACTTTAGATATTCGGAAACGCAATACAGTAGAGAACACAATATATTATATATTCAAAGCGAACCGAGCTGCAAAAAGGAACTGAAAAAGCCAAAAGCTTCAACACAATTCTATAGTTAAATTAAAGCCATATCATTGGATTTGAAGATTCATTCAAAAAAATATGAAAGATATTGTTGGTTATTAATACTAGACGGGCTTGTTACCAGGATAATATAAGGAAAGTATTAACCTAATTAAAATATCAGCATATTTTTTGACCGACTTCAAAAAAGGAGAAGGTATACAATTCGGTTGTAAGATTGCTTTTTTATGGCTGTTCGCGCGTTTTGCATAGTAAACGTACTCCGATTTAGACGATTTTTGTTTCATTTGAAAGAGGAGAATTGAGAAATGGTCCCTTATTGAGAAAAATCAAATCCGAAATCTCCTTTCCTCCTTTGCAATTTTTCTCGAAAATTAAAAATCCGAGACGACAGAATTAATGAAAATTCCATATCCGGAAATGTTTAAATTTGATATTTTTAAAAATAATCATTCGTTCCGCGCTACAGTCTGAAATATGTGTTTCATCTATGTGGAAGGGGCAAATTTTTCCGAAAAACGAAAATTTTAGATTTGAAAATTAGAAAGGGGACCATATCCGGAAACGTTTAATTTGAATTTTTTTTCAAAAGAGTTACGGCTTCCGAGTTTCGCAATAGTAAATTCTGAAATATGTGAAATGCGTATTTCCGCTATGTACAAGCTAAACCTACCTATAACTTTTTGGGTATTAGTGAACGTTCAACAATTTTCATGACAAATGTTACACTCAAAAATTTGAAATAAATATTTAAAAAAAAAAATTGGACCGACTTTATCACTTGTTGCACTGAAAAATACAAAATAATATTAATTCTATTGGTGCTAGTAATTTTGAAGTTGCGCCGTTGTAGTTTGTTGTTGTAGGTACCAACTCTAAGGAAAAAATGTTTATTATAAAAGTTGCTATAAATATTATTGTCTTTCATGTGGTACCTAGAGATTTTCAGTTTTTGAAATAAATCGCCCCTTACACATAGCGAGAATACACATACCTATGTGAGATTTTAACATCAATGTAACTCGAAAACCGTAACTCTTTTGAAAAAATGTTCAATTTAAACGTATCCGGATATCGTCCTATCTTTAATTCTGGCATCTCGAATTTTCAATTTTCTCGAAAATTTGTCCTTCCACGTAGGGAAGGAGATTTCGGATTTGAGTTTTTATAAATAGGGGACCATTTCTCAAGTCTCTTCTTTCAAATGAATCAAAAATCATCGGAGTACATTTACTGTACAAAACGTGCGAACAAACAAAAAAAAGATATATATAAACAGTTTCAATTCTCATCTCGCTTTTATACAAACAAACAGAAACACTTCTCACTAATTACCTGTCATTGGTCAAAAAGCTCGAGTCTCTTCTTTTATATTAAGCCTTATCTAGAACCAAAAACAAATGTTGTAGAAACTTGCAGCGCTGTAATCATGGTCTAAGCGCAACAGAGAATCCTGCAGGGTAAAAAGTGAAATTTCCATAGGAAACGTGTTATTTTCATTTAACCCGGTAAACGAATAAAAAGTCTATGAAGCGCAAAGTAAGCCGAAATTGCATACCTACCAGAAAATTTGTGGCAAATTTATTTCAATTTTTTTTTTCACATATTTTTGTGTTATATATTTATTATGAACTAACTGTTCCTATGCGCGTGTTTCAGATGTTATTTAGTGAAAAGGGAAAAATTTGATCCAGATATATCTACACTACATATCTGATATGTACGGATAATATAAATACAATATGCACGTGTATAGACCGCTAACGGATTTGCACGAATTTGATCTTTCGTTGTATCTGGCACACGTACGAATTTCTTAACGAATCTGGTTCGCCACATAACAGATATGATGGATGATATGCTCGTGTATGGAGGCGATATTGATGTAAATTCTCTATGTTCTATTTCATTAGTATCTCAGTCATTTTTTTAATTAAATATGATTTTCTATAAGAGTTTTCTTTTTTGTTTTAGGTAAGCATCTTACAAGCCCAATGTGATATGTTTATATGAAGGTAAATATAACATCAAAATAAACAGCTAAAAACAAATGCAGTTTCATTAAACTAATGACTTATCATCTCAATAGATAATTATTGGATAAATACCTACTATGTCATCTTTTATCTTTCTTTATATTGTTGGTTGAAAGATAAATATAGATAAATATATTCTCACACAATGAATTTATTTCAATTATGAAACTCTATAAAGTTGCACTTAGCCCAAGAGTTAATCGTTTAAAGTGCAAATTTAAATTTATATTAGACTTTAAGTGAATGAAAACTACCATGTATAAGCGTATAACAAAGTTTCTGGTCGTTGATATAAAGTGGAAACGCTAAATGTACGACGCTTTTGGCATTCTAATAGAGAGGCAAAGTTATACGATGTCCTAAACTTTACCTAGGCAAACTAATAAGTTTATATTCATATTGAAATCTGTGCTCATGTTCCAATTAAAATCCAAATAAGCTTAAGGTGGAAGAACAAAATAAAACCTATAGCTTCAATACACGTGGCTAATACCTTGATTGGAATTTGATAATACCGCCCCCAAGCATCAACGATTGCATTGAGTTATTGAGTTGGAAAAGTCGATCAAAATAAATATTTCTTACAAAAAATTGAAACGACTTTATTTTTTCTTAGTGCATTGAAAAATACAAAATAATATTAATTTTATGGGTGCTGGTAATTCTGAAGTTGTGCAATTGTATTTAAAGACTCTTGGCACTAACTTCACAAGTAACAGCACCAATAGAATTAATATTATTTAGTATTTTTCAATGCACCAATAAATCGATCCATTTCATACTTTCGAGTGTAACATTAGTCATGAAAATCGTTGAATGTTCACTAATACAAGATTTTGGATTGAACTTTTATGAATATGGGACCATTCCTCATGTCTCCCTTTCAAATCAATTAACAATCATCCAAATCAGAGTACGTTTACTATAGGGAGTCATATTCTCAATGTTTTTTTGTAAAATAAGTTTATTTTCAATAATAAATAATGTTTAAAATGTTTTACTTTCTATTTTATATTTATGATTATTATCATTTCACAAATTTTAAGACCATTCAAAAACATGACATTGACAAGGTATTCCATGGCTAACTTGAATAAAAAATACTGACATTATGACGCCCTGCAGTTGACATTGCATTATGCAGCCTTCTAACAAAAATGGAAAAGAGGAATATTTTTAATTTCGTTTGTATTATTTTATTCCTATTTGGTATGTCTATGTTTATTGGTCAGATTGAACTCAAAACATGTTTACTAATAACCTAGCTGCTTATTATTGCAACGACAAAAATAGCACTGCAATATAAATTAAGCCCTATATCTGGCCCTGTAGTTTCATCCTGATACGAAATAATAGCAGCCATTCAGGAATTGACGAATTCGTACTGTGTCCAAATTTTATTGAAATCGGCTTGAAAACAAAATATAATAGGTTAAAATGTGCTCCAACTTAATTTTGCCCACAGTGTATGCTTTATTCTAAAATATCATCTAATCTGAAGCAGCTAAGCTTAATATCAAGATTTGTTTGGTTTCTCGGCAGGTACCTATTATGGCAGTTTGCCAAAATGCCACATCATAGATTATTCTGGTAAACGACTACAAGATTTGGGTCTACTAAGGATCTTGTAGCAACGTCCCATATTCCACGTGAAACCTTTCTCTTAATTACTTTTCTCTCTACGTCTTTGAGCCATTGTAGGTGGTGGAGATATTTGGCTGGGATCTAAAGTGGGATAATGAGGCATTTAAGGATTCAGGATTTATTTACATTAATTACGATACATAGAGAATATATAGAAATATATGGTAGAGATAATGAATTCAGAAGGGGCTCAGGCTTAAGAATCTCACCCACAACCACCTTGAGTCATTAAGGCTTATGAATAATTTTCTACGAATATGGATCGGGGACGATTTGCAGTACAATAAAATATATGTGCAGGGTGTCTATCAAAAGCGTTCCATCTGCGACAATTCTCAATTCCCAGAAATGAGGTGAAAATATTGGTATTTTGTGGAATATTAGAGTTACAAAGTAGAATTAGGTCAAAAGTTCAATAGTTTACCCACAGCAAATATCAGTTCAGAGAATAATACGAAATTTCATAAATTTAAAAATACTTCTTTGTAAAATCACTTTCTTATAAGAATTTAACAGTTTAAGTTACGCTATCTTTATGATAGCCACCGTGTTGGATTAAATCTTTCTAACAATGCATGAAATGGTAAATAATCCTTGATAATCCACCAAAATAATAATTGGTTCCATAACATTTCACATATCAGTTATAATGAGCGTTGTTATTTATTAAATATTCAAAGCCTCCTGCTATGTAAAAAAGCTGTTTCATTCAAAATGAAGCTAAAAGTAAGGAGATAAATTTAGCGTATTATATACCCACATCATTAAAACTCTCTTTCAAAATCCTTGTATTCAGCGGCATTAAAATAAAGCGTTAACCATTTTGAGGTTTCAGATGTAAACGTGAATAAAGATAAAATTTCTGATGGTTTTTTTTTTATTATAAAGTTCAGATCTTGAAATATTACAAATGCGCATTTAAAAGATGGCTTTAGGATTAATGTTCTAGATTTACATGAAATTTAGTTCATTCTTTATCAGTTATTTATCATTATGAAAAGTATTTCGTTTCACTCAGATAGCATCTTTTGAAAATCTCCCTCAAAAATATTTATTGTTAAGTAGTTTTCTTATCTTCTACTTTCAACATTTTTTTGACAATCATATACAATGTTTATTTTGAAATGTACCTATGAATTTGACTAGCAGCAGTTCTACATAGTTGTGTAATCGATTCATCATTGAAGTTTATGTCTTGTCATGTTTGAAGGTTATGTTTATTATTTAATTTTGATGTCACCTGACAATACCAAATCAATCACAATTTCGTAATGGTAATATCAAATATTCTAAACGTTGAATGTGACAGATGATTATCATAACATAGGTCATCAGCTGATTCCAATCAGTTCCAATTTAACAATTTTGGAAATTTCCGGCTTACCAATCCACATAGTTACTTAATTGGACTAAAATTTAAAAAAAAAACTAGAATGATAGTAAGTCTGCACTACATTATTCACATTTGACTCGACATCAACAGTTTCGTGGAGATACAAGAACTATTTAAATTGTGAAGCATCTGGTAGGTATATAGGTTATAATGTATATAAATCTTCTCATACAATACCATATACCATTTCTCTTGTTGCCATTTATAAATTCGTGTAATTAACCGTATTATATAGACTTAATAGTCAAAATGAATGTATATCACATCGTAGGTAAAATGTGTGTTGAATAAATCTTAGAATCACCGGCAAAACATATATATATATATATATATATATATATATATATATATATATATATATATATATATATATATAACTTATCCAGAGAACGCTAATAAACTTGTATTCAGAAGCTGCAGGAACAAAAGGGTGGGGCATAGAGACGCTAGACGGGCATTGTGTGTTTGTTTGGAACAAACGATACTTAAGAGACTGTGAAAGAAAACACAATGGCCAGCTATTTATGTGACGTTTATACCATCTCCTTGGAATCCTGCACATAAATTGGAATAAACGTAGAAGGTACGTAGCCTGGCGGCGTTTTGAGAAGAAAAATTATATTTTCAATAAATTTGCAAAGCTTTAATATCGATTGGAATTTGCGATCATGTCTTTTCTTGAATCATTTCACCTAAAGTTGTCATTGTATAAACGAAGTTCATATTTTCATTTTCTTATATCCTGCAGCTCACTTCTATGGCTCAGTTGTTGGTGATGTTATGAGTTTGATATTATCTGTCATCTGGAAACTAAGGGGCATTTCAGGAAATTATTTTCAAATTCAAAATTCGCTAAAACAGTTCTTACACTTCGATCAACGACATCTGCAATCGCTTGTTGACCAACGGAAGAATTTTCCGTGTAAGATAACAACACAGCGAATTGATCTTCTGCATTTCAAACTGGTTTGTTTCTAAATGGTTTTCGATATTTTTCATCTGTTCAAATATTTCCAATACCTAAGTTCTGCTGGCTCCTTTTGTCTGGAGGGCGTCGTTCCGGATAACGCTCTGCATAAACTCGACTTGCTAGTAAATAAAGTGCAAATAGAATCTTGGCAGTTCTATAAACATAAATTTTTCGCTTTGTTTTTCAAAATGGCTACTCGAATAGTGGATAAAACAAGATTTTTGCTAATATCTTTGAATGCATTAGGAGTTGCCATAGATATGTATTTAGAAAAATGTTGGGTTTTTAATTCCGCATCGAATAACATTAAAATATACAGAGGGTCCAATATGAAATAAGAAAAATAAAATGTTTTGAAATTTGAAAAGTTTGCCACTAAATATTTAACACCCTGTGATGCATCGTATCAATCCAACTAAGTTAACGGTTTTGTTAGACCTTCTCCAATGAGTTCCATAATTGCTTTTATAACCGAGGTACTTTTCATATTTTTATTAATTTTCTAGACCAGTGGTGCAAAACTGATTTTTCTTAGCTTTAATTATTTTTTCGTGGTTTTCACTAGATTGATCTCCGTTAAATTTTAGGAGCGTTTAGATAACCATGGGAAGTACCCAAATAAGCAACAAAATATATGGCATGTAATTTAAGAAATATATCATGGTAACGTCACAAACATTTTGGGACACCCTGTATATTCGATAATAATTTCCTGAAATGCCCCTTAGATTTGTTTACATTACCTGCTCGATGTCAATAATATGACATTTATTATTCTAAGGATCAACAGTTTTTATTTTCTGTTCCCTCAAAAGAAAAATATATTTTTTTAACAAAACATTTTTGGTAACATTTGAAAAAATCTGTTACTTTTGATGTAATTGAACAAAGTTATAACTCCTTTGATATGAATATACCAAAATTGGTCATTTGTTTGTTTCCTTTTGATATCAACACCTAACATAGGTTGGCTTTGTTCAGTTTTGAAGGGAAATAATTGGAGGGCTCGATTCAATTCATCCAAATAAATTTGACAATGATGTAAAACAACGCTTTGTTTTTCCTTGTGTGCCTTTTTGAATGTAAGCTCCTCATATTCAAAACAGCTGATCTCTTGGCGAACATTGCTTGTATAGGTATATATTTTACAACAATTGCATCTAATTTTGTTTTATTGGGATCATTTCTCAGCCCCCCATATTCGAATGGAAAAGAATGATTATAATCCGACTATCTATATCTATTATAAATGCGTGTTCATCAATAAATAAAAGTGGAATTGTATATCTCCTCTTGATTCTTCGAAGTCGGTCAAAGAGTAATATACAGTGCGCCCCAGAAGAAAAATTCCTTGAAAATATCCATTTCATAATGCTTTTTTGTTAAATTCAGGAAAATCCAAAAACTAGCTAGAAATAGGTCTTGAAAAAATGAAGTTAATAGTCGTTTATTATTTTGGGCTACCCTCACGACTGAATTTTAAATGCATTTAGGCATTACTTCTGGCACGCACTGTATGTCTCATGTAGTTGTTTGGGGTCAAAGTTAAAATGCTAAATAAAAATGTTCTGAATATTTGCTCGCTGAAGATATACAGGGAAAACTGAAATATTGATAAATTGGACTCAGTTGAGAAAAATACATAGAATAGTTGATAGTTGATAAAACCTTTCCTAGTTAAAATATATCCCTGTAGATTTAAATAGGAGTTTTTTTGCAACAACTACAATGAAAGTTCCATTTTCAATCACTGAATGTGCTCAATATCAAATCTTGACTATAACTTTCCAACACCATTCTAAGTCTATATACGATTTCTCTCTAGATTCTTTTGATATGTAAAATTAACCCAATTCAACCCAACCATCCTATATAAAATAAGATTCATTAATAGATATCATGTATATCCTCTCACCTTTCCCAAGTGAGGTCGAATCCACTCGGGATACTTCTTGCTATAACATTACAAAGCTTTGATGCTGAATAGGCGACGGTATTAAAACGGTTCAACATTCTATTTTAGGCAGTTTGGAATTTCAACTTTGATCTCGATCAAAGTTTGAGGGTAAAAATTAAGGCCACTGCTTTCTACTGATTGATTTACTAGCAAGAGAAGAGTAAGCATCCCCGAAACGTTCTTTGAATATCGATTTTAAAAATCGAACTGAGGTAGAAATAATTTGCTATTTCTGAGCTGGATGAGAATACATTATCAATTTATGAACTATAACTGAAGTTGCAGCAGACTGTGAGTAACTTCTTGGTATTTCCCATGGGGGAGAGGTTCAGATACTTGGTGGAACCTAATTAGGTAGAAAATATCACCTGATCCTTTTTTGTGTGTGTGTCTGTGTCGTAGCGACCCTTTTCTAACTGCAATATCCCCGAGGTGGAATATAGAGGAAGGATGGAAAGGAAGGGGCATGGCCGTCTCAGTTTTCAGATTGCAATTTTCAGTTGTTGCCGTTGGCATTCACCTTGAAAACACTCTTGTGCTTAAATTTATTGATCTTTCTCCATTCCTGTGTTGTTTCCAGGTGTATCTCATTACCCTTTCTAAATACCAATAAAAGTCCTCAAAGCCTGCAAACATAAAATTACAGCAACGGAAATTGCCGTCACGAGCTTGGAACTATAAATTTTCAATGAAGAGCGCCCGCTTGAATTTCGGAGTTTAATTAACCATTACCTAATGCCAATGATTGTTTACTCTCATTACAATAGAGATCTGATTAATCCCATATAATACACATCTTAATTTAATGACAAAGTTTAAAGGTATTCACCCAATGCTATCCCATATTCCTGAAATATAAATAACTCAATTAATACGAAGCTTGTTATTTTGGACGCTATACGGTACTTAAGTTTTAATTTTAAAATGTTTCTCATGTATTATAGGTATATATTCTTCGGCAATACTAAACCTACCTCAACAACATATCTTAGTTCAGGGGAAAACTAGATCTGTCAACCACAGATTAGAACAAGAATCTTCACCGATAACTCAAGGTCAAGGTAAGGTCTATGAGAAGTTATATGAATTAATAAAGGCAGATCCAATATTGTAAATGGCAATGATAAAATGTCCCCACAATTTAACTCTAAAAATGCAGGGCCACTCGTAAAACCTGATCTTAGATGATAAACTGACGGCTCCAAAACTGACTCAGCTCCAGGGCACCAGGGAATTGAAGGCAATAAATAGGCCAAGCAGGCCATATTAGTAACCTTCCTGTGTTAAATGCCACATTAACAGGATATCCAACATCATCAAAAACCAGGTGTGGGTCTGGCGAACATATGAACAATATGAACGAGGACAGTCTATCCAGGTTCTGCCAGAAGGAAGAGGAAACCTCAATTCACATATTTTACGAGTGCAGAGGCGTATAGCCACTCCAATATATAATCTAATCAACACTGGATTAGTTGAAATTTTTGACCGACAGACCCAGAACGGAGGAGGTATAAAATTCGACTGTGCTTTTTTTTTGGTTCTTGCGCAAGTTTTAAACTGTAGTCCGATTTTGATGATTTTTGTTTCATTTGAAAGAGGAGACTTGAAAAATGGTCGCATATTCATAAATAACGCAAATCCGAAATGATGACGAAATATCCGACAACGTTTGAATTGAAAATGTTTTCAAAAGAGCTACGGCTTTCGAGTTTCTGCGATGTTAAAATTTTAAATATGTGTATGATATGTGGAAGAGGCAATTTCTTTCGAAAATTGAAAATCTGAGAATGGAAAATTAACGACCGGATTATTTCTATTAACATTTATATTGAACATTTTTTTCATTGAGTTGCGGTTTTTGAGTTACAGTAGTAAAGTTTATAATATGCGTATTTCCGCGACGATGTTCTTAGATTTCTGAATAATAGCAAATACAAACAAAGCATACATGGATAATGGTGAAGGTTCAACGATTTCGTGACAAATGTAACACTCAAAAGTATGAAGTAAATATATTTTACAAAAAATTGGAACAACGCAGTTGATGCACTGAAAAGTACAAAATAATATTAATTCTATTGGTGCTAGTAGAGCACTGTTTAGATGTGCTGGTACTTTTGAAGTTGGTGCCAAAAGTATTCAATCTAACTGCAACTGCACAACTTCAAAAGTACCAGCACCAATAGAATTAATATTATTTTGTACTTTTCAGTGCACCAATTGATAAAGTCGGTCTAATTTTTTGTAAAAAAAAATTATCAATTATTCTATACACTTTGTGTCTATATTATAGTTTCAGTAATGTATTTTCTACTGAAAGGAACAGGGCACATATTTATTTATAATGCTAACAAAACAATGAAGTCCGCACTATGTTCATGTTGTTATCAGTATAATAATTATCAAATGAAACTTAAATTGAAACCCGCACGAAACACGTTACATTTATGTTAGCTAAATTACATTCTTTCACATACTTAGGTGTAATTTAAAACATTTTACAACAACACGATAATTGAAAATGGCCTGAATAAGAATATGCCTTTTGTTGTGTAATTGGTTCTTGATATTTCTTTTCTCTGGTTTGTTTGATGAAACTCGAATGTAATTTTTAAAATAAAATCCTGCTTACTTCTCATAACAATTGGAATCTTGGTGAATGTACATTTGAGAAGAATAAACGTAAGCAAATATGTATTGTACTTCAAAATTACCAGTACCTATCCATAGAATTAAAATTATTTTGTATTTGCATCAACTATTAATAAAGTTGGTCATATTTTTTGTATCGGTCAGTTCTGTACACCAATTTTTTTGTTTGTTGTTTAATCATCTACTTTTTCACTGCCGATGAAATATTTCTACCCTTGAAATTGATAAATTTTGATTTATCATTATTATTCAATTTCAACTGCAGACGAAGTTTGTTTTTTGTAAATTACACGATATTATTTTCAACCATTGTTTATAGCGTGAATAATTTCCGTTTCAGCAATGATGAAATTACAATAATTAAAATTTATCTTTGCTGCTCGTAAAATTGCAATTGGAATTATCAATGAGAGCCAAATTTATACATATACAGGGTGTACATACGCAAGGGGACAACTCTTAAGCTTATTTTATGATTAAAAAAGTATTAGCTCCACAAAAGCTCCTTTAACGATCTACAAAGTGTTGAAATTTTAAGTCTTTTTTATTTTATCTCTTTATAGCTAATGCTAAGCCTATGCAGACCCAAGTGATGAATTCAAACGCAACCTTTGAAAATTGATTACAATAAGAAATTATCCAAAACAAAACTGGAGCCTTCCAGACCATTTAAAAAAAATCAATTTTTTTCTAGCGAATTACAGATAATTGTTTTAATTTTTTTCTGGATACCATTGGCGCATCATAAAAAAGTTGAGGGGTGAATAGGGGTTATGATCCCTGAAAGAATATCTTCCTTTAGATTCTTACAATCATTTGGCATGCCCAATGATGTAAGAGCCCTTGCGTTTGTACATGATATTTGGGAGCACCCTGTATATATACTCGTTATTATTTCAGAACTCATTACTGGTATAGAATTATTATAAGCATCGTTTGAATGGGGAAAAATCAATAATACGGCTTCACCCATAATATCGTTAATGGATAGTAGAGTTTTTCTTTTTAATAATGAACATATGACATTAATTACTCATATCCCAAAATATCATTACTTTTTAAGGAGTTTTCGGTTGCTTCCCTTAAAAAAATCATGATAATGTGCAGCTGGTTCTTATTTCCGAAATATATGTAATATCTTTGAAATATTTCCATCACGTTACATCCGTTATTCGGAAAAGGAAAATGTCACATCATAAATTGCTAAGAGGATTTTGTGTATCCGTTTCCTGCTCTCCTTGATATAATATCCGGCCGCCTTCCGCCATATCTTTATAATCTATTACTTTCCACATCCTTATTATGACACGATGATTTCTTAATCCGAGAAATCCAAAAGATGCGATAGTGAGAAGATCGAAGGTAGCTCAGCAGTAGAATTAACAATCTAATATATATAGGCCGGAAATTCAAAGATATCTCGTTACATATACCTACAGTAGATTATAATATTATAAAACAGCATGCATTAAATAGGAGGATAGTAATTTTGAAATGATTTGAAAAAACTATAATCATTCTGAAGACTTAAATCGATAAAGCGGGGTGTTATATAATGTCAGACGTATTCAGCGCGTCCACAGGTCAAATGTAATGATGTAGCTTGAGGCTCGACGACATTGAGAAAGTTTACTATTTGCTGCTAGCTGGCGAATTTGGTAGCCGGCAAGTCAGCTATTGTGATAGTGATCATGACACACATAATGTCCCTCTCGCTCAATATAGCGAACTAGCATGGCAACACATGGCCAGTTTACTACCTAACAATCCTCCAACGTTGTGTTCAAATTGAACCTAATCTCTTTCAATTGCTATATTATTTCCGCAATAAAATCCCTCTTGTATATAAATGGGATTTAAGAAGGATCTTGTTCAAAATGGAACTCGAAAAAAAAATCCTGTAGGCACATGAATTATTGAAGAAGTCCCATTGGGAAAAAATGAATTCCCAAAAATATACATATATATATATATATATATATATATATATATATATATATATATTTACAATCCTAAGAGAGATAAGTTTCAATAATCGAAACAAGACTTGATACGGCTTTTTTTCTCGTATTGCTGCTTCGAGAAAATGTTCTGAGTAATTCTTTATAACATCTTTCTGATAATTACGTGATAGAATGGGCAGAATGATGCACTGAAAATTACAAAATAATAGTTATTATGTTGGCGATTATATGGAAATATTTCGTGAATGAAATAAAATGTATTTACAGACAACATATAATATATAAATAATCTGTCCCTCTTCTACTGATTTCTGTAGAGTTTAAGCAATTTGTTTTTTTCTGTTAATAGTTTTGCCACTTCAATGTCCCATGTCATCCTGATTCTTTTACCTATTTTTGTTGAATTCCCTATTTTCCATATATGCCTATTTTCATTCAGGTAACCTGTTTCTGTCCCCACCATCTTAATTGAAGTCTTTCTACATGTTTTCGGATATTCTCTATCCCTAATCTCCTCTCTTATTGTATTATGACTCATCACTCACTCAAATTTTGTCCGAAGAGCTCTTTTTAAATAATTTAGCTTGTCCTTGTCCTGAGGCTTCTTGCCACCAGCATCCCGCCTGGTAAATACATCTTCTGTTGAATATGCCCCTTGAAATAGTATCTAGCAATACCACAGGGATGGCTTGCTCCGCTTCCAACTTGGCTAGTTCGTCGAGTTCGTCAAGCTTTTTTAATTCCTTGGTGCCCTAGAACCCAGGCTCGGTTCACTTTGCTGTAATTACCTTTCTGTTAAGGGCCTTGCGACAATCCCATAACGTTGATGTTGTCCAATATGAATTCATCATTTTTTAGTATCCCTTGGCTGTCAACCTGTCAATCATCTGAGATGTCATGGTATGGTTATTAACAAAGCTTGTTTGGGAATGCGAAATAGACTAGAATAATGGTCACTATTTAATAATTTGTCCACCGAATTCCTCGTGCGAAGTCGCTGGTAACAAGATGACAATATTATTTCATTATTTTGATACAGGAAATATAGCGTTACAATAATGCTAGCAGCTAATAACATTGGCCAATTGTGACATCGATCAAAATGTCAGCACATTTCAGAATGATATATCTATTTCGGCCGATATCTCATTTAAATCAATTACGCTCGACATATTGGCTGCAAAATTTGCGTATCCTCGGCCAAATGTCAACATAAAGCAGGTTAATATTAACATCAACTACTATAAGGTACCTTCTGGTAGTAACGCCATGTGCTTTGGAATCCACTACATACGCAATTACGTGTGAATATTGAAAATGTGCCAGAACTGCATTAATCAACTGCACCTCTATTTATATATACCTATATATATATATATGAACGGTGTAGTTAGAGAATTGAACCCAATTTACATATCAAGAGATTATAGTTCTAATTGCTAATGGTCTAAGTATTAATTTGCTGGCTTAAGTGGCAGCAACTATATAGGGAAGAGTAGAGTATCCATATACCTATGTTGGATTACTGCTTGTTGAATAATTCGTTACAGTTCTGGCGCTCTTTGATCTTTCCAAATAAGTATTTCTCGAAGTTGAATTTTCTGAAGAATTTCATTCATTGATGTTGAAGTGTTTAATTTGGTTATGCTTTGCGTGAATTGTTTTTTGACGTTCAGTGAAAGCTTTATCATGGATAATATATATATATATACGGAGAGCTTTATCTTATTTACTTCTGGTAACGTAATATTAGAAAATGAGCCGTCATGGGACTCCTGGCTGATGTAAAATATTCTTAGACTTAGGCCGGGTTTTCATGCATCCGTTATCCGACGGCACGACGATACGAAAGTTTTCTTATTGGATGAAATAACGCCTTCCTATTGGTTGAAAAAAATGAATATTTGCCATTCTCATACGTCCCTTATCCGACATACGACGGTACGATACTAATTAGACTTTTTTAGGTAGCCTTGGTCCAACAATTCTTAATAAACTGTTAAAACAATCACTAAACATCCTTAGGTAATTGAAGTGCTTTTCTGGGCATTTAATCGCATTTCATTTAGTAAATTGTAGCACCTTGCTCAAATCGGTTTTTAAAAATATCTCGAACCCAAAATGGCTTTGTTTTTATTGGCTTCCTTTTTATTCTTGTCCATAAAAGAGATAAATGTAGAATATTATTCAACGTTTTTCGTCGCTGCTGATTAATATTCCATTGTATATACGGATAAAAGTTAAAATTATTTTAACTTTATCCGACGTCGGACGAATCGCTAAAACCATCGGATGCGTAATGGCGCCAAAACAAATCGACAAATAGGAGCTCCGTCGGATCGTCGTGCCGTCCGAAAACGGATGCATGAAAACCCGGCCTTAGAATCGAATTTTCACAAAATGCGTTTTACATTGAGTTATAAAAGAAGGTATTCGACCCGAGTACTGTAACAGATTTCCACAGTGGATGTCAAGATTAACTGAAACAATTGCAGAATCATTCCCTGTAGCTGCTCTACGTTAATTATTTCAAAAGCATCTTTTTTCGAGGATGCTACGTACATCTTGCGAACCGTCTCCATTTCCTATCAGTAGTTTTAATTATCATCCCGGAGGAAGTACCTATAATGTGAAGAAGTGAAAAAACCTGTAGAGCTATATAGAGAAACAACAATGCATTTGATGACCTACTAGAACACATATTCAGGATATACCTAACGAGCACTTTATTAAAAAGAGAAAAACAGAGTGGCAATAATGGGAAAATAAAAAGACTAAGTTAATTCAACACTTTTTTATGTAAATACATCAGTAAACAGGCTTTGAGAGTTCCGGTACAAAAAACGATTAAACATTAAATTTTCATTTATGGTTCATTGTGATATTTTTGGGTGTGTACGTGTTTATTTCTATAAAACCCACATCTGATTGTCCAAATAACCAACGGTGGTTTGTGGTAACGAACATTTAATTATTTATACAATTAGCCATTCTTTGACGTAAGATATTTACTCAACCGCAGTAGGAGGTCAGTGTGAGTCAGAAACGATAGAATTGACCGATGAAGTCCATAAGATCTATGTTCTATTATGTTCGTTATTTCTCCTACATAATGAACCTGACTGAGCGAGTATTCATTTATTTTCTTATTTATGATTGAATAGGATGTTACAATTTCAAGTTGCAAATATGTTTCTCTCATACGATACAAGAAGTTTTATTTATTTTGAACATTTTGTCACTGCGACAATAAAAACTTCACCTAATAAATTATATTAATGCGGATAACGTCAGGTTCTATCAAGATGGTGCCACTTGTCACCCAGACCAGGAAATGATACAGTGACTCCAGAACGATTCCTGCCAAGCTATATGAGAAATTCCGCATGTCAAATAGTCTTCATAAATCAATTCGTTGTTTCATTATACTTTTAAAATGTAACCTCGTATATTTAATGACTATTTCACAACAATAGAAATAGTTGGTAAATATTGCTAGCCCAATTATGCTTACATTGCACCTATTATGAAAATTCTATTTTACCATTATATGTAGCAAATATATATGTTGTTTGTTTGTGGATTTATTTCAAACAACTAAGTTCGAGTTGCTCCAACAAATGAAACAGAGAAAAAAAATATAAAGAATTGAGGCTATATAAAAGAATATAATAATATTACTAACTAAATGTAACTCGTTCCGTGTAATTTTTAATGTGGTTCTCACACTGTATAAGAAAACATTGTGAGTTTCACTTGAACATAATAATGCTAACTTCATCTTGATGGAATTTCGCACAGTGTACAAAAGATTTTGGAACACGCCAAATAAGTATCAAATCTTAACTAATAAATTGTATTTCAACCTCGCTGAATTACTGCTCGATATTAAGTACCTGGGAGAAAATTATAGAATTAGCAACAGTAACTAACAAAATAATATTCATTAAAATATCAAATTAGGTTCAGTTCTGATCATCTCCATGGTAATGTCAGTAAATATGTATCGCTGGAGAGTCTAAAGTTTCTGAACTGACTACACCCTTTGTATAGATTAAAATGTAAATAAAAGTAGCAGAATAACTGTATATGAATATGTAATAATATATGTATATATTTATTTGTTGCAAACAGAAGATCTTTGATGCATTTTTTTTTAATTTGTAGTAATTATTTCTTAAATATACAAAATATTGTTTTTGAGGCTGAATAAATATTTTAAATAAAGAAATATATTTTCTTCTTTCAAAGCATAAATGATTCTAAATTCATTAAGTCTTTAGGTAGTAGATGTGACTAGATAAAGGATCCGAATCCGCTCAATTTTCCGCCAATTAGGCCCCATTTCGTAATTCTGAACCTCCATTCGAAGGTAAAAGAAGTATAATTTACGGCCGATTATCTTCCACCTCGCATCTTAGCTATCCTAATATAATTAAGATAACCATATTTACTTCTAATTGTGATGATAATTGTTCGAATTGAATAATGCTTCTATCGCAGATTACAAGTATAGTAAAGGTATAATTTCCTCCATGATTATTTATTATCAATTTTCGAGCCACCTCCTCGCATTTCTGTTATCCTAATACAATCGAGACAACCATCAATTCGTTGAAATGTAATGATAATTGCCTAAATTTAATTATGAACATCATATCACTGGTAACAGGAGTATTAGTTCCCGCCACTTTCTGACCACCTCCTCAAATTTCTGTTATCCTAATACAATACAGAAAACCATCAATTCGTTAAAATATAATGGTAATAATTCAAATTGAGTTCCTATGGCTAGTTACAGGATTATTATTTCCCGCCATTTTCTGGCCACCTCCTCGCATTTTAGTTATCCTAATAAAATCTAGACAACCATCAGTTCGTTGAAATGTAATGATAATTGCCCAAATTTAATTATGAACATCATATCACTGGTAACAGGAGTATTAGTTCCCGCCACTTTCTTACCACCTCCTCAAATTTATGTTATCCTAATACAATAAAGAAAACCATCAATTCGTTAAAATATAATGGTAATAATTCAAATTAAGTTCCTATGGCTAGTTACAGGATTATTATTTCCCGCCATTTTCTGGCCACCTCCTCGCATTTTAGTTATCCTAATAAAATCTAGACAACCATCAGTTCGTTGAAATGTAATGATAATTGCCTAAATTGAATTATAAGTCTCTCATCACGGGTAACATGAGTATTATTTCCCGCCATTTTCTGGCCCCCTCCTTGCATTTCGGTTATCCAAATAAAATCTAGACAACTATCACTTCCTTGAAATGTAATGATAATTGCCAAATTGAACAAATTTCCTATCACTGGACAGGAAGGAGTATTATTTCCCGTCATATTCTGACCACCTCCTCGCATTTATGTTATCCTAATACAACTTAGACAACCATCAATTCGTTGAAATGTAATAATAATTGCCGAAATTTAATTATAAATTTCCTATGGCTATCAACAGGAGTATAATTTCCAGCCATTTTATGAATACCTTCTCACATTTCTGCTATCCTAATACAATTTAGACAACCATCATTTCGTTGAAATGTAATAAAAATTGCCAGAATTGAATCATAAACTTCCTATAGCTGATAACAGGGGTATAATTTCCCGTCATTTTCTGGCCACCTCCTCGCATTTCTGTTATCCTGATACAATTTAGACAACCATCAATTCGTTGAAATGTAATAATAATGGCCGAAATTTAATTATAAACTATCTATGGCTACTAACAGGAGTATAATTTCCCGCCTTTTTATGAAGACCTCCTCGCATTTCTGCTATCCTAATACAATTTAGACAATCAATTCGTTGAAATGTAATGATAATTGCCCAAATTGAATTTATAAATTTCCTATCACTGGTAACAGAAGTATTATTTCCCGTCATATTCTGGCCACCTCCTCGCATTTATGTTATCCTAATACAATCTATACAGCCATCGATTCGTTGAAATGTAATGATAATTGCCCAAATTGAATTATAAACTTTCTATGACTTGTAACAGGAGTACAAATTCCCGCCATTTTCTGGCCACCTCCTCGCATTTCTGTTAGCCTAATAAAGTTTAGACAACCATCAATTCGTTGAAAAGTAATGATAATTGCCCTAATTCAATTATAAATTTCTTATCACTGGTAACAGGAGTGTTATTTCCCGTCATATTCTGGCCACCTCCTCGCATTTATGTTATCCTAATACAATCTAGACAACCATCAATTCATTGAAATGTAATAATAATTGCCTAAATTGAATTATAACAGGAGTATAATTTTCCCGCCTTTTTATGAAGACCTCGCATTTCTGCTATCCTAATACAATTTAGACAACCATCAATTCGTTGAAATGTAATAATAATTGCCGAAATTTAATTATAAATTCCCTATCACTGGTAACATGAGTATTATTATTTCCCGTCATATTCTGGCCACCTCGACGCATTTATGTTATCCTAATACAATCTAGACAACCATCAATTCATTGAAATGTAATAATAATTTCCTAAATTTAATTATTAACTTCCAATGGCTAGTAACAAGATTATATTTCCGGCCAATATCTGGTCACCTCCTCGTAATTCTGTTATCCTAATACAATTTAGACAACCATCAATTCGTTGAAATGTAATGATAATTGCCAGAATTGAATCATAAACTTCCTATAGCTGATAACAGAGGTATAATTTCCCGTCATTTTCTGGCCACCTCCTCGCATTTCTGCTATCCTAATACAATTTAGACAACCATCATTTCGTTGAAATGTAATATAAATTGCCAGAATTGAATCATAAACTTCCTATAGCTGATAACAGGGGTATAATTTCCCGTCATTTTCTGGCCACCTCCTCGCATTTCTGTTATCCTAATACAATTTAGACAACCATCATTTCGTTGAAATTTAATAATAATTGCCCAAATTGAATTATAAATTTCCTATCACTGGTAACAAGAGTATTATTATTTCCCGTCATATTCTGACCACCTCCTCGCATTTCGGTTATCCTAATAAAATCTAGACAACTATCACTTCGTTGAAATGTAATGATAATTGCCAAATTGAACAAATTTCCTATCACTGGACAGGAGTATTATTTCCCGTCATATTCTGACCACCTCCTCGCATTTATGTTATCCTAATACAATCTAGACAACCATCAATTCATTGAAATGTAATAATAATTGCCGAAATTTAATTATAAACTTCATATGGCTAGTAACAGGGGTATAATTTCCAGCCATTTTATGAACACCTCCTCGCATTTCTGCTATCCTTATACAATTTAGACAACCATCAATTCGTTGAAATGTAATAATAATTGCCGAAATTTAATTATAAATTCCCTATGGCTATCAACAGGAGTATAATTTCCAGCCATTTTATGAATACCTTCTCGCATTTCTGCTATCCTAATACAATTTAGACAACCATCATTTCGTTGAAATGTAATAAAAATTACCAGAATTGAATCATAAACTTCCTATAGCTGATAACAGGGGTATAATTTCCCGTCATTTTCTGGCCACCTCCTCGCATTTCTGTTATCCTAATACAGTTTAGACAACCATCATTTCGTTGAAATTTAATGATAATTGCCCAGATTGAATTATTAATTTCCTATCACTGGGTAACAAGAGTATTATTATTTCCCGTCATATTCTGGCCACCTCGACGCATTTATGTTATCCTAATACAATCTAGACAACCATCAATTCATTGAAATGTAATAATAATTGCCTAAATTGAATTATTAACTTCCAATGGCTAGTAACAAGATTATATTTCCCGCCAATATCTGATCACCTCCTCGTAATTCTGTTATCCTAATACAATTTAGATAACCATCAATTCGTTGAAATGTAATGATAATTGCCAGAATTGAATCATAAACTTCCTATAGCTGATAACAGAGGTATAATTTCCCGTCATTTTCTGGCCACCTCCTCGCATTTCTGTTATCCTAATACAATTTAGAAACTATCAATTCGTTGAAACGTAATGATAATTGCCCAAATTCAATTATAAATTTCCTATCACTGGTAACAAGAGTATTATTTCCCGTCATATTCTGACCACCTCCTCGCATTTCGGTTATCCTAATAAAATCTAGACAACTATCACTTCGTTGAAATGTAATGATAATTGCCAAATTGAACAAATTTCCTATCACTGGACAGGAGTATTATTTCCCGTCATATTCTGACCACCTCCTCGCATTTATGTTATCCTAATACAATCTAGACAACCATCAATTCATTGAAATGTAATAATAATTGCCGAAATTTAATTATAAACTTCATATGGGTAGTAACAGGGGTATAATTTCCAGCCATTTTATGAAGACCTCCTCGCATTTCTGCTATCCTTATACAATTTAGACAACCATCAATTCGTTGAAATGTGATAAAAATTGACAGAATTGAATCATAAACTTCCTATAGCTGATAACAGGGGTATAATTTCGCGTCATTTTCTGGCCACCTCCTCGCATTTATGTTATCCTAATACAATCTAGACAACCATCAATTCATTGAAATGTAATAATAATTGCCTAAATTGAATTATTAACTTCCAATGGCTGGTAACAAGATTATATTTCCCGCCAATATCTGATCACCTCCTCGTAATTCTGTTATCCTAATACAATTTAGACAACCATCAATTCGTTGAAATGTAATGATAATTGCCAGAATTGAATCATAAACTTCCTATAGCTGATAACAGAGGTATAATTTCCCGTCATTTTCTGGCCACCTCCTCGCATTTCTGTTATCCTAATACAATTTAGAAACCATCAATTCGTTGAAACGTAATGATAATTGCCCAAATTGAATTATAAATTTCCTATCACTGGTAACAAGAGTATTATTATTTCCCGTCATATTCTGACCACCTCCTCGCATTTCGGTTATCCTAATAAAATCTAGACAACTATCACTTCGTTGAAATGTAATGATAATTGCCAAATTGAACAAATTTCCTATCACTGGACAGGAGTATTATTTCCCGTCATATTCTGACCACCTCCTCGCATTTATGTTATCCTAATACAATCTAGACAACCATCAATTCATTGAAATGTAATAATAATTGCCGAAATTTAATTATAAACTTCATATGGCTAGTAACAGGGGTATAATTTCCAGCCATTTTATGAACACCTCCTCGCATTTCTGCTATCCTTATACAATTTAGACAACCATCAATTCGTTGAAATGTAATAATAATTGCCGAAATTTAATTATAAATTCCCTATGGCTATCAACAGGAGTATAATTTCCAGCCATTTTATGAATACCTTCTCGCATTTCTGCTATCCTAATACAATTTAGACAACCATCATTTCGTTGAAATGTAATAAAAATTACCAGAATTGAATCATAAACTTCCTATAGCTGATAACAGGGGTATAATTTCCCGTCATTTTCTGGCCACCTCCTCGCATTTCTGTTATCCTAATACAGTTTAGACAACCATCATTTCGTTGAAATTTAATGATAATTGCCCAGATTGAATTATAAATTTCCTATCACTGGGTAACAAGAGTATTATTATTTCCCGTCATATTCTGGCCACCTCGACGCATTTATGTTATCCTAATACAATCTAGACAACCATCAATTCATTGAAATGTAATAATAATTGCCTAAATTGAATTATTAACTTCCAATGGCTAGTAACAAGATTATATTTCCCGCCAATATCTGATCACCTCCTCGTAATTCTGTTATCCTAATACAATTTAGACAACCATCAATTCGTTGAAATGTAATGATAATTGCCAGAATTGAATCATAAACTTCCTATAGCTGATAACAGAGGTATAATTTCCCGTCATTTTCTGGCCACCTCCTCGCATTTCTGTTATCCTAATACAATTTAGAAACCATCAATTCGTTGAAACGTAATGATAATTGCCCAAATTCAATTATAAATTTCCTATCACTGGTAACAAGAGTATTATTTCCCGTCATATTCTGACCACCTCCTCGCATTTCGGTTATCCTAATAAAATCTAGACAACTATCACTTCGTTGAAATGTAATGATAATTGCCAAATTGAACAAATTTCCTATCACTGGACAGGAGTATTATTTCCCGTCATATTCTGACCACCTCCTCGCATTTATGTTATCCTAATACAATCTAGACAACCATCAATTCATTGAAATGTAATAATAATTGCCGAAATTTAATTATAAACTTCATATGGGTAGTAACAGGGGTATAATTTCCAGCCATTTTATGAAGACCTCCTCGCATTTCTGCTATCCTTATACAATTTAGACAACCATCAATTCGTTGAAATGTGATAAAAATTGACAGAATTGAATCATAAACTTCCTATAGCTGATAACAGGGGTATAATTTCGCGTCATTTTCTGGCCACCTCCTCGCATTTATGTTATCCTAATACAATCTAGACAACCATCAATTCATTGAAATGTAATAATAATTGCCTAAATTGAATTATTAACTTCCAATGGCTAGTAACAAGATTATATTTCCCGTCATATTCTGTTCACCTCCTCGCATTTATGTTATCCTAGTACAATCTAGACAACCATCGAATCCTTGAAATGTAATGATAGTTTCCGAAATTTAATAATAAACTTCCTACAGGAGTATAATTTCCCGCCTTTTTATGAAGACCTCCTCGCATTTCTGCTATCCTAATACAATTTAGACAACCATCAATTCGTTGAAAAGTAATGATAATTGCCAGAATTGAATCATAAACTTCCTATAGCTGATAACAGAGGTATATTTTCCCGTCATTTTCTGGCCACCTCCTCGCATTTCGGTTATTCTAATAAAATCTATACAACCATCAATTCGTTGAAATGTAATGATAATTGCCCAAATTGAATTATAAGCTTCCTATGGCTAGTAACTAGGAATTGAAATAAAACTGATAGAATAAGCCTTTATTTTATTATTTCAATTATTGTGCACATTTATAAGAAACGTTGAAACACGTCAATTCTAAATTATGACGTTCTGCAAGGAAAAAATTCATGGCTACATTAAACCCCCTTTCAATTAAGAGTTATAGCCCCCATTATATAATTGGGAAGTAGAAGCTTGTGATATCCCATTTGAATATGTTTTCCATTCTTAATTCAGAAATGTCATTGTTTTGGAATTTATCCAACAAATTAACAACCAAATAATTAAATCATTTGAGAGACGAATTATTCGCTACAACAAATCAAAAAGTGACAGTGAACCATTTAGTTCTATAAAATAAAAAAGCAAAACCATTTCAGCATTGGTGTTTGGACGATGAATTTATTCCATTTGGTTGTTCGAAATCAGGCAATTATTATTTTTTTCGGCTATCTAAAATTATTGTACCACGAAATTTTATCCAATAGAATAAGTAAGATTTGGCACATATCAAAGAATTAAACACCTTATCATCAATAAAATTTAGGCAATATCCGCAGTTTTATAAGATAGTTTTTAGTATAAATAAATAAAGCAACATTCCGCTCTAGTATTATTTGTTAATTTATTAATAATTTCTTCTACTTTGGTGATTGGGTCCTGATAACCGTGGTGTAGGCGTCTCTAGCTGTTTTCGTTGCAGTCCTCGATTTCTCACATCTCTCTTCTTCGTTGTCCAAGATTTGTCTTTCAGGAAACATAATTTTTTCTGTTGAATTAAAAAAATATATAACGTTGTCCCAAAATGTATATATTCATGATACACAAAAAAACTAAACCAACAACAAAATTGCATTAGGAAGCAAACAATAACAAAATGGACGGAATATTGAATGTTATTAAAGCAATTAGGTTTATGCTACAAGTGTGAAAAGGGGTTAATAATGTTAATATCTGACAATCCTGATAATGCAACATAAACATGTGTGGTTGTCTTTACTTGTTATTGTGGTAAAATGACACGTTCTCCTCAAGGGAGTGGTTATTCAGCACTTATGTCAAGAAAATCACTGCTAAAAAATGAACTCTCATAGTAGAAACCAAAAAGCAGACAGTCGAATTGTATACCTCCTCCGTTCGGGGTTCGTCGGTCAAAAAAATAGGACCGACTTTATCAGAGGTGATAAACTTCAAATTTACCAGTACCAATAGAATTAATAATATTAACTAATGAAGCCGGTCCTATTTTTGATTGAAATTATTTATATATAATTTGTTTACATGAAACTGTTTTGTAAGCCGCTCCCGGCCACATTATTATTTGACCACCCGGTACAAGATACCTCATCCTTAGGGAGCAAAAGATATGTATACAATGAGCTGTGAAATATGGGGATCACATATCTCACATAATAATGAGAAGCATCTCCCTCGACAAATTTAGATGGCAGAAGTTCTAATTTACGTTCTACGATCAGATCAAAAAAATGGGTACTTTTAAATGTATTAAAAACAGGCATCCACCAAAAAACAGTTAATACTAGCTACTGTCTGAGGGTTAAGGGGTGTAATATAATCAACAGTAGTATATACATATATATTGCTTTAGAATGTAAATATGAGACTGTTAAAGAGAAAAGAGTGTTTCATTCCAGTAAAACGAAATATACTCAGTTATAAAGGTTATGCTAAGTTTCTTTGTAATTTTATTTTCAGACATTTAACAAGAGTTCTATTGTACCTTCAAAAACATTCACGTATTTCATTATTTACACTGGTGGTGAAAGGAAATAAGTATTAATTCAATATTTATTCTACCTACGTTTCAACCACGTGAATATTTTATATAAAATCACTTGTTGTATCATGAAATGTGGTTATTTCGATTAATTATGAAACATCCTGAAATATTTATGGATACATCAAATGAATCTCGGGAACTCTAATAATAAAATCTTAATTGTTGAAATAATGAAATTTTGATTTTACGATTCGTTGCTTATTTGGCCATGTATTTTCTCTTGTTTATTCTTTAGCTGTGAATATAAAAATATATTAAATCTATAACCTTACGTTTAATAGGTACATATCATATAGAACTGTATCAATTGCGATTGTTCGCATTTTAGAATTTCGAAAAAATGCAATATGCCGTTAATTTTTGACCGACGAACCCCGAACGGAGGAGGTATACAATTCGACTGTCTGCTTTATTTTTTTTTTTTTTTTTAATCTCCTTCCCTCCGAAAATCGCCCCCGAAGGGGTGGAGGGGGCGAATTGTCTCGAAAATCGAAAATCTGAGTTGATATAATTAAAGATAGGACAAGATCCGGAAACGTTCAAATTGAACATTTTTTCAAAAGTGTTACGGTTTTCGAGATAGACGCATGTTAAATATGTAGTTTTGCTATGTGGAGAGGACAATTTCTTTCGAAAATTGAAAATTTTTCGATACTACATGAAAGATATAATTATTTGTAGCAACATTTTTAATGAACATTTTTTCCTTAGAGTTACGGTTTTCGAGTTAAATCGGTGTTAACATGGTAACAACTAAAATATTCAAGCGTATTTCCGCAGCGATGTTCTGAGATCTCAATAATAACAACTACAAGCAAGGAATATACGTGGGTAATAGGATAAGTACTATCTTCATTGATATGGTATAGTGAACGTTCAACGATTTTCGGGACTAATGTTACAATCAAAAGTGTGAAATAAATATTTTTTACAAAAAATTGGACCGACGTTATTAGTTGATGCACTGAAAAGTATAAAATAATATTACTTCTATTGGTGATGGTACTTGTGAAGTTGGTGCCAAAAGTTATCAATCTAACTGCAACTGCACAACTTCAAAAGTACTATCACCAATAGAAGTAATATTATTTTATACTTTTCAGGGCATCAACTAATAACGTCGGTCCAATTTTTTGTAAAAAATTTTTTTTTGCGAAAAATCGCCATAGGTACATTTCTATAGGAAATTCCCCTTAGAACACATTTGAAATGTATACCTCCTCCGTTTTTCATCGGTCAAAAAGGGGACTATTTCTCGGCTCATCTCTTTTCAATGAAAAATCAATAATTGCAAACAAATATAAAAATGCAGAAAAACACTCGAATGACTGTACCTATATCTCCACCTTTGGACTGTTGTTTTTAAAGCAAACATTCATTAATTTATCATATAGAATTAAATCCACCAATATGGACATACGATTTGGAAATGCCTTATGTACCAATATTCATGTTGTTCTCTTAAAACAAGTATCTACTTACTTCTAATAATACATATATTCTTATCAAGCTGTTTCTCTGATGGAAATGATTACAAAACTTCTCCAGATGTAAGATATGGAGCGACTCTGGAATCCGTAATTTCCTTTGGGATGCCCGTAATGAAGCGTCAAGGGAATTTCATTCTGTCACAGGGATTAACCTGCCTTTAAGGTATATATCCACTGCCAGTTCCATACACATACCCAATTGGTGTTAAGTAGGTTCATTCTGCTATTTTCTCCATCCATAGATCAATTCATTGACATTGTTTATCTTAATGGATGGTTGTAAATTGAGGTCAGGTTCAGCCAATTACTCTATAAAAAATAAGCCCGACATTAATAAGAATAAACTTCTCGAGAAAACGGTCATTTGTTTTAGATCAATTCGATAAGCAGTCATTTTTTTTAATGCTTCATATTAAATTTGTAGCTACAAATCCTATCTACATGATGTTCATTTCAAATCTTCCAACTTCGCATTTCTCGAAATATGAATATTAATATTTTTTACAAAAAATTGGACCGACGTTATCAGTTGCTGCACTGAAAAGTACAAAATAATATTAATTCTATTGGTACTGGTCCTGGTAGTTGTGCAGTTGCAGTTAGATTGAAAAATTTTGACACCAACTTCACAAGTACCAGCACCAATAGAATCAATATTATTTTGTACTTTTCAGTGCACCACTAACTAATAACGTCGGTCCAATTTTTTGTAAAAATTATTTATTTCACACTTTTGAGTGTAACATTTGCCACGAAAATCGTTGAACGTTCACCATTATCCATGTATGCTTTGCTTATATTTACTATTATTCAGAAATCTAAGAACATTGTCGCGGAAATACGCATATTATAAACTATACCACTCTTTTAACTCGAAAACTGTAATCTGTTAAATGTTGCTACAAATAATCTGGTCATAAATTTTTCATGTTCAGATTTTCAATTTTCGAAAGAAATTGCCTCTTCCACATAGCGAAAATACACATACTTCAACATCCCAGAAATTCGAAAACTGTAGCGCTTTTGAATAAATGTTCAAATTAAAGGTTTGCGGATATTTTGGTATCTTTCCGCAATCATGGGATTCAGATTTTCGTGAAAATTTTCCCCTCCACCCCCTTCGGGGACGTTTTTTTCAGGGAAACAGATTTCGGATTTGCGTTTTTATGAATATGGGACCATTTCTCAAGTCTCCTTTTTCATCAAAATCGAACTACGTTTACTGTATAAAACGCGCGAACTAACCAAAAAACAGCATATAGTTGAATTGTATACCTCCTCCTTTTGGGGTTTGTCGGTCAAAAATAAATAGCTGAAATACGTAATAAATAATATGGAGGGAACAACCTGTTAACCAAATTGCTTCGCCCGTTCCAGCTTGATGCCCCTAGTAGCCTAGAGTCTTGAATGGTAAGGGCAAAGACAATGGAACTATCTTTGTTAAGGGTAAGAGATATCGAGTAATAGCCATGTGATAGCTTATTAATTTGAAGTCTTTCCAATTCTTGACATCTGATGTAGACTTTTTGAAAATCGAACTAACGTTTTTGAAAAAAAATAACCCTTTTCCGAGATATTCGCGATCGTGAACGAAGTGTACGCCATTTATTATCAGTCTCTACTATATTACTCAATACTCAAAGCACTGGCGGTTCCTCAGAGGAGACAAAACCTCCACTACAATGCATATTTTTGACATAGGTACGTGTCAAATCAAAATCGTTAAAGGTGAGTTTATACAGTAAATAAAATAAAATAAGAAAAAAAATAAAATTGAAATAAGAATAATCTCAAAAAAGATTGGATTATACAGATGACGAATATAAAATAAGAAATAAGAATGAACCAATCAAATCACAGCTTTTTTGACAAAAACTTTTGTGTTGTATGCAAGTTGAGTGTTCTCTGGAGGTTGATCATGCGCATTATCAGTTTCCAAACAAAATAAAATAAAATAAGAAATAAAGATGAAAGTTGGCCATCTTTAGTTCTTATTCTTATTTCTTAATTTAGCTTATTTCGTGTATAAACGCTCCCATGGAAATGAGCATCTTCAACTTTCTTATTTTATCTTAATTTGTTTCTTATTTTATTTTATTTACTGTATAAACTCACCTTAATTCTCTCATTAATTATAAACGACCCACCACAAAAAAATGTAAGGTGCCTTAGCACTACTTCCAGGGGTCGTGTGGAAAAGTGCAAGTTGTATCCATTTAGTAATTTTATAGAGTTGCCCCCTGCAATAAATGTCACGAGCCGCCCTGACTAAATAGCGGTGAACAACACATCAACCTAACCTAGGTATTTACTCTATGAAAACATCATATATGTTTAACCTGTTAATCTAATTACATTACATATTCACTCACACCCCTCTTCCTTTTGGTATCTCAAGAAGCACAACAAATCTCTTGTTAAATAATATTTTTACGCATATATGTTTCACAATTTTCTTCTAGTATTTCTCTCAGTAAGTGGTTTATTTCTGTTATTTTGTTAGACACATTTATTTCGTATATAAAGAGATCCTTTGAGTTCACCTTTTAGTGTTTCAGTGTTTGTATTCTCACAAGATTCTTACATCAGAGACAAAACTTGCATAGGTACAACTCCCAAAATATTTTTAAATTTACAGCTGTTGGCGCGTTTCCTCATCGCCAATTTATTTGTTGTTCACCTCTATTTAACGCCATCTATTGGCTCTTTACTTTCGCCAACTGCCAACGATTATTTACTATTCTTAATAATTCTTATGGCTTGATTGTTTTCGTTAGTAGGTGGCGCTGCGCAATAATATATTTGTATTTGTGCAGTTGCATACGTAAGCAATAGGTATGGAGATATAATCACATCATATTTGAAAGCTTTTATAGCAACAACTTTTGAGAATTTATGGAGCAGGCACCTGAACAAAAAAAACGATCAATCTTTTCCCAATCAAAAATACGGCGTCAGAGTTATGCCGCCTACTCGCACAAAGTTTCTCTTAGATATTATTCATATCCTGTGGGATATCAACTTCTAAAGTTCACAAAATATTTTCAGAAGTAGCTTATTTGGTAAAGAAAATATGTCTAGCTAGTTGGCAATCTAATAAGTAAACGATCTGGCGAGATTTATTTTCGTTGCGTTGAAAATGGGTGAAAGATGATAGAGTAGATGGGTTTTTGTTTCAGCCCGGATAAATTTGAATAAATTATTCTGGGGATCCCACATATCTCATCATTTTGTTTGTAAATAGATCGACCAATGAATATTTAATATATTATGTATTAAGTAATCCTATACTCGTAAATTTCCCTGAGATAAGTTTGGCGAGAAAAAAGATAGGTATTTTCCTAAAAACGAACATACATCTGTGAAGAGTATCGGCCAACAACATCGTACTTATAAAATCTTTCGCCTGCATATTCTTGATTTGAATGGGAAAAAGTCGAGCTCAGAGAGTGAGCGTTTGTATCACGCTTTCGCTGAGAGCTTCTCCATTTGTGGCAGCAGATCGTCGTTAAGGGAGAACTGAACTTACGGACTATAAATGCGAAGCTCTGAGGCACAAGTAAAAAAAAAGATGTGAATAAAACCCCATCGTACGAATGCATACTTACTTACACAATAAAAAGTCGATGTAAATATATTGTCGTACCATAACAAGAAAAAGGCTTTTATATCTACCGTTTAAATAGAACGTCATCATTGAAGAGAGTCATTCATTTCACTTCTCATGTTCATTTCAACTGTAAATTAAAAAAAGATACAATAACTAGGCTAACTTTAACTTTCGCAAAATGGGTTTTAAATTGAATTAAAAAGAGAATTATTTGGACCAGTCAACCAGTAGGTATATTGTAACAGATTCCCGTCGAGAATTATTCAACTTGGACAAAAATGTAGTATCATGGTCTTTCTCCTTCTGTTACGAGCGACAAAATCAGTGATTTATAGATATTTCTTTGCATTTGAATAGCTTTAGCGGAATTTTGGCACTCAATTTTACAATTTCCTCCTTTACCAAAGATAAAGGAATATACCTAAACATTACTGTCCAAAGATTAATTTAACGCATGCAATGAACCGACATAAGCAGACTATCTTTCCTGATAAGTTAGAAGTTCAAAAGATTAGATTATTAGATTTTGAAAATTTTAATAATGGAACATACCACAGCATTGCTCGTTCCAATGAAAAATCATTCAAATCGGTGCACAGTTCCTATGCAAATGGCTCGAACAAACATAAAATAGCATACAATCGAATTTTATACCTCCTTCTTTCGAAAATTCGGTCAAAAATAATGAGATACATAAACCGACCCGTTGTCTTATCCATAATTACTTTCAGCCATCCTTGCTAACTTTAAGGCCAAATATATACCATAAGTATACGTAGCTGTGAAACATTTCCCATAAGATTTTAGTTAGCATAATTGATTCTAAACTCTATATCCCTGTTACCCCAAGTAATTAACTCTTTCCAAGAATTTCCGACGAAGTTTATGCGATATGAATTATTCAAACTTAAAGTCTTGGCAGAATATGATAAGACCCCTTAAGACATAAGGAATAGATATATAGTTGGTTGTTATTGCACCTCTTTATAAATGAGCCATTTCTTTATTGCTTTTGGCAATTGTCATAGAGACTTCCGAAATAAAAGATAATCAATACCAAGGGTAGGTACATATAGAATAAATATAGAATAGTACGAATTCGAAAGTCTGATTATTGTATTATTCGAAAAAAGTCCCATATATATGGTAATTTTATAGGATAACTTATAGGCTTTGTTGGAAGTCCTAAAAATTATCAAATAGGAAATTCAACGATTTAATGTTCTATCAAGTATCTACATATTAGTGGGAAATTCAACCAATCTCTCTAATAATATCTGTTATGGATATATTGTTACGGAAACTAGACCAAATGACCCGTTACGGTTATCTTCTTTTATAATTGAGTATGTATTTCATTTCTATTCAGTAGGTATATTGTAACAGATTCCCGTCGAGAATTATTCAACTTGGACAAAAATGTAGTATCATGGTCTTTCTCCTTCTGTTACGAGCGACAAAATCAGTGATTTATAGATATAGAAGTATCTACATATTAGTGGGAAATTCAACCAATCTCTCTAATAATATCTGTTATGGATATATTGTTACGGAAACTAGACCAAATGACCCGTTATGGTTATCTTCTTTTATAATTGAGTATGTATTTCATTTCTATTCAGCAAAATACGTATTTCATTATAGGGAATAGGGCGAATAAATGCTGTAATAATCTGAGGTTAGGGGATTTTTTTATAAATAATATACCTTGAGAAAATAAATAAACAAAAAATTCAACCCCAAAATCATACGTGCGTCTTAAAATAATTTCATTTCCCCATTCTTGCGCGAGCTCTAGACTAAATTTTCCAACAGTTTTAAAGCAGCAGGTTTCTATGCCTCAAAATTAGAACGCGCGAAGGTGAGCGACTAATCTCAGCTGATGAAAATTAATTCGAGTAAATATCACAATATATCTTACGTGAAATGAAACGCTTCCTCAAGCCATTGTCAAGGGGAAAGGTATGTTAGGTATAATTATTAGCCACAGCAGGGTCTGATTACCAATCGCTTAGTAATCAATAATCAGAAAGTTAGCGTATTTTATAAGACAGCTGTCAGTAAACAAATAAGCTAAGCGATGCATCAGTAATCAGTCGTGTCTACAAAAGTATGATTAGTGATTACTGATCACTAAACGATTGGTAATTAATAATTACTGCTGTGGACACGACTGATGCATGGCTTAGCTCATTCGTCAAGCTGACGTTTGTCAAAAGAATTGAAATAATTTAATTCTAAAATTGCATAAACTAGAAAAAAAATAAATATAAGAAGAAACATTATTTTCTGTTCAATATATTTATATTAAAAAAAGATTACGTAGTAATCGAAACGATAGATGTTCATAATATAATTATTGTGTAATAGCAGAAACAAAAGATAGGTTATGTTACACTATTGTTTACTGATTACCTGTCAACTTTCTGATTACTAATCGATTGGTGATCAGTCACTGCTGTGACTGCTGTGGACACGACACTACCATTATGATACCTACGCGCAGTACAAACTTAATCAACAAATGGTCGCTCTCTTGGGTATGTTAGTGGAATGTTAAGACCTCTCAACAGTTTATGATTTTATACAATTATTGTTAATATACTTTCACAAAAATAAATTATATACTTAATATAATTTTACTATGTCTTTAATGAACGTTCGCATTGTTTAATTCTTATAGCACAATGGAATTTTAGTTCCGATTCAACGATCAGATATATCTGGAATCTAGGAGGTTTCCGGGTCATCTACATCAATGTCAGTGGTAAGCGGAAAAAATCCATGGAAAAAAAGCCTCGGAAATAAAATCCTGGAAAAAAAAACCACGGAAAAAAGCACACGCAGGCGGAAGAAATCCAGGGAAAAAATACATAAATGATTTATTTGATCTTTAATAAAAATATAACTTTTCATCGTAAACAAATACAAATTTCTAATAATAATGAAATGAAACTAATTGTATCTGATCGTATGCGCTACAGCTCTTAGAAATCCTGGTATATCGCGCGTTCCGTCTGCGTAATCTCTACACAGTGATTCTAAATTTACCCTTCGTACTGACTCTTTTTCTTTTTAGTTTGATTCACACCCACGT
Organism: Crioceris asparagi; assembly: GCA_958507055.1. Lineage (NCBI taxonomy): Eukaryota > Metazoa > Arthropoda > Insecta > Coleoptera > Chrysomelidae > Crioceris > Crioceris asparagi. The sequence continues at coordinate 12,688,400 of OY293833.1, read as the reverse complement.
TCCTTTACTTTGTCTGTTCGGCGTGGACCTCTAGGTGCATCTTTTCAATCAGTGTCCATATGTATCAGTAAAAATAAGTTTGCAAATTTAAACCTAGCACCACATAAAATGCTTTAGTGAAATTATCGGGGTAAACTTTGAAAGCAGAACGACTGAAATGATGGTTTCTGCAAAATTTAGATTTACCACAGTTAAACAAATAAATCCCAAAATGGTAAATAACAATATTTGTGCTTTTATAGGTAATCAAATGAAATATAGGTATGTAGTATAAAAAATAGCATACCTTAAGTACTCCATTCCTCTTGTAACATCTTGCAATGGTAAAAAGGCAAGTGCATCCAACATTCTAGCAAAAAAACTGAACTTTTCATCTTCTACAGCGCCTCCATTCCCAAAGTCTGAAGTTTTATTTGGGTGCTTTGCGTCAAGTGATAAAAACACCCTGCAGCTAAGAAAGCTCTTTCAGATTCCACACTTCTAGTTGGAATAGTCAGCAAAAACTCATACACTAGGTGTAAATTGCTTCCTCGATTTCCACCTTCTTCATACATCACCATCTCATCACGAATGGTTGATGTTGAAGATCCCCTTTTTGGAGGTTTCATGGTTTTCAGCACAGCTTCTTGTAATCTTTGTTTCAATGTTGAAATAGATGAAATTTCATCAAATTTTTTTGCAACTTTTGCAAGTGGAATACTATCATCCTCATCACTCACGTTTTCAAAGTCTGAATCGGTGTCATTCTTTTCCTAGGACTTTTCTTCCGAGGATTTTTTTTTCTATTTTTTTCCGAGTATTTTTTTCCGCTTGCTTTTTTCCAGGATTTTATTTCCGGTGCTTTTTTTCCACTGATTTTTTTTCCGGGATTCAATGTCAGTACAGCACGATTATCTAAACTTTCTGCAACCGACCATATCAACAACATAGCAGTTCTTTACTTAAAGATATACGGCATTATTTTGTCTCTCTTTTAACTTCTAGAAGACAATATTGCCACATTAAAAGCATTTTATCACATGTGCTTTACGATCAGCAAATCTGTTATCGCTAACAACAATAAAAAAATTGTTATGTATATTGCAACCTAAAATAAACTACTCAAAAATAAATAAATAAATTGATCTTGGTCAGAATACTTTCCAAATTTAATCAGTACTCTTCTTTTGGTGCCATATCAGGTCGTTGGCAATCACATTGGCGAGTTGTTCACGGTTTTCGGCTAATCTGAATAGTTGTTCGGCACTGCGTATTCCTGTCCAATCGCGAATTTTTTTCCGCAATGACATCTGTTTCCATCTAATTCCTCGGCTACCTTCTATTTTGCCCTTCATTATAAGTTGAAGCACTCTGTATCGGTCACCTCTGAGTACATGCCCCAGGCATGATATCTGAAGGTATTTGGAGTGTGTAACTCTCTCAATGTTATGTTGTTCTATCTGCAGGGAAGCATCGGGTTGTGGTTGGCGACTGAATTTCAAAATGTTGTCTTAGTTACATTAATTTTCAGTCCCATTTCTCTTCCTGTGGTGTTTACACAATCCAACAATTCTTGAAGGCCCTGAATACTATCACACAAGATGGTCGTGTCGTCTGCATATCGAATATTATTAATCAGTTCACCGTTGATCTTTACTCCCAGGTTTTTATCTCGCAAAGCCTGTTTAAAGATTATATCCAAGTAGGTGTTGAACAATAGCAGGGATAGAATGCATCCCTGTCTGACGCCTAGTTGGATGCAACACTCATCGGTAGATCTTCCATCAATTCGGGCTACTCCCTTCTGCTTCCAATACAAGTTCTCTATAATTCTCAGATCTCTACTATCGATTCCCACGGTTCTTAATATGTTTAATATTGTTCCATGTTGTACCCTGTTGTACTACTTACATGAAAATTTGTTAAGTTCCAAATGAGAGAATAACAGCTCAACCAAACATACCGTGTGTCCCACAATATTTTGCTGTTTTTAAACTGAAATAAAACAATTGATTTTGCCTAAAAATATTTAATTTATCATGAAAATATCCGCAACCTTCCTCGACTTGGCAAATGCAGAGTAGTCAAAGTATCACTCTCTAAAAACAGCCGAACATTATGGGACAACTTGTATACATCCTCCCTCTAATGAACTCTGAACAAAAACGATATACCTTTAAAGCTACATGACGTATAAATTAATTCTAATATAATATGTACTACCTACGTTATATTTGATGAATGCTAAAACATGTGTTGGTACACAAAATGTTCCACATATTAACAGAACTTGTTAACAATGTATACAACAAATATTTGCAATATACACAAACGCACGTAGCGCGATATATTTAAAATTAATGCCTTTTATTTTATGCTACAAGTGTATCTGACAATCGTGATAAATGCTACATGTCGAATTCAATGCAGAGAACACTACCTCCAAATTTAATGTGACAGGTACGGTATCATAGAGTAAATAGGTTATATACATATATATATATATATATATATATATATATATATATATTTATATATACATACATATAAATTCAAGATTATGACATTTCTGAATATGAATAATCAAAATGATTATATAACATAAGCTGTTTCTGGTAAATAACTAGATTACGCTAGGACGTCTAACTGTGCCGACAACAACTACTGCGAGGGCAAACACCCCTTCCGCCATTGAATAACGTCAACAACTGTTAGGGCAATACATACAATTTCAGATTGTCACAATATTGCATAATACCACTATAAATGTTCAATCAGATTGATTACCAAACAAAGCACTTCCACCCAGACAAATATCATGATTACAAGGTTGTTGACTATCTACAGTTTGCCGCAGAGCGTCGAGCAGTGTCTGATAATCAATCCTTATTTTGAACTCATATTATCATCAATCTTCAACGTGCCACAGACGGTGAAGACCAATATGAGCGATACATTGAACACGTATAGTGGGTGGATATAAACACCCAGCAGGTGGAATTAATTCAAGATAATCCTGTACCAGTCATATTATGATATTTTTGAATATGAATTCAATTCAAATACATAATCAAGATGATTATATAACATAAGCCGATTCTGGTAAATAACTAGATTACGCTAGGACGTCTAACTGTGCCGGCAACAACTACTGCGAGGGCAAACACCCACATTGTCGCAATATTGCATAATATCCTATTGGCACTAAATGGATAACGAGAAAGATGATTAGTATTTTGCCCCCAGATCGAGAGCAAATTTAAGTACAAGTATAGCGACAGCGTATAAAAATGTACAATCAATTCACACCAGTTCACACGTTGAAATAAAGTTATCATCCACTGTATAGCATCTTACTCTTGGTTGGATTGGTTTATTATTTCTGGACACGTAGCACTTTTATGTTCAAAATTGGATATTCTTTCTACTGCAATACGGCCCCGCAAATTGAGCTTCCTCTCGTCTTTTGAATTGTTACAGAAGCTCTAGCCCTCTTGGGGGGAATTTATTATTTTATTTTAATACTGTGAACTTCCCAATCCTACTTTCAAGTTCTGACCAGTTAATTTTATTACAAATGCATTCAGTAAGTATTTGCTGACTCCACATTTTCGCGTTCTGGTTGAGGAGAATTTCTTGGTCTAGTTTTGTTATACACACTTTGAAATTAAATCAGGAAAATGCCATCTGAATGCCTTTTTGTATGATTTTGATGATATTTTACAGCAATAGTAAAATCTGAAATATGTATTGAAATCTCTGTATAGAACTAATGATGATAATTCTACTGGTGCTGGTACTTTTGAAGTTGATGCCAAACGTTTTTTTTTTCAGTATAAGTATATATGTTACAGTCAATTTGTGAAAAGACGCCGTATATATACCGTGTAGGACGTTTATATACAGACTGCCCATATTAGACTGTTTATATAAAAAATATTTATTTCATAAATCGACTAGTCATTATATAAACAGCGTCGGCCGTATTATACTGCGTACTTATTTTTAGGCAGTTTATGAAACAATTCAAAAGAATTTTGAACTATACCCAAATATTACTGATATATGGCAAATAAAATAGTTACTTCGCTTCGCAGACAAACTTCGACCATTTTTACCAAGATTACTTTTGCTTTTATAAAAATTTTCATAAAATCTGAAAAACCATCATCATTGATATATTTTAATATTATATAATAAATATAATAAAAACAACCCCGTACAGCTCATTTTTAATTTTAATTTAGAGGTGTTGTTTGAAAGAATACACTAAATAATACGATATTCCATATGCTTGTGTTAAAATAAATCACTTATAATTAATTACTTACTTAGTACTTACCTTTCAATTTTGTCTTCTTCCATTGTTAATCAACGTATAATTATAATAACTACAACTATAAAATCTCCTGGTGGTTAAAAACAATGAAGGCAGTAAACTGTAATTTGTGCCTTATTTCATATTTGGCGGAGCAGTTCAGGCAATATATATAACGGCTAGACAGTATATATAATGCCCAATTTCATATATTGAATATAACATATACAAAGAACATATGTTCTTTGGTATATAATTGCACCACTTCAAAAGTACCATCACCAATAGAATTATCATTATTTCATATTTTTCACAGCACAAACTAATACCTAGACGCTAATAATTTCTACAAATTAGTTATTTTTCTTGAATGAATTTAATTTCTCTCTGCTACTGCCTTCTTTCGATCAGAAAAACATGTGCCACCTTTCTTTTTGAGGCAAGTCCTTGTGATCCGTTGTATTTATTACCTTCATTCAATTTAATCCAACAACTTTCTTTTGTCCAAAGTTTCAGATCCAATAAGAACCAATTCGATTTCTGTATAAAACAGAATATTATATTACATTTTAAAACAACATAATATATGGATACCGCTTATTGACTTGATATGTGAATGTTACTTTAATTTGCTTTAATACATATTTTTAACTTGACGGCTGAGAGAAAACATATTTATTTATTTTAACGGGGTACCCAAATATGTTTATTTTCTACTCAACAGAAAATGTTAAGTCATAAAAAAAATTGACAAATTCTGCACAGGCAGATAAGAACGGTGATAGTTACAATCAAATCCCGTTAAAAAAAAGAGATTAATTAAAAAATTGTCAAGTCTTCATTGACGATTGGGCACTTTACTAGTGTGCAATATCACGATTATCAGATAATTTCGCTCTTTTTTTCTTTTTCTTGCATAATCTAATAATAATGAGTACTTACTCATTTTGCTGCAAAAAACAGTTAAAAATTCGCCATTTATTCAAACACATTTAGCTAGGAATCACCTAGAAAAATAATCGCCCCTTTCTTCTTATCTTGATAATGGTAGATCCCGCAGTATTGTTGAATAGGATGATAGCCAAAATAGAAACTTATGTTACTATCATCGATCCCAAGGGGATATTCAAGGAAACCTCTCTTTGATGCTAACGCATAGCCTGACAAGATGGTCTATCTCTAGAGTATCGTAAAGGAAGTATGTACTTACATAATGCACCATAGCTAGCATTCACAGCTGAAAAGAGAAAGGGGTCCTTTAAAATTACCATTCACAGCTCTCGTATTGATACTTTGTATATCTTAAACAGGAGGTAAACCCTAAATTCTACCACCTTGATAAATTTAAAGATTTTATTATTTGACTCGATGGTCGAAACTAATTTACCAAAGAACACATTCAAAAACTTAGGATCTCATGGGACTTTCCTTAAACTATAACGATGGAAGATTCAGATTACTAACTTCAATATCATAAAAGCTTTTTGATGAATTGAAAATTTATGGTTTATCGATCATCGATCATTCTGAATATATATTTAGGTGTTTTACACACTTTTGTGGGGAAGGTAATTAAGGATACAAGTGTATAACCAAATTTTCGCAATTAAATATTTCTCTAAAAGGCTTCATATTATTAATTTATATCGATTCAACAAAATTATTAATTCCCAACCTCCAGAGTGTCATAGAATGTGTGGTCGTCTTCATGAAAAACATTTAATTCAGAATATTGAAACAGTAATTGTCATACCTGAACTAATGTATGGATCGTGGCAAATATTGAAAATGTCTAATATCTTTCAACTTCTGTTTCGCTACCTTAAGACGTGAATTATTCATTTTCTGTCAGTATTCTCCAATTATTAATCATCTAATTAGTTTCTTGATTTTCAATGGTCGTAAATCGTATCCACAGAACTGACCAGAGAACACTACCACAGCTTATTCACTATAGTACTATAGTGTATATGCTGCGACACTACCTCCAAGATGTGAGTGATTATCAATCGATTAGTTAGTAGTTAGAATGTTGACAGGTAACCTGTAAACAATAATGTAACATAACCTATCTCTGATGTCTCTTTGTTGTGTTTTGAATCTCGAATTCAACATCAGTCGCATCCACAAGAGTATGATTAGTGATTACGGATTAATAACCGATTGATAATCAGTCACTTCTTTGGACACGATCTATGGTTTCAGTTTTCAGTACATTTGAAACATTTGGATAGGCTTATCTTGAATGTTCCTAAGAGGGATAAATTCTTGTAGATATAAGCAAAACTAACAAGCGAACTGTCAAGCACACCGATCTATCGAATATGTGGTAGGATTATGTAAGAACCTTTCAGAGACACCCTGTATTTTAATCCAATGTCCTCATTTGCTGCGCCAGCGTCATGATTTTGTTATCCGAAGCGTAGGCAACTCATTATACAGATTGCGTATATAATAATTCTTGACCGACGAACCAAACGGAGGAGGTATATACAATTCGAATGTTTGTCTGCATGTTTTTTAAGCACTCAAGTTTATTCTAAAAATCAACAATGTTACTATTTACATAGAGATAAATATGCTTTTCTTTAGTATACGTGGCTAGGGTTCCTTTTTCCTGCACTTTTGGCTACCTAGTATAAACTATTGCAATGTTTCTCTTTTTTTTCTAGGCGATGCTTGTCACCCATACGAGCCATTTAAATGCCCTGGGGACGGTAACTGCATATCAATTCAGTACCTTTGCGACGGGGCACCCGACTGTCCTGACGGATACGACGAGGATTCCCGTTTATGTACGGCTGCTAAACGACCTCCAGTCGAAGAAACCGGCAGCTTCCTCAAATCACTACTGGCCAGTCATGGACCAAACTATTTGGAAAAATTGTTCGGTAGCAAAGCCCGAGATGCTCTCAAACCGCTTGGTGGAGTGGACAAGGTTGCCATCGCGCTTTCTGGTAAGTCACACATATGTAATCGAATAAGCTTTTAACGACGCAGATACGTTAACTGAACAACATATAGTTGAAAGTGTGTCATTTCGCGTTGTACTGCTAGCACAAATGAAATATACAAATTTGGAGCTTTTCAAGTGTAAATTAGGAGACAAAGTCAAGCACTGAGTGTTAATAAAATGAAAAAGATATTAAATATATAGTGGACTTTTGCTAGATTCACGTGGACCTGACAAAAATAAAAATATATGAAAACATCTGCAGATGCTAGACCAGAGGATCATTCAAGGTAGCTCAGCATATTCAAGAACAACCTCAATAAGCTTTATGGAGAGGGTAGTTTATTTTTGGGTTCACCTAATCTGCCACCTCAAGTAACAAAATTTACCTAATGGCCCGTAGTTTTCCTTAAATGTCTATGGTACCATCAGATGTATAGTTGTGTGTGATTTTATTTATTTTATCTAAAAAATGTTCACTATTTTTTTCTCATTTATTTCAGAGTCCCAAACTATCGAAGACTTCGGTGCAGCCTTGCATTTGATGAGATCCGATTTGGAACACTTGCGATCGGTATTCATGGCCGTCGAGAACGGTGATCTGGGCATGTTGAAATCATTGGGCATCAAAGATTCAGAATTGGGCGATGTGAAATTCTTCTTGGAGAAATTGGTCAACACCGGATTTCTAGACTGAACCATACTTGACCCTGCTGCTATTCTTTTCGCTCACCCTCAACCTCACCTACCCTTGAGTAAATCATTTTACTCTTATCTACCTTACTAATCTCTATCTCTCTCTCACTATCTTCTGTCCTTTATTACCTGTCTGTCTGTATCTTCCCTGTTCAGCAGCAGAGTCCGTTATGATCCGTCCCCTGGAATATCCTCTCTTTAATAACAACACTCGACCTAGTCACGTTTCGGTAGTTCTCTTCTTGTTGTCTCAAAGAGTACTTACCGAAAATTTGAACGGCCAATCTACACAGACTTATTATATATGGATACATATCAAACTACCAAAGGCAACACTTTGGGATAACGGCACATATCATATTGGGTGTATTAAGTAAAATTATATTTATTACATAAGAAATTTTTAGAATCACAGACATATATTATATTTATCTATAGAGTATAAAATAATTTTTATCAATGTTATTTCGAAACATCTGAATGTTCTTTAAGAGCTGTATAACAGTTCCCATGGTTATATATCGATAAATGTAGTACTTATATTAATGTGTAAAAATAATAAGTAGCAAAGGCCATATTACACAAAATCTACCAACACTGTCAATAAACTTGTGTCGACATAACATAATTTGTTGCAATTTTGGTGCAGGGTAACAAACTATAGATAATTTCGATACACTTTTCGATATGTTGGTGAGATTTTGCAATATGTCAGCTGCAAAATTTGGTGGAATGACAGGTTTTTGGGATTAGCGTTTGAAGGGCCTAATACGCTTTCCTTAAATTACCTATCGTCGACCTTATTTATGATGATGATTAAAGTGATGAATATTATACATATCACTATTCTAGTGCCGGATAACACAACTCTTCTTCCAATGATAACGACCTGACATTTAACATCCAAATACGAGAATGAGTGCGATATTCGCCACTATATTTATATACTACTTATATATCAGCACAATCACATCCGCAAAAGCGAAAAAAAAATTAGTCAATATAAGATATACATATTAATATATATATTTAATATATATATAAAAAATATATATATTTATAAAGTTTACAAATATATTTTTTGGACTGATGGTGGAAACGTTTGTGTTTTTGGTGCGCATTCAACATATTTTCCTCTGAGAATATCATATGATATAATATATTGAATATTTTAAATAAGGCTGGTCTATTTATCAATTAAATATTAATATATATATATACTTATTGAATGTTTTTTAACATTGTAAGGTCAATACATAATCATATTATTGTCAAGTGATGTTTCTAACTAAATAAATATGTTAACATTGAATAATGTTGTGTCAATCTCTCTACTTAATCTGCCATCTCTCTACCCCTTATAACACTCCTTTTATTGTGAATATGTGAAGTAATAAAATTGTATTGCATCGATTCTACATCCTTTTATTTAAACTACTCAAACGGTTTTTTTATACCAAAAGAATTGTTCTGTTCAAGTAGTATGTCATAGAGATACTCATTTCAACAAAATAGCACCAGTACCAAGGTGAAACATGTACCTGTTCCTTAGGTTTTCAAAAATCCCTGGCCTTCATGAGGGACATTATGTGGATGATGTCCAATCATGTAATAGAGGACTATCCTTGTCTGATACCATTATTGACTAGCACGAGCTATTTTGCTAGATTTATAGATCACAAAGAGCTGCTTCGTTAATAAATAAATAATAAAACAAATACTGCATTCATAAATGCTCGGCCAGTTTAAATCCTTGTTGTTCTTTCATTGTTATAATCTATAATATATTAACACACGTGATTGTATATGATCTTTAAGGCATAAAACGCATACGGAGGAGAATGAGATTTGAAAATTTCAAAGTTGATATGGTGAAGTAGTGCACGATGTTAAAATTTTAATGTATAATATGGGTTTATATTTTAAATTAAATCAAAAATTATGGCTCACGTAGTAAAGTGTATTGTGTGTTGCATAACGAACCCCATTGCAATGTGAAGTCAACTAGTCAGGGTTGTCAGATTGTCAAACGCAAATTTAAATATTGTGAATATTTGTATACTACTGATGTAATTAAACTATTTTGAGGGATAAATTTAAATGCGCACTTAATGTCATTTCAAGAAATTTTAATAGTGGATTAATGCATTTACAACGCAGGTTTTGCAATGCAAAACATTTCGAATCTGAAGTCACTTTGGTGAAAGGACTGCATTCTCATCATTTTGCCATAAGGTAAAGGGACGTGTGGTAATGTAATATTTACCGGCGTTAAGTCAAACCATTACAATGCATTGTATTATAAAATAAATAGCTAGCTGTCATTGTGTTTTTGAACTGTTAAATTTTAAATTTCATATGTATTGTGAGGAATGAGGCAAACAACACACAACAATGCCCTTTTGTGCAAGCTCGCAACTGATGTAATAGAATAAAATTCCCAAAAATTATATACAATCATTATATCTTTGAGAAAAAAACTCAAGTTCAAACTTAACGTTTGAATTTAAAAAATAGAATTATGGTCGAATTTCGACCACTGGGCGATCACTAGTCGAAATAAATCTATTAGTGATAATTTTAGTAACAAGTTTTTGTTGTATCCACCGATAATTTGTTGATTCTTGTTTATCATCTAAAAAACATAAGTAAATAACAAAATATCTTTCAATATGAGACGGTCTGAAAGGTATGTCCAATAATTTGTTATATATAGGTAAATATATAATAAGGCATAAAATGAGAACAAACATTCTTAGATAACCCAAAAAAACGTGTTGGCATAAAGAGCCGACGAAGAAAAATCTGCATATAGGTACCTCTACTTAGAAGATGGTTTTGTTTTTGGAGAACAAGTAGGAAACTGATATACTTAGATTAATCTGAATCAGATATACATAATTAGATTAATTTGAATCTTCATCTGTTTCAGAATCATTCGAATCGGTAAAAGTTTATTATACAAAAGAAAATAAAATCTGTACCTTATACGTAAATATTTCTTACAAAAAAGAAGATCGACTTGATTAGTTGGTAAAAATTTAAAAAAAGTACTATTGGCACCTTAAAGTATTTTTAATATGTACAGTCGGTCTTATTTTAGTTAAAGAAAAAATACCCGTTGGATAAATATTCTCAAAATATTTTTTATTCATAGATAATCTGCAGCTACAACTTGATTTGATTTTTTTTTTCAAAAAAGTGATAGAAAAAATAATTATTGAATCCACTGGCTACTAGTGGTACGAGCCGGCGTATGGAACTAAAATAATTCAATGCATCGAGCTTTAGCATCATGAAAAATATTTTCTCAACTAAATGAAATGACATTATATTTGTCGCCAGAGCAAAAGAGATCGCGAATTGTTCCGATAGAGGCATATATAGAAATATTGGGCGAGCTATTTACAAATGTAATGTGCTGTGTGATAATTATGGAATGATCAAGATTTGTATACCCTCATCGACGACCGGATCTCCGTAAGTAGGAGTTCACGTTTGCCTATTTGGATGCGAAATTAGCATACCAATAGCGGTGGAGACTCAAAATTAAAACACTCAACGAATCATACGATCTAACGTTAAAATCATGTAATGTTAGTCAATATACTTTGTTATATTTTTATTTTTCGAACAAACCACCCCAGTTTGGTAGATCATGCAAGAGAAGTTTATATGGGTATTTTCGGTACAAAAAATATTCAGGCAACAACTTCAAAAGTACCAGCACCAATAGAATTAACCTTATTTTATTTTTCTTCAGTACATCAACAAATAAAATTGTTTTTTTTTAATTTCTCCAGTTGATAAGTTTATCTTTTTTTCCAAAATGCCTTGCTGCCACAACTATACTGAGTTATTTGTTATTTAGTCCGTTCGATCATTTCCAGCTTTCATAACAAGTATTTAATACAAGGAACGACTCCATCAAATGGTATAATAAAGTAATTAATCTACTGGAAATGCTTCCTTTAAAGTTGATGCCAAAAGCACAACTTCAAAATTATCTTTAGCAATAGAATAAATATTATGTATTTTGTTATGAGAAATACATATAACATGAAAATATAACATTTAATAATAAATAAGGTAAAATAAATGTTTGCTTTTAACAAAATGGTTTCATATCCATTATTTGTCATTGACTGTATCTAGAATACTTTTAAAGTCAGTACTAAGATCTTCAAAAGGTTCAGATTTGGCCTTACTCAATACTATTCTGCCTGGACTGGTCGATCTACGTATACCTGATGTACCAGGTGTTCTGAATATTTCTTCAGTACTGTCTTCATCCTCATCTTCAACTTGCGCTGTTAAAAAATATTTACAATCATTTATAATATTCTGAATTTAATAAATGTTAAAATCCATACCTAAATAATTGGGATAAATATATCTCTCACGCCATATTCTATATATCACATACGCTCCGATTGATACAAGGACTAGGGTGATCAATACTATAATTATTCTTATGGTATTAATCTGGAATAAAAACGTCAATTTAGATACAAATCTCACAGAACTAAAATAGATAATGTACGATGAGAAGAGTCCAGTTTCAACAACCCTTAATCTAAAATCGAATGTAATGATAGATATTTGGGGTACCGAGTTTTACTCGGTAAACAAAGTCAATTGTTAAAAAATAGATAGAAGGTGCCTATAAGTTTCTCAGTAAAGTTTACTTTATTTATCTGCTGCTTCTAATTGCCAGTTAATTTAAGTACTTACATCGCTATCGTGTTCATAAACGTCTTCCCAGTCTTTTAAGACGTGTATCTTTACTTTTTCTATACGGATATGGTTGCCTCCTGTTACTTGCCGAGATACACAGCTATATATTCCTTCTTCTTGATCTGATATACCCTGAAAATTCAATGAAAACTAAGAAAAATAAATAAAGTAAGTAAACATTACTTTTTTCACCGGTTTTCATTTTTGAAGGCCTACTTGGAAGGAGTTTTTTTGGACCGCTCTATAATCAAAGTGCTCCGATTTTGATGATTCTTCTTTAATACGAAAGAGGAGTGCCTAGAAATGGTCCAATTTTCTTGGAAAATTTAAGACGGCAAAATTAAAGAAGAATTTATTGAACATTTTTCAAAAGCTTCATCGGTTTCAAAGATAGAGCCCTTGGAAGGAGGACATAAGAAAAAAGGAAATTATTGAACATATTTATTGTTCCTTTATCCGTTTTATATATGATATATATATTTTCTGTTCAAAAAATGTCAAATGAATAACTTTATACAAAAAATAGGACTGAGTTTATCAGATGAGGCACTGATAAATTTAATTTAAATATTCATTCCGTTATGAATAAAATAAAATGTTTAATGAATACGAACGGTTAGTCCATTAATTCACGGGTTTACTGAAGGCACCGAATATTACCGGGAACATCAACTGTTTCAGAGACAACCATGGTTGTCTCTGACTGTATGCAATATGCTATTTAACATATGCTGCCATCCATGCTAGGTCTAACAGATATAAAATTAATTATTACAGTTTTGAACATGATTAAGATTTAGGTAATTAAGATAGCTTTCGGCAAATCTACATACTGTCAGTCTGTCAGCTTTAATTTGGTGTATTATGTATATGTGTGGGTTTTTGACCGACGAACCTCGAATGGAGGAGGTATACAATTCGCCTGACTGCTTTTTTTGGTTCGTTTGCGCGTTTTATATAGTAATCGTACTCTGATTTTGATGATTTCTGATTCATTTGAAAGAGGAGGCTTGAAAAATGGTCCCATATTCATAAAAACACAATTCCGAAATCACCTTCCCTCTGAAAACCGCCTCCGAAGGGGGTGGAAGGAGCAAATTTTCTCGAAAATCGAAAATCCGAGATGGCAAAACTAAAGATAACAAAATATCCGGCAACGTTTGAATTGATTTTTTTCAAAAGAGTTACGGCGAGTTTCTGTGATGTTAAGATTTGAAATATGTGTATGCTACGTGGAAGAGGCAGTTTCTCTGAGGTTACGGTTTTCGAGCTAGATGCATGTTAAATTCTCAAATAAGTGTATTTTTGGAGAAGGTAGATTTCTTTCGAAATTTGAAAATCTGTAGGTGTTTTTTTTTCCTTAGAGTTACTGTCTTCGAATTAAGCGGTGGTAAAATGGATAAATCTAAAATACTTATGCGTATATCCGCAGCGATGTTTTGAGATCTTAATAATAACAGAGATAACAATAACAAGTACAAGCAAAGAATATTATACGTGGATCGCGGTATTAGTGAACGTTCCACGATTTTTGTGACTAATGTTACACTCAAAACTGTGAAATAAATATTTTTTACAAAAAATTGGACCGACGTTATTTGTTTATGCACTGAAAAATACAAAATAATATTAATTCTATTGGTGCTAGTACTTGTGAAGATGGGGCCAAAAGTTATCAATATAACTGCAATTGCACAACTTCAAAAGTACCAGCACCAATAGAATTAATATTATTTTGTATTTTTCACTGCACTAACAAATAACGTCGGTTCGATTTCTTGTAAAAAATATTTATCTTATAATAAAGGGTCTAAAACAGTAACCACCGTTTACGGCGTGGCGATTTAATAATATAACAGGTATAATAATTTACAAATTTTGCATTTTTAGTCCCTATAAGGGATACAGTCGAATTGTATACCGCCTCCGTTTTTTGAAGTCGATAAAAAAATAAAAGAATATCACTAATTACGACTTTAATTTTCTAAAAAAATATTTATTCGTTATGAAAAAAACTGGGCATGCTTTCTTGTAAATAAGTAAAAACAAAACAAGAACCGACTTCCTCAGATGAATCACTGATAATTATAAATAATATTTAATCTATTGGTACCACCATCACAAAAATAGCAATATCAAATCAAATACATATTTTCACTGATATCACTTAAGTTTTGCTTGTTTATATTTGTTTATTCAAAATCGTGACAATTCAATATATATTAAATAACTAAAATGTGCTCAAAGACGCATAAATATTTTTTAGAAGTAGAAAAATTGGATATCAACAAAAATGCTCGCAGCTCATTTAAATTTGAATATACAACAATGAATTAGTGCAATGTCGGTTGTTCAAACCGAGATAATCACAACAATTATTTTGTTCTCTCCATAATGTTCTGATATGAATGGAACCTTTTTACTCACTGAAAGAGTTATTGAAAATCAAACATTAGGAAAAATGAGACTCAGCGTTATCCTTAAAAAGTTCTAAAAAACGCACAAATTCAAATTTCTGAAAAACAAATCACTGGTACATAGATCGCTGCTTATTTGAGGAAGGTTAGGATAGATAGATACAGTTCAGATAGTTAAATTTGGCAATGAAAAAGTTCTCATGAAGTGTGGTGACGTTTCGTTTGATAGGTAAAGGTGCTTTGTTTTTTATGAAAATCCATTACATCATGACCAACGCACTGGGCACTAAATAGATCCATACAGTGCTCTACTACGTGGGCCGAATCAAGATATTTACATATACTATTATGAGAAAATTGTTTTCAATAAAATTTCAAATCCTCTTAAGCATATATATCTCAAAACGCAAGAAGCTGAACAAATATACCGCACTGTAAAATAAATATTCGCTACGGATATTCAATTCATATTTTTCCAACTCACCCTGATGGTAAGATTTCCTGATAGGATTTCATATTTGAATTTGCCATTGTCATAATGCTCATTCGATGGTCCAATAATCAATCCTTTATTATCAATTATCCAATAATCAAAGAAATGATCAACATCATTGCTTCTGCAATTGAGAACAACGGTACCACCGTAAAGGACTTCTTTCAGCAGTATGTCACTACCACTATTTGTTGGCACTGTCACAACTGGCTGAATTACTGCACTAGCTATCAAAGTCAAAATAAGTATTATTACATTAACACTGCCACACATTATGTTCTTGCTTTGAGTTACTTATATTATATTTTCTAAAAACTATATTATATTCACTTTATAACAGATGATGTTATTTTTGTGGGGTTTCAGCACAGATGATTTCGCACTGAAAGCCGATGTGGATCTATAATTAAGAACGCCTTGTGACTTTATGCGTAAATATTTTTTTAACGTCACTCGAATTTTATTTGTCGCTAGTAAATTTAGAACTCATGCTTCCTTCATTCAGAGACTAGTAATCGGATAGAAAAAAATGGAAAGTTCAAACTTCAGTACATATATAATTATATAGATTAATTTCTATAAATAACGCAAAATATTATGATGATATTTCATTATTTTATTAATAAATAATTATGAAACCTTTGAATATGATGAAAGTCTGTCTGCTTCATTTCAAAATATGCAACCATGGAAATTATATTTCATTCATTCATTTCATTTAAATAATTAGAAATATTATTTGTAGATATAATTCTGAAAAACTATGTAACATTAGCTTTTCATATGAAAAAATATATACACAAATATTAATTCATGAACACAAAACCGTATTGTAAAAGTAATATTGTGCAACAGATACGTTTAATCATTTTTTTTACAAAGAATTGGACAGACTTTATTAGTTGGTGCACTGAAAAATATAAAATAAAATTAATTCTATTGGTGTTGTTACTTTTGAAGTTGTGCAGTTGCAGTTAGGTTGATAACTTTTGACACCAACTTCAAGTCGGTCAAATTTTTTGTAAAGAAAATATATTTCACACTTTTGAGTGTAACATTTGTCACGAAAATCGTTGAACGTTCACTAACACCAATAAAGATAGTACTTATCCTATTACCCACGTATATTCTTTGCTTGTAGTTGTAATTATTGTGATCTCAAAACATCGCTGCGGAAATACGCAACTCTTTTGAAAAAATGTTCAATTTAAACCTTTTCGGATTTTGTCCTATCTTTAATTATACCAGCTCAGATTTTCGATTTTCGAGAAAATTTGCCCCCTCCACCTCTTCGGGGGCGGTTTTCAGAGGGAAAGAGATTTCGGATTTGCGTTTTTATGAATATGGGACCATTTCTCAAGCCTCCTCTTTGAAATGAATCGAAAATCTTTAAAATCGGTGCTCGCAGTTTTCAAAATAATTTTCAGCACTACTTGGGATTCTGGAATATTTTGAAATAGCAACAGGAATTGTAATTTTGTGTTTTAAATTGTATTTTTATTTACTTCATTTACCTTTTCCACATCTCGAATGGTTCCAAAAGATAAAAGCCCAAAATTCCATTCCATTATTCCATACCTATCTTCTATGACCTACTGGAAACAATTATGTAGTAATGTAGTCAGAATTGATTCTATAATATACACTATCTCTGGAATTAGGCTTCTCTGTTTTATGTTTTATCTGCATCCTATGTTAAATAGTTAAATTTTTCCTATATTTGCTTCAAAATAGTTGGTTGTCGGTGCCGCCCCCATCACAGGTTCCGCTAAAGATAAACGTACAATAAAGAATCGGGGATCGAGGACGATGTAGCTGTATGCTGTAGCTAAATAGAAGAATTTTATTAATTAGTTCCTATGGTTAGACTCAGACTCTTCATAAAAACCAGAGAATAAAAAAACATCAAATATTACATCTATATAATATTGGTAGATTGATCAGAAAAATGCATAGGAAAATTTGATTTCAATTAACAAAGGTACTTACGGAAATTAAGTACGAAGCGTATCCACAATCAAATTACAAATAATGATTTTTGATTTTCTCTCAAACCTTTTGTGATTGCAACCAGTATCGGTATAAAACGTAGTGACGTAGACACATACTGATGACGTCATTCGGCTAACCAATTCTAACCTGACTGACAAGAGTCACAACAAAAAATGGCCCGAATTATCGATAATTGAATGACAGCTGTTAGGGTGCTCTTCGTCAATAAGTGAAGCAAAAAGTAGATGTAAAACAGAAACGATCCAGCATCAGAATCAGAACCAGCATTTACTAAAACTAGTCGCGAGTGCAGATATAAATTATTTGGATACTTGAAAAGTTAAATTTTCTTTCCTCTCAAAATGTCGTGCATTGTGTGCGGCAAGAATGGGGGTAAATTATTCAATGTTTTTACTTCTTACGGAAATGTTGGTTACACCGTCTTTGATGATGTTTCGAAAATATATGGGAACAAGGTAATAAAAATCACCATTCCTCTATTTATTAACTAATGTTGAATTCGATCACAAGACAGGCAAACAGAATTAGTTGTCTCAATGGTATTTATACATTTGTAGGCTGTAGAAGTACTAAAACCCGATGACAATGTATGCAACATTTGCATGATGAATCTGGAGACCATTGCGAAGATAAAATCCAGGATATGGATGTTGTTGACAAATCGGGAGAATAGGAGAGGTAATATTAAAAGAGAACTTTGGTCCGACTCATTTATATGGCTCATAGATTTATGTGAACTCGACAAAATAGATCGAAAACCAGACGTTAGAGCTCTAGCCCTGAATGTGCCGCGCATCAAGGTGGAAAGAGAAGATAACAACGATAGCTGGGCCAACAACAATAGTATCACCACATCTGAAAACGTTGTTCGACAGGCAGAAACAAATGAGGCTAATAAGAGAAAGAACAAGATACCTGCATCTACAAATAAGAAAGGAAGACGGGCTGCTGGCTGTAACACTAGATGTCCCAGCTCTCGTATAGGTGTTCTATCGGAGGCTGCAGTGAAAACTCCTAATAATGTTAGAAGTAAGTAAAATCAGGTAGCTAATACAAAATATTATAACAAATGTAGCATATTTGATAACTTCAAATCATTACAAGTTTCACATTCAATAACACAGTATCACTATTATATAGTTATCAACAACACAGGTCTGCAATTTTAAAATTACTACCATCCTTTTTTTCTCCAAATATCAAATGTTTTCTCATTTAGACCTACTAAATGAAAATTTAAGGTTTGAAGTTGAATAAGCTAGTATAACAAATGACATCCGTTTCCTGTCTTTTACTTTGCTTCCAAGTTCCGGGTATTTTACATTGTAATAAGATTTGTTAATTCTTATTTTAATCTCTGAACTCCATACTTTATTAGTTCATTTAGTATTCTATTTTCTATTTCATCCTAGACTTTCTGTTTCTTAATATCACCATAGCTTCTTCCACTTCTTTATATATGAACCTTTGTAGAATATCTTGAATTCATTTTTGGGCAAGCTATAAGTGTTCATAGCAGTCACTGCTTGGAAAAATGGCCCTCTTATATTAATGATTTGTACTGAGATAAATTCGAGAAAAAATAAGTTTCTAAAACCTCTGAGAAATTGTGTCACTTGTAGATAGTTTATTTTTAAAGATAGTTGACCCAATAGAAATGATTGATTTCTCAAAGACAAAAATATCTGCCTTTATTTCAGAACCTTATCGTTCCTAGAACATGATTACCTGTGTATTACTAAATATGTATTTCGTTGAATTTTAGACTAAGTCCCGAGATAAGGGCATATATATATATATATATATATTTATATATAACGATTGACGAAAGTATTGGAAGAAGAACAAGAAGGAGCTTGGAGTTGCCAGAAGTGGATTCTTAATCTAAACCTGTAAAGCTGTGTGCTGTCAACTCTTATAAAATTTTTATCATTATCAACAATATATCTACCGCTTATAAATGTATAGACTGTTACAGAAGATTAATGTTAAATAAATGTATTCCCCGAATCAAAAAATGTTGATTTATTAACTTATTCCCAGTAAATAGTAATAATAATAATAAATTCACGAGAACCATTTTCAAAATTTACAAATCTTAATTGTCCTTGGCCTTCATAAAGCCAAGGCAAAAATCAATATTGGATGATTTTCACTCAAAATATATCATTATCTTGGAGAAAATATTTTTTGTTATTAAAATATTCATTTTCATATTATGTTATTACTACTTTTGAAAGCGATACATGACAAAATATCAAGTATTTTAAATGAAATATATTGTAAAGAAATGTAGTAACCAGACAAGAGATATAACTTATTGTTTTTACTTTCCGGTCGCAACTTAACATAAGAAGCATGATATCTTTAGTAAGAAGTTATTCCTTCTGATCTTGTTTCCAGTGTCCGAAATCTTGTCGCATCTGTCTAGTCTGAAAAGTAGAACTATCATCAGCAACTCTAGCTCGCCTTCTGGTGGTTTTGTGGTGCCTCAGTAACGCTAAAGAGCTAGAATTATTGGAGCTCAGATCGGATAATTGTGTACGATCTCCTGGCCATCCCACACATGGAAACTAGTAATATTAATATCCAATAAAATTAACGGAAACACGGAAGTTTGAAGGAAGGAAGGAATCAAATAAGAGACAAGAGAATAACTTTCTTAGTATATATTAACAGAGTGGAAACTAAAGAAAAAAGCTATAGAATATTGATGAAATAATTTGGAAAAATGAAATTGCCTTCTCTTTATCACAAGGCTCATCTACATAATATAGGGTGAATGCGCCAGTAAGCCGACCACATACCCCTTTAATTATATATATTTTGAATCGCAAGCGGTTTTCAAGTTCCTTATGTGCGTATTCAAAATCTCCAGTTTATGAACTGTAAGGGTACCAACTACCGCTTTAGGTCAGATCTAACTGAATTCCCGCGAAAACCGTTCAAAAAGTTGTTCGTCAAGCAGTGCTAAACATCTTGAGCAGAACATCGAGTCGGTGAACTTCAACACTAAGTACCAATTGCTGTGCAACATCGAGAGCTTTTATAAGTGATTTTGCTAATGAATGTTTAGTCAAATAACCTTAATTCGATGGGCCTTTCTATAAATTTAGTGCAAAAAAAAGGTAGTTTCGCAATTTTTGATAGTAACTAGTAGGCCGACCACTGGCTCACGAGGGACAATTTCATTATTTCTCTATCACATTCAATAAGAACAATATCTTTGTTTTATTGCACAGTTTGGTATAAGCTTATTTCCTGTACCAGTAGACGGCCGTGCGTACGACGCTTGGAAAAAATCTTACAAGCCATCAAATCTGGTGGCCGACTACTAGAACTTACGTCTTTTCGTAATTTTACCAGTATTCGACCACAAGATTTCTGAGGCTATTTCAAGCAAATTTTGCACGGTAAATTGATTTTAACAATCCTTAGGTCATGTTAGGCCGTGTGAAAACAACGATGAAAATTTAGCAAACGCTCTTGAAGCTGTGGGAAATCGTGCTTCGATAAGGGAAATATGCCGAAACTATGGAATACTTAGGTCAACCCTACAGGACTGTACAATTACAATTTTCGCACTCGCAAAATTTTTACTGCAAAAATAGCATTCAACCATTTCAAGTACATGAACGAAAGTCGAAAAATATTTGGCAGCAAAGTCAATATGTGAT
Organism: Crioceris asparagi; assembly: GCA_958507055.1. Classification (NCBI taxonomy): domain Eukaryota; kingdom Metazoa; phylum Arthropoda; class Insecta; order Coleoptera; family Chrysomelidae; genus Crioceris; species Crioceris asparagi. The sequence goes on along the minus strand of OY293833.1, from coordinate 12,667,117 downwards.
GTCACTAGAAATTACTAAATTACGATGAAACTATACCTACATTTTGTATGTGGGCCTGAAAAACCTAGTTCAGGCCTGGTAAGAAATGACTAATTTTAGGGCGGCCGACTACTAGTATAGGTAGGGCCGACTACTAGATACCTACGGCCGACTACTAGCAAAACGGTTCCAATTAAAAATAAGAATTAAGTAAAAATTCACACTCGAAAATCGGTTATCTTTCTCTACACTATGCGATAGCCTAATCTATATAGCTGCGAGCTACATATATGCAAACCAAAGTTTGTCTATATACTCAGTCGCTACATATGCCCATGTCATTGTCAGTTAAAGTGAGATTACTTCAAAAAAGGCCGACTACTAGCACATGTACCCTACATCATATTACTCTAATATAAACGGAATAGAGTAGAATATAAATTTAGGGAAAATCATTTTCATATACAAGAATTTTCCCTTTATCTCAATCATTGGTTGGATTAGTAGATAACAAGCTCGAACGAAATTAAATTAAAAAAATATATTCAATTTCGTTCATCCGCAGAAATAGTAATTACCTTTGGAATAATATTAATGAATAAACATGTGCTCATTATATTTCAAGTTATTTATCATTTTAGTCTTAAATACCAAAGGGAATCTAGCAACTGTACTGTCATCTATCTAAAATTATTTATGTCTTAAACTTATTCAAATCAAATTCAAGTAAATATACTCAGTAGATATCAAGGGAATATATAACAATTCCAAAAAAAATCAATCGATAGAGATATGCATAACCTTTTGACAATAACATGAAATGAAAGAATGAGATTTTTCCACATTGTCATTCATATTAAAGTGTGCAAAAAATTATTTCCGTTTGCCAGTTTATTCTGTGGGCAAATAAAACATTAATATCTTTTCAAAATTCAGAAAATATAGTTGAAATGAGGAATTTCTGCTATTTGAGGCTGCTGTGATTTCCAAACTTCATTCTCTGATTGTGTGTTATGAATCTCGGAAATTTCATATGATGCTGTTACAGATTCTCTCAAATAAGGAAGAAAAGAATATTTAGAATGGCTGAAGAGCAAGATCGTCTTATTTCTAGGAAAAAACTTGTATCAGCACCCCAACTTTAAATTTTTGAAGATACATCATACTAAGAGCCTGTCATATTCATATTATCATTAAAACCATCGAACGCTTTCTATTACTAATTTATCTGAGAACTGTTTATAACAAATGTTTGTCTCTGATAACGAGTAGCATTCTTATTACTAATAAATGGGCACGTTATAATTCCAAAACCATTATTATTAAAGATGAGCTCTTCTACAAAATTCAATGTTCAGACTTCCCGGTTGTTATGCCATATATAGAGAAGTGTCATAAATTGGAGGTATGTTTTCTCTGGTCATAAAGTATATCTTGCGGTTTGGTTATGCTCTATGGTTATGGTTGTATCTGGCTCTCTCTGGTCTCTGATGATTCTTATGCTTGCCAACTTAATAAAATTCAAGTGCCAAAGTTACTGAGCTAGTATAATTTTTTTTAATTTAAATTTTCCAAGATATTTTTTGATTTCATCTTTTTATAAATATGAACATGTTTTCCCTTTGTCCTTATCAATTCCAGTTATTTAAAAATGATGAAAATAAATAAATAAACTAGTGCTGTGTTGGTATCTGCTGGAGATGTTCAATTGTTTTCAACAAGCAAAAGCATCAATCATACTCAATAAATAAATTTTGAGAGTGGTGTCATATTTGCTAGTTATCTATAATTTGGTAAGAATTTTTGATTTTAAACTCGGAATTTAATACATAACTCACGCAAAAATGGTTTATAAGTTGCCATACTTTCTTGACTAACAAAATCTGCAACGGCTTTTCAAGTTTTTATCATATTTAGGAGATTTTTCTTACCACAGATTCAGACAGTGAATTAACTAAGTTGTTAGTTAACAAAAATAAATCATTTTCTAAAACTATAAATTAAATGATAATGCGGCAACATACCATTCTTACGATACGAATAATTTATTGTCATAAGACAAAATTAAGCAAAATATTCTTAATTACCAAAATCCCTTTCCATTTTAATGTTTCCGAATTATTAGATATACAATTTTATTGTTTATTAAATTAAGATGGAATGCCTTAAGTTAGATTTCATTAAGGTTTAAATAATTGTTAAATAAATGACTGCACTGTTGCCAGATTTTCTTGAAATACTACATGATATTTTTCCAGTATTTAACATTCTACTGAATGAAACATTAGAGTCTTAGGATGAATGTTCGAACATTTTTCTTCTACTCAACTTTTATACTAGAGTATTTAAATGTTTGATTAGATCAGCTTTCTAAAACCTAAGAAAGAGAAAAACATTTCATTTTTATAAATTCCTATTTCTTATATCATATATATTTTTTCATTAGTTTCAACGTCATTATGCTCTTAAGGAAGTTATAGACGTTCTTGTCTCATTTACCTATTGGATTTTCAAAAAACATTAATCTCATATTTCATTTTTATTTCCGCTTTAGCAACCATGCCGAAACCATCAAGAATTCCCGTGCCAATTAAAAAGGGTCCGGACGGAAAAGTGCAGTATAAATATAAAAAACCGGTGAATATTCCGGAGCCGGACCGCCGGAAACAAAGATTCCGGGAAGGCCGGTATAAAAAATTTAACTATCAGCCGGGATTAGAAAACATTAAAGAAGAGCCGGCGGGAACCCCCGAGGACATCCCAATTTCCGGTAAGCCTATTTAATGGATCATTTTGAAAACAAAACCTATAAAAGATGTGACATTTATCAAGATGTATTGCTATTACCAGTGCTGTTCTTTTTTTCAGATGAGTCATCGGCGTCAGCATCGACTTCTGATGCAAGTTTTTATACGGCAGAAGAGAATTAATTAATAATCAATTATATAAGTTTGTTTTAATCAATAATATAATATAAATTTGTTCTAATCAATAATATAACATAAATTTGTTGTTTAATTTTCGTTGATTAATTGTAAAGTACAATAATAAAATTAATATGTAATATGCCTCAGCATGTTTTTGGACTACTATTTATTTCTACCACCAGATCGAGTTATTATATTTTTTGCAAGTACCTATACTTTGGTTATTATTTAGTCAATTAATTTATTGATGTCGGTCGTAAATTTTCTCCTTAAATGTGGTCATAACAGAGACGACAAATGCTTCTGAACAGATCTTCATTCTGAATTTAGTATGTAATACCATAATTCGATTTATCAGATTTATAGATGTCTTACAAAAACCTTTAGATAAATAATTAAAAATCCAAAAATTCGAGATGAAAAATATGACCAGCTGTCGATGATCTTTTCGCGCCTTAGCACAGCTTACATTGTTAGGTAAGCTGTGGCCTTAGTATGTTCACAGCAGCTTAGGTAAAAGACTTAGGCTGTGGTATGTTGGTACCTAATGGTTAGAAGCCTGATGCAGAGACCACCATCCTGAAGCAATCGATATGCACAAAGTAATCTAATTACTTTGCATTATTAGCGTGCTATAATCCACAGAAAACTACCAGCTATAACCCGACCAGAGAAGGCTACCCAAAGCTCTAATATACATTTATTTTTGAGCAGATTTTTAGTTTTTCACTTTTGAAGTGAATGGAACCATTGGAAAATATGGGTACCATAACATAAACTGGAATAGAAATCTGTTTATAACTTATTTCAAAAACTTCCAACCGTTTCCTAGTTAGAGCCCTTGAAAGGGGCTCATTAAAGAAATTATTATACAATATTTATCAGAAACTGAATATGTAACTTTATTGGAACTCAAAAACGTGCAATAATTATTCATTCACAAAAACCATGACCAATTTTATTACATAATAATATCTCTAATTGGTTACTTTTGCTTAATTTCTTATACAGCTTGAAATCACGATTACTAAATTTTAAAAAAAGGTCGATCGAAGGTTTTGTATGAAGTTAAATAATTACCTTTGGAGTACGTTACCCTATAAAGGAAGTGGATTTGGAAATAAGTAGAAATATTTAACACCCCCATTGATATATATTTCTTAAATATTATTACAGAGAATTAACAGAAATTTTATGGAATACTGCACACACTTTTTAAAAACAAAATAATAAACTCATAAAGTGCAAAGCTATACCATTTTGACATGTAGATTTAGAGATAGCAATGACATTTATATATTATATTCCAAGTAAATTCCTCTGTATTCTTTCAAATAATAATCATGCAAAAGGGCTCTCACGAGGTTATTTTTTCAAATCTATCACAAAGATGTTATCAGACATTAATAACCCAGTACATTTAGTCATATCTATTATATCAAAAAATTGTTCACGTACTCTTTTTTTATTATAATAAATTTCATTTACACACATTATCATGTAGTCATGCACAGGATATTACAAGGGATGGGGTGGTTTACACATTAACGATTCCGTGTGTCTGGTATATAAGGGACCTAAAGGATGTCTCTCGAAGGTTCCACTAAAACATATATACTGAGTTATGTAATAAGACGATTCTTTTTTTGGATCGTGTTTAAACAAAAGAAAAACTAAATAGAACATAGGAAAGAAAACAACCAAAAATCGGCTGGAATTGTGCTGTCACATCAAGAGAAAGAGTGAGTTTTTTTTGTCATCAGTGACCGTTTTGGATGGTATCTCAAGAAGTTTACGTTAAACACAGCCCACTGGATTGGTCTTAAAATTATTACACTTTAATTTTACCTGCTGATCCATCAACTGACTATATTTCAGCTCTACATTGTTGCCACTTATATCTAAAAGTATTAGAAAATTTGATTTTTCAAATGAGATGCCCTATAACAATAATTATTGGGTTTTTGAATGTCTGGAGTTTTAGAGATTTTTATGTTTGAAGAGCTTCGTTCGCCAATTTTGAGTAACTCAGGAGACTGTATGAATCCTAAAGAGTACTATACAAGATATCTAAACAGTTCAATCTTTTTATATAGCCTTTCCAAAAATATTGATTGGAATTGGATCTTTTACAAAAATGCTGAATATAATGGTGTTTCTATTGTAAAAAAACTGACTAGTGAACGTACTTATTATATATATATATATATATATATATATATATATATATATATATATATATATATATATCTTTCAAAGCCTTAATAGAATAAACAACGTTTCTCATTCGAAAAATTAAAATTACTAATATTTTTTTAAATAAGTGACAACGTTGCATTGTTGATTTAATGACTCGTTTTCATTCACTGTCAAATGAACAACCGAACGTGTAAATTGTCGTTGCATTTTGCATAGCTCATAACGTATATATAATATATACATATAATTATAATTTACAAAAATAATTTCTGGGTAAAATAGATCAGAACATACGCAACTTAACATAACCCACTCACACTTGACAAAAGGAGGTGCATATCAAATGGCATCGCCAACGATAACGTCAAATTTCTAGTCGGAAATTGTAGCAACTAAATTCACAGAAATGACGTTTCATTGTTCTTGCCCATCTTCTGATTATTTGGCTGGATATTGATTATTAAAGTAGCTAATAATGAAATATTCAGCATCATCGTCGTACTTATAACGAATTCATATTTCATGGAATTTAGTGTCAACAATTTTATACGATGCTACCCTTTTTTTTGTTCAAATTATATAATTCAAAAAATGTTACAGAATATAAATTATAGTAAAATGATTCCACCAACAATTTAAGGACATACTGATTGAGATGTTGTTCCTATAGCATTTTTTCCGGTGTCATCGTAAATTTCCTGGAGAAATGTCATTATTAAGACAGAATTAACGATTCTTTTTTGTTTTTGGAACAAAATGTTAACATATTTTGAAAGTTAACAAATTAGGTGTATAAATTTAAATGTATTGGGCTATACATATATAATAATAATAATAATATATATTTATATATGACGACAGAACTATCTTGAAATAGGTGGATCTTCGATACCATCTTTATTTTTCTCTAAACTAACGCGGTTGGCATCTGCCCTTCGCTTAGCATTTTGAGCATCGCACCTGGCACGGCCGCGTAATACAATATTTGGTTGACGGGAGGCCGCTCCTTTTGGCTCATCAGCTCTCTCTTCATCAGTCATTTTCATATCTTGAGGACTAGATTCGAGTAATTTCAACATATCCTTGATATCCTTCTTCACCTTGGATTCACCATCCAACTGTTCGGCAGCAGCAACTACCAGCTCTTGAACAAAGCGGCTGCGTTCCTGGCGCACACTCTCGGGTGTATTCTGTACTGACAATTCTTCCAACAAACCTGAAATAATTCATCAATCAATTTGCTGCCGAGTCAAATTTTGGGCGTGTTCGACCAAGACTTTTTTGATAGTTATCGCTGAGTTAGCCAAACCGATCGTGTAACAGAATGAAATGCTTTGGAATAAAGTAAGAGCCTGAAATTACTCTTAAAACTTAGTACAGAGTAAAAAAGAAATATATTTGGATGCCCTGTAATATCAAGCTATAATTAGAATTTCACATTTTTATATCAGAAAAACATGGGTGCCACTTATCTGCCGAATAGAAAACTTCCGATTTCTCAAACTATTTTAACATTCTCTTGAGGACGTTCGGATTGCTGATTACATACCAGTAAGAAGAAACTGCGACTGCTGCGATGGAGCCGATGGGGCGTTAGCAGCTGGCTGTACAAGTACAGGTGAAGCATTCAGCATCATGGTGGTGCCGCAATTTGAAGTGCTCGCCTCACGCAATGTCTGACTTTGAGTCTGTCTTCTTGGATATCTTTCTAATTGTTGACGTGCCGCATTCACTTGTTGCCTTTCAAGTTGCAACTGCATCTGTAACTGCTGAAGCTGAGTGGGGGTGCTACTATTTGTATTACTGGCTGATCTACGGACACCTGAGAAAGAAACTGTTGTATATTCGATTTTGAGCCTCAGACTAGCCATAACGATGTTGATGAAATTATTTCAATTCAAATGTATATGAGGAATACAGTTAAGGTAACAGCAGTAACATAAAAAAACTTCGTTCTGAATAAATTTAAAATGTTCGGTAATATACATATGATTGAAATGATAGAAATTTATCAAATATAGAGCCTCTTCCACCCTCCACAAGCAAGTAAAGTGCTGATTAGTTATTAATTCGTGAACATTAATTGAGTACGATACGATTAACTTCTGTCAGTTTCAAGACAAATTCCAATTTTTAATTAACAATTTGTCAGTTAAATGAACATCAGTAACAAAGACAAAATCGTTGAATGTCCCGAACAGTGTAGCTTATAGCTATGTGAGATTTTTTGCTGGGGTTTCTTAAATCATTGAATTTGAACTAGATAATGGTATTAAGAATCCATAACTACCATGGAATAAGCTTATTAGCGTTTTATAGGAAAATCTTCAAATCTATTTAACGTAAAACTATCAAGTCTTCAACTACATTCAATCTGAAATTTGAGGATAATACAGATCTAAAATAAGCATAAGCATATATATAGTATGCGTCAAAATATATCGAAATATGTATTCAGCAATACGATGATGATTCTTCTTTATTAGTAAAAGGAATACCGAAAATAGTAACGTTAAAAAAATCCAACATGTACTTCCCCGTAACCCTCCTAAAGGCGATTTAAAATTTTAAATAACTTTCCAAATATAAGCAGATAGCCAAAGTGAATAGCTCATAGTCTCATAGTACGGTCTAATACTTGATTAGGTTATTTCGATGTAATGTATATACTGGGTGTCCCAAGGTATCGTATATAGGCAATATCTCGTTTATTTCACAAGATAATGAAAAAACTTGGCATCAAATACCTTCCTGATGATGACTTATTAAAAAATATTACATTTAACAGCTCTATGGTAGCTACCCCTCACTTTTTATTTTCAAACGGCACCGCATGTAGTCATTGAAAATTGCGTGTCATTTTATTTGGTATATAACATTTAACAACAAAAACAATAACTTTTTGTGACTTTCTAACGTTATTTAACTATCCCTATAAAAATTAAAAATTGCTTCCGCCAAGTTTTTAAAAACTTCAAACTACACTACGTATAAAACATTAATTTTTTGATATAAAAAGTATTAAATAACCCAAAAAAGTAACAAATGTTAATGTTTTTTCTGTTATTAATAAAAAATACCAAATATGTGCTATAGTGGTATTCCAAATAGAATGTTACGCAAATTTTAATAACAATATAGAGGGGGTGAACATAAAAAGTGAGGAGACGCTACTACAGGGCTGTCAAATATAATAATTTTTTAATGACTCATTAGAACGGTATTTTGATCGCATTCGAAGCCGTTTTTTCATTTTTTATTATCTTTTTAAATAAGCGAGCCTGTTTACGATAACTTGGGATACCTCGTATGTACATATACTATAGTATAACTTATTTATCACCTAGAAGGATATAACTGGAATAAAACATAATAAAAGGCCCAAATTATTTTGTGGGCAATGTAATATGTGTAATTACATTAATCTAGATTCAACTGGATAAAATCTTATGTATCACAAAGTAATTTGAGCATAAAGTATACAAGAGTTTAGATATTACCTCTTCAATCCGGAAAGCTAATTCTTATAGAAGGATAAAGATGATTACAAATGTCTAAATAATGGTTATGTGAAAACATTTTAAAAAAACATACTTATGGCAACATGAAAAGCTTTGGTTAGTTAGTAGTCATAAGATTCAAAATAAGTAAGACGTAAGCTTTACACCGTTTTGAACAAATTCAGCTATAAACGAAAAGTAAATGGATTCTAGTTGCTTCAACAATTGGATTTTACTGGATTTACAGAATTGTTCTTGAAATAAAATGTGCGTAAATGTACATCAAAACAATTTCAACTTCAATAAAGGGGATCTACAAACCAAAATTGGATTACTATAATGTTTTTTTTTTATTTTTTTATTAGGAATGCAACAGAAAGTCCACTGCTGCATTATGAAATTTTGGTAAATTACGTTTGTCAGCGTTGCACAGAACAGGATTAGAAAATTTCAAGATGCAGAAAGAAAATCAAAACTTACAATTAGCAGTACGAAATTGGTATTAAAAAACTTACGAATGATATACATACACCATGGTTTAAAACGATTAACGCAAAATCCTAGGAAAATATCCCCTATAAAATGACTTGCTTTTTGAATAATTTAAGGATGCAAATTACCTTATTGGGTATGATTTTTCTTCACGAATATTAAATGAGATAAAAACTGAATCTGAATGGTTATTCCGTATTTTATGAATTGACTGGTGATTGGGACGACTTGAGATATCCCATGATTTAAGCAATCGAATTTCTTTCACATACAGTAGTTAACTTCATTGGTTGAAAATAAATTATAACATGAAATATATCCCTTACTCTATAATCTATGATAATGCTTTATGATTATGAAAACTGAACAATTTTAAGCATCATTTTAAAATATGATAAAGAATATGAAAAAATTTAACTTTGCCTGAAGTTATGCAGCTAATTACGAAGTACATATCTATTTTTTATAAATTTAATAATGGTCAACAAATTTTAGTTAATCTAATGATAGAACTATGAGATAATTTGAATCCTTACCTGACAATTGGGACAGTAGTTCTGCTATTGGGTCCACAGAATCTCGTGAAGATGGTGATAAGGAAGAGAGACCACCAGAGCTGAAAACACTGATAAAGCAAATCAAAACTGAATTTCAGAGTGATAAGAAGAAACAATAGATATATCTACAGGATATTTCTAAAATAAGTTGATTCAAGCAAGCATACATTAGTACAAAGTTGGGTAGTTTGGACGCTATACACGGTCCTGATAATTTTAAAATTGTAGTTTTGTAATAAATTTCTAGCGAATCATCGGATTTTGCTATAGATTGGTACCAGGACATAAATAAAACCAAAATTATGAATATTATCCATGTGCGTAAAACATATACTTTTTTCATCTAGATTTCTAGAAGTTTTAAATTTTTGGCACAGATCAAAATTTTTGTCCAACTCACCTGAAATGCATGTTGCTACGTCGAGGTCTTAAAGCAGCTGCTCCTCGACCCATATGTGTTGTAGCATGGGTGGAGTTATGCAATGGTATTCTTCTGACATTATGTCTGGTACCAACTGGTTCATCCAAGAAAGATATCAAATCCCTAGGACCAGTACGATGTTCGAGGGTTAGATGGCCAGCAAAATCATCGGTCATCAGATTGGGATCACCACCCGGCATTGCAGCACACAGTGGACAAACCTGATGATGAAGAGATATTTATCAGGGTGGAAGATTTGAATTTAAAGGAAAAAAACAATGAATATTAATGTTCATATATCGATAAATCCGAGGTGGGAAGTTTTGAAATGATGTCAAGAGCAAACAAATTAAATTTAAGAAAATATCATACACTCGTATTAGATAATCCATTATTTTTGTCTTGGAAAAATAAAATCAATGTCTCAGATTATGCGATTTGGTGATCAGATGTAATTACACCTTACATTAGAGACAATAATAAGACAAATTTTGTCGTCCCATTGAATGCTCCCTAAAGCCAAGTTCTACAGTTAATGATAAAATATAGATCTAGCGATTTAAAATATCAATTTTGGCAAGCACGCCCTTTAATGTAACATTTTTTCTACTTACTTGCTGTACCTACAAATTATAAAATGAATAAATATTTCAAAAAGTATCAACAACATAAAACATTTATTATAAGTGCTTATCACATTCCGTGAAACTGAGAATGAATCAGTGAAACAATGCATTTGATTTTGATTGAGAGAGAGAGAAAAAAAACAAACGATTATGGAATGACGCAATTGAATAAGTTTTTTTGTCAAGGAATTAAGTATACAGGGTGTTTGAATTGCACCAAGAGGCTAGATAAAATAAAACGTTCCTTGATAACTGTCACAGTTATAAATGGTCGTGTCCACAGTTGTAAGTTATTATCAATCACTTAGTAACCACTAACCATCCACTCTTGTGGACACGACTGATTACTGATGCATCGTTCAGATCATTTGTTTACTGATAGCTGTCATATTAAAGACGTCAACTTTTTGATTAATGATATACTGATTAAACGGATTGGTAATCAATGGACGTTTCCTCAGCAGTGCCTGATTTCTAATCGCTTTCTAATCAGTAATCAAAAAGTTGATTAAGTGTTTATTAAGACAGCTATCAGTAAACAATTATAGAATAACCCATCTTTTTGTATCTGGTATTTGGCGCTATTGCTATCTTTGCCGTTTGAATTACTTATTACTGATTTATTGAGGTTCAGAATTAGGTATATCTTTTTGAGATATGCTCTCTATTTGTGGTGAAATATCTGCTTACCAAAATTTTGCTGTAACTCATTCTAAATTTTCTTTTATAACTTCGATATTTTGGAAATATCTTTCATATTATAGATAATTGATCTGGAATTTTAGGTGCTAGAGGTGAAACGAATATACCTTTTCCCATGAACAATGTACCGACAGAAGCAACAATAATTGCAGGTATCAGTTATAATTAAATATCTGAAATTTCAAATAAACAAGAAAAAATTGAGAGAAACTACCTATAGCAATTATGGACATCTATTGTATATTGCACTAAATAATATATAATATAATAAATATAGTCTACAAGCAATATAGTTACTCCTTCCATTATCAATCGATTAAATCTTTCCAATAAAGAAAATTTGCGAATTTAAAACATATTTCTATTCATTTGACAGTCAACATAACACATGTCAGTTTGACTAATGAGCTAAGCGATGCATCAGTAATCAGTCGTGTCCATAAGATACTGATTTTTGATTTCAGATTACTAATCGATTGGTAATGGTAATCAGACAATGCTGTGGACACAACCAATGACACAGCCGAGTGTCGAGCTGAAGTCTGTGAAGACAATTATAATTTAAAAAATATATAATTTCTAAAAAAATAACAGAACTAAATTTGATATTGATATTAATTCAATATAGAGATGGAGGAATAACTGTGAATGACATACCGGAAACGGAACATCTTCAGAATCAAATTAAAATGGGTATTTTTTGATTTCCTCTGTCCCGACAAAATTTTCCTGCTTTTTTAATTACAATTAGTTGTCTGTCACAGGGTCATTAACAGATTTTTTATCATTCATCATCATTCATTTATCATTCATCAATTAAATCGCAGCATGATGAGCAAAAGTAGGCTAGCAAATAAATATGGTATATTATGTAACACACCGTACAAAATCCCAATGTTGAGATTAGGATTCAAATCACGATATTAATAAACTTGCACGGCAAATTATCGTATACTCGCCTAGAATTATAATACTTACTACTTCAAAATTTGTATCTTGGTGATCAGCAGTCACGTGCTCTTGAAGAGTGACATCAGTAAAACCCATACGAGAGCAATATGGGCAAGTATAGGATTGTGGCAACTCTACACTTGTTAAAGCTTCACCCCCATAATAAAGCTCTGAGAAAAGATGGATCATATTATATTTCATTCTCGTATCAATCAAATGTTGGAAAAAAATGTAATGTTATCTATCACATCATGACAGCGAAAACTAACTAAGAAACAATCTTTCTTTTAACTATCAATGTAAGTTTTCGAAAAAGATGGAATTTTAACTTTACAATTCTTGAAAAGTAATATCTCTGTAGTAATAATACGTGAAAACACTGCAAATATCCTAGTATATATAACTTGAAGAAATCTTTGAACTTGCTATTATGGCCGAATATGCTAAAACTGTCGCTGACTATTTCCTTAATGAGACATCCTCAAGAAATAAGCTAACACCTTGGTTATCATATGAAACCAGATATAGGAATCGATAAACTGTATAAATATTCTATCAGAAATGATTCTGCAGTTATGCTCCCTCCGCTGTTTATATGAAACCTAAATGTCTATCCAAAAACTGAACAAAGATAAATAAGTATAGTACAAGTAAATTTAAATAACATATTGTATATATACTTTAATCAATCAATTTAGTCCTCCAATTGTGAGCATTTTTTAGTCTTATTTCAAAAGTAACTTACCGAAATCAGATCTAGTCAGAATACACTGCATGGGGTGATCTGTTGTGTGCCTGGTATTGGTGGCTCCAGCTTCATAACAGGCAGCACAAAGATCATAATCATAGCAGACAAGACATTTATATCGCCTGCCCCGAAAATTGCCCTTCAGACAGGAATCACAGCTAACTCCTAAAATGAAGCACCGGTTATAAGAATGACATTCAATTTGTACAAAAACATCCATTTTTATTTCTCCATAACAACAAATTTCATGAAGATACTATGACATATCATACCTTCGTGACGGCTCATCTTGTGTTTTTAATAATAGGAATTAAATAGCCGCCTTAGAGAATATCCAACAGATGATTGATATTTTGACCAAAAATTGACATATTATAACCAACAAGGAATAATAATTCTTCTCAACAGTGTCTGGTCGCTAATAAAATAGGATTGCAAATTGTAGATGAGATAGTGTCAGAGAAAGAGAGAAATGGATAGTGTTCTCTGACTGTAACCTGCGACTGTAAAAAAAATGACATACAGCGCTACCAACTTAAAACAGTACAGTGGCGGTACATCTTCTTGAAAATATAACAGATTTGGAAAAATACATTTCATTCGCAATTTTAATTTATTCATATTTGCATTCAATACTTTCTTTACGAAGACTCTAAAATTTTCTCATAGCATTCCCACTCTACTGTATTTCTCTATGGTTCGAGCAACAGAAACTCAAACCATTAATTTTGAGAAAACTGAAATTAAAATGCGCATGCTTCACAACCACGGAACACACGAGCTTATATATAATGGAGGGCTTTCTAAAATAAAAATAAGAGAGAGAGAAAAAACAAAAAGGTTGTTCAGATGATTCTATTAAATTACATTACATATGTACATTTTGTAAAATTAAGGAACAAAACAAATAACAAGATAAGCTGTACGTAAAAAAAACAGTAAAAGCAATGAATATATGTACTATGTACTTATTTAAAATTCTTTATAACTATATAAAATTATTTTTTAAATAAATTGGAGTTAGACAATATTGAAGACGAAGTGTGGCATTCACATTAGAAATTAAATAATATTTATTTCACGTGGAGAATATTGCCCGAACGTTTCCTCCCCTCCGAATTGTTGACAGAACGTCCAAGTTGTCTGTAATTTGAACACACTAAATAATTAATGATCACAGCTTACCTGGGTTACGTATTATAAGCACAGCTTACCTAGGTAAGCTGCTATAAGTCAGTGTTCTCTGTATTATACCCACATAATCGATGGGACATTAATTGTCTGTCAGCGAAAAGTGTTAATATACAGGGTGTTCTATTGAAAAACACTTTTGCTTTTGTGTAAAATTACTAATTCTGAAGAATTCTTTATAACATAGATCAAATCTATTCAAAAATAATTCATAGGCAGGTTTATCAAAGCTATGAACAAAATTTCATCTTCTTTACAATGAAAACAGCCCAGGTAATAGTAAAATAAGCCATTGATATGGGACCTATTTTTTGACTTATAATTATAGGAATGTATCAAAAGTAACTTATAACATACCTTCGACCGTGAGAGGCCCTGTATATTTCAAATTGATGTTGATACAAAGTTTAAATATCGTCTGGCAAATCTTTTTCTATTCCCACAACGAGCAATTACTCTATTAAATCTTCTTGTTGCAAATTATATAAATCATGGCTTTTAATTATGAAAATGTAACAAAGATTTATTTGTTTATCCGTTTTTCAAAAATGACCTTTTCGGAATTAGATCATTTACAGTTTGAAAATTATCTTGTTGAAAATAAGACAGTAAGATACCAATACCAACAACGAATAAAGACAACTGAAACTGAAAATTCAAAAATGATACAAGGAGATGGTATAGCAAAAAGTAGGTACCTTTGAAAATGACGGAGCCGTTGCTAAAAACTGCTAGAAGTTGCAACAGATACAAAATGGTCAAAAATTATTCCACAAAGCATTTCTTGTTGGTGCTAGTTCATTACCTTCCTTATTTTTAACAAAACAATTTTTAAACTTTGATCGGTTTGATTGCAAAGAACTTATATTTTCTGGATTCCAAAATGTTTGTCAGTTTGCCTTTCATGGCAGTATTTGAAATTAAACTGAATTCTTTTGCGACAATGTTAAATATAACGTTTGAGAAGAAAAAAATCCGGTCCTGTTAAAATTTACCAAACATGTATCCAAAAAATTAATTACGTCCTTGCAACAGGAATTAATACTTAGTGATAAAAACTTTAAATTGGCCCTCAGTGTACATAGATACTTACATAAAAAAACAAAGATCCCGCTGAATCTTATACCTCCTTTATTTTATGAAAGATTCTAAGGGGCCCCATATACACTGCCACTCCATTGCAGTATAAGTAACATCAGATCAGATGGATCTTGGATATTTAATTAGTACCTGGTACCTCAAATCAGTTCCAGATTTGGCGCTGCCTGATATCTACTGAATACAAAACAAAGATTAAAGAGTACTTATTGTTATTGTTATCTTGTGGGCATTATCTGAAATAGGTATACTGGATTAGAATAAACATTCAAAAACACATTCTAGTTAAAAATAAACAAAAAATGAAAATTACCTGCAATTGCACAACTTAATTAGCTTGACTGCTTCAAAACTGGATAATCGTAGATAAACATTTTGTCTCACATTATAGATTGCTAAGGATCCAAGCAACTATAGGAATAAATAATATGTTTATTTCTATGAGAATGCCGTTGAAATTTGAAATGACAATATCCAATAACCAAGAAAAGCAGAGACAATCATGGTTGTCTCTGGTAGAAAAGGAAATAGTAAATAGAAATATAAAACATGTCTAGTTCGGAAAGCTCGCTGTTAAAAAGGGTCAGGACGGGGGCGGTGATCAGCTAGGTACGCCAAACCTCTGCCTTAACCTAACATAACCTAACACCTAACCTAACCTAACCTTAGAGATCTGTGCCTCTGGCGGCAGCGGCAGAATCTAGTAGTCTAGTAGTTAGTTGTGAGGCGTACCGCGTACCTAGTGTTTGTAAGAAGATTATGTCCTCAAAATTATTGTTTACGAGGTATTTATAACTTATTTTATTTGTAATCAAGATAGTGTTTCGATGTCTTGATTATTTATTTATTCTTTTACTTATTTGATTACGGGAAGCCCCCTATCAAAGTTTCAAAATAACAAAGTTTATATTATAAGATACAGGGTACGCCATTGATGATGCATCAGTTGTAGAATTGTAGATTTGTTTTTCCTGAAGCAATGTCGATGGTTGTGTAGTATACTATATTTATAAAGTTTGTTTGATGAATTGGCTGCTTAGATAATATATGTCATAGCAGGTAGATATTTTGAGTTTTGTAATAAAGAGTACTACATCTTCATGGGTCACATGTAACATAAAAATGGCGTCTCAACGTAAAATGAGGTTTGAGTAGCAATCTGCCATGTTGATATTACTGGATGGGAACGATTTGATTACATCCTCATCGGCTGTATTGGAAAAAATGAGTTAAATTTATCAGGGCTGATACTATTTGAAGTGACCTTGACTTCTCTATAAAAGGATATATCTCGCTTATTTGACAAGATAATAAAAGAATGAAGAAACGGTTTCAAATGGAATCAAAATATCTTCCTATGACTCAATAAGAAATTATTACATTTGACACCCCTGCTGTAGCTACCTCTCACTTCTTATTTTTAAATGGCACCCCCTATATATTGTCATTGAAAATCTCGTGTTATTCTATTTGGAATACCACGATAGCACCTATTTGATATTTTTTATTAATAACATCAAAAACATTATCACTTTGTGTTATTTTGGTTATTTAATTATCCTTTTAAAAAATAAAATTGCCTCCGCTTATGTTTTTAAAAACTTTAAACCCATGGTTTTTAACCAGCACTACGGCAGCCGATGAACTCTCGTATATTGATAAACTTTTGATACCAATCGATGTATTTTTAATTGCATTTTCAAAAAATATAATTATTTAAAACTGCTTATACCACCGTTTTTGAAATAATCGCGATCAAAGTTGTGAAAGTTTAAGTAATATCTTTGAACCTGACCACTTTGGATGATTAAATATAAATTTTAAATTATCAAACTTTACAAACTTAATTGCCAAACCCTTAGAATTTTCATTTAATGACTTAGAAATTAATAAACTATATTTATGTAATTCTTCACATCATCTGCGCTATTTTACATCCCATGCTATGCTCTCAGAAGTCGACATTGGAGAGCATAGCATAGGACACAGATGTCGTAAAGAATGAGATAAATTAATTTCTAAGTCATTAAATGGAAATTCTAAGGATTTGGAAATTAAGTTCGTAAAATTTGGCAATTTTAAATTTAGTTATTGATCATCCGAAATGATCAGGTTCAAAGACATCATAACCTAAACTTTCACAACTTTGACCGCGATTATTTCAACTGTGGTATATGCAGTTTTAAATATTTATATTTTTGTAAAATGCAAATAAAAATACATCGATTGGTATCAAAAGTTTTTTAATATACCCACGCAGACAACCATAATACGAGAGCTCATCGGATGGCATAGTGCTGGTTGCTTACCAAAAAAATAATATGTTTTATACGTAGTGTAGAACATCAATCAATTGAATCGGTTTGAAGCATTTAAAAACATGGGCGGAGGCAATTTTTCATTTCTATAAAGATAATGAAATAACGTGAGAATGTCACAAAATGTTATTGTTTTTGTTGTTAAATGTTATATCGTGGTATTCCAAATAAAATTACACGCAATTTTCAATGAAAATATACAGGGGGTGCCATTTGAAAATAAAAATTGAGGGGTAGCTACCATAGGGCTGTTGAATGTAATATTTGTTTTAATAAGTCATTTGTCATTAGGAAGGTATTTTGATGCCATTCAAAGCAGTTTTTTTATTTTTTCGTTATCTCGTCAACTAAGCAAGATATTACCTGTATATGATAATTTGGGACACCCAGTATATTTTATACATATATATATATATATATATATATATATATATATATATATATAAATATATAATTTTAGTGTCAGGATTAAAGAAAACATTTAAATTTGATTATTTTCAAAAGCTAAAGGGCTTACGAATTACAGCACTAGTAAAGTGCAAGATTCTTACCGCCATATTTTCAAATCACTGAATGTAATAAAATTTTCAACAATTTTCATGACTTTTTATTATCAGAAAATCTCTTATTTTCATTATTTTTTTCAGATTTCGCGCAGGGCTAAAGTTACTGTGGTGTAGTGCAAAATTCCTATTCAAGTGAGTATAATTTCTTGCTTTTACTTAAACTTTTTTTCAAGGCATCTTCAAATTATATTAGACTAAATCACATCTTTTTATATTATTAGCAGGGAAAATTTATCACAGTAGTGGTTTTGGTCGTCCTCATTTTGTAATAACTGTTATTTCCCAATTTTATTATGGACATCTCCTCCGTTTACTACATAATCTTTTTCACTTTGAATATTTTGTACGGAAAATACTGTTTCTTATTCCATTTTTTTTTCTAATATGTGTAAATAAATTATTTCATATTTTTGACAAACGTCGCAGTGTGAAAAATGAGCGATACATCAGTCGTATTGTATCCACAAGTGTAAGGTGGAGTAAGGTCGTGTCCACAGCAGTGTCTGTTTACCAATCGCTTAGTAATCATTTATCAAAAATCAGCATTTTGAGGACACAACTGATTACTGATGCATCGTTTAGGTCATTTGTCAAACTGACGTTTGCTAAAGATTTATTACACATGATAGATGAATTGAAACTCCAAGAATAAACAGTATTTTTTGTTCAATATATTTATAATGAAAAAGATTATGTGGTTAACGCACAGAAATATAATAAAGACATTTCTATGGGTAAACGGAATGGTACCTATCGTTAACATAATTGGGAAATAGCAGAAACAGAAGATAGGTAACGTTACACTCTTGTTTACTTATAACTAACATATTAAAGACGTCAACTTTCTGCTTACTGATTACTAAGCGAATAATTATCAGTCACTTCTATGGACACGGAATATATCTTTATGTCGCAGTGACTTTTCCATATACCTGTATAGTTCAGTCACAGATTAAATATTTTCTAATCTGTGGTTCAGTGGAAAGAACGAAAGAACACTCTTCAAATGTCAGACGTCGTGTCATTTATTCTGTAATTTTAATTTTGTTCCATCATCTAATCATCTGTCACAAGTCACAAGTTGTCTTCAGGAATCGGTGTTTATAGTTTACATCATATGATATTCGGTATTATTTATTCTGTGATGTTTAAGTTAGTTATAAATGTGCAATTTAAGGCTTTAACTATTATATATCGTTGCTCGTAAAGTTCAGCTGAAACGTCTATTATTCTCACGCCATTGGTTAAAAGAAAATACATAAATTCAAAAGAATGGTTCGGAAACTAGTCCCTTTGTATATAGCTGATAATTTCAGTGCTCTTGAAGCATATGTACAAAATGATGATCAGGTGAGGCGCTTGAAAAAGACACACAGGTCCGTATCTGGTTGACAAGGTGATAAATATTGTTAGATGTTATAGGTAACTCAAAATTCTAGGTTGCCCAATATAGCCAATACAGCCAGAAAATTGAAAGCTCAATTCTTGCTATGCCAGGAAGACCAAGAGCAATGTTATATCCTCGGTAAACGATACATCTGTCTCATGGAGCAAATTTTTGAAAACGCTGAGGATAAAAGTTATTTTCGATCTCTATTTGTCCATGACTATGTTGTGGTAAAAAATATGGTTGCTAATGTGGAAGAAGAATTGAAAGATAGGTATTGTGATGTACATTATTTTCCTATCGGCTATAAAATCGAAAAAGTCAGGGACTCATGTTCTATCCCCTGGAACGGGAAATTATGAAAATTTTATCCGTGATCCGGATATATCTTATTTTGTATAACTGTTAAATTTATTGGGAGATTACCAAAACTGTATTGCAGAGTAATCATTGCCATATTTCTGATTCTGATGTATTGCAGATTATAATGAAAATATACTTGGAAGATGCACTTGAATGAAAAAATATTGTATAATTGAGCTAATAAAAATTTATAAATGATTATTTTATAGATACCTAGCAGCTGCAGCTATTAAACCATTGGAAATCATGAATCCTGGCATTCAATCTGTACTAGACTTTGATAAGCCTAGTTCTCAAAATCCAGTTCACAAGGGTAAGTCAATATTGTATAAAAATTAAACAATACATTTAAATTATTTAATATCCTGTCAGTGATCAAAGATAGAATCGTATTATAACTCAATTATTTACAGGTCTGTTTATTCAGCCCAGTGATTTGATAAGATTCATGAATGGCGCATTGAACCTCTTAATTCTAGATATTAGACCTCGAGAACATTTCGAATTATGTAGGATTCACCCACCTTTAGGGTACTCACTTAATATTCCAAATTCAACAGTTTGCAAGGGGTAAATGGATAATTTATATTTATTCAATTATATTTTAATTCATATTCACTTTTATATAGAATGACAGCGCATTCCCTACAGCAAGTTTTGCCTGAGGCGTACCACGATGTATGGGATCAAAGAGAAAATTTCGATATAATCGTGATCATGGACAACAACACTACTCAATATTTTTACCCCGGATCAAGTTTAGAGATAGTCCGAAATTTTATAGTTGAGGTAAGAGTACTGCAGTACTTGAACTATTTGTATTATGTTGCGAATTATTTACATTCGAAATAATATTGTACTTAATCAATTCTCTTTCGTAAATCCATGTGGAAATCGTATGTTTACGTGACTTTTATTTTGAGAACAATTCTTTAAATCGCGATGATTATGTTTGACACTTTTGTGTTTTTCATAAATAAATAAAATCCAACCATTGAAGCAACTAGATTCCATTTACTTTTTGTTGATAACTGTTTTTTTTAACTATGTATGTTTTGAACGTTGCTATACCCCTTATTTTATGATTACCCCATATATGAGGTCACTAATCAATTGGATTTTCCAGTGGGACTTTAACAAGAAATATAAACAAGCTCCAGTAATATTGGATGGTGGCCTGAAGGCCGTGATAGATTGCTATCCCACAAAAGTTTTCAATCCGAATGAGTTCATTGTTGAGTCTGATACCAACAATGAAATAGACGAGTTGCTAGACCTCGATGAAATAGCCTATCCAGAACCAGGGACGACGGCAAAGTCAGAGCCCCCAATCGTTCCTCCGGGCGAACCTATTGATGAGGATGATGTGGAATTGCCTGAAGTTCCCGCAAACAGAATAAGAAAAATGACCAAAAAACAAATGCAAGCATTCGACGATTTATCTTTGGATGTGACAAAACATAAAGTTGGAGATGCCAAAACTATCGCTGATATTGCCCAACTACGCACCTTTGTCGAGGAAGAGCGCGAAAAGCTGCTCACCAGAGCCCGAGCAACTAAATCGAAAGTAGTAGATAAGGATAAAGAAGAAAATAAGGATAAAGAAGAAACAGAAAATTTGTCAGAGTTTTATGATGCTGCCAAGAAATTACAGGAGGAGAAAAAGGCGCTGTTGAATAAAGCCCGTGCAACCAAACCTAAACGTGGGCCAGGCAGACCTCCCAGTCGCCGTGGTTCTGCTTCTGCTCATCCTAAAGTTGAGGTAAAACAAATATAACTATCATAACCTTTCTTATTATTATGAATCTAACTATAAATTAGGGAAAGGTCAGTTAGGGATATGATAAAATAAGATCATTACTTGAACACTTATACAGTACAGTATCGCAAATTAACGAGAATTAGCTCACTAGTGTTATATTTTCAAACTGTCGCTAATCATTGAATGCTGTCATTGTCGGTTTTATTTATTCAACGTCTTCTATTTCGTTTACTTCTTGATCAATTTTGGATAAATTTCTTATAAAAATGTACCTATTGCAACCGTTCGCACTTTCTAATATCGAAAAAAATTCAACGGCATGGTGATATATGTCAATAAAGAATATATATCGAATATTAGCAAATTTGTAGAAATATCAAATTTGATGTGAGAATCGATAGTACAAATATCTCGGTCGAGTTCGTTAACGGGCATGATCAGACTAATAGTTTGAAAATAGCGGCTGACCAAACCTGTAAAAAATCTCAATGTAGTTATTGAGTAAATGTCATCAAAATATTTTTCAAGTATAGATATACTCTGTACCTACATCTTGTTTGAAGAATTTTCCCCTAGAAGGCCCAACGACTAGAGAGAATAGTTAAGTTGTAACCTCTCCTATTGGACTTGGTATAAATATAAGATCTTGTAATGTATTTGTCCAAATTGATGTTGCGATTCTTCTATCGTCGGCTCAACTTCTGCCTTAATCTATTCTCTATTATTCTTGTGAAAATTTTACTCGTGTAAATGCGATCCTTCTGTAGCTTGAGCGTATTTTTTGATCTCTATTCTTGAACATTCCTATGTGAGTTCCAATACTTAATCATTTTTCACAATATATGGTACCTACATTTTGGGTTTGCGTATTGAAACAAAAACACATTATTTTGTCTGCCTCAATGTATTTTAAGCTTGATCGAATTTCATTTTACAGGGACGGAACGGCACTGGATTTGTTGGTATGGGTAACGAACGAAATTGCTGCTATATGAATGCAATGTTGCAATGCTTGAAAGTATTGCCTGTAATTAAATTGACATATGTCAGCACTAACAACTTCTTGAAACTCACAACAAGACAACCTCCTCTTTTGAACTATCACTTCGCAGTGGTAAGTAAAATTCCGTTGTATGAATGATCATTTTCGAAATGATTCTTCTTTTTTCAATACCCAGCTTATGAGAGATCTTTGGAATGGCACTGAAAAATCACCATTTGTTCTTAACCATAAGTATTTCCGTGATCAAGTCGGCTTCCTAAACCCGATGTATACACAAGGTCAGCATGAAGATACCTTCGAATTCTTGATGTTTATATTCAACACACTGCATGACGATTGCCAATATACAATTGAACGTCCCAAGGTGACGTCGGAAAGTCAGAACGCTTGGCATCGACATTGGCAGGGCTCCACCAGTTTTCTGATAGATGCATTTTATTACCAACTACGAAAGACTCAAATATGCATCAAATGCAAGATTCCAAATTATATATTCGAAATTGAAAACACATTGATGTTGCCTATCCCATCTAAAGCTTCTCATCTCGATAAATTGCTAGATGATTATATGAAGCAAAGCATCATGAAGGAATATTCGTGCAAAGACTGCAAATGTCTGGAAACGATTGCTGATATCAAAGATATTGTCGTAGCACCTGAAGTGCTCATCATTGTATTAAAAAGGTATGTCAGTTTTTGTTATTATTAATAAATCAATTCTTATTAGTACGAGCGATACAAAAAAGATCCTTAATTTGTACTTGAATATCGAAAATATCTCGATATCCATACTAAACATTTTTGAACTTCACTTTGCATATCTTAGAATCATTCGATAACAGAAGTGAATTGATAAAAATGTTCTTCATTTCCCAATTTCAGTATTTGAATCCTCTTCTGACTTGATTTTTTTGATCGCTCCGATACATGGTGGTTCTTATAGCGGAAAATTCGTTCTTTTGCAATTATTTATTTAGTTTATTTAGTTTATTCATTACAATTACCTCCGCATGGTTGTTCACTGAGCAAGTAATAAAATCAGTCGTAAACTGGTTCATTCATTCTTTCCAAAAGGTCTTTCTATCACTATCATAATCTATGAATCTAAATAATTGGCTGTTTACCGAATTATGATGGTTGATTTAAAAATTTTCAGGGGCATACACACTAAAGATGGAACGAAAAAGTGTGAAACTAAGATTGACTTCACCCTCCAAAATCTCGAATTTGCAAATTGTGTGTACGATCTGTATGCTATTCTTCACCATAATGGATCTCTGTCACATGGCCATTACTATGCATCGGTGTTAGTGGATAAATCCGACGATATATGGCTGAGCTGTAACGATGATAGAGTATCACGTTTCACACACCCGGTAAAAGAATTGCCGCATATATTTAGATCCTGCATGGGATTCTTTTATGTTAAACAAAATGTTAACCATGCTTAAATATTGATATTTATTTTTGTGATATAAGATGGTTCCCGTATATGAAAATGTTGTCCCTCTGGTAACTGCATCAATTTATTTCTAGAAAGCTATAACTAAACTGTATTTGAAAATTGAGAACTAACAGGATGTTAATAGGTGCTAAAATATTTTCATGAATGTCCAGTTATACCAGGAAGTAGATGCCAACATTGTTATTTTAAATATAATAGAAGTTAGCATCTACTTCCGTTTCCCGTTAAGTGCCACATTCATTAAAATATTTTAGCCAAGTCGTTAACATCCATATAGTTTTCAATTTATGTTTATTTATAGTTTTTCATAAATCATTCCATGTAGTTGCCAGAGAACTTATATATATAGTTGTTGAAGTGAAACTTCGTAAGGCAAAGCTCCGAATTGCAATATTTGTCGTGAAGTTATTTGGTTGAATGATATTTTAGTTTTAAATTTATCCTAGACGTTAAATAGTCTAGTTTTCTTTTATTCCATTTCAGAGCAAATTCGTTTTTGAAGTTTCACTTCTATTGTGCGTTCGTTAGCACACATATTTTTTTATATATCAAAATATTTTAATAGGCATACAGATACAGTTATGTGTATGATGGCCTAAAGACTTCAACAAATCATAGTTCCTTAAGTTTTTATGTTATCTAACATTATTGTAAATTTAAATAAATAATGTATCGAACTGTGCCTATGAAATTTTATAAGTTTAATAAAATAATTTTTCAAAAAATGCAGCCTATTGTTTGAATTCAAATATTTTATCTTGTTATTAATGATTTTATATATTTATGTAGGCCAGTCTACAGAGCTAAATGAATAAGAGATAATTGTTATTAGAAGTCCAACCAAGCAATAAATTAAAGTTAACTTAGAATAATGAAATAATAGTTTTCAATATTCTGCGTGTTTGCCTTAATTATCGCGCCGTTGGATATATAGTGAATCAAAATATCCTTAGAGATGGAATATTTTTTCGAAAAAGAGCTACGATAGCCAGTCGACCACTACAAAATGCAACAGATATTCGTTCGTTTCTCTTCCTACTGTTACTCCTCAGACGGTACAGTCTTAAGTGGGAACTTCTATATTTGCTTAGGTGAATACTGACGTGATAATCCATCACGTAATATCCGTTATATTTTGTATTAACCTAATTCCCCAAAATTTTATTCCGTATCTGCAAAGCCTGGCCTAATAGCTCTAGACATTGAATGAAATATGATTAATGTTAAGTTGTTTTAAATATCTCTTCAAATTTTCATCAATTTGAAGGCTACTTCCACTTATCTTCACCTTTCCACGAAGATAATGAATGATATGACCTTCTGTGGCTAATGTAACAAGGTGTGGATTTTCACATGTAAAAATAAATGCATTTTTCATTGTTTTTATTTTCAATTGAAAATATATCCAAGATAAAACTAAAGTCTATAATTTTAGCAAGGAACTGAATGTTTTATTTCGAGTTTAGGATATTATATGTCTAGGATAAGAAACGAACCTCTTCATGTAATCCTGTCCAAATAAAGATCGTATCATTAACATTCCATTGTAAAAGAAGTACTAGGTAAGTGATAGTAAGTCCGATAATTTATATAAATTAATGGTATCTGTTATACGTTGAATTTAATGAAATTTGTAGGAAAATTAAAATAGTTTTATTTAAATATACCCGAACCCAATCCAGCATAAATCAGTTCTAGGGGAGTTGGCCAATTTATGTATTTCCACATCCCCCCCCTAAAAACGTATTCGAATTCTGGGACCTTGAAGAATATATGTGAGAAGTAGAATAAGAGATTGATTTATAACATATATGATAATTTTGAAACATCATGTGGCTTTTAGAACTGTCTACAGTGTTAAAATAGTTATCACTCAATCTTTTTTAAACGAGACACCCCTTATGTTTTATTCTAAAAAACTTCGCTTTTCGGAACTCTCAAATACATAATTTGAAGATATTAATAAAAAAGAATTTGTAGAGTAAACAAAAACTGCTACTTTTTCTTGGAGATCACAAATAAAAAAATATTATAAAAAAGGCATAGAAGGTCATATATTCATGGAAAAATCTTCCGAAAAATCCAATTCCTCCAACTGTAAGAAACTCGAAACTTCAAGATTTTCGAAATTTGGAAAATCGTAACCATTACAAGGACTTCACGCTGCGACTAGTTTTTGGCAATTGTTACTATTTATTATTATATTGCCTCTCTTCAGTCTACTCGACACGGTTCCGTTTATTATTCTGCCAATCCAGTTGTTTATGATTAACATTATGTTCAACTTTTAATAACTTTTGAGAATCCATGTTTGCGTAAAAAAGAAAAAGCTTTTCTAGCATCACAATCTTATACATAGAAAGAGATAATTTCCAATTGTAGAATGTTTATGAGTTCTAAACTAAACATCTCCATTCTTGTTCTAATTTCGTTGGAATGGTCTAGATCACAGTTAAATTTTCTATCCAGGTACCTTTCACAGTCGATATTATTTCACTATCTACAGATATATAATTTGATCATATTTCAACACTGATTGATCAAATTAAAAATACATTCGGTCCCCATCTGGTTTAGCCACCTCAAGGTACCATCATTGGGCTTCAACTGCCTGCAATAGCTGTTTTTTAGGGAAATCAACAGAAGTTTCAGGAAAAATACCCACAGCCGGTACCCTAAGGTGTTGCCCGTCTTCCACCACGAGGAGGTGCAGATTGGAATTTTCCCTTCATTGAGATCAGGACCAAGAAGGCAGGCATTGTCTGATTCTCTCCAGTACTTTTAGAAGACAAATTGCGTACGCGCCCGGCTGATATGAAACATAAATATTTAATATTTGTATATGAACAAAGTGAAAACGAAAAAAAAACTAGATAGATGATGCACTGAAAAATATAAAATAAAATTGTAGCCTACTTCGGCTCTGCTCTTTTGTAATCAGGTCAGAATTGCCTGCCTTAGCGGTTTTTTTGAAAAACCAGAATATTTATTATTTTTGGTGAATTTAGACGAAGTGAAAACGAAGAAAAACTTATAAACATGATAAACTGAAAAATACACAATAATATTTTGGAAGCAAATAACCGGTGGACTTGCCTACAATTTATTTGATCAATTAAATAAATATCACACACCGTCAACTGACTAAATGGACAAACTAAATAAGGTCATTGCACTTCAAGAATCTACTCCCTCAAATAGATGAATAGTACACGACGCTGGCTCTATGATATCGAATATATCAACTAAACAGCTCTACTGTGATTCACTCGCTGGCCGAAATGTCTGAGGTCCCGCTTCTCTCTTGCTCTTTTTTCTCTGTTAATATTTTTTTTACCGACTTCAGAGAGAAGGAGATATACATATGTTTGTTTTTTATAATTATTATTAACCTCGGTTTTCATAGTAAACGTGCACCGATCCAGATTATTATTTTTTTATTTAAAAGTGCACGATTGAGAGATAGTCCCATAAATTTTCAGGGTTTCATAATGTTCATTCCTTCGAAAATGCCTTGCATGTTAGAACATTTTTAAAGAATTTTCTTAAGTTACAGATCACAAAATTTCTTGAAAAATTTGAAAATGCTTTCAAAACTTTTATGGTTTAATTAATTAATAAATATTTAATAGCTCCATAGGTCAGATTTTTTCTACAGTTATTAATTACTAGAAGATTCCATTTATATTAAAATATATCAAAATATAAATTAGAAAACCTAGAAGACAGAAAATTATCCATACTTAATATTAAATTTAGAAGTGTATGAATAATGTTGATTATTGTCTGAAATAAAGACTATGTATTTTTATTATATTTGTCAGTATTTATTCCAACCCATTAGAAATAGCCGATATTTCTAGTTTGAGTCTACCCGACTGATGTATTGTTCTTTGGTTAGATCATTCTTACAGGACTGTTCAGTTGTGTGGTCGCCATTTTATCAGATTCATTCTGATTCAATGGAAGGAGTTCAGCATAAATTCTTACGGATGTGTGATTTTAGAAGTAATTATAGATAAAGAATTGTTGACCATGACTATAGGGATATTGTGCAATAACTTTTTTTACCTCCTTTAAGTAAATGCCGAAATATGTTCGGCTCTGTTTTTATAATGAAAATTGTAACTGGTTTGATCGACTGCCCTGATCTTCTGGGTCAGGTTGATCTCAATGTGCCCTATTATCATGGTCTACGTAACCAAAGTTCCTTTCCATAGAACTTCTTACGGGCTTAATAGTCCATTGTACAGATACATGAATTTAATTTTTAATGTGTATAATGACATATTTAATATAACTTTTCCTTCACTTAAGAGAGCTTTTCTGATATAATAGTTTTTAAATAATTTGTAAATAGGGATTATTTTCTGTATTTATTTTACAATGCACTTTATATTTTAAGCAATTGCATACGAACAAATTTATTCATTGTTTTCTATTTTCGTTAGAATATTGAGTTTTAGTTTGATTATATACCTAAGTTTTTTGTATATTACGAATTATGGGATTATCAAATAAATAAATAGTTAAACCCAAACCTACACTCATGTAAAACATTCGAGGCTGAATTCATATTATGTAAGTGTATTGCAGTAATTTACAACTAAATGGAATATGAAAAAGGTCTGAAGTTTGAAATAACTTGTAGCAAAGTTTCCAGAATTAAAAGGTGAAAATGGCATTCAAGGTCACCAAGATCCAACTTGAAACAACAAAGGATTTTCGCCGGGTGTCCTATTTTGTTATTTTCCAATCTTTGTTCAGTTGATTACATATTCCAAACCAACACCTTATTTTCTTTATTTTCCACTATACTGACGCAGGATAATAGGAAAGAAGATCGGTCGGACACTGTGAGGATTCTTTTCTTACTCTTAAGGTTTTTAACCCAAAAAATACAACATATACTATTCAGATTTTATTGACTGAAATTGTAGCTTTAAAATATATAATGATTCAATTTTTTTCTAAACTCCTTCAAATAATACAATTATGTGTGCTTTTTATACAATATAAAATAAAAAAACAGACTACTACAAAAAAATATTGTTGAGTAGAAATCATAAAGACATAATATTTATTTTTTTGTACTTGGCCACATTGCAAAGCACAAGGCATTCCATTTCTTCAAGTTCACAAATTAGAAGAAATCAAAAACAACTTATCACCAATGATCCAAAATCAATTTTCAATGGGAATTATTTTTTCACTATGTCTAGACCAAATGATGAGAGTTATTAATAATCATTTCCTGCCCTTTGTGACATTCATCAATCTTTAACAATGCTTGCCAACAACAACTAATGTCTGGGCTGATACCTATCAATGCCCGCCAAATTGTCAGTCTGCATTATTAATTTAATAGACCAGGAGCCAGAAATTATATTATCTTCGTGAACATATACTAATAGTTGATATTTAATCCAAATATAGTTTTATTCATTCGAAGTGATGATTTTTTTGAATAACTTATTAATTTATGTATCTCTTCAATCAAATGGCCTATCCTCAACAAAACATTACGGTTTTTTGAGAAAGAAAAACAAATATAAATTTGAGTATACTGACACTACGTCACATTATTAATAGTAATACAGCAATATGCCAAATATCTTAAGCTATACATTTTATTTGGACGTCACAACAAATACAAACAAATGAGATTGATGTCTTTTGTCAACAACGTTTGAGAGTGCGTTCACACCATATTCATGACGCGATCACCACTTTTCTGCAACACACTAAACTTAATAATCCGAGCAGTAAAGATGAAACACTTCAACTATTTTTAATATATTACAATATGTATACAAAAATATATTAATTAGATTTATTACTCGAATGTTGTATTGAACATATTTAAATCCTCGAATGATGTGGCTGCACCTTGATCTAACATTTGCAACATGTCAGAAAGTTCATGTGGTTGCGGTTGGGGCTGTGGTGGTCCCGAGCCACTCGACCCAGGACCTGATTCGGATGTTTGGGTCGATCCCTGCCAGCTGGTCCATTGATAAGGTGTAGCTGTGGTAGGTGCTCCCCCGCCTCCACCAGACCGTGAACCACCGCTAAGTTGTGTATACGTTGGACCTGGAGATCTTGGACTTGGTTGATTGTATTGATAACCTTCTGCGGCTGGTTGAGCTTGACGTAGACTCCATGCTGCCGCAGCTGGGGTGGGACTTGTGGTGCTACCTTTACTTAATCTAGCTAGGACGCTGGCATTGGTGCTGGATGCCCCAGCTTGTTGTGATGGTGAGCCGTATGCGATGGGTGATGCAGTCGTTTCATAATTTGAATAAACATTTTGTGGTCCACTACTGGGCCGTGCAGCCTGTTGGGGATCGGCTAATAATCGTGGAAATCGTGCATCATCAGGTCGATCATTGCAGCTCGTTGGTGTCGACATTGGTATGTATTCACTTTGGATATGTGTTGTTGGAAGCATATGTGAGTATATACCTGCAATACGAATTTCTAAGGATAAAATCACATACAAAGCATAACAGAATCTGGAAAGATAATCGAGCTTAGGAGCAATTTGTCATGGCGACTGACGTATAAGCCAAATTACAAAGTGTGTTTTTTGCATATATGTTAAAGAAAATTCAAATGCATGTTTATATAGAGTAAAATCAGCAAATTAAGTTAGCCAAGCAGTGACTGATAGGCATTAATTAATTATTTATCAGTTAATTTTAACCATATGAAAACAAGTCTATTTGACGTTAGCTTTACTAAGTGTAAAAAGTAGTGGAAAGCGATTCGAGTAAAATCGTACAGTCGGTAGAATCGAACCTATGACCCTTCGCATATGAAACGGGCCTGTACCATTCAAATACAAACTTACTGATTGTTATTGAATTAATTCTTTACTTCAATATGAAGACATATATTTTTCTAAATGTATAAAACTGCTCTTTATCTCTGAAAAGCGACTATTCATACTCACAGATACAAATTTATAGCTTTATATTGATAAACAACTTATTTTTCAATAAAATATGTTCAATTTTATGAAGCTATCTTCTAGAAGAGAGAGGAAATTTCAACCTAATCTGTGTCTGTTACGACATTTTTTGTAGAACGATCCTAGCAATAAGTTTGGAGCTGGATTTCTACTGGGAAGTTGAGGGTTAGATGCAATGGTGGAGTAAATGTTAATGGAGAGAACAATTTTAAACTGCCAAACCTTTATGGGAAGAAGTTTCAATCAGGCTAAGCCCTCGTTTTATCGAAAGATGATCTATAAGGAGGATTTGCTCCACCTCGGCATAACCACGATACACATACAACGGTATGCTACGTTTTGAGCTCAATTTGGTAAAGTTCGCGCATTTTTAACCACTGACGTCACCACTGCGTGGGCAAGAGAAGGTTGAACATGTTCGAGTGGTGTTCGTCTATTCGGTGTCACCTGCATTAGATTTGGCTTAAATTACTACTATATCCAAGGTTCGTGACGTCAGTGGTAAAAAGTTGGGAGGAGCTAGATGCTCGTGGATGCGCCTCGTCATACCATTGTTTTATATCAAGGGCATAACAAAAGAAAAATATAAAACGTATATATACCTGCATCACGCCTCTGTAAGCTATAATCCAAGCCGGGTTGTTGATAGCTGACCTGGTCTGGTGTTTCGGCGGCCGCTTCGCTAGTTGCATGAAGCGACTTAGCATTGGTGTTCGTGCAAACAATGTACTCCACATCATCGGTGTATGGATTGAGAAATGAGAATGCACTTGTACGCAACCATACCCATTCTCTGTTCTTTGCACGAAATCGATACATAACGGAGAGTACTTGACCTTTGAGTTTCAATACTGAAATTAATATTGTAATAAGGTTCAATGAAATTTTGATTAGCATCGAAACTCTTACCCTGCTCAAAGCTATCTTTCATATGCGTTTGATCTTCGGGATGAAAGAAATCATAGCAGCTTTTACCCAACAATTCTGGTGGTGAATATCCGAGCAATCCGATGACACGTTGATCGACAAAGGTGAATTTCCCATCCATGGAATGTCTGGAGATGAATTCGGCATTGCCGCTGGACCCAGATATATCACTAGTATTTGGAGTTGATGTTACTTGTAGACGACCAATGGCGACCAAACAGCAATGCGAAGCATGTAAATCCTCCTCCGATTGCCTGTCCAGTTGAACACCTGGGAACATATCTGATATTTTTCCAACTTAGATTGTATATTATGACAGCAGAATATTTTATATGAAAGAGATGGTCGTTTCATATCAAACATGTCTTCTGATTCACATACCTGTAGGTGGCCAATTTTTTATGTATCCTGTACAATGTACTACAGCGTAATTTTGACCGTTTTGAACTGGTCCTAAACTATTTCGTTGTTTGAGCCTATTTAGGTGGCCAACTGCCATACTTTCAGGTGATAAGTTGCCAACTTTCATCCTACATATAAAACCTCTGCGTGATCCCATGCACAACCTCATTGATGCTAAAATGAGAGTAATTTTCTTTAGAAAAAAGCGCATATTCAGATTAAAATTTTGGCAAAATGGGTTTTACATAGATTCATTACCCTGCTTTTTTTTCGAATGATAAAATCACAAGATGCCACGCACTTTCACACTTCCAATATCAGTATGAAAATATCAATCTGGTGAGTCTATGATTCGAAAAAACGGAAAAGGGAATGATTTTACAGTTAATTCAGTTGAATACTTGACATCATCCCAAGGAATCACTTAAAACCCATTTTGTTGCGGTCTCAAGAATGGTCAATAAAAGTGAAAATAAAAAACAATAATCATATAACTTAGGTGCACTTACACTGATGGCCTTCTTTTTTGACTGTTCCTGTCTTGAGATCTAAAATTCTACCAGTGTTTTGTGGTTCTTGTGTAGAGAGCTGTTCTCTAACTTTTTCCACATCTTCGGGATGCAAATTATCATAGAGACATGAACCATACCAATCACTTTGTGAATAGTTTAACACCGGTGCTACAGAATCTGATACATAAATGACACGACCTGTATCACAGCTGACGACAAAAAGAAAACCATCGGCAGCTTCCAATATCAAATGCTTCAATTCTTGATCGGTGAGAAATGATGGCTTGAATGTCCCATCGGTACTCGTATTACCAGTACCTATCAAAGAAGAGTCATCTAATAAAAAAAACATTCAAGTAAATAAAAGTGAAGATGGAAAACCCTAAAATATTTTACATGGTCAGCCCAGGATGTAATGCAATTTGTTTTGTTTCAAAACGGATAGGCTTCTAATATGAAAAGCTAGAAGCCTCATCCACACTGTACGAGTTCAATGGAAAAATTTTAGGGAAAAAATATATGTTAAATAACATAAATCAGGTAAATACTTTTCATCTGTATTGATTAATATGTAACTAAATAAATATTTTAAAAGAAATTGATTTTAATTCATAAATTAAGCTAACATGAATGAATGAAACCGTTTGAGACTCTGCTTTTTAAAAAAAATCAAAATTGATTTCAAAATTTGTAGATTTAGACAACTATCTTTACACCACTGTTAAGGTGAGTTTATACAGTAAATAAAATAAAATAAGAAACAAATTAAACTTGAAATAAGAATAACCTCAAAAAAGATTCGTTCATACAGATGACAAAAATAAAATAAGAAATAAGAATGAACCAATCAAATCGCAGCTTTCTTGAAAAAAACTTTTATGTTGTATGCAAGTTAAGTGTTCTCTGGTGGTTGATCAAGCGTATTATCAGTTTCCAAACAAAATAAAATAAAATAAGAAATAAAGATGAAAGTTGACCATCTATAGTTCTTATTCTTATTTCTTAATTTAGCTTATTTCGTGTATAAACGCTCCCATGGAAATGAGCATGTTCAACTTTCTTATTTTATCTTAACTTATTTCTTATTTTGTTTTATTTACTGTATAAACTCACCTTAAGAGTGTTAATTTCTTCACTTTAACAATGGTGTAAAGTTAGTTGTCTAAATCTACAAATTTTGAAATCAATTTTGATTTTTTGGAAAAAGCAGAAAGTCACAAACAATTTCATTATTATATTTGAAACTTACAAACGATATCTGATCGTTTGACTGTTTAATATATTTGTTACGATGTATTTTTAAAACGTGTTGGCTATCTGGTATCAAATAATGAACAATTTAATTACTCATTAACTATTGACTCACAAACAAAAAGAAATGTGTTACAAACATTTACAAACGACTTACAAACGATTGCCATCAACAGAAATTATTTTTTTTTTTAAATTCGTGTTGCTATCTGTTAGTTGCTCTATATCACCCTGTACGATTTCATTTTGCAAGACCAATATAAGTTGCATTACATACTTGCGAACAGACCATGTACAATGTGTCTTCTGTAATATTAATTTGATGATTAATTATTGACTGATGAAGTTTTAATGAACAACATTTGAAACTGATGGGATATTATAAACTAAATATTCAATAGAAATTGAATAGTTCATTCACAAAATGTAAACACATATTTATCATAAATTAAAAACAAAATAACGTAGATATTTCCACATTCATTGATATCATCTAATAATGCGGTTTTGAAGTCAATAATTTCAACTAACATATATAACCACGGATTACAATAGAGAAATACCATCCGATTGTATATTTTTTTTTCTTGTTTAAAGATGAAGTCATGTACCGGAATAATTTTGCAGCGTCGCATACTGTAATAACAATAATTATAATTATTACTACGGTTTGCAGTTTTCCGTTGTTTTCGATACAATGTTGTATATAACAAAACTCGAATTCACACATTTTATTGTAGCATTTTTCATAGTTGACCATTTTCACTTCACAAATGTAAATACAGTGACGTCGAATGTCATATGGAAACAGTCGAATAGCTCGGAAATTAAAAATAGAAAGTTTTTCCTAAACACAAATTATAATTAAATAATTCAAAGGGAAAAAGTAATTTGTTTCACAGATCACCCTGTATATTATTGCAGCAAAGGGTGGCATAAATAGTGAGATACATTTTATTACATTTGTATCAAAGCATTTATCAATTTACCATAGGTATTCAAATAGAAGGCTAACAAAGAGAAACCTTTAAAGTTTTTTCAGACTCCATAAAGTGATTGCTGTAAAAATTATAAAACATAAAAAGTATGTCTGACAAATACCAAGAACATTTCGGCCTACGACTATAGAATATTTTAGAATGAAAAATCTTGAAGTTTTTCCAATTTAGAACCATTATTACCCCGAATGTTTCGAAATACATACGTATACATATATATATATATATATACATATATATATATATATATATATATATATATATATATATATATATATATATATGTATATTAAATAAATAGTAATAGTTTTTGTCACCAACCTATAGAATATGAGATTGCAGAACAATAGAATCGAGATCCGTTACAACAGAAGTACTCGTTTGAATAATTTATATATCGAAAATATTCAACACAATCAATTCCGTTTTCTAATATGTACTTAGGTACAAACAAGAAGTATTTTTTTATTATAGATACTTATTATAACGTGGTAGATACAATGAGTCCCAGAAGTCCAATCAATTCATTCAAAATTTAGCCGTGTGTATTCCGTTAAAACGCCCGGAACCGTTTGATAGCAAATTCATTTATACAGGGTAGGCCCAAAATAAGTTAAAACTATCAACTTCATACGAATATTTTTTATTCCATTTTTGAATATAGTTTCTTTAGTCTAATATGTTTCATGTTCTTATAACTAAATTCAACAGTTCGAAAAATTATATAAAAAAAATTGAATCAATTTTATTAGTCGGTTCACTGCAAAATACAAAATATTAATTCTATTGGTGCTGGTAATTTTGAAGTTGTGCAATTATAGTTAAATAGAAGACTTTTGGAACCAACTTCACAACTACCAGCACCAATAGATTCAATATTATTTTATATTTTCAGTACACCAACTAATAAAGTCGGTCCAATTTTTGTGAAAAAATATTTATTTCACAGTTTTGAGTCATGAAAATCTTTGAACGTGCACTAATATCAAAGAAGATGGTAGTAATTATTCCATTACCCAAGTATGTTCTTTGCTTGTACTTATTATTCAGAGTACTGTCAACTTTCATTTTTTTTTCAAATGAAAACACATATGTACTTACATTTTTTTAATATTGCTTGAAATTCAAAGTATTTTAATGAATAATATCCTTTAACTATACTAAACAGTCATCGATAGATTAAAACTTAAAATACGATAGAAAATATCAATGAGAATTTTTGCGGATTTATTTGTAAATCAAACAAAACATTCAATTGTGTGTACCTATATCATGTTTCTTAGGTAAATTCTATATAGAAATGCACCTACATATTGCGATAGTTCGCATTTTCGAATTTCGAAAAAAGAATAAACAACACGGTATTACATGTCAATAAAGAGGTCCAAAATGTGTTTTTACAAAGTTTATATAATAGGTCGCACTTGTAAGGATATTAGGTAAAAAATTACTAGTTATTTGAAACATTTTTCCCAAAAAGAAAAAAAGAAAAAAATAAAAACCGTGAAATTTACCTATCCGCTGGCTAAGAGCCATCTGGATTTGTTTAGTTCTGGTATTTCTGAA
Organism: Crioceris asparagi; assembly: GCA_958507055.1. Classification (NCBI taxonomy): domain Eukaryota; kingdom Metazoa; phylum Arthropoda; class Insecta; order Coleoptera; family Chrysomelidae; genus Crioceris; species Crioceris asparagi. The sequence goes on along the minus strand of OY293833.1, from coordinate 12,630,233 downwards.
CGTTGAATTGTCCCCATAGGAAGTATAGACAATACCTCTGGGACTTACTATGTATTTAATTTGTTGCACTGCGATCTCGAGTTATGTTACACTAGACCGAAAATTAACAGTGCATTCAGTTGATGCAGTTAGTTAACGTACCTATATGGCTTACATCTTATCTTATTATTATTATTATTACTATAGGAAAATGAATTTAGGTATGAACACTGTGCATAAGACCTATTTAGTATTCATACTAAAACAATTATATATATATATATATATATATATATAATTTACATAATATGCTTAAAAGACGTTAATTCAATAAATATTGTTTATAAAAATTGTCCGACATTTTTAGTTGGTGCACTGGAAAATACAAAATTATATTAATTCTATTGGTGCTGGTACTGTTCAAGGGTAAATAGAAGACTTTTGGCAAGTTCAAAAGTCCCAGCATTAAAAAAATCATTATTTTATATTTTTTTGACCGACGAACCCCTAACGGAGGAGGTATACAATTCGACTGTCAGCTTTTTTTTGGTTCGTGCGCGCGTTTTATATAGTAAACGTAAACCGATTTTGATGATTTTTGATTCATTCGAAAGGGGAGACTTGAGAAATGGTCTCATATTTAGAAAAACTCAAATCAGAAATGTGCTTTCCTCCGAAAACCGCAACCGAAGGGGTTGGAAGGGGCTAATTTTCTCGAAAATTCTAGATGCCAAATTAAAGATAGGATAATTTCCGGAAACGTTTCAATTGAACATTTTTTCAAAAGAGTTACGGTTTTCCAGTTACATTCATGTTAAAATCTCACATATGTGTATTTTCGCTATGTGGAGGAGGCGATTTCTTTCGAAAAATGAGTACTACATACCTATGAAAGACAATAATATTTGTAGTAAGTAGCAACATTAAAAATGGTTAAATCTAAAATACTAATGCGTATTTCCGCAGCGATGTTCTGAGATCTCTACATAATAACAAGTATATAAGTATATATACAAGCAAAGAATATACGTGGGTAATAGGATAAGTACTATCTTCTTTGGTATTAGTGAACGTTCAACGATTTTCGTGACTGATGTTACATTCAAAAGTGTGAAATAAATATATTTTTTACAAAAAATTGGACCGACGATATGGTGCACTGAAAAATACGAAATAATATTAATTCTATAGGTGAAGTTGGTGCCAAAAGCCAAAAGCACCAATAGAATTAATATTATTTTTTATTTTTCAGTGCACCAACTAATAAAGTCGGTCCAATTTTTTGTAAAAAATATTTATATTGCACCATCTAATCAAGCCGATCTAATTTTTGTAAAGAATAAACATTTTTATGGGTTTCATTTTCTCATAAAAATATTTGAACGTTTTGATAAAATTTCGGGAGGTTTTTCTTGAAAATTTATAGAAACTCAATACGCATTTAACAAGGCGGTCCTGGTTGAGCATGGCTAGAGTGGAAAGGGTTCCATATTGAAAATTTCCAGTTAACTATGAAGCAAACCCAGTATTCTGTATTTATTACAAAATTATAGGCTTATTAGTTTCGCAGATAAGGAAAGGGTAACAGTAAATGCTATTCGGTAATTTCTAGAGTATTCTAGGCTAGAAATTTTAAGATAATAAATATTTAAAAAAATGACTGACTTTATTTGTTGGTGCACTAAAAAATACGAAATAATATTTAATTCTATTGGTGCTAGTACTTTTGAAGTTGTGCAATTGTGGTTCAATAGAAGACTCTTGGCACCAACATTACAAGTACCAGCAGCAATAGAATTAATATTATTTTGTATTTTTCAGAGCTCCAACAAATAAAGTCGGTCATTTTTTTTTATAAAAAATATTTATTTCATACTTTTGAGTGTCATGTCATGAAAATCGTTGAACGTTCACTAATACCAAAGAAGATATTACTTATTCTATGAGTCACGTATATTTATTATTTGCTTGTACTTCCTATTATTCAGAAATCTCAAAACAATGCGGCGGAAATACGCATATTTCAGATTTTACCATTGCTCGAAAACCGCAGCTCGTTGGAAAAACGTTCAATTTAAATTTTGATACAAATAATCTGGTCTTAAATTTGTCCGTCTCAGATTTTCAATTTTTGAAAGAAATTGCCCCTTCCTTTTAGAAGAAATATACATATTTCAGATTTTAACATCGCTATAACTCGAAAACCGTAAGTCTTTTGAAAAAATGTTCAATTTAAACGTTTCCGGATATTTTCTTATCTTTAATTCTGCCGTCTCAGATTTTCGATTTTCGAGAGAAATCCCCTTTAACCCCTTCGACGGTGTCTTTTTGATGGTAAGGAGATTTCGTATTTGAGTTCTTATGAATATGGGAGCATTTCTCAAGTCTCCAGTTTCAAATGAAGCAAAAATCATGGAAATCGGAGTACGTTTACTATATACAGCGCGCACACAAACCAAAAAAAGCAAACAGTCGACTTGTCAGGTAAACAATTTGTTCGAGTTCGTCGGTCAATAAAAAAACAGACATGTGCAATACTCATGACGAGCCATTATATATATATTTTTGTTTTGAAAAATGACAACTGAATTTGGCAGGATTAAAGAAAAGTTTATTTTACAAAAAAATCAATGATTTAACTGAATTACACCACTCTGAATGTGCAGGATTCCTGCCGCTATATTTTTAAATCACTGGATATAAGTGAACGTTCAACAATTGTGATGATTGATGAAACAAAATTTGTGTTTGTACTGTATATTTGTATTTGTAAAATATTTTTTTTTCAGAAAATAGAAGCGACTTTATTAGTTGGTACACTGAAAAATACAAAATAATATCAATTTCACTGTTGTGCCAAAATCCAAGAGAATCATTATTTCGTATTTTTCAGTGCACCAACAAATAAAGTCTCCTAGTTTTTGTGAAAAATTATGTATTTTACAGTGCATTATCTAATAGTCTAAAAGTCAGTGCTAATTGCTAATTTTTGTAATAAATGCTTATGTTTGGAAATGTTCGAGAAGCTTGTGACGTCAGCACTTTAGCAACGTTTAAACAATATCTGAATATTGACACATAATATGGCAACATCAATAGGTAGGTTATAACAATATAAAGACATAAAGACAATGCAACTGGATTCATGTGGACACTGTTTTGTGAACATTGACGTTCTTAGAAGAAAAACCTATCGGATATGCAGAACGTCGACAGAATAAAAATGAAGATAGCAAGAACGAAGAAGAGGTGTGCGTAGGTATAAAATCCATCGGTTCACTCTCAAGTATAATATTTTTTTTATTTTAATTTCCGTTAGAATTTTTCGTAGCCATATCGAAACATTAACATCTTACGATTGATATAAGATATTTGAGACAAAGTTTGAAAAGTCTACATCTGAAACGAATCTATTATCTGTTGTAGTCAAGAATTTTACATAATAATTTATTTTTGGAATATATCCATACATCGCATTTTTGACCGATGAACCCAAATGGACGAGATATACAATTCGACTGTCTGCTTTTTTTGGTTTGTGCGCGTGCTGTATATAGTAAACGTACACCGATTTTGATTTTTGATTCATTTGAAAGGGGAGACTTGAGAAATGGTCCCATATTCGTGAAAACCCAAATTCGAAATATCTTTCCCTTCAAAAACGACCCCGAAGGGGATAGAGGGGGTAATTTTTCTCAAAAATCGAAAATCAGAGAAGGCAAAATTGAAGATAGGACAATATCCGGAAAAATGTCTAAGATATGCGTATTTCAGCGGCGATATTTTTAGATTTGTGAATAATAACAAGTACAAGCAAAGAATATGGGTAATGATATAAGTGAAAGTTCAACGATTTTCATGACTAATGTTACACTCAAAAGTGTGAAATAAGTCTCGGAAGGCCATGATCTAACAAGTAGTTTCAAAATGGCGGCCGACCCAACTTATAAAAAACAAAAAGTAACCATTCACTAAGCATCACTGAAAATATTTTTGTGTTATAGATATGATTTGTACCTACAACTTATGCTTTGAAGCATTTTTCCTTAAAAGTGATAGAAAAAACAAGTGGAATTTTTGAAAAAAGATTCACATTTTATTAGGCATTTAAGGTTTGAATCGTACCGATGAGTACTATTGCTATCTTTTCTTATCTTGATTTGAATTGTATATATGTTTGCCAGCAACAGCAATTATAAATTAATGTTTGGCTAACACAACACAAAATTAAATTTTAAATTAGTATTATCAACGTCTGACAATTGCGACAGCTGACAGTGAACAGCGCGACATACCATACAGTAATATATACGACGATCTGCCAGAGAGTACCTATTTACCAGAGAACAGAGACGTATACATATATACCCTCCATGCTCGTGCGCAATACCAGTGACGGATCCCATTGTCCGACATTGTCGTTCCATGTCGAAGAAATAGTTTGATGTTGCTTGAATGAGATAATATAATTAATCAATATTGGATCACACTTGGAGCTTAACAGGCGGCGAGATGTCTGAGATCTAAGTACGAATTCGAAATTTCAAGTCTCTAGATCGTATGGGACCTGAGAAATCGCTACGGAGTCCATCGATACAAGAACCGAAAGTAATAAAAACTATTTAATAATAAAAATTAAAGGTCTTGAAATTTACCTTCTCACTGGGTATAAACCGTCGGAATTTTTTATAATCTATAATGATGACTCAAGGTATATGGGGAAAAAAATTATTCTTTATTATTTATCAAATTTTACTTTTCTCCCCGAGTTAAGAATTTCATTTGAACGACCTTTCTCTCAAAAAAATAGTCTAGTGTTTCAAAATACTTGTAACCTGGTACTAATGCATTTTTTCCTTTACAACAAATATATATTATACCCTCATATAGCTAATATTTCAATAACGTCTACTTCCAATTTAACATAATGTATATATAGGTATGTGATAACAATGTTGTACATAAGCTTGAAGCTCCAACAACAACAAAAAAAGAAGAGAAAAAAACTAGCAACAACGAAAACTTCCAGAGATGGAAGATCCCCCGGTCCCGGTCGTGTATTTACGAGCTGAAGAAAAAGAGGAGGTCGCCTAGTGGTTTCATTCCCCTGTTTTTTTTGTTGTTTGTTTGTTCTTTCACTACTGTCGTTGTTGGTTGGGGCCACAGTTCGATGTGTTGTGGTACCATTTGTTCTCTCCAACTATATAACCCAACTGAACTGATGATCTTATCGCAACGTTAGTTTATGGGCCACAGAATTACCCACTAGGTACTAATACTACTACTAGTAATACAACATATATACTATATGGCATTGTTCCAACTGTAAATCCGCAAGCTATTTCTCAACAGGTCGTGAAAATCGCCCTCAATGCGCATGTCTGATCTGTCAGATCATAGTCCATATAATTATTTCATGTCAAGATTGAAGAAATCGAACGTTTTTTGCTTTTGTTTTAAATAAACACATAGATACTTCTCAAATATCCAAATAGAAACAAAAATACCCAAACACTTTGTTGGGTTATATTCAAACAATGAAATAAATCAAACACAAAAAGGTTCCCTTTAACTAAACTAAGCATGAACCTACCGAATATTTAGAAGAAAATCCGCAAACCGATCTGATATAGTTTGTCAACTATCAAGAAATCTTTTGGATCGTACAGAAAACTAACAATTTGTTTAGCATTAGACGCTTGTATTTGTAACGCGTTTGCGGCATCTTGATTGTTTAGAAACTACTTCGGATGCGACAAAGTCTACGTAAGGTTAAATCAGGATTAATGCCCTTATTATTTAAACATACAACAGAGATGCGCGCATTTCAGCCACAAACTGTTGCATTTTCATAATATTGTTTTTGTTTTGTTATCGCTTACATTGTGCAAACACTAATACTATGTTTCTAGATATTTCACGTACATATAAGTATAATAATATGCACCATTTAAGCGAGGTAACTGGAAATTGGACTTTAGCTCATTATCTCAAAGTTCACATATTTTGTAACGTAGCTAGTTACTTACGAATAATGAGAAAGCATGAAAGGTATCTCAAAGCTATAAATGTGATAAGAAGTAAAATTGCTTCACTTCAATACTACAGTTTCTTTGGATTTCCGTATTTTCCGTAAATACAAAACATTTAATGGATTAGCGTCTTGTAATAACGATTACAAAAATGAAACATCTTTTTTTTTAAACGTTCATTTTTTAATTTTTTCGTAGTTGGCTATACTGTATTTATTGTATAGCTACATTGATAGTCGTAGCTTTTCGTTTTTAAGTTGATCACACGGATCAAATAATCAATGTAATCGGCAAACATATTATCATTTATAGTAAAAGAAAATTCATATGATCTTACCTCTGAGCTGTTTCATATGAGCTACGGCCATCCTCAGTATTGTCAGCTTGTCAGGTTTCCTGGCCAAAGCACTGCAGGTGGGTACCATGTCTGACAGCTCGGTAATGTAAGCTGTCATCTTGTTGCGTCGCCGTCGCTCAATTTCGCAATGATTCTCCCTACAGTAAGTCGCAAGAAAAACGCATCGGTCATTACATTTTTGTGGAAAATATTTCAAAATTATATATATTATAGAGATGAAAAAAAGAAAATATCAAGTATGGTCCTCTGGAATTCAATACATTAAAAAAGATGCTTTGGTATCTTGCATTTCAATCATACAAATTGAACATTTCAAAACTTCTCAGCTTAGATTCTTGAAATGTGAGCAGTAAAAAAAGAAATCGCTGAAATACGTTAGACGGGGACAAGTTTTGATGCGCCCCTTTCAACCCCCACGAGCTACACGCTCAAAAATCGAAAATGGTTAAAGATATCGGGTGATAGCTTATTTGAAATGTGATATTAGGAGCCGACGATAGCACACAAAAATTAAAAAAAACTTTTATTCATGAAACACAAACTTGAAATTAAAATGATACATCAGCAAGTAGCAAAGGTACATCTATTTATTTTCTTTGTTGCTTCATTTAGCAGCAATTTAATTTATGTAATATTCGTAAGATAACACACAGTGTAAAACAGATTGCCATAATGGCCTTTATAAATCAAAATAATCTCATTTATCACTTTCAAATGGCGCTCTAATGATGGTGTGGTTGTGCTTTTCTGGATGTTCGCTATGTTCGTATAAATATAATATGTATAGATACCGTAGGTATATACTATCTGATAAATATTATAAAATAGCTTTCAAAGCTAGCGTAATTATGAAATTCATTAAATCACAAATTCTCAACAGGTTCATAGAATGGTTTGTTAATAATCAATCAATTAATTCGAAAATATGTTTCTGTGGCGTTTTATTTGTATGTAAATATCGAGCGATCTTGATCTCGATCAGTGCACCAACTCATAACGTCGGTCCAAATTTTTGTCAAAAATATTTATTTTAAAACTTTACACTACATATTTTTGTGCTACAGAAGTAACTACGAAAGATGCCATCTTTTGATTAATTTCATCTTGTGTGAGTTTGAATATATATACTATATAGGAATTGAAACAATATATTAAATTTCCACTATTATATATTTTAAAAAGACATAACAATAATTGTTTCAGCACACTGTACCTTTATCAAATGTGAGTATAAAAGTGTATACTCACATTTGCTTCAAAATAACAGGTTTTAGGTTATTGCATATGGACGTATATACTAATTTTCTTTGCCTGTCTGTTTGTTCTGTACCGGCTAAACAGAGTCCGACAAGATTTTCACGGACAAAGCCGCGAGAAACAGTTAGTATTAAATAAATACCTTTATTGAAGTTTTTGTAATATTTATTTTTTCTTGAGTAATGTCCTTTGATATTTGTCAGCTACGCTTATTTTCAAAATATGACATCGTTTTTTTTTAATGGATCATCCTGTGCATTTTCATATGAGTCACTTTTTCAACAATTTAAGTAAGCCTGAAGTCTGTAATATATAATTAAAGATGATATAGGATAAAGTAAATTTTTTTGTTATTTTTTATATTTTCTTCATGATAACAAACATTTTTTACTTTCACTCTCGATTCTTAAATAAAATTTCCAGGAGATATTATTTTAGACAGAGGCACACCAGGGGGTTATGAAAAACAACTGAGGTTTTTTTCACCGACTTCCCAACCGGAGGAGGTATACATTATCTAATGTTCGTTTGCGCGGTGCATACCTAGTTTTTACAAAAACTAAGACTTTATTAAATAAGGTAGGTAGGTACTTTTGAAGGTAGGTCCCAAGAGTCTTTTAGGTACCGTGGAACTTCCAATAGATTATATTTTATTTTCCAAATTAACATCATATCCTAGGATTAGTCGAAAGTCTCTAAGTTCAGCATGTAAATGGTTTTTAACCGACAAGAACAAAATTAAATAGATCGTATCTGAAAAACAACAAAACTATGAAAAGATTTTCACTCAGAAAATTTTGCTAGGATAAATTAAGTTTCATTTCTTTTTCTTTTTTTGTGGAATTAGTATAGGTACCTAGGTATATGGTTTTCCTGGACAAATAAAGTTTTATGAGACCCTAGCCGGACGTTGAGTAAATTATCTTGGACAGAGGGTTACCCATAAAACTTAGTTAGCAGAATCGATATATACAGAGACAGCTTTTTCCCCAGCAAAAAAGCTTTCAATGTTTCTAGTCCATTCCATTTGGCATTGAATATCCAAGTTCTTTCTAATAACCAAAGACTATTAAATAAGAAAAACGTCAAGTCCGAAAAAAAATCTAATTAAGATAAATTTTGATTAATACTGAAAATTAAGTGAAAATAACTAATAGAGCAGGAGCTGATAGCAAAAAAAAACCTGACCGATCAAGTAGCAGGATGAAATGCTTTGAGAATGTTTGTTTTCACAGGCACCATAAGGTAAATCATGAGGTGACAGACCGAACATTTCACATTAATTATTTTATTTTTTAATTTTAACAATCTTGCACATTTCCTACTGCTGTAACTTTGAAACTCTTAATATATATATATATGGCGAGTTTTTGCAACTTAATTTAGCTTCTCGCATCCCAGCCGCCATCGTTTCTTATCTTTCCAGTCTCCTTCATGGAGCCCATTTCGGTGCGGATATTCGTAATCCATTTTTTTCGTGGCCTTCCTCGTTTACTCGTAATGTTTTTTGAATAATGTTCAACTTAAACATTGCTGAAAATGACCTTTTCTTTAATACGGCAATTAGAGAAAAAAAACTATAATCTCCACTTGGAGAAGAACCATTAAATATGGAAAATGGGATAATCTTATCAACTCTTCTCTTGCCAATGGAAGAAGAATCATCGAAATCGGTGAACGTTTACTATACAAAATTTTGCGAAAATACATTCACATTTCATACCTCCTCGGTATTTCTATGTCGGTCAAACATGCAAATTGCCTACTGCAACGGGATGAGAGAAATAACATAGCAAAATGGTCGTTTCGAATTGCAAAAAAATGACTACGGCTGTGCAGAATTATTGAGCAGGTACCTACTTTCCAGCGAATTAAAATAAGTGTCGTAATCATCGAACATTAGAAGCGAAAAAGGTTGGCTAATATGGTGTATTTTGAGGAGTAGTGCGCGGCTCATAACACAAGAAAATGGTATTGTGAGATATATATTATTATTATTATAAGTTGCAAAAATCACACAACACGAAAGTGAGTTAGTCTGTCTACTCTCCCACAGTAAAAGGCACTCGGAACTACAACAGCAAAAGAAGAACAAGTTTTCTTCTGTGGCAACAAATAAGAATCAATTACATATTGCGAACCAAAATTGCTATGGGAATGTTCCGTAATATCCCATGATAATAAGCAATTTTTGTGTTTTTAACCGATACCTGATTAATACACATACATATATATAAAATAAGCTTTCTTCGAGCTGATGCTGGGCAACAGAATGTGAAGATAATATTTATAACGGGTCATAGTTATAGCCACGCACGCTATAAGTATATTTCTATAATTACGTATAAATTTAAATTGGTGCAGGAATTTAGATAATTTCTGGGTATTCCACCGATCATCTCCGAATACCAAATTATAGCTTTGGATTTTGATACTTTGTCAAGCCCAGGATGCTCAGTCCAGCAGATTCGTCCTATAATATTATAGACATCATAGGCGTTCACATTTTTATCAGATTCATTTTATAATATGAAGATAAATGGTGGACCTTTCTTATATTTTATTATTATAGGCTATATGTGCAGCAAGCCTAACAGTGTATTATAACCATTCCATTCAAAATAAAATCTTCGTACGTACTGGTAATTTTGAAGTTGTGCAGTTGTAATTAGATAGAAGAGTTTTGGCATTCTAACTTCGAAAGTACACCAGTACGAATATAATTAATATTGTGTCCACAGCTGTGACTCATTATCAATCGCTTACTAATCAGTAATCAAAAGTGGACGTCTTTAAAATGAAAGCTATCAGTAAACAATTATTATAAATATTTCTTACAAAAAATTGGACCGACTTTATCAGTTGTTGCACTGAAAAATACAAAATAATATTAATTCTATTTGTGCTGGTTCTTTTGGAGTTGGTGCCTACAACAACAAACTACAACGGCACAATTACCAGCACCGATAGAATTAATATTATTTTGTATTTTTCAGTGCAACAACTGATAAAGTCGGTCCAATTTTCTGTAAAAAATATTTATTTCACATTTTTGAGTGTAACATTAGTCATGGAAATTGTTGAACGTTCACTAATACCCAAAAAGATATATGGGTAGGTTTAGCTTGTACATAGCGGAAATGCGCATATAACATATTTCAGACTTTACCATTGCGAAACTCGGAAACCGTGACTCTTAAAAAACTGATCAATATAAAAATTTCCGGATATGGTCCCCTCTCTAATTATCAAATCTCGAATTTTCGATTTTCGGAAAAATTTGCCCCTTCCACATAGCTGAAACACATATTTCAGACTGTAGCACGGAAGCGTATGATTATTTTTTTAAATGTCCAATTTAAACATTTCCGGATATGGAATTTTCATTAATTCTGTCGTCTCGAATTTTCATTTTTCGAGAAAAATTGCCCCCTCCACCCCCCTGGTTTTTGGATGGAAGGAGATTTTGGATTTGATTTTTCTCAATATGGGACCATTTCCCCACTCTCCTCTTTCGAATGAAACAAAAATCGTCTAAATGGGAGTACGTTTACTATGCAAAACGAGCGAACAGCCGTAAAAAAAAATAAAAAAAGCAATATTACAACCGAATTGTATACCTTCTCCTTTTTTTGAAGTCGGTCAATAAAATAACCCATCTTTTTGTATCTGGTATTTGGTGCTATTGCTTATCTTTACCGTTTGGACCTGAGATTTACTGAGATTCAGAATTACTTAAGTAGATACTTTTTGAGAGATGCTCTCTATTTGTTTTGAAATATCTGCTTACAAAAATTTTTAATTTTGCTATAAGAGTCATTCTAAATTTTCATTTATAACTTTTGGAAATATCTTTCATATTATAGATAATTTATCTATAATTTTAGGCCCTGGAGTTATTCACGAAGATGAAATGGAAAGGCTGGAAGATTTCGTAGCGAATATACCTTCCCCATGAACAATGTACCAACAGAAGCACCAATAATTGCCGGTATCAGTTATATTTAAATATCTGAAATTTCAAATAAACAAGAAAAACTACCTATAGCAATTCTATTATGGAAATCTATTATTGTATCTTGCACTAAATAATCAATTTCTTTATAAATATATTCTACAGATAATAAAGTATCTCCTTCCATTTTCAATCGTTTTAATCTTTCTAATAAATATAATTTAATTTAAAACAAATTTCTATTCATTTGGCAGTCAACATGACAGATGTCAGTTTGACAAATGAGCTAAGCCATGCTTCAGTAATCAGTCGTGTCCACAAGATACTGATTTGTGATTTTAGATTACTAATCGATTGGTTATCAGACACAGCTATGTGAACACGACCATTAATTGGTATTTTTCAGTGCACCAACTAATAAAGTCGATACAATTTTTTGTAAAAAATATTCATTTCACATGTAACATTAGTCATCAAAATCATTCAACGTTCACCAAAGAACATGGATAATACGTTGCTTATACTTATTATTTTAAACCATCGCGGAAATATTTCAGACTTTACCACTGCTGTAACTCGGAAACCGTATTTTTTCATAGAATGTCCAATTTAAATGCCTCTTCTTTAATTTTGCGATTTGGCCGTCCCATATGTTCAAAATTCGAAAAAAAGCCCCCCACCACATAGCGGAAACGCATATATTTCAAACTTTACCATTACTGTAACACGGAAACCTATGATTTTTTCAAATTTCCAATACAAACATTGTCCGATATGATATTTTCTTCAATTTTGTAGTCTCAAACTTGCGATTTTCGAAAAAGATTGCCCCCTCCACTCCCTTTGGGAGATGTTTTTGATGGGAAGGACATGTTGAATGTAGATTTTTTTCAATGGAACCAATTCTCAATATTCCTCGATCAAATGAAAAAAGAATCACGAAAATCGGAGCACGTTTACGTACTATTTAAAAGGCGAATTGTATATATACCTCCTCCGTTTGTTTCCTCGGTCAAAAACATCTAATTATAGATATGACATGTAAGTACTTTAAACTTGTTTTGGAATTATTTTTTCCCTAAATATATTATGTTTGTTAATATTTGGGACACACTTTATAATAAATATGAAAATGATCTTGGGTGTCGAACAAAAAATATTTTATATTTTATAAGAAAATTCTTAATAAGATAATTACAGGAATTTTTATTATTATTGTCTTCAAGTATATATTATCATATACAATAACAATGATTATAGAAGTCACCTAGACGTTATACTCTTGTTATTGTATGTATGTATATATATATATATATATATATATATATATATATATATATATATATATATATATATATATATATATATATATATATAAACCTATACCCCAATGTCCGATATACTTAATAGTCTTAATAGAGATTGCAGGGACAGAGAGACATAATCATCCACCCAAGTTTCTCTCTGCGAACGCAATTTCTTCCTGTCTGACCGAGCCCTAACCAACGATTATCCCCATCTCGATGCCCATCTTTGTCTTTTAATAGAAGAAGAACAATTCAGAGAAAGACCGATCGGCTATGATGATAGTAGATATATTATATCAATGATGATACCAATATATGATTTTGCCGTTCCTATTGTCGGGGAAAATATTTAGTAATAAGGTATTCTCTATTTCATTTCTACGTTTATATATATATATATCAGAATTGCTCATTACTATAATTATAATCTACCTAGTTATCCCGTGCGAATATACCGAGTTCTGTTCCAACTACCCATCCCTGACATTTCCAAACTATTTGAGTTTTTACAAATGTAATCCCATTTTAAAATTGAGCCATCAATAAAGCCTAACATTGAGTATATTAACCAAAATGATAATTTTACCGGAAGTTGTATCAAGCTCTCTTTAAAGTTGAAAGAGTACCGCAGCACAGGGTTTAATGTTTGAAAAGGTATTTACCATTATTCAGTTTACTAGCCCTGTGCAGGGCTTAACATTTCCGTTTCAATATTAGTTTTGGTCTTGTTATAAAGGTGAACTCGCCTAGAGGATTAAGTGAAATTAATTATAATCGGATTAGAAGAACACACGGTGTGATTATCTGTTAAGTTGTTGACATATTCCTGTTAAGTCCTTTTGATTGATTTCACTATAATGGGACCGGTAATTCTAGTTATAATACAACCAAAAAAAATGCCAGTGATATTTAATCTAAGTTTGATAACACAATACATAAAAATTTTGATATTTAACAGTGTCCCCTGAACACCTACAAAACAATTATTTTTGTTGGTAGTGCTGAGGCCAACTTTCAAAATATAACTAAAAATATTTGATCTATTCTCCTGTTTTTTTCATTGGTGACTTGAACCAGTACCTATAGGCATAAAATATAAGATATGAATATTTTTTATAAACAATTGGACCAAGTTTTATTAGTTGGTGCACTGGAATATGCAAAATAATATTAATTTTATTAGTACTGGTAATTTTGAAGTTGTGCTGTTATTGGGTAGAGAGAAGACTTTTGGCACCAACTTCCAAAGTACCGGTGTACTAAGTTACTATAATCCATTAATAATAATGGACCCAAAATTGAACCTTGCGGGACTCCACCAGTGCCTAAACAGTTCCGCATCAAATCATTAACAATTCCGTCATATACCAAGATCACTCAATATAATCAATAGAAATTCATGTGTCAAAAGCTTTCGCTAGATCCAGAAATACAGAACCATTTCTCTAATATGTGACATTTTTTCTTTCCATGGAGATTCATTACCTTTAAAAGACACAGTACCTACACACTATCTGTTAATATTCGTGAACAAAACGTTAATCTGTTTGATTGTGGAAGTCAGATTGTTTGCTTCTATGGAATAATGATTATTATTATGTGGACCTGGGCGACGTTTATGGGAGTTGAGAAACTTTAACATCGATATTGGGCGAGAAGCACAGAGAATTAGAGATAACCCTAATGGTATAAAGTTTTACAATCATGTACTTGTTAAATTATTACAAGATCAAGCATTAGAAATCTTGATATCGAAATACATTTGGCAAGATATATAATTACAATTGAAATTTATATTGTTTCTTAGTAGCTTACCTATTTCAGTTCAAGAACCAACTTCAACAAAATTGAATTTAGTACCCAAAGGTATATTTTCTGTTAGTTTGTTGTATACCTAATTAGCTTGTCACATAATAATACATCGAATGAAACCAATCCGACGACGATATCACTTTTGGTTGTCGAGTGGAAAACTCAATACAAAAAGCAAAGTGTCGACACCAGCTTGAAACCCGAGACTATATCTAGGATGCGGGGAATTGAAATGATTAATGCAATTATTGGTCTGTTGTCAATAATGGTACAGTAACGACTTCGTACCTACCATTCGTTGATTTTCTTAACAGACTTGTTCCAAAGAATTCTCGTCTCTGATCCTTTGGACATATCCGAAAGAATTTCCAGGTTAAGAAACAATAAGAAATGAAAAACAAAATAGATTCTCCGTTCCTCTCCTAGATCAAAAATTTTCTTCGACATGTAACTAAAATGCGAGACTTATCTAGATAAAAATGTCGCAACTTAAGTGTCTTGTGGCATAACAAATGTAAAGATAGGAGCGGCGAAACACCCAGCAAAAAGGAATTGAGAATTCCCACTAATTGAAATTAACGAGAGAATAAAACAATGAAATAATGGTAATAAGTCAAGTCAACCAATGCACTTGAAAAAGTTAAGCAGCCGAAGAAAAAGCACGCACGCTTTATATCCGGTAAACGATATTTTTTTTTATTCAACTATCCTTCAATTAGGAATTATCGGAGCATTGTGAGGCTGCTAATTAGCGTTCAGAAATCAATTACAACGAATGATCGTTGCTCGTGGGTCTTGACCGTACGCAATGTAATTAGTTTTCCGTATTGTGAAAAAAAAAATAACAATGCGCTCCACCAAACAGGCCGGCATTTTGATTTCACACTGTTAAATCCGACATGAACTAAATAATAATAATCAATTCGATAGCAGTGAATGAACAAAATCAAACAATGATAAAATTCGTGAAGAAGTTTTCTGAAAAGGGCACCGTTAAAAGTGTTTTTTCGATTGTGAAAAAATGCAATGTCGGTTGATTGAAGAATTGAGAATCATTCTCGAGGTTTGCGATGGAAAAAAAACAGGCGGAATGAATCAGATGAAAAGGAATTATTACAACTGTAACCGCTGTGAATAAACAGCATTTTATTTAATAAATTCTAAAATCAATTGTGGTTTTTTGTATTTCAAGGCGTTGAACAATACTCGGGACTAGTGGACAGATACTTTATTTATTATATGATACGATAGATATCATCACAAAAACCAAAGGGAATAAAATCGATCTATTACCAATATCCACACAATTTTGAACATTTAACTTAGGGTTTTTTGATGAAATATTGTGTATGAATTCTTTTTAAAAAAAATACGGTTTCTGAATAAAAGCAATAGTAAAGGCTGAAATATTTGTAGGTATATATTAGTCAAATTCAAAATTGGACCGATTTTATTAGTGGGTGTACTGAAAATACAAAATAATATTAAATCTACTGGTGTTGGTAGTTTGAAGCTGATGCCAAAATTCTTCTATTTACGTAGAATTGCACAACTTCCAAATAACAAGCAACAATTCGATTGTATGTATGACTGATTTTAGTAAACGTGCTTCGATGTTGATGACTTCTCTTTGATTCGAAAAAGGAGTACTGAGAAATGGTTCCGTTCAAAAAGAAATGAAATTTAAAATGTTTTTCTCAACAAAAGTCCCCCCAAATAGGCTAGCGGCTAGAGAGACAATTTCTTCGAGAATCTAAAATTTGAGATGGCAAAATCGAAGAAGCCGAAAACCGTTAAGTTGGACTGAAAATTTCAACGGTTTCCGAGGTAGAGCCATTGGTAGGGAGAGCTTTTCAAAAATGTCTACTTTCCGATGACACTCAAAATTATTAAATAAATAACTTCTTCAAAAACTAGAACCATTCTGTTGCTAATGGTATATATCTAAAATAGCTGCCAACCAGCATCAAAATAAAATAAGTACTATTTTGTATATTTCAGTGCAACATTTTTGTAAAAAAAAACGCTTCTACGCAAACATTCTAACACACAAGAGTAATGGACCGATCCATCAAGCCCCAGTACAACACAACTCTGCTTGTACACCACGTCCTCTTTGCCTGTCTTCGTTTTAGAACGCCATCTCACCGTAATCATCATTGGGGAGCTGTGAGAAATGTGGACGACGGTACTCTGATTTTTTTTTCTTTTCGGCTGCGCAACGTAAATTTCCCAACTAGAAGGAGGAGGACATCCATCCTCCTCACTTCTTCTTGCTTGTATATGTCAGTACCCCACACTGACGTCGATGTCGATGAAAAAGAATGGAACCAAAGTACCGAGAGAAAGAGACGACCAGCTACGGCGTCGAGAGGACAGCGGAGGACTTGCGGGTGGGCGACAGGGATGGATGATTCGCCCCGTACCTCACAGATTTGATTGACCCCATTTAATATTAAAGATCAGTAATAATAATTATTAAATACAAATTACTTCAAATAAAAACTAGCAACGACTTGGTACGAATTGGTACCAGAAGAATATGTATTAGATATAGAAGACTCTTGACACCAAAAATCTTTATGATCCTCATTTACGTGTTGTTATTTTATTATTTTTAATGCATCATCTCATGAAATTGGTCCTGGTATTTTTAAAGTTACCTATTTCACTATTTTGAACGATCGTGGTTTATAATTCACAAATAAGTTTGTTGTTTCAAGGTGGTAAAGGAGTGCCTCTTGGGCAGTGTGAAAACGAGTTCCACTAGACGTTCATTATATCCTGCAGGAAAACTAAATGAATAATAAAGAAAATTATACATCACGTTGTTTATTTTGTCTTTCCACATGGAAATTGGCAAATTTTACGTGGTTCCGAGCCAAATAGTCGTTTACTCGTTCTTTCATTAATAAACAGACCAATGATATATGCAAAATCCACAACAATAAGAGTATGTCCCTAACGAATAGACAGATGAAAATCCGCAGACTGATCTAATACTTAGTAAACTGTCACCAATTTTAGATGTAACAGAAAGCTAACAATTATCTGTCTATCGTGACGCTTGGGTTGGAACGCGTCTGGACTACTGACGTTTCTGACTAGAGACTTGGAGCGAAGCCATTACAAGCCATCCCCTGGGCTAGCGAAGGAGTAGATAAGCCCGCCTCTGGTCGGGCGCATCTTCTGCTGTTGAGAGTTGTATTAAAAGGGAGCATCATCACCGTAGTGTACCCGAGCGCATTATCGTGACCTGGTGTAGGGGGGGCAGTACACGGCATGAACTACTACTAAACACATCATCACCAGAGGCGTACCAACAAGTCATTACGCCCCCGACAGATCAATCTGACATATTATTATTCAACAAACACACACTAACTACTTTTGTAGATGTTCTGATTTATCTAAACTCGCCATTTCTGTCCTGAATATGGCCATCGACAAGACTGACAATGCTTATTTTACATATATTATACATATTGAAAAGTTAACAGATACTTCATGACTGCTGTGGAAAATTCAAAGTTTAACTAATATAAATTTATTTTGCAAAACTTAGGAAATACAAAATAATATTAATCCCACTGGTGATGGTAATTTTGAAGTTGTGCAGTTAAAGGTAGATACAAGACTTTTGGCACAAACTTGAAAAGTATAGTTAGTCGGTCAAAAGAAAACAAACAATCGATCTGTATACTTGATCGAAGGTATGCAATTCTATTGTATGGTGTTTTTTATGTTTGTTCGCTCGGTTTAAATAGTAAGTCACTTTTCGGTGACCAGTTAGTTTCTTACTAAGATAAATACGTGACAAAAAGGATAATAATTAATAATAAATGAATGTATCGTAGATTAACTCATGACACACGCCAGAAACTATTCAAAACAAAAATCTAGAAAAGCACCACACGTCATGATTTGATTCATTGTCGTTAATATTTCGTAAGAGACATTTTTAATCATCATTAAAACTATTGCAATAATAATTTATTGATCTGATAGGCGTTAACAGCTGCGATTTGTTATACCAAGATTTAAAATGAAGAGCAACATCATACACCCATAAAAAAATACATAAATTAGTCGATGTTCTACATGGGGCGTACCATTATAGACATATATATTGATGAGCTTTCAGATATCTTAAAATCGATGTTAAGTCAATTAGATCAATAAAAACGAGGAATAATAATATATAAGAAAGTTCTAAGCAAATTAATAGCCTAAGAGGAATAAATAATACAATTATTATTGAGATCAACGATAATAATCTGTTTTTCATCCGATCATTGTATGTTATATTTCAAATATTATTCTTATACAAAGTAAGTTACTGAAAAATAATATTTATTCGTACTGGTGCTGACAAGTTGTGCAGTTATAAGGGAGATAGAAAACTTTTGACACCACCTTCAAAAGTACCAGCACCAGTAACTCCAGTAAGTAGAATTTATATTATTTTGTATTTTTCAGTACACCAGGTATCAAATAAAACGGCTAAATACGACTTCATATTGTTTAATAACTTTTAAATATACATTCTAAAGGATATTGAAAAAAGTTAACGAAAATTGATCAGTTCCACGGTTGCTTCATGGACTAGTTTATAATTACCGTGAAATCAATTATTATTAGTTCGATATCAAGCATGCATTTAGAACAGAATAATAATTATAGATATTTATAACTGAAAGAATACTTATTGGCAGGAAGAATCTTCACAATTATTTATAAGCTATAAGATTCTGAAGATAGCAGTACCTACCTAGTTATTATAGTTAAGAGAGTAGTTATGTATACGTAAGAGGGACATGATTTCAAGAACAAATTAAGCTTATCCCATATAATATGGTTGTAAAAAATAAGAACCGTTGTCAACATGACAACAGAGTTGTGAACGTTTTGTTGAATAATCTTCGAATTAATTAAATCATGCAAAAGTTTTCAAGAATAAAAGAATACATCATTATTTCATGAAATAAATAAAACTTATGGTAAAATGTTATTATAGATACCTATCATTTCGACAATCTCATGAAATAATTTTAAATAAGATAAATGTATACATGCTTACATAAAACAAAGGTTATCAATATCCACTGAAAAATTCAAAACAAGGTTAATTCTATTGGTGCTGGTAATTTTGAATTGGTGCAGTTATGAGTAAATAAAAGACTTTCAGCACCAACTTCAAAAGTACCAGCACAAATAGAATTCAGCTTGTTTTGAATTTTTCAGTAGACCAACTAATAAACTCGATTCTACTTTTTGTACAAAATATTTATTTCTTATTTTTTGAGTGATCTAGCAGTCATAAAAATGGTTGAACGTGATTCAGTGATTTGAAAATACGGCGGTAAGAATTTTACATACCTATTACAAAATTATCTTATCTTTAATTCTGTCACAAGAAATTTTAAATTTTCAGGAAAAATGCCCTCTCCACCCCCTCTGGGGCTACCCTTTCGCAACACTCGTCTTTCTAATAAAAAAAGAATAATCAAAAATTGATGCACGTTTACTACGCAAAATGCTTGAAAATATATAAATACAGGCGAATTATATATACCTCCTTCTTTTTGGGAAGTCGGTCAATGAAAAAAGTACTCAGAGCCATCAATAAACCGGACAATGGAGTAGCTATATACATCAATCAAACAACTGCCTCCCACTGAGAATAATAAGTGCCAAAGCAGTCGTCATGAAGTACTATATAGTACTCCATAAAACAATGTCACCAAATGGATTGGTGTTCCATCAATGTCTGCGATGGTAAATGAATGCGACACATTTTGACGAATCACCCGGTAGATTGTTAACGTACACCATCATCGTAGCTATTATTATACCGGGTGTATGTTAATTTTTGTATATAAAAGTGATAACTTCATGAAATTTATAAATAAAAATCGGGCCCTAGATACTTTAGCATATCTATCACCTATGGCATTAGCAGAGATAACAAGTTTAGTTTATTCTTTCAATGGACCACACAGTACATTACAATATTTTTTGGATATTGTTGGATGCATAATTTGTGTTTAAACTGAAATATGTCTATTCTCATTTCTGGATGAAAATATACAAAAATAAAATGTATCTGGATATAGCATAATCGGGCGAATGCGCTCCATATGCTAGTAGAACGTAATTTCCCAATTTTAAGATTTTTATGTGTATAATAATGCTTTTTGACAAAAATCGCAGGTGGGCAAGTTTTTGGCATGTTTTACACGACCAATATTACTGAAGAAGATAATTACTAAATTAACTCAGAATGTATATAAGTTTTCTCTATTATTTATAAAACAAATGACTTGGTTTATCCGATTCATATCAATTGTTATTTCTGTCAACAAAATACCAACATTTCCAAAACAGGCAAAATATTGTAAAACGAATCCTCAAAAATGTCTTTCAATGGCAATAGCTTTACAGTTCTTTGGGTAGAGTTAACTGAGTTTATGACACGAGTTCGATACAACAAATTTCCAACAGTTTTCTATTTAGACAAGGTTCTCAACATCACTCAATATATTGTGGTAAGAGAAGCTATTGGAGGCAATTTGAAATTAAGCAAATCTTAAGGTGGGTATTCATTTGTTGCATTTGCACATATCGTATTAACGTTGCGTATTAATGGATACGGCAACCGTTGCATAGTAACGTATCAAATTTTGATACAGAGAGCATGATCGCCCAATTTTCGGTTTTTCGCCAAAACATCAAAGAAATGATACGATACGTAGTTGTATGTGGACAAGTCGTTGCATTTTACTGTGCTGCTCCTTGTTGCGATGCGGAAGAATACCATCTTATCTATACTACGCCGGTTTTGTCGTCTCACCACCGTTCGCACAGGTCAAGCTGCTGCTCGAACATCTTTTAAAGGGTGTTCGAACTGCATTTCAAAACAAACTTAAACCGTCAGAAGCATGCGCAAAACAATCACGGAACACAGTTGGAAACAGGTTCAAACTACTGCTCAAACAGCCTTTATGTAACAGTTGGGAATAAATTATTTCATCGTAAATTGAAGTGCGCAGGCGCGTCTGACGTTTTGAAAATGAAAAATGAGTCAATTTTGTTAGATCTCTATTTACATCAATCAGATTTCCCAGCAATGGTGAAACCATCGCGCCATAGCTGGTTATGTTCCATGTAAAATTTGGTGCCCAATACAGTTTTTGATTTTGAATTTAATTTTCTTTTGGACCTCACAAGGGCTGTTTGGTTTAATTTGGATGACATTATATTTGTTCTTATAATAATAAATCCGTTGACACCCGGTATAAATATATAGATATATAAATATATATATATACAAGAGAGCGGGAAGAGATTGTTGTGGATGATGCGCAGCACTCCAAGGGAGGGGGGTATTGGAGGCGGACATGGAGGCTCGGCAGCGTGGGAATTTCTGTTCCCATAATATTCTGCTGTGCTATGGTGCTGCTCAGTGGTGCTGCTCTTCTTGGTGCCTTGGCAGCGGCGTGCTCAAAGGTGGGGCCACGGTGTAGCTACTGCCCGGGGCAGGGGAAAAGAGAAAAGCAGCAGGAGGAGGGCAACGGAGGTTAGAGGGCTCATCGAGTGAGAGTAACGGCACAACACACGGGGCAAGGTTTTGGATTCTCTGTGGCCATTGACCATCGCCATTTATTTCGAACGACTATTATTCTTATTGTTATTTTGTGTATCAAGACGCATAATATAAAATTGGGTTATTAGCTAAGTCTGAAATGGACCTTTATGAATAAATAAATAAATAAATAAATATATAAAACATATTATCATATTATCGGGATATACATTAATTAAGTATTAGCGCAATGCTGAAGTATCAGTTTGCAGGCAAATGACGTTTGTTTCCATAAACGAAGGTTAAGATTGTTCACAGTATACGGTGGTATCTATAATTAATATGATGTTGTTGACATTGGCGCAGTTCCCGATATGCAGCTGTGCCTTCTCCGTTTTTCGCCCAAAAATATCTTAATATAGTAAAAGGTCTAAAGTATTACATGGGATACTACTTATAGAGTTTTCAAATAATCTAAAATATGATAAAAAATTAACAGGTATAATAATA
Organism: Crioceris asparagi; assembly: GCA_958507055.1. Classification (NCBI taxonomy): domain Eukaryota; kingdom Metazoa; phylum Arthropoda; class Insecta; order Coleoptera; family Chrysomelidae; genus Crioceris; species Crioceris asparagi. Next base: position 12,607,438 of record OY293833.1, on the reverse strand, counting down.
AGTATGAATAATAAGAAATTTATATACTTTATTTATTTGAAAATATAATTGGACAGTGAAATCGTAAATAAATAATTTATTATTCAAAAACAAAACAGAAATTCTTCCATTGCAATTTCGACGTAATTTATCAAATAATGATAAGATTGAAAGTTCCGAAAATTTACTAAAAGAAACAACTATCCCCTCTTTTTTATTTCTAACACACATTTAATTATAATTCTCTGTCAGTCTTAAGATGTCAAGAGGTTATCAAATCCGAAATATGAAATGAAACATCTGTGTGCGAGCTTCTCCCGAGGTACCTATTCTCCGGGTCGTTATTAAGAGAAGAAAAAAAGTTAATTGGCTAGGAGAATGTTTCAAAATGATTAAAAATGATTGATAGATGCGGATTTGGGCAAAAATACATAGCTGTATTATTTGTACACGAGAAAGTCTACATAGATTTTTTTCAATATTGCAAAATATGAAGTCATCATAAAGTATACTTATACCTTAAAGACTTATATAACTTGAAGAAATCAAGCTATTGACAAAAAGTTAACTGGATCTACGTAGTTGCTTCAATAGTAATTGTATTTCACACAGTATCTATAGAAAATAAAAGCTGATACACATGAGTTAAATATAATCATCACCATTTAGAAGATTGTTCTCAAGATAAAACTCACGAAAACGTACATTAAAATAATTTAAACAATAATATAATGAGGTCTATTAAAAGAATAATATAAGTAGGAGCTTTGAAGCGCTACAAGATACCAAATCAATCAAATATAAAACAGAACCAGATGCTTTGATCTTAGAGAAACATACTTAAACAAAATAACAGATCAAGGATTTGATAGATACCTGGCAAATCTCTCCTTGTCCTGGATATTGTCGTCCTCCATTCTGGTATATTTACTACCACTTGGGTCGTCTTCATCTGACCTAGGAGAAAAAAATACATTAGAAAAAAGATGATAAATAGCCTGCATACGTTTTTTTTCCTATATTAATCAGATAAAGCTCTTTAATTCGATTCATATGCTTTAAAGTTGGAAAATCTAGATTTTTTTTCAAACGCCCAATTTAAACGTTTTCGGACCATCTTTCTCAACACTCCTCCCTGATTTCATAGCCATCAATATAAATATAAATAATGACATTTGTAATTGATGGCTATAAAATCTTTCCTGTTGTTGACTAATTTATTTTAAATTCACGACTTTCGCCCTGATGAAGAGAATAAACATTCTCGAAAGCTTGACTCAATTCCAGTAATTTTATTTAATAAGTCAAAGTCACTAAAAAGTCCCTAGATGGAAAATAAGTAATAGAAATGTGTACTCATCTTCAATATGATAAATAGAGAAATGTACTCATTCCTGTCTCGATGCTATTTTAGGTAGAATTAGACATACCTAATTTTGATATGCCATGTAACAATAGACTTGTATTTTTATCAAGTGATATGCTTGACATAAATAGAAACAAAAACGTCTAGACATAACTTGACCATTATTGGATTTGATGAATTGTAATAATTCCAACGAATAATGGCATCGCGATGAAGCAATATACGTTTGACAAATTGTTATCATTAATCAAATTGAATGTCAAAGAAGGTATAGCTAATGGGTTTTGATTTAAACAAAGAGTGAAGTACACTTTAATGTAGAATAGGATGGTTGAGCATTCTTCAGATAAATAAATAACTCAAAAACCTTGCATTTTCTGAAAAAAAAAATTCAAGATTATTTTGCTGTAAAAAAAAATATCGTTTTTCAAGACATTACTTAGTGATTATTTTACAGTCTTAGTAACATCCTTAGAATTGAACTTTCTTAGTGGAGATATTTATAGCAGTAAATTATGAAACGAAAGAAACTGAAGAGTGCGATACATGGACGTGTGGTTCATTTTGCTTTCAATGAGACCGATATTGAAAAAAACACCCAATTATCATCAAATATACTTTATACAAATCTATTAATTCCTTTATTGTTTGATTAAATGACGAAAAATGAAAATGACATTGTAAAAATTACTTCTTGGAAATTAACGTTTCATTAACTTTGAAAATTATTAAATCACATATTTGAATCAGTTACATACAACATAAAGATTTGTGAATCTGGTAATTCGATGTACATGTTTAATTTCAACTTCCCAGTAAGGAGTTATCCTTTTAAGGACACTAATATCGGATATGTTTACTATATAGATAATTTCGGTAACCATGGCAATTTCGTAAAATTTTCCACTAGACTTTTCCGGAAATGACCTTTTCTTTAATACTGCAAGACAAAATGTTCAATTCCCTAGAACTGCCCCCTCCACCCCATTTGAAGAATGTTTTTGAAGGAAGGACACGTTGGGTTTTGAAAAAGTTCAATAAAACCCAGAATTCCTCTTTTAAATAAGAAAATAATCATAAAATAAACAAATTAATGTTAACACTATTCGTAAAGGTAATTTTAGTAATTTTTTCACTTATATTCAGTAATTTTAAAATATAGCCGCAGCAATCTGGCACATTCATAGCGCTGTTTAATTTTTTTGAAAAGTGCCCAATTTAAATGTTGCTACATATTATAATCTCTTCTTTAATTTGGCCGTCTCACATATTTTTAATTTTCGAAAGATTGCCCCCTCCACTCTTCCGGCGGTAGGAGATGTTGATTTTAAATTTGTTTAATATAGCACCATCTCTTAGCTCTCGTCGTTCAAATATGAAAATGAATCATCAAAATAAGACCAAACAAACAATAGAATTATTTGCCTCCTCCGTCGGTCAAAAAATAAGAAGACTCAAATCAAAAACGAAATTAAGCAATCAATTTCTTGTTAACGCTTCTATAATTTCCATAGCAAAATAAATTGAATTGAGATAAATCCATTATAAACACATATTTAAATTCCTCGGTAAAAATGAACAACATATTATCCATAATTATACGTATTATATCAGCAAAATTATTCCAATATATTAAAACAATCCAAACTTTTAGATTGAAATCTCGGAATTTGTAGCCACACTCATAAATATTCATTTAATGCGATAACAATTTATAATAACAATTATTACAACGAATTATTATCGTACACATTGTATTTAATTAGAAAAAAAGAGGTAGGTATCGATATTTTTCTGTTACATGACATGACCATAAAATATAGAAAATAATAAATGAGATATAATATACTGTATACAGTATACAATGTTGCTTTTTAATATACAAAAGATATTGATTATTTAGAGTATGAATGAAATGATTTTAAAATGAATTTAAAATCGACAAAATTACCATTAAACATAATCAATATAAGTGAAACCCAGAAGAATTCGAAGCAAGATTCAAATATGAAATAAAAAATAGGTGTTTTCATATGAAAAATTAAGTTGATGATCATAACTAATTTTTGCGCTACCCTGTATACATCAATGGATTTAGACATTATTACTGGGACGTACTGTATAATATCCTTTCTTGCAAGTTTCCCATTCGGGACAATTGGAGACGAGAAGAAAAGTATACGTATAAAAGACGGTTGCAGGAAACGAAATACCATAAAGCACCGAATCAAAAAAAGAGACCCTAAACATGTTGGTTGCTTGTAATGTTATTCTGTAAGTGGTATGCAGGGATATGTTGGTAGCAAAAGTTAGTGGACCATTGATAGAACCAGAGGATATCTCATTGGAAATACAAGCGACGGTAACGACCTCTTGCATTCGCGAAAGGATTCTCTGGCAGCATGGGGTATGGTGACTAACATGCGACTATTGTGTGGTATGACAGCCCAATATACTCAATACTGGAGCTCAAATAATACAGTACAGGGCCAGATATTCATTCTCGTGGCAGACCACCAAGAAAACGAAAAAAAAACAAAAAATAGGTCGACATTATTAATTGGTGCACTGAAAAATAAAAAATAATATTGGTGCTGGTAATTTTGAAGTTGTGCCGTTGTAGTTAGTTGTAGGTACCAACTCCAAAAGTACCAGCACCAATTTATTGTAAAAAATATTTATTTCACACTTGAGTGTAACATTAGTCACGAAAATCGTTGAACGTTTACTAATACCAAAGAAGATAGTAGTTATCCCATTACTCACGTATATTTTTCCTTGTATTTGTTATTATTTAGAGATCTCAAAACATCGTGGAGGAAATACGCATATTTCAGATTTTACCACTGATATAACTCGAAAATCGTGATTATATGGAAAAAATGTTCAATTTAAATGTTATTACAAATAATCTGATTTGGCCGTCTCAGATTTTCAAAAGAAATTGCCCCCTTCGCATACAAGAAATACACATATTTCAGATATTTTAACTCGAAAACCCTAACTCTTTTGAAAAAATGTTCAATTTAAACGTTTCCGGATAAGGTCTCATGTTTAATTCTGCCATATCAGATTTTCGATTTTCTAGAAAAATTGCACCCTCCAACACCTTTGGGCTTAGATTTTTGGAGGGAAGGAAATTTCGGATGAGTTTTTCTAAATGTGGGAACATTTAGAAAAATAATATTAATTTTATAGATATTGCTATTTTTGAAAATGAGCTGTTATAGTTAGATAGAAGACTTTTGGCACCATCTGTCAGATTTGTGACATTGGGACCAATTACTAGATTTTTAATTAAGTATAAATTGTTATGCCATATTTTAGGGACAATCGATTCCATTAATCTATGAAAACATGATTTTTTTATTCAGGCAGGAGCACCGCCGAATATTTATCAACCTGCTAAATACTCTTTAGGCCGCCCTTCTTGTTCCAGAAGATTACAGTACAATTTAAAGGAACGGATGCTGACTATATAGCAAAATGGATTATATCATATCAAGCCTTGACGTTAACCAAATTCCATTAATTAAACAAATGAATCTAATTTACTTCACGTTAACGTAATCTCTTACAAAAATACTTAATAAGCTGAAAATATATATCCCTTATTTTATGATCACCTTGTATATTTACATACCGTGAGCGAATTTTAATATATCAAACAGAACATTGAGCAAAATTCATTGAAAAACTTTTATAGAAAAATCAGAACGAAAATTTGTTTTCAAATAATGTTAACTCTATCAGTTGACTAGACGCTAGTCTTTTTGTTATCAATAAAGTATTTCGGCCTCCAATACTCCTAAATGTAGATTATTTTTAGCGTTAGAACATGTAATATTTAAGATCAATATTGTCTGGACATCTGTAACATCTACTTTTATTGACTTCAATTTGATTTCATTGCAACTAATCATATGATTTTGTGAGATAATTTATATATGTCAATAGATACGTTTGATGTCTTTTGAAATATAATAGATGATGACTTGCGTTACCATTGTTATTTTGAAAATAACAGAGCGGCCCTCGTATTTATGATACATTATATATAGTAGAAGCAGACAATGGATTTGTTGATTTCAGTTGCTATTAGGACAAGACAAAACACAACAAAAATAATAATAATAATGTCCTATTGTTAAAGATTGGCCTCAATTAGAGAATCATCGAAACTATGACGGTCCTGAACAGATTTCTAACCTACATAGTTAAGTAGAAAGTGCGCACAGCTATGTAGTATACGAAATACCTACAACACAAACGAATGCTAAATAATCTTAAGGAACTAAACTAGTGACTTCTCTATCTTCTTTTTTAATATCGAAATGTTGATCCAGTTCTCACGCCCACACACCTTTTTTGTTATTTTTGTTTTTTTTGTTGTTGTAGGTATCTATGTGCTATTGGCAGAATGCCTTTAGGGCGTTAGGATTATTGCTGGTGAGTAATTTTCTTTATGAGCTCGATCCAGTTTAAATTATTCCGCAAATTTACATAAAGCATTCGACTATTGTGAACGAAATGAACTGCATTTATTCTTGCAAGTAAATCATATATCAGTACATTTGAGGTGAAGCTCAAAGTTTCGTATATCGTCTTTAATTGAACGATGAATAATTATTGTATAAAAAACCACTTCTGTGATTATTAAATCAAACAATCAACTCCCTAACGTAGATAACTATGAAATACTAACAAATGTCTTGAATATGTCGAACCATATTAATAAGATTTTCTGCTATTTTGCTATCCTTAAATATGCAACTATTTATCAATTTATGCTCAAAAGCAGCTCCAAAGATTTAGATAAATATTTTTACAAAAAATTAGACCGACTTTATTAGCTGTTGCACTGAAAAATACAAAATAATATCAATTCTATTGGTCCTAGTACTTTTCGAGTTGGTGCCTACAACAACAAACTACAACGGCACAACTTCAAAATTACCAGCACCAATAGAATTAATATTATTTTGTATTTTTCAGTGTAACAAGTAATAAAGTCGATCCATATTTTTGTAAAAAGTATATATCTCACATTTTTGAGTGTAACATTCGTCCTGGTCATGAAAATTGTTGAACGTTCACTATTACCAAAGAAGTTAATACTTATTCTATTACTCATGTAGGTATAGGCTTAGCTTGTACTTGTTATTTGATATTCTGAGATCTCAAAAAATCGCGGCGAAGATATACATACTTCAGAGTTTACTGCTGTAACTCAAAAACCGTAACTCTTTTGAAAAAAAATTTAAATCTAAACTTTTCCGGATATGGTCCCATCTTTAATTCTGCATTCTCAGATTTTCGAATTTCAAGAAAAAATGCCAGCTCCACCCCCTTTGGGGGCGGTTTTTGGAGGGGAGGAGATTTCGAATTTGAGTTTTTCTAAATATGGGACCATTTCTCAACTCTTTTCTTTCAAATGAAATAAAAATCGTCTAAATCGAAGTACGTTTACTGCGCAAAACGCGCGAAGAGCCATAAAATAGAAAACATACAACCGAATTGTATACCTTCTCCTTATTTTGAAGTCGTCCAATAAAAAAGCTGTAACATTTTTTTGGACGTACACAATTGATTGGTCTTTACGTTGTTAACTCACCTTGAAGGTAATAAAATCGGTCATAAACAAATAAAATTACCCTCTGAATCTCTCAAATTATTCAACTAATTTAATATAATGAGAATTTCATGAATTATATCTTATACCAATAATACCATGTAAAATTGAAATATACTTATAAAGTAGTAAAATGGGCACCCTGAATATTGACTTCTTTGCACCAACTGCTCTGTCATACTTGTCAACCGAAATATGAAACTAGCCATCGATTGAATCAGCTCCCAAAACAATCAGTTGTGTGTTAAAACCAGTAGCAAACAATTTCGCCAAGTAGATGTGATTGCTTTCACATTTAATTATTATGATCATTTTCCAAATTTGTTCCGCAAATAACTTGACATGAACAACTTTATTACCCAGTGTGTTGTTGTTGGCTTTTAATGTCGATATTAATATAAATAATACGCGTGCTACTTGCCCAGATGATCATTATATACCAAGAACTACTATTCTTTAAGTGCATAACACTATTATAGGTATACCTACCATGCCACAGTATCAAGTTTTATGGCAACCATTAAAATCAATGAGTTTTCAAGAAATTACCAACCATAAAATGATTTGTTGACCATTAACTAGACATAAACAATAATAGTAATTTGAACGGGTTCTTGAATTTAGAAACTTGCCAAATTTGGATTAGTACCATTTTGATTGAGTATTATTATTTGGATATCGGAAATCGTTTCCCTAGATTACATTTATATGAAGATTCTGGAAATGGTATTGTAAACGTGTAACCAAATAAATATTTTTTACAAAAAATTGGACCGACGTTATCAGTTGCTGCACTGAAAAGTACAAAATAATATTAATTCTATTGGTGCTGGTACTTTTGTTGTGCAGTTGTAGTTAGATTGAAAACTTTTGGCACCAACTTCACATGTACCAGCACATCTAAACAGTGCTCTACTAGCACCAATAGAATTAATATTATTTTGTACTGTTCATTGCACCAACTGATAACGTCGATCCAATATTTTGATGAAAAATATTTATTTCACACTTTTGAGTGTCACATTTGTCACGAACGTTCATCACTATCCATAAATGCTTTGCTTGTATTAGCTATTATTCAGAAATGTAAGAACGTTGTCGCGGAAATACGTATATTATAAACTTTACCACTCGAAAACCGTAACTCTGGTCATAAATTTTCCATATTCAGATTTTTAATTTTCGAAAGAAATTACCTTTCCAAATAGCAAAAATACACATATTTCAAATTTTAACAACGCAGAAACTCGAAAACCGTAGCTCTTTTGAACAATGTTCAATTTAAACGTTTTCGGATATTTTGGTATCTTTAATTCTGCCATCTCGGGTTTTCGAAAAAAATTGACAACTCCACCCCCTTCGGGGGCGGTTTTCGGAAGGAAATAGATTTCGAATTTGCATTTTAAGAATATGGGACCATTTCTCAACTCTCCTCTTTCAAATGATTCAAAAAATCATCAAAATCGGAGTACTTTTATTATCAAAAACGCGCGCACCAACCAAAAAAATGCAGATAGTCGAATTGTATACCTCCTCCGTTCGGAGTTCGTCGGTCAAAAAGTATACAGAAGTAACAGTTCCGGCTAAAGGTAGCTCAGTAATGACTGTTGAAGTCAAAAGCGCATCTGAAATAGATTTAAAATCCTAATTTTTCTTATGTTATGAGTTTAATAATTCACTTTCACACAAACATGATGTAATTCCAAAAACAACCAAACCAAACAAATCTACATATTTCAATCCTATAAGATTCATCTTTTTGCTATATCCTTCCGTAACTTGAGACTCAATCGAAAAAAATAAATAGACACGTTAAAGAGAAAAGAAATGACTGCTCTCAAGTCATAAATAATGTAACTGGATGCCTTGGGTAGTAATCGTATCCATTTTATCGGAACACCACAAACTTATTATAGCAACAGGTTGAAACACATAAAAAAAAGGAACAACACTATGTACCTCTTCTATATAGCTATAACACAAAATGTTATGCGTTGTAGTTTCGGACCAAAGATAAAATTAATCTGAGCTTAAAACGATCAACAGGTTGCTCCATCGAAGAAATGTCAAGTACAGGTTTGATTTTTTTATTATAAATGCGAAATTAAAATGAGGCAACAACAGAGAACAGAAAACTATAATAGTAGTTGATCCTATTTATAAGTGTTAATCTAATAATTGGGATAATGCAACAAGAGCCCAGGTATATGTCAAATTCACTTCAAGTTGAGTGTGGTATACACGAGCCGAAGGCGAGTAGTGGCAATTCCACGTGTCCGAGAGTGAATTGGACAGTTGTTGTCAGTTACATCCTGTCGTTCACGTGTATACTTGCTCTTCTACAATCATATAACTCAAATAGCTAGAATATTCACAGTCGCAAGTATTTCAAATTCACCCTGTATATATATTATATGTATATATATATATATATTTTATAAATAAAGTATGTTGCAAAACAAAAAGAGCCGATGCTGATGTAGCTCAGCTCAGATGACGTAACACTGACATTTTGCATCTTTCACCAAGCAGTAGATAGAAAAAGAGAGACAGACAAAAAAGAGTACTAGCAGTAGAGTAGTAGTAAGACCTTCAATGCGGGTGCAGCAATCACCTTACGCCTTACCTTAACTTACCTCTATATATAGTAGAAGGAGATACTTGAAGAAACGGAAGGTTCGTTTCAGGGCGGAGAAACAATTACGCAAGCATTTGACGCTACATATATTACTGGCACATTATTATCGGTCCAATCATATCTCCTCTTATATATTGGCATCGATTGCAATGGATTTGCCATTATGTAAAAAAAAGGAATCTCGACCGGCACTTTTAATCGTGGGAGAGTTCTTGGCTGGATTGTAATGCTCGAAAATATTTTTTTACATATTTATTTTATAAATGATTCCATTTCCACCCTATAAAGACCGCCATATACAGTCAAAAAAATTATTATCAAATTAAGGACAAAATTTGCGACCGCATATAGGGATACCTAGATGACAGTGAAGAGGTGAAAGTCACCGAAAGTGTTTGACTATGATAACCGAACTGATGAAAATAATATCAAAATAATTGATTGAAACTCCACAGATTACTTATTGGAATAAGTAATAACGAATTACCCGATTAAAAAAAACAAACACCAAAAGAAAATGCTTGAAAGGATCTTTCAAATAAGTTATAGGGGCGTGAAGGAGGTGAAGCAAATTTCGGTTAAAACGTAGGCTCCATGGATATTACTTCGTAAGTACTTCAACAATTTATTTTTTAATATTTCGAGAAATCCGAAATGGGAAGTTTTGAAATGAACACACTGTATAGTTTTCTTTGAGCAAAATGCCAAGATATGCCTTGGTTATTAAAAATTTTGCGTAACAGACCAAATAATATGTACCTATATGGCACCTCCTTTATATGTTTACATACATATACATACTTAATTAGTTCTGACGTAGAATTGAAACCACAATTTCAAATAAATCAAACGACGGCCTATATACGTTTCTTTATTATATTTTAAGACGTCATAATATAAGAAGCGATTTTACAGCCATAACCCGAAATAAAAGAGAATGAAGCTGGGGAAATGAATCATCATCAAAGTAAAATCGCATCAGCATAATATATTAATAATATAATGTATACAGTTACGTGTAACATACGAGTACCGTATAGACATAATTTGATACATTTGTTTTTTAAATAATGACTCTCTTTTTAGAGAGCAATTAATTTATGAGTAATGATGATCTTTTGTTTGAACGACTTCGAAAAACGGAGGAGGTACACCTACAATTCGACAGATTTTTATTTATTTATTGAAGCCCCTCAAGTCTCTAGTGGGACTTTGTCATCAACCTTTTTGTATGTCCACTACTTAAGTGGCCTCCGCTTCAATGTCTTGTTGCCACTGACCTAAAACAGTTTAAGGTAGACTCCAAACCACCGATATGTCTCATGTTAGGAAAAAGTCCTCAACCTAAGTGGGCTCGAACCCATAACTTCTCGGTTAATAGTCCAATGTTTTACCAACTAGGTCACCGAAGGTCCTCTAAAGGGACTTATTTCGGCTGGCTAAACTACATGCATTGTAATTAAAATTGATTTTATTCAAATTTTCATTACACAATTATAAAATATCTACATCTGCAGGTAGCTATATATTACTACTTAAGTTGCTTAACTCTACGTGATCAGTCTCACCTAAGAAAATGATGAATTCTTCTTTTTGATAAATGACATGTCCATTACCTTCAAGTTTTTTTACTTATCGCTAAAATACTGTGTGATGATTTGTAGGTGCTTTAATTTAGCTCACTTCTATAAATCTCAAAAAGGTAATTACAGAGTATGTAACGCTCACTGCTATATATCATCACCATCATTCAAATGTTTGAGCATTTGAAGTGGAAATCGTTTCAGTGCTTGTAACCATCACTCATATATATATATATATATATATATATATATATATATATATATATATAAAAGACTTAATTATTATTTTCAGTACCTCGTCAACAACTTTTACACACACTCCAATTCATCATCGTCAATTGGTTGTTTTCCAAATATACTGTGTGACACTGAAAATTTAACACCCATTAAACATTAATATATTTTTAATAAATAAAAGGGCTTATGTAGTACACCGATAATTACAATATGCTTGGACTCTTCCTGGAAATTTTAATATTGAGGTTGACATACAATCCTTAACTATATGAGGCATGTTTCGAATGAGCTGATCAATGTTTGAGGAATTGAGTCCCAAGCTACATTAACTTCATGTCTAAGACGATGCAAATCCATAAGTTGGTCCAATATTGTATCTATCATGTTCAATGGGTGAAAGATCAGGAGACCTAGCTGGCCAGGGAAGAACAGTAACTTGACAGTCACAAAGGAACCAGGCAGTGACTGCTGCTTAACGAGGTATGTCATTATCCTATTGGAAAATTCAGTTTTCTAGTTGCTGAAGGTACGGTATTATTCTTTATGTTTTACCGGGAGCTGCATTTTCTATGTAACACAGTATATTAGTGTGTACCCCACGTTGAACTTTTTTTATGCTCTCTTTGACTTGAAGAGAAGAGAGTACCTAAGTAGTTGTCGGTCGTTGGCTTCTTTAACGGTTGACGAATACGACAAAACACAGCGACGCTGCAAAACCAACAGGCAATTTTTTGGTTAGCGATTTGTTTTTTCCTTCTCTCAACGTGAAAAGGAATCGTTTTTGTAAAGGGGTTGAGGGTCATTTAAATGTTACTTATGGCATACAACTATTTGTTCCGAGTTTCAAGCCCTGAAAATTAATTCACCTGAAAATATTTATTAAACTATCAAAATTGAACAAAAGAAACTTTGGATACATTTGATGCTCCTAATGAATGGCAAGATTGGAGGTGAGAGGGGTAGGGGTAGGTAGCGTATGCACTATTTGTTGTTAAGGGTTGTCCGATTTAGTAAATGAGACCTTTATCAGTCTATCACGGCACGTAGTACAGATTTAGAACTACAACACGGTGTATCCAAAGGTAAATAACGAAATGCTATTCCGCCGGATGCCCTTAGAGAGGTGGTACCGACACAGCCCCCCGCCAATCCTCCTCCCCCTCACGATCAACCATAGCAGAGTACATATGCGAGGGGATGATATCGTAATGACTTCGTTCCAACTGTATTTGCCAATTATTACGCTCAATGCACTTGTCTGTTAGATAACTGAAACTGAAAAATTACTTTTCACTTTAAATTTAAATAGCTGTCACACTGATATTTTATTGAGTTTAATATTTAAGTATTTTTGAATGAGTTTGTTCGGATGACCAGTTAAATGAATCAACGGTCTCTTATGCTGACAGATTGTTTAATTTCTTATGAATTCAACATAAAAAAAGACAAGTGATGTTTCCATATTATCAAATTTCAAATGATGCAAGTAAAGTCATCCGTCAAAAGTTTTTTTTGATCACTCGATACAATTATGGTAATGATAAAAGATGATAATGGAGTCACTTTGAAGTTAACCAAATGTTTCGAGAAAAATATTCATTGCACGAATTGATTACTAAATTAAACAACAATAGAAAAATGGAAAAAGAAGGATGCCCCAAACAAATATCTTTGAAGAAAATCCATAAGCCCTTCAGATTGCTTGCAAAATGTCACAGATCTTAGATAGAGACAGAGAGCGAACAGTTTTCTGAATTATCAAAGGCTTGGATAGAATCGTAGCCATCGATACTCTCCTATCGATGGTTTCGGTTGAATCTGCTCCATTACGCAGAATCCTGATAGGAAGAAACTGTTTCTGATGAGGGGTTGGAACGAAACCATAATATATTTGCACATCAACATGCTGTATTTATGCGAGAGACAGAGAGAGAAGGATAGGGTTAAAGGGTGATGGGTTCACTAATTGTGCATGAAATGATCATTTCAGCTCACAGAGGGTTTATATACCTGATGTTTGCCAAAATCAAATACATTTATGTATCTATTTACTGTGTATATTGATTCAATAAGATTATATTATCAATGTTTATATAGTACAAAATCATAAATAGTTTTACAACTGCACAATCCATATTCGGCATAAAACATTACATAGTACCCAATCATCACTTGTCACTGTAAGGAGGAACCAAAATCATTTATTAAGCAATCTTACAAGAAATGAAAAAAATCTGAACTAATATAATATGAACAGCCATCGTACATGAACTGTTTACCTATTACATTAAAAAAACAGCCATTTATAAGTAAGATCGAGCAAAAACAGAACATTTCACTCGAGATCTCCCCTATAGAACTGATTTTCCAATATTATAAAAACTTGACTGCTTATTTAAACAGAGAGGGAAAGAAAAATGTGACGTGAAAGTCAATATAAAGATAGTAGACGTAGATATATTATTTTATTACCATGTTAATGATTGATATTTTCGCACACGAATAGGTCTATTACTACCTCCATTGATTCTTATTGTTCTGTGAAGTCGGGAGACCGTGAGTATCGAGTAGATATAAAATTTTGTACGCGTTACATATTTATTTAACTTTGTGTGCTAGTGACAAATATCCTACTTTCTTCTATTATCTTACGCAGCATAAATGATTGTTATTATAATAAACCACACATCATCAAAAGTTTGAATATTGTACATTTTTACCATAGAAAAAATTACAAAATAAGTAGGTACCTAGACATTTTGCTCAAGTACATCGGATACTAATGTATCAGAAGTAACTGTGTATTGTTTTCCTTTGATTATTCCGTTAGTTAACAAAAGCGTTGTATGCAAAAACCTAACCATTATTCAATATACAGGATGTATCGACCAAACCAAGAAAAAAACAACTGGGTATGTATAGTGGGACAACCGACTAAAGTGAAACAATACCTATACGTATAGTGATACCTTCATTGCGCATAGCGTATTGTTTGGGTATTATTGAAATCAAATTATCTGTATTCTCTAGATTACAAATCTTGGAATACATAGTCAATGTATATTTAGGAACATAAAGGGATTATATTTTAAGATACAAAGTGGTTAACAGTCTCAATAATTATAAGTTTCCTAAAGGTGCTGACCTGATTTATTAATTGATGTAACCGGCTGTATATTATTGTAGCTAGATCATAATTACACAAAATACTTACAAGATAGGTCACTGTTCGTAGAATTGAGTCTATGAAACACGAAAAGAGCCTACCTATGTCAGTTTAGTTTTGATTCAAACTCGAGTACCGGTCGTATAAGTTGTAACACTCTCAGCAACTAAACTTTACTTGTAAATCCTCAGTGGACTGAGGATCCAATGAAATATAAAATAAAATTTCTATAGGACTTGGTTGCCAATAGTCTTCTATCTATCTATAACCGCACTTCTTCGGAGGAGGAGATATACAATGCGACTGTTTGTCTGCAGGTTGTTTTTTATGGATTTCGCGCCTTATAAATAGTAAATGTGTTTAGATTTTCATGATTTATTTTTTCATTTGATAGAGGACTATTGGGAAAAAATCTACATTCAATATTCCCTTTCCCTCAAAAAGTTCTCCCAAAGGGGGTGAAGGGGGCAATTTTTTTCGAACATTTGAGACGACAAAATTAAAGACGAGACCATATCTATCAGCGTTTAAATTTAAATTGGACATTTTTCAAAAAAATCAGAGTTACAGCAGTGGTAAAGTCTGAAATATGTGTGTCTTCGTTATGTGTTTTTTTTTTTCATCAAAAATTGGAAATTTGAGACAGCCAAATTTAAGAAGGGACTATATGTAGCAACATTTAAATTGGACATATTTCAAAAAAAATGTAGGTTTTCCGAGTTACAGCAGTGGGAAAGTCTGAAATATGTGTATTTCCGCGATGTTTTGAAATCCCTGAATAAGTAAAAGAAACGTATTATCTTCTTTGGTGAAGGTTGAATGATTTTGAGGACCAATGTTACTCGAAAGTGTGAAATAGTTATTTTTTACAAAGAAATGGACCGACTATATTAGTTGGTGCACTGAAAAATACAAAATAATATTAATTCAATTGGTTCTGGGACTTTTGAAGTTGGTGCCAAAAGTTTTCAATCTAAATAAAACTGCACAACATCAAAATTACCAGTACCAATAACGACATCGTTTATAACGACAGATCGGTTATAACAACCGACTGGCACGGTTCTGGCCGAGTTTCTATATAAGCTAATGAGTAAACATACCGCCTATAAAAACATCGGATACAGCGACATATCGCTTAAAACGACGAAACTTTATCGATATTCATCGGCAATAACGACCAACCGTTTATTTGTAATACAAACAATTTTCAAACTTACAGAATTGGTTGCTGCGAACATGACTGGATCGTGTAAAAAAATTTTGAGTTATAGGAAAAGCTAAAAAACAATCACTAACGAAGACCAGCAAGACCATCAAGAGCAGTTTCAACCAACAACAATGTGCGAATCTCTTTAGGCTATAACAGTTTTAGAAAAAATTGTTAGCTCTAATGACCAGTTTAATATTGATGATAACTTGACGACAATGAAAATTACGAGGAAAATTAAAAGGCAAAACATATTTGGCACCCAGCTTAAAAAACAGACTAAAATGACCAAATGGTTAAAAAACTAAATGTAGTCTAGAAGCTGGACTATAGACACCTTTTTTCATAAAAAACTTTTTTTCTTTTTTCGACATTTTATTTCATAACAGGTTCATGTGCATAACCTATACCCATACTACATACATACATATGAAAAAAAAAAAAAATTGGACCGACTTTATCAGCTGTGGCACTGAAAAATACAAAATAATATTAATTCTATTGGTGCTGGTTCTTTTGGAGTTGGTGCCTACAATAACAAACTACAACGGCACAACTTCAAAATTACCAGCACCAATAGAATTAATATTATTTTGTATTTTTCAGTGCAACAACTGATAAAGTCGGTCCAATTTAAAAAATAAATATTTATTTCACATTTTTGAGTGTAACATTAGTCATGAAAATTGTTGAACGTTCACTAATACCCAAAAAGTTATAGGTAGGTTTAGCTTGTACATAGCGGAAATACGCATATCACATATTTCAGACTTTACCATTGCGAAACTCGGAAACCGTGACTCTTTTGAAAAAATGTTCAATTTAAAAGCTTCCGGATATGGTCCCCTTTTTAATTTTCAAATCTCGAATTTTCGATTTTCGGAAAAATTTGCCTCTACCACATAGCTGAAACACATATTTCAGACTATAGTGCGGAAACGTATGATTATTTTTAAAAATGTCCAATTTAAACATTTCCGGATATGGAATTTTCATTAATTCTGTCGTCTCGGATTTTCAATTTTCGAGAAAAATTGCACCCTCCACCCCCTTTGGGGGCAGTTTTTTGGAGGAAAGGAGATGTTGGATTTGATTTTTCTCAATATGTACCATTTCCCAACTCTCCTCTTTCAAATGAAACAAAAATCTTCTAAATCGGAGTACGTTTACTATGCAAAACGCGCGAACAGCCATAAAAAAAAACAATCTTACAACCGAATTGTATACCTTCTCCTTTTTTGAAGTCGGTCAACTATTAATACGACTACTTGTGTATACTGCTTGCTTATAAAAACTATCGGACATAACGTCAGAAGTATACGGTCCCTTCAATGTCATTATATCCGGTTTTGTACTGTATTTTGTATTTTTCAGTGCACCAATACAACTGGTTAAGTAATATAAAGGTATAATATTTCGGATCTCAAAGCGTTGGCGTAGGTATAACACATCATTAAAATATTAAAACAAAACTTTGATTGATGATTGACAGTCATGGCATGAAGTAGAATGTAGCAAACATTTCTAAAGTGATGAAGAAGCCGGTAATTCTTATCGAAATCGGCGAAGCCATTACCAAAATAATTATGGACTTGATAAAAATATGAGAATATCATCATTCGAATTCTCGATCTCGAAAACTGTTGTAATTTTTTATCGAAATCTGCCGATCCATTCTTGAAAAAGCTAATTTGAACCTCGAGGGTTACATCGTGTAAAATCGTGTTTTTTAGGAAACAGATTTTTTCATAAAGAGAACTTTTTTTAGAACTTTTCAAGCGGAACTAATTGACGATGTATAATATTTTCGTGTATATTTGACTATTCACGCCACGAAAGCTCTCAGAACGGACGATTTTTTACCGACTTAAATCACAAATATAATCCTACGGGTAGCTTATTTTCACAAAATGTTATGTATCTAATGTAAACGTATAAAAGTATTTACTGTAATTTCTGAGATTCTCCCGAACGAAGACAACCTCAGGGCAGCGGGGAAATTTAATATATTTAAAATATAACCGACCCGCTCCGACCAACTCCGTGTGCACGATCTTAAATAAAGTCGCTTCTAGTTTTCGTTAAAAGTTATTCATTTTCATAACATATCAGCAATTTCAGGCACACTGTAGATAGGACTTTACTGGAAAATGTATTTTTACTGCGTAAACCTTAAAGTAGTTTCAGATATCTCTTTATAGCATTTGAAGATGAAATATGCATTTATGATAATATTTTATAGGATCATAATTTTTCAAGAATATACCTCAAAAAACTATTATCAATAGCATATAGGTGTTGAAAACTAGGGTTGTCGTATATCGCCAGTTAAATAAAATGAGCGATCAAGATTTGTCTATATATTTAAGAATATTGTAAAATATTATCAATGTACCGGGTAACTTTATTATATGCATCTATAAATGAAGATAAGAAATGTACGTATCGCCATAGTTCGCAAAGAATGGTGTGATATAATAAATAATATCTCTCGAGGACCTAAAACCGAATTAAGAAAACCCTTACACATTCAGAATAAAATTTTGAGAAAATACATTTTTCATTGAGCTAGAAAAACGCTAGCAAGTCAACCAGTACAAAATATATAATATAAAATATCACGTGGCAAATTATCATAATAATTTACATTTTGTTCGAAGAGCAAAACTATCCATCAATAAATATATTTTCCAACAAATTGGACCGACGTTACCAGTTGGTGCACTGAAAAGTACAAAATAATATTAATTCTATTGGTGCTGGTACTTTTGAACTTGTGCAGATGCAGTTAGATTGAAAACTTTTGGCACCAACTTCAAGTACCAGCACCAATAGAATTAATATTATTTTGTTCTTTTCAGTGCACCGACTGATAACGTCGGTTCATTTTTTTTAAATATTTATTTCACACTTTCAAATATTACATTTGTCACGAAAATCGTTGAACGTTCACCCTTATCCATATATGCTTTGCTTGTATTTGCTATTATTCAGAAATCTAACATCGTCGTGGAAATACGCATATTATAAACTTTACCACTCTTTTAACTCGAAAACCGTAACTATATGGAAAAAATGTTCAATATAAATGTTCCTACAAATAATCTGGTCATTCATTTTCCATTCTCAGATTTTGAATTCTCGAATGAAATTGCCTCTTCCACATATTTCAAATATTAACATAACAATATTAACTCGAAAACTCTAGCTGTTTTGAAAAAATGTTCAGTTTGAACGTTTCCGGATATTTTGGTATCTTTAATTCTTCCATCTCGGATTTTCGAGAAAATTTGCCCTCTCTACCCCCTTGGGGGGACGGTTTTCGGAGGGAAGAAGATTTCGGATTTGCGTTTTTATGAATATGGGACCATTTCTCAAGTCTCCTCTTTCAAATGAATAAAAAATCATCAAAATCGGAGTACGTTTACTATATAAAACGCGCACACGAATTAAAAAAAGCAGACAGTCGAATTATGTATCTCCTTCGTTCGGGGTTCGTCGCGCAAAAACCTATAATTTGAGGAATAAGGATGTTCCCTTTTTGACCGCCCTCGAAAAAATGGAGGAGGTATACACAATAAACGTGCTCCAGTTTTAGAAGAGAGGAATGGTCCTATTTAAAAAAAGTAGAAATTCAATATGTTTTATTATGTACTCCAAAATAATCACAGACAAAGAACCTTTAAACTGAACAATTTTCATAGTTAACAGTCCTTAGAAGGGAAGTTTTAGAGATATTTCTAAATTAATATACAATTTTATTAAATGTATTATAGATATTCTCTCGACACACAAAAATACAAAAAAAAATAATTAGGGCCGATTATCCTCATCTAATAAAGTCGCGCCTACACAACTCTCTGTCAAACATCCTGGACTACCTCGTAGAAAATATTTGGCACTGACTTCTTACAAATAAACCTAGTAATTTAGAAAAAATGTGTAGTTCTAATCTGAAATTTTCGTTAAACAAATGACCACATATTATTTAGGATAAGGAAACACAAGATGCATGTTAATGTTTATGAAAAGCTGATAGAGCACTTAGTTCGTGCTAGTTACTCGTATTTTGTATTATGATAACGAATCACACAATTTGTATAATAAATATATTATTATAGATGTCGATTATGTAGAACATTGCAAAATCAATGTGCTTTCAAATAAAAATTAAAGAGTCAGCAAAACATGCAATCTTAAATAACAAATAAAAATATATTCTAAATTGAATGTTATCATGATAACAGAAGACAGCATTTTCATGTTAATGTATAAAATTAATAAATTTTCACAAAAACGACTAGAAATACAAAACCTTCAGTTATAGGTAGACTTTAGGCACATGGTATGAAACCTTTGGTAAGCGAGTCCTACTCGCACTTTATATGAATAATTAATAAATAAACGGAGGAGATACGCAATTCGACAGTCTGCTTTTTTTGGTTTGAGCGCGCGCTGTATATAGTAAACGTACCCCGATTTTGATGATTTCTGATTCATTTCAAAGAGGAGAGTTGAGAAATGGTCCCATATTCGTGAAAACTCAAATACGAAATCTCCTTCCCTCCAAAAACAAACCCGAAGCAGGGTGGAGGTTGCAATTGTGCTCTCAAATGAGACGGCAGAAATAAAGATAGGACATTATCGGGAAACGTTTAAATTCAAATTTGTTTCTCAAATATGTGTATTTTCGCTATGTGGAGGGGCCAATTTCTTTCGAAAAGAGAAAAATAAAGGCCAGCTTATTTGTGGCAAAATTTATATTGAACATTTTTTCCAAAGAGTTACGGTTTTCGAGAGTACAAACAAAGAATATATGGGTGAACGTTCAACGATTTTCGTAACTAATATTACACTCAAAAGTGTGAAATTATATTTTTTACCAAAAATTGGACCGACTATTAGTTGGTGCACTAAAAAACACAAAATAATATTAATTCTATTGGTGCTGGTACTTGTGAAGTTGTTGCAAAGAGTCTAAATCATATTACAAACCTACTGTGTCAGAATTTTTCGATGGATCCAGTAGGTGAGAAGTGTCATAAATTTGTTTTACATGAGAAAAGACAATTTAGTTTTAACGACCCCTTTTAAATATGTGAAAATATCACATCATAATGCATATTGTATATATATATATATATATATATATATGAGAGAAAGATATTTTAGAAGCCTATTGTCTCTCTCAATTGATACTTGAATATTTTAAGTGTGTGTAATGGGATACGACTGTTTCCGGTATAAGGTGATCCAACAACAACGAACACATTCAAATAGTTTCAAAAAAGACCACAGAGATGATTTTATTATTCCATACTTTTAAAATAAACAATGTTGAGCTCAAAAGAGAACATTTTATTTATTATATTGTGTAACTTTAAATTTGCAAAAAAAAAACAAGTTTTTTAGCACCGACCATACCCGTGTTTACACACCAACATATGATTCCACGAGGGTGGTATACCGGGTTATTCAAATTCGATGCTCACCATTGGGATCTGGTAAATCGTAAGAGCTACGAAGCAGGTTAAATTGGGGCAAAGTTGCGAAATGTAATGGGGATTAATATGCCACAAAGATATTTGAAATATCATTTTTCGTTTTTGAAATTAAAAAAAAATCACATTTTGTTATTTCTCTAATAACTTGGTTGTTATACAACAAATTAAAAAACCAAAAGCCTTTCCCCATAGCAACTTTTTCTGTCGCATCCAGTTGTACTCACCATTTTTTGGTATAACGTTTCGTCATTTTACAACAATCATCAAGTCAAAAAAATTAAATACGGACCTGGATTTTAAAATTGCTTTTTTTTCGTTGCATAACTACCAAGTTATTAAAGAAATAACAGAATGTGAAAAATGATACTCCAAATTTCTTTGTGGCATATTAATCCTGATAACATTTCGCAACTTTACCCCAATTTAAACTTTTTAGTAGCTCTTACGGTTTACGAGATTCCAATGGTGAGCATCAAATCTGAATAACCCGGTATAACAGCATTTCTAATTGAACTGTAGAATTCATTTTGCGAATATTTTATTCCGAATCTTAACATATAGTAGCGGTGAGTATAAACACCCTGTAAGTATAATCGATTAAATCGAGAATCAACCAATATCACTCATGTAATTTTAGTATAATAGTATAAATTCCTATTATATTGTATAATAACATGTTAACTTGCACTAGGATTATTCACTAATTTAACTCCATTCAGACAGACGTTCATATTTAGGATTCCTAAATTATATTACTGAAACCTCATTGTTTTTCCAAGAGAACAATACAATAATTGAAGTAGGCAGACTAAAATATCATTCATTACAAATAAAGTACAATATTAGAATAAATGAGTCACAATCCTATTTGTTATTTCCTTGAAATCATTTCTAGTGAAAAAAGGGTAATATTCCACAAGTAACATCACGATTACATTATATGGGAATTAAAATAAAATCGACAGCCTGTGTAGCCATCGTGAATGTAAATGTCATAAATTGAAAAACATTCGTTTTCATACTTCCCAGATTTTTGCATCATTTTTTGGAACATGAGTTGCAGGATCATAACTTGATAGTCCATTTAGTACATATAAGTACATATTTATCATTACCTTACCGGTAGTACAAAGAAATCTCATTTATATTATGGTAGAAGAATGATGACCAGATGAACTCAGCGCGTGCACAATTCAAGAGCATTCAAATTATGTTTTGTTGCTATAGAAACGTAACAGGAAAATTTAATATAAATTATAAAATTTCTATGATTCTATGATGATTTCTAAAGCTCTCTCTCAGATGCGCATTTGACCTTATCGGTCTATAAAACTTTGGATAAATAGGTAATTTCAGGTGAATTGTATTTTTTACTAAATTACTGCTATATTTTGAAATAAACTTGTTCATAGAATCGGCGGTAAGCAATATTTTTAGAATAAGAGTCAATAATGACTAACAACAATAAGTCTTGATCAAAACAATGTACGATATTCTAATGTAATATATGGCAACATATTACATAAGACAATAGAGCGAGCGTATTATAACAAATTTGACATCCATATATTTATTAGACTTCCAATAAATTTTACCAAGTCATTTGCATATTGTGTGAACTATTGTTAAATTGACGCATGTACCAGATAAATATAATATCGGCGCATTAGTATTTCCATGGACAACGTAAACAATTTATTCAATCATTAGACAATGCAATCGAATATACAGAAAAGTTGATCATATTATTGACCAACATAAAAAAAGGAGGAAGTACACAATTCAATTGAATGTCTATTTTATTTGTTTGCACACTTTGCATAGTAGACTAACATTTAAAAAACGATTTAGATTTTTTTTCTTTATTCAAAAGGAGTTGTGAGAGATGGTCCCATAATGAATGAACTGTTCGAAATTCAACATGATCTTTACACAACAGCTATTCTCAAAAAGGGGGAGGGGAATTATTTTTCAAAAATTCAAAATTTTATATGGCAGAGTTTAAGCTGCTTACTTACTGCCCATACATATTCTAAAATAACTGAATATATAGTTAATTAATCTTATTTTTATCCATTGGCATTGTAAATATGTGATTATATCTTATCGAGAGATATTTTCCTTAATTTCGATATGGCTTTATTTGCCTTTTCTAATAATGTCATCGTAACAAATTTCAGAAAAATCCCATGAACGGTTAGATAGTTTCTAAAGAAATTAAAACCATAGCTTCAGGGCTGTACCGCTCACAAAATACCCAACTTTGTACTGAAGTGAGTTTGCTTAAATCCACTTATTGACCCACTTTCCAGACAGAGGAGGTATACACTTCGTCTGTCTGCTTTTCTCTCAGGATATATTAATATTTGTTACCTAATAAGTTTATAATAATATTAGTCATCAAGATTTATGTTAACCATCCTTAATATTTAATTGGGCACTTAAGCCAATACAGTTATAACTATATCTATATATCAACCACTATGGCACCAACTTTACAAGTACCAGCACCAATAGAATTAATATTATTTTGTATTTTTCAGAGCACCAAATAATAAAGTCGGTCCAATTTTTTGTCAAAAATATTTATTTCACACTTTTGAATCATGAAAATCTTTGAACGTTCACTAATACCAATGAAGTTAGTACTTATACTATTACCCACGTATATTGGCTTGTACCTGTTATTTGACCGACGAACCCCGAACGGAGGAGGTATACAATTCGACTGTCTGCTTTATTTTTATTTTTTTTCTTTGGTTCGTGCGCGCCTTTTATATAGTAAACGAGCTCCGATTCTGATGATTTTGGACTCATTTGAAAGAAGGGGATTGAGAAATGGTCCCATATTTATAAAAACGCAAATCCGAAATCTCCTTCCCTCCGAAAACCGCCCCCGAAGGGGTGGTGGGGGCGAATTTTCTCGAAAATCGAAAATCTGAGTTGGTATAATTAAAGATAGGACAATATCCGGAAACGTTTAAATTGAACATTTTTTCAAAAGTGTTACGGTTTTCGAGATAGACGCATGTTAAATATGTATTTTTGCAATGTGGAGATGACAATTTCTTTCGAAAATTGAAAATTTTTCGATACTACATGAAGGATATAATTATTTGTAGCAACATTTATAATGAACATTTTTTCCTTAGAGTTACAGTTTTCGAGTTAAATCGGTGTTAAAATATTCAACTAAAATATTCAAGCGTATTTCCGCAGCGATGTTCTGAAATCTCTATAATAACAACTACAAGCCAGGAATATACGTGGGTAATAGGATAAGTACTATCTTCATTGGTATGGTATAGTGAACGTTCAAAGATTTTCGGGACTAATGTTACACTCAAAAGTGTGAAATAAATATTTTTTACAAAAAATTGGACCGACGTTATTAGTTGGTGCACTGAAAAGTATAAAATAATATTAATTCTGTTGGTGGTGGTACTTGTGAAGTTGGTGCCAAAAGTTATCAATCTAAGTACGCAACTGCACAACTTCAAAAGTAACAGCACCAATAGAATTAATATTATTTTATACTTTTCAGTGCACTAATAACGTCGGTCCAATTTTTTGTAAAAAATATTTATCTATTTTTCAGTGCACCAACTAGATAAGTAGTGTGTTATAAAAAAATGCATAGGCTCTAGAATTTAGAGATGCCGCTGTATGTTCGTGGGGTGACAATTCCTGTCAGTGACAGTGGGAAATTTATTTTTTCCAACGGAAGGGTATATGGTGTTGAGATTTTATCTGAGCTTCTTCTATGAAACACTGGGGGTCAGCCCACATGATAGTTTGCATAACAAATCGGTTAGATGCTGCTCACTTTTTTTTGTTCAGCTGCAGTTCATCTCTACGTAGAGACAATACAGAAAAAATCCCCACGTAGCGGTAAATTTAATGAATTATTACCGTGAACTTACCACTAGATAGATATACACTTTAAATAAAAGGAGTTTTATATCATTGAATTTTTAATTCAAAATGAATTCAATTCAGGCAGTGTGGACAGAACATCCAAGTGGTTTAGGCAATAATTGGTAATATGTAATTATAGAAAACCACTGACTTTTGAAAGCACTTTAGGGTAAATTAACAGATTATTCTTGGAGTTGGGGCTGGATAGTTTTGTACGTTACGTGTGTGGGAGGTTTGAAGTAATGACTAATTTTTGACGGTCGCACATTTGTCTCTGCCGCTTAGACCAAATATTTAGAAAATATTATTCAGCCATTGGCACTTGGTATATTTGTAAAAACATACATATTTCTAAATGCGTTGGTCTCAACATGTTTACAACATTCTTATATATATATATATATATATATATATATATATATATATATATATATATATATATCTTATTACACAATCTAATTTAATGTTTTTGTGATCGTCTTCGAGGTTAATTGAATAATTATTGCTCGAAAATATGCGTATTACCTGGAAAAGTAAGTAAGAAACTTAGAAATACTTCGGAAAAAATAATTTCCGCACACCTGAAGTTGCACTGAAGGGAGCATTCTCATTTAGAAATAAATAATAACAAAAAGAAGATAAAATATTTATACCTAGTATAATTATTTTTTTACTGAAAATACAGAATATTCATTTTATTAGTATTTTTATTTCGTATTTTTAACGAATTGGCTCCTAAGATATGTTAAAAAGATATTTTTCTTAAATTTTTGTGAGTTTCATTTCTTATCAAAATCTTTGAAAAATAACTTATATACTCGGTAATTACATACATTACAATAGCAACAACAAAGTTTGCAAGTACTTGCTCGAAGATGCTTGATTTTTTTCCACCCCTTGTGGGTGAAGCTTTTTTAGGGATTTTTTTTGTGGATTTTGACAAGTTTGATATAGAGATTCTTTTTTAAATTGTCGGTCAAAAAGCAGTAGTGTAAAGGTATCAATAATGGTAAAAATAACTATTTACGAAAACCAAGACTGACTTTATTAGATGGTGCAGTGAAATTCTTTAAAGTTTTGTTTATGTTTTGCATTTAAAAGTAGATTAATAACTTCAAAATGGCCTGTTACAATATAGTTAATGTTATTTCGATTTTTTCTATGCACCATCCAAAAAAAATCTGTCCTATTTTTTGTAAAAAAATGATTCCAAACATATCTGAGACAAAAATAATTCGTAGAAATGAATAATAAAATTAGAGAATACTGAATTTAATCAATGAAAAACTTTTGGAGGTTCACACGCTTTCTTCTTTCAGTGAAAAATTTCAATGATTCCTGAAACTTTTCGTTAACAAAGCAGGTATATATATATACATATATACTACTTCAGGAAATAAAGATGGAAGAGCATGTAAATAAAGTAATAAAAAGCCCCGACGCATCACGCATAAATGTTTTTTTATCGCTGTAGACAAATCTGAGTCAGGTAGATTGTTGGACGTTTTTAAAATTTTGATTATGTATTATTTTTTTGGTATAACAACTACACACGGCAACCTTTTATCGCACTTTTATGTCAATTTTATTGTGAACGTTGTATTTCATGCGATTTTATTATATAATTAAAAAACAACTTTTTCCAACATACAATTGAATATGGTTAGCTGTTTATAATGTTTTACTGTTAAGAGAAATAAACATGCAATATATATTTTTATCAATGCCGGCCAAAATAGTAGAATATCGGCGAATAAAACACGTTAATTTTCTTCATGCAGGTTTAAAAATGCTAAAGGAACAAATAATACAGCAAGCGAAGATTGATAAATATTTCAATCATGCCAAATTTGACTCAAGGTAGAACATTTCCAAAAAGTGATTCAAAAATCCTATTTTGTATATGAAGAGAGTTTTTTTCTTTCGGAAATTATGTAAATTTTGAATACACTGATTAAAAGTACCTATATTTAATTTAAAAACTATTGCATTAGATTGGATTCCCCATTGAAATTATCATTTGTAAAGGATTGTTGCATGACTTTTGCATTTTATCTAGAGCAAAAACGGGATTGATCCGAGGAATATTTGACATTTTTGAATATATAATTGAATAGTTTGCTCATAATAAACTGGATGAAAAATCAGTATTCCACAATAAACAAAATGATATGTTCCTAACATAAAAAAATAAAGACACAAAAGTGAGGGCAGATCTCGTGTCCTCGATGTTCCATACGTTTATTACCTTGTGCGCTTTCTTTCAGCATTCAGGTATTCAATTTCAAGAAAATCTCCCTTCAAACGGCATCTATGATCTATGATCAAAAAAATAAATATGGTAAAGTGAAAAAGAGACCACTTTTATTTTATTTAAGTAAAATAAGAATAAATTACACTCAACGACCAGAAAGTTTATACTTTGAATAACTGAAATACGAAACCCACTGAGTTCTTATGCCACAAGTAGTTGCAGTATTTTTTTTCTGATGTTTTCAAAGTATGTCTTGGACCTCGTTTTTCTTTTCGAATTATTTTGTTAGTTAGTTAAATAGATACAATGTAGAATATACGTGTTATTTCAGGGTTATAATTGTCAACAAATTCAATGAAACAAAACAAAAGGACTCGGTGAAAAATGTCAATATTATATCAAACGATGTATGATGTATTTCAAATAAACAACAAAAGCTTCAAATGAAGGACGATATAACTGAAATACAAGGAAAGAAACTAGAATAATTAGTTCTCAAATTGTCTGACTGCCAAATGTTAATTTTGCATTCACAAGATCTTTATTAATTAAGATATTAACTCAGTAAAAATCTAATTAAATAACTAATTGCAGCAATAAACAGATACAACAGTATATTCTAATGGTTGAACAAAATTTACAATTAGAGAATTAAATATACCAAGTTTCCTTGCATGTTTACGACTCGAGATAAGTCAGTTTTTTTTTCTTCTGTACAATATTGAATTATTATAATCTATTCAAGAGATGTTTTTTTTATTACTAATTTATGTATATTTCAATTTTCCAATATTGTTTTTGCAGCAATCGCTATATTACATCTGATAATTTTTCTTTATTATAGATTAGAGTTTTCAATGAAATAAAATAAAAAACACGTCATTACTTCCAGGTAGGTTAATATTAGGTACGTACATCATTAAAGGATGTAAATGAAAGTGTTAAATAATAGATATTATATTGGTAACAGAATTAAAAATATCGCATATATAGGACAAATATATTTAAAGATAAATAAAGAAAAATAGATAAAATTTTGATCAAAAATAAACTAATTGTTCTGCATTTAAGAAAATATTAAAAACTCCCATCAATTTAAAATATTATTCAGATATTTGTTTCCGTGATTTCAAAAATATTGCAGATTAAAGGTAGAATTTTGTCGGTAAGTAAAATACGTAGGTATATTATAGAAAATAAAAAAAATACCTATCGAACCTTTTGAGGTGCGTAGAATTTTTCAAAAGTAATTTATTGTTAAAAATAACGGTTAAAAAAAACAAATAAGGAGATAGTCAAAGTTTTTTTTCATTTCTGAATATTGATAGTAACTTAAGTTGTGTAGCAATATTGATCTAAATAATTTAATTCTTCTGCATTCAATAAAATGTTAAAACTCCCATCAGTTTACAACGTTCCTCAAATCTTTATTTCCGCGATTCCAAGAATATTGCAGCCTAAAGGTAGAACTTGATCCATAGGTAATATATACGTATATTATATAAAAATAACCTATCGAATCTTTTGAGGTATGTAGAATTTTTCAAAAATAATTATTTGCTAAAAATATCGGTTACACCAAAGAGTATCTTCTTTGGTTACATTAAAAAAAAAGGAAAGAGTCGAAGTTCTGTTACATTGTGGAATACTGATAATATAGTTGTATATTAATTTTGATCTAAATAATTTGATTCTTCTGTCTTCAGATATTCTTTATTTCCGTGATTCTAAGAATGTTGCTGGTTAAATGTAGAATTTGATGAGTATGTAAAATACGTATAATAAAATAATAGAAAATAACCTATCGCTCAATAATTTAATTCTTCTCAGTTTAATAATATGTTAAAACTCCATCAATTTGCAACGTTCATCAGATATTTATTTTTGGGATTATAAGAATATTGCAGGTTGAAGGTAGAATTTGATCCGTAGGTAAAATACGTATATTATATAAAATAATAACAAAAAACTATCGAACCTTTTGAGTAGCGTAGAATTTTTCAGAAGTATTTTTTTGTTAAAAATAACGGTTACACTGAAACAACAAATAAGGAAATAGTTAAAATTTTGTTACATTGAGGAATATTGATAATACCTTTAGTTATTTTGATCCAAATAATTTAATTCTTCTCCATTCAATCATTTTAAAACTCCAGCAACTTGCAAAGTTCTTCAGATATTTATTTCCGTGATTCTAAGAATATTGCAGGTTAAAGGTAGAATTTGATCCGTAGGTAAAATACGAATATTATATAAAATAATAACAAAAAACTATCGAACCTTTTGAGTGGCGTAGAATTTTTCAAAAGTATTTTTTGTTAAAAATAACGGTTACACTGAAAGAACAAATAAGGAATAGTCAAAGTTTTGTTACATTGAGGAATATTGATAATACCTTTAGTTATTTTGATCCAAATAATTTAATTCTTCTCAATTCAATAAAATGTTAAAACTCCAGCAATTTGCAACATTCTTCAGATATTTATTTCCGTGTATCTAAGAATATTGCAGGTTAAAGGTAGCATTTGATCCGTAGGTAAATAAAATACGTATATTATATAAAATAATAACAAAAAACTATCGAACCTTTTGATTAGCGTAGAATTTTTCAAAAGTATTTTTTTTAAATAACGGTTACACTGAAAAAACAAATAAGGTAGTAATCATATTTTTGTTACATTGAGGAATATTGATAATACCTTTAGTTATTTTGATCCAAATAATTTAATTCTTCTCCATTCAATAATTTTAAAACTCCAGCAATTTGCAAAGTTCTCCAGATATTTATTTCCGTGATTCTAAGAATATTGTAGGTTAAAGGTAGAATTTGATCCGTAGGTAAAATACGTATATTATATAAAATAATAACAGAAAACTATCGAACCTTTTGAGTAGCGTAGAATTTTTCAAAAGTTTTTTTTTTTGTTAGAAATAACGGTTACACTGAAACAACAAATAAGGAAATAGTTAAAATTTTGTTACATTGAGGAATATTGATAATACCTTTAGTTATTTTGATCCAAATAATTTAATTCTTCTCAATTCAATAAAATGTTAGAACTCCTGCAGTTTGCAAAGTTCTTTAGATATTTATTTCCGTGATTCTAAGAATATTGCAGGTTAAAGGTAGAATTTGTTCATAGGTTAAATAGGTAGGTACGTATATTATATAAATAATAAAAAAAAACTATCGCACCTTTTGAGTAGTGTAGAAATTTTCAAAAGTATTTTTTTGTTAAAAATAACGGTTACACTGAAAAAACAAATAAGGAAATAGTCAAAGCTCTGTTACATTGTGGAATACTGATAACACTTAGTATAGTAATTTTGATCAAAACCACCTATTTCTTCTGCATTCAAGAAAATGTCAAAACTCCAGATATTTATTTCCGTGATTCCAAGAATAATGCAGGTTAAAAGGTTGATTTGGTTGGCTAGGTAAAATAAATAATAGTAAATGTTAGTGTGGTATACAGTGCGATGTCCGTCGGACTGGGACTGGGGGCTATGTACCTTCTTTTCTTGGAATAATGTGCCACCACAACGGGGTTGGTACTTGGATGATCCTGTCCCATGGGTACGACAACTGGAGGCACTTGATGCACATGATGCGTAAGCGGAGGTGGGGGTGGATGCGGTTGCAGATAAGTCGGAGGTGGTGCATAATGAGGTGGACCTCCACCTCCAGCATAAGCGGCATACATATTGTCACCAATTATTGTTTTTAATCGAAAAAACAAAATAGAAATTAAATGACAGCGATATCAAAACACTAACTAACACGATTTTTTTAGAGACGGTTTTCGAAAGAAAAAAAAACAACAACAAAACACAGATCAACAATAATAATATCACATGGCCACGGACGGTACGTGGAGCGGCAATATACTCTCGTATGGTAACTAAGTGATAAATATACCGTGCGCCGTCGAATACAAGACTGAACTGAACGCGCGTCAGGGAAACAAGACTCTCCAACAACACACCGAAACCACCGCTCTGCTGCTGCTGCTGGCAGTTAGCACCAGACCAGCAGAGAGAAGAAGATGGACACAAAAAGTCTTCACCGTAAGTGTACCGCGCTCCTCATGTGCACCACCAACTTTGGTCCTTCGTGGACGGACATCGTCGCCGCCAACATGTGCGGAGGAACATTTAAAAAGAAATCGCTGAAGTACATGCGAAATAATATTGAAATGGACAACATTTTAACCAAAATTTGACGGAGCAAACCCCTACCCCCAGAAGCTACCCCCTTAAAAATCTTGAATGGTCGTTTTAATTATTTTCTTTCGACGTTGATTTTTTAAAATCTGGCTATTCGGTTTTGAGAAAAAGTTAAAAATTGTTTTTTTCATTTGTTTTAAAAACGAATAGAACGATTTAAAAAAATCATACACCAAAAGAAATGAATTGAAAATACCTTTCAAATAAGCTATCACTCGATACCAACCTCCTACCATTTAAGATTTTTTAAAAGGGCAGTTCCTAGGAGCAGGGGTCGACTATGATCCACATGAAATCGTTCAAGAAGGTATTCACAACAAGGTAATCATAGACCATGCCTTTTTTGAGGAGATACGAAATGGAGAGGTCATATATGTAACTGATAGTGGTGAAGGTTACCTAAAAATGTTTTTAGATAGAAAACAAGCACGAAGGAAATGAAAACATGATTTTTTGCGCAGGAAGGAGCACCCCCACATATTTACCTAGCAGTTGAGAAAATGGTTAACTGCTGTTATTAAAAGCATTTTTTAAATCCATGGCCACCAATACCACCTGACCTTAATCCAACAGATAACTAACTGCATTCAGCAATCAATTTTTCTGTGACCTTAAAGACATGCAAGGCTAAAATATATCCCTTACTTATTTATATTAGGTATGTTATATTTAATGAAAATGACGACGTAGTACATATTTCAAGAAGTTAAGACTGCTGAATAAAATGTAGTTAAAAAATCGTTTCTTTTTCGAAAATAGGATGAGAACTAACACAGTTTACAAATCAATGTGATTATTTATTAGATAGAAATTAATTATCATTTCCAAATCAATAACGGTTATATTATCAAAAACTTCCCACATATAAAACCGAAAAAGAACCAATACCAATGCGGAATTTCGGTTTAACCGATACAAAACAATAAAACGGTATTATTATTGCTCTTTTGTTGTTATACCTATTTCTGGACGAATTGGTACGCTATGCTCTTTAACAATAACCGGATATGATTATTTTACGGTGATTTACTACAAATTGATATTTTTATTATCATAATTCTAAACGTAGCTGCGTTCGATAATAATTCAATTCAACGTTATTATATATTATATTCATATTAGAAATATTTAGAAGCATTCATTGGGAAATAATAAATAACAATAATATATTTTTAATAACTGGTCATGTTGTATTGATTCAATAATTTACCAATTGTTAGAAAAATCAACCCTCCCAAGTCTCTAAATCGGAAACCATTGAAGTTATTGAAAAATATAAAGGTTTCCGAAAATAAATTATTTTTCAATTTGCTTATATCAATCAAATTTTTGTTTGTTTTTTAATCATAAAAATTAGCTCTATTAGTTGGAGCACTTATAAAATCGGTCCTAAATTTTCTCAAACGAAAAAAAATTATCAATATTGAAGCACGTGATACTATTCAAAACGCGCAAACGAACATAAAAAACACGGTCAAATTGAAAATTGCACCTCCTCTGTTTGGGATGTCGGTCAAAAATATTGAAGAGTACCTACTCCAAGGATTGGCATGGGGGTACATTAACTTATTAGGATTTTTCTCAATATCTTCCCTATTTTCAAAAGAATATTAGTTGAACTATTAACCCTTCCAAATTTATGATTTTATTTAACTTTGCATAAAGCTTTTATTTGAATCTAATATGCTGGTTTGTGGAGAACACCACCAACGTTTGAAATAGGAGTAGGAGGAGTTCATAGTTGTATTGTAGTGGGGACTGAAGCGACTTAAGTTTTTCAGACATTCAGACTCTCGAAGTCTTCGTCTCCCATCATATTAGCGGCTAAGCTAGCTCGAGTGAAAACCCATGGATGCCGATTGGAGATAGAAAATGTTCAAAACGCAGTGAGAATTCTAAATTCATATTATTAACTTTCAAGAAAATAATAGTTAAAAGACAAAAACACGGTAAGTGATATTTTTTTCATTTTATCTTTTTTTATTAATTTCTTATTTATACTTGTGTAGAGAATATATGACTGACCAAATCACAATTTTAGTAAGCAACAACTCAAAAAATCTGTTTAGGGCGCGTAGGTTTAAGTCTAAATTTGAATTTTTTGTTCTTTTGAGTGCAAAAAATATATAAAATTCAATATTTAGATTTTTATGAAAAGAATTTTTCAAAATCTCAAAATCATATTTTTACATATTTCCTATGGCTTTAATTTTAATCTGTGCTAACAGAAAAATTGATCAAGAATAGAAATAAATCTCAAGCAATTAGATAAATAATAACTCATAGCTACTTGAATCCAATGAAACACTATTGAGGAATTAATCGATCAGAATGATTATAAATCAATTAAGATTATAAGATTATGACTTTAAATGCCATGTATTTTCATATTTTTTATCTTTTCATTGTTAGTAAGTTGAGTGTTAATAGAGAACTTTAGACGTAGCTGTTTGGGATATGATTAAAAGCTAAGGAAGCTCTGCTACGTAGACAATTACATCACCATTAATCTGAGGAATATCAAAAAGTTTACATCATTTATAAAGATTTAGTTTTGATCCTCTGGAAGCTGCTACTTTGAAAGCTCAAGTTTCGAGACTTTCGAGAGGGTGATCAAACATCTTAGGAATATATTCACAGAATAAATAATGAAAATAATTTATGTTTTAGATATTATGAAGCAGTTGGGATCCTACGCTACGAAGAGAATGTGTGGATGATATTATATAAGGCAAGTGGCAGAACTGCGAAGGCAATTTCAAAAAATATTTTACAGTACCTACAAAATGGAAAAGTCATATTTTCTCTCTGTTTCATAAAGATAAACATAAATAGGTGGCACCTTTAATATGAAAAACTCCATTACAGGCTATTTTCTCAATGATAACGTAAAGTGCTACCCCTTATCATAATTGAATCTTGAAAATGAGTTCAGGTGTCCAATTTTCATACAGGTGAGTATGAGTATGAGGGTATGAGTTAGTTGTTCAAAAAAATTTGCCAGATAATACGGGTAGAGCCATCTATATCTGGTCCACAACAATCATTAACATGCATTAAATATTGTAAACAATGTGGTGTTGGTTGCATATGTTAATTAGTTTCTAAAATATGTTTATAAAAAGGTATAAAGAGAAAAAACTGAATACAAACTCACCCTATACTAACTGCTCTCCTTTTTTGGATACCCTTCGTGGGATCAGCACCTTTAAAAACGGTTAATTTAGGACCAATAAATGAGAACAACATAATTTCTAATTAATGCACTCCAATACTAAATAAAAAACTTAAACCACGTATTTTGACATCGTTCATCAGCCCCTAAG
The DNA here is from genome assembly GCA_958507055.1 of Crioceris asparagi. NCBI lineage: Eukaryota > Metazoa > Arthropoda > Insecta > Coleoptera > Chrysomelidae > Crioceris > Crioceris asparagi. The sequence continues at coordinate 12,572,398 of OY293833.1, read as the reverse complement.
AAACAGTGCATGGCACATAAAACTTGTACCGGTAGAAACCAAATCAAAATCTTGGTGCCAGAGCGTGTACACTTGATTGTTAATATAAGACGCACTTTTTTAGAATCCATTAATCATCAATAAGTTCAATTTATTCACTGTAAATATTTTGAAAACTACCCTGTATACTAACCTGGCACGGAATGTGTAACAGCTGACATCTGTGAAATAAACCATGCGTCTATTATGATTTGAGGTACTATTCAACACACACTAATTTACTATTCATATAAATAATCGTAAGAATTTAATATTATGTCCATTTACACAACACAAAACTTATGTTTACAACAAAACGGCCGCCATGTTATAAAAACCGAGTTAGGGTGGGAGGGTCACATGAGCAGGGTAGGCAACGTTTGTAATTTAATATCACTACTAGGATTTAATGTTGTACTGTTGTACCTGGAATGCCAAAAATACAGTATTGCTTTTTTAAATCTCTTGATAAATTGTGTGATGAATTAATATATTTAACAGTTGTTTTTTTTCAGTACGATTCTGAGTTTTATAATAAAAAATACCGAGAAAAAGCAAACATTTCATGTTAGAACTCAAGAACACTACTTATCAATTATTTATTGGCTAAAGCCTTCATCTCTTGTCAATTTTAGCTTTGGTGTTAGTAATAACAAATATTAATGTGGTTGAACAAATGCGAGATAACTAGAAAGAAGTTTGATCAATCTAGATGTTTTCATAATCAATTAATTTTTGGAAATCCTTGTATCACATCAAATATTTACCTACCTAGTTATGGATGTGATCTCCTTACCTTCTGGACTCTAGACCTTCTTACTTTTTTCAAAAATTATTATAATAGTTACTAGATATTTAAAAACCACCAAGGTGATGAAAGTAGATAAGGATTAGACATTTTGAGAAAAATTGAAGAATTTTGTCATACCGTAATAGTTTCACACATTGAATATAGGCAAGCCAACCTACACATATCTGTATTAAGAACCATCGACTTCCTCAACTATGATTTATGATATGCATCTAGAAATCCAAGGCAATTGTATTTTTTCTCCTCTCACTTTCATGACTTTTTTCAAAAACATCAACGATTTTGGAGTTAGATCCCTTGAAACATTGAGTAATAAATCGTACGTACTTATTGAAATTTGTATAAGTTTCAAGTTGAAACTCAAAAATGTGAAATGTTTTATTTCCGATAACAAAGAATGAACAATCACAGAGTGTATAACATAATGAACCCAACATTGAAAACACTGCAGTCTGCAAGTACGCAGTGTTCGATTGTTCTAAAAGCAATCATGGTTGTCTCTCATTGCCTCAATTTAAATAGATTCTTAACGTAACCCAGGGTTCACGGCGAGGACGTGGTCCATTTAATACACTCCTCAGAAAGAAATAATTATTTACAAAAACTAGGACAGAATTTATTTGATGAAGCACTGGAAAATACAAAATAATTTTTATTCTTTTGATACTGATACTTTTGAAGTAGATTCCAAAAGTCTTCTGTCTACCTATAGGTACTTCATCTCTTGTACAACTTAAAAATTACATTATTATTATTTTTTTTCAGTGCCCGGTTAAAGATTAAGGTGTTTCTAATCTTTGGCCCAGTTTTATAAAGTCTGTCTTCAATAAAAAGTTATTTATTTCATATTTTTGAGTTGTTCATTAGTCACTATAATGGTTGAGCATTTTCTCATATTGTTATTTCAAAGTATAGTGGTAACAATCTTCCAAGTTCCTAGAGCTCGTTGATTGCGTTTAAATTACCGATTTAAGTGTACCCAGAAATTATTTTTTATTAAGAGTTTTTTAGGTATATATTTTATTCTCAATCGACCAGAAATCATTTGCGAAAACCCAAGTACCAATTTGAAAATTTAGTCTACTCATTGTACACCACTTCTGAAACTCCTTTAATTTAATCTCGGCAAATTAAGGGGAAAACCATTAAATAGGGATATTTCTCTCAAATAGGCAAAGTCAGATCTCATTGTTAAAAACATGTTTGCCTAGAGCATAGAAATAATATCAATAATACTCCTCTATGGTCTAGAGGAACTTCTTGCATATATTTGGATTGCACCACGATTTGTTTTTATATCATGGATTGCACAAGACAACGTGTATGATGAGTTGCCTACCCTGCCGACAGTAAAATTATCACGCGCACCCACATGAAATGACTGGAGACATATCAGAAAAAAAGTTAATTAGTTATTTGCATTGAACCATATTATTTACTTCCTTGATATCGTTCATTTTATTTGAGATTACATTTAAAACTATTGATAAAATATATCATGTATCAAGTTGATTAACTATTAACTGATTAAAATAGACATGATGATTGTTTTGTGCGCCTTTGTGACAGTCGTCTTTTCTTATTTTTAATTTCTTGGAAACTAACAGAAATTTTCTCATGAAAAAATCTAAATGATTTTTGATAAAAAAATGGAACAATTTTCGCCATATACTATGCTCATATCTGATTTCGCACCAGGTTCTTTTAGAATGGACTATAGATGGAATTCTTGATCTGGTAAATAAGAATTAGGCGCTTAAATATAGACTTTATACAACCTTCTTAACAAAAATCTACTCAACTTTTCACAGAGTGTGATTTCTGGGACCAGAAGTACAGATCAACAAATATACCCAATCGATTTATAAATGGAATCTTTTACCTCTTATCATGTTATAATTTAGGTTGGTTACCACCACCCAGTTCAAGAATAGATTTACATTAGGGATGGATATGACAGTAAATATAAAACAAAATTCAAGCAAGTAATAAGTTATTAGGAATTCGAATTTTACAGCTTGACAATGTTGACAGATTCATGATTTCTGGTTTACCAACCTACCTATGGCATAATTTACTTAGACTAGTTTATTTGACTTTGGTAGCGACTATGAAATTTCGTCATGTAATTTCAAAAAGTAATAATGACTGTAGTCTATTTTTTCGTTTATAATATGTATGAAAGCCATCTTCCAAATTTTGTTCTTCCATCTTTATAAGTACTGGGACTAATGATTTGTTATGTATGAAGGATTCATTAAACAAGCTCATCTTATAAGGCAATCCGGTATAACTGTACTATTCAACTATCCATAGAATGTCAAAGTCGATGTTTCAAAAAGGTTAGTAAAAGTCACTAATAAAAAAAGTGTTCTTAGAAATAATCAGACATTTAAGTGAAATAGGGGTCGATAATTATTAGGGGAGGATTCCACTGACTTCGTGAACTGATAATTCGTCGGAACTGACAAGACTGAAATAATAGTAGGTAGTCTAGTAGTTAAAGGGACCTATCACTGATAAAGTAGTTCTTCGAGGTTTAAGGCAGCTTAACAGTAAATCCAAGAATCAACTATCTCAATAGAACAAAGAGAAGTTGTTCTTCACGTTTTAGAGAAAGCAGTGTCATTTCATCTCATCGACTTTTAATTTGAAAATGAAAACCTTTCCAATAGTACAATGCTGCTGAGCTATCTTGAATAAAATTATTAGAGGAATATTAAGAAATGTTCGTTATAATCCTCAATTGCTTATTATTCCATCAGTCTTCTGGATAATATGTTAAGAAACTAAATAATTTTGTTGTGGCTATTCTCGGATCTATTTCTAAATCAGAGCAGTGCTTATTTTGCTAATGCAGATAAAAGCCAAAGAAATAAATCATTGTCATAGGGTATTTGTGTAATGTGAATTAAAAAAGTTTTTAATGTATTTAGCATTTACTTAATTTACAATATGCAATCATACATAAGATGAATTATACCTACAGCCAGAAAAATATCACCACATATTTTAAACTACATTTTGAGTTCTAGATCAAGACTGCGATTTTATTTATTTTTCTTTAATCTTCTTCATTTTCTTCTAATGTATACAACACAGTCCATACTTGTTCATTTAACAGAGTGTTTCAATGTTAACAGCTAAAATGGGATGTATAAAACATTTCTAAATATACACATAATATAGAAAATTAAAACTTGTATAAAAACACCATAATTTTTCGGGTACTTCCTTTGTACATTTATTTAATCAAATTCATTATCAGACATGTATATAAAGCATTCTCACAGTAATACCAAAAAAACATGAAATATAAGTGAAAAGTGAGTGCGCAGGAAACCAAATAAGGTACAGGGAGGGGGGAGATGGATGACAAACACACCACCTGCTATGTATATATATATATATATATATATATATATATATATATATATATATGCACCAGACCAGGCAACTCCAGAGCAATTTTTTGGAATCTACTGATTATATAAAATTATTAAATAAATAACATAAGTAACATGGATGTATGTTTGTAACATTTTCCAGAAAGACGTTTGTCGCTTAATTTACAAAATGGTACAATATAAATGGGATTACACTATGTGAATTGATTAGCTATCCATCTTCAGAGAGAGAGAGAGAAACAAGAGATAACGAGTATCATCTTATTTTGTTTTGTTGTTGAAATTATTTTTTGTTTTCTTCTTCTTTGTGGGTGTCAAAATGTCAAAACACCTCACACATTTTATATCATCATACACACTTACACACACACGCACACACTGTTCTGTCATTATTTATTTGTGGTAAAAGTCCCATCAGGGGTTTAGGTGAGTGGGGAATATTGGGGGGGAGGGAAATCTGTACACCAGCAAAGGCCGCCGCGCGCATCATATATATTTATATCTACAGAGGTATTTTATTAGCTGCGTGAAATTTGAAATAGCACTTTGGAGAGCAATAACGCCACTTGTTGATCTAATATTTGGCTCATCACTAATGCCAACAGCCTTGATTCCTGTTGCACAAGCAATGCTTTGTTATCCGGATGCCTGGATAGGAATACCAATGTGGCGGCCGCTCTCCTTAACATATCCAAACTGGTGCCCATCGAATCGGGATTCTCTCTCAAAGCACTGATGCCATGTTGATTGGCCACACCTAGTGCACTTTGTTCGGCCTGTTCGATGAATGCGACCAACAAGGAGACGCACGGTGTTTGGGCAGCCACAACACGTGCCATACTACTATCGGCGGCAGCCAGATAATGTAGCAAATTAATGGAAAATTCACGCAACACCTGATCTTCGGATCGGCACAGATGTTTGGTTAGAACAGCACAAAGCCTTTCTAATCTTGGAAATGGTGGTGTTGCTATTACCAGATCTACATTGCTATTTGTAACACACAGCTTGCATAGTGCTTCTAGAGCTAGACGCTGCGGCGATAGCAGTGACGTAGGTCCTACTGAAGCAAAAGGATCCTGGCCAGTTGCCGATGGGCATATGGCCCAATGAAGAAGCCCATCCAATAATGGTCTGGCTATTTGTTCATCAAATATTGATACATCTATTTGTCCAGCTATATTTGCTATTGATACAAGAATATTCTCTCTAATCTGTACAAGGAAGTCCCACCACCATTCACTTTCTCCTTGAAGACTACTGCATGAATCTGCAAAGTCCGCGTCCTCCTGAAAAAAAAAATATATATTCAGATATAATGTATCATATTTCTCCTCAGATAGTTTTTATTAATCCGAGTCTATTCAAGTAACCAGTACTATTACATCTGTTATATAAGGTAATAATTTCTTCTGTCACATTCATCTACAAAATATTTGACAAACAAATATAATAACACCGACTTTTATTTTGACTGGTTTAGTAAAATCAAAATTAAATACAAAATTTAACATACAAACAGGACATTCGATAATTAACCAATTAGACACCTGTTTAGAACTGGATTATTAAAAATTATAAAATTTTAAAACCAACTTTGTATACATTATCTACGTATTGTCAAAGTCAAATTTTGTTGGATGGTCAATGAAAAGTCACTAAAAAGTGGTAAACAGGTTCAAATAGACTATATATAGATGTATATATAATTGTCAATTGGATTAAAATTTGTATTACTAAAGATGCTTAAAACATATGTTTCCTGGTTGGAATCAAAATTACTTATCTTTATAGCATTATTAGCTCAAGACCTCAGTTAAATGCTAATCATATTGCTTCAAAAGTTTCCTGGTTGACATGGAATCAAAATTACCTGTTTTTATGGCATTTTGTAGCTCAAGACCTCAGTTAAATGCTAATCAATTGCTTCAAAACCATATATGTATAATTAACTGTAATATAAATAACCTCAACCATATAAATGTTCAGGAATAGTATAAGAGAATCGGCTCGGGAGAATTTCAGCTACTTTATGCACATGTGGGTTAAAATTGAGTTATCTACGGTCTCGACACTTATTGCTAATAAAGTGAACTTTCAATTTATATGTTGCAAAAAATAACTTTGAATAACAGCTAAGTTGAAAATGGAGCTTTCAAGTTACAATAAATATTTACTTATGTCAAATTTAATCGGATGTCTTATAGAATATACATTTTATTGTTTGTCAACTGAAATCTCTAATCCCGATATAAAAAATACTCAGAACAAAATCTAATTTGATATCAAATAATAAATCTGCGGTATCGAGTTTGGCTGGATAAACAAAGCCATTTGTTAAAAAATGAATTTAAAAATCCTTTATATACCTAGTATGCTCTTATATCAAGTTTTTTTTTCTGAACCTTGTCGTAGTTGTGAATAAGAATGATAATCCAGTTTTAAGGCAAGAGTTCTTAGAATTTCACACTATGGTAAGTGTTATTGGAATAGAAATTCTTGTGGTCTCACAAATTTCCATCAGTTATCTTAACTATCTGAAGCCATTTTTGAGATGTTTGAGCAAATGTAAGTATTTCTAGATAGATATATAAAATCTCTTGATTCTTACCTCACGATCATAATTTCGAGTCTTCTGTGTTCTGGGTGGGTGTTCATGATGCAATAATAGAAGTTTGCCGATAAGCGCCAAAAATGTTCCGCTCTTGGCAAATTCATTCTCATTGCCCGGTATAAAGGTAAGACTTCTGAGAACATTAGATATGCAGACACACCGTTTACCAATGTTGTCTTGACTTTCTGTAAGGAGCACCAAGCTGGCTTCATCTCTCGTATAAGCTTCATCCTCATAGTCGGAAATACGTCGGCGTTTAAGACTGCACGATGGATCGCGAATGGTTTCTTTTATTGTTGTTGTGGTTGTTGTTTCACTGCTACACTCGCCATTTACACTAATGTTCAGATCTATACTTGACGATTGTTCCTCACAACAGCTAGGGTTCTCACTCATCATCACTACTTCAGTCTTAATATTATCTGTTGCCGCCTCTATCGTTAACGCAACATTTGCTTCAGAAGAATCTTTCTTAATTCGAGATATCACATCACTTAATGTCTTTGTCCTACGCTTTTTGTCACAAGTTTTTGCAGGAAGAGGAGCGGCTACAGTCAAAGCAGTACCTGTCTCATCTGAAAGTGGAGCTTCATCTGGTGGTGAGCTCTTGATTTCCCTCTTCATGTCATCATCCGTTTCATTGCAAGTCTTTCTATTTTGTAATTTCATATGAAAGGGAATGCGACCGAACTCTGCCTGGAAAGGTGGTAGAATATGGTCCGCTGCTGTATACCATGGATCTGATGATATTTCAGCTAATATATTCATCACATTGGGATCACCACGTACATCCCAGTCACGAACATTATCCTGTACAAAGATATCTTCAGGTCGTTCAACAAATTTCACCGGATGACCTTTTCTCGATATGAGTGTGTAATTTGTTGTATTATTAAGAAAAACTGTTCTTAAATTTGAATCAACAGGTTTGACAACACTACCAAGATCAACATCATCATCGTCTGAGGGTCTATCCTCGCAAGGATATGGACCATCAAACATGTCAGATAAGCTTCGCTTGAAATGTTCCATAAGAAGATCCAACAGACCTGGCCATTGGTTCAAACCAAAGTAACCAACAGATGAGTCATCGAAAAGAAGAACGTTCAACATATCCAATGCGTATGTGCTTTCTGAAAGAAGTCCAGATCGTAGACACATTATGATACGCCAAGCATCCACTGGACCAACATCAGATCTACACAGCTTCTTCCGCCTGTAGAGTACTGGAACCGTTGCTTCCACACTATCAGGTGGAAATGTGATCTCTCTTTTGGGCATTTGACTATGACTGTAAGATGCGCCTGTGGCCGGTTGGGCTTGATTACTTTTTGTGCCACCTGGTGGCATTACATTGGGGAAAGGTTTGCCTGGCCTGTGTACTGGTCGAATATTGGAATTTTGTCCACCCGGCTGTGGGGGCATGCCTGGCCATTGTTGTGATTGTCCTGGCTGAGGCTGTTGCTGATAGTTCTGATTACTGGGTGGCCATGGACCACTGGGTCTGCCTCCTTGATTCCACTGCTGTGGAGGCACTTGAGGACCACCTGGAGTGCCACCGTATTGAGGAGGTCGATACTGGTTATTGTTGGGCCAACCACCTACAATAAATAAGAGATAAAATAAACATTCCTTCGACTATGTAGAAGATATTCCAATACTTACTATACATTGGAGTGCGAGGTTGACCGTAAGAGTAAGACTGATCCTTGGAAAAGTCTGGATGCCGCCTTGGACCTGGTGGAGGCATCGTTTTACTACCAGCTGGTCCACCAGCATATCCAGGACCACTAGTTGCACCCTACCAAATGGAAAATCAATTAATAAATGATTCATCAACATAAAGAAGAAATAGAGAAGACACATACTTGCACCTGATCTGGACGATAATACTCCTGATGTTGTTGTGGATAGTTCCCGCTTGGTTGTGGCGTAGGTGGTGGACCACCAGTATTACTGCTTGGAGCTTGTCCATATGTTGGCCTTGGGTTGTAACCTGAACCCGCGTTGGTATTGTATCTGTTATATGGATCTTGTGGTACTGATGATGGTGGACCTTGAGCATTACTAGTACTAGGGGGAGGGGCAGATGCGTCTCCTAGAAATCAAAATAGATGATTAATATTTTAAAGAACAGCTGTTGCGAATTGAGCAATAGTTACAGCAGAGTGAAACATACAATAGCTACAAGGAATCTATTTCAAGCATTCTATAAGTGAAGTAGATCTTTTATATTTTGTATAGCAAGTTTATAAGAGTCCAAGTGAATTGAAGGCAATGGGCAGAACTATTAAGATGATATCTCTGCCAAGTTCTGTGATGGACTTGGAGATAAGGTACTTGTCTTGACCAGAATATGAAAAGAAATAAGTCAGTATTGAAATAGCAAATTAGTGCAGCAGAGATGAATAGAGAGCCTATCTGAGATCACCATCAGTAATAATAATTACCTGAATAAGGAGGATACACCGGTCTAACAGCAGGAGGATAGTTGGAAACACCGGCCGTCGAATATGGAGAATACTGATCTGGAGGAGCACCTGAACCGGGCCCTGGTCCAGGGTACTGTTGATATCCTGGTTGTCCAGAATAATTCTGTGCAGGTGGACGAGGTGGACCGCCGCCTGTCGGATATGGTGGATGTGCACCGGCAGGAAAAGGACCACCGCGAGAGGGCGAAGGACTTGGACTGACATCGTCGAAGGGGTTGGAGACGCTCACATTGTCCGCTACCCCGCCAGCAGGACTCGGACCCCCTGGCGGTGCACCACTATTCAAGTGATTCGCCCCACCGGCACCTGTGGACACATCCATGTTTTTTTGTGATTAGACAAGACACAGAATAGTTGTTAATATACTGACAAATATCACATACAGTGCAACACGACAACATGAGGGTCGGACAGTTTATATACCGAAATTTCTACGGACACACGACACATCATTTTGGATAATAGTTGAAATATTACTAAAGACACACAACAATCAAATACGAAAATACATCCCAGTAACGATCCATAGAAAATTGTTATTATCTGGAAATCCCAAAAACATTTCCTTCCAGCGAAAACTTACCCTTTACCGATAACTAAACAATCTACAGGGAACTAGGTGCGTACATGCAGGATGTCTCTTAAAAAAGTCTTTACAAAATCGTACCACACATACTTATATCAAAATAACTTACCTTACAGTACAAATTTGCATAGTTTGGGCGCTATAGTTATAATTTGTTATGCTGACGTAATTATTTGGGATAAAGAACCCACATCTTTATTAAATAAAAATCTATTCATAGACGTCCAACTTTTGTTATTTTTAAATGACATATTTCAAATTTATATAATAATCTATATATAATATATAGAATTGTACCTCGAATGACGAGACAAAGCACAGCCTTAACCAATGGAGATATAAGTATGAAAAAAGGAAAGAAAAAGTTCCTGAAAAGGATTATTCAAAAATAAATCCTCAAGTATATTTATTCTGGTTTCAATGAAAAATATGTTTTTTTCTTCGGGAAAAGAAAGTTTCAAAAAACGCGATATCATCGCACGAAGTCATGAGAATCATCTAGTTTACTATAAAACGAATAGGTATTCTTGATGATTGATTATTTTATTAGTCCTTACAAACTTTTTTATTTTTCAGGATCTCGAGTAAAAAAAATCATTAGATATAGGTTTTCAAAGATGACCAGATATTCATAGAAATAAAAGAATACTTTGTATCAGTATCAATAATCTCTTTGATTTGCTGCTTTCTAAAGTATGTTTTTGTTATTTTTACGAGATTTAACGAGCCTTTGAAAGAATACCTTTCTTGTGAATAATAAGTGTGTGTATATATGTGCAATTATAAAAAAACAAAAGTTAGACTCAACATATTACTTAAAATTTCGACATGGGTTTTTTTGGCCTATTAAACCATGTCGGCATACGCAATTTCAGCAAAATCAAATATGCTGTTCTAAATTGCTAAAAAAAGAATATGTGTTAGGATTCTGTAGAGACCTTTCAGGCACAAGCTGTGTAGTTAACAAAATTACAAACATTTGAATTGATAAATTTTTATTTACAAAATAAAATCATTCGGATTTGAGAGACGTTATTTTTAAAATAAATTGTATCATATTTATAATATGGTGTTAACAACCAAGAAATTAATTGTGAAATAATGTATAAACATATCTTGAAAGTTTTGAAGAATTATTTATTCAAATGTCACAAGTTCTACTCTACTATTAGCGTATAAATACATACAAACATTCACAACATCACGAATATGCGACTTCTCAAAAGTAATTAAATGGTCAAAAAAGTAGAGCTCACCGTAATACTGAGCAAGCCAATTATGCTCAAATTCGTAAGAATCATCATAGTCATGAATTGAGTAAGTATTTGGATTAATAAAATCCATCGGTAAATCGAAATTTAAATAAATTCAACTAGAACAAAACTGTTCCATGGTGAAATGTCAACTAAATGCGACAGAAAAGCTATATAGGAAGCAATTTTCAATGAAAACACGATGAGTTTGTTGTACACATGTCCACCTGATTGTTTATTGTTTATAAAAATTTGAGGACAAAATGTTGAGCCTGCTATTAGAAGAGCATATTTATGATTATTGATTTATTTTGTTTGTCAGCAAATCATTTTTCAACAATAAAATTATGGTATACTTTTACATTAATGAAATAGTTGATATGCACTTTTCGTCAATTAAGAATGGAATTATAATTTTAAATTTGAATTATAAGTATCATAAAGAATAGAAGAAAGCAATAGACATGAGAATGTTTATCAAGTTGTATTAATTATTATTTTAATCCCAGGAATATGAACGTGATGGATAGATAAATTCACATGATTCTAGTTAACGCCATTAATTAAGATAGATACACAATTAAACAAAAATCGGCCAAGAACCATTACATCTATACCACAAGAAAGACAAACAATAATATGGTGATCAAAAAAGTATAGAGGAATTACATGATTTATCAAAATTCCATGTCTAGGTTTCAAATTGGTGATTAAACACAACCGTGAACACATAGTACAGAATTCAGAAATCTGTAAAGATGAATCTGAAACTCTGTTGCTATTTCCTTTGCCTTCACAATAAATCAATATCACATAGGTAAATACATCGCCATTTAAACCAATCAATAATATAAGCAATAATATGCCATGATTGTATACATACATACTTACTTATAATCAAGAATTCTTTTTTTATTTATAATATTTTTTTTCCAAAATCATGATGACTTACACAACAGGTATAAAATGTTTATAGAATAAAATTTGAGCAGATTTGGTTTGCACATTTTTGATTGATTCTATTTACAAAAGCGTATAATTCTACACAAATACATAAACTGACATATTAACACCTTGAGCGCTAACATACAATCCAAAAATTCTATCTGCTGAGTAGGCCGAGATATTTCTTGCCCTATGGAAACTGCACACGTGTGCATGTCGTGTGGCACAACATTTGTGCCACGCGGCCCAGTGGGTCAAATAAAGTGTGGCACGCATGTTGTGCCATATAGCGCTCAACGTGTTGATACATTGTCTTCCATAAAATATTGGGAAGCTAGCTACACGACATACAGATAACGACTACGTTGATTAAAATAATAAATAAATAATATCCAACTTACCACCATGAGGAGATGGTGCAGATTGCGATGGCGGTCTTTGTGGTGGATAATCTGGATTACCTGCAGGAGGATAACCACCATAGCCACCGTAGCCGTCCATAGAGCCACCCCCACCACTGCCACTACCACCTCCACCTCCAACTGAACCAGGTGGAAACGAATCCTGCGAATTAGATGAGCCTGGTGATGGTACCGATGTAGCTTTTGCACCTTTTTTCTTCGATGTCGCCTCCACTTGATTTATTATTGGCTGTGGATCAATACCACCTCTATCAAACTGACATTCGTAAGCTAGCAAATTTTTAGTGTAGTGCTTCCTTAATGTGTAAGCAGCTGATGATGAAGCACCTATGCCCAATAAGCCGGCAATATCCTTCCACGTTTTATTCTTTGTTACCTGCACATTTAAATAACAAAACATTAAGCTCAATAATATCTATAGATAATAGTAGTTTTTCAGTGTGTAAAGTGGGGCGACAATCTCGATGAACCTGATAATGCAATATAAAACAAGTCCTAGTTTGACATGTAGTTTCGCCACCCTTTGCTCACGTTAGGCATTTTTTTGCAAACACCTGCTTTTGAAATTCAATTAGAAACGTGAGAAAGATGGAACTGTTCATATCACCTGTTCCAAGTCAATATGAAATTTATTATTCTAATTTAATTTGATTGACGTTTGGCATTATCATAGTCGTCACAGTTCACATTCTTGTCCAAAAGTCGTGGAATATGACAGGAGATAATTATAAAATCTACTGATAAAATAACTATATGACACATTAGTTTTTGAATACTTTGGTTTGAAAGCATAATTTGAGTGAAAGTAATGACGTTGGTTCTATGTCTGACTGACACATGTTTCTAAAGAATTATCTACTTACAGTGTGGTAAAATGAGACGTTATTGTCAAGGAGGCAGTGAATATCGAGCATTTTAGACAGTTAAGACAGTAGGTGTTTGCAATAATAATGAAAATATATTTAAACATAGCAAAAGACAATTTGACATATTTATTAATTGTACAAACCTCACTAAAGCCCCCACGTTCCTTAACATAGATATATAAGCGAAACAAATCAAGAGGATTCTTGGATATCGTTGGGCACGTTGTTATTGGTGTACGTTTATCATCCATAAAAGCCAGTAGCTTGTCTAACCAAGCTTTCCTATCCGGACTATCATCCATTTCATAAAGCTTACCGAGACTATCTGTTTTCTGGAAAACACATGCAAATGATCACTTATTTGTTATAGATAATATTGAATGTCTTTCAACAATAGTTGACGCAGAAAAAAAAACTTACGTGTTGCGAATCTAAACGATTTAAATTTATCTGTTGATTTTAATTTATGCAGTCAACTAGAGTTTTTGAAATAATATTATATGTACAGAACTTATCACTAATGTGCTAAGTAATTTTGGTAACTTTTACAGGGCTTTTTATCATTTTGTGCATGATTTTTTCCACAGCATAGTGGACAAACAAATCAAACATTTCTATAGTTACTTTATTTTACTCAATTATTCTATATATTCGTATATTTCTTTGAACTGAGGTAACGAAAATATGATAAAAAACGCACACTTGGGTTTCATTCCAAGTGGATAATTATTAGGGTTCCGTGCAACCGATAAAATCACCGGAAAATCAATGTTGTGTCTGTCACAGCCTATTTTGCCAAAAAAGATTTTATTCTTTCTAGACAAGCTAAACTCAAATATATTATAGCGTGTATAAATGAAAGCTGATTCTGGGGTTTATTATAGTGGTCAAATTGACACAATGAAAGAGAAAAACTTTTTCAACTGCACATTGTTGAATAATCAGACGAAATTGATTGTTCTGAGTTGAAAAAACATTTATTCAATTTTAAAATATTTGTCTCAAAAGATATAAAAGGAAATTTACAAGAATCTAAGTTTGGACATAAAGGGGTTACACCCCAAAACACCTCAGCCTGAACTTTTGAAAAAAATTTAAAGATGAATCAAACAAAAATTCGTTAGATGATTTTGATATGTATTTTCATGTGCAGTGAACGCTTTGCAAATCAAATTTCTAAAATAAATTTACCAACACAAAAACAACGCTAACGGATGCAAGTATCACTTCAAAACCAAAATCTGGAATGAGTAGTAATTCTCGAATAGAATGAAAAATTAATAAATAGAAAAAATACTAAGAAAATATAATCAAGCACAGATGTTATCCAAAAATAGAAAACAATCAAATTCATATCGAACCGAGTGATATAAGATTAGAAACATATTTTATAAAATTACCAAAATTACAAAAATACTGAATCAACCCAGACAAAACAAAACCGTTCTTAATTCCATATGTCAAAAATGCATAAAATATATTCTATCAACTATCTACTAATATTTATGTCAAGCACTACAGAGATATTCATGCGTTATTCATGCTACAGCATTCCTTTTTTTCTTTTCACTTAAAATATGAATAATATAAAATATATTTTTAATATAAACCTTTGAGCGATACGTATCCGGAGGAGGCACATGACTGTTAAATACCTGGAAATACCCACCAGTTAGCTTTCAATATGTCAAAAAAGAAAACAATAAAAAATTTCTATATTATATAATTATATATAATATAGTTTTATTATATAAAGGTGGTTGATTGATTGTATTCATAAAAGCCATATTATTTCCTCCACCAGAATTTATTATTTATAAACCTAATGAAAAATATTATTTAAATAAAAAACATCATGTAACCGATAAGAAAACCTTAATTAATAAGTATTTAATATCCGATAAAAAATACGTTAGGTGTACTTATGTATTTTCTTATGAGAATGAGACTATATAGAATTTCCTGTCTCGAAAATCAATTACAATAATGAAGAAAATGTATTCACAGCTTATTAGCTGTTAGTAATTATTTATCAACTTTTGGTATCATCAGGTTCATTACCATTAAATTTATTAATAAATTGGTAAAATATATTCGGTGAAAAAAACGTCATGCCACAATTGCGACAAAATTTTGGTGTTTGGTATTGGGAGATTTTTTTTTGTTCGACAGCTCATAGTACAAGTCAACTAACTACAATAATATAAACACATCGATCGAATTGGCGTAGATCACAGATATCAGCAAATCGGTTAACTAACTTATGAAAAAAATTCACGTTAGTTTCAGCATTTATGCAATATTACGTGGGAAGATTCGTGCAGAGCGAATTTTATGCAGAATCTTCCCATCCCATTCGAATTTGTCTGTCATAAGTTAGTTCTGCAACCGCCACCAGGTTTATTCCGGGCGTTGCAAAAAGACTCCAATCAATATACTAAAAAATTTGTAGTGTATGTGTAATATTTTACCCTCAAACGAGAAAAAGAAAAAACAGGTACATCCCAATAACATAATATGGACATAATATGGCTTTACAAAAATAGTGCTGTGCAACACAACCACACTTATAGAACACTTTAACAACAACAACAAAAAAATAACAAAAGATAATAGCAGATTTTATATACAACTTACCGGACTGGCCGGTGTCCTCGACCAACTGGGACATTCACCATATTCATCGTGCATTGAATTCATACTTGCAGCACCAGGTGATGGGACTGTACTTTGAGGTATTGATGGATGTCCATAATGACCACCCATGTCATTTTTGCGTGATGCTTTCGGTGTCGTACACTGAGGATCTTCACCAGATGCTAAAAACAAAGAAAAAGTAAAATAATATTCATACAACAGGCGTGCATACACTTCGATAATTGGAGAAAAAAAAACACATCAAATTTAATCTGCTGTGCCAGATTTGTATGGAATCATGGCCTATAGTTAGTTTATTATTATTCAATGACAAAACCGGTATATTTATCTAAAAGTGAGTTATGTGATTGTAATAAACATTAATTTACAGTGATTCAGATCCTTCCTTCCTTCTTGAATCGCCAAGTTGAAACAAGTGTGCAGCTAATAATGTACTTCATTTTGAACGATAGAGTCGCCAGGTGCCACGCATTTCGCGCTCTCAGTCTCACTATGAAAAGTTGATGTACGTCTTAACTTATCACAAATGATACTGTTTACGAGGTTTCACTGCATGCGATAAATTGGGCAGATACAATATAAGCAAAACTTCTTTACTGGTAATTTAGAAATACATACAAATTTTCATATTGATTCTGATTATTCAAAATTGTAAAATTTATGGCGCCCGGCGACTGTATCGCTCAAGTTCAATTGAAGGGGAATGATTCTATATATATGATTGAATACTTATATTTTGTATTGCTCGACTGTTCCGAATACCTCTCGTTGCACATTTGTAAAACCCATTTTGCAAACAAAAATTTTATTCGAAATCTGTATAAACACCTCAAAGACTGAACTGCTTGCAACTGTTTACTGTAAAACGAATCGGTTAAGACTAGCCGTAGTTTAGAAATGTGACATAGTATCGAAGTGTTTGTCAAAACCAACCAAGTTCGAGTTCATTACCTGCCGAAGCATTGGACAAAGTAGACTGTTGTGAACCCTCATCAATTGGAGTTCCATCAGGTCCCGTGGTAACCACTGATGTGACCGAACCAGCCGCAGCTGATGTTACATGGGTATTTAGACCACCTTGAGCAGTTGTTGTGATACCATTGTCCATCATATCTGATACGGACATTTGTGTATGTGAATTGGGTGTTGAGCTAGGTGGTGGCATTGGTCCTTCGTGCGGATGATTATTCGGCATATTGGGTGGACCCATGGACGGTGGTGGTGGACCCATACCAGAGTGATGATGTCCACCCGTTGGTGGGCCCATGTGATAGCTTTGAGGTGGACCTGGACTAGGTGGCGCTTGTTGACCAGGTACGACATTCTGGAAACCCATTTTGTGCTGCAAATGGTGCTTGAGGTAGTGCGCCTGCGGTCGAGGCGTCGGACCTGGTGACTGGGAGCCGGTATTCTGCAAAATACAATTATGAAACATGATAAATTAGATCAACACGTTGAGTGCCACCATACAAACATACAGCACTGTGGCCTGTGGCATAACATATGTGCCACGAACTTATTACGTAGCAGAAGATGTAGAACAGTATTTAATAATGTAGAGCTCGTATTGGACTGGTATGGGAATGTCGCATGACATCAACTGACTAGGCAGTCATAAAATACCGATCGTATGCTGTGTTCCAGGGCACCGAGGAATTAAAGGTAATGAAAAGGTCGACGAACTAGCCATAATGCGTTCAATAAATTCTTTTGGTGTGTATATTATGTAATTTGATCAATTATTATCAATACTAACCTGAGGTGGAGGATTGGGTCCATTTCCTTTAGATGCTGCAGACACCGTTACCTGCCATGACTGCTGATAAGGCGGAAATTGTGAATTTTGCATATGATTGGGTGACGGCCTTCCAGGAAACTGTTGTGGTGGCATATTATTGGGTGGTGGAGGTTGTGAGCTTGGTGGCCCATAACCTTGGCCGGGATACTGAAAAGATCAAATTATGGGATAAATAAATTGCAAATTACAATTTTTCGAATTAAAGTTGTACCTGTACATTACTTGGAGGCCGTGGTGGGTAGCCGGTCTGAGGATATTGGTTAGATTGGTAGAGAGGCATCTGTTGATTGCCAGAGCCTGCGACGGACATGCTGGGATGTCCTTTGTACCCGTGAACAGGATGCGGCGAGGAATGAGTTGTGGGATAACCACCTTGCGTCACCATAGGTGAATGACTTATACGAGTAGGTCCATTACCATCAGATTGACCACTCGATGGTCGAGGAGGCATTGGAATGTTTTGTCCTGAAAAGTTCAATCACAATTATTCAACTGATACCCACACAGATATAATCTGAATACCGATTGATAGAATAAAGAGTAAAGTTAGGTTAGGTTTGGATGCGATTATGATCTACATAGAAGGGAATGTTCTAAAACATAACTATCCGTTTTTTTACGTGCAGAAATCATTATTTTTGCAACAACCTGCTAAGTTCAACAGACTACGTGCTGATGTCACATTTCCAAATAAAACAGACACTGTCATTTAGCATGTGTCACAGTTTATAAAATGATGTTCTTTTGTTCTATTATGATGTTTCTTTCTTACTACTTATTTAGAAAAGGTAACATATCGTCTTATTTGGAAATGGGATTTGTTTGGAAATGTTCAAAGCTTGTGACGTCAGCACTGAGGTAACAATAATTGTCGTAGTTACTTTATATGTTCCATGATCAGTGACAATTGCCTAGAACGGATAACCATTAGATACTATGGATCATAGAAATAAATAGTAAAATTTGACATGAATGTTCTCAATCAAGATTGACAAAAAACCTCTGTAGGACACATTAATGTTTGATCACAACTGCTAATAATTTATAAACAGCAGATCTTATAATTTATTAGTAGTTGAACTATATCATGTGTGACACATGAGTCTAAACAATTCAACAACTTCCAACAATAATTTACCTTCCATTTTCACATGCTGATATAATATATAGTAAGTAGCTACATTATAAACCAACTGTTTGAGCCCATTATAAAATCAATGATTCAATGTCCGCATTACCTCTTGACCCATCTCAAATAGAATCAGATTGGCAAGATACATATATATATATATATATATATATATTTCCCATAACGAAAATAAAAATCTAAAATTGTTAAACGAAAGTTATTTTTAGATAAATAAGTCCAAGCTCAAGGACGACGAGATACTTTCTCCGATCTTCATAATATATATATTGTTTATAGTACCTTTAGCATGCCATTAAAAAATAACGGAACTAATAATGCATTGTTATTTTACTAATAGTAAACAGAAGATAAGATATAAAATATATTATTATAAAATCATAAACACACCAAAGGACTATGGCTTAATGAAATGAACATTCGGAATATTGTGTATTTGCACTAATTCATAACAAACTTTATACAAACTATCAAAAAAAAACAGATGATTCGGTTCACTGACAGGTTGAAAATCTGATTTTATATCCATCTAAAAAATATACATAATTTTCCAACAGCCGAAATTGACGGGAAAGATTCATATTTAAGAAGCAACTTTTTTGATTGTAAAATGAATTCTAGATTACAAAAATCTCATCATATTGACCACACGTATAATGGGTTGCCTACCCTTTTGATATAAAAATCATCATGCAACATTGATTCCGGAAAATACTGGAATTTATAGAAAATACGCACAAAAAAATTATTCGTGGTACCTTAGAATTTCAAAACATTTTAGGGTAAAAATTAGCTAACTGTTGAACGGTTTGCACCATTGCATTTCTTGCAAGAAATAATGGAATGTTCAAAAACCAATTTCAAAATATAAAATCTCGGAAAAAGTAAATAAGAGCAAATTTGAAATATTACATTATAGGTATAAAAAAGGCCTATAGTTTTGTTAATTGGTTAAAAACTTGAAAAAACTCAAGAAATGTCTTTCATCAGACAAAATTATTTTTCTTGCATTTTTGGTAGATTACTAGGCAGCCCTTGTAAATACAGAAAGGATGAGCGTTTGAGGAACTTTCTAACTTAGTTTGTTATAGATATATATAGATATAGTAAGTATATTGTTTATATCGAGATGAGTTTTCCGAATACTTATGAGATATGAATAAATGAAGAAATTTACTTGATCTAAAGTGGGTTCTACTCCTCAGACCATTTATTTATATAAAATATTCATGGCAAGTCCATTTTGACAACATACATTTTTTTTTATTTTGCAAGAAATGGTCCAATTTTTATTATTTATTAGACATGCAGACAAAACTATCATTTAGACAAAATTCTAGTTGTAGTTATTTGAAACCTTGTATAATCTCACACAATTTAAAAGAAGCAAAATCGCAGTCTGACCAATAGGAGCCAGGATATATTTTTTTCAATCCTGTGCCTTTGTAACAATCACGTTCAACATACAAATATATGCGGTTTGGCAATTTTGATAAATTATGAATATAAAAAACAAATTATTCAATGATGAATGAATTGTTACACGTACCCACAGCAGGTGACATTGATCTAGAACCTGTTGATCCCGTAGGAGACGGTGTTGGCCTCATCCCCTGCGAATTTGGTGTTCCTGGTGCTGGTCCCCCTGAGCTGTCATTACTATTTCCACCACTCAAATCCTGCAAAGAAAAATATTTAATAAAAAATTGCTCACATAATACAGATATTTGAGCATTTCAAATTATTCGATTAAATTCAATTTAAAACAATAATAAACAATATATAAATCGATTCACTACGTTCGTTCCATTAGTTTATAAAAAGCTAACCTTTGATAAATAAACATTCCAACTGTTTGTTGCGAAAAACAGCTGATCTTATATATTATGTTATATAGGTTCTATTACCTTTCGACCTTGATGAATATTTTCCAATTAATTCCTTTTTAAAATGACTCAAAGTAAAATAGTAATCTTACCGAAATAAATCAATTCAGAGAGATTCATATATTTAAATGAACTAATATTGAAATATTTGGTATATATTAGATTTTCAATTTAAAATGAATCAAACATATTTATTTGTATTCAGAATTTCTGTGTAATGTTTACATACATTCATTCAGAATTTTGAGAATAAAAAAATATTTTTATTAATTCAATCACATGCGAACAACAGTTATACATACATGACATGTAGGCCGATTAAAGGATATTAAAACTTTCAGTTAGTGCAGTTTTGTTGAAATTATTTAGAAAAACGGTTTCTTTTTTGTAGGCGCATAAAATCCTCTTTAGAGAAAAAAATATTTTACAATAATAGCTGCTGAATTTAATTCTTTATGAAATCATCGCTACTGAATTAATCCAAATTTAGTTAGTTTAGAAAAGGAAAATCATCAAAATTTTTACAGATTTTGTATCACTTTTCTACGAACATTTCTTGTTCAGCAACCATACCTATAAAGTAAAAAACCTAAAATCACACTAACTTAGTATTTACTGCGTAAAAAAGTTTTAAACATTTGAAACAAAAAAATAATTCTTTTTACCGCAATAGTTCTATTTACTTGTTCATTTTGATACTTTCACAACACGTGGTAATTTATCTGAAAAAGAAGTACAAGTGCGAGTTGGGTTCACATGGAGAGAGCTCCGTACTTGGAACATGATATGCAGCATGTCATTCAGACAAAAAAGTTGCCTATCAAAGTTTTGACATGATATGTCATCGTAGCGATAATTTTTGTCGTGCACCAGAAAAATATAAGATTATGCCAATTTTTTGTTGAAATATAACATAAAAAGGGTGCGAATGCTAACGCTTTATCAAATGGTATATACTTTTTGAAATGTAAAACCGTAAAGGGACTTTTGCACCACAATGTACAACAACAATAGAAAAGAAGCAACAAACAAGTGTTATACGTTGGGAGGAACCTGGATAATTTGCACCTGTTTTTATTGTCTGAGCCCACCTTGCAAACTGCAATGCCCTCTCTGGGTGACCATATTGTACAGGTGCACCAAACCGGTAATTTTGTGTCCTTTTACTATAAACTTGTTAAAACAGCGTTGGAATATTCGCTTCGGTGAACATCATCAGACGATTTTCACCTAAATATTGTTTATATATATCCGTAGACATATTTATAGAGTTCTTATTAATAAAAATATCACGATAAAATTAAAATCGTAAACGTTTTAGAATAATTATTATCTGGTGCTTTTTTTTAATCAATCTTAGAATTATTTTCTACATTTGGCTACATACGGCTTCTAAAGTAACAGATATTTGTTAAATAAAATCAGGAGATTAACTGATTAGAATTAATTGGGTTTCTCAACCTTTCGACAAGGTTTATTCATTGAATAAGTTTATCTTAAGGAGGATATCTTATAAATAAGTTTAAAAAAACTAGGACCAACTTAAAAAAAAATATATTTGAAAAAACTTAGCCTTCCAAGGCCGACCCAGAAATGTGAGAACGGACCCCAAAAAAAATCGACAGTATTTCATGTTGAAGATTTTTTGTTTGTACAATGCTCGAACTACTCTATAAATTAATACAAATAGCTTTTTCTACCATATGCGCTTTCAGCAAGTTCAACATGGTGCATCAAATTAAATGCTCGCCCTATTTTATTAACAACGAGCAATTTTAGAGCAATGAACAATATACTCGTATAAATGAAAATAAGCTACATAATATACTATGAAAACCACACAGTGTTTTATTCGCTTCATTTAAAGTTCTTTGTCAACATTTTCGTAACCATTGGAAATCGAAAGTGAACATTGATGAGATATTGAATTAGAGAGCAATATAAGATTTTTTTCCTTTGCATTGCTAAATATTTTAGAGGAATTTAGCTTCAATCTCTTTCTAAGTACAGAGCTAAACGATATCGTGTTTTCGAACATTAAATTTTATAGAGAATATGACTGACTTTTGACAACTTAGTTGACATGACATAACAAATCAACAGATCTGCGCTAAGAATAAAAATAACATCTTTATTCTTAAGATCTGCCTTTACCCTGCAAATTACAGCGAGCTTAGGGCCGATTCCATAATCAAATTTAATCTCTTATTAATTTTAATCCTAGATTAAAAATTTCATAAATTTTTTGATTGGACTTATAATTCAAACTAACTTTAGAAAAACGAAAGAGAAGGTAACTAACGTTGTAAAAGTTATTGAAAAATGCACTATTTTTATTCCATCAACGACATATGACATAAACAAATTGGAGAATTTCATTATGAAATCGGCCCTTAGAGGTTTATAGTTTATTTTGCATATGTGTATAATTCTCTATGGTTCCATAGTTCCATGTCGGTTAATTATTTGATTATTCTTCAACTGGTCAGTATCAGATCAGAAATGTTTGTAATGAATAACGGGGGCGACCTCCACTACTACAGGATGGAGAATCAAATCAATATAAGCCATTGCAGTTTCATTAATTGATTGTCACTATATAAAACAAAACCCGAACAACTTTTCCCAAAACCTCCTATTTAATTTAAATATTTAACAGATTTTGGGACTCATTGTATAATCTAACGAGATTCCAGTGATAATCAATTTAAAATACTACACACTACGTACTATAAGATGACTCAACACATACTTCGAATAACAATCAAGAGAAACATAATAATGCAATGATAAGTGTATTATATATTATATAACTATCGAAATATATATTATGTATATTTCGAGCTTATCTTTTACTTTTTCAATGAACTACATATTATGTATTATTATTCATTTACTATAATCACTTTCTTTATCAATTTGTGATCTTATTGCTGTTATTTTTTTTCAATAATAATTATGATTTGAAACATAAATAAATATTATAATTCGTCATTGACATATGATACCAGATATCATATAAAAATAATAAGTACTTCCTGAATGTTTATATTTTCTTGAGACATGAAACCATCGTAATTTAAAATAGGAAATTTCTTACCTGAGAGTCAATGAAATTTTGATAATCTTTAATTCTTATTTCGTTTTAAGCAAGATCATTTATTATATTTAAATTAGCCTAAATAGCTATGAGTAAACTTATTTATATAGGTATATGAAGATTACGAAAAACGCATTATTCCCGTATGAATCTGTTACGAAAAAATATTCCTATAGCAGACAAGAAGTTTAATCGTAAATCAATTCATCATTTTTAATATGAGATTTCTCTCGTTCTCAAAGGTTGATAGGAAAGAGAAATGTACTTGAAATATTTCATGTACGGGATTTTTAAAATCCAGTTTTTAATTATCATTGCAGTTCACAAATTAAAAGAATAATAGCAATTTCCTTATACCTAATAAATTCAGAATTAAGAAAAATATCAAATGAATTCAATTTTTTAACCATACAAGGGTTCCTTTTAGGCGGACTTAAAAAAGAAGGAGGTATATAATTCGACTCGATGTTTTTTTAATAATAATAAAATATTTATAAAATTGCACTGCAGTTAAGATTGATAACTTTAGGCACCAACTTCACAAGTAACAGCACCAAGAGAATTAATATTATTTTGTATTTTTCAGTGCACCAACTAATAAGTTCGGTCAATTTTTTGTTGAAAATATTTATTCCACACTTTTGAGTGTAACATTAGCTACGAAAATCATTGAATGTTCACTGATACCAATGAAAATAGTACTTGTCCTATTATACACGATATTATTTACGTAGTTATTATTGAAATCTCAAAACATCGCTGCGGAAATACGTACGCATAAGTATTTTAGATGTTACCATTCTACCACCGCTGTAACTTGAACCATAGCTCTAAGGAAAAAATGTTCATTATAAATGTTGCTACAAATAATTAGGTCTTTGTTGTAGTACCCACAGATTTTCAATTTTCGAAAGAAATCGCCCTCCCCACATAGCAAAAACACATATTTGGGAATTTAGCATGCCTCTAGCTCGAAAACCGTAACTCTAGAAAAAATGTTCAATTCAAACGTTTCCGGATATTGTCCTATCTTTAATTATACCACCTCAGATTTTCGCTTTTCGAGAAAATTTGCCCCCTCTTTCAAAGGAATGAAGAATCTAAAAATCGGAGTACGTTTATATACAAGGCGCGCACAAACAGAAAAAGCACACAGTCGAATTGTATACCTCCTCCGTTCGGGGTTCGTCGGTCAAAACGATCATTTCCTTTATCTATCAAAAAATATATTTTCCATCAAAATCAAAGGTTTCTAATTATATAAGTTAGCACACTTTTGGAATGATAAAGATTATTGAATCACGGAATATAATATAGATCATCTTTCCTTGTAGATAATGTTGATCCAATGAGAACCTCAGTTTATTATTTTTACATTTTTGACCTTTCAAACGGAGGAGGTATACAAATATGCAAAATCGTTTTCAACCAACGCCAAAAAAGGGATATTCCTGAACAACAAAAAATGGAAATAATATTATTAATAAATAAATTTTTAATGCATTTATTCATGTCCAAGAAAATCTCTATCATAACTAACTTTAAAATCTTTATGACTTTTACAATAATATGTTTTATGTAATAGTAATGTAATATATTGTTTTTGGTTCATACGATCTATAATGTTACTAACAAGTGCCCGCGACTTCGCACGCGGAAATCCTCTACAAATTACGTCCCAATAAACCTCAATAACGAAAGCTATATCGATTAAGGTGTGAAAGCGTAACAAAAAAACAAACTCACATTCGCATTCATAATATTAGTTAGGATTTAAAATATACACATATATTTAAGATTTACATTGTACCTGTTGTGATGGAAAAACACCAGTCGCATAATAGCCCCATTTGGAACTACCCCTCATTGCAGAAAATGACACACCGAAAATCTATTATTTCTATAACGTATAAAGATACACGCAATCTGCCTATCATGCAAGTATTGAAACTCCATCAAGTTGTGGAGTGGATTATATGATGGAATGGTCCAGAAATGCGCATGCTGAGTGATTTTTAGAGACCCATAATCTCATTCGCGGCTTTTTGAGAATGGTTAAAAAGAGAATAAATAGGGTTACTACGCCATCCGGATTGCCCCATGAACGACCATGGGATATATTATGACACAAGGAATGCGTGTTGCACACCTTGATCCGCCTTCTATCGCAAAAAATGACATAAATCCACCGCTAAATTGCCTCTGGTTCTTCTTATTGGCTCTACCAATAAACCTAAATTGTTTATAAACAATATGAGGTTTTCTTATTGAGCTTTTTACGTCTTTCTCTATCTTCCGTTTCTGTCTCAGGGGAAATCGTTTGGAGTAATGTGCTCATTAAAAAATAAAATACAGCATAAAATTCACAAGAAGTGATTTTAATTGAATTGGAAATCTATTTTATATGCGCGCTAAGTGAATTAAAACCTGACAGCGTTTGAGATTTTATGATAAGAATTAAAATGAATTTAAAAACAAATAAGGAAAAATAGGTTCCTATATATCAAGTTAAATTTTCGGGTAAGAAAAGAATCAATGATGTCATAGAACGTAATAATCAATTTTTTTGAACCGCAATGCAAAATATGATGTATCACACCAATTTCAGAGTCCTTTTACTTTTATATATTTTTTTACAAAAAATTGGACCGACCTTATTAGTCAGTGCACTGAAAAATACAAAATAATATTACTTAATTCTATTCTTCAACTCCAAAAGTACCAGCACCAATACAATTAATATTATTTTATATTTTTCGTATTAATTTCACACTTTTGAGTGTAATATTAGTAATGAAAATTGTGGAACGTTCACTTTTAGCAACGATGACAGTACTTATACTATTATCCATGTATAGGCTTAGCTTATACCAACTTGTTATTATTCAGAGATCTCAAAACATCGCGGTGCAGATATACATATTTCAGACTTTACAGCTGTAACTCGAAAACCATAACTCTTTTGAAAAAATGTTCAGTTTAAATGTTGCTACATATAATCTCTCCTTTAATTTGGCCATATCATATTTTGAATTTTCGAACAAAATTGCCCCTTCCAGATAGCGGAAACACATATTTCAGTCTTTACCATTGCTGTAACACAGTAAGTCTTTGGAAAAATGTGCAACTTAAACGTTTGCGGATATGGTTTCATCTTTAATATCGAATTGTACAGCTTGTCCCATTATTGAAGTCTGTCAAAAAAAAGCATATCCCAGCATCAAAAACAATAATTTATTTAATTATTTAATCATCGAGTCATCGAATATAATTCGTTAACATTCATTAATGCTTTGGAGGTTCAATTTGAGGCGAGATAAAAAAAAGAACTGTCCGTATTACCTGTTCCAAGTCATTATGAAATCTATTATTGTATTATTGCTGTCGTTGTTTTGAATTAATCATCAACGTTTTACATTGCCATAGTCTTAGTTCACATTCGCGTATCAAAGTCAAGGAATCGATCAATCCAAATTCTTTAATTCCATCTTTATCACACGTTAGTTTTCAAATACCTACATATTTTGATTCGGAAGCATACTTTGAAAAAAAAAGTAATGACGTAATGTGTCTTGTAATGGTTCCCTTTTCTAAATAACACCGGAGTCAGTGTGTACTTCATTTATGAAACTGCAAGTATTTTGGATAGATGATAGATAAATAAAAATATTTACTCTTCGCGAAAACTTTGGCCTCTTCTCATCGGATGGCGGCGGCCTCCAATTGCCACGATATTGTTCATACCACATAACTGCAGTTCTCATTGGCACTGCTTTATCACCGTACACCGATTTTATCATATCATGTGATTCTCTAAGACTCTTTTTCAATTTAAAACAAAACATTAAATTAGCCCGCTGTTCATCCATATTGGTAAATGGCACAAATTTTTTCATTACTTCAACACAAGAAACAATGTACGTTCGCACTGAACTGACACTGACAAACGACTGAAACTGTCCCAATGAAAAAATAATCATAACAAACAACAAGTATGAGTAGTAGCAGTAGTGGTCTATATACTGACTTGAGTGCCATTCCTCTTCGCTCACAACTTATAAGGTGACATCAGCATTCGCAGTTTTACTCTCTGATGTTACCTCGTAAAGCAAAGTTGTCACCATGATTCCCTGATAAGAACGGAGGAATCTCATATAGACCACCAGCCAGCAGCGTATTTCATTTGGAAATCTTATCTGCGGCCTGGTGAAATTACAAAAATGATGAAAAGTAAAATTCGATTCAATGTCATAACATCTAACCATGATATTATTTTCTATATTATAAATTTCCTCAACTTATTTGATCAACACAAGACAACCAAACTGGTTTGATGAATACTGTTCTGTTCTCTCGAGCCTACTCGAAGGCACGAGCAGTTTGGATAAATTATTCGTGTGTCAAGTTGAGGGACTGTGTATGGGCCCCATAAGAATCGGCTACAATAATTATTGTTCATCTACTATTCAAGATGTAGAATCTAAATAAAAACGCAAAATAACGTGCTGGCTCCTCACCTATCATGAGAATTTGCTGAATGCCACAAACACATCGGTATATAATAAATCATAAAATTGTTTTTATTTTTGTAATTGATTACCGCATAATAAAGTCATAGGGCCGATTATGATGTGATGAGTAGTTAAGATTTTCATAAATTGGAAAAGGAAACATTATAG
Source organism: Crioceris asparagi (assembly GCA_958507055.1). Classification (NCBI taxonomy): domain Eukaryota; kingdom Metazoa; phylum Arthropoda; class Insecta; order Coleoptera; family Chrysomelidae; genus Crioceris; species Crioceris asparagi. The sequence goes on along the minus strand of OY293833.1, from coordinate 12,543,716 downwards.
AGATAATAAATACACAACGTTGTTACTCTAGCAGTTTAATAAAAAATAACCCAGTTGAAAATACAAATGCAATTTAGTTGTTTTTTTACAGTTAACGAGTATTTTATTTACTTATCAACATCAAAATACAACGGTTCCGTGATTTTCTTTCCAATAAATATGAATTACAAAACTCACAAAAAGAACATTTTGAATCTGCATCAAGCTCAACTTCATTCATCAATCTAACCAGAACAGTTATAGACAAAAACAAAATTATTGAGAAAAGATCATCAACATATATAAATATACAGGATGTACTATTTGGAATTCTGAACTTGCTATTACATAGTACGGCTAAGAGGTATTTGGTCTCTCATTTTGATGTTCCACACATTACGCACCAAACTGAGAAAATAATACAAAAAAGAGCCCCCAATATTTTCAACCTTCTCAGAGTTCTTACTACAAGAACAAACATAGCAAGATATCCATTCTACAAAATGGGAAAAAGAAAAAACTACCAATCCAAGGCCATTTTCGGAAAAATAGGCTCTCAATAGTAGAAAATTTGAATATGGAACCATCTCACAAAACAAGAACAACCAACCCATAAAAAACAATAAAATTCTATTCCTCCTCTTTTTGATAAAGTCGGTGAAAAAGTAACATACACTGTAGTACATACTTAGTCAGTCACATTGAAGGACCTTCGAACAATCAATGAGAGTAACAAACAAATCATACAACATTTTTATGGTATTAGTATCAGACAATATGCAAAACAAATAGAGAAATACTAGGAGAGGTAGTCACATATTATGTGATGTTCATGAGAAAAACATGTTAGTTACCTACGTGATATTCACATGTGCCATCAATAATACATTTGTCATTTCAAAAGTCTTTGAAAATCGATTTCACGTCATTTATATTATTATTTATTGACCGACTTCAAAAAAAGGAGGAGGTATACAATTCGGTTGTATGTTTGCTTTTTTCGCGTTTAACCTAGTAAACGTACTCCGATTTAGACGGTTTTTGTTTCATTTGAAACAGGAGAGTTGAGAAATGGTTCCATTATTGAGAAAAGTCAAATCCAAAATCTCCTTCCATCCAAAAACCGCCCCCAAAAGGGTTGGAGGGGGAATTTGTTCTCGAGAATTGAAAATTAATTAATGAAAATTCCATATCCATCCATATAATTGGACATTTTTAAAAATAATCATAGGTTTCCGCGCTACAGTCTGAAATATGTGTTTCAGCTATGTGGAAGGGGCAAATTTTTCCGAAAATAGAAAATTCTATATTTGAAAATTATAAAGGGGAACGACCATATCCGGAAACGTTAAAATTGGAAATTTTTTCATAAAAGTTACGGTTTCCGAGTTTCGGAATGGTAAAGTCTGAAATATGTGATATGCGTATTTCCGCTATGTGGAAGAGCAATTTTTTTATCAAGAATTGAAAATAGACGGCCAAATTAAAGGAAAAATTAACATTAAAATTGAGTTAGGGTTTTCGAGTTACAGCAGTAAAGTCTGAAATATGTTTATTTGCGCCGCGTTGTTTTGAGATAATAAATATCAAGTACAAGCTAAGCCTATATCTTTTTGGGCATTAATGAACGTTCAATAATTTTCATGACTAATGTTACACTCAAAAATGTGAAATAAATATTTTTTACAAAAAACCGACTTTATTAATGAACTGAAAAATACAAAATAATATTAATTCTATTGGTGCTGGTAATTTTGAAGTTATGCCGTTGTAGTTTGTTGTTGTAGACACCAACTCCAAGAGAACCAGCACTAATAGAATTAATATTACTTTGTATGTTTCAGTGAACTAGTAAATTCGGTCCAATTTTTTTGTAAAAAATATGTATTTGATTCAAATTGTATTACTCTCTTAATTCATACCAAAAACATCAAATATATTTATTATATATTTACTTACTACTCTTGGAACTGCGATTGTTCGGAGTTGAACCATTACAGATAATATTTATTTGAGAATAAATTCATTCCAACATTTTCATATTATTATTATTGAAATTTGCTCAAAGGAAATTCATTAATTTTTCATTCAATATTGACAAATACTTTTCCAAATAAACGTTTCATTGATATTTGTAGAGAACCTCGTATGGAAGCAACTCCATTCGCCAAAAAAAAAACGGAAAGCAACGCAGAAGTAAATTTCATGGATTGCATTAAAGAATAAACCGTTGAGATTAAAATTCTGTAGAAAAACGAAATTTTTTACTGTTCTTTATATTTTGCATGAACATACAACGCAGGGACGACATCGTCAACTATTAGAAGGAAGATGCTATTAGTAAACTTTATAAATGTAAAAAATTCGTAAAAGCCTTTACCTATGACTTCCCTCGACAAACCACCCCGCTTCGAGATGGAAACGACCTCGTCGCTTCTACCGTTCTTATATTGACACTTAGTATTTTGGACACCCTGTATATATGATTAACGAAAACCCTTACATTGCGTCGCCGGTAGTCCTTCAATTTGCATACCAAAATTCGTTGTCCTAGGTCAAGCCGTTGTTGAGCTACAAAGCCAACAGACTACAGACCGACAGACAGACCGACGGGCTCGAGATACCATGATTTTCGTGATCTAGGAACCCCAAAACGTAAATATCAGCAAAAATCCCGAGGTCGATTTTTTACGTGAATACAATACTTCCCTTATTGAGGGAAGTAAAAAGGAATATAGTGTTAAAAAATAAATGTAGAAGCCGTTTTTGTGAACTCTGAGAAAATATAGTTAGGTTAGGTTAGGTATAGGTATATAACTAAAGTACTATAATCGGTAAGTAATAAAAAAACCAGAGCCCTGCAGATTTATTATACTTATTTACGACAATAAAACTTAGAACACTTGAAACGTACACATTTATTCCGAAAATAAGGAACCAAACAAAATTCATAGAAGTTGGCTAATAAATTTTGTAGTAATAACATATTTTCTCATTTAAAAATAATAACTTTAACCTTTGGCACATTTCGTCAAATTAGACAAAGTAATTCAACTATATTGTACCCTGTATAGCCGTGATCGGATTTATCTCCACTTTTTTGAAAAATGTCCAATTTTCCGCCAATGATCTTTTCTTTAATGTTGCTTGGTAAAATTAGCAATTTTCGAAAAAATATGCCTCCTCTGGAATAGTTTTTTTGGGCGGAAGAAATGTATTGGATGGGACCATTTGTTATATTTTTTTGACCGAAAAACAAAGATAAAATAAGTATTCGACTGTATGTTTGAACGCGCCTTTCGGATGTCGGATAACTAACATGCTCCAATTTTGATGATTCTTTTTTCATTGGAATGTGTGGAGTGTGAGAAATGATCCCATGTAAAATTAAATTCAAACATGCATTTCTTCCCAAAAATCCCACCCATATACTTTGTCCCATTTTGAGTAAAAAGTTATTTTTAACGGAATTAAAAAAAATTAGGAGGTATACAATTTGGTTGTATGTTTGCTTTTTTTGTATTGCTGTTCGCGCGTTTTGCATAGTAAACGTGCTCTGATTTGATGATTTTTGATTCATTTACATGAGAGTTGAGAAATGGTCCCTTATTTAGAAAAACTGAAACCTGAAATCTTTTTCTCTCCAAATACCGCCCTGAAATAAATATTTTTTTTTCAAAAATGTGACCGAACCGTAAGTTCTGGTATCTTTGAAGTTTATGCCAAAAGTCTTCTATCTAACTACAATGGCACAGCATCAATAGCACCAGCACCAATAGAATCAATATTTTTGTATTTTTCACTAACTATCCAACTAGTAAGTCGGTCCAATTTTTGGTAAAAAATATTAATATTCTAGAAACTCCTGTCCTACATATATTATGTATATATTTTGATTTTGTATTCTTGACTGGTTTTATAATAAATCAAAAGATGTTCTTGGGGATGCAGTCATATATTCAATAAAATTCTTTGATTGAAGCCGAGCTTTCGAGAATGTTTATTCTCTTCTTCAGGGCAAAAATCGTGAATTTAAAATAAATGGCTATGAAATCTTTCCTATTTTTGAAGAGAATAAACATTCTCGAAAGCTCGGCTTCAATCAGAGAATTTTATTGAATATATGACTGCATCCCCAAGAACATCTTTTGATTTATATTATATATGTACCTACATATTATTTGTATTTATATTATGACCTCTTAATCGAATTCAGCGACAACAGCTGTGTGTGTGTATTCTAGAGCCGGGTCGATATTTATGCGTTCAGCTCCCTCAATTTGACCTTGCGGCATTTCAAAGCGCACCGCGTGTTCCGAAAAGGGTATTATGGCATAGTCGGAGCATACAGGTCTGTCTCCTCCTCTCTTCTTTCTCAATGAATTAGCATTGAAATGTCCATGGGATTCGTCGTCAATCGTAAATCGTAATGATGTTGTCGTCTCACTTTTGCTCTGGCGTAAGAGGGGTTGTTGAATGACGTATCGAGGTGAAATAAAAAAAAACAACATGCGAGGAGAAGGACGAAGTATTAGATGCGATTATTAACATATTATCCACAAGATAAAAGCATTATCCTAGAAAAGATAACGCCAATTATCATTAAACAAAAAAATATTTTCAAATAATTCCATTTTCAATAATTGTAACATACTGTGCGACAATGAAATGGCAATAGCTAGTAAAACTGAAAATAAATTTGATTCCAATTGGTTGTAAGAATTCCATTTTTGTGAGTTTTATTGCTTCAATAGCTTAAATATTTTTTAACAAAAAAACTGACCGTCTTTATTAGTTGGTGCACTGGAACATACAAAATAATATTAATTCTACTCAGTGAGATGTTAGTCATCTTAGGGTGGTGGTTGACCCTAATCTGAGAAAACTATCATCTTTCAATAGAATTCAGGTAACATATATCATCAAATCGTGTCAGATTTATTATTGACATCTACCTAATATCGCTTTTGTGAAACGAATTTCCTTTCATTTAATTATACGTAATGAATCGTTGATAATGGAAGATAAAGTTTAGATTTTTTTCATTTCGTTGTGGAGTTTATAATAGTAATCGGAAGATCCGCGGCCCATACAAGTACAGATTATCCGTACATATCAGATACATAGAGTACTTAACAAGCACGTGCATCAGATCTTTATGACTTGCGCTATCGACCACTGGCAAAAATTATACAAGTTGTGTATTTGTTATTATACCCACAATTTCAAGCATAAAACGGATTTTTGATGGGTGCCCTATCTTGTTATTGTCTAATTTTTACTTTTGACACCAGCACCAGCAGAACGGATATTTTTTATTGCCTGAGGAGTGTGTTAAAAAATATCGTTCTTCAAAGCGTTGGCTTACATATTAAATCATCTATCTATTGATTAGATGAGTTCAGAATATTATTTTGTGCTATTTCCCAAAGTGACCTGAATTCAGTTTCAGAAAATATTGTTATTATATACGAGTATACAACTCATTTGAAGCCAACAACCTATGCCTCTATTGGCACATAACCGATCATTTACGCTCGACCCTGTGGGAAAATGTCCGTGACAAGGAATTTCATTAGCTAACAACATAATATACGAGATGGAATCCTGCACAAGAGAGCGTAACTGAATTTTGAGTTGGCGTCAAAATGGTCATAACAATAAAGCACATAATAAATATATTTATAACTAAATACGTGCTGCGCAAGTTGTGTACACATAAGTTCTCAAATTCGTTATGCTTAATATATCAATAACAATAGTAAAATCGGTAAAACACCAATATAGTGATGTTTATGGCAAGTTTTTAACGACTTATCATAAAAAATACAAAGAACAGAAATCATAAACGATCAAGGCGTATGTTATGTTATATTGTTCATTCAGGAAGAGACGTATTGTTTCGTAAATGAAAAATGTGACATAGCCATTTTGGTAATTGCACCATGAAGTAAGATAAAGCTGTTTATAAAATATTAACAAAAGCTAAATTCTTGGAAAATGTTATAAACAGCTCCAGCTACATCAAAAGGCGTTATCGGGTAAGTTTATATTATAAGCATTTTGGCCACCGGAAATGATTGGCCACAGTTTGCGAATCGACCCAAATGCGCAAATCTGTCGAAATTTTGACAGTGGTTGGAACAAGTGATCGATAACCCACTCAAATTTGAATTAAAAAGTAGTCTCACAAACAGCTGTGGCATTGATATTTTCTAGAGTTAAACATTTAAATAACAGATAGGACAAGGATTTCCAAGTCACTCAATATATAATTATCAACAATTATTTCATTAATAACTATACCAATGACATGCACGATCACAACAATTTAACCATATAATGTTGCTCACATTCAGGAAACATTATTTTTGCAACACCTGATTTGGAAGTTCAATTTGACAGAAAGATAGAACTGTTCATATTCCAAATAAAACATTCTAAGAACCGGCTGTTGTTATTTTTATTGATTGGCATACTGACACCAATAGTTCACATTTCGTTAAAAAGTCATATAAGGGTTTAGGAAATCTGATTAAGATAGTTTCTAAAAATGAAAAGTTATGTTTGAGGCAGCAATTTTAATTTGATTCAAATAGGTACAGTAGTGGACCATAGAATTTTTTAGTAATTACTTTATTAGTATGTTATTCTGTAAACTTTGGTATGGTTAATGAATAAGAAATGTTGCCCTGTCACCCCATGACTTTCCTCAACGTCGCATTGAAAACTAATATTTTCAATGCATTTCATCCAGTTAATCGATTGGTCAGGTATTTTGGAGTCAGCTCTTACACTATAAATTTAACAAGATATCCCAATTTGGCACCATTACACTATCAGGATAATTATATTAAATAGCTCACATTACTAATGAGTCACATGATCGTGTTTAACCAATTATCCAAATTGCAACACCATCTATAAATACGATATAAATTATCACAGCAAATTGATTCTCATACAGAATATGCGACTAAAACTAAAATTATTATGGATAAATAAAAAAAAATACAAATATCCATCCACAATCTACAATGTGAGAGAAGAGATAAAACATATAATAGAATAGCACAGTCAGACAGGACAAATAAAAATTGAGAGATCGATAAAAAGTAGGCTAACACAAATAAGATGGATTTCTCAGTCTTCGATAGAGTCAGATGACAATGAGATGCTGTTAATTATAACGTCATAATGAGTTTGGTGTTCGGGTTGAATCAGCGAACGTTCGACGTCAGCAATAATATAATCACACATAATAAATAATAGTTATTTTTGTATTAGGTGCGTGTTTTTTATGGCACATGAGATTGTGCAAAATTCTCTCGAATGTGCCATGATAACACGAATTTTATACACGAAATATAAATGACATTTTTTGTACACCTGTCAAAAAACTTGACATTTCTGCATCTCTATTGATGCAGAAAACGTCACGGTGGCTGGAAATCTGCCTCCGTAACATAAGCATAGATAGAAGATAGTTTGAATTTGTATAACAGAATTGAAATTTCTAACAAAATATTGAATTGTCCATCTTCTTCCAAACAATGTAAAATATCTGATAAAATTGTGGAATCAACTCTTCAAAAAATATTCAACGTTTCCTACAACATGGAAGATCTTCGGAAATTTATGTTGGAAGTAATTGTTCAAACTTTACTATCAATCATTGTTCCAATAAGTAAAAATATTTTATGATGAATAATCAATTGATAATTGATTGTTAAAAATAAATTCTTCAAAAACTAATGTTTCATGTTTATTTTGTGAATTATTTTGGCAGTGGCACGGTGGAAAAATACTTTTTTTTCACGGTGAAAAAAGTAAACATTTAAGCTTCAATAGAGATGCAGAAATGTCAAGTTTTTTGAAAGTTGTACAAAAAACTATATACCTCTTATGTTGGAAGATTATTTCTTTTCATAAAAAATCACTATATAAACGTGTATATAGGCAATAATAATTATGAAGATTTCGTAATCTGTTCTGTCCATGCCATATGTCAGTCATTGCTGTATATGCTCTGCAATTTTTGAAGCGATTTTGTAAATACATATTTCAAACACAAGAGTCTGAGAGACCAAATAAATAGAAACTGTTGAGACAATTAAGTTGTATGTTGTGTGCCTATTTCATTCAATCAATAGAATATTTCTGCTTCAAAAAATGACTCACTTCGAGTGACTTTTTTAGTTCGTTTCACTCGATATAGTGGAAAGTTATCGTGGCTATGAATACTGAACACTATTGTCACGACAGTCAGTCTTCGAAAATTCAACTTTAAAGGTGTTACAAAAAATAATAAATTGGCAGGTATTGTATTTTTCTTAAGGGTCAAATAGAAGGTTGGCCCTTATATCCTATATTTTGACATATTTTTCAAGTGCCATTTAGTCAACCCGGTATATTTGAAAAACAAAAACAACTGTGATGATCACTTGGTGATGACACAAAGTCGTTGTAAGCAAAACACAACAAAGTTTTCAAATATATGCACCATATATATAGATATACATAATATAACAATGCAGTTTCTTCGACCCAGATTCGAGCTGTTGGGGTAGGTCTTCTGTTGTATGTTATATACTTACTCTACCTATATATGTATATATATATATATATATATATATATATATATATATATATATATATATATACATATGTCGGCGACATTCCAAATATTTCCCGTCTGGCGGTCGGTCGGCATATCCACCAAACTCACCATAAAATAAAATGAAAGAAAAGAACGACGAGTGAAGTAAATCATTGTGGCCAAGTGAACTTTGTGCACATTTAAATTCTTTCGAACATGTTACCCGCAATAAGAGAATTCGCTTCTATTTTTAGATCATGTGTGTATTATTGTGTATAAATAGGTTATCGTTTTCTTATTGGTTTCTGTCATAAGCTACCTTTTGAGTAAAACATCTTATTATATTAAACGAGTAATTGATCTGCCTATCTTTTATAAGCTTCTTTAAATTCTGCTATTTTGGTTTTGTTGGGCTATTTCTTTTAGAGAAAAATTATCTCTCAAGTTGTGGAGAAGAAGAGTCCTGTGAATTCAAAGCTAGAGCAAAAATGTATTAAATAACTTTTTAGGACTAGGACCGACTGGTACACTGAGTAATGTAATATATATTCTATTGCTATTGGTAATGATACAATTGCAATACCGCAGAGTCTTTAATCTACCTATAGATCACTTAATCTCTTTCACAATTACAAAAGTAACAGCACCAATAGAATGAATGTTATTTTGTATTTTTCAGTGCGTCATCTGATAACGTGTCCCAGTGTTTGTGGAAAGTTATTCTTTAAAAGAAGTTTAGACATGGCAAGTGTATCTTGATATCAAGAAACATCGACTTCACCAACTACCAAAATATACAGTTTTTGTTAATACTACGACAAAATTCAGGGACGTGTTTCTTGGACGAAATGAAATAAAAAAGTTAAAAAGTTCCTATGTTCTAGAAATGTCTTTGATTTTTAAATACAGGATGGTAAAGTTGTAAGAGAAAAAAAAATTTTTTGAATAAATTTAAGTAATACCCCTGTAGATATTTATCTGAAATTTCTGGTGTGTTGCCGTCAGCCAGCCCATAAATTATTTGTATAGTTGTACATTTCCTATATTGTTATAAAAGAAATAAATAATCCAAAAATAGTGGCGTACCGTTTTCTTTAAAAAAAAAATCAGTTCAAAGCCCGCATGAAAGCCAATGGCGAATATAAAAATTTAAATTGTGTATCGGAAAATGGCTTTGGATGCATAGAAACTGCATATTTACAAAAAAATATCTACAGGGGTATTAAATTTATCAAAAAATAAGTTTTTCTCATACAAATTTACCACCATGTAGCTCGAAGACGTTGAGGACATAGGTATGTACTTTTCTGCTTCACTTCGTCCAGGAATAACGTCCCTGAATTTAGTAGCAATATTTAAAAAAAAACACCCTGTACTCTGTACACATACTGATATTGATAGACCCTAATTAAAAATCAGATGTGGCCATTTCATGAAAATAATTTTGCTACTGACTGATCAATTTATTGATATTGTTACGGATATATAGAGGATAGCAAATTTGGAATACGGGAATTGTAATTGAATGTTTTTCTTTGTTTCAAATGTACGTAATTGAAGATTGTGTAATAAAATTCGACAGCACTTTTTAACGCTCGCTTAAAAGAGCGGGTCAAAATACAGTGTGGCAGTTTTTGTAACTACATACAGTTCGTTGAAATGATTGAAACACAGTTTTGACATTCTCAGAGTCCTTATTACAAAACAAATGTCTCAAGAATTCATAGGTTCCACGCGATCTGACAAAATTTTTTCTAGCTTTATGAAAACATGCAAATTTGAATATGGGGCCATCAATCAATGTTCCTTTTTCAAATGAAAAAAGAGTCATCAAACTTGGTGCACGTTTACTATAACGAAGTCACATACATAAAAAAAACATACTGTGAAATTGTATACCTTCTTCTTTTGGGTCAAAAATGGGTCGATGTTGGATAATATGATATCTTTATTGTTTTCCATTGTTGTTCCAGAAACATAATTAGGTCGCGAATAGCTAAGGTTAAATATTAATATTTTACCACACATAACATAACAACCCTTCCGGTACTTTGCATTTTTATTACACTATTATAACAACATTAAGTAGTAAAATTCACAAATTATGATGACATAACAACATTTATATGTTCACATTTTGATGTTAATGCCTCTCATCAGTACACATTAAATGTGTGATAATGGATTTGTACGACTATATGAGAAAATCATGGCGAGAAAAATAAAAATGTTCAGTTCTATTTGCCATTATCGATTGTGATTAATTAATCAGGTAGGACAAAAAATAAATAAAATCCGGATCCCAGCGATAATAATCAAAAATAAAGTTCTGTGAAGTTCGCACCACAAAATTAAAAAAAAAAACAATGAAAATCACAGAATCGTTTGACTATTTCTTAACCAATCAAATGTTTCTCTGATTTTCATTCGTTTTCTTTCATTTTGAGGTACCAAATTCACAGAGCTCAAAATTAACGAGGCCTCAATTTAATCAATTGGTACGTAGTTGGTTAACTTTTTTCCTATCTTTGTTTGCAAGATTTATTTCTAACTAATTATGTGCAAAACATAAATGAAACAAACATACAATCGAATTTTATACCTTCTAGTTGGCCGAAAACGCTTTCAGTTTCATGTATTATGCGGAATACTGATCAAAAATAGATAGGAAGGTCAAGTGCAACATTTGCAATCGATTCACTCCAAACATAGTAAAAAACAGTACATAAAATAATATCTGATTTGGTAGTATATATCTTTCAGTATAAGGCGACAGGGGTGGATTAGAATAACTTGCAGGTAAAAAAATTGATGGTTAATATAAAATGGTATATATATATTTTATACCAATTTAAAATATATATATATATATATATATATATATATATATATATATATATTAATTTCTGGTTTCAGCGCATGCTGCCAGATTTCGGGTATATAAATAATCCAGGATATATTTTACAATAGTGTTGCCGATAAAGAGATATCTCTGTTTATCGTGCATGCGTGAAAAAACCCCTTAATCTGTTAGATGGGCTATTATTGTACATGAATGTACAATGTGATGATGTGAACATCGGCTAAAACCCAACAAGATCAGTACGATAGCTAAAAAAAGAAAAGAACCCAAACCTGTAAAAGTAATGAGTGAATCATGCATTGAAGCGTAAGTTTATATTATACAATCTATATACTTTTATCAAATTTCTCCCAAATTGACTTGTTCAGGTATTAATAATGATACACCTGAGTAGTGAAAACATTTAACCGCGGACAAGAATATATAGAGTAATATATATATATATATATATATATATATATATATATATATATATATCTCAACGGTATTGGTTCAAGAAGATCCTGAATGCTGAATAAGGAATGTGGAAACCGAACTGGCATAATTGGTTTTAAATGGGTGGCAAGGTCGGTTTTATATAGTTTGTTTTTATCTTTTTCGTTCGTGTGCTGTTTTTTTCATCTTCTTCTTCTGTCTGTTGATACCGTTATTTGCCCACGTGACAGACGTGATCTACGTCGATTTTGTGAATGGGTTCGAGTGTTCTTTTTCTTTTCAATTACCTGTTCACCTGTGTCTGAGCAAGCAACATGAATAGCATTCCTTTTAAACGCCTCCAACACAGCTTGGAGTTTTATATACATAATACATATATGTAGATGATAAACATGCACATTATATGCAGGCACTCAATTTCTTTCGACATATAAAATACTCAGGAAGTTGTAACTGTACACAAATTCAACCTCTAAAATATTATGTAACTGCATACACTGATGATCTTAGTCATTCAAAATAACATTATCGATCAACTTGATCATAATTTAAATAATTGCATTACAAACATATTTATTTGGTTTTAAGCTGGCAACGTCACATTTCTAGCATATTATAAGTTCAAAGAAGAAATTACATATCCCATTTCATTATATTTGTAGGAAACTGAATTTTATAGGCAAAAAGACATAACCGATTTACGTCAAATCTGAGTTGGTATGATTGAAACTTTCCATCGTTGCCAAATGACATGGAATTCATTAGAATCAGTTATGTCATAAAGGATATTTTTTCTTTTAAAATATAACCAACTTTATTAGGTGGTACACCATATACTAAATAATATTATTTCCACTGGTACTGGTGATGTTGCGAGTTGGAAGAAAAAGAGACTCCTTTCTAACTCTAACCATATTGCTTTCACGGACGAATATGTGATGCGTTACAAATATTGCAAATTAAGTGAATTAAATTTACATCGCCCAGCCTTTGTCTATAAAATATATTTCCCAGAACTGAAAAAGTGTCATTATTCTTACAGGACGGAAACTATCTACTTTCACTCCAAGAGTAAAACAACTATATTTAACCCTCGAGGATGGGTAGAAAAAAATCATAATACACAAAATGAAGTTTTCTAAGATTGTTTAAAAGGAATAGAAGCTTTAGAGAAGTTCTAGCAAAAGATATAAAAAGGATCCAATACTTAGATAAATTCCTTTTATTTTCACCAATATTAGGATTTAAAGGTTAAGTTGATTGGACTTATGCACAAAGTTCTATAATTAATCTACTAATACACTTTCACACGAGAAAGAATTCACATTTATAACTGTTATCTATAAATAAAAACGGAACAAAACAAAAATGACCTTGTTACCAATTAGATAATCGTTTAATACTGTATTGTCGAAGAAAATGGTTTCAGGACATTGAATCACTCCTACAACAATATTATCAACAAGAAAAAATAAACAAACCTTGGAATGAACGTAATGTTACATATATAGATATGTGTTACTATAATATATCTATATATTTACTCTTCAAATACATCATTATATTTTTGACTAGTAGCCAGGAGAAATGGCGTCAAGGTGAATCATTTTCATAAAGGAAATATATTCATATCGATAAACGGAAGCAAAACAATAACAACCTTGAAAAAAACATAATTATTCTGTTTATTTATGCAATTCGCTTTCCATCTGGGTAATAATATAACGAGACATTACGGAATGCATTACTCCTGCTCATATATGGATGTGGGGGTCAATGACCCGCAAAAATTATTTGTATCACCATAATCAGAACAAATTTAGACCAAGAGCTAGGCAACGTATTTCGAAGTGTCATTTGCAAAGTGGAGAAAATCTAGATATCTTTCAAACAGGAAACAGCGAATCTATAAGTATAGGAAGAGGTGTACGACAGGGATGTATATTTTGCCCTCCGGTATTTAATAATGTACGCCGAAAAAACTCGCCTTGAAAAAGGTAAAATAAATGGTTATACCATCAACATAAAATATAAAGATGTCACGGTGGTGCTAGCTTAATCGGAAGAACAGGTGCAAACTTCAACAAGCGTTTTATTCGAAGAAAGCACAAAAATGGTCGGCACGCTTAACATGTAAAACTTGCAACCGCGACTGCCGAGAATTGTACAATGGTTACGGAATATCAGAAACTGGACACAAAGGGAGGACACATAAAGAGGATTTCAGACCGAAAATATTTACAACGTTCTGTCAACATGGGATGAAATTTTCAGGCAAACGTTTCTAAATGGGGAAGATTTTAATGCCATTTCTCACCCTTTTTGGAATTTTAGCCTTCTAAACCGACCGCAGACGGCTGCCAGAAATGACTCATCAAAAATTAACGGTGTAGAATCCAAAAACACGTTGCCGGTTATTCGTCTAATGATTCAAATATAAATTATAAATTGGGAAACTATCAAAATAAACATCGTAAAAATTAAGTATAATCTTAAAATGATAACATACTATATATACCAACAGGTTGGTTAAACACGACAGGTTCCATTTATTTCAGAGATTGAAAGATAAACGTAAACAATTTAGATTTCCTTAACATATACATAATATACCGTAAATATTGTGATTTTCATTCAGTAAAATCGTATTACGTAATTATTAGCTATATCTCTTCTTTTAAAATAAACAATTTCTTGATATTATTTGTTCTATCTAGATACGGTACGCTGAAAATAAATAGTTTGGATTGAAATTCTCAATCCAATTTGTTTTAATATTACCGAATTATTTATTAGTGTATACGTTCCCTTCGTTTTTCTAGGTCGGCCAAAAAACTCATATTCCTCATCATCTGCCCGAGAATTGCCATATACGTCACATTTCTACTGGCTTTGAATTATTCAAATATGTAAAAAATTCAACAGCAAAACAAGCTTTGATGGAATTTTCGAATTGTGTCAATAAAAGCGAAACTGGATTAGTGCACCACTGATCAAATAAACAAGCAGGGAGGTGGGGGAAAAGGTTGAGCTGATTTTGCTCTCTGTTAATTGATAAGCTTTTGTTTATAATCCTTCATCACATTCGCACATTATCTGTTCGACAATTTCAAAGTCAATTAATGACTTAACAATGACTTGCAAAACCTTTCAGGTACCACCATCTATATTTGAATTATCAAGTAAATAACAAAAATTATTTTCAGTTACATTATTAAATATTCTTCCCTTTATAAATTATTGCTTTGTAACCTTTTCCATGTTTAGGCTGTTGTGTACCCTGAGATAATTAGCGATTTATGAATTCGCACAGACATAGAACCAATATTATTGGATTTTATAATTATCATCTGTCTGTCATATTCTATGATTTTCAATACGCTACTGTGAACTGTGACATTGACAAACGTCAATCAATTGAAAACAACTACTGGATCATGCATCATAGAGTAACATATCATTTCCTTGTTGGAACATGTAGTATTATGAACCAATTTTGCTTTCACTCAAATTGAAATTCCAAAGCACATGTCGCAAAAAATAATGTATCAAAGGGGTGAAACTTAACAATCGTGTTTACAGTTACAACATTCGCTTGAAGGTATATGTCGCTTTCGTACTCGACTGGTTGTCACATATACCAAACTAGGCCTTTTGTGAATTTGAGATATACCTAATAGGCTCATGTTACATTCATTATCTGGAATGTCAGATATTCGCCCCATCACACACACTTGTGGCATAACCTGATATTATACCATCTCATTAGGATTTCTGCCTGTTCTTCGTATTTAATAATCAATTGATAATTTACTCAAAGATTATTTTATTTTTGACTGACGGACTTCCCAAAGGAACATAAAACTTAAAACAATTAAGCTTAACCATTTCCAAAACGTATTTATCGTTTCCCGTTTTCATATTATGTGCTCATAAATGATAATTTTGTCGTATTGTCACTTCTATTCTGGTATGTCGTAAAAACACTTTTGTATTTTCAGTTCCTCTAACCTAATTTTAAAGAATCGAGCTAGTAGCAAAAAATAAATGTAATAGTTGCTTTATTTTACTGTATCTATGGAATATAAAAGAGTTTTCGTATCAGCTGGTTGGTGTCAAACATAATACGAACAATTGGTTAGTTTTAGCCAGCAAAATGGATGGTGTAACGAAGATTTGCGTTAACCACTATTGAACATAAGTAATCCTTAAATAATAAACACAGAATTACCACTTTAAACACCAACACTTTTTATTGTCAAACCCGACAATTATTTCGCCAACAAGGTTGGCATCTTCAGGGGGTTAACCTGTATCTGACTTATTTACGCCAACGGTTCCAGATTCTAAATAGTATAAGTAATCAAGTAATCAAACTTGATATCCTGTTTTTAACTCAAGTTGTCCAATATATATATATATATATATATATATATATATATATATATATATATATATATATATATATACACATAATAAACAGGAATATATTCCCTACTTTATAACTTTGCATCTATAGAAGATGATTTCCCAAACAAACATAACAGATTCTGAAATGACTCATAAATATTTCATGCGCAATTTTTATAGCATTTAGGATTTTCAAGTGTAAATCAGATACTATAACGACCAAATGGCAATATCTGATCTGTATTTTCCATTAAACATTATGTAATCTAGTTCAGGTGTTAATGACACTTGATTTGGGTTTTGTGAAATAATACAAAAAAAGTGTGTCTGTAGTCTGCGACGAAAACGTCTGTATAGAAAATTTATTGAGTCTTGTCTGGAGTGTATCGGAAATAGAAAGACCACGTACCAAACCTTCTGAAGAATGACAAATGCATGGATGAGTTTTCTATATCAAGAGACCAAACATTTCCTGAACAGATACGAAAGAAGATTATTGATGGCATTTAATACATAATGCATCAAGATGGTGTTCCCTCATGAGAAATCTATTTATTATCTTAGTCATCTAATGATATTTTTCAATCAAATGTTAAGATACGATTAACCTGGAAACAAGCAATAAAAACGCTGCGGATCATCTGAAACGTAATACGATCCTTCGCATTAATAAGGTATTTGTCCCTTCCAATAAATGCCCCAGTTATGATTCATACATAGAGTGTATACTTGATTTGAATTATTATTCCAAGCTATTTTTTTTACAAAAAACTAATGATAACATAAGAATTTATTTTGGAACAAATATAAATATCATTAACAAGATTATCTATCTGACATAGTGCCAAAAACGCTCTCAACTACGTGGCATATAGGTCCGACACGCAACAACACAAAAGCGGCTTAACAACGTTCCCGCTTTTATCCAAACCTCCAAACCCAATGTGTATTGTATGTGATGCAGCCTAGTGTAGCAGGGGCATGGTTGCCACATAATACCATTCCAATCAATAACGAACGCCAGCCGGCTGGTTCTTCACCAACTGGCAACAATGTGTGCTAACATCAAAAGCCCGCTACAACTACACAGGAGCCGCAGTTGCCAGAACAATCACCTTATTCAAGGTTTTTACGTATATAACATGAAATATTACAAAACCTCAACTCACAGTACAAAAATAAAGCATCAGAGAGAGTTTTTGATGTGGTAAATGGTTAACAGTTAAATTAGCATTATAGTCATCAAACAAGTTCAAATATATACCCAGATAGAAGGTTAAATACCAAAATCATATAGAAAACATGACGATCTATTGGAAAAACATATCTTGATTCAATCTATGTCAAAGAAGACCACAGCAGACGACGTGTTTTGCCAATGGTTGATGACTTTGTTGCTTCTGTTGGCTTCATACAATACATGTTTCTGAGCGGCCACCAATTTTTCCATTCATAAAGAACACCAAGTATTTGCGGTAGATAGCATTTGAATTGTATATATTGATATAATATGATGATACTCGTTGGGTATAAGGTTTTGTATATAACGAATTTCACATCTAAGTAGCACTAACCAATGATTAAATTTGCCTTTAAAATACTTAGCACTGCCAATTAGCGTAAGACACAACCTGCATAGTATAGTAAGTACTTATATAAATAGATTTCTTTGATTAGATCGATAATAATCAATTAGAAGAGATAATTCGATTTTCAAAATCGCCGTTTTCATTACTGGATGAACAAGATTTCTTTGCCAGATTTCGTTTATATAAAGATGCTGTCAACCCAGTGCATAATTTTATAAAGCCTTCAATATGGTATAATAAATAGAACCCCTAGGTATGAGTTAAACTTTGGATCTTAAATAATAGTCATAAAATCATCAATATACAGTTCCATAAGTACCCTAAAGTACGTAGGAACTACTTTTTTCGTAATAATACACTTAACCCGTATAAGTTTTTAATTATAGATTGGATTTATTGGATTTCTTTTGAAACTAACAAAAGTTCCTTTTAATCCCCAACTGAGGTTAACCATTGGATAACTAATCGGCTCGTTACTTGTTGATGGTGAAGTATTATGAAAACTAAAAAATGACATGATTCGAGCAAAAACAACATATTTACCATTAAAGAGATTTCCGATAGCTCCATAAAAAACATCCAATATTATAACAAAAATCATGTAAATTTTCTTATAAGTTGGAATGGCTGCCATTTTGGAACCACTAGCTCGATGTGGAACGAAATTTTTCAGTATTGCTAATTGACCACAATAGAAATGCTGTTTATATGTCTGACAATGGAACATATTTCATAATACCCTTATCAAGGGTGCTTATTTAACAATAAATCTTGATAACAACCACAGATAAATCTTGTTGATACTAAGTTTCACAGCTTCTTCAATAAAACGCTGACGTATGTCTTTTGAGTTTACTAATTCTTAGCTGCTACAGTATGCGACTGAATGTTAGAATTACCAGTTTGAACAATAATCTTGTCAAACTAAATTCCCAAAAACAAACTGTTCACATAACTGGGCTTCAATAGACTAGAATATTTGCTTGTTATAGGCGAAGAAAAATACCTGAAGGAACTTAGCCATTTGCTCTTTGAGGCCAAATGCTCGTTATAACCGAATTCTCTAAAATTGTTATAAACTTTATAACACCATGTCGAAGGAATGTGTACGACATGCATGATGCATAAAAATGTGAATTTCCATAACAAAAAGTATTTCAAATACATTAAAAAAATCATATTAAAGTACCCACTTCGAATAAAAAGAAACATTCCACGGTAAAAGAGTAAATTATAATTATTTCTTAACCGAGCTGGACTGTGGACTACAGATAAACCCAAATGACCCTAATAGGATTAACGTTGAGCAGTTAACATGGCAACACTGCTAGTCGTCAGAAGTAGTTACAACCAAGCCGAGGCGTTTGGAGATCCCTTCTCTATAATATAATATCCTATCTGGCTATCCTTGTCTCGGGCTGTTCCTAAATATTCGACGAGGACGACCGTCATTTAAGATGAAAAAAAGAGAAAATACCCCGGCTTATTATTTAGGTACATAATATAAATACCGACCCGATTTTAAATTCAGACAGTTCAGTTAGGTTGTCGGGCATTCTCATTGTGCTTGTTTTTCATTCTTTTGAGCCTACCCCACCACCTACGCACAAAACACGTGTTGTCTACGAATCAGGAAGCAAAACACAACAACAAAGGTCAAGACCGCATTTAATTGCATTGCTAGATAGAGAGGGTTACGTAATATATATCAGCATATATATATATATCTCGTGGATAAGCTTCGAAAAGTCAAGCGAGTGCATTACTTAATCATATATAAACAAGATTTTATAAATTGATGTAGATCATACTATCCAACAACAATAATTTTTATTAATACCTATATATGTGTGAATATATATATATATATATATATATATATATATATATATATATATATATATATATATATATATACACATGCATCTATCTCCTGACCTTACTGTCTGTATGTTATAATTCAATAAGGAAACACGTACAACAGTTCAAAACAATATACGCGACCAATCAAGGGACGCCAAATTTGCTTGTTAAGTATAATATGCCTTAGCTTGTTCTAGGTTCCAGCCAGTAACGTGAAATATAAATCCGTGATCTCACTAATTGAAAAAAAGTACATGTCCCAACTCTGAAACCATGCACTTTCTGAGAAATGTTCAGTATAAAGGTTTCCGGAAATAATCAAACCTATTTTTGCGATACAAAATTTCCGATTTACTAAATAAATTCCTCTTCTATTCCATTTTGATAGATTATTTCTCAACCAAATCGGGGCAAAATGTGCAACCATACATAAAATAGCAAACATAAATTCCAATAGGGGGCGGTTAATAATGAGTAAATTTCAGGTGTCGCTAGGGTAATTGGTCATGGCATAGAATATCATCTATTCGGTTGTCATTTTTTCCATTTGTGGTTGGTTATGTTTTTATACCCAGCGGGAGCTTCTTTAATGGGGTATTTTTCAAAATTCAATAATGTATTCCATAATATACAATCAACTCGGTACACTCGTTAGAAAGATGTTTGACTTATATAATCATAGAGCCGAGAGAATATATTCTGTCATAAAGCAAGCAATTTGTACAGTAAATTTCTTGCATAAAATGTTATATAGCATAGAGTAATCCCATCTCCTGTTATTCAATTAGCTCAAAAACTATTTGAAATACAAATCCAAAATCTCCTTCCCCCGGACAAAGCCTCGAAGAGGGTGGAGGGGGCAAATTGAAACGACCAAATTTGGAAATGAATAAATTGGATATTTTCTCAAATAAAAATAAGGTTTCCGACTTTGACAGAGCAAAAATTCAAAATAATATTAACTCTACTGATACTGGTACTTTTGAAGTTGGTGTCAAAAGCCAGTTGTCAAAAACTGCACAACTTCAAAATTACCAGTAGAATTAATATTATTTTAAAATTTTCAGTGCTCCAACTATTTATTGTTAAAAATATTTATTACATACAAACTGTTTTCTGACTACTGGCCAGTAGAGTTAGACGTCATCATCTGACAATATAATGGCTCTTGCAATCCGAAATTAAACCATTACCCGCGACAAGAAGAAACTTTCGACTTAACAGTGGAAGTACTTTTAGATTAATTTTAATTTACCAATACAATGTCTGTTGATCATGTACCTTTGTATGGCCATAGTAAGGGATTGAATTTAAGAAACACACGCCAAGAAGTATAGAAGGTATCAAAGCTACAAGGCAACAAAAACATCGTAAACAATAGCAGTGTTATTTATATAAGAGTTCAGTGAGTTAAGTTATATTTTATGCCTACAACAACAAACTACAACGGCACAACTTCAAAATTACCAGCACCAATAGAATTAATATTATTTTGTATTTTTCAGTGCAACTACTGATAAAGTCGGTCCAATTTAAAAAAAAATGTTTATTTCACATTTTTGAGTGTAACATTAGTCATGGAAATTGTTGAACGTTCACTAATACCCAAAAATATATAGGTAGGTTTAGCTTGTACATAGCGGAAATGCGCATATCACATATTTCAGACTTTACCATTGCGAAACTCGGAAACCGCGACTCTTTTGAAAAAATGTTCAATTTAAACGTTTCCGGATATGGTCCCCTTTCTAATTTTCAAATCTCGAATTTTCGATTTTCGGAAAAATTTGCCCCTTCCACATAGCTGAAACATATATTTCAGACTGTAGCGCGGAAACGTATGATTATTTTTTTAAATGTCCAATTTAAACATTTCCGGATATGGAATTTTCATTAATTCTGTCGTCTCGGATTTACAATTTTCGAGAAAAATTGCCCCTCCACCCCCTTTGGGGGCGGTTTTTGGAGAGAAGGAGATTTTGGATTTGATTTTTCTCAATATGGGACTATTTCCCAACTCTCCTCTTTCAAATGAAACAAAAATCGTCTAAATCGGAGTACGTTTACTATGCAAAACGAGCGAACAGCCATAAAAAATAAAAAAATGCAATCTTACAACCGAATTGTATACCTTCTCCTTTTTTTGAAGTCGGTCAAAAAAAGACAGCAGTCTGCCTCAATGTACAGGGTGATTCAACATAACTCTAACATCTGTAAAATTGAGATTACTAAGTGTGATTTTGAAGTAACATTTTTTTTCTAAACTCAACTTTTACAACTTGCGTTATTGATATTTTTTATGTACTTAGGTATTCTTTTTTCTGTTTTTCTTACATATTGAACTATCAATCGAATCTGAGGAACATTCGATGAATCACTCAACCATCGCTTGAAATGAGGAAGTGCTGACTTTGAGTTTTAGTAAACAAGAGTCAGAGAAAATTATTGAAGATCGCGTTTACAACCAGAAATCTAAGAAAAAGTACTCAACTGAGAGAGAATACAAAGCCTTTAAACCGGAACTGTGGCAAAGTGCTATGTCAAAAAAGTTGTATGAGAAATTTCAGAAGCGTTGTACGTTTCTCTTCAAACGTGAAAGAGTGAAATAAAAGTTCAGCTATGATGAAAGTGGGAAATTGTTGAACAACAAATTTGAGCTGCACCCCGCTTTTTTTTTAATGGCCAAATTTTCGAGCACAAAATTAATCATGTTGGGACGTCAATAGCACATAATTTTACCATATTTGGTTTCTGCAATTTCCAAAGTGCAGGGTGTAGCTCACTTCTCCTGATAGTTATGGAAATATATATATATATATATATATATATATATATATATATATATATATATCTTCCTATCAATAGAGCGTCCGTACATTGACGAATTGCATTTAATAGAGCGTCCGTGGTAATTGAGCGTCCGTATACGGACGCTCTATTACACATCAGTGTAATTCTGGTCAAGATGATCATCTTAACCGATGGAACAAAAATTGGAAGGACGCTCCATGCACGTCCCAAAAGATTTTTGACTGATATTCGAATATAATTAGTTCGATATATCTGGCGCAGCGCGGCGCTAAAATATTCATTTTGAATACGTTAACTTTCATTCCATCGCGTATTGGGCGTCCGGCAATCTGGCAACAACGAAACACATGAATTTCATTTCAACGACTTTTACACTCATATAGGGTCTTCTGATATATATTCGAAGCACTTATAAATTATTCGTTTGTGATCATGTGGATAAACCTGGTGCCATTTGAATCTATAGAAGAAAAAATCGCTCTAGATAAAAACCATTCTTTGATTTTTTTATTTATGTTATATATTTAAATTTATTTTTATAAAATCATTATTCAATGTATTGGGAACAAAGTGAACTAACAATACGAACAATATTGACGTACTACTACTGACTGACGTTTCATTTAAAATGGAGGACATAAACTCTATCGTATCGTATTCCGCGAGAATATAGACTAATAAGTCATATTCGACAGATTTGTATTCATGGTGGCATTTATACTAAGACCAATTTAGATTTCCATAACATTTGTGTAAAAGATCTTTGCGCGAAGATAGAATTAACACAGCTTAAAAATATGAAAATTAGTTTTTGTTGTGCCTACAGATCACCGGATGGTGATAGTAATTTTTTTTAATATTATCTGCACAGAATATTATCAGAAAAAACTCCAATAATAAGGTACAGGCTGTCGGTGACTTTTAATTATAGCTTTAAGACTTAAAACCAGTGACAATAAATTAACTGAACGCAAACATATTTTTTATCACATGATATGCTAGAAAAAGTTTTTGTTGACACCAGCGGATAACTAAATCTAGAGAAACTAGAGTCGATAATCTGTTCACAAATTTAGATGATAACATTTTCATTCTTGAAGTCATAGAGCCGCACTTGTCCGACCATAAAGGAATTTTATCATGTGTCGACCAATGTCAAAAAAATCTATCTCAGGTTTCACAGCTGCATTAAATGAAATGATCTGAAATATATGCCATTTAGATCCAGAAACAAAAGCTGCTCATTTAGTTTACTCTGTCAGATCTTTAAACATCTCGTTTTCCATAAAAAAAGTTATGTATCCCTGAAAATAACTTTAAAATGTTGAGAATTCTACGTCCCTAAAGCTGGCAGAGCAAAGTGAGTAGAATCAAAAATACAAATTTGTTGTAGAGCTAATTAAATGCTGTGTTCCGAAATTAATTACTGTTATAGTTTTTTTTGGAAAATAGCAACCTTTGAAAACTTACTTTTTTAGAACTTCTTTTATAGTGCTTTTAGGGTTAATTAATTGTTAATTAAGTGCTGTATTCCGAAATTATTTATTCTTATATATAGTTTTTCGGAAAATGGATGCTTTTAAAAATCTATTATTTCGGGATAATCTTATTTGGTCCTTGTAGAGCTAATTAAGTGCTAATTAACTGCTGTATTCCGAAATTAATTGCTCTGATATTAAAAAAGTTGCTGCTTTGCTAGCTTTAGATCTAAAGCTAGCAGAGCAACCTTTGAAAATCATAATTTTTCAGAATTTTTGTTTTAGCGATTGTAGGGCTTATTAAGTGCGGTACTCCGAAATTAATTGCTCTAATAATTTTTGGAGAGAGAACGTTCTTTTAAGACAAATAATAATGTCAATTTATCTATTGTGGGGATATTTATAGCTTTAAAGGTACACCCGGCAACTTGAAAGTACTTAATTTTATGTAATCCATTTTTAATTTCACTTTAAAATTGAGATTTTAATGGTTTTGAATTTATTATCTCTCCCAATGAAGAAATGTACAATTCTGATACTAAAAAGCTAAGGGATAAAACTTAATTTTTGTAGGACAGGACGGTTTTCGATTGCTAAGCGATGTTCCTATGACTGTAAGATAGGTTTACCGGTGGGTAAGTTCATTACTAACCACGTCGGTAAGTACTTTTCTTACGGATATAATTGTATTGGCCGAAATTAAATAACATAGGAAATATGTAAATTTTATTGATTTTTTATAAAAAATACCTCAAATAATGGTAACCGATATAGTTTATATATCGGGTGTATAGATTATATGTTTTTGCTCTGATAGCGACAATCTCTGCCATTTTTTAAAAACTATAAGATCCGATAATTTCGGAATGCAGCATTTAATTAGCAATTAATTAACTCTACAAGCACAAAAAAAGTATTTCTCGAAAAAGTGTTTCTTGAAGCAAAGCAGTAATTTTCCGAAAACTTTAAGAACAATTGTGTTTGGAATACAGCACTTAATTAGCCCTATAAACACTAAAAGAAGTTCTCGAAAAGTTGATTTTTAAAGGCTGCTCTGTTAGACTTAGATCTAAAGATAGCAAAGCAGCTATTTAGAAAAAACTATAAGAGTAATTAATTTCGGAATAAAGCAAATAATTAGCACTTAATTAGCTCTACAAGCACCAACTACGATTTTCTCGAAAAAAATAATTTTTAAAAACAAAGCATAAATTTTCCTAAGAACCATAAGAGCAATTAATGTCGGAATACAGCACTTAATTAGACCTTAAGCACTAAAAAAGAAGTTCTCAATGAATATTTTAAAGGTTGCTCAGCTAGCTTTAGATCTAAAGCTAGCAAAGCAGCCATTAAAAAAATGTAAGACCAATTAATTTTGGAATACAGCAATTGATTAGCACTTTATTCGGTCTACAAGCACCAAATAAAATTTTCTCGGAAAAGTTGATTTTTTAAAGCAAAGCAGCCATTTTCCAAAAACCATATGAGCAATTCATTTCTGTATAGAGCACTTAATTAGAACTTAATTAGCCCTATAAACACAAAAAAATAAGTACTCAAAAAATATTTTTAAATGTTGCTCTGTAAGCTTTAGATTTACAGCTAGCAAAGCAGCCATTAAAAAAAACTATAAGAGCAATTCATTTCGGTATACAGCAGTTAATTAGCAATTCATTAGCTCCGCAAGCACCAAATATGTAATTTTGATTCTGCTCACTTTGCTCTGGTAGCTTCAAGGACGAGACAATTCTCCTGATATTAAAAATCTTGAGTCACAACTAACCCAGGTTCATACTATTGCCGAAGTGACCAGGACGCTCGATAGCTTCGAATTACTTAACATTAACAAATCGAAAAAAGTGGAGTTTAATAATAAGATAATATCTGAATCAAAAATAAGCAAAAGTCAGTCTGGGGAATATTAAATACAAATTTAGGTAAAACTAATAACCTAAGGAATGAGAGCAATTTATCCGCTGAGGACTTTGCCAACTCTTTTGAACATTGCATAAACAATTTAATGCAAAATTCTGCGAACTATATTGCAAGTCCCTTCGATTCTTGCATGCAAAAAATAGCAATAAACCATTTGACTTCTTACCTACATCCAACAAGTTAATCAGAAATATTGAACATTGTTCATAAACTGAAAATTCTAGAGCCGCAGATAAATAAAAATGTAGCGATTTCTTTACCGAATCTATTTAATCTTCGTATGAGTACATGTATTTTTCCAGATATTCTCAAGGTTTCCAAAGTTACACCTATCTATAAAAAGGGAAATACTCTCAGGTAACTGAAGCTGAATGTAGATAAAGATTATCTAAGAATGGCATATTTTGTTATGTTTCATAGCATAATAGTGTCCGTATGGCTTGATAATCTGGAGAAACACATGTCACAGCCCCAAAATATGCATTGCACAAAAAAAGTCATTCGAATAATAACATCCAGCAAATATGATCATCACTGTAAGCCATTGTTAGAAAAATTGAACATACTGCAATTACCATGTTGCTGCATTTTGCAGTGCCTGCTTCATATAAAAAACATGCCAAAGAATTCAGCACAATTATGTTTACTCTCCATCCTCCATTATTTAGACATAGACCCATAATTCCTATAAATTTCTGGGCATAAAATTGAATAATGCTTTGCCAAACAATTCAAAGATAATAAAATGTGTTGTGCATCACTCAAAATTAAGATCCGTAAATATTTAACACAACACCGTTTTAACTTCTTAGATGATTATCTGGAACATGTTGTAAGTACATTTATGTAGGTAATCCTTTTTTACCCTTTTTTCTAGATTGTTATTACTATTATTTTCTTTTTTTTAACATGTTCATAATCCTTGTCTTGAATTAAGTTATATGTACTTTGTCACTTGTATGTTTATTATGTCTTCATCTGAAGCGTATTTTAATTTATTTTATTTGGTGTGATCTATACAAAAAAGTATACATGCCTAATTGTTTACATGAAATAAATATTTCTATTTCTATTTGATGTTGGAAACAGAAATAATGACAAAAATGAAAATGAGTTTACATTTTAAAATCATTAGCATCTACAATTCCATTTTGTATAAATTGAATTATAGAATATATGACAATTGAGTAATTATAATAAAGATTAAGGAACAAAAAGTCAGATGAAATACTATTCGGAGAAACAACCAATGCTAGGCAGTCGCTGGTAGTTTCAAAATACGAGAAATATATTTAAAATCACATTTCATCATCCCATTCCACTGCACATTTGGCAATAGCGCCGGACGCTGTATTTACGGTAAATGAAATAAATATACACCGTATGGACGCTCTATTGTTTGTAAGATTGAAATTATTATATACATTGGACGCCCAAACGGCTATAGAATGAACGGAGCTCACATTGATGGCGAAGTGAAATATATACGGCAAGGACGCTTCATTACTGTTTTTTGAAAGGACGCCAGAATGATACCGAGATGTATATATATATATATATATATATATATATATATATATATGTAAATGATGTAACGAAATAAATTTTGTTGTTTCAATATTAATCATGGTCTTAGGGCAATATTTCGTAAAAAAACGGATTAGGATATTATTTACGTGATTCAACGCCAACGCGGTTTTGTCGAGATTTTAGAGTGAATGCATCAAGTGTAAATATTGAGAGAAGCGATTAAAAACACGTTGTTTTTTTTATCGGCCGATATAAATTGTACACATATACATATGTATATAAGCAGTTATGTGCAACCACTTGTTGGTCTTGTATAAACTTTTTTTTATTTTCTACCCCAATTCTCGTGAAGGGACGGTTACTTGCAAATATTTGAGACTGATTCACAATGATAACAGGTGATATAAGTGCAAACTTCGAGGCTTCCTAATTCCCAGAACATCAAAAATTATGAGACAAATAAATGCATCATTCAAAACCATCTAACTGGCATTTTCTATTCATCATTAATCAATAATGTTCATCAACTTGAATTTTGAGTTAAAGGTATAATATCATCACATGTTATCATTATCATTTCTTTTAAAATTAGTTACTTTAAAGGCTGCTGTTTTTGACGATGATAACATTTTAGAAAAAAATGCTTTGATTTATCAGCTGATACGAAACTCTAATAAGGACACAAAAAACACTTAAAAAAATAATAAAGAATTTGGAGTTGCGCAAGAAAGAACTCTTCACTGAGTTTAATCTTTTTTATAAAGTATTGTTTGGAAACCTTCCAACGGAATACAGATGATAAACAGTAGTTATAATAAATTCAACAAATTATCTTGAAGATATGATTTATTATGTAAACCTATAAGTTTGCAATATACGTGACGAGATTCGATTATTAATAGACAGTTTGCGAGAAATTAAATCTATAATAGTTCAAAAGGAGAAAATATAATGAAATTTATTGAGTTTACAGCACAAAAAGTGATTCATAATTCATCGCGTTATTTATATAACCAAGGTTATTTCTTCTAAGGGACATGTCGATCAAGCAATCTGAAAATAGTATCAATGAAATAAGATTGATTGTTTTTGACAAAAAACTATCAATAAAATATGGTTATTTACATGTTTCTGATACTAAAACATGCTTTTTTTAATATCTGTTTATTTGTCGGGGCTTACTTCAGAAACGGCTGAACCTATTTTGATTGGCATAAAAAGGTATTTTTTTACCGACGAACCCCGAACGGATTAGGTATACAATTCGACTGTCTGCTTTTTTTTTGTTCGTGCGCGCATTTATATATAGTAAACTAGTAAACCTTCTCCGATTTTGATGATTTTTGATTCATTTGAAAGTGGAGACTTGAGAAATGGTCCCATATTCATAAAATCGCATTTCCGAAATCTCCTTCTCTCAGAAGGGAGGCTGCAAATTTTCTCGAAAATCGAGAATCTGAGACAGCAGAATTACAAATAACAAAATATCCGGAAACTTTTAAATTGAACATTTTTTCGAGTTTCTGTGATGTTAAAATTTGAAATATGTGTATTTTCGCTATGTGGAAGAGGCAATTTCCTTCGAAAATTGAAAATCTGAGAATAGAAAATTAATGACCAGACTATTTGTAGCAACATTTATATTGAACATTTTTTCCATAGTTACGATTTTCGAGTTCGCACAGCAGTGGTAAAGTTTTTATAATATGCGTATTTCCGCGAAGATGTCCTTAGATTTATGAAAAATGGAAAATACAAGCAAAGCATACAAGGATAATGTTGAACGTTCAACGATTTTCGTGACAAATGTAACACTCGCAAGGCTGAAATAAATATTTTTTACAACAAATGAAAAGTACAAAATAACATAATTATATTGGTGCTGGTACTTTTGAAGTTGTGCAGTTATATTGAAAACTGTTCGCATCAAATTTACAAGTACAAGCACCAATATAATTAAATATTATGTTGTACTTTTCAGTGCACCAACTGATAACGTTGGTCCAATTAAAAAAAAATATTTATCAAGTAATCGAGACATGTAATTCGAATTTTATTGTTGCTATTTAATGGGCTAACAAGAAAATGGAAAATAAATATAAATCATAATATTCTCGAAAAATCAAGATGGTGATTTTCATGTCAATTCTTAGCTTAAGAATGGAATTTTGATATTTTGATAATACAATCTCATTTTCCTCTGAGTAAAAAATGTTCAATAAATATTTTTCCATTAAAATCGCAAACCGCGCAAAATCATTACATTAAGAGATTTCAGAACATGATGGTAAAACACATAAAATTGAACCCTCCACTCCCCTGCAAAAAGCCCAAAAGAACATAAAAAATGCACACATTTGAATTGCATACTTCCTCCTCCGTTTGGGAAATCGTTCAAAAACACTTCAATAATGAAATATAATTATCGAATATGGAAGAAATAGTGATTAAGAAAATTCTAAGGGCTGCTATAAAATAAACTCACTTTCTGTAGTATTACATTAATAGTAGCGTATAAAACTTTCACACGCTCAAAAGTTATTTTCCAAGTGTGGTGGTGAAAGTGAATTTTGAGGAGAATCTGTGTCTGCACTACTCCATACGGAATTATTTGGAGAAACTCCAAGAGTTGTTACCTTCGTCTCAAGTTTCAGCTCAGAGATCGATGGCACCTTTGAGTGTATGTGTATAATATCGAGGGATTCAAAAAAAACATTCGATGTTTGTGCTATGTAGGTATGGGAAAATATCAGTAAAGACATTACTGAATTTGCAATTGTATGAGTCCTTTGAAGTTAGCAACCACATTTAGCGAAAATTAAATATTTTATCGAACTTCCTGGTAGATATTAGATATTTCTAGAGTACTTTTCATGAAATTAAAAAAATGAAAAATAACAAAATGGGGGTAGCAGCCACTTTTGTAAAAATTAAATATTTTATGGAATAGTTCTAGAGTACTTAGCAAAAAAATATTTTTATGGAATTTCGTGAATAAAATGGCAAAAAAAACAAAAAAATCTTGCTATAGTTCTGTTTGCAGTACTCGCTAGAACTCTTAAAATACTAATACCATTTTTCTGTAAAAAAATATAAAAAATATTAAAAAACTGTTTCAATTTTCCTTGAGTAATGGAGAAAAAAATTTAATAAAAATATTTTGTTTTTTTTTTGATATCCTATGATTTACTAATTCTACAGAAAAATGGTATTAGAATTTTCGATAGAACTCTTTTTCACATTTTTTTCTTTCGAATATCTTTTGAATTATTAAATTTACAGAAAAATGTTTTCAAACATTTCGATAGAACTCTTAGAACTGAAGAAAAAATTAAACATTTTTTTTGTAGTATCTTATGAAATATCTACAGAAAAATGGTATTGGCATTTTCGATAGAACTCTCAACAGTTCTAGCGAGAACTGCCAACAGAACTATTATGCGATTTTTTTGGTTTTAAACAATTTAGTCATTTTCGAATATCTTATATCATTATCAACAGAAAAATGTTGCAAGTATTTTCGATAGAACTCATTTTTCCAATGTTTTTTCACGATATTCCATAAAACTATTATTTTTTTGCAAAGTACTCTATCTAGAACTATTCGATATATATCAGGAACTCCGATAAAATATTTAATTTTTACAAAAGTGGTTGCTACTCCCATTTTGGTATTTTCATTTTTTTCCCTCTTTGAAGTATTGAAAAAATCTTTCGACATATTCACGTTCTTATGGAGAATATCACACAAGACACAATTTTATGCAGCATTGAAAATGACATGGAATTGACAAGTTAATGAAAAAAATCACAATATACACAATAATTTCTGTAGTGCATTTATCTTTTTTGACCAACTTCAAAAAGAGGAGGCATGCAATTCGGTCGTATCTGTGCTTTTCTATGTTTGGCTGTTCGCGCTTTTTGAATAGTAAACGTGCTCCAATTTTGATGATTTAAAAGAGGAGAGCTGAGAAATGATCCCATGTTTAGAAAAACTCCTTCACTCTACAAATCGCCCATGAAGGGGGTTGAATAGGGCAATTTTTCTCTAAAATAGAGACGGCAGAATTAAAGAGATCAAATCCCGAAACGTTTAGATTGATTTTTTTTCAAGAATTGCGGCTTTCGAGTTAGAGCATTGATAAAGACTGAAATATGTGTGCTTTCGCTATGTGGAAGGGGTATTTCTTTTAATTGAAAATATAAGACGGCCAAATTAAAGAAGAGATTATATCTAGCAACATTTGAATTGGACATTAAAAAAGTTACGGTTTTCGATTACAGCAAAGGTCTGAAATACGTATATTTCCACCGCGATGTTTTGAGATCTCTGAATAATAACAAGTACAAGCAAAGAATATACATAGGTAATAGGATAAATACTATCTCCTTTGGTACTAGTGAACGTTCAACGATTTTCATGACTCAAAAGTGTGAAATAAATATTTATTACCAACAATTGGACCGAATTTAGTTGGTGTACTGAAGAATACAAAATGATATCAATTCTTCTATTAATTATTGGTGCAGGGAATTTTGAAGATGTGCAGTTGTAGTTAGATTGAAAACTTTTGGCACCAACTCCAAAAATACCACAACCACAATAAAATCAATATTATTTTTTAAATTTCAGTGCACCAACTAATAAAGTCGGTCTATTTATTATGTGCGATTATTATTTATTGCTGCCGTTATGTCCTTAAAATTAGCATTACCATTATTGAATTTCCATTCGGCGAAAAGTGGATAATTGTCGCTTATTTGTCGTAAATTTGTTATAGAGCTAAAAATTAGTCGCACTTTTAGGTTCTTCTTTTTTTTGGTGGTGATGCAAACTTGAAAGCGCTTATCGTATATTAATTTGGCTCCGATTTTGATGATTCTTTATTCATTGGAGAAAAAGGAGTGCTGAGAAATTAATTAAAAAAAAAGAAATTCATCATTTATTTCTCCCCAAAAATCATGTCTAAAGAAGGAATTTTTTTGAAGATTAAAAATTTGAGACGGTAATATTAAAACCTTTAAATCAAATGTTTTTAAAAAGCGAGTTGCGAGCCTTTGGAAGGGAAAATTTATAAATGTATTTATTACTATTTATTGAAAGTTGTTGATACTCAAAATTATAAAATATCTTTTCTGTCTCAAGTAGTTTGAACAGAAATATTTTTAATAACATTTATGTCTTGAATTATAAAATTCGGACTTTATCACAAAAAAACAGCTTCACAGATTTTGATGAAAACTCAACCAGTTTCTACTGGTACAAAATATGAAAAATAAGGTATTATTTCTTAAGATTTTCGTAGAAAATAAAATAATCAAAAAAATTATTTCTAAAAAAAAGGGATTCCAAGAATTTTCTTTAAAAAGAAACACTCACATCATAGTCAGGTGGGAAAAGATCTGGAAAATACCAATGAAGGGGCACTGGTCTTCTTCTCATTTTAAAAATCTATTACACTTATACTTCCAAGACACATAAAAAGTAACTACCTACCACCTTACAACTTGATTGATTGCACTTACAGGTTGAACAGTTCTTCACTTCTTACTGAGCGCTCTAAACAATACAATAACATAACCTATTGGTTGGCGTAAGTGAGTTTCAATTTTTATTGGTCAAATGGTTAAGAGTGGGAGTATGCTTGGTGGTCTCTATATTACTATTTATAACCAAAACAAATATTACTCGCGCAAATATATATATATATATATTTTCTATAATATACCGATGTTTGAAATCTTTTCAGCGATATTATATTAATGCTGTACGTTGAGAAGTTTATTGCCCATTATTCAGAACTATGAATGAAATGAATGGTGCGATAGGACGGTTCGTTGTCGTTTTTATAAAGTCAAAACAATAATAATATTGCAAGATAAACAAATGTTGTTTTTTTTCTTCATTAAATTGATTTCGGTGCATTAAAAATGTGAGAGAGAGAAAAATTACGCATTAAATGACTCTATTCATATAACGTCAAAAAGTAAAAATGAATAAATATTTATAACCAAAAACTGAATCGACTTTTTAAGTTGGTGCAATGATAAATACAAAATAATATTAAATCTATTGGTGCTGATAAATTTGAAGTTGGTGCCAAAAGTCTTCTATCTAACTACAAATGCACTACTTAATTAACAGTAACGATAGACTTGATATTATTTTGTAGTTTTCACTGCACTAATAAAGTCGGGCCAATTTTTTATAAAAAATATTT
Source organism: Crioceris asparagi (assembly GCA_958507055.1). Taxonomy (NCBI): domain Eukaryota; kingdom Metazoa; phylum Arthropoda; class Insecta; order Coleoptera; family Chrysomelidae; genus Crioceris; species Crioceris asparagi. The sequence goes on along the minus strand of OY293833.1, from coordinate 12,510,000 downwards.
ATTTCACACTTTTGAGTGTAACATTAGTCATGAGACTAATATGAAAATTGTATTTATAAATTGTAAAAGTTCGAAAGAGCTAATAAATAATAATAATAATAATGAAAATCGTTGAACGTTCAATGATACCAAAGAAGATAGTATTTATCCTATTACCCATGTAAATTCTTTGCTTGTACTTATTATTCAGAGATCTCAAAACACATATTTCAGACTTTAACACAGCTTCTTTTGAAAAATGTACAATTCAAATGTTGCTACATATAATCTCGTTTTTAATTTGGCAGCCTCATATTTACAACTAAAAATTGCCCCCTCTAAATAGCGGAAATACACATATTTCTCTTTACCATAGCTGTAACTCGAAAACCGTAACTGTTTTAAAGAAATGATCAGTTTAAACGTTTCCGGATATCTTTAATTCGGCGGTATTAGATTTTCGATAAAAATTGCCCCCTCCATCCCTTTCGGGGGCGGTTTTTAGAAGGAGAATTTGAATTTGAGTTTTTATAAATATGGGATCATTTCTCAACTATCTTCTTTAAAATGAATCAAAAATCATCAAAATCGGAGCACGTTTACTATGCAAAACACGCGAGCAAACATAAAACATACAAACATAAAACCGAAATGAATACCTCCTCCTTTTTTTGAAGTCAGTCAAAAATACTTTAAACACCAACAAAATTGGTTCATCCGTTTTAAGCGAACTTCGATTTTTATCAGTTTAAATTCTAAAACCAAAAGAGGTATGGAACTTTTTTGTTAACTCTAACTAAAGGCTAGTGAATTTCACAACTTTTTCTCCATTCAAGATAGTATTGCTATCCCATCCTTATATTGGACATAGTTAATGTATATTAAATTCATAGTTTTCTATTCTTATTGTCATTTAACAAATAGCCACTTTTTATGTTTTTTCTCCAAGTTTAAGATACCCACTGTAAAAGACATAATCAATTTTGAAAATCCTGATAACGAAACCATCTCTCAGTAGTAGTAACATCCATGAATACAAAAATTATTCTCAGTGATAAGGATAACAGATCAATAGATTTGAAAAGGTGAGTACGTTTTGAACGCAGACCATCTGCTGTCCATAATAATATGGAATTTATAAAATTTTGTACTGAATCACGGGCATAGTTTGATGATATTCAAGGAAAATTAGGACTTTACCCAATAAAACATCCTGATTCGTTTCAATTGAAATATGTAAGTGTTAATAAAAGTTTTTATATTTGGAAGAGGTAATATTATTGTCTGAGGTAATAATTTATATTCTCAACTTTTTATTGTTTTATTTGTTATTCATATGGAATATTTTTCTGTTATCATCACTATTTCCTACTATCATGAATGTAATCAAGTATAATTTATCCATTCACAATAAGAGTCTTGAAAAACAGGACCGACTCCGATAAGGTGGTAGAATGAAAAATACAAAATAATATTTATTCTATTGGTAGTCTACTTGATAACTTCAAAAGTATCACCAGTATCAATACTAAGTATTTCGAGTTTTTCAGTACAGCAACTAATAAAGTTGAAAAATCTTTAATTCACATTTTCACACTAAAATAGAGCGACATTAATCTTGCACACTTGAAGTATTGTTAACTTTGAAGCCGTTGAATTTTTGAAAAATATACAATTTATATGTTACCGGAAATTATAATTTCTTCAAGTCATCCTACCAGATAAAATATACAGTTTCAAGAAATAAAACCTTCATAATGTTTCCATCAATTTAATTGTACTCGAAGCACATCTGAGCACGTATTTGCAAAAATGTATTTTTCAAAATTGCTGAGATAGGGGAGAGTTCCCTAACAAAATTTCAATTGAAAAAATCAATCATCTGTTTTTTCTATGACTATATTTGATGGTACCTTCCTCGATTCGCAGATACGCTGCCCAAAATCTCAGGTAATTCAAAACCTGACACAGGTTGATCCATTAAGAAGAAAAAAATGCAAGAAAACAACAACAATGAAAACAATAATTGTGACCTAATACAGTTGACTGACGATGTGAACCTGTTCGGTAGCATTGTTGACAAGGACGTTTAAAATTCAGGTAGAGTAGACCTTAAGGTATGAATAATTTACTGTGAAAAAAAAACAAACAAGAGATGTGACATAACCGAGAATTACTCTTGAAAAAAGTGTTTATTATAATGTAATTTATAATACATATTGTGCTCATATTGGAAAATTGTAATTAATAAAATATTTAAAAACATCACCGATTCAAATAGCGAATTTAATTTATTCCAATCAGAAATAATAAAGGAATCGCATTCAAATTAACTAGAATATCGCAAACACAAATTTGCATTATTAGTTTTATCTCAATAATTCGATATTCCACATTTTTAATTAAATAACAAATATTATATTATGTGTATGTACTTCGGAAATTCGAATTTGAAATGTTTTCCAAATGAAATATATTCGCAATAAATGAAACCATTACATACCCATATGATTTTTCACTTTACTTAATAATTTGTATTGAAATTTACCTAATAATTTGTGTATAAATTGATGAAAAACTGAAGGAAAAATACTTGTAGATCAGGATTTTTTGACAGTAAATGCAAGAGGATCACGATTTTAAAAAAGTCGGTAGTATTCAGAAATTATTATTCCAGAAATACCCAGTACCAGTTACCGAAGCGATATCTGAAATTCGTTTCGCTTCCTATCACCCCATAGAAAATATTAAAAGAAAAATACAATTATTCATGTTGATAATGTGTTTTTATTGTTTTTACTTAGTTATAGTCAGATATTTTGGTTTGTACAAGACTGTTAGAAAAAAATTATAAATAAAAAAAGATTCATCTTTCCGGAACTTCATGTAATTGCAGTACAGTGAAAATTACTGTGGTTTTCTGCGTCATCTATTTCACTGAGAGAAAATCATACATACATCTACATTTCTCACCGAAAAAGATTTATTACAAGGTTGTAAGTACTTATCATGCCAATTGTTGGTACTGAATTGATAATTATTTGTTCTTCTGTCAAGATTCAGTTTTGTTTTTAATTTCTGCTGTAAGAGATCTATATCAGAACATTCACAATCTTCTTCTGTATAGCGTCAAACATTTTTCACACCATAATTAAATTCTGGGAATCACCTGGGCATCTCCAAAAATTTTACTAAAGAGAAAATCCAACTCCACAGTATCACATTTTGGTTCACCTTACCCGTAATTTCATTACAGCCGGATTCACTATAAACGGTAGAAAAAATGGTCTAAAGAGCGACCGGTACACCGAACTTACAGTCGTGTAGAGACCAATGTGGTAAACAATCGACAATAGTCCGGTAGTACAAAAAAGAATATTTAACAAAAAGTCTTTCAACTTACCGCTGCATCTGGACCATGAGCATTCGGTGTGGTCGGAGGTGGTGGTCTTGATGATGAGAAACCTTGATGCGAAAGCTGATGCTGTGGACTGGGCGGCATACCTCCAGGTCCTGGACCTGGTCCAGGTGAATGACTGGGTGGCTGAGAAGGTTGAGGTGATGGTTGACCGGCAGGCGTACCTGCTGACGTCGACGATGTGGAATTGGCAGAAGGACCTCCAGGACTGCCTGGACCGTGCATTGGAGGTCCTCCCGCCCAGCCTGGTCGAACATCAGGCGCGCCAGTGCCATAACCACCACCTGGACCTGGTGAAGGACCACCACCGTACGCTGGGGACAACTGCAGAAGAAAAGGTTTAATGAAGGAAAATGCTAATAGACGCTTGTTTCAGATTTATTTTAAACCAACTGGATTTTGTAGATGGACAATGACAATCTGTTTGGATAGAAACAAGTCTAAACGATTCAGAAGGATAGTAGCAATTATTGACTAACGAAAATCTATAGAAATAACTTGAATTTATGAAGGGTTGATTCCATCTCTGTATATCTGTATGACATGGCTTCTTCTTATATATATATAGTAGCTTCGAATGAATATAAATATAGTTGACGCTTTTAGATGTTAGAAGATAGGAAAAATATGTCGTCGTGGTGATGTCAAGTGAAATGATATATTATTCTAATTCAAAGTATTTTTGTGGTTAAATGTAAAATACGATCACTGATTTTCACTACCAATAATATCCTGACCTTTCAAATTTTACAGTAAGTAATTATTTTTTCATTCAATTAGATGAAATAATAATTCCAGCGATTGTGATATTTCGTGGAATTAGACGAAGTAATTCACTGACCTACTTCAGGTGTAAATATGACATCAGTACCTTATTTTCAGTGGTTTTAGATTTGAAGAATATAATATTCCTGTCTATTCCCGGTTGTGTGCGGCATTAATTAAGTGTCGATATCAAAACACCGATCAACAGAATTATAAGTAGTAGTGGTTTAAGCTTTCAGTTGATTATCATCAATTTTACAACAGCAGATGTAACAGGAATTGATTGAATAATTAAACATGCCTAGTGGTGTGTGTATATAGAAACATTAATCTCAGTCAACTGAGTGGATTTAATAGAGAGTGGATTAGAAGGTAATGAGCTCTATGATAATCGTTTGACAAAATTACTGATAAATTGAGCTACCATCGATTTGTTAAATATAATTTCAGCATTCTTACAATTAATTCAAGTTGTTATTGTAATTTTTGATGTAGTAATTTCAAGTTGAACTTTTTCTTTATTATTAACGTTGTTAAGTAGGTAGGTACATATTGTTTGAGGTTCCACTATATATAGTTCCAGACCAGAAGGCTAAATTATACCTAATAGTTTTGTATATACCTATATATTACATTAGTTTGTCGATAGAATTACTCAAAACATGTTCTAATTACAATATTACATAAAGATATTAGAGTTTTTATATGTAAAATCAGCATCTCGTTTTTAATTATAAAATCGCAGACATCAAATAAATTTAAGCTCAACTTTATACACATATTATTACAAATTCTTGATATAAAGAATAATTTATATGATATGTTTCATATCTTATCTTATTATCTTATATTTACATTTGATAGCATAAAAAATATATTTTTATTCACATGGAAAAAACTTCGATTAAATCCAATTCTTAAATAGCGAAAATGTAAAAAGGAAAGTAAACGTCCAATTCCGAATTGTTTACCTTAATAAATTACACAATAAACATAAGTTCACGTGGAATTTAAATGTGTTTCGTTCAATTATGTAAATAGTATTGTAACTTGGATACCATTATTTCGCGAATAATTATGATCTCGGTGCTTTTATGTAATAAATGTTTATTTTGATCAAATGTATCTTTTTGTCAATGAATATATAATATTATTCAAGTACAAGAACTATTTAGTATTTAAAAAGATAATTTTATATTACATATTTGGATTAAGACGACAAACTAGTTACTAGCTCAACTAGAACCTTAAGACAAATAAATTCAAATTAGATAAATATGAATTTCCTATACAAGACTGACTATTTATTCAATGCACAGTGAATTAATTTTACATTTTGAATCGTTGAATTTGATATCTTCCGATCTATCACTAAACTTGACAGAAGGGTAGATACATGGAGAAGAGTGGAGAGACATCGTTCGAATGTGAATGTCAGGCTTTCACTGAGAATCAATTAAGTTGAGGTCGGATGGGATTAGTCATATGGACAATAAAGAACATATGGAAAATCTATGATTTGAAAAATGTGATGAATAAATTAAGACTTTTCAATTTCACCTATTCCCTCAGGGGGGCACTGATAACTCAAAGATAATAGTAAAGGATGAGATGATAATTGTCAATTTTGTATATTTTTGAGCAAGCTTTATTGGAATAAACACGATGATTCCACAGGGTCGAGCAGTTGTTGTTTATGTGGTGTCTGCGGAAGCGTTTGAGACACGTCAGCTGATTGCATAATATCAAAGTGAGTTTATATAGGTATATCGCGATGTACTAGAGCAAGTTCATGGTCAAATATTTGTTGAAGATTGTATTGAGAAAGAATTAAATGAGCTGAGGGTTTAGAAAGTAACTTGCCAGTGATGTGGACAAAATAATATTAACAGAAATAAGGTTTGGCACGTGGCTTCCTCCTGCCAAGGAGGAAAGTTTAGGAGGCAACACACGTGCGAATCACTCACCGTAGGCTGAGTCCTGTAGGTTTGGCCAGGGGCTGGTGAGGGACCCGCTGATGGCGATGCCTGAGCGTAGCCTTGTTGATGCGGTTTCTGAGGTGAGGGCCAAGCCTGATTGTAATGCTGATCAGGATGGCCATAACTGTTAGGATATCGATGTGGCATTGAATTATTACTTTGTAAAAGTTGATTTAGCGTCGGTGTCGGACCCGAGGTCTGAGACATAGGTGGTCCCGTCACGAAACGTTGGTGAGGTTGATGCTGTTGATACGGAGTCATTTGTTTAGGAGCACCGAAAGGTTGTCTAGGACTGAAACCTGTATGCATATTGCCTTCAGCACTATTGTGTACGTCCCTACCGTAGGAGAAACCGTAGCCGTCGGTCGACGATGGGGCCACGGGTGGGCCTTCTGGTGGCCCAGAATACATATTAGATTCCGTCGAAGGTACACTAGCGGACGATCCGGCCCCTGACGAAGATTCCGACTCTCCGCTAACTGATGCTTCCGCTCCTGCCGTTGAGTCCGGTGCTCCGCTAGTTGAGGGGCCAGATGCGGCATTTGTCTGTCCCGGAACTGGTGTCGAACCGCCACCACTGCCATCCTGTCGGTATTGACTCATTTCGATGGCAATGTTTTTGCCGCCGGTGTGTTTAGCCTTTGTATGCACTACACTGCCACCTCCGCGAACACCACTCTTATCGGTCCCATTCTGTAACAAGGAATTTCGCACGTTCAGATGCTGATCCGACTGCACTTTCTCACATTTCTCACTGTTCACGTCATTTTGTTGCTTTTCGGTCTGCGTTGCAGCCATGTTAAGAAAAACGGCTGCGATCTAGCACGGCCGATCGTTGCCAACACCCCGCCGTTATAGTCAACAACCGATGCTTTCTTTCATTTTGGGAGCTTAATTTGCACCCTGGTCCTTGTAAACACATACTAGAATGATCACTATATCACTGGTCTTACTCTAAAATAAATTAATACACGAAACTTTTTTAATAATCCAAAATGATAGATACATCTGACACACAACTTAATTCCGTATCTACTCCAATAACACGAATGGAGGTTATAGCGGTTATGGGTACGGACCGATTCCTACGCCAACATTTTATGTCGAAATTCTGCCCTTAGACTACCATCAGGACCTCACTTATTTCACTTCAACAATAAAACAAAACGTTAGTCACATTATTATGCACTTTTAATACTTTTACATTAGCTAAAAATACAGTATTAAATTGAAATACTCTGGGACTACTTTTCCATCTGCTTGCACTTACGCCACTGTGGCGCTGTTGCGTAGCATAGACTTGTAATCGCGCGTATTTTTCACAAGCGACAGCTATGGCGGGAATATTTGAAGATATGGTTATTATACTTAAATGCCAAAAACCACATGCATTTGAGAATGATGTATGCAGGTATGTATCTTTTTTGGATAGTGTATTTGACAAGTGGCAATAAGCGCATGATTTCAAGCAATCATAAAAAGTAGTTCGACGAGAACTCGATTAGCTAACACGAGATAGTAATAAACATACAATAGATTCTACGTTTCATTATCTATTTTTTTAATAATTTTATCTTGTACTCACTCACTTTAATTATTTTGGTTGAGTCTTTATTCTGTTGATATACATTTATTAATAAATTCCCAATATATAGTTTCAGAAAAAACAAACATACAAAAACACGTAATTTTGTAATATGATAGGAAATAAATTATTTTTATACTATTAGAAATCAATTGCTCTACAAGCTTCTTTGATCTAATCTAAAAGGAAGGAATTTCTTCTAAATTTTGTTAACTGTTTATTTGTGAAAAATGTGTATTTAACAAATATCAATGTACATATAATATTCACTTGTAATGACATATAATTTATAAAAATCTTAGTTAACTAATCTATTAAAATAATTTGTTATGGGAAGTATAATAGTTGTTAATAATATATGTTATATTGTGTTAAAGGTTTGGGAGAATACAAAATAACATCTTGAAAAATAAATCATCTAAAACTGAGATTTGTTTTTCTCGATGGGTTTATTTGATTCGAGTACATTAAAGCTAACATATTTATGGTAATTTGAAAACAATATTTAATGCATTAAATAAAAAGGCGTAACGATATTAAAAGATATAAAGAACTTTATAGATAAATAAAACTCCAACAATTTTCAGATAGATTTCAATAAATATGTTTAATAATCTGAGATAATATTCATATGCTTTCTACTTTCTAACTTTAACAATAGCTTTATTCATTTGTCTCAGATGAAATTATATTGGATATGTACACTCAAAATCCACTCAGTGTAAACTAAAATATTATCATGATGAACCAAATTCATTCATCCATTTCTCATATTTATCTAGATCTTCCTTGCTTACGCTTTTATTATTTTTGACCAGAGCTTCTTCGAAATCTCTCATAGTAACAGGTAGATCAAGCTCTTCTTTGGGCAACTGTTTTATTTGATCTGGTTTCAGACCGTGTATCTTTCTTCTCATTGACATCATTGATGCATCTCGACACACATTCGTAATATCAGCACCAGAAAAACCATCCAACCTTTTAGCTATGGTTGTCAGATTGATATCCGGATCTAATTTCACTTCTCTGAGATTTATTTTCAATAACGCTTCCCTGCCTTCCAAAGTCGGTAATGGTATATAGATACGTTTCTCTAATCTTCTTCTCAATGCTTCGTCTATGTCCCATGGAAAGTTTGTGGCAGCCAGTACCATAACAACTTTACCTGGTTCATCATTAGCAGTTATGCCGTCCATTTGGACGAGCAACTCTGATTTGACTCGTCGTGAAGCTTCATGCTCTGATTCAGAGCCTCTTCGAGAACATAATGAATCAATTTCGTCTATGAATATTGTACTAGGAGCATAGAAACGGGCCTAAAAATAGTTGATCTTGTACATCGATGAATTTCAATAACTATTATTTTCTTACCATTTCAAATAGAAGTCGTACCATCTTTTCTGATTCACCCCTGTATTTGGAAGTTAATGTAGACGAAGATACGTTGAAAAATGTTGTGCCACACTCTGTTGCTACAGCTTTTGCTAACATGGTTTTGCCCGTACCTGGAGGACCAACCATTAGTACACCTTTCCATGGTCGTCTGATACCTGCATGTTACAATGATAAATTATCTGGAATATAATTTTAATAGGTATACCTTTGAAAAACTCTGGCATCCACATAGGTAATACGACAGCTTCCTCTAACAATCTCTTAGCTTCATGGAGATCAGCAATATCTTCCCAATGTATATTAGGATTCTTTTGAACTATATCCCTTTCTAAATTATCAGCCAATTCCCTTTCCATGCCATGACATTCAAATTTCTTCTCTTCGTCAGCTTCAGTCTTGTAATTTTTGTTATCGTTTTCTGAATTTTGGTCTCTTTCAGATTTAACATCATTTTTATCTGATTTAGATGACGAAGGACGGTCCTCTTTTTTCAATGGACGAGTATTTCTCGAAGTGATTTCAGAACGTCTTGAATTACTAGAGGAACTGGCTCTTGATGATAATGAACCTTTTCTCAACTCAGATCTCCTAGCATTTGAATTTTTCGCTTTTGGAATATTACTGCAACGGAAATTGGTTCCAATGTAAAAGTAAATCCATATAAATTAAAGCATTACATAGTGTTTGGGATTTTGGAACCATTGGCGTAGATACAACAATATAAAAACAGAGAAATGCCCCAGCATACCAACAAATTTATTATTGTCACCCACATGTGCGATGACAATAATAAATTTGCTGGTGTGTTGTGGTATTTCTCTGTTTTTATATTGTTAAAGCGTTACAAGAATGTATCCAAACATATCTACCTATGGTCAGCAGGTGTCGGTGGAGGCCAGACGTCTGGATCATCAGGGATGACTGGATCGATTGTCAGATCTCGTACGGGTTCATCCCTTCTTCGAACACCGAGAGGTACTTCTACACTTGTCGCTATACGTAATAGCCGCAAAGAGTTTTTCAACGCATTCACAGCTTCGTATTCAATACGAATTTTCGTTAGAACCTAAAAATTATTACACTTGCTTGAACTGAGATAGAGAAGTGGAAACACTGAAATGATGGCAACAAGGTCAGCTAGTTGACATAAAAATTCTCACTTTTTGAATGCGAATCATTCTTAATTATGAAAATAAACACGTATAAATTTGAACAATAAAATCTTAGAGCAACAGGGAACTCACCTCTTGCCATTTACTTTTTCGTTGAGGTTCTGGTATTATATTGATAAGTTTGGAAATCATTTGCAAAGATCCTTCGAAATACACTGCAGCACTGTCATAGTCACCCAGAATAGCCATTTCTCTAGCCAGAGACACATTATCAGATATTTCCTTTGCTGTTACAGCCATCATTCTTAAAGTAGTGCCTACAGTATTCTCACATGGACAATCAAGGTAGAATGAATGTCTGGTGTTATGTTGTAGTTAAATTGATACCTGAACAATGGAATTTGAAAATATTTTACTCAGCACATACCTAGACTGGCTTACTTTTGTTTATAATATAGAATAAATTCAATATGAAACCTATTTTACTGAAGTTTTGATGATTTCATTTCTTTTCTTGTACCATAGATAAGTGATTGTCGCATGCCACGATACACATACATGTTATTTTATCATGGTACCAGAGAACACTAACAATTCATTCGTTCGAGCAGCACACCAAACTTAAACTGTCAAAAGCATGCGCATTTCAATTTTGAGGAGACCGGAATTGAAATTCGCGTGCCTAACAATCACAGATCACTGTTTGAAACTGGTTCAAAAGTCACGCTGTTGCTCGAACACCCTTGATGAAGCAAGAGAAGACTGAAGACTATTAGTATTCTGTGGCTTGTGGCTGTCAGAGAACACTACCTATACCTCGTGACTGTACTCTTGGAGGTAGTGTTCTCTGCTGCTGTGCTCTCCATCTTCCGTCGCTGCCGCTGCATAGGTCATATATATTCTCTCTGGTAATAGGTACATAGTTATTATCTATCTATGATTTTATATATGGGAGGTAGTGTCAAAGTGTCAGTGTTCTCTGAATCTATGGCTGTGCTCCAAAATTGAACATTGCTGTCAATTCGTCAAGGGAGACCTAGTTTTATTTTAGGTACCTAGTACCTACACGATCCATTCATATGATATATAGCTAGAACTAGAATGGCAACGAAGGGGTTGTACTACACCCCACCGGGATCAGATGGTCTGGATCATGCTTACAGGCAAAGGGTGGCTAGTCATTATCAAACAAGGTAAACCTATAACCTCAAATATGGAGGTAAACCCTCTGCCAACAACTTTGAGTAAATGCCAAGACTCATATTTATTGAATATTTGTTAATAATGTTTTGTTTCAGTGCTTTAAATAAATCAAGACTTAAATATTGCATATTTTTTCACTATCTTCTGTTCTTTGCAATGCTGGCGAAACTCTCAGCTGACATCTTAGATAAACTAGACATATTTATATTAGAAATTGAAGAACTCAGCATTCCTAAGGTAAACTTTAGTATCATCTATTGGTTGAAATGTATTGACAATTTCATTTCAGCCTTTGTGGTGGGAATACATATGGTGCATTAGTCTACTGCTATCATTCTTGGGATTAGATGCCATCAAGAAAAATAAAGTGCCTCCGATGAGGAATTACATGATAGGGCTCATATTATTTGGATTTTTGCCATTATTGTATGCCGTAATTTTCTATTTTTCAGATGTTTATACATATCTTACTTTTGAGGATGAAGAAGAACTAGAAGAAGTTCACATATGGCAGGTGGGACTAAAAATATGATTTTTAATTCTCGTCATTATTTAATTGGATGTTCATATTTCAGGGTTATCCATATGGAATGTTATGGTATGCATTTATATTACTAGCCCTTCAAGTACATTTGTTTTCAATGTATTTTGCATGGAATCTGATCAAGGCGTGGAAGTCCAAAGGAACCCGAAAATATGATTGATTTGAGGAAGAGACACTGTTTCTGTTTCACTATAAATTAGTTTTGATGGTGCTTGTATATTATACATGTTTAATGTTTTTTTGGGGACTTTGCTAAGGGTTGTCACTCACAAATCAATAAGCCAATTTTTAATTCCCTTTTGGGATTTGGCAGCAATAGTATTGAGTGTGTTCATATTTCATTGACCAAGATATTGTAAATATTGCCTCATTTCAAAAAAAGATTATTCTGTACGAATGTGTACACAAAATATTTACAATACAATTTTACAACATTCATATACCTATTCTAATGAATAAATAATATATTTTTTAAATAGTAGTTTTTATGTCTCGATCATTCTCTTGGCTGACATGTTTAATTTTAAAATAGCTACATTAACATCCTTAAAATGTTTGTACAACAACCATTAACAATTCTAGATTTTTGAATTATTTGGCATCACTTCAAAAAACCAATGATCTATGTCTAGACATTGTTTATAAATAAATATGAATTAGCTATGAAAATGCTATGAATCGTCAAGGGAAATATGTAGTTGAGAAATGCGATTACATTGTTGTTCGGAAAGTCAAAAATACAAAACCACAGCTACTTTTATGTAATTATTCTCTTATGCAATGATTCAAAAATATACATTTTGCTATGATTTTCCTGTATTATGTTCTCTGAGAAAGGACACATGTACCGTTGTCATGGTACAAAAGACCGTAGTGTTATCACTGAAATATATATAACTATATTATGGAATATGTACCATCAAAAGACTCCATCTCCAACAAAAATGAACTACACCAAGAAGACTGGAAAGAGGAGATTAAACTCGCCTTCTCCTTAAAATCGTGTAAAATTTCATATGCATATCTTTCGTAAATTCGTCTTTGCGCACCATGCCGTGCGCAACAAGCGGCTCTCGCTTAAAAAAGACTGCAGATAAACCAACGCCACCTTGGCCTCCAACATTTTAAAGATCAAATAAATAAATTCAATAAATCGATGTATTTAAAACTGCTCTTCCTCATAGTAGCGTTTGCAAAAACTGCTCCCTTCTATTTTTTGGTTTATTGTAGATTAACGCGTACAGTACTAGACATTTCTGCTGCTCTCACGATTAAAAAAATTGCTCTAGAGTTTAATTGCCATTGTAATCAGGTGGTGTTTACAACTCATTTTGATGTTCATTTTTTGTGCTATTTTTAATGAAAACGTCATTTTTTTATCTTAAAACAATGGTGAAATGTGAGGCACTTGGATACAAGAATCGCTGTCGAAAAATTCCAATTATATGGGTTCAATGGTCTCAGAGAACACCAGTCACCAGAGAACACTACGAACACCTACCTCCAAAATGGTCTCTACCCATAGAATTAGTACTATCTGATTCTTAGTGATATTGTTTAACCCTTAATAATTACTTTAGGTTTAGATGAAGATAATAGTGATAGTGAGACAGAACTGAATATAGAATAGGTAAAATATTATTTGTATAGAATTAAGTATAAATAAAATAATTATATTTTTTGATTTTTCGATAATTAGTCACCTTAATAAATATTTTATTTAATGGAGTATTATTCAGTAATGTATTTTCTTGTGTATTTTAGATGTATTTTAGACTTATAAGTGCTTTAAGTGCTGTGTAGGTATATAAAGCATGAATAAATAATTTTGAAATAAGAGAATATGTAAACACATAAAAAAATCCAGCCCTGCGCCCTAATCTAAGTATATGACTATGTCATCAGGGGTTAGGGGTATGGAAGTCTGGTTGATTATACCAGAGAACAGAGTCTGTTCTCTGACTATACTGTTCTTCGTAAAATTAGCGCCATCTTTGAGACCTGCATGAAACCCGAATGAATTTCAGAAAGGAATCTTCTACAGTAAAATATCATATGGAATCGACAACAGATAGCATAACCATTGAATCAAATACTATTTTGATTGGTCCAAATAAAAATTGTATATTATTATTGTTGATTGTTTGTTACCTATGACAGTAATAGCAGTTATATTTGATAAAAGTAAATCATGATATGTATGATGATATAAATGCACAATGATTAGTCTTGAGAAAATGTAGGGATTGTAGTCTGCCTAGTCATGTTTTTGTTTATTATTTTTTTATTGTTAAGCTATTTACTCTATGGTCCATATAGACATTAGGCATATTCAAGAAGCTAAAAATTATATAGTATGTATAGTGTAAGGTATAAATATGTTTGCAATATATATTCAATAAATGCATATTAAAAAATCTTTGTTTTATTTTTCCATTATACTCTCTCATTTATACATCATGATTTCAATCAGCTTCTAATTTCATTTATAAACGTTATTGATTAAATTTGGTTTTATAAATATCTTTTTGGCATTGATTGAAAATATGATGTTAGGATGATTTACACGTCACTTACAATTTTAAATTTACCGCTGGTAGTACCTTGCAAAACTCATAGATGGCGCAGTATAATCAATTCTAAGACTAGGCTATCCTATTGAAAGGAACATATTTATAACATAAGATTGGCCTCTTTATAACCTATTTACTATTTTTATCAATATAGACTTGGAGATCAAGATTAGTAGACTCCTTGCTTGGAGATAGTGCTCTCTGATAAAGTCTTTCTGTTCTTATTTGTTTGTGATTTTAAACCAGTGTTCTCTGATTATAAATCTAACCAACAATTCCATGTCATGAACTTTTTTTCATTTATTTGTAATCACAGTATTTTTGTTTTAGGTTTGCTAGCTGAGTAACATTTTGTAAAAATATGTGAATATCAACAGTTCTCATGGACGTATAATGTATAATAGAATAGCTTTCTTGTGGGATGTGAAGCTAAACAAAAACATGAAATTGCTGACGTTTGACAGGTGCCAGCTCATCTACATTATCGTACGTGGTTTATGTCATGGAGTAATAAAAATGAGTTTATGTATTTTGTAAATAAATAAATCTCGAGCAAAAATGGCATCAGAAGGAGGTTTAGGAAACATTGAAGTCTCCCAGGCATTCTTAGATAGCCTTCAAAGTGATTTCAAGAGTCTTTCCAGTGAATCAAAGAAAAAATATCCTCAAGTTAGGGAGGTAAGATATTCTTATTATGTATTTAATTGTAATCTGCAACCCAATAATGATATTGTAGGCTTGTGAAGAAGCTATAGTTAAGCTGAAAAATACGCACTCGTCACCACAAACATCTATTTATTATACTGTAAACCAAATTATATATCCACTATCGCAAGGCTGTGAGACAAAAGACGTTAAACTGATTAAGGTAGTCATTTAATACTCCTAACTTAATATTTATTATTCTTCACCAAGAATGTCAGGAAGCCTCGAAAATCATATGCAGTATCCGCCTGAAATTTTCAGATATGCCTCCAGATAATGCAAAAATTAATAACCCATCAACTAGTTGATCAGAAGGGGGCTTTATATATCACCGATACTCTCTGGGCCCTTATGGAACTCGGAATTGAGGAAGTTAAAATACTACAAACAGTAACTTTACTTCTTACTACAAATATTATCGTTCATGGTGAAACATTGGCTAGGGTATGTTAACAAATTTGTGTTCTCTGTGTTACATGTTATCAATAATTATGTCATTGTAGTTATTATAATATATTATGAGATATCTACTTAATAATAAGTTATGATTTTCATTACTTTATGGCGAATCAATGCATATGAAAAATCACTTAATATTAGATAATATTATCTTTAATTTTCTAATAAAATAAAAAGTGTTCATAGATAGGGTATTTTAGACCTTGGTACTCTGTTTTCGTCTTCACTTTGCCAAAAATTCAACCACTATCAATACTGCTGGTGCCACAGTACGACAGTTGGTATACTTGGTATTTGAAAGGATACTTGCCGAAGATGAACAGTTATCCAAATTAGATAATCCACCGCAAAGGCCGCCTGTTAATTTAGAAGACTTGAAAGTTCCGAGTGGATCGCCACCAAAGGGTAGCAGAAAATAACTTTCGACTCAATTTTTAATGTTCATTCGTTATTTTCTCCTCTCTAGGACTTCCTCCATGTGCTGGGGATGCTTTTCTGCTATTTCAGGATTTGGTGCAATTAGTCAATGCCGATCAACCATATTGGTTGATTGGTATGACAGAAATGACCAGAACGTTCGGTCTTGAATTGCTTGAATCTGTTCTTACTCAATTCTCATCTGTTTTCTTCAAGGTAAGAATGAATGATTTTTATGTATTAAACTGCATAGTGATGGTCTGTTTTCTTCATTTAAAGAATGCTGAATTTAGTTTTCTTCTAAAAGAGCGAGTTTGTGCTTTGGTTATAAAACTTTTCTCACCGAACATCAAATACAGAAGCAACGTTCCAAGCAGTGTACAGCAAGCTGCACCATTTGAAAAACCATACTTCCCCATAAGCATGAGACTTTTGAGGGTTGTTTCAGTATTGATACAAAAATACCACTGTCTTTTGGTAAGTCAGAAGTAACACGAATGCTTATATAGACTTGAATTAACTACCGTTTAATTTTAGGTAACTGAGTGTGAAATATTTCTATCGCTCATAGTGAAATTCTTGGATCCAGATAAACCTACATGGCAACGGGCGTTAGCTTTGGAAGTCCTACATAAGATGACAATTCAACCAGAACTACTCAATTCTTTCTGTGAATGCTATGACCTAAACAAGCATACTACTAGCATATTCCAGGACATAGTCAATTCACTTGGTGCTTATGTGCAGTCCATATTCTTATCACCACAAATGCAAATTGGTTCTGGAAGTGGGTATACTAATATTAATCAAAGAGCCAACAATGTATTTTGTCTTGTCATTTCAGTCGTGGAAATCCGGATACTAAACCTTATCAACTTTCTGAATAATTAAAGTAGATTCTGGCATTCTCTGCGTCACCTCGATATACTTTGCTGGCTCTTAGTTAATCTTTTATTTTTTATTTCAGAGGAGTTGAAATACTTAAAGTATCATTTTTTCATATTATATAGTACCAATGAGTCAAGGGCAGCCACCACTTTATTTGGGAGGAATACAAGCTGGCCCTGGGGTATCTCCGCAGCCTGGATTTCTTTTGAGAGGTGTTTGGTTGCCAATTGTAGCAACATTTCCAACAGGACAGGCTAAATCTACATAGTATGTATTTTTTAGCAATTCAAGTTAATACAGCATTTGTTTTTTGGTATATCGTAAAAGATGAATTGGAAACTATGTTTACCATGATACATGCAAAATCTTTATTATTATTCAAAAGCAT
Source organism: Crioceris asparagi (assembly GCA_958507055.1). Taxonomy (NCBI): domain Eukaryota; kingdom Metazoa; phylum Arthropoda; class Insecta; order Coleoptera; family Chrysomelidae; genus Crioceris; species Crioceris asparagi. The sequence continues at coordinate 12,492,590 of OY293833.1, read as the reverse complement.
TTATGGTCCCCAGAATTCCTCTTACATACGGCATTACGCGAAAACGATGGAAGAGAAAAACGACAAATAAAAGAGATATCCTCTGCCAGAGGACATATATAATAATATTAAGAATTCTATTCCTCTTCCTTTTACTAAAAATTCTTGAACTAGGTGATTTGTTTATTTCATCAGGTAAAGAGTTAAATCATTATACCCCATGCATTATGTGTCGAAGAGGAAGCCGGTAATCTAATATAGTTTTTATTGCCGTATGCTTACTCAAATTTAAATAACTGTCATTATTTTGCTGAACTTGCAGCCTAAACATGTCCTTCTGTGTACACAAACTGCAGTACTTGGAAGTGCGGCAAAATAATCGTGTTATATACTAACATTTTGGCCCACTGTGCCAAGAATACCTTATTTTGCTTCTTACACATACTCTGGTTGTCATATGACAGATAAACCTAATTCATCAAATTTTCTACAGTTTGATTTTGAGCCTATAACTAAACATTCTGTCTTCGATGCATCAGCTTTAATGTAGTTAGCAATAAATCTAACATTAATTACATCCTCAAAAAATTTACCAACACACACATAATATCGTATGATCCGCAAATAAATGTACAAATTACCTTTTCTGGATAGTATATATTATTAACGTAAATAACGAACAACAACAATTTTGTTATAAGCTCTGATATTTGTAATCATGATAGTAGCTTTTGTTGTAATTTTTTGGTTTCACTTTAGTTTCCAGTAGTAATGTGACTTGGGCGTTATTATCAAAACAAGACGACTTATCTTCCAAATTCTATATTGTCTGTTTTATTTGTATGATACCTTTATTGTATTGTCTTCAAGCCCTACCATTAACACCATACAATGTTAGCATTTTCAATACTAATTGTTTCGAAAGCTGTTTACAAGTAGACAACAAGATTAAAAACAACTTTTATTCATTTATATCACTTCTACATTTAGCACATACGCGCTGACCCATAGTAGTGATTGCTTCTAAATCCACATTGTCTCACAAACAATAACTTTTTACTCTCAAAACTGTTAACAGACAATTATTTCAATAATTCGGATAAATTAAGTATAGCGGATCATCATGCCAGTTTTCATTTCACTATTTCTGTTTTTCTTTTGTATATAAATTGTTTTATTTCCTCCATATATGATAGCTTATTTTTTATGATAGATTATTTTTTAATGCAATAGCCATTCTCTTCTCTCCAGTTTGGAAATGTTGGATAAAATTGAGCCACCTGCAGTCCCAGATGGTTACGGTATTTCTGTAGCTTATGCTTGCCTAATGGAAATTATCAGATCTCTGCAGATAAAAATAAATCCTCAACAACCGCCTGATAGTGATTGTCCACCACCAAAAGAGAACAAAAAGGAGCTGAATATACAGCTGATAAATTCCAGTTGGTGTGGACTTTTAGCCGCTCTCAGTCCGCTTATCGATGCCGGTACTGATGAATCAGTTACGGAAAATATTCTCAAAGCAATACAGACATTCACTTCCCTGTGTGGTCTCCTTGATTTGCATACACCAAGAGATGCATTCATCACTGCCATCTGCAAGAGCTCCCTTCCACCTCACTATGCTCTCACAGTGCTCAATACAGTTACTTCGGGAATTAATCTGAGACAGGGACATCGAGATAGCCAGGATATTAATATGTCTCCAGGTCAGTATGGTGAGAATGACTACAGACAGCAAGTGGTAGCAGTTGGTACACCTTTGCCAACATCTTCTGTGCCAGCTGGTATTCAGCAGGGCCCTGTTATGCTTACATCGAAGAATCTACAGTCCATGAGGGCACTTCTCAGTTTAGCACATTGTCATGGTAGTATACTAGGTACTTCTTGGCATTTAGTGCTTACAACTTTGCAACATTTAGTTTGGATATTAGGTAAGTTAGATAATACGATATCTTTGCATACATACAGCCAAAATCGCTTTTAACGAACTCGGTTTAAAAAAAAATCGAATTCAAAGTTTGGCAGTTAATTATACTGTTTATCCAAATTAATGTACATACACAAAATAACTGTGGCGGACTATTAAGCAGGCAACTCCATCTACTGCTACCCAGAAAAGTTTGGTTAGAAGCGAGGTTGACTGTGCACCTAAATTTATCATTTTCTCACAACTAGTTTGATTCAAACATTCCAAAAATATTTGCAGGTCTCAAACCATCAACTGGTGGCAGCTTGAAAGCAGGTAGAGTGAATACGGACACAAATGCTGTGATCACAACCTCAGTAATGGCAGATTTGCCAGTACTTTCAACAATGTTGAGTCGTCTTTTTGAATCTAGTCAATATTTAGATGATGTCGCATTACATCATTTGATAAATGCACTCTGCAAACTCTCCCAAGAAGCAATGGAGCTGGCTTACTCGAATCGGGAGCCCTCACTTTTTGCTGTTGCCAAATTACTTGAAACAGGTCTAGTTAATTTGTCTAGAGTGGAAGTACTATGGCGACCTTTGACCAATCATCTGCTTGAGGTTTGCCATCATCCTCACATAAGAATGCGCGGCTGGGGTGTTGAAGCTATTACATATCTTGTTAAATCAGCCTTACACTATAAGCATAGCATACCAATTAAAGAGAATCAAAAACTTCAAACATTACTGTTGGGACCTTTGTATGAGCTGTCATCGGTGCCGCACGGTGATGTACGTCAAAAGCAACTTGAATGTGTCCTGCAAATACTCCATACAAATGGTGAAACCTTGTCACATGGATGGCCATTAGTTTTAGGTATAATTGGAGCTGTGAATGACCAACATGGGTAAGGAGGATTCTATCAAAGCATGCTGTCTTATTCATAAAAACATTTTGTAGCTTTATAAGGTTGTTATAACGCGACACTCGAAAAACTATTTTCATAAACGTTCAGTAGCTTTATTATAGGATTCACCAAAATGTAATTATATCATTTTAGTTATGACAGATCTAATGAGCGTTTATAAGTATTTTAAGGGATTTTTATGAGTAAGAATGTTGGTCTTTAAATATAATTAATATATCTATTAAATGTTTCAGTGAGAATCTGATAAGAATTGCTTTTCAATGTCTTCAACTTGTGATAACTGATTTTTTGCCTGTGATGCCATGGAGATGTCTGCCATTGTGTGTTGATACAGTTGCAAAATTTGGCTCTCAAACTCAGGAGCTGAATATATCTCTGACTGCCGTTGGTTTGATGGTAAGTATTCGTATCATTCGTTCGTTCGTTTTATGAACATCACGAAAGCATTGTGAAACTGTATAGATCATTTTATGAGCAATGTTTGCACCATTATTGAACAATTTCATGGATGGAATAATTATTTCTAATCATGGCCAAGTACCGAAATGACCGTTTCAGAAGGATCACAGAATTGATTGGAACGCCGGTGGAATTGTTTGTTTCTTGCAACGTTACAAACGTTCAGATATCTTGATAAATCCAAATACTGTGAAGTTAGAGAGATATTCGTCTTATTGATGCTCTAGTTTATTTTAAATCTATAATTTTGCTTTCAGTGGAATATAGCCGACTACTTCCATCAAAACCAATGTAAACTAACTCAAACTCTAAACGAAGATAATTCTGTTCTTCCTGAATTTCCTGGCACCACGAACATGCCTAGCTTCGATAGACTTTGGATGTGCTTGTATGCCAGACTTGGCGAACTTTGTGTTGATATAAGACCGGCTGTAAGAAAATCAGCTGGTCAAACACTCTTCTCCACAATATCTGCTCATGGAGGTTTGCTGAAGCAACCGACATGGCAGGCTATACTGTGGCAAGTCCTGTTCCCATTGCTGGACAAAGTTCGCAGCCTCTCAAATTCGGCGAGTAGCGAAAAAGTCGATGCGGGTGGTAAGAGATTTTAACTTTTGTTCGCTTTAGCTTATTAATCATTATTAATGATTCTTTTTTGTTAATGTAAAGGAAATATATTGATTCATCATACAAGAAATACAGCACAAAAACAGTGGGCTGAAACGCAAGTTCTCACCCTTTCTGGAGTTGCCAGAGTGTTCAATACTAAGAAACAATTATTACAAGCATTAGGCGACTTTCCAAGAGCCTGGTCGATTTTATTGGAATTTATAGAAAATGCAGCTCTCAGTAAAAATAACGAAGTATCTATAGCAGCACTGAAGTCCTTCCAAGAAATAATATTCTCCAATAAGAATCAGAGCGCTGAAAATAAAGCTGCCACAGACGATAAAGAAATTTGGGCAACAGCATGGAAGATATGGGTGAAAATTGGTACAGAAATAACAGTGCCACTGTTCGAAAACGAGGGACACGAAGATTTCTATGTACCAAGTCAAGCTTTCTTGACTGCTTTCGTCCATATATTTCCATACGTATTCCAACATATTAAAACTAATTTCACATTGGACGATTTAAAGCAATTGGGCACAATACTATCGAATGTCGTTAGTGTACCATTTTATGGTGAATCAGTACCTTATATGATATCGACATCAACTGAAGTAAGTCTTACACCACTAAATGATGGCGTTGTCCATGCTGTACAATTATTACAAAAAGAAGCGATTCAAAGAAACAACTCCAAAATGATTGTTGAAATATTCAAGTTACTTTTGACTTTTGCTAAATTCACATGTGCCCCACCTGCCATAATTAAAGACAATAAACAACAAAATAAAATGAAAGATCTATTAACAATGAACTATGTACCATTTGGTGAGAAAGCTATCACAATGGTTGTGAAATTGTACGAGATAACATGTGATCATTCGGAAGTGGTGAATGCCAATGTACTCAAAGATATCATTGCTACTTTACATACACCATTGGCATTGAAGTACAATTGCGTATCAGATAGTATTTGGAAATTAGCAGCTAATAGTTTGATAAGCGTTCTGAAAGTTGGACTGAAAGTTTCGCGAGTGCATACCAATCAATCGTCAACAATGTGGAACGAATTGAATAATACACTGAATGACTTCCTTTTCCCAAAGACATGTGCTTCGGCAGATAAAGGCTTGGATGAAATGGTCAACGATGAAGCGATAGATTGCCAAATAATCGAATTACTAAGAACTGAAGTGATGCCATATTCAAATTCAATACCTCAGGATTTTCTTTTGCAAGTTGTGATACTGTTGAATCGAGGCTCGATTCATTCGGCCACCAATATGAAAACCGATGGTGATATCGAATTGAATTTGCGTGAGGAGTTTGCCAAAAATTGTTTTGAAACGTTGTTGCAATTCTCATTGATCGACGGCTCCTATGGATTGATGATCAATGGTGATGAGAAGAATAACAGCTTCACTGGCCATTTAGCTGTCACTTCTTTGTTACATCGTTTCCAAGAGGTTCTTAAGAAGTATATTGATGACGAGAAATTGAGCGGAAAGTGTCCATTACCGAGGTAATGTTTAATTATTTATTTACACTATTATACCGCATATTTTATAGTATTTCGGTAAAACGGCAGAATTGACGTCCTAATTTGAGGTTCTATCGCGCATGCTCAAATATGCATTTTGCCACAGCGTTGCCGAATCTTTTTATAATATTATGAAAATGTTTTTTTCATAATTTCATCTAGTAGTTCATTTCTACATTAGAATTTTCCTAAACTAGGCTTATATAACCGTAACTTATATATTCGTATTCTATCGCTTCTACCTCTACTTCAATTCGTATATCTAGAACTAACGGTTTTTCTTTATTTTTTTTCAAGTATAAAACCGAACAATTATATTCAAGCTTATTACAAAATTACAATTATGTAGGAATTTGTTTGTAATTATTTTTCCCATAATGTTTTTCATTTCTGACAAAAGATTTGATAGATTGAAACCATTTCAAAACGGAATACACGTACGTATATTGTATCCGGAAATGTGAATAAAAAATATTAAATTATAGCTAGCTCAAATTTGCTTGACTCGGTCCTTGAAATACAAAAAGGAGCAATTAGAAATTTTGGACCACGTGATTCGTGCAGGCAACTACTCATAGATAATAAGATTCTAACCGCCGTAGCTGTCTTCATTCTGAAATTATCCACGCCATCGTCCTCTCAGATCAAAGATTCATTTACTTATAACAAATACAAGATTAATAACAGTTTGCCAGTCGAAGTAAGATTCTAATGTAGATATAGAAAAAACAGAAAATCTACTGTGCAAGAGGCCCTATTTCTGTGTATTTCGTCTCTAGTCACTTCTGTTGAACAATATGTTCTCGACCTACCAAATGTTCATTTAAACCTGAAAGCAATGAAAATTATAAGTATTTAAAGTAAAACATTTTACTTGGCAACCGCGCTTGAAATTACTGGGATATTTTATCTGTATGAAATAGCTGGGGCACGTCAGTTCTCAGCCGTTTTACCCGAAACGTATCCGTTGAAGGATACAGCCCCGCATTTTATATAGTAATGAATTTGTTCGAGCACCTATCTTGAAAATCGTTCAATATCTGCAAAAACTTTCCGCAGACTCATACTAAAAACACTATCTTCTATAGCTTTGTAGATTGGCCTACTTAGGTCACATCCATGAGCAGGTATCTTTTGCAGTATGGAAAACGTGTTTTTTTTACAGGTATCGATTATCAGAAATATCCTTTGTGCTGAAAGCATTAACAACGCTCATCATATCCATGAAAAAAGCTCGAACTGTGGAAGGTGAGTTAGGTTAGAGATGCTTTTTTGAGTTTTGTTCTCCTGTTTAATTGAAAATATCACTTTTTATTTTACAGTTGACAGTAAAGCGTGGAAACAATTGATAAGCCTCTACCCGTTTTTGGTGGAATGTACAACAACGACATCGATACAGATATCAAGGCCATTGCGAGAAGTACTTCTGCAGTTCTGTGATTTGTTACAACCGCCACCTAATAAAAACAATAATGTGATGAAGATATGAAAATCTCTCCATTTTGAATTTTACTTGTAAAGTTTTGTACCTGTTGAAATTTTTATCTGATATCTAGTGGTATTTTGCATCTTCTCACTTTTTAACCGTCATTCGCTAGCGAAGGTATTGTTTTTAAGATGAAATTTTTATACTTGTTGAATATTCTTTTTGCTAGAGGATTTATATTATTTTCATTACCCAATTATTAAGTTGCAGTGATGATTTTAGTGATTAAATAAAACCTGATTCATTATATACATATACAGTTGCATAACTGATAGATTATTGGATAAGATATTGTACTAAGAATGTCTTGGTTTTTCATTGTTGACATTTCATCTAAAGCATCATGACCTTAGGGTAATAAACGAAAAAAATATATTTATTTCTTGTTGGTTGTAAGATGAACTTTTCACAAATAAAGTAGACTGAAGAATTCATATCTTGAAATATTATCCCATTCCCCCAAATCAAAGATCAAATAATTTAAAACATTCTAGCAAAATATATATTTGGGATTATAACAGAATATAACAACAGTATGTAGAAGAATATTTATAAAAAAGTAGTATTGGGCTAAAAAAAAATCATGACTTTGTTCGTCATACTTAGGAGTTTAATCACTATTATTTTGCTGGCCCTCAGCCTTTTGCTTGGCCTTGGCCAATATCGTCTTCAGCTCAGTTGTCCTTACTGTTTGATACTGAAAAAGATGGAATTCTTGAAATTTTAATATAAAAGCCAAATTGGGAAGTTTCCCAATAGTCCATGAAAAATAACATTTTGCAAACAAAAATTTTGTTCAACAGGTGGAGAGATCTCTCTTGAGTGTTAATTCAAATTTATGTTTCTGGGAAGGGAAGGGGACACGTTAGCCGCCATCATGAAACACCTGCTATTGCAAATATTTTCTGAACTGCGTCATGTGATAACAATAAAATTGTTTTTGATGGAAGTTATTCCCATAATTTCAATTCAAAACATGAATTCTACGAAAATTCTTTTATTCTAAATGACCCACAGCCATATGAATGCTTCTCAGCATTGTTTCATGAAATAGATATTTTTCATAAGAAATAGTACCGAGATGGACTGAAAATACAAAAAAACAATCTAATAGCAGTTGTTGGTTATTTTGCAGTTTTACGTAAATAGAAGACTTCAGAAGTACAAACAACATTAGAGTTATTATTCTTTTGTATTTTTCATTGCACAAACTAATAAAGTTATCAATTTCAAATTCTTGCCAGAAGAAATGTTCAATTTTAGGATTTCCTGTAATTTTTGACTGCCACTGTACTGAATTTATTTAGCGATCACATTAATTACCAGGATCTGATGCGACTGATTTTCTATCAAATCTATTCACTATATGACGGTGTTATTAAGATAGTGGTGCCCAAACTTGGATCATTACAAGAGATTCCTAGTGGGAAGTATCATTCATAAAAATGTTCACATCATACTTACCCCACTAACAGACTTCATAATGTTCAATTGTGAGTAAAGCCTCTTGCCCTCATCCTTGCCACATATCTTATCCAACTCAGATTTTCCAATGCCCAACAGCTCATAGCCACTGACACCTTTGAGTCGATCTTGAATGGTTTGACTGAAACCCTTCTTGCTCAACCATTCCTGCACTTCTGCAGGCGATGATCGCTGATTGAAGTAGCTTTCCGGTGTCCTTGATATTTCGATGCGACGTTTCTGTTGTTGCTCCCTTACGTGTGTCAACACGTTGGTGAGTTCATCCTGATAGGTTGATTTTAGCGATACTATCGATTGCCGCGACTGATTCCTCTTCAGGCTTGGTAGTGGTGAAGACTTCGGGAAATCGTTCTCAAGCGCTGAAGGTGTTATTGGTGGTGGTGGGGGAGGTGGAGGCGGTTGCTGTGCTACTTCAGAATCTGATTGATCTTCTGAGAAATGTAACTGATCTTATCTCTATGTAAATAATATTTTGTATCTGGAACCGTTGGCGTTGATACATGTTAATTTTATCAACAAAATTACCATAATACACCAACACTAGTGTTTTTACACCCAACAAAACTATTTCGCCAATAAAGATGACTTGCGCTGTGATCTTTGGAGCAATTTTGATACTTTCATGAGAATCCGACAACCCATGTCTCATGGCTTGTTTTTAAGAGATGTTATTTATCAACACCTACCTTAGGGCTGCTGAGATAGACATGCAGAACCAATAGTCAACGGCGACTTCTGATAATGAAAGAATTTGAAGAAAGACATTATTATGGGAATTTAAAACGGATTAAGATCGATCGCAGTCTAAAGTTTCTTAGAAAAGTTATATTAACGATGCTTTGTTAAACCCTCTGAAAAAAAAGTTTTCTTTCTGATATACATCAAATTCTTGACCACTACATGGCGTAGGTATATCGAGAAATTGAAATTCTGCCAATTCATGAGTAAACTTAATGAAGAGGTATCGCTCAAGAAATTCCCATTATGAATAAAATAACTATAATCGATGCAAAGTTATTCAAGAAAGGATGTGATTTCAATGGAAATAGTACGAAATGTAATTAGAGGAGAGGTTGGAGAACCTATAGATGAGACAATTGCTCTCGTTTAATTTGAATTTTTAGCAAACTAAATAATCTGATTATCTGTATCTTACAATAACTGGAAGTTAGGAAGAGGGTTTTTCCATAATGATAAAATAACCTTGTCTATAATCACAAACCCATTACACTTATCTGCTTTAAAAGAGTTTATTCATGTTTACAGAAAAACTCAAGTCTTGGTATATTGTCGTCATTTTGTCAGTGATGTGTTAAAATGAGGAGCGGTATATCCATAGACATCAAATTGTATATAGGGACATTAAATAAGAGACACAAAAAGCTTAGTAACTTGTAAGCATTTCCGACAGACACAAGCAAAAAACCTAAGGTAAAGAAAACAGTGGAACGTATAGCTATGTAATTAAATAGATTTATTTATATCATGTATACAATAATTTACGTAGCGTTAGTATAAATGTATTAAATTCAATTTTAATATATATTTATATGTATATACACATAGATTCAAAGTATAGCTACTCTATTATATAATAACATCCTTATACAAAATATATTTATTTGTAAACTAGATAAGTTTCCTTTAAAAAGTATTTTGACTGCATGAACGTGTAATTTTTTTCTATAACCAATACCTACAAATTTGCCACAATATCAAAGACAACAAACATAGAGAAAGCTGACAGACACAACATTGAAGATAACGTAGAGATGTTCAGAAATAGCGGAATTCTCCTTTCTTACCAATCCTTTCATTTTTTATCCAATCTGAATTGTTTTTAGATGGAGGTGTATAGTCTTGTTGTGTGCTATGTCCACTGCTGAATCTTTCAACAGGAGATTCCTGAAAAAAAAGAAAATATTTATACACAAAGAATGCAACAAACAAATGTTTTTTTGTGGGAAATGCATAATGCGTAAATATTGAGACAAGTGTACGACAGGGATGCATATTAACCCCTCTGTACGTACCGCCATTCTATTGTAGTTCTGAGGGTATAATGGGTTGTTGAAAACATATGATGTGACAATAGTGTGTGGAACATGAGCTACTTGACCTCTGCTATTTCTAGCCTTCCACCATTTTCTGCTATCGTCGAGAATCTGTAAAGATAAATGAAATGTTACGAGTTATTTTTTTCTTAAACAAATCACAATAATGTTATTAAGAATTAAATCCAGTATACCTCTAAGAATTCTCCACGCACTACAGTAAGTTCTTTGTCATTATTAGCAGTTCTTGGATATGTGACTTGTACAATGTTGGCACCTCGATTCTGTAGTTCTTCCAAGAATCCCTCCTGATTTCTATTGAAGCCTCTATCCTCGCCGTTTCTTTCAATGGAATCCACTGATATTTCGCTTCTAGTGCTTTCACCAATTGTTGGTGACATATCTTTTTCATGTTGCGATAAATGCGGATTATTACCTCTGTCATATACATCCTGACTGGATGAAGGATAATCATTGAAATCACCGCTATATTGGCCATCATTAGGATAGGATTTGCTTTCCGATTCTAGTTCATCGATAATTGGATATTCAGGTGACCATCCATCCATAAATACTGGATGATAGTTTGGTACATGACTTTTGTATTGATCCCTGTAATAAAATATTTATTTCAGAATCAGAATTTATTTATCTATGCCATACGACTGTGATTGGTTCACCCAAATCTGTGACGGACAGGACAGAAACAAGACACTTGAAAATTTTATATTTATGGTATGGTTTTATAAGACCTCGTGGCAAGTGTGCATGATTTTAATTGATAATTGGATTTTAAATTTCTATAATTCATTCATTAAAGGATTCGTCTGAATATTTTTTTATTTACTGAGATGCAATTATTTTGCTTTTATCAATTATCAATAACAGAAACTAGCACTAACCTCGGAGTCGTCCAGACGCTTCCTAGTGAGTGCCACAATTCCGTCTCTTTGCTTGTAACACAGTTCATTAGAAGATTGATAGCTTCACGGGTGAGAAGTGGTGAGATAACATTATGGGGTATATGTTGATCTGGATAAGTATCATGTGCTGCTTCAACAATAAGAGCCAATGGTGTGAAGAGAAAGTGAACCAGCTCAGGTGCATTTGGATCGTGTATATGCGCCTTCAGTTTGGCCAGCAGATTGAAGGAGAGCTTGAATTTTTGGAAAATATCGACAAACTCCTTTTCCGGTGGTGGTTTGGTACGCATTGATAGCATGCCATCGCCCATGTCACGTTTTTTGGTTTTCCTGCTCTTCCTTCTGCGTTCCAATTCCCGAGCTGCTGCTGCTGCATGTTGCAGCCTGGCGATGAATTTCTCAATATCATCGAAACAATGATTGAGTATGGTGACGTCTCTTTCGTATTTTTCACTTGTTGTTGAACTGTTGTCATCATTATTGGCAGTCAATTCCGAATCGGATCCATGATAATCTCTGGCTACCTCTCTGGATGGATTGACAAAGTTTTGAGGACGTTTGTGAGTTGGTGGGGGAATGCTGCTTTTACGACTTCTTGTCAATGCTTTGCCCATTCTTAGTTGCTTCAAATCTTCGACCAAATCTTCAGCTGATATGCTCTGACACTATAACAAAAAACCACAAAACTAATTGCTGAATATTCACTGTAAAGCTAGAAAAGGCAACAAAAGAAAACGTGACTAATGACTAATATACCGACATACGATCCATAAAAGATAATAAATTTTTATATCATTTATCAGATCTCTATTGTTATCTTTTCTAATTAGATAGTGTTACCTTGCTGGAAATCCAAAGACTGACTAAACACGATAAAAATATACTTACAGTTAGATATGAGAGGGGTATTTTTTATGGAAAATATTTTTTGTTTTTTACCTGAAATATGTGCATTTCTGGCGGGTGCGATTGGTTTGAATTTGTCACAATAAAAACTAGTATATTATTGTACATTTCCATAGGATCCTGACTTGTATATGCTGTAGGTTCTTGTATTGAAGTAGCTGGAAATCTTTCAATCACATTCTGAAAAAAACAAAATAAAATAATATTGTTAGAATAACACAGTGAGGTAGATCTGGAATAACTTTAATAACCATGATAATCCTTTTTTTTGTCAAGATATCCTGGACTTTTTAATATAATGTCCGATTTTTTTATGCAAATTAATTTATACAGGGGCGTATCATAGGGTAATAGAGAAAAAGGAGCAGCTAGCCAAACAGGAAGCAGAGCTAGCCATGATAGGACTAGAGCCTAGGGTATATCTAGATACTCAGCGGTAATTGAATGGAGCACTATTATTTTCTGGAAACATAAAGTTTCAGATTTCATTTGGGCTTAGTTCTATGTTATAATAAATGTGGTTGCTTTTTCGGAGGTCGACTCTCCGCCTTGTCCATGGTTATCTTTATTTTGTTCTCAATTTACAGAACAAGCAATAAATTGCTGATAAAAAAGTATTCTATATTGTTTATAATAGAATATCTATGCTTCTATTCTAAGTGTTTCATAGATTACATACTGATATGTTTAAGTTTATACTGACCCCAGTTTCGTAGTCCATGATCAGTACCCAAGAATTGTCCAAGCACAGCTGCATCTTCTGTGACCATATACCAGCACTTTTTTCCATTTGTAGCAATCTTCTCATACCATCAGCTGGATACATAATGCCCGTTTCTTTGATTACCGTAAATGTGGCTAAATGTTCAATAATATGAACAGGCTTGCCAATTTCATTCATTCTATCTTCCCTATCCATATCTCTATCATCTGCAGAATATCCGTTACGATACGCCATTGTATAAAATCAAAAATTACAATTTGTTTTCTTCACCTTTCACTTTTCTGCAACAAAATAGGATTGTATTATATTTTGGTATAGTAAAAGATTAGTTGGTTGTTTTATGATTTCGTACATCTGATCCAAAAAAACATAATCCTATTTAGGGTTCCTTACCGAAAGGGTGCCAACAGGACCCTATAGGACTATATCTCATGAACCCTAATAGACGGTTGAAATTGTAAAAAAATGTATATTTCTATTGCCGCTATAATACCAAATAATAAGAATAGAATAAACAAAATAAAACAGAGAAGCCCATACAAAAACGTCGGTTTTTATGATAACAAACAATGAAAATAAAGTTAAAAATTAGGGGGTCTCCAAACAATAAAATTTTGTTTTCGCTCGATTTTAATAATGCCTGTATGTAGATAGCTCATGTATTTTTTTTTTGAACATATATTATGATTTTTATAATTTTTGTCCCTTATTTTTTATTTAAAAATAAGAAATAAGCATTAAACGATTTAAAATATAAATTTATAATACAGATTTAATTCCTGTTCTTATATTTTTGAACTTTGAAATCAGAATACATCTTTTTATTCATCTACTGATAAAGAAATATGACTGCAATATATTATTATAGCCGCTGATGTAAGTTCTATAGGATCAACAATATTTACACGCGTAATAACAATATCCATTAAAATGTATTAACCAGCTTATGCTTATCTGTTTTAGGATTTTCCACTAAAAAAATCACAACTTGATAAGAAAGTATGGTAATGTTATGCACAACTGAAGCACACTTACATTTCATCATGACTACCTTCACGAATAGTTTTTAGTGATAGAAAATGATATCAAACAACCCCCGATTTGCTTAATTTGAAGTTATTTTTTTTTTCGGTAATCAATTGATTCCTTGTTCAAAATATATTTTATTCGTTTTAATCTTAACAATACCCGAGTGCACACCTATGAAAAACTATTATACCCTATAATATGTCCATGTGCACGCCTTTGATTGTTGGTTAAATCTTTATGTCATAGATGTCACTAGTTCACATGCTGATTGAAAATTCATTCCAAATATAAATTTACATTCGTTTGCCAAATTCAAGTTCCACACTTCTTGAAGGGCTTATAGACTATCTCAAATAATTTATTTAGACAGGACCGGATCTTCAGACATTTTTTTAATTCGGTTCATTTAACGTCGTTAAAAAAGAAATCGATAAAATTAAACTAAATTATTTATTCGTCAGATAAACTATAGGAAATACTGACACAAAAGAGAATTCAGGAAATAGGATTTTATATGAGATCAAACAAAGCATTAAAGTTCAAAAATTATTTTGTTAAAAATAAGGAAGGTAAAGACTAGCACCAGTAGGAAATGAAAACAACTAAAACTGGAAATAAGAAAATTACAAGACAGTAGTATACATTTAAATTTCCTAATCTTATAATATAAGATCTTCAAAGCCGTAACAATTATATAAGGCCTAGCTCCCAATGGATGGCAGCACATGTTTGGTACCATCAGAGAACAGAGACGTTTACGTCTCTGTTCTGTGTTACCATATTGCTTACAGTTGGCATTTTATATTTTTTAAAGGGTATGATCGGAAATAGTCTTCTTCGAGCTTATGGGTGTGTTTTTTATTTAACGCGAAATCATTGCGTAGCAAACAATGTAATTGGCTGCTAAGAGTATGTACATGTAAAAACTACTCATTTGTTTTTTAATTATTAGTGGCGGATGTTGAAAAATATACCTATTTGTCATTATCGAAATGTGAAGTAATATGCGAAGAAATAAACACGCTAGCTAATTTATTCTAAATTAACAACTTTTGCCCTGAAGAAGAGATATAACATTGTCGAAAGCTCCGCTTAATTGTAATAATTAATTATAAAATGATTGCTTCCCAGGAATCATCTTCTTAGAGGTTGAATTTATTTGGTATCAAGTTCAATTATCTCGGTCGAGTTCACAACGGGCGTTAAAGGACAACGATCAATCTTTTAAAAAAAATCTCAGAACGTAGCCACTGACTCAATTTTATCAAAAATATTTCTCATTTATAGATATGATCTAGACCTATCACATTTGTATTAAATATTTTTTCCTAAAAGTGAAAAAATAATAAAAATTAAAAACCGTGATATTTACCTATATCCGCTAGCTACGAGCCATTGGATTTTTGACCGACTACAAAAAAGGAGGAGTTATACAATTTAGTTGTATGTTTGCTTTTCTTTATTTTTTTATGTTTGGCTGTTCACGCATTTTTCATGGTAAACGTGGTCCAATTTTGATGATTTTTGATTCATTTGAAAGAGGTAAGTTGAGAAATGGTCGCATATTTAGAAAAACTTAAATCCTAAATCTACTTCTCTCCAAAAACCGCCCCTCAAGGGGACGAAAGGGGCAATTCTTCTCGAAAATCGGAAATCTGAGACGGCAGAATTAAAGATGAGACCATATCCGGAAACCTTTAAATTGAACATTTCTTCAAAAAAGTTATGATTATTGAGTTACTGCAATGGTAAAGTTTGAAATATTTTTGTTTCCGCCACGATGTTTTGAGATCTCTGAATAATAACAAGTACAAGCAAAGCATCTTCTTTGGTATAAGTTAATGTTCGACGATTTTCATGAATAATGTTACACTGAAAAGTGTGAAATAAATATTTTTTTATCAAAAAATGAACCGACTTTATTAGTTGGTGCACTGAAAAATACAAAATAATATTAATTTTATTGGTGCTAGTACTTTTGAAGTTGGTGCCAAAAATCTTCTATCTGACTACAATTGCACAACTTCAAAAGTTCCAGCACCTATACAATTAATATTATTTGGTATGCAGCAATTAATAAAGTCAGTTCAATTTTTGGTAAAAAATATTTCTTATAAACATTAGGTGTTTGTGTTCTGACAGTTTTATAACAATAACTAACTGCTTATTATTATCAAGAAAACCAAACTTTATGATATACGTGTATGTTTATCTCATCCTATTAAAAATGATATCGCTGTTGCAACAGATTACATGAAGATTACTTTATCTGTCATTTTCATATTAATAATGTCAATCAATCTCATTTAAACTCAAATTAAGATATAAAAGAATGTCTATATTGAGATGTAATATAAATGGAGAATCGTTCAAAATTATTGCATTAAAACAATCTTAAAATGAGTTAATGATATTAATTTACGTGAAATTAAAACAAAATTATGCTCAAAAATTTAATAAACATTTCAAAGCGAAGAATTAGATGATGGGAAAAACGGAAAATAATATCATGGTGTAGGTATTCGAAAGTTTCTAAGGAATATGTTATCTAAAAATGTTCATAAGAAGTCGAAATTACATTAATTTTAAATCTGCAAAGTTGGCTAAAAATAATGACTGCACTGAGTTTCAGTTGAATTTCTGGTTATTTACAGACATCATAAAATTGTGTAAATACAGATTGTATTTTATGGAGGCTTATGAATTTTAGAACAACGTAAAGATTAATAATAATATGAGAAATATGGAGCAATTTTGAAACACGCAAAGACAAATCTTTTGTCTATAATTTGAAAAATTAACTTACATATATGTATAGGTAAACAGTTGTAGAGTGACACTTGGCAATATTCACAATGAAGATTTTCTGTGTACAGCACACGAATTTATTCAATAAATAAACAATACAATTTCACGTACTATTAAAATTTACGACTATATTCTGGGACATTAAATGTAATTTCATAGGGTAGGTATACAACGTTATCTACATACGGTAATACCTTGGATTTTCAATTCATGCATAAAATGTAGGTAAACTATTAAAGTCGAGATTTGTAGATGGGGATACGAGTAGTAAAATTTAACCAACACACTAATATGGGTTTATGAGTTTACCCAATATAGTTCCTAATATCCTCGGCACATTCAAGTTTTGCCACACCTTTATCCATATACTGAATGGAATGTTAAGAATGTACCAAGAATGTCAGGTATTCATATAATTTATGTGTACCTTCATATTGTGTTGGTGAATACAAGAAAGGATATGTTGCATATGATTATATCGGAGATGATAAATATAATAGGTACTAGAATTATCTATGGAATGACAAGAGGCATTTAGAGATTTATTATTATTATTATTATTGGAACAATCAGAAAATTGTTATCATAATAACTTACAGTTACCTATATGTCGAGTGATTTAACGCTGTGTCTACGGTACTCTCGAGAATATATTAATTAATTTTTTTACCCATATGAACTACTCTACTGTGATTACGGTAACTTAATAAAGAAATAAAGACATCTGCAGAATATAAAGTGTACCTAAAGCCACCGTGGCGTTACTGCTTACACTACAACTACGAATACGGAATAGCAACAAAAACAGTTAAATTTTAATATTAAGTATAGCAATAATATAATTGTTTCAAATTGTGTTCACTTACTTATTTTGTGTTATTTTATCAATAATCCATATTGAGCAAACAAACTTGGCTACAATATAATAGGGTACTACACACTTGTCAAACTTAGGAGATAAAACCAAACAATGCAATAATCCACATTATACACGATGACGAGAACCCGTATAAACACCCAGGTATACAAAACTATGCTCGGTTACGGTGAACCACGGTGATATCGTCGTCTCACTTCACCAGCTTGCCCCTACCAATGTTGGAAAAACAATCAGCTACCTGTACACTAATGGCGGCAGTTTTGAAGTATTTGATATAATTCGACCTTCAGGATAACAATCCTGTTGCATATATCAAGACATCATCACTCTGGGAAGTACATCAGAAAATAAAAAGATTGCCAAATATTTACCTAAAATGATGATTCTGGCGATGATGAGTTACTCACCAAGAATTACAACTCCGGGACCATGTCTCATGTAATTCAAGGACGCAAGTAGGTAATTATGACGCAAAATTTATTTATTGAATTGCGGCAAGTACTTGTGAAACACATACATGCAGAAGGTTCCCAGCTCTAATATTTATGGTCAGGCATAAATACATTTAGTAAGTATATTATACAGGGCTGGAAATTTACCCTTGTGGCTTCTAGGGATGCTCTAATCAGAATACATATATGTAACTGACTTCCTATTATATCAAAGATTACCAGTAATTTTATTCTTTCAAATGGAATTCGATACTTTTTATATTTTATTCTGATTCTACTCCCTTTTTGAACGCCAATTTGAGCAAAAATCACTTTTTGGAATGGTTAGAATTTATGAAAAAATGTACAAAAAAAGCCTCATCTAACAGAATTATTGACCTCAACTGTGATAAATTACAGGAAATACATTTTTGCTATAATGAAACATGAGAATGCAGTGTGGAGTCTTATAGAACGTATTGTTGCCAGGTCCGGGCATATTGTAGTTAAAAAACTTTGATATAGGACCATTTCTCAGCACTACTCTTTACGAGTATATTGTATATAAATTTGGCTGTTCGCATAAAAGAAACAAAGTTCGCTAATGCCATATTATCCTTCCTATTTAGAAAGTACCTACATAGATGATGTCCTCTCGCAGTTAAATTGATGTCTTCCTTAGTAATTATGAATCGTCGCTGAAATGTTGTGAACTTTCTCTTGAAAATTAACATACCTACATAATCGTACGCATAATGATACATAGACAATTCAAATCAAATAGTAATAATCGAAAATGATTGGAATGCGTTTTAAGGCAAAGTTAATAATAATAGCCATCATTAAAGAGTACCCAAATGTCTTTATGTCGTGGCCGGATCATAGAACTGATAATATCTTAAAGTGACCCAACATATCATGCAATTTCGTAAAATTGGCCATATCATGAATGCAAATTATTCTTGAAAAATTTAATCAAAAGCCAAATAAATTAGGAACTTCTTTTTTGTTCTTGTAAGTAGAATTTGACACTTTTGGCACCAACTTCACAAGTACCAGCACCAATAGAATTAATATTATTTTGTACTTCTCAGTGCACAAACTGATAACGTCGGTCTAATTTTTTGTTAAAAATATTTATTTCATACTTTTGAGTGTATCATTAGTCACGAAAATCGTTGAACGATAACTAATACCAATGAAGATAGTACTTATCCTATTACCCACGTATATTGTTTGTTTGTAGTTGTTATTATTGAGATCTTAAAACATCGCTGTGGAAATACGCCTAAGTATTTTAGATCTTACTATTTTAACACAGATTTAACTCGAAAACCGTAACTCTAAGGAAAAAATGTTCAGGATAAATGTTGCTAAAAATAATTATGTCTTTTATATAGTACCCACAGATTTTCAATTTTTGAAAGAAATCGCCCTCTCCACATAGCAAAAACACATATATTTGAGAATTTAACATGCTTCTATCCCGAAAACTCTTTAAAAAAATGTTCAATTTAAACGTTTCCGGATATTAATACCACCTCAGATTTTTGCCACCTCCACTCTTTCGGGGGCGGTTTTCGGAGGGAAGGAGATTTTCGATTTGCGTTTTTATTAATATGGGGCCATTTCTCAAGACTCCTCTTTCAAGTGAATCAAAAATCATCAAAAGCAGACAGTCGAATTGTATACCTCCTCCGTTCGGGGTTCGTCGGCCAAAAAGAACGTAAACCGAAGTTATTTTGATGTCGAAGGCTTCGTATATGTACTTATTATTAATTCAGAAATTTCAAAATATCGCCGCAATACACATATTTCAGACTTTACCACTGCTATAACTCAGAAGCCGTACATGTTTATGAAAAATGTCCAATTTAAATGTTGATACATATAATCACTTCTTTAATTTGGCACTCTCATATTTTCAATCTTGTAAAAAAATGCCCCCACCACATATTTCGGATTTTCGTAAATAATTATGAAAATCGAAGCACGTTTAGTATCTGAAAGCCATGAAGGGCCATAAAAAAATATGCAAACAGTCGAATTGTATACCTCCTCCGTTTGGGACGTCGGTCAAAAATAATGAGCCGTGTTCGTAAACAAATCTAGTTCGGAACTATTAGCGTAGGCCTAGTATGATATATAAATTGAATTATAAAAAAATGTGAAATATGTAATTTTTCAAAAAAAAAAAAGAACAAACTTCATTAGATGATGCCTGTCATCCACAATAGATGGGCTTCTTCTCTCCCATTAACAATGATTTATTTTATTTTCGCCGACTCTAGCGGTGGCCACTATAACATTTTTAACGATGTGATAATTTATATTTAGCATTTAGCTACAGCTATGTCATTAAATCATCGTATATACGTCTAGTTGTCCATATCGACAGATGATTTCTATTTATTTCTATTCAATGATCATGGCACATTATATGTGATGTGTGTCCAATGGAATAGTGTAATAATTAATGAAATGCTCGGTCGCTTCAATGGGTAATTTTATGATCGGGCCACGACATATTACGCATAGATTACATAATTTTGGCCCCTGGTCACATTGATCAAGACGCGTATTATTTGTTGTTCTTCGGCTGTGATGTTGTTCTCGAAATTATTCCTAATGTCCTTGTTTGCTAAGTCACCTTCTTGGTGTGTAATTTTTTCATATGTAAAACATATACCTATGTATTTGAATTTAGAATGTTGATTTTCGAATTATGAATAAATGTTGTGTTAGGTAAGAATGAAATAAACTGGCACGTTTGTGTTTCAATTAAATGTAAAATAAAGAAATCTATCTTTACTAGGTATGCGACTGATTTGTGGTAGGTACATAATTCGGTGGCGACTGAATAGAATATGAATTTTGAAGTTTGTTCAGTTTCTCAATTTACATAAAATCTGTATATCCCCTCACAATACTTTCCTACCACTCCATCGAATATAAAAAGAGTCTGATGAAATAATCTTATACCCAAATTATGGACAAAATTGTCCATAGGTGTATTTTATTTTTGATCGACTTCAAAAAAAGGAGGACGTATACAATTCGGTTGTATGTTTGCTTTTTTTAAAAAAAAATTATGGCTGTTCGCACGTTTTGCATAGTAAACTTACTCCGATTTAGACGATTTATTGTTTCTTTTGAAAGAGGAGAGTTGAGAAATGATCCCATATTGACACAAATCAAATGCAAAATCTTCTTCCCTCCAAAAACCGCCCCAAAGGGATTAGAGGCGGCAATTTTTGTCGAAAATTTAAAATCCAAGATGGCAGAATCAATGAAAATTCCATATCCTTAAATGTTTAAATTGGACATTTTAAAAAATAATCATAGGTTTCCGCGCTACAGTTTGAAATATGTGTTTTTGAAAATTATAAATTATATCCGGAAACTTCTAAATTGAACATTTTTCCAAAAGAGTTACGGTTTCCGAGTTTCCGCTATGTGGAAAAGCAATTTTTTTATCGAAAATTGAAAATATGAGACGTCCAAATTAAAAAAAAAGATTATATGGAGCAAAATTTAAATTGAGTTACAGTTACAGTTACAGAGTTACAGCAGTTATCTCTGAAAAATGTATATTTGCGCCGCGATGTTTTGAGATCTCCGAATAATAAATAACAAGTACAAGCTAAGCCTATAACTTTTTGGGTGTTAATGAATGTTTAACAATTTTCATGAATGTTACACTCAAAAATGTGAAATAAATATTTTTTTTGGACCGACTTTATTAGTTGTTGCACTGAAAAATACAAAATAATATTAATTCTATTGGTGCTGGTACTGTTCAAGGGGCCCCGGTAAATAGAAGACTTTTGGCAACAACTTCAAAAGTGCCAGCAACAACAGAATTGATATTATTTTCAGTGCAACAACTAATGAAGTCGGTCCAATTTTTTTAAAATATTTATTGACGGACGACCCAACAGGAGGTATACTTTTCGACTGTTTGCATGTTTTTTTTTGGTTCGTTCGCGTTCGAGCGTTGTGTATAGTAAACGTACTCCGATTTTGATGATTTTTGATTTATTTGAAAGAGGGGCTTAAAAAATGCTCCTTTTTTCCTAAAAACATAAATCTGAAATCTCCTTCCCTTCGAAAACCGGTCCTGAAGGCAATAGGGGGTGCAAATTTTCCCGAAAATCGAAAATATGAGGTGGTATAATTAAAGATAGGACAATATCCGGAAAAGTTTAAATTAACCATTTTTTTAAAAGAGTTACGGTTTTCGAGTTAGAGGCATGTTGAATTATCAAATATGTGTATTTTGAAAATCTGTGGGTACTACATGAAAGACCTACTTATTTGTAGCAACATTTTTTTTTACATTTTTTCCTTAGAGTTACAGTTTTTGAGTTACAGCTGTTGAAAGATGGTAACATCTAAAATCTAAAATACTTATGCGTATTTCCGCAGATCTCAATAATAATAACAACTACAAGCAAAGAATATACGCGGATAATAGGATAAGTACTCGTTGGTACTAGTGAACGATTTTCGTGACTAACGTTACACTCAAAAGTGTGAAATAAATATTTTTTACAAAAAATTGGACCGACGTTATTAGCTGGTGAACTGAAAAATACAAAATAAGATTAATTCTATTGGTGCTGGTACTTGTGGAGTTGGTGCCAAAAGTTATCAATCTAACTGCAACTGCACAACTTCAAAAGTAACAGCACCAATAGAATTAATATTATTTTATACTTTTCAGTGCACCAACTAATAACGTCGGCCCAATTTTTTGTAAAAAATATTTTAAAGAGGACTATAGAGAGCTGGTCCCTTTTTTCCTTCTCTACTTTTGAAGTTGTTGCCAAAAGTCTTCTATCTAACTACAATTGCACAACTTCAAAAGTACCTACCAGCAGCCATATGATTAATATTATTAAATATTGTTTTCTCATTTCTTAGCCAACGGATAAACAGGAATTTAAATATGAAATTTTGACAGACCAGTTTATTTGCTCTCAGAAAGGTACTTTTGAGAAATGGCCCCCTCCACCAAATTAGGTTTAGGGAGCTATTAAAATCGAAAGAAAAAACCAGAGCAAACAAAAATTTACAAAAATTATTGATTTTTATGTTAAATAATTTGCATTAATATGATTGGATGGGGTAAAAATTTTACGTTATTTTAATAATTCAATATCTACAATATCAAATTACATTATTTTAGATAGAAAATGCATCCTTTCACCTCTTTTAAGGTTTTTAGGCTAGTACATTGATTTTTAAATATTCTATATAGACACATATCTGAGCATGGGATACTTTTTGACCGACGAACCCCGAACGGAGGAGGAATACAATTCGACTGACTGCTTTTTTTATTTGTTCGCGCGTTGTATATAGTAAACGTACTCCGATTTTGATGATTTTTGATTCAATTGAAAGAGGAGGCTTGAGAAATAGTCCCATATTCATAAAAACGCAAATCTGAAATCTCCTTCCCTCCGAAAACCGCCCACGGTGGGGGTGGTGGGGTCAAATTTTTCAAAAATCTAAAATCTGAGGAGGTATAATTAAATATAGGAAAATATCTGGATAATATCCATAATATCCGGCAACATTTAAATTGAACAGTTTTTCAAGAGAGTTACGGTTTTCGAGTAAGGGGCGTGTTAAATTCTCAAATATGTGTATGTTTGTTATGTGGAAAATGGTAACATCTAAAATATTTATCCGTATTTCCGAAGCGATGTTTTGAGATCTCAATAATAACTACAAGCAAAGAATATGCGTGGATAAGTACTATCTTCATTGGTATTTGTG
Organism: Crioceris asparagi; assembly: GCA_958507055.1. NCBI lineage: Eukaryota > Metazoa > Arthropoda > Insecta > Coleoptera > Chrysomelidae > Crioceris > Crioceris asparagi. Next base: position 12,468,647 of record OY293833.1, on the reverse strand, counting down.
AAGTTCAACGATTTTCGTAACTAATGTTAGACTCAAAAGTGTGAAATAAATATTAAAAAACAAATTGTACCGACGTTATTAGTTGTTGCACTGAAAAATACAAAATAATATTATTTCTATTGGTGCTGGTACTAATTTTTTGTGAAAAATATTTATTTCGATGAAAATAAAAAATATTAACCAGTATCGGTATACGTTTACTACGCAAACAGAGAATGAACGTAAAAAAGCAGACATAAAATCGAATTATATACGTCCTTGTTTCTATGAAGATAGTGAAAAATACTGCGAATTTATTAGTAAATGCGTCATTATTCATTAAGCGCACCGAAGGAGAATCCAATGCTGAATAAATAAATTATTATGTAAAATGCGTAGGATTCAAGCATATTACAAAAAATATATGCTCTAGATGTATGGTATGTATATTGAATTAATATACACCTATTCTCAATATAATCATACGTGGAGAAAACCCAAAACATATATCACTTTGGGAGATCCATCGTATAATATCTCAATATGGTGACCTTGCTTCTCAGTTAATCATCTCTGGTAATGAACATGGTTTCAGCAAGCCCAACCGTCAATGAAAAGAAATTTTCAAAGACGTAGAAAATAACAGAATATGATTAGGTCAAAGAAATTTATATTCCTCCTGTTTTCTATTTGAATACACGTGCGAGTACTTACTAGGCCGACTGCCAGACATACGTACATACAAGTAAGTAGAAATAAATCACTGGTGATTCCAATCGTGATGAAGCACATATACCCTGCTTGCAACAACCCTGCATGATATTTTCCGGTTTTCCCTCAAAAGAAATGACTCATCATCATCATACATCGATAGGGTAGCGCTCAAACGGCGCCAACTAGGGAATGTGTTATTTTTTAATGACGCCGCCAAGGAAAATAAACTTTTAAATTGTAGATCTAGAGTTATGATAAGCGTTGAAAGCAATGCAAATTTTGTGTTTATGAAGTTTCTTACAATGTCTGGAAACTGAAAACTACAAAATAAATGAGTTGAGAAAGTTTTATTTCCTCTATCTGCGAAACATACCTATATGAGGAACTTTGAGACATTTAAAGATTTTTCATGAAATTGGCATCTACTATTTACCTATTGTGTAGTAATTCTTTCAAAATACCAAAGTCCAATCTTCACAATATAAAATCAATTTGTTTAGTAAATTGTTGTTGAAATGTCTATTCGTTGACTGCATTTGTTAATAACTAGTGCTTCTGAAGATAGACAGCCAAGCAAACGTTGTTTATAACAATTCATGCAAATTTTCTCAATGTTACTGACATATAACGATAGATGGCGCGAGCATTACTAATGTTATGCGGTATATTTGAATAATGCGAATCAATTTCTTTTAATAATTAAATACAATGCAATCAAAATACATATTTTAAATATATTTTTTGACGTCGCAATTTTCTACTCGGGGTAGGATTTTCAGAAATTCAAGCTAAAAATGTTCTGTTTATAAGCACCTTTTTCAAGGAAACTATAACTGATAAATTAAAAATCTTTATACCATTAGGTAGATTTACACCTTAGCTAAAAGGTGTATGTCTTAGAAAATTCCTTAAATGTGAGTTTAGAAAGCTCGTACGTTACTCAAATATAAAGTATTATTGTAAAACGATGAGAGAAAAAATATTTACAAATATAAGAGATAACTATGGTGATTCATTAATAATAATTGGAACTATTTTTCACCGACGAACCAACATTCAACATATCCTTCCCCTCAAAACCTTCCCCCAAAGGGGTACTTTTGAAGTTGTGTAATTGTAGTTAAATAGAAGATTTATGGCGCATTTGGCACCAACTTTAAAAGTACCAGCAGCAATAGAATTAATATTATGTTGTATTTTTCAGTTCACCAACTAATAAAGTCGGTCCAATTTTTTGTAAAATATATTTATTTCTCACTTTTGAGTGTAACAGTAGTCATGAAATCGTCGAATGTTGACTAATATCAAAGAAGATAGTACTAATCGTATTACCCATATATATATTCTTCGCTTGAACTTGTTATTATTCAGAAATCTCTAAACATCGCGGCTGAAATACACATATTTCAGACATTACCACTGCTGTAACTCGAAAACTGTAGCCTATTACTACTACTACTACTATTATTATTGCTACATATAATCTCTTCTTTAATTTGGCCGGCTCATATTTTAAATTTTTGAAGAAATTTCCCCTCCATACAGCCGAAATACACATATTTCAGTCTTTACCATTGCTGTATCTCGAAAACCGTAACTCTTTTAAAAAAATGTAAAATTTTAGATTTTCGAGAAAATTGCCCCCGATGGGGGTCATCGGGGGCGTTTTTTGGAGAGAAGGAGATATCGGATTTCAATGTTTCTAGATATGGGACCATTTCTCAATCCTCTTCTTTCAAATAAATAGAAAATCATCAAAATCGGAGCATGTTTACTATATAGAGCGCGCGCACAAACAAAAAAAAGCAGACAGTCGAATTGTATACCTCCTCCGTTTGGGAAGTTGGTCAAAAATGACAATGTGTACTTTTCTGCCAGGAAAGTGAATCTCTTTACGTCTAAGTTTTTTCATTATTTTTGGAAAAAATATCTAATTCGTCTTTATTTTGTGGACATTCAAAAACAACTTATCCAACTTTTGATATTTGAACCGTAATGGGTAGACAGTTCTTGTACGATGGTACAGAATCCTTCGTGTGCGAGTCCTCCTTGTATCTGGCTGGTTTTTCAAAATCTACGTATATCTTCAAATTATTAAAAAGTTTGTCAATGAATTCCAATATTGCTTTTTGTGCAAGGGTTCTAAACTTTCTATATTTTTTTATCCATTCAATACGAAACATTAAATAATATATAATAGTAATGAAATAATAAATACTATTGTCACGCAAATTTAAAAGACACGTTGCAAAATCTCTACAAAGAGAAATTCGACACCAAATCTGTACGAAAATTGAAGACGAATGCATAAAAATTATCATCAGTCTCTATGTACACAAATTAATTACAAAATTTTTTATCTTGACATTTATCATAGGTACTTCCAGTCTTGAAAAATATACCTTCAAGACATCTCAATTGGATTCGTCGGATGGTGATTTATAGATGTAGAAGTCTATTAAATTAATAATTAATCATTATCTATGAACTTTAGAAGATAGTTTTGAATATGTTCTCATATATTCCAGTGACTTAAGTGATAGGTTTACGTTAAAAAATAAAACAGTTCCTAGGAGATGTCGTTAAATAGTGAAGAAAATGAAGTTCAAATATTTGATTATCGATAAATCCATAAAAAAATTCGACGGTCCGTAGCCAGCAAAAAAGTAAATTGTTTTAGTTTTGATTTCTTTTCCTACAGATTTTTTGAAAGAAGTTTCGGGAAATGTTGTTGCTACAAATCTAATTCACGAATATTTTTGATGAACTTAATCGTCATTTTTGTTGTTATTATTCAGAGATATCAAACATCGCCGCGAAAATACACATATATTTCAGGTTTTACCACTGGTGTAACTCGAAAACCGTAACGTTATTCGAAAAATGTAAAGTTTAAATGTCGCGACATATAAACTCTTCAATTTGGCCATCTCGTATTTTCAATTTTGGCAAAAAAATTTGCCGTCACAGATTTTCGATGATCGAGAAAAATTGCCCCCCTTTAAAGGGAAGGAGATTTCAGATTTGAGTTTTTCTAAATATGGGACCATTTGTCTTCTTTCAAACAATACCTTCTGCTTTTTTGGAAGTCGATCAAAAATATAAATTGACTTTTGCCTTCCAAACAACTGAGCGTATAATTTTGAGAAAAATACAGAATACAGGCCTTCATTTAAAGTTTATAGGAAAACTTATATAAAATTCCTTAATAAACGGAACCCTATCCATGCAAGTCTGACTCGCACTAGACTATTCTTTCAATACTAAACTGAAAATTTGGAAAAAGTAAATTTATCTCTAGTATTTGAATTTATTTATCTACGCTAAAGGACTATGATGCGGTTACCAAAATTTAAGTACCAATTTTTTTTCGATCAATACTTTCACAGAAAAAAATTGTGACAAACAGACGGACCGACAGACACCATAGTCATCTATAAGGATTCCTTCCAATTTTTATCAGAAGCTTAGAACCCTAAAAATAATGCATGTTTGTTTTTTCAAAAGTAGGACCGTCTTTATTACCTACATGGGGGCATAGTGAAAAATATAAAATGATTAGTTTTTGACCGACGAACACCGAACGGAGGAAGTATACAATTCGACTGTCTGCTTTTTTTTGTTTTGTACCTGCGTTGTATATAGTGAACGTACTCCGATTTTGATGATTTTTAATTCATTTAAAAGATGATACTTGAGAAATGGTCCTATATTCATAAAAACTCAAATCCGAAATTTCCTTCCCTCCGAAAACCGCCTCCGAAGGGGGTGGACTGGGCAAATTTTCTCGAAAATCGAAAATTCGAGATGCCATGACAATTAAAGATAGGACAATATCCGGAAACGTTTGAATTGAAATTTTCTTCAAAAGAGTTACATTCATGTTAAAATCTCTCATATGTGTATTTTCGCTATGTGGAGTTGGCGATTTTTTCGAAAAGGTACCACATTTAAGACAATATATTTGTAGCAACATTTAAACTGAACTTTTTTTCCTTAGATTTACGGTTTTCGAGTTACAGCGTGGTAAAATGGTTAAATCTAAAATACTTATGCGTATTTCCGCAGCGATGTTCTGAGATCTCAACATAATAAGAAGTACAAGCAAAGAATTTACGTGGGTAATAGGATAAGTAATATCTTCTTTGGTATTAGTGAACGTTCAACGATTTTCGGGACTAATGTTACACTCAAAAATGTGAAATAAATATTTTTTACAAAAAAAATGGACCGATGTTATTAGTTGGTGCACTGAAAAATGCGAAATAATATTAATTCTATTGGTGCTGGTAGTTGTGAAGTTGGTGCCAAAAGTTATCAATCTAAATAGAACTGCACAACTTTAAAAGTAACAGTAATTGCCCAAATTCACCACCATCAATGGAATTAATATTATTTTTTCTTTTTGACCAACGGACCCAAACGGAGGAGGTATACAATTCGACTGTGTGCTTTTTTTTTGGTTTGTGAGCGCGCTGTATATAGTAAACATACTCCGATTGTGATAATTTTGATTCATTCGAAAGAGGAGACGAGAAATGGATCCAAATTCATAATAACTCAAATCCGGAATTTTCTTTTCTCCGTTAGGGCAATTTTTTTCGAAAATCGAAAATCCGAGACGGTAGAATTGAAGTTTCAGCGATGCTAAAAATTAGTAATATTATGTATGAAAAAAATATTATTTACAAAAAATTGGACCGACGTTATCAGTTGGTGCACTGAAAAATACAAAAAAAATATTAATTCTATTAGTGCTGGTAGTTGTGAAGTTGGTGCCAAAAGTTTTCAATCTAACTGCGACTGCACAACTTCGAAAGTACCAGCACTGGTAGAATTTGTATTTTTTTATACTTTTCATTGCACCAACTGATAACGTCGGTCCAATTTTTTGTAAAAATGTTTATTCAGTGCACCAAATAATAAAGTCGGGCCTATTTTGTGTAAAAAATATTTTCTTTGGGTTGCTCGAAATTATTAAGTACCTAATTCAAGTTATAATTATTGTGAATTAAACCGATTGAAACCTTAAAATATCTCTTATATCTGCATCTATAAAGTTATGTAGGTATATCAATTATCGAGAACAGTATCCATTTCCGTTTGCCCTTGATGCGAATATGAATACTTGAGTATAATAATATGTATCTATACAGGGTGGCCGGAAAGTTCGTACCAAAAATGATGGAGTTGCAATGGAAGCCAAAATAAGTACCTATGTTCACATCGCGCTTCGTTATGGAGTTATTCGTCTCTTGAAAGTGAGAATTTGTAAAATTAAGTCATTTCGTATGTAAAATTATGTTCTATATGTCTGTCTTAAACAGGCGCAGACAAAAATTTCCCTGTTCAATTTATACATTTTTCTGTGAGTTGACAAACTTGACTTTTTCCTTTCATCCTCTTATAATAATAATAATAATCTTTATTCAGGTTAACATACTAATCTTGATCAAAAAAAAGTATGCTAATACTAATAATAATTGTCTGAATTATAAAGTCCAACAAACCCCTACCGAGATGCAAATAGCATCTGTGGGTAGACCTGAACTCAATAATGTATTAAAATTTACAAGCTTAACATAATCTAAATATACATATTAATATACTATAAATAAACAAATAATAAAATTAAAATGCAACAGAACTATAAATACAACTACAAATGTAAAGAAAGACATATGATATTAAATATTAAAACAGATTTTTTAAGTATATAACAATATGTATATTATAACTTCAAATTATTTAAAATTCAACTCTTAATATGAAATTTAATACGCCCTCTAGAGAAGTTTAATTTTTTTAGATTGTTATCCTATTATAGACAAGTTTGGATCGATATAAACTAGTTTTTTGGCCAATATTTAATTTAGTTTTACTTACTGTAAGCGATTTATGTCTAGAAAATATTTTTTACAAAAAATTGGACCGACTTTATCAGTTGTTGCACTGAAAAATATAAAATAATATTAATTCTATTGGTGCTGGTAATTTTGAAGTTGTGTCGTTGTAGTTTGTTGTTGTAGGCACCCACTCCAAAAGAACCAGCACCAATAGAATTAATATTATTTTATATTTTTCAGTGCAACAACTGATAAAGTCGGTCCAATTTTTTGTAAAAAATATTTATTTCACATTTTTTAGTGTAAAATTAGTCATGAAAATTGTTGAACGTTCACTAATACCCAAAAAGTTATAGGTAGGTTTAGCTTGTACTAGCGAAAATACGCATTTCACATATTTCAGACTTTACCATTGCGAAACTCGGAAACCTTAACTGTTTTGAAAAAATGTTTAATTTAAATGTTTCCGGATATGGTCCCCTTTCTAATTTTCAAATCTCGAATTTTCGATTTTCAAAAAAATTTGCCCCTTCCACATAGCTGAAACACATATTCCAGACTGTAGCGTGGAAACGTATTCCGGATATGGAATTTTCGTTAATTCTGTCGTCTCGGATTTTCGATTTTCGAAAAAAAATGCCCCCTCCACCCCTTTTGGAGGCGGTTTTTGGAGACTCTCCTCTTTCAAATCAAACAAAAATCGTCTAAATCGGAGTACGTTTACTATGCGAAACGCGCGAACAGCCATAAAAAAAAATTAAAAAAAAGCAATCTTACAACCGAATTGTATACCTTCTCCTTTTTTTGAAGTCGGTCAAAAATAAACATGCTTCAGCAATAGTATACTCTTCCCGTAGATTACAATAATTATTTATTAGTGCTTCCAAAATATATTTTTGATTGATATTTAGCAATCGTGTCTCACTAAAAAGGTTGTGTTGTTTATCAAACGTCAAAATTTTGAGAGCACGCTTTTGTATTCTTGCTATCGGCCCTAATTTATTTGAATAAGCTGAACCCCAACAAATAATTCCATAAAATAGGACTCTACATTTTACTATAAAAAATGTATACCTTATTTTAATTGGTATCTTGTATAGTTCTGGAGAAAATAACATTTTATCAACAGTATGTAATATAGTATAAATACCAACGATTAAAACGCCATAAAAAGTAAATTTATTGATTAAATTATCAAGAAATATGTAGGTACACCTTCAACTTCAATACATTTTTTTAAGTTGTCTAAACATTTCCGTTGGACTCGATATAACATTCGGTGATCATTTATAATAGTCTCAGCAAATGTAACTATGTGAATTAATTACATTTCTTGATAATTTATTAAATCAATTGTGTTATTGCGTTTTAAACATTGTTATGTATCGCACATGTTAATCAAATTCGATTTTCTCGAAAACGGTACGAGATATCAATAAAAAATGGAGCCAAGTGCTAGTCAATATTACAAAGGCGAGATTCCACTGTCTACCTATTATGAATCAGGTTGAGGGGGCAATTTTTTAGAAAATTGAACATTTCAGACGACAAAATTAGATGAAGAGACCATATCCGGCAACGTTCAAATTGGAAAGTTTTCAAAAAAAATCATACGTTTCCGAGTTACAGCTGTGGTAAAGTCTGAAATATGTGTATCTTCGTTATGTGATCGAGGCATGTTTTTTTCGAAAATTCAACATATGAGACGGCCAAATATAAAGAAGGGATTATATGTAGCAATATTTAAGTTGGACATTTTTCGAAAAAATGGCACGGTTTCTGAGTTACACCAGTATGAGTATGGGAAAGTGTGAAATATGTGTATTTCCGCGATGTTTTGAAATCTCTGAATAAATACATACTATAAGCAACGTATTATCTTCTTTGGTTAACGTTGAATGATTTTGATGACTAATTTTACATTCAAAAGTGTGAAATAAATATTTCTTACCATTGGATCGACTTTATTAGTTGATGCACTGTAAAATATAAAAAAAATATTAATTCTATAGGTTCTGCTACTTTTGAAGATATTAGTACCAATAGAATTCAAATTATTTTGTATTTTTCAGCATCAACTAATAAAATCTGTGCACTTTTTTGTAAGAAATATTTATTTATATGAAGTACCAACATTATCTTGGCCTTCTCTATCAATCCTATCATTTTTCGGTACGATCTATACAGATACCCTGTAGAAACGCAGAGTAGAATTATTATGCGATTATATATATTTTTAGTGGAGCCTTAATCAAATATAATACGCTCCTCACATGATAAATAAAAATAACCCTCTCCCAGAGTAGGTTTAGCTTCTTCAGTAGTAGGTAAGTCCAAGAATACAAGAGGAAGCTGACAGTGCGTTGGACTTTACATAAGGGAACGTACACGAACAACACGAGCACAAAGAAATAGTGTAGAACCAAATGAAATGAACGGAATGGAAAGAGACAGTCTACAGAGCAGCATGTGATACTTGCGGGTATATTTTTTTATATTGTTCTTAAGCTTGGAGACGACAGGTAAAACCAGGTAGACTGAACTATCTCAAACTATATACAAACTTATTATTGAGTGCTTGATGCACTGTTGCCAACTGTAGCATTATAAAAATGTATTCAAATTGAAATATTATAATAGATAACATATTCAATTTATAAATACGTAATAGACTAGTTGGGCTTACGTAGAAGGGTTCCGTAAATTCATATTACTCATCATGAGTCCTTTTGTTGGAAGTGTAACAAGGAATATATTTAAAAAGTTTTTTCTCATTTGCCCCATAACAGATCTGAATTCATTTATTTTAATCTATACGACCGTGATGTTTTCAGCTTACTCTATATAACAACCATTTTTTTTAATTCAGGACCTTCAGAAAAAATAAGCTGTTTGAATGGAACACAAATCAAAAGGAAATCTTTTTTATATCGAAAAAAAAATTGGAATGTAGTTTCTCATTCCTGAGACCTGTCAATTCCTTGTTTTGCTTTTAAGTCGGCACCAAAATTTTGTTATGTTGCTAGGCAACGATCCGAGGCAGCTGACGCTTGATATATAATAAGACAGATGGATTTGTCATCATCATTAGAGTTTAGTGATCAGAAATGAATAATGAATGTTTATATCAAAATATTTGAATACATTATCTAGAGATAGAATTTCTTTGCAGATTAGAAGGAAATATAGTCCAAAAATTAAATGGATCATTTGGATTTAATTTGCCAGCTCAATTTAATACTGTCAATATGTAGCAAATCCATAAACAATATTACTGGCGTTAATTGTAACAGTTACATCTGAGTTGAGGAGGATTAGAATACGCCCGAATTAAAAACAGGCACAATATATACCACAGACTATATAACTAAGATTTGCATCTCCGTATCCGAACCAATTTATTCTTCTACAGATTTTAAAACAAGAAATAGATCTATCCAAATGATTCGAAAGAACTGAAAGAACTTGGTTAAGTTCAACGGTTACAAATTATTCTTTACTGCATGAAAAAACGGAGGAAGATATTTGCACAATTTCTTATAATCATCATATTAGTTCTGATTTTTTGAGTTCTCCCATGTTAGTCAATAAAATATTTCTGCTTCTAAAAGTGACAAGTGTTCTGTTTCATTAATATAAATTTTATTTCAGCTAACTTTAGTCAGGTTGCGACGTTACATTTTACAATCCACTGAGGTAGAATACTGAATCTGAAGATATACCATGAAGGTAGATCGAGGCTTCCTCCAGAAGTGCGGCAACGGCGCCAACTACTACTACTCAGTATTTGAAAGTATACCGAGCTCAGCCGAATGATCCTCGAATGCGAAGCCGAAAGGCCAAAGTAACAGTAGTTGACTGCACTGGTAAATCTAAAACTGATGTGTATTTTGTCGGCTTTGTCGCTGTAGTAAGCTGTGACTCTGTCTTAGATATCAACAGTGTTGTTGACTGTGCGATCGAGTTTAAAGAAAAAACATTTATTTCGGATTGTTAAGAAACTTTCATCAATTAAACATTGAAACTTGTGACTATAGTGATCATTTGTGTACAATCTTGCGGACTTTCTAGTGTGTTTACAAATAGTTTGTTGATGATTTTGTTTGGAAATGTCTGTGCGTCATAGCAGTCTCCTGGTCCATGGCATAGTACATGATCTTTGGTAGGTGTAGAGAGATAATGTGTAAATATATTTAGATGCTGTATTTATCTCCAAGATTAAATGGTCAATTCTGTAATTGACGCCTCCGTGAAATGCCCAAGACGTTTCATAATATTTAACAGTTTGAATTTCAAGCAATTGATAAATTTATCCTTAGGGCCTACACATGTACATACTTATTTAATTATGCAATTTTGTTTATTAAACTTTCGTTTATTTTTAGAGAATGATTCAAAAAGTTTAATTTTACACATACATTCTCAATTTCGGGTATACAAAATACATTATTATTACCATATTAATAATATATGTAAACATTGAGACTAACTGCGCTGATATTCTTATTTATAAATATATTATGTATAAGTAATTCTAGTGTTATTTATATTCTTGCTAAGTTTTCCAATCTTTCTGAAAGTTAATGATTTGAATTTTCGCAACCGGGAATTTTCGCACCAAACACATGTGCGCCTGAGTTTGTGAAGATTTTATCATATAATAAGTAGGTGAAAATAGGGGAGAACATCTGCAGTGGACTGACTGAGCCCTTAATATAATAAGAGTCGTCCATCCCTCTTAATATCTGTCTGAAATCTATTATTTTTGAACTGGTCGATTGCACACTGCTTGTTTTACATGGCTCAAATAAATGGGGAGAAGAGACTCCGCCATAATTTTAAATCAGATTGATAAAGTTATTGGATATTATCTGTTTGTTGATAGGAACCGATTTGATTCTTATTGATCATTGTAATTATTCAAGTTTTCTTTATTTTCATTAACAAATTATAATGTAATGAATCTACATTATTTCTGTTTTAGACTTAATTAATCAACAAAAGTGATTTAATATACTGTCAAAAACTGTCATGGACAAAAAAATAAACTCTTGTGTCTTGAATTGTCCGAAATGACTTGGTTCAAATGTGTGTCGCCTTAAGCTGGTTCCCAATCATTGAGGCGAAGATTTTTATTATCGTTTTTGTCGTCTTTTTTGTCTCAAACAATTCCATAGGCCTCACAAGAACCACCGTGTGACTTTTCGGCTGACTTTTAAAGGAAGATAATCCACTGGAGAACGCTGAAAGCACGATCACGTCATCAAATCACGTTTTGAATGAATTTGATGTTTTTGGGGTTGGTTATTTTGTTCATTTATCAATCGAGACAGGTAGAATATTTACGTGAGAATGAATGTCTTTGCAAAAGGAGTTCCAAGTAACAATAAATGTCGTTTCGGTCAATTACTGAAATCTTAGATCCGTAGTTTTTTTGTGAAATTTGAAAATAGAAAAGTCAATTATAATCATCCACAATGTCAAATTTAACTGATAACTTTAAAACTTCTTAGGTACACCCAGTTTTGCTTTAAGAATAACAATAAACATACCTAAATGATACAACTATTCTTTTTTTTTTTTATTTGTGCGCGCGTTGTATATAGTGAACGTATTCCGATTTTGATGATTTTTGAATCATTTGAAAGAGGAGACTTGAGAAATGGTCATACCTATATCCGTTAAAACTCAAAATCGAAATCTCCTTCCCTCCGAAAACAGCCGCCGAAGGGGGTGGATGTGGCAATTATTCTCGAAAATCCGGAATGGCAGAATTCAAGATAAGAAAATATCCGGAAACTTCTACTGATTTTTTTTCATAAGAGCTACTTACGGTTATCGAGTTTCAGCGATGTTAAAAACTCAAATATGTGTATTTTCGCTATGTGGAGGGGGCGATTTCTTTCAAAAATTGAAAATCTAATCATACCACATTAGAGACCACATTATTTGTAGCAACATTTATACTGAACATTTTTTCCTTAGAGTGTTGGTTTTCGATTTACAGCGGTGGTAATATGGTCAAATCTAAAATACTTATGCGTATTTCCACCCTGATGTTTTGAGATCTCTAAATAATAACAAGCAATAATATACGTGGGTAATAGGATAAGTACTATCTTCTTTGGTATTAGTGAAAATTCTACGATTTTCGTGACTAATGTTACACTCAAAAGTGTGGAATATATATTTAAAAAAAACATGGACCGACGTTATTAGCAGGCGCACTGAAAAATACAAAATAATAATAATTCTATTGGTGCTGTACTTGTGAAGTTGGTGCCAAAAGTTGTCAATCTAACTGCAACAGCACAGCTTCAAAAGTAACAGCACCAATAGAATTAATATTATTTTGTATTTTTCGGTGCATCAACTCTATAAACGTCGGTCCAATTTTTTGTAAAAATATTTATAACCTGTTTTGTCATAATTTTTTTGCTAGTCCATATTCCATATGTATTTCAATTCAAGGATATTTTTGATTGAAGATTTACTCAACTGTATGTACATCATATCTGCCAATATAAATAAGATTCGTTGGGATCTTTTCATGATTTATTTATCATGATATATATTTATGTATTTATATATTATCGAATAACCAGACTATTTACAAAAGCACAAATGTTTAGACGATCTGCCAATTTTAAGTACAAGAATAGATTAGCAGACTTAACAAAGCATTTGTTAACTGTGTAACGTTTTGAAGTTGAATTCGAATGCATTTTCGTACTGATGACATATCAAAAAATAAACCATTGCCATTCTGCTGCCTTACATAGAATTATTGCATTACTTAATAATTAAATTATAATATTTAATATCACTTATCTCCTTGAGCTTAAAACATTTTTAAATATATATAAAAATGTATTAATTAACTAACCGATTAGGGGCGATCTCTAAAAATGCATGGATTCACCTTTGAATATAAAAATACCATTCAAAATTACAACGGCAACATTAATGTATGAAATTATAACAAATGTTGATTTGACAGGTGAATTACCAACCATATATAGGTACCAAATTCCGCAGCACTGGTTATTTATATATTTGATAAAAATACTTTTTGCATTATGTAGTGAAATGAAGTTCATTGTCTTGAAATCAAATAATATTTGTATATATCCCTCCATAGACCTTATAATTCATATCCCTCATATCTATTATCATGGATAGCTAATATGGAATTTATGTTCTATATTATAATGCTTGAATTGTTTAATCCACAAATGATAATCTTCTTAAGGCGGGATCATATTCTTACTACATATAGTATGGATCAATGTTATTATTTTCATATTAAACAAAAGATACGCAATCAGTATGTCAGTTCCAATCTTATCTACCTGCATTCAGTCTAAACAAAGATGTGTTGTTCTATTCTTATTTTATTTTATAATATTTAATCGCCAAGTCATTTCAAAAGCACTTCCACGAACAACAAAATGTACTTAGGTATAAATAAAAAAAGGAAACAAAATGTGAATACTTCAGCATTTTGTATGGCATTATTTAAATAAATTCAGCTGAACTAATTGTGGTGTATACTGTTGGAATCAAATAACGAAATTATGCAACAATGTTGATGGAAGTCGTATGGGCCCTTTTTATTTGCTATATGAATGCATGGTAATAAATTTCATACTTTTATGTATCTAACAAAGAAAACATTTAGGTATCGTCTCAAATAAAATGCTGCTTATTATATTTTATTCATAATAAAAACTTTGACGTCATTTATTTTGAATGCTGGAACAATTGACTACTTCTGTGAGTTTATAATTATATATATTTTGTAAACAGACCATGAATAAAAAAGTATTCAAAAAATGTATTAATATTAATAAATATTTTTAATAAAAAATTGGACCGACATTATTAGTTGGTGCACTGAAAAGTACAAAGTAATATTAATTCTATTGATGCCTGTACTTTTGAAGTGCAGTTGCAGTTAGATTGAAAACTTTTGGCACCAACATTCCACCACCAACTTGAATTGGGTGCTTAGAAATTTCCAGCAATCCAAAAAACAATATTTTTTAAACAAAATAGGCCCTACTTTATTAGTTGGTGCACTGAATAAATATTTTCTACAAAAAATTGGACTGACGTTATCAGTTGGTGCTCTGAAAAGTACAAAACAATATAAATTCTACTAGTGCTGGTGCTTTCGAAGTTGGGCAGTTGCAGATAGATTGAAAACTTTTGGCACCAACTTTTCAAGTACCAGCACCAATAGAATTAATATTATTTTGTACTTTTTAGTGCACCAACTGATAACGTCGGTGCAATTTTTTGTAAAAAATATTTATTTCACACTTTTGAGTGTTACAATTGTCACGAAAATCGTTGAACGTTCACCATTATCCATGTGTGCTTTGCTTGTATTTGCTATTATTCAGAAATCTAAGAACATCACGGAAATACGCTCATTATGGCACATAATCTGGTCATTAGTTATTAGATATTTTGTTATCTTTAATTCTGCCATCTCGGATTTTCGATTTTGGAAAAAATTTGCCCCTTCAGCCTCCTTCGGGGGCAGTTTTCGTAGGGAAGGAGTTTTCGCATTGGCGTTTTTATGAATATGGGACCATTTCTCAAGTCTCCTTTTTCAAATGAATCAAAAATCATCAATACGGAATACGTATACAATATAAAATGCGCGCACGAAACAAAAAAAAGCTGACAATCGAATTGTATACCTCATCCGTTCGGGGTTCGTCGGTCAAAAAAGGATCGTATTTAGAATTCCAAATAGTACTAAACTTGACACTTGACACATCTATAAATGGAAAATAATAATTTCGGTTCCAAAAATACTAAATGTTCGCCAAAATTAATATCATCATTATAGACTTTTAATATTACTTGTTCCAAAAACTGACTTTTGTTGGTACCCAAATAACCAAATTTTTAATTTTTGTCAGTCTCACCGAACATTTGTATAGTTTATAGTACCTAAATATAAAAAATGATATTTACGTTTTGGGGTTCCTAGATCACGAAAATCATGGTATCTCAAGTCCGTCGGTCTTTCTGTCTGTAGTCTGTTGGCGTTGTAGCTCAATAACGGCTTGACCTAGGACAACGAATTTTGATATGTATATTGAAGGACTACCGGCGACGTAATGTAAGGGTTTTCGTTAATCATAAATACAGGGTGTCCAAAATATTAAGTGTCAATATAAGATCGGTAGAAGCGACGAGGTTGTTTCCATCTCGAAGCGGGGTGGTTTGTCGAGGGAAGTCATAGGTAAAGACTTTTACCAATTTTTTTAAACATACGGTCACTATAGTGCAGAGCGCAAGGTGTGCGGTTAGTAATCAAAATGATGTAGGTTCGATTTATATTAAAAAATGTCATATAAAATCATATTAACTAAATTCGAAAATGTTTGTAAACTTCAGTTTAATATGTTAAATGCATTTTTTTAAATATAAATTTTGTACTGGGGTATGTAGGGAATTTTAGTAAAAACATGTCAGCTATAGAAGCCCATTTTATACAGGTAAAAATTATCAGTGATTAAAAACTGTGAAATTTTGGGCTACAATATATATAATATATAGGTATTATGAGATTATCACTATTATAGAAGAAGCACGTAATCCATAACTACTTGTTGAAATAAAAATATATATATATATATATATATATATATATATATATATATATATATATATATATATTGTCGTAAATTATTTTAGCAACAACATACTAATGTCTCTATGAAATGATGAAATAAATTACATTTAACGACACATAAAAATTTGTCTTGCTATTTCTACAAACGTCTTTAATAATAATTGAAATATCGTCATTTCAACGGAAGGATCATTAAATTTTGTAACGGAATAATGAACATTTATGTTATAACACGTTCAAATAATTCTATTCTATCTATATAAACATAAGACAATACAGGAATTTATTCGAAGATTATAAAGATAATCTGCTGAAAATAATGAAATCCATGGATAGTTTCAGTGATATTGGCTCGTAACAATTCTAGCGTTCATCTTGTGTCAAAAAATGTTATCACGCTAACTTTATGGTTTTACTGTAGATAATTATAGCGTGATTTTGAACTTTGCAATCTTTATCTGTTCGGTTAATATGCATTTAAATTAGGTACCTATTATCGATTCGATTTATGTTATTCAACAAATAACTTATTTATTTTTTGCCCAAATAAAGACTTCATTATAATATCATTCAGTCTTGATGGGTATATATTCAAAGAAGTAATAAAATCCTAATCAATCCACAACTATATGACTTGGACCATTTCGACATACTATATTGACAGTCTATTATTAGACCTATGTACTTAGAATCATTTGAAGTTTTATATTATTTTGTTTATTATTATTAGTAATGTCCTGTCTCTCGTTATATAACCTTGTATTTGTTTATTTATTTTCTAGGAAATACATCCGACTGCGTTTCGTCTAAATATGCAACAATAGCAATACTATGCCAATTACCTATACCTGTTCAACATCCTTTACATCCCTCTTATCTTGTCTGGAATTTAGAATTATTATTTAACTTAAAAGGCTGTGTTATCAATAAACAAACTATATCACACGATACCACTCTGTTTGCATAATATAATCTTCATTGCATTTCAAAAGTGACTCTGTCCTTTCTTATTTTGTATATATAGGCGCCAACATTTTCTATCTCGGTGAATGGACAATTAAGGTGCATATTTTCTCCCTAGCCGATTGGAAGTATCCCTAACAATAATAAAATACTATGGTTCCTGGAAATTCGTCTAAATTGCTAGAACAGGATTACCGTTTTGTTTATACACTTTTCAAGTAGTGTAATTAATTGAGAATGGAGATGTGACATCACCAGAAACACCATCCGATTGATCATTTTTCTGTTCCGTAAAAGTCGGTGGTGCTGTTTTGTGAGCTCTTTTATTCAGTATATCAGCAATAGTGTGCTGTGTTTTCTGGATTCCCTCATTTTTCCAGAATCAAAGGAAACGGTTAATGTTTTCCATTTATTTAGTTTCGTTGAGTATAAAGCAACTTGCAATATGCAACCTTCTATTCACAGAACGGCAAAATGCATAAAAGCTTGACCCAAATAGAAAAATATTACACTGCTTTGATGATGATGATGATAAAAGGCTCTTTTGTATGTGAAAAGGGGACTCAAATTACCCATCAGATAATAATCCCGTGGTCGTCTTATGTACTGTGATGCTTCTTTTTCTTTTGCTCGCTGAATATGTTTTTCCTTGTCACCCGCTTCTACCCCCTTATCATTAAAAATTCACCCCTTCTGATGGGAGCGCGACATGGTTTGGCTTTGATTAAAATTTTCGTACTTTCAAAGATTCAGTCTAGCTAGGTTGATTGGGAACTTCTCTAATAATAGGATGTTGATCAAAGTATAAAAAAATGCAATCTGAAAAGTCTTTTTTTACAACGCCCGTCTTGAGAATTCAATTTTGGTACACTGAGTCTTGCTAACCATACCGCACTAGTGAGCAAAGGAGCGAAACTTATGATATTGTGGTACAACATTTCTGTCAAAATCATACTCGGACTTGTGTGGTTGTCACTCATTACCCGCCCTTGGTTCATAGAGCGATATACCACAACCGCCCTTCAGCCCTTGGCTCAACTGTTATAACAGAAAATGTTGTAGGCAGATTCTGCTTCGTCACGACTACAGATGAAATTAACATACTAATTTCTTATTTATTTACTAAATAGTCACTTTCTATTGAGCACCTGTTCGCATTTTTTTAATATCTCCATTATAGCTGGCTATGTAAATGCCATTTGTAAATGTAATAATCTTGATTATGAATTTGATATTGATATTATGTTACGTAACACGAGCCGCTTTCATGAGTTATTATGAAAAATTAATCGACCCGAATATGAATGTGCCAAACACTAAATTGAGCAGTTAATTATACAATTTGTTTCCAATAAATTTGTTTCATTTGAATGTGATCCAAACGTGTATCATGATTGATGAATTTCGATTTCTGATCCATCCAAAAAAACAAAATTATGCTTGATTTATTAATGTTTATTTTGATTTTATCAAATTATAATATTGATTTTTAGGGAAATGTACATATAATTGTTGTGAATACTTATTAGGTACATGAAACCATTTGTCAGAAGCTTCGATGGCTTCCAAGTTAGAGCTCAAGACTACCAGTACCAATCAAATAAATATTCGGTGCCATCATCCAATAGAGTCGATCTTAGTTTTTGTAAAAAGCTACTCAGCGTTCTGGAATATTTCCGGTTTGGAAAAACATGATATAAAATTATATATTTATGTAGTTGTAATCGTGTGCGTTAAACATGGGAAAACTAAAAATAGTGTTTCGCAAAAAAACAATAAATTACTAGCATGAGAAAGTCGATTTGAAAATAAATTTCCTCGAAAAATATTAATAGAATCTTGTTTGATTTCGTATATATACATGTACATAAGCATATTAACATTTACGTAGGAACGTGTTAGAAAAAAGTGATTTCGTTTTCAGCTGACAACATCAAAGAACAAGTTATGAATAATATGCCAGACACTTGATAATGTTACGTGGTGCTTTAATTCTGTAATAGGCATATTTTTTTTATATACAAAATCATACATATTTTTGAGTATAGTAAAATATGTAACTATAATACGAAGGATATCCCAATTTTTGATTCTAAGGTAAATATGTCCTGGCTGGTATTTTTACTTACTGAGGATTATTTTGTCATATTACTTTTATTTGAGAAATACCAGAAAACATCGGATGATGCTTCAGTAACAAGGATAAACTCCCTGCAAACTGTTAGCGGGGGCATTTTTTCATAATAGTTATTTTTATTATAAGTGCGTAAAATGAATGTTTTTTTAATGGCACATGAGAGTGTGAATTTTTGGCCGAGACCGCAGGAACAAAAAACCTCTCGAATGTGCCATGAAAACACAAATTTTATACACAAAATAAAAACAACATTTTTTGTTAAACTGTCAAAAAAACTTGACATTTCTGCATTTCTATTGATGCAGAAAACGTCACGGTGGCTGGAAATCTGCCTCCGTAGCAGAAGCATATATAGACGATAGTTTGAATAACAAAATTGAGATTTCTAACAAAATGTTGAATTGTCCATCTTCTTCCAAGCAAATTAAAATATCTGATAAAATTGTGGAATCAACTCTTCAAGAAATATCTAACGTTTCTGATCAGCAGCAACATGAAACATCTTCGGAAATTTATGTTGGAAGTAATTGTTCAAACTTTACTATCAATTATCATTATAAATGAAATTGTTTTATGATAAATAATCAATTAATAATTGATTCTGTTAAAGATAAATCCTTCAAAAAGTAATATTGCATGTTTATTTTGTGAATTTTTTTGGCAGTGAAAAAAGTAAACATTTACGCATCAATAGAGATGCAGAAATGTCAAGTTTTTTAGACATTTGTACAAAAACAGTATTTTTTTTTCTACTGGTAATTTTGCAATAATGTGCGAAAAGTATTCTAATCTAAAAATAATTTGATACTCGTTCTCTTGAAGTTGCACAACTTAAAAAGTATCTGTACCAATAGAATAAATAATATTTCGTATTTTTCATCCTACTTTTTGTAAAAGGTGATTTATTGTTTATTGAATTGAATTTTCATCTCTATTCGTTCCATACTAAAAGTAAACTAACTAATCGCAATTATATGTTTTGATCTAATCACAAACCCATTTATCTTATATGTAATTTTCATTACTTAACTTCAATTCCTATCATTGTGAAACTGTGCAATAATTACAGTCGAGCGTTGTTATCAATCTTTCAATAAATAGATCATTCTTTGTGTGAGAACTGTTTCTCATTGATGTAATTATAGGAAAAAAATTGCATATCTCCTAATATATTTCCTATATTAATTCAATTGATTTTTTCTTACCAGGAAATTAGAAACAAATAAATGATTATTCTCAGATTCACACAGCTGCTTTCACATTCACATTCATTCAATTATATTTGAATGGTTTAATGAGCCTGCTGCGAATCTCAACTCCGCTATAAATAATTGATAAACTTTGATCGGTATACATAATTTCTTTTTCTTATTGTCTGATCTTATTTTAAACTAGCAGATCAAAAATCGATATTTAGTGAATTGACAAACTGTTATAATATTGTTTCACAAGAACAGAAAAATAAGATAGAATTGGACGACCACGATTAAGATGGAGAAAGCAATCCAAGTAATCTAATTAAATTTATTGTTTAGATTTTTAAGCAAAAAATACATGACATAGAAATGTTGAAATTAAGATAATAGATAATAATAAAATAATAGTTACATATTTAAATAAACACAGAACGTGATAGAAAGCATACAAGAATTTCAAAGACTCGTTGAATACTTCGGAAACTAGGGGCCACCGTCATCTGCAATTAGATGAGTGTCGATAGAAGAATTTCATCATATTGTTTTAACTGCCAAAGTCAGTTGACATCACACATATAATTCAGATTTGACAATGTGTCAAATTTACCTAGATTCGATTTTTATTTGGAAGACCATTAAACCTCTCTTATGGGACTGCTCAAGCTTTAATGCTTAGACAACTTTTTCATGGCATTACCTTTATTGAAACGACTATTTTGTTTCTGTTTATGAAATTGGATGTACACTTTTAAAATAAAAGTTCTTCACTTCCCCTGGTAACCTGTTTCCGGTTGTTGTAAAAATGTTTGGTTTGAAGACGAAGTGGGCACATTCAATTAATTCCAATTTAAACTCGTCCCGGCACACCCTGTACAATAAATGTATAACGAGAAGACGGCCGAGTCTCGGTCCCTCTTCTTTGTTTATTTCATGAATATTTATCATTTGAATATTGTTGAAGATTTGTTACATTATTATGCTAGAAGACACTTCAACTTGATGGGAGTGTTTATTTTAACAGTTGCGTTATTTGAAACTCTTCTTTTTTTTGAAGCATTAGGAAAGTGTTTCAAAATTTGATTACATAAGTAAGGAGACTGGATACACAAACATTACTATGAAAATTGTATGTTCATCCAGATCAATTGAAATAAGTTTTTTGTGGGGTATATATATATATATATATATATATATATATATATATATATATATATATATATATATATATATTATATATATATATATATTATATATATATATATATTATATATATATATATATATATATATATATATATATATATATATATATATGAAATTTTGTTGGTAATTTTAAATGTGTAGATATTCTTTAAATGTTCTTAATGCCAATGCTCCAAACGCAGCATCAAATTTCCAAAAGAGTCGTCGTTTTTTAACGTTTCCCAAACTGTATTGAAAAATATAACTGTTTGACTTTTTTAATAAAAAATAGTTGTTTCTAAATATGAATTATGACCAACTGGCCTATAACAACAGTTTTGAGAAAAACACATTATTATTTATCTTTTATTGCCTGGCCTATATTTAAGATGAATGAGGATGCATCCAGATATAAACATAAAGTGATAATAACTTTTCTGTTATCATGACAGGAAAAGGTCCTTCGAATTTCCTACGATAAAATTTCTGCATAGCTACAGGAAATTGATAGATGACATTATTGTGTACCGGATATAAATTATTAGGAAAATATACCCTTAAGGAACACCGATTAAGAACGTTTTTTGTCAGGATGCGAAGTGGTACACATTCTAATATGAAAATGTTTAAACTTTAATTTAATAATAAAAGTACATATTGGAACAAGATTTAATGGAGCATCCAAATACATATATTTCTTTTCTACTTAGTAAATACTAATTTTTTAAAATTAATTTCAGGCTTTTCATTTTTGGTTCGCTCCGCCGCCATTTTTTTGCTACTGTCCCGATCATGCCCATTAACCAACTCGACGGATTTTTGTAGCAAATTTGAACTCGATATCTTCATAAATGCGACATCTATCATGTTTACAATGTTCCTAATATCTCATATATACCTATTTATATTTCCATTTTCATTATCGACGACTTTATTGACATATAACACCATGCCATTGAAGTTCGATCTGAACGATCACAATAGATACATTTCCATATGCAATTTACCCAAAAGTCAGATTTTTTGCAGTCGGCTCTTGGACTATTACACCACATTATTTTAATGTTTCCATTTATTTGGGATATTGTTGCTGTCCCGAATTAAAATTTTCAGTTTAAGTTTCATAACTGTTAAATGCATTTGTGCATGAATCACTGTTTCGCAAAGCGAATAGCCAAATAGTCGAGCCTCTTTATTTGCTATTCCTTGATTCTCGTCCATTGTTACGAAGAGTGCCGTAAATTCGTTTGTCGCACATATACAATAGTTGTATCTTTT
Organism: Crioceris asparagi; assembly: GCA_958507055.1. Lineage (NCBI taxonomy): Eukaryota > Metazoa > Arthropoda > Insecta > Coleoptera > Chrysomelidae > Crioceris > Crioceris asparagi. The sequence goes on along the minus strand of OY293833.1, from coordinate 12,445,698 downwards.
TCCCTTCAGCAACGTATGCCTGTTTTATGACTAATTACCAATGTTGTTAACTTCTGAGATAAAAGAATATTATGCAATAGTTTGTTTGAGAACAAAAAAAAAAAGTTCAAGGAACACGCAATCGTGTAATAATAATGTAAAGTTCAACTACTTCAACCACCAACTCTTTTTAATTGCTGTTCAAAAGATTATTACATACAGGGGTGTTTATTTTAAAACTTCCCACCTCAGCTTTGAACATTTGAAAATAAATCGCTGAAAAACGTAAGAGATAATATCAACGGGAACAACTTTCATCCATAATTTGCTACCCTCTTAAAAAAATCTTCACTATTCTTTCCTTGTGGAGTTTGATTATTTTAAATTGGGGCATTAGCTATTACTCGATACCTGTTTAGATTTAAAATATTTACGTGGGTAGTTCCTGAAGGCAGGGGGTTGAAAAGGGCGAAGCAAATGTTGTTCCCCTCGCTATTGTTATTTCATATCTACGTATTTCAGCTAATTATTTTTTTAATGTTTACATTTCGAGAAATGTGGTGTGATATTTTAAAATGAACACCCTGTATATGTACATATAATTATTTTCATAAATAGATTGGAGCTCTATATTTTCTAATATAAACAGTTTACATGTTGTTTGGGCATTTTCCTAATTGCTTTTTTGTTAGATAAATAAAGTGAATTGATTGCCTTGGAGTCATAAAAAAGGTGTGGAGGATATGTTAATTACTTTTAACTAAATTAATCACATCTAAATATATAATGGTTACGCATTAAGGGGAGAACTGATAATAATATATGTTCCAATCGGCTGAGAGCTCTTAAAGTAATTCCGAAGTTTTGTTATGGAAAACTAATTCAAAATCGAACCCTAACTCTAAAACAATCTTCAAATCATAACCTTTCACCGTTATTGCTCCAAGAAATTTTGGAGATTATTTCTTATTATAACAGATGAAAAGTTTTATTTTATTTTATTACTATATATTTTTATTTTATACATTGGAATTGTATGCCTTTACAATAACATTATCGACAGTTGATCCACATGTCTTTCTTGGATTTTGTATTTTAGTTTATTGAAAGAAAACTATTAAAATATAAGGAAACCAACTTCATAGCGTTTGAGTAACTGTATTAGTGACATTTAAATGCTTTCATGAGCAACACCTAGTATATTAATTATTTATACTTTTGACTTTTACTATTTGTCTGATAAAGCACTTTGTATATTGGAGAAACAAATATGTAGATATAAGAAAAATATCATCGAGCATATATGCATATAATATTTGTCACTTATGTATGCACATGTGATATAACCTATAAATATTCTAATAAGGCCTGCATTACCAGGTGTAAGTGTTTACTATTCCTTATTTAAATATTAGAACTAGTTGATAGCCAAGTTCATATATATATATATATATATATATATATATATATATATATATATATATATATATATATATATATATATATATTATATTCTAAGGCACTTTATATAATTCAATCCCACATAGTACAATTTGTTTTGTATTAGACGTAATAACATATGTGTTAAAATACACCCACTGCTTTGATCTTCTTCCGGTCTATTTCATGTTTCTATTTACATTTAGCTTTTTTTTATGAATAATATAAATTTCAGGTTTCGGTTACTGTATACTATATACTAGATATTCGGTGTATTCATGCCTTTTGTTCCAAAACTTTTGACAGATATTTAAAGTTCAAGTTCAACAAACTGTTTTATGGTGAATTTATTTTAATTATAAGCATAAATGCATTAATTTAGAGTCCGAGATCGAATTTGACATAAATCTAGATGTTTTTTGACGTTAATTATTCTGTGAGCCAGCAGTTATTATTTTCACTTCATTGACGTTTCAAATTGTCATAGTCACAGTTCTAAATTGCGAATAAAAATTACTATACAATTCCATGTGTAAGATACCGAAGCTAGTGCATGCGTAAAGTCATTCACTTTGCGCACTAGTTCGATAAAGTAACTTATGGTTCGAAACATTTAGCTACTTAGATCCTAGTATGATGGAATGAGAAGGTATCGTCAAGGAAATGGATATTGAGCAGTTGTAAAAAAACTTTTTTTAATGAAAATCTGACAAAGGAATTTTATTACTGCGCAGTTGTATTTTTGATCGACTTCCCAAACGGAGGAGGCATACAATTCGACTGTATGTCAGCATGTTCGCGCCTTTTGCATAGTGAACGTGCTCCGAATTTGATGTGTTTTTTTTCATTTGGGAGAAGAGTATTGAGAATTGGTCCCACTAAAAAAAAAGGGAGTGGTGGGGCCAATTTTCCCCGAAAATTGAAAATCTGAGACGGCAGAATTAAAAAAACTCCATATCCCGAAACGTTTGAATTGACCTTTTTTTAAAAATAATCGTAGGTTTCCGTGTTACAGTCTGAAATATGTGTTAGAGCTATGTGGCAGAGGCAAATTTTACCGAGAACCTAAAATTTGAGATTGGAAAGGGGGTAACGTTTAAAAAAAATCATAGGTTTTCGAGTTAGAGCAATAGTAATCTCTGAAATATGTGTTTAAGCTATGTAGAGGGGGCAATTTTTTTCGAAAATCAAAAATTCGAGATGACCAAATTAAAGAAGAGACATTTTTCAAAAAAATCACCAGCAGTGGTAAACACTGAAATATGTGTATTTCCGCGATGTTTTTAAATCTCTAGATAAGGACGAGTAACGCAATATCTTCTTTGGTAAACGTTGAATGATTTTAATGACTTATGTTACACTGAACAGTGTAAAATAAATTGTTTTTACAAAAAATTGGACCGACTTTATTAGTTAGTTAGTAATTCTACTGGTTCTGGTACTTTTGAAGTTGGTGCCAAAAGTTTTCAATCTAACTACAACTGCACAACTTCAAAATCACCAGTACCAATAGAATTAATATTATTTTGTATTTTTCAGTGCACCAACTAATAAAGTCGGTATCTTATCTCAATAAAAACAACTACAAGCAAAGAATATACGTGGGTAATAGGATAAGTACATTGCTATTAGTGAAAGTTCAACGATTTTCGTGACTAATGTTACACTCAAAAGTGTGAAATAACTATATTTTTTTTAAATTGAAATGTATAAAATAATATTAACTCTATTGGTGCTGGTACTTGTGAAGTTGGTGCCAAAAGTTATCAATCTATCTGCAACTGCACAACTTCAAAAGTAACAGCACCAATAGAATTAATATTATTTTATACTTTTCAGTGCACCAACTAATAACGTCGGTCCAATTAAAAAAAAATATTTATTGTTATTATACATTGTTAGGAATATTTATTAGCTATAATTTGTAGTGAACAGAGGTTGTTAATTAGCTTTTTACTGGCTTGTATACTTAAGCCAAACAATACAATATGACTAGACCAATATTTTGGCGGAAAAACATTATTTTCATTGAAAGTAGGTAGACTGGTCTGGCGATATCTACGCACGTTATGTTGTTTTATAATAGATATATATATATATACATATAGTTAAGTTATATGAATATATTTTTGAACACACCATTTCAACAGGCCACTAGTGTTGAACTCGTTCTCAAAATAAACAGATTATATTTTCTCTCACAAACACTTGTCTAGGTACCTACCAATTCATGAAAATTTATTTTTGTAAATGATTCAAAAATAGATTCTCTCAAGAGGGTGCCCAGAGAGAAAGATAGCTCTGTGGTGGCTATCATCATAAATTCAAAATTATTGCAGCAATATTTTCTTCTAATAAAAATATTTCAAAATAACTTCGGTCTTGATATTCACAATAATTATACATGTTTTTGAACTAGCATTAATGATTTTATTCAAACATAACTTAACCCCATTCTATAATTATTGTCATTATTGTTAGTTGTTATAATTAAGAAACTCTTATTGCTAATAACAATATCTGTAGTTGTTATTAACATATTCTATTCATATTCTACTAAAAAATGATTATAACTTCTATTGGTTGGATAATGAAATTCATTTTTTGTAACATATGAATTTATTAATATCTGGGGTACCGAGTTTACCTTCGGTAAACAAACCGAATTGAGAAAACCTGTTTACATTAATATATAGAATTTGTTCTAGTCTAGGTCAATCATCGAAATTTCAGCGATAATTAGATTTGGCTCACTAATGTTTCTGTTAGGATAGGGAATGGCATCCTAGTATTGTCACAGCATAGATAAAAGTTCTCAAATTTTCTGCTTCCGAAAAGTTTACTTGCTTTCAAGAGGCAATAAAATTTATCGCGACGTGTTGCCCCTGCCTCGCGCCGCTCAAGTGAGAATTGAGCCATTTGAAAGCAAGTGAACTTTTGGAAGCAGAAAATTTCGCGACATGTCGCGCCGCTTTGCATCGTCAAGTGAGAATCGGCCTTTATGCATAGTATTGACTGAAATTCAAGTTTTCATTTGGTGTTAATTTTATAATAACTGAGTAATTAGTTCGCTTTTTCGACGGTAGTCTCTTGGACTAGATATAACATTATTCTTTATTTTGCAAAATCTTATTAACCCTTAACTAAACTTACTATGTACTGTTACCCTAAAAAGGTATTATTGAATTGCACCGAGACTGGATGAAAATGATCGTCGGCCGCTGATTTCTTACAGCTTGTAGGTAGCAATTCTATCAATTATTATTCTTACCTCGTATATATATATATATATATATATATATATATATATTATATAATTTCGCAACAAAACGTGCCGTTCTCAAAGAATTTTTTTCTCTGCTAACCGGTGGTTTACACAGGTAGCGCAACAATTGAAGAAATCACATTATTCAATGTCACATAATACCTAATATAGCAGCTGCATATTTTTTTGTTTTGGTCATGTACCTACGTACCTAAAATCGAATATTTGGGAGAGTATCGAGGAATTATTCTAGTTTTTGGCCAATTTCCAACATGAGACTATTCGACTGTATGTTTGTTCATCTTTTATGTATGTATAGTATTAACATGCAACGATTATGATGATTCTTTCATTTCAAAGGGACACCTGAGAGATGGTCCCATGCTAAAATTTTCAGTATTTTATCAAGGTTAGCTTTTCAAAACCTCCCTTCGAATGGTATTTTATGTAATTTTTTAAATTAAAATTTTTGTAGAGCATATAACTACTTATACTTGAAAATTCATATTCGATACGAATATTATAAAGGTGAAAATGTTTGGATGTTTCTTACGCAAAAATGACCGAACTGATTTGGATGAAATTTGACACACGTATAGTTTATTAACTGGATTAACATATAGCATACTCTTTATCGTGGAAAAATGTTAGGTTGTTGTATTGTGTGATTATTAGAAAACTAACTAGAGGACGTATTCTGTCGTCCTTTTTGTGCGGATCTTTGTTGCGGATGTGTGGCATAGTGCATGCGATGGAAAATGGAAGAAATGTTTTAACATCTTTCTTAATTTCTAGAGAATATTGAACCATCGGGATCTGTTTATAAGGTATAATAATAATATAATATTTGATAAGTAGTTATTGACCGTCTATACGCTACTTTTTTCTCTAGATCTGCGTTCCCCCCGTGCTGCACCCCCCCACCCTTTCACATACCTTTTTCCAGTAATTTCTCAAGATCTAGAGAAAAAAGTTTCGTCCCTCGTGTTAAGCTATAGGTGCTTATAATTCCAAATATTTCTACCATAAAGATGTGTATCAATTTAAAAGCTATAAATCTGCAGTAATTGCGTTCGCATTTATGATAGGATTTTTCATTTATGGGCCTTTATGTATAATAAGGACTCCTGTGAGTCCTATGGGCTATTTAAGCCCAGTACAAATTCACTCAAATACAAGCCTTTTGTAACCTAGTTGCGACATAGTGCCTGGTTTATAGTAGCAAGGATATACGGTTCGATTTCCACTGGTGCTTTTATTTTCTCAAACGAAATCACTTTTTCCTACCTTTTTTTTATGTTCTAGACTTACTTATAAAATCAGTCAAGAAAATAATGATATGACATTTGAGTTAGTGAGTTTATTAATGAAAGGAGAAGATAAACAATACGAATACTGACGATGTTACGTATAATTTTTCTTAGTATTCATCTATTTCATCCTGTTTGGAATAATTCATACTATCTAGATACCATCTACAAACAAGAGACTTCTCTGTCAGTTTTTATTTCTTTCAAGACAAATTAATTGAAACTTCTAATAATTAAGGTTTAGATTGAGCTAATTTTTTTCTTATGGCGAAATTTAGACCTATTTATTAATTATTATATTTAAATTGAGCTGAATAAATATATCACGAGTTCTACGTATGAAATATATTGGCACGTGGAGCTCAAATTTATAATTTAGATTATTGGGTTATGTTTTATAGCTCTTGGTATCTATTTTCCTATTATGTTTAAAGTCCAAGATTGTAGTCATTATTTTTTTACAAGTAAACATTCAACGATTATGACGAACCACTCAAAAATATGAAATAGCCAAGTTCTTAGAAAAACTAGGACAGACCCCTAATTAGAAGGGGCACTGAAAAATACACAATAGTAGTAACTCTAAACTAAAAGACCTATTTCATTGATCTGTTATCAACTTGTCATTTCCTTTAAGCATGTGGAGAATTTTCAATCCTCTAAGATAAAAAAAAAGTATAAGAAAATAATGTTGAAAATATCACACCAAAGTCCTCTACCTGTTCTCTTCTTGTCTTGTAGTCATTTTACCGAACACAAAATTACCAGTGATTATCTCTGCTGGTACTGGTTATGCCCTAAAGCAAATATTACTTCTAAACTAGTTTCATGTTCTCACATAAGTATACAGGGTAATGCCAAATTGAGGTGAAAACAATGAAATGGATGGTTCACCACATGATTTGGTGACGAAGAGATCATATGTATGAATGCTAAGGTAATGTACCTATGTTTGATTTCGAGATATAGGGTGTTGAAAATGCAATGAAAATCAAAATTTTCTCTCAAAAGATTCTATGATTAATAATCGTAAATTTGACATAACCTCGTTTTTAACCATTCTGTACAATAATCTTGTGCTAACTATTTTACTGAATTAATTTAGCCCCAAACCCTCTAATTAAAATTTATGTTACGCCAATGAGTTTCATGATCTTTTTTTTTCAGTGTCATATCTTAAAGCGCATTGGAGTATAATCAATTGTAATTCGGATGTTAATCCATGTAAAATGTAAATCCATTACGTTAAATAACAATTCTCTTACCTCAATTTGGTATCACCCTGTATACAGAGTCGCGTGTTTAATCCCTTTAAATTAAAATACTGCTGCCATATTATGTCCCTTCCCACAGATATCTTCTACTTCACCTCGTAGGTAGTATGTTTTTTTCTGCTTTCGAGGTCACAATAATTATCAACCGACTGGTTTTTCGGAAAAAAATGCAATACTTTTACGCTATGCTATTTTTACGTGTAAATATTGCCGTATTTTCATATGATATCTAATAATATGAATTTTAAATACGTTCATATCGAATGTGTTTTTACAACGACATTAAAACTTTGTAACTACTTAAATAGGTAGATGTCCACAATTGTTCAAATTATAGAATAGAAAAGATTTTTAATGGAAATTATAAATTCATGGGAAAACATCATTCATCAAAAGTCTTGAATGGTCTGCGTTTAAGATAAGAGGCTTACGTGTTTATATATTCTTTTTATAGATCCTTCAAATTATTATTCATACAAATCAGATAACATAAAGGCGAAGAATAAACAGAATAAGACGCTCATTAATAAATTATAGAATCTGCAGGTGGATAATTTTTAACCGGTGAGGTAGGCATATAAAAGTCGTATTATGTTACATATAATTTTATATATAATAATATATATATAATTCTTAGGTAAATTTCATATAGAAATTCACCTATTGCAATCTTTCCAAAGACCAAATGAAAATATATTTTGAAGTATTAATAGAATAAATTGCTCCGATCAAAATTATTATAGGTAGTTAAAAATGTACCTAATCTATGTATTAACCAAATGCGATGTTTCTACTCGATTAACTTTGTTCTTCATGATTCAATGAGTAATTTGTTTTTCTAAAATAATAAATACGAAATTCATGAGCGTAGGTTTTTTTCTGATTTTATAAATGAATTACCTGTTTCAGTATTCCTGTAAGTGAAACAATGTGTGAGATACATAAAAAACGATGATCAATTGATTATTAATTTACATTTCCTGAAATGTAAATTTATTTTACATAATTTTTTCGATTATTCAAGGTTCTTGAAATAAAAAAGAAATAATTAAATCTGATGATGTAATTCCTAGTACACTTGGATTATCTCTACATTTTCATTGTTATTCGCAACCAGATAAATATAAACAATTCTTATGCACTTGTAGTATTTATTATCTCTAGTAGAGAAAAAATTCAAATCAAAACCTTGAATCTTTCCAATACGTACTACCTTGTATATATAAGGTACATGTAGGCTTTCCTTACACATATACAGCTTTGTAGATATATGTCAGAGCACGTATCAGAATAATAATTGTTATTTAACATTTTTCAATGTCATTTCACATTCTAATATGAAGAAACCTTGTAATGAACAAGTCTGAGGACTGTTTTTTTGTTGATTAGTAATTATCCAGGTATTCCAATGAAATTATTGAAAGGGAAACGATCTGCGGCATTTATTGCTCTCATATCATTCATAGATATACGAGGTGCTAACCATATTTTTTATATCTAAATTAAGTTTTAGTCAGACATAAAACTAACACAAAAATAACGTTATCGTCATTTCTATTTTCTCAAATTATGTACGAAAATATTCTAAGAGTAACGTATTAAATGGGTTAAGCTTAATAATTTTTAACACGAATAATAACAGGTAAAAACTATACACAACTAGAAGTAAGTGTTTGATTGTCAAGAGAGATTGAATCATGAGATCAAACGAATCAACAAATCATCTCGCCTAGTGTAAAAAAGAGAAACCACCAACACACCACAGATCTCCATGAAAAGCCATCAAATATTGTCCATAATCCATAAGGAGTTAACTATAAACTGCTGGTCGACTTGGATTCACTTCCTTTAATTCAATCTATTTGTAGCACAATATATATTATATATTAATTTTAATATTTTGCACGCCATCTCTATAAACGCGAACGCAATATGCCAAAGTATTCTCTTCACGTATTAATATTTATATTTATAACTTTTTTAGTCGCAAATTTAACATATATCGAGACTTATATAATTGAAAGTTAATCTACTACATTTAAAAATTGATTTCTTCTAGACAAAGGTATTTGATATAATATCTATTGCTATTACACTTGACAGTTTATCTTACATTGTTGTTATATAGTCGTTGTTTACTCGTTGATCGCTTATTGACCTCCAAAGAACAACTTATGATCTTGTCCTTTTAATTGACTACACTTTTCTTTTGTGATATAGTATTTACCTTTATTTCTTGCTTAAATTCAAATTATTCTTGTAAAATACTCAGGTTTTTAGTGTATTTTTTCAACGTTACTTATGTTGAGGTGTACTCGAACCTCAGTTACATAATTTACCTTCTCTGTAAACACCAATCTAACAGCTTTTAGGTTTTTTAATGTGAACTGTAGACATGTTTATAACGGATCGCTCAAAAAAACACTGAAGTAGAAAGGCAAGTCAATTTTATATCCGAGATGAGCCATTGAGTTCAGCCCAAAAAAATACTATTCATACATAAACATAATTACACTTTTATTCAAATATCCTGGTCCAACTGTTATGTAGATTTCATCATACAGCTGGAGTGGATTTGAAGTACCTATAGTATATATTATATAGTCTTCTAGTATCCCGATCTTCTCATCTGGTCCTATATATGTACCTGTGTAGGTATAATAATAAAATGATAATGCCGTGCCCGTAAAATCAAGCCGGCATCTAATGGTTGACATAAATCATTTGAAGAACAAAATAATTGAAATAAAATTTGCAATGCTTGAGAAATAATACAAACAATGGAATTGGATAATAATCATATTTTTATAGCTGTAAATAATTATTTATCGTAAAGTGCGCTGTTAAAATGTCACATAAAAATGATACATCATTTTTGTTGTGACAAGAAAAATAAATTATCGAAACCACGCGGAAAGTTATATAATTTATCAATATATCTTCCTTCTCATAAAATGACAATAGCAAGTATATATATGCTGTTAATGTCTTAATTGAATCACAGGAATTCATATTGCAATATTTCTTCAAAGCAGTAATATCCCTTCATTTATGTTTATTTACACCTCGATAATTGGAACTTTGGTCTCGTGAATAGATGCTAAAAGGATCATAAGGTTTCATTTTATTTAAAAAAAAATGTGATAATTCCAGAACTAAGCCTAATTGCTAAGTGTAGTTTATCGTAAATTTAGGTACCTCAAATCATGTTATCGGGTTGTTGACAATTGAGATATACTTTAGATATTAGCTAGAATGTTTTTCATTAAGATTTTTTTGTTAAAGCAATTTGTGTTATCATAATATGGGGGATATACCTTTTCCAGCTAATTACCTATTTTGTATAGCCGCTATAACAACAAATGAAAGAAATAGGATAAAATTAGAAATAGAAGGGGTCCCATACAAGAAAACGTGATTTTTTTTATATATTTTGAACCATAATAGCAGGAAAGGCATCCGATAAGTTTTCTGCGATTGTCGAGTCTTGTGTCAATTTTCTAGGACACTTCAGCAATATCTACACGCTAATCAAAGCAAAACACTGACCGACTTCGATCATCGAAGTTAAGCAGCACAATACGTTGGGAACGGTTTGGACGAGTGACCGTTGATGCGGGCGCGCGTTTGAATCTCTGATCGTCGTATGGCATTCTCCTCCTCTCGCAAGGCAACGGGAAACTAGCGAGGGTATATTGCCCTAGTACAGCTCTCTGGAATGTTGTACCTTGAGATTTATCTTGAGACATATTGGTGGTTCGGAATCCTCGTTAAACTGTAGGTCCCCTTGTCTGTGGTAACACTTTCAAGGCAGAGAAGCTTCCAACGCTCGAATACGAGTACGGCACTCAAAGAAGAAGAAGAATCGAAGCTCTGTTATCAAAACTCTTTGATTGAAATTTTCAACACCCTATATCTCAAAATCTAAGATATTTAGATAATATAATATTAAATTTTCCTCACAAAATCACTCTGTAGACTTATCATCCATTAGTGAATTATTTATGTGAAAGAAAAGATTATGGGTGAGTCATACCAAAAATGGAACACTAGGTTCGGCAGATAGAACGAAAGAGAGACTAGGCTAGGTTTTTTCATGTCTTGATTGGATAATTTAAAAAAAAAGATGATGATATTCATAGCAGTCATGTTAATTAAATATAATTACGAACTAGATAAATAAAATAGTATAAAAGCTGTAGGTAAAGCAACACAATGATTTTTGCCTTGAACCTTTTCCGCCACTTTTATAAATAGAAATCACGACTTATACTGAAACTATATTTGCTAAAGGTGGGTACCCACCTATAATAATGTAATTTGGTTAACAACAGACATATATATGTACATATATAACTGATAATATCTATCTTGTTTCAGACATGAATGCTCTTTTTTTTTTGTTCAAGGCATGCCACCACATTCATTCTGATTATACTCACACAAAACGAATATATTTCAGGAATTCGTGCGCCTGTAGCTTTTTGGCGTGGTTGCAAAACAAGACAACAGATAAATAATGATATTACCTATTTACACGACTACAGCAATGTAATGCAGGGTGTATTTTCGAATTATTTTATACATATAGCAAATTGAATTGATATAATATCTGGATTACTCTTTTACAAGAAATCCCTGTTGCTTTTTGTTACATGGGATCATCTTTCAGCATCGTTATTTTAATTGAATGAAGTAACGTTTTAGAAAAAAAAACTAGGGCCGAATTTATTAGTTGGTGCAATGCAAAATACAAAATAATATTTTATTTTATTTGTACTGATACTTTTATAAGTTAGGTTGAATATTATTTTGTCTTATTGAGTGCGCCATGTAATGAAGACAGTCCTTTTTTGTGGTAAGTTATTTATGTAACAATTTCAAAAGCTCTCCCTTTCAAGGGTTCTAACTCGGAAGCCGCTGAAGTTTGTGAAAAATATTCAATCCCAAGCGTTCCGAATATGGTCCCTTCTTTAATTTTGCTGTGTCAAATTTTTGTTCTTCGTTAAACAAATTGCTTCCTGAATCCCCTATCAAAGGGATTTTGGCTGAGGAATACATGTTTTATTTCTAATTTTCAATAGAATTATATCTGTTTCAGGTTCCCAACAGTTCTCCTCGGATGATGTTACTCCTGAAACAAACCACATTGCCGATAGATTGTGGAACTGCCAAATTTATTCGAAGTAAGTTAACTAGAACAATTTCCTTATATTCTTGCATTCTCTGTGGTAATGTTATCAAAGTTTTACAATGGTTAGATAATACAATAGCAGAATTTTACCTCAATTGTGGTCATTGCGGTTGCAAAGATATTGTGATGTGGGTGATGTTTGCCAAATATCAACGTAATCGGTGTGAACGTTTTATTCTTGTTTGGGTATTTCTTGGAAATCCAACGTGAAGAATTGTAATCCAATAAATGAAAATTGAAAATCAAACTCAAGAGTCTATCGATGTTCCAATATATAGCTAATACAGCAGAACTACTTCAAAATAATCGGAAAGCGTAATTGGTATAAAAGTTCATTTTTGACCGAATTCCCGAATTCGATTGTTTGTTTTAAGAGGACTGTGAGATAGTCCCATGTACAAAAAGTTTTTCGACTGACTTCCAAAACGGAGAAGGTATACAGCTTTTCTGTTTGTCTGCATGTTTTTTCTTCTCCCAGAGGGGGGTGGTGGGGACAATATTTTTCGAAAATCGAAAATTTGAATAAGTATAAGTGATGTATTCAGTAGGTACCAATAGAATTAATACATATTATTATTTTGTATTTTTCAGTTACCAACTAAGTGAGTTTTGTCCCATTTTGTATTTTTAATGTTCATTAGTGAAGTTGGTAATTAAATTGTGTTCCATCCATCCATATTGTCGGATTGACAACGAATATACAATTTCAACGGTAATTAAAAAGCAATATTGTCTGTACGTCACATAAATTAATGTTTCTAAAAATATGCCATGTCACTTTGTGACAAAAAGCATGCTTCTCATGTGTGTTAAAATTATATTGTCTAAATGGATTTTCAATTTTTAATTCGCCATGCATTAACGGTGGATATTTTTACATCAGAAAGAATTGTTTCAACACAAAATAAGAGATTACATGTCATGGATGGTCGTGATTCAGTTGGTAATTACATGAGTCAGTTGACCTTAGGAAGTGTCGTTTAACCCTTTTGTGATGAGGTGTTCTATTGATGTTGTAATTAATTTTACAATAAATTGTTCAAATGACATGATGTAATAAAAAATCATCATCATTTTCTATGAGATGTAGATACAATTATATTTTGTATAACAATAAAAATCGATTACAAAAGAGACTTCTGCGAACGACTAGTAACAACATAGCCGCGCCATTTTTTTAATTTAAGCGATCGCGAGACCATGGACGTAGATACCACTTTATATCACAGTCAAATAATCGGGTATTAATAATAATGAGTTATGAAAAGTTTCTTAGAGAATCCTAATTTCAACTGTCATTGGTAACAAAATAAATATTAAAAAAAAATTAACAATTTTATTAGTTGGTGCACTGTAAAATACGAAATAATAATGTTAATTCTATTGGTGGTGTTACTTTTGAAGTTGTGGAGTTGCAGTTAGATTGATAACTTTTGGCACCAACTTCACATGTACCAGCACCAATAGAATTAATATTTCGTATTTTTCAGTGCACCAACTAATTACTTCGGTCCAATTTTTGTGAAAAATATTTATTTCACACTTTTGAGTGTAACATTAGTCACGAAAATCGTTGAACGTTCACTAATACCAAAGAAGATAGTACTTATCATATTACCCACGTATATTCTTTGCTTGTACTTGTTATTATGTAGAGGTCTTAGAACATCGCTGCGGAAATACGCATAAGTATCTTAGATTTAACCATTTTACCACCGCTTAACTGGAAAACCGTAACTTAAGGAAAGTAATGTTCATTATAAATGTTGCTATAAATACTATTATGGTATTTTATGTTGTACCCAGAGATTTTGAATTTTCGAAAGAAATCGCCCCTTTCACATGGCGAAAATTCACATATGTGAGACTAAAACATGAATGTAACTCGAAAAACGTAAACGTTTCCGAATATTGTCCTATCTGTAATTCTGGCATTTCGAATTTTCCAAAAAAAATACAGACTGTCGAATTGTATACCTCCTCCGTTGGGGGTTCGTCGGTCAAATAAAACCATTATTTTCAGGAAAAGTAGAACATATTCTAGATAGCCCGTCACCGAGTTTTCATGGTTTCATCAATGTTATCCCATCCAAAACGCCCTTCGAATGGTAACAAACTTTGTTATTGTAAAATTTGAATTTTCCGATTTAAAGTATACGGTTCGAATATTATTATATTACTTCTATGTATTTATAGAAGATACTTATTTGGTCGCCTTTTTTTCGGTAACGCCAATGACATGGTCTTGATACTATGGACACGACATCATGTTTTTTGGATGGCGATCCATTTTTTATCAGGATGCTCTGTCAGTAACCCAACATTAATCTTCAATCACTGAGACCCATTTGCTACACTTTGGATTACTTATGATAAATATTACTACGTTGGAGATAAAAAACTACATAGAAGTCGTAAGGACCCTTTTCTAATTTTACGCTAAAATCGCTGTATGCCTGAGAATATATTTAATATATTCTAATTATATAATCACGGTCATCGTATATTTTACAATTTGCGTTTACGTTCTACGTTTTATATCTGTTATATGTTAATTTCACTGTACATTGTATGAGCTAATTATAAAAGCGCTGCTAAAATGGAAAAATAGGACGAGTTGGGTATAATCTAGATTGGCTGTGTCTAGATTGGCTGTGGAGAATAACTTGTTTTTAAGTTTTATTAAGGTGGTGGTTTTTGTAGTAAACGGGTATCGTATTAGTATGCTGGTCACAGGATCAGTGAGAATATTGAATTTCGCTGTCCTTTGTAAATTTTGACAGATTTAAGATGAAAATTATTATGATTATCAAAAGTGGGACAGTCGATGGAAATGATTTCTTATATTCCTAAAATTTAACATCAATTACATTTGACGGTAACAATAGAGAAATAGATCTCAAACAATAATTTATTGAAATAAATATTAAACATCTCTACTTGAATTTTTATTCAAAATTAAAGAATGACATGAAGAATATAAAAGAGCATTTCTGGTTAGAAATAAAAACAAACAGAACTTCATGAAGTCCATCCACACTTTGAACTAGCTATCGATTAGAATTTTTTTGCAATTGTTATATTACTAACGAACTTCAACTGGGTCTCTATAGATTTTGTGATTAAAACTCTGTCAATTCGATGTGACTATTTGAAGAGATGTGGACCATGGATATTACCCTGGGGGATACCCGGTTGGATAATCCTAACACTCACTGGGTACACTTGAAAATCTAATTTGTATTAGTGAAACGAATGCATTCCACAATGAAGATAATAATATCCCTAAGATAAACTTTCCTGCTAAAGTTATTATCGCTGGATTATTTCCTTGGAAAAGCGCAAGGAAATACATTCACATAAAGATAACAAATTTGAGTGGGTTGGAGTGTAATTGTAATTTTTTTTTCAAATCAGTATATATTTGAAAAGCGTAGGCTTGAATTGTTTGAAACAACTCAAGTTACACAGAACAGTGCTCACTCTAATGTTATATTTATCTAATGACATCCTTAGTTAAATTTTGGATATGCAAACAAGTTAATTACAAGATTTGAATGCAATTCGTCGTTCAAATGCCACATCTAGTGATTGATGATACTTTATCGAATCCAAATATGTAATAGCAACGCCCAAAAGTGGACTGGTCTTCTAAAAAAACAGTGTTTGTTTTTTGCTTGACCAGCTAGTGGATAATATTATTATTCGTTGTAACTTTATTCTAGAGATGTTTCTAAGTAGTTAGTTATGGCGGAAATTGATAATTAAGATGAGAACCTTTACATCTATTTAAATAACAACTCATCTTTGATTGATCAACCAACTTATCTTATTCCTTATTGGTATTATATACGTTCATTCACGAGTCGCTTACTTACTCTAAAGAACCTGATATTTATTAATGATTGAATAGTTTTTTGCTATCAGTCTCCTTCGACCAGTCAATCGAATAAGTAGTTTTATAGAATTAATTTATAATTAACTTTTAGAGAATAAATATTTAAAATAATAGACCGACGTTATTAGTTGGTGCACTGAAAAATACTAAATAATATTAATTCTATTGATGCAGTTACTTTTGAAGTTGTGAAGTTGTAGTTAGATTGATAACTTTTGGCACCAACTTCACAAGTACCAGCACCAAAAGAATTAATATTATTTAGTATTTTTCAGTGCACCAACTAATAACGTCGGTTTTTTTTTAAATATTTATTTCACATTTTTGAATGTACCTAACATTAGTCACGAAAATCGTTGAACGTTCACTAATACCACAGAAGATAGTAGGTACTTATCCTATTACCCACGTATATTCTGTGCTTGTACTTGTTAATATTTAGAGATCTTAAAACATCGCTGCGGAAATACGCAAGTATTTTAGATTTGAGCATTTTACCAACGCTGTAACTCGAAAACCGTAACTCTGAGGAAAAAAAAACATTTTAAATGTTGCTACAAATAATCTGGTCTTTCATGTAGTTCCCATAGATTTTCAATTTTCGAAATAAAATGCCCCCTCCACATATAAAAAATACACATACTTATTTGAGATTTTAACATCGCTGAAACTGGAAAATCGTAACCGTTTTCGGATTTCGGATTTGAGTTTGTACGAGTATGGGACCATTTCTCAGGTCTCCTCTTTCAAATGAATCAAAAATCATCAAAATTGGAGTACGTTTACAATATATATAAAACGCGCGCACGAACAAAAAAAAGTATACAGTCGAATTGTAAACATCCTCCGTTCGGGTTCGTCGGTCAAAAATAAGACAGGCTTACTTGTCACATGAAAATTGAATTTAATTATATTGGTACTAGAATAACAAACTTAACCGTATACATGAAAAGCTAACTGAAATAAATTCATTATTTCATTTTTTGTCCATAAAAGTCAACCCTATAATGAACTCTTTTGAATGACAGATATAACACCCAATTTTTTAAATGTTATTGTTTTTGAATTTGTCACAAAAATGAATATTGTTTTGTACATTTTCCCCTCTAACGTTATAGATACCTATCAAATATGTAAGTATTATTTAGAAATCACTTCACATGATTTTATCTGAAAATTATTTCTTTGAAATTTTCATCTTGTCATATTGTCATTCATGATTCATTGGATATGAGATACTTATACTATTGCCTAAGGAGTGTTCGCTTGAATGGAAGTTTCTTATGTATCGAATTGCTCATTTGAGTATCGCTAGTTTTATATTCATGACAAATGCACAACTGTGCCATGGTCGTGCAACAAATCATATATATATATATATATATATATATATATATATATATATATATATATATATATATATTTAACTACATTTTGTTTAGTTAAATCATTAACGCAATAATGGTTCTCAAAATTAAATATTATCATCTAAGTATTGGGTCACGCTTACGAATATTTAAAAAAATGAAACCCAAAAAGAAAATAATTAAAAAGACCTTTCAAACACACCATCTAAGATTTTTAAGAGTGTAGCTCCTGAGGGCAGAAAATTGAAAGGGCGAAGCAGATTTTGTTCAAAATGATATCCCCACTCGATATTATTTTGCACGTATTTCGGCGATTTCTTTAATAATGTTCACATTTCGAGAAATCCGTGATGGAAAGTTTTGAAATCAATACTTCGTATATTGAGAAACCTTTGAAATATTGGTACAATCAATTTTGAAATGGATTGAAGGCATTTCGGCAGTTAACCCAAAATTCAAGTAACCGGAGATTTTTTAATCTTACTGTGCTAATTTATAAGTAAATTGATTATTGTTTTGATGTCCGTTGGAATAGCTGAGATTTTTTCCATTCTTAAATATAATGAGCTATGACTAATGCCAACATAAACTTTCAAAAACCCAAGCATAACCAAATTAAAACCGAGCATATTTTTCAAGTTCACTATTTAGTTCCGAATTATGGCCGTTCAATTTGTTATTTGTCTTGATTTGCTTCATCTCGATAAACGACACTTCTTGATGGTAGATTATTCGAAATGAGAATACTTAGTTTGATTAGTTCTAGACTCGGTCCATTAGTTAATCTGACATCGTAAAATGTTCCAGGAATATTCCAGCAGTATCAATCAAATAATATATCCATGAAATCCGCGTCACTAACTAATTTGAAATATTTTATTGTTGTAATGATTTGGGGCATAGTGGATTAATCACAACCGCATAGCGTAGATATTCCAAGAATGAAGTCCATTAAGAGTTTATGAATCACATAGTTGAATGTTTTGGAAAGCCAGAAGTACCTGTCGTTTCTAGCAGAAATTGATTATGTGTCAAAACTGTTTTTTGTTACCGATATTAGGAAAGAAAGCAAACATAATCTAAATATACCTATACATCCTCCTTTTAATGAAGTCGGCCAAAAGAAGAATGATACAATTCTATTTTATGCACTTTTTCGTTCTAGACATATAGAAAATTAATTGACAACAAGCAGTAGAGCGATTCACAAGTGAAGAACGCTGAATTATTGTTGCTGATAATTTGATGATTGAAAAGATAATTTCGTATCTAAAATCTATGATAAATGAGCTGCAAGTTGCTGAATTGGCTATCAAGCATTGTTGGTTCCAATAAGGCGGAGCAACCGCTCACGTAGCTCGGGCAATGATGGAGATTTGAGACAAAGTATTCCGGGCCATGCGATTTCCCGTTTTGACGATTGGAGGAACACTGGTTAGCCAAATCGCCAGATCTGACTGCGTCAGACTCCTTCCCTTAGGACTTTTTAGAAACTCGTACAATAAACCATAAACCCTACAAAAGCCAGTAATGAAGAAGAAGTCACCAATTTAGGGCCAAATCTTTTGCTAGCGGCTAATGCAAATGCCGTAAAACGATCAAAAATGTGCCTCATGTCAGAAGATAGATTTTACATTTCTAAAAAAAATTTCTGTGAAAACGAAGCTGAATTTTTCCAATTTCTAACAAAATGGCAGCCAATTCACATTGTGACATTACTTTTGCTCCATCCTGTATGTTTTGTGTTTGTTTGTCAGTAACACTAGAACTATATTGATTGAGGCACTCAAAGACATAAATTAAAATGGTATAAAATGTAAAGGGCTGATATTTTTTGACAGTTTTGATCATGTAACATGAGCCTAGAAATTTCACTACAGGACCAGTGTGGTATATGTCACTACGAGTCAAAGGCGGATAATCATTTACTTTCCGCACTAAAAAGGGTAAACTATATCATGGATCTGAAAAATTTCCTACTTTAACTACTGATGTATTAAAATGAAAAATTATCGTTAATGATGTTAATTTTAAGCACTTTCGTGTATTTTTGACCGACGAATCCCGAACGGAGGAGGTATACAATTCGACTGTGTGCTTTTTTTTGTTTGTGCGCGCGTTGTATATAGTAAACCTACTCCGATTTTGATGATTTTTGGTTCATTTGCAAGAGAAGACTTGATTAAATCTGCTTCTCTCCGAAAACCGCCCCCGAAGGGAGCTAGTTTTCTCAAAAATCGAAAATTCGACATGCCAAAATTAAAGTTAGGCAATATCCGGAAACGTTTATATTGAACATGTCTTCCAAAGAGTTTCGAGTTTTCGAGTTAAATTCATTTTAAAATCTCACATATGTGTATTTTCGCTAGGTGGAGGGGGCGGTTTCTTTTTTCGAAAACTGAAAATCTCTATGCTATATGAAAGATAATAATATTTGTAGCAACATATATAAAGAACATTTTTTCCTTAGAGTTACGGTTTTCGAGTTAGCGGTGGTAAAATGTTTAAATCTCAAATACGTATTCGTATTTCCGCAGCGATGTTCTGAGATCTCTAATAAGAAGTACAAGCAAAGAATATACGTGGGTAATAGGATAAGTACTATATTTATTGGTATTAGTGAACGTTCAACGATTTTCGTGACTAGTGTTATACTCAAAAGTGTGAAATAAATATTTTTTACAAATCATTGGATCGACGTTATTAGTTGATGCACTGAAAAATAGAAGTTACATAATATTAATTCTATTAGTGCTGGTACTTGTGAAGTTGGTGCCAAAAGTTATCAATCCAACTGCAACTGCAAAACTTCACAAGCACCTGTACCAATAGAATTAATATTATTTTATACTTTTCAGTGCACCAACTAATAACGTCGGTCCATTTTTTTGCAAAAAATATTTATTTTCTTCTAATAAAGTCAATCGTAGTATTTGTAAAAAGTTATTAAGTCTCAGAGAAGTAAGGCTATACTACAGTTTCAACGGACTCCGGCAAACCCTTCATTGTCTTTATCAGACCTGAATGTATTTTCAGCCCATGTTAATTAGACATTCTAATTACACTTTATATATTTTATATGCACATGCATGTGTATATATTTACGTATATCCTGCAACAACAATGCATTTCTATGTAAAAACATTATTAGCAGCCTGTGACTTAGCGTGTTTCTCATTATTATTTGAAAATTTTATCACATGGGATAAAAACTAATTTAAATAGGTGATCCAATCCAAAAGGTCAAACGGTACCTACTTCAAAGAGCTATTCATATATATACTGTGTGATATTCCATTGAACATCAAATTATTTCACTATATTCCTGGTAAATACATCAAATCATCAATGTTTCAAAACAATTTCCTTTCCTTCTTTGCCTGGAAATTTTAATGAGTTGGAGCGCCTTTTTGACCGACTTCAAAAAAAGGAGAAGGCATACAATTCGGTTGTATGTTTGCAATGTCTTCTTAGGCAATAATTGATTCCCAAGTAACTTGAACTTAATGTCTGAACGATTCAAACAAACTGATGTTGACAATAAAGCTGAACAATCTATAGAAACTTTGATTTGGTCTCTTCAAATTGCGAGTCGTGTTCGTCTGTATGTGGGCTCCATTAGGCGATGCGAATCCATTATTAAGTTGGCCCAATCTTTACCTATCATGTCCTATTTATTCAAGTTCCAGACCTAACTGGAACTGAAATTTATGTGAAGTTTCCTTCTGTTTTACTGGGTGTTGCATTTCCAATGTCTCACAGCTGAATAATAAATAGTACGACTAAGTAAGCGTTGAATATTTTCTTACCATTAGTACCGGATGATTTATTTCTGCGGTGAAAATAATTACCTGTTTATACTTTTAAGGTAGACAAAAGTGAAAGCTATATATATGTATAAATGAGTGAATACGTGAAACCAATGATTCATTTGAGTTTCAGCTAATATGCGGAAACCAAACTACAAGCTACGTAGATACGTGTTAGAACTGCTGGTTCAGTAATCTTCCTTGCTTTCTGAACACACTGAAATTCTCACTAAAAAAAACACAAAAAGTTATATACCACCAACAGAATAGAAATTATTAAAGTGACCGCATTCATAAAATAAATATTATGTTGTAAAATCCAATTAAAATAACAATTTAAAATGCCTGAACAAGGGAAGTGACAAATTTCTTTCTATCTATATAGGAAACAATAGACAGCCTGTTGCCATTAGAATCACATATAAGATTATTCTGCTAGCTATGGACCTTGAAATGAGTATTTCAACCAGATAGTGAGGCTGTTTGAATCATTATTAACATATTGTTTTTATCAAATGATGATAGCAGGTTATGAAATTGCATAGGATTCCAATGCGTGTTTGTTCGTTGTACTATTTGAAAAATAAAACTCATTATAAGTAACAAAAGTAGACAGCAGGTTGCCTTTTAGATAATTAACACAAAAAACCTTGAATATCTGTGTTATAATAATATAATAAGGAATCTCTGTCATTTGAAAATTATCTGTGTGTGGACTCCCTAAGCTGATAATATAATAAAGGGTGATGTCAAATTGAGGTAAAAAAAACTGAAAGGAGTGGTTCTCCTTCAGATTTTGTAACAAAAGTTCATATGTATGTGAGGGTTAAGTATCTTAGATATAGGTTGCTGAAAATGCAAAGAAAATCAAAATTTTATCATATATGAAAAAAAATTACACATATAAGTAATATTCAAAATTTTTTCAACTGTATTTTTAACTATGCTCTAACTTTGCATTGATTGTATAGGTATATGTTATTTTAAGGAATTGATTTACCTCCAAACCCCCCTAAATATATGGTTCTTTTTTGTAAATAATCGTTGGTCAAGCTTTTTATCGACTACATACTTTTATGTATATCCCTGTACATAAATTTAATGCGGATGAGATTTTACGCTTACAGTGGTTTTTGGGAGTTGATAGTTGCCAGTTTTGACCGACGAACCCAAACGGAGGAGGTATACAATTCTACTGTCTGCTTTTTTGTGCGCACGTTGTATATAGTAAACGTACTCCGATTTTGATGATTTTTGGTTCATTTAAAAGAGGAGACTTGAGAAATGGTCCCATATTCGTAAACAAGAAATCTCCTTCCCTTCAAAAAACACCCCCGTAGGTGGTGAAGGGGGCAATTAAAGATAGGAAAATATCCGGAAACGTTTAAATTGAACATTTTTTCAAAAGCGTTACGGTTTTCGAGTTAAATTGATGTTAAAATCTCAGAGTGTATTTTCGCTATGTAGATGGAGCGATTTCTTTAGAAAATGACAAATCTGAGAGTACCGCATGAAAGACCAGATTATTTGTAGCAACAATTATAGTGAACATATTTTCCTTAGAATTACGGTTTTCTAGCTACAGCGGTGGTAATATAATAAGTACAAGTAAAGAATATACGTGGATAGGATCGTGACTAATGTTACTCTCAAAAGTGTGAAATAAATATGTTTTACAAAAAAATGGACCAACTTCATTAGTTGGTGCACTGAAAAATGCAAAATAATATCAATTCTATTGGTGCTGGGTATTTGTGAAGTTGGTGCCAAAAGTTATCAATCTAACTGCAACAGCACCATTTGAAACTAAGAGCACCAATAGAATAAATATTATTTTGTATTTTTCAGTGCACCAACTAATATGTCGGTCCAGTTTTTGTAAAAAATATTTATTTGTAAAGGATCATTGGTCAAGCTTACTATCGACTACATACTTTTATATATATCCCTGTACATACATTTAATGGAGATTCTATGTTTACAGTGGTTTTTAGGTGACAGTAACCATTTTTCTTTTAAAAAATTGTAAGAAAATGTTGGTTTAGATATAGGCTACAACATTCGCTTCTAGGTATATGTCAAAGTTGCTATAGGACTCGTGTGGTTGTCATTACTCGCCTTTGTCTCGTAATCACAAAAACTCGTTCTTCAGTGAATTTAACATATATGTAAGAATATGTTGCATTTTCACGATTGTCGAATATTATTAATTTATAACAGTGATAGATTAAATGAAAAGGTTACATTTTTTAAAAATTTCAATACTTTAAGTAATATCGCATCAATTTTTTTTGTCTGAAATGTCAAGGTACAACTATTAACTTCTGGCAGATTATTGATTCTTGAATAAGAATCATTTTATTAATCAATCCAGTCTTGATAAAATTGGATAATAATCAATAGATGTTTTTAATATTAATTATAAAATGATGGAAATAGGTATATATTTTTTTTGACATATCAGTAGTGGGTGATAGGATAATATTATGTTCATATAGTTGTATAACGTGTTTAAATATTATTAAGGTTGATAACTTTCAAAATTTTGCATAAATATATCAAGTTTTCCAATAGCATAAATTAATGCTAATTGCTAAATGCTCGGTTATATAAAAGTCCCTTTCGCGCGTTTTTCGAATTGTCCAGCATATTTTAATCTTTACTTGTATGCGATTAAAAATAAACGGCCGATAAATGTATTCAGAAAAAAGTGAAAGGTAAATAACCAGGAGTGTAATATCGCTAGGAATATAGGAGCATTGTTTATGTAAAGTGTCCAATATGATGTCAATGAAAATCCATAACGATCTATTGGCCTACGTACTGAATCAAGCAGGTGTTCTAATAGACCAAGTGCTAGCAACATAAATTGGGTTGTCATTTGAAAATTCCTGACAATCTAGATGGAAAGAAATTGCCTCTTCCACATAGCGAAAATACACATATTACAAATTTTAACATCGCAGAAACTCGAAAACCGTAGCTCCTTTGAAATAACGTTCAATTTAAACGTTTCCGGATATCTTGTTATCTTTAATTCTGCCATCTCGGATTTTTAGTTTTCTAGAAAATTTGCACCCTCCTTCGGGGTTGGTTTTCGGAGGGAAGGAGATTCCGGATTTGCGTTTTTATGAATATAAAAACATCAAAATTGGAATAGGTTTACTATATAAAAAGCGCGCCCGAAACAAAAAAATGCAGACAGTCGAATTGTATACCTCCTCCGTTCGGGGTTTGTCGGTCAATAAACTTACTAAATAACAATGGTACGTTCTTTTTTTCTTCTGGTAGTAATGAGGGAAAAAAACTCCAGGAATATTTTTTATAAATAAGGTACTGAATTGAATATAATTTGAGATTTTAAGATATATTGTTTATTTTTGTTTGTGCATAGAGTATCAATCAAAACCAGGCGTACCAACGGTACTTACCGCTCCTGAATATGTCAAAAACCGCGTCTTCGGTTTTAAAATCTTGGCATATTGGCCTGCTGAAACTATTATTGAAAAGTGTTCTATTCAAATTCTAGCAACTTTTGAAATGATGACTCAAAATAAGTGGCTGGCTCTTCACCTATAATATACATGTCGAATATTTCGCAAAAATTATTTGTTGTTAACTAGCCTATTGAATAACAAATCGATCTTACAGCATTCGATTGATCATGATTCGAAAGAAAGTTATGATTCTCTTGTTGTTAACAACGTAGAAAGATAAAAGATTTATCCTCCATGTGACATGGGAGAAAGTTTCTGTATACCTAAGTATTATTTAACGACTGCAATCATGGCACTGGTTGGGTCTTTGTAACAGAAGAATAATCGTTTTTTTAGAATATGATTTGTTTTATTGTTAAGTGAAACAACTTTATGTAATAGAAAACGGTAAAGTTGATGTGGATATTTTTAAACAATTCTACAATGCGAAGATCATTGTCTGAAAATTATGGTTGAAATGCATTTTTATCAGCGGCAGAAAGTTTTTATAATAGGACCGATTTTCCAACATACTTATTTCGTTATTATTTCACATTTTCGACCGTCGAGTTGGTGCCACAAGTTTTCAATCTATATATAACTACACAATTTCAAAATTACCAGTAGGTAAAGTCGGTCCTATTTTTTATATAAATATATTTTATAGAAAAAAAAATAGAATTTCTGTTTAACACGTGCATACTAATAAGGTTTATTTTATGTTCGCTGCAACCAACAATAGAAAAGGTATATTTAAGTTGATTTACAACAGAAGTCGTTTTAATTCTTCTAGCCATGCAGCTCGTTGTCTTCTTGTGATCTTGAGGCACAGATATGTGCTTGAGGTTTGGGTGAAAACCACACGACTAAAAATATAACTTCAATAAATCACTCAGATTAGTTACGTAAAAAAAGATACAGAACGACATACCGCCCGCGTTCAGGTATAGAATATTATATTATTATTTGACTTTTTTTATCTATTTAGATAGTCAAATTCTCAGAGACGGGAATATATCTTTAGATGGTTGTTATCCTATAAAAATCTATTGGATATTTGTTCATAGTTTAGCGAATTAGCGTGGGAAATCTATATACATGGTGACAGTATTGTTTATAAAACTGAAGTGAAAAATCATTAGTTAAACAGCAAAATTTATTTGAATAATTATCTTAGATATACATAGAGCTTTTAAATTTATTTTAATTTTTTTTACTCAATTCACCTTAACTTTATTATCTTCCCAGTAGGAAATTATACTAATGGGGGCGATTTTCCAAAATTGCATGTAATTTTGACCAAATCAGTCTCCATGTTTCAAGTTCTTCAGCGTCAAATAAAATAGTTTCTTGACAAATGTCTCTGTGTGGTGTCGCCTTCTAACTTTCCATTAGGAAGTTATTGTAAAAAGGTATAGCTAAAATAAACGACTTATTTGTTATAACAATCGTTTCCAAATATCTTCTGCAAATTTTTGAATATGAGTTATTAAATTTATATTTTTCCCCGAGAATCTTCCTTCTAGGACATTTCCCAAAGCCACTTGATATTTTGTCCACGGTAAGTGAATAAAGCGCTCAATATAGACAATGAGCAAAGAGGATACCCATATATCGGTTGACTACTTAAAAAACTGATAACAATGGTGCTTATATATGAGAAATCGAGACCCACCCTTCACTTTATATACCACTACTACACATATATAGTCTTCGTCACAGTGGTTTGTTTCATGTATCATGCATTTCTTGAACATGAGATCCTCCTCCAATTTTTAACATGTCTGGTTGGGTGAATAACCTTTCCCAACGGGCTTTTCACCGTCGTCCTCATCAGCTTGTTCTTGTCATTAAACCTTACCAACCCTTCTGCCCCAATGAGCACAGACTACTTTACTTTCCTTATATGCACCTGTAGGTACCAGCGGCATTTTAATACCAGATGACTTTCTGAAGTAGTTATTCAAAATGTATTTCAAGTGAACTTGATATACGATACTGATTCACGTGAAAATACATTATTCGAATTAAAAAAACTTTTTTCTTGCTAGATTTACTAATACATATTTAAAAACTGTTAAATGCGAGTTGGACTCTCGTTGAGAGGGCTTGTGTTTTCTTATGATTATGGTATATCTTTAAAATTTCTCATCAGTTTAGGAGATAACGATTTATATATTATATTCTATATATTCTCTTAATTATCATTTTTACTTTATGTTCAAAATTAAAAAAGATATACATATTTGTATTATCCTTAAAGAGTCGACCTGCGGAATCATAATTCATGTAGTTATTTACCCTGTTCCTTTGGGAATGGGTCATCTAACCCTCCTTAAATAAGTCAATAGAAAATTTAGATTTTTTCATTCATTACATTTCGAGAAAATAAGCTATGACAGTCTGAGATGGAATCTGGAATTTAATAAAGGTTCTGTCTTCTGTTCGGATGTACTGAACCCTTAAAGTATTAAATATAATTTCTTTTTATCAAAAATTGGATCGACTTTATTAGTTGGTGCACTGAAAAATACAAAATAATATTATAATAATATTAATTTTGGTGCCAAAAGTCTTCTATCTTACTACAATAATTGCACGACTTCAAAATTACTAGCACCAATAGAACTAATATTATGTGGTATTTTTCAGTGCTCGAACTAATATAGTTTTTGGTAAAAAATATTTTTTCACACATTTGAGTGTAACGTTAGTCATGAAAATCGTTGAACGTTCACTAATACCACAGAATATACCTAATACTTATCCTATTACCCATATATATTCATTGCTTGTACTTGTTATTATTCTGAGATCTCAGAACATCGCGACACATATTTCAGACTGTACCACTGCTGTAACTCGAAAAGCTTAGCTTCTTTTGAAAAATATCCAATTTAAATGTTGCTACATATAATCTCTCCGTTAATTTGGCTGTCTCATATTTTCAATTTTCGAACAAAAATCCCCCCTCCACATAGCAGAAATACACATATTTCAGTCTTTACCATTGCTCTAACTCGAAAACCGTAGCGCTTTTGGAAAAATGTTTAATTTAAACCTCGATATAAACGATGGATGGAGATTTTGCATTTGAGTTTTTCTAAATATGTGATCATTTCTCAACTCTCTTCTTTCAAATGAATCATCGAAATCAGAGCACGTTTACTATGCGATGCAAAACGCGCAAACAGTCATACATAAGAAAGCAACCGAATTGTATACCTCCTCCTCATTTTGAAATCGATCAAAAAGAAATTCCGGCTTTTTTTATACATATACCTCTTGCTGAGGTATATTAACTAGGTATAGGAGGAGTTCATAGTAGGTATTGACATTGACTGTCACACTCATAGAGCTGGGGTTCACTTGTTGGCTGAATTGAGTAAAGAAGCAACTTTTAATTTCACTCGACCCATTGAAGACGAATAATAATTATGTATCCTATGGAATTTGTTTGTTAATGAAATCTAATCTAACCAAATTTGAAAGTTGTACAAATGTTAAATAATTATCTAATCTATATCATTATCTTGTAAGCCACACGCCCTTTTCAATTCAAGTTACACCTTTATATAATATATATATTAAGTTATGTATATTATAACAACGTTCCTACATTCATAGTGTCGGCAATATCTCTTGAAATCGAAATAGCCATAGTAATAATTGTCCAATCAACGGAACTTGGCAATTCCCGATATTATATATAAAGTTTGTATATAGGTATATACGTATAGGTTACCCGTTAGCTGTCAACCGAATAACCGGTCTGTCTTACTTTTGCTATAAGACATTTCTTTCTTAACTGGATAGAAGAAACTATTTCCGCTATATTCGCTGCTTGAATTGTCGACATAAATAAATCGATAATGCAACAGCAGAAACTGTTGGGCTTCAGCAATAGATTTTTCTTTTTTGTGTGTTCAAGATGTAATAGATACCAAGTGTGCCATGGACAAGCTTAGCTTAAGTGCTCTCGGGAGGTGAATTGAAAATAACAGTTGAAAGAATCCCATTTTGTCATAATCAATGGTAATTTTTTTTGTTAATACGGCGGCAAAAGAAGTACAAATTCTGTGTAAATTTGTATTCTTGAGGGAAATAAAAGGAATTAAACGAAGATACCGAGTTAGGAACGATATAGCAAAATGATGAACTAGGGCATCATTCTATAGAAACTTCGAGTACAAGCAAAAATATAAAAGGACAATCTCGACTGAGTTGGGAAAAACAAGTAAATGCAAGAGCCTTAAAACGATGAATACTCTGGAACGAAACCAAACGTCTAGCACAAGACAGGCCATTACTTCAATTCACGGTACAAAATGATGAAATAAATACGTGAAAGTATACATACTTATTTATAACCCAGAACAAAGTTATTGTAATGAACCGCATATAAAAAAAAATAATTTTGATATCCATATCTCCAAGTTTTAGTTAATAGTGTTTGTAATCAATTTTCTGCTCGAAATCGTTATTTTGTGAATTAGAAATTATGTAGGTAGTAAGGTTCTCATTAAATTCTGGGAAAGAGAAAAATAGAAGAATTTAGAATTTCATATTCATGCTCATATTTATAAAAGGTAAATTTCATTGATGAGCGTGATCAACCGATCTGTGTTAAAATGGCGACCGTTGAAAAAAGCTCTCATTTTGTTTGGTGCATTTATTGCATCTAGATTAAACTTGCTGATATTCTCTTTTTGCTTTTCCGTAGAATCAGATCGTCGTATACCTATTCGAGATCAATCTACCGATTTTTTTTTCTCTGTACCTTAGGCCTAGGCAGTCGATCGATACAACCGTAGATAAAAAGTCAAAAAAACAAGACCAAGTGTTCTCTAGAGGTACAAAAAGACCTGAGCTATGTATATATATATATATATAAAAGCTTCTGTCCACGTCGTCCAGATTGAGGAATAGATAAAAGAATTAAAAATCAAGGTTGGCGCACCTGTCGAGAACGCGATCTTAGTCGAGCGCTAACGTTCGTCTTTTTTCGTAAGCCTTTTATGTGTGTACCATTGAATAGAACACAAACAGACTGAACTGAAACTGAAGTCAACTTTTAAATTATCTGGGCACCTACCTACTACTTCTACACAGACTGCTTGCTTATATATTGTGTACTATACAAGTTTCACTGATCCATGAGCGTCACACTATTATTACATAATCCGTAGATAGACAGTCTGTGGGGGAAGGGAGAGGATAGTTTGGGGGATTATAAGAGATTACGGCACTTCGTGTGTGTTTACTTTTTTCATAGATGAAAAAATACAATTTCCTGCTAGACGTGAATAAATATACATATTATGGAAAATGTATGAAAGGAATGCATTTTATATGTCACAATAATAATTCTAGAGCTATAATGCATAGCCATCTTACTTTGAAGAATATGTCGATTTCAATAAAGACTTGAATCAATCAATCTTAAGTGTTTTTTTCAGCTTTGACTGCAACTACTGCGACGGCAAACAACCCTTCCGCTGTTGAATTACCTCAACAACTATATACCAGATATAGTAGATATTTACCAGTTACGGCTAACGTAACATAATTATTAAATTTATATAACAATTTGAGTTTCATTTATTCAATAATATAATAATATGACTGGTACAGAATAATTTTGAATTAAAACTGAGAATTGAATAAATTTACAATTCATTCAAATTGTTACCAAATGTTTTTACGCATCTAAATAGAAATTCGAAAATATTTGGATGGATATCTATATTCCGGGTGGCGAAATCCCGGGGTAGTTCGATACACAGGCTTTTACGGGTTGTTTCTCGTCTTAAACTCTTGCATCATTGCACGGTATTGTGAGTACGGGGTATAGACATTCTTTTTTGTAATAATTACATTTGTGCAATTTTTTTGTTGTTCAATAAAATATCTCAGATCCTGAAAATGATTTGTGATGTTAGAATATTATTCATTATTAAATTTCAGATGATTCAGTTAGGTATAAGAGAGTCATGATCTCAAATTCCATGACACAGTTCGAATGATTTTATTTGTGTGCATTATTCATTAATATCAGTATTAAAGTGAAACATCCAGCAATTTCATCATTCGAGAATTGGTATATTAAAGCTGGTAGAGCCAAGTTCATGGACGCATGTATCCTATCCATCGAACAGAAGTGGTGTATAAATATAAATTGGCCCCAAAAACTCCAGCATCGGTGGTATCAGGTTACAACGGGCCACGGGAGAACGTCGAGAAAATAAATATATGTATATAAGTATGTATGTATGTTATATGGTTTCTACATCGAACAAGAACCGTGTCCCTTTTCTACTTTACGATACAGAGACCAGATGACAGATGTCTGAAAAGGGAATTATGGCCTCCCCTAATTATTTTTTTTTCAACTGTACAAATACCAAAAACGATAATCACCCATAAGTTTTACGATACCCTTTTTGAAAGGGTCTCACTGTTTGAGTGCAATCAATGGCTGCATTCATTGTGCAAGGCATTTCTCCAAGTTCAGCTCTAGAAGTTTAACTTTTTTGATGGAATTAGCTTTTTCTATTCTTTCTATTCAAGCGTTGTTTCAGAACACATATTTATTGATGAAAATATTTGGAGGTCTTCAAATAAATTATATTATTTATTTGATTATTTCTCCATGTGTATATTAATTAATTTTGAAGTAGATATAGATAAGAAAATTTTTACACTATTTTCTAAAGTGTCAGCAACAGCAGAATTAATATTTTTTGTATATTTCAATGCATCAACTAATAAAGTCGAGCTTGGTTTTTGTAAACACAGTTTTGTGTGTTATTCATAGTAATCAAAATATTTTTTACAAAAAATTGGACCGACTTTATTAGTTGTTGCACTGAAAAATAATATTAATTCTATTGGTGCTGGTTCTTTTGGAGTAGGTACCTACAACAACAAACTACAACGGCACAACTTCAAAATTACCAGCACCAATAGAATTAATATTATTTTGTATTTTTCAGTGCAAAAACTAATAAAGTCGGTCCAATTTTTTGTAAAAAATATTTATTTCACAATTTTGAGTGTAACATTAGTCATGAAAATTGTTGAACTTTCACTAATACCCAAAAAGTTATAGGCTTAGCTTATACTTGTTATTTATTATTCAGAGATCAAAACATCGCGGCGCAAATATAGGTACCTACTTATTTCAGACATTAATGCTGTAACTCGATAACCGTACTTCAATTTAAATGTTGCTACATATAATCTTTTCTTTAATTTGGCCGTGTCATGTTTTGAATTTTCGAAAACAATTGCTCTTCCACATACTTAGCGGAAATACGCATATCACATATTTCAGACTTTACCATTGCGAAACTCGGAAACCGTAACTCTTTTGAAAAAATGTTCATTTTTAAACGTTTCCGGATATGGTCTCCTTTCTAATTTCCAAATCTCGAATTTTCGATTTTCGGAAAAATTTGCCCGTTCCACATAGCTGAAACACATATTTCAGACTGTAGTGCGGAAACGTAGGATTATTTTTAAAAATGTCCAATTTAAACATTTCTGGATATGGAATTTTCAATAATTCTGTCGTCTCCGGTTTTAGATTTCGGAGAAAAATAGTTTTTGGAGGGAAGGAGATTTTGGAATTGATTTTTCTCAATATGGGACTATGTCTCAATTCTCCTCTATCAAATGAAATAAAAATCGTCTAAATCGGAGTACGTTTATTATGCAAAACGCCCGAAAAGCCATGCAAAAAAAAATAAAAAAAGTAAATATACAACCGAATTGTATACCTCCTCCTTTTTTGAAGTCGATCAAAAATCGTTCAACGTTCACTTATATTTAGAGATTCCCAAACGGTAACACAAACATTTTTTTAGCCTTTACTATTGCTGTAGCTCGTTACATTTTTACATAATTTGAGTTTTGCTCTCGAGATGAGAACTGATTAAAACGCGAAACGACCATAAAAAAGCACTGAGTCGAATTTTATACCTATCCGTTTAGGAAGTCGGTAAAAAATGGTATTTTCAGTTCTATTCATGGCCGACCTTGCGATTAGTAAGAAAAATGAAAAAATCGCCTGTATGTTTTCATCTGAATATTATTTTTTTACAAAAACAGACTGACTTTATTAGTTAGTGCTCTCAGAAGTACAAATAATGATAATTCTAGTGATACTGGACACGTTTAATTGGAATAAGAGATGAAGTACCATATATATGTAACTTTTGGCACAAACTTCAAAAGTACAAGTAGGTACATATAAAATAAATAGGTATTGTTCTATATTTTTGAGTGCCCCAACTAATAAACTCGTACCTAGTTTTGACAAGAAAAATATTTATTTTACATTTTTGGGTGATTAAATAGTCATCAAAATCGTTGATTGTTTACTTATATACTGAGATTTCAAAATTTAGTGATCAGTCTTGCTCTTACCTAGCACTGTAATTCGTGAATCTTTAATTTTTTTGAAAAATGTTCCAAAAAGCTGCCCTATCCACCCGTTTTGGGAAAAGGAGATTTGGATCTTAATGAGTTTGATATTGGACCATCTCTCAGCACTCCTCTTTTCAATGAAAACAGATCATCTCCTGAACAGCTTCAAAATTACCAATACTAATAGAATAAAAATGATTTTGTATTTTTCAGTGAGTACGGTATCTTATAAACTCGTCCCCAATGTTTTTTTTAAATATTTTTTCTAATTAATTCTATTTTCTAATTTCTATTTCAGTCCCTTCAGTCGTGCAGTCTTCAGTTCTGAAAAAAATATCTCTTTGAAAGATTTGTAATCATTGTTATTTTGCACTTTCCATTGCATTTGAATTTCATACACCTATACGAAATTGATTGCACCGTTTTCAGTTCTATTTATTTTTTATTGCCACAATGTTTTCCACAAATGTTGGAAACTACTTTAAGCTTGAATAATATTTGCTTCATTTTATTACTGCGGTATGAAATTTTGCCGGAAAACATGTTACAAAATAAAATTCATTGACGCCATCGGATATACCAATTAAGTTTTTGTTGCATGATCTGAGTTGTTTTTATTTGTTTTACGTAAAAGGTGGTGACATTCCTTTCAAAATATTTTTGTAGACTTCATTCCAAGTACCATCAGAAATAGCTTCTAACAGTCAGGATTCTGCGCACTGGTTCCAACTCAAACGAATGTAGTTTAGGAAAGTATTCCATTTAAAATTATAATTTCAAACATTTTATTGAGTTAAATTCATTTGCTTATGTTTGTTCTTGGTTATTTGATAATGTTTTGATCGTGGTATGAAATAATTGTACCTCAGATTTGAAAATATGTATTCACAATTTGATTTTTATTGATCCTTCTTTCTTATTTGTTTTGAATTTCATAGATATAAATTGATTATTGACGTATTTAACTATTAAACTGAAAACAGCTATTTGAGAGGTTATATTTAAATTGAAATGCTAGTAAGATATCAGATATTCCAACCAAAGTCCGAAAGGACACTTACCTGACCTACATGCGTATTGAAGGTATTTTGCAAATACTGTTGGAAATCAGTTCCGGATTTACAGTAGGCATAATCTATGTAGTATTTTTGTGGAGGATTTAAATGCATTACCTTTTTCTTTTGTTTAAATAGAAAGTCAACACAACACACTGAACTTAAGAGCATCTCTCATTCATTTTACAGTTATCATGAAAGTCAACTGATGAAGTAGAGAAAAAAAAAACATAATCGTGAATTTATTATCACTTCTTTTATGATGCCATCGAAATGATACTCGAGGCACAGATGTTTCTTCTTCTATCGATATATAGGTATATATTATTGCGTAACGTAATAAAATTGTGTCTTTTTTTTTCTATAATTGTCCAGCTATATAAGATGTTAATGTGGAAGAGAAAGGATAGATCCAATCGTACATTGAATTACACAAATGATAATTGGCTTTTAAGGTGAAGTTATCTTCGTTTTTATAGCCACCACTTTGTAATATATTTATTCAGGGAACATGTTAAATAATTATTAAAATACTATAAATGCACAGGAATAGAAGAGAAAAAAAAAATCTAATAGTTTCTAATTGTCAGATATACTGGAATGCGTTTGCGCTGATGCGCAGAATCCTGTATGTAAGAAACTATTTCTGATGGGGCTTGGAACAACGCTATTAGTATGAGTATGCGTCATTGGTGGTCATTTTACGAACTATCTGATATGACCGGAACCACGGAAAAATTCCACAAATGGGGGGAATTGTGAATAATTTTGTTTTAATCAGTAAGTAAATTTGGATATTGATTTCCTGTTGTTGTTGTTGTTGATAAAAAGTAACTTCCGATTAGATATCGGAAAGCAAGCAGTGGGGAACATTGCTGCATTTTTCAAATTGTAATTTACTAAAGATAAAATGTATTAGTTTTGTTGCAAATACACGACGATGCAATTAATAGCTTCTCGTACATTGTGACAGTAACGTTCTCACTCGGATCTATTAGTGTTTGTGAGAAATTGCATTTTTTTCTACTATCCCGACACTTTTTGACCGACTTATAAAAAGGGGGAGGTTTACTATTCGGTTGTATGTTTTTTTTGTATTTTTTTGTTATTTGAAAGAAGGGAGTTGAGAAATGATCCCATATTTAGAAAAACGCAAATCCGAAATCTCTTTCTTTCTAAAAGAAAGGGACAATTTTTCTCGAAAATCAAAAATCTGAGAAAGCAGAATTGAAGATAACACCATATCCGGAAACGTCTAAATTGAACATTTTTTTCAAAAAGTTACAGTTTTCCAGTTACAGCTTTGGTGAAGTCTGAAACTTTCGGTGTGTGGAGGGGCAATTTTTTGCGAAAATTGTAAGTATAAGACGGCCAAATTGAAAAAGAGATAATATGTAGCAACAATTAAATAATAATAATATAATAATATAAATTTATTTCACCAGTAAAACAGATATGCAAATACAAATTCCATAACTGGAGAAAACGTCAGATGATTTTTCATACAAAATCTTAAAAGAAAATAGAAATTTTATATACACTTCACTACTAGATAAAATATATATATAAATTATTAAATAGATCTTACATATACAGTATACAGAATAAAAACTTTTTTCCACTAAAAATGTTTTCAACTTCTTTTTGAAAACAATCAAAGTTGCCGAGTTTTTAATTTCACCCTTAATATCGTTAAAAAATCTACAGGCATTGTAGTGTATATTTTTCTGAAAAAAAAATTGAACATCTTTGAATAGATGTTACGGTTTTCGAGTTACAATGCAGGTAATGTCTGAAATCTCTGAATAATAACAAGTACAAGTAACGAATATACATGGGTAATGGGATAAATACTATCTTCTTTGTTACTAGTGAATGTTCAACGATGTTCATGACTAATGTTACACTCAAAAGTGTGAAATAAATATTTTTTACCGAAAATTGGGCCGACTTCATTAGTTCATCCACTGAAAAATACAAAATAATATGAATTCTATTGGTGCTGGTACTTTTGAAGTTGGTGCCAAAATAACTACAATTGCACAACTTCAAAAGTCAAAAGTAATGTTAATGTTTTGTAATGTTTCATTACATCAACTAATGAAATTGGTCCAATTTTTGATAAAAAATATTTATTCTGTTAGCGGTCATACTTGTGGTATTCACGATAGTTTCTCATTTTATCACACTAGTATGTAAAGTGTTAATTGATCAGAATGATTATTTAGAAGTCAGCTCTATTCTTACAGAAAAATACTAATTATTTTACTATTTTTATTTCCATTTTAGGCTTTTTTCTAGTTAATAATTAATAATAGTTTTTTTATTCATGTCTTTTTGCCATTGCCTCGATTGCTAGATGCTAGCGAAACATTATCTGGAAGACAGAAGTATTAATTTATTTATTTTCCAAAACTATCTAATTTGAATTTTTTTAACGACTTCGAAAAATGAATAGTGGTAAATTCTTTTTGTTTTTCGACAATATGTTTGCATTTTTATATATAGTATGTAAACGTGAAATGTTCCCATTAAAAAAACATTGATTTGGTACCAAAAATCCCTTTTTAAGGGGGAAAAGGTGATAATTTGTTTTGAAAATTAATAGTTTGAGATCCAAAATTAAAGAAGGACCATGGGTATTCGAAAACCTTCAGATTGGTAATTTTTCAAAAATAAACTGTTTCCAAGTTAGAGTTCTTGGAAGGGGTAGTTTTTGAAAAATCTATTATCGTATTTATTGAAAGTTCTATATAACCTTGTTGAAACACAAAATTGTGAAATAAATAACTTTTTCCAAAAACTAAGACCGAATTTATTAGATAAGACGCTGAAAAATACAACAAAATAATAACTCCATTGGTGCTGGTACTTTTGAAGTATATCAGCCAAGAATTTTCTGTCGACCTTTTTTTTGTTATTGAATGGTTTTTTCAATATATTTTTTTTTGTTTCAGGAAAAGAATAACAAAAAGATGACGTGGAGAAATTGAGTGCCCAAGCAAAATTCTCAAAAATGTCTACAAGTGCCTTCTTGTGCCTTCCTAAATACCATGAGAAACTTCTGCCTTCTTTAATCCTCTTCTATATTATATCAATATGCCATTGTTGGCTACCAGACCAAAGTACCAAATTAATAAATCCTCCGAACAAAATACACAGTATCAGCTTCAGAGGTAATACATCTATCGATCATTTTACTGTCTTGTATCAAGACGATCATTCCATTCTATTGGGTGGAAGAAACAATATATACAATCTGTCATTGTTCGATTTTAACGAACGCAAAGAATCAGCCATATCTTGGCCATCATCTGATGCACATGGTCAACTTTGCAATCTCAAAGGGAAAACGGAAGATGATTGCCAAAACTACATCAGAATACTGTTTCCCACAGCACCGGACAAGTATCTGGTTTGTGGGACCAATTCGTTCAAGCCCCTCTGTCGCATACTGAACAGAAAGGTGAGTCTTTGTTTCTATTTATTATAGAATATAAGCTGAA
Organism: Crioceris asparagi; assembly: GCA_958507055.1. Classification (NCBI taxonomy): domain Eukaryota; kingdom Metazoa; phylum Arthropoda; class Insecta; order Coleoptera; family Chrysomelidae; genus Crioceris; species Crioceris asparagi. Next base: position 12,407,695 of record OY293833.1, on the reverse strand, counting down.
TTCGATCTAACGAAGTTAAACAGCGCAGTGTGACGAAAGGTTTGGAAGTGTATCCGTAGATGAGCCGGGCGCGCGTTCAAATCTCTATACCTCTTCTTTGGAAGGGTATGTCTTAGGATTATCCCGGTATATATTGATGATTCGGAATTCTCGTTAAGCTGCAAGCTTTCTTGTCTATGACAACATTGTCAAGGCAGAGAAGTCGAAGAAAGAAATTAACGACACGATATCAAATTAAGTAGATCGCTTAACTTTAAAGTGTACCTCTTACTTATTGATGAATCTATATTTCCATCCAGGTAATTCTGGGGAATATTACAAACACAAATCATAAGTTTGTTGTACTACATTACAAATAACAATTATATTTTTTTCTCATTATCCCTAGAAATTCAAATCTAGTTTTTTTTTATCTTCATAATTTCCTTTGCTTTCATGCTACATCAGGTATAATTTAATATTCATCTGTATGCCGTTAAGATTCACACTTCTTGCTTGAAATTTGAACAGTTATACCTTCAGGGGCAACCTCGGATTGTCAAGTAATGATCTTTTTTTTTCATCAATCTTGTCGGTCTTTTAACATTTTTTCATTCCTATATGAACAATATTTCTCTTTGATGGCATTGTAAGTACACCTGCTAATTTAATAAGATATTCATTAGAGAGTTAGTTAATTGATGAATCAGTCTCATTACTAAAACTTCGCTATAAAAAAAACACTTGAATGAATCTTCATTTAGAACACCATCACCATTATCACGTTGATTGAAACTATGCAATCATCAACTATAATTGAAAATATTATTTTGATTGTATGTTTGAAGATCCAGACTAAGAAAATGTTTTGATTCGTTTTTTTTAATGGAATTGTACAAATTAAAAATACCCGATTCTGTATACAGGTATATAAATAATCATCGTCTACGTGTGAATTTTTGTTCAGTTTCCTATCACCTTTTTGGGCACAAAACCATTATTAAATCTGTGTGGATTGTTTTGATAGCTTTAAATAATATCGAAAAAAAATCAATCCTGTTACTGATCTCAATTTTGCAAACAAGTAACTTAAAAATTCTTTGTATAACTAAATGTAAACTTAGACAAATAGGGAACACTTTCCAGGCTAGTCCGACTCGCACTCAATCTTTGTTTCTATATCTGAAATATACCAAGGAAGAATAATTGTGGCCTGGTCAATTTTATGAAGGCTGTGAAAAAAAAGATAATCATATGAATAACATAAATGAATAAGGCGTCATGAGCATTTTCATAAAAGAACTAATGCGTTATTTTCAAAATAACAATAATATCTGAGATCCATTAGGCAGGCCAACCAACAAACAAACACACTACTGCTGCTGCTGCGGTTTCTTCTTTCATTGCGTTTTATAACAACCACGTCGCCTGTTTATAATGTTCTTTTAGCATTCTGATGACGGTACCATCGTCTCTCTTTTTGTGCCTAATTGTATTAATGCTTAATTTGCATTTGCATTTACATTGATATTCTAGCGGTGCGATGAAACGAACAAGGCATAATATTATACCGGGAGACTGTTAAACACTTGAATAACTTGTGACAATATACGCGTTGAATTTCAAATATCAAACTTTAATACTACACGCAGCTAAATAATAACTTATTTCTCTTAGAGTTGTTCAAAGAAATCCAGCTGCTAGATAATTTAAAATAACATTAGTAGAATGAAATCCGAAAAGAAAATTTTTTTATCTACTTATATCCCGGAAGAATTGTTTTTTTGTAAAATATTCATAACAAGTACCTACCTGCTAATAAAATAATTTTCTAAAGGTCTTCCATATTCTATTGATCTCCGAACACTCAAAACTTGTAGAACATATTAGACAGAATATAATTTAAAGCATTTTGTGTATCTTGTTCTTCAAGTTCTCAGTTTAATTTCTTGGTAAGTAAGAAACTTCATTAAGGCGCAAAGTTAGTTAAAAAAAGCCGTTATGCAATTAAGTTGGAAAATAAAAGGTAATTACAACGTATTTTGATTTTAGCATTTCGTCGCAAGAAGAGATATATATTTACTTACAATTTCTGATTTACCGAGTATCCAATATTCTGCAAAGATGTTCATTTGATTTTGTTTAAACTGATAATAAACAAATACTGTATTAATTTTTTTCATCAATTTACTCTATTTGATTTACATGAAAATATAGTCTAAGGGCCAAATTCATGTCGTCACTCTTTCTACACTCACTCATAAATTAAGTTGTAAAATTTTGGCTCTCAATTCAATTTAACGTCATAATTTCGTGAAATGTTCTGGTTTTATTCATTGAGTTTAATATTAATTTATCTACCTATTTAAAATAAATAAATACCTATATATAGTATATTCATTCATTAATAAATATTTTTTACAAAAAATTGGACCGACGTTATTCGTTGATGCACTGAAAAGTATAAAATAATATTAATTCTATTGGTGCTGTTACTTTTGAAGTTGTGCAGTTGCAGTTAGATTGATAACTTTTGGCACCAACTTCACGAATACCATCACCAATAGAATTAATATTATTTTATACTTTTCAGTGCATCAACTAATAACGCCGGTCCAATTTTTTGTAAAAAATATTTATTTCACACTTTTGAGTGTACTTAACATTAGTCACGAAAATCGTTGAACGTTCACTAATACCAATGAAGATAGTACTTATCCTATTACTCACGTATATTCTTTGCTTGTAGTTGTTACTATTGAGATCTCAAAGCATCGCTGCGGAAATATGCTTAATTATTTTATATGTTACCATTTTAACACCGATTTAACTCGAGAACCGTAACTCTAAGAAAAAAATGTTCATTATAAATGTTGCTACAAATAATTATGTCTTTCATGTAGTATCGAAAGATTTTCAATTTTTCCAAAGAAATCGCCCTCTCCACACAGCAAAAATAGATACATTTGAGAACTTAACATGCCTCCATCTCGAAAACTGTAAGGGCCGATTTCATAATGAATCCTTAATGGGAGTCATATCTTAATAACGGAATAAAAAATTTGCATTTTTCAATAACTTCTACAACGTTAGTTACCGTCTCTTTCGTTTTTCTAAAGTTACTTTGAATTATATGTCCAACCAAAAAAATTATGAAATTTTTAATCTAGGATTAAAATTAATAAGAGATTAAATTTGATTATGAAATCGGCCCTAAGTCTTTTAAAAAAATGTTCAATTCAAACGTTTCCGGATATTGTCCTATCTTTAATTATACCAACTCAGATTTTCGATTTTCGAGGAAATTCGCCCCTTCCACCCCTTCGGTGGCGGTTTTCGGAAGGAAGGAAATTTCGGATTTGAGTTATTATGAATTTGGATCCATTTCTCAAGCCTCCTCTTTCAAATGAATCAAAAATCATCAAAATCGGAGCTCGTTTACTATATAAAAGGCGCGCAGGAATCAAAAAAAAGCAGACAGTCGAATTGTATACCTCCTCCGTTCGGGGTTCGTCGGTCAAAAATGAATAATTTCAACGAATTTATTGATTTCATTGATTATGTGGAAGATAATGTTTCTTTAGCTATTCAAAGGTAAGACAGTATATGTGAGTTATATTTTTAAATCATCAATGAGAACTTAAGACAAATTTTGAGAGATTACAACAATCTTCTTGAAAAATTTAGTAATAGTAAAATTTATATATACATATATGTAATCCATATACCTTTTCTACCATATATAATGATGTAGGGCTTACAATCTTTTATATCTACGCAAATTTTCTCCATTCCTTCCTGTCGTAGACTAGTCCAGTGTTATTCTGCAGTTTTATCATGACTTGGTCTTTTTTTTTCGTTTCAGTTATTCCCAGTATATCATCCTCTAACTTCTCAAATTCCTCTTCTACAATATAAATGAGATATAGATTCGCTGGAAATATTAATCCTTTTTTTGATTGAGTGGCGCATTCTGTTGTTTTACAATTTGTAACCACAGAATAAAGTTATTTAATTTGTGCTATAACTGCAGAATAGCCGACGCATATAAAGTTCCTATTTCTATTCAAATTCAAACTTTTGCCACTGACAATGACAGAATGGCAGGGTAATTATAGTTCAGGATTATCTACACCAAAGAACAGAGAGATACGTCAATACTCTGTAATGGATACACTCATTAAAAACAGGGTTGCCACATGATCCAACCCTTGAATTCAGTTATGATTGAGGAACAACGATTTTCATATCTCTAAATCCCAATTTGAGGATAAGTCTCCACTCAAATTTAGTGTTGTAGATATTGAGTTTGTCTGACGTCTTTGAGAACGCTTAACGATATACTAAATAACATAACTCTGGAACCGTTGACGTTTTTGAAAAATATTCAGTATAAATTATGTTTCCGGAAACAGCCTGTTCTTCAATTTTGTCGTCTGAATTTTTTAATTTTTCTAAAAAAAAAACTCTAATCCCTTTGAAGGGGTAATTTCTTTTTTAATGGTTCCATTTCTCAGCATTAATTTTTCGTATAAAGAAAAATATCATCGAAGCACGTGAACATAAAATAACGTATATATAGGTACCTACTCGTATTTTCAAATCAGGTCCATTGCTTTTTATGTTTCTTCGCGTATTTCCCTGTCCTGGTGGAAGGGGATTAATTTTAGTAAAATTAATCTGTCAAGATTGAAGACGGTATTATTTCCAACAACATTAATTTGTTTACTAGGAGTGACTATTAGTTGATGCATTAAAAAAAATGTTATTCTATTGCAAGTGGTACTTTTGAAGTTGGTTCCAAAAGTACCAATAAAATAAAAATCACTTTATATTTTTATTACTAAGTGTAATGTAATAAATTTTGTTCTATTTTTAAAAAAAGTTATGTATATTACGTATGACATATTAATACTCGAAAATATTAATTCTATTTTTTTCATGTAAAATATTTGATTTGATATCACTTCCGAAGAGATTAACCACATAAATATAGTGTTCATTATATTTATGTGAGATGAACCTTCTATTTATGGAAGGAAGATAATGCAGATTTACTATTTAATTGTAATTTTAACTGAATACAAATCGTAAGTCTAGTAAACAAAGATTGTGTTGTAACATATAAATGTTTTCCAATGAATCGCAAATAAATTAGAGTTAATGATTTATATACGTAATGTAATTCGGTAAAATACTAAAGTAGTCTTTCTGGTTTTGATTATAATAATCTTTAGTTTACTATTAGAAGCTTTCAAAATATTGTTTGTTACAAGTTGTATGTTGTGATTTGATAAAAAGAGGAAGTGTACCTGCGAATCCGAGTGCATGTTTTGTTATTTGACCGACTTCGTATAAATAAGCAGTACCTATACAGGCTATTTCAAATTCGACTCTCACCATTGGGATCTCGGAAATTATAGGGAATACGAAGATAGTTAAATTGGGGCAAACTTGCATACCTATTTATGTGCTCAACAATACGCCGTTTAGAAAGTTTCGAGAAGTTCCGGAGATAACCGGAATAAACCGAATTTTCGGGAAATCATTTTATTTTTTCCTGGCTTTATTTCTTAATGAATTTCTAAATAAATAGCACACTTACATTGCCACTTTTTTCACTCTTTCCAGTGGTGTAACCTGCAGTTTCCTATATGTGTAACTATTTTTTTTCTTATTGGTATTCCAGAAATTTGAATAGCCTTGTCCTAAAAATCCAAAAAATTATATAAATTAATTAAAAGTAGTTGGCTTTGATTTTTCCAATCGGTGACACGTAAATGACATTCTCCAATGAAGAAAAACGAGATATGACAAAACTTTATTACAATAATGATGGAAACAATGTAAATAAATGCATTGGAAGTATATCTTAAAATGTATCCCGAGAGACGACAACCACAACTAAATTTGTCCAAATCTAATGGACAGAACTCGCAATGGGTTTGGCTCGTTTGAAAAACTTAAGATTAATTATACCTCAATAATAATGATTTCTTTAGTTTCTTCATGAACCCTGTCTTCAGATTTCTGTCTGTGTTTTTTATAGGAACCATTCTTAGCTAAATTTGTATCCAATAAGTTGAATAAAGATCGGTGGGGTTGTCTCTCGGGATACCTACATGTTAAGATACACTTCCAATGTGTTCATACTGTTTCTATCATTCTTTAATAATGTTTTATCATATCTCTTTTTTCTTCATTAGAGAATTCCATTTTCAACTACTCAGCAGTTGACAATAATGTCATTTACGTCTCACCGATTGGAAAAATCAAAGCCAACTACTTTATAAAAGTAATTTATTTGATTTCTCGGTTTTTTAGGACAACAAGGCCAACTTATTATCGTTAAAAAGGTAAAAAAGGGATATTCAAATTTGTAGAATGCCAATCTGGCTCCCATAAGAAAAAAAAAGTTCATGATAGTTACACATAGACGAAACGTCAGGTTACAAAACTATTAACACCATTGGAAAGAGTGAAAAAGTGGCAATGTAAATGTGCTATTTATTTAGAAATTCATTAAGAAATGAAGCCAGAAAAAAATAAAATGATTTTCCAAATATTCGTTTTTTTCTGGATATCTCCGGAACTATTCGAAATTATTTTTTTAAAAGGTATATTGTTGAGCACATAAGTGCGCAACTTTGCCCCAATTTAACCATGTTCGTATTCCCTATAGTTTCCGAGATCCCAATGGTGAGAGTCGAATTTGAAACAGCCTGTATACCTAGTTCGTCTGTATGTTTGGAAGAAAAACGTTATCAATGATTTATATCATTATAATGTACGTGGAGTGCCCTAAAAGTACATCACTTGCGTTTTCATAAGATTGTTGTGACGGCCATTGTATAATAAACACAACCGGAATAAAAGGTCATTGTAATCTGCTCTGCAATTCACAATGAGAGCTAGTTGATCGTTTTGTGAATAGAGTATGTCGTTCTCTACTACAAAGGAAGTACTTAAGATCCCTAGAACAAGCTGGATAATTAAATGTGAAAGGAGAAGAAGGAAAAGGGGACAGAGTATGTATATAAATACTATATACAGGGTGGCCCATAATTGATGAATAACCATGACATGGCTTATAACATAACCTTAGATCGTTCTTAGAAAAATTACGACTTTTTCAAGTACCTACTATATTTTATTCTACTTTTGAACATTAATGACAATAATTCACAATAAATACGTCAAAAAACTATACCATTTTGAAATCTGCTGGGTACGTTTTTTGTTTAACCAACCAAATCACTGTTTTGCCTCTTTTTTCTATGATCTATATAAAAAAATAAAAATATTGTGAAATAAATAACATTTAAAAAAACTAAGACTGACTTCATTTTATGTTGTAGTGAATAACAATTAGTTGTTATTTTATACTTTTCAGTGCCAAAATCGAATGAAGTCGACCTTAGTTTCTTTCTTTTTTTCAAGTTATTTATTCAAACTGAACTCTTGCTCATGTTCGCTGTTCAGCATTATTTCAAATTGATTATTTTCGATCATGAAGAGTATACTAAAAGTATGATGGATGTTGTGGAACACTTAAAATAATATAGAGGAAGGTAGGTAGAAGCACACAGATGAAGGCAATGTGGTAAACTCTCCTTCTAACCGGTATCTGTATATAAGTGCAATCTAAGAACAGGTGTATCAAGCCAGCCTACGTCTAAGCATAATTTAATACACATGTCAGGTTGGTTTCTCAATGTTTTTTTCACCGTCCACAACGAACGGCTTTGCTTGTTTGAATAATATTACAATATTCAACGAGCAAGACGATTTAATTTGTGTTTCCATTCCATCATTATTATAATATTTCCGCGATCAATTCATGCGAGTAGTCTACTTTTCTGTATACCTGTTTATGTATCTCCCGACCAAAAATGAAGTGTTATGAACAAAGTATGACCCTCAGTTATTGAATAACATGACCTTAATGGTCGAGAAATCATTGAGTGTAACAAGTACTTTTAATTATAGGTAAAATTTTTTTTGCTCCATTACACATCGTCATTCTTGACTAAATAACTGAGTAGACGATTGGGAAAAAAAAGATTAAATCAAATCATTTGTTGATGGCGTTTAACTATAATTTTGTTATGCATTAATCAGTATTCTTTGTCTTACAAATAATATAAACCTGCAGAATGCATCCGACCCTCGAAGTCCACGACCATTTTGAAACTTCTTGATTGATCATAATGAAATAGAAATAAGCTACAACCCCATGGTATCCGACTCAGGGAAGTTAAAGCATGTATACAAGGTGCTGCTCATTTCAAAGCTTCCCACCTTGGATCTGTCGAAATGTGAGCATTAATAAGGGAATCACCGAAATATGTTCGCCCCCCTTTTCCACCCCCATCGCCCCAGGAGCTACCCTCTTACAAATATTAGATGATAAGTGGTAGCGAGTGGTAGTGGTTAAAAAAGTTTGCGAAAATGAAATAAGGGAAAAATATTTCTAATCAATTCCACGCCCGGATTAGTACCAAATATATCGGGATTTACACTTAATTTCAATGAAGTAAAGTCTGCTGAATTTACTTTGTGGTTTATTCGATTAATAAGTGGCATACATTGATTGCACTTAATTAGAAATCTGTCATCCTGTGAAACTGTTGTACAGTCTATAATAGTACACGCCTTAAAGTAATCAATAAATCTTTTTCATAACCAGATATTTTGACAAAAAAGAGATAATTAAGCCATTACACGAACCACCAAGGTTGGCCACCGGGGCAATTATTTATTATTAATATATATTTTCGGTCAGACGACGTGAGAAACCTTTTTTTTCACATGGCTCAATGTGTGGTGCGGCACAATAAACATTCTATACTGTGTGACATTGAAAATGCAGCACTATGTAAACTATGTACTGGAAGTAAATACTGATAAGAATATGGTTCCAATCACTAGGAATTATATTTTTTTCAAACAGTAGATTCTGATAATGCTAATAGAAACTTTGAAATTGATTAAGTTTTATTACTTTACTCATTTTTACTACATTGGTTATGTCGCCCTTGAGAAGACACGCTACGGGTAGCCGAAGTTTCGTTTTGGGAAATTGGCAATAGGATTGATAAAAATGTATCAAAGGTACTTCAAGTTTGAAATGAAAAAATAGGAGGTGAGATTGCAGTGGTGTCAAGGAACGTGTCCATTGGGATCAGGAATGAAATTGAATTGTGTTCTTTGACGAGTCTCGATATTTTATTTAAGCGCTCATGTTGGACGAAGATGAAATCGTGAATGGCGGGAAATTAATTTGTGCCTAAAACGTGAGACAGCGCATACCCGAGGTGGTGTTATGGTATGGGATGCAATTCCATATGGAAGCAGGTCTCCATTACTACTTCTTAAAATGACCAGGAATGATCAAGACTACATCCTCAATTTTATTAGAACCAGTTACCATATCAATCTTCAGTCACTAGAAAAGCCGATTTTCCATGTAACCTCATACAGGCAGTGTGTTTCTTCGTGATTAACAAAAATATATCAAAATATTTTTATATTAAATTGGTGTTGCATTTTCAGTGTCACACAGTATAATATAACTGAATCTCGAAATAAAATTTATGCCAATAAAATTTGGATTGTTTAAATTTAAATATATTTGTTAACATTTTCATATTATATGAATGTGTATATGCATCGAAGAAATTGAGGTCGTGATAATGTGTAGAGGTTCGTATTTTTATTTCTTCCTATGTTACGTTATGTATTATACTCGTCAAATTTGTCCAGCCTTGCACTCCTTTTATGATTGGTCCATTCTCTTGCTTGTCGGAATTTTGTTATTGTATTCAATGACTTTGATGGCCAAATTTGCTTGTCGGGTCTACTTGTTGGTATAATACAAATGAGCATATTTTTTTATTAACTTGATTGTATTGGGTCCGATTTTAGAAAATCCTAATATTTTGACATATCTCCACTTTCCAAGGTCTATGGTAGAGTAGTATATAATGTTTTTTTTCGAAATTTTCTATGGTTCCCGAGTTAGAGCCCTTGGAAGGGGGAGCTTTTAAAATATTAAATCATTGTATCAATTGAAAGTTTTATGTGATTTCATTGACAGTAAATGTTGTTGAATCAATAACTTTTGACATAAACTATGACCAGTTTTATTAAAGACAGAGTTCATTTTATGGTTTGTGGTACAGTGTTTCAGTCTGGATATAATGAGATTCACCCGGACCTATTTGGCATCATGATTTATATATGCGACGAGTGCACGGTCTTTTAGGTTAGGCACTGAAAAATACAGAATAATATTCTCCTGGTGATGTTTTGAAGTAGGTGTCAATTGTCTATCTATAACTGTACTGGTACTTCTTCTCTTGTATTTGCAGAACTTCAAAAGTACCATTGCGAATAGGATAAATATTATTTTGTATTTTTTAGTCGTCTAATAAAGCTGGTCCTAGTTTAGTAGAAAATTTTCACAAAAAATAATTGTATAAATCTTCGGAAAATAACTGAAGAGTGTTGTACAACCGGAAGTGCATTATCAAAAATACATTTCTTCAAATGTTTTCTCAATTATGTCGTGATATTGGTAATATGAAGACAGCTTGTCGATTCATTGAAAACTGAAATCATATGAATGTGATTTCACTCGATAACAGGCATAATAGTTTTGCGTGTGTAGTAATATCAATTACAGTAACAACGAAATAAAAATAAAATAAAAAAAAACTGGTCTGGGTGGATCGTTGAACTGGATTTAACAACATCCATACACATTATAACACGAGGAGTCTCAGTCTCCAGTATCTAGAACTCTCGGCTTGCCACTTGCAATCGAGCGAGGTTACGAGTATAACGTTAACGTTTATTAGAGAGCTAAGTAAGTACCAAAATGTCGTGGCCCGATCACAGAATTGATTATAATCTATATAATATGAAATGTTCTGGCTATATCATTCATTCATCAACGCTTGGCCATATCTTTAATGTGAATTATACATTCAAAATGTGGTACAAATCGAAATAAATTTGGAACTTAATAATTGCTCGGCCGGTTAATAGACGACACTAAAGTGCACCAGAACCTCCGCATTGCCAACATGAATTATTTGGGGGATAATGCAAAAGTCACTAAAAAAGAAAAACTCACTAGGTTCGAAGTACCGCTAAATTCAAATTATACATCTATGACTTGATACAAAGAGTGACGCTCCTAAAATCCGGCATTAGGTACTGCTTGTAATGCTCTTTAACAACTCAAAACCCCCATCGCCTATTCATAGATCCACTACTGTCCTTTAGGTCATTTATATTAAGATCGGTAGTTTAATAAAACGCAAACATTTAATATAAGATTAGAAAATTTATTTGAACAAAAACACCAAGTTCGATTACTACTTGTAAGAATCTTACAAGAGTTTAAAAATTATACAGCTAAGTATTACACATACAGCTTTATAATTATATTATACTATACACATGACCAAAATGAGTCTTCTGTAAGGTGACTGTTATGTTATGTAATAGACAAAAACATAGAGACCTGTTAGAAACACAAAAGGGGCGGCATTAATCACCATTTTCCAAAAATCCTACTATCAAGAATGAATGACAAATTCCCTGCAACTTAATTATCCCTCCACCCTCCCGATTTTTCTGTTCTCTTGGTGTTATAACTTCTTATATGCTAAAATATTATCATTAATACCTATGCGCAGGATTAATACATTTAATTACCTCAGGTATCTCTTCTGTTGCAACGATATTCCAGTTGTTTCGTATCATCGATGTTTTTTGTCCTGGTCAGCATATAATTACTTGCAATCCCCGATTCCATCCAAACCTCATAATGCGTCTTCCCGAAAAAAGAAAACATTAATTTTTGATAACTTACTTGGTGATAGTCCTCAATGTGTTTGCTCAAATTATTTTATAGGTATGTCCCAAAAAAAAGACTTTCACAGCTAGGGCTAGGACATAACACATGATTCCTCTTCGCCTTGGTCTATACACTTTCCTGGTGACCGTTTCTGGTGTGCCTTTTTAATTGTAGCAAAATGTTTTCCACCTTCTCGTCCGAATTAGCCATAGTTTCAGAAGCACTTGTCTGCGATAAATCCATACCTACTAAATGATTTAACCTGGAGATTTATAAAGTATAATATTTTAAATAGGAACAGTATTAACAATTAAAAACTATCAGAAATTATAATCACTCAATAACTATTTCAACACATCACAAATCACTAGCAGGTACAACAAAATAACATGTGAGCACAGTATCAGCAAAAAGATAACGCTGTATTTTGTTCTATTGAACAGTTTTCAAGACCTTTTAGATTGTAATTGCAAAAATCAGGCAAAAACATCAAAAATCAAACAACCTATCAGCCAGCCCGCCAAAACAATATTATTATTGAATTTATAATTTGAATTTCGCGGTAATTCGGACCTAGTGAGTTATTCCTTTTTAGTAACTTTTGCATTATCCTCTAAATAATTCACGGAGGTTCTGGTGCGTTTTAGTAACGTCTCCGGTTAATGATATGGGTAATTTCACGATCGGGCCACGACACTCGGAGCAGCCTAGCCCCATTCGTTTCTTGTTCCTTCAGTCAACACACACCTGGTCTCCATTGCTCATTGTCATTATACATCTATATGTGTGTAAATTGGTTCGAAAGTGAGCACTGCTGTGCTTTTTTTATTATTATTTAAATCGATTGTCAATAATTACCAACAGGCTCTTATTCCACATTATTAACAAGACGTTATTGTGACTGTTGCAGAAAATTCAATTAACGATAAAAAGATATTCCAAATTTGGATGACATTTTATTAAATTCAAAATTAATCTCTATATAGATATGGGACTTACTTTATCAGATGATTCACTGAAAAATAGTCTTCGACTAGATATGCAGCGTAACCTTTTTGAGGGCGTGTGTTTTTCCTTAAAAGCAAATATTATTATAGCTCCTCGTATTCATGAATTTGAATTTGAACATAACAGTGAAATTAATTATTAAAGTTTGCATAATTCACCAAACTTATTATAAATTCATGATTTTATTTTAATATCGTTTAGTAGTTAAACATATTCATTATATAAGATATTATTATCACAAATTTTGTTAACCAACTTTGTGAAAATTATTGAATATAAATTATTTATCCACAATAACGGTGCTTTCTCTAAATTGTTCAAAAGCTGTTGCATAATCACATTACCTGTTTTGATAAATGGCAAAACATGTATGTACTCGTATATTTGATGTAGTATCTATTCGAATGCTTCATCGTAATGTGAGTTTGTTTGTTTGTTGCGCTTTCACGCCTCAACTACTCCACCAATCATCATGAAATTTCGCGTACACGTCGAGGGTGCAGAAAAGGACATACCTTACATCAGGAAATCCCAATCTTAAAGGGGTAAAATGAGGGTAATGTTTCTTTCATGGAGAAATAATATTTAATAGATAAAAGTTGATATGGGTAACGTTATTGAGGTTTTTTGGGACGTATTTTTTAGGGCATTTCCACGGGCATTTGCTAGTACAAAATAGTAATTCTATTGGTACAGATAATTTTGAAGTTGTGCAGTTGTAGTTCGATAGAAGACTTCTAGCACCAACATCAAAAGTTCCAGCATCAGTAGAATTAATATTCTTTTGTATTTTTCACTCCACAACTAATAAAGTCGGTCCTATTTCTTTATTTCTTATTTTGGTGTGGAAACAGTCAATTTTTTTTAATGTCAAATTTAAATTTTGCCTGATATGATCTCTTCTTTTATTTTGCCGTTTCATTTTTTTTTGGATTTACAAAAAAATGCCACCTTCACTCTCTTTGGGGGAAGGAAATGTATTTTTTTAAAATATATTTTATTAACGAACATAAAGAAAGCCTCCTTCTGGTAAGTCGGTTAGAAATGATTGAGTCTCTTACTAAATAAATGTTTTCTCATCTGTGTCAAACTTGGGACACACTTAATGTATGATTGATGGTAAATTTGATTCACTTGTTCATTTCAAATATTTCAGTTACATAATGCTTAAAGAACCATGAAAGTTTTTGCAGTCAACATCTGTGAACACTCGGCGGCTGTAATAGTGCTTGTGCTATTGCTTTTTTTCTTCTTCTATCATTGTCCCTATTCTTTCTGAGCTGATCAGATTGAATTTTTATGTATTCCTATGCTGCACAATTGTTTTTTATGTTATTTATATTAAGTTTTGTCAAGTAATTCAATTTATGTCGTTCTTATAACATGAATTAGACAAATTAAACCTTCCGTTCAAGAATAATTTATCTCAATAAAGAAGACCAAAATGTTTTTTCTTTATAAAAGTATATATGTACATATGGGTATGGGATATCACAAAATTTGTAAACACGATAAAGGTCGCATTTTAAGAGGTGTCAAGTTCATATTTGCTGTAAAAATCGAACGTAGAAAGATCTCGGTCGAGTTCGGACTGAAAAAGTAGGTATTTTTCAATTTCATCAAAAATATTTTTGAGTTATAGATATGATCCGTACACACAACAACTTTTGTTTGAAGCATTTATTTATTTCTAAAAGTTATGAAAAATAATAAAAATTAAAAACCGTAAAAGTACTTATTTTGTGAACGTTATTTATTTTTTTAGTGGTTTTTTTCTTCATAAAAGTGCTTTTCTGCTCAAGCGCAACAGATCTCTGTCAACGACAGGAAATATTTGATGTACACTATTATTTTCAATGACAATAATTACATGCATTAAAAATGATTCATCAATAAATTGATGCACCTGTTGGATTATTACAGTATGACATAGTACCTACGTTCATACAATAGATAGTGACCTTCACGGAAGTTTATATTAAATTTTTATATCTGTACAAAATGTTTTGAAAAGTCTGGATTGCACAGATCACACAAATCAATTGGAATGTATTGTGATATAAAAAAATATTTATATTTTATTAAATGTTGCGTAGAACAATACAAATTAATCCATGTAACAAACCTAGTTTAAAAAAATCATTTCCCATTTTTGAGTGTTTTATTAGTCATCAAAAAGAACAGTAATGAGAGATGGTCCCTTTCAAAAGCTTCAAAATCCAGTATGTCCTTCCCCCAAAAGAGGTGGAAGAGGAAATGTTTGTCGAAAATCTGAACATTCTCTCTTGCAAGATCAACTGAAAGGAAAGTCAAGAGTTTCCGAGATTGTAACGACTATATTTTGAAATCAATGAATAGAAACAGCTTATAGTTAATTTTCTACTGACTCATTAGCTGTTAAACTAATCTCTTGACAGATTGTATATAAGATAAAAATTTGGGGTGGTCATTGTGGGTAATAATTGTCCAGACTATATATACCTACATATATAATTGAATTCGGCAAGAAATTATGGTGTAAGGTTAAATTTCATTGAAAAAAATCTTCTTGATGGGAAAAGGTCAAATGTTGAGACTACAACAAAATTGAGTCCTTTTTGCAATAGATAATAAAATAATTCGTAATGCATTCTCTTCTTTAATACCTCAAAGTTGTTGCTGACATTAAAAGAACCAATCGACAATGTTACCCATCTTCATTTTAAATGGCATCCTCGGAAATATCACGTTTTCCTTTATATATATATATATATATATATTGTTCGCTTAACTTGTGTACAAATAACATTTTCAACAGACATTAACAAGAGAATTGGCGATAAACAATTTCGTCACAATCATGGAAGATGGGAAGACGATGAAAAAATCACTTAGTATTTGTTATATAGGTAGGGTCCATCTGACGCTATTGTTTGACTTGAAAAAAATTACAACGAATAGTGTTTTAAATGCTCGATGTAATTGGAAGCTAGCAGGCCATGAAGCACGTTTTTTTTTATTCTTTTTCTCATTTACATTACGGTAATATTAATTAGTATGCTTGAACCGAACGAGTCATCATGTGGATAGATTTGCTAATATTTAGTAACTGTACAAATTACCATTGGCCATATATCCTAACTATGGTTTGTAGACAGTAATTTAATTGTTAACCTTATTTTATTGACTACTTACATTTGGTATACATAAATATTAGCCTGACAAACAAAATTTTTAATTTGTTTCTAGCTACAATTCTTTAGAGTTCTTTTATAATCACAACTTTCTATAAATGTAATGATCATTCCATATTATTTTGATCGAAATCAGAGATGCGTAAACGAAATGATTAAAAAAGATGCAGGGCTATATTTTTCCAAATCATAATTATATCTCAAAACTATTAAGTTGGCTACGAAAATTACCTATTTCCGTTTATCAACTTAAATAATATTTACAGTTGATACATAATATCCTATCATTTAGAATATTTCACTGTTTGTTATTTCAGAATTAGATATGAAGCCGCTCTAGTATGTTCTGATTATACTTATTTCTAATTTAATATCATTATAGGACGTGATGCCAGAACAAATTTGTTTCCTGCTGGTATTTTGTAATAAAATTAGTATAGCAGTGGTAATTGAGGAGTAAGTATCAAGCTCCCGGATCAAATTTATTTCAATTAAAGAAAAATCATAAATTTTCTTTTTTTTCGTTTTAGAAAAAAGTCCTTTTTTGAATTGTGCACTTGAAATTTTGGTAATAGTTAAGTTTTGCGTTTTTTGTTTATACATGTATCTTCAAAATAAAGAGATTTTTAACTTTTGACTTTGTCTTCGAACATCAATGTTGCCAACGCTGCCAGTATAACTTTCGCAGCATTTAGATTATTTTATGAATTCCATTTACAAGAATATTTGCTTTAGAATAAATTAATGACCATAACAACTGATTATAACATATTATTACAAATTTATAGTTTAAATTCCAAAAATTGTGAGAATTGTAATAATATGACATTATCTGAGAATGGCACTATATGGCGCTGTAAGAAATCTGTTTTGCTCTAAAGTATTTGTAAAAAATGAATTTTTAGTAAATTTTAAACATGATATTATACCTTTTGACACTTGAAATCTTGAAAATTGGTTAATGCTTTCGTAATTGAATATTTAAGAATATTTTCAATATCGGAAATGTTATATTGGCAGTTTTGGCAACATTGGAATTGACAGTTTTTAAAAGTCGAACACACTGCACCAGTTCTTTAACCTCACGAACTTATGTTTACTATTTCCACGCATATTTTTGTTGAAAAAATTATTCTAAATCGAAATTTTCGGCTAAAAGTCGTAAGCCCTAAGAATAACATGTTTCCCTTTTTTATTAACAAATCATTAATTTTATTAAAAGTTATACACCTATTTTTGCAAACATTTGTTTTTTTCCAAAGTCGCTAAACTAGACCGAAATGCTTTGAACATGTACTGCGTATATCTCAATTCCTACTTTTCTTTTCATCTAAATGTAAACCCAATCCCAATGTACTGACCTTAGGTCTCAAAAACCGTGATACACGTACCTGGTCATCGGTCGATATTTGATTAATTTATTTTCTGACATTTACAAAAAATGAACAACGCGTTAAAATTATAAACCCATTACAAAAAAAGATGACACTTTTCGATATTAAGTATTAAGGCATTCATAATCATCAGGTAGTGCGGGTACTTATTCTTGTTGGCCAGGAAGTTTCATACGGACACTTTTTGGTGACGGTCGCGATGGTCGCCGAGATTATGCGAATTGACGTCGTTGGGTTACGCGATTTGGTAGATTATCCTGAAATTTTGATAACATTTGAAAACCAATATTAGTCATCTGGTGGCCAAGATTATGCACGAAATGTACAAAAATGTGGTTGAAAACTACCTGATAAGCATTTACTGCTGCAACAAATGATAGGGTGATGTACAGGGTCAATTAAAAAACAACTGTTATGTCTTTTTATTTACTTTTATTTTTGAAATTACAAAATTGATAAGCTGTTACTTCCGCTCACACTGAGTGTATATTTCTGAAACTAATTTACCGAATAATTCTAACTTAATTACCTACATAGCTGTAATGAGTATTTAGATATATTATACAGTAATCTATAGCAGCACTAAGATGGTAAAGGGATATCATGTGTACCTACGTTACTGGAAAGGGATATTTCACTGCAATTTGAATATGATATCTTGTTACAACATAGGGGGGTGAATCAACAGAGCACGTGTCGTTTGTATGGTTTTCTTTCAAATTAAAATGAGGGGAAAAATTACAATAGGAGCCGATGCTGTTCTACATCTATCGTTTCTCATATTGGATTTTCAGCTAGAAGGGTTTCGTTCACAGACATGAGCAAATTTAATTGTTACATTAATATTATTGCTCAACACACATACGCTGTTCCATTGAAGATGACAATTTCATTGGCGAAGCACGTGTGAGTTCCTCTAACCTGTTATTAGTACGATAAATATCAATTATCAACTATTTTTCGTGTTTTAAACAGAAGGAAGGAAAATCCAATACCTACTTTATTTTATATAGATGTAGCTGCATATGAGAGGCTGACCCTTCCTAAATTGTACGCCTCTGGCCCAATTGTCATTTTATTATGAATTTTGATTTTTCCTGAGTATAGTACGGCATTATTATGACGGCATTTATTAAAAGGTAAAATCTATCGAATCTAATCACCATTATAGTGAACAAAACATTTTTTGATTTTTGATTTGCTCACTGGTCCATTGCATCTCTACTTTTCAGTGCTTTGCCTAATGAAGTTAGTGCCAGTTTTTTATTATTTATTTATTCCTGAATATAATTGAGAAGGGTGTGTATAATATGATCGAAGAGTGTTGACGAAATGTCTTTGTCGATGCAATTTACTATATGATAATAACCTAGGTAACGCACGCTTTGCTATACTTATTATACATGTTATAAATCACAATGTGCCATTGCAAAATCAGTTCATTATTGTTTTTTTTTTCTTTCCCATTCTTATATATTCATGATCTTTATCAGAGGGGCAGCATTGACTAGCTTTACATATTATCTTATATATAATATTATATCGAAGAAATGACGTTGTCAAATAGGTTAAATATAAAATAAGAGCAAAAATGATTTGAACAAAGGCCTGACCCATTTTAGAAGTTAGTGATTATCCAAGTACCTACTCTCCACACTTGCAGCCTACGTCCATTTAAGACCACACTATATAGGTATAGGTACATGCCGTTTCTTAAGTAGGCGTTTAATATACGAGCTATATTTTAACGTTCATATCCCACTTGGTTTGTGTTTGTTAATTTTATTTCATGATTTCTTTTAGATTTTCTCACGTGAGTCATTCTCATAATAATAAATATATCATTGGCCCATAGGTGTTCCAGCTTATTTATTCAATTTGTTATCGTTGACATGTTGATTGTTTTCATTGCCATTTATGACGAAGAAGAGAGGAAGTTATGATATTGTTATTAATTAGAATTGTATAAGTAAATCCACCTGTTCATGGAAATTGATTTGTGTTTGGCTACTCTAGTCCGTGAACGAATGGCTCAACGATTGTCAAGTTTGACCCCTTCTTCACGCGTTGGGTTGATAATTTTTTAATATTCTTCCATATAAGATTTGTAACAGTTAACGAACTGTTACCTATTTCGTCTTGCGGATTTACTTCTGACTCTTCGTTAAGTATATACGTCAAAATAAACCTGTCTTGTCATTGATTCATTTATTTAATGGACAATTAAGGAATTTATTCAATTCTGGTTTGTTTACTTCTTTCCAATGTTGCTATGTAAAATATTTATACTCCTAAAATTTATTATTATTTAATTACATCTACATTGCTGAAGACATTGGATAAAATTCCTCTTCCTATACGGATGGGTCTGTTTAATTAGGCGCTAGAGGTATTCATTGGCAACTCACAAAGGTCTCAATTTTTATTTGAATTTTTTTCTCAAATGATACATAATAATTGTCTAAGGAATTTACATTTTCGCTGGCTACAGCAGGCCGTCGGAATTTTATTTTTGGTGTGAAATATCCAGAACATTCACATTATTCGTCTTGGAATACCTTTACGCCAGCTATCGACAAGAATTTCTTGTATTTCATCACTGTTTATAATGTTTGATACAATATTTCAGAATATTTCTTAGTTTAGAATATAAATGTCAATTGGGAATACTGGAAATCAAAAAAAAACTTGAGCTTCAATAATAAACGATAGATATTAGATATCAAATGAGAAGGTTGGTTATGCTAAGAAAATTGAAATAGAATATTCCCACACTTATCTGTGGATTTATCGAGTCTATAATTTATACAAAATACGTAACATAGCCTAGTTTATAAGAAAACCTAAGTACAGAACTCCCTTCACGTGAAAATAACTCGCACTTGACATTTTTTTCACATTACGACTACTTTTACTTGAATAATTAATAGCTGTTTCTATCTGCATATGATTTTTCTTAAACATTTATTTTGATATTTAAAGAAGTTATAAAAATATGGGGAACAATATTTATATTGTGAAGAATAATACAGTAATATAGTTTTTATATGAACAGTACACGGGGTAGTCCTATAAAATGTTTTATAGTCCAGGAAAAATATGATTTTGCAAAGCAATAAATAGCTTCTAAAAAAACTTGATTCTACATGTCAAAATAAAAATACATTGAATTATTATTTTGACCTTATAAAAAATATATCATGAAACCATATAAAAAAATAACAAATGTTAAGTCTATACAATAATAGTAATTCGAGGTCTTTTCGATTTGCTCCTACAGACTCGGGAAACACTTTTAAGTCATCATATAGTTTTATTTTAAATAAATAATTTATTTTTATATCATGAAACATTTTTTTATCATGGTGTGGACCTATTTTTTATAATCTACATAATTTGAAATGTAATATTAATATTGTTATATTGCTAATCCGTATAAATCATTATCCTATTGGTTTCATGAAACATTAGACAATTTGTAAGAAAAATGTAATATTTCTGTAGGCGTCACCTCTAAAAATATATAAATTAATTATTGTTCTACAGCTTTGATGAAGGAGATAAGAAAAAAACGAATTAAACATGTGACCCATTTTTCTCTCCTGCATATTCTCACTAGAGGAAGTAACATTTTATTAAAACTTATTTTCTTATTGTGTCAGACCTATACATAATTCAATTATTACAACTGGCCTTATCACAAATAAACATTTTAAATTAACTTTATGAAGAACGCTTATATTTATATTATTAAGTAGGTATATTTAACAGGTGCATGTTTGTTGTTTGGTATTACCTAGATAAAAAATGAGCCTTTGGTACTAATGGTAATGTTTTCAAGGTTTCCGGAACACAAGACCTAAAATTTTGATACAACTACTTACCGACTTTGCTATATGAGGTACTGAAAAATAAAAAAAATATATTTATTGAATGGAATACATATTTTCTGCAATTCCCAGGGCCTTATTTAATAATCATTTCTAATTTTTAGAGAGCCAACAGAATAACAAATAACTTTTTATAAATATTTATCTACCTACCTAGGTAGGATTTTGAAATTTCAGATCAATGGTTTTCGGAAATAGTCTAGACAAATACATGTCGAGTTTCAAATCTCAGCCCTCCTCTCTCCAATGAAAAAAGAATGATCAAAATCGGAGCACCTTTGAAATCCGAAACGCGCATTCATCTAAACGTTAAATAAGAGCACACATACGGTCGAATAATTATTGTATACCTCCTGCGTCGATCAAAAAAATCCATGTAGAGAACCCTGGTCCCGCGTGTCCGACTCTTACCCAATCAGTGGTAATGTAAACCACATTTAATATAGAATATCTAACATCTAAACATCTTTAAACTCTTCCAGGAAAAGCAATTCATGGCTGAAAGCTGTAAAGATTTGATTTTCAAAATAACATCGTCATAAAATTAATAGCAAAATCTCGAAACGATCACCACTTATTATTATTATTGTTATTAAAATCCAACCTAGTAATTGTAGCGAACACATTACGAGTAGGAAAACAGGATATGCAATAATACTTTCTCACCATCTTACATATGTGTTTGAATGTAAAGTTTTATTACTTTTGAAGCCGTTGCAGATTTACATCTGACATAAATGACTATTTATTGGTATTGTTCTCATAAATTGCACCTAAACGTCTTTATTTTTCAATATTTACCCAAGTTAATTTTAGAACTGTTCGTGCTCCCAGAAACAATTTCTGTGTGTTGATAAAGTTGTACAGCGTTTGGGCTGTTTACTACTATAACACATTTGCAAAAAGGTAAAAAACAAATCCAAACACCGCGACTTGAAACAATCGGTTAAAATATTATTGCACTTATAAATATATATATATATGTTTTGTGTTATGTCTGGTGTAATAATAGCTTACGCATTTCACAAGAACAAGGGGTCGTTATTAAGATTTATTTCAACAATATAAAATTGTTTTGTTTTATTTCATGACTCTTAACTTATCAGTTTCTTTTATATTTCTTACAGAATGACCGATTGGTGGTGGAAAGAGAAATGGAAGGTATAGGATTGTGTCCTTATAACCCAGATCATAATAGCACAGCCATATACAGTAATGGACACTTATTTTCGGCAACAGTAGCTGATTTTTCTGGAACTGATCCATTGATATATAGGGAGCCTCTTCGCACTGAACTCTCTGATCTCAGGCAGCTTAATGGTAATCAAAATTCATTCAATAAAATACAATAAATAAACTTGTAACGTTATTTCATTTTTCAGCGCCGAATTTTGTCAGTTCACTAACATATGGCGACTATATCTATTTCTTTTTCCGTGAAACGGCTGTCGAATACATGAACTGTGGTAAAGTCATTTACTCCAGGGTAGCGAGACTGTGCAAACATGATAAAGGTGGTCCACATCAATCGAGGGATAGATGGACAACTTTTCTCAAAGCAAGACTGAATTGTTCCGTTCCTGGGGAATATCCTTTCTATTTCGATGAAATTCGTAAGTCATCATTCAGCTATCATTACTTGAAATGTTTCTCAAAACCTTCTCTATATTTCAGAATCAACTAGTGATGTAATCGAGGGCAAATATGGCGATGAGTCCACTAAAAAGATAGTCTACAGCGCACTTACAACACCTAACAACGCCATCGGTGGCTCGGCGATTTGTGTCTTCCAATTAGAAGACATCCAAACTGCATTCCAGGGCCCATTCAAGCATCAAGAAAGCTTGAATGCCAATTGGCTGCCAATTTCTGATAGTAAAGTGCCCACACCGCGACCAGGTGAATGCGTTCAAGACAGTCGTGTATTGGCTGATAAAAATGTCAACTTTATCAAAACGCATCCTTTGATGGAGAATACTGTACCCGCCATGAATGGCAGACCATTGCTGATCAGAGTCAGCTTGCATTATCGATTCACTGCTGTCACAGTAGATCCACAGGTGCCAGGAATCAATCATGATACATATGATGTTATCTACATTGGAACAGGTCAGTCTCTTCAAGAAAATACATCAAGATTTACTCCAATTATGTACCCTTGGCTTATCACCCGCGACCCACACTAGTCCGGGCTAGAGCCGATTCCGGGCCTATATAAGGTACCTATGGCCCTTCTTTTGTGAGAGCGTAGACGCTCTCGTTACTTTCAAAGCCCTTATGTCCTGGTATTTATTTCAATCACCCCTGTTCGGCTCAGTGCGTTATCTATTATGGCAATATCGCCCTTGATAGTCACAACATACTAAAAAGCCTTTCGGAAAAATTATCATGCGAACAACTAAGCCAAGGTAGAGAAACGACTATGAAACTGGTGAGGATGCTGTCAGGAGAGTGCAGATTTAAGAAGCACATACGTAATATCGGCCAACGTTTTCTCCTTTTCTCACAATGTTTTTGTTACTTTGTAAAACCTACCCCTTATAGATTCCTTTATCAATTGAGACTGAGAGACTTTCTTAAATTATAGAAGTTCGAATTCGTTGACCGTCCGGTTTTTTCTTAACATATATCTTTACAATGACTTTTTTTGAATTTCAGATGATGGTAAAGTATTGAAAATAGTTAATATACCCAACTCCGATTCAGCAAAGGCCATAGTGATATCCGAGAATGAGGTATTCGCCAAGAACGTGCCTGTAAAGCAGCTGAAGATAGCCCCTGGATATGGCAAAGTGATTGCTGTCAGCAAAGATGAAGTAAAATTGATCTCATTGAACCATTGCGCAAGTATAGCACGATGCAGGTAAAAAAATGATGCAGAATTTCAACAATTATGAAATTTTTATATTTATGATGGATTTATTGATAATATTTAAAATTTTGTTGCAGCGATTGTATTGAATTACGAGATCCACACTGTGCATGGGACAATACAAAAGGTCTTTGCGTGAGTGTCGATGCCATTACGTCACGACGAGATAAGCTGCAAGATGTACGTACTGGCAATTCAACCAAATGTAGAATGCAACCTGCAGGTAACTATATCTTAGAAAACATTACATACATTTATTACCCTGACTGTGAGGACGCTGAATTATGGATATATCTTTTGACTTTTAATCTTATATGTTTAAATTTCCTTCAGATCTGCAAAAGCTTCGTTGATTTATTGTAACGCCGCTCTATTAGTGCGAACAGTCAGTGTCATACATGAAACCATTACCGACCATTTACGTTAATAATATACTCTCAAATTATGCATACCAAAATGTGGCTTATTATTTTCAGATAACGGAGGAATACCAACCAAAGAATACGACACAAATTTGATCGATACCAATTACCTTGAAGAGAACAAAGAATCAACGGATTCCTTGCTCAGAATCGATGTAGCTTCAACCGATTGCAATGAAATAAGTGGTGATGATGATATGCCCAGAGGTTGTCCATCACAAACCAAGCTCACATCATACACACCTGAATATCTGCGTATATTTGTGGCGTTATCAAGTTTAGCTGGTCTTTTTGTTGGGTTTCTTTGTGGGTATTTGGTTTCGCGGCGATTTCATTTGCATGCGCAGTACCCTAATCCACCGTTTATTGAACAGCACAACCATTTAGATAGGTAAGTCATCTATAACATACATTAAAGCTATTGTTATCGTGTAGTTAGTGTCTACAGGTTCTTGAACAGTGGGAAAATGAGGAAAAACAACCAAAACTACATTTATATTTGACTGATACTGATCAGTACATCTTATATTTTTTCTCAACTTATTGTTATTCCAGGGATACTATGAATCTGTATCAAACTTATTTACAATGCAATTTCGTTCACCAGAATGCCTGCACTAGTTCTTGTGGGGCACCAAAGTGTCAGTCTTTATGTGAATACATTCTTGTTTATATCTTTGTATTCTTAAACCAACAGAAATTAAACTGGATATTCAAGAAAATAATCCGTCAGAACTTTTTATCCGCATTTTTGCCACTGTTCAAGACTTTTTTTGCAGCCATACTGTATCACTCAACGTTGATGTATTTTAATTTTATTTGCTTTCTGTATAGCTTAATGCTTTATTCTTTTTCTTTCTTTTGTTCCAGACTAACCGTGAATCAGAATAGTTTTTTAGCTCCGAGGAACAAGACAGTTAACCTAGATGTGCTTGTTTCGACTGATTCTTTGCCAACGAAAAAAGATAATCTAGGTTCATTGAAAAATTTAAATATAACCAGCGAAGGAACATTGCAAAAAATCAAGAAAACCTACATATGAAAGTGAGTGTGGTTTTATGTAAAGGAACCAATATTTTTGTATTGAAAACTTTTGAAATTTTCTCGGTGCAAAAACAATAGTTTTGTTTGATTATGATAATGGACCTTTCTTTATTTTTGGTTATATCAATTGTACCTGCTATATCATTTTATAGACTGTAATTCTATATTATTAATTCTTCATATTTGCTTTAAGATTTTTTTTTTATGAATGCAGAATAATTAAGGCTCAATGTAACTATAAATTTAGTATGGAACCGAGATGGAAGGGGAACGGTAATTATTCTGCAAGCCCAAATATATTTCTATATTAATTTTACCTCAAACGAGCTCAATTGTCCAGGTAATTAATTATTATCATTTAGAATTTCCTTAAATAATTCATCAAATTCTTAAGGTAGCTCGACGGTAATTCCAATTCTTCTCCGATCTCATGAAAGTTCAGGACTATTGACCTAAAATCTAGGGCAGTTTTCAGAAATTTTCTAAAAATAAAACTACGATTGAGAATGTTCTAGACCTTAAAAAATTGCAATGCGCATGCTCCCAACCTAAAAGTATTTGAGATTAGTCGGAATCACTGCTGAATCGTTATACATAATTGATAATTTTAAAACGATTTATAAGAACTTTCTCCTTATTCCTGTTTATATCAAGTAAGAGGAATTTTGTATTAATTTACTATTGAGCTATCTTAAATTATTATCTCATAACTAACTACTTAAAACGACAAAAGAGTAAAACGAAGGAGAAGTGTACGTTACGAACAAGCAGCTATAACATGCAATATTTTTTTATAAATATTATTTTATGTAAGTAATTCTATGTTGTTTTTTTTTAAATAAATGTCGCCTTTATGTGATTTATAAAATATCATAACCAATAAGCTGAACCTTAATTGGGAAATAAATATTTCTTCTGATTTCAAATCCATTTCGACTTCATTAGAAATTAGAAGATACATTAAAACTGTGAAATAATATTTTTGCGACTCCAACCCTGAAAGTACAGTTTAAGAGCACTGAAATGTAAACATTAATTGCAAACACTTTTTATTGAATATTGACCATAGATAAAAACAAATATTTTTCACAAAAAAATTACATGCTGCACTGAAAAATACTAAATAATTTATACTTATAGGTAGATCGAGGACTTCAAAAGTACCAGCACCCATAGAATTAATATTATTTTTCATTCTTCAGTGCACTGTATCATAAAGTCGGTTCTATTTTTTCTAAAAAAATCATTTCATATTTTTAGATTTTAATGGGAAGATGTTATATTTGAATTTGAATGAATTGAAAAATGGCTACTTTTTGGGAATTTTTTGAAAAGTTTGGTCGACCGACGTTTTGAAAATTACTAATCCGATCATGGCCGTTAACAATCTCGACCACAATAACTCTACGATAGATTTTCATGGCAAATTTGAACTTGATATCTTTATAAAATCGAACTCTACCGTGTTTATAAATTTTGTACCATTATCAGTGCATTTGAAATAATATACTGAGTCTCATGCCAATGTACATTTATTAAACATAAAGTATTATTAGTCTATTAGAACTAGATCATTGGAGGTATATTGCGCAAATCAAAAATCCTATATTTTATTCTAGTATTAATAGAATAAATATTTATTTTTTTGTTTTTAGTGTATCATCTAGTAGCTACGGTCGCTTCTATTTTTATTTTAAAACTTTAAAACCTATATATGATTTTTATTATTAGAATCAAATCATATTATTGTATAAATCTTTGAATGATACAGTTTTGGAATCAGATTATGTCTCAACTATAGGTACTAGACGAAGTTTTTCGTGATTTAATCGTGCTAGAAACAATTTTCCAATTAGAGGATCAGCTATCTTAAGTTAGGTATTGCACATGAGGCTAATTATTTTGTGTAAATATATATTAGATATAAGTTTGTGGACCCACCGATGTTTTTTTTTCATGTTTGTCGACTGTAAGGTAACCAGTCCAATTAATAATAACTGTGCGTTGGCTACTGTATTAAAATAATGTTGACTGTTGATACATCTGTAAAATTGTTCTTATCAAATTTCTTGTAAAGTTTTTTTAATATAACATTTTATATAATATATACCATTGTTAATTGAATATATTAGATGGGTTACTACTATTGAAGAAATATTTTTTCCAGTTTTCTCAATGGCCAATTCTTGTGTTAGATTTGAAATTATATTAAATTGTATAGAAATAGATATTATTCTAATAATTAGAGAAGAAATTTTAAGCTCAAATAGTATTTTGTATATATTTTAACTTCTTAGATTTCACAATAATTTCTGTTTGGCTGTGAAGAACTCTAAAGAAATCCATCTCTCTGCCTGGAATATAATTGATGATACTTTGTACAAAAACTAGGGTAGCACAGCAGATAACGCAAAATACACTTATCATGGAAAATTTTGTGTTATCTGTGGAGCTACCGCCATTAAAAATACTCTCTTGAAATGTTTTTTTTTCTGTTCTATGTAACCAATTTCAACTTATTATTCGTATATACATTCCATCCCTTATATTATTGTAATTAATGAATTCTATCAATAAATGGTAATTCTTAATTTGTTAATTTTTTTTATTGCGGGAGTTGAAAAATATTCAACGTTCAATCAGCCGTAATTTAGAAATTTAAATGAAAATGGCACAAAAAAGGACAATGAATCAAATGAAGGCAATCAAGAATGAACTTGAAGATTTTTTATTTGTTTTGAGCTGGAAAGACGATTTACAAAGATCCATTCTTTTGCCCGAGGATTATTTACATGCAGTGAATGAATTCAAAGACTTCATATTCGTCGATTCGAAGACGTCTAATTCAGCGGTCTGTTGTTACTATTACACGTCTGACTTTTAAGTGACTCCTAGAAATATATTAACTACTTACATGGAAATATGATTTTCAAAATTGCAGCTTAAACGAACCTCCCAGAAATGGTTGGGGGACGTAATGCAATTATGAAATAGAAGAGACTTTTCGACCGGAATCAATTAAAAAGTCTATAATCGGGATTTTTTACTATTATATTTTGTAGAGGAGGCTCGTATAAGCACGGTATAAAGACTATATAATACTGTCCTTTTCAAATCTGTTGTGAATATGTGGTTTTATCGTATTCATCAGGCTTAGAAGCCTGCTCCTTTACAAGGCAGAGAGCTACGCCTTTCGTTTTTTCCCTTGAAGTGAACCCAACACACATATAAATATATGAAGAAAATATTTGATGCCTTATCAATCTTTGATGTTGTTCTTGTGTCATGTGAAGCAAGCACAAGACTTCTGCCTACCAATTATCTTTCTAGGTTTATTAGCCCATATTCTTAAATCTAATTTACAGCTTGGATGTGTTAGTTCACAGTGCGGAGATTGGCCTTACAGGCACATCCCGAGAGCTCAATTCTATACTAGCACTATAATAGCTTGTAATATTTTATTGTCTAGGGCCTATACCACAGTTCCACTATTGTAGATAGTGATATTTTCAACATAGACCTTTGCAGGTCTGAGGGGAAAGGAAATCGACGATTCATAGCCGTGCGGCTATTATTAAAACAATTTTGTATATAATAATGCTTTATGAAATCCCTATCAGCACGCCCAAACATGAGTCACTATCTACAATTTTGGTACTATGCTATAGGGATAGCTGTGAATTCCTTCCTAAACCAATGGAATACAATAAACTATGTACATGTTACACACCTTATATGAATCAAATCAGCCCTACATATACCTATTATTTAAAAATCGTAGACCGTAAGTAATTAACTTAATATATTACTAAAGACTATTAAGGGCAAGTGCGGAAACATGCTCAAATATCTCTACTTTGCCATTTGATACGCAAATCTGAGCATGCGCAATATAATCTCAGATTATTGAGTAAAGTCCAACATCATGTAAACATTTCTTTTACACATTGGACTAAAAACGTGGAGCTATATATACGGTCTCTTATATAGACCCTTACTTTATATAAACCGTCTGCAACATGTTATTAAAGTGGTTTCTTCCAACTTTCCAGGAGCTTTAAGACATATTTAGATTTAAATGATGGTGCATAATGTTTTTATAATTCTTATTATTAGTTTACATCAAACTTATTTTTTCTACCATTTGCAGTTTCACTAAATTACTTCTCAAGAGAGTTAAATTTATCTGAAGACTATTTTCAATGATAAACAATCGATCGTTTGTTGAACTGTTTATTTATTTATAAATAACACCAATTATTAATCAACATACATTAGAGTTTAAAATGTATCTAAACAGACATTTCGAAAGAAACAAATAATAACATAAATAATGGAATCAACACTTTCAAGAGGTTGCCCACAAAATATCATTGGACTTCTCAAAATTAGTTACAGACCAATTATTTCAGATAGTTTGGAATGTTGAAATTCAGGAAAGCAAGGAGAAACTAAACAGTAGAGTGAATAAATGGTTATGAAGGGTGGATCACTACGACGAAAATAATGGCTGTATTTAGTTTTGAGAAATCGTTTTCAATTTCAATTTACGGAAATTCATTTGAGTTCCTCTTCTTCTTGCTAGATTCTCTTCAATGTTACACAAATTCTTGAGTTTTTCTTCTTTTATCCTCACCAGCAAAACAGCTAATTTGTAATAATATGCAAAAACAATAATTTAAGACAGGATTACAATAATTATACAAATATACAAATTCAATTAAATTAACCAAATATTAACACTAAAAGTTTGGAAATCTAGTGCATATATTTATATATTATAATAATATTTAGCTTCTCCGATTTGCAAACTTGTCCAGTGTTGATACAGCAAACTTGTATCTAACGACCATATAATTTTTCCATTAAAAAACAAATAATAAACTATATTAACTTATAAAATCAAAACTGAAAGGAATTATTGAGAAAAATATTCTGATAATAAATTCAACATGGTTAGCTCATTGACAACTGTCCTAAAGCCAATAATCTTTCGACAGCTGCATTAACATCACCATAAGTGGCTATCAGCGCTTGCAAATTGGCCTCGCGATTCACAAATCCCATGCTGGCTAACTGCTCCAATTGAGTTTGGTAACGTTCCTCGGGTGGACGGTCAGCTTGCTGATTACCCATACCAGATACAATTCGTGCCATAAACTACATCAAGATATTAACAACTAGTGTTATTAATCAAACAAAAACAGCATTCAGAAGATACAAGATTTTGAATGAAAAAAAGACTCTGGATCAAGGCCATTTGACCGTGAAAGTGGGCCTTTATGAAAAACGCGTGCGATTCAATTCAAACGCATTAAAATTATATTGCTGATATGCAACATGATCGGAAGGTATTTTCAATAATTTCACATTAGAATAATCACTATTTAAAAATGCATATTTGACAATTATTACCTCAGAGAATGGATTAGCGCCAGCAGGTGTTGCGGTATTTTGACTAGGTGTAGTTGGTGTTGGAGCTGGTGTTGTTGAAGTCTGATTGGGTAATGTCGCCGCTGCAGGTGTTGTAGTCGGCGGTGCTCCGGGCACAATATTGTTTATCAGATTTGGAGCTGTTTGCCTCAATGTCTCCATACCTTGTTGTATCTGCATAATGGCACTCACAGCCTGTGGATTACTCATCAAATTCGCAAACTCGGGATTCTGAATTTGTTGCAATATCTGTGGCATCATGGTACGCATTTGTTCTTGCATAGCTGGATTTCTGTATTTGAAGAAGAAAAAAACATTGAGATCTATATAAATAATTTAAAGTAAAACGAAAATACTAACCCAACAAACGGATTGTCAGCTAGAAATGAGCTTGTTATATCCGGATTGGCTGCTATGTCAGTCAAAGCTGTTTGGAATTGAGGTGATGATAACAAATTCTGAAAGAGTGTGGGGTTATCACCCATCTGCTGGAACAAATTGTTCATTCCAGGTATATTGAAGGGAGAAGCTGTTGGAGCACCACCACTAGCACTATTATTAGGCGTTGATGTCGATGTACTATTAGCTGAAGTAGGTGATCGAGCACTCGAACTACTAGACCAAGGATTCGGCAGTGGTTCAGTATTCTCACGTCCTTGTTGAGGATTAGTAGCCGATGTATTATCGACCAAGCCGGAGAATGGATTTCTTACAAATTGTTCTGAAGTAGCTGAGAGCAAAGGTTCTTGAAAATCACGGTACATCCGCTGTAAAGCATTATATCCACCTGGAATACTTTCGAGATTGCTAATAGCACGATCATGGCTTCGCATAAGCTCTTGTAGCATAGCTGGATTACGTGCCAGCTCCATAGTTTCACGCAACAGTTCAGGATTGTTGAGCATGTGATTTATTTCCGGGTTTCGCTCCATCAATTCTTGCATTTGTGGATTTCTAGTAAGCAGGGCTCTTATATTCTCAGGATTGCTCATCATTCTCTGCACCAATGGATTATCTAACACGGACCTAATCAAATCAGGATTTCGAATAAGTTCATTCACCTGCATCCTGTTGTTAATATCCATGAAAGCAGGTCCAAAGTTCTCCAACCCAGCGTTAAGTCCATCAAAGCCAGATGGAATTGCTCCACGATTTTCTGTAGGGATATTCAGCGCTTGATTATTTATTTTAATATGAGTTCAAAAATAAATTGAGCAACCCAAGTTTAATACATAATAAGTCTCAATGTTATTCTGACAGGTTATAATAGAAGAAGGTTTAAACTTTATTATGATATTAGATAGCATGTTACAAGTCAATGCTTTTAGAAAAGTAAACTGATAAGATTAACATCAGCTATCACATTATTTGAAATGTGAAGACTTTTATCGACCACAAGCAACTAACCTGGTTGACCTGGCGGTGGTGGAGCTGATGGAGCCGTCGATGATTCTGATGATCTTGCCGCAGCCCTTATCACGAGATGCATGGTAAAACCATCCTTAATATTCTGTTGTTTCAAGGTGTCATTGTCCTTCAGAATTTTCCCAGCAAATATTAGACAAAGCTGGTCATTTTCGACTGGGAACTTGGACTTGAGCAACTTCTTAAGCTTTTTGAAAATGTACAAAGTAAAAGTAATAATCTGGTTGAGGTTATATGTTGTATGTCATTTTACTTACATCACTGATGGTTACATCTTCATCTACAGTGAATGTTTCTTTATCTTTTTGAGTTTTCACGTGCACTGTTATCTTAGGAGTTGATTTGTTTTCGTCAGAATTGCTATTTTCCTTACTATTTCCCGAATTTACCGGAACGTCGTCAGCCATGTTTGTCTACAAAATGACTAGTAGTTTTTATTAGAAATCTATCAACAAATTTATTTTTCGAATTCCATATGACAAAAACGAATAAATTATTTAAAATAACAAACAAACTCACTTAAATATACGGTTGATTTAACTCAGCAAAACTAGAATAGTCTTTTTAGACTGCTCTTGAATTACGCGTCGTCAAACTTCAAAAAACTATTAATTTGACATTGACATTAGCCATGTCATTACTAAGCATAATACAGGGAGTTGAGACTCTTGGAATACAAACTAACCCCGAATCCTGACTGACCACGTCAGATCAATCTATCTTTCATTTGAAATATTCATTCCTTATAAATAATTCAAGCAAGTACAAATTACGAATAGAACTTTTAAACTGAGAGTTTCTTGTAAGAAGATCATATTATATCGGCTCGAGGTGTCCATCCGTACACACATAGGCTTCGATAAAGGCGATGGTGTATAAGAGTTGTCTGCTTATCAGTAAACAGAAAGAAGATAAAATAAATAAATAAATGTCCGTGTTCGCATCAGATACCTGCATATAGCGCTAACAATTTTGTCGGAATTACTGACACCTAGCGTAAACGAAATTTTAATGAAACATACCTTAAGTAGACTTCGGAAATATCTGTTTACTTCTTGCTTAGGTATATTATTTAATAAATACTTTTGCTAAGATTATCTATAATTCTTAATAGAACTGCCTTATCAAATTGTGCTATATACCTAACACGGGTATATTTATATACACTATAAATATATTTTTGGTCTATTTTGATTCAACATTTTGGAACTGGTGATCCAGATTTTTGGAGGTAGGTGTTCTGTGGATCCAGGACAATTTATTCGAAATTTTAAATTAATATGGATTCATTGCTATCATTAATTAATTTGCTTGTGCTTCAAAACATTATTTTTTTAGTAAAAGTTTATTGAAACTGAATATGTTGCATCCATAATTATTAAGGGTGCTTATTTTGAAGTAAAATAATTCTTAAGGTGATTTGATTACCTGACGTCTAGACTCTCGACGATCGAACGCTGCTATATTAGTTGGAGATAGTGTTCTTTTCGGTATACCATAGACTAATCTTTATACTAGTATCAGTATTCAATATCGTCCTATTCAGTATCAGCATCAGCGATTATATATTATAAACAATTTGATTGGCGAGCTTCACACTGTATACATGTAGATGCCGTACTGTCGAATGACGGTGATAGAATTTGACAGATAATTTTATACACACGTGTTTTTCTGGTTGCATATTTAAT
This sequence comes from Crioceris asparagi, assembly GCA_958507055.1. Lineage (NCBI taxonomy): Eukaryota > Metazoa > Arthropoda > Insecta > Coleoptera > Chrysomelidae > Crioceris > Crioceris asparagi. The sequence continues at coordinate 12,373,495 of OY293833.1, read as the reverse complement.
ACTTGTTGAAGTATGTGCATATGAAGTTGCATACATTCTCCACTAATCTTTTAAAATATGAATTACAGATCAAATATGCCATATATCTACAAGCGGTAAATATAACTTTCATCAAGAATATAAGATTTTTTCCATATTTATGTAACATGTATCACGTGCTTGTGGAAAAAATAGGCGCGACTTGGAGGTATGTTTTCTCTGGGCGCAACTCCCAATCGCAATTTATTTACTTATATATACACTGGTCTACAGGTTCACACCTAAATACAGAACAGGAGTGTAGGAATAACAATTTAAATATTAACTTTTTCTAAGATATTCTGATAACTAATGAAAATGAATTATTTAAAATTTAGATATTATGCAGTTAAGTATAATAGTTGCTTCACAAGATGTTGTAAAAACCATGTTACTTATTATCAAAATTCATTGAACTTTAATCATACATACCTAACATTTACGTAGATCTAAATTTTGTGTAGGTAGGATAATTTTGCATTTTCCTGTCACGATGAAAATTGTCCATACAAATTATATATGATATAAAGGAATCTGGGAAAATGGAAAAATTGAAGTAGCGGACCATCTGACAAGGTTGGGAGTGGGACAACCACTTTTAGATGCCGAGCCGGGCAACGTTAAAATCCCATTCACAAGTCAAGGATTACTTCAGACGGTCGGAGGAGGAAAACAACAGGAATGCACTTATGAAAGCGGAGCGTTGTAGTGTTTAAGTAAAACTCTCATAGGTGAAAAACAAGAAACAACTTGCTAGCTAGTGTCAGAGAATACTATATCTAGTGCGCTCAGCGTCAGCTTGAACAAAGACGAAAAACTAACACTTAGAAATTTTTAACTTTAAGTAGCTACCACAAAAGAAGACCGGATAAACGATAAAGTGGACTGTCTATTTCGAGTCAATCAGATTTATTGCATATAATTTATGGATGCTAGGCCCTCACAACAATTATTAAAAATAAAGGGGGCGTTTTTGAACCGTAATAGGTAAAAAGTTCTTGTACGATGGTACGGAACTCTTGGTGTAAGAGACGCACTTGGCCGTTTTTTCGTTATATATCTATTGCGCTCTTCGCAATATTAATTCTAATGGTCCTGGTACTTTTAAGGTTGATGCCAAAAGTCTTCTATCTAACTACAATTGCACAACCCAAAAATTACCAGTACTAAAAGGATTAATAAAATTTTGCATTTTTCAATGCACCAACTACTAAAGTCGGTCCTATTTTATGTAAGAAAATATTTATTCTTGAGAATAATGGGGTTGTTGGTTGCATTGTTGTTTTTTCTTCTTCATGTTACATAATGGAATAGCCGTGTCCTCAATGATGATGTCGAATTGCACAGAGTGCACCCCCAATTTCGGCGACGATAATCGTTGTGATACGCTCGGAATAGCAGCGACCCGTCTAGACGTTTGAACAGGAAGCGCACCAGCAGGAGTGTATAAGAGAGAATATAGAGCAGGAGCTGATAGCAAAAAATCTAACAGATCGAGAAATTCTTCGGAAATGTTAGTTTCCCCTGCTATCGTAAGGATAATCAAGGGGTGCTTATGGGCCAGAATTGGTTCACATTCTTGTTGTATAACGTTTCTTGATTAGCAAAGCATACAAATAAAATAAAATTCTGAAATTTCTCATAAAAACTTAATATTAGAATAGAAAAGAAATATTTGGGTCCAGTTAAATCTTGTTCCAATACCTTGGTACCGAACTTTTTTGTGGTCCATATTTTTTTTGACCTACTTCAAAAAAAAGACGAGGTATAGAATTCAGATGTATGTTTGCTTTTGAAGAATTAAATATGAGACCATAACCGTTTAAATTAAATAAATTTTCAAAAGGGTTACGGTTTTCGAGTTATAGCAACGGAAAGGGGGTAATTATTTTTTAGGAAATTGACGAGACAGCCAAATTAAAGAAGAAATTATATATGTATTATGTAGCAACATTTAAATTGGACATTTTTAAAAAATAGTTACGGTTACGAGCTACAGCTGTGGTAAAGTCTGAAATATGTGTATTTCCGCCGCAATGTTTTGAGATCTCTGAATAATAACAATTACAAAGAATATACATGGGTAGTAGGATTAAGTGCGTACTATCTTGTGAAATAAATAATTTTTACCAAAAATTGGACCGACTTTATTTGTTGGTGCACTGAAAAATACAAAATCATATTAATTCTATTGGTGTTGTTACTTTTGAAGTTGGGGCCAAAAGTATTCTATCTAACTACAACTTCACGCCTTCAAAAGTACCAGCACCAATAGTAGGTATTAATATTATTTAGTATTTTTCAGTGCACCAATTAATAAAATCGGTCCAATTTTTTGATCAAAAATATTTTATTAAATTCTCAAACTATTTTGATCGGTGTTCCTCAAGGGTATGTTTAGAAACATTAAAAACTGTAGGGTGCGAAGGTATTGGAATAAGATTTACGACGAAACAAACATTTCCCAATCATCTCATCCTGTTACTCGATCGGCTAGGTTTTTTTCAGTCAGCTCTTGCCCTATAGGTCGAACAATCCTGCGCTGCCGTTGGCAACCATCACGTGAGGGGTAGGTATTACATTGTATATAGGGAGGACAATTCCGCGTTGCGAATAAAAGTATATTGACATTGACAAATTAGTAATATCCAAAATGCCATTCAACTTCAACAGTGTTCCTGTTTGCTTTGAGAATAGTAAAATACAACAATAATTTCATTCCTGCACTGGAGCAAACAAAAAAAAAGTCCTGCTGGACGGCGATAGAGTAAGTAGCTCTACTCTACACGTTTACGCTGTCGGTGGCAGATTGTAGTTTTCAATATCGACTCTTCGTTGGTCCGATTTTGCGCGCAACCACGCCGATATAAGGGATCTAAAATAGATTCGACCGAGTCGGGGTGTGTACTACGTACGTACGTACAGCCTAGAAGCTTGCTCTCGTGTGTTGTTCGTGTTCAATTAAACCTCAATTAACATTATTATTATATCCAAAACGGCGGGACAGACATTCTTGTTGAAAGAAAAAAACGAAATGGTTAATTTCATCACAACCGGCACCAACTATTTCATCACGTTGACCTAGTGGTAGTAGTAGCAGTGCTAAGATAAAAAAAGGGGTAGGAAAAAGTGTGGCTGTCTTCTGGTGTGAGAATATAATATCTTATAAGTGCAACACTCAAGTATGGTGTGGAAAAATCAAAGTGTCCTGCTGCTGCATCCGCTAATGTCATGCAATAAGAGTATCGTCCTGCTGATGGTATTGCTCATGCAGGTGCTACCAGCTTTTCTCGAACAGGACGAAGATATACCGCACAATGAGTAAGTGTAGTTGAATTTTTGAATGAGAAAAATACCTACACTGCTAGATATTGTCTAGAAGTTTCTGTTGTAGTCGTCTTTTTTAGCCACCTACTTGAATTGTGAAATAATCCCTTAGGTTTTTTTCTATAAAAAAATTATTGTTTCAATTTATAAATCTAAATCCAAATTATTTTCTATCGGCAAAATAACGAGACCTTATTAGACATCAATACAGTTCATAATTTCTCATGAATCATTAATTCAAAATATTTTTTATTCAAATTATTTTATTGCATGACAATTGTACAATTTTCTAATATTGTTTGAAGAATCAAAGAAGCTTGAAACTGTTACACATTGGGCTAGGTCATGAGATTCATTTAGATCCGCAAAACTTTTCCCCAATTTGTTGGACCATAAATCGTGGCAATATTAAAATGTCGTTTCTCATCTTTTTTTCATTTATTGTAATTTCCATTTAGATATATCACCACCTGTAGCTTTCCTATTTCATAGAATTGTAAAAAGTACTAAACACTGTATCTATATCTACATATATTTAGAGCGGGAAGCTCTTATAATTCCCAGGTGATTCGTGTCAATTGAACCTGTAATTTAGCTGTGGATATTGACCATTTACACACGTGCACAATGAAACAGTGGGTAGCAAATTATATAGGACTTACCGAATGTTAACTGATTGTTGTTTGTGGCTATTTTGGTCTCCGTCTTTTTCATTCTAGATAATGATCTGGACAACAAACTAAATGCTTACACGTGAAACACGTTTATGACGATCAATATTTTTGTGATTTGACCACATTGGTTATGAGAATATATTATTATTATTATGTAGGTATGGCTTCGATTGTTGGGTTGAAAATTATAGTCTAAAGCTGACCATTCACGGGCGTTCCAAATGGAGCGTCGTCAGGCAATATTGGAGCGACGAAAAAAAGTGTTGAGATTCGAATTCATTCACGTCATTTTTCTGGTTTTAATCTACGAGCAAATTAAAGTTTTAATATTTTTGTGTTAAAAAACCCATGGTTATTGTCCTGGCTTTTAGAAGGACCTGCCAGAAGGCTCTTCGACCCAATCTCCAAAAAGAGGGAGGTCCTCGAAGGATGTGGAGAGGGTAATTTTTATTCAAAAAAATAGAAAACCTGAGTCGACAAAATTAACGAGCTGAACATATCGGGAAACGTTCAAATTTGACATTTTTGACAGAAAACTTCAGTGCTTTCGGAATTACAGCAGTCGGTATGAATGTGCAGGATTGCTATATGTGAAATCGCTGAATATATAATATGTGAACGGTCAACAAATTTTATAACTAATGACACACTCGGAAATAATTATATATAAATAGGACCGAGTTTTATTAGTTAGTGCACTGAAAAATACAAAATAATATTGTGAAGTTATAGGTACATAGAAGTCTTCTTTCAACCTACAACTACACAAATTCAAAATTACCAGTACCAATAAAATTAATATTTTTATGTATTTTTCATTGCACCAACTTATAAAGTTGGTCCAATTTTTGTTATGTTTTTTATTTCCCTATTTTGAGTAATAAAAGTAAATAACTCACACGCCGGCTGGGCGGTGTAGAAACTTCTACTAGAATTCTTCTAGATAATACTTTTATCAAGCAAGAACACGCAAATGAATATTAAAAAAATATAGCTACACATTGTCAGGAATATTCCAGTAATTCATCTTTTCATTCCTTCATCAATAGATAATCTCAATAATTCAAAGAACAAATTATTATTTTCTTAATAATTCTTTTTCCTACATGAAATATATGCAGAATTAGAAAGGTTATATTTTTTGCGCACGACTAGCCTGATAGCAACATTTAGAATCTCTAAATTCATTCTTCTGAGTATACTTAAAAAGATAAGTAGATATATGTAACTGCAAGAGTAAAATACGAGGCGAGAATAGGCCAAAAAATTCGAAACATTATCCCATAAATTATTATAAAACAAAACTTTTTATTTCACTAACTACTTAATCGGTGATCCCAAAAATAACCCCCGATAAACACCGATCAAGATTGATTGAAAAATAAACTGTTTTGTGCCAGGCCGATACGTGGCAACCATGTTTTTTCTAACATTAAAATGGTATATAGTCGTAGTTTGACACTCGATCGGTCGAGTAGTGGACCAAAAAAAACATTAAAAAAGTAGGGTACCAAGATATTGGAAAAGATTCACCCAAAGATATTTCTTTTCTACTCAACATATACTAAGATTTGGGAGTAATTTCAGACTGATACTTTATTGGTATGGTTGCTGAGCAAAAAATGTTCAGGTCAGGTTTTTTGGAGTCATCTCCTGGACTATATATTTTCATTCAATTCTGAATGAATTGGACTGAGGATTTCATTTTGGCGACATGTCCTGGAGGGCGGATTTTATTGTAACTTCATAATCCTGGACAAAATCAAAATATCATAGCTGAAATTTTGCATATTTCGGTTTAGGTCAAATTTTAAACATGCTCCAAACGCAGCAGAAAGAAATAGAAAAAATCGTTAAAAGCGAGGCTCTCTGCATATCTATATTTTTTTCGCATTTTATGAAATTTACTTCTCGAACATCGAAATTCCGATGAACTCCATCCACTCCACGATTCATTTACTTTTCAATATTTAATCGAGCTTGAATTCCATTGCTAATGAATGTTTTCAATCAGTATATTTTTATATTTTTGTCTAGGTGAAATGAAAAATGAAAATATTCCATCGAAATAAATTACCTAGTAAAATATGTTTTATCTAGAATATATATTTTTAGAGTTTCATTCATATTGCAATGAGCACGATTTTATGTTATTAAGTGAAGAATATTCAATGAACACTCTTTGAATCAATCTACAATTTCATTTAGTATTGGCATTATTTAATATTCAATAAAATTTGTTTTCATTGAAATCCAATATCAGATATATTTTGTGTGTCCTATGCACGGGTAATATCGTGGTTCTATGCAAAAAGTTGGATTAGTTTTAAATAATATTTATATATTATATTAAATGATAGAAATTGCAGTTAAATTAAGATTTTCTTATTAATATGAAATAACATCTGATTGCAACCTTAATAAAATGAAACAGCTCCTAGAAAAACTAGAACCAGCTTTATTATAGATGATGCAAAATAGTATTAATTTTCTGATAATTTTGAAGTTGTGCAAGGGAGGAAGAATCGGTTAAAGTCGGTTAGAAGATATTAATAAATTATAATAAAAATCTTTTTTTTATTTGAAAGAGGAGAGCTGAGACATGTGTACCGTTTAAAAAAAATGAATCCAATATTTCCTTTCCCAGAAAACTTAACCCTAATGGTTTGGAGGGGACAAAATCCAGAATTTCAGACGGCAATATTTCAGAAAAGGACATTTTTCAAAAAATTCAACGGCTTCCGAGTTACAGCAATAGTAAAGTCTGAAAAATTTGAGTTTCCTTGCAAAAACTAGGGACCGACTTTAGTTGATGCACTGAAAAATATAAAATAATATTAATTCTACTGATGCTGGTATTTTTGAAGTTGGTGTCTAAAGTTATCTACTGCACAACTTCAAAATTACCAGCACCAGTAGAATTAATATTATTTATTAACCGACTTCAAAAAAGTGGAACTTATACAATTTGGTTGAATGTTTGCTTTTTTATGTATGGATGTTCGCGCGTTTTGCATTGTAAACGTGCTCCGAATTTGATGATTTTTTATTCATTTGAAAGAGGAGGGTTGAGAAATCTTCCGTCTAAAAATCTCTCCGAAGAGTTTAGAGGGGACAATTTTCCTCGAAAATAAGAAAATCTGAGACGGCAGACTTAAAGAAACGATCATATCCAGAAACTTTTCAATTGAACGTTTTTTCAAAAGAGTTACGGTTTTCGAGTTAAAGCAATGGTAAAGACTGAAATATGTGTATTTCCACTATGTGGAAGTGGCATTTTTTTGAATTGAAAATATGAGACTGCCAACACATGGGTAATAGGATAAGTACTATAACTTCTTTGGGATTAGTGAATGTTTTTTTTTGGTTCGTACGCGCGTTGTATATAGCAAACGCACTCCGATTTTGATGATTTTGATTCATTTGAAAGAGGAGGCGTGAGAAATGGTACCATATACATAAAAACGCAAATCCAAAATCTCCTTCCCTAGGAAAACCGCCTCCGAATGGGCTGTAGGGGGCAAATATTTTCGAAAATCGAAAATCTGAGGTGGTATAATTAAAGATAGGACAATATCCGGATTTTTTTTGTAAAAAATATTTATTGCCAAAAAATTGGAGCGACGTTATTAGTTGGTGGTAGTTAGATCAAATTTATTAGTGCTTCAAAAGTACCAGCACCCATATAATTGATATAATTTTATATTTTTCAATGCGCCAACCAATAAATTCGGTCCAATTTTTGGTAAAAAATATTGATAGATATATTATCTGTGCACCAACTAATAAAGTCAGTCTCAGATATTATAGAAAATTAACACTTGAATCTTACCTTTGACTCGATTTATAATGCGTTGCTCTGCTTGGATTTTTTTATACTTAGTCGACTGTTTTGAGAAAAATTTAACTAACTATTAGAAAGAAATTGTCATTTCTAAATAGGTTATTAGTTAATAGTGAGTTTTATAATACTTAAAACATATTTGCTTTAAAAATTATGTTTTGATTAAAACCTTTGAGCTGGTATTCTAATAAATAATCGACCATATTTGGACGACAATAAACGTAATGATGCCATTTGGAGATTAGCTAACGCAAAACATGACTGAAGATAATGTAATGCCTTTTATTGGCAGCGATGATATAGGTTTAACTTGGAATAATAATTGGTGAAACGTAACTAGCAACACACCTCATAATTGGATGTTAATTGTAGCTCTAATGAATCGTGATTTAATTGGTAATTGATTTTTAGATGATATTATTATTGTACCAACTCGATAACTAGCTGTAATTTACCAAACTGAATTGGTATGTTTTTTGGCATAGGTATTATGTTCAATTTATTTTTGAATTCAACTTTTTACCCATAGTGTTGTCAGTTTTATGATATACTTGTAATAATTTATTGATTTCTTTTCTTACAGGGTGAAAAATTGGGCCCTACAATTTGGTGTGGATCTTTGGGAGTATGGCAAAATGATGACTAGAATGAATGAATTGCAAAGGGTAAGTCATATGTCAAATATCTAATGTTTTTTACCAAAGGTTTTGCTCGTATAGAGATTAAAGATTTTCAAAAACACATATATACTGTGTGGAGAAATTTTGGAAAAAAGTTGTAATGGAAGTAGATAGTGATAATAATTTGGTTCCGATCGGATGAAGGGATTCCATTTTTTGCGTGATGTCTGACAAACAGCCGATACTGATAATGGTGACATTGGTGAGAAGGCTAATTTTCTTATTTAAGGGCATATGAACGAAGTGAGATTATAGCGCTGCGGGAGGCCGGAATTTTGTATCGTGAAATTGGCAATAGGATTTGTAGAAATGCATCTATGGTACTTCGAGTTTGGAATGACTGAACGAAGGCAACAAAGTCGTAGTGGTACTGGTGCTGTCTGAAGAATTCCAGACTTGAAGGACGCCTCTTGAGAGTAAATGCCCTTATAGAGCAATCAGTGGCACAGGAATGGTTGGCTAAAATGGTACTGTTTACTGTTGATGATAGTATCAAGTGTTTTGGCTTGCAGCCTCATCTTGCCTTTGGCCCAAAGGCATAGGCAGGTTTTGATATTTCTGAGATATCAAGAACGAGATCAGTGGAATAAGGAATGGAATCGAATTGTGTTCAGTGACGAGACTCGATTATATTCATGGACGGAAAATTAATTGTGCCTAAAACTTGAGACGAGGTTCCTTCATGACTCTTTCACACATGTTGAAGATTAGGTCAATTTTCTGGCTACTAATGGATTGACATCGCCTAAGATATGAAGTTCATGTTATATGTTACATAATATCTCATCGATTACCTTAGTTGAGGCTTGCTTCTGAGGAATGTGTTAAGTTAAGAGCGGCTCCGACTTATTATTAAAATTTCCATTCCAAGAGTAAGGACATTATTTTGAAACATTGAACATTTGATGAGTTAAACACAGCCTTTTATTGTACGTATATTGAATATATTAAAATATTTTTATATTTAATGGGTGTTGCAATTTTAGTTTCACAATTTATAATATTACAAATTTATACATATATTGAGAGATTGTGTATCAAATTTAATAATAGTATTATGGAATGTAGTTTCAGGAATTACTTTTCTTATGAAAAATCGTTGAGGAATATTCAGGCTCGCTTTGGGGCGAGTAGTTTTCTTGAATAAAATTACTGTTTCCATAATCATATGTATATTACACTACTACAAATTCTACAACTTCTTGTCAGAAAAAAAAAATCCATTCATACTATGCAAATTCGAATTCACTATACGAATTTAATTTAACTCGCCTGAATTGTCAAACAAGATATTATTTTTTAAGCTTTAAACCACAAAAAACATGCAGGCAAACATTCGAATTTGAAACTTTAAAGATAACTTTCTTGGAAAAAATTCAAATATTTAAAAGGAAATTTCAAATATGATATCACTCGATAACTCTAACCATTTAAGATTTTAAGAGAGTAGCTCCTTGGGGCAGCGGGTTGAAAGAGACGAAGCAAATTTCGAGTAGAATGTTGCGCCCCCTCAAAATTATTCCAGCGATTTCTTTTTCAAGATGATATTTTGTGTAAGCTGGGAAGCTTTGAAATGAACATCCTGTATATTTATGATGGATGATTGTGCATAGTAATTTTTTCCATACTTAATGAAGTATTGCTGAGATGCCATATCCATTTTTGACCGACTTCATTCAAAGGAGGAGGTATTTTTCTGGGCTTCATCTGATAAAGTCAGTCATAGTTTTTCTAAAAAGTTACTTGGTACGTTATGTGCGTTATCTTCAAATTCATTTTGTTTGAGTTGGGTTGGCAATTCTTAATAACCAGAATACTTGCAATTTTCTCAGATTATCATGCCCCCCTGTTCTGTGACAGATTTGCTCTCGTGTGATATTCCATCAACATCTATTTATATATCACATAACATGACAGTGAATATCAAAATCGATTATGGGCAATGTTAGCCAGTTAGAGAATGTTTGTTGATCTAAATTGGCATTACCCCACAGTGGTCTAGGCTTAGGAGAGCGGGCTGCACTGTGAACAACTGGCCAATCAAGTCACAAAATGAAACACTATGGAAATGTTTTCACATGTTTATTTATATAATATACATGTTGATTTTGATTTCTTGACTGGTTTTATATTTAATGAAAAGATGATTCTTGGGGATGCAGTCATCTAATATTTATTTTTTTGAGTCAAGCCGAGCTTTCGAGAGTATTTGTTCTCGTCTTCAGGGCAAAATTCGTGAATTTAGAATAAATTAGCTAAAAACAGGAAGAATTTTATTGCCATCAAATACAAATGTCATTATTTATATTTGCCCAGATCGTCTAGGTTTCTTGAAGGCATCTCTGATAGAGCAATAATTTAATCCTTGCTAATAGTATTTTTGTTTTGCTTCAGAAATATCATGACGTTAACATCGATGTAGTTAGAAAGGATGGACTTATACTCATAAGAGAAATGGCCAATGAAGTCAAAAATATGATGGATTTCAAAATGAGCGCAGTAATGGTAAGTTTTTCGTTTTCAATTGAAGTAGGTATTTATTCAAACTTTAAAATTATTAGAGACCCTGGACTATAACAATTTGACAAAAAATGTGGATTCTTAAGTGGTTAATCGACTGATGCGGTTTAAAATTTCTCGATAACGACACTTATATCGATTTTTAGATAATAGTTCTTACATAAGATACATCTGTATAGAATTTAAAGTGGATACGTCATGTAGTTCGTTTTTTGATGGTCCCACAGGAACCTAACATTTTTCCAGGATAAAAAGGTATCGATAGTGTTAATCCAGGTAATAAACTATCTGTTTGCCAAATTTCATCCAAATGCGTTCATCCGTTTTTGCATGATTGAGAAACAAAAAATATACCTATTGTGAAATTATTGTTGGAAGATGAAATAAAATAAGGAGGTATAATGGATGAAATGCAGGACCCTGTGATACCGTGTATGTAGTCGATAATGTAGATTCAAAAATCTAACAAATAATTTTGTATATTCAATGGCTTCCACATGCAGTGTTGATTATTTTCATTCACCGGGTCCTGACACAAAGAAGCTTATATTCTCTGAATAAAGGCATCTGGGAATTAAGAATCAAGAGAAGAAAATTTAATTACGGGACCCGGGACCATACTTTACAACCAAATAGAAAAAAATGTATCAAAGCCATAAGAGTATGTTTTAAGAAGCTTAAAAATCCAATTATTTGCCATTAAAATTAAAAAAAAATGTAAAATTAATTAATAATTAGAACAGATTATTTGTTAGTGATAACAACCTAAAAAACTTGAGGCATGAAAAGTTTTTGAGACAGAGCCGCGACGTAAGACTTTACCTATACACGTAAAAGACCTGGAAAGATTTAGTAGTCCTTGACGTTTTTGTATGTAAGTATGTTCCTCTCAAAAGTTTCAAGCACATTGCGCACAGGTGCTCGTGTAGGAAAATCCACAGGCTTCAGGCTCTGTTTTTCTTATAATATTATTGTACATCTCTCGGGAAGTATTTTCGACTTTTTCATGGCACTCTTCCAACTTTATATATTGGAATTAAAAATGGTACTGAAATCGATTTTGGGTGGATGTGATTCTTCTATAGAACCATTTTTAAATTCTTCATCAGTTAATCTGACAGTTAAGTGTAATAAAAAAGTATTCTCTATTATTTCAGGTACATGAATCAATACTTTTATTTTCGAGCATGTATGAGTTGGAATTTAATGTTTTAATTATGAATTGGAAGTTATCATGTTCATTTATATTTCTGAATGTTCATTCAAATGATGTTTGAAGAGGAAGTTATTCCTGCCCGTCGACGAATACAGTAATAGATTCCCGCGGAGAATATATTATTAAACAGAGAAAACAACTGTAGAATCATTCCCCTTCCTTCTGTTTTGAGAGATAGAGTTACCAGGCGCCACGCTCATTGACATGTCCAAACCAGAGACAACCCCTAAGTGTTGTCAAATATCTATAGCTTTTCCAAAATGAAATTACTCCGACAGCTCTATCATATCTTATTAGCTTCCTGAATTATGAAAGTCGATTTTGGCTTCCTTCTGCAAGCTTAAATTACAAAAATGATCAGAGGTAATATTCCAGATATTCAAACATAAGTTTTTATAAAGTCATGCATTTTCTTCTTCCTTAATGTTGGTAGCAGTTTGAGAAGTTTCACAAGAAAATACAATTTTCACATTCCTAGTGCTACCCCAAGTAGTAAGGAAAGTATCTATTGTGATCATGTCAAATTTTTGTTGACCGAATTTCAGCAGCTGTTTACGTTTCGGAGTCCCCAGAGACCAAAAACATATTTTTAGCTGTTGTTCTGTCTGTCTGTTACCAATAGCTGAAAAGGTTCTTGAAATCCTTGTGTATGAGCAACTAAAGTCAAAGGTTCCAGACAACTAAAATTGAAAATCTAGTGTCTGGTAGAGTAGAGGGAAGCTATGGGGTACCTCAAGGAAGTGTTCAAAGCCTTTTGCTCTTCATATTGTATGCTAATGTGTAGTTAAAGTAGAAGTTATGCATATTGCAGTAGATGGAAGGATAATTGAGCAAATGATAAGGTTCAATTTTGAGTTCCGCAACTAAATCTATTTACCTAATCATGTGGATAATATTTGAATGAAGTTAGGAAAGAAAATAGGGTATCTTGGTAGAATTTCAAAGAAATTGTCAAGTTAGACTCGTCGAACAATGTATTTAAAATGGTTTGTTCTACAATTTCTGAAGAGTTGTGGAAAACGTTTTCCAGAGGATAATGGATTCCGCAGAACAGGCTGCCCTAACGCCAAGAGCTGACAATGGCCAGCCTTTCCGATACTATGATGCCAAAAGACTGAATGCTTTCGGGCTAGATGGACGTCCTGCAGAGGGTACAAGAGAACTAGTTCTAACTCCAAATCCTCACTTCGATCACTTACCTGTCAACACTACCCTGAGTACCATTCTGATGCCTAATAATATAAATGATAACGGTAACAAAAATAAAACTCAACAAATCGTCATTTCTTATATCCCAAAAATTTCAGATCCGGACATTATGAATGCTATTCAATGGTCTGAACACTTAGATCCACTTTTTATTAACAACTATGAAGGTGATCCATCTTTATCTTGGCAATTTTTCGGTAGCTCATCAGGTTTCCTAAGGCGGTATCCAGGTAAGAATGTTTCACTAAACTTTGCCAAACTTGAAAACTAATGCACCACCATCAAAGGCATCGCTTGGCCACCAGAAGACATTTCCACGGCTTGGCAACGACCGAGAAGCAACCGGAATATCTATGACTTTCGTACATCGTCTTGGTACGTCAATGCCGCAACTTCGCCCAAAGATATTGTTATTCTGGTGGATAATTCTGGCTCGATGACAGGGCACAGATCGAACTTAGCTAGAGCCACAGTCGAAGCTATTCTAAATACATTGTCTGATAATGATTTTGTGAATATTTACAAATTTTCTGATGTAACCGAAGAAATTTTTCCTTGTTTCAAAGACAAACTGGCTCAGGTAGGTGCTGCTGAAAACATTATTTTTGATTTATTATTTGATCTGCGATCTGTGTTTGGGATTTGTCATAACAAATCAATGAAATCGTTTTGTTCATTTAAGGCAAACGGCGAGAATATTAGATATTTGAAGTATGCAATGGGCACGTTGAAGCCTGAAAATATCGCCAATTTCACATCAGCCCTTATAACCGGCTTCGAAATACTCCAAAAGGTAAGATAAATTTCGCATGTCACATTTTTTTTTGTCAAAACACAAAAACTACTTCTACATCTACAGTACAATCGAACTGGACAAGGTTGCCAATGCAACCAAGCCATAATGCTCATAACTGATGGACCACCTTCTACTTATCAAGAAATATTCAAGACCTATAATTTTCCTCACAGTCCAGTGCGACTTTTCACGTACCTTATTGGCAAGGATTCGAGCAGCGCTAATGAGATGCACTGGATAGCTTGCACCCACAAAGGTTACTACACTCGAATCGATCGCTACGATACAATCAAAGAAAATGTTCTGCATTATATTGAAGTAATGGCTCGACCTATGGTTATGTACCAAAATGATCACCCTATATACTGGACGCCAGCTTACGTTGGTGGAAAAGTAAGGGCTCCTGCTCCATTGTACCATTAGCAATACAATACAAATACCCCCTGATAGATGATAGCATTGACTAATTCAAAGTGTTTTTATCATATAGATGCAAAAATGTACAGGTTATGTAAACTGAGTATACGAATAGACCAAGAGATTCATGAAAAACCAGCAGTAGGTATCTTATTGGATACTGTTTCTATGACAACATCTCTTAAATTCAAAATGAAGAACACCTATCCTTTTCATTCTTTTATTCTATGGCTTACATTATGACTTTAGCTACAAAGTTTAATAAACCTTTGCTGGTAAAACGTTACGGTCCAGATACTAGGTACTTATTCTGAAAATGCAAAAAGGCATTTTCGATTACTATATGCGGCCAAATATACCTACGGGAGAACTGTTTTATTCCAATCCGAAGAAGGAATGAAATTTTTACATTGGTCAAGGAACCAAATCAAAACTTAGAGATCGTATACGTTTTCAAAGAGCTTCTCAATAGCAATCTAGTGATACTGAATGAAGCGGTGCAGGAAATGAAGGTGAGTACAGATATATCTTCGTTTCGCAGCGCCCTCGCGTAACAATTGTTTGTTACGCATCAAAGAAACAAATATTGGGTATCTATCTATCGCGTATCTTAGAAACGGCACATGCTCCCGTTCCGTCTTTACTAAAACGGAACAATTGTTGGAAAAGTGTACAGAAAGACGCTGGTGGCAGACCCAGTTGTATACTAGTAGAAGTCTGTACAGCGGAAACCATTTACTGTTGGATTTAAAATTTCATGCAACTAGTGGCCTTTACAAAAATTTCACCAGAATGTCCCCAACAGACTTCGAGCACTTGATTAATTTATTTGTAAAATTTGGAATGTTTTGTATCCCATAACATTTCTTTACTACAGTAATTGTTTATAAAATCAATGGTAGATTCTTCCGTCCACTCCATAATAGCGATGTCTTTAAATGAATAAATAAAACGAAAAATAAATCGCAACTGTGTACCGCAGACCTGTCCAAACATGCTAACAAGAGGTGCAACATCAGTGTGTCTCATTTCTTTGATGCGGCGTCAAGAAACCGACAACCGATGAGACGCCTCGATGTTACGGTGCTACTCTGTTACGCAGTGCCGTCCAAACTTGTTACGCGACGGCGTTACGATACCAAGCTTTGTTATATGTCTGTACCCACTTTAAATAATGAAGGTGTCTGAGTGGAACAACGACAATATCAGAACATCTCCGTCTGGGGCGGCCTAGCATATGCCAGCTTCTGTATTAACGCCGGTCTGTATAGAAATCAATTGTAATTGCTTGTTTACTTGCTTTCTTTCTTGAATACGACGAAGGGAAATGGTTGCCATCACAAAAAAATCATGGAAATCCGAAGAAGTTCTTTGTGTGTGCACGTATTCATGTAAAACAAGCATCTGTATGATATAAAATATATGTGTATTTATTGTCAAAATTATTGAAACCATCAATTCAGGGGGTATTTGCGTTATTAGTAGACCAGCGACTGTTACTTTCAACAGAGTATGGCAAAAAAAAGTAGAAAGAAAGTTGTTGATTCTAAAAAACTCTGCTAACTAGATACTGTAGCAATTTTTTCTAAGCTATTCTATACCTTTTGAAAAGTGGCGTCATTTTTGTTTTCCTTTTGATATGAGTTTAATTAATATCGATTTCAGGCAAAGACTTTCATAGACGATAAGCAAGGTCAGCTAATGACAACCGTTACCACCCCAGTTTTTGATCGGAGAAATCATTCGGTAAGTTTTTTTGATATTTTCTATATAAATATGCTGATATCTGATGATTCATTTTCTAGATAAGGGTGGCTAATGTACTAGGGGTTGTTGGTACTGATGTATCTATTGATCAAATAAGAAAATTGGTTCCTCCTTATAAGGTGAGAGTATTTTGTTTGAATTATTTCAAATGCTAATACATAAAATTATTACAGCTTGGAGTGAACGGCTATTCATTTATAATCAACAATAACGGTCACGTACTCTACCATCCTGACTTGCGACCTCTGGTGAGTGACAATTAATTCAATAAATTGTTGGAATAGAATTTATCATTACCAATTAATTATTCTTAGGAGGGTAACGAGGTCTATGAGGATACTTTAGAGCCCAAATATATCTCGGTAGACTTGACTGAGGTCGAGCTTGTTGAAAATGAGAACGGTCCAAGAGAAAATCACACGGTACTGTTAGATGTAAGTACATCATGAATCCACATCTTTTTACAGTTTTTTTACTAAATGAAGGCCATATCAATCGAACGTGTACCAGATTATTGAGAGAAGATTCACTAATATTTGAAATTCACCCTGTATAGAGAACAATATCGAAAGTAATCTCTTGATTACCACTTTGAATAAATTTAAAATTGGTTTCCAACAACTTTGTTGTTTCAGCTTGCTAAAATTCAACCTTAGATCACTGCCAGAATCTACTTTTATTATAAATATAGCAGGGTTATAAGAATCAGTATCCTGGTTTTTCACGACTTTTGAAATTACATTTCGAATTAAGCTACTGGCTCCTGTACTATAACTAATGATTTTTCATCCTAAAAGAGTTTTTGTCGACAGGAACTAATATTCTCTTGTGATTAATTGTTCTTATTTTATTTATTCTCAGTTGAGACACGATATGATCGATCAGAAGGAAGGTGAAACTGAACTTAGTGTGAAAGTTCATTATGACAATATGGTAAGCCATTTATCACTTTGAAACATATAAATGAATGTCCAAGCATATACTCTGCGAATCACCGGAATAGGATCACAGCCTGGAAACGGTCGAGTCTACCAAATACCACAAAAAAAACTGTCTGCGGTTTTTCTCTTCTGATCGGCAAAATCGTTGAGGGACGTGTCTCACTTATTTTCAGTAGTCTCGACTCTATGGTAGGTCCCGCCTCTCTATACGGACTATGATCATATTTCGGTGATTCGATCCTTATATGGCTAAAAAACATTGTGTCATTAAATCATATTGTAGAGACGTGTTACGACAAGACGAAACAAATATTTCTATAATCCTATCGATGGAACGCCGTTCTCATTGGGCTTAGCCATTCCTGAAGGATATGGCATGTATGAATTACTGGCGGAACAGGAAATAAAGCGTAGTCAGAAAAATGGTAATATTCAGTTCTCATTGTTGACTTCTTTACGGTGTAAAATCAATATGATTGTAATTGTCTGTTACAGTGACCGATTTTTTTAAAGGCGAGAATTGGAGAGTTCATCCTGACTGGTATGTATTATTTAGATTTAAAGGAAATTTGTTGGAATAAATATATCAGTTGGTTAACACATCATTAAGTAAGCCTGTTTTTTATTCCAACTAGGAAATAGTGCCCCATAGTATTTTTTTTATTGAGGGCAACTAAGTATGTTCCATAGGCTTCTGCATACACAAGAAAGCACCCAGTTCTTAGTTTAATTCTGAAAGCAGCCAAATCTGTCACATGTTTGTAAAGGGTATTAACAATACAAATAATTTAAATGGGCTTAGTTCGGGCGATCATGGAGGCTATATTAGTGTTGAATAAGCTAAGATTTTCTTGAAGATCTTCTGCATTTTGGACATAACTAATGATTGGTTTTCCTCTCTCTCAGACTGGTTCCTTAAAATTTATTAATATTTACATTATGCTGTTCATATGAGGCCCTCTCAAAGTCATTGTCGTTGAAAATCTTGATAATTCAGCAGTGTAATTACTTCTACCGAATCCTTGTGTTTTATTATTTTTGGCGCTAGTTTTTTTAATCTTTTATTATCGATAAATACATTTTTAAATCCAATTATCGAAACATATTTTGTCATAATCTTGATTTCAAGATAATATAATAACATTTAGCATACCCCTTACTTTTTGATGATCAATATTATTATATAAGCTGGAATCACATACTTTTTTCTTTCATTTGAAGGGTTTATTGTGAATACACAAGTGGTTCCTCTGGGGAGCAGTGGTTTAACACTGCTGAAGAACGAGTGTTGCATTTTCTATCTAGAACCCGTCGTCCTGGCTGGAAGTGGATGTCACTAAGGCCCAGATCACCCCTACAACGTGAATTCCATCATGTATCCACAAAACAAGATAAAGATGCTTACTATTGTGAGTATTAACATCTTTGTTAACTTCTATGATATGTGGATGTGAATTGTAATTTCCTTAAAAAAAATTATTCTCACAGGTGATAAGACGTTACTTCAATCTTTAGTATTAGATGCTATGGTTACGGAGAGTTTAGAAAAACACCAATCCAAGCCCAGATTGGAGGATAAACAGTAAGTGAATTGAATGAATTAAGCCTGCCTAGAGAATATCACTGATTTAATTTCTTCAATATGCACCTTTAATTAATAATAATATTGTTTTAACTAATTTATTGTTTGCACATTAGCCCTATTGGCACACTTTTGGTACAATTGCAAAGGTAAAGCATTTTTTCTTGAGAAAGAACCATTATTAATATTTATAGTTCTAGTTGTTCATTTATTACCTATCCCATAGAAATGTTGTATATTGAGAAAAAGTTATCTTGACAACTCTGTATAGCTTATTTAGTTCCAGCTAAACCAAAATGATATGTTAACATCAATTTTTAAAACAAATTAATTTAATTTCCCTACTTATTTATTTGAGGTTTTCATATTTTCGGACATTTCTGACGATAAGTGATTCAAATTTCTTAGGGCAGGCTAAAAAATGTTATGAATTCAGGGCTCGGTTGGAAGAATGTGAACGCCTGAACGACTTTAAAAAGTGGGAGATATAAAATTCGACTAGAATAAATAAAATGAATATTATAGTTTATTTTTCAACTTATCTCGAATCTACATAGAGTCACGAGATCGCGTAGGTTCGTGTCTGAAGTTGACGGACTTGTTCATCTATGTATGCCCCCCATAAGAAGTTCCATAATGTCCATATTACCACTCCATTCTATATTGTCGTCCGAATATTGAAAACAATTATCTAAGGGAAAATAATGATATTGAGCGAACAGAAATTATAAGAATTTTTCAGTATTATACGCTAGTTTTTTGAGTAACTTGGAATTTTAAGATTGTCTCGATCGATTTATTCAATTTATGAAAATCAATTTCTATTGAGATAAAATAGTTTAAGTTTCTGTGTACTGTTTATGGGATGAGGTAAAGTCAAGTTAACTATTTCTACGAAACATTTAATTTGAGATTATATCAGATTTAGTTAAACATAAAAAAATGTACAATCAGAGGCTATATCAATGAATCAAGAAGGGTAAAACTTTTTTTTTGTTGTTTTCTAAACTGTTGTTGTATTTTCTTCATTTGCTAGTTGGATGGTTCCGTACTGATAATGTTCGCTTATAGAAATATACCAATAAAGCAGATGAAGCCATATGCTTGTTAAAAAATCTTAATGCTGTTTTAATTTAACCTCAAAAATTGACGACCTAAATTAAATTACCTTTGCCTATATTAATACTCGAGGAATCTAAAGCTATGACAGACGTACAGCTACGAACGTGATCTTATATGTAATTAAACGTTGAAGATTGAGATTGATAAGCAACGGATTGTTGAGAAATTAATGCAATAGATGTGGTCAAGTGCGAGTCGAGAGTAGGATTTCTTGATCAGGTGATTCATTAAATTAAGAATGAAGCCCTATAAATAATGTCGTTCGTTTGGAGAATGTTAACTAGTTAATTTAAATTTATCAAAAAAAAATTATTAGCTGATGTACTCGAACAACGAAAACAACAAACAAACTTTTCTCTCAAAAATGAGAGGCCAGACTCAAACGCAAATCTAAACTTTAGTATACCTACACATTTTGTCGTATTTTGGGAATGGTCTCTAAGTCAAGGATTGTTGAGAAATTAGTTAAACATATTATATTTATTAAAAACAAGAAATTATATCTTTCTTTGGGTATAATCCTGATTATCTATCCGAAAATGATATTCCATCGTTAAATTATTCATTTATTGATATAGCTTTCTGATTCTTTGACGCATTCGAAGTTTCTTTATGAATATAAAATTACCTAGGTTAACGAAGAAACTTCGGAAGATATTTTCTACATTAACCATTTTAGCAACCAAAGGAATAGTGAGTATATTATGAATGACACTTGAAAGCCGATTAATTAATTATTCAAAACGAATTTACCGTATGAATTTATCAATAGAAAACCGTTTTAACTAATGATAATTACTGATACTATTCAAACTATATTTAGGAATATTTCCCTCAATATGTTTGTTTTACTCTGATGCGATAATATGGAATTTGTATTGATACTTTAGTTCCCTAATATATAGACTATTCTTACTGATGTACCTACGTTGATTATAAAGGAATTGTATATAGAAGCACAATTTTTGTAGGACGGAAAATCATGAATTTTCCTCCACGAGATACTTAGCTACGTATTCAAAGATCTTTTTTGTGGAATGAATCAGTAGAAGAATTCAAGATTGGTTATTAGTCAGAAGAGGCGTGAATATCTTGCGAATTTTGTTTTTGTATACTCTTCTTCGGTTTTTGATTATCTTTTTAGTTTTATTCACAGCTCAATTATTAAATAACATGAAAAAATATCCCTGTATTGATCATCTGAATAAAATAATTAATCTTATAATTCTGGTTGTCATCTCGTATTACAAATTTCGCTGCTGTATGTTAATTTGATTGAAATAATTTGCAGTCAAGGATACGAAATCTTTGGACTTGTTCTGTCATTTGTGGCCACTAGAAGTGGACTTCTTCGTTGGACCAATTTGACTAATTTCCAGACCACCGAACCGTAAGATTTTGGTCAAAATTTTGATATACGTGGTTATAGATTAAGGGGCCTCGCTACCAGCTTATCGTTTTTGATGACTTTTTCTGTTAACGTCCTCGAGGTGAAGTATGATGGTTGATCCATATCATATAATACCCGACAACCCTTATTAAGTGTATTACAGATAGTTTTAATGAACAGTAGCGGGTACAGCAATAGTTAGCTCAAAAATGTAGTTCCACTATAACTCTTTTGGTTTTATAGAGATTTTTTTTTCAAGGAACAAATATGCCTGGAATTCACAGTGGAATCGCGGATCATATTTTTTATTTTCAATAAAAAAATAATAAAATTTTCAACTG
Source organism: Crioceris asparagi (assembly GCA_958507055.1). Taxonomy (NCBI): domain Eukaryota; kingdom Metazoa; phylum Arthropoda; class Insecta; order Coleoptera; family Chrysomelidae; genus Crioceris; species Crioceris asparagi. The sequence continues at coordinate 12,351,651 of OY293833.1, read as the reverse complement.
AAATTTTAGAATTCTTATTTTTCCTATGTGATCCGCGATTCTCCATAGTCTTCTCAGTAAGCATACAAAATTTCATCTTCATAGGATAATTAGTTTAGGAGAAATAATGGAACTACGATATCACTGGGTAGCGAGCTCCCTTAAGGTTTATACTTCTATATAGAAATCAAGCTAGTATTAAATCGAATCTAGTTGTTTCATTAACTAGTAGGTAGACTAGTTAAATATAATATTATATTGTCATATTTCAATGCAAAACTAACGTAATTTACCCGTTCACAAGATATAATCAATATTTAACTTGAAATTGTAGTCCCGTTAAGCTAGGCACACACGAAACTGAATTCTGTAAGATTTGATCATCCGCCGATCAGTCCGCTCTAATTTTCTGCCCGTTAGAGTGCAACAACCGTTTAACTCGCTGAACGATCCCGGAATGTCTCTGTCCCTTTCCTTCGAAACCCAATAGATTTGATAGACAAATTAAAGCATTTATTCTTTCTCGTATCACATCTTATTATAGAGCTACGAGGATTTACGTTAGTAAGTGATGACGAATTTGATCCGTGACAGATCCGATCTGAAAATACTGGACGGTGGGATAGATCGTTTGAAAATCACTCTCGTGTGTGACTAGCTTTTTGCATCTGGTTGATTAAATGGAAATTATTTTCCTCATCAGGCATTTCAGTGAGGAGAATGCCAGAGCCATGGACGAGACTTGGTATAAAAGAGCCGTTGATCAACATTCGATTGAGCCTGAAAGCTTTGTATTTTCGGTGCCATTCGACATTGGATCATATGGTAAACCATTGGTGACGGCCACACATGCTGTATTTGTTGAACATAAAGGTCACAGAACACCAGCGGCTGTAGTTGGCTTACAGTATCAACACTCCACGTTGGCCATGCACTTCCATAATATCACATCAAAGGTTGAACATCTTCAGCATTATACCTACTTAGTTAAACTTCCACCAAAGATATCTTATTCTACAATAATGTATTTCTTACAGTGTTCTGGATCGACTGCTTGCAGAAAAACATGTGCTAGTGATAAATTAGACTGCTATATTCTTGACAATAATGGCTTTATAGTTATCTCAGAGGATAATGAGCATACTGGTCGATTTTTTGGTCAAATTGACGGTACTATTATGGATTCTCTGGTGCAGGATAGAATATATGTGAAAGTTCCTGTTTATGATTATCAAGGTGCTTGCTCAAATAGCAAATTTCACTTTAGTGGTAAAGGCAATCAACCAAGGGTAATCATTATTTTGACATTTATCTATAATCATAATAATCATTTTTTTTCTCGTTTATTTTAGATGTTTGAACCTGCCAAGCTTCTTCTCAGCTTTATGTTTAAAAGCGTTCTTCTTATGCTTTCGAAAATCAAGCTGCTATATGCAACTGCAGTGGCGCAAAATCAAGATGATGGTGAGTATCCAAAAAATTACCAAGACTTTTTTTTCCTGGAAGAATCTTCTCTATAGCGAGAGGATCTCTCTACTTCATATTCTTGGGGTCACCAGGTCCATTGGCATTTCGTTAATGCATCCCCCCAGTTTTATGGTTCTATTAAGATTTTGGTTGGTTCCAAGTCAGATTCTTCTCTGATGACATGATAAAATATATGACTTCTCCTTTCATCCGTATAATTTTTCAAGAGTCTTTTGCATGCGATCTACATAGATGGTTACTTGGAAACTTATAAAAATATTCATTTTTCAGCTGACTTATTAGAGATATATTCAGACTATGAACAGTACATGACAGGCGAAGATATCAGAAGTGAACAAGAACCGATTGCGCCGCCACCATCAAATACATTTTCACAATCGTTCACGCCTCCCTATGAGTCCGATCCAATGGAAGTGATGAATGTGGGCCAGTATGGGGTCAGACCTTGTGACCGCAAAGTGGACTTATACATACTGCAACCGGAAAAGCTGAACACCAATGGACAAAGTAATCCACTGAAGGGTAAATTGACAAACTGTCACAACAGCGGCTGTGAAAGGTATGGAAAGAATTTGATAATAGATATAAAGCATGTGTTGATATAAATTACATATTAAATGGGTGTAGTGAATAGCCTTCAGATACCAAAATGTAAAACATCGAATATTATTTAAGTTCCTTTCAAAAAACAAGTCCCAAAAGATTGATAAAAAGATCACTTCCACATAGCAAAACAGGCTTTGAAGTAGCATTCACAGAGTGCTAGGAATCAATGACCTGGAATAGAATTCACATTGAAAAAATCCAGGAATATGAACAAATCCTCAAGAACTAGAAAATTTGGCCAACTATAGACCAAGATGGTCACCTTTTTAAAAAGTTCTATACTCCCTCAATGAAAGACCAGATCCCATATATAGAAGTATATCTTCTCAATAGTATAATGGAACTCTCAATTGTGGTTACTTCTCTCATTTGACATGAGTTAGAAAATAGTGCATATCTTTTGATCTTGTAATATTAAGCACTTTTTTTTTATTCTAGGCCATTCAGTGTACAGAAGATACCGCATAGTAATCTAATACTTCTTGTGGTGGATACAGTGTGTCCATGTGGTAGCAAGCAATTGAGTATTCTACCACAAGAAGTGAATTATGATTCCAAGAATGGCGGATGTCTCCATAAACCTAAAGACAGTCTTTATAGGAGGCGACCACCAAAATGTATAAACTACCATCCAGAGGTAAAGAATTTCAATTTAATATGCAAGCAAGATTACTTGTTTGTTGTATGTAGATTCTTTACAATATAGGAAATTGTGTCAAGGAAATTCATCTAATGGACATCGTTAGCGACTATTTAGAATGTGTGTAAAACATTACAAAGCTTGAGGTATTTAATGACAGCACTTCACATAAAGAACAAATAAGCTTCTATTAGGTGATCAGATATGATTTTTCCTTGATAGGTGTTGTCCAAATTTGAGTCCAAGGAAGGTTATCTCTTGTATATAGCTGGGGTTTGCATTGTAAAATCTCAAACGGGTTTGCTTTGGATTTTTTTTGAAGATAATACATTTTGTTTTGTTTAAAGAGAATGTGAATCCTGATGTATTGGAACATACTTCAGGCTGGTGCTAGCTTGTTTCTACCTATTATAATATCGTTTGTATAGGTTTTTCTATTCTTTGTGTAATGTCATTAATGGTTACGAGAAATAATGTTGGCTAATTATAGATCCTTGCGGTATTCCGGGTATTTGATTTCTGACTTGTGATATTACACTGGAAGCTTCATTACTATGCCTCCTTCATCAAGTACCTAACTGCATTCGAACGAGTTATGATTATAAGGTTGCGGGAAGCCGAAATAACGTTTCGGGAAATTGGCAAATGGGATTGGCAGAAACGATCCACGGTACTTCGAGTTTGGAATGACTGGATTACCGAACAAAGGCAACAACACTATGATCAGTTTATCTTAGGATCAGATCTTTTGGCGGCCACTTGTCATCTTGCCTTTGACTTAAAGACATAAGGGGGTGAGGTTGCAGTGGTGTCAAGAATGTATCCAATGAGGTTGGAATTGAGTCGAATCCTGATGGACGAGTTTCCATATGAAATTGCACCCCAGGTGCAAAATTACTACACTTGGTGAATGATTTGTGAACACTAAGTAACCTGAAGCAAAGAAGTATCACTCAAAATATCTCGTTTATATTTAAATCGCCTTATGTTTGTTATTTCTTTATCCTACTTTATAATTGTTCCAGGAAATTGAGATCCATATTTGTGGTGGTGCCTCAAACATGCATCTAGGCATTCCATTACTGGTATTAGCTTTAGCCAAATGGATCGTTGCTTTTCTATCTTGATTGGATGCGTAAGCATGCTTAGGTCCTTAATATATTATAACAAAAAATTAAGCCAACCAGATTATGCTGGTTGACATACCTAAATATTATTGTACAATTAAGAAGAATTGTAAATGTACTATGATTTTTTCGAATATAGTGAAGGTAGGTAAATACAGTTTTTTATAATAAATTTGGATATGGATAGTTGTTTTTTTATAATAATTATAAAGAAACATAGGAGTAATTTTTGGTGTTTTTGTGAATATCTAATGTAGAGGGAAATGATCATTCCAAAAAGTGTATTTTTTGTAAACAACCCTAATTTTCTAACGATTAATATTTATGTATAGAAATAAAGACAATAACTTCAACATTTTTTCTCTGTCATAAAATATTTTCACTTCACAATTTTATTTTTTGTACAGAAACATTTTCATTTGTTGATAGAGATATTTGGCTTGAAACCAATGATAATGTAAAGCACTTTGAAACGAAATTTGAATGACAGTGAAAATGTTCATCTAATTCTTTAAATATTTGGAGCTCAATTAATTATCAGTAAAAACATGAAACCTCTTAAATCTATAGGGTCTCAAATTCACATATCAATAACACAATAATGATCACATATCTGATTAATTAACTATTATTTGAATTTATCTATATCACACGATAGACACTAGATAGTTGTTTTGATTATTATATTAGAGGCGAAAGTGAAATTTGACGAACATTTTTACTATGAATGATAGCTAAAAAAGATCTTATGACTAATTAGTATGATGAACCAATGAGAAAGTTGTAACAGAAATTTTGTCAACAACGCTAATGATATGTTATGTTTCTTCTATGTTTGTAAAATATGAATCACTTCCCAAGTACTTTATACAATATAGGAATGTAATGTAATTTAACATTGCTAATACTTTCTAAGGCGGGAAATTTAAGGACCATATATTTCGTTTGAGATTTTACTTAATTTTTAAAGTTGTTCCGACTTTAGGTAAGTCCCAATTACTGATTGGAAAATTGAGTTTCAATCATATCAATAAACTTCGAATAATTTCAATTTTGTAAAATGCAATATTGAAAGTTTTACCAATAAAAATAGAGACTTACAAATGAGCTTATTAAGTGCCTCTTGAATCGTATTTTGTGAGGTTTCTTGCAAAAATTTTCATATCTTTTTTAGAATATTTCCAAACAATTTCCGTGGATGAAATGGTACATTTAAAAATACCGGTTGGTATAAGTAGAAATATATAATCTCAATTTAAAGGAATTTACTAACGACCACTCAATATGTTGAGTTTAGGCAACTGTTCTTTCTTTTTTCTGAGAATACCTTTCATGGCCTATGCTGACAAAATTGCTGTTCAAAGAATGATCTTAATGAACAAATAAATCAAAAAACTACACTGAAAACTTTATATCGTAAGCTAAGTTAGTTTTTTTGTAAATCTTTTAAAATTGTAATTAAACGAAAATTGAAGCGTGGCAAAATTATTATAAATCTATATAAATCATTTTTTCGTTCAGTTAATGTAGGTCTGAAAATATAATTTCTAATAATTTATGGATTTCCTTATATATTTCCCGGCTGAACTTTCTACTCATGCATATTAAGGATTAAGGAAATATAAAAATGTGACAACTTCGCCAGACTAACACTTTCAGATCTACGTTGACTGGACTATACCTACGCATGCATATATAGATGAAAAAATTATACGCTTGGAAAATTGAAAATGCTGCTTATTTTTCGAAAATTGTAGCTTAAGAATATTTATTTCACTATTCTGAATTACCTAAATTAACATTTAATTAATGCAAATTTTTTCTAACGGCTATTCTTCAATTACATCTGATGTCAATGAATATATTACAAAAGTTTGGAACATAAATGACACTGAATTTTGAGTAGATATTTACAGCTTATTGACCTAAATTTTCACTCACATACATTTTTTTTATTCGCTCAGAATTGATTTATGGAAGTCCATAACTACTAGATGAAGACAGGAATAAATATCATATACTACTTATCGTGAAAAATAAATTAAATTTTAGCTTTTTTCAGTAATTTTCTCAGAAATTCAGTCAAAAAACGTGAAAATATATCGTGTTTCATTTGAAATTCAAAATTTAGAGTGATATCATATCGAAAAGTTGAGCGTATACGAAGATTATGTTCTTGAAGCCGTGATTTTTCAAACAATTGAAAATATAGCTGGTTTTATAAAGGCGTTAAAACGGGAAATATTCCAATTTCAATATAATTTCCATATGAACTGTTTAGAAGTTGTCACCTATTAAGCTAAGTTATGCAGAAGGTAAAAAACAATTGGCGTTTTCCTGAAAGGAATAATGAATTAGAAACCTTTGATCGAAAACTATTTTATCCAAGCATAAGTATTTCTTATTTATAATTCTACAGTTTCAATCTCATCAAACCTAGAACCTATAACTATCTGGTTTCATTATTGATAAGACATTCAAGACCAAAATTTGCTCCAAAATATATAAGAAATACTCACTTCACTTTAATAAATAAAAGTAACTATATCGTTTTGTCCCCCCATATGTAATAACCTAACAATCCTTAAAAAATATACCAAAATGTAATTGTAAGACAATACATCAGATTAAAAAGAAGAAACTGTCAGTGTTATTTAGATTAATAATATAACATAGATTCTCAAATAGGATGCTGGTGTACATATTAATAAAAAGAGAGTGTTGTATCTAAAAATAATTCATAAATTATTTTAAAAACGACTGATGAATGGTATTAGTTTATTAGGAGTAAACTTATATAGATGGTACCAACATTGTCAACAGATTGTTAGTATTATTTGAAGTTAATCTTGAAAATGTTTATTATGCGGCTTGGTTTGGCAAGAAGAATTTAAATGAGAATGTAAATAAGAACTTTTTCACAATAAATTTTTTCTAAGCTTTTGTACATGTCTTGTTTTGACGAAATAATTGTTATTAGAAAATTTAGATAATATTTCAACTTAGTTGGCTTAATAGTGTTTTATTCCAATTATTCAGGGCATCATAATTCAACTATCGAATATTTTTTTGGTGTAGGCAAAACATTAGATATTTATATATAATTTATATTGGTTATAGCTATAAACATCATATTGTAATAAAATTATACTTTGGAAACTTCAGTGAAAATTGAACCAAGAAATATTTGAAATATCCTGTTCTCGAAAAACATAAAAAAATGAATGCTCTGTAAATAAATGATAGTTTAAGTGTTATTTCCAAATTGCAGTTGATTTTCACCAAATTAGTTCGAGGTTTTATATTAGACTGAAGCAAAGAATAAATAAGTCTATATAGTGTGGTTGAAATATTTAGTTATAAGAAAATGCGTTATTATATTAATCTAAAGGATTTTTTCATAAATTTAACCGTTATACTAAAACTGAGTCTTCCATTTAAAACAAATAATAATTGTAAGTTGTAATGCAATTTGAAATATGCAAAATATGTAGAATAATTATTATGAATTTATTTGTCAACTTGTTGTTTGTCTGTTGTATGTAAAATTCATAGTATCTACTGTATCTCAAATAATGATATTGTGTAGTAACAATTAAAATTATATTTATCATAATATTGTTTCCCTCGTTTCATTGATTACCTTAACATTTAATTGTAGAACAGAGAAAACTAAAAGAAAATTATAACAGAAACAGGAGTATCATTTCTCGCCATTTTCTGGCCATGTCTGTTATCCTCATAAAATTTCGACAAAGTTTTATTCACTGAAATGCTTTGAAAATTGCAGGGGAGCATCATTTTCCGCCATTTTCAAACGCAATCTATCGTTTTGTCAGAATAACTTACCTTGCATTAGAAGGAGTTTGCAGAGATAGCCATGGTTGTCTCTGGAGTCTGGAGGAAGAACAAGTTGCAAATGAAATCCAGGACCGTGATCTTGCTGAGTCAAGGAGAAACCACTCTGTTCCCATTCAATCCCTACGATTACAGTTTCAACGTACTTACCAATATATCAAGCCATACAAATATTAGAAGGCTTGCTGTATTGGATTGTGAAGCAGATGGCCATTAAGGATTCCATTATTATTTGACATTCAGACAATCCCAGATTGAATCGACGACAATACAGTTTTCCAATCAATTACTTATATATTCTGTATTTATAATTGAAATTGGTAGGAATTGCATTACTTTTGCCGATGACTGTACCTACTTAAATGTTCAAATTGACCAATGTCCAGTGATTTTCCTGTTCATATGGCGCAAATATATTTTGCTGGAAATACTCAAATAAAGACACCTGCACATCACCGCTACTAATGTACAGATTTTCGATACAAGTGGGAATATCGTGAAATCTAAAGTAGGGGGATCCGGAGTCACTGAGTGTAAATTCCTATTGTGATAAAGAAGAATCTTCAATTAACTGAAACTGTAGTGACGTACGTGCTCCCCTTTTTTATCGACTTCATAGATAGGAGAAGTTTTTATGTTTTTTATTTACTGGGCAGGATTGCTAGGAAGTGCTTCCATAAAAAAGGGAAGTCTCATAATTAGAGCAGTAACCCCTGTGTTAAGAATTCTTAAAAACTTTTACTAAATGATATTTTAGCCACAGTATCATAAAAAATAGGGGTCCATAAATGTCAGTGTCACTCAAAAAATCTGAAATATTTACTTAAAATCTTTTTGTTTAAAAAGGGTCGACTTCATTAGATAGTGCGATAAAAATAACAAAATAATATTGATTATATTGGGTCCGGAATTAAAATTCTACGAATATACCGTGAATGAAACAAAATGGATTCTCATTTAACACTGAATCTTTATAGCGTAACTTTATGTCATAATTTTTAATTTACACAAAGAAGCTACATTTTCATTATATCTGAAAAACAAATGACGACGGCTGATTTTGGATCGACAGTAAGCCATTTATCTATCTCGTGTTCTTAAACAACCAGTATTCATTTAAGCATCTTTATGGAACAGTAGGTAGGGACTCTCAATTTAAAAAAGAATGGAAGGATGATTTTCTCAAATTTTATTTTTAACATAATTATATAAAATTGTTATATCACAATAGTACGTGACGGATTATTTTTTCTTCAAATACTCGACTAGTTTATATAGAATATTACATTGTAACAAGAACTAATCCTAAAAGATTCGATAACGATGATTTTTTAAAATCTTACATATCACCGATATAATTATTAATATTATAAAAGTTTAATGTTTATGTACTTAAAGCTGAACAAAATCATACTGACTAAATTCTTAGAGCCAAAGTAAGCTTATGAAAATTAACACTAGTCAAAATGCCACCCACCCTTTTAGGAGAATTTAGATTACCGTAACATTTTTTTTTGTATTGTAAAAACGAGGGAGGCAATTTGAGATAATTATATAATAAAATCAACATACAATCTAGAAAATATATCCTAATAGAATCCGAAAACCATGAAGAGTAGGGTACAGTCACAAATTTAACGCAAGCTTTTGCACTAAAGTGTTGGGATTCCTTTGACTTTGACCTCCATTTGGTGATTATTGATTTGATTTCATTGCTATAACAAAATCTCGTTCGATTTTGTCGTTCAAATATTTTTTTTGACTAGTATTATGAAAATTTAGAATTCCCGCATCAATCAACTTTAAAAATGTCTTTTTTTTCTTCTATTCTTTCTTCTTTACACAACACTTGAGCAACTGCCATTCTAAATAGCCTGCAACAATTGAATAGAACAAATATACTTAGGCCGGAGCATTTACTTTGTTGCCTCTTCTTCTACTTAACTGCTTCCAGAATCTTCTATCTAGTTGTTTATCCTGAAAAAATACTGTCAGTTGATACAAGTCACATTACTATAGTTGTTATATAAAAAGCTTGATGAATTCCTGAAGCCATTATGTAACTTTTTATAACTGTACTACACAATCAGCTAAATTACAAAATAAAGTTTAATTGAACTGATAAAGTGTATAGTCAAAATTGGCATGCATGAACAAATAGCATAAAACTACAATAGTATCTACGAACTGATTTGAATGTGAATTATTACAGATGAAATGGTCAAATTCCCCATCTATCCTACTTATGCTACATGCTCCATTCTGACTCAAATGACTCAATAATCTTATCCAGGATGGCGTAAGCCAAGAAAATATCGGACGCGTAAAGCAAATCTTGCAGAAACTTCAAACGAATTTTCGATATTGTATTAAATTTGTACTTATAACATAAACAAAAGTACCATAAGGTCAGATCTCGAACAATTCATTATTATACAATCCACGATAAGTACTCCTCATTCTTTTCAAAATAGTATTTTCAATTGTCCTGATCCTATATTTTTGTGGTTATCTAACGATCTTCCTTGTCATTGGACCTGGCAAGAGATCCGAAGTGATAGTTCAATTTGTCGTACAGACACCTTTTTTAACTTTCGATAGTACGTACATAAAACACGTGCCTTGTATTTTTTTAAACTTTATATATGATGAAGTTGAATGAATTTTGACGTTCTGTTGAAGCTCCTCATTAGTTTTGAAGAATTGTCTATCAAACCAAAGAAGCGATCAAATTTACTCGACGTTACGAGAAAACTATGTGGCCCTCATAGCAAAAGATGAAGCTTCTCAAAATAATTCTGTACCACGACAACGCCTTTTCTTCTTCTGACTGGCTGAAGAAGTACCTTGGAGGGCAGTACTTCTGAACTATCGAGAAGTTTCAGGACAATTTAAACACTCGTTCAAAATCAAAGGCGGCCTCATATTAGGTACCCGGAAAGCTTGTACGATCAAAATGTAACCAAAAGCATTCATTTTTTTTCATATAGACGTACCCATCTTCTATTTATGGCTATCGGAGGTTGGAAAAATACCCTTCAAATATTAGGCAAGCTGACTTATTGAAGCTGAAGCTTGGTAAAGACTTGCAATAAAAAAAAAGATTATGGTTACCTTCAACCTTCTTGGCGAAAGGGGTTTTTGCGTATACATAGTAGAATCGATAGTTGATTCCGAATCATCTTTTTCAAATCCGTGTAACAATTGTCTACCCTCCGGGTATGTTTCATAAATTCTTCTTTCTGGTTTGCGTACGTTGAAAAATTCGAAGCTGCAATATAATTATCAATTTAAAGAAAAAGGCTTTGAACAAAATTAAATTGATAAATCATGAAATTTGTTATGTATGAAAAACTATTTTCCTGAGTACTCAGGTTCCATCTAATGGTACTTATCGGAGACGACCTAAGGTAGCAGACAGAAAAGCCCAGCGCTTGTTGGAACAACGAGTAACTACTTGAGCAGTTAACATTGCAACAAGGCAGTAGACTGTAAGCGCAACAGAAAACTAAAGGATTGAAAGGTTGTAGTCTCAAGGTTGCAACGCGAACAACCCCTCCAGCTCGACTGTTGAAGCGTATTCTAATGGAAACAGGATCCTTGGTTTGGTTACCTGGATTAAGATAAGGTAACCTCAACAAAAAGAACTGAATAATACAATGAGGGGCCGTGCCATGGAGATGCTTGGGGAGCCGGGCGAAAACCTACTGAACTTTGTACATTTTTCCTAGCTAAATGGAGATAGTACTGCAAACGGGTCCCTGTCAAAAGGTACAGTTGAGGAATTTCCATATATTTGAGACAAGAGAAGTTGAAGGTAACAAAAGAATCTCACATGAAGCTATAACTTTATATGAGATTGGTGCCTCTAGGCGTGAATGCGAGAAGAAGAACTTGGACATGGTCTACCTGAATCTTACTTTAGTATACAATTATCGGATTATTTCTTTAGTGTTTTTATCATGCATAGTATAAAGAAATAACACACTGCTTTCTGGGAGGGAGATTCTGCCAGGTTATCCAGAGAAAATCATAAATGAAGAATTTATACTCAGAAGACATGAAACTGAACAAATTACATATCATAGCACACCAATGTTTGAGCATACTTACTCAACGCAACGCAAATTTGCATACAATATTAGTATGTTCATTATTGTTACTGTTTAAAAGTTCAAAAAAATGTTAATTCTTGTTATTGTGAATTAGATTTCTAGCAATAGCTCACTGGATTTTAAGCTGAAAGTTTCAAAAGAGCCCACAAAAATTAGCCTAAATTATAAAGATTCCGAAAGAAATTTATAGTTTTTTGCACAAAGATATACACATATTTTAGAATTCTTACAGCTTTCTTCTCTAAACCTTCATAGTTCGATCAACGCTAGTGAGGTGGAGTAACTCATGGTTCGGAAGAAATCGCTATTTTACTTACGAGTGGATCAAAATGATAAGTTATAGTCAAGGCTGTAGATGCTTAAGCACGACACTCTCAAGCTGAATTATCCATTTAGGTGTTGCGCAAATGTATTTTTGAACTTCTAAACTTGACTAAGAGCTGATTAGTCAAAATAAAAGTATCAGTAGCTTTTTACTTACATTTTGATACTCCTTGACCTGGGCACTCGCTCTATATTAACAAACTTTGCCATCGGTCTGAACCGATTGAAGAAGAATACGTCCACCCCCTCCCCTTCGTTTCCGTCCTCTAATTCTTGTTCGGCAGCTTCCACGATCCGCTTGTAGCTCTCCGAACGAGGGATTCTCATCCCAGTCGGAGCCATCGCTTTCTGAACATGGATCGTATCGGTAGTCGGGGGTGGGCACGACAGGTTTGACAACTGCTCCACTTGAAGTTGTCTGTCGTCGACTGATTGGGGAAACAGTTGTTGAGTAGCGGATGCGGTTGTTGTTGGTGTGGTGGCGCCTTCGGCCTCGACGGCAGCAATCGAACATGTGTCAGCAACAGCGCCAGTTCGGTTGCCCTGCCAGCAATGCAATGCCATACATCGATTATTCATCTTAGAAAGCAGATTCAGATGTATATTTAGTTTAATTCTCAGGACCGACATACAATTTTTCACTAATTAGTGAATTAGTAATTATTGGTAATTACCAATAAATATAATATGTGACATTCAAAATGCGAACAACAAATTATTTTAATATTTATTTGATAGGAATTGCAAATTTATTATCAAGCCAGGAAGTTGACCCAAACTTCTACCTATTATCCCCATACATATTCAGGAGATCAGGAGACCTAGGAACGGCAACTTGAAAGCCACGAAGGAACCTGGTAGTAATTGCGGCTGTGTAAGGTCTGGTGGAATTGAATTCACTGTTCAGTTCCATTAATGATTCCAACGTCCCAATGGACCCGTTCTTGATAACACTGCAATCTCACGTCCTATATTTTGGGTCGAAGGCAAGATCAGACGTGGTCTTGAAAACTGCAAGCCAAAAGATCTTACGATGAAATGATCATAGAGTGAGTCGCTGTATAGCCAGCCATTCCTGTGCCACTGACCTAGAGGTGAAAAATCGGTGTCTAAGGGCATTTACTCTAGAAAGCGTTCTTCACGGGCTATAGTTTTTCTTGTTGCCAATAATCTTTGGCCAGTCATTTCAAACTCAATGTACCGTGGATGCGTTTATACCTCTTCTGGATGCGTTTCTGCCTCTTCTGGATGCATAGTAAACAAGATTTTAAACCGAGAGAGAATCAGTAAAACTAAGTTAATAAAACAATTCTTATTTGCATCTGCTGTTTGTAAAAAATCTCACATAAAATGGAAATCCTACAACCGAATGGGACCACATTTTTCAATCAGTATTTACTTTCAGTTAAGATTCTTTATATTTTACTGGGTGCTGCATTTTTAATATCACACGGAATATTTCAATTTACGTGTATTGTTTGTTTGCTTTTCAATTACCTACCTGTTCCGGTGAGATGGATGACGGTTCAGTCGTTGATTCAATTGAAGACGACGATGTTTCGGAACCATCTTCTTCGATGAGTGGTTCGAGTGTTCGTCTAGGCAAAAGACCTCTCATTACGGCACCGCTGATAGGTGGCGTCATAAGTAGTTCGTCCATCATCATTTCAGTATCGTCACCATAATCAGATGATATGGAACCGTCATTTGGCTTTAGAGCATATAAAAATAATGAAATGGAGTGAAGAGGAATAATGTGAATATTCCATGCATTTAAATGATCTCGTTTTGTAAACGAGTCTGTTGCTTTGTTGACATGCAAAAATTGAAAGGCCTTTTTTTAAATGTATGACTGGCATGTGCTTGAAACCAAGAAAAGCATATCTACCAATCCTGTATAATATTTATTAAATAAATAACATGCATCGTTCTGAGGAAGCCCACATGCTCATTTTTTTTATATTTCTATGGTCTAACCGATTGTTTATCGTCATAACAAGGTGACAAATTGTCATCGAGTTCACCACCACTTGTAGGCGTTCCCCATATTTCTTCACCTGACGTTGCACCTGATGTTTCGTCTTCTTGTTGATCATCCCCATTGATATAGTTGTCAGAAGATTTAAGATATCTGTAAAATTTGTGAAATGTACGATTCTGTAAGGTTAAATGATCCATTCTAATACAATAAAGGAAATAGTTAAATCAAAAAGAAATTAAAATTTCTAATAAAATATTAAAAGTGAAACAAGGATCAACACAGCTGAATTCCAAGGTAATGAGTAATTAAGTATTTCAATCTGTTCAACAAATTATTCCGAAGAGGTTAAGGTAACTAAGTACCAAAACCAATTCGATAACCATCGTGTGAATTTGATCTCCATAGATTTCTTTTATTATTAAATTTTACACAAATTCACCCAAAGAGTATATGATCCACCGCACCCCAAATCCAAAACCAACCTATCAAAAAATCCCACACTCCTGTAATCTTCACCAAGCTTCTCAAAAAATGCCATTTTCTCTGCAACATATGTGCCCGCCCTAATGGTCCAATGTCTTATGGCTGAATGATTGAAAGCTTCATTCTCGACACCGTACTGCCTTTCCTTTCCTTCATCATCTTCATCACATTTATCTCCAACTTCATCTTCTTCACCTCCATCATTCGCATTCTCATCGTCTTCTTCTTCTACACTTGCATCACTATCTTCATTAGCCATCGAGTTGTTCTCTTCACGATCCTCAGAAGCTACCCTTTCCAGACTTGAAACAGTTCCATATCGGCGCAACGTTGCTACGGAACTGCTCAATGAATGATAAGGATGCTCTTCAGTTTGAGGTGAATCTTCAGGGGAATTTTCTAGCTCATTTGGAAACGCTACTGGTTTAAGCTGCAAAATAACGATTTACTCAAAATACTCATAATGATTAATGTGGATTCGTCTTACTGGTATCTGCAATGAATTTTGAATATGGTTGCAGTTATTTTGACAATCGTTGTACTCTTCAATTGATTTAATTTCACCATTCGATGATTTTACAATTATCTTTGTTGGGGGAGACGCAGTAACTTTAGGTGAAGATGGTAGCAAAAATGGATCCATCTTTACTAAACTAGCTGTTGGATTCGCCATGAGGCCTGGCAAACATTTGGAAAACACTTTTATTGACAATATAAATAGCATAGGTAGATACATATCAAAAATATACAGAATCAGTTCTTGTCTAATGTGTCGCTAGTCTTACCAAGAAGTATGAAATGTTGCCAATCATCCTCACCATTTTGATTACTCTTTGGATTTTCCAACTTCGGGCTGGTTTTGTTACTATTACAATCATTGTAATTTTGTACAGTGCTATTTGTACCATTACTAAGGCAATTTTTGTGGCACTGACGGCAAACGGGAACTGGTTCCGGTACGAGTGGACTTGAACGTACAGTTACCTTAAAATTTAACGAAATTTCATGAGTTTGAGATATACAGGGTGGGGATTTTAAATGGAACCCTGCTTATAGAGGCCCTAGGAATAAGATTTTTCTAAAATCAAAAAATACGTCTTCAGAAATTTTTATGGAATTCACTTTCGTCATGTAAAAAAAATTGGGGCCCCAAAGAGGGGGTCAGCCGTAAGCAACTTTGTTTTCTCAAATTATGCCACATGTGGCACTTCTTTGAAAAGCTTATTGATAAAGGAATTTGTCGATACTTTTTTTTGTCATATGTCAAACTATGTCAAACCAGAAATTTACTAAAAACAAATTTTTAACTACTTAATGAACAATTACATTAATAATAACATTAATACTGGAATGTCAACTTTTTAGCGTAACAGTTGTTGAAAATGTGCCCCATTAACCTGTTGGCACAGACCTAAACCAATGGTAGAACTCTTCCCTCACTCTTCCCAAAACTTCTGGCGTGATTAAACGCATCTGTGCCCGAACCCTTCCATTTAAGTCTTCCAAATTTCTAGGTCTGTTGACATAGACCTTAGCTTTTAAATCGACCCATAAATAAAAATCTAAGGATGTAATATCCGGGGATCTGGGAGGCCACTCTATAAATCCTTTCCATACCATACACCTATTTTGAAATGCAGCTTTTAAGAATTCCCTTACATTTCTTGCAAAATGGGGAATAACTCCATCCTACTGAATAAATATCCTTTGGTCTAGATTTCCATCATTAGAGAAAATTCCTTGGAGTTCTGGTATTAAAAATGTTTGAAGAAAATTTAAATACAGGTCTCCATCTAAACTCTTTAGAAAACTGGAAGACTTAAAGGCAAAGATTCGGGCAGAGCTACGTTCAACCACGCCAGAAGTTTTGCGAAGAGTAAGGGAAAAGTTCTACCATCGTTGGATCTGTGTCAACAGGTTAATGGGGCACATTTTCAACAACTGTTCCGATGAAAAGGTGGCATTCCAGTATTAATGTAATTGTTCATTAAAATGGTTTGACAGATGTGAAAAAAAATGTATCGTCAAATTTCTTTATCAATAAGCTTTCCAAACAGGTGCCACAAGTGGTTTCTTTTTATTTGAAACAACAAACTTAATTAGAGCTGCGCCCCCCTCTTTGTGGCCTCATTTTTTGTTACATGACGAATGCGAACTCCATAAAAAAATCTTTGAGGACGTATTTTTTTCGATTTTTGAAAAATCTTAATCCCAGGGCCACTATAAGCAGCGTTCTATTTAAAATCCCCACCCTGTATGTAGTTATTTGGGCATCGATCACATTACAAAATATAACAGATTCAACTGAAACAACTGGAACTAGAATTATACCCTTTCCTTCATTTGAACTCAAGAAATGTTGACAAATGGATATAGTAACTAAATGATAAAAAAGTGCGCAATGAGTGGCGCCTGGCGACTGTATTGTTCGAGTTCAAATGAAGGAAGGCGTCTCCTCGTAAATAATCAGTTACATTTTGTAGGTATTGTGCGAATACCTCTCTTTTTAGCTCAACATTTTCGTAACTGTGATGTACCTAACCTAAAACTAACCTGACTTTCAGTTGTTGTGCTTTTGGACGGACTTTGATCGGATAAAATAATCTCCTCTTCGCATTTTGCATCATTCCTTTTGATATCAGGTAGACAAGTAACGTTGCCTTCGGCATCAATGAGTTGCAGTTCTTCGGATCTCTTTCTTAGCATCTCAGCTGTCCATTCTTCTTCGATAGACTCATAATCTGGTGTACCCATTGGCTGCTCCCCATCTAGCTGTCCTTTCATCCACTGTTCTAGATGGACGGCATTGTACTTACTATTGAAGCTAGATTTTCGAAGTTGTTTACATTTATGCTCAATAAGTGCGTCTAACTGTTTTTGTATTTCCTTTTTGTCTGGTTGACAAAGTTGATTCAGGTTTTGACTCGTCTGAAAAATGGGTATTATTAAGGGTGTTTGGGGGGTGGTGGTTTCCCGATGCTGGCCATTTCACCCTTGAACTTCATATTGACGTTACTAGTATCTAATTTCATCACTAATAAATATTTAATGCATAAAGAAAATAAATAAATAAATGACATAAAAATATGTTTTCGGAAAAAAAGAGCTAAGGTAAACACCTAGTATTGCACAAATCATCAGAAGAACTAAAAAACAATAAATGAAGATTATTGTAAGTAGAAGACTTGCACTTATGATGATTTGTTCTATCTAATTTTCTAACCAAAATGAAAGAGGCTAATATTTGTTAAGTTGATCGTTTTGGATATTTCCTTATACTGAGTTTTGATACTGAATTCATGTTATTGAAATCTAGTTACCCAAAAAACTATTATTTATTAATAAATTCCATACTATAGATATTTATCGTAAGCTTTTCTATATTATAAATAATCAACTAATATGATGATTTGAATGAGAAAATAAGGCAAAAAGACAAAGAAGAGGAAATAACTACTAGGAGTTTATGAGGTGTGGTTATGGTAGAATTTGAGATTTCGAACAGTCATAACATTCGAAGGCAAAAAAAAGAATAATAAGGAAGATTAAGGAACACATATCCAAACAAATTTCAAGAATGTCTCCATTGGTTCTGCAAGTCCATAAAAAAATGTAAATGAGACATTCTCTTAGAACCTCTTTCATTTTTATATACTTCTTCTATTTCATATTAAGGTTAGTAAGGTTAGTAAAAAGCCAGTTATGTAACTGAATGCTTTATTTTGTAAATATATAAATTACACATCTTTTTCATGTAACAATATAAATAATCTCTAATAAAAATAAAAAATCTATGGAACGTCAATTATTCTGGACTTCTCTAAACCATACAGACTTGAAGGTACTTTATACTTTTTAAGGAGTAGGCAGTTGTTGGTACATGTGTTCCTTTATAAAAGCGGTTTAAAAAAAAGACCTTAATTGTCAGCTATTGGTGGGTAGAGTAGGTACTTACTTTCGGGTAATAGGGAAAATCTCGGGATATAGGTGCTGCATACGGATTTATTAGACGAAGGAAATTTTAGGATATATATAAATAAATTCATTACTAGCTAAATAAACAATAATATTAGAAATTCTCGAAACAAGTCGATTTTTGATTTGAATTTTATACAGAGTGAACCACCTTCGTGTGATGACGTCATCGCCATTTTTTTAAAGGGACACCCCATTTTTTTCAATTTTCGGATATCCCTTGATGAGCTGATCCCAAAAATGTATAACACGTTGCTTCAAATTGGCACACAAATTTCACAAAAGAATAAACGTAATAGTACGCAATGTTAAAAAATATACGGGGTGTTTTTTAATAGTTTATTTATTTAAAAGTAGTTTTATAACTATACGTAATTTCATTTAATGTGCGTACTATTACGTTTATTCTTTTATTTAATATTCGGCAAATAACTTGACATCTTTGTCCACTCTGTACCAATTTGAAACAATGTGTTATAAATTTTTGGAATCAGTCCATCAAGGGAAAACTGGAAATTGAAAAAATGGGGAGATGACGTCATCACAGGAAGGTGTTTCACCCTGTATACTGGATTATAATTTAAAAAAAACAGCAAATCAAAATCAAAAATCGATCTGTTTCGGGAATTTCTAATATTATTGTTTATTTGGTTAATAATGAATTTATGTGTTATTTTATGGACGCACTGTATATAAATTTAATTATTTTGTATGAACATATATCTCAAACATTTCAATTTTTGCTTACTATGAACTATCCCATCACTCCTGGACTAACAAGAAATCAAAGTGAGTTTCAAATTTAATGAATTAATAGTGTGTTCTTAAATCTTTGGAATCTGAAGTAGATTTTGAATATTTTTTTTAAATTTCTAGTTCAAACCAATATCCTTTTTTGTAAATAGAAGAAAAGATTTGTTCATAATCAATTTGCACAACGTGCCAATTTGCACAACATGCTTAATAATTTGGAATATTCTAGAATATGAACAATGCACTGTGGTTTTGAGAAACAGGTGTAGAAGACGTTTCAGAATTGATGGAATTGATTTTTTGTTCTTAACTTTGTGCCAATTTTAAATATATTTGTATTTACAATTGTTATAAAATGATTTCAAAGTGATAATTTTGTCTATACAAGGTATCCCGTAAATAGTGGAGCAAAGTTATGGTTGTGATTATCTAATGAACACTAGAATTAATTTTCATAGCCCTAGTATTTTTTAGATGTTAAATTCCAAACTATAAAACATGCAATTTTTTGTTGGGCACCTAGCAGTGTGCAATTTTTCAAAGTAGATATCAAATTCCAATTTGGGAATAATTCTAAGGGTTAAAATAATTTTAAAAAATCGCAAATTTAAAACGAATAATAATTGTTAAAGTCTCTCCTAGTTTATTGAATAAGTTTCATGGTGTACATCTGAATAAAAAAAAGCCTCAAATTATCGAATTTATACCAAGAATTTTCTCAGAAATTCTTAAAAGCTACAATATTTATGAACTTTAACAAAACTCAGTGTGATTTTTTTTGTTAAGCAGATAGTAATAGACAAGTCCAGAGTATTTGGAAATTGTGATCATCAGGCTTTCACAATAATTAAATTTCAAAATCTGTAGAAGATTTAGCTTGTCTAATAAATCTGGAATCTGGTCTACCAGATAAATACTTATATAAAAACAGTACTGGAAAGTAACCATCAATCAGGCTGTTTGAACTTTGATCTTAAACTGCATGGATCATATGGAAACATTAATGTTTGATTAGATTCATATACCCAGCTCTAATGGTAGGTCAATTTGTCTCTAGCGAAGAATCCTATTAATAAATTAATTGCAGATCAGTTAGTTTGTTTTTGGCAATACTTCATTTTCTATTTTCTTCTGGAATTTAAAACGAATAAATTTCCATTACGGATATATTTTTTTTTCTTGAAAGTTAAACTTGTAGGTACAGGTAAAGGATGATTATTGAAAGTTGGTTTGAATGGCTTGAGAATCGTTAGATAGATCATAGGACGGTAAGATAAACTGGAAATATCATATTTCTTGTGTATCTTTATATACGAATTTGCCCACATTGAAAATATTTTCTACAGCTGAGATAATTATGTCCCTCGAGCTCAAAGAGAATCCATATTTTTAATATAAAATCTCTCTACTGATATAAATGCCTTAAAATTATATTGAGTTCTATTTGTATTCGCAGTCTTTGAAAAACAACCATTTTGTACATAAATAGTATCTTCCATTCTACATTTATTTAAAAAGTTTTTCTTTTTTTAGAATACGGACATTTCAGACATCAACCTTTTCAATTTTCACTCTTCTGAGACAATCCATCAATGTTCAAACAGCTAAGATCATAATCAAACTGACTGATATCCCAAGGTTCATCGCCAAATTTGAAAGCACTGTTCTCATCGCTCTGACCATCATTGTTAGACCACATTTCAGATGAAGGTGTAAGGAGATCGAATGAGGAATTATTGGCATCAGGTACACTACTTTGTTTTGGTATCAAGCTGGTCTCTGAGGCAAAATGGGAGGTGAATGCTTGCGAATATTCAGATGATGATTGGGAATTATTGACGCTCGGAGTTTCAGGTGTATGATCCTGAGATATAAGGTTTTTGCTTTGTAGGAACTCAGAAGTGAATGCTTGACTAGTTGTATCAGATGATACATGAGAAGACAATTTCGTACGTTCAATCGTTGCCAATGTTTTAAATGCTTGACTGACTTCGGATGATGAATGCGAGGATATATTAGCACTAGGTGTATCTGGGGTTTTGTCAAGGGATATTTGGGTGGTTATTGGTAGTTTTGTTGTTGATTTTTCTAAGGTATCGATTCCTTGACGCACCTGTCGTCTAATGGAGATTGATTCTGCTGATTGAAGTGTCACCACCGATGAGGTTATGGGAGCTTCAGGTGATTCTAGTGGAGAACTAACCGAACTGCCATCCATACCAGAATTCAAGTGATAGCTGCGTGCACAATAACAATACTAGAGGTCAATATTGGATGATTTTGATGTTGATTTCTCCACTGCGTAGTTTATTTTACAATTATTTTATCATTAATGTTTCTATGATCGCAATTGCTTTTCCATCTCCAAAAGAACATAAATAAAAGACAACTGTATGATAAATACATAGTAATAACTACAGGTTACTTTTCGACATAATTTCCATTTACCGTACCAAAGAACAAGCCTCCTAATGACCTGTTTATAGTAAGTAATGTATTTAGAGTGTTGATGGTGCCTTTAAAACTCTTCCTTTGTTTGGACGTGCTGCTTTTTTAGCTACTTATTCTGTTCGGGGAATAGATCAGCTAGTTATTTCCATTTGCTAGTTAGGAGCTCAAAGGTAACGTAAAAGTACATTATTCGTTATGGTCTATTGGAGAATTAAAAAAACAGGTCTCGTGCTTCAATTAGCAATTCGCTGTAATATTTTCAAGGTATAAGATGAAAAATACAAAAATCAAGACGTCAAAGGAGAAATCCACATCAGTGAATCTACTTCACCCAATATAACCATCCTAAACTAAAATATTGTTAAATAGAAGACAGTCGTAAAAATATTTACTCCAGACTAAGACTATTCTATTCAGATTTCTTTTGCTAGTGCATACTTTTCTACTATTTTTTTGAATAATAATGATTTTATTGCTATGTTTATCTAAAATGACTACTTTCATATCTTTGTACAAATTATTTGACAGATTCAGATTGTTTTTCATGAATTCTCACAATCCCGACTTGTCCGTTGATCTCATAGATTCAGTCTGTTCCTAAATACAAACCATTAGCCTGGCCAGTCCTAAATTACCTATGTGTCATCAGTCAATGTCTTATTCCTATATTGAGTCCATATATCTATCAATTTTCGAAGGAATTAACCCGGGCCAGGCTAATGGCAAATATTAACTAATCTTTGCTAATGGTTTATATATTTTGTTTTTCTTTGAAAATTAAAGCTAATTTCCATTTGAATATGTCTTTCATTCTGTTGCTCTAATGTCGTCTAAACACTGACTGTATGTAGGAAAAGGAAACTATTCTGTCATTAAAAAACAAAATAACTGCAAAAACATGTAAGAGGGACATCCAAAGCAATTTAAAATTGTCCTGTATCCAAATTATTTCTTGAATGCAGTTCTTTCTATTATTCGCGGGATTATGAGAACTCACCATTAGCTGTAGTTGTTCTGAATCTCTCTTTAATGGACTGATGATAATTAAAAAAAATCTACCATAGGTGATGCTTTATGGTTACTCACATTTGTCTTTGGAGCAAATTCTGCCAGACAGCCTTCAGTTCAACAGTTGGTGCTCTCAAAATCACGATTTTTTTATTCGCATTTTTCCTGGGCGTTCTTGTTAAATCTGGACCACAATGAACTGTAGGACTTGTAGCTTTTTTACCTTCAGGATTAATAGTTATCCTGAATTCAGTATCTGAAATGAAAATCATACACCTTCTGTCAATCAAATTCATATACTGTTTAACAATATGTTTCTTAATTACCTTTCTTTCTTACATTAAAGAACATATCTGTTATATGGCTTAGAGGTAATGGATCTTCTATCACAAACAAGACACGATCTCTCGAAGCTTTGGCAAAAAGAAGTAGGTCACTGAACAATAACGTCCAGTATTGTCGTACATTGCGGCCCTCAACCCTTCCCAGGTCACCTCCAAAAATCCATTGGCGACCAGGTTTGTTCAGTACGAAGGGCTGCAAGACAAAATTCCGTGAAAGTTATAATTATTTTTCTCTTTAACTTTGGATGCATCTTATTATAGACTTGAGAAAATAATTATCGTGAATTTGCATGTGCAAGCAAGTTTAGAAATAATTATTCAAAATAACCGCATTGTCGTACCAAACAGCAGGACTTAGCAGGACCTCCCTTTCTTATTAGAAACCTCCTAACCTCTCAATCTGATTGAAGACATGTCGTTGGTACCAGAGTAAACCTTCATTTGTAGGTCCCCTTGTCAGGGGCAACACTAGCAAGACAGTGAAATGAAGGCCTGTAAAGTAGTGGACAGAAAGGGCTGACAATGACGAGGAAGAAAGGATTACGAAACACGTGTAAGTCTAGGAAATTATGGCAGTGTCTTCATTATGGCCGCGCCGGAGTTGTCAAGACGAGGGGTAAATGGTAAAAAAATCGTCATCTACTCATAAAGATAAACTGCACTAAAAGCGATGAACTCATAACGAACATCAAGACTGGTATAGACAAGTCGTATGGTCCTTAACAGATTATGTAGTGAAAATAGGATGACCTTAGTCTAGGTTCCAAGGAATTAAAGGCAATGAAAAGGCGATAGGACCAGAGCTTTTCTGTGGAATAAATAACCAGGCGCAGTGCTTGTGGCAAGAAACCATAGGAAAGAGACAAGATAAATTATTACTAAAGAGTCCTTTAGCCAAACTGTCGCGCTGTCTACTCAGGCATTAGAAAAACAACAAGGAAACTGGAGTGAATGCCGACAGGTTACCACTGGTATAGGAAGCCTGATGGATGACAGCTTCAGTAGATTTAGCCACAAGGAAGAGGAACCAGCTGTGAAAGACTGAACACAGAGAGATAGGTAAAAGAATCTGTATCTAGCTTGATCAAAATGATAAAATTAAATAATGAGCTCGAATTTAATGGAGAACCACTAAAGACCTGAAAAGGTCGCAGTGGGATAGGACAAATTCTTGACATTGATATGTAGCGTAGCCGCCTGTTCGCTGCCGTTGTCAGTGTGACAATCTGTGTGTGACGATCTGAAACTATCCTATTTACTCTCTACTCTGTACTAGTACCTACGTATTTTTTTACATGCTCAAGCTAAATTGTATAGTCAATAATGACTTCATCCTCAACATTCATTAGGCTATTTTAAATTGGTGTTTTATTGTATAGACGAAATCTGGAGATAATATATTTTTTAGGGCTCACCTTGCATTTTGTAAAAACTAATCTATTTTCCAAGTCTTGAACCGTTAGTAAGGGTCTACCTTCTCCTACTGGTTCCATCAGTCCACAGCTGGAGGTGATTTCTCTATAAGTCAACTGGAAATAGAATGAGTAATAATCAGAAAACCTCTCTATTGCATATTAGTCATTGTTTCTTAAACTTTGGTCCGTAGGCCTTCGAACAGCACCAGTACCTTTACCAGGTACATTCCAGACTCGTACCGTGAATTCATTTCTACCATTCTTATTGCCATTTTCCGGAAACTAAATTCCTGCAATCCTGTAATTCTACCCAGTTCAAATACAGTTAATTAAGGTACCGGAGGCATGTGACCGATATTATAAAAGCGAATAGGGGAAACTAGTATAAAACAGTAATGGCGAACATTTCTTTAAAATTTATCATCCTTTACCGTCACAAATAAACGTTTGGAAGATTCAGAGAGTAATAAGTTATGAAGACAACTTTGGATAGAATGAACCCGTTTATTAATGACAAATTTTATTATTCGTGGGGAAAATTTACAACGGTGAGACCGACGACGATAGCTTTTGGCAGATAGTTGTGAACAAATAAAAAAGTTAACAAATGATTATAAGAAAATTATTTTTTCCAGAATATGAGAGGGTTAACAATCAAAATTGCCATTAGTTAATTTTTTTAATGAAAATCCTTAGAACTTTTTTTAATATTTTATATTTTGACTTTCCTACCTGTAAATGATGCACTACTTGATTAATCACATGAAAATCTTCATGATTAGATTTAGTATTACTTTGAATTAATGTTAGAAGCCTTAGGATATCTCTGAAGTGTTCTAGGGGTTTGTGTATAAAAATGGTTATGTCCGGCCTTCTTCTAGGTATCTGTGGTACTTGTAAGAATCTGCAAAAATTAAAACTATATGAGCTAGAAACACAAGTGGATACAAATTTGTTTTAAATGAATTGGTCCACTTGATACAAATAATCTGATATTTTTTTTACCTAGAGAAATCTGAATTTGAGTTTCTTGTCTTATTCGCTAAAATACAGTCGGCTTTCTTAATTCCTGAGCAATAACGTTTGTATGCTGTTGTTATCTCATGCAACTTCAGATGGTAGGTTCTAGGAAGGAGGTAAAATTGTGGTTCGCCATCATCAGGTATAACAGTGTCGAGGATGTCTTCAGTTATACGAAGAATCTAGAAAAGATGGTAAACATCTAGTATGTGTTCAGGTACAATGTCCAATCACAGCATATAAAACAAGAGGTATTGTTTAAGACATTTTGGTTGGAAATGTCCGAGTTGTATAAGATATAATATGTGAGGGGTTGTATCAAGTTTGTAACCGTGTCTTGGCTTTGACATGTCTTTAGCGAGTGAGTTATACTGCTGATTGTTCGATATGCTGTGGTGTGATTCCAGACGGACCCTCACCTCCTCTGAATTCTGAAAGAGCAGCCGGTGCTCAGCCGGTGTTATCAAGTCCTTACGTTCTGCTAATGCAGACACGAATCTGGTAATGGCAAATTGTAAGCTGGTAGCGTATTGTTGTTCTTTACTTATCAATTGGAACATTGCTTTTCTTCTATTCTCCTCCGGATTGCTGGTAGGTTTCTGGAAATATTTATAATATTTTCAATTAACCAATCATTCGACAGGTACAAACTTAAGCATAGAAATATTGTTACCAGTTTCCAGAGCCACTTCACCCAATATAAATAAAAGTCCACAAAGCCCAAAATGGACACTTCGCCCAAAATGTCCACTTCGCCCAAAACTCGTTGGTGGACACTTCGCTCAGAATTTCCACTTCGCCTAAATATTTGTTGGTGGACACTTCGCCCAAAATGTCCACACCGCCCAAATTAACTGATAGTCCACACAGCCCAAAATGGCCACTTCGCACATTTTTTTTATTTATTTTGATCGAAGTCTATTCAGGTGCTTAGTAATAAGTTATTATCATAACTGTTTAAATTGTATTAGGAAAATAGACCAACATGAAATAGTATTGTAATTCAACTTCACATTAATTGGGAAAAAGTCACAGAGAAATTAATATAGAAATTCATTCAATAAATATAAATGATAAATATATTATTATATAAAATAATCAGAGAGTTCACATTATTTTAAGCAAAATTATATTATTTAATACATAATACAGTTCCCAAACATGACTTAATTCGTTAGAAGATATACCTGATATAAAAACATACTAAACATACAAAATTCAAGGTAGTGTAATGATAAGTTCATTATATTAATGTTTTTTTAATAACATCTTCAGTATTGTATGAGCTGCAAATAATCAATAAATTTATAGATCTTCAATTCAAATATGATAATCTAAAGCAACTTCTTTTTTATATATAGTTTCTCAGATATGAAATAAAATAGCAAATACGTTAAACCGAATCCAGTACCTTGAATTTGAAAATTTAAACAGCTATAATATTTACTTATTACTAAGATCCTAAATATAGTTCGATCAAAATAAATAAATAATTTGTGCGATATGGCCATTTTGAGCTTTGTGGACTTTTTATTACATTGGGTAAAGTGGCTCAGGAAGCAGTTTTCAGTATGAAATTTGTGGGCGAAGTGTCCATTGGGCAAATTGTCCTAGACCCGATAAAATACTTCTGAGACACCTGGCATTATAGCTTCGCGCATCGTGAACCTTTTTATATATCCAGAGATAGATCTGCCAAGCTGTAGATACATTTAAAAAACATCATAAACATTCCTTGGGACTTTTGAGTTAGCAAAGCTTGCGTCAATGTTTTGATAATTTGCAATTTGATATAATTCAGAAAAGTGTACTAAAGTGAGCGAAGAACTATGTAATATTGTGATCAATGCGACAATTACAATCTTTAAAAACACATTTCTTCTTCCCAAAAGTTACCATTTTTACCATATGGATCAATGACTAATGTCAAGAATGTGTACAGGAGGGACAAGTACAACTTTTAGAGTTGGTGCCTACAACAACAAACTACAACGGCACAACTTCAAAATTACCAGCACCAATAGAATTAATATTATTTTGTATGTTTCGGTGCAACAACTAATAAAGTCGATCCAATTTTTTTAAAAATATTTATTTCACATTTTTGAGTGTGGTCGTTCACTAATACCCAAAAAGTTGCTTAGTTTGTACTTGTTATTTATTATTCAGAGATCTCAAAACATCGCGGCCCAAATATACATATTTCAGACTTTACTGCTGTAACTAGAAAACCGTAACTCAATTTAAGTCTTATTACATATAATCCTTTCTTTAATTTGGCCGTCTTATATTTTTAATTCTCTAAAAAAAGTTGCCCTTTCACATAGCGGTAATACGAATATCACATTTTGACCATTGCGAAGCTCGGATACCGTAACTATTTTGAAAAAATGTTCAATTTAAACGTTTCCGGATATGGTCCCATCTTTAAGTCTGCCTTCTCAGATTTTCAATTTTTGAGAAAAATTGCCCCCTGCACCTTTTCGGGGGTGTTTTTGGAGGGCAGGAGATTTTGGATTTGAGTTTTTCTAAATATGGGACCATTTCTCTACTCTTCTCTTTCAAATGAAACAAAAATCGTCTAAATCCGAGTATGTTTACTATGCAAAACGCAATAAAAAAGCAAACATACAACCAAATTGTACACCTTCTCCTTTTTTTGAAGTCGTTCAAAAAGGATGGACGCATGCGCAGTGTGATTTTACGCAACACCCCGAAATGACATACGTTAGTAACCCACTGTGTTTTGTGCCTCCCCAACCACTAGTACAACTTATCCTTCCTTTATACGTTCTTGAGTAATATTTTTGTTTATTGCCCGAGATCCTTGTTTTCGCTACTATCGCCACTTTAAATAATATTTGAAACCTTTAAGAATAAATATTTTTTCCCCAAAAATAGGTCCGACTTTATTATTTGGTACACTGAAAAGTACAAAATAATATTAATTCTATTGGTGCTGGTACTTTTGAAGTTGTGCAGTTGCAGTTATATTGAAAACGTTTGGCATCAACTTCTCAAGTACCAACACCAATAGAATCAATATTATTTTGTACTTTTCAGTGCACCAATTGATAACGTCGGTCCAATTTTTTGTAAGAAATATTTATTTCACACTTTTGAGTGTTACATTTGTCACGAAAATCGTTGAATGTTCACAATTATGTATGCTTTGCTTGTATTTGCTGTTATCAAGAAATCTAAGAACATTGTCGCGGAAATACGCATATTATAAAATTTACCACTCTTTCATCTCGAAAACCGTAAGTCTATGGAAAAAATGTTGCTACAAATAATCTGGTCATATATTTTCCATTCTCAGATTTTCAATTCTCGAAAGAAATTGGCTCTTCCACATAGCGAAAATACACATATTTCAAATTTTAACATCGCAGAAAATGAAAAACCATAAGAAAAGTGTTCAATTTAAACATTTCCGGATATTTTGGTTTCTTTAATTCTGCCATCTCGGATTTTCGATATGCCCCCTCCACCCCCTTTGGGGGCGGTTTTCGTATGGAAGGTATACCTCCTCCGTTCGAGGTTCGTCGGTCCAATTCTATTAGTGCTGCTTAGGGCAAACATGAGACTTTTGGCACTAGCTTCAAAAGTGCAGCACCAATCAAATTAACCTTGTTTTGAAATCCTCAGTGCACCAACTAATAATTTTGTACAAAACGCCGTAACACGAAAATATGTGTTTATTTTGAAAAAAGTTGAAATTAATAATTGCTGGAAATGAAATTTTCTGCTAGAGAAATTTTTAACTTTTCGAAAAAAAATTCCTCTTCACCCCTTTAGAGGTTTTCGTGTTGAGCAGTTATTGGTAGATAGAAGACTTTTGCTACCTACCAACTTCAAAAGTATCAGCACCATTGGAATTAATATTACTTTCTATTTCGGTTCTAATTTTTATAAAAAAGTCTTATTCCACAATTTGTCACGAAAATGGTTGAACGTTCACTTATACCAAAGAAGATGTTATTATTATCCAGAGATTTCAAAACATCGCGGAAATACACATACATATTTAATTTTTTTAAGTCCAATTTTTTGGATATGGTCTCTTATTTAATTTGAACGTCTTAAATTTTAGATTTTCGAAAAAAATTGCCCTTTCCACGTAGCGGAAACACACACACACTATTGCTGTAACTGAGAAGCCCTAATGTTTTTTGAAAAATGTTCAATTAAAATATAGCTAGTCTATTCTTTGATTTTTCCGTCTCAAATTTTCGATTTTCGAAAAAAAGTGTCCCCGCTGCCCCTATTAAGGCCAGTTTTTTGGGTGAAGAAGATGCTGGATTTTAAATTTGTTCAATAGGGGGCCATTTCTCAACACTCTCCTTTCACAGCAAAAGAAAATGTTCAAAATCGGATCACGTTTACTATATGAAGCGCACGTAGGAACATTAGAAAAGCACACAGTCCTCCGTTTGGGAAGTCGGTCAAAAAGCAGACATTTTAAGTCGTTCAATAACAGTTTCAATACTAGAATATGTACCTATTCCTATTGCGTGAATAAAAATGATTTCATTTTGAAATAATTTGAATATAAATGAACGTTCAACAATGGCAAATGAAACACTCGGAATTTCTTTTACAAAAAATAGGACCGTATTATTTGTAAATGCATTTTGACTTAATCGCTTAATATTAAAAAACCTACCTGAAATTCTATATCTTTGAACAATAAGAAAACATAACATCCAAAGGAAAATCCCGCCAATTCCCAACTCTCCAATTTTTAAAGTGTTTTAGGGGATGGCATTTTTGGGTTACTTGAATATCTTGGGACTTTCAGCAGTCCCTTTTCAAATTAAGGAGAAATCATCGAAATCGGAGCTACTTTAGTATGCAAAACGTGCAAAAATTGATCTATAAAAAGCAAACAATTATTCACCTCTTCATATTAGAAAATCTTTAAATTCGATTCCTACGTACATATCTTGACAGCTAGGTAAGCAATTACTAAAGTTATATTCAAGGAAAAACTATATCGATAATGTTCAAGTTATAATTAATTTATATTTCGCTTTGATCAGTTTGGGGGCACAACTTTCTGACAATGGCTGTGTCCATAGCAGACAACCTGCTAGCTAGCGCTAGCGATCCAGTGAACAAAAATTTTTAACTGACAGCTAACATAAACCGAATTTAACATAACTTACCTTTACCATAGATTCAGTTATAGTTGATCTGGAATCATTTATAAATATTTATACTAAGATTATCTTTGTACTTTCTTAGAACTGGTTTATCAAATTGTGGTATATAACTTTGATATTATATTTATACACAATATAAATATATTTTTGGTGTCTACATGGAAACTCAGTTTGACAATTGAGATAGACAACCATCGGTTGGATAATCATCCGTTAGTTTCTTTAGTTACCCTCCAGTTAGTTACCTGAGGGTTATCTAATGTGAGTTAGTTAACCGTCGGTTATCTAACCTCAGGTAGTAGGTCGATGTTCAATCACTTGGTAACCTCTAGTTTACTCTAATGACTCATCAGCAAACTCTCGTCGCCTAAGCTATAACTATTTTTTGTACGATACTAAATACAAATAACTAGATGAACTAGAATATATTCTGGGTTTATCAAAAAAACATGTAAGCGGGATAGAAAAGGTGGGAAATAAACTAAAAAAAATAACTAAAAACATGTATTTATTGACAACATAAATAACATATTCAACAAGGGAAAAAATCAATAAATTATAAATTAGGTAATAAATAAAAAACAAAACATTCATTGTAATTAGTAGGAGTACTTAAAAAACTAAAATTTCTAAATCTAAATATTTTTGAAAAATTTGGTGTTTTTGATATAACATACAAACAAAAAAATTACTGGCCATAATAAAGTAGGAACCTTATGATTTAGCTATGAAAACAAAAAAGATAGAAAAGCTAAGCAGTTTGAAATTTGATGGAATCAAAATAGAAAACTTTCAAGTAAAACAGCATTTGGGCAGCTTATCTCGCATATGTTTCACATATGAGATATAAAGAAAATTTATTATTAAAATGATTTCAATAATAATGTGAGCAAAGTAAAAGCTTTAAAACCCTAGTTGATAATAGTAAAGGAGCCTGGAAACTTATTTAGAATCTTGTATAATAAATTTCCCCCTGTACTAAAATTATTCTTGAGCTCCTTATGTGAAGCAATACTCTTCGAATACAATAGTATTTTGCCTTTGGTACCTCAGAAACATTATACATTCAATTTTGTTACCAAAATGCCTCAATGCTTTACATAAATTTGAACAATTAATGGCTTAAAGAGGATTCACATCTGAACTATGAATATGGCAATGTCAAACGTCAATCAATTGAAAATAACAACAGTAGACTCATTGAATAATAAATTTCCTTATGAGGGTACCAAAGGTAGAAACGCCATCCAGAATATTCATTACCGCTTCACCTCCCCCAGTCAATGTGTTATTATAAACATTTTCACATTCTCATCTCAAACTATAACCCCATTACCAACCTCTGAGCTGAAAGTAACTTGGGGTAGATGCAATCGCCTTTGGCCATAGTCCATGGAGGTGGTGTTGGTGGAGCAAACGGTGGACGGTCGTCGCTGTATGCCGCCACCCACATTGGTGGTACTTGTCGCCGATGGGGCATTTGGCAAAGTACCACCGCCCAAGGTGCTGCCTCCGCCGATAGAAGCCGCCAATGGGGTGGACGTCAGACGTTTCACACTTGGAACTGACCCGTTTCGAGATGGATTACGTCGAAATATTTCTAGTGTTAATTGACTTCCGTATGATCTGGAATTAATAATATACAATCAATAACAACAAGGATGATGGTAGACTAGGAACCTATATTTTCGTTGTTGTCATTTCAGAAGTCGTGAAAATCTTGTTATAGGTGTATAAATGATCTCTTTTTTCCTTCTCATAATTAGAACGTAGTATGTTAGCACAGTGTTAAAAATATAAATCAAAGCACTGACAAGAATAGGATATATGCCAGAGAATTGAAGTTAACGTATACCTAATACGGCATTATATTTGAGATCTGAAACCGTTGTCGTAGGATCAGGAATGAAATTGAACTGTATTCAGTGAAATGTCTCTTGCTTATTGGCACATAATGGACGAATAAGAGTTCGCCGTAAAGAAGGTATGG
This sequence comes from Crioceris asparagi, assembly GCA_958507055.1. Taxonomy (NCBI): domain Eukaryota; kingdom Metazoa; phylum Arthropoda; class Insecta; order Coleoptera; family Chrysomelidae; genus Crioceris; species Crioceris asparagi. The sequence continues at coordinate 12,318,926 of OY293833.1, read as the reverse complement.
TATAGGGTACAATTTCATATGGAAGCAGTAAGCAGTTCTCCATTGGTATTCATTGAAAGAAACATGAATGCTTTAGATTTCATCCTCAATATCTTAAAACTAGTTGCTATATCTTCAGCAACCAAAAATCAAAATTTTCCATCAGGATTATGTTAGACCTCATATAGCAGCACTCACTACCAGACTCCTTCGTGACGCTCAAGTTAGTTTTCTTCCATGGCCAGCAAGGTCTCCTGATCTTTCATCTACTGGCCATGTATAGGACAAGTTAGTTCGAAGATTAGGTCAAATTCCAGGCCTAATAATGGATTTACATTGCCTAGACATAAAGTTCAAATTTCTTGGGCCTCAGTTTCTCAAGTAATTATTGATCACCTTATTCGATGCATGCTCGGGAGATTTGGGGAATGTAATAACATAGGAGAAGCTTTGACTCGCTAAATTTACCAAGCAAAGAGTAAGGAAACTATTTTGAAATATTGAACATTTGATGAGCTCTTGTATCTATCGAAAATATATTGAAATACTTTAATGTTTAATGGGTGCTGCATTCTCAATGTCACATAGTATACAGATTATATGGGAGTGATCACAATACCTACGTAAATTTACCTAACAGATTGATGGGTAATTAACAACTCACCTGATTAAATTTAGAATATCGATTTCTGGCATCATAACAACATTATGCTTGTCCACAAAAATAATATAGTCGCCTGGAAGTATGCCCGCCTTATCAGCTGGAAGCCCCTTTTCTACTCTTTCTATTCTTGGTGGATGAGTCCATACCACTGAAAAGCCGAAACCCGATTTGGGTGGACGAATCAGCTTCTTTGTATGGGTGAAAGGAGTTCTGCCATTGCGATTGCCAGTAGCTTTTCGTTGAGTAGCAGCTGATGTAGCGTCTGGACCTTCGGTCGGATCTAATTCCAAATATCTGAAAGCAATAGCACTATAATTAAGACTTATTCACAAACAGTTATACAGTAAATCCTATTATTTAAGCGGTACAAGAAGTATCTTACCTTAAAAATAAATTTTCGTCAGCATACTTCTGCTGTTCACTGAGCGCCGCTCTGCTGTTACAGGTGATGCTACCACCCAGAGCTCTGTCCAAGAAGTCGGTATCCTCCAAGCTCATGATCTCCTCGCAAACGCTTGAGCGGCTGCCCCCTCCACCTGCCCCGTCACACATTTTTGACGCACTATTGTGTGGCCCACCGCTTCCTATTGATGTTATCGGTGGCGGGCTCTTTGCCCGCCCTGCCGACTGTGGTAAAAGATGGAATGTACCTCTGATTCCCTGAAGAAGAACAAACAAGTGGATACAGAAATGATACATGCAGAAAGAGCATGTCTTTACGAGACCATGTGTTGAGGTCTGTAGACGTATTTTTGAGCTCATGTTATTGTTTGACTATAGGTTTGAAAAGTAAGCCTAGACTCTAGAAAACTCATGATCTCAAATTCAATAGCACATAGGGATTTTATTGGATCACGCGAATCCGACACTTGAATTTTTTAGGTGAATTTCATATAGAAATGTACCGATGGCGATCGTTCGCACTTTCGAATTTCAAAAAAATGTCAACGGCATGGTGTTATATGTTAATAAAGAAGTCCAAAATAATTCGAAAATACGATAGAGGTAGCAGTTTTAAATATATCATGTTTAAATTTGCAACAAAAATCATACGTACAAATATTTCGGTCAATTTCGCAAATGAGCATGATCCGACTAGTATTTTCAAAATGGCTGTTGACAAACTTTAAAAAAATCCTAAAAATAGCCGATGAATAAAGTTTGTCAAAAATATTTTCAAGTTATAGATACGATTTGTCTCTACAACATTTGTTTGCAATCTTTTGTTTTCTGGATGTCACATAAAATTGAGTCTTATGGAACGTATCTACATTTTTTTGTAGAAGACAATTTACTCAATATCTATTAGTTTTATACCTTAAGCCCGTTAGAAATTCTAAGTTTAATATTATTAAAAAATGATAATATATATATAATAATATATGTTTCTTACAATATGAGTGTTTTTGCCTCAGTGGGTATAATAAAATTCGTGAAATCGAGACATTTTAAATTTAAATTTAAATTAATTAATTCTGCAAATAACTTTTAGAAACACTTCGTATATTAACCATTCAAGTTCAGAAATAAAATAACATAAAGTTCCTCTTTTGTTGCTATAAACTGATAGAGAGAGGGCTAAACTAATTGGTGATACTTTTCATTAGCTAACTGATAAGTTTTTATGGAGATAATTTTTACAGTGAGATCGTGAATTCTAACTGGTAGGTTTTTAAATCAGATTTCCGATTATTACCCGAAGCGTATTGATTTACACACAGGCGTATCAAAGGGTTATGGAAAATATTTTGTTTCTGATTACCTGTCATTCCATTAGTGATTTTAATGAAATATCACATTTTTTTGATACTCCAGCACTAAAATAATTTAAGGTTGGAGATCTATATATGCGACATCTTAACTTTTTTTGTCCCCGGTGGATGCTGATTCAACTTCGAGATAATTTGTACAAAAAAGTAAAAATGACGCATTTTTTCCTAGGCAACCATACAACGTTCTGATACGTAAAATGTGATTTTCGATAATTTGCTAATAAAAAGTGATAAAAAATTATGTAAATCAAAAACTGTGAAATTTACCTTTCCGCTGGCTCTAAGTCGTCTGGATTTTTTTATCTTACGATGAATGCGTATTTTGCGTAGCAAACTTACTGATGAGAAATTGGCCCCCAAAATTTGAATTTCAACATGTTTTTGTTCCCAAAAAAACCCTGAGGAGGTAAATAGAAGAAGAGTTCAATTCCAAAAACGTGTAAATGGAACATTTTTCAAAAATTCAACTGTTTCAGAATTAAATAGTGAAAAGTTTTCACCAAAATTGTAAATTGTTGTAGTTACATATTTATTGAATGTTTTATCTTTAATTTATTTTCTGTTGATTCTAAAAATGTTAACTTTTTACAATAACTAGAACCGGTATTATTAGTTTGTACAATCAAATATACGAAATAATATTAATTCTTTTGGTGCCAATAGTCTTCTATTTGCTAATACCTGCACCACTGCAAAATAACCAGTACTAATAGAATTAATATTGCTTCATATTTTTGAATGCACCAACTGAAAAGAGCGGTTCCAGTTTTCGAAAACAGTTATCCTTTCAGGGCTGGGAATTATTTATGACCGGCGAAAATTTGGCTACCTCCAAAAAACACTACCGAAGGGGGTTGTGAGGGCAAATTTTCTCGAAAAATGAATAAGTTCAAAGATACCAAAATATCCGGAAACGTTTGAATTGAACATTTTTTTCCAAAGAGTTACGGTTTTTCAGATACCTACTGCGACGTTAAAATTTGAAATATGTGTCATTTCTTTCGAAAATTGAATATCTGAGAATGGAAAATTAATGAACAGATTATTTGTAGCAACATTTATATTGAACATTCTTTCCATTGTGTTACGGTTTACAAATTAAAGCAGTGGTAAGTTTACAATATGCGTATTTGGTGCACTGAAAATTACAAAATGATATTAAATCTATTGGTGCTGGTACTTGTGAAGTTGGTGCCAAAAAATTTCAATCTAACTGCAACTGCACAACTTCAAAAGTACCAATAGAATTAATATTATTTTGTACTTTTCAGTGCACCAACTAATGAAGGTCGGTCCAATTTTTTGTAAAAAATATTTATCTTAGAATATAACGAAGTAATACAGCAACGTGCCCTGTTCGATTTCTCAAAATACGTTAGTCTGTTAATATATGAAACATCAAATATTGCCATTAGTTACTAGCAAAATTTTAAATCAAAACGTTATCACAGTTATGTTCTATAAGAACATTATATTTTGTTATATGATTAACTATACCGCCAATTAAATGTCAATTGAGTTTTTCATACATAGATCCTTTTAGTATAAGGCAATTAAGAGCACATAGGTATGAATTACATAATTAGATTACTCAAGAAGCCTGTGTAGCATATCTAAAAATAAATTATGACACTAATTTTCTTAAATCAATTACAATAAATTTAATTCTTATCTATAGAAAAATGACTTTTGTAGCACAGGCAAGATTAAAAAGAAAAAATGGCGAAAATGTAATATAAGATTTGAAAAGTCCAAATAATTATAAGTTTGCTACATACCAATGCAAAAGTTAAGTAATTGTTGATAGACCAAAAGAGCGGTAAGTGCCACCACAATGTCAAAATCGTACAAGTGGTTGTTTCACGTGGGGAAGTTGACGCTAAACTGACACTGACTATGCGAGAACGCTGCACATCAACAGCTTTTTGTTATAGAACCTACCTAGGCAAAAAGGAAGATAGAGCAATCTGGTCCAGATAGAATTTGCGCAAAATCGCATATTCTAGATACTACTATACAAATATCATGTGGTTGATTGTCGACCTTGCAAAAGCGCATGCTTCGATAGAAAGAAAGTTCTAACTTTCGTTTGGTATTTGCACTATCTTCCATAGAAACTTCAGGGCAAAGCAAATATTTTGGTCTCGAAGTTTCACGTCTATTATTTATATATCGAAACTTTTCTCAAACAATAGAAGAAATAGTCGAAAAAAACTGATATTCACGCACAAGTGTAAGAAATACGATAAAATTGTCTTCTAATCAATTTGCAAATGAACAAATAAATGGCATCTTGGTTAACTTATGTTTGAAACTGGTCACTTACCTTTTCAATGACATTGTTGACATCAAAGGACATGCATCCCAAGAAGTCGCTGGTTCTGAAACAAAAGAAAACAAAAGTCGTACAATTAACAATAACAAATCATCATTAGCTTGTCAGTTAAATTGTAGAAGTATCAGAAGGAAATAGATAGATAATTATTTCACGACCTTGATTACTACGAAGCAATATTATTTTTGACCGACTTCACCGGAACGAACGTTGTCCTGTTAGGAAGAGGTATATATACTTATATTAATCAAATAAGCCTCTTCAGATCATATGTGAAAGGATTTTCTCATTCCAAGACCCGAAACTTTTTTATTTCCACAAAAATATGACGAAGAAATCGACGGAATGATCAAGGACAACAATGATAGGAGATAAAAAAACAGGGTTTCAGTGCCAGCAAAATTGAAGTGAATCAAGCATGTTTCCGATTTGGCAGTTTTCCAAAAAGGTATACAGAAAAAACCTTAGAATCCATCCTCGTATCATCATTGAGCATTTTCACCTCTTTCACATTTAGGAAAACATAGGAGAAATTAATGCAAAATCTTCAATCTAGGGAAAATTAAATGTACTTGATTTATTTTGGAAATAATGTGGCTGCAGATATATTTCAAGGTTAAAGTAAACTGATAATGACCTTATAGGTATATGAAGAGCCCATGATTTGAAGACCTAAATGGGCGGGAAAGAATTATACTGCATTATAGGCAATCTCATATTTTAATAGATTTTTGAAACTGTAATAGTGCTACGTCATATTTTTTATTTCATTAAAGAATGGTTGTTTAAAATGTATTGAATTTGATATTTGTATGTGAATTGAGAGTTTGTTAATAATGCCAAATTTTTGCTTAATAGTGTTCTGAATAAGCGTCGAGAAGAATGGAAAAGCATAAAGGTGATAACTTGTCACTTACCAAAACAACAATTATAAAATCCACCAGGTAGTATGTACACCAAATTTCAATAAACAATTATCTTATAACTAGAACGATAGTTGAGTCTTCTAGCATATGTATTTTTTTTCTTGTTGTTAAGTTTTCTATGGAATTTGAAACTCTGTGTTGCCACGAGAATTTTGAGCGTGCTCCGATTTCTCGAAAATCGGATAAACTTCACATGTAAGGCATAGAATTGAGACTACTACAATGTACCCCTACAACAAGCGGGTTTTCGGGAAATTGTATCAATAGAAGTTTGAGTTGAGTGTGTGTGTGTGAGCCAAGTGCGATCGATCAGGGGGAGCAGATTTTGCGCATCATGACGATAGGTTCAGAAGTAGTAGTAGTAGAGAAGCGAGGAGAAACAGCGGCACCCTCGAGGATGGGACTCGGGTACGGGATACCTTTTTTGGGCCATTGTCATGTTATAAGACAATACTGCGACACTCAATAAAAATGCACCATCTAATAATTGGACATATCAGCTAAAGCTTTTCTACTCAATTAAAGAGTTTATGCGCATTATCAGTTGATTGCATGTAAAAAAATCCGATGGCTTTTATCCAGCGGTAAGGTAAATTTCACGGTTTTTAATTTTTAATATTTTAAACTTTTAGGGGAAATTGTTGCATCCGGTTTCTGAGGACATTTAGTGAGTGGCTACTTTTTGAGATTTTTTTTAAAATTTGATCAGCTACCATTTTGAATGTTGCAAACTGTAATTTGGACATTTTGACAAGTTTTTAAGATACTTGCCTTTTGTGTGTTTCAAATTGTCATTTGGGACAAAGTTATCAATGTTAACTTGATTAAGTTTTTATTTGTTTTGTTGGATTTTTAATATTTTTTTGTTCGATTTTAAATTACAGCTAATCAAAGTATCTCTGGAACAAATAAAATTGGGACTTGAACATTCATATGTTAAGTTCATGTTTATTTTGCTTATTTTGACTTCAATAGAAATATTTCCAATTCCTCCTGAATCACCCTATATATACCTATAGGCTTTCGAGGAAATTCAGATTTTGGTCTTATTATTGAGATATAACAACACGCCGTTGATTTTTTTTCGAAAGAGCGACCAATTGTAATAGGTATATATATGAGGAATTCAAATAAAAACAGCAGAATAAGTGTGCCCCTCGAGCACTGCGAACTTCCCAGCAGACTGATAAAAGCGGAATTTATACCCCAACAGTACTAATGTAGTATAAACATAATCCGGCGGTCAGTAGAAATTGTATTATAATTTTAACCTATTTGATATACTGAATTTGATTTTTTTTTCAGACAAATCCTTCCACCAATGAAAAATATTTCCAATAGTTGGATTTTTTTGGAATTTCTTAAACTTTCAAAGGCCGCCATTTTGAAATTACAAAGTCAATCATGCTGATTATCCAAATGTTTCTTAGTCAGTCAACGAATGATTTTTTTAAAGCAAGTTTAGTTACGATATTAAAAAATTTAATTTTAGGGTTCTTTACCCAAAAGGTATTAACGGGACCCTATTACTAAGCATAAGCTTTGTCCGTCCGTATGTCAGAATGTGTTTTGGTATTGCAGCTATAACATCAAGTAATTAAAATAGAACAAAATCAAAAATAACTTCCTTCAAGAAAGTTAATCGAATAAAAATTTGTGATAAACCTGGAAATTTATAAATCTCCCTTGTGAGAAGGTTACATAAGATTGTTTGAAATTAATCAAAATGAAAGTATTTCCTCAACGTTACCTAAGCTCAATAACATGCGATGATATTTTTTTTTTAGGTTAAAATGTGAGAGTATAATATACTTTTTTGGCAACAGCTATCACTGAATTGGCTAGATGCTGGTTATTAATATTATCCAATATCGCTGCACGGGATCATTGGGACTGGGAAGATCTCTCAACTCAAGGGCACTGCCCCTGCGACGAGATCGGGTCAGTAACTCGCGTTTTCAGCTAAAAGGGTGGAGAAAGAAATTGGGCCACGTTATCGACATGCTTATGAGAATGTATCTAGGGCAATGACGATATTTTTAGGTGGATCTTTATGAAGCAGATATAATTATTTATATATAGATATTATTGTCTATTTAAGTAGCCAATCGTATTACGTCACAAGTGGACTGGTATGCCGGATATATTCAGCGTTTTCAAATCATAAAATCCGAATTGCAATCGATTTCAGTGAATCAGCTTATTATTTAATAGGTTAAAATAATCTTCTGTTACATTCAACATTCAGACCATCTGACGTAAATAAAGAAACTTGTACAATGATTGTTTTGGTATTGACAAGTTACATCAAAATTAAATACGTAATATAACCTACAACCATAACAAGACCCAACCTAATCTAACCTACAATCATAATAAGAGGTTATACTTGAATGATTATGAATCAAATAAACAACTCTGTAAAACTCGAAACTATGAAAATAATAAATTCCAAAACAAACTTTGTATGCATTGTTAATGTCAAATGTGGTGAAACTTCCCTAGATGGTAAAATAATCACAGTTTTCATTTAAATAGACTATTTTATTTAACAGGATGTACCAAAAGTAAGTGTGGACGATTCGAATTTCACGCTGTTCGTTTAGTATGTGAACATTTTTTTGTTTATTTTCAAGACAAACTGTAACCAAATTTTTAATTTATTCAAGTAATTTCAGCACTGCACAATATCATTATGATTCCATATTTTTTTTATTGGTTATAGGTAGTATTTTCAATGTCGAACAGTATGTGTATTAAAATTTCTACTTACTTTGTAATACGATCTCGATGCCATACTTCAAGATGGATCCTTTTCTGTGTATTACCATCATCGTTGATTGGAAATTTGAAGGTATGGTTGATAATAGGTTCCGATGAATCACCCTGTACAGATGTTCTTTGAAGTACTGAATTCCGTTTTCGACGGCTGTCATCCATTTTATCGCTGGTAAAGACCTGGACAAACAAGATATAGGTACATATCTATTGAGTACATATAAAAAAATATTACAGATTCCAAAAACTGTTTAATTGAAATTTTAACGAGGTGGTTTTGATAATTCAACGTGAAAAACTCAAAATACTTCGGTTTCAAACTTCCTCTTTCACAAAAATTTAGATTCAGATTCAGTATCTACACTGGTTTTTTTCAGCTTTTTGTGCAATTTTCAAATATGTAAGCTGATTTGGGAAATTCAAATATACAGGGTGTTGCTTGAGAGCCAGAAAATAAGATTACATCTAGTGAATTCAGACCTGGATCCTTCAGCTGACTGATAACCAAATCGTTTCAGTATAGTATTGATAAAACACCCTATATATCGGTTATAAAGATCGTGAGACCCAATAAATATAGTATATTCAGAACCAGCTTGGTGTCCTCTATCTACCGTTGAGGTTTCTCCGGTTGCCATTCGGACACTGTTTTAAACAATTTTGATATTTAATGGGTCTTACATTTTCAGTGTTACACAGTATATTATGACAAAGAAATAATCTATTTTATATTGTGTCTACCTATTTTGTTAAGCGCCTCTGTTTGTAAACTAAAATTGTAGGTATTTTTAGATATCAGAACGGGATGGCTTCTTGAATCGTATCCAACGCTGGCGACCGCATGGCAGAAAATGTCAAAAAGGCGGTAATTGCTAGAGACCTAAGATCAGTAACTGTCAAGAGATTGGGAAAAAAGTCAGACAGTGGGTTACAGTGAAGACTGCAGCCTTGTCTTTCCTCAGACGCCTTCTCTCCTACCTACTCGCATTTCAGTTTAATTCAGAACACATGATGATTTGTTGATACAGAATTTCTTTGCGGTACTTGTTCAGAAACAACATGCAGTCGGTTTGTTAAGAACAAAAAAAACTTGTGTAGAACACCGGGAGTGGCCGAAACAAGCGAAAGCTTATTGTGATTTTATAAAAACTAATATAATATGGGAAAGTTATTCCGAAAAAACTTTTTTGAAAAACACGAAAATAAATAACTTTTTACAAGGACCGACTTTATTAGCTGATGCACCAAAAAATACAAAATCACATTAATTACCTTTGGCAATGTAACTGCAGTTATAGGTACTCAGAAAACTTTTGGTGTCAACTTCAAAAGTACCAGTACCATTAGAACAAATATTAATAACATCTATATCACCGCATCAACTAATAAAGTCGGTCGCAGTTTAACGTTCGTTTGAATTTTATCTCATTCAGTCCCTATCCCAAATGCCAAGAAACTTCTCTTCAAAAACAAATTGGTATTATTAACCTGGCCCCCCACAAATTAACTTGTTATAAATATTACATCGAAAAATTGTTACCTGGTGAACTGATCAATTTAGAAATTTTAATCTAAATGATCATAAACATTCTCGATACCGGAAATGAAAGACTTACGCATTTAACACCCCTTCAAAATATAATAAACCAGAATACCATGAGTGAGATTGACCATATGTCGCAGGATTCGACATAAGGTATGTTGAAAAAAAACATAACTTGACAGATACTTGAATTATAATAGTGATTTCGTAATAGCACCAATTACATATCAATTGTTTAATGACTTACCTTGACGTAAGCATTTATTTTTTCACCATTTGGTCTGTGTAAGTCCTTACACCTGATCACTGAAATGAAAAGAAAACAGTGAGAAACATCAATCACAAATATGGCCTGACCTATATTCGAGAAAATCTTATGCACTATCTCTTTTTATTGATCTCTAGATAGATATTATCTTTGAAAATATGAAAATCCTAAAGTAGTTTGCAGGATATTATATATGTCGTGGCCTTATCATAGAATTACACATATAATGTCATTAATATATTAGCCGACGCTAGAATCTGCACAGCCAATTTTCTTCGAATATACTGAATAAAGAAAAATAATTTAATATTTATATAATAAGTTTTGAAGTATATCAGAAAACTGATCGTTCTTGTTTCCTAATCTCTGGAACTAGGTACTAAGCCTAAATCTTTGAAAATACTACAAAATATAGGACTTTACTATAATTTACACGAAAATCTAATCGAAGTTTGCAACCCTCTTCATGTAAGCTCAACTCGTACTGGAGAACTTTCTTTGTGACAAAAACTTGGCAAAAGAGCATTAGAAAAGCAAACATACAATTGAAATTTCCTCCATTTTGAGGTCAAAGCTATATTTTTTGTACTAAGTAATAATAGTTGGTCATTTTATAAAATAATACTACTTCATATCTTCATCCAGTTCGTGGTAGAATCAATTCTATAATCGGGCCACGACATATACATCAAAATAGATTTATATGTAAATAGGTAGCTAGCAAATGGTAGAGTAAAGACGAAAATAAAATTTGATGTGCAGTGTACTAAAACCTAAAGTACGCTATTAATTGAAAAGGTTTTGCGGATAAATTAAAGTTGCTTGCAGAAAATATAGCTTCCTTTATACTAGAAAATAATAGCCATGCTACAGCAGTTATGTTAATAGAAGATGCTAGAGCTTGATAGCATTTCTTGATAATGTTTTAATAAAACCTTGAAAGGTATTCAATACAATTAAGCCTTTGTGGCATTTCCAAACGGTTTTAATGTCGCAATAAGGAAATGCAATAAAGGTATATAAGAAAAGGTTTTTTGCTCATAAAAAATATTTAAATCAATTTATATGAGTCTGTTTTATTATTAATGTGTACCCATCTGCAGATATAACAAATTTAATGGCTTTATCACTGACTCCGTATCGAAAAGCTATTTTATTTAATTTTCCGATAAAGTACTAAAAACTAAAACAGCCAATAAAATGATAAATTTATAAAAATAATTGGATGCTTACCCTCAACGTAGATATTTCCATCAGTGGCGTACATTTTCAATTCGACTAGACCTTTGACATCAGTGAGAGCTTCTCTGCTGGATGATGATATGCTTTCTGATAAACTTAGAGAACCATCTATTTGTGGTGAACCAAATAACAAACATTTTCTTAATCTATGAGTATCTACAACATGTTTGTGAGCTGCTGTATCGGTTGGGATATCTTTTATTTCTAAATAGCAATTTTGGATTGGTGTACTTTCGAAATTATTTGTTATATTGAATGATCCTAATAGTGCAGACTTTTCAGTGCTGATTGGTCGCCTTCGACGTATGCACTTCTGTCGTCTAAGGGTGAAGGTTTGTTGGTCATCTTGTGATTGGTTTAAGGTTGGTTTCTTTGGTGCTGTTACGCCGTCAAGGGCTGTACTGGATGGTCGTTTTCGTGTGTTTGTTTCAACATCAACACAACGTTCGTTGTATGTACTGTCAATTTGAATGATGGTTTTTTCAACATTAACAGCATCTTTGTTGTTATTGTTGCATTTACATGTGAAGTTATTGACAATATCGTGACATTGCTCTGCTGTCGTACTGCGAAAACCTGAGTCTGATGAATTTTCTGATGAGACATTTTCAATTGTTGTTTTACATTCTTTTACTAGATTAATTATATTTTCTTCTTGACTTTCGTTCATATCATTTTCTGATTCGACATTAACAATAAGACTAGTATTCAATGCGTGTCTAGCTGTAATAGGTCTGACACTTTCATCACTGCTATCCAAGATGGCATCTACAATTTTATCCAATGACATATTGTTTATGAAAGAAGAATTGTTTTGATTGTTCTCGATGCTTTTGCAAAATTTAAAATCTAAAAATCGTTTGACTAGAGGTGTTACATGATCCATTTGCAACTTCGGTGCAGCTGTTGAGGTACTTTTGAGACCTGGTAAAGCGAGGTTAGAGTTTTGGTTGTCAGGCGATGCCAGAAATGTTATCTGATTGAGAAAATCTTCAACATGATCAACTTTTGGCTTTTTATTTGGTAACATATCATGTTTGAATACTTTCGATAGACTTTTCATCTTTTTTGAATTCGTGTGGTTCAGTGTTTGCAAACAGTGTGTGGTTTTCATTGTACAAGGTGAGTATTCTGAAGAGAATGTCGGCAACGTGGGGGCGTAGGTATCGGGGACTCTTTTCTCACTGCAAAATGTAGTTGTCGGTTGAGGTTCCTTGCAGTGACAATCATTTTCGCTCAGTATGCCTTCAATGTGCGAGTCTACGGCTTCAAAAGGTCGAAAAAAATTCGAACATTGACTGTCGGCATAGGGAAAATCAAAGTGAGACGATAGACAATTCTTCTTTTTCTTGTGATGAATTCTGGGACTAGTTAATGGTGTGCGGAGTTGTTTCTTGTTGTTTCTGCACTTTTTGGCTGATAGAACGGTCCTCTCCTTTAAAAAACAATTCAATAACTAGAGGCTTAACATTTTTAAAATAGAAATGATAGATCATTACATTCATTCAGCTGAGAAGTTACTTTACCGATATAGTTTTTTTCTGAATGATGTCTGTATGTACTGGGTGTTCCAGTCTCAGCAAATCTATAGAGGATATGTACCGTAAATGTCGGTAATATTGTAAAAGTAATATAGGTTCCATGTTTCAAATGACAGAGATTTTTTTAACAATGAATCCTGTATATTTTTTTCAGTATTGTCAAAAGTTACTCATTAAAGTGCCAAAACTGGAACCCAACTTATTTACTTATCAAGTATTTTCATCTTGATTTATTTCAAAAACAAAATATGACACTGATCTCGTTCATATTTGGTAGAATTGTCAAGGTAGATTCTGTGAATGATCATAATGGCTTTCGTAAAGAAATATTAGAAAGAAAGACTATAAATTCAACATTTAAATATTTTATCTTTGTATTGAACCCTGAAGATACAAATTAAATTCGTAATTAATGTTTATTCACAATTATTCTCATAATCGTTTGAAATCTACCGACTGATCACTACTTGAACGAGCCATATTATTATGTGATCGATTTTGACTCGGTGACTATCAGAACTAAAACTAACTTTTTCCACATCTTTCGGTGTCAAATTACTGACATCCTTGAGAGCATCGAATTGAACATGATCCTTGATAGGCGTGGACGTGTACTGATTCTCCTTGTTGGCTTCCAGCTCATCCAGACTGTATCTGGATCGTCTCCTGAAGGTTTCCGACCGCCGTCGTTTGGTTTTGACAATGGGCGTGTTCATTGATAAGCGTTGACAGTTATTGTCTGGCTTGACAGCTGTGTCACGTCGCGACATCACCGTCCACTTCAACATGATGGGTTTCTGGAACAAACAGGATGAAATTTAGGAATATTTGCTTGTATTGGATTTAAAAAAAGTAGAGTACAAGCCTTCAAAGATGCCATTGGGTGTTTATATTAGTTTCTCACATTCGAGAAAAGTCAGTGTGTCGCGAAATTCTTCTGTGCCGGCTGCGCAGTGACCCAAACCCGTTCTGACAATTAAGCAAACTTATTATTATGTCCTGCCTAAGATTTGTGACATTTTGCAAACTATCAGATTGTTTTCCAGATTCTCTTCAGGAACATGCGAAGTATAGTTCTAGGGAACAACTTTGTCATTGATGAATTTATTCCATGGACAAGTAAGTTGTTCCAACGCGACACCTACCACTGTCAAGATCGGTCAGATAGACAAATATTATGTGACAGACATGCGCGCATTGAGGCCGATTTGCAAGCTATTGGAAATTGTTTGCGAATTTACAGTTGGAACAGAGCCAATGTATTGAGGAAATTTGTAACAGATTTTTATTTTGGATTTCTTCCATCAAGTATCAACCAAACCAAAAGTTCTATCTCACATTAATATTCAATAGAGGGTTGTTACATTGAAAAACCTGATACAATTTTTTTTCTATAATAAGAGAGTAAAAAGAAACCGATTCCACGAGCTGTGCCACGTTGAATGGAAAAAAAGTTGTCCCCTTTCAATTGTACATCCCTCTTGTACTAATTTTAACGATCACACCGCAAGTGTAGCCAGTTTCAGTAGGTACAATTTAGAAAGAAAAAAATAAAGTAGGGAAGACCGAGTGGATAGCACTTGAGATTTATGAGTAGTTCATTTTCATTTTTGACAATTGTGATTTCGTCTTCTAATGGAGGGTTTATTTCGGTATGATGCCACGATGTTTGTCCACTGTGGTTACTCGGCCGCTAGAATTAAGCATTCAGATTCTCTGTATCATCAAAAAAACATCCTCAAGGTGGTCATACCCTTACTTAAATTATTATCTGGAGTTACACTAAATTGGAAAAATACATTTTCACTCTAAGAAACACAGAGTGTTTCCCAAATATGTGTTGACGTCAAAATAAGAAGAAAAGTTCCTATAAACTAATGTCCGCAAGTTATTCGTTTCTGAAATACAGTGTGTCAAAGTTGAATTCTTATTTTTATTTTGTGTGAATACATTTCAAAATAATTGTGATTGATATTTGAGTGAATTATGGTATCTGGGAGTATTGTTCAATGATAAAATCAAATTTCATGTTAGTTTGTATCTTTCGTGGGGGTGGTGCCACCTACATGTCTTTTCAGTAATTTGAAATGTCATAACTTACGTACATACTACGTATTACGTTTTCTATTGGAAAAAAAATTGTGTAAAAATATTTTTTACAAAAAATTGGACCGACTTTATCAGTTTTTGCACTGAAAAATACAAAATAATATTAATTCTATTGGTGCTGGTAATTTTGAAGTTGTGCCATTGTAGTTTGTTGTTGTAGGCACCAACTCCAAAAGAACCAGCACCAATAGAATTAATATTATTTTGTATTTTTTCAGTGCAACAACTGATAAAGTCGGTCCAATTTTTTGTAATAAATATTTATTTCACATTTTTGAGTGTAACATTAGTCCTGAAAATTGCTGAACGTTCACTAATACCCAAAAAGTTAGAGGTAGGTTTAGCTTGTACTAGCGAAAATACGCATATCACATATTGCAGAATTTACCATTGCGAAACTCGGAAACCGTAACTCTTTTGAAAAAAATGTTCAATTTAAATGTTTCCGGATATGGTCCCCTTTCTAATTTTAAAATCTCGAATTTTCGATTTTCGGAAAAATTTGCCCCTTCCACATAGCTGAAACACATATTTCAGACTGTAGCGCGGAAACGTATTCAATTTAAACATTTCCGTATATGGAATTTTCGTTAATTCTGTCGTCTCGGATTTTCAATTTTCGAGAAAAATTGCCCACTCCACCCCCTTTGGGGGCGGATTTTGGAGGGAACGAGATTTTGGATTTGATTTTCCTGAATATGGGACCATTTCCAAACTCTTTTCTTTCAAATGAAATAAAAATAGTCTAAATCGGAGTACGTTTACTATGCAAAACGCGCAAACAGCCATAAAAAAAATAAAAAAAGCAATCTTACAACCGAATAGTATACCTTCTCCTTTTTTTGAAGTCGGTCAAAAAAGATATTCTTGCTATAAGTCTCTCCTGTTTTCGAGCTATTGGGATTTGAAATAATGGATGCAAGTGATTTTGAATTAAAAACAGTTTAAATTCAAAATTGATTTATTTGAAGAAATTATTTTTCTTCAATTTCATTTCAAAATAGGAATCGGGTGTTATTAGAATTTGATACTAATAACAATAATAACAGTAATTAGGAACAATTTAATACTTTAATTAAAACTAACTGTTGAGGATTCTATTAAGAGTAATTGTTGAAAATGGCCCCCTTGCACCATTGTATATTTATAGGAACTTTTCTTCTTATTTTGACGTCAGTAACGTGCGCCTGAATTTTCTACATGAACTTGGGAAACACCCTGTTATATGTATATATAATATTAATATTATTTAAAGTGAACTGTAAATTTTTCAGCATTGTTCTTCAAGTCCGAATATTCAGGGTCCCGGGTTTCAGTTTTCAGTTCAGTTTCACTTGAAGAAGGTATGTAATCCCTTACATGGTTCTTTGAAATGAATACAAAATCATTTTGAAAATAAATGGATTCACTTTTGAATAAAAAATATCTTCGCTCATCCATGAAACGCAAAATGGATAGGCATCGGGAAAATGATATGACAGCGAAGAGACCGAGCAATAAGTGTAATTTGGGGGGGGGCATAATGAAAAATAAAAAAAAAAGTGTAATTATCGGAAGCAAAGGCTTTCAAATAATTAATGACAACTGATTGTGATCTGAATGAAGTAGGTATAGATATGATATCGAATTCCATAGCACACTGATGGTGTTTTAAAAGTCGGTATTGTCGCTAAAAAGAACTTCCCCTCGGAGTTCTTAAGCTCTAGAGGGTTAATAAAACAAAATCTAACAACATATAATGGACGGTACGACCACCTGATCTTACGCTATTAGACTTCTTGTATGGTAAAATGGGAAGTTATCGTCAGGGCTGTGGATATTGAACACGTTCGAAACGACATTTTTTTAAATAATTTTATGTTCTTTGTTAACATAATAATGATATATTTTTGATATAATACCCAAGAGCAAATGCGACTATCAATATTTAAATATATAATGGGATGTTGTTCATAATAGAAAGATAATTAGTATTATTAAGTATACTTTTCTGAAATCACATTGTTATTACCACAGTTAGATAGATTTATTTTATATCTATAGTATGAAATGTAGATTAAAAACGTAATCAAAATTAGGTATATTATCGATTCAGAGAATTATCATATTTTCAATTATCTTGGTTTGAAAACAACAACCAAACATTCTGTTTCAAACACAATGTAACAAACACAACTGGAAAATATTGTTTCCAAGTTCAATGGATAAAAGTCAATATATATTCAAAATAATGTTATATGTTCACTAACCACATCACATATTGCATTTTGTTTTTTAATTATGTTATTTTGCTTTCGAGTCACTCGATTGTATGTTTGGGCGATGTAATTACACTGAATCGATTGGCTGAATATTTGAAAAAAAAAAGAATTTCATAATACCTAATACATTAGGTACAACATCAGATGTACGTAGGGTACATGTAACTAGTTAATGTCCAGAACTTATTTTTTGTAAGAAATATTTAGCTCACATTTTGGAGTATTTCATTGGTCAACAAAATTAGTAAGTAGATATTCAGTGATTTCGAAATATAGAGGCAGCAATCTTCCATTATAATTTGAATGTGTAATTCTACTAGATAAAATTTTCAATTTTGGAGAAAAAATCGAGAGAAAGTTTCAAGTTGTCGAAAAATCTCGAATATAGGTACAAATTTATTAAAAGTTATAGGTGATCCAGTTTTCACTAAAAAATGTGAAATAAATAACTTTTTACTATAATTATTATCAACTTCATAAAATGAGGCACTGAAAAATATATAAAAAAATTGTCATCTACGTTTTACATACGGTGTACTAATAATTCTGTAACCATTTACATTAGTCGATGAAGTTGCGCCCGATTTTTCAGCGTCTGTGGACCCCATTAAAAGAAGCCACAATTATTATTATTGTAATGATATGCAGCTAAAACGTTTCTACCACCACCAAAAAGGCATGTGGCCGACGTCTTCCACATGTTACCAACAAATAAACGTCGTTTTCTTCACCACCGTTATAATAGCACATACTTTAAATTCGACAATTTTAAATTATGACCCGCATGAAAATACCATACCTCTACCTAGGTAGCTAGAAAGTTTTTCTTTACAAGAAGATCGCCTCGTATGTCGTTAGTTTGATGATCGGAATTATTCAAGATTTCAGAAAGGTTGATTGCAATTTCTAATAAATAAAATACTAGAAAACAAGAATTTCAAAATATTACATAATATATTTAAGAATCATTTGTCACTTGTAGCAGAAACATTTTATTGAGCAAAATTAAATAAAACAATCGTATAAACCATAATAAAATTAAAAATAAAGGGGCCCACATACAAAAACGTGATTTTTTCAGTGTTTTTTTTCGACCCTAACTATCTTTAATAGGTAGACACATGAAATTTTTCAAAAGTAAGTAACACTATAGTTGCTATAACAACAAATAATGAAAATAAAATCAAGTTAAAAACTAAAGGGGATCCCTATACTATTGTTTTTGTTCGATTTTTGTACGATGGTACGGAACCCTTCATGTTCGAATCCGCCTCGCAGCTTTTGTCAAGATTGTACAAAAAATATATATATTATATATTTTTTCAATCAATGAAAAATTGCAACACAGATTTTGATGAAAACGTATAAAATAAATTGATTGCCACACAATTAGACATCGAATGAAACTAGTCCGACGTCGATAACATTTTCAGTATTCCTGGTTCCTAGTGTTTTATATATCTCTGTGCAATGTGTTCGAAATTTGAGAGATTTCAAAATACATTAATTAAACTATTCTTATGAACAAAAAAAATTACCGATATTTAATGATCTAATGATGTTTCCCTTTACTTGATCAATAATCTGTCTGTCCTCGAGAAAAGAATGGAGAGTTCATTGTATTTGTCGCTTATTATTGAAACCCCATGACGTGTGGTCGCTCAACTGCGTATTACCATATTTAATATTTGCGAACAATATAATAATTCTCGTGAGAGCCAGACGTGTTATTCGATTCTTCGCGCAATATACCTATATCCGTCATAAACTAGTAATCAATAAAAACCAATTGTTGCATGGTCGTGAAAAACGTGCATTTCCCACCAAGAATCAAATTAACACTCACTCGTCACTCGGTTATTTGCAGAAAGTAGGCTGGTGCGTTAGAACGCCCACAAATGTACGTTACTTGAATAAAAAAAAGAACTCCTATCAGTCTATATACCTACCTACAGCCGAATTGAGACTTAGGGGAAGCTTGTGGTTATTTCTCTAAATAATCCACCCTATGTTGTAAGAACTAAATAATGAAATTAATTCATAAATAACTGTACGGTCACGGTAGATACCCATATAAAAATATAATGTGTATGGTACCTACCGTTTTGATGCAAATCATTGATCTAACTAAACGATAACATTCAAGTGAAAATAAAACTGTCGCAGTCTATTAGAAAGCGTGTTTTCACATAACATCAACAGTAGCTACCTGTGATCAAACGATTAAACTCCACAATAAATGGCCCCGAAGATATTAACTCCTGATTAAATTTTTGATTGTGGATTTACAACAATAGATTTCCATGTCTGATGTATTCAATTTATTCACCTACATTAAATACATGTGACTGAGAGTTAGTTTAGCGAAAATATCGTGAATGAGCGAGTCTTTGGTTTGCGAGCATGCTGTGTGTGTGCTTTTTGATAGAGTTTATTCATTCATTCATAATCATAACAATGCTTCAGCTAAAGTCAAATCTTGATCCCTCTCAATCCGATATTTCGTTCTGGACACGCCTGCTTCCTATTGTTGAATTCATTTCGAATGGAAAGAAATAATCAACACTATGAAATGCAGCAGACATTCAATTTGTTCTTATGTACTTATCCTAGTACCCACGTATATTCTTTGCTTTTACTTGTTTTTATGCAGAGATCTCAGAACACCGCGAAATACGCATAAGTATTTTAGATTTAACCATTTTACCACCGCTGTAACCCGAAAATCGTAACTCTATGCCGGCCCTTCACGTGCAGTTTTGGATTGAATAGCCTTCGGTTCTAGAATGATAACATGGAGTGTGTGCTCCTGGCGCGGAGTTAAATGAGTACACTACACATTCGCGCCATTCCATTTATTTGAAGTGAAACAGTGGTCTTGTGAAAAATAAAATGAGTTCACTCAAAAGAAAACAGCTAGCGACTGTAATTTTACTTCAACAAAATAAACAAAATGAAGAAGAACGGAAGAAAAGAAGGAAGAAGAGGTTTTGGTATCTGAACAGAAATAAATCCAGCCATTTAGTTTTACTAAGAGAAATCAAGGACACCAACCCTGAAGATTACAAAAAAATATTTCAGAATGAATGACTTCTTGTTTGATCATCGGTTAAATTTCGCTTGTACTATCTATTAAAGAAAAAACAATGTCTTTCTACATTCACATCTTCACAGCACCGATCTACTGCACCACTAAAAGCAGTCTATCCTTTTTCTAATCTCAATTTTTAATACGGCATCTTCTTCTACAGATGTGCAATGCAGGCGTGAAACAAAACTACACTATCGCATTTGGCGCGCGAAACGTAACGCGCCACGCCGGGAATTTAAATATGTTTAATTCCATCGCTCCACATCGGGCGCGTTGCATTCAAGGCGTGAACGAAAACTACACGGACAGTTTTGGAGTGAAAACACTCCAAATTACTTCAAAACTGAAGGCGCGTCATTCCAAAACTGCACGTGAAGGGTACATAGGAAAAAATGTTCCATATAAATGTTGCTACAAATATTATTGTCTTTCATGTAGTACCCAGCGATTTTCAGTTTTCAAAAAAAATTGCTCCCTCCACATAGCGAAAATACACATATGTGAGATTTTAATATGAATATAACTCGAAAACCGTAACTCTGTGGAAAAAATGTTCCATATAAATGTTGCTACAAATATTATTGTCTTTCAAGTGGTACCCAGAGATTTTCAGTTTTCGAAAGAAATTGCTCCCTCCGCATAGCGAAAATATACATATGTGAGATTTTAATATGAATATAACTCGAAAACTGTAACTGTTTTAGAAAAAAATTTCAATTTAAACGTTTCCGTTTCCTATCTTTAATTCTGGCATCTCAAATTTTCGATTTTAAAGAAAATGTGCTTCCTCCAACCCCCCCAAGCAGACAGTCGAATTGTATACCTCCTTCGTTCGGGGTTCGTCGGTGAAAAACACCTAAAAAGAGATAAAATGCTACAGATGTAAGCAAAGCTTGCTTAGGTATTCTCTAACTTATGCGCGAATTTTATTGGAATTATTTTCAGTTGATTGTCGAACTGTTGAAATAAATCAGGTAAGTTATATATAATTTGGCCTTTAAGACGGATGTTTTTTGACATATTAACAAAATCGTTCTAGGAATGAATAGATTCAGCTCCTTCCGTCATCTTTTCGCACTCTTCTCAAGATTATGAAAAAATCACAACTATTATCAATATACACATTTATGTAGTGCATTTACATTTTTTCATGTGATTATTATTGCTGCTTTAGATCGTCGGCTTATTTAACTGGTCATCAGAACACACTCACTGTTTATAATATGAGAATTATTTGACTCTAGCAAAGACATGCTGAGAAATCATTCTCATTTGCAATAGCTTACCTCGAATGATTTTCTATTAATTTTTGGATAGCTCGATAGTCTAAACGCTCGCATTACCCACATGAAAAAATCAGAATGGGAAGACAAGACACGGCAGACTAATTCCTGGTTTGATTTAAATGAAAATTATTAATCTGGAAGATATTATATTGCCATGCTTGAGTGCATGTGACCTTCATCTGTTAACGGAAATTTACGGCATCCCTTGACGAGAATATTGGCCCAATAATATCAAAGGTATACCTACCTATACATATACTTATTTCCATTTTGCAAAAATGGCGCGCGTTCAGCCTCCCGTCTAGCTTGTCGTACGTTTACTTCCGTAAGATTTCAGTCACCGAGGAGCAGAAGAAGAAGTAAAAGAAGAGGGGTCACCTTCAACCAGGTGATACCTCTGAATCGAAACCTAACCTAGCCAACGTGAGGGGTGTCAGGACAATGGTCGATCTAATTTTTTTGAAGGCACAATGGCAAAGAAAGGTGTATGAATATATTTTCAGAAACCAATCGGGATGGTTTCTCACGAATTGTTACAGTTCTTATTGTCTGTGGATCCTTCATCTTTTACCCAATTCGGGTCCCACATATATTATCATCATCATCTACCGTTTCCTCCTCATAAGAGAGAACTTGTGCATCATTTCATAATAATTTACTTCTTCAGTCATCTTTGGAAATCCTTCGTTTGTGACGTTCATGTAACTAAACAATAACATTTCCATGTTTCTTTCGATTTGATTGAATGCTTGTTTTTTGAACTACTTTTTTTAACAAAAACTGGGACCGACTTTATTATGTGGTGCAGTGAAAAGAACAAAATAATATTAATTCTACTAGTGCGGGTACTTTTGAAGTTGTACGTGTATCAGTTATATGTAGAAAGAAGATTCTTGGCACCAACTTCAAAAGTACCAATACCTAGTTCTATCACCAATAATAAATCGTCATTTTTTTATTGAAGCTACTTATACAGAGCAAATATATTACGTATTATTAAAAATATCTCTCAGTCTACTCAGTAGATCACATCCTAATAGAATCGAAACTGTTTCTTGGATCAAAATATGTCAAACAAAAAAGTAGTTCATTTCTATACAATAGATCTATCATCGTGTATTATTTGTAACGTAGTAATAATTGCACTTCTGAGGATTTGCAATATTATTAGTTATAAGGAGATACATATATTACTTCCGGATCAAAAGGAACATATATAGAAAAATATAGACGATCAAAGTATCAAACTTGCAACGCTTAGTTCGAACAAAACTTTACTCTTGGAAATATATCGGTATCTATGTGGGAAATTCATTTAATCTCCAAAAAATGGGCCATGCAATAATGCATTTAACTGAGCCTAACGCTTTTATGAAGTTCCACAGAAAGATCCTGGAAATCAGCTTCACAATGTTTCAAAGATAATCATGGAGTCATGTAAAATGATGGAAATATTAAGAAAAGAATAAGCCATAAACAATATGAAAAGTAGATCTATACCTCAAATATTCAATAGTCTATGGTCAACTTTTGTAAAAATTAAATTCAAACACACAAAGCAGGTTGTTTTGCGGCTTGAGAATTATAGACCACATAACTAAAACCAAAAAAATAAAAACAGTATTTGTCATTTATTTATACAAAAGAGGACTTGAAGAGACAGTGTTCTTACTTTAAAATCTTTGGAAATAAGGCGTAGATATCAGAAAGACACCAAGGAAGAGTTATCATATATTTTTTTTGTACCGAACCTGAAAAATGTATTCAACTGCTATTTGAATACCATGTTAGATAGTTGACCATGTGTTCAAGCACCTGCCAAAATTCATTTCCGATTTCAAATGCTCCCAACCATTTTTATTCAATTCGGATGAATAATAATGAGTAACCAGATACTCCCTATGTACAAATTTTAATGTAAATTTGCTGTTACCCAAATATTAAATTACTTCTTCATTGTCTTTATCTGATATGTTCTTTAAACGTAATTTTATTTGTTACATCCTTTTATATTGCATTTAGGTGTATTAACAATGATGATGAAATTCAGTGCAATCTCTTACTTCAGTTTTTAAATTTATATTCTTCTTGTTTGATTTAAGCGATGTAACTGAGTTTGTGAAACTAGCACAAAGAGAGTATCTAAAAATCTTAATAATGCATCATGTCAAATTCAATATAGAGCGAGTATGGTGTATGCCAAGACGAGCCAAAGGCGTGTAGTTACAAACACACAAGCTCGACAGCGAATTCGAGATATGTTCCTAGAAGCGAATGTTGTAATTTCCGCCGCTTTGCTCAACTGTAGCATGATACATTATTTTTCGCGGCACCAGGTTTGGAAGTTGAATTAATGAGTAAGTTAGAACTTTTCATATTCCATGGTTTAAGTCAATATTGTGAGATATACGTATTCTATGAATCAGCAGTAGTTGTTATTTCCAAATTGAATGACATTTGATATTGTCACAGTCACGAATAAAAGTCAAGGAATTATCAAATCTACTAATATATTAATTAGAATAAATGTTATCAATCAAAATGATAAACTCCATTTTGGTTTGCAATAATATTATTTAGTAATTTACAGTGTGATATTTTTCTATCACAGACACTTGTTTTACGTTTTTAAGTAGTTTATTGGAGTACAAATATATACATACCTATTTGAATGGTTTCTTGGAAGTCGGCAAAAAAAGATTTCGTATAAAGGCAAAAGAATTGCGAATATGTATATCAATTGAATACACTACAAATCAAGGGTTTCCCTGATAGGAAACCCTTGAATTGCGAAGTTGAGAATAACATCTATTCTATTATGCTTGCATAAAATCTACCTATTAGGTTTTTACAAATAAATTATACCATCTAAAAGGTGATGCAATACTTTGTTTATCTAGAAGCAATACAACGTGAACCACATAGAGTTTGATTTAGTCTTTTTCTCGAAAACCACTTAAGTTTTTATTTTGAAAACATAATTATGCAATTTCAATTCAATTAAACGATATTGGCCTTGTGACAATCGAAATCAACTTGCTTACTTCAAATGAAACATGCTCGTTCCTTTCATTTTTGAATTCTGCTATGAAAATAAGGGTATCTACGTCTCAGAAGCATACTGCATCATTATTTTCATAGTTTTTGAGGTTTTTAAAAAAATATCACAAAATTTTTAGCTACAGCCCTAGAAAGTGCGGCGTTGTTACAGCTTCATTATGAAATCACTACTAAAAGTAAAATTTACCTATATGCGCTGGCTACGAGCCGTCGGAATATTTTTTAGGAGATGCACTGAAAAAATACGAAATGATATTTTAATTCCAAAGGTAATTTCTGAAGTTGGTGTCGAAAAGTCTTCTATCCATCTATAACTGCACGACATCAAAATTACCAGCACCATTGTGCTAGTTGTATGAAGTGGCTCAGTCCACCCCTCCCAAATTGATAACTGTCCAACTGATTCATTCATAACAAACTAACAATCATTCATTTTACTGGACCTATCATTAGACTGTATATTTTTCAAATCTCCATTATGCACGTCCAGTAGGTGCAAATGTTATTATTATCCGCTAGTCCGATAAACATGCTAATGAACCTCGTCGGAGGATCACATGGATAGAAAAGCTATTATTATATAATATGAGAATTCAAAAGAGAAGTTTGACACACTGTTTCAACTTCTACCATCTGCTTGTCGGATGAATTGCGTGTGCTTTAATAACCATTCATAAACACAGTCATTTTTCATTATTGTTATTATTATATCGTCAAATTTTAATATCCCAGATTGGACCAGCTATAGGTACAGTAAAATACATTTAGAAATTAGGTGACAACATAAATGTGTCAAGTTAATAGCTTGATAAAATCAGTATCTGTAAATAGAGCTTGTGTGATAATTTTAAGAATGTCAATAATATGTCTAAATAAATTTACCTTACTCAGATATTTCTCTAAATCTACGGTTGTTTACAAAATATATTTTACAAAAAATTGGACCGACTTTATCAGTTGTTGCACTGAAAAATACACAATAATATTAATTCTATTGGTGCTGGTAATTTTGAAGTTGTGCCGTTGTAGTTTGTATAAATAAAGTCGGTCCAATTTTTTGTAAAATATATTTATTTCACATTTTTGAGTGTAAAATTAGTCATGAAAATTGTTGAACGTTCACTAATACCCAAAAAGTTATAGGTAGGTTTAGCTTGTACTAGCGAAAATACACATTGCGAAACTCGAAAACCGTAACTCTTTTGAAAAAATGTTCAATTCAAATGTTTCCGGATATGGTCCCCTTTCTAATTTTCAAATCTCGAATTTTCGATTTTCAGAAAAATTTGCCCCTTCCACATAGCTGAAACACATATTTCAGACTGTAGTACTGAAACGTATGATTATTTTTAAAAATGTCCAATTTAAACATTTCCGGATATGGAATTTTCGTTAATTCTGTCGTCTCGGATTTTCAATTTTTAAGAAAAATTGACCCCTCCACCACCTTTGGGGGCGGTTTTTGGAGGGAAGAAGATTTTGGATTTGATTTTCCTCAATATGGGACCATTTCTCAACTCTCCTCTTTCAAATGAAACAAAAATCGTCTAAATCGGAGTACGTTTACTATGCGAAACGCGCGAACAGCCATAAGAAAAAAAAATATAAAAAAAGCATCTTACAACCGAATTGTATACCTTCTCCTTTTTTTGAAGTCGGTCAAAAAACAACATATATAAAGAATAAGTTTTCGAATGACGATGTTGCCTTATGCTATAGCGTAACGTAACCAGATAAATAAATAATTAATTTAGTTAATCTGGTTATGTCAAATTCACTGAAGGACAAGTTTTGCTATTCCATGATCGGTTTCATTTAAATGACTTACTGACGTTTGGAATTGTAAATGTCACAGATATTAACGTTCATAGAATATGAATCGTAATAATACAATAATTATATTGAATGTTGAACATAAAAATTATGAAATTCCATTTAGTTAGCTAGTTTTTGAATATTTGTCTATGAAAGTGCTTGCCTAAAGTCATATGAATTTCTGTAAATATAAGCAAAGCTTGTCTAAGTATTTCTAAATAAATCGGTATATTTGAATCCATTTCACTTAATTGTCAAACAGTTTCAACTGAAGCAGGTAATCTAATATTTGGACTTTTACACTCATGTTTGAAATATTTACAAAATCTCATGAAAAATAATAGGTAGATTCAGCTAGGGTTGACCCTGCAGCACAATATAGAGTAATGACATATGACATGGACGTGATAAAAAATATTATGATAGACTCACAATTATTGTCATTATTTAATGTACACATTTATATAGTGCAGTTATATTTTTTTAAACTAAAAAAGATTCCAACATACGAATACGGTTTTATTTATTATGTGAGATTATTATTGCTGCCATCGAAAGCTTGATGATTCAATCCGAACACACTTATTTTGACATGACATCTGATGTCAACTAATTCTTATATGACATCCTGAGAAATCCGTCTCATTTGAAATGGCCTACTTCGAATGACCGAGTTTCACAAAAATATTTTTTTCAAAAATTTCACCGATTTTATTAGTTTGTGCACTGAAAAATACAGAATAATATTAATTGTATTTGTGCAGGTACTTTTGAAGTTGCGCAGAAATTAGATTGAAAACTTTTGGCACCAACTTCAAAAGTACCAGAACCAATAGAATTAATATTATTTTGTATTTTTCAGAGCACCAACTAATAAAGTCGGTCCAATTTTTTTTGGAAAAAATATTTATTTCACACTTTCAGAGTGTAACATTAACCTAAAATCATCCAACGTTCACCAAAGAAGATAATACGCTGCTTTTACTTATTCAAAGATTTCAAAACGTCGTGGAAATAAACATATTTCAGACTTTCCTGCTGTTGTATGTAACTCGGGAAAAGTACATTCTTCTAAAAAATGTCCAATTTGAATTTTACAACATATAATCTCTGGCCGCCCCATATGCCGGATATGGTCTTTTCTTTAACTTTGTCGAATCAAATTTTCGATTTTCAAAAAAATTCCGCCTTCCATCCCTTTGGGAGAAGTTTTTGAGGGGAAGGGCATGTTAATTTTTTTCAATGGGACGAACTCTGAATAGTCCTCTATCAAATGAAAAAATAATCATGAAAATCAGAGCATCTTTACTATTTATAAGGGCGAACGTCCATAAAAACATGCAGACAAACAGTCGGATTGTATATTATAGTGGACAAGATATTTGAGATTATTTGATTAATTGCTTATTTTCTTGTAAAAACTCGTTAGGTATTTTTTGATTTCGCCTTTATCTTCCCAATACCATAATATTTAGCTTGCCTACCTGGAATCCACCCGCAATGGGGTCGTAAAACGATTAGTAAAGGAGAAATACCCTTCAGATCTCGTCTCAAATATCTTGTCCATGGGTATACCTACTCCAGTTGGTTCGTCGGACAAAAAAAAAGTCAATTGCGTGTTTAGTGTTCTCTAACTGATTTCGGCTAGATATTTAAATCAAAGACAATCCGCAGCCTTATTTGTTTAATAGCCCTACTGGTAATGTCTAATATGTAAATATTAGCCAATGCCCTTCAAAAATATAAATCAACGGTCATGGTAAGTGGTTTAACACTTTGTGGACCCATTTGGCCATATGGCACCCCCGAAAAAGAGACATGATTGACGTTCACGGGTATAGTTTACGCTAATTCAAAAAAGGGTTGCCATTTACATGTATGTATGTGATTTAAGGGGGTGAAAATGTTTGACTAGTATGTATTGACGTGACTATTAGATGATAATGTATTCATTTTGTAATATAATATGTATTTGACCGTTAGCTATTATTCGTATGTATTAATAAAAAAATTAGGTTGACTGTGTCACTAACACGGTCGGACGTAACTTTGTACTAAACAGAGAGAGAAGGGCAATTTTTCGGACATACTCTTCTAGGAGTCAAGAAATTATCGCAACGAATTGTAAAACGGTTAATTATAAACAACTTAAGTTCGATACCAGTTTCGTTTGTTTGTTGGTTGTTAGTGATTATGTTACAATGACAGTTTTAGTATTATTATTTCTAACTTTTTTAGTTAGAAACTGAAAAGTTCTTGTACAGAAAGCAGGAGGAAAGATGGATACGGCAAATAGCCGTCATTAGTAGGTTTAATTTATTTGCATAGTATTTTTGGTTCTTCCAATGTGACGGAAATTGAGTAGTATGAGTAGGACTCACGTGGAGTGGGTTCCGGGCTCACTATTTGACATTTTTCAATAAACCATTAGTAAATAGTTTTAGATTTCCTAGTCTACCTGCCAAAACCAGGTCTCGGAATCAGCATTCATTCATATATCAAAATTCCAGCTATTTAAAATGAGAAATTTACCAGAGAAAATCATGGAAACATCAATAATTATACAGATAAATTATATTTCATCTAATAAATAGACAACTAGCCTAAATTCCGGTACGAATGAATGTGGAATGTTCTTGCGATTTCTTATTCTCCAGAAGAACCATTCAAAAACAGCGGTCAATATTGCTCAGAAACATGGCGTACTCCTAGTCTGGAACATGCCCTCAACAGTTGCAACTGTCCCGTATTGACAATAACTACCTAGGTACCTAAAACAAACACCATGCCCTCCCTAGACAAACTTAAAAAAATCTATATCTATGGATTGTTGAATAAACATTTGCTTAGGACTGTGACAGTAGGTAATCCTGTCATGGAACAAATTGTGTGGGTCCAACAGCGCCGGTCGGTACCTTCTGTTGAGGTATCAAGGAATTAGTCTTCACGGTTTCAAGATTTAAAGATAGGTAGGTATAGATTTACTCAAACGTAAGTTTTTTTGGTCACTGCCAGCATAGCAAAAATAAATCGTGTACTATTTAGAAGGCGCGAACAGTCATAAAAAAAAACATGTCGAATTTTATACCTCCCCCGTTTGGGTTGTCAGTCAATTAGACTACTATCATTGCCTAAAGAACTTAGCTAAATGTTGTAGTTTCTTTGAAAAATGCACAAAACATTTATTATATTGTTCTAAATGTACCTACATGTGCCACTATTTCAAAAGGAATCAGAACACTGTATGACAAACAGATCTAAGGCACATTTCCCATGGACAAAAGATATATACATCCAAGCTATTGTTTTGTACCTACATCGTATATAATAATATGCCTTTTGAGTAAGCATAAGATCTCCTGTCAAACGTCAAAAATATATGACCGTCAAACAATATAATAATTTTGTCTTGCCACCTTTTTTCTACCTAAAGAAGAAGAATATGGCACGGGTACAACATAAATCAGGTCAGTTGATTTGCCGTTAAATGTTCAGGTAAAGGAAAGATCAATGAAGTTTAGAATCGCTTATTTTGGAATATAACCTGAGAAAAGAATTACCACAATAAGTTCTACCTTATTTAAAAAGCGTGTTATTGCAAACTGCTTCCGTCTGAAGCCGCTTAGATCCTGTGTCAGATGTTAAATCATTCTATCGAATTTTATGGTACATTTGTAATTTTTGGCCGACCTCATGTCTACTTTTTTTAAGTGCAAATGCCTATCGCAAAGTAGAAGAACAATTCCATTTTTCTTTACATCAAGACTGAAATTGCTTAGGAATGCAAATACTACGAAATACTTAAGGAAGTTCTGCAAGGCATTAGTAGAAACATAGGCAGATATCGATCTCCATATAATTAACATTTTTAACTTTCATTATAATGAATCGGTAAAACATCCTATTTTGATTTTTGTATTTCAAGATGTTCTATGATGAAGTCGGCCCTATTTAAATCACGATAGTTATTGTTTCGATATGATTTTTCGAACAACATTCAAACCGATTTCAACGGTAGCCTTCACATATTTTATAGGGGGTTAGTTTTGATATGAAGTAAATTACAGCTTGCACCAGAAAGGTCGGCGTTGGCTTAGGTAAAATTTCTTTAAAAAAAACACACCCTTGAAATGTGTTCCCATAACGATTTCTGTCTCCGGAGACAGGTTTCCAACCCCTTATCATCGAGACTAGCTGGTCCCGTTTGGGAATAGGTTTTTTTAGCCCACACTCCAAAAACTCTTTATGCACAATAGCGTCCCAGAAAAAGGCAACCACCTCAGATTGGCAAGTCATTTCTATTTGGAAAAATAACGAAATTGCTCTACTTCGAATACAGTTCAAATGGTGTTACTACGTTTCAACTTCAATGATAAATGATTTTTTACAATAATTAAGTGTAACCCTATATAACGTGTATGATATGATTCACTTTTCACCACCTATGTTCTTGCTATTGTTGTTTTGAGAATACAGAAGCGAAAGCATAATATAGAGTTACCATCCCCCCTTCTTTGTGTTGTTTTTGAAAAGTTTTTGCCGAGTCATTGGTTCATATTCATTCCCAAGTTATCGAACTTGTTGACAAATCAATATAATGTGAAGGTATAATGACGTATTGTGGAAGTTTATTAATTGTTTTTTGTGTTACTTTCTTTCTTTGACATTGTTGAGTGAGATGATCACAAACTGACCAGTCAATAGGAAAATACAATAGCCCAAGAACCATTATATGAACAGCATGTTCTAACATCATTAATAATGACTTGGCCAACCTCGATAAGTAATATTATTTGGATCGATAACGGTTCCAGATTTTTGAGCCACACTTCAAAAAGATGAGGCGCACACAATTCGATTGTCAGCGTTTTTGTCCGATTTTTTAGAAAGTGAATACTTTATACAATTCAATTGTATGATCTTTTACGTTTTATGTTAATTGAATATTTTTTCCCTCCACCAAAAATATTAATGTGAGAATTTCAATCGAATTTCAGGATTGAAGAACAGATAACTTCGGGCATTATTTTGATATGATATTTCAAGAGTTTAAAAGCACTTGGAAAGTTCAAGATTGTTGCAGTTTTGTTTTGAAATCACCAAAAAAATATGGATTATATATATGTAGATTATTTTTTTAGAAGTTTATTCCATTTTTACGTTTCTTTCTCTTTATATGCAATCTTTCAGGTCTTCAGGACCGATTTAGAAAGAATATTTCAAATATGTATTTATTTCTGGACTGTTTTTAAATTGTTGTTTTTCAACTGTTCTGATGAATGATTAACAATTTAAAATTGTTAGATAAATAGCTTCCTGAATAAATTCAAAATAATATTTCATCGTTTGATAAGTAGTAAATTTTGATCTTATAAATATGACGTGAATGTATAAAAATTGGTAGCAGATCACCAACGTAAATAATTATTTCTGAGTCATATGTTTAAGTTTAAATATTCCAATATTTAAGTAGGTACATTTGTCATACATATGTTTGATCGAGAATTATGTCCAGATGTTCACCGATTCTATTGATTCGTGCCCTATTTGAAATAGGATCGCAAAGAAATCGTTTTATATCTATATGAATGAGGACGGGGGAGGGGGAATATCTTTCCTGGAAATTTAAAATTTCATATTTATATCAGCAGAAGATGTGGAATTTTCCGGTATTGCTGTTGGAGTATGCAAAAATATTTTTGTTAAATAAATCATCGAACTTCCAAAAGAAGTTAGCCATACTCCTAATCAATGATGCATTTTTTCTGGGATATTCACAGGAACCACTTAAAAACGTGAATCAAATAGCTTAGAGAGTAGAAAAAAATATTTATACTAAATGATCTAGGATTTCAAACATTGATATTTCATGGGAATCAAATAAAATGCAATTACTGTAAACGTTCTTGAAAATCAAAATAATTTTGATGATGAACTTATTATTATGATGGCAATAACATCAACTTTATTGGTTGATAATTCTGTTGTGAAGTTGGTGCCAAAAGGTTTCAATTCAACTACAACTGCACCACTTCAAAATTATCAGAACCAATACCAATCAACCTTACTGTGAATCTTTAAGTGCACCAATCAGTCAAATTTTTTTGTAAAAAAATAGTCAAAGTTTTCAAATAATCAGATCGAAAATACTCAATATTTTAGCTATCGCAAATTTCTCATGGGATTTTTCTTCTCTACCAATTCAGGTATTTCGAAAACAATGATGAACATAAGTCATCTATGTCCAATTTGCCGCTTAGAGAAAAAAATGTTACCGTGGGTGCCACCAAACTTCAGATCTTATCTTAGCGCATATGCACCGGTTGTTTTGAGCAGATGTTCCGTCAATTCCACACATCACCTGTTGGAATCTATTTATTTTCTGAATATTTTTGAATTATAATCAGTCGAAAAATTCTATCCTCATAATAACAGTTCGGGTATTTTAAATTTTAACTGATAGCAGTTGAACCCACGTATGTTTTTGGCAAAGGCGTTTCAAACGAGAGGCAATAATATATTTAAAAAAAATAACCAACATTTTGATAGAATGTTCATATAGTTAAAAAATTAGATATCGGCAAAATTTAAAATGGTACATGTATATTATTTCCTATAAAATGAAATCCTTTCTTAAAACTGAACATTTACTGTATCAGAAAAGAAATATAATACTTTAAAAATGTTAAAGTTCAAATGATTTTTCCATACCTGATTTGAAATCTCAAAAAGTTCACTGACATTTGTCTATATTCACTTTTAGCGCCACTATAACTGAAAATATTATATATATATATATATATATATATATATATATATATATATATATATATATATATATATATATATATATATATATATATCTACAGGATGACACGATAATCTATTATTAATCTCCTAGAGTCAATTCCAATGTGAATTATATATATTGACCCTGATTAAATACGAATTAATAAATAATTTCTAGATTTCGTAATCCATTGCCAAAAGTACATAGAATCAAATAATTTATTATGCAAACTAGAAAAAAACATTATTTTAATGGAAATCTGGTAGATGTCAATAAAATAATAAATAGGCAATTATTATATGTTTTCAAAGTACTAAAATTATATTTCTTCTAATTTTATCCTTACCAGTTGGATTGTGTCAGCAAAAAATCCTCAAAAAACAATTTCACATGTCAAACACGGATCGCACTAGCAACTAATCAAAAATTCGGCGCGTAAAAATCGACGTCAGTACCGCCGAAAGATATAATAACACAGGATAGTTGCCGCAATTGAGACACTAACAACAACACACGTGGTGGCTGAGAGAACAGACCGACAGAGCCAGAGGAGGATCGTTACAGCACAACATTCGAATATCGAATGTTCCCCACATATATAAAATACTTACTACACAAGATCAGTCTACCTGGTCATACCTGGCTTGTGACAAAACACCTCCAGTCTGCCGGTAGCGCCTTGTTGCCGTATTTGGGTGCGGAAAAATTCCTGGCCCTTATCAAGGGTATGTCATTTTTGGTCTTGGTTCCATCCAAAAAATTGAATAATTTATTTTCGATGTAACATTTAGTTTTAATATTGTCCAACGGTTAAATGACAAATTATTATACATATTTAATAATAAAAAATACTACAAACTATTCTATAATAATGATCTTCTTCCGAAAATTTTCCTTATTCTTCATTCTACACCACATTATGATTCCCTTAATACCATGATGAATGCTTACATTTGGCAACATAGGTGTCCGTCGGTCTGTGTTAATACATCGCAGTCAAGTTTGCACCCCTCCAATATTCACATATATGTATACACCACGACCTTGGCGGGTAAAGTCGCGAATTGTTTTCTTCGGTATTTTAAACACACTCGAAGGTTACGGCCGAAGCAGTCAAGCAGCATCTTGTGGTCCTTCGAATTTTGATATATCTCATGGCCAGATCGTAGATATGTGAAATAAAGATCTGAATAATATATTATTTTTTTGTAAGCACAAAATGAAGATTTTCTAATAAATGATTGAAGTAAAGTAAACTAAAATACGAAAGAAAAATATTTTTAATGAGACTGAATTATCATAGAAATATTTGGAAAATTAGGACAAAAGGTTAATTGAAAAAATAACATCTTTGACCAACTCCATAAAAAACGAAAGAAATATTTTTCACAAAAAATGGGACAGACGTTATCAGTTGGTGCACTGAAAAGAACAAAATAAATATTTTCTTACAAAAAATTGGACCACTGAAAAATTTGAAATAATATTAATTCTATTGGTGTTGTTACTTTTGAAGTTGTGCAGATGCAGTTGGATTGTTATATTTATAACTTTTAACACCAACTTCACAAGTACCAGCACCAATAGAATTAATGTTATGTATTTCGTATTTTTCAGTGCTCCATCTAACCACGTCGGCTCAATTTTTTCCAAAAATGTATTTATTTCACACTTTTGAGTGTAACTTTAGTCACAATAAATATTTTTTACAAAAAATTGGACCGACTTTATTAGTTGGTGCACTGAAAAGTATAAAATAAAATTAATTCTATTGGTGCTGTTACTTTTGAAGTTGTGCAGTTGCAGGTAGATTGGTAACTTTTGGCACCAACTTCACAAGTACCAGCCCCAATAGAATTAATTTTATTTTATACTTTTCAGTGCACCAACTAATAAAGTCGGTCCAATTTTTTGTAAAAAATATTTATTTCACACTTTTGAGTGCAACATTAGTCACGAAAATCGTTGAACATTCACTAATACCAATGAAGATAGTACTTATTCTATTACCCACGTATATTCCTTGCTTGTAGTTGTTATTATTGAGATCTCAGAACATCGCTGCGGAAATACGCTTGAATATTTTAGTTGTTACCATTTTTTCACCGATTTTACTCGAAAACCGTAACTCTAAGGGGAAAATGTTCAGTATAAATGTTGCTACAAATAATTATGTCTTTCATGTACTGCAAACAGATTTTCAATTTTCGACAGAAATCGCCCTCTCCACATAGCGAAAATAGGTATATTTGAGAATTTAAAATGTCTCTATGTCGAAAACCGTTACTCTTTTGAAAAAATGTTCCATTTAAACGTTTCCGGATATTGTCCTATCTGTAATTATATCAACGCAGATTTTCAATTTTCGACAAAATTTGCCCCTTCTACCCCCTTCGGGGGCGGTTTTCGGAGGGAACGAGATGTCGGATTCCCGTTTTTATGAATATGGGACCATTTCTCAAGCCTCCTCTTTCAAATGAATCAAAAATCATCAAAATCGGAGTACGTTTACTATATGAAAGGCGCGCACAAACCAAAAAAAAGCACAAAGTCGAATTGTATACCTCCTCCTTTTGGGAAGTCGCTC
The DNA here is from genome assembly GCA_958507055.1 of Crioceris asparagi. Classification (NCBI taxonomy): domain Eukaryota; kingdom Metazoa; phylum Arthropoda; class Insecta; order Coleoptera; family Chrysomelidae; genus Crioceris; species Crioceris asparagi. The sequence goes on along the minus strand of OY293833.1, from coordinate 12,282,879 downwards.
AAAAATAGTTGAACGTTCACTAATAACAAAGAAGATACTACTTATCATATTATCCACGTATATTCTTTGCTTGTACTTGTTACCATGTCGAGATTATTGAACATCGCTGCGGAAATACGCATAGGTATTTTAGATTTACCCATTTTACCAACGCTTTAACTTGAAAACCGTAACTCTAAGGAAAAAATGTTCATTTTATATATGTTGTTACAAATAATATTGTCTTTCATGTGGTACCCAGAGATTTTCAGTTTTCGAAGAAATCGCTCCCTCCACATAGCGAAAATACTCACATGTGAGATTTTAACATGAATGTAACTCGAAAATCGTGACTCTTTTGAAAAAATTTTCAATTTAAACATTTCCGGATATTGTTTTCTTTTATTCTGGCATCTCGAATTTTCGATTTTCGAGAAAATTTGTACCCTCCACCCCCATTGGAAGCGGTTCTCGGAGAGAGTTTTTACGAATATGGGACCAATTCTCAAGTCTCCTCTTTCAAATGAACCTAAATCATCAAAATCACAGTACGTTTACTATATACAACGCGCGCACAAACCCAAAAAAGAAGCAGACAGTCGAATTGTATACTTCCTCCGTTCGGAGTTTGTCGGTCAAAAATGTCAAGTGCGAGATGAACCTTGTGTTCGGTGTTTTCTAAGTCTTAACCATTCCAGATTTAGAAGGTGGAACGGTTAATTTTCATCAATACTTCAAAACTATGAAATATCAAATTTGTACGGTGTTTCATTCATTAAATTCGGAGTAATTAGACTTTGATAGACGGGCAGACAGACTGCTGACGGACAGACTGTTAGATATACATACACCAGTATGATTTATAACTGTTCTGTTCTCATCTCGGATGTAGGTACAGAACTTCGAAAGAAGTAAGGGCTTTTCTCTCAAAAATTGTTTTTTTTTCTGACGAAATTAAATCATTTTCATCCGTAAAACACAGAACATTTGTCAATCTTTTTTATAATGGATCATTTCTCAGAATTCCTGTTTCTAAAGAGAAAATTTTTTTAATCGAATTTCTCATTTAATTTGATATATAGACCTAGCTATAGCTCTCTTGACTGCTACTTGATAGAAATCCTTATTAAATTAAAATTGAAATATTATAATAAATATCCACTAAGTATAACCTATATTGTTTAAACATGAGAATAAGTGTTTCTCCACACTGTGCTTCTCTCAAATGCGAGTATTAACTAAATTCTAAGAGGATAAATGACTAGTTAATTAATAATGATGGTTAACATACATCTCATTTCCCAGAACTCCTCTTTCTGAAGAGAAAACAATTAAATCGAATCAAGCTGATGGAAGATCCCCATCATGAACGAAGTTCCTTACGACTTTTGTACAATTTCGAATTCAATTTGATATAGAGACCTAGCTATAGCTCTACTGACTGCTAGTTGATAGAAATCCTTATTAAATTAAAATTGAAATATTATAATAAATATCCCTTAAGTATTACGTATATTAAAAACATGACAATAATTGTTTCTGCACACTGTGCTTTTCTCAAATGCGAGCATTAACTAAATTCTAAGACGATGAGTGCCTAATTAATTAATAAGGATGGTTAACATACATCTCAATGACTAATATTATAAAATAACTAGGTAAAAGTTATATACACCGACATAATAACGATCTGGTCATTGAGGAGATTACCCGAATGTCTACGTTTCTAATGACTCAAGTTAATTTAATTTTAATATTTTCATTTCAGTATGTAAGATTTTGAAATTATCATTAAATGTGTTATTATTGCCATCGAGACATAAAGGTCGATAGAACGGAAATGTAAACATATAGTTAAGGGTTGCGTTGTTTCATCGGAATCCAGATGATATCCACATACATTTTCATAACTTATCTTCCTCTACAAATATATAATCAATGATCAAATTTTCTGACAATTTAGGTTGAATTTAAATTATACAAAGAAAATTTAATCCCACTTCTCTAATAAAAATTTATTATATTTGGTTCACATTGCAATGAGAAGGTTTTTGGTTTAATTTGAAGTATAACTTCTATGACCTTGTTGGCTCCAAAGCCTTTCAAAGCCATCAAAGACTCCATCCACACATTATATCGATTTGCTATAAGTCCGTGCTGCTCGCAGCCATTACGATCCATATAAGATATATAAAATTAAAATTTTTGTTGTTTGCTCTTTCGGATTCAATTAAACATTACAAACTACTGCAGTTTTGCGATATCAATATTCAATCTTTCTTCATATTGCTTGTAAGCTTTTTATATACCTACCTAGGAATATTCCTTTGAATGTAGTGACAGACTCACCATCATTTTTACAAAAACCTATGACTGTCTTTGTTGGTGCTCTGAAAAGTACAAAATAATATTACCTAATTCTCTTGGTGCAGATAATTTTGACGTAGTGCAGTTATAGTCGATTTATTCAGGTACCTACCTCATAATCGGATGATCAGTTTTTTGAATGAATTTGAAGTCACCCTGTATACTAAGAGCCCAATATTTTTACAAAGCATTTTCAGTTGCAAAGAAGGATCTTTTTCAAGGTTATCTTAACCCTTTTGGAATCTGTTGAAATTTCCGTATTATTAAATAGATACATGTATATATTATCCGTATAATATGAAGTAATCTAATACCTTTTATACCTTTATAAATTCGATGGTACTTGCCTTGTTCCCCCTATTCATGACAGGAAGTCTAAGTAAACTCATACAAATCTGAGATCTGAGATATGTGTCTCAAAGTTTTTTACATAATATATATCATACAGAGGGGTTCAGTCTTCTAATTTAATGATACAAAACATGATCTTGCGTGCAATCCTAGGTATATATACTTATATTTCATCCCTTCGATGGGTGTATCTTTGACTAGTTTTTATGACTGCCGAAAGTGGTTGTCGTTGGTCATAAAACTAGCCATGTAACTTAAAATGCTCAGCATGTTACCAATTGAGATGGGAGATTAGAGGCGTTACGAAGTCAAGTGCCTTCTCTGCTCTTGAATTGTATATAATATGGGTAAAGGTGTTTTACATATACCTATGCGACAACGATTCAACAGGTTAATGCTTCAATAGAAAGTGTTCGAACGCTTTTGAGGAGTTTCTTATCAATTAGAGAAAAGTCGCCATGGAAAAAAATTATGCAAATGCAAATTCTTCTTGCTCAATCCAAACATTTATTAAAAAAATCTGCCTTTAACGTTTAAACATTATTTAAATTCAGTGATAATTTCAAATAATTGAAATTGATTTTCTGATCTCTTGACAGCGTTTTTTTTACTGCAAAATGACACCTTAATAAAAACGGCACTAGAAGTTTGAGAATATGAAATATGGAAATTGATAGATGAGAAAATATGCTTTAGTTCTTTAGTTTTTATAACAAAATTTTGTACCAAATCCTTACAAAATTCAGAAAAGCCATTGTTTAATCTGTGAATATTTATTCAGTCTCCACGGATCAAAGTTGCTGCTTTAACTTCGATTTTTTTATTACAATTTTCATATCATTTGACACTTCAATCGAGAGTTTTGTTTCTTCTTATCAAAATATCGTGGCGGAGGGTAAATTTTTGTTGAAGATTGAACATTTTATCTAGCATTTCTCAAAAAATTTAAGGGTTTCAGAGTTAAAGCACCTGGAATTTTATGTTATTAATGTATTTGAAGATATCATGGAATCAATAAATTAATTAAAAAACATCTGAGATACTTTTCATAAATATATGCTCGGACTTGTAGAGAGAGTAATGTTTAAATTCACTAAAAATTAGCTACGCCCATCAATTTATTATTTTCAAATAAAAATAAAAACACATGATTTTTTTTTTCAGCTTGCATCAAATTATGGAAACATTTCATGTACCATGTCTTATATCTAACCTCAACAGTAATAGTGAAAACGACGATTGATCATATCAATAGGTAAGACCTGTTTATTAAATAAATATTTTTAACAAAAAAATGTACCTACAGACTTTATTAGTTGTTGCAATGAAAAATACAAAATAATATTAATTCTATTGATACTGGTACTTTTGGAGTTGGTGCCTACAACAAACTACAACGGCACAATTAAAAAATTACCAGCACCAATAGAATTAATATTATTTTGTATTTTTCAGTGCAACAACTAATAAAGTCGGTCCAATTTTTTGTAAGAAATATTTATTTCACACCTTGAACGTTTGAGTGTAACATTCTTCATGAAAATTGTTGAACGTTCACTAATACCCAAAAACATAAGGCTTAGCTTGTACTTGTTATTTACCATTCAGAGATCTCAAAACATCGCGCCGCAAATATACATATTTCATACTTTACCTGCTGTAACTCGAAAACCGTAACAATTTAAATGTTGCTGCATATAATCTTTTCTTTAATTTGGACGTCTCAGATTTTCGCTTTTCTAAAAAAACTTGCTCTTCCACATAGGTAGCCGAAATACGCATATCACATATTTCAGAATTTACCATTGCGAAACTCGGAAACCGTAACTCTTTTGAAAAAATGTTCAATTTAAACGTTTCCGCATATGGTCCCATCTTTAAGTTTGCATTCTCAGATTAACGATTTTCGAGAAAAATTGCCCCTCCCAACACTTTTGGTGGCGGTTTTTGGAGGGAAAGAGATTTCGGATTTTAGTTTTTCTAAATACGGGACCATTTCTCAGCTCTCCTCTTTCAAACAAAATAAAAATCGTCTAAATCGGAGTACGTTTACTTTGCAAATAAAAAAAAATATAAAAAAGTAAACGTACAACCGAAGTGTATACCTTCTCCTTTTCTTAAGTCGCTCAAAAAGTGTGATTTTAGAAAAAATTGCAATTTCTCATAAAAACTGGTAGATACATCTACCTTATTTGGAGTTATTATTATTGGACGCAGGGGTGCCAAAGCGGGCACTTAGGCCAATTCGGCCCTTATTTGGAGTTTTTGTCATAGTGTTTTTATGGTGTAATGTCAATATTCAGAAATACCAGTATTGAAAAACAAAAGATATACACATAATTAAATTTTTTCTCCATTTACAAATAAATCCATAGAAATAATTATTGATTTTTGTTTGTTTTTTCGACAACTGTTGAGTTTAGGTACACCAAAAATATTTGAACTTTTGAGAAAGATTCAAAAATACAATAAAATAGGTAAGTATGTCCATATTTCTATTTAAATAAAACGTTTATTTTCAAAGAAACATACGGTTGAAAAATAAATGAATTTAGATATTACGTCGAGGATGAACTGTATATTTGCTTTATTTCAAAGTGTCTCCATTACCATGAAACTTGTATATTGAATGACGTACATAGCTTTATTTTAACATGTATTTAAATAATAAATTCCGAAAATATGGACAACTATTTGACAGATATGCGCACTGTGAGTGATTTGAAAACTGTTGGAAATTGGTTCCGGATTTGCAGTTGGAACAAAGCCAATATTAGCATTGTTGAATTTATTATCAATTATTCTATAGCTTCCAGACTTGAATAATAAAAGCATAATATTATCTTCTCCAGCATATCCCCTCGTTTAAGGATAGCGCAATCACAATGAGGTCCAAGCAGCTGGGATTCATTCTTTTGCCATAAAGATTTTAAGTGCAATGGATCCCATTCATTCGGTCGGGCTTCGAAGACGTTATAAGGTATTTAAATAGCGATATATGGTGGATTGATGTCGCAATAAAATTATAACGAGGTGAAAAACTTGGAGAAATACTTTTATAGCTCAATAATAGAGATATAATATATTATTATATTCTGTGTGTCTCAAAATTCCGGTTTCACCAGAGTGTGGGGCATAATACAGCTGAAGACCAACTGTCTGTCATTCAAGTTTCAAATCATCCGAGATATTAAAAAATATTTTTTACAGAAAATTGGACCGACGTAATCAGTTAGTGCACTGAAAGGTACAAAATAATATAAATTCTATTAGTGCTGATACTTTTGAAGTTGTGCAGTTGCAGTTAGATTGAAAACTTTTGGCACCAACTTCACAAGTACCAGCAGCAATAGAATTAATATTATTTTGTACTTTTCAGTGCACCAACCGATAACGTCGGTCCAATTTTTTGTAAGAAATATTTATTTCCCACTTTTGAATGTTATACATGTCACGAAAATCGTTGAACGTTCACAGTTATCCATGTATGCTTTGCTTGTTTTTGCTATTATTCAGAAATCCATTAACATCGTCGCAGAAATACGCATATTATAAACTTTACCATTGCTGTAACTCGAAACCCGTAACTCATTGAAAAAAATGTTCAATATAAATGTTGCTACAAATAATCTGGTCATTAATTTTCCATTCTCAGATTTTCAATATTTGAAAGACATTGCCACTTCCACATAGCGAAAATACACATATGTATTTCAAATTTTAACATCGCAGACATTCGAATACCGTTGCTTTTTTGAAAAAATATTCAATTTAAAAGTTTTCGGATACTGTCCTATCCTTAATTCTGCCGTCTCAGTCTCCTCCTTTGGGGGTGGTTTTCGGAGGGAAGGATATTTCGGATTTACGTTTTTATGAATATGGGGTCATTTCTCAAGTCTCCTCTTTCAAATGAATCAAAAATCATCAAAATCGGAGTACGTTTACTATATAAAACGTGCGCACGAACCAAAAAAAGCAGACATTCGAACGGTATAACTCCTCCGTTCGTGGTTCGTCGGTCAAAAAAAAATTACGATTATCTCATATTTCCCATAGAAATTAGTTCACATTTGAATACAAAGTGAATGAACTAAAAATTATGACTTCTGATAATGTAAATAACTGATTTTTCTCTATTGAAAATTCCGAATTCAGGAAAATTGGTTCAAGAATCTTCAAATCCAATAAAATAATAGCCTGATATTACGTTTAACAATTTTTATGGGTTTGAAACACTTAAAAATATGAAATAAATATTTTTTTAGAAGAAATAAGACCAACTTTATTAGTTAGTGTAGGAGGAAAAATAAATCATCTAGCTTCCTATAAATGCACAAACTTCAAAATTTTAAGTACCTACATATATAATCAATATTATTGCGTATTTCTCAGTGTACCAACTAAGTTATTTTTATGTGAATATATTTACTAAGCTACAGACCTATACATACTTCTTCATAATATGCATTTCCCTTTCCAACCTGGAAGCAGGTAACCTGCAATTAGTTATTTCATTCGACAATGTACCACATCCGCCTTTAAAAGTAGACATGTAGTACACCAAACTCATGAAATAATTAATTATTAAGATTTGAAAAAGCTTACCTAGTTATTAGCATGGCTAATATGTTTGATATTGTGTATTGTGGGCAATAATTTGGCATTCATTGAAATAAATGTTTTATTACAAGCTCTTTTGAACAATGATTTTGGGTGATTTTCACAATAAGCTTCTCACATTTTGATTGCTGTTTAATTAATTATAAAGCTGCATGACTCCTTCAGAACATTTGATTAAAGTTTGTTAAGTATAATTAAACAACAATTCAATAAATGAGAACCTTATTTTTGTAAGGGGTTATATGATATATCTTAAGGTAGAAATATTACCTACTATTATTGCATTCGTTGCCCTAATTAATTTGAATTCAAGCATTTTTGACCGACTTCAAAAAAAGGAGAAGGTATACAATTCGGTTGTAAGATTGCTTTTTTTTATTATTATTTTTTTATGGCTGTTCGCGCGTTTTGCATAGTAAACGTACTCCGATTTAGACGATTTTGTTTCATTCAAAAGAGGAGAATGTGGAAATGGTCCCAGGAAATGTTTGAATTGAACATTTTAAAAAATAATCATACATTTCCGCGCTACAGTCTGAAATATGTGTTTCAGCTATGTGGAAGGAGCAAATTTTTCTGAAAATCGAAAATTCGAGATTTGAAAATTAGAAAGGGGACCATAACATTTTTTGAAACGAGTCACGGTTTCCGAGTTTCGCAATGGTAAAGTCTGAAATATGTGATATGCGCATTTCCGCTATGTACAAGCTAAACCTACCTATATCGTTTTGGGTATTAGTGAACGTTCAACAATTTCCATGTCTAATGTTACACTCGAAAATGTGAAATAAATATTTTTTACAAAAAATTGGACCGACGTTATTAGTTGGTGCACTGAAAAGTATAAAATAATATTAATTCTATTGGTGCTGGTACTTGTGAAGTTGTTGTTTGATTTTTGGGTAACAAAATGATTTGATTTTCGAAACTTCCTGTTCTTGAAAGACCAACATACAACTGGCCATGAGAAAAACAATCATCTCTTAAATTTACGCCACCAAATTTTAAGGTTTGGCCTTGTGCCTTGTTGATAGTAATTGCATATGCAAGTTTAATCGGAAATTATAATCGTTTGATTGAAAAGGAAAATGTGTTGGAATCATAGGTATTCTTGGGATTAGAACTGTCTCTCCCGATGCCGGTCCAGTCAGAATAGTAGCTTCTATGCCATTATCACGCATAGCTTTGATTTGCAATCTTGTACCGTTGCATGAAGCCCTGAGGTTAGCGTTCGGCGGTATCGAACTGTACAACTACTCTTCGATGGTGCGATATTCTTTGACTTCTCCTTGGAATTTTTCTAAAATAATTTGATTCAACTCTGGAGGTGTTATTTGATTTGTACAGGAAAAAAATCGCAAGGATAAATTTGTAAGGTTATGGAATTTGTATTGTAACACAGTATTCAAATTCAACTCTGTGTTGAATTTTAAATACAAAATATTGGACATTCAATATTTTTGTGTTGAACCTTCAATATTTTGTAATTTTGTATTGGAAATTCAACTTTTTTTCTATAGTGTACACAATGTATTCTCCAGGGTATCTTTTTACATCATGGTATTAACCTAATACCTATTATGAGGTTTGCTGCAGCAGTCGGTATAGTAGAGAATCGAACATATCACATTGTAAAAAAAACATTAAACAAAACAAAAATATGGTTCAAGTAATTAATTTTTGGTTTCAACTTAGTACATCAAAATCAACAAAATAAGATATAAAGAAAGAAAAAATAACAGTTATTATTTGCTGTAGCAGTCACTAATTTATTTAAAAAAGAAACTATTGAAATCGGATAAGTAGTTTTTGAAATTTTTCTCGTTACTCGTATGTATTTATATAGATTTATTAAGAAACAAATGTCAACAGTAACCACTGACATACTGTCATAACCTATGTACCTAAATATTATAATCATATTTCGTTAAGAAATTACATTTCATGTTCTCTGACTTGTGATGTTATGTCTTCTATTTATCTTCTTCTTTTTCATCATTTTTCCACCGTACAGAAGAGAAACAAAAAGACTCAATTTAGTCATATTCAATTGGATATAATTGGATATACTTTATGGGTATGGTTTTAATCCACATAATAATATAAAGATATTAAGATATTATAGATATGGCTTCGAAAATATGGGCGATTGGTCATTTATAGTCAAACTTTTTGCACGTGCTTCCCATAGAAAAGATTTTATTATCACGTCAAAACTTGTGAACTTCCATTCCATTTAAATGATTTTTGAGTGAAGTGCTGAGATATAACACTCTCCCATGAAAATAATCGCCTATAAAACTTTAAACTCAAACTATCTGCTGCTATATATTCTACCAAACCTTTGAAGCGTTTCCATAAAATCTACCACCGAGTGTGGATACTAAACACTTGCTTGATAAAATGCAAGACGCATATAAACTTGGTTCATTAAAAGCTCGATGGAATGGCGGTCGTAAATTTGAGATTGTGCTGGATCCGGTCCTGTGGTGCCAATGTCAGTGTGTGTGTGTGTGTGATGAAAGCCCTATAAAATCCTGAAAGGAGTACAATGGAATTTGGAGCGCAAGAGAGACCTCGAGATGGAATAGTTCCGCATGAGAATCTACTGACAGTTGCCCTGGGGTGGCCATTCATGTTTTTACTTGAATTTACAAAGATTTCGCACATGTCTTTGGTTTGGGGTGGAGATTTGAGTTATAAAACACGCGTGCTCCGTCTCATTCAAGCTCACGTCAGCATATTTTTTCAATTTTTCGACCGACTTCTCCAAAACGAAGGAGATATACAATTCGACAATTTTTTTATCGATTTTGGCGCCTTTTAAATAGTGAAAGTGCTCCGATTTATATGTTTCTTTTTTCATTTAAAGAGAACTATTGAGAATTGGTCCCATTAAAAAAATACAATCAAAATGTTCTTCTCCCAAAACTTTTCCCAAAGGGGTTGGACGGGGCATTTTCTTTCAAAAATCGAAAATTTGACACCACAAAATTAAAGAAGAGACCATATCCGGAAACGTTTAAATTGGAAATTTTTCAAAAAAATCATCGGTTTCCGAGTTACAGCATTGGTAAAGACTGAAATATGTGTATTTCCGCTATGTGGTGACGGTTTTTTTTTTCAAAAATTGAATATATGGGACGGCCAAATTGAAAAAGAGATTATATGTAGGAAGATTTGAATTGGACATTTTTCAAAAAAAAACGTTTTCCGAGTTACAGCAGTGGGAAAGTCTGAAATATGTGTATTTCGGTTTTTAAATCTCTGTATAAGTATAAGCAATTATCTTATCTTCTGTGGTGAACGTTGAATGATATTGATGATTAATGTTACACTCAAAAGTGTAAAGTAAATATTTTTTTCATAAAATTGGACCAACTTTATTAGTTAGTGCGTAATTCTATTGGTTTTGGTACTTTTTAAGTTGGTGCGGAAGGTTTCAATCTAACTACAACTGCACAACTTCAAAATTATCAGTAGGTACCAATAGAATTAATATTATTTGGTATTTTTCAGTCCACCAACTAATAAAATACATCCGAGTTTTTGTAAAAAGTCATTTATATCACATTTTTTGAGTTTATAGAGAGAGAATAAACTAAATATATGACCTTCATTAAATATTACATATATTTACCAAATTTTCGAAAACTTCCCACTGGTCTGAAACTCTTAAAATTGTTGAAAAATGTTCCATTTAAACGTTTACGAAAATGCAATTATTCTGCAGTCAAAAATTTTTGATTTTTCCGAAAATTGTCCCCCTCATCCCCTTTGGAGGGAATTAGAACTGATATAATTTGTATTTTTCCATGCACCAACTAATAAAATTGGTGCTAATTTTTATATAAAAAATGTAGGAATTCGATAAGAAATGCATCCGATCCGGACCTGTGTTCTATTGCTATCGAACAAAATCGGAAAACATCTGGACCTACTTGCATAACAGTCGTCGACAGCAGAATCGTCTGCATTTCTCATTGTGGCCTTTTTCCCTTTGAAACTTCAAGGCGCATCCCAAGGTAAGAAATCAGTTGACGTGTCATGGCATCTAACCGAGATGCTCTTCTCTAACAATTCTCAACTGTGGCTCGTACCGTCGTAGTACCTCAATAATAATGACGATGTTGATCATTGTAGTAGAAACTGGTATAGGTACCCATTCTACTATGTTTTCATGATAATACACAAACAAGGTTGGCAGCAGATCTCGGTGAAGGATAGCAGCACGGGCCATTGCATTTCCGTATGCACCCATTAAGGCATAAGATAAAAAAAATACCTGATAGAAAAAGAAAGACCCCAAAGTGAGGATGGTAGTATCGAAAGAGTTAAGTATTTCTGAAATGTTTTGTTATGTTGATAAACAACTTGTTAAAGAATGGCCAAGTGCGAGTAGGGCTAGCGAGAGAAGGGTCCCGTACTTTCGATTTTCGAATAGGTTTTCCAGTAAAATTTGAGTGAAGTGTGGGGTGGAAAGAGTAGCATTGAAAGATGGTCCCATATTACTACTACTAGAAATGTGCAAGATTCTTACCGGCATATTTTAAAATCGCTGAATATAAGTATACGTTCAACAATTATTTGCAAGACTTCAATGTTCACTTATCTTCAGAGACTCCTAAACATCGTGGAAACACAAAATATTTTACCTCTGCTGTAATTCGAAAACCGTATTTCTCCAATTTAAATCTTATTGGATATGGACTCTTCATTAATTTTGTCACAAATTTTCGATTTTTGAAAAAAAATTGTCCCCTCCACATAGAACTGTTCAATTTATCTGTCAAAGTATATAATTATATTATTCCATGTACCAGCAGTTGTTATTTTCAATAGATTGACGTTTGACATTGTCATAATCACTGCTCACATTCCAGTATGAAAGTAATCGAAAATGACAGGTGATTTAAAAAAAATTATATCTTTTGGTCTGAAAGCATTATTTGAGGGAAAGTTATGTCGTATTGTATTGATTCTATGTCTGATTAATGGTTCGGAAGGATTAGCTAGTTTTGACCGATTTCAAAAAAAGAAGAGGTATACATAATCGGTTTTATGTTTGCTTATTTTATTTTCTTATGTCATAGCAAACGTGCTCCGATTTTGATGATTTTTGATTCATTTGAAAGAAGTGAGTTGAGAAATGTTCCCATATTTAGAAAAACTCCAATCCGAAACCTCCTTCCCTCCCAAAACCGCCGGATGGTGTAATTTTTCTCGAAAATCGAAAATCTGAGACGGTAGAATTAAAGATGACGCCATCTCCGGACGCGTTTAAATTGAACATTTTTTTAAAAGAGGTGGGGTCTTCGAGTTACAGTAATGGTAAATACTATAATATGTGTATTACCGCTATGTGGAGGGGACATTTTCTTTAAAAAATTGAAGATATGAGACAGCCACATTAAACAAGAGATAATAATATGTAGCAACATTAAAATTGGACATTTTTCAAAAGAGGCTACGGTTTTCGAGTTATAGCAATCGTAAAGTCAGAATATGTGTATTTCCGCCGCGATGTTTTGAGATCTCTGAATATTATCAAGTAGAAGCAAAGAATATTATTCATGGGTAACAGGATAAGTACTATTTTCTTTGGTATTAGTGAACGGTCAACGATTTTCATGAGTAATCTTCAACTCAAAAGTGTGAAATAGATACTTTTTTACAAAAATTGGACGACTTTATAAGTGGGTGCACTGGAAAATAGAAAATAATTTTAATTCTATTGATACTGGCACTTTTGGAGTTGTGCAATAGAATTAATATTATTTTCTATTTTTCAGTGCATCAACTTATCAAGTCTGTCCAATTTTTGGTAAAAAAATGTTTATTCTTACTAGTGCGGTAGTTATTGTCAAGGTTGTGGATGTCGCAAAAGATAGATAAGTTAAGGTGAGTTTATACAGTAAATAAAATAAAATAAGAAACAAATTAAGATAAAATTAGAAAGTTGAATATGCTCATTTCCATAGGAGCGTTTATACACGAAATAAGCTAAATTAAGAAATAAGAATAAGAACTACAGATGGCCAACTTTCATCTTTATTTCTTATTTTATTTTATTTTGTTTGGAAATTCATAATGCGCATAATCAACCACCAGAGAACACTTAACTTGCATAAAACACAAAAGTTTTTGTCAAAAAGCTGTTATTTGATTGGTTCATTCTTATTTCTTATTTTATTTTCGTCATCTTTATAAACCAATCTTTTTTGAGTTTATTCTTATTTCAATTTTAATTTGTTTCTTATTTTATTTTATTTACTGTATAAACTCACCTTAAATAAAATAAAAATATAATTTAAATGGAAAGTTTCTTTGAAATATGAAAATACCGAATAATTTTCCCTTTGTGAAATCGGAATACGTTTCCCTTTTTCTGCACACTGCCAACAGTGCCAAAGGCATTTTTTCTTGAATGAAAACAAATATACCTATATATAAAACGTTGTTATGTCTTACATCATAATAATATAATCATTATGCGACATATACAGGTACTGGTATTCCCCGGGGTCGTGTACCAACAACTAACATATATATATACTATATGGTTGCGAACTTTACCTAAACCTACATAAACAGAATATGGGCTTCGTTGAGGTTTGACGTGAAAAAACACGTTGGTGCTGCATGCTGGTCCCGTAATTGGAGGAAGGTGCCACTAACACCGGGCCCCCGCACGAGCCAAGCCACACTCTCATTATGAACGAGGACAATAATTGACATGCCCTTTACCTTTTTCAATAATACACAGTACTACTACTACTACTCCTACCCGCATCCTATCTGATGTATATACCTTTACCGACCGAAATGGATGTTTTTATTATTTGGAAATGGATTTTACTGCGCACTTTATTTGCTGTTAATTGCGGCATATTCTTTTCAACCCACAACAATCGACCTCTGTTATCTGATCGGTAGGTACTTCACTCCCTTTTGGCAATATACTCTCCACTGGACATTTCCCCTAATGAGTCTGAATCATATGTGTTAAATATATGTTCGGAAATATGTTTTTTTTCTTGGTTAATGTATCGAAACCATATTCTATAGGCTTTATGTTCCAACCCCTATACAGTTTCTTACAATCAGAAGTCAGAATTCTGCGCATTGGCTCAAATGAATTGGTGAACTGCTAGTTTTCTGTACCATTTAAGATTTGTGAGAGTCAATAAACTAAGCTGATTTTTTGCTAACGATTCGTTAGAGACATGAAGTCAGAGAAAAGTTCTTTCTCTGATCTATTTATAATAAGGAATTTATTTGAATCAATAAAGTTGGTAAGTATTTGTTTCTTTTTGGATATTTGAGAAGAAATAACTACTCCATTGCCAATAAAGAACTGTAAATTTTTATTGTGATAAGTTCACTTGCATATGTGTGCTTTTTTTGTTATCTTATGTTTAGTACGGGTATTATATAAATGTACCCCGACCTTATAAATTGCTATACCAACAATTCTAACGCTTCATCTTTTCTCTTCTTCTTCTTGTCTTATTGTTGTGAATTTTGCAGTCGGTAAATCTTGTTGATGGTTTAAATGGCGAGGTACATGCTCCACTGTCACCACCACTCCAGTGATACATTCGTTAGGCCATACCCAAGCCGTGCGTCCAAAATAATATAGGAGTATTCAAAATATGGTCTAACCACTGTCACATGGACAGTTATCTGACAGACATGCAAATTGAGGGTGATTTTCCCTGAATGATTTTTTATCATCTGGAGTAAATTCGTGCATCATCTGATAAAATCATTATGACGCGAATCAAAGTAACATCTTTCAAAAAAAACATACGGTCGATTTTTATACCTTTTTTATTTATTATTTGGAAAACTACATATGTAGCTGGAATAACAAAATTAAATCCATACAGCGACTGAGTAACAAACATGAGGGTGTTATCTGTCCCGTAAATTCAAGTTTGACAACAAGCTGCCTGGATGTACTCAAATGTAAATATTTTTGTTTACTTCGTCGCCGATAATCCCCATTTAATGAGCACTGTGCCAATTAGCACCGTTTCTCTGGTTACCTGGAATAGTTGCTCACATACAGGGTGGACCAAAGTGCTTGTCAGTACAAGGTTTGTCAGTAATTATAACAGATAGAAATAGATAAATGAAAGATAATCAAAATGGGTGCGCAACTGACCAAGTGCGAGTCGGACTAGCACACGAAGATTTACGTACCATCGTGAAAGAACTGTCTACCAACTAAGGGTCAAATGAACCAGTCATTATCAAGATAGAGCAAAAACTAGTTTATTGTATGGGAGCCCCCTTTAATGCTTGAGTTTATTTTATTTCCATTATTTGTTGTCATCACATCAGCTATGATTTTAATCAGTTTTTGAAAATTTCATGTGTCTCCCTATCAGAGTTCATGAGATACGGTCGGCTGACAGACGGACGGATGGACAGCGTAGCAAGTTATAAGTTTATTGTTGCATTTAATTAATATACTTCCTATTTCTCACCACTTGGTACAAAATCATTAATTAAACTAACATTCACCAAAACTCAGCGGATATAAATACAAATCAATATTAATTAACTTGAATACTTCCTATGAAAGCTTAATGATTCAATTTTTTCAAGTGCAGATAGGAGAATATAATAAAATATCTTTTTACGAAAACTCATCCCCCATCATACAGTCGAAATGTATATATTCCTCCTTCTTTTGGAAGTTGACCAAAAAGAAAATATCTCTATTTCTCTATGATCATCCATTTCTACGGAAATATAGCGTGTTTGAACACGCAATGGGTCTCAATTTAATAACATGTTGTTCTTCTACCAAGTACTATGATTTTCGATCTTACAATCTATCAAAAAAAACTGAACTATAATTTAAGCCTTTTTTTCAACAAACATAATGAACCCCTTAAATTTCTCAAACGCCTAGAAAAGATTTGTTGTAACAGTTTTCTCACAAACGATATTTTTAACGATTCGTCATCAATCTGATATGACATAACATTTGATTTACTCTAGATATCATTGTTTCAAAACATTTATTTTGGGCAATAAACCGTAAAGTTAATAATATCATCATTAACTATCACAAAACTCCATCCCCCCCAGCAAGTTTAAGACATTATTATTTCACCCAAATTACGATTTATATCATTAAAAGGGGTGATAGCTACGTGTAAGCAACGTCTTGGGAAAATCCAGTGATGCATTAAGTATTTCGAAAGCACTCAAGAGATAATGAACTTTAAGCTGTTCGTTCTGAAAGTTTCACATATTATTTAAACGGGGAAAGAGTAGTAAAAATGTATAAAAATCGTTCTTTTTATAAATAAATATTTTTAACAAAAAATATGACCGATTTTGGAAGAAAAATATTTTTAGTATTGTTAAAAAAGTAAGATACCTTCCTTTTGTTTTCTATAAAATGAGATATATTCTTGAAAAAAATGATTTATTAAAATTATATCATGCTTTGTTCTGTAGCGTCCTATTTTACGGAATTATTTGTTGGGGTTCAGCTTATTCAAATACATTAGGGCCGATAGTAAGAATACAAAAGCGTGCTATCAAAATTTTAACTTTTGGTAAACAACACAACCTTTTTAGTGAGACACGATTGCTAAACGTCAATAAAAAATATATTTTGGAAGCACTAATAAATAATTATTGTAAACTACGGGAAGAGTATACTATTGCTAAAGCATGTTTATTTTCTAGACATAAATCGCTTACAGTAAGTAAAACTAAATTAAATATTGGTGCAATTGTAGGTAGATAGAGAAGACTTTTGGCACGACTTCAAAAGTACCAGCATCAATAAAATTAATATTATTTTGTATTTTTCAGTGCACCAACTGATAAAGTCGGTCCAATTTTTTGTAAAAAATATTCATTTCCAACACAGTCGGATACCCCGAGCCGCTTATCCTTTTTATAATATCCTTGAATACGAATCCTAATCTAAAATACATGATAAGAGATATAGGTGTCAACGAAACTAAAAAAATTCTATTTACTTCATCTATGCCATTCTCAATGTCAAATGATATTGAAAGGTCAACAAAAATGTCTCCAAAAATCCCCTAGCTCATGAAGTAATCATATCGCTGATTTAAATATACTAGGCATAGGTACAAAAAGATAGTTCCATTGAGAGACAAATTTTCAAAAAAACTAATTGCCATAGATACTAGACATTTTCTACCCCAAACAAGCGGAATCCCGTGTGTTGTTTGTTATTTAAGTAATCTGTCATCGTCTACGGGCGCCTTCAGAAGTGGTGTGATGTTTCATACTCATGTTTTTTGCCGAAATCAACGTGACTGACAACAGCAGGTGAATGGGGCACCTGTTTCTTGAGTCGGCATCGAGATGATCAAAGCTTACTTTGAGTTGTGGCGCTATATGTCAAATTACGTATGTGTAAATTCTACATACAGTTGTGAATAAATTATTATCAGCACGTTCAAGTTTAATTGTTTAAGAACCTATTTAATTGAATGTTAATAAGGAGAAAAAAATGCCGTGCAAGTCACTATTCCTGTTGGGACTGAAACTTCGCTACCAATCCCATAAAAATGAGAGAAAGAGCTTTTGAAGAGTAAGGTGTAGAATACAAATTTAATACCATTTTAATCTATTTCGCGAATTTGTACATTATCATCGATTGCTCCAAGTCGCTATTTCTTTGATCATTGCGTTGACATTTTTAACAGAGTAAAAAACTGAATGCTGCTTGCGTGCGAACATTCATTACTTATCGCACTAGCACGCAAAGTAATTCATGATGTAGGCGGGAAAAAATACTTCAAGCATTAGTGTCATAAAATTGCATGTTTTCGGAAAGGATGCAGATATCTAGTATTTTCGCCACGATAATTAGTTCTCGAAATTTGAACTTTCGAGGCAGGTGTTGCGAAATTATAAAACGGGACCCAGACTTTTCTATCTACTTATATCTTCTTTTGCACTTACAGTTCAAAAGCACCAGTACCAATAGAATAAATATTAAGTATTCTGTATTTTTCAGTAACTTATCGAATAAAGTCGGTACTAGTTTGGTTATATGGAACCGATTGCGTTCTAATGGGTAAAAGCTCATGAATTTATGAGCAGTAAAATTCAACAGAAAGTTGAGAAGTATATTTAGCATCCTCATCATTGTGTACTTGTGTTTCATGGAAATCTATTTTCAGTGTGCACCGCGTAATGTACTAAGGATACCTAATATAAAGTTAGTTATACATTTTCAAACATTATGTTTTTATTTTTTGGGGTGAACTTCTAATTGATTAATTTTGATCAACACTGCTTGGTTTATTTATAGGGGACCAAATTCTGAAAATTCTGACATATTTCAAGGTGCCTATATTTGCATAAAATACAGGCCATTTCCATACAGTTCGACTTTATTTTGTCTTCTAGCAGAATCAAATAAACTTAATATTATTTTCCTGTTCAGTTATACCCACCTATAATCATCTCAATGAGCATTTCCAGTGCTACACGTAAACTGGAAAGAATTATTGAATACTAAACGCCGCGAACCCTTATACACATATACAGAGGGATGAAGTAACATAAATCAGTTAATACAAAAAAATACATATCCTCATATGCACGCATCTCTACCCGACTTCCCCAAGTCTCTGGTTGGTTAATAAGGAAAAACGTAGCATATAAGCGTGACGAACCATGTCTATGCTATTGTTTGGTTCTCTTTTTTTTCTTCTATTTTCTCATCGCTATTATCTTTTTCATTCAATACAATAGCTGTGTTTTTCTTTGCATTGACAATGCCTTTGATTGAAAATGTACCATGTCGGTATTTTTTATTCATTCAAAAAATGAACTTGGGAACATTATATTAATAAGTTTAAAAAAATATCGTTGACCATATAGATGTCATTAACGATGCGTATCCCATATATTTTGGGGAAATCAACAATGAATTTTGGGTGAATTGAAAAGATAATATTACCTAGTTTTTGTGAAAAATCTCCATTTAGTTCTTCCCTGAAGAAACTATTCGCAAGAGATCTTCTTCTAATAAATGCCCAGATATTTATGATTTTTGATCAGCTTCGAGAAATGTAGGAAGTTGTTTGTTTGTAATTTCTTATGTTTTGTTCACGCGTTTTATCGATTTTGACGATTTTATTTTCATTTATAAAGGGAGAGCTGTGAAATGGTCCCATATTTATAGATTTTTCAAAATATACCAGGTCAGATATTTTTCGGTCAGCTTATACATCAGTTGTTCAAATTACTGTACTAACTGTGAAGGAAAAAAAATTGTAGACGGACAAGACTGGATTTCCGGGCATGTCAAACTCGACAATTCACTGCTCAGCGATAATGATAAATGCCAAATAAAAGGAGAATTGCCAACCTTTCAAGGTTCAAAGCTGCTGGTCAAAAGGACTCTTTCTACCCTTCAAAGCATTTTGTTACAATTGCTATTTGATATCCCACTGGACGGGTTATTTATTATTCAGAAACAACTTCAAGATAAACAACCAGTTACCACCATAGGAAGAAGACGAATTAAAGCAAGTTTGCCAATAAATACTATAATGTACTGCTTGCTAGTTTCTTTATAAAAATAAATTAAATAAATAAAGACAAAAAGTAGCCTCCAGTTAACTTTGACATTAAACAGATAGAAATAACAGAAGCATTAAAAATTGTTCGTTCAGTAAAGTCAGAATAATATCCTCAAAAGCCGTCAAGGCGGGAACTCTTTTTCTCGATGTGTATTGAAGATTCGTTAGCTGTCTCCTAGAAGCTACATTGGTCTACTGTCAGCTTTTTTTTGTTCGTACGTGTATTTCGCATAGTAAACCTTCTCCGATTTGGACGATCTCTTTTTTATTTGAAAGTGGAGGAATGAGAAGTAGTCCCATTCAAATGTAAAATCTCTTTTTTTAATTGGACACTTTTCCATATATGAATACTGTTTCCGAGTTACAGCAGTGGTAATCTTCGAAATATATTTGTGTTTCCATGTTTTTGACCAACGAACTCGTGCTCGGCAGAATTAAAGATAGGACAATATCCGGAAACGTTTGAATTGACAATTTTTTAAATGATTTACGGCTTTCGAGTTACAGCGATGTTAAAATCTCAAATATATGTGTTTTCGCTATGTGGAGAGGGCAATTTCTTTCCAGTATTGAAAATCTAAAGCAGGAAAACTAACGACCAGATTACGGTTTTCGAATTACAGCCGTGGCAAAGTCTAAAATATGCGTATTTCCGCGGCGATATTTTTAGATTTCTGAATTTCTGAAATAACAAGTGCAAGTAAAGAACATACATGGTTGATGGTATACGTGTACGATTTTCGTGACTAATGTTACACCTAAACGTGTGAGATATATATTTTTTGCAAAAAATTGGACCGACTGTATACAAAATAATGTTAATTCTATTGGTGCTGGTACTTGTGAAGTTGTTGTCAACAGTCTTCTATTTCTACCTAGAATTGCTTCAAAAATACTAGCACCAGTAGAATTAATATTATTTTGAATTGTTCCATTTAATAATAATAACAATAATCTTTATTCAGGTTAACATACAAATCTTGATGTTAATAGATTGTCTGACTTAGAAAGTCCAACAAACCCCTACCGAGATGCAAATAGCATCTGTGTGTAGACCTGAACTTAATAATGTATTAAAATCTACAAGCTTAACATAATGTAAATATACATATTAATATACAATAAATAAACAAATAATAAAATTAAAATGCAACAAAACTATAAATACAACTACAAATGTTAAGAAAGACACATGATATAGGAAGTATTAAATATTAAAACAGATTTCTTAAATAATATAACAATATCTACTTATGTATATTACAACTTCAAATTATTTAAAATCCAAGTCTTAATATGAAATTTAATACGCCCTCTAGAGAAGTTTAATGTTTTTAGATTGTTATCTAATCTATTGTAGACAAGTTTGGATCGATATAAACTAGTTTTTTGACCAATATTTAATTTAGTTTTACTTACTGTAAGCGATTTATGTCTAGAAAATAAACATGCTTCAGCAATAGTATACTCTTCCCGTAGATTACAATAATTATTTATTAGTGCTTCCAAAATATATTTTTGATTGATGTTTAGCAATCGTGTCTCACTAAAAAGGTTGTGTTGTTTACCAAAAGTTAAAATTTTGAGAGCACGCTTTTGTATTCTTGCTATCGGCCCTAATGTATTTGAATAAGCTGAACCCCATCAAATAATTCCATAAAATAGGACGCTACAGAACAAAGCATGGTATAATTTTAATAAATCATTTTTTTCCAGAATATATCTCATTTTATAGAAAACAAAAAGAAGGTATCTTACTTTTTTAACAATACTAAAAATATTTTTCTTCCAATTCCAATTTTCATCTAGTATAACACCAAGGTATTTAACTTCATTTACCCTTTTTATTTTATCACATCCACAGTTTAAGTTATTATAACCAACATCATCATGTATTGTGAGTCCGTCTGTAACAGGGAGCTTATCCGCATATAGAGACACATATAAAACACTGGATTTTGACATATTAAAGACACTTTGTGATAATTAAACCATTTCCTTATAATTTTTAAGGAATTTTTGGCATTGGCTGTAACTTCATTCCAACTCTCACCACTACACTTAATGTCTGTGTCATCCGCAAAAGATACAATAACACCCGGTAAATTAAGATTCAATAATCCATTAATATAGGCATTAAATAATAATGTACCCAAAATTGAACCTTGAAACAATATATTAAATTTCCACTATTATATTTTAAAAACACAAAACAATTGTGTCGACACACTGTACCTTTATCAAAAGTGAGTACAAATTAATGTCTAAGATGTTAAGTTCCTATTTATGCCTAATATAAATCTTTATGGCTAGTAATTTATGAAATGCAATAGTGGACTGAACACACCATCGATCTGGTCATTGAGGAAATTACCTAAACCTTCGCGCTTATTGATTTCTAATGACTCTAGAAAGTTTAATCCTAATCCTTTCTTTTCAATATGTAGTATTTTAAAATTATCATTGAAAGTGTGGTAGTCGGTGATGAGATGTGAAGCATAGTTGGAATTGGTGTATTAATGAGTTTTTGTGTTCATTAATACGGGTTAAGAACTTCGGTCAATCTCCATAAGTTAGTTGATAGACACCAGATTTACAATTATCAGGAGTCTTAGATTTATTATTTTTAATAAATTTACCTCTAAAGTATTATTACATCTGAAGGCTATTCACAGGTCATGTCGTTTCTCCAGGTGTTTTGTCACGACTTCTGTTAAGCGACCAGTATAAGTAAACGTACATAATCTGTTATTAAGGTTCAATGAAGGTGGAAGAATGGGGTAGACCATCTTAAGGGCTTGATTATAACCAATTTTAGAAAGAAGATGATCTCTTAACTCTACTTTGAAGCCATTATTGATAGCAATATGTTTGATAATGTTCAGTTCTTTCTGAAAGTTAAGTAAGATATTAACTAGTCCATGTATATAACCATTAAAGGCTGCTATCTTTATATATGGATCATTAGAAGTGTAATGGATAACAGTATCTGTGTGTGAAGGCTTATGATATACTGAAAATTCATGTCTGTTATCAACTCTACAGATAATAAGATCAAGAAAATGAACAACTTTCAGAAAGAACTGAACATTATCAAACATATTGCTATCAATAATGGATTCAAATTAGATATAGTAGATCGTCTTCTTTCTAAAATTTGTTATAATCAAGCTCTTATGAACTTAAGACGATCTTTCCCATTCTTCCACCTTCATTGAAACTTAATAACAGATTCTGTACGTTTACTTATCCTGGTCGCCCAACAGAAGTCATGACAAAACACCTGAAGTAAAGACATGATCTGAGAATAGCCTTCAGATGTATTAATACTTTAGGTAATTAAAAAATAATATTAGACTAGTATTTGTAAATCTGGTGTCTATCAACTAACTTGTGGAGATTGCCCGAAAGTTTGCATAGGACAAACAGGTAGAAATTTCTTAACGCGTATTAATGAACATAAAAACTCATTCATACACCAGAAATCCAATTCCAACTATGCTTCACATTTGATAAAGATACAATGTGCCGAAACAATTGTTATGTGTTTTAAAAATATTTTTTACAAAAAATTGGACCGACGTAATAGTTGATGCACTGAAAAGTATAAAATAATATTACTTCTATTGGTGATGGTACTTTTGAAGTTGTGCAGTTGCAGTTAGATTGATAGCTTTTGGCACCAACTTCACAAGTACCATCACCAATAGAAGTAATATTATTTTATACTTTTCAGTGCATCAACTATTACGTCGGTCCAATTTTTTGTAAAAAATATTTATTTCACACTTTTGAGTGTAACATTAGTCCCGAAAATCGTTGAACGTTCACTATACCATATCAATGAAGATAATACTTATCCTATTACCCACGTATATTCCTTGCTTGTAGTGGTTATTATTGAGATCTCAAAACATCGCGGCGGAAATACGCTTGAATATTTTAGTTGTTACCATTTAACACCGATTTAACTCGAAAACCGTAATTCTAAGGAAAAAATGTTCATTATAAATGTTGCTACAAATAATTATATCTTTCATGTAGTAGCAAAAATACATATTTAACATGCGTCTATCTCGAAAACCGTAACACTTTTGAAAAAATGTTCAATTTAAACGTTTCCGGATATTGTCCTATCTTTAATTATACCAACTCATATTTTCGATTTTCGAGAAAATTCGCCCCACCACCCCTTCGGGGGCGGTTTTCGGAGGGAAGGAGATTTCGGATTTGCGTTTTTATGAATATGGGACCATTTCTCAATCCCCTTCTTTCAAATGAATCCAAAATCATCAAAATCGGAGATCGTCTACTATATAAAAGGCGCGCACGAACCAAAAAATAAAAATAATAAAGCAGACAGTCGAATTGTATACCTCCTCCGTTCGGGGTTCGTCGGTCAAAAATATAAAATAGTGGAAATTTAATATATTGTTTCAATTCTAATCTAATATGGATTTCTATCAAGTATCGCCAATACAGTTATATCGTTATTTTTATATCAACAACCACATTGACTTTGTAATAATTAGGTATTTAACTAAAATCTTCCACCCATTTTGGAAGTTATGTAGGTACAGCAAAAAGGGTTATGATCTTCAAAAATACGATGACTAATATTTATAAAAAAAGTATATTCGTTAATTACACATAATGATAGATAGATCATATGACAACAGCTAATAACGTAACGCTAGTTGAACAAGTTAATAATAAATATCTGTGTGTTATATATGGTCCTATATGGCCGCATATTTTGGATAATTTGAAACTGAAAAGGGGTTGGAATACAAAAGTGATAGTGCGATATGGACATGTGGACATCTATATTTTTACACATCTGTTATAAAAATACAAAGTGATATCAAATAATTTCAATTACCAAGTCTGCGCTAAAGGCTATCACAGACGGTCGTGCTTGTGTTTAGGTGAAAACAGAAAACCATAATAAAATACGTTGTGTATAGACTCTTTGCAATATATTTTAATGTTTTAAATCTATTATCAAAGCATGATTGATTGTATAGTTCCAAAATAGCGGCATTCGAAAGTTTAAACAAAAACCAAAAAATGTCCATTTAAATGTTATTGAAAATATTTTATATCAAAAACTTCACCCAATTACAATGTTCACCTTATATCCACTTAAGTTGTTTGAAATTGCAGAATATTGAAACATCTTTGTCACATTTTTAATCGAAATAAATTATTTATCAAAATTTAACAAAATACACAAACCTGAACATAACAAATATTAAACATGTCCACATGTCCATCCAAATATTTTTTTACTTCACTTTGTATACATTAATAAGATTTTGAAAATGATAGAATTGAACTGATAATTTACAGATTGTTCAATTCACAGTTTCAGTTCGTTTGGACATGTAGGTACTTATTTTAGATGCACCTAAAAATAAATAATTGCTGCATATTATGTAAACAAAGCTGGTCTAGTTCTTCTGTAACTTACGTAAATTCTAATTGAATTAGTGTAATTGGCTCCTTATGAGTTGATTGTCTAACAGTTTCAATAAAAGCAGGCAATCCATTATTTGGCATTTAAGATGGATGTTTTTTTGAATAATTTTCAAAATGAATATATAATAATAGGTATAATAAATCATGATATAAAAACCATGTATCATGATCTAAATCATATTTCGACATATTTGCTCTTGTGAACAATATCCCACAACATACATAGCCCACAGAAAGGGTCTAGGACACTTCACCCAATGAACACTTCGCCCAAAATGATATATCGACCACTTCGCCCAAAAATTTCGTACTGAAAACAGTTTTCAGAGCCACTTCGCCCAAAGTAATAAAGACCACAAAGCCCAAAATGGATACTTCACCCAAAACTCGTTGGTGGACACTTCGCCCAAACTAACTGAAAGTTCACAAAGCCAAAAATGATCACTTCGCACAAATTATTTATTTATTTTGATCGAACTCTGTTCGGGACCTAATACCTAAGTTAATATTGTGAAATGTTAAGTTCATTATACTTATTACTTTTTTTTTAAATAACATCTTCACTAATGTATGGACTGCAAATAATCAATATATAAATTTATAGATTTTAAGTCATGCTTGGGAACTGTATTATATAATTTTCTTTAAAAATAAAGTAAACTCTCTGCTTATTATATAATAGTATATTTATCATTTATATTTATAATTTCAACTTCTTACTAAGTTCCCGGATAAAGTTCGATCAAAATAAATAAATTATTTGTGCGAAGTGGCCATTTTGTGCTTTGCCGACTTTCAGTTAGTTTGGGCGAAGTGTCCACTAGCGAGTTTTGGACGACGTGGACATTTGGAGCGAAGTGTCCACCAATGAGTTTTGGGCGAAGTGTCCGTTTTGGGCGAAGTGGACTTTTAATTACATTGGGTGAAGTGGCCTGGAAACTGTTTTCAGTACGAAACTTTTGGGCGAAGTTGTCGAAATATCATTTTGGGCTAAGTATTCCTTGGGCGAAGTGTCCAGGTCCCCACAGAAATGAAATTGGCATTATTGTTATTGCTGACATTGACTGTTCGCAGATTTAATCCGAATACAATCATTATTACATAACAATGAATTGATGACAACTCTCATTTGCAATAGCCTACTTCGAATGGCTTTTTTCCGGATCACTCGATAGATATTTATTTACGATTTATTTCGAATGCAATTTACTATAATAAAAAAAAGAAAATTCTTATTCTTCCATGCATCACTGCCGACAGTCCACATAGCTGTTAAGTAACGGTATAAATGTAAATTCATGAAATTAGTGGTTTATAAAAACATCTTGAGGGAATTGCATTTAAGTCCAAAACATGAACACAGAAGTATCGCATTACCAACGAAGCATTTAATTTCCTTTTAATATAAATTTAGGTTACATATGTCTTGAATTAGATATTACTATTTGTTCACACCGTGTCGAATACTATATACATATAGGGTAATCCCGATATCAGTATTTACAACTGCTATGTTTGAAGATTTCAAAACCTAGCAATCCGAAGATTTTTAATTTGCATCAAATGTAGATATCTTATTGAACTTAGTTCTATTTTCCGGTAAACGAGTTAGAAATATAGACATCCTTAACTAATTTTAAAATAAATAATTATTGTACTTATTTGCAAAACAAATCTATGACCAATTTTACTAGATTTTATATTAATTAAAATAAAATGTTTCTATTGATATTAGTAATTTTCACGTAGGTGCCAAGAGTTTTCAAGGTTAATTATTCATGATGATCATCTATTCAATATTGGCAACAGAATCACCCTGTACTTGAATAATTGCAGTTAGTTAGGTGTGCAGTTCATGGTCTGCTAGATCTCGACTGTCACTCATGCCATTCGTATTGAACAGTTGGTACCAATGTAGACTGAATATTTTCATCCAGTAGTCAGTCAAGTAAAACAATTCACATTTTTTGATCAGTGTTGCTCGTCGGCGTCATTTTCTTGATCATAAATTAACGATTCCACATAAATGTCTAGAATGATTGACCGTCTTCCACTGAATGAAGGAGGTATACAATTCGATTCTATGTTAGGCTTTTTGTGATGGAGTTCCCAAATAGTCCCATTCAAAAATGATTTTAACTTATTTTTCTCTCCAAAAATCCTCTTCAAAACTTCAACGCCTTCAGAATTAGAGAAGAGGGAGTCATAGAAAAAATGGTAAATCATTATACCTAAATCTTTAATGGAACTCTTAAATTTACTATGTTTTTTATTGCCGATAAGATGACCTATGAAATTAGTTATTTTTGTATTAAGTGCGTAAACTGAGTGTTTTTTTTAATGGTACACGAATTTTATACACGAGATACAAACAAATTTTTTTGTACAACTGTCAAAAAAACTTGACATTTCTGCATACATCTTCGGAAATTTATGTTGGAAGTAATTGTGCAAACTTTACTATCAATGATTATTCCAATAAATGAAATTGTTTTATGATGAATAATCAATTAATAATTGACTCTGTTAAAAATAAATCCTTCAAAAAAGTAATATTTCATATTTATTTTGTGAATTATTTTGGCAGTGAAAAAAGTTTTTTTTACGGTGAAAAAATACTTTTTTCACGGTGAAAAAAGTAAACATTTACGCATCAATACGGATGCAGAAATGTCAAGTTTTTTTGACAGTTGTACAAAAAATTGTTTTTATGTCCTTCAAATCTGTAAGGTGTGAATTATCTTTTCATTTCTAGTTTCGGCAGCGTTATTGGTAATTCTGAATTATTGAAATGTGAAACTTCGGAATATTTTTGGATCAACCTATTTATTTTTGAAGTCGAATCACACCCTTATATATTCGATTTTTATATACCTAAACAAAATTATATAAATATACTAATATTTAAATTGACTTAAGCAATGCCAACGTAATAAAAATATTATTATATAGTAGAAGAAAAACAACAGCAGAGAAAAAAGAGAGAGGAAGGAAAAGAGTTATATGAACATAAACATTTAAAATAATAATTCTCCTGGTGCTGGTACTTTTGAAGTTGGTGTTTTTTTAATACTTTGCTTTGAAAACATTAAAACATAATTTGAAAAAAGTTTACTTTCCGCACTAGCTAAGGAAATTAACTCAGGGTGCGGAAAAAATAGTTACACTACTTATTAAAGCGGTAAAAGGAGATGTTATCGTGAACGTTATGGAAATTGAGTACCTACTTCAAGACTTTTTTCACGTTGAAAAAAGTAAACATTTACGCATCAATAAAGATGCAGAAATGTCAAGTTTTTTTTGACAGTTGTACAACAATTTTATTTTTAACATATTATTTTGCGCTTTTATATATCTAATGAACTAAGTCCTATTTTTTGGTAGAACATAAAAAAACGCTTCTTCAATAATCTCTTCCTGTTCAATCCCATATTTCTCTGAAATCCAAACAGACAAATCGAGAGGAAGTATCGCCAATTTACTGGAGAGTACATCTTTATTAAAGCGTCAAAGCTGAACGCCAAAGTAAATGAGGCTTGCTTAAAGACCGTTCATTAATGTTATGATTTGGAGACAACGTACACAGTTGCCACAATCTCTGTGTATGACAATCATAAAGTTGAAATTCGAAAAGTAAGTAATGCTATAGCTGTTATAATAAATGATATTATAAGGAACCCTACGTGTGCGAGTCCGACTTGCACTTGGCCGATTTTTATGTAGATATGGTTGAACGCGCGTTTCGGATAGTAACGTGCTCTGATTATTTTCATAGGAAAGCGGACTGTTTTTCTTTCCAAAAAATCCCCTCCAAAGTGGTATAAGAGTATTTTTTTCAAAAATATAAGATTTGAGACCGCAAAACTTGCTAGAAGGAACCATATCTGGCAACCGCGAAACTGTCATTTTTAAAAAAGGGGGAAGATCATAATGAATTTGAGATTGGTCTCAAAAGTCTTCTCTGAACCTATAACGGATATGCGTCTTTTGCGCAACTCCATTTGTAGATACAGAATGTTCTTTATGGAAACATTTAGCAAATATCAAACTTTGACAGGCTGATGTTGTTTTCTAATGAAACACCGTGTATTATATTCGAACATCTCTTGTTCTGAATTGTTTTATTCTCGACAAGGTCAAGGGCCTAAACTACAAATATGTCTGATATCGTCATTTCCTCTACTAAATATGTCAATCTGGCAACGTTCACTACCACAAATATTATGATTTAGTGTGTTTTTCAGTGAGCAAAGACGCTGACAACGTGAGTTATGAGCACTGCCGTCCAGTTTATATAATTTGCCCCAATCAAGAGAGCTATCCATCTTCTTTGCATGCGACATTAATCTTGTCTTTAGATGCCAGTTAAATGCCACATCCATTCCCGTCGCCGTTAAAATTATCATCGGAAGTGGTTAAATTGGACCAAAGGCTTTTCGGGGGTAGTATACTATAATGGTACTGTCAACTATGAGAAACATAACGTTGACTGTATTGTTATCTTAACTACCATTAGGTAAATCATCGACATTGAGATGATGGTTATACATAGAAAATAATTTGACTTGATGGTCACCATATTTATAATAATAATAATAATAATAATAATAATAATGATAATAATAATAATACATAACAATAATAATTTACTCACATAATATAAAGCTGGAGATTATGAACAATATAATGGTCGTGTCTACAACAGTATCGATTAGTAATCAGAAATTAAAAATCAGTATCTTGTGGACACGACTGATTACTGATGGATCGCTTAGCTCATTTGTCAAACTGACATCTGTCATGTTCACTACCAAATGAATAGAAATATGTTTTAAATTCGCTAAATTTTATTTATTAGAAATATTAAAACGATTGAAAATGGAAGGAAATACTTTATTGTCTGTAGAATATAGGTATAGGCTTCTGTTGGTACATTATTCATAGGGGAAGGTAGGTAGGTATATTAGCTACGAAATCTCCCAGCGTTTCCATTTCATCTTTGTGAATAACTCTAGATAAATTATCCATAATATGAAAGATATTTCCAAACTATCAAAGTTTTAAATGGAAAATTTAGAATGACAGTTGTAACAAAATTAAACATTTTGGTAAGCAGATATTTCACAACAAATAGAAAGCATCTCTCAAAAAGTGTATAAGTACGTAATTCTGAATCTCTGTACGTTTCAGGTTCCAACGGCAAAAATAGCAAGAGCGGCAAATCCCAGATACAAAAAGATAGGTTATGTTATAATTGTTTACTGATAGCTGTCATATTATATACGTCAACTTTTTGATTACTAATTAGTAAACGATTGGTAATCAGACACTGCTATGGACACGACCATTGACACAGAAACAGTTTGTGCAGCTTGTGTATGAATATACAACATAAACAGGGCGATTTTTGAATATATTTTAATATTATGGATACTAATTCAACTATTACACTAATAAAGTTTATGAAATTCTTACATACTCACCCAGTTGGTATTTCCTTTGCATTAACCATAAATTAATATGATATAGCATAACTTACTATTAGAAAAAATACATTACACTTGCCACTGAAGTTATTTTAACAAAAACAACCTCAAACATTTATTTTCATTCGGAACGATAAAACAAAATCGTATAGATTCAAATTCGAAGATTTCTTTAATTTTGATGTGAATTATTTGGAGTAATCTCTGAAACATAGCTGCAAATACAAATAATTGGGAATTTATTCAGCAATTTCACAAAAAAGCGTTCTATTGATATTCTCTTGGCATTTGGCATTCACAGTAGATAGATACCATAGTACACAGTTCCTCACCATTAGATAAATATATCGCCATTGCTACTGAAGACAATTTAACAACTCCGGCTATAGGTAAATTTTGGATTTTCTACATACTCATCTTTTCTGTAATTTGTTTGAAACATGTTTCAAACAAAAATTCTATTTACAGATATTTTTGATGACATTGACTCAATGGTAATTTTTTAAGTTTTTTTATAACTTTGTACCGTCGCCATTTTGGAATTACTCCTTCGATTGTCCAAAAGGACTTAACCGACATATTTACAGGATCGATATTTTTAGCAAATTTGAATTTGATACCTCTATGAATGACACACGTCTATCGTGGCAACAAATTTGGTTATGTCGATATACTTATATGTAGGTACATATAAGTAAATGAAATTTTGAACTGGCTTCATTTTTAGACATTGGACCCACCTTCTAATTTCACAATATTTCTCCAAACCTTCTTATAGAAGAGTATTTTTTTAAGTACCTTACAAAAAATATAAACTGAAATTTTACAGCGAAACGATTGACAACTGGAATATTGAAAAATTGAAGTTTCAAGATTTCAAATTATTGAGCTGCTTATATGAAAGTTTTTAAAGGTTTCAAATGATTTCAATTCTTATTTATAAAGAATTTCATTTACATGAATATAACCGGCCTCGGGTGTTGATTTTTTGCATACAAAATAAAAGTAAGTAACCTAAAAATCCTAAGTGCTGCCGTGGAAAGACTCTCGACGCAACAAATTACGGTAGAGTTTATTTAATTAGCAGCTTTCAAAATGATTACCAGCGCCCGGCCAGTAACTATGGCAACGACAACTCGGCAAACCGTAAACATATCTAATTTTATTTCTGTTCCAGGTAAAATAGCACCAAATATAAGGTCACAAAAAACCCATTTAATTGATTTTCCATTCAAATGATCAGATAATTATATTTTCCATAACTTTGATGCAAACTTTTGCACCTATAGTTAGGGCCGATTTCATAATCAAATTTAATCTCTTATTAATTTTAATCCTAGATTACAAATTTCAGAATTTTTTTGGTTGGACATATAATTCAAAGTTACTTTAGAAAAACGAAAGGGATGGTAACTAACGTTGTAGAAGTTATTGAAAAATGCAAAAATTTTATTCCGTTATCGAGATATGACTTAAGCAAATTGGAGAATTAACTTATTTCCCATTAAGGATTCATTATGAAATCGGCCCTTAATATTTTTTGAGCGAAGCTCTTTTGGTGAGGACACGCAGCTAGAATTATTAATTAACAAAAGTTCAAATAAGACGCTTGATCGTCATCAGACCTACACTGCGGTACGTAAACGAGATAGAGGAGATAGATAGCTAGATAGATATAGATATAGATAGATAGAAATTTATTTTTCAGATGTTAAGTTCGACCCTCGAAGTCCACATCAGTTTTTTCGATAATGGCTCGGTGGATTCCGATACAAATGTTCAGCAATGGATTTTCAGGATCTATAAATCGATTGATAATACTCTCATTCTTTATAGGTGCCACCCTCGAGGTTCAAACTAGCAATTTTCGAAATGCTTCCCCAAATTTCGATAACAATTTCCGACACAAATTTGCAGGGTAGAGAATTCGATTGATGGTGCTCTCAAATTTTATGGGTTGCCACTGTCTACTAGATCCTTAATCACTATTTTGGAAATGGTTCCGCATATTTGAATAAGAATTTGCAACAAGGGTTTTGGGGGAATCGAAAAATCGATTGTCGGTATATATTTTATGAGTTCGCCCCTGAAGGTCCGCACTGGCTAATTCGAGAAAAATTTTGAACTCAAATAGAATTATTGTTATTTCTTTTTTTGACCAACGAACCCCGAACAGAGGAGGCAATTCGACTGTCGACTGTTTTTTTTTTGTTGGTTCGCGCGTTTTATATAGTAACCGTACTCTCATTTTGATGATTTTTGATTCATTTGAAAAGAGGCTTGAGGAATTGTCCCATATTCATAAAAACGCATATATCCTTCATTAAAGATAGGAAAATTTCCGGAAATGTTTAAATTGAACATTTTTTCAAAAGATTTACGGTTTTCGAGATAGACGCTATGTCGAGAGAGCGATTTCTTTCATTCGAAAATTGGGTGGGTAATACATGAGTGACCTAATTATTTGTAGCAACATTTATAACGAACAATTTTTCATGTAACGGTTTTTGAGTTAAACGTTGGTAAAATGGTTAAATCTAAAATACTTATATGTATTTCCGCAGCGATGTTTGATGAGATCTCAATAATACAAATACAAGTAAAGAATATACGTGAATAATAGGAGAAGCATTTACTATCTTCATTGGTATTATTGAACGTTCAACGATTTTCGTGACTAATGTTAAACTAAAAAGTGTGAAATAAATATTTAAAAAAATTGAACCGACGTTTTAAGTTGCTGCACTGAAAAATTCAAAATAATATTAATTCTGTTGGTGCTGGTACTTGTGAAGTTGGTGCCAAAAGTTATCAATCAACTAATAACGTCGGTCTAATTTTTTTTAAATATTTATTCTGAATAATACTAACCTTTTTTGACCGACTTCAAAAAAAGGAGAAGGTATACAATTCGGTTGTAAGATTGCTTTTTTATTTTTTTTATGGCTGTTCGCGCGTTTTGCATATAAACGTACTCCGATTTAGACGATTTTTGTTTCATTTGAAAGAGGAGAGTTGAGAAATGGTCCCATATTCAGGAAAATCAAATCCAAAATCTCCTTCCCTCCAAAAACCGCCCGCAAAGGGGGTGGAAGGGGCAATTTTTCTCGAAAATTGAAAATCCGAGACGACAGAATTAACTAAAATTCCATATCCGGAAATGTTTAAATTGGACATTTTTAAAAATAATCATACGTTTCCGCGCTACAGTCTAAAATATGTGTTTCAGCTATGTGGAAGGGGCAAATTTTTCTGAAAATCGAAAATTCGAGATTTGAAAATTAGAAAGGGGACCATATCCGGAAACATTCAAATTGAACATTTTTTCAAAAGAGTTACGGTTTCCGAGTTTCGCAATGGTAAAGTCTGAAATATGTAATATGCGTATTTTCGCTGGTACAAGCTAAACATACCTCTATCTTTTTGGGTATTAATGAACGTTCAACAATTTTCATGACTAATGTTACACTCAAAAATGTGAAATAAATATTTTTTACAAAAAATTGGACCGACTTTATCAGTTGTTGCACTGAAAAATACAAAATAATATTAATTCTATTGGTGCTGGTTCTTTTGGAGTTGGTGCCTACAACAACAAACTACAACGGCACAACTTCAAAATTACCAGCACCAATAGAATTAATATTATTTTGTATTTTCCAGTGCAACAACTGATAAAGTCGGTCCAATTTTTTGTCAAAAATATTTTATTATACGTAACCAGCAATTTTCATTTTCGGTTGAACGACGTTTGGCATTGTCGTAGATCGTAGGTAAGGTTCATATTTGCTTATAAAGATTATGATAATAACTATAAAATAATTGTAATGAATATTGTCAATCAAAATCATTATGTTCCATTTATATGACTCTTTGAGTTCTGGAAACATTGATTTGAAAGCTTAATTTGAGAAACAGTAATTACGTAAACTGCCTATTAGTTCTGAAACCTTTTGGTATATCGTTTTACTTTCATTGACCAGTCTTGGGACTGCTAGGCCATTTTTATCATAGAATAGACCAACGTGTCAATAGTGACATAATAATAAAAACCGACCCGTTATGCTTGTTACCATTCGCTCAATTATAGATATTTTAGCTTCGTATGTGATATAATTGTAAATAGTAAGATTCATGAGATTATAAATATTTAGCGTTTTTTTTCATTCAATACAAAATATTCTTTTATCACGCCATGGAATATACGCCGCTTTCAAATTGGATCTCGCTTTAGCTTGTTTGTCATGCTACGTCAATCTTCTCGTCGTCTCTTCCACATATGTGCGTACTTATGTGTTTGGATTGATGTGGAAGACCAGCGAAGAACACACAGTCGCCGTGTATACAGGATGACATCTCCTCCTCGTCTTGTATGTCGAGACGATATTCTGAGAGATTCCCTCATGAAACGAAGTTATCTACTGACTGACAATTATTTTTCTGTGTGCCGTTTATAATTATCGCCTCGTTGAATCGAATGCGTCTGTCTCTCTGGTCTCACACAACATCATGAATGGGGACCTACTCGAGTGACGGCAAAACGCCCACATTTTTGGTCGTTGTCATAAATTAGCAAATCGGCCACTAATGAGATAACGTCTTGTCCTCCTTGTAAGGCAACAGTTCCAAAAAAAAATCCAGATTATGTTAGTTCATTCGGCCGAGCATGATAGTTCTTCGATATCACTTTCACAATCAAAATGAATTTAGAGATCCGTCAAATCACTTTTAATGCTTACTAAGAAATCGGTCCTTATTCAGCATAAAATATTATTCTGAACTATAGAATTGTTGGCTCATTTTGTTGACTTAAGCATATTTTTTTATTGCTTTAAAATTGAACTTCCAAAGCAAGTGTTGCATAGAATAAATATATTTCACAAAAAAATTGGACCGACTTTATTTGTTGTTGCACTGAAAAATACAAAATAATATTAATTCTATTAACTAGTAATTTTGAAGTTGGTGTCTACAACAACAAACTGCAACGGCACAACTTTAACATCACCAGCACCAATAGAATTAATATTATTTTGTATTTTTCATTGCAACAACTAAAAAAGTCGGTCCAATTTTTTGTAAAAAATATTTATTTCACATTTTTGAGTGTAATATTAGTCATGACAATTGTCATCGCGGCGCAAATATACTTACTTATTTCTGACTTTACTGCTGTAACTCAATTTAAATGTTGCTACATATAATCTTTTCTTTAATTTGGTCGTCTCATATATTCAATTATCGAAAAAAAATCCTCTTCCTCATATTTCAGACTTTACCATTGCGAAACTCGGACACCATAACTCTTTTGAAAAAATCTTCAATTTAAACGTTTCACAAGAATTAGCTACTTTATTGAGTGCTCCGAAAATTTAATTTTCAAGGTAGGTGTGACAAAAATAATATTTCATGCATTTCCGTGTATCATCTATGAGGTCATCCTCGAAAGTAATAAACCATTACAATAATGGAATTGTACATAATGTACATATTACTAGATACCCTGTAATTTATGTTCTCCTTCTATGGATCTTTGTTTTATGAAGCAACATATGGAAACGTTGTTAGTTGTTGTGCATCGATTTTCATAGTTTCATCATCGTAATTAGAATGCAAAAACTAATTAAGCACTTCAGCGGCTTTTAGAGCTTCAGACGTACTAGAAGTGGAACAAATCTCCATGGATTGGCTATCCTCACTTTTTAAC
The DNA here is from genome assembly GCA_958507055.1 of Crioceris asparagi. NCBI lineage: Eukaryota > Metazoa > Arthropoda > Insecta > Coleoptera > Chrysomelidae > Crioceris > Crioceris asparagi. Next base: position 12,246,286 of record OY293833.1, on the reverse strand, counting down.
GGACATAATAATAGTATGTCATATTCCTTGTCGAAATCTGCTGACAATACTTTGGAAAAGAAACAGTGTTTACTATCTCCAATAAGTCCATATCATGTTTGAAGCAGTTAAACGGTGTTCGTAGCGTAATTTTGGCCTAGGACATGTTGCATTATCAAAAGTTCAATATGTTATTAATTTGCTGCACTCTGCGTAAGAATAAAAGAAAAGAGGTTCAAATATCCAAAATGCGCAATCAAATAAAAAAGTAAAGTAAAGTAAAGTAAATTTCATAATTCAGTCTTTTTATTCATAAGACAGCATCTGAGGGAATAGAATCGATTCAAATGGCTGGTGAAAAAGCCAGGAAGCCAAATGATGTCTTAGTAGGTAATATAATTCCTTGAAATTAAGAAGCAAAATTTAATGATTCCTGTAAATCATTAGACATACAATCAAGAAAATGCTTGAAGTGAAGGAATGGAACAATTAGAAGAAGAAAACAGGATAAGAAAAACGAACAGTAGCATCCGAATTAATTAAGTAACAGTATCTACACAGTTTTCATAACTAACTACATAGGTATTATTACGTATTACGTTTTATATGACACTGCCATCTTTAAGGTGGAACTATAAATTGAAGCATCGGAGTGAACATTTCTCAGTACCTATCTATTCTACATTGTATTCGCCTTTAATGGCTATCCTTGATATCCTGAAATCTTTACGCTGAATCCGAATATGGAATTATTGTTCATTTCGGAAGAAATACAAATTCGCAAAATGTGATTTAAATAAGCGCAACCTTTCGCTACTTGGGAAGTGTTTTCGAAAGGGAACGTTTTCACGTCAAAGTTTTTAGCCCAAAGGCCAGTAACTTATTTTGAGTTGTATTATTTCAAAGTCGTGAAAATCCAATAATTGATTTAACATAATTTTGATGCTTTGATGATTTATTGGTAATATTCTTTTTATTTTGTTGCTGGTTATTCAAGCACTAATAAAGACTTATCTAATGAGCAAAAAAATGTTTGCTAGAAATTAGGAGAGAAAATGAAAGTATTCTAATAACTTGATTTCAGGTTAATCAGTGGATATCCTTACTATATATTTTTTTTTTTGAGTTTTGAATTAGCGTAGCATTAGGTTGAAATACTGTTAATTGCGATTTTCTTTAAAATATTATTTTTTAATTTTTATACTTTTTTAAATTTTCTTTATACTATCTTCTAGCAACAAATTAGCAACAAATTAAGGTGGTGTTAATATTAAAAAAAAATACAAAATTCAGTGCTTTCACTGCTATCTTACACCTTAAGATAGCAATAACTTAATTTTTCAAAACTGGTTCGAGCAAAAAATCGGGATTTTAGCAACAAATTAGCAACAAATTCCAAATGCCGATTTCGATTGTTTCTGCTAACTTGTCACTGCTAGCTTAACAGAGCTTACGTTTTAATTTAGTCATAGTTTAATACTGTTCTCGATAAGTGGCGGACCTAAAACAACATTAAAATAGTTTGTACTCCCAGTTCGAGTAACTGCAGTATTTGCGGAAAATATTAAAATTATTGTATATATCTAATTGAAATAGAATATTTAAGCCGGTTTTCACTTTGTAAATTTCCATGAAACTTTTATAATATAATATAATACACTGCTGGCCCTTCAACTAGTAAAATGTAGACTTGGCTTGCATCGTTTTTCAGGTAATGAGAAAGAGATGTCTCCCACAATAACCCAGACCTTTTGTCTGGAGTCAAACAATGCCCATTGTAAACAATCAACTTAGAAAGAAGGATCCACAAAGACTTTCGACTCAGCTGCCAAAAGTCCGTTCTTCCGTATGTATGCTTATGTCGTAGCCTGGTCACAGAATTGATTATATCATGGCCGACGATATCATGAAATAGCGTCACGAAATGACCAACTAGGTATAGGTATCTTAGATTCTTAGGTACATATGAAACCTAAACAAATTTAAAATAATAAAATAATAAATCTGGTAAGTTAGCCGAATTGTATACTTCCTCCTTTTGAGAAGTCGGTCAAAAATAATAGATATCTTTGACCGACTTCATAAAAATCTACAGTTCAATTGTTTTTTTGTTTTTTTTAACGTTTATTGACAATGTTTTGTTAGAAAACATGCATCGATATTCCTATAAAAAAAGTTGTCAAGTGCGAATTGACCTAGCGTGGTGAGGGTTCCAAACTTCTCAAAGGTTTTTCAGTAAACAATAGTTTTTATTTTATTTTTTATAAATTTTTAGGATTAGGTATTAGTTCCTTTAGAGCTACGTTGAAATGAAACGGTCAATTTCCTTCAGTTTTCATCAATATCTCAAAACCTGTATATAAATTTGAGTTAAGCAGATTCGGAGTACCTAAATAACATGTGACAGACGGTCATACAGCCTGATAGACAAACAAACAAATAGGCGCCAGCGTGATAACTGTTCTCTTCAGATAAACGTGGGTAATTTTTCTCAAAATTATGAATTGGTTTTCTGGCGAGATGAAGGATTATTTGCAACAGGAAGTTCAAAATTGAACGACACAAAAATGTGGAATATGTAACTTTTTCAAAATAGATCAGTCGACTTATACTCCATTAGAAGATGACTGCCAAACGTCACATAGACAAGCTTGTTCTCTTCTACTGACTATGATTTTTTCATTGTTGCCGTATGGGGCTCTGGTTAATATGATCATTTATATTTAGCCATATAATAAAATTGTCGTATATTTAGTTGTCCATATCGACAAATGATTTTTATTCAGTGACCATAGGAAAGCACATTATGACGTGACCGTGACAGTGTAATATTTCATTTAATGCGCCTGAGCAGCTTCATGATATGTGTACCTAATACTACGATCGGGCCACTACACGTATAGTAAATATTATGTGTTAGCATCATGGTTGATGTCTCTTTTTGTTTATAATTTTCTTTCGTCTGCATTTAGGAACAGCATCTTTTGAAGTACCTAATGCGAAGTGTGCTTGCATTCACAAAGCTGATTGGACTTTTGTCACTTTATAGTTGAATGAAATCTTTCCCTTCTGGTTTTCCATTATTATTAGTGAGCTTTTGTTGGTATTGAGGTGAGTGCGGACATCTTGAACTAATTTAAGATGTGTCTGTCCCTATATAGGTGACAAATTTTTCGTTTTGATATACCTATTGCAGTCAATTTTGTGAATGTAAGTTTGATTCACAATGGCTGCTGGGATTTTTTGTTGCAAATGCTCACAAATTCAATATGTAACGAGCAAAGTATTTGAGATCTTGTTCTTTCTTAATTTACACAGATGCTCACATAATATACCTAACGTTCCAAAATATATTTTTGCACCTTGAAAGCTCCGATTTCTAACCATGACTGCCGTGACCAAAGTGCTTATTTTCCACAGTTTTGACAATGACTTGAAGTAAATGAATCTCTGTACTCTCTGATTTATGTGACAGATATAGAACTAATACAGGCAGGTAACATCTAATGAGATCGGCTTAGTTTTTTTGGAAACATTTTGAACTTTCTACGCTTTCTTCTTCAAATCTACTTAATTTTTAGGCGATAAAAAAGAAGCAAATATTTTTATGAGAAACCGAAATTAATGATTACATATATTACATTTTACAACAAATAGGACCGAGAAGGAAGAAGGCACAGGTACGAGGTTTTCTTTACCGTTGTGTAATAACTGTTTATCTAAATAACGGTCAAGCAAATATTAATGATCATTATACCGTACAGAAAAATGTGTTTAATTCTTCAATCATCATTTCTTTCTTCTCCAAAATTTTATTACCTATGGAGTTAAATTTACCATCCCTTACGCGAAAAGACGTGCTCTTTCCAATTCTACAATTAAAACTGTTGGTTGTCTTTTAAAAAAAGATATCGCTGACGACAAAGCTTTTTGTTGACTCACCCTGTATATTTCAGTTTTGCGTATAAAACTCTAAAACAAAAACAAAAAGCGACGGGTCTGAGCGTTTCTTCGTTTAAACTAAACTCTCAATTCAGATTTTGTTGAATTTATTCGCTACTTTTCGAAAGCAGAGTATAATATTTACTAATGGGCACATGTGCCATTTATTTTCTTCCTTTTGTCTGTAATAAAACTTAATCACTAGACATGTTGAAAGAACCATTAAAGCCAGTAAAATAGGCAACATGTATGTGATTTCGAATAGGTACCTTACGGTCTTTTAAATGTTTTCCATCAGGCGCAACTTTCGAGGGATGTCAACACATTTATTATATATACTGTTAGCATTAATTAGTTAGGTCGTAATTTTTGTAAGGATGATCAAGTTTTGCCAACAGGAAGAGCTAATAAGGCTAATAATTCAATTAAATCATTATCATATTTCATTCTTAATTTTATGTACCTTTGCATCTTTGTCGAAAATTCAGTAGGTATCTATAGATTTGATGGAGTTCTAAAGTTAAAGTTTCATTCAAGAATTAAAGGTTCTTATTGATTAAAAAGAAACATGAATCCTGCCAATGTTTCTGTCCATCTACGAGTCTGCTTATGTTTTGTAAATCTCGGACAGAATCAGCTTATACAAGAGGATGGACTCCCGGAGTTTGATATCTCTGAATCCTTACTTGCACAGGAGAAAAAAGTAGTATATAGGGTGCTCTCTCTATAAGGTCACAGCATACCAAAGTTATGTTTTTTTAATGGAATGCGCTATATCTTACCTTCAACTTCAATTTCAAACACTTACAAGGGATTTTCAATTTTCTACTGGTTACTTTTGAATATGTGGACCTTTTATGAGAAATCATGGAATCGTCACTCTGTATCGAGGGTTCTTCTCTCATGGCCAAACTAATTTCTTTAAAGTCTAGTTTTGGTGCAACATATCACGTTTTTTATAGCTATTTTGTATACAAGGTGATTCCAAACTCACGCCCATGACTTTTCCGATTGTTTTAAATGGAACTCCCTGTATTTCTCATCAGGTTCAAAAATCACATACAAAACACCATTACCTACTACATCTTTAGAAATATCTATTTTAAGTAAGTCTGTCCGATTTGTTTCAATTCACAATTAAAAAAGCACACACTAAAATATGAAACAATGTGTAAATAAAACTTTTTTACAAAAACTAGGAAACTAGGAATTTTATTGTAAAAATCAATACCAGACTTCGAATTAGTTATCAGTTAAATAATTAAGAAAACCTTGAATGTCGCTTATTCTTATTGTAGGTAATAAGCCTCAAATACGAAAACATGGTACATATTTCGATAATACCTGTTACAAGCGACCAAAGATCCGCCTTATATTGGCCTAGGCACGCCTATTTGTGACTTAAGTCTAGCCAAGCGCACTTCAGGGACCCGCCCCACATACACATATTATGATGATATTTTCAGACTGTTTCTGAAATTATGCATCATGCCTTTGCAGCAACCGAAATTTCAGTTCAGTTTTCGTCGAGAGTTAATCAAATTAACTGAGAAAAGCTAATACTGTTCCCGAAACGATTAATTCTCATTTAGTGGCCGCCGGAAGTGGTGTGATGCAGCAATTTATAATTGATTCAAATTCAAATTAGCTTTGGCAGATTTTCATGTGCGTTTGTTTGTATGATACTTATCTATATTATGTGTATAGTGATGCAGTTTTGAATACAGTTGACACTTCAATAAAAGACTAATTAATGGGGTCTAAGTGTTTTTTTACATGAAGGTGAGATTGGAACAAATCAATTTTGAAATATAAATGTGAATACTTATGCTGTCTCACCAGTTTTTTGGGATCTAGCGAGATAGATTTTAACCTTTCAATATATATTTTTAATCAATTACTTGTAATTGAAATCCTATCTGTCGAATTTCTGAAAAAGGAAACAATACGGGCAGCAAATATATAAATATTTATTACAAATAAATATTTTTTACAAAAAATTGAACCGACGTTATTAGTTGGTGCACTGAAAAGTATAAAGTAATATTAATTTTATTGGTGCTGTTACTTTTGAAGTTGTGTGCAGATGCAGTTAGATTGATAACATTTGGCACAGCTTCATAAGTACCTAGGTACTAGCGCCAGTAGAATTAATATTATTTTATACTTTTCAGTGCACCAACTAATAACGTCGGTCCAATTTTTTTTAAATATTTATTTATTTCACACTTTTGATTGTAACATTAGTCACGAAAATCGTTGAACGTTCACTAACACCAATGAAGATAGAAGGGTACTTATTCTATTATCCACGAATATTCTTTCCTTGTGGTTGTTATTATTGAGATCTCAAAACATCGCTGCGGAAATACGCTCAAGTATTTTAGATGTTACCATTTTAACACCGCTTTAACTCAAAAACCGTAACTCTAAGGAAAAAATGTTCTTTATAAATGTTGCTACAAATAATTATATCTTTCATGTAGAACCAACAGATTTTCAATTTTCGAAGAAATCGCCCTCTCCATATAGCAAAAATACAACTATTTGCGAATTTAACATGCCTCTATGTCGAAAACCGTAACTCTTTTGAGAAAATGTTCGATTAAAACGATTCCGGATATTTTAGTACCTTTAATTCTGCCATCTTGGATTTTCGATTTTGGAGAAAACTTACCCCCTCCACCTCCTTCAAGGACGGTTTTCGGAGGGAAGGAGATTTCGGATTTGCATTTTTATGAAACTGGCCTCCTCTTTCAAATGAATCAAAACTCATCAAAATCGGAGATCGTTTACTATATAAAACGGGCGCACGAACCAAAACAAATGAAGCAGACAGTCGAATTGTATACCTCCTCCGTTCGGGGCTCGTCGGTCAAAAATAGGACCGACTATTAGCTGGTGCATTGAAATATACATAATAAGGTTAATCCTATTGGTGCTGTTAAAATGTAATTGGTCCAGTTGTGAGTAAATAAAATACTTTTAACACCAACTTCAGAAGTACCAACACCAATTATTGAATTTACCTTTGAAATTTTTCAGTTCACCAACTCATAAAGTCGGCTCTTAATTTTGTAGAAAAATATTCATTTTACATTTGTGAGTGTTTCATTAGTTATAAAAATTGATGAAAGTTGTTATAAGTACTCACTGATTTCAACAGTCCTGCAAATCCATAGTGCTGTAACTCAGAAATCCTCGACTTTTTTTGAAAAATATACAACCTAAATTTTGCAGAAAAAAATATTATATTGTACGAACCCAGCTGCCAATTCAAATTGTGCGCTTATTAGGTGAACATTTATCATAAATGATTAAAGACAAGATAATTTTTAGCGCAACATTTAAATGCATAGGTACATTTACAAAAAAAATGAAAGGTGTTACAGTTAAGAGCAATAGAAATGTTAATTTGTGAATGCTAATAAATAACTTATAGAGTAGGTCCAATTTTTTTTTTAAATATTAATAACTGTTAGATTATGCGCTGAAAAATAATAGTAATTCTCCCACATATCAGTTTTGTACTGCGAAATCGAAATCTTTTGAACAGTAATGTGACAGTTCTTGTACAATGGTACAGAAGCCTTTGTTGTAAAATGTGATTTATTTAATCAAACATTTAAGTTTCTCATAAAAATTTGCTTGATAGAAACATCAAAGCGATCTGACGTTTTCAATAGTGTTGCTAACGATAACTTCTTCATTGCTTCCAGTAATCCTGTTTCGGTTGAAAGAATGAGGAAAGGTTGATGCGGAAATATAGAGAACCTCATCAGCCGAAAGAAAGAAAGCAGAAGAAAAAAAACCTGCACAAGAATCCAAAGTTACCCGGGACCGGGAACATGTACAACACTTTTGATGGACACATGTCATCCGAATTCAAGCAAACAGCCAACGATTACAATGGACGAGGGCTTTGTGTTAATTCAAGTCAATTTTCAGTTAGCAGCCTACTAAGATTGGGCCACAATAGAAGGGACGGTATTACTACTACTACTGGCTTGGATGCAGCTGAAGGTTAGTAGGTTTTTTTTGCTTTCCTTTTTTCTCAGTTATAACTTGGTGCGTGTGATTTTTCTCGCGCTATTCGCAGATGAAGTTTTATTATTACATAAAAGTGCCCTTACATACAATACATTTAAAGAGTAAATGAAAGAAGACGAAAAACAGTTGAAACAAGAAGGGATTCTGGAAGAAATTGCCCGACATGCTTTTTCTCGTGCATTATTGCTTCATTAAATAAACTCATCATATTGAAAATGCAACATCCAGTAAAAAGTATTTTGACAAATAACTTTTTAAAATCAACATTGGTTACCATGTCTCCAGTGAGAAGATGCGCTGATTTTCATTAATTAAGTATATTTGAAACAGCTTGGTTATATAGGACTGTTGAAAAGCCAGAATATCGTTTCGGAAAATTGGCAATGTGATCTTAAGAGTAAATGCCCTTAAACAATAGTTTAGAGGCTAGTATAGGAGGATAACGACTCTGTGTACGATCAGATTATCGTAGGATCAGGCGTTCAGTCTTATCGATCACCACTCATCATACATTTGAATTAGACACGGTGGCGCAGAAAAAAATAAGAATGCTCTGCAAAGTAGCAACCACTACCAGGTTTCTTCGTGTTACCTACCATTCTATCTGATCTTTCACCCATTGTACATGAATGGGACGTGATAGGTAGAGGATTTTTTCAACTTAATATTGCATTTGCATCGCCTAAGAGAAAAATACCTTGATCACCTTAATCGAAGTATGACTCAAGATTAATAAAATTCCTGGCAAAAAGTAAGGAAACTGCTTTAAAATTCTCAATATCGGATTTATAGAAGATATATTAAAATATTACCATACGTGTTGCATTTTCAATGTCACACAGTATAACATAATAAATATTTATTTCAAGATTGTTGCGCATGATATTTTTCCAGTGGACATGCCGATGCAGCTTCCAATATTTCTGGTTGTTCTCAAAGACCAAGAAGTTTCATAATCATGCCAAATAATTATTGTTTTATATATTTTATAAGCACTAGGAGATACTTCCTGAGATGATATACCTAATTCTTTTTCTTGCTCAAGTCAATTAAATTGTTTCTTTGACTGATCTACATATTATTCTAATGGTCAAGAAAATGGAAAATGTCATAACATCTTATTTTCATTAGATAAGCACATATTGCAGAAACAGTGAAAAGTCATTAACAAAAGTATGTTGATTGAAATATAACTCGAATTATAATGCAATTCATTTGAAGCCCTTCTGTTATCCAGAAAGTTCAAAATACGACAATTCACCAAATAAAAAGCACATTATTTATATATATATATATATATATATATATATATATATATATATATATATATATATATATATATATATATAAATATATAAATAAAAAGATGTTCTTGGGGATGCAGTCATATATTCAATAAAATTCTTTGATTGAAGCCGAGCTTTCGAGAATGTTTATTCTCTTCTTCAGGGCAAAAATCGTGAATTTAAAATAAATTAACCAAAAACAGGAAAGATTTCATGGCAGTCAATTACAAATGATATGATATGTTCTAAATTATGACGTCATCAGTTAGGCAGTCTATAGATATAGGTATATTAATTTTTGCGAAATCTACCTTGAAAGTTCAATTTTCCAGAACTGAGTGTCGGACTCCTGTGTTTTTTTGACCGACGATCACGATTGTCGGATATTTGCTTAATGTATGCAAAGAAAAATCATTAACGACATAAATATTTTGCATCCACATGAATTGGAACACGCTGCATATGATATTCCAAAACAAGAAGTGGAAAAAAAACGGCTGTGACTTGAAAGCAGCCGCTTATTGACATATAACAAATTATTCTGATGGCTTTTCATCAGTCTCCATTCGGTTTGTTTTGAAAAGTCAACTTCCGACGCCGTCTTGATATATTACACCCAACTCAAGTCACTGCGCGCGATATAAATAAACAACTGTGTGTAATATGTATAAGTATAAGTATATAATATTATGAACTGTTTTTGAAGTAGCTACAGTGGCAATAAAATTATTGATGACATGCTAAATTTCCTTTTTTAATCGCGAATGTTTTATTGGAAATCCACCAATATTTATAGTTACAGGGATTTCCGTTTATAACAACATAAAACATGTCTAGGTGGAGTGCCCGTGAAGGATGTAGGTACTAACAATCCAAATAAATTAGGAACTTATTTATTGCTCTTGTAAGTACAAAATGGAGAGCTTTAATGTATTTAGTATTTGACATTTCTTATGTGCTAAGTTACATGAAAAATCTATACTAATTTAAGATACTAAAACAACGTTTTAAGTTCATATTAAAAAACTGATAGGTAGGTATCTTAGAGTTACAAGTCTTGAGAAAATTAGAACAAAAGTTTCATTTCTAAAATAGTATTTTTGACCGAAATCATAAAAGAAGGAGAAATTATACAATTAAATAAGAATATTATGTTTGCTTAGTATAAAAACAGGCACCGATAGCCTTATAAAAAATTGTCTCCACAAAAATTGTGAAGTTCGAGTAAAGCTCGCGTGGAAAGAGTTCCGAAACGTTGTCTGTATATTTTTATTTTTATGATCTATATAAAATATTTTTACTAAAAAACGTAGCAGAGAATCGTATGAATCAATAAAGAAGAGTTTCAATTGCGTTTAAATTTGGAATAATATTTTGTAGAATTTTCTAGAAAAATTCTAAAGCCGTCGTTTCAAAACTGCCAGGTCGATCTTACTGGTATTTAAAATTTAGTTTGAAAAAATTTTGAAAAAATCTTTCTATCAGTTTTAGGGAAAAATATTTAATACGAAAGTTGTAGGTAACTTAAAAATGTTTTTGATGAAATTTAACCAATGGCTACTTTTTGAGATTTTTTTTAAAGTTTGATCGGCTGCCATTTTTAAACTACTAGTCCGATTCATACCCATTTACGTACTTGTCTGAGATAATTATACGATTGATTTTTGTAGCAAATTTACACTTGATATCTTTAAAAATGCGGCCTTTATCATGATAACAATTTTCGTAGTATCCCATATAATTAAAAAAAACATTTTGGACTTTATTGACGTATAACACCATGCGGTTGATTTTTTGTTGTAATCCGAAGTGCGAAAAAATTGTAATAGCTTTATACAAACGTCAACATTTGCGTGTCCATATATTAGATAAAATAGCAGCTATGCTCCTGGTACATTGCCATCAGATTAGATTTATTGTCGCTCTTTTATGGTTAGCCCAGATATTTTATGCCACTTTTATAGATACATTTCCATTGGAATAAATAAAGGAAATACGTTTATACTCATAATATATTTGAGCACTTAATTGTTTTCAAACGTCTGAACGTTTTTCAATATATGTAGGTATGTATTTATAAAATACTTATTTTGCCATTTTGTTAACTTTTGAAATAGTAAGATGAATCACGACTATATTTGGTAACCTATGACTCAGTGACAGGTACACAGTATAAACCATAGACTAAAATGACAGATGTCTGAAACGGAAATATCTGTTGACAACCCGACACCAAAAATTTTGCACGTAGAAAAATAATAAATATGTTTCACAACAAATTGGACCGACTTTATAAGTTGGTACATTGGAAAATACAAATTAATATTAATTCTATTGGTGGTGGTACTTTTGGAGTTGGTGCTCACAACAACAAAATACAATTGCCCAACTTCAAAATTACCAGCACCAATAGAATTAATATTATTTTGTATTTTTCAGTGCATCAACTAATAAAGGCGGTCCAACTTTTTGCAAGAAATATTTATTGCACACTTTTGAGTGTAACATTAATGAAAATTGATAAACATTCACTAGTACCAGATATGTTGGTACTTATCGTATTACCCATGTTATAGGCTTTGCTTGTACTTGTTATTTATTATTCAGAGATCTCAAAACATCGCGGCGTAGATAATTATATTTCAGCATTGCTGAAACTCGAAAATGGTAACTCTTTTGGAAAATGTTCAATTAATTTTTGATTCTGCATTCTCAGATTTGCTCGATCGATCGAGCAAAATTTATCCCGCCACCCATTTCGGGGGCGGTTTTGGGAGGAAGGAGATTTCGGATTTAATTTTTCTAAACAAGATACCATTTCTCAATTCTCCTCTTTCAAATGAAACAGAAATCATCTAAATCGAAGTAAGTTTACTAGGCAAAACGCGCGAACAGCCATAAAAAATAATAAAAAAGCAAACATACAACCGAATTGTATATCTGCTCCTTTTTTTAAGTCATTCAAAAATATGTTTACTCCGTGAATCTACTCGATTCAATGTAATATCGTATGTAAGGACATAGGTTTAAAATAACTAAATACATGAGTTCCAAAATAAGTTTCTATTAATCATTTTCCTACTTATATTATTTCATGTAGGGACTTACTATACACACATTATTATCAGACAGGATTATCTGTAAGCTCTCCATAGCACTGTTTAGTGCCATCAAGTTCCCTGATGCACATCAAACTTGTGGCACACTTTCCAAAGATATTCAAAAAGCCCCCACATCTGTCGCCAAGAACTCGGGCACTTTCGCAACTTCGATGGTAGTCATTGAAGGTAGCACCCCTTGGATAGAGCGCAGCAACTCATCACTGTAATCATTCTCCGGCCCAGTGTTTGCTGAGTTGATGAATACTATTGAGGCAATCAGGAGAAATCGAATAATACCAAAGAACATCTTTATGAAAATCTCAGAAAAACACACGGTTGACTTTCTGTGAGTGGCTAAAAGAAAATTATTTATTATTTTTATCACTCCGGAAACTGCAAAGGGTATACATTTTTTATATCGGTAAATATTTCCGAAGAATTTTGGAAAAGATTCAAGCTCCTTGGAACTTGCTTCTCTGACTTGCATAAAAGTGTTAAAAGCTCGCCAGTTCAATGTCAACTTGATAGGAGTTGTTGAAGCTGCTTTCTTTTATATCCCTTAAGATAACACCTACGCCCAACTTTGATAAGATCTTCTTTAAAATATTCCAATAATTAAGAGATGAAAAAATTAACAATTTCATGAATATTTATTTTGAAAGATGCTTCTTCCTATTATAATTGATGTAAAAAGACGGATATTATGCATAATATCTGGAGATCCAAAAAAAATATATCTTTCTCAGTCAGCGGTCGGATGGAAGATTGATGTCTTGGATAGATTATGGCTTTTCTAGTCCTGTCCCACTGCGGCCTTCTCAAATCTATAAAAAAAACTTTATAGCAGATAAATATCCGGGACACCAAGTTTCACTGGGTAAACAAAGACAATTGAGAAAACCTTTATATGCCTACAAAACTGTATACTTTTTTTTATAAGTCATTTTAAAGATTTGATTAAGAATGAGTCAATTACCTCTTTCAAAAATTGAAGATACGATAACTAAACAATTATGTATAAATTCATCGAATTAAATATCATGGAGTTATTGGTGTAAAATAGAATTGATTTAACTTTCATTATTTTCCATTTGAAAATAATCAAATATACTTATGATGAGAAGCCCTTTCGGAAAAAATGACCCCTTTTAGGTATGATTGATTCTGTTCCTTGTGGGGGAGAGCTTACAACATTGGGAACGACTCATTATATTAGCTTCAACTCGGATAATAATTTTTCTGTACGTCTGATTAGAATGAGACAATATTTGTTAATGATATTGTATATATGCAAAACCAACATTCAAACAAAAGCTGACTTTTGATGACACTGATATGCTTTGGAAGCTCAAGGCTGATGATCCTGTAAGTTTATCCTGCATTAGATCTGTTTATCATGTAACTGCCCACGATTGATGAATTGTTGCATCAATTTTATGAATATTCAAAGCTTTCATCAGTTCCTATGAATACAAAATAAGATAGGATTAATCTTAGGCGCAGGAGCCTTATCATCTTTGGATATATAAGTAAAAGAACCAAACTGCTCAGCATCCTGAAACCAAAGTCCATCAGAACAACATCTGTCCCCTGGAATCGGTAAGAAATTAAGAACGTTGAAAAATATTACTATATCTCTCAAAAAATGTATTAATGTTTTTGCAGATTTTCCCATAAAATAACAAATCATGTACACACTATCACAAGTTTCACTTTGCATTTGCATCGTCATTGTAACCATCGTCAGCTGTAGCAGCAGTTTCAACAACGTAGGTGAAGATTGTAGAGCCCAGAATAGTAATTGTGAATGGGGCGAAGCGTTTAACGACTATTATCAAAGATGTGAATGTGCCCGAGGTCCTGGTTATCCATGTGGTGGCTTTATGAATATTGTAGGAGTTTGTGCTCAAGGACTAATGTGCATTAATGATCCTTCCCGTGGATTTCATTGTCATGGTGATTATTTGAACTTGCGGCAAATCAGAGCCCCATTTCATTTGAATAGAGAATAAGATGTTTGTATGAAGATATTGGAATAATAAAGATTATACTTATTCAATTATCGATAGATGTTATGATTATATTAAGAAAGTCCTAATTTTAATAACAATGGAAGTTGGATATGTTATTAACACGACCGAGCGTTGTTGGGGATGATAACGCCTACGATCTACTACAGCTCGACCATTCAAAAATTACCCATGAAAAGAATGCGCAGATACGTTCGATGGGTTTTAGTAGCAGTGGAACATACGCGAACGGTGTAGCGCGCCTATGACTGGCAATGTGTATAATGTAATCACTTTCAAATTTGAATACTCAAAATGGAAGTTGTTTTTTCTCTCTTTGTGTCCATGTGGCCTTTTCCGCTAAGAAATCTTTCAAAAAAAGTTGGCGAAGGCATGTTTCTTAGAAATTTAATAAATAAGATTACCTAAGAGATCATTATCAACAGGAGTATTGGTAAGATATCACCACAAGTACACAAAAGCCATTAGAACAGATGGCATCAACCTGAAACTCTTGAAGTATGTGGGTATCTTAATGAAATTGAGATTGCTACATTTAATAGTCGTGTGTTGGACAAGAAGATCTATACCAAAAGATTTGGCTCTTGCAAAAGTGTCTTCTATCAGTGTTCAAAACGAGGAGCTACAAGCAAAACTAAAAACTATAGTGGTAGTTATAAGTTTACTAAATCCAGGATATAAAATTCAATCCAAAATAGTCACTTCATGAACACAAGCTATAATGGGAAGTTCAGCGGAAGAAGATCAAAATGGCTTTCTTCAAGGCCGCTCATGTATCGACGTAATATTTACGATATAGCAACTATCTACCAGAAAAAAATCTGTCAGTTCAAGCTGGATAATCTTAAATCATTTATAGATTTTAACAATGCTTTCGATAGAATTCTTTGATCAATGTTTTGGAATATTCTGAAGCTGGCTGAGAGGACTCCCAGAACTCCTAACCGAAGTCATGAAAAGCTTTCTAGAGAGCCAATTCACCACAATCAAAGTGTTAGACGAGGTTTCTGTCTGCGACCCCTCTTATTTAATTTACATATTGATGAAATAATGATAAAATGGAAAATAATAGCTCCTAAACATATACATTTGCATAGAAAACTATCTGTTAATATGGCAAAAAATGTTTACCTAGGCGTACACATTTAAAAAATAACAGAAGAGCCCAGTAATCTAATAATTTTCGAAGCTGGGAGAACTAGCACTAGAAACCGCTCTAGCTTTTATTTTTAAAATTGTTAAAAACAAGTTTTCTGCATATAACTTTGAATGCGTTTGGAATTGCAAAAAAGGTTGTAGTCATAAAAATGTTTGTTTCTTATTTTCGCATCTATTGCAGGGTATTTTTCAAACTTCATGTGTTACCTAAGGCTCATTTTTGAAAATTATTTTGAATTATACAGAATGTCCCAAGAATTTTCGACGTCATATTGATATATTTTTCAAATTACATGCCATACATATTGTTGCTTATTCTGGTAACTCTTATAGTTTCCTACATGGCCCTGAAATTTTATTTAAATTGGTTGAGTAATATCCACTTGCCTTATCAACAGATAGTTTTTTATGCAAATGTATACACATACGAGCTTTTATTTCACAATTTATAATGATTTCAGCAATATATAAATTGAGAAAGAGGGGTCACAGGCAGCAACCTCGTCTAACACCTTGATTGTTGTGAATTGGCTCTGTGGTAAACTTTTTATGACTTCAGTTAAGAGTTCTGGCAGTCCTCTCAGATTCAAAATGTCCCATAACATTGATCAAAGTCAATATTTGAGCGGCCTTGACGAAAGCCAGTTTGTTCCTGTTCCGCTAAACTTTCCATTATAGCTTGTGTTCATAAAGTAACTACTTTGGGGTACATTTTATATCCTGAATTTATTAGACATATAACTACCTCTATAGTTTTTAGTTTTGCTTCCAGCTTCTTTTTACTGATACTGATAGAAGACACTTTTGCAAGAACCCAATCTTTTGGTATAGATCTTCTTGTCCAACACATGATTATGAAATGTAGCAATCTCATTTTCATCAAGATACCTACATACTTCAATAGTTTCAGGTTGATGCCATCTGTTCCAATGGCTTTTGTGTACTTCTGGTGATATCTTATCAACACTCTTGTTAAAAATGATCTTGTAGTTAATTTTATTTATTAAATTTCTAAAAAAGATTCCCCCGCCAACTTTTTTTTAAAAGGTTTCTTAGCGGAAAAGGCTACATGGACACAAAGAAAGAAAAAACAGCTTCCATTTTGAGTATTCAAATTTGAAAGTGATTTCATTATACATATTGCCAGTCATAGGCGTGCTACACCGTTCGCGTACGTCCCACAGCTACTAAAAACCACCGAACGTATCTGCGCATTCTTTTCATGGGTAATTGTGTACTGGTCGAGCTGTAGTTCGCTTGTGTTATCACACCCAACAACGCTCGCGCGTTTTAATAACAAAGCCAACTTTCTAAATATAATCATAATATCTTCTGATAATTGAATAAGTATAATCTTTATTATATCTTCATACAAACATATTATTCTCTATTCAAATGAAATGGGGCTCTGATTTGCCGCAAGTCCAGAAATTCGCCATGGCAATGAAATCCACGGGAAGGATCATTAATGCACATTAGTCCTTGAGCACAAACTCCTACAATATTCATAAAGCCACCACATGGATAACCAGGACCTCGGGCACATTCACATCTTCGATAATAGTCATTAAACGCTTCACCCCATTCACAATCACTATTCTGGGCTCTACAATCTTCACCTACGTTGTTGAAACTGCTGCTACAGCTGATGATGGTTACAATGACAATGCCAATGGAAAGGGAAACTTGTGATAGTGTGTACATGATTTGTTATTTCATAAGGAAATCTGCAAAAACATTTAATTTTTGGAGAGATATAGAAGTATTTTTGAAAGTTCTTACCGATTCCAAAGATTGTTTCTAATCTTTGCCGGTTCTATGGGACAGATGTTGTCCTGATGAACTTTTCAGGATGCTGTGCAATTTGGTTCTTTTTCTTATATATGATGAAAAAGCTCCTACGCCAAAGACTCATCCTATCGTTTTTTTATAAAAACTAATGAAAGCTTTAATATTCATGAAATTGATGCGACAATTTATCCATCGTGGGCAGTTTCATGATAAACAGATCTAATGCAGGATAAACTTACAGGATCATCAGCCTTGAGCTTCAAATGCATACCAGAGTCATCAAAAAGTAAATTTTGTTTGAATGCTGGTTTTAAATATAATTATATATATTTTAAACAAAGATTCATTCTACACAGACTTACAGAAAATATTGTCCGAGTTTAAGTTATTATAATGAGATTTCTTTAATGTTGATTGAACTTCTTTAAAACTTGTAAACAAGTGGATATTTTCAGTCCAAAAATAATATTGCCAAGTAAATGATATGCTGGTAACACAGATTGATTCAAAATTCTTTGAATCAGTTGCTATACTTTCTGCATCTAACGTCTAACCATAGCATACTTAAATAAGTTAATGTGTTAAAACATATTTAAATTACCTGTGAGAATTTGTATCGACTTGAAAGACTTTCATTATATCCTTATTAGTATTTATGCTTTCAAGAACCGTCATTTCTAGGTAGATATAATAAAAAACAATTATTATTCTTGTTCGATTTAATTCTATCACAAAAATTCCCTTAGAAGAGAACAGACAAAATATAATTACTCAATTAATTATCACACTTCGGTTAATAACATCATAATGTTCGACTTTTTGTCACCTTGATCTTTATTTACTGTAGGTACCTCAGCAACCCAGGCTTACTCCAGTATTCATTGCTTTTGTACTTTTTGTCGGTACTGATTTACATGTACCTTCCTGTTCTGCTTTATTTTTACTTTGCATTCAAGGACTATGTTTGTAGTACTAATAGATTATCCTCAATATTTCTCAAAATAAAGCTTAAGGTAAACCCAAAATAAAACTGTTTAAACTTTAACATGGATCTACAAATGAGAATTTGTTTAATACAATATTATGAAATAGGAAAGGTCTGTAGTAACTGAACGTACCGAGATCGGGAAGATCAAGGATTAGTGTTGAGCAGTATGTATTTTTGGTATGACTTGACATGAATCTTAATCTATTTCTATCAGAACTTGAGTCTTATTCTCAGTATTTCTGGAACCCATGGAACATTTCCTTCTGAATTACCTTTTTTGATTTTGATAGGAGGTAGAACAACGATATATTTATTAAATCACTTTGCACTAATAACTAATCAGAGAACACTATCTCCAATAGAATAGAACAGAACGTTTAGTGTGAATGACATTGAATGTCAAGCGAATGTCAAATTGACTTTGAAAGAATTTTGGGTTACAGTGGTGGCGGAAATAAAGTAAGCTATGCCTAATGCAAGGCGAAGCCCAAACAGTAACTTTAGTTTCACCAAATGCCCAAATTTTTTATCATTGTCGGTGGTTTTCATGTTTAATTATCGGCTTACGTTTTAGACGACGTTCCATAATTAACTATATTTTTAATATTTTCGCTAAGTTTTTGACTGATGAACCCAAACGGAGGAGGTATGCAATTCGACTGTCTGTTTGTTTTTTAATTCGTGCGTGGATTTTAAATAGTAAACGCACTCCGATTTTGATGATTTTGATTCATTCGAAAGAGTAGACTTGAGAAATGGTCCCATATTCGTAAAAACGCAAATCCTTCCCATCAAAAAACACTCTCCGAAGGGAGTGAAGGAGCAATTTTTCTCGAAAATCGAAAATCTGAGGGAACATAATTGAAGACAGGACAATATCCGAAAACGTTTAAATTGAATATTTTTTCAGAAGAGATACGGTTTTCGTGTTAAGGTGGGTACAGATATATTAACAAAACTTCGTTTCGCAACGTCGTCGCGTAGCAATTGTTACGCAACGAAGATAGAGCGTGTCAACAAATATTGTGTATTTATACATATATGTCGCGTATCTTATAAACGGAACAGGCTGCCGTTCCGTCTTTACTATAATCAAATAATCAATAAATAAGGAACTGTTACTTGTCAAGTGGCACGTAATGTAAAGTCGGCTTAACCTAATATAAAACGCATTTTATATTGTATTTTAGCCAATAATTCTAGTAATTCATCACTTGGTATTAATTTTCTTATTATGGATGGAACCATATAATGACAAATTAAGACAACAATATCTATTCTGTGAACTAATGTAGGTATCAGTTGTCACTTCGGGAATTTGATTTGAAACTAAATTAAATTACATTTTTTAATTTATTTAGGTTTGATTTGCAGAATAATGAAGTGATATAATTTATCGATAATAATAATAACATATTTGAATAAAATTTTCGTAATTCAAATCATAATGCTATTTGAATAATTGATCCATATATACTGGGTATGGTATCAAGCGATTAAACGGTTTTACCAGAAATTACATCATATTTATAAATTCGAAAAGAACATCCTGTTTATTTTGGAAAATTCGATTTTTTCAACAGTTTCTAAATCTGCGTCTAGGTAGATATAGGCATCATATAATATCTAAATTTAACTGTTACCAAGATATTGACATAATAATGTCATAATTTTCACCAAGTTACCTGAAAATTTTTAACTCTGGTGTTGTGTTGTTATTGACAACATTACGTACAGCAATATTCACTCAACATGTAACATTACCCAAATGAATATTTTCGATGACCTGCAACCCGGATCGGGAATCAATGCCTAATAAATATTTTTTACAAAAAATTGGACCGACGTTATTAGTTGATCCACTGAAAAGTATAAAATAATAGTAATTCTATAGGTGCTGTTACTTTTAAAGTTGTGTAGTTGCAGTTAGATTGATAACTTTTGGCACCAAGTTCACAAGTACCATCACCAATAGAATTAATATTATTTTATACTTTTCAGTGCATCAACTAATAACGTCGGTCCATTTTTTTGTAAAAAATATTTATTTCACACTTTTGAGTGTACCTAACATTAGTCACCAAAATCGTTGAACGTTCACTAATACCAATGAAGATAGTACTTATCCTATTACCCATGTATATTCTTCGCTTGTAGTTGTTATTATTGAGATCTCAAACCATCGCTGCGGAAATACGCTTGAGTATTTTATATGTTACCATTTTAACACCGATTTAACTGGAAATCCGTAACTCTAAGGAAAAAATGTTCATTATAAATGTTGCTACAAATAATTATATCTTTCATGTAGTATCGAAAGATTTTCAATTTTCGAAAGAAATCGCCCTCTCCACATAGCAAAAATACATATTTAACATGCCTCTATCTCGAAAACACTTTTGAAAAAATGTTCAATTTAAACGTTTCCGGATACTGTCCTATCTTTAATTATACCAACTCAGATTTTCGAGAAAATTCGCCCCCACCACACCTTCGGGGGCGGTTTTTGGAGGGAAGGAGATTTCGGATTTGGGTTTTTATGAATATGGGACCATCTCTCAAGCCTCCCCTTTCAAATGAATCAAAAATCATCAAAATCGGAGCTCGTTTACTATATAGAAGGCGTATACCTCCTCCGTTCGGGGTTCGTCGATCAAAAAAAGCTCGTACCGTGGCTCTTTTTCATTTTGGCTATCTCTCGCCTTAGTGCTGACAGAAGAACATTAATTTTGTTTTGCATTCATCTACTGTTGTCCGAAACTCTACAGCAAGTTCTTCCCAAGCATCATGCTTCTTTATTTTGTTGAAATATTTGGGATGTTTTTTATCCCATAAAATTTCTTTATTACGGTAACTGTTTAGAAAATCAATGGTAGATTCTTCCGTCTACTCCATAATAGCGATGTCTTCAACTGAATAAATAAAACAAAAAATAAATCGCAACTGTGTACCTTACCCAGATCTGTCCAGATATGCTAACAAGTGGTGCAACATCAGTGTGTCTCATTTATTTGATGAGTCAAAAAAATGACAACCGATGGGAGGCCTCGATGTTACGGTGTTACTCTATTACGCAGTGCCGTCCAGACATGTTACGCGACGGCGTTAAGACAGGAAGTTTTGTTATATGTCTGTACCCACCTTTGCAGCAATGTTAAAATCTCAAATATGTGTATTTTCGCTATGTGAAGGGGGCAATTTCTTTAAAAATTGAAAATCTGAGGGCACTACATGAAAGACCAGATTATTTGTAGCAACATTTATAATTATTTTTTTTCCTTAGAGTTGCGGTTTACGAGTAACAGCGGTGGTAAAATGGTAAAATCTAAAATACTTATGCGTGTTTCCGCCGTGAATAATAACAAGTAAAATCAAAGAATATACGTCGGTAATAGGATAAGTACTGTCTTCTTTGGTATTAATGAACGTTCAACAATGTCGTGATTAATGTTACACTCAAAAGGATGAAATATTTTTTTTTAATTGGACCGACGTTATTTGTTGGTGCTCTGAAAAATACGAAATAATATTAATTCTATTGGTGCGCGTACTTGTGAAGTTGGTGCCAAAATTTATCATTCTAACTGCAATGGCACAACTTCAAAAGTAACAGCACCAATGGAATTAATATTATTTTGTATTTTTCAGTGCACCAACTAATAACGTCGGTCCAATTTTTTTTAAAAAAATATTATTTTAGCAAATAAATTGTTTGAAAAAAGATGCTTGGAATATCAACTGAATTCAAATGTATTCAGCGGCGTCCTGAGAGTATTAGAGATATAATAGTCCTAAGTTGAAGCCTTTTACATTGGGTTAAGGGATTTTTGCGATAAGATGCCTTATCTGTAATTCTTAAGATGCGTTTATGTTGGAGCTGCGATAAACGATGAGAGTGAAGCAAAGAAAATGATTCTATTCTCTATGATTCTATAGGCTTTACACGTCCAACATCAACACCTGGTATAATTTACAGTGTGTGACATTGAAAATGCGACAATCCTGACAAATTCCATTTTTTGCGAGATTTTTCACAAACACCAGATGCTGCTAATGCTAATAAGAGTACCAAAAAAAACATTAAAAATAATTCGTCAACAAGGCATTGATCAACTTAGTCGAAGCATGTCAGGAATGCAATAACTTAACAGGGGCTCCAGCTCATGATTAAAATTTCCAGGAAAATAGTAAGGAAACTGTTTTGAAGCTTTGATCATAAGATGTAGTTATTTACAAAATTATATTAGAATATTTTGATGTTTATTGGGTGCTTGTGTGATTCAATTAATTCTTAAAAGAACATCATTTTTTTCTTCCATCATATATATATTGTCCAAATAACAACTTTTCATACAAAGCATTATTGTATTACAATAGTAGTTATCATTCCCATTTATATAAATTCTAGCAATTTCTTAAGAACGTTTTTCTTTTTATCGTCTTAATACTGTAAGCATAGCATATGAGATCACAAGAAACTTGGTAAACCTAGTAATATGGATTCAAATAGTAGTCAATGGTTCAAAATCAGCTGGAAAATAGATTGCAATAGCAAAATAAAATATATCTTGTATTGAATACTTTTGCATGGATTTATATCTGTATGAATCTATATAATATTATTTATATTTCTAACAAAATACTTATTCATGGAATAGTTTCTTCTAGAATAAATAGAAGAATTCACATGCAAATATATCTTAAATAATAAATAATAATAATGTGCTTGCATTGGGTAAATTAAAATCTAAATCACTTTTGAACCTACATAACAAATAAGACACGAAGTGATGCACTCGTTGATATTTGAAACAAAATTTGACTACATATATTTCAGAAGCAATCTATTTTCCTCGAAATGTCCAAAAAGAGACTTAGAATAAATACAAATCATTTTGACTTTTGTTCGGTCTACTCAGTACAATCCAAAGTTAATATAGAACAACCAAGACAAGTGTCCCTTCGGCACATCATTCCTTCGCCACATTGGCCTCGATAATTGAACAGTCCTCCACAGGCTTCACCCGGCCCTTTGGCGCATTGTATGCGATTACAGGCATCTCGTACTTCACCCCAGGTACAATATTCCAAAGGTTTTTGATCGCATTCAGCTTGAGACCTACATGGTTGACATATCCACATATTTTTGGCCGTGACACAGGTCAACATTAATGTTATGGTGAAAATGATGTGGAACAAGCTTGATGTCATCGTAGTAGGTGATGAAAGTTTTCTGAAAAACAAAATATACATATTTATTATTTGACATGAAATAGATAAATGTTTATATCAAGAAACAAGCAGATGCCTCGACAACTTCATGATCCAGTTACAGACAATCGTTTATCCGCGCGGGATGGATATGTCGTGGCCTGATCGAAGAATTACCCATATCATAAAACTGTCAGCATTTCATGAAATAATGACACCCATATCATGTGATGTGTCTTCTTCATAAGATCAATGAACAGATATAGTTTGTGGATATGGACAACTAAATTTACGACGATTTCATTATAATATGAATAATTTATAAATAATCATTTCATTAAAAAAGTTATACTAAACATCACTAGAACCAGCAAAATGGAACAAATCATAGTTAATGAAAGAGAAAAAGAAGTTACAGCAATAGAAATGTGTAAAATATTGTGTGTTACCGTTTCATACAAAAACTACGATATACTTTATTACTTTGTGCACTGAAGTTACAAAATAGTTTAATTCTCCTGGTGTTGGTACTTTTAAAATTAGTGACAAACGTCATCATCAACCTATAACAGAAAACTTCAAAAATATCAGCACCAGGAGAATCAATTTTATTTATATCTTTTTATAAAGTTAGTCCAAGTTTTTATACTAAAAAAATATTCTGAGACTTCGAAAAACGGGGAAAGATATACAGTTAATTGGTATGTTTGTAGTTTTTCATGCATGTACGCAAGTTTTGCATAAATAAACGTGCCTCGATTTTGATCATTCTTCTTTTAGTTTCTTTCTCAAAATCCAGTATGTCGTTTTTTCCCAAAAATACCCCCGACGGAGAGAAATGGATAGTTTTCTCAAAAATTTTGAAATTACTAAATATAAAAGAATGTTTATGACTAATGAAACACTCAAAAAACGTGATATAAATAATTTTTACAAAATAATAATAACGACTTTCGTACTGTCGATAAAGTCGGATCTAGTTTTTGTGAAAAAAAGTTTTATACAGTCGCCATCCTGATAGCTAAGAACAGTAAAAGCCCAAAAAACAGAATTTATATAATAAAAAAAAATCCACAATCTGTGTAATAGTTCTAGTAGGTAAATGTGAGAATATTGCAATTATTAGGTTCGTATAGTTTTTTTCTATTCTATCGGCATGAAAATATTATTCAAATGGGTTTAGATGAATTGATCCAACGACAAAAGTTCAACTTATTTACCGACGATAAGGGGACAAGACAAGACTAAGTTTTATAAATATCTATTATGTTTATATTCAAACTTCTATGTCATTTACATGTGGCGATAGTAGATCTGTGAGCACTTGTAGATTTTTTAACTGGTGAAAGAAAAGCGAAAAAAATTTCAGAGATCATTCCGCAACAATATTCTCGAAAAAATATTTAGGACAATTTAATTCTTTACTTTAATAATTAAGATAAAAATTTGTCACAACAAATAAATAAAAATTCTCACCTCCTTCGTGTAAAGCTCACTAACAATGTTAGACTAGTGGATGGAAGATTATGATGCGCTTCCATCTTTTTATACCCTTTTTACCCGAGATGTCATCATCCCTTGTTTATGCATAAGCTGACATGCCCATTGACATTTTTTGATTGAATCTTTAAATTATCCAATGAAAAAACTATGCTATAGCTTTGAATATTTATGTATCCATCTACATATTGAGTGACGTATTTAATTTCCCACACTAAGTCAAGGGAAATCAGCTTACCGAGGACAGAGTCACAATTTGAAAAGATAAAGCTGCTACGAAATACTTTTGAAAAACATGTTCATTGCATTATTTTATTTAAGCTTACGTAGATTTCATGGCCTACTGAAGTTAAAAGTAAAACTGTTTAATACATATAAATAACGCCTACGAATCCATGGTATGTTTTATATTAAATAAATACATTTTTGCAAAAACTTGGACCAAATTTATCAGATAATACACTGGAAAATATATAAATATCTTATACAAAAAATTGGACCGACTTTATTAGTTGGTGCACTAGAAAATACAAAATAATAATAATTCTATTAGTACTGGTGATTTCGAAGTTGTGCAGTTTTAGTTAGATGTTGGATCTTTAATTACAAATAAAAAAATAATCATCGAAATCAGACCACGTTTACTATGCGGAAATCAGATGTAAATAAATATTCTTAACAAAAAATAGGATCGACTTGATTAGATGGTGCACTGAAAAATTCCAAATAATATTAATTATAATGTTTCTTGCTCGTAACTTTGAAGTTGGGCGGTTCTAAGTAAATAGAAGCTTTTGACACCAGCTTCAAAAGTACGGGCACCAGCAGAATTAATATTATTTAGGAATTTTCAGTGCTCCAAATAAAAAAAAAATGGTTTTATTTTTTTTATATTTATTTCACATTCTGAAGTGTATTTATTCATAGTCATCAAAATCATTAAACATTACTTATAGACAAAGATTTCAGCATTTACTATTGCCGTAAAGTCCATAAATTTTTTGAAGATGTCCAATTTAACTATCTTATCTTTGATTTTCAAGTTTTGAAAAGAATTGTCCCACTTTCGGGGACGGTTTTTAGGAAGAATTTGTTTTTTTTATAGATGGAACCATTTCTCAATCCTCATCTTTCAAATTGAAAATAGATCATCACTTACTATGCGAAAGACGCGTTCGAACCAAAAAATAAGCAGACGATGGAATTGTGGGAAGTCGGTCAAAAAGGCACACAAACCTCTTCCGTTTTAGGAAGTTGGTCAATAACAGAACTTTTAAAAAAGCTATAGGCTCAATTATCTCTCATATTATTATAGTAAAAGTTCTTCATTCACAAATATTTCTAATCTCGCTAATATCTTTATATATAAAAATATTCTGTTCATGTGTATGTGACTAAACTCCTAAGCGGCTGAACCAATTTTAATGAATTTTTATGTGAATATTCAAGGGGATTCAAGAATGATTTAGATTCACAATTGGATCTGATAGATGGCGCCGTTGTGGGTATGTCAAACGGCTGGACCGATTGGGATGAAATTTTCTATTTATATTCCAATGAATTTAACCCGGTAGGTGGCGCTGCTGTGAGCATAACACTTAAAGCTTTTCCGGGCACGACGACGTCTGCTAGTATAATCTATATTATTCAATATGAAATTTTATCGAATTTATTGCTCAATACCAAACAAACATAGTATCATATAAATTATAAGTTGATATGTTTCACAGTTCAACAACATACGAATTATTGATTTATAAAAGAAGTTTGAACCGGAGGATAACTTTTATTTTTCATTCAACACAGATTACAACAATTATTACATTTAATTACATATTAATAGCCTCGTGTGAAAATACTGTAGCTTTCTTGCATTTTATATTTCTCCTTCTTTTGATTAAACTATGCGATTTTGTAGCAGTTTTTGTTGTAATATTGCATGTTTAAAGTTGTGTGTAATATCTATTATATTCTCCAAGTAACGGTAATCAACTTCGATAGTTCCAGTATAATATACCAATAGAATAAAAATTATTGTATTTTCAGTATTTCATTTGATAAAGTTGCTCCTAGTTTTTGTGAAAAGTTGATCTTTGAGCGGTTAAAAAATCACATAAATCTTACATACGATGATTTTCAAACCTATCGATTTGTTTCGCTTCCATGGGCTCCAACAAATAATCATCAGTTCAATTTCTCCACACAAAATATTCACTTTTCAGAAAGAAAAATGTCTCTCCCGCTTTTGAAGAAAATTTATTATATTGAATTTCTTCGTCCTGTTTCAAATAAGAGAAAAAACATCCAAATCTACTTTGTACTGTATTATATTACATTGTATGTACGCTTTTTGAGCGACTTTTCAAATAATTGTATGTTTGCTTTTTAGGGTTCCGTACGTCCGAATAAAAAAACGGAACCATTATAGGGTAGCTCATGTGTCCGTCTATCCGTCTGTCTCAGTCAATTTTCTCCGAATCAATTATACCGATTAAGTTGGGAGGTCCCTTGTGGGAGGCAAGATAGAAAATTAAATGAATATAAAATATATTTTTTAAATTGTAACGTGCAAGGGGTACGCCGGCACTGGACCACAAAGTTGCGGCGTCCTTTTGATGTTTATGTGTGAGGGGATCTCGAGAGCGGCCGCTGACAAAGAGTGCGACGCATGTGCTCACTAGGATGCCGACAAAAGATTTCGAGAGAAGTCCAGTGGCGACTGGTGTGATCAAAGACCAGAGGCGGCTGGAATGGGGTATATATTAGGGAGAGTTGTCGGTATGAGGTACAGAGTGAAAAAAAAAGTGTGCAAATAGACAGTTTAATAGAAGAGCCAGTGTAAGCTAGTGAGAATATTCAATAGTAAAGTGATGTAATTTTTATTATTCTACTTGAGTGTAAATAAAGTTTATTTAATAATTGTAAATTAGTCTCACTTATCTGCGAACCCGCAAACGCAGCAGAATTTTAAAATAAATAGTTTCCAGATTATTCAAGAAAATATACGAAGATTTACCATCCCCACCAATTATCTCCGAAACTATTGAACCAAAAATTTGGCAAAAATATACAGATATTAGTTTTCTACATATAGATTTCGGGAAAGCCTATAAGAAGTCCGTGATCTTAACATAACATATCACTCAATACTCTGCTTACCAAGAAACAATATAGATAACATCATACGGAACCCTCTTCATGCGAGTTCAACTCGCACTTGTTCTGTTTTTTTAAATATGTACGTGCCTTTTGCATATTAAAACTTGCACTTGGATGATTCTTTTATCATTGGAAAGAGACGTATTGAGAAATGGTACCACACTAGAAAAAATAAAATAAAATGCTGAAAACAGAAGTTTTAGAAGGATTTAGGACCAAAAAACATTAAATAATCTCATTTTCTAATTTAATTTTTTTTTTTCATTTTTTGCACTTTTATGTGTGGATTGGACATATTATACCTTATTTAGACATAATTTGCTGTTCCCCCAGATAGGGTGGAGGGGGCAAAATATTTCGAAAATGGCAAATGAAAATGAAAATTTTCAAAGAAATAAGAAAGATAATTTCCAGCAAAGTTTAAAAAAGAAAGACTTTATTAGTTGGTGTATAAGGTTAATTCTATTGGTGCTACTGTCTACGTAGAATAATTTCAAAATTACCAACAACAATTAATATTATTTTATATTTTTCAATGCACCATCTCTTAAAGTCGGTACCTATTATAATTTCATAAAAAATATTTAACGTTTTGGACTTGGTCGACAAAAATGAGACTAACATAAGCACAGTTAAAGATGTTAACCTTGTTGTCGAAATACTTACTATATTAGAGACCATGAAACTCACTAAATCTTTATGTAAAAAAATAGTTTTAAGAATTAAACGTTGACATTGTTACATTTCCTTGATAATAGAAGCTATTTCGCAAAATTTAACAGAAGAATTTTGAAAGAACGTCAAAAAATAGAAACCAATTAAAATGTTGCGGCAATGATTTCATTTTCAATTTAATTGAAAGGTGTTAGTTTTAGATAAGTATAATAAATGCTTACTTTTCTCACTAGGGCACTATTATCAAAGCAATAGCACTCGATTCCGATGATAATAATTAATAATATCATGTCTTTTTATTCTAATTTGGAAAAATAATTAGCTACATCAACACAACTTCTAGAGAACAGAAACACTTGTTGAAGAAAACAAAAATTTCAGGCATACATTTTCTGTATGTGTCTCTCATAAAATAACAATAATGATTATCACTTCTTATCCATTTACTTCTTCTTGGATCTTGCTTCTCTGACTTGGATAAAAGTGTTAAAAGCTCGCCATTGATGTTCAATGTCAACTTGATAGGAGTTGTTGAAACTGCTTTCTTTTATATCCCTTAAGATATATAGATAACACCTACACCCAACTTCGATCAGATCTTCATTAAAATATTTCAATAAAAGTGATGAAAAAATGAACAATTTCATGAATATTTATTTTGAAAGATGCTTGTTCCTATTATAACTGATGTAAAAAAGACGGATATTATGCATAAAATCTGGAGATCTAAAAAAAATAATATCTTTCTCTTACGTAGGCCTTCTCAGATCTATAAAAAAGACTTTATAGCAGATAAATATCCGGGACACCAAGTTTCACTGGGTAAACACAAACAATTGAGAAAACCTTTATATGCCAACTAAACTGTATACTTTTCTTTTATAAGTCATTTTAAAGATTTGATTAAGGTACGATAACTAAACAATTTCCTACGAATTCATTGAATTAAATATCATGGAGTTATTGGAATAGAATCGAACTGATGTAACTTTTATTATTTTCCCTTTGTTATCTTAAACACTTTGAAGATTCTGAAAATAATAAAATATTCTTATGATGAGAAGCCCCTTCGGAATAAATAACCCCTTTTACGTATTATTTAAGCTTCAACTCGAATAATAATTTTTCTGTACGTCTGAGTAGAATGAATGAATCTTAATTAATGATATAGTATATAACTATATGGAATACTAACATTCAAACAAAAGCTGAGTTTTGATGACTCTGACATGCTTTGGACACTCAAGGCTGATGATCCCGTAAGTATATTCTGCATTAGAACTGTTTATCATGTAACTGCCCACGATTAATAAGTTGTCGCATCAATTTTATGAATATTCAAAGATTTCAACAGTTTTTATGAATAAAAAATAAGATAGGGTGAATCTTAGGCGCAGGAGCCTTATCATCTTAGGATATATAAGAAAAAGAACCAAACTGCTCAGCATCCTGAAACCAAAGTCCATCAGAACAACATCTGTCCCCTGGAATCGGTAAGAAATAAAGAACGTTGAAAAATATTACTATATCTCTCAAAAAATGTATTAATGTTTTTGCAGATTTTCCCATAAAATAACAAATCATGTACACACTATCACAAGTTTCACTTTGCATTTGCATCGTCATTGTAACTATCGTCAGCTGTAGCAGCAGTTTCAACAACGTAGGTGAAGATTGTAGAGCCCAGAATAGTAATTGTTTATTTGGCCAAGTATTAAATGAGGATTATCAAAGATGTGAATGTGCCCGAGGTCCTGGTTATCCATGTGGTGGCTTTATGAATATTGTAGGAGTTTGTGCTCAAGGACTAATGTGCATTAATGATCCTTCCCGTGGATATCATTGTCATGGTGATTATCTGGACTTGCAGCAAATCAGAGCCCCATTTCATTTGAATAGAGAATAATATGGAATGAAGATTTTGGAATAATAAAGATTATACTTATTTAATTATCAATAAATGGTATGATTATGTTTAGAAAGTCCTAATTTTAATAAAAATGGAAAAGTTGGCTGTGTTATTAACACGACCGGGTGATGTTGGGTGTGATAACGCCTACGATCTACCGCTTAACCAGTAAAAAATTACCCATGAGAAGAATGCGCAGATACGTTCGATGGTTTTTAGCAGAGCTGTGGAAGATACGCGAACGGTGTAGCACATCTATGACTGGCAATATGTATAATGTAATCTCTTTCAAATTTGAATACGCAAAATGGAAGCTGTTTTTTTTCTATTTGTGTCCATGGGGCCTATTCCACTAAAAAAATCTCTCGAAAAAAGTTGTCGGGGGTATATTTCTTAGTAATTTAATAAATAAAATTACCTACATGATCATTTTCAACAAGAGTGTTGATAAGATATCATCAGAAGTACACAAAAGCCATTAGAACAGATGGCATCAACCTGAAACTCTTGAAGTATGTGGGTATCTTAATGAAATTGAGATTGCTACATTTACTAGTCGTGTGTTGGACAAGAAGTTCTATACCAAAAGATTGGGCTCTTGCAAAAGTGTCTTCCATCAGTGTTCAAAAAAGGAGCTAGAAACAAAACTTAAATCTATAGAGGTAGTTATAAGTTTATCAAATTCAGGATATAAAATTTACTCCATAGCTACTTCAAGAACACAAACTATAATGAAATTTTCGTGGAAGAGGATCAAAATGGCTTTCCTCAAGGCCGCTCATATATCGACGCAATATTTACGATACAGCAACTCTCTACCAGAAAAAAGTCGTGAGTACAATCTGGATACTCTTAAATCATTTATAAATTATAACAATGCTTTCGATAGATCGATTTTGATCGATTTTATGGGATAATTTTAATCTGAGAGGACTCCCAGAACTATTAACTGAAGTCATCGAAAGCTTGCTACAGAGTCAATTGGCAACAATCAAAGTGTTAGACGAGGTTGTTGTCTGTGACCCCTCTTATTTAATTTATATATTGATGAAATAATTATAAAATGGAAAATAATACCTCCTAAAGATATACAATTGCATCGAACACTATCTGTTAATAAGGCAAGACAACGTTTACTTAGGCATAGAAACGCATTGAGGAAATTAATAGTAGAATGCACTAAGCTATTAATTATCGAAGCTGCTACTTTACTGTAGTGCAAATAGAATCTTATCATATCAATTAACATTAATGTTGTTGCCGCTCTAGCTTTTACTTTTAAAATTGATAAAACGTTGTCTGCATATAACTTTGAATGCGTTCGGAATTACAAAAGGGTTGTAGGCAGAAAAATGTTTGTTTCTTATTTTCGCATCTATTGCAGGGTATTTTTCAAACTTCATGTGTTACCTAAGGCTCATTTTTGAAATTATTTTGAATTATACAGAATGTCCCAAGAATTTTCGACGTCATATTGATATATTTTTCAAATTACATGCCATACATATTGTTGCTTATTCTGGTAACTCTTATAGTTTCCTACATAGCCATGAAATTTTATTTAAATTGGTTCAGTTATATCCACTTGAAAAAGTAACAAATGAGAGAATAATTTCGCACCACCGATCGAAAAAAATTATAAATTGTAAAACGGTGATAGAATCCTACTTGGTACTTATTGAAGAAGGTCTAATGGCGTCGTTAACCAAGTTAGATTGATATAATTCTTCACAGATTGTCGATTTTTTTTATAAAATGTTTATGCCTAAGTAAACGTTTTCTTGCCTTATTAACAGATAGTTTTCTATGCAAATGTATATCCATAGGAGCTTTTATTGCACAATTTATAATGATTCCAGCAATATATAAATTAAGTAAGAGGGGTCACAGGCAGCAACCTCGTCTTACACCTTGAATGTTGTGAATTGGCTCTGTAGCAAGCTTTCGATGACTTCAGTTAATAGTTCTGGGAGTCCTCTCAGATTCAAAATATCCCATAACATTGATCAAATAATTCTATCGAAAGCATTATTATACTTTATAAATGATTTAAGAGTATCCAGATTGTACTCACGACTTTTTTCTGGTAGGGAGTTGCTGTTAGTGATGCTGCGAGACTGGTCTTGGTCTTGCAGTCTTGTTCTTGGTCTTGCTGCAAGACTTGCGAGACCTGCAAGACTCTCGCAGTTCCGTAACGAAACAACAGATTGGTAGGAAACATATTATTTTGCTCAATATTTAGATTAGAAACGCTAGTAAATAACCTAATTAATTAAATCTTTGGACTCCCTTATTATCGATCTTTATTTTACAGATTCTAAAAATGTTGAATTAAAAGTTGTTGGGTAAAAAGCGAAATCATTTTACCCTTCTAGGATCTCCGGATTTCAAAAAATTCTGAAATACCTTATACAGTAATTTCAACCCTTCTAGGATTTGCCTTAACGAGCTGTTTTTAAAGAATCCCGATAGTTCGTAGCCAGGGGAGGTAAACTACACGATTTTTTATTTTATTTTTTTCGCGCAGAATGTTTTAAGCAAACGTTACAAAACATCTATAAATCTGATATTTTTTTGATGACATTTATCCAGTAGCCCATTTCGGCTTTTAGTGATTTTTGAAATTTTTTTGTTGCTCTTATTTTTAATCTATTTTTTCGATCATGCTCTTTAACAAACTCGACTGAGATATTCACGCGACTTATTTTTGATATAGATACCTAGTTCTATAAATGTGATTATAAGCGAATTTCTACCTGTTTTTAATTTTCTTTTTTTTTGGAAAAAGCTTTATACAAAAG
The DNA here is from genome assembly GCA_958507055.1 of Crioceris asparagi. Taxonomy (NCBI): domain Eukaryota; kingdom Metazoa; phylum Arthropoda; class Insecta; order Coleoptera; family Chrysomelidae; genus Crioceris; species Crioceris asparagi. The sequence goes on along the minus strand of OY293833.1, from coordinate 12,212,706 downwards.
TTGAAGTTAATTTTATAAACCAGAAATACTTTTAATCGCTTTCACTCAATATCCACTCTGAGAGATTCTTTCTATTTTATTAAAGAAAATGGTACAAAACCATTGTAGAATGAGTTATGAAACAGAAGTATGATGCACAAACATACAGCAGGGCCAGGGAAACCATTACCTATTTATGAAAATATGGCTAGAATGTAGTAAAATGAGTGCTCAGGTGCGATAAAAGATACCAAGAAAGCACAAGCAGACTAAGTCACGCTAGTAAGATACGATTCTCATGTGTGAATGGTGAATAATAATTTATAAAATTTATTAATTAATTATGCATCTCCCTTACCCTAGCTTAATTCTACGCACCTAGTTTTATTCTCAGTACTTATTCTAGAATGGTTTGGTACCATTACAAAACCAGGAGTGTTTGTTCTGGACAATGACTGAATTTTTTTTATACGGTCGATATTTATCCATTTCGAATAAGATAATATAATTATAGGCAATCTTATAAGATTATGAATTACATACTACCGATCCATATTGCAGGGTTCTTCTTCAATTGAATTACGAAATTACGGTTCAGAATCGCGCCTACTATTCACTGTTATAAAGGATCAAAATTTTTGCAAGAGTCTTGCGAAGTCTTGCAAGTCTTGCAGCAAGACCAAGACCAATACCAAGACCATATCGATCTTGGTCTTGAGCTTGCTTTGCGCATCACTAGTTGCTGTATCGTAAATATTGCGTCGATATATGAGCGGTCTTGAGGAAAGCCAATTTGTTCCTCTTCCACGAATATTTCATTATAGTTTGTGTTCTTAAAGTAGCTATGGAGTAAATTTTATATCCTGAATTTAATAAACTTATAACTACCTCTATAGTTTTTAGAGACTTTTGCAAGAGCCCAATCTTTTGGTATAGAACTTCTTGTCCAACACATGACTATGAAATGTAGCAATCTCAATTTCATTTTAAAAGTAAAAGCTAGAGCGGCAACAACATTAATGTTAATTAATATGATAAGATTCTATTTGCACTACAGTAGAGTAGCAGCTTCAAAAATTAATAGCTTACTGCATTCTACTATTAATTTCCTCAATGCGTTTCTATGCCTAAGTAAACGTTGTCTTGCCTTATTAACAGATAGTGTTCTATGCAATTGTATATATCTAGGAGGTATTATTTTACATTTTATAATTATTTCATCAATATATAAATTAAATAAGAGGGGTCACAGACAACAACCTCGTCTAACACTTTGATTGTTGTCAATTGGCTCTGTAGCAAGCTTTCGATGACTTCAGTTAATAGTTCTGGGAGTTCTCTCAGATTCAAAATATCCCATAACATTGATCAAAGAATTCTATCGAAAGCATTGTTGTAATCTATAAATGATTTAAGAGTATCCAGATTGTACTCACGACTTTTTTCTGGTAGGGAGCTGCTGTATCGTAAATATTGCGTCGATATATGAGCGGCCTTGAGGAAAGCCATTTTGTTCCTCTTCCACGAAAATTTCATTATAGTTTGTGTTCTTAAAGTAGCTATGGAGTAAATTTTATATCCTGAATTTAATAAACTTATAACTACCTCTATAGTTTTTAGTTTTGTTTCTAGCTCCATTTTTGAACACTGATGGAAGACACTTTTGCAAGAGCCCAATCTATTGGTATAGAACTTCTTGTCCAACACATGACTATGAAATGTAGCAATCTCAATTTCATTAAGATACCCACATACTTCAAGAGTTTCAGGTTGATGCCATCTGTTCTAATGGTTTTGAAAATGATCATGTAGGTAATTTTATTTATTAAATTACTAAGAAATATGCCCCCGACAACTTTTTTCGACAGATTTTTTAGTGGAATAGGCCCCATGGACACAAATAGAAAAAAAAATAGCTTCCATTTTGCGTATTCAAATTTGAAATGGGGCTCTGATTTGCCGCAAGTCCAGAAATTCACCATGGCAATGAAATCCACGGGAAGGATCATTAATGCACATTAGTCCTTGAGCACAAACTCCTACAATATTCATAAAGCCACCACATGGATAACCAGGACCTCGGGCACATTCACATCTTTGATAGTAGTCATTAAACGCTTCGCCCCATTCACAATTACTATTCTGGGCTCTACAATCTTCACCCACGTTGTTGAAACTGCTGCTACAGCTTACGATGGTTACAATGACAATGCAAATGCAAAGTGAAACTTGTGATATTGTGTACATGATTTGTTATTTGATAAGGAAATCTGCAAAAACATTTAATTTTTGGAGAGATATAGTAGTATTTTTCAACGTTCTTACCGATTCCAAAGATTGTTTCTAACCTTTGCCGATTCTATGGGGCAGATGTTGTTCTGATGAACTTTGGTTTCAGGATGCTGAATAATTGGTTCTTTTCTTATATATGATGATAAAGCTCCGACGCCTAAGATTCATCCTATCTTATTTTTTATTCATAAAAACTGATGAAAGCTTTGAATATTCATAAAATTGATGCGACTATTTATCCATCGTGGGCAGTTGCATTACAAACAGATCTAATGCAGGATATACTTACAGGATCATCAGCCTTGAGCGTCAAAATCATACCTAAAGTTATCGCAATGTAGATTTTGTTTGAATGTTGGTTTTAAATATAATTATATATATTTTCAACGAAGATTCCTCCATTCTACTCAGACCTACAGAAAGTATTGTCCGAGTTGAAGTTATTATACCTAATGAGATTTCTTTAACGTTGATTGAAGTTCGTTAAAACTTGTGAGCAAATGAATATTTTCAACAAACAATATTGCCAAGTATAATGATATGCTGGTAACACAGATTGACAGAAATTCTCTGAATCAGTTAATGCTATACTTTCTGCATCAAACGTGTAACCATATCTAGCATACAAATAAGACAATACGTTAAAACATATTTAAATTACCTGTGAGAATTTGTGTTGACTTGAAAGACTTTCATTATATCCTTATTAGTATTTATGCTTTCAAGAACCGTCATTTCTAGGTAGATATAATAAAAAAACAATTATTATTCTTGTTCGATTTAATTCTATCACAAAAATTCCCTTAGAAGAGAACAGACAAAATATAATTACTCAATTAATTATCACACTTCGGTTAATAACATCATAATGTTAGACTTTTTGTCTCCTTGATCTTTATTTACTGTAGATACCTCAGCAACCCAGGCTTACTCCAGTATTCTCCATAAATATGAAATATTCGTCATTGCTTTTGTACTTTTTGTCGGTACTGATTTACATGTACCTTCCTGTTCTGCTTTATTTTACTTTGCATTCAAGGACTATTTTTGTAGTACTAATAGATTATCCTCAATTTTTCTCAAAATAAAGCTTAAGGTAAACCCAAAATGAAACTGTTTAAACTTTACCATGAATCTACAAATAAGAATTTGTTTAATACAATATTATGAAACAGGAAAGATCTGTAGTAACTGAACGTACCGAGATCAGGAAGATCAAGGATTAGTGTTGAGCAGTATGCGTTTTTGGTGTGACTTGACATGAATCTTAATCTATTTCTATCACAACTTGATTCTTATTCTCAGTATTCCTGGAACCCATGGAACATTTCCTTCTGAATTACCTTTTTTGATTTTGATAGAAGGTAGAACAACGATTTATTTATTAAATCACTTTGCACTAATAACGAATCAGATTACACTATCTCCAACAGAGTGAATGACATCGAATGTCAAGCGAATGTCAAAATGACTTAGAAAGAATTTTGGGTTACAGCGGTGGCGGAAATAAAGTAAGCTATGTCTAATGCAAGGCGACGCCCAAACAGTAACTTGAATTTCACCAACGCCTAAGCTTAGAAATGCCAAAATTTTTGACCATTTTCAGCTTGCGTTTTTGACAACGATCCATAATTAATCAACTATATTTTTAATATTTTCGCACAGTTTTACAATACCTATCTCTAATAAATTTCATTTCATCATATCATGATATTAAAATCTCTACAAGTCTCTACAAACCTCCCTAGCAAATAAATTGTTTGAAAAAAGATCAGATGGAGTATCAACTGACTTCATATGTATTCAACAGCGTCCTGAAGTTAGTATTAGAGATATAAGAGTGCTAAGTTGATGCCTTTTATATTGGGTTAAAAGTTTTTTGCGATGAGAGGCCTTTTCTAATTTTTGTAATTCTTAAGGTTTATGTTGGAGCTGCGATAAACGATGAGAGCTAAGCAAAGAAAATGATTCTATTGTTACAAAGGCGTTACACGTCGCTCCAGCATAAACACCTGGTATAATTTATACTGTGTGACTTGGAAAATGCGACCATCTTCGCAAATTCCATTTTTTGAGAGATTTTTCACAAACACTAGATGCTGCTAATGCTAATAAGATTTTTTAAATGATCTAGTTTTGTTGAGTTACTATATCTTCAGTGAAAGGACCAAAAAAACATTAAAAATAATTCGTCAAGAAGGCATTGATCCCCTTAGTCGAAGCATGCCAGGAATGCAATAACTTTAAATGGGCTCCAGCTCATGATTAAAATTTCCAGGAAAATAGTAAGGAAATTGTTTTGAAACTTTGATCATGAGATGTAGTTATTTACAAAATTATATTAAAATATTTTGATGTTGTATTTTCGATGTCATATTGTATGTATATTAACCATCCCCTGAAATTGTATAGATATGGGTGTCAATTCAATTAATACTTAAAAAAACAAATTTATTTTTTCTTTCATCATATATATATATTGTCCAAATAACAACTTTTCATACAAAGCATTATTGTATTCCAACAGTAGTTATCATTCCCATTTATATACATTCTAGCAATTTCTTAAGAACGTTTTTCTTTTTATCGTCTTAATACTGTAAGCATAGCATATGAGATCACAGGAAACTTGGTAAACCTAGTAATATTGATTCAAATAGTAGTCAATTGTTCAAAATCAGCTGGAAAATAACTTGCAATAGCAAAATATAATATATCTTGTATTGAATACTTTTGCATGGATTTATATCTGTATGAATTTATATAATATTATTTATATTTCTAACAAAATAATACTTATTCATGGAATAGTTTCTTCTAGAATTAATAGAAGAATTCACATGCAAATATATCTTAAATAATACATAATAATAATGTGCTTGCATTGGGTAAATTAAAATCTAAATCACTTTTGAACCTACATAACAAATAAGACACGAAGTGATGCACTCGTTGATATTTGAAACAAAATTTGACTACATATATTTCAGAAGCAATCTACTTTCCCCGAAATGTCCAAAAAGAGACAGAATAAATGCAAATCATTTTTTTTTGTTCGGTCTACTCAGTACAAACCAAAGTTTGTATAGAACAACCATGACAAGTGTCCCTTCGGCACATCATTCCTTCGCCACACTGGCCTCGATAATTGAATAGCCCTCCACAGGCTTCATATGGCCCTTTGGCGCATTGTATGCGATTACAGGCATCTCGTACTTCGCCCCAAGTACAATATTCCAATGGTTTTTGATCGCATTCGGCTTGAGACCTACATGGTTCACATTTCCAGATATTTTTGGCTGTGGCACAGGTCAACATTAATGTTATGGTGAAAATGATGTGGAACAAGCTTGATGGCATCATAGTAGGTGATGAAAGTTTTCTGAAAACCAAAATATACATATTTATCATATGAAATTGGATAGGTATATGTTATATTCTATCAAGAAACAAGCAGATGCCTCGACAGCTTCATGATCCAGTTACAGACAATCGTTTATCCGCGCGGGATGGATATGTCGTGGCCCGATCGAAGAATTACCCATATCATAAGATCATATCATAGCATTTTATGAAATAATGACACCCATATCATGAGATGTGCCTTCTTCATAAGATCAATGAACAGATATAGTTTGAGGATATGGACAACTAGATTTACGACGATTTCATTATATGTCTAATTTATAAATAATCATATTAAAAAAGTCAAAATGGAACAATTTGTAGTTAATGAAAGAGAAAAAGAAGTTACAGCAATAGTAATGTGTGAAAGACTTTAGTACTTTGTGCAATGGAATTACAAAATAGTTTAATTTTATTGGTGGTGGTACTTTTACAATTAGTACCAGAAGTCATCATCTGCCTATAACAGAAAATATCAGCACCAAGAGAATCAATTTTACTTTATATTTTTTTATAAAGATGGTCCAAGCCATAGACATCTGAACACCTAGACCACGCATGGCCTGTTTTAGAGCGATCCAACATCTCAAGACCATTATTCTTCTGGTCCATAATGGTTAGTGTACGACTTATACGACTAACATATTTGCCAAGCTTCTTATTTTTCATGGCAGCTTCTGATTTTTAGAGTAATAAAGTAGTAAAGACATTCAGACGTAATTGAAAGGTGGCCGTTGAAATAGTTATTACTGATTAATCAGAAACACCTGCAGATTAAATTATGTACCAAATTTATATTTTACAACATAAAATAAAAATTTTCATTTTTGAAATAAGGGGATCATCAGTCGATATCGATCGATTGAGTTAAGTGCGGCAACACAGGAAAATATAATTAGGCGTCCGTATGAATTCGCAAGCTTTCGTCGCTAGTCGGAATATTGTTGTTCGTTGTTCCATTCATAATTTGAGTGTTGCTACTACGTTTTACAAATTTATACGCTTCTACTCAGGTACACTGTTGGCAAAATTTCCTATAGGAAAATTTTGTCTCTCTCTTACAAATGGAAAATACCAAAACAATTCTCGAACAATAACAGATCGCCTTTGGATAAATGTTATGAATGAAATGCTTCGTCTAGGTGTTCAGATGTCTATGGTCCAAGCTTTTATGGGAAAAATTAATTCTGACTGACCTTCAAAAACGGAGCGAGGTATACAATTAATTTGTATGTTTGCTGTTTTCCATGCATATACGCAAGTTTTGCATAAATAAACGTGCATCGATTTTGACGATTCTTTATTTAGTTGCTTTCTCAAAATCCAGTATGTCCTACCCTCCCAAAAATACCCCAAAGGGTTGAAGAGGATAGTTTTATCAAAAATTGATTATTTTGAAATCACTGAATATAAGAGAATGTTTATGACTACTGAAACACTCAAAAACTTGAAATGGATATTTTTCTACAAAATAATACCGACTTTCGTACTGTCGGTGTAAAATCGGAACTAATTTTTGTACTTAATACAATGTTTTATACAATCGCCATCCTGAGGGCTAAGAAGAGTAAAAGCCCAAAAACAGGATTTATGTAATAATTCTAGTAGGTAACTGAAAGAATATTCCAATTAGGTTCGTATAGTTTTTTTTCATTCTATCGGCATGAAAATATTTTTCAAATGGTTTGGGTGAATTGATCCGACGACAAAAGTTTAACTTATCTACCGACGATAAGGGGACAAGACAAGACTAAGTTTTATAAATATCTATTATGTTTATGTTCAAAATTTTTTAGGTCATTTACATGGCAATAATAGATCATTGGGCGCTTGTAGACTTTTCGACTGAAGAAAGAAAAGAAAAAAACATTTTCAGAGCTCATTCCGAAAAAATATTTTCCGTTGTTTTTGTAGAAAAAATATTTTGAACAATTTCATTCCTTACTGTAATAGTAAGAAATATTTGTCACAACACAACACAATGAATAAAAATTCTCACCTTCTTCGTGTAAAGCTCACTAACAATGTTGGACTAGTGGATGGAAGATTATGATGCGCTTCCATCTTTTTATACCCTTTTTACCCGAGTTGTCAGCATCCCTTGTTTATGCATAAAGTGACATGTCCATTGACATTTTTTGATTAAATCTTTAAATTATCCAATGAAAAAACTATGCTATAGCTTTGAATATTTATGTATCCATCTACATATTGAGTGACGTATTTAATTTCCCACACTAAGTCAAGGGAAATCAGCTTACCGGGGACAGAGTCACAATTTGAAAAGATAAAGCTGCTACGAAACACTTTTGAGAAACATGTTCATTGCATTATTTTATTTAAGTTTACGTAGATTTCATGGCCTACTCAAGTTAAAAGTAAAACTGTTTAATACTTATAAGTAACGCCTACGAATCCATGGTATGTTTTATATTTAATAAATACATTTTTGCAAAAACTTGGACCAAATTAATCAGATAATACACTGGAAAATATATAAATATCTTTTACAAAAAATCGGACCGACTTTATTAGTTGGTGCACTGGAAAATACAAAATAATATTAATTCTATTGGTACTGGTGATTTCGAAGTTGTGCAGTTTTAGTTAGATGTTGGATCTTTAATTATAAATAAAAAAATAATCATCGAAATCAGACCACGTTTACTATGCGGAAATCAGATGTAAATAAATATTCTTAACAAAAAATAGGATCGACTTGATTAGTTGGTGCACTGAAAAATTCCAAATAATATTAATTCTACTGTTTCTTGCTGGTAACTTTGAAGTTAGGCGATTCTAAGTAAATAGAAGGCTTTTGACACCAGTTTCAAAAGTACCGGCACCAGCAGAATTAATATTATTAAGGAATTTTCTGTGCCCCAAATAAAAAAAACGGTTTCATTTTTTTAATATTTATTTCACATTCTTAAATGTATTTATTCGTAGTCATCGAAATCATTAATCATTACTTATAGACAAAGATTTCCGCATTTACTATTGCCGTAAAGTCCATAAATTTTTTGAAGAATGTCCAGTTTAACTATTGCTGGGGATCTGGTCTTTGATTTAATTCCGTTGTCTTTGATCTTCAATTTTTTGAAAAGAATTGCCCCACTTTCGGGGACGGTTTTTAGGAAGAATTTGATTTTTTTATAGATGGAACCATTTCTCAATCCTCATCTTTCAAATTGAAAATAGATCATCATTTACTATGCGAAAGACGCGTTCGAACCAAAAAATAAGCAGACGATGGAATTGTGGGAAGTCGGTCAAAAAGGCACACAAACCTCTTCCGTTTTAGGAAGTTGGTCAATAACAGAACTTTTAAAAAAGCTATAGGCTCAATTACCTCTCATATCATTATAGTAAAAGTTTTTCATTCACAAATATTTCTTATCTCGTTAATATATAATCTATATTATTCAATATGAAATTTTATCAAATTAATTTCTCAATACCAAACAAACATAATATCATATAAATTATAAGTTATAAGATATGTTTCACAGTTCAACAACATACGAATTATTGATTTATAAAAGAAGTTTGAACCGGAGGATAACTTTTATTTTGCACTCAACACAGATTACAACAATTATTACATTTAATTACATATTAATAGCCTCGTGTGAAAATACTGTAGCTTTCTTGCATTTTATATATCTCCTTCTTTTGATTAAACTATGCGATTTTGTAGCAGTTTTTGTTGTAATATTGCATGTTTAAAGTTCTGTGTAATATCTATTATATTCTCCAAGTAACGGTAATCAACTTCGATAGTTCCAGTATAATATACCAATAGAATAAAAATTATTGTATTTTCAGTATTTCATTTGATAAAGTTGCTCCTAGTTTTTGTGAAAAGTTGATCTTTGAGCGGCTAAAAAATCACATAAATCTTACATACGATAATTTTCAAATCTATCGATTTGTTTCGCTTCCAAGGGCCCCAACAAATAATCATCAGTTCAATTTTTCCATACAAAATATTCACTTTTCAGAAAGAAAAATGTCTCTTCCGCTTTTGAAGAAAATTTATTATATTGAATTTCTTCGTCCTGTTTCAAATAAGAGAAAAAACATTCAAATCTACTTTGTACTGTATTATATTACATTGTATGTACGCTTTTTGAGCGACTTTTCAAAACGGAGGAGGTGTATATCAATAATTGTATGTTTGCTTTTTAGGGTTCCGTACGTCCGAATAAAAAAAAACGGAACCATTATAGGGTAGCTCATGTGTCCGTCTATCCGCCTGTCTCAGTCAATTTTCTCCGAATCAATTATACCGATTAAGTTGGGAGGTCCCTTGTGGGAGGCAAGATAGAAAATTAAATGAATATAAAATATATTTTTTGAATTGTAACGTGCAAGGGGTACGCCGGCACTGGACGACAATGTTGTGGCGTCCTTTTGATATTTATATGTGAGCGTTGGGGATCTCGAGAGCGGCCGCTGACAAAGAGTGCGACGCATGTGCTCACTAGGATGCCGACAAAAGATTTCGAGAGAAGTCCAGTGGCGACTGGTGTGATCAAAGACCAGAGGCGGCTGGAATGGGGTAGGTATATATTAGGGAGAGTTGTCGGCATGAGGTACAGAGTGAAAAAGAAAGTGTGCAAATAGACAGTTTAATAGAAGAGCCAGAGTAAGCTAGTGAGAATATTCGATAGTAAAGAGATGTAATTTTTATTATTCTACTTGAGTGTAAATAAAGTTTATTTAATAATTGTAAATTAGTCTCACTTATCTGCGAACCCGCATACGCAGCAGAATTTTAAAATAAATAGTTTCCAGGTTATTCAAGAAAATATACGAAGATTTACCATCCCCACCAATTATCTCCGAAACTATTGAACTAAAAATTTGGAAAAAATATACAGATATTAGTTTTCTACCTATAAGCCTATAAGAAGTCCGTGATCTTAACATAACATATCACTCAATACTCTGCTTACCAAGAAACAATATAGATAACAACATACGGAACCCTCTTCATGCGAGTTCAACTCGCACTTGTTCTGTTTTTTTTAAATATGTACGTGCCTTTTGCATGTTAAAACTTGCACTTGGATGATTCTTTTATCATTGGAAAGAGACGTATTGAGAAATGGTACCACACTAGAAAAAATAAAATAAAATGCTGAAAACAGAAGTTTTAGAAGGATTTAGGACCAAAAAACATTAAATAATCTCATTTTCTAATTTTATTTTTTTTTCATTTTTTGCACTTTTATGTGTGGATTGGACATATTATACCTTATTTAGACATAATTTGCTGTTCCCCCAGATAGGTTGGAGGGGGCAAAATATTTCGAAAATGGCAAATGAAAATGAAAATTTTCAAAGAAATAAGAAAGATAATTTCCAGCAATGTTTAAAAAAGACGAACTTTATTAGTTGGTGTATAAGGTTAATTCTATTGGTGCTAATATCTACGTAGAATAATTTCAAAATTACCAACAACAATTAATATTATTTTATATTTTTCAATGCACCATCTCTTAAAGTCGGTACCTATTATAATTTCATAAAAAATATTTAACGTTTTGGACTTGGTCGACAAAAATGAGACTAACATAAGCACAGTTAAAGATGTTTACCTTGTTGTCGAAATACTTACTATATTAGAGACCATGAAACTCACTAAATCTTTATGTAAAAAAATAGTTTTAAGAATTAAACGTTGACATTGTTACATTTCCTTGATAATAGAAGCTATATCGCAAAATTTAACAGAAGAATATTTAAAGAACGTCAAAAAATAAAAACCAATGTAAATATTTCGGCAAAGATTTCATTTTCAATTTAATTGAAAGGTGTTAATTTTAGATAAGTATAATAAATGCTTACTTTTCTCACTAGGGCACTATTATCACAGCAATAGCACTCGATTCCGATGATAATAATTAATAATATCATGTCTTTTTATTCTAATTTGGAAAAATAATTAGCTACATCAACACAACTTCTAGAGAACAGAAACACTTGTTGAAGAAAACAAAAATTTCAGGCATACATTTTCTGTATGTGTCTCTCATAAAATAACAATAATGATTATCACTTCTTATCCATTTACTTAGTAGTACCTAACGACACTATAATCATGACAAGACTAATAATAAATGAACATCATTCGTCTGTGAAAGATGTCAAGAAAAGAGGTTACTAGTTTGACCCTCGTCTCGTGTGTTTAAAGACCCAATAATAGGTACAGGGGGAACAAAAGTTGCTGATTGAATCATTTGACAGAAATCTTAACACGCTGGTATCAACGAGTACACACAAATTCTAATATGAATATAAATTGTATAATACATAATATGAATATTTTTCAAGCGATAAACATATTTTTGTTAAATATTGTTAAATAATAAATAGATAATTCTCTTTATTATATGAACGTGTTACCAAAATAATTATTACCTTATCACACTGTTGAAATAAAGTTCATTCGTATAAAATAATATACAGTGTATTCATTTTACAAATTCCATTCTCGAATTTCTGGAAATGCGAAGATTTTTTGAGAAATCACTGAAATAATTGTAAAACTAGTACGAAAGGGGGCAACTTTTTAACCAAAAATTACGTCGCCGCCTTTTACCCCCTGCACCCACTTAAATGTCTTGAACAGTTATACGTATCGAGTGATAAAATTATCTGAAAGATCATTTTAATACTTTTCTTTTGGCGTTAGAATTTTTAAATCGACATATTAGTTTTTTAAAGGCAAAAAATATTTTTAAAGCAGTTCACAAGTTCTTAATTTGTGCATTTGGCACTAGATAGCGCTAGAAGTAGTGAGTTGGGCTACTCTCAACACTGGTGATGGCTGCCTAGACTTAGTGCGGACGATAGCTAATTTTCTTTGGGTCTCAGTTATTGAATTCTTGATTCCTTTTTCAAGAAAATAGCTATCTATGATTATAAAAATATTCATTATTAGTCATTTTAGAAGATACCTCCTTACCAACGATTAGGTGTTTCTTATCTTTGTCCATACTCAATAACTGGACTGCTCATAAATATTCTTGTTGTTTGGGTCAACAAATTTATTGCAATTATTCGTTGAATATTTAATTTACTCATAACAAATAGGTACATGCTAGCTCGACAGTTTGATGCCCAAAGCTGTTAAACTTCGTACTGTAAGTGAGAAGTAATAAAATAATTCATGAGCCATTAGTGCGGTTCATTGAGTCTCTGAAGTTATTGATTAGCAATCTATATATAAAAAAGTCACGTTAATCTCCGAAATAACTGAACATATTTTTGATTGACTTAAAAAAGGAGGAAGTATACAAATTTTCTCGAAAATTGAAAATCTGAGACGGCAAAACTAAAGCTGCGACCATATCAGAAAACGTTTAAATTGAACATTTTATCAAAAGAGTTACGGTTTTCGAGTTACAGTAATGGTAAAGTCTGAAATATGTGATATGTGTTTTTCCGCTATGTGGAAGGGGCTATTTTTTTGAAAATATGAAACTGTCAAATTAAAGAAGAGATTATATGTAGCAACATTTAAATTGAACATTAATTCAAAAGAGTTGCGGTTTTCGGGTTACAACAAGGGTAAAGTCTGAAATATGTGTACGTGCGCCATGATGTTTTGAGAATAATAAAAGCTAAGCCTTTACAAGGGTAATAGGATAAGTACTCTTCTTTGGTATTAGTGAACGTTCAACAATTTTCATTACTAATGTTACACTCAAAAGTGTCGTTGGCGCACAGAAAATTACAAAATAATATTACTTCTAGCGGTGCTGGTACTTTTGGAGTTGGTGCCTACAAACTACAACAGCACAACTTCAAAATTACCAGCACCAATATTTTATATTTTTTAATGCACCAACTAATAAAAACGGTCCAGTTTTTTGTAAAAAATATTTATAATGATTTTTATTGACCAACGATCCAACCGGAGGATGTATACAATTCGACTGTTTTTGTTGTTCGCGCATTATAAATAATAAACGTGCTCCGATTTTCATAATTTTTCCATTTAAAAGAAGGCTATTGAGAACTGGTGTCATTAATGCAAAATCGACAATCAACATGTCCTTCCCCCCAAAAACTTCTGCCAAAGGGGTGGAGGAGACAATTTTCCTCAAAAATCGAAATAATTAGACAATATCCGGAAACGTTACAGCAGTTACAACAATGGTAAAGTCTGAAATATGTGTATTTTCACTATGTGGCAGGGGCAATTTTTTTTCGAAAATTGAAAATTAAAGAAGAGATTATTTGTAGCAACATTTAAATTGACCCTTTTTTCCATATTGTTACGGTTTTCGAGTTACAGCAGTGGTAATATGAGTAAATATGTGTATTTCCGCAGCGATGTTTTTAGATCTTTGAATAATAACAAGCAAATAATATACATGGATAATATGATAAGTACTGCTATAAGCGAACGTTCTACGATTTTCGTCATTCAAAAGTGTGAAAGAAATATTTCTTTCAAAAAATTGGAACGACTGTATTAGTTGCACTAAAAAATACAAAGTAATAATAATTGGTGTTGGAAGGTACTTGTATAACGATCATGATATTTGTCTACTGGGTATATTTATATCTAAAGAATAATGAATACAACTGAACATAATCACAAATTATATCACATTTATTACGATTTTTGTATATTTATGAAAGCGTGCAAAACAAACAAAAAATAACCCAATAATTCAATTTTCTTTTAATACACTGACCGGCAAAATTAACAAAAAATGCGGATGTACATATATTCAAAAGCAGAGGTCCAATTTCAATGATTTTTTTTATTTTAAGAATGATTTATGAAGACTACAGTAGAGTTATTGCTTTTTACATTTATTTTAGTGATTGACCATATACGGGGTGTTACACAATTACATCGGATTTTTACGAAAACTTTGTAACACCCTGTACCAATTGCAAAAAGCAATTATTAGGAAATTTTGGAATAGAACTGTGGAATAATCATTTCTTAACATTATCTTTTTTAGATTATGTCAATTACTTTAGTCATACAGATGATATAGGGAATTAAATAATAACGTGTTATTTAAATCCTAAGTTTACTTTAAATGCAAAATGAAATGCGAGTTGGCTTATGTCAGTTAAGTCTGTCATTAGTATTAAGAATATTATTGTGAGTGTTTAAAATTCCTTTAAGCAATGAAGACGTAGCTAGAGTTGTAGCCTTTATACGAGTATGGTCGTAGCATACGTTATGTGTCTCAAAGTCGGAAGATCCTCGTACTACCATTCAAGATGCCTGGAATCGATATTTAGAGACTGGTACATATACCAGACGGCCAGGGTCAGGAGAAAAGCGGACAACAAATGCAAGACACGATCATTTTTTGACCGACGAACCCCAAACGGAGGCGGTATACAATTCGACTGTCTTGTTTTTTTTTGTACTCAACACTCTAAAGGATCCTAGAACAACAGCGGTTCAACTTCAACACCGCTTTCAAATAACATGAGGCGTCCATACCAGTGAAAGAACGATCAGGCGAAGACTTGCAGAAAAAGGTTTGAACAAGGAACCTGCTACAGCACCCCATCTCCTAAACAGACATCGAAGAGCACGTCTTCAATTTGTTCTTGAACACCAAATTTAATGTAGGGTTAGAATGACACGTTATTAGTCAATTCTCTATATCTTCTGTATAAATAGAGATAATGACATAAACCAAAAAACGTCATGTTAACAAAAGATCGCTACCATAGACATCTGCACACCTAGACCACGCATAGCCTCTTTCAGAGCGATCCAACATCTCAAGACCATTATTCTTCTGGTCCATAATGGTTCGTGTCCGCCCGATACGATTAACATATTTGCCAAACTTCTTATTTTTCATGGCAACTTCTGATTTATAAAGTAATAATCAAATACACTCAGACGTAATTAAAAGGTGGTCGTTGTAATAGTTACAACTGATTATTCAGACACACCTGCAGATTAAATTATGTACCAAATTTATATTTTACAACACGAAATAATTATTTCTCATTTGTGAAATAAGAGGATCATGAATCGATATCGATCGACTGAGTTAAGTGCGGCAACACAGGAATATATAATTTAGGCGTCCGTATGAATTCGTCGACTTTCGTCGCTAGACGGAATATTGTCCATTCATAATTTGAGTGCTGCTACTACGATTTACACATTTATACGCTTCTACAAAGGTACAATGTTGCCAAAATTTCCTATAGGAAAATTTTGTCTCTCTCTTACACATGGAAAATACCAAAACAATTCTCTAACAATAACAGATCGTCTTTAGATACATGTTATGAATGAAATACTTGGTCTAGGTGTTCAGATGTCTATGATCGCTACATAGTTTTGTCCCAAAAAATCCTTATAATTAATGCTTGCAATTGGTACAGGGTTTTATAAAGTTTTCGTAAAAATCCAACTCTACAACAGCATTCTTCACGAATCATCCTTTAAATCAAATAAAGAATCATGTAAATTGGACCTCTACTTTTGAATATATGTTCAATCGCATTTTTCGTAAATTTTCGGTGGCCGGTTTTTTGCCGGTCAGTGTATATACAAAACAAATTGAATGTAGGTATGTTGATTGTGTTTTCTTACAGCATTGAATGCTACAGAAGCGATGTTTTTGACTTCTTGTTTTCTACAGTTCTTATATCTTATGACATTACGCAATTTTTATGAGGATGTTGTATTTATTAGCATTTACGTGTTTTCATATTGTGATAAATAATAATGTAGATGACTTTGGATTCTTGTGAGTAAATGGGGATTTTCCAAAGTGTCTTCTTATCATAAATGTAAAGGGACAAATTATGAAAAATGAGATGGGTTATTTCAGTTACAAACACTATTTATATGATGTTATTATACAGGGAATAAATATTCAAGAAGATAATTCTTAAGCCAATTTAATGTGGTTCTAAAACATTGAGAATGTAGTCCAGAGCATTTAGGGTTCATTATTTCCATCACAGCAACATGTCAATGAGCTTAATTCTCCCTATCTCACTGAACATTGGACATAGTCTTGACACCAGTGCAATTTCACCCTACAAAAGTCCTAGAAGTGTAAAATCGGCCTCTGAGAGCATTTGTTACTCTCAAGGGGCTTTCTGTTTTCGTTCAAACAGGTATGATTCAAGAAGATTGAAGCCTCTTGGTTTAAAACCATAATATTTCAATTTATCCAATATTATTTTATGAAACACGTCATCATTTGTCATTAATTTGTTTATAGCATTGGATATTGGATTTTCTATATCAATATTGTGATTGATTAAATAAGTTGTTATCCAAATATTTGACTCTAAAATTGTTACAATTATTGTACGAACCTTCTTTATGTATCGGTAAAAATTTTGGGAACGTGAATAAATCTGGAAATACAACGTACATAAATACACATTTTCTGAATCAATCAAAATGCAGACTGTGTATCCTTAGTAGAATAATAAAGACGCATCGTAAACTCAATTACGATAAGAAATATTTCATAATAAGGAATACTTACGCCTACAAAAAACTGACTTGTTGCACTTGTCAATATTTCTTATCTGGTGTTTGTTTATCATTTTTAGCAATAAAATAACATACTTAGCTAATTTGATTGTGGACAATGTATTTTTTCCGTGCAAATCGGCTCTTAGACATTTTGATTGTAAGAACTTGATTGAATTGAAACAAAATATCATTCTCACAAAGTCAAAAATAGCAATATAGAGTGGTCTACTTCTCTGTTTGCCTAATTGAAATGCATTGTTAGCATTTTTGACATGACAAATGCAACATACATAGAACATATAAATATTTCGATATATAATTAGGCTTCTATACTCATTATCTTTGACTCAGTACATCAAATGATATTTTTAAATTTTAATAATTTGTCAAGCGGCTTCTAATTTACTTAAGCTACTACATTCCTCAAATCTCTGGAGAATGCTTCTGATAAGGTTATCAATACCTTCTTGAGGAACTGAGTCCCAGGCAATTTGAACTTCATGTCCAAGGTGATACGAATCCTTTATTAAACAAGGAAGATGACCCTTCTACCTACTTGTGTCAGATCCCAAACATGTTCCATAACTGAAAAATCAGAAAATCTAGTTGGCTAAAGGAAAACAGTAGGAGAGAGTGGGGGAATGCCGCCACCTTAAGAAAAAATGTCTGCCATTTGCGAATCGTCCAAGCTGTTGTAGATTTCTTTGGTTTCTTTTATGCCCAGAAACCTTGTTAATGCAACTACATCACGCGTCGGATGAATCCCAGAATAGTTTGTACGAAATTGAGTTTTCTGTGGAACATTCACCTGGCGGTATTACCCAGACCTGCTAGGGCAATTCCACCATCCGTTTGGAATATTATTTAGACAAATGTCCCCTAAAGGTCAACATCAATATCTTACATTTGAATCTGTGGGTTACATTCAAAGGGCCTATATAGCGGTGTTGTCCCGCATTGCCATGGCATGGGACTACTTCTGTTTGAGGTGTATCATTCTCCTGTTGGAAATTCGGTTTTTCAGTTGCTGAAGATATGGTATAGTAACTGGTTCTAGAACATTGTGGATGTAGTCATGTAGTCTTGAGCATTAATATTTATTTCTATAAATACTTATGAGGACCTGCTTTCATATGAAATTGCACCTCATACGATAGAGATCACGTTCTAAGAAAAATCGAATTTTCCGCCTTTTACAACGTCTTTGGCCAATAAGACTGCAAGCCAAAAGACCTAATCCTAGACTGATCAAATAGATAGTCGTTGTCCTATAGCCTATATATATATATATATATATATATATATATATATATATATATATATATATATATATATATAAATAAATGAGGAGCTATCCGTACCAGATGACCATATTAGAATATGAATAATAATTTCATATATATATATATATATATATATATTTCTTGTTGATGGTTTTTGAGCCAGCTGGATTTATTTTATTGTGTTGGATTTCTTGGGGATACGACTCGAAATGAATTGGAAAAATGTGAAATTGTTATGAAACAATTATGTCTTTATTTAATGTAATAATTGGAAAAATATATATACGTTTCGACCATAAACTTTGTGGTCTTTTTCAATATGTTTATATTATTCAACTAAATTAAATAAATTCCTTAAAAATAGAAACTAAAAAATGGTCATTCTTTGACATAAGGATTCGAAAAACCATGGTTTCCACAAAATAATCAAAACTAAAATATCATTCTTAATAAAAAACTTCTTCTTTGATTGTCAGTTACATTGTTAATTAAATTTTTATTGTTTTTATATCCATTGTGCTGAGGTTTCTCTCGAGATTAATAATGATTGTAGTGTTTCAGTTTTTTTTTTTTTCAGAAAAAAAAATATATATATATATATATATATATATATATATATATATATATATATTCCTATGCAACTGATTCTAAGGTATAAAATCGTTCTCTAGGGGCATTTATTCTTAAAAGGCGTTCTTTACAATCTGTAGATTTTCAGACTGCACCAGTACTTTTACGAGGTTCTCGCCTTTGCGCTTTGTTTTACCGAGTGTTGCATTTTTGATGTCATACAGTATATTTTGAAGATAAAAAAAATTGTGGTACCTCTACCTTGATGTTTCTGCAGACAAAATAAAATGGCAGCTATTTTCCATCAATTTATAGATATATTAATTTACAGGCATAAATTTTAAACCTATCACCCATCGGAGTTGTAAAATGAAATAGAATGACGATACCAGAACCAAATAGAATAAATATTATTTAATAAATATATATTCTGTGCATTATTTAATCCAGTCAGTTCTATTTTTTAAGAACTTAAATTTTCATAAACCTCTTAGGGCTGACTAAAAAAAAACAATTGTACGGAACGCTGGGGGTATGAGTACCTTTGTTCTCGTACGTGCTGCAATTTGTCTTTCTCAACAAAGCACAAGAAAACATTATTATAGCAATATTAAGAAGACATCGTTATTATGTTTACAAAATTGCATTAGATAAAAACGTATGAAAGGTCAATGAATATTTTGAGCTTCCAGAAATTTGTCATTCCATTGATCCGACCATGTAATAATATCTATATCCGTCATTTCTAAATTGAAATCATTCAAAATAATCATGTTTCTCTCTTCTATATCTAATTCAGTAACAAAAAAAAATTAATAACGAAGACAAATATTTATACATAATGCCTGAGCGCTGTATATTTATTTTTATCTAAGATATTCATTTAATTTTGTGATGCCATGTCAGTTGATATAATACGTCAGTCACATCTTATGATGAAGAAATTATTCTTATATAGAAAATACGTGGTTGCTTGAATACGGCAGATAAATATGATCTATTAAATGTAATAGAACAATCGGATCAAAAAATATCAGGTATCTAATGAAATTAAATGCAAGATGGTTTCCTCGTAGGCGTTTACCAATGATGCCAAAAATTTACTCATGCACTTATCAGACAACAGATAATCGATTCCATGCCGCCATATTTTAAAATAATACTTTTACTGCTTAGCAGGTTTGCTTTATTGAAATAGATCAACAAATTGTAAAATTTCCCGAAGAAGACTGAGCAATATTAGGTAAAACCAGGAGACCAGTTTTATAACTGAGCTCATTTAGCACTTGTTTGGAGGAAATGAAGAAGCTTATCAACGTAGTCCTTAGAAGACGTATTTGATCATCTTAACTGTGAAAATAAAGGCACTAAGATATATGGGTTGTTATCTACATGGTGTCTCTAAAAGGGCTCTACAAAGTGCTATTCCTGAGATCAAAATAAGTTAATTTAAGCACACTTAATTTTGAAATCGTTTTTTGTTATAAATTCAAACATATTTGAGATTACAAAATTGAACTACATAGATAGCCTTTTTCATAAACTCTAACGCTTTCAGAGCTAAGCACAATGAACGTTAAAGATTGCTGTCGCTATATTCTCAAATCGGTGAATATAAGTGAACGTACAACTCATTTGATCATTATCATCGTCAACCCTTTCTTGTCCACTACTGAACAGGCCTCCTTGCCCTGCGGACCTGAAGATTAAGGCTGCATGTCCAAACCACCGATATAAAAAATGTGATAGAATTTGTTTTTCCTTCTTCTGTTGAAAAATCTACAAGTGCCCACTAATCCATTATCGCCATGTAAATGACCTAGAAGTTTGAACATAAACATAATAGATATTTATAATACTTTGTCATATCTGGTCTCCTTATCGGCGGTAAATAAGTTGAACTTGTCGTTGGATCAATTCACCCAAAACCATTTGAAAAATCTTTTCATGTCGATTGAATAGAAACCATAAACCAAAAATAATAATTGTATTATTATTTCAGTTACCTACCAGAATTATTACACAGATCTTGGAATTTTTCATTCAAATCAGGATAGGGATTGTATATTTTTTTACAAAAACTAGGTCCGAATTTATTCTAGAATTTAATCTATTTACGTAATTCTGATTCATAAATGTTTATTCTCAAATCAAAATTATGTACATAATGTTAGTAAGTGAATTTTCATTCTAGAATTAATATTATGTACAAAATGTTAATTCGAGAATCCTAAATTTTTATTCTTGATTTAAAATGATGTTTGTTATTTTTATTCAAAAATAAATGGTCTTAAACTATGCATTTGCAGTTAAGTTTTAATATAATTTTGTAATATAGTTTCCATTTCTTGTTTTTTACCGTTTTTTTATTCATGAAAATATACAAAACATTAGAAGAAATATCTATCTATCTATCCCCATGAAAACTTTGATTAAAAATACATCGTAATAATTTATTGAAAGAGACGAACAGGAATAACTGAAATCATTACCTCATTATGTTCTTAACAACGCAATCTCAGCTAGAAAATGGTTTAGGTGCAGCTCGGGTCAGCGCCAAAGAATTTTCATTTTTTATTGCATGTATCAAATCAAAAAATTGTTGCACTCTGCACAAATAACTCACTGAAAGATAAACATATAAATTAAAGTTATATAATATCAGGTTTTCGAAAATTCTGATTTGGACATACCTCTACGTTTTGAGGTTTCTAAATAAAAAGATAGAGCTGACTTCAAAAAACTTGTCCGATTGACTAATTTGATGAAATCTGAATTCCTTTGGATATACATAATATTATTATTCGTTTTTGAGGGCACCCACAAATAAAGTCGTTTCTATTTTTCGTCAAAAATATTTATTATTAACGAAGTTATGAAGTTCCCAGTCTAATTCGAAATTTCTTTCAGACATATCGATTGATGATAAACAGAAAAAACCTAGGAGAAACAGAACAACATTCACCACAATTCAGTTGACAGCTCTTGAGAAAATCTTCGAAAAAACACACTACCCGGATGCATTCGTCAGAGAAGATCTTGCAAACAAGATAAACCTTAGCGAGGCTCGAGTTCAGGTTTGTGCTTAATCCAGCAAAATACTATTTCAGTTTATACCAGAAGTAGGTATTCCTTAATGTTTTGTATGTCCATCGCATTAAATTCTTCATATTCATATATATTTTTGAGGTATCAAGTTATTGTCTTCTTGATTCTTTTTGGAATGCAATTCAGACAATAGTTGCTACAACTGCTATAATCATATTATATTATCTGGGATATCGTCTATATGCTACTGACTATAGTGAAAGAAACAGAATAGATAGGGTTTTTAATAGAATTTTAATTTTGAAGATAATTGAATGCTATGGTGATATATGATTGATAAAATAATCATATATAGAAACTATGTTTCCTCCGAAAAGATGCAGTCAATAAATAGCCAACTATTATGTATTTCATGGTTTTCCAGGTATGGTTCCAGAATAGGAGAGCCAAATTTAGAAGAAACGAAAGAAGTTTACAACAATCCCCCAGCAAGATACCTTGCAATTCCCCACCAGTTCCACTAAAACCTGATTCCTCCACAGAAAATACATCGTCCATCTTCTATCACCCACCTGCAACAAATAATGATGTGCAATATGTCGTACCCTGGAAGTGTCCTTACCCACAATACAATCACAATGATATTTACAGCAATAATCTTAGCACCATTAATTCACAATGTGGATTTCTATCGAACTCCACTCTTACTTACTCATGTTTAGCATCAAATTCTGTATATAATGGGATCAATGTGCAACCTCTTAGATATAGGCATCAAGACTTTAGTTTGTAAAATGAGTCAATAAAAGACAATTTGAATATTCTCGTTCTTTTGAAATTTCAAGTTCACATCCTCAACAACAAAAATCCTGAAGGTACATAGGTACAGTCGCTAATAATTTTTGATTTAGATGAAAACAATGCATCTTATAAATTTAGCTCATGAAATTTTGTTCCTTTCTTGATTTTCCATAAACCCTCTAACATAACCAGACTATTCTACAATTTTTCTACATATTCTTTATTATTAAACGAAATTTCTTGAGAAAAAATGTGAGAGTCTGAGACGCAACATGAATGAATGGATCAGCATGACCAAACAAGCAAAGGGGTAGGGGAAGACCCAGGCTATGCTATCTGGATAACAATTTTAGCAAAGAACTCGAAAACGAGCAATGCATAGCAACGACTGAAATGGTTGTCTTTGGGGTGGAGACAGATTCTAGAGCTGACCTAGGCTTATCAATGAATATAACCATAATGATATGATAATAATGACGGTGATCCTAGTGTTTGAGAAAATCAAGTCATATTTTATTTGACAAATTCAGACTCGAATAAAGTTTGAACGCTGCGATGCATAATGATGCAAATGCTTAACCCTTTAACGGAAGAGAATAAATTTGAAATTATCTTTTAGAGAGATGATGGTTAATTCTTCAAATTAAAGGATCACACTTAAAAAAACTGGGAGCAAAATTTGATATTTTTTTTATTTAAAACAAAATTAAGACAAACTTTGTTACTATACATGTTAATAGGAAAGACAGGACTTTTTAATTAGGTATTATTTGTTAAATATGTGATTTGTGAGAGGTAAAAGTATGCAACACACATGTCATTAAAGAGCATTGTGCGTTGCCGATAATAAAGAGAAATACACATATAGATAAGGGTAATTCAATGAAATGGGACAATTCGACAAAGCTACTACAGAAAAAGTAGCTGCAGTATTCATTTTTGTTGTAGTTGCTGGTAATTTGGTAGTAATAATAGTAATAATACATGACAACAGTGCAACCTACATAGTGGTTTCATCGAAAGTAGAAAAGAATATTAAATGTTTTTTTCTACAACTTTTAGAATACAGGATGTTCAAATAAAATAGCAGCACGTCTACCATTAAATGTTTCACTGAATTATATCAGTATAAATCTCTCATTTTTACATTTTTCTTCGCAAGACTTCGTTCTGATGATATACACTTTTATAATGGTTTGCGAGTGGCGGAGCGATTCGCATTATTGACTTTTTTAAAACATTATTCACTTAGTGAATTGCCTGATCTCCGTCGCAGTCTAACATCCAAGCCGTAAACAAATAGGTCTATATTTTTTTGTTCAATAGATATATTTGTATATCACTATGTGGAAAAGACAAAATAAAACAGAGCGGGATCATAATATTTAGACACATAAACAGACCACGGAATATAATGCGATCTATTTTTTATTCCGTAGGTGTTTATTTCAAACAACTTTCTATGCAAATACATAGTCTTCAGTAATAAAAGTTAGGCACAAATTAAATTAGTCGCCGATGCTTGAGATTTCTAATTTTTATATCAAAATTGATTGTCTCATCCAAACATAAAAATAAAAAATAATTATCCATTTCAAGATACATTGTAAATCAATTCAAAACTAATCGACGACCATTTCTTCACAATAACAGGATAATGGCAGCATATTCCTTGAATTCCAATACTATAAAAAATATGCAATATATCTGTATAAATATATTTTATTAACGGAATTTAATTACAAGATTAATATTTCTAAAAAAATATCACATGTAAAAAAACAATACTGTAGTCGATGAGAAATATTAGAGGACAATTATTAACAGTCGAGTCAGCTGAAATTGGCACAATCATGCTTATAATAAATAAGATTTAATCTTAAACTTAATATGATATGGATAGTGATGATCGATCAATTTAACTGATAACAATAGTGGAATTATATGTGATGTATAAGTTTGATTATATTGATATGACACTAGAACATTTTATTTCAATATTGAAATGAACGTATTCAATTAAAGAGTAATTAATATGTAGTACCATCACAACTTTGTTACTTATATCACTTCAATTTTGATTTTCATGTTAGAAAAAATATACTATTTCGAAATATTTTAACACCATACAAGCAGCTATGTTGAGATTTGAACTGCGCATTTGGGTACTTGACAATTGGTGAAAGAAACATGTTACAAATTATGTTTCAAGGATTTTTAAGATAACGAACACCACATGTTATCGTATACTTTAAAATATAATCAAAATAGAAAAGGCTTCTATTTACTATAATTTATTAATTTTATTGGTTATTTTTTGTTAAGTGAATTGCAAGTTCCAAAATTTTGACAAGTACCCAATTCGGATTTCCTATTACCATTTTATTATGGTAAATATATCAGTTTTTATTATTCAAAGAAGTTTGGATTGCAGTGTTAGAAACATTATGCAACAAATTGTTTAGAATTGCTATTACGCAATGTTAAAACTGGCCACAATAAAAGTATTGATCCAATCAAATATGTAACTTTGGCTCCAACACACCAGAAAGCTATGCTGGCAAAAATAGGACCAAGTGCTCTAGCTAGAGCACCAAGAGAACGGAATATACCTAAAACGGTACCTTTTTGCTGATCATTGCCATACTCTGATGCTAATGTCATCATGGAAGGAACAACCATTGCAGTGGCTGAAATAGAAAAAGATAAATGAAAACAAAAGCTCAATCACTTCTATGGATTTTACGTACAAACAGCAAAAAGTACCAATCCAGTATATAACATAATTGGTTCTTTAGCTATTCCCACACAAACGAATGAGGGCACAATTAACCAAAGGCCCATTACAGCTACAGACTTGGTTTTGTTTGGACGCACTTTCCTAACGTAACCACCTTGTAGTATAGCCATAATTAGACCTAAAAAATATTTATCCCAATATGTATTTCACAAATAAGCAAAATTGCAAAATTTGTCGCTTAGATGCAATATTTGTTTGTGTGATGACGATTGGCAAATGAATAAATAAATATACATACCGATAACAAAAAACATATACCCTTGCTGCATGGAGGTATAACTGAAGACATGATGAGTTAGGAATGTTAATGTAAATTCTAATCCACTATAAATGAACAAATATATAAAATAAACCATTCCGAGCTTCCTTAATTGATCTAAATTGGCTTCTTTCATACCGGTTACAGCATGAAATCCGAACAACTTTTTTATATTTATGAGAGCTGAAGCATCGCTTATGGTTTTTTTCAAATTTTTGGCACGTTTTTCCTAAAAAATAACAAAATGAAAACAATCGAGAATATATCATCAATGAAATTACTTTTGGAAGAGTTTCTTTGAAGAAAACCACAAAGAAGAGAAGATCTGCCAGTGATAGAACAAGAGCAAATAATGCCGGAATCACAAACCATTCGCCTGATCGTTGCTTAGCCCATACTGCAAAACCAGCGCCAATAAGGGGACCAACAATGAAACCCAATGAAAAAGCGATTCCAACAAATGCCTAGAATTTTCTCTCAAGTTATAATTTGAAAATTATATAAATTTAATGGTAACTATTACCATTCCCTTCCCTCTAGTTTGCATAGTGGATACATCTGCTATTATGGCCATACTCAAAGAAACATTGCCTTTGCTTATGCCTCCAAGGAACCGGGCTATTATGAAAATGATCAAGTTACTCGAAAGTGCCCACAACACATACGATATCGATATGCCAATCTGGAAAAAGTAAATATATAAAAATTGTTCCAACTACTAGTCATAAAAATATAAGTATATACTCATTTCAATAATGAATTGTAATTTTATTATTAAGATAAATTTTGGTATGAATGTTTACATGAATATTTTTTCATTATATCTCTAAAGCTAAGAAAAAATGATAAGACATGTTTCGGTAATTTCAGTTATCACGTTTCCATGTATGAAAATATATGATATAACCAACGATTCTTTAGTTTATAATCGTCGATAAAACTATGCTATCCAAATATGCAAATTTTGTAAAATATTCGATGATGATCATTTTAATTTCACAGAAGATAATTTATCTGACTTAATTTTAAATACACTGTTACTATGATTGACCTCAATTTATAAGATAGTAATTTAATTTATTAGAGTTCAGCAATATCTCGGATTTCTATTATTTCTTACCAGGCATATGATCATGACAAGTTTCCTGCCAACAACATCAGATATACTTCCTACAATTGGAGCTGCAATAAATTGTAGGAATGAAAACATCGATCCTAAGAATCCTCCGAAAAGAACAGAATTGAATTTTTCAGGGGCCCCCACCATATCTTGGA
This sequence comes from Crioceris asparagi, assembly GCA_958507055.1. Lineage (NCBI taxonomy): Eukaryota > Metazoa > Arthropoda > Insecta > Coleoptera > Chrysomelidae > Crioceris > Crioceris asparagi. The sequence continues at coordinate 12,185,485 of OY293833.1, read as the reverse complement.
AATAAAAAATCTGCTGAGAAAGCCATCTATAAAGTCCTGTGCTATCGTTTATTTTATAGTGTTCCAGTAATGAAGGCAACAGTGGTAAAATCATTGTGAATGCTAATAAATCCAGTAACAGCGAAATAAACACTATGTAAACTGTAGGATGAACCTTTTCCGGCATCTTGACAACTTTTTGAGTGAAAATAGGTCACAGTAACTATCTACAAGCTGATATTATATGTTTCAAATTTGAAACTTTCGTAAAACTTTCTTCTTTCCTTACATTTATCCCCACTCAAGACAACTATCGCAGTGGATTATTTTGCCACTTGCCACAAACTAGACCTTATTCGGTTGGAGATTACATTTTGATTTGTTAGCATATATTATTGATAAAATTTAAAGTTACACATATATTTGTGAAACCTTATCATCATATAAATACATTTATCAAAACACTGTTGTCTATGTATGTGAGGTTAACAAATTCACATTTCTTAACAAAACAACAAACAAATGGCGTTACACCTACTCCACCTACAAGAATGTGTAGAATGACCTACTACCCCAAAATCATAGAACAGAAAATTAACCTTAATGACATATGCAAAGAACACATACATACATCTTTCCTTGCCATTCAAAAATGCACACTTTCTGTCACTTCAAGCATATGTCTTGAAGTATAGTTATAATTATTTTGAATCTAAGCTCTGTTTCTAATTTTATTATCTATTTGATTATTTGCTCTTGTTTAACGTGAAAAATGACAATCGAGACAAGGACTATGGTTAGACCAATCTGTCACTTAATCCGTCATGTCAGTACGAAAATATATGACAATCAAGAACGCTTGACTTGACAAACTAAGTTTGGCAACTTGACAAAATATAAAATCTAAGTTGTCATTCGAACGTTCAATAATTATTCAAATTTAAAATTGCTTGAAGTTCATATAGACTAGATCATTATTCTAGAAATTACTATCAACATGCTTTCACGTCGCGCTGTCAGTCCGCTAAGCAAGATTTTATTCAGTAATGTTGAAGTTAATTTATTTGGGTTACGTACTCTTAGTGAAGATGCCGCTTCAAAACCAAAGACTGCAATTATTATGGTGAATATGGGGGGACCGGAGACCGTGGATCAAGTACCTGATTATCTGAATAGAATAATGACCGACCGAGATATGATTCAGTTACCTATTGCTCAAAAGTACGCTCCTTCAAGATCGTTGACATGTGTCTACAAAGTTATTGATGTGTATATTTCAGTTATCTTGGACCCTGGATTGCGAGACGGAGAACAGCAGAGGTTCAAAAGAAGTACCGTGAAATTGGTGGTGGCTCGCCAATCCTCAAGTGGACAACACTGCAAGGTAAATTGTTATGCGAAGCTCTTGACAAAGTGTCACCTCAAACAGGACCTCATAAAGCCTATGTGGCTTTCCGTTATGTGCCTCCTTTCACCAAAGATGCCTTCGATGCAGCTGAAAAGTGTGCTTATCTCTTATTTATCCTGTTTCCAATATCCTAATTTGATATTTTTCAGGGACGAAGTACAACGTGTCATAGTTTTCTCCCAATATCCACAGTATAGCTGTGCTACTACTGGTTCTAGTATGAACGAGATCTACAGATATTTTCACAAAAGGTATTTGACGGTATTTTCCAACCACATCAACTACTTTGATTGTCATGTTTCGCTTGTTTCAGTGTTTCTTTTTGTTGTTATTTTTATTTTTTCCCAAGCATCCCTAAGTCATCACACCAGTAAATATAACACATAACATAACCCATCCTCTGTCCTGTAATTTGTAGACTTGATGAAGTTGCTCTCAGAGCATTAACACTCTATCCTGAAATAAAATATGCCTCTCCCGGTTCCAATTCCTATATCCTGTACAAGCATTTCCTAACCAGGTAAGTATTTAACATAACTTCTGTCCCCTCTTCAGGGGTCAGGGATATAGCATTTCTTATTATAATGTATTTGAAACATAAATGTTGTATTGTCAAAATTACCACATTTGTTATACCATTCTTCTCTCATCCTGATCCTCTCATAACTGCTGAATGTGATTGACACATCTGTTCTAGTTACCATTTTTCATGTACCGAAATTTTCAGGAATCTGCCAAAATTCACCATGTCATTGATTGATCGTTGGCCAACTCATCCATTGTTGGCAAAATGTTTCGCAGATAATATCAGAAAGGAATTAGCTAAGCTTCCAGAAGATAAAAGAAGCAAGGCCATTTTGCTATTCTCTGCACATTCCCTTCCTATTAAGGTACATTTTATTTATTTTCAATCTATTTATCGAAATCTAAACATTATTGCTTGTGATTAATTTTAGGCTGTGAATAGAGGTGATTCCTATCCATCTGAAGTAGGCGCAACTGTACATCAAGTTATGCATGAACTGAATTTTGCTCATCGTTACCAACTGGTGTGGCAATCGAAAGTCGGACCTCTACCATGGTTAGGACCAATGACAGATGAAGCTATCAGAGGATATGTGAAACAGGGTGAGAAGACATTCGTAGTCATTCCAATTGCATTTGTTAATGAACACATTGAAACACTTCATGAGCTGGATATAGAATATTGCAAGGAGCTGGCAGAAGAGGTAAGATATTACAAAATAATATAATATATTTATATTATTAATATTTTTTATATTTTCAAGGTGGGTGTTGATACTATCTTGCGTGTACCTGCCCCAAACGATCATCCCTTATTCATTCAAGCTCTGACTGACATCGTTTTAACGCATATGAAGAACCAAGTTCCAGTTTCTTCAAAATTCCTCAATCGTTGTCCTCACTGCACCAATCCTAATTGTTTTCATGCCAAGAAGTGGTTCAAGGATGTGTTCACATTTTAATATCATTGATGTTCCTTATTGTATTGTTTATTCAGATTAATCGTTATTTTTCGTTGTTGTTGGATAATTCATATATAAATGACATATTCAGTGAATTGTTATTAAATGTTTTGTTAACTTAAGAATGTTATTTGGATAAATAAAAGTTTCAAAAAAGTTTTAGTTATTTTAATTAGAGGGATATAAGAAGTGGATAAAGTTTATTATTCAATGAAATCTAATAAATGTAATATTCAGTTATTTACTGGCATAACTAATTATTTTTTTGGTCAAATAAGTTAGTTGGTTGATTCCCAGTAGTTGTAATGAAAATTCGACAGGGTCAATTCCCTAAAAAAATATCGATCAGATCCATTATTAACAATGGTTATTTATTATACTAGCAAAAAGTATATTCTTTCCGAGTATAATACACTATTTCTTTCTGTGACGGGAAAACGATGATTTAATATTGTAAAAATATTAGTGAAATTTTAACTTTAAAAGTAGTAGTCTGTTGTACGTACTTATAGCGACAATTAGACCTGCGTTGCTAAGGAAACGTTTATAGTAATCAAATATCTGTCAATTTTATTCTGTGATTTGATTTATATTTATGTCTATATATACCCGGGAAAAAGGACTCACTTTTTGCCCATGGGAAAAAATGATACTTTGTCACCTATCAAAAGAAATAAAATACATTATTAAATAAAGAACAACATAATTATATTTATATTATATATTTCGAACAAATCATAAAAAAGAGCTTGAAGAATTACTAGAAAGTTTATTATTCAATGCAAACCGTTAAATTCGATGTTCAATTATTTTTACTGGAACATCTATTCGTTTTGCATCGTATTTTTCACTGTAATTTTTTTTGATACCTTGACCTACGAATAAAGATAATTTTCTTAAACGCTGCTTAACTGGTCGGATGATTTCAATAGGTATCTGTAGTTGTTACTATTTGATGAGCGTTTCTAGAAAGTCATTTGTTTATTATGCCGATTGAAGTAATAATTCGGTTTGAATTATATATACATTGAGGAAATATTTTGAAGGAAGTATGTATGGAAGTAAGTACTATGGATCCCTTCGTTTGGTTCTGTTTCAAATATAATTGTATAGTAATCTAGTTATATATTTACTAGTACGTTGATAAAAAGTTTATATAGAATATATAAACTGCTGAGAAGTCCACCTAGGTATTTAGGTTCAATAAATAGTACTTAAAATAATATTAAAACAACAACATATATAAAATATCACATAGTTCTAACCAATAGATATTATTTTGGGTTGGCTACTATAAGACCAAAAAACATATTTTTCAAAACGAAGTTTAGCTTTATAAAACATTCATACTACCAATCGGATTTTTAAAGATCAGATTTGTTTATGGTATATTCCTAGTTCCCAGTTAGTGGAAGAGTTCATCAAACGTCTGTTAAGTCAGATTCAATTTTCTTGATGTCAACCTAAGATATTTTTTATGTTCTTCAATAACCTAAAAATAGAAATAGATATAATAGCTGACATGGAGCAATTTGCCTTTTCTTCCCATTTAAAAAAAGGAGGTTTACAATTTGGTTGCATATTTGCTTTTTTATGTACGTCATAGTAAACGTGCTCCGATTTTGATAACTCTTTATTCATTTGGCTAGTTGAGAAATGGTCCCATATTCCAAAAAATCTCCTTCCCTCCAAAAACCGCCGGAAAGGGTAATTTTTCTCGAAAATCGAAAATCTGAGACAGCAGAATTAAAGATATCCGTAAACATTTTTTCAAAAGAGTAAGGGTTTTCGAGTTACAGCAATGGTAAAGACTGAAATATGTGTATTTCCGCTCTGTAGAGGGGGCAATTTTTTTGAAACTTGAATATATGAGTCGACCAAATTAAAGAAGAGATTATATGTGCCAACATTTGAGATCTCTGAATAATAATAAGTACAAGCAAGTACAAGTACATGGGTAACAGGATAAGTACCATCTTCTTTGGTATTAGTGAACGCTCATTGATTTCCATGACTAATGTTACACTCAAAAGTGAAATAAATATTTTTTACCAAAAATTGGACCGACTTTATTAGATGGTGAACTGGAAACTACAAAATAATATTAATTCTATTGGTGCTGGTACTTTGGAAGTTGGTGCCAAAAGTCTTCTATCTAACTAAAATTTCACTACTTCAAAAGTAGGTAACAGCTTATAAAGTCGGTCCAATTTTGAGTGAAAAATATTTATACTCTCAAGGACTATAGTGAATTATTAAAATAATCATTTGGCACGTGTAACTAAGTCATAACATTTGTCCTGATGAGTTAAATACTTAATCTAAACTTAAACTTTATACCTTAGCCCTTTTTCTTGCATTGGCTTAAATTTGAAATGTGAAATTACTAAAAAACACTAATTGAGGTGTATGTATGTACCTTTGTGATCCTCGAGGCCCTCACTATGAACTTCCCAGTGCACTTATCCTCCCTATAAACTATTGCATTCGACTTCAGGGACGTCCAACCGTGATGATATGTAGCTGTGTCAAAAGTGGAATATCTTAAAATCTCACCCATTACATACAGTAACTTTTTACTTTGAATTTAAAATCCAATGCACCCTGTAGGAATCCAGGAAGATTTCATAAAATACATAATTGTTCATAGAAACAACTCTGAAACCTTAATTTTCGCCCAAAATTTACCTTATTTGTTAACAAACTGATTTTTGTACTGTCTGATTAGGATTTTCCAGAATCCAATCACTATATTTCTGTACAAGTTCCGATACGAGCATCGATTTTGAATAGTGCGAATTTCGCCATTATTTTTGGTTCTCGAGATAATTAAGAGGAAAATTCAGTTAAACCCTGAATACAGATATCTTCCTTATAACATTTCATTGAACTTTGGGGAGCAATTTTGGAAAACTGGCTCGCTTGTGAATTCAAAAGGGTTCTACGTCTATGGATATATATTCCTATAATTTCGATATGGTAGACGGTAGACTGGTTCCATCGCCATCGAACAAAGAGAAATTTGAGTGACATCGTATGTGCTATTTACTATTAGTGCCCAAACTAAGCAACTTTAATTTAATTTTACTCATATTGTCCGTGCGACCTGATTTTTTATTTTTTTTTATTTTTAAGATTTAAGTCCCCCGAAAACGTACAATTAAATGGTCAATATAACTGACAATATTTGAAATTTCGCAATTATATTGAACGTTTAGGACTGATACTGATACATTGCGTAATTATAGCAAAAGATTTTATCATTTTTAATTAAATTGATGCAGTGATCTGGGTATTAATGATTTATATCGGCAAAAATAAATCAAATATTGACAATTTTATTGAAAATTGTGTAGCCTAGCTACAATTTCAATATCACTGACAATAAAGATTGCGCAATATTTAATGCACGTCTATAGTCCTTGCCCGAAATAGCGTGAAGTGAGGCATGGTCGAACACGCGGGTGACGATGTGCTAGGGGAAGATACATAGGTTTTTATGGGTAGTTTTGACCGACTTCAAAAAAGGAGAAGGTATACAATTCGGTTGTAAGATTGCTTTTTTATTTTTTTTATGGCTGTTCGCGTGTTTTGCATAGTAAACGTACTCCGATTTAGACGATTTTTGTTTCATTTGAAAGAGGAGAGTTGAGAAATGGTCCTATTTTGAGGAAAATCAATTCCAAAATCTCCTTCCCTCCAAAAACCGCCCCCAAAGGGGTTGAAGGAGGCAACTTTTCTCGAAAATTGAAAATCCGAGACGACAGAATTAACGAAAATTTCATATCCGGAAATGTTTAAATCGGACATTTTTAAAAATAATCATACGTTCCCGCGCTAAAGTCTGAAATATGAGTTTCAGCTATGTGGAAGGGGCAAATTTTTCTGAAAATCGAAAATTCAAGATTTGAAAATTAAAAAAGGGGAGCATATCCGGAAACATTTAAATTGAACATTTTTTCAAAAGAGTTACGGTTTCCGAGTTTCGCAATGGTAAAGTCTGAAATATGTGATATGCGTATTTTCGCTAATACAAGCTAAACCTACCTATAGCTTTTTGGGTATTAGTGAACGTTCAACAATTTTCATGACTAATGTTACACTCAAAAATGTGAAATAAATATTTTTTACAAAAAATTGCACCGACTTTATCAGTAGTTGCACTGAAAAATACAAAATAATATAAATTCTATTGGTGCTGGTTATTTTGAAGTTGTGCCGTTGTAGTTTGTTGTTGTAGGCACCAACTTGTATTTTTCAGTGCAACAACTGATAAAGTCGGTCCAATTTTTTGTAAAAAATATTTAGTTATCGACGATTGCATCATTGCACGGTATTGTGGGTGCGAGTTGGATATGGCCGGGAGTACCTTTCGTTTTTCATAGCTTAAGCTAGTGGCTGTAATACCTAAAATTTAAAGGGAATTTGGAAATGTTGGTTCTCAGTGAAAAAAGTGCAATCTATGTTTATTGGAATCATTAGAGTACACTCATAATGTAAAAATTATATTTTGTCCAAATTGCTTAAAAACAATGTAATTTTAACAGCAGTTTGATAACAATCAAAAACAAAATATGTATAGGCATTCACAACAACAAGATAGAATAACGTTCAGTGATTCATCTTTTATATATAAAAAAATTCAGCATTCTTCTTAAATAGGAATCTCAATATTTCATTCAAAAAATGGCGTTCTTTATTTTGTTACAGATCATTTGAGAAATTGACACCTTCTGAAATATTATGATCGTTCCTTTCTTCAGAATTTCAGCAGGTAAGTATAGGTACTATGCAATAAACATTTATAGAGCTTCGAACAAGTTATTTAACTACTTTTTATCACATATTTTTCTAAGAGGAAACTAGTTTTTTTGATCTCAATCTAAAATATCAAATCGTTCATCTGTTCCAATTAGTTTTTTTTCTTTAATATTTTGTGTATACAACTTAGATATCAAAACAATCATTTTCAATTTTAACAATAGAAATTTAGATTGGATAATCACTTTTATAATATAATATATATAATATCCATTTAGTCTTAGGTGAAAATGTTGTTTCCTTTTTTTACTTTCAACAATGTGTAAGGAAAATATTTTTTTCTCAATATCAACATCTTTGCTTAAAAAAAAATAATTATAAGCAAAATTTATAACTATTTTATTTTTTTGTTATGGGAGAAGAATAACGATTTAATACATTTGTAAACTCAGATACTTATCATAAGCCTCACGGAATTATTGAGAAAACACAAGCCTTATAGAATTTTAAAGAAGTGGCAGAGCATTTTTTAAAGTTTACTTAAATATCGGCCACTGGACCTCCAGTAGTTGAGATGCTTGTAGTCATGGTTTTTCCAATGTTTCTAAAATAATTAAATATCAGTGATTAAATCTACATAACATGACATTAAACTCACCCTCCCATGGTAATAGACAGTACACCATCGGCAAGACTATCGCGACTTATGTCATCGACCATAGCAACTTTGAAGTGATGACCAAAACTAGCTAGGTCCTCTCTAAATGCTTCACTAGCTGGTGTTAAACCTCCACTAGCTGGAGGTACAGGTGTGCCTACTGCACCACTGTCGATGCCAACATCAATGTCTTCGGCATTCTTCTTCAGTGGTGCCTCTTCCTCATCCTCGTTATAGATTTTGAAATAAGCAATTGCCAAATATACCACAGATATTATAAATGACGGAATAGGTATTGCCATAGCGTACACCAAGTTCATGTAAACTTGCCACATATCCAAATGGCTGATAACCATGCTAGGGTCGATGCGACTATAATAACAGGAATAATTTGTGCCGACTTCCTTGTACGTTTTGTAAAATATCGAACAGTTGAGCATAGGAGGATAACCACAACCTTTTACATTGGGCAGCAATTTGGCTTCCCGGAAGGACCATTCCGAGTCATCCAATGAATCCTCGTAATAATCGTAATCGTCTAAGAGTGCTTTTTTTTCATGTGTAACTGTAGCCGGCGTAAGTGCCGGCACTATAGATATATTGGAACGGTTTGATGCTATCTTATAATCTACAAATATTTGTGTACAGGTGTATATATCTTTAGTACATCCTTCACGGCATGAGGTCCAACTACAATTTGAAGCTCCCAAACGTTGGTCTGTTCTTGAGGTAACACAGTAAGCGGGCTCTTCATCGAACTCCATAAAAATTGTCGTGAATGCTGGATCAATGACAAAAGGCACAAGGAATAAAAATGAAAACAAGCTGAAGATGCCAAGCAACACGAAGAAAGCAGTGGTATAGAATAGCAACTTCTGCCTCCAAGTTTGTTTAATTATCTCTTCGTCCATGATCGTAATGATATCAGCTCAAATGTAGGCTTGGACCCCAACATCTGCATCCACAAGCAAGCACCGATGGCTTGCCAACTCAATCCGTATATTGCTGCGAATTTAGAATATGTTTTCTTTGTTTGTAGCACATCTCATAATACGATGTCATCACTAACACACATATATATACATATATATATATATTATCTCAAAACAAAATGTTCACATCTGAAATTGCTTCTATATAGTTATACCGCGACAGATTAGATTTTTATTGAAAGACACTTCGACAGTCCATCACAGTCGTTGCAAATTAGAAAATTAAATGTTATGGTGACGATGTTAGCTTTTTTTGTAAGTTGGGCTAGCGGGTAGAAGAGATATGCTCCAGGAGCATGTTGTTGTGAGCACTGCCACTATTACTGCAGTCCTTGTTTACGATATCGATTCTGGCGAAGTCAGCTGACTGAATGTGGACACCAAAGCGACACGCTGTCCATAAGAAGAGTCGTTTCACACCAGCAACAATTCGCTTATTCACTTATTTTGTTATTGAACCAGCAACACGGATAATTATTGTGTAAGTTTTGCACAGCACCCACTCTGCCTTTATTAGCTTTTAGAATTAATATGTTTGTGTGGCTTTGTAAAATATTAGATGAAAGAAGCTCGAAGTTGTTGAAAGATACGGGGTATAGATGTTTTGCGCGTGCCGCCTGAATTCCACCGCAGTGGAGAGTATTGATCCGGTGTCGCGCGCAGATGAAAGCTTGCCATTATTATCCAGTTACCTCACGATCGCTTACGATGAAAGTTGCCCTGACAATTATTACATAACGCAGTTAACTGTTGATGACGGTATGAAGAATAAGTGATCGCAATGCCAAAGAAAAAGCCAACACCAATCGAGGAGCTAATCATTCCGCCGCAAAATACCAAAATATGTGGCACAATATGCATCTGCCAGTTGACATTGATTCTCAGCACAGTGGCAATAGTGTACCTAACTGTGGCCATCTATGTACCATCCACCAGGGCCATGCAATCTGGTATATCTGAAACACCGGTTATGTGTACAACCACAAGAGCCGTAACAGTGGAATCCTGTGACTGGGGCTCTTGTGGTGAATGGTGTCTGAGCAAAACATCTGGATCCTGCATGCAAATCTATGTGAATCTCAGACGAAACGGCTCAAATTTGCTATTAGCCAATTGCACAAATATAGCACAGAAATTTTGCTATGGCAAAGATCAGGAGAATGCCAAAAGAAGCAGATGCATTGCTGATGAATGCAAAAACTTGACTGGCACATTTAACTGCTCCATGGGTATGTGCATAGATATAACAGATTCATTTGAATGCATCTACAAAGATACAGATCCACCGCTCAAATGTTCTGGCAGAAGGGGCAAGATTACATGCATCGATTTGAACGGTTTGTACAGCTGCAATCGAGGTACATGTGAACGTATCCGTACACCATACAATTGCGATAGACAATGCGGCGATATACCGACAAGGAACAAAAATGTTATCATGTTAAGTGGCGATGAAGTTTATCTATCTCAATGTCAACGATGCATCGATAGCGATACAGGTGAAGAAGTATGGAGCGAAGCTCAAGATAACATAGTAATGGCATCATGTCATACAATATTGAATACGAGCCGTGGATTGGAAGCAGTTGATTGTGTTAATGGATCATTATTGGCTAATAACATTCTAAGCGACATGACCAATTTCACATTCCTAAGCTATCTGAGTGTATTCAATACGGTGCCATTGGATGAGCGGCAGATAGTTGCACCACCAGAACCGGAATTGTTGATTGCCAATGAAAGCAAACTTCTAATCAATCTGGAAGGTTGTGTGAATACGTTGCGGGATGAATGTAAAGAATTTTTGAAAATCTATGGCAAAGATGGCACCGATCACAATGCGAGGGCTCGCTTCCCTTGCTTCTTCTCAGCAGATAATCCTTCCATTGTTGTAGCTCGCTTCAATTTAGCCACAACGACCAGACAATTTCTTATAGCTTCTGTTTTGCCTTCTGTGCTATTTGTTGTTTCTTGTCTTACATTGATACTTTGTCAACGCACAGTTGTTGTTGGTGATGATGCCAGGATGCGTTTTCAGGGTTGCACCAAGCCAGATGTGGAAACAGAGAAGACTGCTTCCACCAACAATATAAACGACAGAGGTGGAGGTAACTCGATTATGGCACTTTGAGATCAGTCACGTGAGTAGCGTCATCAAAAATTTCATTAGGATCATTTTCTACACGCTGCAACTGGGAATAACGCAAACCAGAACGCAGCTTGTCTATTGAATCCTCATCATTTAAAATCACTATCAATGTTTTTTTTACATTTCAATACCTGTTGACATATATTGATCATTCAAAATTTGTAACTTCTATTCTCTGACTAATTGAGAGATATTCTTTGTAGCTCCGGGAAGAGCATACATGTATACTAAATAGACCAGTTTCGAATCTATTTTTTGTAAAATTCAAGTCAATAACCTGGTCTCAAAGTTCAAGTCCCGACATATTTATAATATATAAACCATTTATTGTGAAGCACCGACTTAAATTTACCTATTGTGGTATTAAATTATTTAACTTTTTTTTAATTTATACTAATATATTTAAATTATATTGCGGGTATATATTATTTTTATAAATTTTGGGTTGATAGATATTTTTTATAAAAACCAGGACTGACGTCATTACATGATGCACTGAAAATGCAAATTATATAATAATAATCCGATCTACTTGAGAAAATACGCATGCATCAAACAAAAATGTAATTACAAACATTGAATGGAGAAATAACATATTTTGAAGTTGTGCAAAGGTAGGTTGATTAACTTCAAAACTCTTTTTGTAATAACATTTTCTTTGATTTAACGATTTTCCTGCTAATGATACTAGAATAATAATCTCATTATATATTTTTCAGTGCAACATCTAATTATGTCGACAAAATCAATCATCAGAAATAATCGTTGTCTCCTGAATAGGAATCTTGCATCTACTGTTTCTTGTCAAAAAATAATTATGTAGCTGTGTAATGTGGTCTGATTATAAATATTTTATACTTATAGGTATTGATTCATCGTGGATAAAAAATAATTTATTTTTATCACGCTAATATTCATTACTCCATCTAATTTTTAATGAAACCACTTTTATCATGCGTGTGTTCCTAAATTCACCCCAGCATGTTGGTCAGTACATCAATTACGTCACCAACGAACACAATATCTACGGCTCTTCCGTTCCTAAATGAAACCAACAAACAATTTTGAGTAATAAAAAGTTTTGTTTTCCCTATATAAAAATGTTTAATCTTAAATTTAGTCATAGTTTGATAATGTGTCTCGATACACTCAGGTTTTTTTGCAGTCAGCTCTTGTTATATTACTGGTTTGAATTTAGGAACAAATGCTATTTGATTTCAACGATAATAACAGTGTTCAATTGCAGGCATTCCCCTTCTGCTGGACCGAGACTGAGCCTTATTTGATTTAAATCTGCATCTACCACGTAGGGGAAGGCGTGATATTCTTGACTTGAGTAGGGGTTTGTTTTGTAATCAAATAATAAATTATGAGCGTTATAAGTGAGAAGAAACAGCTAACCCTCATCTCGATTGCAGAAACTGCAAAATTCTATACGTCACTATGTCTCGGAACCACTGCATTTTTATCGGTTTTCGCTTTCTTATTTCTTATACCGTTCGTAGTTGATCCGGCGATCTCAAGCCTGATGGCTGATTATGAAGCCGAGCCTGTCACATGTATTGTGACACAGCACATTTATGCCGAAGGCATATCCAACTGTTCTTGGGCCTCGTGCAGAGAGGGTTGCACTCGTGAGGCAACCAGATGCCATCAAATCTATGTCAACTACTCGAGATTACGTTTCAGAGACTATCACCAATCCATGAAAATTCAATGGGATGTGGCTGATACGCATTTTCTCATAAACACAGAAGGCTGTGGATATCCACCATCTGTGAATTGTAGCGAGTTTGCCAGACAGTACGGTTACAAAACGTCTGGTACACCATTCCCGTGCTATTACAGCCGCGTATATCCGGAGGTGCAAGTGGTGGCCAGATATTCATGGGATGATACTTTGAGGCATCTGGTGTTATCTATTACAATACCAAACTTGCTGTTTGCCATCTCTATTGGGGTTCTGAGTTATTGGTATTGCCCGGGTTGTCGACGATCGTGTCAGAAGTATCTACATCATTTTCCATCAGAGTAAGTTACTTCAATGACAATTTTTTTTTAATAAGTAATATTGGAATTTATGTCAAGCTACACCCTATTTAAAACCATATTCGAAATAAAATTTTGGCAAATCGGGTTGAATTGAATTCAAAAGAAACTATTCGACCAGTCGACTAGTACAAAATAAAACAGATTTACCAAGAGGATCTCATGCATCAAATTCACCAGTTGCCACGCACTTTCGCACGTCCTGCTAACTAAACCAGCACTAAAAAATGCCCGTCAACGTTTGTCTTACGAATTTATTCTGTCAATTTAATTGCCTCAATTGTTCATGTGATGTGTGGATAGCAGATAGTACTAGAAATATCTTGAGGGGCTAAGGAAGAAAAGTATCCAAATGTGTGCGAAAATTCGTACAAATCTAGTAAGACATTTGAGACGATGACGGAATTGGCTATTGTTTGGCACAAGGTGGTTTATATGAACCTTAATTACATTAGATCTATTATATTTATTGATTTCTTAGAAATTATTTCTTGAGTATAATTCTTTGATGTTTATAATGCTTTTTTGTATAATCGAATTTAGTTTAGTTTAGTTGCACTTAAGTTCAGAAGGGACATTATTTGTTATATTTATTACAGCAATTCTTCTCTGGCCTGCAATGAAAAGGAGTGAACAGAATCTCATTCCTAATAAGTTAGAATTAAAATTCGTCATTTTCTGGCAACTCTGTCGCTCGAGGTCAATTGAAGGAAGCGGAACGATTCAACAGTTGTTGAATACTTGACATCCTGTGGATGAATTTGTTATTTTTTTTACTGATCGACTAGACCGAATAACTCTCTTTCTAGTTTAAATTTAATATTCTGTTTACATTTATACATATTTTACATTTTCAGGGATAAAGATTTCGACGGAAATAGCTACTAACATTCATAGCACAAAATATCCAACCTAACTCAAGCCTTCAACTTGCTTAGCTTGCTGGAACGCCGAATCTTCATAGTTACACACTTCACCGTAATAATAATTTAATAGAACGCTTGTTGAATTGGTATTAAAATGAAAACATTTTCCAATGCTCTTACTGTTAATTTTTATTAATATTTAGATTGTAAAATATATTATATATAAATCTAAAAAGTATTGTTATATTCCATGTTGGCAGAATAAAGTCATTTACTCTTTTGAAACATTTTTTTTAATGAGAATGTTTATTTATTTTTACAACAACAAAAAATTCTATGACATTACAAGTGAAAAACATCTGTCAACTTTCATATCTATAGATCTCCTGTTCGATGAACCTGCAATAGCAAAATAATACAGATAAATAAAAATATTTATAATTTGGGTTAATATAATTATAATCATATTTAATTGTGAAATATGGCAAAAGTAAGCTTGAAAAACTGAAAAAATCCATATATATATATATATATATATATATATATATATATATATATATATATATATATATATATATATATATATATATATATATATATTAAATTCAGTTATTATATGGCAATGTTTATACATAGATATTCGGTAGTATGTACTTTTAATGTGGATAAATTTGAACTTATAGAACTGTATAATTAAATAAAATGACTTACCAGATTTTAGGACACCCCCTTTCAATTTGTTCAGATAGCTTTCAGCCGATAAAAATGCTGAAAATTCATTGAATCTGTATATTTGAAAAATACTATAAAACATAGACCATAGAACATTAAATAAATTTTGGACATATGACATATGTACCTACAGCGGCTTAAGCATTCGACAAAAACTCATTCAATGCACCCAAATGCTTCGCCTATGTTTATGTAGTCTTTAAGGAAAATTTTATACATTACAATTTGAACAAAGATTTAACTATGGAATTTGTACCAGTAATTAATAAAATTGATAAACAAAACTTTTCCGATGATTTATTCGTGCAGATATATCTCTTCAATAATGCTTCATAATTTCGTAAAAAAAGATTGCGAATTCCATTTTACAACTCAAATAGGTAAGGGGTATATTTTGATCAGTCTATTCCTGTAGGTATAATTTTCAGGGTAGTACCAAATACATATTTAGTATGTATCTAAGTCGACCAAAGAAGATTTTTACAGAGATACAAAAATGTATGTAACAAAATAAAATCGATGATTCGACAAAATAATATTTAAAAATATGGTGGATGCGCCACCGAACTTTCCAAGTGCCTTAGCTCGGAAACCCTTGATTTCTTTATTTAAATGCTGTTGGAAATCAGATTCTTTTCAATTTTGCATGGAAAAAAAATAAAAATTGCCCCCTTCAGCCCGTTTTGGT
This sequence comes from Crioceris asparagi, assembly GCA_958507055.1. Lineage (NCBI taxonomy): Eukaryota > Metazoa > Arthropoda > Insecta > Coleoptera > Chrysomelidae > Crioceris > Crioceris asparagi. Next base: position 12,169,716 of record OY293833.1, on the reverse strand, counting down.
GGATTTTTTTATGGAGAAGGTTAGTTGGAATTTGAAAAGTTTAAATCCATTTATCTATCAGCACTCATCTTTCCAATGAAAGAAGAATCATCAAAATCGTTTACTTTGGAAAACTAGTGGACATACACAATTGCCCTACTAGAGCGTTGAATCAAACATGCAAAAGGCGTACCTAGGTTTCTTAGGTTTAGGAGGCCTCCCCAGACAATATAAATCATTTTAAAAATGCAGAATAGATAATACCTAAAAATGATGCATTAGAAAATAAAAATAGCAGACAAGAAAATTTTGAAGAAAAAAGTCTATAACTGATAATTTTTTAAAAAAACTTTATAAGGTCCAATCCCCCAATCAATTTTAGAGAATAAAACAGCTATAATTTCATATGAGGCACATATTATTTTTGTTTGTATTTTTTACTTACGTTTAAATTCAGCATCTATTGCAGATAACAGACATTTCATTAGATCTGAAACATGATTTACAAATCACAATATACCTACTACTGTCAGTGTCTTTTAAATGACGAATATACTCACCAACTACTTTTCCACCAAAAAGCACTTTCATTGCAGTTGCCTTGAAAACAAATCTCACAGCTGAAAAGCAAAACAAAAAAAAATAGTAAAACTATAGTTTTAGGTAGCTAATTTGACAACAAACCTTTTTTAGCTAGTGTAGCAATAGTTTTCATAGTTAACACATCGAACAAAATACCAATTTTATCATCTAGAGAAAAAAAAAACAAAAAACGTGTACTGTACCTACTGCTATAATATAGATAATAAGCTATATGAGTTTTGACAAAAAAATGTAAACAGAATTCTCTAAACCATTTTAAAAAACACTGGAGCACGGCAATATTTTTGCCGCGGGAGGTCGAAAAATGTGCCACTGCATTCATCAAAACTCTTCTAGCTTGATTGTACCTTATTACTTTACTGTTTTTGTTAATAAAACTCACCAAATGACTTCTTTGCCACATTTCTTTGTTCCACAATTTCAGTTTTAGCTAAAATATAGATAGATATAGAGTAAATGAAACGCTCCCAATATAGTGTCTTTGATATTAATTGAGGCGAAGACATGTGTATAGTGTCAAGTTTAGAGACTGTCCTCAATTTATAATTTTAATATGTCCAATTATGACAAATTTTGTTGGCAATTTTTACAAATCTAAGCATCCGCCACTGACCGGCAAGCCTAAATGATATGTGATATATGACATACGTGTCAAACAATTTATAGTTTTGGCCGGTGAGATGAAATAAAATTCCGAATGGCATACTTCTCAGTAACAAACAATTTCAGGCAGTGTCTTATATTCGAACACCCTGTACTGCCGTCAAGCATTTTTTAAACGATTTAAAAAAAAATTCTGCAGTCTCTGTACATAACTCTATAGGGGTACAAAACACGCCCCTGTCTCAATGACTATAAGTAAATTGCTTACCTTCATCAGCAACATTTATGATTTCTGAAACAGACTTTTCGGTGTTCTTTACATCTGAAAATACTAATGTTCACAATAAATGATCAACGTTTCTCAAAAATATGAGGGATATCTATAAATAAGAAATTTTTATCAATTTTACCTTTAGATAAGAGAAAGTCTAACAGATTGTGACCTTTACCAAGTCCTAATTTGGCAAGTAAGGTATTTTCTAATTTTGCACCTAAGTGATTTTCAGAGTTAGCATCCAAGGACTTTTCTAATTCGACTCCCAAGGAATTTTCCACATTGGCTGCTAAGGAATTTTCCACATTGGCTGCTAAGGAATTTTCCACATTGGCTGCTAATGAATTTTCCACTTTTGCTCCTAAGGATTTTCCAAATTTGGCCGCCCAGAGCTTTTCTAATTTAGCAGCTAAGGAATTTTCCGATTTGGCTTTTAAGGAATTTTCCAGTTTGGCTCCTAAGGAACTCTCCAATTTGGATCCTAAAGAATTTTCCATGTTTGAAGCCCAGAGCTTTTCAAATTTGGCACCTAAGGAATTTTCCGATTTTACTCCTAAGGAATTTCCCAATTTGGCACCTACGGAATTTTCCAATTTTTCTCCTAAGGAATTTCCCAATTTAGCAGCCCACAGCTTTTCAAATTTAGCAGCTAAGGAATTTTCCGATTTGGCTCTTAAGAAATTTTCCTGATTCTCTTCTAAGGAATCTTCCAGTTGGGCTCCTACGAAATTTCCCACTTTTGCTCCTAAGGAATTTCCAAATGTAGAAGCCCAGAGCTGTTCAAATTTGGCAGCTAACGAATTTTCCGATTTGGCTCCTAATGAATTTGCCAATTTGGCTCCTAAGGAATTTTCCGATTTGGCTTCTAAGGAATTTTTCACTTTGGCTCCTAGGGAATTTTCCATTTTGGCAGCCCAGAGCTTCTCAAATTTGGCTGCTAAGGGATTTTCGTGTCCTACAAGAGCTTGCTCATATGAAATTGAAATAATTTATATGTTACAGTCAAAAGTAATTAATCCAAATATTAAGTACACACTACATCCAATAAATGTACAGTGAGTTTGTAAAGTACCTAGCGTATGAATTTAATAGAAATTAGAGTTTAGAGTTTTTTAAGGTGAGACAGAAACATCAATTTACGTACGACAATGTAAATATCTATTATCAACATTGTGGAAATCAAAAACTGACATTTCCGACTTTATTTTTTATAGATGATTTCCAGGCATTTTGAATGATTTTTTTCAGTTCATTTTGGTATTCATCAATTTAACCAACTCCAATTAGCTTTTATGAATAATATCTAGATAAAGTAAATAATGTATCAAATTATCTAGACAATTCAGTCAATATAAATAATACTAATCCATTATATATAATATCTAATTAATCATATTGTCTGTAACATATATACTCAATAAAAGACATGGACTTACCGTCACTGAACGATCCAGGTAGCTTAACCCATGACTTACTGTAGACAGGATTCAGGGATCCAAGGTTCGTTTCTTCCTGAAGGATAATTTCGGATGCGTCTTTGTTAAATATATTTTTTAATTTCATAATTTTACTAAGAGCTAGACTTTTCCACAATATATTTAATTTCTCATTACCGAAAAGAGCAAAAGGCAGTAAATTTGGATTTAATATTTTCTCATTCTGGCTCCGATTTAAGAGAAAGAAGAACGGTTGATTCGAAGGACTTTTATCAAAGAATGGATTTTTAGTCATGTAACCTGATGAATAGAAGATTGAAGGCAGATTATCAAATTGTGAAGATGTCGAACCAAAATTATTGCTGGGATTATTTACCCAAGGAAACACTAGGGACACTATAGAATCAATGGAGCTTTCAATGGAGGATATTGAGTTACGTTCACTTGAGGAAATGGATTTCTCTAAAAGAGGCAACAGATTTGGAATAAGTTGATTTTCATTTCTATTTACATGTGGACTATTCATCAAAGAAGCATATTTGGAATGGAGAAGTGCCAGAAGTTTTCGCAAATAAATTCTCCTCATTTCCGATGAATAAATATTAGATTTGATATTTTTATCCTCAATATGAGGTAAATGCGTGTGGGATGAAGTATGTTCAAGTTTGAATATATTGTTGTGCACGACTTCTTGTCCATTTCGAAGAAGTTGTAATTCAAATATAGGTATCAAAGTCTCAAATGATATATCGTCAATAACTGCTGCTCTTTCCAATAGACTTTTAAGTTTTATATACATAAATGCTCTTTGCTTAGTTTCCACTGGGATATCAGACCATATTTGCTCGAAAAGCTTAGGAATGAGATGTTTAACTACTATATCTCCAGTGATTAATGATTTCACAATATGGTTTTGCTCTGATACACTCTCCTCTTCTTGTGTAGGCGAGCTCTCATCTCCGATAAACGGCTCAGAGAATATTTGAGGTTTATTATTATTTTTTAAGTCTTTCAACACATTTTTTGTTATTGGAGACTCGTTCTCATCGTGACCATTCTTAGATAGAAGTGAATTGTCATTGCCGTTAAACAAATTAAAAGCATCAGATGTTTTTTCCCCTAAAATTCCAAGGATTTTGTTTTCCAATTTATGTTTCTGTAGCTGATCATTTTGGTCATCTTGTTCTGCAAGTGAAATCAATTTAAATAAAAGACTATTTACCTCAGGCTCTGCAATATTATCATTAGATGGCACCAACAAAACAGTATCGGCCGCTTGACCACCAGAATCAGATGGTGCTTCAGTGGTTTCGTTCACCTCTTCCTCATCAAACTGAACAGGCGCCGTATTATTTTCTGCTTGTTCTTCGATTTTGATAGGAGCGTCAGTTGAAACTATTTCCTCGATTGTGGTAGGAGTGTCACTTGAAACTACTTCTTCGATTTTAGAAGGTGTGACACTTGAAACTACTTCTTCGATCTTGCTAGAATTTTCACTTGAATCTATATCTCCGATCTTGGTAGGTGTTTCACTTGCAATTGTTTCTTCAACCTTGGTAGATGTGTCAATTGCAGCTTGTTCTTCATCTTTGTTAGAAACGTCAACTAAAACTACCTGAGGTTTTTGAGGAGTGTTATTAAAACCAGCATTAACTAGATCATCAGCTTGAAGCTGTTGTTTCTGATTTTGCGTTGTTTCCTCGGCTGGCTTATCAGTTTGTCCAGTGGTAGTGTCAATTGGTTGTTCTGTAGTGGTAGTCTTGGATTTTTTGCTTTTATGCTTTTTCGAGTGCGTTCTTCGGTGTTTGTGAGTTTTAACAACAGTATCATTGACTTGATGATGTGAATGCTTAACATTTTCACCCTCTACATTTGCTATTAGCTCATCTGTTTTGCTAACTAAGCAATATAAAATTAAATTAATCATCTATTTTTACTTAATGTATTTTATTTATAGTTAATGCAATCAACACAAACTTACGTGAAGCATCTATGTTGGCTTCAGTATCTGTAAACAGATATGTATCAATGTTAATATTGAAATAAATTTAAGTTTCCTAGATTTGTTACCTGATTTCTTTACAACATCAACGTCACCTGGAATGGACGAAAATATGTTAATTTTAAATTAAATTTAACTATTTGCGCATTGGTTATTAAAATAGTACAACAGATATTTCTTTGTGCTATGTTTGATTCAATCGGAACTTCATAACATACCTCCATTTTTATTCCTTTGTTTGTGAGAATGTGTTCCTTCTGAAAAGTAATATTACATATAAAGTAGTTCAAAATAGAATTTCAAAGCATACCATCATTTTCATCTCTGTGTTTATGACTATGGCTGTGTCCTCCATCTGAAAACAAAATAACTATTCTTTATTTTCCATTAAAATAAAAATGGAGGAAAATTGGTTGAGTTTCTACATGTGGATTTTCCTTTGGATAAATTCATAATTATTTAGTTGTAAAAATTCGAAAACATACCTTCTTCTTCATCCCTTTTTCTGTGGCTTATTCCTTCTGAAAAACATATTGTCAGTGAAACAAAACTACATTCCATACCATAAGAATTAAATATCATTATTGACCTTTTAGTGCATCTAATGAATTCAGTTTTAGTGTTTGTAAAAAATATATAAGATTGGCACAAGAAAGATAATGTTGCTTCCTAAAGTCTTCTGCCTTAAACTGGACAACTTCAAAACTACCAGCACGAATATAATTAATTAATTGCATTTTTCGGTGCACCAACTAATAAAGTCGGTACTATTTTTTTGTAAAAAATATCTTTAAATTATTATTTGTGATGTAACTTTCACAATACCTAGTTGTAAAAGGTGTAAGATTAGTGAATAATAGATACATACCCTCTTCGTCAGCTAAGGCCACAGCTAGAATAACTGCAACTCCAAATAATATTAACAGCAATCTCATGGTTGTTTGGTGGATTTCTCAACAGAACTTATTGGTTGAGAGTAATAAAGTAATACTTTCATCGAAATCTGAATTTATATGTATTTATTAGTCGTGCTAAATCACCAAAAACAATAAATGAGCTTAAATTTAACATTTATAGCGTTACGGCAGTAAGAAAAATTTTTATTAGCTATTAGAGCTGATATTAGGAACATTTTGACGTATGTAAAATCATGACTTTGTCAATTTACGTGACAATTCTCTGTAATAATTTGATTCTCACGATCCGGAGCCGATGCGGATGAGCAGGTGAGCGATCCATTAACAGTGATCCAACAGGACTGGATTATAATAATTTGCGGATATAAAAAACCTGGATTATTCCCTTTAGGTACATATAATAAGAATAAATATGGAACACCTTTTTACTATTTAATGTAAATATTTATTTGCAACATCCGAATTAACAAACCGCATAACGAAGATCAAATTTTAAATCAAACATAAGCTGCGGCTGAATTTCTAAGTTCGTTTTAAAATATTCATTTGAATTCTTTGTTTGTTTAATATTCGTCTGCACAGTTAGAAATTAATATTCCTACAAATGTGTTCAGTTTTTTTATTAATATGTTTATTATAACATATAGGTAAATTATGGATTTCAAAGTTTGCTTGTGTTGTTGAATTTCGAAGTTTGTTTCAAAATGTTACTCCTATTAAAAAGTTTCAATAATATTGGTTTAAATTAAATCTCTGTCGATTTATTGAGTTTGTTTCATTAAAATGTTTCTGATTATTTTTATCGAATTTTAAAGTTTGTCTGAAAAATGAAACAAACGTTTCAATTTGGTGCGGTGAACTACGGAACTAGCCACTATTACCCAGCACAATAGGACGGATACCGATCGCAGCGCCCCATTAAAATGTTTGTTTCGTTTTTCAAACAAACTTTAAAATTCAACAAAAATAAAAATCTATTTTCAGAAATACATGTTAATGAAACTAACAAAACATTTTAACTTACTAAATGTGCACACAAAATTTGATGAAACGAAAAATTAGGAGTAGCGTTTTTAAACATACTTCCAAATTCAACACCACCAAACAAACTTTGAAATTGATAACTTATATTTCATAAGAATCATATTAACAAAATGAACTGAATAAATCCGCAAAGATTTCAACTTCTAAATTTGCACATGCAAATTAAACAAACGAAGAATTCACACAAACATTTTAAAACAAACTTCGAAATTCATATCTATTTAATTTAACGTCAACATTTTATCTTCACTTTGCAGTTTGTTTATTTGAATGTTACAAATAAATCTTTGCATTATGTGTTCAATAATATATTTTAATCTGCCGAATTTTCCAGTTTGTTTGATGAAAATATTAAACAAAATGGTTAATGCATCTGAATTTTGCTGATTATTTTAAAATGATTCTTTAAATTTTAAGTTTGATTAATTTTGGTGTGTACCTACATTTGGAAGTTTAAATCTCCACGAATTTACACACTTTTGTTTAATTAACATGTTTATTTCGATTATTAAATTTCAAAGTAGTTTTTTTAATTAATTTTGATGTTTGTTTAAAAATGGTTCATCTATTAAAAAGATTAATCAATTTTGGTGTGCAGATTTGGCACCTTTATTAAGTTTAAATGTCTGCAGATATATTTTGTTAGTTTCAATAACATGTCTTTCTGAAAATAGATTATTTTATTTTTGTTTAATTTTAAAGTTTGTTTGAAAAAAAAGAATCAACGGTTTCCGAGATACAGCACAGCAAAATGCTCGCTATTAAGAGGAAGTTGCTGATTTGAAGGAATAATATTTTGGAGAAGCTGTAGACATTTGACAGCGTTTAGGTTTTATGTGAGTATATATGACTGCACACTGATGAATTTTTATTAATCATTTTTCAAAAATATACTTTACTTTATCATGTTCTCCATAATGAATAGATATACGATTTAGTATCTAGATTTGCTGACTTTTACAACTGAAAAAAAGTTGCTAGCTTCCCATCTATCACTTACATAGATACCGAGGAAAAATTAGCATCTTCACTGCAAAATTATAGCAGCAGGATATTTTGTTTCAACTGTTATATTGAAATTTTACAAAATGAGTTATAGTTTATTAATTAGATTTTATTTATTCAAGCTAGAAGATATGGAAATTACACTTTTTTTATTATCATCAAAGGGGTATTATCATAAAACAATTTATTTTTTCACAACTGATTTGCCAATAAAAAAAGAAGTCGTTAAAAATAAATAATACCTAACATTCCATCGTTCATCACTGCTTATTATTTAAAGTTGGAGCATGCAAAGTCGATATCCCGTTTATGCTAATCAAAATCCAATTAGGTAAATTACCCAAATTATGTTTGGTAAGTTCCTTTTATTTTTTTATTTTAAAAAAAGTTTACAATTAACGGATACAGTTTTACGTATATAGGTATCAGAAATTATAAACAGTATGTCATTATTTGTTTTTATGATATTCTTGGAAATTTACCCAATCAATAAGGTAATCTATTTTTTATAACCTTTTTTAGATATATTTTTTGTATTTGCTTCGTTCAAATTCATTATAGAATCCTTTACGTTTCGTATTCTCATAGGAAAAGGGTAACGTATTTAGGTCTTTAGCATAAGTTTCCATGTAAACTTTAAGTAGGTATATTCTACTTTTTTTAAAAATTTTACGCTTAGTAATTTTGAAGACAGGGGAAAAATGATCAAATTTCGTATAATTTGCTTAATATCTTCAAAGACGTTCATTTTAGGATAATGAATATTATATGATATTTCTGGATATGAATTGAAACTGTTATGTAGTCAAATAGATTATTATTTTCTGGTAAATAACTAGATTACGCTAGGACGTCTAACTGTACCGAAAAACAACTACTGCGAGGGCAAACAACCTTCCACCACTGAATAACATCAACAACTATTAGGGCCATACATACAATTTATAACATTGTCAAAATATTTTATAATACTACTATAAATGCTCAATCAGATTGATTGATAAATATATCTATTTGAAACTAAATCAGATGACTTACAGAATAACTGTCTCTAGTCTCTGCGCTAGCTACCTGTCTATGTTTAGATCAATCACAAGACCTAATAAAAATGGTGATAGCTTTATTGACAACACGTACCTATGTCAAGACTGACTTTGCTTTGTCTCCTATTAAACGTACAAAATGTTCTTCTGATAAAGCTGTTATTGCTACATTCACTGATCTAACAAAGATAGATAGATAGCAAACGGTTAGATTAAACGAGACGTAGTGAATTCAAATCAGTTAAAATTGGTGTACCCCAGGGCGCTGTCCTGGGCCACTTCTCTTTCTTATATACATTAATGATCTTTCTAAATTTTATCAAGTGTCTGCTTAGCATTAGCATCTTCAAATAAATCTATACTGATGGATCTATCTAGGACGGCATGGTAATGGTGCAGATATAGAAAACAAGAGGAAGGAATAACCATCATTCATCTGAGCTGGTATACCAAGCAGCGTATGATCTTGGCTAGGGCAACACTTTAGGCATAGATATCCACGCTTCAACGTAAACTACGAGCACATCAAAACACGTCTTTAAATGGTGAGGTTTTATGTACAGGAGTTGAGAAACATATTAAAGAACAGATGAACCATATTAGGTTCCAGCCCGGATAACGAGAATACGACCACATACCAAAAATAATTTCGAAAAGGTTGGAAGAGAACGGCAAACAGAATGCCTTTGTAGGTTTAGAAAGTCATGACCACCAAATATTTCTCATTCTTGTTTACTATGAACATACATTGGCAAACCACAATACATATACTAATCTAGTAAGAATCTCATATATATATTTTTTTATCTATGAGAATCTCCACGTTAGTGTTCGTCGCTCAAATTCCAATAAGTCAACATGTATTTCTTTGAGGGAAATATCTCTCACTGATCTACTTATAGTCAGCAAAGCAATCTAAAACAAATAAAAAACACTCTCAGTAGATATTCCGGACTAAGCCTAACATTTAATTGCAGATCTTGCTCTCACAAGAATAAACGGCTTGCCTTGTCGATCGAGAAGAAGAGTTTTGAAGCCAAGGACTTTTTTGATGATCTAGTATAATTATATATGAAAATGACGTCTCTAATAATGGATTTTTCTCTAGGGAGGTACTGAATTTTGAAAGTCTCATTGTCATATGGTTAATAACTAGATACTAGATACTTCAAATTGGCCTAAACGCTTGTAGGCCTCTAAAACTATAGAGTCTTTAGCATATTTATATTCTTGATAAATACTAATCCATAAGTAGTGACTTTATAAGCATTGAGGGCAGGGATTGGGTCTTGTGGTGATTCAACTGCAAATACTTTGGAGAAAGTTTCAGATGATCCTGTTGTTCTTTGGTACGAGAGGTGCTGAAACTCTTGAAATTAATGTCGAGTGATTAAATTATCTAGCAATCTCCTTTTTTTTAATAACTGGAACACATATTGCCGAAGAGATATAGAGATACCTGTGCAAAGGTCCAGTACAAACAACAACCATGCCTCTGGCGAGACTCGAACCCGCGCTCACGATGTGCTCTCGCAGGCTACGAACGCATTTCCAGCGCCTTAAACCAATCTTGAAAATTTTGTGTTTCAACATTATTGAGAATTATTCACAATTTTTGGATTTGGAACAACATACTTGATAGCTACTTCTTCTTCGTTACTCTTTCTTGTAGTTTCACTTTCTAATAATTTACATTTGACACAGGTTAGGATCCTTTAATATTTTTTTGATTTTAAAATAAATCTATCATTCAATCTTCATTTATATGTGATTAATTATTTTTTAGTTTTAATAAATTAAAATTCAGACATTACACTTTTAAAATACTGTTCGTTCACATGAAGTCTTTTTTATCTAGTTCATAGATGTCTACTAACGAAGTTGATGTAGATTTTTTTAAGAATAAAATTGCTACATCCATTACACTGCTAGATGAAAGTGTCATGTAATATGTTAGTCCTGAAACAGCTACTAGAAAAATCATGTCTTTAGTAATAGGATTCTTTACGCTTATTGGTATATAGATAAAACAATATCCCAAATATCTTTAATCAAGATAAGAAAACAACTGCGCATTGTCCAAATATTTATTGATATAAGAAACAACAATTTTAGAAAAATGAAAATTAATACCCAAAGGCAAAATAAATATATTCATAAATACATGAACAAAAAATAGATAAATAATCTAGTATATAAATATTTATCACTTATAAAATTTATACAGGGTATTCGTGAAACAAGCATAATTTTAATATACATTTAATGAAACGCACAAGAACAGTAATCATTAACAATAATACTCGAGAAGTGTTTTTTTATAAAATACTGTTAACTTTAATATATTTATACTCAATGATTACTTTTCCAAATTGCTTTTTAGAAAGCAAGAAACAATTTATATAATAAAAACATTTATTATATCGCACAATAAAAGTTTCTTATAAATTGTAATAAAAAGAATAGGAAAAAAACTTCTCCCTATTATTACGAACAAACAACTTGGAATGAGAAGACAGCTGAAATCAATCATCCATAGACCTTGAAACGTATATAGATAACACTAATTTTATTAGTTAGAGAGTTGCATTAATTATTAAAGACAATTTGCATCTATTTTTCAACAGTTTTATGATTACCCTGTACATAATTGAATGTAAAGTTTATTATATATACAATTTCAATTAATATTGAGCTAAATAAACTTAAATAGGGCCACCAATATCGTATTGGTAACGCCAAGTCAGGTACTGTGCTGCTTCAGTCATTTGGCTAAGAGATGACGTTAGACCATGGAGATGTCTTCGAAAATCATCGGCGAATTTTTGGGCTCTCTCCTCATTTGTTATCAATTCCTCGATGCCAGAATCGACACCACCTGATTCGGAATCGGTATCACTTAGACCTGATGTTGATGAATTAGTGGATGCGACACTAACTGAGGATGGTCTGCGGAAATGTCCTTTGACTTCTTGTTGTTGTTGTTGTTGTTGTTGAGCTGCGTTGGTCTTCAATGTTGGCTGCGCATTATCCTGAGATTGTCCCCACAACAGATTATCCTTAGCACCATTCAGCATGTTGTAAATATCGAACAGATCAGCTGAATGAAACATTGGGTGTACAGAAGGTGTGTATTTTGTTTTGGAATTTTGATTATTATAAGCAGGATCATGTTCATCGGCAACTTTTTGATCCATCAAACGACAAGGTATCAATATTGTCTCGTCCATTTTGTTGACGGTTTTGACAAATGTTTCCATGACATTTAGTATACTCTGCTGTGAACAAACCATGTCTTCATTTAGCACAGTACGGCGAACAGAGTTCCTGGAACAAAAAAAAACCAGGTAGGTAAGTATTTCAGAATCAAACACATCAAGAAAAAAGAAATTATTATTCATAATTATTATCCATTCCAATAAAAAGGCTAGTTTTTATATGGCACATATTTTTAGAATGAATAATAACTATTTATCTTGTGTTCCTGTTTTGAAATTGAAAGCTATCACGCTATTACATCATTCTGATCATCAGTTAAATGGATGATGTCTTGTGCGCCTCAAAGTTCCTAATTATAACACGAGTTAATTTATATAAAAAAAAGCTAACTTGTTCGTACAAAAAAAGTATATAATTAACTAAACCATATGAAACATAGAAGATAATACTGATTGATATTCAATCTTAAAAATAAAAACAGTTTTATGCATCAGCAGTATAACAACGTGACGTATTTTAGGAATTAATAATACAAAAAAGCGTTTGTTTATAACAATAGGAATCTTCTTTGCAACATACCAACAACGACCTTGCTGTTGGATTTCACCAGATCGAAGACACCAAAACAAATAGCTTTCTCAATATTTCGACAAGGTCGACATTAGTCAAAATAGCCATAACTGACTCAATCACAAAAATATCAGAGAAGTTCGGAAAAGAAAGAATGGGCAATATTGGATATTATAGTATCTATTTGTAAATAACTTTTTAGAAAAAAAAAATAGTCGAGGTCAATAGATGATGCACTAAAATTATATTCAACTTTTTACAAAAAAACCAGGACCGACTTTATTAAAAGATGAAAAATACAAATATTTATTTTGTAGATACTGATATTCTAAAATTATGCATGTAATTAGTCATAGGTAGAAGAACAAGATAGTTAGCACATATTACGAGTACCAAGAGAATAAACATTTCGTAATTTTAATGGATCATCTGATTGAGTCGATTTTAGTTTTTGTCATTCTTAATGGCAACAAAATTACATAGAACTCTCATGAACTGTGCGTTCAGTTGATAACATTTTGATTCGCCGTAATTTTCTTGTCTTATATATTTTTTTAAATAGAATATCCTGTATATTGTATACGTATTCAATATTTTCAACTATTTTAATTACTGCTGTATGACACCACCAAAAAAAAAAATGAACATACATACGTAAAAAAGCAGACATAAAATCGAAATCTCGTACTCCAACTTTTTAGAAGTCGCTAAAAAATAATATTTATTTTATTGGTATTTTTTGTGTTGAATAAAAAACATAGGTAAATGTAAAATATGTATATTTCTGGACAACACATAATGTAAAAAATCAAAAATATTTAGGTTGTGCAAGAGCAGATACTAAAAGATAAAAAATGTTTATATTATATTTTCTATTTTGTTCGATTCGTGCGATATAATTTTGTTTATTATCCTACTTCCCAAAAAAATACAAATATTATTTTTTTCTTTTCAGTGCATTATACAATGAAGTATTTTTGACGATTTCGAAAATCGGAGGAGGTACACATTTCGACTGTATGTTTGAAGTGTTTTGTGGTAATTTTTGTCTTTGGTTTTGTTTCAATCTACACCAGCGGTTCCAGAGTCCAAACATTTTAACATAAAACTTGAATTTGATTCAGTACTTTACAGATACTCATAGAGAAAATAGTTTTACAACAAATTGTTTAAAAGATGATCAAGAACAAAAATGTCACCATAAAATCGTATAAATATTTTTACATTCCCACTCGGTATGTGCCGCTTTGCGAATTTCGATTTCATAAGAAGGAACAGACATTGTTGCGGTTAGATTCGTATTAAGTACTTCCCGTTACTTTTATAGATTATCTAATAATTAATTTTTTGCTAAACGATATTAGATAGTACTGAGAATTAATGCTCTAAATTATTGTAAAACGCAAGGTCAAGCAAGAAGATCAATAATACATAGGTATACTAACTACTAAATTATTATTATGAGTTGTGGACACATCGAACAAATCGATACAGAATAAATTGCATATTATGTAATACTTTTCCAAAATCAATTTTCTCTTTTAATATAACCAAGCTAAATTTGTACCTATGGGGAATATACATAATTTTCAAAATATTTGTAAGGTTCGTCAAATATTTTCAAGCAATTTACGAAAGATTAAAAAATTACTTACTACTTGCCACGTTATGTTCTTAAAACGCAATCTTGACGACCGTGAAAAAAAAAAATAGGTATAAACGTGGTAGGTATCTACTGACATTATTTTCTATGCCTGGTATCAAAACTAACATAAAAACACAAGGTGAAATTTTCCTATCATCTCTGAACTTACTAGACTATTAGCCTCTTTAAGTCAGATCTGGCAACTATTTCAAATAATAATAATAGACATTCCATTATTTATATTATATTAGGTACAACTAATAATATAAAAAAGGTGTGCTGTTTGGTTATCTACTTTCACTGTGAATTAACCGCTGCTGACCAAATTTAGACTTCCTAAAAATGCAAACGTCGTCACCTGTATAAATACCTACTGTTGTAAGTATGTATATTATAATCACGGTATTTCGAATGTGGTTTCGTGGACCGTTAGGATTCGATATAACGATTTTTTTTCTAAGACGATATAAAAAAAAACGTTACACTAAAATAGAAGAATGATTTTAAAATCTGCCAAGCGTCCGTCTTCATTACTTGATCAATTCGATTTGTAAATCCTTTTTTTTTTTCTTGTTAGAAACAACCACGTGCGAACTGAGACACGAGCAGGAGAGGGTTCCACAGTCGCTTATATAGGATAAATAATAAGAGAGAGTACGAGCTAGAAAAGTAGATCACAAAATAAATATTTTTACAAAAAAATTGGATCGATTAGTTCTAATTCTATTGAAGTTGTGCAGTTGCCGTTAGATTGATATCTTTTGGCACCAACTTCACAACTACCAGCACCAATAGAGTTAATGTTATTTTGTATTTTTCAGAGCACCAACTAATTTTTGGTAAGAAAATATTTATTTCACACTTTTGAGTGTAAAATTAGTCATGGAAATCGTTGAACGTTCACTAATACCAAAGAAGATAGCAGTTTTCCTATTACCCATAATATACGTATATCCTTTGCCTGTACTTGTTATTATTCAGAGATATAAAAACATCGCGGTGGAAATACATATATTTAAAGTTTGCCACTGCTGTAACTCTAAAACCGAAACTCTATGGTAAAATGGATTAAATGTTGCTACATATAATCCCTTCTTCAATATGACATTCTCAGATTTTAAATTTTTTAAAGAAATTGCCCCCTCCACATAGCGGAAATACAAATATTTTAGATTTTAACATCGCTATAATTCGAAAACCGTAGCTCTTTTAAAAAAATGTTCAATTTAAACGTTTCCGGATATTGTCCTATCTCTAATTCTACCTCCTCAGATTTTCGATATTCGAGAAAAAATGCCCCCTCCACCCTTTTTGGGGTTTTTGGAGAGAAGAAGATTTCGGATTTCAGCTTTCCTAATATGGGCCCATTTCTAAACTCTTCTCTTTCAAATGAATAAAATCGTCAAAATCGGAGTACGTTTATTGTATAAAGCACGCGAACAAACCAAAAAAGCAAACAGTTGAATTGTAGACTTGCTCCGTTGGGGTTCGTCGGTCAAAAATAAGGCCAACGGCTCTAGCCAGCGCATAGTTTTTATTAGATAAATTTCCTACAGAAATATACCTCATACAATCGTTGGCACTTTCGAATTTCGAAAAGAATTCAACGGCCTTATGTTATATGTTATATGTCAATAAAGAAGACCAAAATGATTTACAAAATATACGTCTGATTCCCCTCTTTATGTCTAATTTTATTCCATTTGTATTATTTGTTGTTATATCGGCGATAGAAATACACATTATATGAAAATATATTTCTACCTATTTACGATTCAAGGGATACAGCCTGCTGACAGACGGACGGACAACCGAGGCTTAGTAATCGGGTACCGTTGGTATAACTCCACTATTTTCCGAGATCGGTCAAAAAAAGTATAATTTATTTGAAGTCACTTGTTTCCTTGAGACTCCAATGCTTGTCATAATAATGATAATAGGTACATACTCGTATATATCCAAATAAAACAAGTTCTATGAATAAATCTTCTCTCAATGTGGACAGGACCGGTATAAATATGTCTATATATATAAATATAAATAGTGTAGTTGTAAAATCCCAAAATAATAATAAATACAAACAGATTACCTGTGTGGAAAAACCAGCAGAAATTCAAGTCATAAAAACAATTTACAGACGTCAGTTTCACTTCCTCCCTGATATAAGAAAAATGACCACAGCTGTAAAATATAGGTATACATATATGTATGTATGTATTATGAACAAAGCTCAATTAAGAAAAGACACTCTTACGTTTTTGCCATTTTATTTTGTTGTCAAAAATGTATTAAATATCAGAACAAAATTGCCTTGAAATTAGCAAGAACACTGTTACATAATTTACAAACATGTTGTACAACAACGGTTTATTACGATTAAAACAAGGTAAAAAGATCAATTGGGCTTCAATTGACCTTATAAATTGAATTGATCAATTAAAGGTGGATCTCTACGCGATTTTCAAGAGCCATACTATTGCCGAACAATAAATATATCTGGCTTATTTCCGAACGTTTTCGAATAGTTTCTCCAGAATTTTCAACTAGAAGAGCAATAAATAATTTTGACAAAAATTACACGTGTTTGTTCAAATCCGGAAGCAAATACTTTTTTTGAAGTATACTTCTTTGGGCTCGTTGGGGTGTTGGTCGAGAAATCGCGTCACGCTAAAAGCGAGAAAAATCGTTGATTATACGTTTTCGCATACTTTTTTGTACGTTCTGGCTTTTAGAGAAATTTTTAATAATTAAAATATATATTAAATTTCCTTATTACCTGCCGGTTTTTTTTTTGAGGTTGTTATTGTTTTGATCATCCTGTCTGTCTGTCAGTCAACACTATAAATTGGAAAATACTTAATCGAGTAACACCAAACTTGGTAAACAAATACGTAAGGGTAATACCTCCTACGGGATTGATTCTCAGAAAATATTTGGTCCTGATAATAGTTCCTATGTTAACATAATAACGTACGGAACCCACTGTACATGAGTACTAATAATTGTACTTGCCGTAGTTTAATATCAAGTTCTACGACGAAGCTTATACATTCAATTTCTAATATTTATTTCTAAAAGAATGAATATTATTTTGTACTATTTTTTTAAGTAAATACACAATAAAAATGACCTTATTGATGTCATTCACGTCATTTGATTTTGATTACCTATATGATCACGCACTATTTGGGTGAACAATCAAAGGAGTTCGAAGAATGCAAACATTCCAATATTGATAAGGAATTGTTATCAGTTTGGTCTATTTAGTCTCGAGCACGTCTACTGATGTTGTGACAGGAGAATCCCAAAGACATACTTAAATACTTATATTTAGGCGTAACGTGGCGCGAACAGCCATAAAAAACATGCAAACAAATTGTATACCTTCTCCGTCGTTTGGGACGTCGGTAAAAAAAATAGATTTTTTACACTATCCCTATTTCATAACAATTTTGAGTTATAGAACTTTAAAATATTGCTTTAGATCTTTCCTTCAGATTAATCACAATAATTATCATATCCTCTCTTTTAACGGCAACTAAAAATTCATGAATAATTATGAATTGACAACTGAAAAAGTCCTCCATTTTTTTTGTCAACTACCATATAGATCCAATTAAACTCTAAATTGCATCGAACAAACACTGATCGATATACATATCTATTTTTAGATTTCAATATTCTTCTAACTTATTATTAAAGGGAATTGATTCAAATATCCGAAAGTTCAAGAGTCAGATATGAACCCGGTTCATCAAGACGCCAACATATTTATTATTGAACTTCTAGATTGGTCATTAAGACCCACTTTATTATTATACTATATTCATACAAGTTAAATTCCAATCATAAAATGTTAATGATATTTTCCGATTGGTATTTTTCCTGTTGTTTTCGAGATTGCCACTACTCAACCCTAAATAAACGATTTTGACCGATTTCCCAAATGGAGACGGTACACTAAT
The DNA here is from genome assembly GCA_958507055.1 of Crioceris asparagi. Classification (NCBI taxonomy): domain Eukaryota; kingdom Metazoa; phylum Arthropoda; class Insecta; order Coleoptera; family Chrysomelidae; genus Crioceris; species Crioceris asparagi. The sequence goes on along the minus strand of OY293833.1, from coordinate 12,151,411 downwards.
CGAATGATATATGCTCAGATTTTGATAATTATTTTCTAATTATTAAAAGAGGACATTAAAATAAATAATAAATGATATATTTCCTTCTTCCCAAAAACTTACCACAAAAACAAAAAATGTCCCCGCTTCCCTCTTTGGAAGCAGTTTTTGGGAGGAAGGATACGTTTGATTTAAATTTCAAGTGAAAAAACATCAAAATCGGAGTACAAAATGCGCAAATGAACATAAATAAATATTTTTTACAAAAAGTACAAAATAATATTAATTCTATTGGTGCTGGTACATTTGAAGTTGTGCAGTTGCAGTTAGATTGAAAACTTTTGGCACCAACTTCACAAGTACCAGCACCGATAGAATTAATATTATTTTATATTTTTCAGTGTCCAATTTTTTGTAAAAAATATTTATTTCACACTTTTGACATTAGTCACGAAAATCGTTGAACACACACTAACACCAATGAAAATAGTACTTATCTATTACCCACGTGTATTATTGAGATCTCAAAAGTATTTTGGATGTTACCATTTTAACACCGATTTAACTCGAAAACATTCTAAGAAAAAAATGTTCAGTATAAATGTTGTTACAAATAATTATGTCTTTCATGTAGTACCCACAGATTTTAAATCGCGCTCTCCACATAGCAAAAATACATATATTTGTGAACTTAACATGCCTCTATCTCGAATACCGTAACTCTTTTGTAAAAATGTTCAATTTAAATGTTTCCAGATATTGTTCTATATCGATTTCCCTTCAATTTCCCCTCCACCCCTTTGGGGGCGGCGGTTTTCGGAGGGAAGGTGATTTCGGATCTCGTTCTTATGAATATGGGATCATTTCTCAGCAGGCCTCCTCTTTCAAATGAATCAAAAATCATCAAAATCGGAGCTCGTTCACTATATAAAACACGCGCAGGAACCAAAAAAAAGCACAGTCGAATTGTACCTATATCTCCTCCGTTCGGGGTTCGTCGGTCAAAAAACAGACAGTTGAATTTTGATACCTCCTCCGTTTAGAAAGTCGGTCACAAATATTATGTTCTAAACTATTCAAGATATGTTAATGAAATTTCGGTAATGAATGCCTGTTAATTTCCAAATACTCTCATTTCACTACTTCCGGTTTAACCGAAAATTACACCATATTTTCAATTTCAAAAGTCCATTTGAGAATGGTTTAAACAAATAAATTATGATAATGAAGGAATCTCTATTGTATTATGGCGCTTATATGACAGAATACAATAGAGATCCCTTCATTATCATAATTTATTACTCTACACCTTTCACAAATGGACTATACCGCTGTTACGAAAAAATCTTAATACTTATGTATAAATTCAATAATTGGATTATTTTATGACTCCTTCGTTGACTTTTAAGAAATTTATTGAGGCACATTTCAACCCGTTTTTCAAAACTCATTTTGGGTATAAAAAAATGAATTCAGCTCGATAATAAGATAGTTCGAAATCTTGTTTTGTTTTAATTCTTTTATGTTCCAAAGATGAGCTTAATGATTTAATTAATTAAACATGAAATTCAAATTGAATCAATGAAATATATTATCATAAGTTTGTTTGTCTTGACTCTAGATGATGCAGCTAATTTAAAACTATTTTTTACAAAAAACTAGGACCGGCTTTATTAGTTGATGTACTGGAAAATACCTTTGACATTGTCGAGGACATTGTGCAGTTACAGGTAAATAGAAAACTTGTGACATTAAATTCAAAAGTACCAGTATAAATAGAATTTATATTATTAGATTTTTGGTGCATGTTAAACTAATGAAATATATTTAAATATTTCGGATAATTTTCAAACAATGCATTGAATTTAATAACGACAACATTACGTTACACTCAAACCTTGGCCTAACAATTTCAAACTGATGTTTAAAGTGTTTATTCGAGGTTTTTTTTATTATCCCAAACTAAATATTGACAGGAAATAAACCGACGAGGTGATGGAACTTATTATGTAACATGTAACATTATTAAGGAAAACGTTCCATAATATTACGAATACTGTTAATTTTTATTACGCATATTATTAGTTTTTGTATAGCTATTACAATTTCTAAGAAGCTTCGATAATTAACGCAAAAGTTTGTTAATCGAAATGGATAAATAGAGAAGCCTAATTACTATTCATTCTTTTAATAATTTTGATTACTTTCGGTTAATTGTAAAAAGTGGGTCAATTTTAATACTGATCCAATAGAGATTAATTAATATTATTTATTGAGTAATATAGGAAATCTTTATTGTAACATGGAACCATATAGAGCCTCATATACATCTGTCAACCCCCTAAAGCTCTAAGCTATATATATTATACACGATAAAGACAGATTTGTTGATTCTTTGAAACGTTTACTAAGCAAAACAAACGAACAAATTCAAACAACCGAATTTTACTGTATATCTGCTCCTTAAATGCACTCGATCAATAATATTCATCGACTCAAAACTGAAGCCTCCTATTGCTCAATGTCTATAGCCATAAACTAAATAAATATCATCACAATGCTCGATAATGAAAATAATAATATTATAAGAATGTTTATAAGAAAAAAATATAACAACTCGCTAATTAAATATTAGAATGAATACACATTGACCTATTAAGTAATCACTAATTCACAAAATAAAGGCTAAACGAATTTGATGACTGTGCAAATAATGCAAAAAATTATATTCCATAACATTAATTATTGTATTATTATAGCGATGTTTTTTTTATAATAGCTGAATATAAAAGTTATCAATTTCACAAAAATAATTTTCAAAAAATGACCAATTAAAAATCACGCAACAATATGGATGCTAGTTATTCAATTGGTAATAAACTCTATAACTGATGAATAATGATACAACATAATGATGATATAAAGGGTCTCAGAGTCTCATGAGCATAAAAAATAGTTGAGTCAAGATAACAATGTAATGGTCTAAATTGGTTTCTTTCAAAACATTAAAACTTGTAATCAAGAAAACAACAAAAAAAAGATATTTGTTTTATCTGAACTATGATTACATTAATTGGTATTTTTTTCACAACTCAATTTGCTTTGAAGGCATTGATAAATTTAAATAATATTTAAGCATTATTTTCTGTCCTTCAAATATATAGAGGGTGTTTATTTCAAAACTTCACCTTTCGGAATGTGATCATTTTTTATAAAACAAAATTCCTATAAACATAGGTCCGGAAATGCATTGTTCCCAGTTTTTGACTGTTTTTGAGAATAAATCATATATATTTGACGTATTTAAAAAAAATTCAATAGCTGTTTGTAACAATAATGATTTGGCAAAAAGTAGCTTAAAATTATTTAATCAGATCCTTAAATATTGCCGCGTCTTTTTATAACACTCTATAGGTAGATATATTAATTCTCTGTGGCTGTTTAGTATTCAATGGAGTCGAAAAGTGGTTTATATTTTACATTCAATGAAAGTCGTACAAAAATAATGACAATATAATTATAATTATATAACACAGAAAGATCACCTAAACTTCAATGATAAATATAATTATATCAGACTTCAAAACACACATTAAATTATCTATTATCTTGGGATATTATCGATGAGTTACAAAAGATAACAGAAGCTCAAATATTGGAAACATTTTTTTTTAGCTCTCCGTCTCTAAGCACTGTTGATTTTAACGTTGCAAATTATCGTAATATATTATGAACATCTCATCGCAACAAAATTATACTCGACATCTAACCACATGTTGAATTTTCAATAGATCTTTGAAGAAAAAAAGAAGACATAGGTAATCTTAGTTAATTTTTTTTTTACCTGCACCAAGTCATCTTAAATATATCCACCTTAGACACCAACTATCATCTATTAGATATGTCACATAACAACAGAAAAATGCTCTGGAAAATGTTCAACAATACTTTCCACAGCAAAGAATCGATAAAGTAAAAGCGACATATATCTATAGATATATAGACATGCGTCAATGCAAAAGCTATCCAATTAAGTTTACGACAGAATAGCAACATATATATATTATATCCACAATCACCCGTTATTTTTGTCCTAATTATCATTCGCTATGGTGCAGGGAGCAATTATTCGAAAGCTTTTATTTAACGACTTCATATTTAGACGGTTCGTTTAGGTATATGTTTGCTTTTTTTATTCCAAAATTGCAATGATTTTATTTTTTAGAGTATAAAGATGACACTGTATTGAAGTTCTTAAAATTTTAAAAAACTTTTATAAAAGTGGAAAGTTTATTTTTAAATTGAAAATTTTATCGACAGAAACATTTGGATCGAACATTTTTCCAAAAATTCAAGGGTTACTTTGTTATTGTACAAAAAAAGTTGAAGATTGTTGCCGCTAATTATATTCTGAAATCACTACAACTTAGTCAATGAACAAATATTTTTTTGACTAATGACCCACCCAATAGTATGCAAAACAAATATTTTCGAACCCTGAACGGTGGAGGTATACCAATTCGAATGTCTGCTTTTTTTTGGTTCGGTTCGTTCGCGCGTTTTATATAGTAATATTACTCCGATTTCTAAGATTTATAATTCATTAGAAAGAGGAGGCTTAAGAAATGGTTCCATATTCATAAAAGCGCAAGTCCGAAATCTCCTTCCCTCCGAAAACCGCTCCGAAGAGGGTAGAGGGGGCAAATTTTCCCGAAAATCAAAAATTTGAGGAAGTACAATTAAAGATAGGACAATATCCGGAAACGTTTAAATTGAACATATTTTCAAATGAGTTAGGGTTTTCGAGGTAGAGGCATGTTAAATTCTTAAATATGTGTATTTTTGCTATGTGGCGAGGGCGATTTCTTTCGAAAATTGAAAATCTGTGGATACTACATGAGTTAAGCGGTGGTAAAATGGTTAAATCTAGAATACTTATGCGTATTTCCGCAGCGACGTTTTAAGATCTAAATAATAACAACTACCTACAAGCAAATAATATACCAGGATAATAGAATAAGTAGGTACTATCTTCATTGGTATTAGTGAACTTCAACGATTTTCGTGACTAATATTACACTCAAAAGTGTGAAAAAAATATTTATTACAAAAAATTGGACTGACGTTATTTGTTGGTGCGCTGAAGAATAATACAAAATAATATTAATTCTATTGGTGCTGGTACTTGTGAAGTTGGTGTCAAAAGTTAACAATCTAACTGAAACTGCACAACTTCAAAAGTAACAGCACCAATATTATAATTAATATTATTTCGTATTTTTCAGTGCACCAACAAATAACGTCGTTCCATTTTTTTTTAATATTTATCTAATACCGATTCTAGGATTCACTGAAAAATACAAAATAATATTTATTCTATTGGTGCTTATACTTCTGAAGTTAGTGCAAAGAGTCTTCTATCTACCTATAACACTAGTTTACAGTGCAGTAGAGAAGATTTATTTATAACTTGAAGAGACTCAATAAAAAGAAACTACCTGTAAATCATTAAATTTGAATCATGTTGATACGTACCGATAACAGGTACTTATCTAGAATTAGTCATATATTTAGGTAATGAGTGTATATTTTTATCTCGATTTTGTTTCCATAATAAAAATTATTATTCAATCAAACATTCCTCAGAAATATCCGGCAAATTCTCAATCAGCTATGGTATGGAATGAACATTGTGAAAGGAATGAACAGATTTGAACTAATCTCTAATAATCATAACATCATAACAAATTATTGTTGAAAATCTCTGTATTTAAGGTGAGTTTATACAGTAAATAAAATAAAATAAGAAACAAATTAAGATAAAATAAGAAAGTTGAACATGCTCATTTACATAAGAGCGTTTACACACGAAATAAGGTAAATTAAGAATAAGAACTAGAGATGGCCAACTTTCATCTTTATCCGTTATTTTTATTTTATTTTGTTTGGAAACGATAATGCGCATGATCAAACTCCAGAGAACACTTAACTTGCACACAACAGAAAAGTTTGTGTCACAAAAGTTGTGATCTGATTGGTTCATTCTTATTTCGTATTTTATTTTCGTCATCATTTTTGAGGTTATTCTTATTTTAATTTACATTTGTTTTTTATTTTGTTTTATTTTATTTACTGTATAAACTCACCTTAAAACTCAACAACATATTTGATCTTTTCTTTTCATGCGTTAAAATCAATAAATATTTTTTACGAAAAAATGGACCGACGTAATTTGTTGTTGCATTAAAAAATATAAAATAATATTCAATTTTGGGTCCATTATTATTTAATGCCTATATTAATGGGTTATTGAATCTTAATTTACCGGGTGTTATTGTATCTTTTGCGGATGACACAGTCATTATGTGTAGTGGTGAGAGTTGGGATGAAGTTACAGCCAATGCCAAACATTCCTTAAAAATTGGTTTAATTATCACAAAGTGTCTTTAAATATGTCAAAATCCAGTGTTTTATATGTGTCTCTATATTCGGATAAGCTCCCTGTTACAGACGGACTCACAATACATGATGATGTTTGTTATAATAACTTAAACTGTGGATGTGATAAAATAAAAAGGGTAAATGAAGTTAAATACCTTGGTGTTATACTAGATGAAAATTGGAATTGGAAGAAAAATATTTTTAGTATTGTTAAAAAAGTAAGATACCTTCTATTTGTTTTCTATAAAATGAGATATATTCTGGAAAAAAATGATTTATTAAAATTATACCATGCTTTGTTCTGTAGCGTCCTATTTTATGGAATTATTTGTTGGGGTTCAGCTTATTCAAATACATTAGGGCCGATAGTAAGAATACAAAAGCGTGCTATCAAAATTTTAACTTTTGGTAAACAACATAACCTTTTTAGTGAGACACGATTGCTGAACATCAATCAAAAATATATTTTGGAAGCACTAATAAATAATTATTGTCTACGGAAAGACTATTGCTGAAGCATGTTTATTTTCTAGACATAAATCGCTTACAGTAAGTAGTTGGATTTTAAATAATTTGAAGTTATAATATACATAGATATTGTTATATTACTTAAAAAATCTGTTTTAATATTTAATACTTCCTATATTATGTGTATTTCTTTACATTTGTAGTTGTATTTATAGTTTTGTTGCATTTTAATTTTTTTATTTGTTTATTTATTGTATATTGATATGTATATTTAGATTATGTTAAGCTTGTAGATTTTAATACATTATTAAGTTCAGGTCTACACACAGATGCTATTAGCATCTCGGTAGGGGATTGTTGGACTTTATAAGTCAGACAATCTATTAGCATACTATTTTTTAATCAAGATTTGTATTTTAACCTGAATAAAGATTATTATTATTATTATTTTTTTTTTGGTGCTGTTACTTTTGAAGTTGTGCAGTTTCAATTAGATTGATAACTTTTGGCACCAACTTCACAAGTACCAGCACCAAAAGAATTAATATTATTTTATATTTTTAGTACACCAACTAATAACGTCGGTCAATTTTTTTGTAAAAAATATTTATTTCACACTTTTGAGTGTAACATTGGTCACGAAAATAGTTGAACGTTCAATAATACCAATGAAGATAGTACTTATCCTATTACCCCATATTCTTTGCTTGTAGTTGTTTTACTATTTTTGAGATCTCAAACCATCGCTGCGGAAATACGTTCAAGTATTTTAGATGTTATCATTTTAACACCGATTTAAATCGAAAACCGTAACTCTCAGGAAAAAATGTTCACTATAAATGCTGCAACAAATAATTATGTCTTTCATGTAGTACCCACAGATTTTCAATTTTCGAAAGAAATCGCTCTCTCCACATAGCAAAAATACATATATTTGAGAATTTAACATGCCTTTATCTAGATAACCGTAACTCTTTGAAAAAATGTTCAATTTAAACGTTTCCGGATATTGTCCTATCTTTAATTATACCACCTCAGGTTTTCGATTTTCGAGAAAATATATTTCACGTAATATCATCAAAATCGTTCAACGTTTACCAAATAAGATAATACTTTGTATATTATACTTATTCGGAGATTTTACACATATTTCAGACTGTACCTCTGCTCGAGCCCCTGCTGGAACTTTGATTTATTGAATTTTGTCGTCTGAAATATTAGATTTTCAAAACAAATCCCCCTCCACTCCGTTTGGGCGAAGTTTTTGGGGTAAAGGATATGTTGAGTGTCGATTTTTGTTCTTTCAAATGAAAAAGGAATAATGAAAATGGTTTGGCATATTTACTATTTAACAAACATAAAAAACATGTATACAGTCGAAGTGTAAACCTCCTTCCTTTGGAAAGTCAGTCAAAAATCCAAATTATCTTGACTGGAATTTGATCGAGTAGTCAAATAAAAAAACCTTGCTTCAACTATTTCATAATCATTAAAAAAACTATCAAACGAATCTAAATGAGTCACATAAACTAGAATGTCAAAATAAATAACTTGGGTCAAGAGAATAATCTAAAATACCTTGAATCACATTAAAATTATTCTTGTGATTGAAGTAATCGAACCATGATTATTATCATATATACACCTACCTAATTGACAAATAAAATGCTAACGATCATCCCACCAAAAATCAAAATATACTTGTAATAGGAAATGGCAAATACAAAATATACGATTTGCGGATATTGAAAATTGTTTATGAAAACTCAAGGTAATCATCTTATACCTTTATTAGGTACCTACAAATTGAATATATTATGTGTATATTCAATTTTTCAATAAGAATGATTTAAAAAATTTGCAAACCACAAAATATAATAAATTCCCACATATTATCTGCTTCCGGATAAAGATAAATCAATGGAATGATACGACGCTAAATGTCCGCGCCAGCAAGTCTACGTCCACAAGAATATAATTTCTACCACAGCCATAAAACTCTTCTGGGATTTATAGGCCAGTCTAAAGAGCTTAATAATAACGTCTTTTGTGTTTTGGCTATAATATAATAATTATTGCTTTATAAGAAATCCGACTTATAGAATGTATCAAACTTCATTATCAACTGAAAATAATTAAAATAAAAAATTTTTTACAAACAATTGGACCGACGTTATTAGTCGGTGCACAGAAAAATTCGAAATAATGTTAATTTTATTATTGGTGCTGGTACTTTTGAACTTGTGCAGTTGCAGTTAGATTGAAAACTTTTGGCACCAACTTCACGAGTACCAGTACTAATAGAATTAATAATATTTTGTACTTTTTACTTTTTAGTGCACCAACTGATAACGTCGGTCCGATTTTTTGTAAAAAATATTTATTTCACACTTCTGAGTGCTACATTTGTCACGAAAATCTTTGAACGTTTATGTATGCTTTGCTTGTATTTGTTATTATTCAGAAATCTAAGAACATCGTCGCGGAAATACGCATAGGTATTATGAACTTTACCACTCTTCTAACTCGAAAACCGTAACTCTATGGAAAAAAATGTTCAATATAAATGCTAACAAATAATCTAGTCATTATTTTCCATTCTCAGATTCTCCATTTTCGAAAGAAATTGAATCTTCCACATGCGAAAATACACATATTTCAAATTTTAACATCACAGAAACTCGAAAACCGTAGCTTTTCTACAAAAATGTTCAATTTAAACAGATTTCCAGATATTTTGTTATTTTCAATTCCGGCGTCTCGGATTTTTGATTTTCGAGAAAATATGCCCCCTCCACGGTTTTCGGGGGGAAGGGTATTTCGGATTTGCGTTTTTATGAATACGGGACCATTTCTCAAGTATCCTCTTTCAAGTGAATCAAAAATCATAAGAAAAGCCGTCAGTCGAATTGTACACCCCCTCCGATCCGGTTCGTCGGTCAAAAAAAATCTCGAAGGCACGTAGCTAGCGGATAGGTAAATCTCTCGTTATTTTATTTTTATTATTTTTTTCTCACTTTTAGGAGAAAAATCAAACAATAGTTGTAGGGGCAGATCAAATCTGCAATTTAAAAAATATGTTTTTTTGATGAAATTTATTCGACTATTTTTTGAGAATTTTTCGGTCGGCTGCCGTTTTGTAACTACTAGGGCGATCATACCAATTCACAAACTCGATGACGACTGATTTTTGTGGAAAATTTGAAGTTGATATCTTAAAAAATGCAACCTCTATCGTATTTACAAGTTTCGTAATATCCCATACACCGATATATATATATACATATATTTATTTATTTATTACCAGATATTTTACAACAGTGTGAAACCTACAGAGGTAGCAATATACTTGCGCGTAGTAGAATTATTTTTTACTTTTTCTTTACCTTGCTTCTCTTTTATTCACCAATGTTAATTACAATTTAGATAAACAATAATTTCCTAAATATTAGTTAAGATCCATTTTCAGTATATTTTCCTTAGTACATTTATTTATTATTTAATTTCTTGAGGGTATTAGGTAAACGATTAAAAGTTTTAATTGATCTAGCACAAACATTTAGTTAATACTGCATTTTGAGTATTATTTTTGGCTTTCTTTCCGCGCTTCCGTATGCATTATTCTAGATAATTTAGAAAAAAACACTAAATATTTGGTTTCTCCTAATAGAAGAAGAAGACCTGTAATCGAACATTACGACAAGATATTCACAGGTTTCACAATTCACAATAATTTAGAAAAATTTGATAAATACTGTTTTTTTTAATGTTAAGACAATTTATTATGAGCAATCCATTTACTTATTCTATTTACGTAGTTGTTTATTTTATTTTCAACCATCAGCCACGTTTCGTCCGTGGAAATGACAGCAGTGTCATCTGCAAAAGAACCAACTGTACCATCAGGCATATTATTGAAGTATGCTATGAATAGTACCCAAGACAGTTCCTTGCGGCACCCCAGTATTTACCCAAGCATCCATTTAAACTTGGCTCTTTGTTGTCTATTGTACCGGGTGATTCAATAAGAGTGACGAGGTACGGTATCTCAGGAACTAATTGTCGTAGAAGTTTGGCAAAAAATCCTTCAGAGGAAATCGCCCAAGGAAAATTGCTGGAAATATTTTTCTAATTCATACGTCCATCGCTAGGAGGCGTAATAGCTTCGGTCGTATAAAAAATGCAATTTTTTCGAAAATTTTCCATCAAAAGTTTAGAAAGTTCAGAATACTCTCACGTTAATGTCACCATAATGGTCCATCTTTTTGATATATGATTTTTTAATGTAGGACGTAAAATAAAAGCGGGAGGGGATGCTAAACTTATTGGGCTATAGGTGTCTATAACTTAAGTTTGACTTTACGGAATTTTGGTCTGGTCTGGTTCAAGAAAGGAAGGTGTGGTAAATATAGGACCATTCATGCCATTCTAGTTCTTGCCGCCCTCGTCAGGGGGCGGGTTTTATTAAGTCAGTTTTTTAAAATTTTGCTCCGAAATCGCAAATGGAACCGTATGAATATTTTATTAGATTCAGAAAATAGATCAAATTTATTGCTTAAAGAATAGTAACCAAACAAAATAGGTAAATGAGTTTTTATTTTTCCAAGTTCCGTAGTCAAGCATGCCATGGACCAATAAAAAACAGTTTGAAAATATTCTTTAAGCAATAATTTTTAAACAAATGAAGATATCGACATGCAGTGTGGACAAATTATGTTGCAAATCTGATGTAGTTTTCGAATCTAATAAAACATTTATAAGGTTCCATTTGCGATTTCGGAGGAAATTAAAAAAAAACACTTAACCTTATAAAACGCGCACCCTAGCAAATCCAGCAAGGACTAGAATGACATGGATGGTTTTATATTATATTCAACAAACCCTCCTTTCTTGAGTCAAACTCAAGTTATAGACACTTATAGTCCCAAAAGCTTAGCATCCCCTCCCGTTTTTATTTTACGCCCTACAATAAAAAATCATACATACAAAAGATGGACCATTAACGTGAGAGTATTTAGGTATATATTTCTAAACTTATATTGGAGAATTTTGGAAAAAAATCGCAGTTTTTATACGATCGACGCTATTATGTCCCCTAGCGGTGGACGTATGAATTTAAAAAATATTTCCAGCAATTTTCCTTGCTCGAGTTTATGAGCATTACCTCTCATACCGTAGATTGTAGATAGTAGAAGCAGGATTTTATTGGTCTACGGTATCAAATGCTCTGGCCAAATCAAGAAAAGAACTGATTGCAGTCGTTAAACTCTTATCCCATTTTCTTAAGTAATGTATTAGATATGTAAGACAGTTTAAAAATTTTAGAAGGGTAAATAGCAAAACGACATTGATGAATACTAGAAAAATCACATGCAAGCAATAAAAAAATACAACATTGTTGCATAATAGACAGACGACTGCGAACATTTCTAGTATGAAAAATTGTCAACGACAAACAAAATAATTATGCATAAAATAATGCATACTTAGAAAAAAATATATTATCAGTCAACATAATTACAATGATATAGTTTTATGTCAGTCAATTATATTTATTTTTTGTACGGTATATATTATCTACTAATAAGACAGCAAAACTATTAGGCGAACAGGTTCCAGGAAAAATAATTATAATAATAATAGAAGATATTTTATTGAAAAATCACTTAATAAGCTGATTTTATTGATAAATAAATAGGTATGCTTTCAAATGTATACAGTTAGGTAATGCAGCAAACTATTATAAAAGCACTTCAACTTAATTTCAATTTGATCATATCAAAAACAACCTTTTCATTTGAGTGAAAGTATACATAAGCTTTTGGTTTTAAATATGAACTAATTCAGTTTTGATGTGTTGATGAGAAATTGATTTTTTAATTTGATGAAGGTCAAACAGAAATTATTAAAAAGGGTGATGAAGTAGGTACCTACCTGATTCAAAATTAATATCATAAATTTTGAGTAATCGACTATAATTTGATTTAGCTTATTAATGCCGCATACCTACCTATATTTAGTTTGAATTATTTACATCAATTGAATTCTATATTAATTCCGAATATCTGTGAAAGGAACAATAATAGTTTTCGTATCAGGAGATTAGATTTTTGTGTCTAACCTTAAAATTCTATGACACATTTTCCCAAAATAATCTAATTTATGCAACTAATATTTTGATTGCGTATGATTTATTAAGCATCCATATAACCAAAGAATAAAATATTGCAATAGCTTTCACTTACAGAATAATAATTAAGGTTTCTAGACTATTTCGATTAAGAAATTTTTCAGAACACATACCTGCTCCCATCTAAGCTTGAAGATATATTATCCATATAATTATTCATCGCTGCAAGGAATATCACCAGAAATTGTCCAAAAGCAATGGAAAGCTACTAGAAATCACAAAAGAATAATTATATTCTTTTCACAACTTGAACATATATAAACACAGCACACTTCGTACCAACATCAACAACACACCGCAATTCTCGAGTGAATGCAAAGTGCAGAGAAAAAAGTAAATTGTTCAGTGAGTGTGTGTGTAATTATTTAGCGTCTGTGACGACCTATGGTCTGACGCAAACTGACGAATCGGATAGTGGCCCAGAGGTGGACTTATATATCCTATGCACCAATCAAGTTCAACTGCGCCTGCCACGAGACCAGCCGCGCCAATTTTGATTAATTTATATCATCTATAATGTGTAGAAACACTGCGGGGGACCATGATTGTTTTGTTTATGATCTGAAAATCATACAAATCATAACTAATATTTGAAAATCTTATGAAAATTTCTGTGATACATCTACGGTGAATTTATCATCAAATAAATAACTTTAAAAAAATAGGACTGACTTGATTAGATAATGCATTGATAAATACAAAATAATAACTATTCCATTGTTGTTCGAATATTGACTTGATAATATCAAGTAAGTACCTACAAGGAGATAAACCTGATTAGAGACAACATAAGTACCTACATAGTAATAATGAACGTTAAACAAAAACAAGGGTTGACTTTATTAGAGAATACACAAAAATCCAAATTATCTCTTTTATAACGATAATATGTCTTAAATAAAATCTTGCTACTTCATTAACAAGTTCCCTAACTGGGACTACTTTTTGAGATTTCTTAAAATGTTTTATCAGCCGCCATTTTGAAACGACAGTCCCGATAATGCCTGTTAACAAATATAACCTAGCTCTACTCTTAAAATGTCATTGTACGATATTACTTAATTTACAAGGAGATATTATAATAATAAAATTATCAATTCTTGAAGTTGATAATTCTAAAAGCTTAAGTTTTTAATGATCTACGCTGAGCGATATCTTTCGTATCTTCTGAGAATAATTAAAATAAAGACCAAGCCTATCATAAAATCATAGGAATTTATTTGGCTGCTAAAGTCGAGCAGAACCTGAAATTTAAACACGTTTTTCTCCTCAAATAGGACTCAGTTATAAAAATCGAATGTACCATCGTGTTCAGAAACCCTGATCACCCCTTTGTAGACGATGATTTCGTCTTATATCAATAAATTGAAAAAATATTGAACCGACTTTATTAAACTAATAATACCTCATTATTGGTACTTGAAAAGTTTTGGCGCCAACTTTAAAAATACCAGAACCAATAAAATTAATATAATTTTGTATTTTTCAGTGCACTAACTAATAAAGTAGGTCCAATTAAAAAAATAAAATTTATTTCACACTTTTGAGTGTAACATTATTTATCAAAATCATTCAACGTTCAAAAAAAGATGATAATACGTTGCTTATACTTATTCAGAGATTTCGAAAAATCGTGGAAATACCTACACATATTTCAGACTTTCCCACTGCTGTAACTCGGAAGCCTATGATTTTTTTAAATGTCCAATTTAAACTTTGCTGGAAATGGTCTCTTCTTTAATTTTGTTGCCTCAAATTTTCGATTTTCGAAAAAAAATCGCCGCTTCCACCCCTTTTGCGAGAAATTTTTGGGGTGAAGCACATGTTAAATGTCGATTTTGGGAATGGGACCAACTCTCAATAGTCCTATTTCAAATGAAACTCGAATCATGAAAATCGGAGCACTTTAATCTATTTAAAAGACATAAAAAAACATGCAGACGAACAGTCGTTCTTCCGTTTGGGCAGTAGGTCAAAAAAGATCTTTTCCAGAGCTCTAAGCTTAGCGCACTAGGAAAGTGTAATATTTTTGACCGACTTCAAAAAATGTAGAAGGTATACAATTCGGTTGCATGTTTGCTTTTTTTATGGCTGTTCGCGCGTTTTGCATAGTGAACGTACTCCGATTTAGACGATTTTTGTTTCATTTGAAAGAGGAGAGTTGAGAAATGGTCCCATATTTAGAAAACTCAACACAGAAATCTCCTTCCCTTCAACAACAGCGCCCAAAGGGGATGAAGGGGACAATTTTTTTCGAAAATTGAAAATCCGAGACGGTAGAATTAATGAAAATTCCATATCCGGAAACGTTTAAATTGGACATTTTAAAAATAATCATAGGTTTCCGCTTTACAGTCTGAAATATGTGTTTCAGAGGCGGCCCTGAATTCATCCCCGAACAGGTAGTACCTAATTTCTACAACCATAATTCGTCCCCATACTAATTACGGTCCTTTAATCTCCTACCAGAATTTGTCCCCGGGCAAGAGATTAAGAGATTTATACTTTCTTGGAAATATAGATAGATAGTTGCCTATTAAATACAAATTCTACCAAAAGTGTAAATTTATTTCCATTCATATTAGATTGTTATTTCATTCTGAAATGATATTCCTGGCTAAGATTAGCATTTTATTTAGGTGTGAGAAAATATGGAAAGCTTTGTCAGTTTGAGTGAACGTGGAAGTTATGAGCTATGAGTAGTCTCTGTAAAATTTACCAAACACAAAATCTTAAAATGTGGTGAATTTGCAAGCATACGCGGTCCAGTAGACGTAAGCAGTGAGATGCTAGGAAAATCGATGAGTATAAAAATGGATCTGTTTCAAGATTTGATTTTGTTAAATGCATAGCTTATTTTAATAAAAGTTGAATGTACTTGTATGAAACACAAGCAGACATTTCTGTCACTTTACAGATTCTTAAATAAATAAATGTATACCGATTCTTAAATAAAATGTGTTTTGTGGTACTTTTTCATTTGTTATACCTAAATATATGAAAAAATATTTTATGAAAAAAGTTAATCTACAGGTAGATTTTAATAAGTAGCTATATTGGTGATCCATAATGCGATAACGTCGGGGACAAATTCAAGGATCAATTTTTGAGGACCTACTCTTCTTGGGGACGAGTTTTTCAGGTAAGAGGTTAACTAATTACTTCATTTTATTTCTGGGGACGAGTTTTGGTACGTCCGTTTCAGCTATGTGGAACGGGCAAATTTTTCCGAGAATCGAAAATTCTAGATTTGAAAATTAAAAAGGGGACCAAATCCGGAAACATTTAAATTGAACATATTTTCAAAAGAGTTACGGTTTCCGATATTCGCAATGGTAAAATCTGAAATATGTGATATGCGTATTTCCGCTATGTGGAAGAACATTTTTTTTTTTCGAAAATTGAAAATATGAGCCCGCCAAATTAAAGAAAAGATTATATTTAACATTTAAATTGAGTTACGGTTTTCGAGTTATAGCAGTAAAGTCTGAAATAGGTATATTTGCGCCGCGATGTTTTGAGATCTCTGAATAATAAACAACAAGTACAAGCTAAGCCTATATTATTATTATTAGTGAACGTTCACCAATTTTCATGACTTATGTTACACTCAAAAATGTGAAATAAATATTTTTGACAAAAAATTGGACCGACTTTATTAGTTGTTGCAATGAAAATTACAAAATATTATCAATTCTATTGATGCTGGTAATTTTGAAGTTGTGCCGTTGTAGTTTGTTGTTGTAGGCACCAACTCCAAAAGAACCAGCACCAATAGAATCAATATTATTTTGTATTTTTCATTGCAACAACTAATAAAGTCGGTCCATTTTTTTGTAAAAAATATTTATTGTCACAATATTTTGAAATCAGTGAAGTAAAACGTTCAACGATTTGTACTGGGAAGTTCATAAATAATCTTGGCCTCGAGGATCACAATATATACCTACTGCTCATAGTTATTGTTATTAATAATATTTATGTCATATGTCGGCATATATTTTTTATTTTTCACTCACTACATGCTTGTTTACCGATATAAAGTCTCTAGTGGACATTATTGAAATCAACAAAAAGCTAACTGAATATAATCAAGTGCCCTATATATTGAGTAAACACAATGTATCATTAAACATTCAATAAAATAGGTTTTGACATTCGAATTACATGTTCATTAACCCTAATAATTGAATCAAAACAACAATTATTCGTAATTTTTCAAATTTATGAATAATATATTAGGCCTTAACCTGAGTTCAATCAACTACTTTTGACACCAAAATGCGATAATTAATACTTACCTACCTTACATAATCTATTAAATTTGAACAAAGCATAGGTATCCGGCAATTTGTTCTACGTTTCGTTTACAACCATATTGATGTATTGATTAATTACCAAAATTATATCAAAATCATAGATTATAATATATACAATCAATATACGTCAAAGTCGTTTGACAGTTTCATTTTCATCGGATTGTAATTATTGGATAACTAACCCTCCGAGGTCCACTCTATGAACTTTCCAGAAAATACTATTACGGTATAAGGTACGTATTACAGAGTACCTAACATAGCGGAATTTTTTTATCCATGTGTCAGAAAACTGTATGAATAAAAAATCCAGACATCCTCGTCAAGAATTTTCATGCATACTGTAAATATTATCTGTTATTTGGGTAGTTTCTCAAACAAGATTTTTCAAGAAGAGCTTCCAGTTTCTTAAAATAATCCTCCACAATGGGTTGAGTTTTGGCGAAATAAGTTTTAAGCAATTTTAACCTTGGTTAAACTCGTTCGAATTTCCCCGTAGTTATCTCATTGGATAATGTATGGTATAGGTCTATTCAAGATATGAGAGATAAAATTTGAACTTGAAATAGATAATGACACCCGACAATAATTTATAATGTAAAATTCCTGGCTACATCGGATTATAGATTCAATCAAACTTCGTCTCAAATAACTTGAAGTGTTATAGCTTTCATATTATGTTCGATATTACTAACATTGTAAACTAGCCATAATTCAGAATCCTGTTAGTTTCGTTTTTTTACAAATCAAGATAGGAAAATTCTGCTTTTGCAAATATTACTTTTTTCTTAATTTGAGACCATTTATGAATATTAGCATAAGCCAATCAGTTCGAAAGGTCATCGGAGAATTCTAAAATAAAAGGAATAAATTAGAGAATCAATATGAAAAAGTTAATTAATTTTTTTCAGTAATGTTATAACATTCACTGTGTGTCGTGATCTATAAGTATATACAAGTTTGAAAAAATTATGAGGTCACTTTTTTCGTATTACGTAGATTTAAATTTTTATCAACGATACAAATACATACAAAAAAATCCCGACAATTGAAAATCTTTGGATACTATATGAAAGCCATAATTATTTGTAGCAACATTTATAATGAACATTTTTTCATTAGAGTTACGGTTTTCGGGATAAATCGGTGTTAAAATGGTAACATATAAAATAAAAGACGGTATTTCCGCGGCGATTCTTTGAGATGCTTTGAGATCTCAATAATAACAACTACAAGCAAAGAATATACGTGGTCATTGGGATAAGTACTATCTTCATTGGTATTAGTGAACGTTCAACGATTTTCGTGACTAGTGTAACACTCAAAAGTGTGAAATAAATATTTTTTACAAAAAATTGGACCGACGTTATTAGTTGGTGCACTGAAAAGTATAAAATTATATTAATTCTATTGGGGCTGGTACTTGTGAAGTTGGTGCCAAAAGTTATCAATCTAACTGCAACTGAACAACTTCAAAAGTAACAGCACCAATAGAATTAATATTATGTTATACTTTTCAGTGCACCAACTAATAACGTCGGTCCAATTTTTTGGAAAAAATATTTATAGGGTAAAATGTTTCAAACCAAAGCTGTAGTGACAAATTAAATCTATATCTTAGAGATATTTTTGATGAACTTCATTCAACAGCTATTTTTGAGAATTTTTTAAAAAGTTTTGTCATTCATCATTTTGTAACTACAAGTACAATCATGCCCATTTATATATATATATATATATATATATATATATATATATATATATATATATATATATATATATATATATATATATATATATGTATATATAAACTTTCGAGAAAATCGTTTTGCACTTCTTTATTGACATATTACACCATGCCGTTGATATTTTTTTGTGCGGACGATTGCAATAAGTAGGTATATTACTATGTAAAATTTATTTAAAAATCAGCTATATATGCAATAGAAAAAGTTTACTTTGATACAATCTGAGATGAACATCAAGATTGAGATTTTATTTCATTCAAATTAGGTATCACTAATTTATATCTCAAAAAGATTTTTATCTACTATTTGGCTGGATTGTCCGAATTAAAATCTCTTTCAATTCATTAATGATAAGATATTCTAATATTCTAATTAGTTATTGAAGTAAATAAAAATTAGGCAGACCATAATAGAATGAAAGGTTAATTTTATTCAAAATACTGACATTAAAATGAAATTGATTTTTAATTATTTTTTTCATCTGTCGAATTTTATAAAAAAAATTTAGGCAAAATATATAGTCAAATCGAAACAAAGAAATTATTGTGTAAAATGAAACATGAACAAAATAGAGGAGAGAAGACAATAAATAAATTATTCCATAATACAATTATTATGAGGAATACAAAAATATTTTTTCTCATACTTTTCAAACACTTTAGCAGACGTAGAAGAAAAATAGATATTTACATATATAAATTCTAGAAAAATAAACATCATTTTAAAACGGTAGATGCGTTTTTTTATAACAAATTTACTCAATAACAAGCTTCAATCAATGTCATTGCGCTTTAAATATAAATTATAGATCAAAAATTAATTTGATGCACAAAATATTATTGGTAAATCAATTCGGACGATTACAAAGTAAACATACATTAATTTGAATTATTTACGTTGGAACTAAATAACTGTTGATAGAATTAACGTAAAAAAACGTGACAAATATCACTACTTTAATGAAATTATAAATTAATTGTTAATGATTATTTTGTGGTAATTATTAAATTAGTTCTACATATTATTTGATTATTTACGATTGTTAGTTTACAAGGAGACCGATGTAGTACATACAACCAGATATACAACTAAACAATTATTATTTATCATCTATACTTATGGGTGTTTCTAATCTTTGCTTATGTTGAACATGACATATCTGCATGGCAACTATGACGTACTTCAAATTATGTCTGGTCGTTTAAAACAACCCTATTTTCTCTATGCAGTTTTTAAAAACTACCTAAGATTTTTACATCAAGATATAAGCAGATATATTTATTCTTCCGGCAAGGTTTTCATAAGAAATTTAACTAAATAGACCATAGTCATATATTTTGATTGCAAAATTCTGTTATTGGTTTAAAATTTACATCCCTGGAAATATTGTAAAGAAGTGTTCGTATTTTATGGCTATGTAGAAATAAATTAAAGCTAAATACTATAAAGACGAGCAATATGGTAGGTAATTGGATCTAAAATAAATTGTAAGTAGTATAAATATGTAAACAATTGGGAAAGAAATTAGTTTTTTTATCAGATATCACGTTGTGTATCCCAACGGACAAAAATGTTGATATACAAAACAACAATCACGCCACATTTCAATTATTACTGCTCATCTTTGTTATTAGCCTGTAGTAATGAGGAGATCAGTAGAATGCAGATTCAACAGAACAAAGTCATATCAATGTATTTTTTGGGATGCAATAAGTATACACGTGTTCAAACTAACTTACAAACCTTGAGATGATTCTATGTGGCAGTGGATTATGGAATAAAAGGACGAACCTAGTTTTGATATATGACAAAATTGAGCGAAACCTAATTCTACTCTGTCTAGTTATTTAAACTCTCGCTTACAGAAGAGAATTAATTTTCGTAATTATATTTGGTCTAGAATAAATTATAATGTGAAATATGTAAAGTCAGTAGCTTTACAGAAAACGTTATTTTATGATGGAATTTGACTTTTTAATGCTTTGCCCGATACTATAAAACTGCACCTAATTTAAGAATATTTTGTACTCGTTTATTCCATTATTATGTTTCCTTAATAGCCAAGTGCTAAATAAAGATTATTATTATCATATAAAATATTAGAGATTATTTAAGTTCATTACTTATATTTATTTGTAGGTACCCAATGCAAATGGCATCAAATATTGTTCAGTTATTTGGGTGCGACCCTCAACGTCCGCACGATGAATCTTCCAGTAGATCTGCTCTTCATATTAGATAAGTCAGTCATATATGTGATACAAAATCTCACAATTACGAGTACGATTTTCGCCAGGAAGCTAAAAA
Organism: Crioceris asparagi; assembly: GCA_958507055.1. Lineage (NCBI taxonomy): Eukaryota > Metazoa > Arthropoda > Insecta > Coleoptera > Chrysomelidae > Crioceris > Crioceris asparagi. The sequence continues at coordinate 12,129,962 of OY293833.1, read as the reverse complement.
AAATTGGATTGCTTGGTCAGTGGAAAGTTGAAATTCCTAAAAGTCATTCACTACGTTGTTTTTGATTTTCGTAGAATTTCTCTCGTATAAAGTTTTTGACAAAACTAGCTAGTTTACTCGTTCACGGCCCTGCTGAAAATCCCGAAACAGCAGCAAACCAGAATAATATTTTAATTGGAATCAAATGTTAATTACGTTCATCTAAGATACACATTATGACTATATATTGAAGATCTCCAGGAGATCCATCCCATCTTTTTTTATAAGCTGCCACAAAAATAAATCAATATTTAAATATAGATGATAAAAATTGTTTCATAAAAGTGTATGACTAAATATATAAACAAAATTATATTTCAATATATTTGAGTAATATTATTTGTTTTGATGCATTTTTATTTAAATTTGGTTAAAAACAAATCGTGCATTTTGAAAAAACCATATTTAGGACAAACCTATACAAGTAATAAATTTGTTGGGGGCTGGGATTTTCTTCGATGTTCGAGTTCATCGTAAAATATATTTTATTTTGAAACTGGTCGTAGTGATAGATTATATCTTTCTCTACAGTTTAGGATAGGTTTTATCCTGTAGAAAAGCTTCGTTCTTGCTTTAGAGATGAGGTGTTGGGGTGAAACACCAGCGCGGATTCAAGTCCCCAACGGGCGAGGCACGGTAAGGCTCAAAGGTTGGTGAGTTTTAGTCAGTAAGAATCTGACAGTCCCGTCATGTGCGGAGCCATAAGGGACTCTCCTGGCTGGCCCAGGCGGACCTTAACGGTTTAACCCAAATTGATGCAAAGTTTCTCACCTCTTCCCACGTAAAAAAAGTAGACCTCAAAAATCAATTGCCCGAATTAATTTTACGAAATAGTACCGGTTGCGACATCTGTTGCAGAATAGTGAGTACAAGCTTACAAAACAATAAACATCTAAGTTTGGTCCACACAATGAATTCATTACTGAGGTCAGAGTCAACCATGGTTGTCTCTGCCAGTCTCTGGTTCAGTTAATTCAACTAGATTCAACATTCTGAGGCTATTTTTTATGTAAATATACGTATATGAAGTTCCCAACTGAAGGAATTATTCAATGAGAACAAAATATTTGATCTCTTGGACTTGTTCCATTGAATAGTGATCCATTTTCAACAAGTGGCTTTCATGCATAATATCAAATCTTCAAGTGAAATGCATGAATACAGTTTTTTCTCTACGCACTACCAAACCACAGTATATACTGTGACCAAATGATTACTGCCAAACTAGTCACAGAGTTCGATTTATTTCAATTTGATTACAATAGATAAATTTGATTTCCCTTAACCAAATCATTGATAAAAATAACAAAGAACAGGGCCTTCAGGAACACCATATGTAGTAACTTGTATTATTTGCTGCCTATGAAGAGCCATAAGACAGAAGCCATATTCAGGACGAATAATAATATTAATACGACTATTTCAAAATAAACCTGCTTTAATTTATTTCAATTATAAAAAGAATCATAGAGCAATATAACTTTATAAAGAACACAATATTTCATTTAGATTTTATTGAATGCAGCGATGTCAACACTTTGAACCTGAAAAACATAAGAAAAAACAATTAATTGAGCTACTGTTTTCAAATTCATACCTAAATTGAAGAATTTGCCTATAATTCGCATCATCATTTTTATATGGTCAACTTGATACAGTTCAATATTTATCTCAAATTGACCTTACAAAGCAGAAAAATAATAAAAATGTATCCTGCACGTGAGCAAAGGGGTGAAACTTATAATCGTAAAATTGCAAGATGAGAGCGAATTTGATCATATACCTAAAAGGGAATTTTGTTAAAGATTTCCCCCTTTTACTCGTTTGTAGCATGTACTATTTCAAAATCTTGCGTTTATTGTATTTATAGAAAAAACAATTATTATCAATCTCTCAACAAGTTAATAGCTTTTCTTTGATAAAGAATCTTTTTAATATCATATTTTTTAATTTACCGGAATGCAGCTTACGCGAATTTATTTATTGAAAGCACTAATTAGTATATTTTTATAATTCTGGTACTCAGATCATGATAAATTGAGATATTATGTATATAACAATACAAACTATACTTACGTAATCCTCCAGAGCTTCAATTTGTTCAGTCAACCAATCAATGGAAACCTTATCGTCTTCGACAACACACGAAATCTGTAATTTTTTAATACCATAGGCTAAAGGTACCAGTTTGGCAGCACCCCATAAAAGACCTTCGGTCTCAATTTTTCTCACATTTTCTTCCATAACTTTCATGTCGGTCTCATCATCCCATGGCTTGACGTCGAGGATAACATTTGATTTGGCAATCAAAACAGGTTCTGACAAAAATAAGTAACATAGTAGAAAAATGTGTAATATGTGGGGAATAAGAAATCTTAGTAAGCCCTCTGAAAATCCCACTAGCAGCATTTACAAAAAAAACAAGAAAATCCTGCAAGATCTACGAAAGTCATGAATCAATGGCTTGAAGATTTCATTTGCTAGATAAGTTGAATACTTGGGATCTTTGACCAAAAGTTAATATAGACCACTTTCCAGACAAAGAGCTACGCAAATGACTCTAGATTAATAAGCCTGAATAAAAAGGATAATAAAACAAGAATCAAATCTAATCTAAAATAATAATGAGGAATATTTAATATTACTTTTGGATTTTTTGGCGGCATATGCGGCGAGACGTTCCTCTCTTATTTTGGCAGCTGCTTCGCTTTCTTCTTCAGAATCTGATCCGAATAGATCGACACCATCATCATCCTCATCATCATCAACTTTTTTAACTGGTGCAGCTGATTTTGGTACATCAATTTGATGGATAGGCTGTTGTTTTAGCTGAGCAACGGTGGATTCAACAATGGCCAAGCGTTTCAGAAGTTCATTAATAACTGTAAAAAAATCAAATTAAAGTCACTCTGATCTGAATCTGTAACATGTGAAAAATAGAGAACACTATTTTGTATTAGAAATATTCATAAAATCGTTTTGCTAAAGCAAAAAAAAGGAAACTTCACGGGTTTCTATTTTCTTCAATCACTTTTGGGGAAACTCATTTTGGGCTGGTTTGTTGACAAATATTTTTTTCGGAATTCGAAAGTGCGTGTGATCGCAGAAGGTACATTTCTATATATAATTTACCTAACAATTTTAAAATTTTTGGCTAAAGATTTCGCGTTCTCGTCCTGATTTCCAAATTAGACATCTTCAAAAAAATCCTCGACACTCGCATTTTTATTCCCAAATGCGCATCGTCTTGAAGGTCACAAATCTATTTTACATGGCGAATTCGAGACAGAACCTGGCAACAAGGCGGGTTTTGAATGGAAAACGCCATTCAGATTAAAGTCTACTTTAACTATTTCACAATCAATTCAAGGACCCCTCATAAAAAGTCTTATTTACAGATAAATTGTAATGCTGGCAATATTAAATACCTTTCGTTTGACCAAAAATCGCTTTTCAGTGACATTTAGATATCCATGATTTTAATGATTCGAAAATGTATTAAAAATAGTAAAATAGGTAGAAGGTAAAATGACGAAAACCAAAAAAGACAAAGACGACGTTAGAGTGTTAAAGCAAATATAATTTATAATATCTATCATCTTTGGTTATAGGGCTGCAGATGGGACTGCTGATAGTGGATCTTGAATGACAGGTAAAAGTAGGCTTCAAATTTAAAGAAACATTGATTAGCATTGGCCATCATGTTAGATTACATTTTGAGACGTCTACAAATTTCTCAACACTACGCACCTTTATCCTGTTCTAGAACTTTTTTCTCCATGAATTTCAGTACTCCAGTGTCAATTGAAGGGATGGCTGACTGTAAAAATGAATTATCATAACATTCTAGCAATAAACTGAGTATATATCATAATACATGCAACTTGAAAGAAGCAAAGCCACCACCACAAATAAATAATGTTATAACAAACACATATTGATCATTTTAACCTCGAATTGCAACAGTCATAGTAGCATTACAGCTTTGTTTCCACTAATTTATTTAATTTTGAAGAACAAAACATTCCATATAATGTGATAGGTACTTAATAAAGATATAAAAGACCATAAAAAATCCCGCACAGCAGATGTTCATTTCATTTGCCGTAAAATCAATAAGGTTATGGAAAAAGAGCATCTTCATGACAGAAGGCCTAGCATCAAGTCAAGGACGTAGGGTGTTTTTACTTACTGTAAAATTGTCCCTAGTCTCGATTAAACGTTGACGGGCTTTGGCAACTTCATCAGCTAAAGGAGTTAGTGCAGGTGCCTGAACCAGAGAAGCAATTTTTGTCAATTCAAAAAGTAAAAATAGATCAATAAATCATTGAAGGGGGAAATTTAATTTTACATATAATTCGAATTGAGTAAATATAAATATTGACCTCTAAACTCTATTTCAATTACAAAGTATAATATCAAATGTGATGCGATCAGAATTTTTTGGTTCAAAGCATAAAGAATTTATGTTATGAATACACCTTCAATGACTTATATACTTAAATAAAGTACAAGCAACTAACTACAGAACGAATTTACAATTACAGGTAAAGCCCCTAAACAATTATATATTCAATAATTCTATATGATATATTTACATTACAGATACGCGGTTAGGAGGAAAAACAACACAGTTCTTATATAGATATTGAAGGAATGAAATTGAGAGCATAGAAGTTCAATTTAGGTACATTAACATGTGAACATTTGTTGCGATTCTTGATTTTTAGGTGAAAATCGGCTTAATACCGAAAATCAATGAAAATAACATAGACTAGTACTAGGTACCAACTGTGATTAAGAAGTGTGATATATATGAGAAGTACTGAGGATATTCATCCAAGACTTGTTCATTTCAAACGCCAGCCGCCAGGACAGGTCGTTGAGGCCAAAAAAAGTAAAATTTTTCAAGTGTAACTTGACTTCATTTATGTATATAAAAAAATTCTTATTCATGACGCAATCTACATTCCTCTATGTTCGATGATCTATCTTGTCTAGATGTTAATGAAAAAAATTAGTTCAACCTTTAGAAAGTTCTATAAATAAGTGGGAACCTTCAACTTACATTTTGGTTTGTTTTGAATTTGCTTTCGTAATGGGCGATTTCAGCTTCTTCATACATTTTTCTATTTAAATAGTAGGTGGGAATGTTTTCCAATCTCAAGTTTTTCACAAGTTCCACCATCTAAAACGAGTAATTATCAAATCTATCAACATGTGTAGAACGTGGAACTGACACAGCTCATTATGCTACAGACGACTACAATTCGAATATTTGTTAGTAAATTAATAAGTTATAGAAGGTACTTACTCCAGATGAAGTCATTTTCAATAAATTATATTTAATACACAATACACGTTGAAACTAAAAAAAATATGTGGAAGACTTCCAAGATACGGCCGGCCTAAATGACAGATCTTTCAAAAGAAAGAAACGGAGATATGAGATATGTAACGTGAACGGTGAACGTGACGTACTGTTCTCTGACGTGACATATATCGCGAAAGTCAAACGTCAAACGGTAAACGTCACGGTGATCATAGATCAGGCAGGACGGCGGGAATTATGTGATCTACCCTGCATTAGGCAACCAACAGTTCAAGCATAGATAAATTCCCTACGGGAGCTCAAGACCTTAGGTAAGGTAAATAAAGCCACCAGTCTATCTATACCCTGTTCTATTTGCAGCATCTATAGAAGCTACTATTCTCCAGACCAGTGTTGTAGAAATGCTCCTGAACGGTGAAGTGTTCCATTGGGATCCTGACTCTCCACAAAGCTCTGGCATCTGTCTGAATCCTGGAAAGAATATTTTTTTTGAAACACAGATTAGTGGTCACAAGTCACAATGGCTTAGTGAGTTAAGGCGCTGGAAATGCGTTATGCGTTTGTAGCCCGCGAGAGCACATCGTGAGCGGGGGTTCGAGTCCCGCCAGAACCATGGTTGGTTGTTTGTACTGAACATGTGCACAGATATGTTCTACATCTCTTTCGGGAATATGTATTCCAGTGAGGTCTAGAACCGGTCTCTCGTCGAAATAGTGCCTCAGGAGGCTTGCTCAATAAGATCAAACACAGTCTGCCTAGTTCATAGCACACAGTAATAAATTTGCATTTAATAAAGCATTTATATTTTATGTGGAACAAAAGTTTGTGAAGAGAGTTTCAGCCAACAAAATCAGGGTTTCCTCAAGGCAATAACCTCGCACCACTGCATTACATCACAGCGATATACTGGCAATACACGAAAGTTCTGTAGTTTGTAGTAGGCTCCGCTTATGTCCAAGAAAATCTATTTCTGCTTGAACTCACAAGACTTCGATATTCAAATAAAGAATAAACATGAGACTCCAAAAATAAGATGAATAAATATCATCTGCTCCAATCTCTGACACAAGAGCCGAATATCAAAGGATTGTCCATCTAATCTGAATGAAGATGCGGGGGAGTCGTTTAGTGGAGAATTCTGATCATATTAAACCTAAGTTTTTCATAGCTAACCAATTAGCCTATAGAATGTCTTTCCGATAGCTAATAAACCTATAAAAATATATAGGTGATTCTAGTATAACTTTTTGCACTTTCTGGTGTCCTAGAGATTAAGCAGCAAGAAATACGGCCAACGATATCGATGGCTTGTGTATGACGATCATAAGATCTATCAAGATGTTTACCCTCAATTATTTTTCAAATGTTTGTACTCTTTAAATTATAGGAACAACTGCATCTTTGAAATATAATTCTTGGCATCTTATCACTACCCAATATCGTTTGAACAGCACTCTAAATATGATTTCCATAAATAATCATTTACAGCGTGTTTCATAGATAAATACCATATGGGGCGTGTTTCGTAATGTAAGCCCGTAGGCTGACCAGTGCAAGAGTTTTGAACAATAAGGGAAACTTGGGTATTATATTGAGTTAGGCAATGAATTATAGAAAGTAACATTTATTCTTATACTTAAATAGGTTTAATTAGTTGATGAAGACCAGAATAAATTGTCTTCAGGAATTGAGCGCTTGAGTAAAATATGTAAGTATATATTTATATATATGTATATATTCATATATATGAAAATAATAAATTCATTTTTACATAATCAGTATATTTATTTTGGGGGTTGAATCCTTGGAAATTTATCACATTTTTCTTGTTTTTATCCAAGTGAATATAAAAAATATTACAAATTGTCTACAACGTATCACCACTTAAGGCCTTTTGGAAGATAATTGGGTGATATGACCTGATGATGATTAAATATAAATTTAACAATATAAATTATTGGCTGGAACGTTATTTGCAATTTTCTGTTTATAATATACTTCATATTGTTATCCACATACAAAACTTAATCGGTCTCGATATGCCAAATTGTTATCATCACTCAATCAAATATTCCATAATAACAGGTGATTAGTGGAGTCTTCTCGTCCCGCCACTTCCGACAAATTTGATGTCCTGAAGTCCTCACAACCGTCACCGCCTGAGATCACTAATAATTTTCGAGTACTCCTTTGCTCATGTTTGCCCTTGTGCGAATGCCTGTGCGACTTCGTATCATTGGTGGTTTGCATCTCCACCGATGTCAAAAAACGAACATGGCCTGTATGGCCGTGCGGTATACCGGTGATATTTGGTATGTTGGTCAACTTGGTTGAATTCGATGTTATATGTGGCAAAGGCATGGTAAGGAGAACACCTGCAGATGTACCAATCCATAGGAGATCTTTGCAGGTCACTAGGGCTGTAACACGAAGGCAAGCTGCCTTGTGCTGCCTGATTATGTCGTCACAACCTGGAATAATTGCATTGGAAATCATAGGTTAAGATTAAATTGTCCAAGAGAACAGTCTAGAAAAAGCGACCTACTTTTTAATAGCATGAAATCCACACCATATAAAAGCTCGAAGTTTATATTTCAAGAATAAACTGCCATTCCCTTTCAATTGAAGACAATTGAAAATTGGTGTAAATGTCATGCTATAATAAATGAGGTAATTTTTGTTGATCATGGAATTCCATCAAGTATCCACAAGTATAAACACAATTATATTATTTTTTATTTGTTTCTTGCTTATCAAAAACTGCGAATGTTGACATGTTGGCAAAAAAATATAGGGTATGGAAAATTAATTAAAATGGTGCCCTTAACTGTCGGATTTGTAAGTATAGGACAAGTAGTTAAATCATGCATTCTACAAAAAATATCATCGAAGTAAAAACAATTTGAATGAAATTTCAGAAGTAAAAATGCCATTTAGAAGAAAAGTTGAATGCAAATTATTTTTGAAATTTAATCCTCAGTTGTGAAAATATTACCAACGAAGTAAGTAATGATAAGATTTTACCTGATTTCAAAAAGTCTACGTTTTTGAAATTATTGTTAATAAATTATGTATTCTATTATATATGAACATATTAAAAATATGGGATAACTAGGTACTAAAAATTAATAATAAAATATGCAATCAAATAAACCCTTGCTAGGTACAACATTCGGACCTGGCCATAATTTGAGCACAAAACTTTGCGTGAACAGCATCTGGACACTCCATCTGCGCTACGATAATAACTACATCATTGAGTGATATAACATGAAATGACGTTAAAGAGCATTATTGCAATAACACGTGCTATATATAGCACCTTTAATTCGAGTTTATGGTAACAGTTAATCTGATACGTACTTGTTAGCATTTTAGTTACTGCAGGTGCGACATTAACCTCACATAGCAGCTCATAGGTCAAAGTGTGATAGCATTTAATAATAGCTGAATTCTGGAGTGACAGCCATACACCATTACCACATATTATAATACATGCGATCGATTTACTATTGTCGTTGCAAACATTGACATTATTTTCAGTTGTCAATGTGTTGGTATTGAATATTTTGATATTGCTTCCGGATGTGCACCATATTTTCTTCGAGCTCGGCACCATTTTCGTTACTGGAGCATTGAGTGAACCAATTGATATAGTTGTCGGATTGGCCGTATCCCAGCTGCCATCTTGAATATTACCAGAGATATATTATAAAGTGTTAATATAATTTACAATATATAAAAAAGTATCAATATTGCCTTTATTTAGCATTGTCTGAGAAAATGAACGAACGGGTCGCTTTTTAGAAAGCAACACAACTATCTATAACTGATCTACGTCTCTTACACAGCTCCAATTTTTATGATTTTCAAATTATGTGTTGTTTGTATTGAGTCCCAATATATTCAATATTATTTTCTACATTTCAGTGCATCATCTAATGAATTTGGTTCTAATTTCTTTAAAGTCACTAATTTAAAAAAATAACTCACTTGAATCTCTTTCGTACATTGTGATGTCTCCATTTGCCAGTGATACAAATACTCTGTTGTCAGTGTATCTAGAAATAGAATATAAGAACATTGTTGATAAAATAAGCATTTTAAATCAATATATTGTTGTCAACCTACGCAATACACAATATAGATGCACCAAGTTGTAATTTGATTTTATTCTTTCTAATACGAATATTGTCACCAGATGTATATACATGTATGCAACCATCTTCAGTACCCAACCACATTGTTGACTGATGATTGTCAGTCTCTTCGTCAATGCTACCTGTTTCAGACTTGACTGGCGTTTGAGATTCATCATTGTGACTGCAATCGCAGTTTTCATCTTCTTCGCTCGACGAACTGCTATCAAAATGTATTGGTGGCTTTGGTTTCTGATCTTCTGGTTCGTCAATTTTTCCATAACATTTATTCGTGGAAGGAATACTGTAACAAGAAGTCATGATTATGTGGTACAGAAAGAGAACTCTGAGCAGGGGACCATACTTTGTCGATACGTCATTAAAGCAGACAAGATAAAACAAAAGCTTTTATGTAGTCTCGTATCGTAAACGTTGAAATAGAGACAAAGCACAGAAATCATTTTTTTTGTGACGGTCAGTTGCAGACTCAATGCATTGAAAAGATATTTAGATCGTGCTTGTCAAGTGAAATGTTTATGTATGTATATTTATGTAAAATGTTATTTTACATGTTTTTTTTAAATTTAACCTAATATACAAACATTGGCTTTACTGCTAAGATTATCGTGACCTATTAAAGTTGATAGTGAGTACATATTTTGTCATTTATTTAATTGGAAAGTCTTTAAGTAAAACGCCTTATTTCTCAGAATTTTCACAAATAAAGAAATTGTATCTACTACTCAACATAATGAAAGGATATACAAAGTCTCTAAATCTAGGCTCGAGGACTATTACTCACTTGATGATAAACTTACTTCAATAAGTACCCGTCTCCAGATATGTTTGAACTCACCTTCTACTTAGGCCAGGTACCGAGGCAATGCATAATATTCGCGCGTTACAAACACCATTACAACTTGTAACAGTCGGCTCGGGTGTAAGACTCAAAACACACAGCTGACCAACGTATCCATCGCTATTACATACCCAGACATCTTTGCAATCGTCATTGAGTGTGGGTGCTGCACAAGTAAACTGAAGGCCAGCCCTGGTCTTTCTAATTGGTACCGCAGCCATTATTTCTGGACATGGTCGTCTTTCATCTGTAGCAGCTGCAACAATGTAAAAACTGATTTTTTAGTTAGGTTCAGGTTGTGCGTAGAGGCTAAGAATATATAGTATTAGGTAAAGAAGTGAACATCCTATTTGTTGGATTTGAGACGGTAACTATTATCCAAGTGACTGGGGCACCAGCAACAACAAACGTAGCAAACATCATTGTAGGGTTTAATAGGACATGAGACCGCTTCTAGCATAAGTTACAGTTGTTTGCGTTTTCTATTCGTCTCTTAGCTGTATATTGAAATTTGCTTTAAAATACAGTTTGTTATCGATGGCGCCTCTGTCACTTGGATGTGAAAGCTCTATTGATTCTAGCTTCAAATTTAACAAAGGATGTATTATAAATTGTATGTCTATATTCTTCGGTAATAGTAGCACTGAGCAGAATATAGTGTTTCTTCATAAATATAAATAACTTGATTTTTACCTAATTTTTGTTTAGCTTCCGTTAATGATTCCTCCCACGACGTCCTGTCTTCTGCTTTCGCGAAGACTATTGATACATTCACTGGACCAGTTCTGTGAAATATAGTGATTTTTAACGGTACAACAATCTATTATCACATTCATTGCGATACTCAAAATGTAATTGATAAATGACTGCTAGCTTTTTTAAATTAAAAATTACCTTTCTAATACACTAAACTCCATTGTAGATTGGTATTTCGACGTTGGCATCAATGATAACGTGAAATAAATTGTTGGCAGTTTTTTCATGGTGCACAATTAGGTATAAGTTCCCAAGTATTACCTAAAAATCAGAGATGTATCAACTTGAAGATATCTTTTTCTATGTAGCATGCTATGTACTGATTATAATTTTGAAACTTTTGGTTTGTTTAAATGAAATATTAATTCGAATGTTGTGTTGAAAATAATGGAAAATCCTTTTATCCCAAAAAAAAAGATGAGAATTGGAGTGTCGAGTCGTAATTCTCAATAAGTTATCATTGTTGCCAACACTTAAATACCTTTCAGCACTTACAGAGATTAATTTAAGTATTAGATTTAAAAATATATTGAAATTCACCTTGTTGATACAAGAAGATCCAGACAGCATAACTGTGAGTCGGTGTTTTGTTGTTCAGCCAATTGTTTATTCAAGTTGTTTAGTAATTCTCTAACATCATCTTCTAATTGTGTATGATTACAATGTAAAGACCATACAAGTTCATTTATTTGATTTAACACAGCTATATCCTCAGTCAAGTTATCCACTTCGATCATGATCTGTTTCAAACTTTCCTCCTTAGGTTTAACAATATCAATATCCTGTAGAGGTATTCTCCACAACAACTTGTATTTATTGGCTTCTAATGTACTGGTGACATGTCCAGTTGGTCCAGTAATTGGCTTCTTTATCGTACCGCTTTTCCGTTTTATGCCCGTAATCAAAAGTAGATCGGAGAAGAGGAACAACACCCTGTCTTTTCGCGGTCGACCACCATATGTCATGCATACAGAATCGTTTCTTATGTACAGTCTTTCGGGTGTAGCTAACTCAATTAGGCCATCAATGAGACCTTCGATTTCTCTCAACTGTTCCAGTTCCAGGGCCTCTTTTTCGGTGCAATTGATTTTTAGCAATTGGTCGTGCACCTGTCTTTGGGCAGCTAGAAGCAAACTGTGATCCGGATGAGATTCATCTGTATGCTTGATCAGCCTTTGGAGTAGTAATTCGTATTTCGGAAATTTCTGGATGGGTTTTATAAGCAAAGAATCCAGGGCTAGCTTTCTAGTATGTTGTCTCGCTGTTACCTAAAATTCATATAAATTTTCACTGGCTAAATCATAACTTAATAATAGGTAATTCATTTGAGAACCAACGAGTAAGATTCTACTTTAAGAGTTCTTTAAACTACGGTAATATAGTTGTAAACAATCAGACCAGTCGTAAAGTGCAACTATAAGTTTATTTTTATTTTTAAAATACACCATTTAATTAGGTAACAATAAATCAAAAACTTTTTATGTTGCGGTGACTGCTCGAAAGTTTACGTAGGTCAAACTGGCAGATAATTTTAAACCGTATCAATGAATATAGCAGCTCATTCAAGGACCATAAAATGAATTCAAACTATGCGCTACATCACAATGATAATAAGCACACATTTAATGATAATTTTAAATCTAACAAATATTATTGGAAATTTGTATTACATATTTTATTATAGATTTCCATCAAGTAACTAGATCTCTATAGGTATATGAAATGAAATTCTGAAATGGAGAAAAGGCGTAAGGATCTCCGTTCCTGGCAGGAGTCCCCCGACCATTTCAACTTTTTTTGTAATACCCTAATACAACCACTGCTGTGTTAGGTATGTACCATTTTTGTTATGAGATGTCGACATTCTCGATTCAGCGAAGTTAATAAGGGCAGGAATAACGTGAGAACTCAACCCCACGTGCACGTATTGATGGATTTGCCGATAATAAGTTGAAACGTGTTTGGTTCTGAAATGCGAAGGTCAATGATGGTAGTATATGGATGAACTCCTATCTCAATTTACGCTCCACGTGGAAAAGACAGGCCGACGTGATTGAGGTAATCGACCAGTGGCGTACAATGATATATTTTTATGCTTCATGTTTCCGATCATCAACAATTCCATGGAATTTCCGTGATTAAATTTCGCTGAATATTTTGATTATAACACGAAAAGCAATCGAATTAATACGCTATAGCATCAAAACACTGCCGCAAATTCCAATGAATTTTATTATTAATTCGAGCTACCGAAATATTCATGAAGATATACATTATACAGTGTGTTCCAAATCAGAGCTAAATACATTGGGTTTTTGGTTAATATATATATATTTAAATTTTATTCAATATTATTTTTGTGGTTGAATCTAATACATATAGATATTTGTTTTCACTAATAATATTACCCTGACCATTTTATAGTGAATAGATACATTTATTTATGAGAAATAACGCTAACCTATATAATATTTTGTGAAATTAGAGAAAGTTATTTATCTACTTACCTACTAGTACACGACGATCAGCTAACTCACATAGCCTTATCTATATATTCGAATTAAAAATTGAATGGGAAACGTTTTTGGGACACACTGTATATATTGTGATCTATTTTCAATCGAAGTGAACAAATAATATTAATCGCAACAACAGCTAGGTATTGGAAAATATATAATATATTAATTTCAACGCAAAATACTCGTTGTTTTGGTGGATATTGATATATCAAAATAATTAAATGACTCACCTCTAAAAACTTACTGAAAGCAGGTTTGGATTGTTGAGCAGTTTTCAATATTTCCCTTGCTCGTTTCCAATTGTTTACATAATTCGTATAGCTCTCGATTATTTTGGGCTGAGAAAACTGGAATAGATAATCAAATCATTATATAGCTATCCATATATACATCAATACAGGAATCATTGAACCACTATTATGTAAATAAACAATCATTTTTTCATTATACCTATATAAAGATACTATGCCATTTATATGAAAGATGTATTTTATGTAAATAAAAAATCTAATTCGACTTACCATTTCTAAGAAGACATCACCAATTTTTTGTTTGATATCCCAATTATCTAGACGTGAACGGAGTTCATCCAAAAACAATTGATGCTGACTCAGCAAGAGTGGTATCTGCAACATTTCCATTAAAATTGACGTCTGTCTAGCTAGCTCCGTCCCCGAATTGATTTAAAATTATTTAATTATGCGCTATTTATGGGCTGTCCAAAAACGAAACTAAGAAAAGTTGTGAAAATAGAATTATTTTTGGTTGGACACCATTCAGTCGCTACACCGATAAATAATAAGAATGTGAGTTTCATTTTTGCGCTGCATTCCTCAAAGAACTTCTTGTGGACCAATGGTACAAATATTAGGAGCTTGCATCTAGTATCTATTGGCAATTTATCTTGGTAAGATCTAAGGCTTATCTGGATTTGATTTTTGAATATCATCTTTGCTCCAAGGAATTCAGCACAAAACTCAAATTCACATGAAAAGCTCTTAGATAATGCATAATTCATTAATTTGACTGTTCATTTTAGATCAGGTGAGGAAAGTAGCTAGGCGGACGTTTTTAATTACGTAGTGACAATTAAAGCATAAACTAAGAGAGACAGACGCGTGATTAGTAACATTATTAGACGAATGTTGCTAAGAGAAAATCGCACCCTAGTGGCAACATACCAAACTACAAGCAGAGCAAGTGAGGTAGACTTGTTCGCCTAAGAAAAGCTCTTTTTAACAACATCAAGTTTGCTCAAATCTGTCCAGCCGTGTTACAGATGTTTATTTACAAAAAGATTTGAATATTCCTCACCCTTTTAATTTTAGATAACCGAAAAAAGTGAACTACAAAAAAGACTCGAATTTATCTCAGCTTTAAAATGTACACATTTTTATATTTTGAGGCTAGTTCGTCTTCAATGTAGAAAAAACATTCTCATTGCACGCCTCTGCCCGAGTTATCAGGTATATATAGTAGTTTCACAGTTTTTTTAAATTAGTTAATATTTTTTTAATGCACTTCCGGTATTATTTACTCAGACAGGATTGTGATTTCATGGTTGGATAATGAATTAAGATCAAACTCTACGCACGCCTCCGTCTCCCGGACTAATATTAGCCTATTCAAAACATCACCTGATAGAATATTTCATCCACCAAATTGGCCTCTAGTAGATTCGAGTTCTCAGGTGCTTTGAGTGGTTCTAAATATTTCTGTAATCAAAGGTAATCATTGATTAATAACAGTTACAGTTAAATTTGAACAGCTCTAAGAAGATTGAATATAATTTATTTTCAAAAGCTCTCAAATTCAGCAAACTCACGAAGATTTCTTGACTTGACTTCATTGGATGCTGCACTAATGTAATATCTAATCTTTTGGCACAGATACTTTTGAAATTGGTGAATAAATGGGCTCATGTCTTACATTAAATGAACAAAGTTAAAAAAAATTCTACTCTTTGCCTGGAAATTTTAATAATAAGTCGAAGCCCCGTTTTAGTTATTAAGTTGACCCAACTTAACTCAATGGGTGAAAGATCAGGATACCTAGCTGTCCAGCAGAGAGAACATACAATAAATGTTCTCTCTGTTGTCCAGGGAAGAACAATAACTTGACAGTTACAAAGGAACCTGGTAGTGAATGCTAATGTAAAATTATATTATTCTATTGGAAAATTAGGACTTAGCCCTGAGCAATCATGTTTTTTTTTCAACGAATACTACTGAAAACTTGCTTCCATATGAACTACCCCATAATACTTGCTTCCATATGAACGACCCCATATTATAACTCCTCGGGTAGACGGTGTGTCTCACGTTCGAGGCAAAATTGAATTTCCCACCATCCATCACGGCGAAATCTTCGTCGTCTTCCATGGTTTCATGAACTAAATCGAGACTGAGTAAAAGTCGATTCTATTACTAATACCACTTGACACGTTCTTGACAACTCGATAAGACACGGACTTTAAGATTTACGTCACCCTGTTACCCTACTCCGTTCATTGCACGTAACAGAGGAAAATTAGCACTGAAGACATCATGGTGACCAATGCTTTTCAAGTGAGAAAGAAAGTTAAATCATTTTAAACATTCCTACCAGCCTTAGCAGTGTCTAATGTTTCAAGAATTTCTTGGAACCAAATGGTACTTTCAGTATCCATAACTATCATCCAAAAATTCCTTTTTGTTTTATTTGGTGCGGTATTTTCAAAGTCACACCGCTTGTTACACTATGGAACACTGATCTCATATACAGTGCGGTCCATAGGTATGAAAGAAATTAATTTTTAGCGTTATTATGTATTTGTTTGAAAAAACCTGAAACAGGCCGATTTCTATTCATAATTTGACAATTTAAAGTATGACAATATTACCCCCTTCTTGCACCCCCTCTGAATTATTAGCACCCCCTCAAAAATTATAAATGTGAAGGGGGGTCATGAGGCACCTTGTTCAGGGATTTTCATTCTCCGTTCAGCAATACTACCTAAGTTTTTCAAATTTGGTGAAATCATAATTTGTTTTGAAAATGTAAAATTTTGATACTTTAAGTAGAAGGAAGGAAAAAGGTTACATAATGATTAAGAAGTATTCTTCAATTTATTTTACAGTTAAATTATATGTTCAAAATGACCACCATTCACTTCTTGACAGTAAGCAAGGCGATTTTGGAATTCTCGTACAATATTTAGTAGGACCTTAGGGATAATGTTGTTAATTTTTTCCGTTATCCTGACTTTTAAATCTGCAATATTGTCTGATCTATTGAAATATACTTTTGATTTTAAATAACCCCATAAGAAGTAGTCGAGAGGAGTCAAATTGGGGGATCTAGGCTGTCATTCAATCGTTCTACGTCTTCCAATCCACCTATTGGGAAAATTTTCGTTCAAATAATCTTTAACAATATGTGTGTAATGCGGTGGAGCTCCACCTTGATGGTACCAAATTGATCTATCTATTGCATTTGTATCATTAACATCAATAAAAAGTTCATCAAAAAACCTAGATAAACCTCACTAATAATTGAGCCTTCAAAAAATATGGTCCAATAATTTTGTTGTTAATGAAACGAGCCGAAACATTCACTTTTTTGGGATATCCCACATATCCAATGAGGATTTTAATATCTACAGTTTTGTTTATTAACCGTTCTATTTAAATGAAAAGTAGCTTCACAGAAAACGCAATTTTGTTTATGAACTGCAAATATGCTTCCATTCTGTCCATCATCAGTTCACAGAATTGTTGCCGGGATCAGGATCATCTTCACTTAAATCCTTTCCTAACTTTATAAGGATGGTACTTTTTTGTATGTAAAGCTCTAAATATCGATGATTTACTTACATCATTGTCGGTTGCAAGTTGTCTACTTGTCATATGTAGATTTTCCTCATACATTCATTCAACATTTTGACCTGGTTTTGGTCTGTCAGCAACTTACAAATATCAAAATAACAGATTGACAAAAAGTTGTACGAGAATTCCACGATCACCTTGCTTATTGTCAAGATGTGAATTATGGTCATTTTGAAAATTTAATTTAACTGTAAAATAAATTGAAAAATACTTCTTAAACAATATGTAACATTATGTCCTTCATTCTACTTAAAGTATCAAAATTTTACATTTTCTCAGTAATGATTGCACCAAATTTGAAAAACATACTATTTCTTAACAGAGAATAAAAATCCCTTTCGAACAAGGTGCCAAACGACCCCCTTTCTCATTTAAATTTTTAAGGGGGTGCTCATAATTCAGAGGGGGTGCAAGAAGTGGGTGATATTTTTATTTTTTAAATTCTCAAATTGAGTATAGAAATCAACATGTTTTGAGGTTTTTAAACACATACATAATAACGCTAAAAATAAATGTATTCAATACCTATGAAAAAATAAATGTATTCAATACCTATGAACCGCACTGTATAGATACTGGTATTTGAGACACCCGGTATATATGAAGCAAATTGTAACATGTATAAAATGCGTCAGGTAAATAGAAATTCAAGAATAATAATACATATATAATGCATCTTTGTTTATATTGGCAACAGGAGCAACTCTTCAATCTCATACCAAGGCTGAAAAGTTAAAATGAAACACAAGTTAAAAGTGCTGAAAATTATCCTTCAACACGGCAGTATTTATTAGTTTCCAATGCACTATATAACATAGCAGACCCAAAATAAATATACAGAGTTGATCAATGCTAATACGGCACAAGTGATATTTTTCTTAAATTATTCGTATACTAAAATTTTGCATGATTGTGTATTAAATAAATATTGATTTTCATGTTTTATTTGTGATGGCAGCAATTTTTTTCGTCGGCTCCAGGAAAGAAACCAAGTAAAAAAATAATAACAATCGATGTCTCGAACGCCCCACCTGCAGATGTACCTACTGGTGCCCTCATTTATACGTTCGGACCCTTCATTCTTCTTCGTTCCCGGCACCGCTTCACAAGATTGCTTTTAAGAACCACCATATACGATCTCTATATTTTGTTTGGCTTTGTTCACGAGTAGATTCGTTTAATTTTTTAATTTAAACCCATATATATGTTCACTGTAACTTGCTAAGAGCTGACAATGAAACTCCAACGAACGTCGTTGTTTCTCCAAGTATAAATTTATACTCATAAATATTTTTTACAAAAAATTGGACCGACGTTATAGTTGATGCACTGAAAAGTATAAAATAATATTACTTCTATTGGTGATGGTACTTTTGAAGTTGTGCAGTTGCAGTTAGATTGATAGCTTTTGGCACCAACTTCACAAGTACCATCACCAATAGAAGTAATATTATTTTATACTTTTCAGTGCATCAACTATAACGTCGGTCCAATTTTTTGTAAAAAATATTTATTTCACACTTTTGAGTGTAACATTAGTCCCGAAAATCGTTGAACGTTCACTATACCATATCAATGAAGATAATACTTATCCTATTACCCACGTATATTCCTTGCTTGTAGTGGTTATTATTGAGATCTCAGAACATCGCGGCGGAAATACGCTTGAATATTTTAGTTGTTACCATTTAACACCGATTTAACTCGAAAACCGTAATTCTAAGGAAAAAATGTTCATTATAAATGTTGCTACAAATAATTATATCTTTCATGTAGTATCGAAAAATTTTCAATTTTCGAAAGAAATTGTCCTCTCCACATAGCAAAAATACATATTTAACATGCGTCTATCTCGAAAACCGTAACACTTTTGAAAAAATGTTCAATTTAAACGTTTCCGGATATTGTCCTATCTTTAATTATACCAACTCAGATTTTCGATTTTCGAGAAAATTCGCCCCCACCACCCCTTCGGGGGCGGTTTTCGGAGGGAAGGAGATTTCGGATTTGCGTTTTTATGAATATGGGACCATTTCTCAATCCCCTTCTTTCAAATGAATCCAAAATCATCAAAATCGGAGATCGTCTACTATATAAAAGGCGCGCACGAACCAAAAAAAAAAAAAAAAAAAAAAAAAAAAAAAAAAAAATAAAGCAGTCGAATTGTATACCTCCTCCGTTCGGGGTTCGTCGGTCAAAAATGGCGGCGCTTCTCCCTTGTCTTGTCACATTCCTCACGATCCTTTGGCGATCGAGTGGTGTAATTAAATTATAGCTGAAACACCATAGTGTATCCTCCGATTTTGTTATCATCAGTTTTCTCAATTGCCTCCCCCTATGGGGGACGTATTCACGTCAGAAAAAAGATAATCAATGGTGCTAATCCAATGTTGGCAATGTTTACATTGAGTTGTCAATTTTCCAATTAACACTCATACAAGCAAAAAAAAACATCAAACCCTAAAATTCACAATGTATGTAGTTGATTCGTTTTTTATGCCATAAATATTGATTCACGTGGCTAGATAATGAAATTGGAATAGAAAGTGAGATCATATTTCCATATTATGGAATATGTGATATAATAGGCAATATCACAGCTTTCAAATTGTAATAATTTGATATCATGCATTTGTGTGTAAATATATTTTGTATGATTTAGGTACACGATGCCCCTATTATTATTATTTTGTTCATTTCGGCGTGTAACATTTAATAAAATGGGTCCTGTTTTTTGTTGTTGTATGATAAATTTTGAGTGCTGTTTCGAGAAATCGTTCCAAAAAGAAAATAAGATTTATAATTATCAAAATGCCTTCTTCAAAATATGAACCTTTCTACGAAAATAATGAAAACAATACAAAATACAACAAACCAAGTTATCATCTAGAATACTTACAGTTGCGAGGATCTCGAGCGAATCAACATAGCTCCTTTCATTGTCATATAACTCTTCGACCACGTGGGTCCTGGTGTCCTGTAAAGCAAAAGAGTATTAGTTCCTGTTCCACTTCGAAGGCGTTATTATTCATCAGTGAACACAACCTATAGAATTGGAACGAACATGAAATGAGACGAAAGTCCGCGGTCGAGGGAAAAATAGGTTTAGGTTAAGTGTAGGATCTATGTCGCATCCTAAACCATTAATAAAGCAAATGGCCACTCCTCATTGGTTTTTGTTAATTAAAGTTACTACTATGTTTATAGAACTTTTTACGCCGGTTAAATGTATTGCTAAAAATGAAAAAACTCTTTTTTCTAAGTACAAGTTTTTTAGACAAACAGACAGCAAATTCATTACGGGGTATAATGAGATATAATTTTATTTATAATGGTAATTTTGTTGTAATGTTAAAAAGTGCTTGAGATTTTTTATGTAAATATTTTTTATTAATACAATTTTTGCTGAAACTAAAATTAATTCTCAAAACTGAACCTGAAAATAGAAAACAAAGCTATATATTTATTATTCCAATATTATTTCAATCCAAGCCTGCTCTGTACATAAAAAAGGTTTTTGTTAAAATAAATGTAATTTTTTTAAATTAATACAGTCTTTGAGATTTTGTGTCTTATTGTAGCAATTTCTTCGTGAATTTCCATGCTTTTTCGCTATAACGCTGAAATATTTCCTGCAATTTCTTGAAAGTAAAAATAAATAAAAAATACTTAAATATGACAAATAATAAGCTACACAATTAAACACTATTATTTCTTTAACTCAATCCAAAGGATTACGGTAAAACAAATGTTTTTAAAATCACATAAGTTTTCCATACGTTTTATGCTGTTTCTGTAAATTTAAACCAAGGAAATATCATACAGTAAACTTACAATGACTCTTTTAGATAGTTTTCAATCAAATAAGTTTGATGAACTCAAGAAAATAAGAAAATTTGAATTAATGAAAACAAAAACAAAATATGCCATTTACTTCTACATTCACAACAATGACAGGGATCCTACACCCGCTCGTTCTGTTTCTACAATCGCGTACAAACATTTCCTATCAAATACCAAGTGGTCAGGTCCGTTCCAGTTCTTTTTTTGGGTTGTTTGAGTTCACTTGGCCATCATCAACGCGGCGTTGACTGTGTCCCGTCGTACCGAACGTGAGGCAGGCGATATGGGAACAGGCATCGAGGTGTCCTCGTTCTCGAAGCTGGAGGAGCAGCCATCAAGCCGCAGCCGAAGATCTCGGCGACCGTCCACTGCGTTCGCACTCATCAATAATAACAACAACAAGAGGAACGTAGTAGGATGCTCGTCATGGACACGACCGCATGCCACACCTTAACTGGAGCATTTGGTTTTTGGGAATATGAGAGAGTGTGTTTTTCCGCGTCGAAATGGACACGGCGCCGACGCTTGAGGCCTCTGCTGCGGCGTCGGTAGGGACGACTTCTCGAGCGCAACATGCACCATACCACGAAAACGACATATGTACCTACTTACAGTTGGGCCCTCATCAAAGGGCTTACAAATATGCTCATACGCAGGATCGGACTTACGTTGGGTCCTGCCTCTAATCGTTTTTTTTACTAAAAGCCAGCAGCGTATACGCTTTACTTCATTGAAAAATAAAATATCAGAATATTTTCGGTAAATAAAAGGGCTCATATAGTAGAAATAATCAAAGTATCAACACAAGTGATCAATGTCTTCTTGAGGAATTGAATCCTAATCTGCCCTCGAAGCTGACTTAGGTAATCTTCTAACTAACATATCCCATACCTACCCAAATGGGTGAAAGATCAGGAGACCTAGCTGACTAGGGAAGAAAAATAACTTGAGAGTCACGGCAGTGACTGGTGCTATGTGAGGTCTGGCATAATCCTGTTGGAATATTGGGTTTTTTGGTGGCAGGTACAGCAATTGGATCCAAGAGATTGACGATATAATCAAACCTTTCATGTTTCTTTAAGGAATGTCTAATGGAGAACCTCTTTCGTATGAAATTTGACCCCATACCATAACTCCTTATGGTGCTGTCTCAAGTTCTAGGCAAAATGGAATTTCACACACTTGATCACATTTTCGATGCCATATAAAAAATAGGGAATCTTCACTGAACACACACTTGATTCTATTCCTGATTCCACAGGAAATATTCTTAACAACGCTGCCGTATGTCTTTGGTTCAAAGTTCAAAGGCAAGATGAGACGCTGTCAATATGACAACAAGCTAAAACACCTGATCCTATATTAAACTAACTAGGAGACAGCTGTTCCTGTGCCACTGACCTAAAGGTAGGTCTCTAAGGGCGTTTATTCTTAAGAGGTCTACGTCACTACGTCTGTAGTGCTTCGGTCAGCATAAGTATCTACGACGTTGTGGTCCTCCTTGTTCTGTGGTCTGGTCATTTCAAACTTCAATTTTCCGAAAAAAATGGCGGCCTCTCGCAGCCATATTGGTAGATAATCCAAATCCGTTCAAATGCACATACTTGATGAAAGGTTTTCTGAATAAAGTCGCAAGGGATTGAAACCAAATTTTTAGCAGTATTAATTTTAAGATTCCTTTTGTTCTACTAGGTTTCGCATTTTCAGTGTCACACAGTATATTTTCTCTCAGCTGGTGTTTGAAAGTAATCTCTTTTTTCCTAAATTTGTATGAGTATTCTAAACGAACTATATGGCTTTTTGACCGACTTAGAAAAATGGAAAAGGCATACAACAGTATTAAAGAAAAGGTTATTTCCAGCAATAACAATGAATTAATACCTACTTAAAAATGAGAAATAAACATTCGTTTACATAAATATTTTTTACAAAAAATTGGACCGACGTTATTAGTTGGTGCACTGAAAAATACGAAATATATAATATTAATTCTATTGGTGCTGTTACTTTTGAAGTTGTACAGTTACAGTTAGATTGATAACTGCAACTGCATAACTTCGAAAGTATCAGCACCAATAGAATTAATATTATTTCGTATTTTTCAGTCACACTTTTGAGTGTAACATTAGTCCCAAAAATCGTTGAACGTTCACTAATACCAAAGAAGATAGTACTTATCCTATTACCCGTAACTCTTTTGAAAAAATGTTCAATTCAAACATTAAAACGTTTCCGGATATTGTCCTATCTTGAATTTTCGATTTTCGAGGAAATTTGCCCCTTCCAACCCTTCGGGGGGCGGTTTTCGGAGGAAGGGAGATTTTGGATTTGAGTTTTTACGAATATGAGACCATTTCTCAAGTCTCCTCTTTCAAATGAATCAAAAATGATCAAAATCGGAGAACGTAGGGCCGACTTAATCAGGGAGCTAAAAAATACAAAATAATATTAATTCTAGTAGCGCTGGTAATTTTGAAGTTGCTATCAAAAAACAAATGAAGTCGTTCCTATCACACATTTATTTGTTGTTATTATTCACAAATTATGCATTCGACAATAATTATTTCCAATGGGTGATGCTTAAAATACAACAGGTATTGAAAATCGAAGAAATCATGAAAAGCGATGGCTTTTCCAGATATTGATAATGAATAATTATCCTAGTTTGGGACATCATTTTTAAGGGGTTTTCTCAATATCACAATACCAATGCTCGTTACTGATATACGTATATGTTTTATATCAACCGAATAGAATAACGTTTTCAGACCTAGTCAAACAGAAAAATCAGTTTATACTAATACATTTCGTCGCTGAAAACGTATAGCTAAATAAAATATGGCCTGTTTAAAGTAATTAATTTCAAAAACTAAATGAAGGTCGAATCATTTTGTTTATTATACAAACGGTCGAAGATCCGTTGTTTTTGTTGAAACTTTCATTCATTTATTATACGATATTTTGAATGGGCTTTAATAGACCAAGTGCTAGAATGTATTTAGAATTGTAAAATGTTGTAATTAGTTAGCGTTTTTTCGATATTTAGAGAGGGCAACCTTTAAACAATTAAAATATTATTTCTCATTTCTAGTGTGATTATATCATCGCCCTTAGGACTTGTTAATACAGGGTGTTCATTCCAAAACTTTCTTAACACGGAATTCTCTAAGTATGAACATTAAAGAAAAGCTGAAATGTCAATAATTTCAATGTCTTTTCGCGCCTTTTGCATATAGTAAACGTGCTCCGATTTTCATGATTCTTTTTTTCAGACAGAGATTATAATATGTAGCCACATTTAAATTGGATATTTTTTAAAAACTTTTTGGGCTTCCGAGTTACAGCAGTGGTAAATTCTGAAATATGTGTATTTCTGCAATGTTTTGACATATCTGAATAAGTATAAGCAAATTACTGTCTTCTTTGGTATATCTAAGTGAACATTGAACGATTTTGATGAATATTTTTTTACAAAAAATAGGACCGGTTTTAATAATTGGTAAATTGAAAAATACATAATTACATTAATTCTAGTGGTGTTGGTACTTTTGAAGTTAGTTGGTGCCAATAGAATTAATAACATTCTATATTTTTCGGCCCTATTTTATGTAAAAAATGTTTAAATTTTTTTACCATAACATAAATAGAATGGAATGAATAGTACCTAACTAAAATTGAGAATAATTAAAGAGTCAAATGATTATGATTTGAGAATATTTACAGAGCAAAACAAATCTTTCATTTACACATTTTTCTATGAAGGACTTTAAAATATTTAATTGCAATTATCCTTGAATGAAATTTTAATATATTTTTATGGACACGAATTTCATTGTGAATAATTCTTTTTATTATTATTATTATTATTATTTTATGACATTAAATAGGATCATAGTTTTATGGGAGAGACAAAGGAGAATATGAGAGAGTTTGATATCATATTCTTATGGACTGATTTGTGTTTCAAATTTTGTGAATTTTTTGTTTTTCTATTATTTCTATATAAAGCCTTCACCATCTCTATCAAATAGTCTTTCACTTCTATTTGTTGTAAAGTATTCCAATCTTTAAAGAATGCCTTTTTGTCACAACTTCTTAATATTTGTTTTGAGTATTATCTGAATATAAGAACCTCTGTATCCCTACAACTTTTGATCAACTCAAATTACGTTACAGTGAGAAACACCGATCCAATTTCGAGACATTCGTTTATTAGGATTCTTTTACGAGGTCATCTCATTTGAATTATAGAATAAACTTCCGCGAGATATTTCTTCCGTAAGAGAATGTGTATTTTATATTATGGGAAATAATCATTGCTGACAATATAAATATTTTTTTACAAAAAATTGGACCGACGTTATTAGTAGTTGGTGGACTGAAAAATTCAAAAGTACCAGAACCAATAGAATTAATATTATTTTGTATTTTTATAGTCAGTATAAATTATTTCCACTGTTCTTCAGTTAACTCTCTATAGCTCAAATACCAAATTATTATGAAATTATTAATAATTACCTACAAGAAAAAATATTTTCCAATTATTTTGTTAAAGGTAATTCTAGAACAATAATAATAGAAAATAAGTGGTAATTTTGTTGCAAAAAAAAGCGTACCTAGAGACTCAAACCCAAACCATTGAGTTCACGAGTCAATAGCTATGACCTCTCCACCACGACCACTCTGAATTACAGGTAAAAATAACAAAATATGAGACAGGAGTCATAATTATTTATATGGCCCTTAGCTTATGAGAGGTCAATGATTACTTTATAGGTTTTATATTCATATACCTTATATATACCTTATAAAAATATCTCGAATTATGTGTTGTTTCCTAGATGAGAAACTCCATGAGAAAGGTAAATTCAAAAGCGTTAGGTATATTTATCGAGAAATTTTGAAGTACAAATGTTACAAGAAATTATGAGATCGGCAGACAGGAATTTAATTTAATCATTCGATTTGTATACCTTTTTCGATTTGGGAAGTCCATAAAAATAAGCCATATGCCTGTTGATGTTTGTATATCATTGGTTTCAATGTTCAAAAAATATTGCAGATAACTATACCAAATAATATTGTTCAAAAATTCATAATTGATGAGCGTAGTCAATTGAAAAGAATCCGGGTATATAGAATGATTTAACGCAAAACACCTCATACTTAGAGTGATATAAAAAATGTAAATGAGTATATATTTTGATTTTCTAAAACATGTGTACGGTTTATTTCTAGCCCTCACACTCAATTCTGAATCGTATTCATAAGGAGAGATGAACAGGCGCAAATCTATTTTTGCTTTCATTCAACATTTGTATAATTATGAATCGTTCCCACCAACAGAGATTAGGAGGGACATTGACAAAATCACGGTATACCTATATATATATATATATATATATATATATATATATATATATATATATATATATATATATATATATATATATATATATATATATATATATACATCTCGGTATCATTCTAGCGTCCTTTCAAAAAACAGTAATGAGGCGTCCAATGCCGTATACTTTTCACTGCGCCATCAATCTGGGCTCCGTACATTCTATAGCCTTTTGGGCGTCCAATGTATATAATAACTTCAATCTTACAAACAATAGAGCGTCCCCACGATGTATATTTATTTCATTTACAGTAAATGCAGCGTCCAGCGCTATTGCCATATTGTGCAGTGGAATGGGATGATGAAAAGTGATCTAAAATATATTTCTCGTATTTTGCTGAGTATCACATGCAACCACCAGCGGCTGCCTAGTATTGGTTGTTTCTCCTAATAGTTTTCCATCTGACTTTTTATTCCTTAAACTTGATTATCACTCAATTCTCATATATTCTATAAATCAATTTATGCTAAATGGAATTATAGATGCTAATAATTTTAAAATGTAAACTCATTTCCATCTGCGTCTTTATTTCTGTCTCCAACATCAAATAGAAATATTTATTTCATGTAAACAGTTAGGCATGTATGCAATGTATAATACGCTTCAGATGAAGAAATAATAAACATACAAGTGACAAAGTACAAATAACTTAATTTAAGACAAGAGTTATTAACATGTTATAAAAAGACAATAATAGTAATACCAATGTAGAAAAAAGGATAAAAAAGGATTACCTACTCACCAGATAATCATCTATGAAGTAAAAAGTTCAATATTTCTGTTTGACTAGTTGGATGTAAGTAAAAAGTCTAATGGTTTATTGGTATTTTTTGCACGAAAGAATCGAAGACATTTACAACAAAGTTCGCAGAATTTTGCATTAAATTGTTTATGCAATCTTCAAAAGAGTTGCCAGACTGACTTTTGTTTATTTTTGATTCAGATATTATCTTATTAATAGATTCCACTTTTTTCGATATGTTAAGTAATTCGAAGCTTTCGAACGTCCTGGTCCCTTCGAAGTAGTTTGAACCGGGGTTAATTGTGACTGTAGATTTTTAATATCAGGTCCTTGAAGCTAGCAAAGCAAATTGAGTAAAATCAAAAATATAAATTTGGTGCTTATGCTTAAGTCCTAATCAATTTCTTTATTCTGAAATGAGTCGCTCTTATAGTTATTTAAAAAATGGCGGCTTTCCTAGCTTTAGATCTAAGGCTAGTAGAGCAACATTTAAAAATATTATTTGAGAATTTCTTTTCAGTGCATGTAGGGCTAATTACGTTCTAATTAACTGCTTTATTCCGAAATTAATTGCTCTTATGGTTTTCGGAAAATGGCTGCTTTGCTTTTAAAAATCAACTTTTTCAAGAAAATCTTATTTGGTGCTTGTAGAGCTAATAAAGTCCTATTTAATTGCTGTATTCCAAAATTAATTGCTCTTATAGTTTTTACAAAAATGGCTGCTTTGCTAGCTTTAGATCTTATGCCAGCAAAGCAACCTTTAAAAATATTTATCTGAGAACTTCTTATTTAGTGCTTGTGGGGCTAATTAAGTTCTAATTAAGTGCTTTATTTCGAAATTACTTGCTCTTATGTTTTTTCGGAAAATGGCTGCCTTGCTATTAAAAATAGTTTTTTAGAGAAAATCTTATTTGATGATTACAGCTTATTAAGTGCTAATAAACTGCTGTATTCCAAAATTAATTGCTCTTATAGCTTTTTTAAAAAAAGGCTGCTTTGCTAGCTCTAGATCTAAGGCTAGCAGAGTAACCTTTAAAAATCAACGTTTTTGAGAACTTCTTTCTTAGTGCTTCTAGGGCTAATTAAGTGCTGTATTCCGAGATCAATAGCTCTTAAAGTGTTCGGAAAATGACTGCTTTGCTTTAAAAAACAATTTTTTAGAGAAAATTTCATATGGTGCTTGTAGAGCTAATTAATTGCTAATTAAATGCTGCATTCCGAAATTAACTGCTCTTATAGTTTTTAGAAAACGGCAGAGATTGTCGCTTTCAGAGCAAAAACATATAATCTATATAAGTAACTATTATTTGAGGTAATTTTTATATAAAACAATAAAATTTACATATTTCCTATTTTATTTATTTAAGTGTAGTATCCTGAAATTAATTGTTATAATTTCTACAAGATCTCCGCCAATACAAATATATCGGTAAGAAAAATACTTACCGACATGGTTAGTAACGAACTTAGCCACCGGTAAACCTATCTCACTGTCGTAGGAACATATACAGTTAGCAATCGAAAACAGTTCGGTCCTACAAAAAACAAGTTTTGTCCCTTAGCTTTCCAGAATCAGAATTGTACATTTCTTAACAGGTTTTGATACAAAGCTAGCAAAGCTGCTATTTTTAGAAAAATATAAGAGCAATTAATTTCGGAATACAGCAAATAATTAGCATTCATTTAGCTCTACAAGAACCAAATAAGATTTTCTCGAAAGAGTTGATTTTTAAAAGCAAAGCACCCATTTTCCGAACAACTATAAGAATAAATAACTGCGGAACACAGCACTTAATTAGCCCTATAAGCACTATAAAAGAAGTTGTAAAAAAAATTAAATGTTGCTCTGCTAGCTTTAGACGAAAGCTAGCAAAGCAGCCATTTTCCAAAAAAACTAAGAGAGCAATGAATTTCGGCATACTGCACTTAATTTGCTCTACAAGCACCAAATATGTATTTTTGATTCTGCTCACTTTGCTCTGCTAGCTTTAGCTTTGTTCCTAATACAATGAATATTGATTTGATTTAAAAACATTAAATTTATGTACACAGTAGCTATAAATAAAAAGATTCTCAATGAATGATTTTTATCTTGAGCGATTTTCTCTTCTATAGATTCGTCTGGCACCAGTTTTATCCACATGATTACAAATGATTAACTTATAAGTGCTTCGAATGTATATCAGAAGGCCCCAGATGAGTTGAAATGTCATTGAAATGAAATGCATGTGTTTCCTTGTTGCCAGATTGCCGGACGCCCAATACGCGATGGAATAAAAGTCAACGTATTCAAAAATGAATATTTCAGCGCCGCGCTGCGCCAGATATATCGAACTAATTATATTCGAATATCGATCTAAGATCCCTTGGGACGTGCATGGAGCGTCCTTCCAATTTTTGTTCCATCGGTTAAGTTGGTCGTCTTGACCAGAATTACACTGATGTGTAATAGAGCGTCCGTATACGGACGCCCAATTACCACGGACGCTCTATTAAATGCAATTCGTCAATGTACGGACGCTCTATTGATAGGAAGATATATATATATATATATATATATATATATATATATATATATATATATATATATATATATATATATATATATATATTTAAAATGTTAGTAATTATCCAGAAAACAGACAAGACTACAGATTTTTCGCACATATTTGGTATCAATATATATGTCCTTAAAGTTAGCAGTACCATTATCGAATTTCGATTCAGCGAGAAGTACATTAATTATGTCGCTTATTTGTCGTAAATTTGTTATGGAAACTATAAATTTGTTGTTCTCAAAAACGTTTTCTCACCATTTGTTACATAAATCTGAAAAAGCACCCTACCCCAGTTAATAATTATTTATTTGTCTTTCAAATGGAGAAAAACATCAAAATAAGAGCACATGTTGCAAAAAAGCAGACAAACAGTCGAATATTATACCTCGTCGGTCAAAAAGGAAAGATCATTAAGTCATTAAGTACCATCAAAATTTACATCGGGTATATAGCAATACATTTAACAAATGGAAAGTTTGATATACAAGGTGCTACATTTTGAAATCATTGTGAAACTGAATAATTAATCTTTGAAAAAAAAATTGAACCGACTTTAGTAAATAATGACTACTACTAGGTACTAGGTAGATAGTAGAAATTACACCCAGAAATAACATGCAGATTCGCAGATCTTCGGAGGGCAAGTAAAGCACGTTCCTAAAGCTAGCAGAGCTATGCGAGCATACCCAACCTTTAAAAATCAACTTTTTTAAGAAAATCTTTTTTAGTGCTTGTAGGGCTAATCAAGAGCTGTGTTTCTAAATTAATTGCTATAATACTTTTTTTGGAAATGGCTGCTTGAAATAGTATGACAACAGTTTATATACATTAATTATGTTTATGGGCGAATTACAAACCCTCAAACAAGAGACCCTCGGGTTTGTAAGACTGTCGCTCTCGGGGCATGAACATCTAATTTATATCTTGGTAAAAAGACTATAATAATAACTATTATGCGATAGAAGATTAAATAAAATTTACATATATTTTAACATAAACATAAAGACAACATAAAAATGTTTCTT
Organism: Crioceris asparagi; assembly: GCA_958507055.1. Taxonomy (NCBI): domain Eukaryota; kingdom Metazoa; phylum Arthropoda; class Insecta; order Coleoptera; family Chrysomelidae; genus Crioceris; species Crioceris asparagi. The sequence continues at coordinate 12,098,876 of OY293833.1, read as the reverse complement.
TCCTTCTGACCTCCCTCTCCCTCTCGATGACACAAATCGTACTCGACCCAATCACAGCTTCTCAGGCAAAGCGCAGTAAAATGGCCAACTTGATGGACTGCGAATTCAGAATAGTCATTCTATCTCATTTTCATTGCCCTATATTGTCTCTAAAAATGTATTATCCCAGTCAGGTTGTAGACCAGTTCCTCATTACCGTGGGTCCCCTTAATATGCTTTTTCATCATCCAATAATATCAATTTTAGAAAGAAACCGTTGATAGCTAAATAACTAATATATTTGTAAAAATAGTGCCTAATATATCCGTGCCTTATCTATATAGGTGAAATGTTCGATTAGTTTTGGGTTGTCCAAACTTTATTTTGATTTCCTGATCAACGAATTGATTCGTTATATCCACAAAAAATGACGATACGCGTTTTATACCTTTTTATTGTAAATTTGACACAAAGACAGACATGCTATCCATATTTTCCATCTGATAATTCGTGCTTATCTTAGTTATTAGTTATTATACAGTTTTCAATCATCATTTTATTTAGAATAAAATACTGAATATTTAAAATCGTAAAAATTTATAATTGAGGAAAGAAAATGTACAACCAATATCAAGTTAATATGAATGGCAAATGATTCCACGTTATTCGATCTTTCATATTGTTTCGACACAGTTTTTAAAACATCATCGTCAGCAAAATATTGTTTAGGTATTTTGATAACATTGTTATGACAATGGTGTTGGTAGTTTATTTTTATCTTTTTTTGTAAGTAAATAATAGACTCACATTTTGCAATTGTTGAGCTTCAGCTGCTGCTAGCTTTTCCGAGCTACCTCTCAATAACTCTTCGAGTAGTTCACTGCTCACCTCAATGTTGGTAAATTTTGATGGACTAGAACTTGTACGTTGATGATTGTTGTTGTCACTCGATTTTCTATCGTTTATTGGTGGTGGAAGTAGATTGTCAGCACTCAACTTTCTTTGATTCACTTGTTTACCTAAATGCCACTGGCCAGATGCTTTCTCCTTTGTAATAGTTTCATCAAGTGAATTGTTGTAGGTGCACTTTGTTTTGCCTTGCTTAGATTTGGGGTGAATGTTTGTCGATGAGTTACATGGCATTGTTAAATCATCGAGGAATCTGAGATCACTGTTTATGTTCTTCTTCATGTCGGGTTTTTTCATTTCAGCTTCAAGCATTTGTCCGTATGGCCCTCTCAATGGACGCTTCCAATATCTTCTTGATATATTTGGACTTATTAAATCAGAGCTTAAGCTAACTTTGTTCTCACAGTCAGATAGATCAGATGGCACCAAAGAGATTTGATCTAATTTGTTTTCATTGAAATCCGGTTCCCCCTCTGATAATGAATCGGACTTGTAAAGTGTTTTTGGTTGGTCTCTTGGTGTCTCCACATTATCTGGTGAATTTGATAATGGTGTCGCTTCTCGTACTGTAGGCCATTCGGGTACTGTGTTATTGTCTTCAGGACTTAGCGGTTCATCTTGACTGGAACAGCTGCAGAACACGTTGCTCCCGAAGCTATCTTGCGACTGAATCCTGGATATTTGTTCCAGTGAGGTTTGTGTGAGTTCTGGACCACTGAAAAATTCATCACCACTCTCAAATTGTGGAATGCCATCTTGTGATGATTGGTAATTGTTTGGCCATTGGGATAAATAGATTCCCTTGCGCCTTCGGGACTTGTCGCGTTTTTTGTCTTCTATGCTGTTGTTATCGTCAGGTTCATTTGGTTTATCAGAAGGTTTTTGAAGCTCTGCTAGAAAGGCTGGTGGCTCTTCGTTGCCAAGCAGTTTGAGCTTGTCACTGTCTAAAGACGTGTTAGGTGTCGGTGTTGTTGGGCGACTGGATGCCTTCAGTCTGGGCAATGTTGATGTTTCTCTGCTGGTTTTTTTGTTGTCGGCAGATGTGAAATCTGCATTGGAAAAGGAAGAGCATCGATGTGGTGTTGGGCGGTCTGTGGATTCTGTGGACTCCAGAGGTGGTGTTGGTGAAGTTTGGGGTGTAGATCGATTGGAATGTCTATTTCGTGGCGGTGGAACGGGTGGCGGCACAACGACGTTAACGTTTCTTTTAAGGCGATTGGTGAGCTTGTTTGTCAAGTCAGTGTATCGCTGATCGGTCGCTGGCCATTTGTCATTGGATGAGGCACGGTTGCCGCCGAAGCGGAATCTGGGAAGACGGTCCAGCGTGCTGCTATTTTCTTTGATGCTGTTGCCGTCACCGTATTCGGAAAGTCTTGTATATACTTGCGGACGCACTAGGGCACAACGTTTCACTTGATTTTTCAACAAACACTTGCCACTGTGAAGTACATGATGATCGCGCACTATCGACGTTGTCGTCTGGTAAGCAGGCAGTTTATCGCCGTTCGTCCTTATTCTATTTACGTTACTAATTATATCTAAGCTATTAATAGGCTTCGCCGCGAGTGGCGGGATCCGGGATACGGTGGCATCGTCGCAATCGTCAGCAGCACCACAGGGACTCGACTGCCAGCAGCTCTGTGAGCGAAAGCGCGACCCAGCTCCTGGAGGTGGTGGTGACACTGCCCCCAAACGCATTCCATAACGCACCGGGCCGATATTTATAAATCTGTAAGTGTTCAAAAACGATACTCTTTAGTAAATTGGATTTATTTTAGACACACTCTTAACCTACTTGTAGGAGTCCTCATGGGTAGGGCGACGGTGGGTCTCACATGCAGCGGCCGATGATAGTATGCAATCCTCACAGCGGCCCAAGCAGTCTTCGTGCCACCTTGACATCTCGAAGAGGAATATGCAGCGGGCACAGATATAGTTCAGTCAGCGTACCATTTTATTTCAGATCATATGTTGCAGCTACCTATATTATGCCACTGTCATTGTTTTGGCCTCTATAGCTGGCTACGGACCGGTTGATTGCGTAACAGTTCATCACGTACAACTCGCACTAAAAAAATATAACATCATTCTTACGGACATACACATCATTCACTGTTTACCAATATTAACATTTATCGGGAATAGAACGACATAGCAGCAGGTAGTGGTTAGGTAGGCTAGGCCGTCTTCTGCTGTCTGTTTAATATTATAATAATACGAGTGTACGACGACCGTTGGCTGCTGCTGGCCCGATACCAGAGACGACGGCGAGAGTTGAGCTGGCCACCGAAGTGGGGGACTGCGGGACCGTTGGGGCCGAGAGCTCTACTTGACTTTGAAACTTGCCCCGTGTTGTTGCTTGACTTGCTTGCTGCCTTCTCGTCGTTGACTTTTACTAATGTGTATGTTGTGATATTTATTCCACTATTGTGTTTGCGTCTTCACGGCTATTTAATTACCACCCACACACTTTTTCACCGAAGGCTTTTACCTCTTCTGTTACCCGTTCTGTCATCCGGCTTTCCACTTCATATCTGAACTACCTGCTGACTCGATTTCATTAAGTATACCGTGACTGGCAAAAAGTTTCATTTCTTCACTAAACTCATCTCCTTACATAAATTTTCAATTCTCATCAGTCGTTATCATTATTATTAAAAATCTGGTGAAAAAAATGAAGAACGGACAGGAAAAAAAAATGATTCTACAACAACTGATTTTGTTAATCTGGTTTCTTTTGAAATAAAGATACAAAACTATATAAAAAAATGTGGGTAATGATTAAAAAATGCCTTTTTCAGTGATGGAATACAGAGAAAGTTTTTAAATTGATTTCTTACAAAAAATTATGTCCAATTTTTATAGTTGAATAATATTAATTCTATTGGTTAACTTTAAGTTGTGGAAGGGATGAAGTATGCAGTATTTATACATATATATTTAATCTAGCTTTCTAATAAATTAAGGGTTATAATATTTTCAACGCAGAACAAACTATAAGTAGCTCTTATAGAGAGAAACACCAAATATACAAGGTGTTCAAAAATAAGGCCGAACTGTAGAACTTGTAACACCGTATATTTTATATTAAGCATTATATGATAGGCTTTTGGAACAACAGATCACAATTTACTGTGAAAAACTGGGTGACTGTGGTTTGAGTTACAACTTTTGTTAAATTATGAAATTTTGAACACAATGTTCGGTTTTCTGTGAATCACGTTATGAGTTCCACAGGATTCTATTTTGAACCCCTAGGATAAAAAAATAAATATAATAAGGAAACGACTATAAAAAATAGAAGTCCATGAATTATCTTATTTAGACACATTCGAAAAACGAATTCTAAATCTAAGCTGCCAAAAAAAAGAATTTTACTGCTGATAATAACATATTTGAAGAAAACAATGGATTTAATAGGGACTTTCAATTTTTGACTATTGAGAATAGTTAATGGAAACTCTAGGGATCAAGAGTTATAATAGAAAACAAATCTTGAAATGAATAAGGATAGTTCCACACTAGTATTCTTAGATCATAACGGAAATAAAAAAATATTTGTTTAGAGTAAGGCAAACTTGTCTAGAATTATTTAGTTTGTACCTACTTTTTATGTAACTTGGAGAAGCCATAGTGTAATTGAAAATAACGAACACTTTTTTCTGTTCAAGTAATAATTATCGATTGTTCATTGAAAATATTTATTAAATCTAGAAATGTTAATTATAAAGTTCAAATGAATAGTTTCGTATCAAAAATATAATTAAGCGACATCTAGTGTATTAAAAGTAAACTTACCTATTGCTCAGAAACAGTAAGTAGATTTATAACGTAGGTGACTGCTATTTGAAGGATTATTCTGTCTAGCTAGCCACAAGGTAGCGCTGTAGAATTTTCAACGATATGTGGAATTCACCAAAGCCCTGATAATAAATAAATTTACTTAATCTATAACCACACAAGATAATGATGAAATAGCTTGATACGCATTTGTTGACTATAACATTGCCTATCCCTTCTGCTTTATGTGCCCTTATTAATAATTCAAATGCGATAAACCTTATAGCAACATTCAAATTGAACAGAAAAGACAGGTGAAGACTTACGCCTGCATTTCATGTGAGGTCACAAAGTCATTATACAATGAAAATGATTATTTAGCTGACTTTTAAATAGCGAGATCTTTTTTGTCTTATTTTCATCAGAATTAATGCAGGCAACGTAAAGCTTTGTAAAATACTTTTTGAGTGACTATATTATCCCTATTATGAAATATTTTTATTCTGTATTTTTCTCTAGAAAACAGATGTGAAGAATCTATATGAATTATTGAATTAATTACATCAGCTAAAAAATATTTAAAACCAGTACCTATAATAGTAAGACAAAGATTTTATATTATTATAAATAAGTGAGTCGCAGGTTATATAAATATGTAGGTATGATTAACGTTTGAGATGAGTCAAAATCACCTGAAACGATGAAAAATATCGATCGTGTGAATGGTCAAAGAAATAATAGTTTCGTGGTAAAAACTGGATTTACAGGTGATATCGAATAGGGAAATAAGAGTGAATTAGAATGCGGGGCCGTGCTTTAGACAATGTTTGTATCGGTGCCGTGGCGGGGCAAGGACCGAGGGCACGGAGGGTTGGAGCCACACAGCTAACGGCTGAAAGGGACGAAGGATATTCGAATGCAGGGTGCCAGGGGTGAGGTTGGCAAGCATAGAGCACCACACGAACTCGGCGATAGTTACTTTGGCTAGTAGCCAGAAGCATAACAGTGAATCGGGAAGACGGGAGAGCGAGAGAGAAAAAGCAGACGTGGATGAGGGTGCATGGAAGGGCGTCTGAGCGCGTCGGGCTGAGGCGCAGCACGAGGGTTCACAGTTGACGCGCGCAGAACCACCTGGCGTCGAACGTTCCCCCATTCGGCTCAGTATCGACCCGCTGGCGAGTTACAATTTCACCAAGTATACAAATCGAAATCGGAGTTCACCGACTAAGTTGGCTCACGGGCACACGTTGTTTTTCCAATCGAAGTGAGCATGCGAATCGAATGTCTCTTTCGTGACCCTCGCAAAAATGATCGCGAACGTCTATGAGGGTGTTGTTGTTTTGCCATTGGCAAAATTGCCGATGGTGCGGTAGTAGAGGTGTACGCATTTTCCCAGGAATAATCCAGAATTTTCCGGGAGCCCACTGTCGGATTGTTGTTGTTTAGTGTGGTGCGGTTGGCAAAGGGTTATGCGCGCACCAATTTCATTGACCACGGATGGTGAGCGACGGAGCAGTCGCCCACATTTCTAGGCGACCACCACCTTCGGGGGCAGGCATTATGATGGAAAATATCGGTAAGATGATCGAACAGCAGCAGGCACTGGGTGAACAGACGGTCGATTCTCCTGACAGCACGGCGCATGCGGTCATTGGTAGCGGCATGGAGACGCAGATCGTCCGTATGAGGCTCGTGTCACGCGCTGTGGTGGAAAGGCGCCTTGTCAAACAAGAGGAAAGTGATGGCCCACTTTCTGTGATTGTGCAACCCCAAGAAGAGTCCGGAGAGTCGGAATTATTGAGTCCTGGCAAGCTATCGCCGAATTCAGTCAACGTCACGAACATGATAGATAATGGTGACTATAGAACCTTAAATCCCGAACCGACCTACCAAACACTCACATCGGTCAACGGTAGAATGTCTCCTTCAGGATACAGTCCCAATGTTTCATATGCCACTCTAACACCTTTGCAACCACTTCCGCCCATCTCTACCATGTCCGACAAATTCGCCTATGGTCACACTAGCAACGTGACCGGTTCATTTACTGTCATGCAAAACAACAGTATGGGCGGAATTGGTCTGGGGCTCGGTGTTGGCGTGAACACAAGTACACCCTATACAATCACCAATATGGGTATGACACCACCACACAGTTACTCATCCCCTGGCATGGGGATGCAGCCTCAATCTAGTCCCATTAGTCCACAAAGCACATATAGTCAAAACGGCTTACCATCACCACAAAAGAGTATATCACCCAATAGCTATGACTCGCCGTACGGTCAGCGAGATATGGTCCAGAGACTGCACAGTCCGCAACTCAGTCCACCATCGGCATCTCTTAATTCACCAGATGGTACATTAGTGACCAGTTTTAGTTCGACCAATCTCAATGGACTTGGTATACAAAACCATCCATCTACGTTGGTGCAGATAGCACCTCAACGGGATTGTTCGCCATCACCTCCAGTGGTCACATTGCAGCCGGCTTCTTCCATATCGCATCAGAACCAGCAGCAGCAACAACAACAACAACACCAGCCTCAACAAACAACAATACAAATAACCTCAAAAAATTCTAGTCAAGGCCCCCTTAGTGTTCCTTCCATCGCCGCGGACGTGGAAGAAATTAATACCAAAGAACTGGCGCAAAGAATCAGTGCCGAACTTAAAAGATATAGTATACCGCAAGCTATATTTGCCCAAAGAGTGCTGTGTCGTTCCCAAGGAACTCTCTCTGATCTATTAAGGAACCCAAAACCGTGGTCGAAATTGAAGTCCGGTAGAGAGACATTTAGGCGGATGTGGAAGTGGCTGCAAGAACCTGAATTTCAAAGGATGTCAGCCCTTCGGCTTGCAGGTTGGTATTTAACCTCTTCAGAACCTATACAACACTTTTACCAGACTCTGCACAACAATAACAATGGCTTATGTTGGCCGGGTCTAAGAAACTAAGAAGTTCTTCAAGAGATAATAATTCACACTCAAAATGAGAATAGTTTAGGTGCTTGAGACTTCTCTTGAGAAAGATACAATTATAAAAATTGTACCTATCCAATCTTTCGAATAAATCAAAAATATTAGCAATATTATCATTAGGTTTTCTAGGAATATCTTTATATTTTAATAAACAGCATATGTATTTCAAGATGTAATTTGTTATAACCACAATACTATTTTTTTAAACCAGGTAAATTATCTTTCAAAAATTTACTTCCTCCATCGCTTCTATGGGTATTTTTTGAGACGAAGCACTTAACGGATTTTCAAAAGTTTAATAATAGGACAATATCCCAGCACTCCTCTCTCCATTAAAAGAATAATCATCAAAAACGTGTGCGTTTACTATGCAAAACATACATATGAATTGTGTACTTCCATATGGGACGTCGGTGATAAACAAACATGATTGATTTGAAGCAAGAATTAAAATTATTCAACAATTCAATTATCTTCATTGCTCAATTACTAGTAGTAATTATATTAGTTCTGAAATTTCCGTCCTTTGCAAGTCAATAACAATTATCTGGCTGTAAAATAAAATGAAATGCAAAGAAACCATATTCATTTTCTTCAAAATAATCAATTATAAGCTATTTTTCAATCAATTTTCTCAATAGATATATTTTTGTGTCAACTACTAATTAGATAATTTATTCACACTGCTATAAAAATATCAAGATGACCATATCCAGGCAATGGCTGGATGTTTTCCTTGTCTATCTTCTATGGTTTCAGTCTGATTGCTATATAAAGGGTGTAACTAGCACCCTTCCAGAACGTAAAAACAAATAATATCTCTTTCATTTAATAGAATGAAACATACAGGGTTTTCAGAAAGATATAGCCAGATCGTTAATTTTAAACCTACCTTAAATAGAAATAGAAATTCTATTTCTGACAGTACTTGAAAATCTACGTGACTCGACCAGCGCATTAGGAATAATAAAAAGCAAGAATACGCCAAGGAATTGGGAATATTACCTTAGAATTTATTAATAATGTTCAAAAACCATTTCTTGATCACCTTGGGAATTGTCAGATTGTTAACTGTACTAAATTCGAACTGTTAATTTCGATATTGTTTATTTAGTTTTTAATCTTTGTTAATAGTTCTCTAATGAAATTCATTCCATATTACATTGTCGCACCTAAAAGGATGCACTATTTCTAATTCTGCATTAAAAAGTGGAGGTTGACATTTCAAATAAATCGATAACGTAATGTCACTTTCTCGGCAAAACCTGTATATTTCGGTCTCATGTAGAAAAACTCGAATATATGAACAAAAATCGACGGGCTTGAGAGTTTTTCTCTCTGTTTATAGTTCCATTCTAATTTTTATTTCATTTATCCGCTACTTTACGAACGCACTGTATATAATAGATTGAATCTATTTGGTAGTAAGCAGATACGTGAGAACTTCATTGTCTTCCTTCCGAATTGGCTCTTGATTACATATATGAGGGACGGTATTTGGGTTTCCAGTATCTTTTACGCAAGGAATAGAAAATATCATGATGGAAAAAATCAGCTGCTACATAAACTCACAAACTAGATGAAAAAAAAGAACAGCAAGTAACTTTTAACTGAACTATATGGATAAATAACTTTTAAGAAAAGAAAAACAATATAAATATAATTTGCTTATCGAAAACTAAACAAAATTTTATAAAATCTCAATCTCCTAAAGTTGTAATAAATAGACTTTCATCCATTTTTGGCCGACATCGTAGAACGAAGGATGTATTTAATTCAACAATATTTTTTTACGTATATAGTAAACAATTCTGATGATCCTTCTTTTATTCGAAAGAGCAGTGCTGAGAAAGGGCCTATTAAACAAAATTAAATTCAACATGTTTCTATCCCCTACATGTGGGGGGAGACGGGACAATTTGTTTGGCAAAATTGAATGAAATTGCCTCCATCAATACCTTTGAGGTTACTTTTTGGGGGAGGGGACATATTCTATTTTAAAAAGTTTAATAATAAAACCATCTCCCTGCTCTCCAATAAAAGAAAAAAAGCGCCATCATACATTTAAATTCTGTACCACCTCCTTTTTTTTTCGAAGGCGGTCAAAATTATGATTTGTTGATGATACGCATGATATTTAATCTAGTCTGTCACACATGAGCCGCCTCACCTGGTTCCTATTAAAATTTACGTATTACATACGATATGAAAAATATTCTGTTTCTGGTCTTATCAGTGAGTCACTTAGTGGGGTGAAGGGGGAATTATAAAACACTATAGAGGTTTTTCAACCAGGTGCTATCCGTTTAAACGGATAGCACGGATATTATCTGTGTGAAAAAATAAATGAACATCTGTTTTGTTCTACCAGGGTCCTGAGATAGTTTCTATGCAAGGATCATTTAGTTATACATCAAGATTCCACAAATTAAATAAACAAAAACAATTTAACTAACTACCTAAATCATATCCATGTTTTTTTTTTACAGGAATATGTACATATGATACAGATATAGAATTACCTACGAAGAAACATCAGATTCCATGTTCTAAATTTTGTAATTCGATAATCATATCATAAACTCTGTGAGAGATCGCACTAATCAAATAATGATTTTCAAGTTCAAAATAGAAAGTTATTGGTTAGTGCAAGTATTAAGTAGGCAGACGACTTTTGTCATCATGATCAACATTACTAGCCCCAATAAAATTAATATTATTTTACATTGTTCAGTGCTTTTGAGTATCACCAAAATCGTTAAAACTTCGTTTAGATATATATTTAGAAATTATATAATAAACAACGGTAACAATCTTTCAAACATTCACAATAATTTTGCCGCGTAAAATTTTAGATTTTCGAAAAAAAATATTGCCCCTTCCACGTCCCTTGAAGTTTCTGAGGGCAACGTAAGATTTTAAATTGGATAATTATGATACAAAAAAAAGAAGAAAAGCACTCGAATTGCATATCTCTTCTATGGAAGTCGGTCAAAATGTAAAATGACAACCGACTCTGTAGCATTTATTATTCAGAAAACATCAACTAGATACTGCAGCAACGCGTCAACGATTTTGGGCACGTGCCCTGCAGTGGTAGAACTTCACTGTAGTTTTTTTTTCTTCCGGAAGTTCCTCAAATGGTGGTTGAACATTAATACACCTTTGATATCTCGGAGCAGTGAACCCTGAAGAGCAAACAACATATGACTGAAAAAAATGATTATCTTTAATTACAGCTATACCCATAACCGATACCCCTTTTAGGGTTCCGTACCCAAAGGGTGCCAACGGGACTCTATTACTAAGTATCTGTCCGTCCGTCCATTCATCAGTCCATCCGTCCGTCTATGAGCAGGCTGTATCAAACGTGATTTTTTCAGCGTTTTTTGCTCGACCTTAACAATCGCTGTATGTCTTGAAACCTAATAGAGCTTTCAAAAAGTATGGAAGCTGCTATAAAAACAAACAACGAAAATAAAATAAAGTTAAAAATTAAAGGGGATACCCATACAATAAACTATTGTTTTTGCTCGACCATAATCATGGCTGTATCTTTTGAACCGTAATTTGTAGCAGTTCGTGTGCGAGTCCGAATCGCACTTGGTCGGTTTTCAACTATGAAGTGGCACAAATTAATTGGTTTAATTAAGAAAGTGGCCATTATCTAAACAAACCGAATTACCTAAAACTGCACAAATTGATATAAAGTTATCGTATGTGTTAAAAATCCTACCTCAAATTACAATGAAAATAGAATATATGGCAATCAATTGATCAAATAAATATAGAATATGTCAATTATTTTGTACTGGCGAAATCATGTTCACTTTGGAGATTTTTGATCGGAATAAATTGATTTTTCTGGCCCGATCGAAATTCTCATTCAAAGCAAGAAGCAATATAACTTTCACATGTACACAACGGTTGCAAAAGGAATTTCGACAAAACAGTCAAAACGGAATGAAGTTTTTGCTCATAAACTTCTAGGCCGTGATTAATAGTAAATGGAAATGAAATAAAGGCATCATCCATTTGCTTAGATCTTAAGCGGAGGTGAAACACAATGCTTTTATTGAATCTACTTAAAAATTGACAGGTTTGTACAGCTAACAAAAGATCAAATCGAATAACATTCAAGAAGATTATCAATATTTATATATTATCTTCATTCGATCCAAGTTTGTCTTTACGCATATCCACACAATTAACCTGAGAAGTTGCAACGTATGTAGAGACCAACACCATATCATTATTATTTTTGAAATCATAATATTCTATTAACTCAACATAATCTATACTGCCTCATATAATTTGAGTGAGTGTGGCATAACGATCTAAAGTATTTTCTTATAAATTCAGATTTAGAGAGTCGATCCTGCATCACATCAATCAAATATGTAGTTGATTCATTGTATGATGCAAAATAAAAGCTCGAAATATATTTTTCTGCACATGCCAAACTTAAGTATTGAATCTGTGAATTGAAAAAATCTGGATTCAAAACTGGCGGTTGAATTGTAAATTCAACCTAGGTAAATCTGAAATTTTTTAACCTATGAAACGATTTATTGAGTATAATGCCAACTGATGATTGATAAAATTAGGAAAAGTGAGAATTGGACATGAGTTTTAAAAAAATATCATTTATTCTTTTAATTGCCCTCGATCAAAAAACGTGTCCGTACATTTTTTCAAATATTGACACAATCAGTTATATATGCTTTAGTTTAATTATTGTTACCATCCTCGACAGAAAACTGTTAATGTAGATGTACTGGGAAAATGCAATTCCGATTCTTTATGAAACCATACAAGAACATTTGCTCGTATGTCATAAAATATACGCTGCTGCTCAAAAATCGTTTTTTGATTATTCTATGAGCAGCTTATGTCCTGACCCAAAAATATAAAATATAATGACATTTCCAATTTTCCAATGTTGACTACTCTCTTGTTTCATTGCAGACTGCCAGATGCGCAATGTAAACGTGAGGGCAGTCAACTCCAAGCGAAGAAAATCAACCACCTCTTCCTGCTTGTGAGTTTTCAATATCAATAATAATTATCATTGGTTCCTTTAGGTTTTGATAGTTTTTAAGATCGCGAAACATTTTTGTTATCTATCTGCATGATATACAGGGTTAGTTTGAAATATACTTGCAAATATTAAAAATCATGATTCAACTGACGTGATTAATTTTTAACTTTATTTGTTAAAAATTTCGAAATCATGAAAAAACAATGGGCCTAGAACCCTTGTTTTCATACCCCAAGAAGAATAACCGTGAGGTTGAGAGTCATACCTAAAAATCATGCTTTTGATTAGAAATAGATAACTTGCCCACCGGCTTGAGCTAAAGGAAGAACGAAGTCGTCTAAACACAAACAACACAACCGTGAACACTTGTTTATGGAATTTTAAAATCTTTCAGAGTAAAAATTTATCTATTTCTATGTATTCACATATGGTGAAAATTACAGGTGTGATAATTAAGATCAAATTAAAATCAATTGAGTAAAGTATTTCAAATCTGCCTATGGGTTTCCTTAAGGAAATCGTTTCTGAAGAGAAAAAAAAAGAGAATTTTTATTCGAAAAATTATCTATAATGAATATTTTCCGAGTTAAAGTTATTTGAAAAGGTTCAAATTGTCGTTCTTGACAAATAAATTGCAATAACAAATAGAGTGAATCAAAGAAGCATTCCAGGAAAAAAACAGAATCAAAGAATTTTATTACAAAATGACAATAACAATACTTTGAGTTGATTCATCAAATTGATAAATATTTTCAAGTGCGAAGTGTTTTATTTATAACAAAAAACAAAAACAACGTATGAGCAACAGTAATGTATGCTGTAAGTGTGTAAATGGGCGAATATCTGACAATCGTGATATTGCAACATGACCTTGGGTAGATATATGTTTAATGAAGGATATATCGCTACAAGCTATGAGCGGGAGCTAGACCTTTGCTCAAATGTACGATTTAGTGAAAAAATCTTCAAGTTCAGTTTGAGAGTAAGACTCATATTAAGTAATTATTCCAACTAAATACTTTTTACATTGCATTACCATTGTCACGGCCGTGTAAAATTTAGAGGTGAAATTATATATTTGACAGTATAAAGTATAAAGTATGGTTTAGCATATTTGAGAGTTGATTTTCTGCAATTAAGAGTACAAAAAATAGGATATATTTACGAAAACTGGTATTTACATTTAGCAGACACCCCTTAAATCCAATAGAAAGATAATATATTTCTATATTTTTGGGCTCCATGCATCGGGTAAAAAAACGGAACCCATATGAAATCACTCTGGTGTCCGTCCGTCTGTCAGAGCATATTTTCTCCAAATCTATTGAATCAAGAAAGTTAGATTTTGGTACTTCTGCAGACAAAAAGTACGGAACATATTCTACCTGAGTTCATCCAGCACTTTCTTGGTTCGTTTGCGTGTTTTATATAGTAATCGTACTCTGATTTTGATTCATTTAAAAGAGGTCCTTTCCTCTGAAAACCGCCCCTGAAGAGGGTGGAGTGGGCAAATTTTCTCTAAAATCGAAAATCTGAGGTGGTATAATTAAAGATAGGACAATATCCGGAAACGTTTAAATTGAACATTTTTTCAAAAGAGTTACGGTTTTCGAGCTAGAGGCATATTAAATGGAGAGGGCGATTTCTTTCGAAAATTGAAAATCTATGGGTACTACATGAAAGACCTAATTGTTTATAGCAACATTTTTTCCTTGGAGTTACGGTTTTCGAGTTACAGTGGTGGTAAATGGTAACATCTAAAATCCTTATACGTATTTCCGCATGTTTTGAGATCTCAATAATGACAACTACAAGCAAAAAATACACGATTTTGGTGACTAATGTTACACTCAAAAGTGTGAAATAAATATTTTTCACAAAAAATTGGACCGACGTTATTAGTTGGTGCACTGAAAAATACAAAATAATATTAATTCTATTGGTGCTGGTACTTGTGAAGTTGGTGCCAAAAGTAATCAATCTAACTGCAACTGCACAACTTCAAGAGTAACAGCACCAATAGATTTAATATTATTTTGTATTTTTCAGTGCACCAACTAATAACATCCATCCAATTTTTTGTAAGAAATATTTATTTTTTATGTTCAAAATCATCATCTCTCACTTTTGTGAGTGGAATTCACAGAAATAATCTGTATTCGCCACAATGTGTTCGCTTTTCTAATCGATTTTACTACGCTGAATGAGTTGAATGATCTAATAAATATATTTGAGGTTTACCAGTAGAATCGAGGAAAGTCCAAAATCGATAACAATATGGGCCAGATGGCATTGCCACACACGTTTCACGGAATTCGTTTGTGCATTATTTTTGGGGCCATTATTTTTGCGGGCCTATTCGGGAGTTGCATAATAAATATAATGCCATATTTTGAAAATCATATTTGAATTTTCAATGATACTGATGACTACTGAACATCTCAGATTCTAAGATATAAAGACAACCCTTCAAATGTCTCTATAAAGTAATTGTATGTTGTTTGTTTTTTTATGAATGTTACCTTGTTTTGCATAGTCAACTTGCATCGATTTTGATAATTTTACTTTCATTTGAAAGAAAATTGAACAGTTTTTGTAGAGAGTAGGTATCATAAATTGCAACATTAGTAGCTGAAACATTTTTGATAAATCTAATAGTTTAGTAGTTAGAAATCCATCTCAAAGTATCATAAATTGCAACATTAGTAGCTGAAACATTTTTGGTAAATCTAATAGTTTAGTAGTTAGAAATCCATCTCAAAGCCATAGAAATTTTGGAAAAACGCATTTCAGCCTAAATTAAATTTAAATAACATTTTCTTTAATTCCGTTTTAATGTTTTCTCACGTTGTTACGTCATTCGTCGCAGTCCATAATAGAAAACATGTGATATAATATGTATATAGAGTCGGTATGTGAGAATCGATCCTTCCAAGCTGTTAATGAAGATGATTATATCCTGTAACAGATTACATATATATATATGTAAAATTATTTTGTTAGATACAGATCTTTCTGTTTATTGAAATATACTATATATATATATTCAAGGTCGTGAAGATCAATGAAGTTGGCAAATAGATGAACATGTAGAGTTCAAGGCTGTGTTGAAATCAATGATCATATGGTGCGTTTATCACTCCTATCTTCAACAGAAGATGGGGGAAAAAGATTTTGCAAAACAGAAAATTGATTATTCAATTTCCAAGTTCTCGTTTTTAGAAGGCATTGGATTAGCTGTCATCTTAAAAAACATAGCTTTGTTAATGACTCATAAGTGGTGCGTCGTACTATAAATAAATATGTAGTTGATATTTTTTCACGAACGTTACAGAATGTGCCTTAAAAATGTGAGACAACTGATTACCTATGGGTTCCACCGAAAACCAAGAATCTATGGCAATTTTTCAAATACTTCCAGCATACAGACAGATTTATTAAATCGTGAAAGAATGTTTTTGAACGACTAACAAAACTGTATGTTTTTGATTAATTTTTTTCGATAATCGAAAATTTAAGACGACAAAATTAAAGAAGAGACCATATCCGAAAACGTTTAAATTGGAAATTTTAAAAATAATCAAAGGTTTCCTAGTTTCAGTCGTGGTATTATCTGAAATATGTGTCTCCGTTATGTGAT
Organism: Crioceris asparagi; assembly: GCA_958507055.1. Classification (NCBI taxonomy): domain Eukaryota; kingdom Metazoa; phylum Arthropoda; class Insecta; order Coleoptera; family Chrysomelidae; genus Crioceris; species Crioceris asparagi. The sequence continues at coordinate 12,082,545 of OY293833.1, read as the reverse complement.
AAGTACAATTTTTTGCGGAAACTGAAAATATGAGACGGCCAAATTAAAGAAAAGATTATAAGTATGTAGCAACATTTAAATTAAACATTTTTTCCATAGAGTTACGGTTTTCAAGTTACAGCAGTGGTAAAGTCAGAAATATGTATATTTCTGCAATGTTTTGAAATCTCTGAATAAGTATAAGCAACGTATTATCTTCATTGGTGAACGTTGAATAATTTTGACAACTAATGTTGCACTCGAAAGTTTGAAATAAAAATTTCTTATAAAAAAAATGACTTGACTTTATTAGTTAGTGCACTGAAAAATACAAAATAATGTTAATTCTATTGGCGCTGGTACTTTTGGAGTTGGTGCCTACAACAACTAACTACAATTGCCAATTGCACAACTTCAAAATTACCAGTACCAATAGAATTAATATTATTTTGTGTTTTTCAGTTCACTAACTAAAATAGTAGGTCCTATATTTTGTAAAAAATGTTTATATACTTCTTAGTACTTTTTACTGCATCACCAAATAGAGTCCTAGTTTTTTTAAGTAACCGGACATTTCTCCGAACTCCCATTTTTCTTTTTAAAACAATAATTTTCAAATCTTGTTGTAGTTTTATTTGTCATCAATAAATCAACTATACAGTCTAAGTACCTACTATTTGTCATTCTGATGACTAAATAACGTTAGCTTTTCATAACAAAATTCTTCGCATCCGCTTTTAGCATCATTACAACTTATCGCTGATTTTGCATACGTAGACGAAAACAATGTGTTCAACTATTAACTAGTTGAATGAATTCAGATTAGAGAATTTCTCAATGCACAATGCAACAACAAAGTCAATCCTACATTTTGTAATAAAATATTTGTTCAAGGACTGACTGCAAAAAATCTAACCAATCGAGTAACAGGCTAACAGGATGAAATGCTTTGAGAATGTTCGTTTTCACAGCGACCATTTGGAAAATCATGAGGTGTCTGGGATGAATTTTTCCAAATTTTCTTACGACTTCTTTATGGAACATTTTTTCGTTCAGCAACCATACCAATACAGTGAAAGCCTGAAATTACTCTTAAAACTTAGCATTTATTTACCGAGTAGAAAGTTTTTTTTGCAGCCAGCTCTTGGTCTATTTATTTCACATTTTTGAGTGGTTCATTAGTCCCCAAAATTGTACAAGTTTAGTGCTAAGTAAAGAAATATGTTGAAGGAGATATCTGTTGACTTAATTGCTTCATTGATGACGTATCGGCAAACTTTCGTCACCTCAGCTGTACCAACTAGTATTATGAATGCGAAACTGAGTTTGTTTGTTTGTTACGCTTTCACGTCTAAACCACTGAACTGATTTTGGTGAAATTTGGTACAGACCTTGGGAAAGGACATAAGCTACCTTTTATTGCCCATGGGACTCTATGTGTTGGGTTCTGTACCTGATAGTTGTATATTTATGAACTCTATGGCTGGATTTTGATGGACTTTTCACCATGTATGTTTGTAAAATGTATTAGAATGATCTGGTAGTGGCTGTAAGTGTAACTGGGCTTCCTAGATGGAGGGTTCCATACCTGTGATACCCTAAGAAATATGTCTGAGTTCTTTGGCTGAATTTTCGTAGATTTTTCGCTATATTTGTGTGTAGTATGTCACTGGACTGTTTTGTGAAAGTCTGTCAGTACAACTGGGACTTAAAGGTGGAGGGTTGCATACCGGAAAATCGCTAAGACATATGTCGCAGAAATTATCATGCTGTTTTCTCTTTGTGGATGGATCTGGGTTGGTGTTCGGACTGGTTCTACGTACGGGTAGGACTCTGAGGTAGAAGAGTTCAGCACGCAAGACTTTTTATGACTTTATGTTATAGTACCACAATCTACCAAAGCGTTTGCCCGGGAAGTTCCGAGTAAAAAAGCTAGTATACATATAAAAGGCTTTGTCCTGACTAATAGGAATCAATGTATATTATTGTGAAACATGTAAGGGAGTATGTATAGGTACTTATTTTAGCTCAGAAAGGGATATTCAGTATTGGAAAAATAGGGAAAGTATACATTATATCTGTTTGTCTGCGTTTTAATGTATGTTCGCACGTTTTGCATAGTAGACGAGCATCGATTTTGATGATACTTTTTTCATTGGAAAGAGGATTACTTAGAGATGGTGCCATATTTTTTAAAATTCTTCTCTCCCGAAAATGTAGTGAAAAAACTTTTTTGGAAACTCAAAATGTTATTTGGCAGTATAAAAAAACGATCATTGATTAATGAAATACTCAAAAATTTGAAATAAATATTTTCTTAAATAAAACAGTACCAACTTCACTAGTTGGTGATCTGAAAAATACAAAACCATATGAGGTAATTCTTTTAGTTGTGGTACTTTTGAAGTTGGTGCCACATACAACTGCTAAACTTCAAAATTACCAGTACCAATTAATATTAAAATATTTTTCAGTAAAAAAACATTTTTGTACAAACTACTGTTCAAGTTGTACCTACGCTACTTATTACCCCCCGCACCCTGTATATAAATAGAGATGAGACCTACTTTGTGGTGCGATTTAAAGTTTTCACCTTCGGAAAATAAATCGATGCATGAGAGCTTGCGCAATATCAGTGTGACTTGGTGACTAGGGCCAAGTCGAGGGAAAACACATTAGAGGAACTAATATATTTGAATGGAAATTATCCGGTATTTGACATAATATACACTGAATACCAATAAATATTTTTTCGAAATAAATATAAAATAACGATAATTTTATTGGTGTTGCTAATTTTGAAGTGGTACAGTTGTAGGTAGAACACTTTTCTAGCCAACTTTAAAAAAACAGCACCATTAGAATTAATATTATATTGTATAATAAAGTAATAGAGTCAGTCCTATTTTTTGTAAAAATATTTATTTCAGATTTTCCAGAGTTTTTTGACCGACTTAAAAAAAAGAAGAAGGTATACAATTCGGTTGTACGTTTGCTTTTTTTATGGCTGTTCGCGCGTTTTGCATAGTAAACGTACTCCGATTTAGACGATTTTTGTTTCATTTGAAAGAGGAGAGTTGAGAAATGGTCCCATATTGAGAAAAATCAAATCCGAAATCCCCTTCCCACCAAAAACCGCCCCCAAAGGGGGTCGAGGGGTAATTTTTCTCGAAAATTGAAAAACCGAGACGGTAGAATTAATGAAAATTCCATATCCGGAAATGTTTAAATTGGACATTTTAAAATATACTTAATCATAGTGTTCCGCGCTACAGTCTGAAATATGTGTTCCAGCTATGTTAGGAGGAGAGGCAAATTTTTCCGAAAATTGATGTAATATGCGTATTATTTCCGTTATGTGGAAGAGCAATTTTTTTCGAAAATTGAAAGTTTGAGACGGCCAAATTAAAGAAAATATTATATGTAGCAACACTTCAATTAGTTACGGTTTTCGAGTTACAGCAGTAAAGTCTGAAATATGTATATTTGCGCCGCGATGTTTTGAGATCTCTGAATAATATACTTATAACAAGTTCAAGCTTAGTCTATATTTTTTTGGTTATGAGTGAACGTTCAACAATTTTCCTGACTAATGTTAAACTCAAAAATATGAAATAAATATTTGTTTAAAAAAATTGGACCGACTTTATTAGTTGTTGCACTGAAAAATACAAAATAATATTAATTCTATTGGTGCTAGTAATTTTCATGTTGTGCTGTCGTAGGTAGTTGTTGTACGCACCATCTCAAGAACCAGCACCAATAGAATTAATATTATATTGCATTTTTCACTGCAACAACTAATAAAGTCTGTCCAGTTTTTTTTAGGAAATATTTATTAATCATACTTAGTGATTTCAAAATATGGCGGCAACAACAACATTGGACTTTCCTAGAGCTGCAACTCGGATTTTTTGAAAAATATTAATGTTAAATGTTGCCGGAAAAGATCTTGTTTTTCTCTGAACACTCCTCTTCCTAATAGAAACAGAATCATCAACAGTCGGTGCTCATTTATTAAGCAAAACGCGCTAACCTACATAAAAAAAGCAAACATAGGTACGAATTTTATACAAATATAAATGTTTTTATAAAAAAATGGACGGAAGTTATTAGTTGGTGCACTGAAAAATACAAAATAATATTAACTCTATTGGTGCTGGTAATTTTGAAGTTATGCAGTTGCAGTTAGATTGAACACTTTTGGAAGCAACTTCAAAAGTACCAGCAGCAATAGAATTAATATTATTTTGTACTTTTCAGTTTACCAACCGATAACGTCGGTCAAATTTGTTGTAAAAAATATTTATTTCACACTTTTGATTTTAATATTAATCACGAAAATCGTTGAACGTTCACTTATACCATTAACCGTTTATATTCTTTGCTTGTACTTGTTATTATTCAGAAATTTAAAAACATCGTCACGGAAATACCTACGCATATTTTAGACTTTACCGCCGCGGTAACTCGAAAACCGTAACTCTATCGAAAAAATGTTCGTTATAAATGTTGCTACAAATAATCTGGTCTTTAATTTGGTTGCCTCAGATTTTTCGAAAGAAATTGCCTCCTCCACACAATGAAAATAGACATATTTGATATTTTAACATCACTGTAACTCGAGAACCATAGCTCTATTAAGAAAATGTTCAAATTAAACGTTTCCGGATATTATCCTATCTTTAATTCTGCCGTCTCAGATTTTCGATTTTCGAGAATAACTGCCCCTTCCACCCCACCCCCGAGGGAGTTTTTTGGATGGAAGGAGATTTCTGATTTGAGTTTTTATGAATATGGGACCATTTTTCAGGTCTCCTCTTTCGAATGAGTTGAATTTTTTGAGTTCGTCGGTCAAAAAAAAGCACACAGTCGAATTGTATAAGTACCTCCTCCGTTTGGGTTCGTCGGTCAAATATAGGTACATTCGAATTTTATACATATATAAAAAGAGAGGTTTTGGTTTTAAGAAAATAATACGAGATATGATGGGCACGGAGGAAGATAGATTTATTTATCAACGTGTACAATAATTACAGTATTTACTCATTTATCTTAAGACCTTGACCTTTAAATTATAGCAACTTCATTTCTTCTTATGGACGCCATGTTGGTATATTATTACATTTTTAAATCAAAATATTTTTCTGTGTAATACAAAATTTTTATTTTAACATAGTAAGCCAAGCCGTTGTGGTCGGGATTCAAGACATTTTAGAAGTAGGCTTATAACTCAAAAATGTATTTCAATTTTTTTAGATCAAATAAGAAAGTTACAAAGCGTTTATAAAAATGGCGATTTTGACTTTTCTCTAAATAAAATCTATAACAAACGGAGTTCGATTATTTTCTCCAATTCAGGTTAATAGGTATAAAATTCTGCACTACTTTGCCCATTCAGGCAACTCTCCAGTCCAATAATAAATGATCAATGTTATTCCACGTTCTGTGGGACACTCTGTCAATTGTGGTGGTGTAAATTCATCGGTACCATAAAAACAGTATTGCAATTAAAAAAGTCATTATACGAAGCTATCATAAAATTAAGGCAATAGTATAAAGTATTTTATATAATTTAAACAAATCAATCAAGTTGTAAAAAGTAAATGGAAACTCGTTGCTTCAATAATTTGATTTTAAAAATACTTGTCTTTTCAATTATTGCTTATATAAGTAACAAGAAAGAACGTGATTTAGAGAATCAGGTAGATATCATTTGTTTAAGATGCTGAGATTTTGTTAAGAAGTCGATAAAAAAGGCAAAGAACCTGAAATTAAGTTTTGATGTTTTAAAAATAATAGTGTCTGATATTATAGAAGTGAATTCCCAAATTGCGTATATATTAATATTTTAATCTGACTCGTGTAAAAACTGAAAACTATGATTTTGTGAAACATTAGGGAATTATTTAATTGAATTACATTCACAATTCTCTGATCACCTATTGAATACCTATATGCAACCTAAGTTGCAAAAAAAACAATTAAATTGCGTTTATTATAAATAGCCTATCAAAGCAATAGTTTCAATAATTCATAATAGTCTATGTATTCATTCTTGTATTGATTAATACACCTTTAAGACGCTATGTGCATTTTATATAACATGTAATAGCATAAAATAGATGGGTGTGTTTCTATAGTAACACGTTCTACAAACCATACAGGATGAGTTTGAAATACTTGCGAATAAGAAAAATCATGATTGAGCATGTCGTACCAACAAAATTGACTTACACTATTGCAATTGCCAAAAAAAAAATAGATCAAAAACCCTTACCCCCTTACCATGGGAAAGACAATGAACACGGTGAATACTCGCGATGTTGCAGCGGTCATGCCTAAAAATTCGCTTATCGAATATTATTTTATGTAGATCCTTACTGAATGAATGAATGAGTAATGACAATAAAACTGTGGTACAAAATCACTCTTCCTCATAAGATACCTTATATTACAAATATAGATATATTACGTACGACGTTCATGTGAAATATATCAAACAAGCATCAGGCGGCAACACCGCGCTTTAAATATTGTTATACGATTTATCAAATTTTACAATTCTAGTATCATTGGATAGAATTAATATTAATCTAATTAGTTCTAGTTTTTGTAAGAAAATATTATCTATTTGAATTTTTGATGAATTTATTTAGAAAAATTCCCTATAATACGTACCCAGTCCTTACATGTATAAATAAGAAACGTATTTTATTTTTTTTGTTGATGTACAATAATTTTTTTCTATGTATGTATTAACGCGCGTTTCGCTTTTGCTGATTCTTCTTTTATTCAAATATACAAATGGAAACAAATATTTAGGCACTTTCTTGGGTTAGACTCAATTCAATTTTTTTTTCGTATTTGGATTAACTGCATCAAAGACAAAGAGGTTCCCTCTATTACGCAACTCCTTCAAGTATAGTCAGAAGAAAATACGCAAAACGATGTAATAGTTTGTGAACAAATCTTGGGGTGGAGCAGAATACAATTGTCAGAACGTGTTTGGGCCAGTGCGCATTGCGTTTATTCCTGACTGTAAGGAATCTGATGGGAGTTGGAACGAAATCTGTGAAAATGAAATTTTTGAAATCAGGATTTTTACGATACAAATGCACTATTTGCACTGAATATTAAATCAACATGATTAAGACTGCGTTCCAAGTCCCAGATGAAACAGTTTCTTACAGTCAGAAATCTGGCTATAAGTTGGGCACGTGCTATGACTAGAGGACTTCTTTATTTGATTCCAACCCAAGAAAATGATTGAATATTTGTTTCTGTTTAAAATAAAAGCGCTTGAAAAATTTTCATGAGATAAAATCACTTCTTATGTGTGTTTTTACAAAAAAGTTAAATTACATAACAAATAAAAAAAATCTTTGTTAGAAGAAATATAGGTACATAGATCCTGTAAAATTATAAATTAATTCAGTATCCATGTGGTTATTTAAACTGATAACGTCAGCATAAAGAGTCGTGCTCTTACCCATATTTATTCTGCGTGCATTCATATTTCTGAGTAGCGTCCTCGTCCTCCTCACTCGCTATTTTATTGATTTTCCAACTACTCGGCTGTTGTAGTAGAAGTACATCAAGCCGCTCATAAAGATATAACAAGAACGGCTAAAGGCTTTCCCTCGACATGTAATAATACGTTTAGTCATGGAAATTGTGCCGATGCAGTAATAAACGGCATGTAACAAACAAAAGTATATGTAATTTTGTCTTCTTTTTGTTTTCTATCTCTTTTTAAAACGATTCTAAATTAATAACTACAGATGTATAACAGCCTTAGTTTGTGATTTGTATAATACGTATAATAACTGTTTCTAATATAGAATTCTATTCTATTGTAACATAATTATCTTTAAAAAATAAGTAATTTTTTGAAAAAACAGGACTTATTGCATAAGATTATTAGATATTACACTGAAAAGAACAAAAAAATATTTATTATTCTGGTAATCGAATCACAAATATAGGGATATTGCATGAACCAATCGAAAATATTTTCAATAGCATTAAAATGTTGGTTATTTTTTTGGATTTTTCTTAAACTTTCGAAGGACGCCATTTTGGAAACTGCAAAGTCAATCATACCGATTATCCAAAAATGTTCTTATTCAATTAACGGCTGATTTTTGTAACAAGTTTGGTTATGACAGTAAAAAATTTAACTTTTAAAATTCAGACCTTTTTGTATCAACAAAAAACTGCTCTAAAACATCAACTTACTTACTATGTAAGTAAGTATCGATTAAAGGTAGTACCATGTCGCCTTCAATGTTTGTTCTCGAGATTATTTAGTAGAGAAACGATTTTCTTTTGCACTCAAATAGATAAATAACCATTTATTTTGAAGGGAGAGACAATTATTCAAGTACGATGAGTATTATTCAAAGTTCAGTTTAAAATACGACTTTACGTTCACATTTTGATGACGTTTTGTTCATCGGAGAGAGTACTGAGAAATGGTCTTATTTAAGAAAAAAAAATTCAACATGTATTTCTTCCCAAAAATCTCCATCAAAGGGGGTAGAGGCAACAATTTTTATTAGAAAATCAAAATTTAACTATATGATATAATTTTTACATTTTTACTAATCCAAAATTTTCTTTTTTCATTCCAGCTGCCCAGATACCACAAAGAGGCAGTAAGTACTTTTTCTCATCTTCTTATTTTCTAATATTATAGATATTAATCATCAGTCTCCTTCTATATGGCGTCAGCAGATCTAATGATTTTTTTTATTATATATTCTGAGAAACCGATTTTTTTCCTACAAATTTTCCTACAGCAGTTTTATTATGATGTTGATAATAAGAAACAATAGAAACACGACCTATGTATTAAAATTGACACCCTTAACTAAGCGCTAAATTTAAAATCGCTCTATGTTATATTATCTTAAGTTATATGTTGGTCGTATTTTTATGGTTTTTTGCTTTGTTAGTTATCATTACTTCACCTTCGTCAACACGTGGGCTTATTTGCTAAGTTATAACTAGTCCAAATGGCGAACCTCGAGAAAGAAATCTCATATTACATTAAAGCATAAAATTAACACCAAATGAAAGCTCCAGCATTATATTGAAAAATTATAATAAGGTATCATTCCCTATCATGAAAGGAAAATCAGTCACCCGATTTTAATCGCTGTAAGTTCGATTCGATTAAGATTTATTATATTTAGTTTATATGAAGCATAAGCTCGTCTTTTGTAATACAAAAATTTATTAATTAAACTTTATAATAAATATAACCACATTGCTAATAAAAAAGGCACTTCTATGAATAAAAAAATATTATCATGTCAGTTACCATCCAGGAAGACCCATGTCCTTTTATAAAAAAAACCTGCTGATGAGCTCTCATCAATATTTTCTTAAGGGCCTTATTCGGAAATGTCATGAAAAAATTTTTATCTAGTAAAACATACAGAAATTTTCAATGATCATGAGAGCGTTTATAGATATATACAATATACAAGCGAAACAATGTTAAAAAAGTTGTTAGATTGTTGGCATACACAGAAATGGAAAAAAATATGGTTTATAATTTATAATGAAGTTGTTTTCGACAGTAAAGTTCCAAAAAAATACATACATAAATAAGACAAAGAAAAAATTTACTCTAAGCAATATGCCCAAGAAACCTCATCTTTTATTTGGTGTTAAATTTACTCTTATCAAATGAGGTTACTTTTCCGACTGTCAGCCTCTGCCTATTATATATATTTTTTAAAGAAGCCTACCAATTTTTTGGTGCACATAACGTAGATAACGTTTTTGTAGCAATAAAATAAAAGTAGATTATTCTCTTAGATTGTCTTTCATAGAATTTAGAGCATGATTTTTCTTATAATCTAGTTTCAATAATGGTTCACAAGGTGTTAGATATCTTGGCAGACACTTTTTCTATCACGATTTCTATTAAATTAGTGAATTTCTGTGCATGGATTTCTTAGCAATGAATGTTGAAGTATGTTAGTACCTTCCATAGATCTTTAAAATAGACCTGAAAATATCATTGCTCAGTATTTGATTTATTTAAAATTATCGTTAACCTAGGGAAGCTTCCAAAAAAATACGTTCTTTGCTAGTTTTTACTGCAGTTATTTATTACTTATTTCCTATTCTATTGAATGAATAAATTAAGAAAGAACTTCTGCTCACATTTTCCTCTGGATTTTCATATCACACTGATTACTTGGCTAAAATATCATAAATGTTTTACAGAAAACTTACATAGTAATAAAATTCACATATAAATATATATATGGCTATTTTAAAATTGGTTTACTTTTCTATTTATTAACTGATTTTGATATATCTACTGTTTCCTATTGAAGTGGCAATTACTGGAAGTTTATCGTACATTTAAAAATAAAAATAAAGAAATTCGTCCAATATTTGCCCATTTCCTAGGATGGTTAGAAAAATCGATAATCCAATTTATTTAGAAGAATATTCAAATTAGTTATAATATTTTCTAGAAGATAATACATAGTTTATGGTTAGAGGAGGCAAAGAATATTAAAAAAAACATTTTCAAGTTAAACACTACCATATTATATTATGTATCTTGTCTTTTGTGAACTGTAAAAATGGAAAAATATTAACCAATAATTCTTGTTTTATCGAATTATAGCTAACTAACTACCTATAATGTTTTATGTAAAATCGACGATCGACCGTCCTATATAAAATGATTAAGGCAATAATTTAGTTAGATAGTCGGTTTCTTAGAATATTTTACCCAGTATTTTGTAGGTTTATTTTATTTATTAATACAAACAACTATATAAGAAACAATAGATCATGTTGTTATCATAGGGGTGTATTTAGAACAAAAACTTCCAGTAATTTTGAGAGATCCTTTTTATGTAGAAAACAGTTTTTTTGTATTTTGAAATCAGTTAATGTTAATGGAGAAGTTTGATGCAATTTTAAAACATCCCGTATATTTTAGGTGATCCACTTCATAATGTGAGAAGTGAATTACCAAGGAATTCACAGGACCAACCTACCCAAAGAAGTCCATACGTTGTCCATCAACTCAGTAAGTTTCTCTGCAAATAGTTGTAATTGATAAAATCAAGCATAAGCTAAATACTTATTTTAAGTAGGTACATTGAGAATATTTTTTTCTTGTAAAACCCACCTTGAATGTTCAGTTTTCAAACACTGAGTGTCTAGAGGAAAATGCTCTATATCCACAGCCTTGCAGACAACTTTTCATTTTATTATACTTGTGCGTAAAGTAGTTTATTCTTCCGAAGCCTAATTTACTTTTGCAACACCTTCTTTAGAAGTTAAACATCTCATTTTACCCAACCAAAGCGATGTATTCAGAACCATAACATACTTAACCGCACATGTGCGGAAAGTAATTTCGACCAGATTTGGCTGTGCTGTCAGTCATAAAATCAATTGACTTTACTTCATAATATTCTCTCAAATTATGCTTTTCAAAGTGTTCAAAAACCAAGAGAATTTAGCAATTTGACAATATTCTCTAATATTCCATAGCTTTTATACGCGTATTTGAAGTGTCAGTATGACAATGCCAAACGTAAATCAGTTGAAAATAACAACTGCTGGTTCATAGACTAATAAATGTCATAAAAGGTAATATAAACAGTTTTAACTTTCTGTCAAATTGAACTTCCAAATCAGTGAAAAAATGAGAAATCATACAAGGAGCAAGACTCATAATCTTGAATTAATTACAAATTAAATTCAAATGAAGAGCAGGTAAACTTAAATTCAATATTATCAATAAGATATCAAAAATTTAGAAGTCCTATTCCTATTTTAAAGTTTGAATGTCCGCACGAACTTCACATTCTCATTATACGAGTATTTAAATGAATTCAAATAAACGATCCAAACTCCGATTTAATATAAACAAATGGAAAATTATTCGAACGGAAATAAAAATAGAAAAAACTGTTCATATTTTCTCTGGACATTGAACTAAACTGCTTTTGTTCATCTGATAGTGATAGTTAGAATGTCATAGGGTGCATTAGTTACTACGTAAGGGGGACACTATAACACAAAGGGTTTGAATATTAAGGGGATAGCTAGGGGTAGCTGTTTGTGAAAGTTGTATTTCTCATGTCATACTAGATACCAATGCCTATGAGACAGGTTGTAGTCATATTATTTTGTATAAATTCAACTATAGGAAGAACAAACTGACTAACGTCAGACACCATCTGATGTCCGGTAACCTAAAAGAAAAAATCTCAAAATATCTTATAAAAAATGGCATTTACTACTGCTAAATTCATAATTATTTGTCTGATTATCTTCTAAAATCTCCCAACAAAATTAACGCCAGAATCAAAATTTGTTTATTAACGGACGGATACCATGACTGGATTACTTAACTTTTTCCTTTTTCCACCATTATATCCAGAGCAAATAGGCTGTGACAGACGGAGAGAGATTTTCCTAAATTATCTAATAAAAGTAAATCATTGTCTCATAAAATTACGAATATCGCCCCCCCCCCGATTTTTATTTGTCAAATGTTTAACTTTTTCTCTCCTCAAATCGATATGTTATCCCAAAATAAAAATACGAGTCAACTCGAAGTGTGAAGAGTGCGTTGACTTATGTATTTCACAGGTCAAGACACATACTTAAACACCGAGTTCTCCTATGAGAATCAAGGATATCCTGGAAGTTTTGGCGAGTATGTCCAAGCCTGAAATAAATGTGAGGTATAATATCGATGTTCTGTCCAAAATATTCAAACATCCAGTTCAGTTGTTTGTTTTTTTTGTTCTCGGAAAAAACTCACGTACTTTGAATAGAAAAACGATGTCAAAATAGGAGGTTCAAAAAAATATATCTTGGATGGTTTGGATATTTATTTGGACAAGTATGTGTCTAGTAGACTGCTGATTCATTCTAACACTGTGAACCTTATTCTGAAGGTCACTTTCAGGCGGTCACTTTCGCTGTTTACACCAGAAAGTGTCCAACATCCAGATTAAGATTCTCAATATTGAATTCATTGATGTTTTCTATAAGGTAGATTTATTTAATGCTTTTTGGGCTCAATGGATAGCATGCTATGTTACCAAAATACAATCATCAATTGGCAGAAATATATAAATAAATATTCATTAACAGAAATGTCATCTTGTATTTCAGGTTGCAAGAGGAAAGAGGATACTATGAGCAATTCGGAACTTCCTACGCCGAAGAAGCCCAGGCTAGTTTTTACCGACCTCCAACGCCGTACTCTGCAGGCTATTTTTAAGGTTAGTCAAAAAATTAATTATAAATCGCAAGTCGGATCGGGAAGGATTAATACAATAAATATACAATGAGGTACAATAATTTCAATAGTTTTTCGATTGAATCATCCTTATGGATATCGAACGGACCTTTGTCCAGTGCCTTCAGTCTTTGAGTCAGGCATAGCTACTAAGACCTCTTCATCCTGTAGGTGTTTACTTGCTCAACCAGAAATGGCCTCCAGTGATACTTCGAGAGTTGGCCCACTATAACGGCTTTTCGCGATGTCCTAATATCCAGATCCGTTTTACCTGTTTCTGGTCTGCCAGTGCTTACAGTTCTACAATGCAGGATCATACCAGTCAGGGTATCACCTCCTGATTTTTCAGTTCAGTTCAGCGTCCAATTCTCTTCTATGATATGGATCTATTTCTCTAGCATATTCCAAGCGTACATCTCAGTCTGACATAAAGAGAATAGGTACCAAGGGCATACCTTGGATTTTTTGAAGAAATCCATGTATTTTCATAAAAGTGTGATCAGTTTCAACTCATCGATCATAACTTTTATGATTCTATGTGCACACGATCTGAAATACAAATTAACCATACATGTTGGGTAAATGGCTAGCTTTAGATTTTTTGGAGGGTTTTGAAAGGCACTGACTCAAGATTGGTTGACGTAGTACCCATAAGTCTTACTTTTAACAATGCAATCAATATTGCAAAGTTTTCGAAAGCTAAATTTTCTTTTTTTTTGATAAAGCTCCTGATAAGTCCAAAATGGTGAACCAGTTTCGCTGTAAGCAAATTAATTTGCAATTATATTCTAGCATATCTTGAAAAGAACTGGATTTTGCTTCAATTTTTTCTTTATTGTTTAACATACATGTTAAAGGCTACCTCTATTGGTTGCTGATACAGTGTTTTTTCCTGTGTAGGAGACGAAAAGGCCATCGAAAGAGATGCAGGTAACAATAGCCAGGCAGCTGGGTCTCGAGCCAACGACGGTGGGCAACTTCTTCATGAATGCACGAAGAAGATCAATGGACAAATGGAAAGACGAGGACCCAAAGGCGGCGGCTCAAGCAATGCTCCATCAAGAGATGTCGCCAGGTATGGATCACGATGATCTAGATCAAGATGGAGATATAGACAATGATATGGATGATCACGACGATGTATTGTGACATGCATTCCGCGATCGACATATGTTATTGCTGTGACACTTTTGTTTAAGTGTAATACATCACTAGAACAATTAGACTAGTCTAGAAATTCATGAACTATTTTATTGATTACTAAACCAACAAAGAGTTTTTTATTTTGCAAAAATGTATGAAGAGTAATTTAATAATATTGAGAGACAAAACAAAAAAAAACGTTTTCTACCAATGAGCTTTAGTTGTGTATAGAATATAAACATTAATTCTTTATTTATGATGGAAATTTATTTATTTGATTGTTGTAATTAAATTGTAACAAAATTTTTCGAGCTATTAAAAAATGTTCATGAGATAATAATATAGAATGATGACAAACATGCATTCAAAAATGTTATGATTGTTTTAAACAAATTGAAGTTGATTAATGGTATCAAAATATTTATTATCGATCAAGATTTGCATTTATTTCAAATAATAATGCCCTATTAACAACCTCGATCATTTCGAATAGACCAAAAATGTGCATTAAACGAAAACTGTTCTTCGCATACGCTGCATACAGCTAGTCAAACTTTTATTTATAAAATGTCACCTTATCAGAAAAATATCGTTACCCAAATATTTTATGAGGGAAATTGAGATCTTTAATACAATTCTTGGTCTATTGAAAATATAAACTTCAGATGTAATCGGCGATCTGTCATTGCCCTATTCAGATATTGTACTTAAAAACTAATATTATATTCATGTTATATCGTGTAAATTTAAGTAATATCAGCGATGAAAATCAAAGATTCATAGTAATGCTTCCAGTTATACTACCAACATGATTATTCAAGCAAATACTAAAAATTTTCTTTCAAAATTCACATTAGATTCATCTTTCCACAAAATTATTTCACTCGTCCTTGGTGAAAAGTAATCAACCCGGAATTTATGTGGCAGTTGTAGAGGAGGGAGAAGGCACGATCTCTTACAAAGCCCTGTTTTCTGTCCCATAATACACCCATATGCGTCACCGAGTCCTTGTACGCAGGTCCTTGCATATGGGGTGGAAGTTTTTCTCATTAGTACGGCAGTAGGCGATATTCACTTTTAGTGCTTCGTAAATTACTCATAGTCCGGGTGCTAACTTCTAAAAATCTACTAGGAGAATGTATTTTTTTACAAGTTCTTTGTAAGGGATTACTACGAAATACTCAACAATTCTAAGCAAATATCGACAGAAGGGGTTGTTTTATCTGTTTATTCTAGATCTTTTAACATATATATATATATATATATATATATATATATATATATATATATATATATATATATATATATATATATATATATATATTAGGTAGGTACGATTTAAGCTCGTTATACACATGGTGTAATAAAGAAACAACGTGTAATATTTCATAGGTGAACATCTCACCATGAAAACTTATCAATCAATTTCTTTTATATTTGATGAATCAATCTGAATGCTCTAGCAAATATTTTCTGCAATTTTCTATAACAGTGACTTTTCGCTTCTACAGTTGAATAATTCAGTAAGACCAGTCGCATAATGCGCATGTTCTAGATGCGTAGAAATATTCAGAATTGATCCATTTACAGAACAAACCTTTTTTCTATCACACCATGGTTAATCAGAATGAACTGATATTTGTCGGTGCTTGTTCTCACATTTTTCTATGATGTTTTTCTCATCATCACCTTTTTTGTTGATAGACCTAGAACCAGAAATCTAAGTATCACGTAATTTAGCAGTTCTGTCGTGCATTATATCAATTCCATCCATAGCAAAACAAATATAAGAAGGAAAACCAATTCGAGGGGGTAGGTTAAACTGTAGAATACAGTGTAGCTAGTTCTTTGCACTTGGATGACTGCGCAGTAGTTCAGAATTCTCCTGATGCGCAGCAATACAAATAATACACTTCGAACATAACAGTATGAAAGACTAAAAGCATTAGAGATCGGTATGATGTTTAGTTCTCGTCCAGCATTAATCCAGTTTCCATAAATCCGTTGCGTATGATAAAGAAACGATTGCATTTTGTGGCACTTTCGCCACAAAAAAATAGATTAGAGGTGCAGGAGGGTCAAAAGAAATGCATTGAGGCATCAAATAATCGCTTACAGGAAAGAGAACGGAATTAGTACTTCAGTATGTTGTCTACTTTGTTTAGGAAACTTCTTGATGAAATATATACGCCGTAAAGTAGGTAAGACGCAGCGGTCCAATTGCTCCACCTACACTGGAGTACATTTTTAACCCCGTGTTATATATTCACCCCACCCCTCGCATTTATTACCCTTGAGTAGAGTTTTCTTGGTTCCTAGACATAATGGCTTATGGCCGTTTGTCCAAAAGTTCTTATGTTTTGTTAATAAATATTATTTGCTTTTTCTCATCGATTGCGAAATACTCATTCAAAACATACATTCCAGTTTTGTAAACATTCCATATTTAATTTAACATTCCATTATCTTGGTTGTAATATTTATCTAGTCCTTATTCTATAATTATTATTATACCTGTTATATCACATGTACCTGAATCGTATTTATGTATTTGACATTCCAAGAAACAAAATGAAATGGAAATTAAAAAATAAATGATATCTGGATGGGAGAGCAAACAGAGACCATAATAACGCCTTAATCACAAATAAATTCCATCTGAAGTTTATATTTGAGCACAAATAAAATATTTTGCAGTTTGCGTAATAATTAGTGCGGTTAAAGAAATATGTGTATAAATGTTTTTTCTATTTTCCTCCTTTTTTTTCTATATGTACGAGAGAACCAAAAGTAGACCCAAATGTTAAATGTCAAAAAAAACTATTCATTAGTTTGATATAATTTTAGAACTCTACAATAATGGATTAACATTGACGGCAGCAGTTTTTTAGATGTTAAGAAAAGGGTGTTGAATTTTTAGGGCACACATCTCAACAATAAACTGTTAGAAAGTTATATTTTAATATTGCTGAGAGAAAATAATTTAAAAAATCATCATAACATGCTCTAAGAAATTAGGGGGCTTCAGATAATTTACTATCAGGTGGCTATGTTTAATGTTATACCTATGCTATTTATTTATTTCTGGGTGTCCAAACAACATTAGTTTGGTTTATTGGGACATACCCTCTATTAAATTGAAAAAATAACATTTTACAAGCATACCAACACACAGTTCATCTCCAGCCCTCTATTTTATTGTTATACCTGGGATCACGTTTGCTGTAAATTATTGTATTTATTATTGATTTTGTTTTCTGTGAAAAAAAAACAACAACCTATCGCGTAAGCATATAGAAACATTTTATTATAATAAATAAAAATCATATTAAATTTGTAAAATCATTTTACAATTTGACAATTTTGAGTCACAACATGCCTTAATATGATATGTTAAGGATCATAAGTCTAGTCAGCACGTTTATATTTATTTCAGTGATGTTTCTCCTTTGTAAAAAAATCTTTTTAGTATGAATATATTTTATATAGTATCAAGATATTCGAGTATTATTCTTGCCCTCAGATCTGACAATCAAAATTAATAAAATAAGCAAAAATAAAATTTTCTATGTACACAATTGAATAGATAAATGATTTAGCAACATAATTTTATTAATTTAGGTAATAGGAATATACAAATTCTTGGATAACTTAAAACCTGGAACAGCTAAAATAAAATTATGTTTGTTCTTAATCTATCCTTTATTGTTCTATTAATATTATTATAATCCAGTAATATACAAGTGAAATGTACAATTGGTTCAATGATAAATGAAAAATGGAAACATTATCGGATAACTTAGAACCTGGAAAAGCAATAATAAAATTGTGTTTTTTCTCAATATATCCTTTATTCATTAGATATAATTCATCAATATTAATATACTTGATTTAGTAGGAATATACGTTATGAACCAGGGAAATGTACAATTTGGTTCAATAATAATATATATGGAAAGCTTCTTGGATAACTTAGAACCTGAAAAATACGAATAATAAAGTAATCAAAGGGTGGCTTTCCAAGAACAAGATTAGCCCGCGTTTGAGCAGAGGTGAGTGAATTTGATGCAGGTAAGAGAAATTGTCTAACTAGAGTACCAATAGGACCAATTCAATTATTATTTGTATCTATATGTTATGTCACAGTATGAAAACCTAACAGTAGGCAAAGTAGAAAATAAATGTAGCTGAAATAAATAGTTTGTCATTTCATGTCATTTCATGTATAATATTTCTAAGATTACCCATTAGCAGGCAAACCTGGATCATGAGAAGCCATTTTAACTTAATTTAAAAAAAAAACTATAGATACCTGGTTATGGATCCATATTTGTTGTGAAAGGCTTGTGATACATTTGCTGATTCTTCCGAATAAGTGCTGTCACAAGATGTTGCACTTTTCACTCCATATGCAAAATCTTTTCTGTAGTTACCTATTTTATTTTTAATTTCTGAAATTACAAAATGAAAAACCATCATCCACAATTAAAAAAATGTATCTACTGGATATTTCATCATTTTACCTTTAACTTTTGGCATATTACAAGTAATTTGTGGATGTACAGTCGTATGTTTCTGCTTTTCGCTGTCATTTTTATATTTATTAGCACTACCTCTATACTCTTTGTACTCTCTTTGAGCTTGTCGATATTCAGATAGCTCTTGTGTGACAGGAGCTTTTATTTTGACATTATAATCAACAAGTTGTCTTGTTTCTTTTTTTGCATCAGGTACCTGCATAGTGGCATCAAATTTGAATGTTGGCAAAGGTGATGCTGAATAGGAAGAAAAAGCTCCATCTGGTTCAGCGCGTGTCTGAAATGTTGAATGTGGAATATATGACATAAAATTGATAAAAGATTATTTCTACCTCAGTTTTAATATCCAAATTAGGTGGTAAACTTGTCCACATTGAATCATCATTCATGGAAATCAGTCTCAATTGTTGCCTAATTGAAGCTTTTTCTCTAATCAAAATAATTTAGATATATTAATCGATTTGCGTTTGGTTTGCCTATATTTCGATGTAATTACGGGGTTACTCTGTTGTTATTGATGATGGGATTTTGACTTTTGCTCAATATTAAGCTATATTTTTAACCATCACTTCTAGTTCATGAAATACAGGATGAAGCCCAAATATTTCACAATCCAGGATGTTGAGATTCTTACGCATTGAATGATATAGAAAATAATAATCATATAATAGTTATAAACGATGTACTGTCTTCAGTTTATTATTGTGCAAAGGGCAGACTAATATGTCTTATGAAACCCGTGAAATACTGCAAATACATCGAAATCTTGAGACAAATTTACATACCTTGCGCGTTTCCTCTGAAACTCTTCCTCAACTTTTTGCATTGCCTCAAATTCTCTCAATCGTTTCTGTTCCCTCCTTTCTGCTTCCCTTGCCAGCTTTTCAGATATACATTTTTTCTCCAACTGTCTCAATGTACTTTGGAATGTGAACTTCTTGATCTTCCTTGTATCTCGCTGAAGGTAATGCTGTGGCACAGGATCTTGTAACGACTCCTTATGATCCATAGTGATATCTTCACATGATTTGGATAATGATGAGAGTTTATTTTTTGCTTTAGGTCTAAAGTTATCATCAATATTGCTGTTGTAAGTTTCAGGTAAGTACATAACTCTGGTTGATTTGTTATCGATTGGCTTTCGCATTTCAATTGAATGAAAACCATTTGAAAGTGAGGTGGGTGTTGATTTACTAAAATACCAATTAATACTTTCTTCATCGATCATGTTAGCCTGTGCGTAATCTTTCCTGCTGGATAAGGTACTAAGAACACCCGATAATGATCTTCTGAACTTATCCAATCCATTGGATTTTACATTTGATTTTTCAAGCATATAAGCCGCCAACTGATTGTCTCTGGGAAGAGATAAGCTGAATATATGGGGTCCAACGTGACTAGGTTTCGGTTTTCCCAGAATGTCATTATTCTCTTCTATACTCGAATCATCACCCAGATCTTGCTGTGGTGTCCAAGATGATCTTTCGTGCTTTTTATTAACATGTTCTGATGACTGTTGTGGATAGCTCAACATAGTTTGGTTATCAGGTGATTCAGGTGTTTCATCATAGCCCACAATGGGCATTGCATCGTCCCCAGATATTCCCGAGTCTCCGGACTTGTCGTTATTCGATCGAGGTCCCAGATGCAAAAAAGGTGGCGGAGGTCTGGCACATTTTTCAATGCATTCCTCCACAAATAGCGGAGCGTCATCGCTAGCTGTGTTACTGACATTAGTATAGTTTGTTTCAATATTGGACAGCAGACGCCATGCTGCTGCCGGTGAAAATCTCGGTATCTCCAATTGTTTTTTTGGTAAAATTGGTCTCAGTTGAAGGTCTATTTTGGATTTTGTTATATTGTTCTCATCCGAATCAATGTCTGTCGATATGTCGGATTCGGATGATATGGGCATTTTAGTTGTTTGTAAATTAGATGCAAAATATTCAACAATGTCATTGTCATAGTCTGTGTTGTTTCGTATTGGTTCATTCATGCCATAATAGAATGTTTTGGGTTGATCGCGTCCCTTGATATCTTTCGCAATTGGATTTGGAGACGTTTCAGGTGATGTGGATTCTTTTCCGGATGGCTCACCTCTGATGCAGTGCATCATGTTTTTATGTTCTTCTTCCATCTTCTCAAGTACTGCTTTTTTAATGTTTTCAGTTTTAATTAGATTGTGATCCAGCGTTTTCAATTTGTCTCTGTTACTTTTAGTGGGACCAAATGTTCTAGTAACATTTTCATTTTCAACTTGTATGTGTCGAAGTTTTTTAGTAGCTTCTTTGAGTTCCGTTTGGAAATCGATGTTCTCCGCCATACTCATTTCAGGCAGCGACAATCTATTTGACCGTAGGACGGGCGCTTCCGGCACTATTCTCCTAGGGCTCTCTGGACGTTCGACACTTGAAGATTTATTTAAATGACTAGAATTTTTTTTCGTTTCAGCTCGAGTCTTGTACAGTCTCGGCTTCCGTACAGGGCATTCGTCGCTGGAATTGTCTTCCCATTGCAATGGTGATTGTTGATTCTGGAAAAGATATTATGAAAACAAACAAACAAATAACACAGACATCTTATAATTTACCATATTGTATGGTGGCGGGGGAGCCTTGTACTTTTTCTTGGAACGTTTCTCTTTCATTTCTTGATTTTCTGATGAAGTACATCGAAGATCAGGCTCCGATGCAAATGATCTCATCTAAAGGAATCATAGACAATGGCTGAATATTGAAATTGAAATCGAAAAAGGGTTTCATAAGTTTATATTACTTTCAATTATTGCACTGTTTTATATTCCAGTAAAATGTTTTTTTTTGAGTCCGATTTTCCAAAGTGGAATTGTAACGAATCTCCATGTACCAAAGTCCTAACAGATGGACGCAATGGTTTAGAGAAATAAATTAAATATATCAAAAGCTCTATTATATTTCCTAATGTACATAAAAAATCCGATGGCTCTTAGGCAGCGGATAGGTAAATTTCCCAGTTTTTTATTTTTATTATTTTTTCTATCACTTTTAGTAGAAAAAGGCTTAAACAAAAGTTGTAGGTACAGATTTTATCTATAAAAAAGATATGTTTTGATGGCATTTAATCAATTGTTATTTTTGAGAATTTTTTCGAAATTTGGTCGACCGCCATTTTGAAACTAGTAGTCCATTCATGCGATCGATTTTTACCGCTAATTTGAACGTGATACCTTTAGAAATGCGAGCTCTATCGTGTTTACAAATTTCATAATATGCCATATACAGGGTGGCTAGAAAGTCTCGAAAAACCTTATTTCTGGCTAAACTATACATTATATTAAAAAAAATATCCGAACAAAAGTTTTTGTAGACGATTAGCTCTTCAATTTTCAACAGCTATGCTAATTTTTGGGATATGACGTCATCGGTGTTCTTTAAATGAAACATTTCATTTTCAAATGCTCACTATTACATTAATTTAAATGATCTAGGGTTTGTTGGAAGTGCGACTTGTGGTTTCTTGAATAGTAAATAAAATATTTCCTTATTATCAATGTTATATCATTTTTTGGGATTTTGTTTTCATTTCATTTCATTTCAACTAATTAATATTTGGTATTCCTCTAATGTTATTATTTTAATCATTATTTAAAAAACCAGAAGTGGCAAACCCATCAAACCATACATTATGTAAAGTGTTGTGAAAGTGACTATCTGAAAATGCAAAAATATAGGTATAGGGTGTTCTATTTAAAAAAACACCGATGACATATCCCGAAAATTAGCTTATACATCCCTCAAAAACCGACTTACTATCGAATTTATTTCACACATTTACCCTTAAGTGTGTAATGTAATTACGTTTGCATGGTCGAAGTTAATTTATTTTTGACCGACATTGAAAAATGGAGGTGGTATACAAATTCAATTGTATGTTAACTTTTCTACTGTACCTTATCCTGAAATGCTTTCTGACTAGTATTCTGTATTATCCTTTGTTGTACACCTTGTATTCTCGATTTATGTAGATGTGTATCATTTTCCTTGTGATGACCATTTCTATTTGAATAATCCGTCTGCTGTTGGTGCTGGAAATCGACATTAGTCTAATCAAAATATTCTTTTGCATTCATTATCGCGAAATTCACACGCTTCCCAAGTGAAAGTGATTGGCAGCGAGATAGTGATAGATTTTTCAAAAATTCGCCGATTTCCGATCTCACATAATAATATGGAAAGTGACCTTTCTCTTCACTTCAAAGCAATTAAAATGTTTTATTGATTTAGCATCGGGAAAGCTAACATTTCGGAACTATGCATATAGGTATACATTAATAAATAATCATTAAAATCTTGATAAGCCGATTATGACGTATTATCAATTTATGATTGAAGCATTTTTTCACTGTTCACGCGTTCTGTGTTTTGCAAATACATACAGGGTGTCTCAAAAAATATTCACCAAGTGCTACCAAAAGTAATTTAGGAGATATATCTATCCATCCTCCCCCACGTCACAAAATCCAAATCTCAAAGAGCCTACTCTTATATTTCAGTAAAAATTTATAATACGCTGCCTGAAGAAAGTTAAAGAGGTATATATATGAAAATGAAAGAAAATTGTTCTCTCAACTCTTTGAACCCTAAACTATTGCATTTTGTTTTATCTATTGTTATATATTTTTTTAATTCTTATTTATTTAATGTATTTCAGAATTCTATAACTTTTTTATGATATTTGACTGATTTTATATATATTTCAAAACTATACATTTATGCATTCTTTTATTTTAATAATTTAACAATTTTAGCATTTTATAAATTTTATATTATATTAGTTTGTTATCTTTTATATTTCACATTTCTTTTCTGAAATCACTTTATTCACTCCGTGTAGTCACTTATTTGTATATATCTGTATTTATATTTTCTACTTTGAATAAAATTATATTATTATAGGCGTAGAATTTTTATTTTTTTCTAAATGTCGTATTTCCAATTTTCACTCCTGTAGATAAAAAGGAATCTAAGTATAAAGTTCTGATTAAGCATTATATTACTTACAGAGAAAGCACCCTTGCTAAACCTATACTTCTCTTTTAATTTTCGCAAGATTTGTATTTCAGAAATTAGAAGTATTTTTTTAATAAAGATGAGTAAGAAAAATAATTTGAATTCCACCAAATATTCTTGAGATCAAAATTATACTATGTATTAATCATCCTTTTAAGTTCTTCCGCTTTTTACTCGACTTCCCAAACGGAGAAGATATCCAATTAGACTATGGGCTTTTTTTATTTAGTTTATGTTCGTGTTTGCGCGGTTTGCAAATTACCTAAAAGTTTATAATTTTTTTTGGAACGACGAATGAATTCTGAGAAATGGACCCTTATAAAAAAGATAAAATCGAACATTTCCAAATTTGAAACGGATAAATTAAAGAAGAGACTTTCGAAAAAAATATTGATATTAAGTTATAAATGCATTTTTTTCGAATTTTTTATAGGAAATTTGCCTAAAAACGTTGATGTGCTTAAATGAAACAGATTTCAATTTCGGGAATATGTAGTAGCATTTTTCAGAGACACCCTGTATACCTAAGTATACTTATTATGTAGAAATCATCGTTAAAATTGATGTTTTGTTTTATTTGGAGCGCTGAATATTTTATATTTATATATGGGAAGTTATATTATACAGGAAACTACATGGCAAATAGACTGGAACTATAATTTGCATTTTATTAGATATGGTTTTTAGATGGAAAACGATTTTAAATGTCGATGAGTACCGAAAAATATGCTGATTGTGACAGAAAATTTGGCGTATCTCCATAACTAATTACCCAATCAATATCAGTCATCTAAGTACATTGTTTTCATTCGTAACTGCATAAACTTAGAAAGTCTGAGAGCGATATAGGGTGTTTACGTGTGGCAAAAATTCAAGAGGTTGTTCCTTGGGGTATTTTAAGAATATACTATTATAGTCTTGATGATTTACGAGAAATCGTTTAGAAATGTTAACATTTACATGCCAAGATCTGTATCCTTGAACATGCTAACCAATTTATATACGTTCAGGAAATTTAAGAACAAGACTATACAGAGGATTCAAACGAAATGAAATTTGTAATTTCCACGATTGTGGTGAAGTAACTTATGGTTCTGAATGATTAAAATGATTAAAAACTGGTTTATCAGCTCACTAAGGAAGTGTATCTGCTTACCCTGATCTCATTGATGGTTTTCTGTCTACCAGTCAAGGTACCTCCCGAATGCAATATCTCCCCATTATTTGTTGGCCGCAACTTTTGGTGAGCATCCCTCTCGGGTAGCACCTTGTGTTGCTGTTGGAGCTTGGTCGATGGGAGCAGTTGTTGTTGTAGCCTTGGATAAGAATTAATCCTCGGTTCCAGCTCGGGGAGTATTCCTCCATTAGTATGATTCGATTGACTTCCAATATTGCCCATAACTGAACCCAACCAGCGCTGAAGTTTTAAACATATTCTGTAATAAAAAAGGAGTCTACATTACAGACGCAAAGATTTCATCACTAAACCAATATAAGAAAGTTACTGAGGACTCAATTGAATCTATTACATTTAACGCACAAACAAATTAATTAATTGAAGCAATGATTGAAAAGTTTACATCTCCTTCCTCGACGCCAATATGTGTATGAAGGGACACCTTGATGCCGATATATGATCAGAAGATGGTGAATAAAGGCCTTTATGATTATTATTAATAATATAAGCTGACAACTAAGTCTGATACCAAGAAAAAATCTAGTACAAAAAAGGGATTATGTTAAGGTATTATGTTATGTATAGATGATATCGTATACCCAAATATGGAACTGTGTTGTTCATTGAAGGTGACCCACAGGTTCCCCTTCATCTCCACATTATCACCATAAAATCACCTACTGCCAAATATAAAAAGCAAATTTGGCCATCGCCATCGCGTCAACCTTGATTTGCTCCCACAAAATAATAGATTACTTCAAATTAAAAAGAACTCGTGTAATCACATGAAACAGAGATTCCACCTCTTTTAAAAAGATTGTTCACCGTCAATCAACAAACAGTGAGAGAGTATTGAATGAATTCATAATAAAAAAAAGGACCTGTTACTTTCACACAGAGAAGGCAAACTATAAGGTGTGGTACCTTGGGGTCATTCAATGAAAGTTACCAAAATACATATACACATGAGTCTTTTTGGTTAATTAACATGAGCTGTGATGTATCTCATCACCTGTGCCATAATAGACGATAGGCCAGCAATATATTTTGAGTTGGCAATTTCAAAAGTAGTAGAAATTTGGAATTCTATATCCTGAATAGCTCAGACCAATAAAAGTCGATTCTGACAGTCGTCTGTGGTCAGGTTATTCGTAATGAAGTTGGCGTTAGGTTTCTTTCAAGTTATTTATATTAAACAAATACTAACGACGTTTTCAACAATATGAATATAACTTCATGACCGTAACTTTAAATAAATTTGATTTCACTTAACGTTCTTCTACTTTAAGAGTACTATAGCTGGGTTTTAGACAGCTGGCAGAATATTTTGTTATTTAATAAGTTTATGGTATTTAAAATAAAAACTTGAAATAATGTTCTGGCTCCTTTTCCATAAGATGAATAGGCCTGCGGTGAATTTAAGCGTAATTTCACTTTTATCGATGTCTTTACACTTGTTCCGAAGAAAGTTTAGTGGGATTATTGGATGCCTCTTGGATTTGTCAAAAGATTTTTCCCATACATACCTACCCACAAACAAGGAGAAGAACCACTGCAATTATGTTACTAAAAGGAGAGAAATCTTTGACTTTGCTACATAAAGACACATCTGAAACTGGATCTATTGAATATTTATCAGTAGGTATTTGTAGAAGTATCTGCGCAATTTATTTATATAAAATATATAGCATATTTAGACAGCCTCTCTAAATTAATATTGATTAATGACTAGGCAGAAGATCAAAGAAGTAAAATACAATAAATTTAATAAATATTTTATACAAAAAATTAGTGCACCATCTGATAAAAACGGTCCATTTTTTAAATAATTGAAAAAGTATTTAAATATATAAATTTTGTAGATTTGAGGACTGTTAAGAAATGGTTCCATTAAAAAAATCTTTGTAGAACTCTCTAGGCAAGTGAAGTGGCGACTTCGATTAACCTTGAATAATACCATAACACATAGTTTGATCTGATTGATAAGAATCATGACAGCTTTACAACAAATCTAATAATTACAAAAAAACAGCTATTGCCTAATAACAAAGTTAAGATTCAAATTGGATCCACAGTTTGAGTTCCAACAATAGGGTACAGCAATTGCGAAAAACTATATAATTGTTCGTGAATGTAGGTAAGTGAAATATGAAAATTTCGTATTCTTTTGTTCTGAAATAACATCATTATATTACACACATTCTAACAAACTACATTCCGTTTCACTGAGATATTATTTCCACTTTGGAAGAAAAATAATTTATTTAAAAAAACATTGCCCGATCAAATCTGTATAAAGGAATTTTACCTTTAATGAAATACAAATTTCTATAGGCTTTTCAACATGAAGGCATATATATATCTATATGGTAAGATGCATCACTTGGAGTGAATTAGAGAAAGTAAGTTGACTTGAATGCAAAAGCTCGGTTATGTTTTCCTCTAATCGTTTCTCAACAAATACCTACGGTCATCAAACAAATATCACTCTGTTTGTTGTAGGTATGTGATTTTAATTGAATAAATTTTGTATTTTTGTAGATACGTTAAACACTGTTGGACACAATAAATAACCTTATCTTATCTTATTCGTCTTTCTTGTGAGAATGATAATAAGGAAACCCTTAAAATCTGTATTAAAACTGATCCTCAAATAATTTTGATAAATAAAATTTTCAATTTATGAGAAAAAATACCCCCATTGATGTTTTTTTCCGAAGAAAGAAAAACATGTTCAAATTTTTGACCCGTTAATTGTCCTTGTTTCTTCCTGAAAATGTAAAGAGAGATAGCCTTCCTTAAATATTTTTTTACAAAAAATATGACCGACTCTAGTAGTTGGTGCAATGAAAAATACAAAATATTAAGTCTATTGATATTTTTTCTATTAAAATCAGGATTTGAATAATTTGTTCGGAAATGCCTCAAAGAAAAAGAAAAAGAGACAATTTGTTTAAAATACAGTGCATATAGAGATTTATTCCGATTCACTTCAAAAACCCCATTAGAACAATTCTAATTGAACTTGAAATCATGAACCAGAAACAATTCGAAAATCAATTTATCATTCAAGCATGTCTAAATGAGATGTCAAGGTAATAATTAAATATCATAATTACTCTTTAGAATGTAATTGAGTAATGACCGTTAATTTATCGGGGATACCGCGCTGATTTCCGCATGCGAAGTCACGGGCAACATCTGGCTGATCAATGAATGAACTTGATAAATCCAAAAATCTCTAAAATAATTATTAAATGTTTGGCTATAGTATTTACATACTCATAAATTAATCGATAGAAAGTGAAATTGAATAATAATTATTATATTGCGATATTGGTCATCCTTTATAACAAACATATTTACCACTCCTGATGAAACGCAGATCGATCGTATATCATCTATTTGAAGACAAAAAAATTAATGAATTCGTGAGAGTGAAAGCTTCAAAAATTGTTCATAGTTTTTAACATTATAGATAAATAGAATATTGCGTAATATTTGAGTGATAGTCAAGAAAGGATAGTAGTAGCAAGGTAACTGAACTTCAATGATAAAAAAAATAGAAAATGAAGCAGTTAAGAGTTAGGTATAATGTTTTCTGTTTTAATTCAGGTTAATTTTCTTCTAACAATGAAAGAAGGGAGTTTTGAATGTAGGACGAATATCAATTACAATAATAAATTTAAAGTCAGCGGAATAGGTCAAAGTAACAGAAAATTACCCATCGATTAAAATCTTAATAGAATCGAAATTTGTTCCATGATTATCTGTTGAACACGCAAATTAGATGCAGATGGAATCTTGTTGAAAAAAATCATTATCCTAATAGACCGAAAAATACCATTTTAATATAGCGTTTAAATGAACCTATTATATAGATACATTTCGAAGGCTAAATTGTTTATCGACCGTTATTTTTCTCGGTTTATATCGGTCGCTGCGGTTTCAGTTTTTTGTTAATGGATATAGGAGAAGAGATTATAAATCATTTATAAATGTCAATTAATTTGTCGTTTTTTAAATGTTAAAAATAGCTTTCATTTGTTGGAATTTGTTGCTCGGAGAGAAGAAAAAGCAGCAGAGATTCTGAAAGTGAAATTATAGAAAAATATAATATTAAAAGGATTTAGAAGACATTAAGCTGCTGAGTTTAATGTTCAATAGATTCTATTCAAATGTTATTATTCTCTAAATACCCACCAAATGGGAAGGGGGGATTTTTTTCGAAATCAGAATCTGAAAAGGCAGAAAAATTCAATTGTTCACCTATTACGTAATTACGGTTCATATCAGACGAACGGACGGAGGGACAGCGGTGGCTTACTAATAGGGTCCCGTTTGCAATCTTTGGATACGGTACCCTAATAAAAATGTAAATATTTATTTGTTTAAAATCATTAATCTCAGTAATTTTATCACCAAATGCTTTCAAATATTGACAGAACGTTGCAATCGAATATGCGCGTTTTTTTGACCGCAGCTTCCCAAATGGAAGATGTATACAATTCGATTGTTTGTCTTCATTATTTCGTAAAAAGTTTCGCTTCTCTTTGCCACTGCCAGAGTGCCGCAAGCGTGTTTTTACAAAAATTGGACAGACGTTATTAGTTGGTGCACTGAAAAGTATAAAATAATATTAATTCTTTTGGTGCTGTTACTTTTGAAGTTGTGCAGTTGCCGTTAGATTGAAAACTTTTGGCACCAACTTCACAAGTACCAGCACCAAGAGAATTAATATTCTTTTGTACTTTTCAGTGCACTAACTGATAACGTCGATCCAATTTTTTGTAAAAAATAATTATTTCACACTTTTGATTGAATTATTACTCACGAAAATCGTTGAACGTTCACCATTATCCATGAATTCGCTATTATTCAGAAATCTTAGAACATCGTGCCGGAAATACGCATATTATAAACTTTACCACTCTTTTAATTCGGTCATTAATTTTCCATTCACAGATTTTAAATTTTCGAAAAAAATTGCCTATTCCACATAGCGAAAATACACATATCTCAAATTTTAACATCGCGGATTTCATAGGGAAGAAGATTTCGGATTTGCGTTTTTATGAATATGGGACCATTTTTCAAGCCTCCTCTTTCAAATGAATAAAAAATCATCAAAATCGGAGTACGTTTACTTAATAAAACCCGCACACGAACCAAAAAAAAGCAGACAGTCGGATTGTACAACTGCTCCGTTCGGGGTTCGTTGATCTAAAAAATCGTACATATTTCAATTCATCCTATATAATATATATTGTAACGTAAAGACTTACCCGAATAATGAACTACACACACAATGCACATTCCGGAAAACACGGGAGACATCAGAGGCAACGAGAATAAGTCCTGGTCTATTCTCGAAGCCATCTACTGAGAAATAACCTCCAGAAACAACGAAAACAACACTGGAATCATCTAGAGCTTTTTAGGTTAGATATATAATGCTGATGGCAATGACAGGATAGTTAGTTAGTGATAGATAGTCAGTCAGTCATAGATCACAATCGGTCATAGATCATAGACAGAAGAAAGTCGTATATAGTCCGAGAAATAAGTGTGAATATAAATGTGTATATTATAGTCGTGTAGTATTGGTGTAGATAAAAAAAATCATTCCTGCCTGCAGATGGGGCTATCCCCCTGAGCCAGGCCTCTTTTCTGTATATATATATATATATATATATATATATATATATATATATATATATATATATATATATATATAACTTAAAAATCGCAGGGTTGCAGCCAAAATGTGGGTGAAATAAAAGAAGACTCTTTACATTTACTTGAGAGCTTTCGGAATCGGTTTTATTCCTTCTTCAGTCAAAATCTATAAAGGTGTAATATAAAAACTAGGTTTTTATATTACACCTTTACATATTTTGACTGAAGAAGGAATAAAACCGATTCCGAAAGCTCTCAAGTAAATGTAAAGAGTCTTCTTTTATTTCACCCACATTTTGGCTGCAACCCTGCGATTTTTAAGTTACATTATCATATTAGCCACGAATACCCACCAGTATATATATATATATATATATATATATATATATATATATATATATATATATATATATATATATAAATTAGCGATGTACAAATACAAATAGGAAAATAAATCGAACCCAGTTTTAATATAAATTCCCCTTACAATATTTAATATATATCACTCTAATAAAACTAACAACTACTAACGTTCTCTCTTAACATATTCAAGCTCACGCAACAATTTTACTTGTGGGATTTAGACAAATTAAGAAATGAACAATAAACATTACCTACTACGAGACCAAATAAGAATTATCTATCCATCTACCTACGACTTCGAGGTAATTGTTATTTTTCATGAGATCAAATTGAAAGGAAAATAAAAACAGTCGCAGACTGTGAAAAAAATGTTGTGCAACTCATTAGATTTATGTGTGGGAAGAGTGCTACGACAGCAAAATGTAGTGAGATTAAAAAAGGCGAAAGCCTTTCAAAGCACATTTCTTGACAAAATAATATTTTCTTATAAATATGCTTATTTAGAAATATCGAAAATATATTTTTTATCATTCAATGGTCGCATCTCAAAAGCCTACAGATGAATTGTATACAGTATGTACCTTCTTTCTGAACGACTTCCAATAAAGGAGGAGGTATACAATTCGGTTGTTTGGTTGCTTTTTTATTTTTTTATGTATGGCTATACGCGCGTTTTGCATAGTAAACGTTGCTCCGATTTTGATAATTTTTGATTCATTTGAAAGAAGAGAGCTGAGAAATGATTTAGAAAAACCCAAATCTGAAATCTCCTTCCTTCTAAAAACCGCCACCACAGGAGGTAGAGGGGTCAATTTTTCTCGAAAATCGAAAATCTGAGACTGCAGAATTAAAGCAAAGACCAAATCCGGAAACGTTTAGATTGAATATTTTTACAAAGTAGCTACGGTTTTCGATTTACAGCAATGGTAAATACTGAATTATATGGATTTCTGCTATGTGGAGTGGGCAATAATTTGCAAAAATTGAAAATATGAGACGGCAAAGTTAAATAAAACATTATATGTAGCAACATTTAAATTGGACATTATTCAAAAAAGCTACGGTTTTCGAGTGTATTTCCGCCGCGATGTTTTGAAATCTATGAATAACAAGAACAAGCAAAGAATATATTATACATGGGTAAAATATATGGTTGGGTAATGGTATAAGTACTATCTTTTTTTCATTTTCATGACTAATGTTACACTCAAAAGTGTGTTTTTTTTTAATTGGACCGACTTTATTCGTTGGTGCACTGAAAAATACAAAATAATATTAATTCTATTGGTGCTGGTGCCTACCGTTGCAGTTGGTGCCTAAAGTATTATCTAACTACAATTGCAAAAGTACCAGCACCAATAGAATTAATATTATTTCCAAATTTTTTTGTAAAAAATATTTATTTCACACTTTTGAGTGTAACATTAGTCACGAAGATCGTTGAACGTTCACTAATACCAATAGTAATTATCCTATAACCCACATATATTCTTTGCTTGTACTTGTTATTATGTAGAGATGTCAGAACATTGCTGCGGAAATACGCATAATTATTTTAGATTTAACCATTTTACCACCGCTGTAACTCGAAAACTGTAACTCTAAGGAAAAAAATGTTCATTATATATGTTGCTACAAATGTTATTGTCTTTCATGTGGTACCCAGAAATTTTCAGTTTTCTTAAGAAATTGCCCCCTCCACATAGCGAAAATACACATATGTGAGATTTTAACATGAATGTAACTCGAAAACCGTAACTCTTTTGAAAAAATGAACAACTTGAATGTTTCGGGATATTGTCCTATGTTTAATTCTGGCATCTCGAATTTGCGATTTTCGAAAAAAATTACCCAGTCCACCCCCTTCACTGGTGGTTTTCGGAGGAAAGGAGATTACGGATTTGAGTTTTTACGAATAAGTTACCATTTCTCAAGTCTCCTCTTTCAAATGATTCAAAAATCATCAAAATCGAATTACCTACGTTTACTAACGCATACAAAAAAAAAAAAACAGACAGTCGAATTGTATACCTTCTCCGTTCGGGGTTCGTCGGTCAAAAACGAGTTATGAACTGATAAGTGCTTTTTTATGGGGCTGTAACATTGTCATTAAATAATGTTTATATGTACCATATACCATCGCCATTTGTCATCTAGCTGTTAGCGATGATTTCACGGTAAGTACCTATTCCTACTTCCTAAGAATGTGCGCTATGGTTTTTTATGGTGGCATTATGCTTTATAGGTTTCACTAAAATCAGCAGCCTTCAATGAGAGAATAAGAAGTCTGTAAATCAAACAATAGAATTTCATTTGATTTCTATCAACAGTGTTTTATTATTTATACTTCAGATGAGACAGGTGTCCTAAATCATATGAGAGAAATTTTATAATATTAATAGAAAATGACTTATTCTGCTTTCAAACGCATATTTAACGAAATAATTTCAGAGAGTCGTGTATATAGTAATTTTACGAAAATTGTAACAAATAATGGTTTCAATGGAGACAACATCCTGGATCACGACCCAGCAGGTTTCTTCAGAACTAACAAGTTACCGTTCTTCCCTGCCCAGCTAGGTCTACTGACCTTTCACAAATTTATGGGATATGATAGGTAGAAGATTGCGTCAACTTAATAATGTATTGACAATGCCTAACATACGATGATGTTTAATTGGTGTTACATTTTCAATATCACACAGTATATGTCGAACACTAGGTACTATATAGATGGAGTATAAAGATTTTGAAAAAGTATAAAGTCTCACAGCTTCACGATAATTTCGAGTAATTTCGGAATCAATGTTTTTTTTGTATATTTTTTCTAGTTTTTCATTTCCATCACAAAAATTACAAACCACGTATTTCAATTATGAGAAAGCTAGGAAAATTTTCATAAATTCGTTCTAATAAATGGGTTAATGTTACACCTAACTGGTAGTGTAATTAAAATCAGTAAGACTAAAATTTAGGTTGAGATTTTTTATGGGCATGATCCTCCAGTAGTTTCAAAATGGTGGCTACCAAAACTTGAAGAGAATTAAAATAATAAATGTAAGAAAATATCTGAAAAAATAAATTGTTATGAGCTTAAATGAAATATTAAAAACTATGAGTATTATAAGAAATTTAGCATTTCATGAATGACTGCTCCTCTAATTTACATTAAAATTGTTAGCATGTCCTCAAGGGTAGCGCTCACTGTGGGCAAAGATTGCTGTTGGTTTCTTATTTATATTGTTTTTTCATCAAACAAACAAGTGTGAATGTCGTCTACGAGGCGTTAAAACAAATCGGAGTATGTTATTGATTCTGATGTGTTGAATGTCTACAAAGCAAAATTACCCAATGTTTTTTTGCTTCCAAATAAAACAATATTCATGACCTTGTAACAATTGTTCATTCTTTTTATCATGAACTCAATCGACAGTTATTATTTGCCTGCATTTTTAACTGCGTAAAGCAATATAAATTCCAATCAAAACGCATTAGAAGGTTTTAAAAAAATATATTCTTTAGATTTTTCGAATTATTCAAAAAAAAAAGGTGTGCGGAATTCGATATTATGTCTGCACTCAAGTCAGATAACATCAAGTTGTCATTTCGAACGAACGGAAAAATGACAACGTTATCAATGACATTTAAAAATAATGACTAAAAATTTTTATGTTCTACTTATTTTGACAGTTTCCTATACACAAGGTGTTCCTTAATGTTATGCAGAAGATATTTGAGGGTGTGATTCTACATAAAAATATTCCATTGTGAAAATATGGAGCTTGTACGCCATCTAGCGATTTTTTCAGCAATTTGCTGATTTTCATTCAAAATTTTATTGAATAATGTTTACGAAATAGAACAACCGCTGCATGGAAGTTATAACGAATAACATATTTATGATAATCAAAAAAAAACTTACATATTACATTAACAAAAAGTATTATCATTTGAGAAATCCAAACTATATGAGATGAGATAAATGTTTTCTTATTGAAAACACAAATACATCAATTAATAGTGTTAATTTGTTTGTCTAATATATAAACTAGGTGAGAATGAGCATAAGAAGTTTCT
The DNA here is from genome assembly GCA_958507055.1 of Crioceris asparagi. Classification (NCBI taxonomy): domain Eukaryota; kingdom Metazoa; phylum Arthropoda; class Insecta; order Coleoptera; family Chrysomelidae; genus Crioceris; species Crioceris asparagi. The sequence continues at coordinate 12,047,238 of OY293833.1, read as the reverse complement.
AAAAAGCTACTGGTGAATTTTCATCACGTAGGTATAGCTATGAGATTGATTTAGATTTTGACAAGGAATTTTTCAGTGAAACCCATCCTGCTTTAGCAATGTGGTGAAAGCGGATATACCGACTACATATATTTATTTCGCACATATTGAGAAAGTTTCAACGACAGATTAATGTGGAATTACATCTTCTTCGTAAGATAATCTTAGGAATGAATATGCATAATATTAAAATAAAAAAATTAATAGACCGAATATCGAAAAGTTTATTGGATTCAATATAATAGAAAAAATAAAATATAATTGCTTTTATTGCTGTTTTTCTTTTATAAACCCATCAAGAATCGTATGGGAATGTCGCATGACCCTATAGCCTGGGTTTCAGGGCACCAAGGAATTAAAAGTGATGAAACGGCCATGACAGGACCAGAGCCTTACTGTGGAATTGATAGATGCCACGTTAAGGAGCATATCCAACAGTGGATAAATAACAACCAGGCGCAATGTTGCTGACAAGAAACCGCAGGACATGGGTACAGGAAGGAGTCTGTATCTAGGCTAATACCTAAGCCTGATAAAAGGGATATAACTGAGATACTGAGTTCTAATTAAATGGACACCCACAATAGAACTGAAAAGTTTGCATTGGAATAAGAGTAAAAAAAGCTACTGCATCTACAATGTCTTTTGTTATTGTTTATCGGTTGGAGGAAGAATGATATAATGATGAATATAAATATGTGCAAGTTGTATCTACAGTAGCTTTTAGAAAAAAATTATCTAAGTAGAAGGATTTATTCCAGCTGAAATTAAACCATTTTGAATGGAACAGAACGTGCTTGAATAAAACAGAATTTAGGAATTATTTAGATTTTAGATGCTAATTTGGGGTTTTGCTATTCTATTAGAAATGTGCCACTAGTTGTGCGTAGCTTCAAATTTGCAAAGGTAAAAATAAAGAAATATTACAATACCAAATAATATTAATTAAGTACCAGAACCACAAGATAGGTGCTAAGTGCTAAGAAATAAACTGACCAATATTTTTAGTACATAAAGAGCCTAACAAGGCCTAAATTATGTCATCAGTCAATGTCATATTTCTATACTGAGTCCATATATCTGTCAATTTTTGAAAGCCATTTTAACTCTGGCCAGGCTAATGGTTTGTATTTCATAACAGGCTGATAATGTGCTAACTTCACATCGTTCCTTTTAATGATGTTGTGAAGCTAGCACAACATTTCCGCATTCACTACATTTCTTTGTTGAGTACTTAGTAACTAATTTTTGAGTTGGCACTTAATTAGCACCTAATAGAGAGCTCTCATATTCCTTAACTTTGACAAATGTGGGAGGTTTGCAATTCGAGTGTATGTTTGCATTTCTATGTATTTGAATGATATTTGCGAACATTAAATTTTTCAAAAACGGTTTCAGAGTCCTTCTTAGAAGGAGAAGTTTGTGAATTGTTTTTATATCACTGTCTTATGTTATTGGTTGGTGCACTGAAAAGAATAAAATAATATTAATTCTATTGGTGCTGCTACTTTTAAAGTTGTGCAGTTGCAGGTAGATTAATAACTTTTGGCACCAACTTCACAAGTACCAGCACCAATAGAATTATTATTATTTTATACTTTTCAGTGCACCAACTAATAACGTCGGTCCAATTTTTTGCAAAAAATATCTATTTCACAGTTTTGAGAGTAACATTATCATGAAAATCGTTGAACGTTCACTAATACCAATGAAGATAGTACTTATTCTATTACCCACTTATATTCTTTGTTTGTACTTGTTATTATTGAGATCTCAAAACATCGCTGCGGAAATACGCTCAAGTATTTTATTTGTTACTATTTTAACTCTGATTTAACTGGAAAACCGAAACTGTAAGGAAAAAATGTTCATTATAAATGTTGCTACAAATAGTTATGTCTTTCATGTACTGCACACAGATATTCAATTTTCGAAAGAAATGGCCCTCTCCATATAGCACGAATACATATATTGGAGATTTTAACATGCCTCCATCTCGAAAACCGTAACTCTTTGATCTATCTTTGATTATACCAGAAAATTTGCGTCCTCCATCCCCTTCGGAAGCGGTTTTCGGAGGGAAAGAAAAAAAAACAAACAGTCAAATTGTATACCTCCTCCGTTCGGGGTTCGCCGGTCAAAAAGTAGGACGACTTTATAAGATAAGGCACTGAAAAATACAAAATATTATTTTTTTCTATTGGTACTGGAACTTCTCAGGAAGGTGCCAAGAATCTTCTGTCTACCGATAACTGCACAACTTCACCTCCAGTACCTATAGAATTAATATTATTTTATATTTTTTAGTGCACCAACTGATAAAAAATGAGGCTTTCCAATATTTGATAAATTCTTCTAAAGCTTAATTGGACTTTGAAAAAACATTAAGTTTCTGACACAATATATATACAAAATATTTGCAAAAATTATCTATCTACAATATTTTTATATTATTAAGAATTGGAAAAAATAATTATTGAAAAGTATTTTTCTTTATATATTAATATTTTCATTTAATGATTTACCGCAAATCGTTGAGCGCATTTAACGAGATCGATAAAACGGTAATTGATATTTGCATCTCTAATAGCCGATTGAGGTAAACCGACAGTTTTGTAATCAATCATTATATTGTTATTGGATAAAAGTTTATTAAAATCACAATCAACATCCGAATTAGAAATCATAGAAGTGCAATAATAATTAGCATCATGAATCTGAATATCAATGCAATTTTGTGAGAAAAATAAATTGTATATATTATGTAGGTACTACCTAGAATCCTGTTACTGAGACTATGATGTTTCTGAGGAAACAGACAAAACGTATAATATATCCCTTGGAACATCCAACAAATTCATCCATCGGCTAACTATTATTATACCGATCATCAATCAATGAAACGAGAACACCGATAATGAAATTTGCAAGAGCACCACTGTTTCGAAGACAAGGGTAACAGGTACCACAACGCAAGATCACTACTTTCACCGTGCACTTTAATTCAGATACTGACAACTTATACACTACAACAGTTAAAAAGCTAGCGGTATTCTCTTCATTCTCTTCAGAAGGAGGGATACCTATTCCGACGGGCACTATACACCACTTAAATACCTACTACCTAGGTATTACCTACAAAGTTGGGTATTCTTTTGATAGCTGAAATAATTCTTCACGCGTACAACGTTTCCGCTATCACTTTAACATAATCAACGAAATTGATTTCTATAAAAAAAACAATACGCGGCATCGAGAACTTATCGTTGGCTTAAAATATATTATTTTGCTGATTATTTATTGTGGTAGTTTATTGTATTCTCTGTTCACACTACGTAAGCGAAGTCATTTTGTCTGTCTGTCTGTGTCGCATCAAAACCTCACAAGTAGATAGAATTAGGTCAATTTTGAATAGGTATTTCCGGAATCTAAGATATTATGCATAACATAATGTGAGGACAACATGATTCAGAAATCATAAAATATTAAATCGTATCATCAATTAATTAGGAGCATTACAACTATTGTAAAAATATATTATGGAATTTTTAGAGAATTTTTATTTCTGTTAGCGCCATAACAACAAATACTAAGTCCATATCCATCGGTCCGTCCGTCTGTATCTGATGAATAGGTATAGACAGTGGAATGTTTCTTTTACAATCGAACGCGTGCGAGATCGACTCGCAAATAGCCTTATTTTGTAATAAATATTTATTACAAAAAATTGGACCGACTTTATCAGTTGTTGCACTGAAAAATACACAATAATATTAATTCTATTGGTGCTGGTAATTTTGGCACCAACTGCTGAAACACATATTTAAGACTGTAGCGCGGAAACGTATGATTATTTTCAAAAATGTCCAATTTAAACATTTCCGTATATGGAATTTTCGTTGATTCTGTCGTCTTGGATTTTCAATTTTTAAGAAAAATTTGGAGGGTAGGAGATTTTGGATTTGATTTTCCTCAATATGGGACCATTTCTCAACTCTCCTCTTTCAAATGAAACAAAAATCGTCTAAATCGGAGTACGTTTACTATACGAAAGGCACGAACAGCTATAAAAAAAATTAAAAAACAACCGAATTGTATACCTTCTCCTTTTTTTGAAGTCGGTCAGAAATGTTTAAGAGGAACTAATCCAGCATCATTATTTTTGGGTACCTTTGACTATTAATGCTACGTAGGTATCTAGAAATTTTGAATTATCTTCAAGGTGTAGCCAAGTGAGCCCGAAAACAGATTTTTTGACGACGACGATGATTGAAAAACATCGTAATTTCTCTACCAGCTACCATACAAAAACCTAATTAGAATGTATTCCATATATAAACCACAACAAAATATAAATGACAGTGAATGCATCATCAAAATCCTTTACAGGGTTTAGAAGAAGAAGCCGGAGAAACAAAATGGGGAAGGACAGGAACGGATAGCGAGTTTATGATATACTTACTAGCTGATAAGTAATACCAGTATGCAGTCAGCTATATGAATATAAGAAATCAATTTATATAGCTTTGTATTTGGGTTCAAAATTGTTGAAAAAAAACGTTTTCATGAAGTCCACTCGTACTTGGTGGCGATTTCATTACTGACTTCGATAAAAATGAAGGATTTTTGAAATCACAGCTTAATTTAAATTTTGTTTCTGGTAGAACTGTGGGGACGACCATTGTTGCGATGTTTTCACGATTCGTAAATCATGTATCCTCCAATGTTCACGTATCGTATTCTAGTTACCACAAACCCATTTTCACAGTACTTGATATTGACGATAGAGTAATAATGAAATTAATCTAAAAGATGATATCAACAGTGAAGGAAATCAATCTTCCTAACAATGTATTCTAATATAAATAATCTATTTTTATGCAAAATGATTTATGTACATATATTATTTTAATAAGATTCCAAGATATGTTATGTGCATCCAAAAATAATTTCACACTTAAATATAACAATGCTTATTCTTTCTTTTTAATTCCTGCCACTAAGTATAAAAAAATAGATATTGTCAACAATCTGAGTAACTCCAAATCTGTAGGAGATGATGGTGTAAGTACAAACATATTAAAAACATGTAGGTATTCATTTTATAGTTGAACCTCTCACCTATGTGATTAATTGTTAGGTAGAAGAAGGAGTTTTCCCTGAATGCTTTAAGATGTGTAAAATTATTCCAATTTATGAAACAGGAAATAAAACGAATTTGGAGAATTTTAGACCAATTTCACTTTCCAGTCCATTTGCAAAGGTCTATGAAAAATATGTTGCTAATTTAGTAGTCACATTTTTTGATAAATGGAATTTATTTAACATCAAAAAATTTGGTTTTCGTAAGGGAATGTCTACAATGCATACTGTCTCAAAGTTTCTCAACGAGTTGTACAAAAAATTGGATGAACGACATAAGGCTTTAGGTATTTTTCTAGACTTGAGTGAAGCTTTTGACTTGGTTAATCATGAATTTCTCTTCGTAAAACTTCAAATGTATGGAATCAGAGGAGTAGCCCATGAATGGTTTGACAGTTATTTAAAGGGCACAAATCACTGTGTAGAGGTAAATGGTGAAAAGTCGAGAATCGAGAGCCTGTTTTATTTGGGTACCACAAGGTTCTATTCTGGGTCCACTCTTGTATATAATATATGTTAATGACTTCCATAGCGTAACTTTGTAATGTAGGCTGATGACACATCTTTATTAACTACTCGAAAAAATATCATGTCAACAGTTGATAAATCATTTGAAGAAATTAAGAGAGCTCAAAAATGGTTCACAGATAATGGCCTGGTTCTGAATGACAAGAAAACTGTACTCCTATGTTTCAATCATTCAAGGACTAATCTTGATCACAGTTTGCTGGTGAAATCTGTAAATGGATCAATTCAACAACAGAATGAGATTTTAGGCCTGAAAATAGTTGAAAATTTTAAATGAAATAGTCACATGATATGGTGTGTAAAAATAGCTCCAGTATCCTATTGCATTCAACAACTACGCCGCAGTGTGAGCAGATCCTTATTATTAATATATTATCATGCACATTTTCACTCTATAATATCCTATGGAATGGTGGCATGGGGAGCAACTAGCGATTGCAATAGGATATTTAAAATTCAAAAAAGAGCTATCAGGTATATTGCAGGAGTTTGTGGAAGAACCAGTTGTAAGACCATTTTTCGAAGCCTAAGAATCTTAACACTCATAAGTACATACATCTATGAATTATTGAAATATGTAAAAATAACCATAACAAGTTTCCAGAGTCTTAGCAGAAATACACATTATAGCACTAGAAACAAGCAGCAGCTAGAAGTGCCACTACACAGATTGACAGTGACCGAAACTTGTCCTCGATATATGGCCAGTCTATAACAAATTGCCAAATGATATCAAGAATTTGTCTGTTAAACTCTATAAGCATAGAAACAAGGAGTTGCTCTTGGATAAATCCTATTATAAGCCTAATGAATATTTAAATGACTGTGATACTCTATATCTATATAATATAGGTTATATGTATACAATTTCTTAATGTCATAACTGTTCAACTATTTATTGTTGTGAAGTACTATGTTATATTATTTTAATTTTTTTAACTTTTTCAATATCATCTTGTATGATCCTACTGAATAAATATTATTATTATTATATTTAATCGAATCAATATAAATAAATACGAATAAAAGTTTATATATTCAATGACAATCGCTTTCAATATGGACAATAAGTTCACTCCAGTCGCGCATCCGACCTGATACGCACATTTTTTTCTAGGAAATAAAAATTTCCTAAGTTATTGACGGTTTTTCAGACTTTACTAACTCTCTGTATATATCGCCTTACTAAAGTCATTTGAAATGATGACATAGAAAATACTGATCGCATTCAAAGAAGATTAATTATTTAAATATATTTAATGCCCTTGTTATTTCAATACATTTGATAGACTAAATTATTTTTTAAGCAGTTGTGAATAACATTTTACTTTATATGCAATATAATAATATAAAATTGTTAAATGACCTGTTCTATTTCATCATGACTTCGAATTAAACAAAACTCAATTTTGAAGTCGCCACAGATTTGTTAAAAACGATAGGTATTGACTGCATATACTTACATTTTTCATATATTATTAGGCTCTCATACTATAAAAATAAAGAATCAGTGGTTGTATATGTTATCATATTAAACGATAAATTATCATATATACATCTATATACCTACCTATATGCTCAAATATCTCAAAAACTGCTAATGATTGACGACATCGACCCGAACATTGTTGACTCAAACTACAGCTAATAATAACCAAATCATAAACTCATACGCGGGTTCCAAAGGTATTCCCATTATGTTCATATTTTATTACACTAAATCTAAAATATTGAGAATGATATAAATAGGGAACTTGCCGATATTTTTTTTATTTCATTAATATGTGTGTTTATGCATAAAACAGCCTATACCAAATATCAGTCCTTAAATCGCAGTACTTATTTTAGAATAAATTATTAAAGTTTAAATCCTCGCTAAGCTAATTCAAACGAGGCCAAACGCGCGGGAGCTGCTGTGACGTCACTCCTTTCGTTGAGACGAGTTGAGCCGCCGCAGCCATGCAATTTGCCATTTGATGCAAATGGCTTATTTTATTCTGGTATGATATTTGGTTTGCTTATTCGATTTTAGTTATTTCTGTTTTGTATGAAATGGAAAATTCTTATTATAAGTACTGCATTGTGCCACTGTGTTCTAGTACAACCGTGAAAACTCCAAATAAAATTTTTATTCACGTAGCTGAAGACAAAAATTGACGATCAATATGGAAGAGCATGCAGAAGAAATGTGGGGGATATTTTTCGAAAGAACACTGCTATTTCTGTATTTGAAGATCATTTTAATGTAGGTAAGTATATAGTTAGTATATTATTATATCCAGAATAGCAATAATTAAGTTTTTAGAAAAAAAGTTAAGACCTGTTATTTTATTATACCAATATAAAGCGTACCATTTTTTATCACTAGGTTTATTTGTTTAGAAAGCTATGCGTATTGTTTAAATAAATTCTTATAGCTACGATTTATTGGTTTGTTTAAACTCATGGATGGCAAAAGAAAATGAAACATGATGTAGTTCCGCACATTTTTGATTGCCAGTTAGACAGAAAAAAATTATTTTCAGTTCCTCTAAGGGTAACAGCTGTTAAAAGGGACAAGAGGAAATTGAAATTGATGATGCAATAGGTTCTACCTCTACAATAAGTACGCAGTCTGACTCAGCTAGTGGCAATTGTAAAAGCAGCCCTAAACCTTAACCATTAGCTGACATGGAGTTGAACTTTTAAAAAGGATGATACTTCTGGGTGATACTTTGCCACAAAAGAGTTTTCCGTCAAAAAGAGATGTTTTCGTACAAGCTCAGCCTGTAACTCTTAGAAGAAAAGCTGTTTAATGTAAACTAAATTTAGGATCTGTACATATATTCTTAACTGGAAATTCATTTATATGTCTAGGAGATGACTTTGTCATAAGTGAGGGTAACGCTTCTAAAATATTTTCTAAATCTTTACCAATTATCAGTAAATATGTAAGAAAATTTATTATAAATACCCAAACTCATTTTTTTAAGTCAAATCTGCCTCTGACTTTTCGAGCTCGATATAATAACTATTTTGTATTATTGATTGCTTGGAACTAGGGATATAAAAACCGTCAGGTGCACTAAAACAGTCTTCAACATGATCAGAATATAAGAAGTGTATCACTTTTAAATACTTAATTTCTTGTACTCTGTATGGCAACATATGATTGACGCAGCCATAAACATATTAACTATTAACAATATAAAAACAGAGAAATACAGCACACCAACAACTTCATTAATTATTGTCACCAGACAATTGTTTCGCCAACAAAGTTGGCATCTTCAGGGGTAAACCTGTTAGTACCAACTTTGTTGGCGAAACAATTGTTTAGTGACAATAATTAATGAAGTTGTTGGTGTGTTGAGGTATTTCTCTATTTTTATATTGTTGTATCTACGCCAACGTTTCCAAATCCCAAACATTATATTAACTATTGGTAAATTATCTGATTGTCCTTTTGTAGAACCTGTATCAACCATTTTTAATCAAAGTATTTACCCCACAAACATATAAATAAATAATATAACATCAATACATTGAGATCAAATCACTAAAATTAAAACAAAGTTTAAGAATAGCACGTTTATTACTATAGGCTTTTACATGCTGTCCGGCGTCGTGTCGTTCGGCAAGCAAGGTCTGACGTCACAACCATTGGTAGTGCGTTTAAAGAGGAAGTCAAAATAACATTTTAAACCCATATATTTCAAGTAAAGATTTTCTTTCAACTTTCTTTCTTGACTATGGGGTTTTTGCTGATAATAACTTGTGATTTTAACTATGTTTACTAACATTTATTTTTTTGGTAAGTTCCCTATTCTATTCCAATATTCCATAGTGTAAAGAAATACCTAATAAATGAATAGCTGTCATACATTCAATCTTATTATTTAATGGGATGGTAAGTATTAGCTTTGTTTACAGAATGAAACTTGGTACCCCAGATATTTTTATCTAGATTGCAACACAAATCACATGCGCTCTTTTTTGCTTATTTTTCAGATCATTCTGTTTTGGAAATCTATACCTACATATAATAAATCCGTTGTTTTTTTTTCGATTTTCGGGTACTACGTGGAAAATAATCCATATAATTCATTGGTCATATTAATAGCTTACATCTTAAGTTATAGTTAAAGGATAAGTTTTATCCTGGAGAAGAGCATCGTTTCTAGAGTAGGACTAAACAATCAACTACCCTTAGACTTTCCTAATCTAAGCAACTACCCAAATTAAAGAGAATAGTACCGGTTGCGACATCTATTGCTAAATAGTTAATCCATAAGTTCAAAAAAACAAGGGTATTCGAGCAGCTGTTCAAACCAAAATCAAACAGAAATGCGCATACCTCGCAACCACAGAACAGTTAGAAACTGGTCCAAACTGCTGCTCGAACATCCTTAATATGCCGCAGCTAAGATTTGGTTAACACCATGAATTATTATTAACATGAATTGAGAAATTGAAAGAATGAATTCGTACAGAATCGACCAGCGCTACAAACAGTATGCGTTGACGGAATATAGATTCGGAACTATAGGCAAAAAAACAAATCTTATTATTTCATATCATTTTTAATTTCACTCAAATGGCCAGAGATATTCATTTATATTGCACGTCACTGTTAAAACTACAATGGCAAAAACAATTCTTTATAATAGGACTTTTTAATGAATAAAATATCATTTATTTACATTAATAAATTTGGCATGCTTTTTTCATAGCAACATATAAAATAAATAAAGATTAAAATTACATTTATATACAACATGATTCAAATTGCATCTGTTCATTTATGAAAAAATAGCTCTGTAATAAAAAATAAAATATTGATACAATAGATCCTCAAAATTTTGACTCATACATTTATACACTTATGGCAAGAATTTGCATCATATTTCAACGTATTTAAGTACAATTCTGCATCAGTGAAGTGTAAGTAAAATGACAACTTTTTGATTTTGCTAGTGGCAACTGCGGGAACTAACGCATGACAGAAAACAAATTTGCTTGAAAAAAATTACGGAAATATAACCAAATGTTATTCAAACAAGCTGTGTGAAAACTCAAATCATTTTTTGACATTAGACAGTTATTCAGTTTTTCTACAGGGGATCGGATTATTGCCAATTAAGAGTTTCAAAAAATATATTCTAGATTCATTAAAACCTAATTGAAAATCTCAGGGTAATAATTATTTGAACGATATGTATAATTCATCAAAATTCTGGGAAATATCTACAGAGGTTTAAAAAAATTGAGAGAAGTAACCTGAGAGCTTTTGCATGAATAGCTGATTAAAAATCGCACATAAAAATAGATTAGAAAAATAAGAATTCGAAAAAAGGTATCCTGATAAATAACATTACACCGGAACAAAACAAAAAATCACCACCTGGATTGTTGTTCTTATCTAATATGATCGATAACAATTAATCAACAAACTTAAAACATAAATATAAAGTGGAATGGAATGGTGGATAAACGGTTTCTGTTGTTTTATGTAATCAAATGCCATTGACAATACAACACACAGAATACTCAGGCCAGATCTGCATGTGGTAAAAGTTGTTGAATATTGGCATATTCATTGTCAGATGTAAACAGATTTTCCAATTCCTCGAATGATGGTCTGTCCAAGGCTTCATGTTCCCAACAATCTTTCATTACTTTGTAAATATAATCTGGACAATCTAATGGCTGTTCCAATCTTTCACCATTTTCAATCAATTTGATCGCCTGTAATTAAATTAATAATAATTGTAGATAAGCAGCAGATTTTCTCATGGAATATTGAATAAAACTTTTCCCTCACTGTGAAAAAAATAACTAGATCACTGATATGCATTTTGTACCATCTTCCTTCTCAAACCTAATTTAACTGATTGCAGATGTTTGAAAGTTTTAAATCACATTTATCTCGATGTCATTCACACGACCGACAGGTGTTGAACCCTTATTTCTTCTTCTTAAGTATGTTCTGTTTCCTACGCAATCACATACGAGATGAATCAAAGATTGTTTTATCAATTATCATCAATTACATAGTGTTTTAAAGGTAAACAAAATTAAGTTCAAAGATATTAGATTGATTAGGATTTCAATATTTGCTAAGGTCATTACACTAGTTCACGTATTATGCAATTTCAGGCAAATTGCATGACTGTGGATGATATTTTTTGCACCTTAATATAATCGGTTCCTTGAAAATATCTTAATACTGGAAAGTTATGGTATCTGATATTCTAAATTTTTAATGAACATTTCACATACCTCAGCTCCTTTCATATCACCATAAGGTATTTCTCCAAATGAATACATCTCCCATAAAGTTACTCCAAAGCTCCATACGTCACTTTTATTCGAAAAATGTCCATAATTGAATGATTCAGGAGCATACCATTTGAGCGGCCATTTTCCTCCTGCTAGTGCCCTACAAAATAAAATAAAAAGTTTGTTTTATCTAAATTGGAGACGATAACATACAACAAATATTCGTGGCACATGAGAAAAATTCATGAGTTGACAAAAATTTTACAGAGCTTGAGTCAAATAATACTCTAGACTCTAGCGAATTGCTTCAATTTAACTAGAAATGATAATGCTATGTACATTTTGGAAGAACTGTTGCTGATTTTATAGCAGCAAAATGGGCGACGTACCTAACATTTGCGTTACCCACTGTTGGAAGAAATCTAAATATCTAAGCATTCTAATTTCTTCCATAACCTGTTGCTAACTTAATTTGTTAAAAAAACATAATTTCCCAACATCAGGATAATATTCTATAGTAATAAATAATTTCCAGAATAACTTCAACACTTTTGTTTGACCATTTTCATGAAACAGTAAATTAAAGTAACGATCACATCAAAAAACATCATCACTCACCATTTATTTTATCCTTTTCGTGATATGCTTGAATATAAGAAAAAAATCAGGATATTATTCTGTTTCATTACATTTATGAAAGAAAAGGAGCAGGTCTAATATAAAATAGGAAATAAACCACTAGCTGGATTTCCAAGAAAGACACCTTATGCACTTGGCTTGAATCTATACTGCGTTCCACACTATTATTTATAGCAAAAAATCATTTGTAATATTTACCTATAATATTCATGATCAGTTCCTAAGGCTTTCGAAAGTCCAAAATCGCTAATCTTCGCTTGTATTTGGCTAGCCAAAAGTATATTCCTAGCGGCAAGATCTCGATGTATAAGGCCGTTTCTCTCCAAGTAATGCATACCTGAAAATGTTATCCTACATATAAAAGAACAAGGCACGTGATCAACTATATTTCAAAAAGAACAGACAGTTGAATTGTATACCTCCTCCGTTCGGGGTTCGTCGGTCAAAAATGTAGCCAACAGAAAGACAAAATGCGTAAATTACAGACAATACAGACCAGGCTACAGACATTTCCAAACACTTTGAAGTTTTAAAATTATGTGGTTGTTAATTTCTTTAGTTTGTAGTTTCTCAACCTTGATCTAATCGTTAATTTTATAGTTATTTTTCGTCAGTAAGGCAATCAGGTCTCAAAATATATGTTTTTACCAAACATTTTACTCACCACAAGCAATTTGCGCTGCCCATATTTTGAATTCATACTTGGGATTGATGTGTTCTCTGTTCATTTTAAGATATTGTAACATTGATCCCAATGGCAGTAATTCCTGTACCATGAGCAATTGTGGTCCGACTGATAATCCTATCAGCTTTACAACACAATGATGATCTAAATCCATCATAACTTGGGCCTCTCGCATGAATGCATCTTTGTTCGTATCGATTTGTTCATTGTGCAACATTTTTATGGCCACTTTGATCAGCTGTCCATTATTTTTTATATAAGTACCCTCGTAAACGGATGCAAATTCACCTTCACCCAAAAGATTGCCAATTTCTAATTGTTTCAATGGAATGTATTTGTTTGAACTATCCGAATAATTATTGTTATTGGATGCTATAAGATCTGTGGTGAATGTTATATTTTGGAATTGACTAGGAAACTTATAAGTATCTTCGGAATTTGGTACTTCTCTCGGTGGTTGTTTCGCGTGATTTTTTTTCTTCGGTTTTGGCATAGTAGAAAACTAGAAATAATCAATTATATAGAAGGGTGAATTTGAGTTACTTGCGAATATTTTAAACACCGAGTTGAAACTCTTGTGTAACTAATAATGTACTTGATTATGAACAATCACATAATATATTACTATGGTGAAGCAGTAAATAATAAAAATCTTGACTCTGAAGATTTCCAACTCCAGTTGAAAGTTTTGTGATATTTGTGTTTAAACGAGCACCACTCCACCGAGTTGAAACCTGTATTTAGCTTATAACGTACTTTTCTAAAGAATTAAATATTGAGTAATGATCCAAATACTTGCATATGAATTATATGCAGGATTTTTGGTTATAACAGGCAACATTGCGATTATTCTTCATAATATATTTTGTTATTCATTTTCTCTCGTGTGGTATCAATGTAAGGGTTATTGACCGCATTTCCTTTCTGGAATTCAGATTTTCGATGGTTAATCAATTACATCATGTTTAGGTCTTAATATGACCAAATTCCAATGGATTACCTCAACTCGACGACATGCCATTATTTACAGAAAATATCCATTTTGCTTATTAGAAATACAATAATATTGCACGAATATAGAAAACATTTAGAAACAATGAAATATATTTTTTTACAAAAACTAGGATCGACTATTTTAGATGATGTACTAAAAAACACAGAATAATTCGAATACTGGTAATGATGAGGGAGACGGCCTACAAACAGCTATAGTACATTTTCAATTTTCATACTCACTTCAGGAACGGGTGGTTTTGGTTTAGGTGGTACGGGAGTTTGTAATATCGTAGGCAAACCATCTGGCATATAACTGTAGTGTTCAATAACATGTTCTAAAGAATCTAAATAAGGTCCATCGTCAATGAAATAATAGTGATCCTGAAAACCATCAAAGATTTAATTGGGAATCTCCTTATTTTCAAGTCATAATTTGTCTCACCTGTCTTCTTATTATGTAATGAAAGAAATAATTCTCATTGATTAGAGTGAGAACATTTTGTTTATTTCTTTCACTGAACCTAACTAAAAATGTACCATTGTTTGTACTATATTGTCTAACAATCTCTTCAGCTTCATGTCTATCCAAAGTACCATGGTACCATTGCATCCGATCTGTTGCTGTAGCTATATATTGATAATTTTCTGCAAACAACAAATATTAAAAATTTAAAGCTACATGATAAGTGGCGGATGGACACCTAAAAATTCAGCACATTCGATGTGATTATATTGCCTGGCAAGTTCTGCGGGTGTCAAATTTTGTTTGTTTCTAGGCCGTGCTGGAGCGCGGAGAGCGATTAATTCCTTGATCACTTCAATGTGACCTCGACTTGCAGCTTCATGTAAAGGCACAACATCAGTTTCTGTATGACGAGCTTGTATATTTGCACCACCCAATTTTATCAGCAACTTAACTGTACTTGGAAAATTGTTTTGGCATGCATACTTAAAAAGAAATTTCACATTATAATAAATTTAAGAATGTTACCAGCCAATTATAACTTACATGTAGTGGTGTATAACCAAACGAGTCTCTCAAATTAACATTGGCTTCATACTGTACGAGTTTTCTGAGAATAACATCTTTCCCTCTCATACTAGCTAAATGTACAGCAGTTTGACCGTCATGATTTTTTGCTTTAAGATCATAATCAGTTTTCAGTAATTCAGACACTACCATATACTCCCCATGACTTGTAGCTCGATGTAATAAGTTAGTATGCCCATGTCGCCTAGAATCATGAGGTGGAGGGTCTCCTTTTACGTAATCAGTTAACACTAATCCCTCAGATAATATATTAGGAGTAACTGTATAATAATCTATGAGACTATCTAACCCATGGAACTTTAGACATTCATCTGGAAAAGTCGAATAAATTAAAAAGCAATTGAAAGGTAGGCCCCATCAAAGACAACGAAAATTCATAACTCGTTATAAATAAGCTCTAGGTATTTACCTATTGAAAAAAATGCATCTTCTGCATGTTTTCTGATTTGAAAATGATTAATTTGCCCATCATGATATACAGATAAAACGTAATCACCATTCGATGTACTACTATCTCTAACAAGAAATAATCCATCTTTTCCATTTCCTAAAAAACAATGAATTAGCGAATGCTCACAAAGATGCCTAATAAACAGTAAATACCATCATTCAAAAGTATATTGGCTTGCTCTCTATTTAGTTTTGGATGGTACCAACAAATATCTTCATACTTCTTACTCATTGTCTTGATGATCTATAGGCTCACTTAATGTTATAGAAATTGACAAGTTATATTAAATAGTTGTTTTGAGAATAATGAATATCTTTTGCAACAACGAAAACATCTCAAAAATATGTTATGTTTTCGTTTATTCAGTCAAAATACGTCAAAATCGTAAGAAAATAAAATGTTTTGACAGAAAAGCATGGAACACATGTAACATGTATTTTGTAAACCATGAACAAATATAGGGAGGACGAGTAACACGAGTAGTGGGAGTAGCACAAAAAACATTGGGTTATCGTATGTCATTTCGGTGTGTTGCGCAAAATCACACTGCGCATCCTTATGTAGTATGGGCAGAGAACATACCCCCAAAGTATGGGCGAAGGAAACTTAAATACGTTATTTAAGCCACTTCTGCTTATAGAACAGGATATAGAGTTAGTCATCCTCCCATTATATATTCTTGCATGTAACCATGAACACGAGTAGTGGGAGTACATTGAGGTAGTTATAATACTACCTCAATGTGGGAGTAGCACAATAATTCTATCCCAAAAACCTAGGGTTATCGTATGTTGTTTCGGGGTGTTGCGCAAAACCGCGCAGCGCATCCTTATGTAGTAAGGGCCACGATCATTCGGAAAGGTTTTGAAACGAGCGCAGAAAAAGAGGTTCGCTTAGCGTCCAGTCTTCTTCTTCCAATTTCTGCCGCGTGGTTTGCAGTTGAAGGGGAAGGTAGCATAAAAATAACAATAGAAAAGATGCTGCAAAATTGTAAGAACACTGTCTCCGTTAGCAAATTTTCATCAAGATAGGTTTTAATATTATTCATCATAGTATTCTGCGCTCATAAACTTCTCTCTCTCTCTCTCTCTAAGGTTATTGGCCCTTGCTCCCTATTGGTGCATTTGGCCAGCTCATTAGGGGGGTTACAATCTTGTCTGATTTTGCATCATATTGTAACCCATTAATAATAGTTTTTTTTCCTCTATTTCTTTTGTGTTATTCTTATGTGATTATTCTTCAATGCACGTGTCAAGGTGAGTCCAGCAATGTGCCTCGATCCGAGTATAACCTTCTCTGTCACGCTCCTAAGGTTATCAGCGAGGTTTTCCCTCTTGTCTCCTCCAGACCACGCTGCCACGTGCTTCTAACCTTAAAAGTTAAATAGGAATCGACCTCTTTTCGCTTGCACACCCCGAACTACGCTCGATTATCACGGCCGAGACTTCCCTGTCCACCTCGGGGGCCCAGCACTCACGTCCTCTACTAGCGTGTACTTCCCGTACGGAAATTTTTGATTTCCTTCAGACGCGAAGTGGACTCTACCGAGGTTGACACGGAAGTCGGCTCATAAACTTATAATTTTTTAATAAGATTAAGGTATCTTATGTTCTGAGTAACATCCCCTCTTCTCAATTTCACAGTGCCATCGTTGACTTTGACATTTGAACAAGACGCTAAGCGATCCACTTGCTACCTATCAGAGAAAACATACCTCCAACTACCTATGTAATTCGACCTTCGATTCAAGACCTGTTTGTACCATGGTATGTGGCATGTGGTATGTGCAGAGATGTGTCCCTGGTATGGGTTATGGAAGCTTATAAACAATAGACACTCTGTGAAATTCTGCGCAACACCCCAAATTGACAACCTATCACACACACATTTCAGCCACTGCTGCTTATAGAACAGTATAAAGATTTAGTCATCCTCCCGTGGCCGTCGAAATTGACAAATATACGGACTCAATATAGAAATATGAAATTGACTGATGACATATTTTTAGCCTGACCAGGCTAATTATTTGTATTTAGGAACACGCTGCAAATGTTATTTAATCTTTGCTGACATTTGTCCATTTTGTATTCGAGCCATACAGTAACAAGATTGGAAGTATGTTTTCTCTGAACAAGAACAAGAGTTCGAAGTGCGAGTCGAACAAAATCGAAACTGCTTAAGACCGCACATGCGCTTTATAAGCAGTTGTCAAACGGTCCCAAACTATTGCACGAACATATTGAATTGACCATGATATAAAAAAAATGGTATGACGAGGCGCATCCACGAGCATCTAGCTACCCCACTTTTCAACCAATGACGTCACGACCACTCTCAAATAACAAATTGAAGACAAACCTAAGGCAGGTGACAGAAGGAGCCCGAATACACGAGCACCACTCGAACATGTTCAACCTTCTCTTGTCGACACAGTGTAGACGTCAGTGGTTGAATATGCGTGAACTTTACCAAACTGAGTTCAAAACATATCATACCGTTGTATTTTTTGTATATATGTATCGTGATATTGACATATTTTTTTGTGCACGCGGCAATTGCCACTTTTTTTCGAGCACATCTTTTATAAACAATTACATAAATAATTGAAGATAATGTTCTTACTCTATGCCAGAGAGAATATATTCTGTCTGCTCTATACTCTATACATAAAGCGCCTAACATAAGGCATATATAACCATATGGAGTATGGAGACAACAGAAACGAGATAAATGTCCTCTAAAATAAGCTATAAGGCTTTTCGAGCAGTAGTTTGGGACGGTTTGATAATTGTTTAAAATGCGCATGTGCGATTTGAAACAGTTTCCAAGTGGTTTGGGATTTCGTTGCTCGAACACCAAACTGCAGTTTGCAAACTACCCCTTCCACTTTCTTACAATTTCGTCGTCATAGAACAAATGACTATGCCGATAGATATGTTTTATGACCAAAGATAAGAGAGGTTAGGACTGTGGTAGTGTTCTCTGAAAGGGATTTCTCCAACAACAGAGAACACTATACTCTAAGAAGAAGAAGACGTTTCAACTGCGCCTGTCTCAAACTGAGTCCGGACCAGAGAATATATACCTACCGGACTAGTTTGGAAATCGTCAAACTACTGCTCGAACATCTTATATGACAGTGGGATTACGTCGCAAGTCGTAAGAAGACGGAGGAGGGGCAGAGAACAATACCTTCAAGACGGGGGTAATATAGCATTGGATAGGCCTTTTCCTGCGGTGTTTGAAGTTTTATTGCGTATTTTCATTGACATATGTCAATGCGTATTTCACAAATTCTGTACTACCGCGCAGAGGTGTAAGTCAAGTACAAGGAAACTTCTTACAGTGGACTTCACATTTTACCCCATCCCATTGCGATTATGTGTCTTTGACGCTGTCAATTGAAAACCGACACTCAATAATCTTTTATTATACTGTAACTAGTGATTCTATCATTATCGAACAGCCAGCCTCACCGAATATATTTTTTTCATTTCACTAAATATGTACTTCAAGAACCTACTATGCGTTTGAAGTTTGATAAATAGGCATATTGATATATTAGTTGGTTTTAGGGATAGTGTTCTCTGGTTTAGTTGGTTGCCTATGGATTAGATTTATCCATAGAGTTTAACGGAAAATGTAATGTAATAGGCAGTACCTTAGACAAGGTAAGAACTTAACTTTGACTGTCAGAGAACATGTTGAAATCAGGGAACAAAGAACACTGTGGAAATGGCAGCGTTTTAATAAACAGCTGTGATAGAATATTATCATAATAAAGCGATTACTTTTCTATAAAGTTTATTGCAAAAGATCATTTACAATAAAACCAGTTATAAACAAAAACGAACATGACGTGTATTTGTATTTCTTACAAGAAACGTCAGTTTCAAGCCGAATATTATTAACTGATTCCTATTCGAGCTGTTGATTATTTTGATTATCAGCTATAGAAGAACAGCAATCACGCTCTTTTAATAAATATCAGAAAATTCAAAAGAAAAAATAACAACTGAATATTATTTTTTGAGGCCTGGCTTCCTTTTGAAGAAACTTTCAAAACTCTAGGAACTTAACTGTGTATATTTTCACTATTTAGTCGTTAACATACTTCCTATATACAGTACATATTTAATTAGGAATTAATGTTTAATTACATCACAATCGATTGTGTCTTCTCCATCGATAGTAAGTCGGAAATTTCCAGGGTGTCTTGTTATATATACAGGTGTCTCAAAAAAGGTCTTTACAAAATGCTATCACATACTCCTGAAATCAAAAACTTACCATTTGCTATAAGGTCCTGAAGATATAGTTGTAAAATCGTTTTTTTACTAAAATTCTAATGGCTCATGCGGTTTAGCGGTATTGGTAAAGCGACATTGTTGAAAGGGGTTAAAAATAAAACTTCTATGTATAAATATTTAGCAGTTTTAATTTAGATCCATTTGCGGCAAAAAATAAAAGTTCGACGACTATGGATTGACATTTATCATAATTTTAATTTGGATTCATTTTTACTATTTGACCATGTCACTACCAAATTTCATCAAAATCCATGACCCGTTAGAAAATTTTAAGAGAAAAAAATAACAATTTTACCAAAAATACTTAATTTGATCGCAGGATTATATTTTAGAATTTTTTAATGACCTTTTAGAGACATTCTATATATTAGTAAACGTTGAATAATGAATGAGAATGTTACAATCAGAAACGTATAAAATTAAGATAATTTGATTTTACAGAAATATTTTATTGAAATGATTGTTCTATATAGGTTTAACAGACTATTATTAGTAGCTTATCAAGAATTGAGAAAATTTACATAGTATTTATTATTATATTTTAGCTGCTAATAATTATCTGTAAAATAATAGAAAAATTATAGTTACAAACAATATTTATTATTTTAACAATATAATACAATTTATGATTATTAGAAAATACATATTTTTGTTGTAGGAATTGCAACGCAGCAATATTTCGAAATTCTGTATTTTATGCCGTCATAAAGTCAATAAATAATAAATGAAATTTATAAAATCGATTTGATTTAATCAAACCACTTATGCATTATCCACATAGTTCCTCTCAAAACATAATATATAAATTGGTTGTCTCAACGGTTGACTACGATTACTGAAATGATATTGAGAAATTTAATATGCCCACGCATAAATTTGTTTATGATCTGGACGGGATAGTATAAGAAAATTTCGGTTGAATGATAATAAAATTGGAGAATTTAAAAACCCGGGCACATGAAAATGATACATTATTTTGATATGAATACATTAGCCAAATCATATATAATACTACAGGGGGGTTGTTAGGCCACTGTTCCGCTGAACACTTCGTATGATTATTATATTATGTATTTCACAGGATAAATTAACTGAGGCAAAGATTAGCCAAGGAATGGGGATTGTTTATTAACTATTCAGAAACATGAGCTTAAAATAATATTCTATCAGACCATCGGATATTCTATAAAATAAATTACACTAATTATAAATGCTTTTATTTAGAATATGAGTATCATAATGTTTTTCTTTCATATATCTGAGAGGCTTGCCGGTTATATCCCGCGTTAACTAGATGAATATTGTGGAATTGCAATTCCCATTTTCCAAAATAAAATCGTTAATTATAAATGGTAACAACTATTTTTAAACAAATGAACAGAACACATTTCCTTTTTTCTAGTTGAACTTAACCCTGAACTGTTATACAATAATAGATAATAAATTGATTGAATTGATTTTTTTTTGGTTTTGGAAAATTCATTATAGATTTTGAGTAACCATCGAACTTTACTTTATGGCAAATTATGACAATATGACAGCACAATGACAAAAAAAATAAAGTGCTCCCAAACAAATCAAAATTTTTAATTAAAATTAAACCTCTATAACTGTGGCTACTCACCTACCCCGACAACAGACAAATTGCCTGTTAAAGGAGTAGGGGATGATGACACTGTCGACATCATCCTGCATTGCTCTTTCACAACAGGATCTAGAAGAGAAAAAAAGAACACAAATTTATTTACAAGGATGTATTAAGTGTTTGAAAGGTTGGTGCAGTCATAGTTCTATATGCATAGACAGCAAAACACGAGTTGACTGTGAGTAATTGGTACGTTTCGTACTCCTATTGGTCAATTTAGATTCTCTCGGTTCCTGATTGAATGTTAAATAACACGAACAATCTTGTATTTCCAAATTAATTGAATTCTAATTTTAGTATTTATGTATCAGTTGTTGGTCAGAAATCATATTAGTTTAGATTCCTGGTTGGAACAAACCAAACAAGTTCTTGCAAAAAATTTCATAAGAAATCCACCTAGGCTTTATTCTGAAGTGAGATCATATCGTATTCTTAGATATTGTAAACGTTACTGATGTTTCAATGTAGAAAGTTTTTGTAACTGAAGATCGAAATTTATTTTCAAATGTTATGTGAACAAAATAAAAATACTTACAAAAGTAAGAGTGATCCATAGCATCACGTGCAGTAAGGCGCTCTAGATGATCGTAACGAAGGAGTTTGTCCAAAAAATCTAATGCTTCCGGTGATACCAGATGCTGATTCTCACTATGTACGAACCGTTCCCATCTCTTCCTTGAATGTCTAATAAGAGAATAAAAAAACAATAATTAGTTACTTTATGCACTAGTAAGAAAACAGTAAGAAATTATCGTCAAGGATGTGGATTTTCGACTAGTCATGCCTGAAAACTGAACTATCAAGGTAGTGTTCATTGAAACATTTTACCATCATAACTGACAAAAATTGTAGACAAAATGAAAATACTTTCAAACTTAATCACTTGAAACATATATGAAAAAATATTCCTGAGCAGCAGGCTGTAGAATGAGATATCTTTACTTCATCAGATACCAATAAGCCATTATTTGTTAAACAAATCTCATCGACTGTAATACCTGTTAAGTAAGAGTCAGTCTCGGATATTGAGTAAGATATCTTTGGACCGTGCCCATCTGATCGCAATCACAACAAAGAATTTTCAAATGAGTTTCAACACTTACAGACAGATTCATAATCAATCTTAGTTCGATACTAGTTTTTTTTTGTTTGTTAGTTACTACGATTACTGTTTGGGATCAAAACAAAGACAGAATTAACCACAATAACACCAACACTTTCTCATTGACACCCACGATTGGGTTGATTTCATCTCGTAATTTGTAGTAAAGAGTAGACACGCCCACCAACTAGCCAATATAGGGCATGCTATCTTGCACAGTATTAGGTCATCCTCCTCTTGCGTTAGCCAATCCGTCAAAATGTTCAGCTTTTTTAATTGGAATTGATTATTTCTTGACGACACGGCGAATGATTAAAAAATGCTGAGTATTAAAATATTCTGATGAAATATGTTCTTACCTTCCCAGAATGTCGTTGAATCTGGAATCCAGCTCTATATGGTATTTGTCAAGATATTCGAATAGTTCCTCGGTACCAAGGACTTTGGCTATACGGACTAATTGGTCATAGTTATCATGACCATGGAAGAATGGTTCTTTTCTGAAGATCATCGATGCAAGCATACAGCCCAGCGACCACATATCAAGCGAATAGTCGTACATCTGATAATCTACCAGTAATTCTGGGCCTTTGAAATATCTTGATGCTACTCTTACATTATATTCTTGGCCGGGATGATAAAATTCCGCTAGTCCCCAGTCTATCAAGCGTAATTTTCTATTTTCATGATCTATCATGACGTTATGAGGCTTGACATCTCTGAAAAAATTGCACATACAATGAACGTATATGGATCGAATCAAAATAAAAAAAGAGTTTGTCTCTTAAAGAACTTACCTATGCATAATACCCATACTGTGGCAATAATCCAAAGCCTTGAGTAGTTCATATAGGTAATACCGTATGTCATAGTCAGTTAAAGTCTGATAAAGTTGTTTGAAATCCGTATTATTGACATGTTCGAAAATTAATGCGGGTGTTCTTGAAACTGGATCTTTAACCACAGCTTCTAATGTTATAATATTTGTACCACCTCTTAAATTTTCTAATATCTTAATTTCTCTTTTAATCTTCTTCTTTTTGACAGGCTGCAAAAATTAATGGATATTGAAATGAGAGAATACAGCTGATAAAGAGTTATTCTATCATAAGATTATGGAAAATGAATTAACTTCAAATTTAAACATAAATTGCTGATTGAGGCATGACGCATTGGAGTAATTAAATAAGGATAATATGTATCAAAGGAGATTGCTGTTAATTATAATTACCTAACCTCTATTTGACAGGTGCTAGCTAGCATGAGGAGGGGCCTTTACCTTTGCATCGATTTAATTTAGAAAAATAAGCATATTCAGCAAATAAACTCACCTTCAATATTTTAACTACACACTTTTCATTATTAGTAACGTTAATTGCCTCGAACACTTCACTGTATTTTCCCCTGCCAAGTTTACGCACCAACTGGTAGTCATCCTGTTGGCCCCAGTCCACAACATAACCTTCGTAGTCCCAATATTCTCTAGGTTTATGGGAATTCACATCGGCATAAACTCTTGCCCGACTGGGTACAGCCATTCTTCGGGTAAGGGATGGAATATTTACAAATTGTCCAGCATAAAAAACTCCGTCACCAACAGCTAAAAATATTAATAATATTGATACACGAAGAAATGCAGTTGTGAATTGGGTTGATTTAATAGCTAATACTGCCTCAAGTTACCTTGTTTAAAGCACAATTTCGCTATTCTAGAACATTTATACAGCATTACTACATATCATAATCTTCAAATTTTGTGATTTTCATAGTCATTAACTTCGTATAGGTAGGCACTCGCCAATCCCCACATACTAGACTTAGCAAGAATGGATAAAGCCTACAGTTAAATACATCATACCTAATTCATTCCGCAGAAAACGAATTTATCTGACAATTCCTGTTAACACGTATCATTAAGACAGCACCGATATATATTTATATTTTCTTTCTAATAATTAAAATCACTTGAAACCGGCTTCTTACTATAAAATCGGAATCAAGATGGAAGAAGTTCCATCTCGCCACGATAGACTGGAACGAAGTCTTATTTCGGTATACCCAATACCCCTCTAAAACTACATTGCAAACTTCAGGGGCGTTCAATACCACCCGATACACCATGTGCTTGAAATAAGACGTCCCAAAATTAAGTTGAATTGTCACATAAAACAATCCTGTAGGAAACGAACTTAAAAATATAAACGAAATTATCCAGCATTACCTGAAAAAGTGTGTAACCAAAATATTTAACACGATCGGGAATGTGTTTTTGTACACCACTGACCCCACTGACTTCAACAGAATCTACAGGTTAGGCAACATCATAAAATCATAACCTGTATCGAAACCAACAAAATAACGGACAACCGAAATTGCATAAGCTTCGTTCGTGTTGATTGGATTTGCTTTTCCGTTCATCATGAAACATTTTATTGGCAACGCCTAGTCGTGAATTCTGAACTATGAACTAACATATATGCATTAGAGTGCTACCTTATATTCTTTAAACATTAATTTACATGTAATTTCGAAAAAATTTAAATTGCCCTATTCAAATAAAGTGGCATAATGTAACTGTTGAAAAGAGTTATATGAATGATGACAGAATTAGATTGTATTCTCTTTAGTAAATTAAGTAATAATAATAATAATACTTTATTTAAAATAATAATATGGAACTCACCATCAGGTGTTGGTGATCTCATAGTGCTAGGTCTTCTTTCGGATCTTGCTTGTCTTCTCTGTTCACCAGCCGCAAATCCTTAGATAAATTAAAATGTGATGCTTACCGGTAGTATAATGAGGCGGATATGAAGGAGCGAATATATGACTGACAATAGTGACATGAGCTTAGATATATGTCAAATTCAATGAAGGACGGTAGTACGTCCAGTAATGACAAGCACACGAGTCCGAGAACGAATTTGACATGTACCTAGAAGCGAATGTTGTACAACGATTACAAATTTCACCTCTTTGCTCACATGTAGCTAATAGGACATTTGATATTTATTCAATGAGCCTTACGATTGGCTGAAGTTAGGCATTGCCATGGTCGCAGTCGGTGTTCTGTGGCCACAGACAAAGTTGCTAAATGAAGAGTCGGTGCCTTACTTACAGCCTCCTCCTAAATACAATATATTTTATCTATGATACAAACCATTAGCCTGGCCAGGCTTAAATTATGTCATCAGTCAAAGTCATTTTCCTATATTGAGTCCATATATCATCTGTCGCCATTCTGGGACAGGCTAATGATTTGTATTTCGGAACAGCCTCTTAATGTGATCGGTCGCGCATGTGCTCAAAGTGAAAAAAAACTGGGCGAATGATTTCACATTCGAGTATAAAAATCATGGAATATGATATTTGATAATTATATGGTTCTCTCTGATAATTATAAACTCTACTAATAAGAGTTTTGTCACTCAAAAATTTAAATTCTATATGTATGACACCTTACTTTTTGAATATTTTAGTTTTGTAAGCATAATTTGCGAAAAACTATTGACGTAAAGTGTCTATATTTGTTTGTATGTCTGAGTCAGAGCGTGCTGAAAGTCATTTACTTTCTACACTAGAACGATAAATTAAGTTATAAATCGGAGGAATTATAGCAACTTTTATTACTAAAATGGTAAAATGATAATTTATTGACAAAGTCACAACACTCAAAGCGGATGTTGCAAAAAATCATTACCTATATCAAGAAGTTGTTGGAAAGAAATATCCATCTGTTCTCTAAATGTTCTCGGGTTTTGTGAAGGGCCTGCTTGGTCCCTTGGTAATTGTCTTTCAGATGCATTTTCAGGATTGCGTCTATCGGTCGCTGCAAGTTCTAAAAATTAGTTGTTACTTATATACGTGCTGAAAATATCTAAAATGATTTAATTACCATCTTTAGGTAACTGCTTCTCGGATGAGATTTTCGATCTTTTCTTACCTCTTTTCGGGGGAGGTCCTGCTACTGAACAATAAAAAAATCTTTGATTCAAGAATAAATTTACAATCAAAAGACTTGCTTTAAAAACAGTGGTTTAAGAATAACTTACCATCTATATGCGAAGATTCAGTTGAAGATTTCTCTAAGTTCTTGTTGAGAGCTCCTGCTTCTAGAATAACGAGAAGTACATATTATAGTACCACAGAATGAACAAGAATGCTCTTGTGTACAGGGTGTGTCATTTATAGTTGGCAATATTTATGGAAAATTTTGGGCTCGAAACATGACGATTCAACACAAATCACATAAAATATGAGCTGAGAATGCTGGGTAATATTATTAAAATGGTTTGATGCCAGAACCAAAAAAAAAATAATAGAAATAATTTTCTAACAAGAAACCACTGACGATTATTACCCAATAAAATCAATTTTATGATTAAATATCTAAAAAAATAATGAATATTTCATTTCTTAAAGCGTAGGTTATTTGCAAAGAATGTACTAGTGCTAGTAACTTGAAAATGTATACTAAAATGATAATTTCGTCAGTGTTGTAGAATTTAGGTCAACCAACCTCTCTCTTGCACTGTAGTACGCCTCTGGTAGTAGCTATACCAGTAGCTACATAATATGTATTACTTTTATTTACCATAATTTGGTATGATATATGTCTACACATCCTGACAAGTATGACAAATAGTTTTAAAGTTGGTACCGGAGACAAATCATTCATAAATTTACAACACCTTCCAACTCAGCAAAGAACAATATTTTTGTTATAATTTGGGTTAAAACTTCTATTTCAGGACCAAATTTTTTTCTGATTTTTAATGATGCTCCATATAATTTACATATAATGATTATAGAAAGATAAAATTATGCTTACCAGTTTTCGAGCCTTTGGTATATTTTTTAGGTTTTGGCCTGCTTGTCTCATCCGTGGAAAGTTCCTTTTCTTTATTAGAGTAATTTTAACAATTATGTTATTAATCATATTGGAAAAATACTTTTTCTTTCGCTATCTTCTAATATTTTTTTCAATATTTTTTATAACGATAAAATCATTCTCAATGAAACTGACACCAATACAATGTGAATTACAGTTATCTTTAATAATGTTGATGTTTAATACTTACTAGTACTGATACTCGTACTTTCAGTGCAGGTTTCCTCAATAGTAATTTCCACTAGTGAAGCACTAGAACCTTGTGATTCTGAAAATTTCAACATTATTTTTTAATTTTTATTGAAAAAATAAAATAAATAACTCACTTTCTTGAACCAATTCAGCCTCTGAGGAATTCTCAGTTCTAATTTGCGGTGTAAGAGTTGGAGGATTTTCGTCTACCTGAACAAATTTAGAACTAGTGAATTTCTCAATTGCAAATTGTGGCATAATTGTTGGAAGTTTCAGGTGTTCGGGTTGTCGGATCGTTGGTTCAAGTTTCTTCAATGGCTTTGGTTTCTCTACTGTAATTGAATTTTGTTGTATTGCAGTGAGTTCATGAATAATAAATGTTCAACTTACTTGTCAGAAATCCATCTGACATGCTTTCAAATCCAGTTTTTCTAACCTTTTGACTGCCTGCTTCAGTTGCTGGACAAGGACGAAAAGTTGGTTTACCTTCCCCTTTCTTAGCTTTTTGCTTGGAGTCAGATTCAAGGCCGGTCTGGGTCTGGTCTGAATGTCCAAAAATATCTGGGTCTATTGATATCCAGTCCTTATCTGTTGATAGACTTTCTTGATCTGATTTACATGATTTTGAATAGTTATGTTCCAGCTTCATCTTTTCAGATGAAGAGTCGGTCAATAATTTTGGAGACATCTGTTTAGATGTTCCAGGTTGTGGTTCATAATTATCAGTTTGCATATATTTAGAAGACCTCCATTTATCAAACGATTCTGGTGTAAAAGGATTTTTCATTTGCCATTGCTTTTGTAGACTGGTAAAACTTATTGGAGGAGATTTTTCTGTGCTTTGACCAGAGATTGGGATGTATTGGTCA
Source organism: Crioceris asparagi (assembly GCA_958507055.1). NCBI lineage: Eukaryota > Metazoa > Arthropoda > Insecta > Coleoptera > Chrysomelidae > Crioceris > Crioceris asparagi. Next base: position 12,018,437 of record OY293833.1, on the reverse strand, counting down.
AATCTGGTGATCTCAGAGAAAATCCCTGGATCTGTTCTTGGTGATTTTTCCTTTGAAGTTCCCGATTCAGTTTGATAATTATCTGATCCTATATATTCCACCGTGCCCATAAAACATCGTTCTAGTTTTGGGTATGACAACTTTCTCTTTTGAGATCCGGGTTTATTAATAGATTCTGATTGCGAAGGTCCTGGAGCGTCTATAACTTTTCCCTTTCGACCATCGGAAACTTCTTCTTGAAAGGATAAAGGTGAGATCTCTTTAGAAGTTCCAGGTTTGTCGTCATATTCGGTTTCTACAGATTTTAATGAACTTTGAAGTATGTCTCCCCTACTTTTGTCATTAGTTTTGGTTTTTGAGTCGTAATCGCCAACTTCGGAAGAACTTCCATAATCCGGTGAAAAAGATGTTTTCTTAGATGAACCAGGCTGCGCGTATTCTTGTTGCTCTGAATCTAATTGGCACTCGTATTCTGTTCTCTCACTACGCTTCTTATCAATTTTTGGTTTTGAGTGGTATTCTTCAACTTTGGAAGAACTTCCATAATCCGGTGAAGAAGATTTTTCCTTAGATGAACCAGACTGCGCATATTCTTGTTGCAGTGGATCTAAATGGCGTTCGTACTTTGCTTTCTCACTACGCTTTTTATCAGTTTTTGGTTTTGAATCGTATTCACCACCTTTGAAGGAACTTCCGTAATCCGTTGAAAATGTTTTTTTCATTGAAGAACCAGGCTGCGCATATTCTTGTTGCATTGACTCCATATGGCGTCCGTATTGTGTTCTCTGATCACGCTTTTTATCGGTTTTCCGTTTTGTGTCGTATTCACCACCTTTAGAAGAACTCCCGTAATCCAGTGAAAAAGATATTTTCTTGGAAGTTCCAGGCTGCGCATATTCTGGTTGCATTGGCTCTGAATGACGTACATATTCTGTTGCTTCACTAGTCTTCTGACCAGTTTTCCGTTTTGAGTCGTATTCACCACCTTTGGAAGAACTCCCGTAATCCAGTGAAAAAGATATTTTCTTGGAAGTACCAGGCTGCGCATATTCTGGTTGCATTGGCTCTGAATGACGTACATATTCTGTTGCTTCACTAGTCTTCTGACCAGTTTTCCGTTTTGACTCGTATTCATCAGCCTTGGAAGAACTTCCGAAAGATTTTTGTGTGGGAGAACCATGCTGCGTATATTCTTGTTGCATTGGCTCTAACTGGTGTTCGTATTGTGTTATCTGATCACGCTTCTTATCAGTTTTTGGTTGTGAGTCGTATTCACCGCCTTTGGAAGAACTTTCGCAATGTGGTGGGAAAGATTTTTGCTTGGAAGAACCAGGCTGCGCATATTCTTGTTGAAGTGGCGCCAAATGGCGTTCGTACTCCATTATCTCCCTAAGCTTCTTATCAGTTTTTGGTTTTGAATCATATTCACTACCTTTGAAAGAACTTGAGTAATCTGGTGACAAATATTTTCTCGTAGAACAACCAGGCTGCGCATATTCTTGTTGCATTGGCTCTGAATGACGTACATATTCTGTAGTCTCACTAATCTTCTGATCAGTTTTCCGTTTTGACTCGTATTCATCAGCTTTGGAAAAACTCCCGAAAGATTTTTGTTTGGGTGAACCATGCTGCGTATATTCTTGTTGCATTGGCCCTAACTCGTGTTCGTATTGTGTTATCTGATCACGCTTCTTACCAGTTTTTGGTTGTGAGTCGTATTCACCGCCTTTGGAAGAACTTTCGCAATGTGGTGGCAAAGATTTTTGCTTGGAAGAACCAGGCTGCGCATATTCTTGTTGCAGTGGCGCCAAATGGCGTTCGTACTCCGTTATCTCCCTACGCTTCTTATCAGTTTTTGGTTTTGAATCATACTCACCACCTTTGAAAGAACTTGAATAATCTGGTGACAAATATTTCCTCGTAGAATAACCAGGCTGCGCATATTCTTGTTGCATTGGCTTTGAATGGCGTTCATGTTCAGTTATTTCACTATGCTTCTTATCAGTTTTGGGTTTCGAGTCGTATTCACCCCCTTTGGAAGAACTTCCGTAAAGTGGTAGCAAAGATTTTTGCTTGGAAGAACCAGGCTGCGCATATTCTTGTTGCACCGGCTCTAAATGGCGTTCGTACTCTGTTATTTCCCTACGCTTCTTATCAGTTTTTGGTTTTGAGTCGTATTCAACACCTTTGGAAGAACTTCCGTAATCCAGTGAAAAAGATGTTTTCTTAGAAGTACCAGGCTGCGTATATTCTTGTTGCATTGGCTGTAACCGGCGTACATATTCTTCTATCTTACTACTCTTCTTATCAGTTTTCCGCTTTGACTCGTATTCACCAGCTTTGGAAGAACTTCCGTAATGTGGTGACAAAGATTTTTGCTTGGAAGAACCAGGCTGCGCATATTCTTTTTGCAGTGGATCTGAATGGCGTTCGTACTCTGATATCTCCCTACACTTCTTATCAGTTTTTGGTTTTGACTGATATTCGCCACCTGTGGAAGAACTTAAGTATTTTGGTGACGAATATTTTCCCGTGGAAGAACCAGGCTGCGCATATTCTTGTTGTATTGGCTCTAAATGTCTATCATAGTCTCTTTTCACACCAATATCTTCAAACTTTGTTCCTTTCGAAGAACACTCGTATTCAGGTGTCGAAGATTTTTTCTTAGAAAATTCAGGCTGTGCATAATCCTTCTGCATTTTCTCCAAATGACGTTCATATTCTGTAGACTCACTTCGCTTTCTAACAGCTCTCGGTTTTGAGTCATAATCTCGTGTCGGATCTTTTTTCCCAAGAAAACTGTCGTATTTTGGTGCAGAATCCTGCTGATCTGTGCTTGCCTTTCGTTTAATTTTTTTATCTCGATCCTTTTTCGATTTTACTTCTGAATCATAATCAATTACTTGAATCTCTTCAGAGAGACTTTCTGGTACTGGAGTTGAAGTGGATTGCGTCAAGCTCAGAGAAAGGCTCTTACCACTTGTTTTCTTGGATTTATATTTAGTTGGACTTTTAGATGTGTCTTGAATTTCTTCAGTTATCACTGGAAGATCTCTTTGTATTTCTCTGGGTTTGACAGATTTGGGGACATTTCTAGGAAAAGAAACTTCCGAGAAACGCTCTGAAGCAGTTAAAGATGTTTTTTGTTCAGTTTGCGTTTGGAAATCTACTTGCATGTATTTGATATATTCTTTCTCCTGAACAATAAAATCAGGTGATTTTGTTATGATAGTTGGTTCAACTGTTTTTGCAGAAGATTGTGGTTCAGAATACTGAACGTTTCCCTGAGAATTATCTTCAGTGATTTCTTTAGTAGGGCTTGAGAAGCTATCTGCACTATGATGGACTTGTGCAACTTCTACTATAGCAATTGGTGAGAATTGCATATCTGAAGAGCTGTCTGATTGAAATGACTCACTTTCTCTTTGCTCCTCTACCAGTGAGGAGCTTCCTTGATCCTGTGGCCAGGCTATATTCGTAGATGGTTTCTCATTTGATTCGGATTCACTTAAAAGGGAAGATGACTTATTAGATCTTTTGCTCTCACGTGTACTAGCTGGCTCTATTGATGGTGCCTCGCTCACATTTTTTCCACGGCGACTATACAATTTTGAACTTCTTGGATCATCAAGCAGTTTACCTTTCGAGTAACTTCCTACACCTGATGTAGCAGGCTGCTTCATTTTAGTTGAGCCACATGGCTGAGTTGACTCAAGCCATTGAGACATTCGTGAGTGGCCTGGATGATGTTTAGATTTTGGATGAGGTTCTTCGAAATAACTGCATCCAGCCGGACTGTCTTGTTTCTTTCCTTTTTTTGTACGGTATTCTTCGCGCATATCTTCTGAATCAGATCTCATTGTATAGGAAAAATCATGTGGCAGCATGCCTTGTGAGAACATGTGAGGTTCCTTCTTCTGAATTCTTGGATTAATACCAAAGCCGGAATGGTATCCAATTGTTGGATTTATATCTTAAGTAACAATATGATTTTAAGTTAGTAATCTATTCGGGTTATAAAAATATAAATTTACCTGTATAACAAACTGATTCCTCAAGAAGAACATCCGATAATGAATCTTCATCCGAGCGAGAAGCATGTTTTGCAGTTTTTTTGGATTCGTCCTCCGATAACGATACATCTAAGGAAGAATCCATATCAAATACTATAACCGGTGGGATAAAAGTCACTTAACCATTTTCAACTTGAATACTTATTTTAACAAAAAGTGTTTTAGAGAATATAACTAAGAAGTTACAAATTTTATTAATTGTGTAAATGGTCAAGGGACTTATGGCCCACCCACCCTTTAGAATATGGATGTAAATAGTCAATAACAATTGTAATACATACTAATAAAACAAGGCTAAAAAACATATAGTCAATAAAAAACTCAAATAATTAAGTAATCAAAATAAATTCGACAGAAAATTCTATAGATATAGCCTAAATCAATGAAAATCAAAACAGCACAATGCACACAAAATAAAACCACAACCTAAATAAATCCAGTCCAGACATGCATCTCAATACCTTAATATACCTTATAATGTTGAATGTTGAAAGTTTTGCTTCCCCGTAGTTGTTTTTATTGGGTAGATGAGGTTGAAATGAACTGTAAAGTTAAATGATTACATTTCCAAACTAGAAAAAAATGCTACACGCTAATAATATTTAGAACTTCTTTGGAAAAACGTGTCCTCACAAATTCTCATCATAAAATAGGAGAAAATTCACCTAAATAATCCCTTTATTCAATTGAAATAATATAACCAACGATCTATAAATCATAGTTAAATATGTTTCAAAGCTATTATTTGTCAACGATAGCTTTTACCAAAAAAAAATATAATTCAATAATTTATAAATTAAAGAGATCCTGTACCTGACGAATTTTCCAGTGTTTTTAATACTCCCGAAATACTGGACTCCTTGCTTTTACGTCTCTTATCCTTTTTACTTTTCTTAGAGCGCTTCTTTTTCTTCTTAGCTGGAAAAGGAATATGGCCTATATTCTATATATTATTCATCAATCCAGTACGTTATTTATTCATCAAAAACAAAGTAGACTATTACGTACGTTTCGTTTGTAGTTCATCTTTTTTTCCATGCTGATCTGTCGATGTTACAGTAGTAGCATGGACTCGCATTGGACTTCCAGATGCTCTGTCATGGGAAGTCCTAGCATCTAAAAAAAATAATTCTAAAATTTCTAATAGAAATGTACCTATTGCCATCGTTCGCACTTTTGAATTTCGACAAAAAATTAAGAGCATGATGTTCTATGTCAATAAATATCTAAGTTCAATTTTTTTATTCATAAGTTGTATACATATAATTTATATGGGATACTAAACGTTACTACTCGCTTCACTGTTTTCTTATACAAGTACATAACACATTATACCAAACTAAACAAATGTTCCATGAGACACATCTAAACTGTAACGGGCATAATATATATATATATATATATATATATATATATATATATATATATATATATATATATATATATATATATATATATATATATATATATAACGGATTTATTTATTTTTCAAGTTTATTTATTTACACACTAAAATATCACAGATTATTTATATACACTATTTACAACCGTATTTGGACCGAGCGTTATTTAATTATGTTGTTGGTGGTCCCCTACAAGGGACCCGCCGAACTGCACCGTGCTCCGGTCTCGACCGTATTGCCGGTCTCATTGGACTGCTCCATACTGCCACTGCCGTTCTCCACCTTACTCCGGTCTGACTCAATTACTGCACCGCACTGACTGCCTGACTGACTATAATGACTGCATTATACTGACTATCTGACTGATTCGACTGCACTATATTGGCTGACTCCACAGCAAAGCCTCTCCAATATATAGGCAAGCCCCTCCATTTCGAATCTTCCACCGACAACTTCCAACGCCCCGAACACTCCACCAACAGAGCGAACTCACAAGATGTTTCGAGATATTATATCTGGACCTTGGCATGTATCGTTGGCCAATAGCAGTATGCCTTACACTCATACCAACCGGGCCATACCAAGGTCAGAACTCGCCAAGATGATCCCCCTCTGACGAATCACGAATAGCGCATGCTTCCTCATGGCGGCCACACTATATCGCAAACTCGTTACAGTATTAAATTTCAAATGGATACGTCCTGTAGTTCGTTTCATAGATATGATCTGTATCTACTTTTGTTTGAAGCATTTAAAAAAAATACCAATCATTATAAACTGTGAAATTTACCTACCCGCTGACTACGAGCTGTTGGAAATATTTATATCGCAGCCGATCATCAGTTATAAAAATTCAAGAGAAAATTATATCAGTATCAGAGAGAAAATTTTATATACAGGTACCTAGTTTTTTCATTAAAAAACTCATTTCCTTATGAGACGTTTAGCTATGAAATAAAAAATAACAATCAAAAATATTTCAGAAAAAATAAATTATTTACATGGAAATGTCTGCCCATGAAAAAAATAATATCAAAGCAGAATTACACATGAATCATCTAATGTCATCCATGGAAAAGCTGTATATAATAATAATTTATTTTGCTCAGTAATAGAATAATTTAAATTCAGAGTTTTTTTGTTTTATTTTCAGTGGCAATTGAGCCTTCAATTATTTTAAATTTAAGTTACTATTCATTCCCTGATTACAGCAGGTTACCTAATTTATCAATACATCAATACAATACATCAAAAACTCTAGATAATTGTAAATTAGGTGTTTATGAACTCACTTGCTTTGATTGCTCGAAATGATACCACACATCCAATGATTATTTCAGAATCATATATATACCGAAAAATAAAATGAATAATAGTTTAAAAAACTAAAAAACACGTTTTGATAGCAAACCAAACTAAAAATTAGGACATAAATAAAATATCATTTTGTATCATGTAAAAAAGCGTGGGGGGCTTGATGTCCATTGATATAAATATTTTATGTTGATAGATACTATGATATATAAGTAGAGTCATTATAAAATTAACTTAGAAGACACCCCACGCTTTTTTAAATTAAAATGATATCTTATTTATTTTATAATTTCAGTACCGTTTGCTATTAAAGCCATGCACGAATGTAGGGAGTGAGATATAAACAATCATAGTCATATAGGTATCAGGGGACGGTAGGGAACCCTCCTCCAAATAGTCCTACTCTTAAACTCGCAAATAATCCAACACACATTCATATCAAAATTCCACAAAATTTCATCCATAAAGCTCCGAGTATGAAATTTTCATCGAAAAATCCCACTCGCACGTACACAACATCACAAAACCTCCCAACCGACATATAGATAGAAAGTTGCAAGAAAATTCATCCTGAAATCAAAAACACCCATAGGTAGGGAACCCTCCACCAAAGAGTCCCATTCGCACTTACACACGATCACATATCCTACCAACCCACAAGCATATCGAAAATTCTACGAGAATCCATCCATAGAGCTCAGACATATTGGTATGGTACCCCCGCATCAAAGAGTCCCATTCGCACATATACAACATGAAATTATTCTATTGTCATCGGTCCTTTAAAAGTATACAAAGTTTCAAGTCGATCCGATATTTTTAAGTGGGTGAAAATCGTGTCCAAACATTCCGTTACATACATAGATACATACATACATACCAAGCTAAAAAAAGCTTGTTAAAAATATTAAAATTGAATTTAATATGGAAATTAATAGATGTGAACATTCGGGTAATCTTCTGCATGATCAGATCTATGGTATGTCCAGCCCTTTACTGTATACCTATATAATTGTTACCTAGTTAGATTATAATATTAGTCATTGAGATGTATGTTAACCATCCTTATTAAATGAGAAGGCAATCACCCTCTCAGAACTAAAGTTATTAGGTACTCACATTGTGCCGAAAAGAATGTGAACAATATATTAGTGGAAATTTATTATAGTCTTATAGTGTTTTAATTTCAACTTAAAGCTGCGCACGATCATGCTCGTCTGTTCGAATCTATATACTCGCACGGAAATACACTCATATATAATAGAAAAAAATTTAAAAGAACACTTTATTTTCTTGATTACTTGCATTTTAGTTATCATTTCCTCAGAATTTCAAAATGTAAAAATATGTTGGGCGTTCTTTTCAAAATTATGAATGCTCTGTAGAAGCCGGAAGTAATTGATCCCTTATAGAATAAATTTAATGCGACTGTGTCCACGTCGCGTTCTCGGTAAGAATTTTTATCAGTAACCGACGACTGCATACAAATATGTATTTGAATTTTGGAAGATAGGTTTCTTTAGCGATTAACTTCAGAAAGCATTTCCCAAAATTCTGTGGGGAAAGGTAAGAGATGTTTTCAGATCTTCACATAATAGTGAATTTTGGACTATCGGTCGCTGAGTATAGTGATTTGCTTAATTAACGGGCGTACGAAGTCGCTGGTATACCACAGCATAGGTAAAAGATTCTTATGCTGTGGGTATACTGCATTGGGGTTACTACCTATCTGATACCACAGTATAAAGAAATATATATAGTTCTTTATACTGTGCTGATGCTGATACTACCTCAATGGTATACTGGATACTGGCATCGGTAATCGGTCTCGTATTCTATAAAAGTCAGTGCTTTATGTTTTGGAGATGTTCTCTGTTTATGTTCCATAGTTCCATGTATACTGAAGTATCAAGGTGAGATAACTGATTAGAAAAATACCACTCTTGACAAATTAACCTTGAATTTAAGTTGGAAATTTATAATTTATAATTTGGATGATAGCTCGTAGAATTTCCATGTTTTAACATTAGTAAGGTTGATAAACCGTTGAAGTTACAACACGTTCGACGCATACAAGAATATTTTAATTGCATACAATTATAATAGTACCTTACTACCATGATTCAGGTAAGATTTTTTCAAAATTATTCAATATACCTAAAAAGGAATCTTCTTTGAGATTTAAATATTTTTTTAAATTATAAAATATACACATTTTCAATAAAATTGAAATTGACGAATATATTAAAGTTGTCAGGTATTGAAAAGATTGTTGAATTATCACGGTCAGCATTACCCAAATGAATAGGATATTGACTACTAAATATATTACTCAGCATTTTCTTTCTTCCTAATCAATAGGCATTAATCATAATGTTTCGAGACTACAACAAGTATTTATAATATTGTAAATATAAATCGTGTTAACTATTTAGATTATAGATAATCGTTTTTTGTAATCTCATTTACAAATTACCGATATTATTAACTTTCCATGCATATTCACTAATCTTGAAAACAACAATTTATATTTTAAATGTTCCATATGAAAACGCATAATCATTTTTTTATTCCAAATAAAACAAGGTTATTAATTCTTTGAAATTGAGAAAATAAAGAAGGATGGCAATTTTTCCGTATCCTGTGAATACATTTGATTCTCATTTAACCTATCAAAGCAAATTATTTCACTTAATTTATACGAAAAATCCGATTGATTTATTTTTTTCATTAGGTTCAAGTCTTCAATACAAAAAATAAAAAACTAGGAACAATCAATGTTTCCGAGAAAGCAAAAGTGAAAGATATAAAGAAAGAAGTTGCTGGAGTTGCGAAACTAGCAATAGAAAGACAATCCATAAGATCTGAATTGAAAGGCAAAGATATCAAAGATGATGCCATTATTGATAATATTGGATCAACGAAAAAAGTCTATGTCAAAGATTTGGGACCTCAAATTGGATGGAATACTGTTTTCCTTCTTGAATATGCTGGACCGTTCGTTATATACGGCTTAGTAGGATTGAGGCCGTGGCTTCTGTATGGTGAAAGTGCTAAAGGAACATCACTCTCTACAACGGCTAAGTATGAATTTCTAAATATTAGTTATTTCTTGATTCGAATTAAATGATTTCTATCTTCAGAATCGCCCTCGCCTGTTGGAGTATTCATTATTTGAAACGAATACTGGAAACATTATTTGTACACCGATTCTCCCATGGGACAATGCCGATCAGGAATCTGTTTAAAAATTGCGGATATTATTGGGGATTCTGTCTCTACGTCGCCTATCACATTAATCATCCCCTTTTTACTCCACCATCATTTTTGATGCAAGCAGTTGGACTTGGACTTTTCGCTGTATGTGAAAACTTTGTCTTTTCAAAAGTTCAATACAAAATAAATATGTACTTTCAGATTTGCGAGATTGGAAATTTGAGCACGCATATATTGTTGAGAAATCTTCGACCAGCTGGCAGTACTGTAAGAAAGATTCCAGTACCAAATAGTTTTCCTTTGACGAAGCTTTTCAATTTGGTCTCATGCCCTAATTACACCTACGAAGTTGGAGCTTGGATTGGATTTACAATTTTAACTTCATGTATTCCAGGTAATGCACATAATATATACTGGATATATTATCAATAATCGAAAATATTGGGACCAAAATATGAAAATTTAACCCAAATCAAATTGAGGAAAAACAACTACATACTTTAATTTACGTAATGAATGCAATTCCTTAACAAAAAACTGACATGATAAATACACATCAAAATGAAAATAATTTTAGGTTTATCTTTAAATATCTCTAAAAAATAATGAATGTATCGTTAGTCAGGAACGGAAGTTATTTAAAAGCAATAGAGAAATTAATAAATTGATACTTGAATGATAATTCCGTCAATGGCGTAGAGTTTAGGAAGGTTCAATATCTCACATACCGCTGGCGTGCGCCTCTGATAGTAGCCAGAAACTTTTATTCAACATAATTTAGTATAGCTTACAGTTATATAGTACCTTTACTTCCTGCTACTAACAGTTTTTAGATACCGTTTTTTGGGGTTAAATCTTCATATTTTGAGCCAAAGATTCTCCAGCCAAAATATTTCCCCCCACAATATATACGCAAAATTAAGATTATTGAAATATTTTTTTGTTTATAGCCGGTCTTTTCACATTTGCTGGATTCTTTCAAATGGCTATCTGGGCTCTTGGCAAACATAGAAACTATAAGAAGGAGTTTCCTAACTACCCAAAACAAAGAAAAGCAATCATTCCTTTCATCCTCTAAAGAAGATGATGCGTTCTGAAATTCCCTTTGAGTTAAAATTAGCCAAGTTTTTGCCATAAAAAAGAACTGAGTAATTTTTTTATTGGTTTTGCTAGTTTTAAATACATTTAAACTTTTTTGGGTAACTTTTCTATGTTTTAGAGAAAGTTATATGAAATTATTATGTGCATTGTTAGAATGTGATGGGTTTTATTAATAAAATTTTATAGAATCTATCTTCTCTTAACTAATTATATACAGTGTATTACAAATCTACGCTCGATGATAAATATTTGAGCTACAAATTTGGTAAAATGGGATTTTCTTTCAGAAACTCTTTTCACTATCCAAATTTAGGTTATTTAGTTTTTGAGAAACAAATAAAATGTAATTGCGTTATCTACATATTTACTCTTGAATAGATAAATCACAAATTTCATGGATTTGTTGTTGAGTTGAATGAATCTACAAGAGATATGCACCTGAAGTAAGTCGATGTTTAAAATAATTTCTCATAAATAAATGCGAAAATACGTACTCAATATGAAATATAAATTATGTAATGCGAAAATCAGTTTCATTTGAATTAAGTAAAAAGTGAGCAGACCTATACTTACCTGTTACATAATTGAAAAGTTCTTTCGAAAATCTACGGGGGCCTAATTCGAAATATATTGACATTTGAATTGTTGAGCTCTTCTCAAAAATGTATCTTATGAAAGCAATATTCTCAAATCAATGAAAATGAGACTTCTCAGCTTCTTAGAAATTAGAAAGGATATTATGCTTCTGAATAAATTCTGATTTTTTTCTCATTTAAACTACTGTTTAAGAAGTGATAATCGCTTGATCGTCCAATCTTTTTAACAGTGATTCACATTGGAAACAATCTTAGGTTTTTAAGTTTAGATATGGCAAGCTCTCATAAATGCTTGTGTTAAAAAGACTAAAATTTATCGGGCCTCAAATATCTAGCAATACTTACGTGAAGATGGCTGATTCCTTTCTTCACTGCTTCTACGTCTACGATTCGCATCCTCTTCCATCGCTGAATTTGTTCAACAAAGTTTCACAATCTGCAATAAATGACAAAGAAGTTAAAAACTCCTGGTTCGTATTATTTCCTTATATTTGTAAACAGTAGAAACATACAACTATTCTAAAGGAATTGTTGACTCAAAAACAAGATGGTGGATATTTCCAACAAAATCCTTAAAAAACTTAAAAATTTCAAACTGAATCTTAAAAAAGAGTAGATATTTGCAACAATACATATAAAGAGCAAGAATGAAGATAATAATCTTGATGCTGTATATGGCTAAATCAGCTGAGTTTTCGTTTTCAATAAAACCGGGGTCTACTTCCAGGATGGTGGATATTTCATACGACTTTAGAGGGTGAGGGTAGGTAACTTACAAACCAAATTCTTAAGAGAAGTAGAATATGATTTCGTAAAACCATCAACAAGTTAATAATTAACATAAAATAAGAGTATGAAGATCGTAATAACAAAATAATAGTATTTATAGGACGTTTTTACGCACCTTTATGGCCAGTAAAACAAACTTACATTCAGTTTGAACAACAGCGACAAACTGAATTTAGGATTTGATCTGGAATATATTACGATTTTCAATTGTTTTTAAATCTGTCAATTTCAAATATCTCTTAGATGCCGTCCGTTTCATAAAGCATGGTGCTTATGATTTAGATGGCATTATCAACGTCTAAAAAGAATTATAGAAATCGTTTTTAACAGAAATCATATTTGAAATACAAAATTTGAACATTAACTAATAATTTAAAATTCAAACCCGTTGTTTAGTTGTTTGCATATTTTTATTTTTGTCACAGAACAGGTTTATTGTATTTCTGTTATTTTTCATATCACAGATCACAAACCAAGAACGAACATTTATACATGAAACAGGTAGTTCGATGTATGGAGATATAAATTCGCATTAATTAATAATTTTTTTAATCATAATATAAAGAATAACTATTTGATTCCATTTTCTATGGAAATATTTCAAGAAAAGAACTAATTTGTTAAATAATTTGTCCTCTATAATCATTAACAGGAAAAAATACTTTTCTATTATAAATATTCGTATCAATAAATAAATGAATAAAATGTTTTTTTAGATGGAAGTTACTCGATATATATAATTATGGAAAAATAAGATCCTATTTTACAATGGGAACAGTGACAGAACTACCGAAAGAAGGAAAGTTTATAAGCATAGATATCGGAATGTCACAAGTCACGACAAATAAGAATTGACAATGCTAAAATGATTTTTCAATTTATTTATCAACAAATATTGCTGCTGAAACTTTGAAAAGCGAATATGTGGACGATGTCAATTGAAATTATTTTATAAAGTAATTATCCTAAGATTGGTAAGATTCAATATATTCTTTAAATTATTTTGTTTTAATATACATATTATAATAATAGGCAAATAGGCACATTGGTCTATTAGAATAGATCCTCTGTTATTAACAACATTGGGGGCGTTAATACTTTAACCTCAATTCATAGGTATTGTTGCTTATTTCTCATTTTCAAATTTTGAAACTAGAAAATAAATCATAAGTGGCTGGAGCCAACGGATCTTTAAGTTTTAGTAACAGTCAGGTCCATTTGTCTACTCGTCATGTTGAATAAGGTATAGGTAGATATTTAGATTTCCCTACGCACTAAGTTTCACATACTATACCTACTATAACATTGTACAGATGAAATTCCTATAGAATGTAGATATGTTTTTGATAGAATACTTCATTAACAACTTGTATGCAAAAGTTAGTATTTCATAATAGAAATGATCATAAATCTATTTATTAATAAAAAGATCATTCAACAATCTGACATGGTACTAAAATATATGTGTTTCTAACCGCAATTTCCTTTATTTCGAGATAATGTTTTATTACCTATTATTATGATGTTCATGAATCATATTTCCGTACATTATCGTACATAGGTATTTATGTTTTTTAGTTTTTCTGATTAAGAAAGTGATTGATATCTAAAATACATTAGAAATTATTTTGTCTACGTCTCATTTGTCAGTTGGTTCTTTGCTCTATAGTAGTTTCCAATCTGTTTCAGAGATGAGGATTCGAAGGTACATTTGTACATTCTCAGTTATTGTCATACATAATGATCCTGTAGTGTTTTAACTGTTTGTTGTTATATTGAAAAAGAGTTGTTTTCTTATCTAAAATTTTTGAATAAAAGTTTATAATAAGTTTTAAAATGTGTAATGCTTTTTTCAGATATTCATTTTGTTGGATATGCCATACAATGAGCAGTGGTAGCGGCCAATTATGGCGACGACGAAGTGGCACTACTTGTATTCGAGCTGGCTTGGTTATATTTATTTTCTTCGTATGGCTGCAGCTCAATTTTCTGAGCTACAGCAGCACAAGCTCACAATATTCTGAAGTAAACGATTCCACGGCTGCTATTCTGAGCATGGTACCTGCTGTATTGCACAAATTTTTATCACCGAAACCAAAAAATTTTACCAATATAGGAAATGGCAGCTATAGTACATTTTCATATAAATACACGCCTAATATAACCGAAATAAAACGAAATATTGCACAATACAACCTGCAACAGGTAGTATACAACGAAAATCTATTTGAACCGCTTCAGAACGACTCCATTATTATAGTTATACAGGTATTTCGTACGATTTTTGTATTATGTCCTGTTCTATCAGCCATCTTTTTGTTGTTTTCAGATACATGATCGTGTTACCTATCTCAGACATCTTATTGTAAGTTTGGCTCAAGCACCAGGTATATCTCAAACATTATTGGTTTTTTCACATGACTACTACGATGAAGAAATGAACAGTTTAGTACAGAGCATAGATTTTTGCAAGGTCATACAAATTTTTTATCCTTATTCAATACAAACTCACCCTAATGAGTTTCCTGGCGAAGATCCAGGTGATTGTCCTAGGGACATCAAAAAGGAACAGTAAGTATTATTTTAATGTACACTTACACACGTAACAACAAACACTAGCATAATATATGTGAGTTGGTATCCAGACAAGATATACACCATGTTATTGAAGAATGCTGACATACTATTTATGCTTGCCTGTGTATAGGTGATGACTCAGGTACCTGATGAATTCTTCAACTGAACACATGAATCATTATATAAAGTATTATTTACAGATAATATAATCATTTGAATCAAACTTCAGTAATTATTTTTATTTAAAAATATATTTTGTTGTTTTTAGGGCTTTAGTAAAGAAATGTAATAATGCGCTTTATCCAGACCTATACGGACATTATAGGGAAGCAAAATTCACGCAAACCAAACATCATTGGTGGTGGAAGGCTAACAGGGTATTCAGTCAACTAGAAGTAACTCGAAATCATACCGGGTTAGTTGTATTTTTGGAAGAGGATCACTATGTTGCTGAAGATTTTTTACATCTTTTAAAAGTAATGGAGAAGACATCTAAAGAATCCTGTAAAAATTGCAATATTTTATCATTAGGCACCTATATGAAGACATATAACTATTACGGAGATTCTAGGAAGGTACTTTATATAAAGTATATAGAAAAGAAATCACCAGATATAGATAAAGCCATAATCCTGATAATTGATTTCTCGAAATCATAGTCATCGTAGGGTAAAATTGATTTTCTATAGAAAATTATATTTCCTATACCAATGTTGTAGGATAGGAATAGCTGTTGACGTTCTAATAATATAAAGCCATTAAAATATCAACTAAATGTAATTTGCTATTTAAATATGCTGCCATCCATTGGGAGGTAGTCATAATAGAAATAAAAACATAAACATGATAAAACTGTATATAGTAGCAGCAATCTACAGGGAGATAGGCCAAATAGAAATAAAATTAATTACATATTACGGTTTTGAACATGCTCAACTAAGATTTCGGTAATTTAGATAATTTTTAGCAAATCCACATTTCATTTTCAATTTGGTGTATTGTTTATAGTTTTAATAATATAATAGATTTGCAATAACACGTTTATCAAGATGGCGGCTTACTTGCCAACTTCAAATCAATTATCAGGATTTTTTTAAACTACAAAATCCTATTTTTCCATTACTAATAAATTAATTTTTAAAAACAAAAAAATGGGTGACAGAAACACATTTATTGTTTGTAGGTAGAAATATCAGCATGGATAAGTAGTAAGCACAATATGGGTATGGCATTTAATCGTAATACTTGGTCACAGATAGTGGAATGTGCCGCTTATTTTTGTAAATACGATGATTATAATTGGGATTGGTCTCTTCAGCACATTTCACAGAATTGTTTGAAGCAAAAACTACATGTGATGGTAGCTAGAGCACCAAGGGTATTTCATATTGGAGAATGGTAGGCTCACATATTATCTATCACCGATATATATATATATATATATATATATATATATATATATATATATATATATATATATATATATATATATATATATATATATATATATATATATATATATATATATATATATACGTACCCGCCTACCCATACGAAGCCCGGTACATACTACAGGTCTATCGAAGCCCTACAGAGTGCAGTGAGGAGGGTGTACATATATTTTTGTCGCAGTTGGTCTATATTTCAGTTTTCTCATTCTGTTTGAATCCTAAGGTACTTACGAGTCCCACATGCATATTTGCGTTGTTGCCGCTACTATAATTGAATTTTGGTCTATATAAACGCGATTATAAAGAAAAAATGAAGCGAATCAAATTTCTGTGTAGATTTTCTAGAGAGAATAAATTCGCTTATGTTTCGGAAAATGTTGAGGTGATAAATATTCCTATGAGTTTCACTACTGATAGGTCAGTGAAGTTGGCGGTGCACTTTTCGTGGATAATGAAACCAATAGTTGCTCAATTTGCCGTTAATTTACCGTTAGTTATCCGTAAAGTCAAATATTTTGCTGTTGCATTATTTTTTGAAAAAAAGAAGTGCACCGCCAACTTCGCGTGAAGTTGACGTGAGGTCGACCAAAAATAATGATTGGAGAATTTGCCGTTAATTATCCGTAAATTATCTGTTAAGTCAGATACTTCGAATTTTTCATTTTTTCCAAAAAAACATAGGTGTATCGCTAACTTCGGGTGAAGTTAGCGGTGTACCCCTGTAAAAACGACGAAATAAAATGCCCAGGGAGAAATTAACAATTGTGTAATTTGCAGTTAATTAGCCGCTCATTATTCGTGAAGTGAGATATTTTGCTTCTCTATTTTTTATTGAAAAAATGAGGTGCACCGCTAAATTCACACGAAGATGGCGGTGCACCTCCTAAAAACAATCAAGCGAATGATGTGGACCAAAATTGATGATTGGGGAATTTGCCGTTAATTAGCCGTAAATTATCTGTTAAGTCAGATACTTCGAATTTTTTATTTTTTCCAAGAAAACATAGGTGTATCGCTAACTTCGCGTGAAGTTAGCGGTGTACCCCTGTAAGAACGACGAAATAAAATGCCCAGGCAGAAATTAACAATTGTGTAATTTGCAGTTAATTAGCCGCTCATTATTCGTGAAGTGAGATATTTTGCTTCTCTATTTTTTATTGAAAAAATTAGGTGCACCGCTAAATTAACACGAAGATGGCGGTGCACCTCCTAGAAACAATCAAGCGAATGATGTGGAGCAAAATTGATGATTGGGGAATTTGCCGTTAATATATCGCTAATTATCCGTTAAGACTGATACTTTACGAATTTCTCATTTTTCCAAAAAAACATAGATGTACTGCCATCACACCTCCTAAAAAACAAAGAAGCGAATGATGTGGACCAAAATTAATGATTGGGGAATTTGCCTTTAATTAGTCGCTCATTATTCGTGAGTTGAGATATTCCGCTGCTCCAATTTTTATTGAAAAAACATATTTTTAAAAAATTTTAGTAGTAAAAAGTTGTTTTTTTTTCTACTTTACAAGATGGATTTCAAACTCTTGAAAGGTTTTTACTGTTAAATGTTTAAAGTCACATTCTACTTTTGCCTATATTTTGTCATAAATGAAAACCTGAAAACTTTACAATGTATAGAAAAAATCAATTGAAGTCCTGAGGCAGATAATAAGCATTATAGAAAGCTTGACGTAACTAAAGAGTTAGCAATTGCCATTTTTACTGTAACCCCAAATAAAAGATAATTTTCATGTATATTATATTGTATACATATATATTAAAAATCTAACCAACTTGCATAAGTATTCTTGATAAGACGCGATACCTTGTACGGGCTGGAAATTTTGATTTTGATTATACATGCAAAACTTTATATGACGAATAAATATACAAAATAATAAAGAAAAAAAAATTATCAAATCTATGGCAAATCATTTCATACTAACCGTAATTTGGAAAGCAGGAAAACATGAATATAATAATAATAATAATAATTGTTTTTTTTATTCTTCGGTTTTTACAGGGTCACACTGCTAACTTCACGCGAAGTACACCTATGTTTTTTTGGAAAAATGAGAAATTCGTAAAGTATCAGTCTTAACGGATAATTAGCGATATATTAACGGCAAATTCCCTAATCATCAATTTTGGTCCACATCATTCGCTTGATTGTTTTTAGGAGGTGCACCGCCATCTTCGTGTGAATTTAGCGGTGCACCTCATTTTTTAAATAAAAAATAGAGAAGCAAAATATCTCACTGTTTTCTTGGAAAAAATGAAAAATTCGAAGTATCTGATTTAACGGATAATTAGCGGCTAATTAACGACAAATTATCCAATTGTTAATTTTTCTCTGGGCATTTTATTTCATCGTTTTTACAGGGGTACACCGCTAACTTCACGCGAAGTTAGCGATGCACCTATGTTTTCTTGGAAAAAATGAGAAATTCGAAGTATCTGATTTAACGGATAATTAGCGGCTAATTAACGACAAATTATCCAATTGTTAATTTTTCTCTGGGCATTTTATTTCATCGTTTTTACAGGGGTACACCGCTAACTTCACGCGAAGTTAGCGATACACCTATGTTTTCTTGGAAAAAATGAGAAATTCGAAGTATCTGATTTAACGGATAATTAGCGGCTAATTAACGACAAATTATCCAATTGTTAATTTTTCTCTGGGCATTTTATTTCATCGTTTTTATAGGGGTACACCGCTAACTTCACGCGAAGTTAGCGATATACCTATGTTTTCTTGGAAAAAATGAGAAATTCGAAGTATCTGATTTAACGGATAATTAGCAGCTAATTAACGACAAATTATCCAATTGTTAATTTTTCTCTGGGCATTTTATTTCATCGTTTTTACAGGGGTACACCGCTAACTTCACGCGAAGTTAGCGATACACCTATGTTTTCTTGGAAAAAATGAGAAATTCGAAGTATCTGATTTAACGGATAATTAGCGGCTAATTAACGACAAATTATCCGATTGTTAATTTTTCTCTGGGCATTTTATTTCATCGTTTTTACAGGGGTACACCGATAACTTCACGCGAAGTTAGCGATACACCTATGTTTTCTTGGAAAAACTGAGAAATTCGAAGTATCTGATTTAACGGATAATTAACGGCAAATTCCCCAGTCAATAGTTTTGGTCAACCTCATTCGCTTCTTTGATTTTTGTAAGGGTGCACCGCAAACTTCACGCAAAGATGGCGGTGCACCTCTTTTTTTCAAAAAATAATGCAACGGCAAAATATTTGACTTAACGGATAATTAACGGCAAATTAACGGCAAATTAAGCAACTATTGGTTTTATTCTCCTCGAAAAGTGCACCGCCAACTTCACTGACCTACTACTGATTCAAGTTCGGAAGACTGTACGTCTATATTTGATAAGCCTCAAGAAAACCATTGGGACATAATTAATATAACTTGTCGTGGATCAGGAGATCCAAATTTATTAATGGAGTACACAAGACCAACAGAAAATAAAGAGAATGAAGATCCAGTTACGTCAGGAACATCTAAAGGTGTCATGTCTATTATGTCTAATGATTCACAAAAAGAAGTATTTTACCAATCTTCATGTGATTTAACTCCTCTCGAACCAGTGGATCCAACTTTATTGACAAAGTTTATCAAAGATCAATTGGACATAGATAATTTAACTCTAAAATTAGTTTGAATCAAATAAAAACCTCGCCACTGGAAAATGAACAAATAATTCATTTTCGGGCAAATAATTCTTCTTTTGATTCAGTAAGTTCGAAAATACAAGAAGAACTAGATTTGCCATGGAGAATGTTGTTGGCAGTAAAATCGATAAATAGTGACGTTCGTGGAATGTTTGATGTTCTTGAACCAGAAATGTTTAAATCATTAATATTGGCAGCTAAGATCATAAGTGGGTATAGCGAGGACAAACATTTTAATGCACCTTCCTTAGCTTTACATATGGGTACAAGTTTGAAAACCATATGTGATGTAGTATATAAACTTGTTGTTGAAAAAAGAAATATTCCTAAGTTGACATGGGATAACAGAGATGAAAGAAAATCAGAAATAAAAGATTTAAAAAAGCTTATAGAGGGACACTGATGTAACGAACTTTCGAGTATAGCATTGAAAAGCCTGAAAGAAAAGCAGTGGGAGAAGCCCACAGAGTTACCCCTCTCAGAAGATATACTTAAAATGCAAACATATCTTTAAGAACAATCTGAAAAAGCATATAACTTTCTAAAATCTGACACTGAAATTCCACATAACTATAAAGTTCTAGCTCACACAGTCATATTCAATCGTAAAAGAGTCGGCGATGTTCAGTATTTGCAAATTAAAACATATAAAAAAGAAAACTCCAATAGTAATCAGAACGCACACAAAGATACATAGATTGTATCTTGAAAATCAGAGAAACTTCTTCTTTAGTGACTAAATCCAACCAACCCTTATCTGTTTGCTAACGAATAGATGGATGGCAGGAACAAATATCATAAGACAGTTGGCGAAAGATTGTGGAGCTAAAAAAACAACTTTATTGACATCGATGAAATTTAGAAAGCACATTGCAACGACTTTGCAGTTAATGAATATGGAACCAGGAGAAATGGAGCAAATCCCTAGATTTATGGGGCACACCAAAAAAAACTCATGCTGAGTTTTATAGGTAGGTATTCGAATAACGTTTTTACTTTACTTTTACTTATAACGTAAATAGCAGCTATAAAAGTATTTTTGAGAAATCTTTTTGTTTTCTGTATATATGAGCATTTGTTTTAGGTTGCCCCAAAATATCTACTAAACTACTAAGGTTGCTAAGGTCCTGCTTTTATTGGAAAAGGGAAGAGGAAAGGAGTTCAAGGGAAAAAATTTAAATGATATTGAACTTGAACAAAGTATATACTACAGCTCTGAAAGCAGTGAAGAATCTAAAATTGAAGACATTGATGACGATACCAACAAACCGCTTACAAAAAAAGTTTTAAGGAAGCAAAAAAGAAAACATGTATCTACTGAGTCTATAGAAATTGAAGAACAAAACAGGTCAGCTGGAATAGAAGATGCCATAAAAATGAGAAATTTTGAGACTGGAGATAAAATGTCAAAAAAGAATAAAGCAATTTCGAAGAAAACAAAAATCGTCGAAAAAAAATCCAGGAAAAAAAATCTCAAAAACATGTGTTGAAAAAAATACAGACGAAGAAAGTAGTTCTAATGAATGCTGAAATATGTAGCAGAATCTAATAAGGAAAATAAAATATCACAGACCAAAGGAATTTAACAAAAATCGAAGCAAAATAGGGTGCATTGGAGTAATCAAGAAAAAAATCTTGTATTAAATTATTTTCAAACTCAAGTTAAGAATAAGGTAACCCCAAAAAAATATGAATGCGATCTGTTCCTGAATACTTACAGTCAGCAATTGTTAAATAAAGATTGGATCAAAGTTAAAACTTTGGTTTATAATACTTTCAGGCTTAGATAAGTTTTCGTTCTATATGTACCTATAAGTCTAACCTTTCCGAACATTTATTTTTTCTTTAAGAGAATTGGAACTTTAGTGTGTCTTTCTTATTATAAAGTATTTTTTTTTAATATATTACCTAAATGTTTAATTTTATGCATGTTATTGTTTAATAAAGGATATATATATTTTGATTTGATTTTACTTACCTAACTACTTCGTGTTTTCTTAATCTTTATACAGAGAAAATATCTTTTATTATTTTCCGAGTTCCGACAAAATGTAGTTCGGGCCTCTCCGTTCGTCGTCTGCATGTCATATCCCTGCAATTCTCTAATCTGTTCATCTGCTTAGATACAATTTTGAAACTACATTAAAGTGAAAAGTATTCTCAAGACAATTTCCTATTTCATAGATAGATTAAATTTAATTTTGATAGTACCATTTTGTTTTGATTCATTCACTCACGAAATATTTGTATTTCAAGTTATTTATTAGAGCTTCCATCTTTAATTTCTACCCATTCAAAAAATCTGAAGAGTAGTAGTAGTAGAGAATATCATAACATATTTATTTAAAATGATAATATAAGCAAATCCTATCATTGCTCAAATTATAATTCGTCAAAAGCTAGCCTATATTTCGTAAAAATCCGTTTCAATTATGATTATGATAGAACCAACTCCAAGAGTTCGTTATATTTTTATAATTGCAGTCCACCATAAAACTCTAAACTAGTTCTCTATCTTAAAATTTGATACATAAGGTCTGGAAAATCTATTGGATTAATTCTTACATTGAAATACATGGTTGCCAATACTAGGGCTTCGTATCTACAGTGAAATGAATAACTTCTTGAATGAAACATACGCGGGACTCCTAGTAACAGCAAAATATATAGCGTATATGCATATGGCGCGCTACGCCCTCTGCAGTGAAAGGCAACGTACTAAGCCTGTATAAATTGCGATAAAATCATGATTTATGAGTCCCTACCATTTTTTCAAAAAATCGTTAGATGGACCCACAGGTCAAAACTGTGAAATTATACACGTAGTTTTTACGAAGCCCGATTTGGGCCTCGTAAAACCGGGCCGGGCGTCGGATGAACAGTGAAATGTATCATTTCGGGCTTCCTAATGCACGTTTATACGTATATATATATATATATATATATATTGAATTGGGTGAATTTGAAATACATGCAATTCATTGACAGACAGAAAAAAAATATTCAAAATACGTTATTTTGTTTATATATATATATATATATATATATATATATATATATATATATATATATATATATATATATATATATATATATATATATATATATTGAATTGGGTGAATTTGAAATACATGCAATTCATTGACAGACAGAAAAAAAATATTCAAAATACGTTATTTTGTTTCCATTTATATACAGTTTTCTAGTCCACAATAGAATAAAAAAAAATCATACGACGACAAAAGATTCTCTGTACATAAAATTTGCTTTATGGTTATTGAGTATTTTGTAATGAGCTTCTTTGGTTTTGGTGAGTTTTCTGATGAATACTTTTTTGCAGTTCCTAATGACAGATACTATGATTTTTTTATTGATGAAAAGAAAAAATATCGTACAAATTTTGTAAATAACTTGGGTTGTTTGGATGTATGTATGTAACACAGTTTTCAACAGTTCTCTCGTGCAATTTTCACCCTAGATAGATTTTTATTAATGAAAAACTTTTTTAAATTATTTTCAGTGGTGTTCATCATAAAAAAAACAACTGTGAATCAACATCGGTCATATCTAAAGTACAAAAAGTATTGAAGAGTGCAAAAAGGTATTTGTTTCCTGAATATTTGCATATAACCTATTCAATAACATCAAAGAAAACCAAACTACGTAAAGGCAACGGTGGATGGGGTGATAGAAGAGATCATAAACTGTGTATGGGTATGACTATTAGATAGTTATAGATGTTGTTATATTATCTTATAAAGTAATGAATATTAATATCTACTCTTGTTTAAAATGTGTGTATACTCAATGATTCAAATTTGCACGTTTTATCTTGAAACTTCAATTGGTTCGACAGAAACAATGAGCTTAAACTTATTTTGCAAAGCATATGGGTATAGAAAATACTCATAGTTTAATTTTGCATTTTTCGCCTTCAAGTTCACACTTTCAGAAATAAATAAAGTTCTGCACCTATTGACACTTATCGCTTGAAGTTGTCAAAACAATCAATAAAATTTGATCAGCATTTTAGTACCATACAATGATATTTCGGCATTTTTCTTCAGTATTAAATTGAATCTCAAGTAAGGACAAAAGTCTCGAAGTACTCGGTTGTTCCCATTCATTACATTTTAAAATATCAGAAGTATTATTTGATAATTACATTATACATACTGCTGTCTACAAATTTGTCGACTGTATATTTTGGAATTTATTGTGACAGTGCTCAATATTGCTCAGGAATTGAATTTTCCTAAATTGTTAATTTAGAACAACAAGTTATATGGAAAAAACACCTCAAATCCAATAAACTCACCCGTAAAGGTTCCAAAATAAATCATCAAATGTTGGATTATAACTTTTATGGTAAAAACATAGTGTGATATTCATTTCTTTACCATTTATACGTTATGAATAGTTTTTTTTATATTGTTATGAATTTTTTCAACAATATGTAGAATAATATTCAAAGTTTCAGGTACACATAAGTGAGATACGAGGGTGATTCAAATGAAAATGGTGTATTTTTAACTTCCCATTTGGAAGTTATTGAAAGGGGTCGACGAAATTTCAATTCTGACAAATCTCCATGTATATACCCAGAGTGTATCCGCTCCTTTTTTGAGGATTAGTTTTTGGCCAAAATCTATTAATTTAAATTTTGTACTATCGTACCCAATCATGGAACAAGTTAGTCGTTGACTAACTAAAAAAAATGAATAATTAGTATTTTATAGTTTCAGAATAGCGGCCTTCCAAAATT
The DNA here is from genome assembly GCA_958507055.1 of Crioceris asparagi. Taxonomy (NCBI): domain Eukaryota; kingdom Metazoa; phylum Arthropoda; class Insecta; order Coleoptera; family Chrysomelidae; genus Crioceris; species Crioceris asparagi. Next base: position 11,993,448 of record OY293833.1, on the reverse strand, counting down.
TTAAAAAATTCCAAACAATTTTCCAAGATTTAAATGCGAGTGAAAATATTTTTGATTGATACATACAATAATAAGTGTGGTCTATAATTTAGAAATATGAACCTAAAAAGTGGTCTTAGTTAACAGTCTTCCAAATGTACCACAATAAAATAATACTTTCGTTTACCAAAAATAGTATAAATGTATAACAAAATTAGGGCATACATAATCTTAGAGCGATTACCAGATGTATTTTATATTACTTGTCAAGAAAAACTAACATTGTCTGGCCCAGAAAACACCTGATTCTAAAATAGAATAGCGTCATTGAACTGTAACGAGTTATAATGTTCGAGGTTTTAATCCCTTAAATTGGCTAAAAAGACGAAGGAACTGTGTACACTGACGAATTTACCATTTAGGTTGAATCACCATCGTACGAATTATTGAATTTATTATCAAGGTTTAGCTTCGTACATAATAGCATTTTTGTTGTCATATTTATAATATTATATTTTTGTTGTGCCATTTGTATAGTAAATATTTCGCAAACGGTGATATTTTTTATGGGAATCGAAAATGTTTTTTATTCTACAGATTTCGTTTGTTACGATTATCTAATCCATAATTATTATGGACTATGTATTTCCCATTTTACCGTACGCCCCTATATGATATTAGTTTATTTAGTTTATGTGATTTAAAATCAAATCAATAATATTTTTCTTTTGTTATTTTGGAGTTGAATTTCAGTAAGGTATCCATGTGATATTAAGTTTAATTAATGATCTAGTCTTTTTGACGGCATTGTTTCCATTTTAAATTTTATTTATGTTGGATTTTTTGTATTTTCTTTAATTCCAAGATATGTAGTAGCTAAAACTTAAAAAAATATAAAATTAATATTTGGCAAGTTTAGGAAGAACAGATTAAGTGCCTAAATAGGTAGGTTTTTATATACGAATTTTTTACTTGGAAACACCCTAAGCTTCCAAATGTATTTTAGAAATTTTTCATACCTGACTTGACAATACCATTGATAACCTGGACAATATTTAGATTAAATGTTCAGTAGAATGTTTCTCTACCATGTGGATAAGTCGTGTATAATTTATCCAATTTTAGAATTAGATCTTCCGCCCTTATAAGAAAATTTTGATATTATCAAAATTAATGGCTCAAGAATAATCTAATTTTGTATACACAGTGTGCCCAAAAATGGTGATGGATCTATGAGGAACTCAGTAATTACTCGTATATGAAATAGCCTTAATGGTTATGGTCTTAGATAATTTGATAGTAATTTCCAACTACCTGGGTTTATTGAATATTTAGATAGAATTGTTAAAATATCATTTTTTTTTTAAATATTTAATAAACCTTTTTACTGTCTCCTTATAGTTTCTGATATCTACCATATTTAGGTACATCGAACATATATAGTATATGAATTTTGAGCTTCCAAGTTTTTTTATGAAATTATATTCACTCTACGAATCTCTTTCCAGTAAGAAAACATATTTTATTTGTTGAATTAAGTTCTCAACGTTGTAACTCAAAATCATTTTAAAGTATCTAAAATATAGGAATCCAGAAAATTTGGTATCTTATCATATTTATGAAAATGATTTTAAACACGTTATTTGTACGAATCTACTGATTTTTTAAATATTTTTATTAAGAATTATTCTTCTGTTGTTTGCAAAAAGTTGCTTATTTCTAATTTCTTGTTATAGATTTAAGGATAGAAAAAAATATAAATCAAAATGTACTGGCTAAGAAAATTCCAGTTTAAATTAAATCAATATTTCTCATTTGATTGGCTTTCAAATTTCGAGTTTGTGATAAGGGAATTCTTTTGAGTTAAGTTTTTTTTTTTATTTTGTACAATATAGTTTAATACTTACCTACATTAACATTATGTACCTGTTTTAAATGTTTTATTATCTTTATTAATGTGAGATCTAGTTTTGATATGACAACAAAAATACTATATACTTTATGTTCAATTCAGACTATTGTAAGATATTATACCAATAACTAATCTTGGTTATTATTGCTAGTTTTCATCTAACAAATGGGAAACATAATAAAATATTGAATAATGATTCTAGTCTAAAGGTGTATATAAACTATACATATAAGATTTAATATGTCTTATGCAGGCCTATGTTCTTTTGATTTTCATTGTTATCCTGTATAAATTTCGTAAATACATTTTTTATCTGGTTGAAGCTTTTCTTAGCAGTCTCCATACAAAATGCACATCAGTCTACTATATTTTTTAGATTTATAAATTACAGAAATATGAATGCTATAAGTAGGATTAAATGTTTTCTAAAAAGTTTTTCGTATATAAGTACGAGTAGAACTCATAGACAAAGAGCAGTACCCATTAAAGATGGTTGTATCTGATTAGAGCAAACTGGGAAAGTGTCAGAGAACTCGATCTCCAAAAAGAAAGTGCCTTCTCCTTAATATAGTAGCGAACTTGGGATATGGTGTGTCAGTCCGGGGCAGTCGAGTCAGTTAGATAAATAGTACATGGTACAAAGGCCTTATTGTATCATGGTGTGGTCGAGTGAGTCAGTCCGTTGCAGTAGTATGGTGTAGGGTTGAGATTTTGAGATCAGCAGTACCGTTCAGACGGGTGTACGGTGGAGACCGACAACAGAAATAAATAACGCTCGGTTGTAAATAGTAGATAAATATAAATTGTACTTAGTAGGCGATAGTATAGTGTAAGTTATATAAATAGTGTAGATAAATAGACTGTGATATTTAGTATGTAAATAAATAAACTTAAAAATAAATAAAGACCCCAGTCATTTTTATATGCTCGTTACATTAGTGTCAAATGTGGGGTAGTATATGGTGTACTGAACGAGTTATAAATGTGATAGTGACTGGGAAGAATGACTGTGTGACTGCAGATTTAATGAGAAATTGTGTCGGGCTTCACGGTTTTTCGGTAAAGATTCCCGAATATTCTTTCGAACATTATCGAGAAAAAGATGGCTACGATAACGGGATGTAGTTCGGTGTGCTGCTGGTAGTGCAACGGATGTTGAAATAAATGCTGTTACCTATAGCTGCTGTAGCGACGATCCAGAGCTGCTGCAAAACATAAACACGAAGAATGGGAGGAAAGCAGGGCACGGTGCTGTAGATGCTCCTCGTAGTTCGTTGAGGAGATAAGTGGGTCATCATGTAGACATTTGATGACAATATCCAGCTTCCAAAGACCATATGGCGTAGATACCATTGAACCTAAGGAGCCTAAACGGTGTGGCTACCGTCATCTTCTGAACACTCGAGAGCTACTGGGATCTGGTTGCTGGTGCATTAGAAGTCTACGACGGCATCCTGGAGAAGGTGCTTGACGCTGGGCATGGATCGATGGTAAGGATATGGTGATGCAGTGGTACTGCAATGCCGGGAGGCGTTGCAACTTGCTGGGTATTGCTCACAAGTTTCCGGTGGGTGTCACCAAGAATTGCCTGTGGTATAGCGGATGACGTGGAGATGCTGTGGGTGTAAGGACAACGAGGTAGACGCGTCCTGGATGGGATCTAGTGGTACAGAAGTACCTAAGCCTTGAAGCTGTGTTACATGGCCGGATGGCATAATAGCTTGCTAGACTTGGAGATAAAATTCCTGTGAGTGCAACTGAGAAATCGCTCTGAGATGTGCAAGATGTGAAGATGCCGACGATATGGATGGGCATTGGGTACCTAGTGGGCTGAAGATACAGACAGTATAGAAGCTGGTATGGTCATCGAGCAGAATTTAGGCATGGGGAACGAGACCGTGGTTGATGTGGACTCCCAGTATACGGCAACAAAAACATTCCATTGTAAAAATTAGACATCTCTGTCACTGAGATCCAAGGTACGGTGAACATTCGAGAACATGGTGTGACAATACGTTCTTCAACGAAGTGAACAGGCTGCATGAAGAGTTCGCTTCGTTCTGAACTTGCTGGTGGTTATGGCGGCATGGCCATGAAAAATCCATTGCTTCGAGTTATAGTTGCTCATTCTGGGATTAGAGGTGTGGGGATGGTCGTGTGAGATTCGTCGAAGGGCGGAACGCCTTGGCGGGGCCCAGGTGGTGTGAGTGTAGGGCATGCTGCCATTGGTCAGTGATGCATTCCCGGGTCAAAATGATATCCCGAAGCATCTAGTGAGTTCGCGCTAATTCGCGTGGCGTTGGAAGATTTCTGTTGAAGATTCGAAAAGGAGGGGCTTGCCTATATATTGGAGAGGAGTGCTGCAGTGTGAGTCAGTCCGGGGCAGTTGAGGCAGAGAGTGAGTCAGTCCGGGGTTATCGAGTCAATTAGGTAGTGTGGTCGAGTGAGTCAGTCCGGTGCAGTAGTATGGTGGAGACGAGCAGTACCGTTCAGATGGGTGTACGGTGGAGACCGATAACAGAAATAAATAACGCTCGGTTGTAAATAGTAGATAAATATAAATTGTACATGGTAGACGATAGTCTAGTGTAAGTTATATAAATAGTGTATATATAATATATTATTACTATTTAAGGATTCATTTTATACATATTTACCCCGCGGACAGCCTATGGCTTTGCGGGTCTTCGTTTATTTTGTAATTGTTCCATTATGTATGAACTTTCTGTATGTTTTTATCGAATAAACGTTATTATTTTATTAAGTAGAACAGCCCAACTTCCTAAACTCAGAAGGTATAGTAAACGTTCTCAGGTTTTGATGATTCTTATTCGAAAGAGTACTGAGAAATGGTCCCATTAAAAATAACATTTCCGGAAACCTTCAAGTTTGAATATTTTTAACTTTTAATACAAATATCAAAACATGCAATTAGCTGCTACAGCCACGACAAAGACAGGCTTCCCCCAATACGTCGTCATCCGCATTTGGGAACCTGCCTTGCTGCACGCTATTTAGAACATAGAGTATAGTGATTTCGATAAGGGTCTAGAAACTAACTTTAGATCAAAATCAGTGGACTCTATTCCGTATATGGAGGTGGCATTTTAACAATAAAAAACAGTTGATAAATTGGATTTTTATTTAGAACCAAGCACTTCCAACTAATCAAGAAAATGTTATATGTATTCATATGAACATTTTTGAAAATGTTGCACAAAATCATAATCAATGACAAAAATATATAGCTTCATCATATATTCTATTCGATAGTATTAAATCACATTTTAATTGAATTGCGTTACGCAAAATGGTAAATCAATAGTTTCAACTTCTTTGTACCAAAATATTTTAGATTTATATGAATACAATCAATGAAACTCTAACCTATGTTTCAACAGAAGAGAATCTTCAGTCTATGAACGTTAAATTTGGAAAAAGTCGATTGATATGAGAAAAATTGCTATAATAATATAATACCTACGTCAAGTCTGGTCACTTGAATATAGCTTAGTTGGAGAATATCTCTTTGCAAATTATCAAAATCAATGAACATATATACAGCCAGTTATTCGTACGATGTTAAAATACATTTACAATCTTTTACAGAGATTTTCACCTAGGTTATGATTGAAACTGAGAAAAAAATTGTTCAAGAAAATTAATTTGATAATCGATATATTGGAAATTTTAATTCAAACCAACATGGAGAATGTAATGAAAAGTTGATTGATTAAATATGTTAGTGATGTGTAGAATATATGTTTTAAAGCTAAACGTGTAGAAAAAAGTTAAGGTAACATTTTCTTATTCTTCCAAAAATACAAAAATATAACTAGAATGAGTTTCCCTATATAGCAAATATCATCTCGATATTCTAGTATTCAAAAAATTAAATTAATAATAAAAAAGACGGAGTTTCTTACTAACAATAACAAAATGTCTAAACCCTAAATAAATTATAAAATATGAATATCTGATAAATAAGGCAGTGTCAGTAAAAAAATATAAAAATATTAACATCAACGATGGAATATTCAAGCTCTCTAATTGTGTTTCGAAAGCAAAAATGGCTTTTACCGAGAAAGCACTCCAAACGAGTTGTAGATAGTATTGGCAAAGTCTATCCTTTGCGGTGGTTTCGAAACTAACTATAGACAGACTGGAATTATAGTTTTCAAGAAGACAGTTTTAAAGACAACTGTTAATATGTATTGGTGTACAAAAACAATTTCGGGCAAAGAATGATATTTCAGCTTTTGTGTGTGTTTGGTCAAAAGGGAAAGCGAATATTTCTTATTTTTAATCTATCATAAGTTAGTTATTTGATTCACCGTAAGAGGTATCTGAGCAATGCCAATAACAAGGCGAGAGTAGACATACCGATCACTACATTATCGATCAAATATAAGCGAAAGAAACGCCATTATTATATATTTCAATTGTCTGAATACTGGTCAATTATAAAATACAATTTATATCTGGATCTCTGAATGTTTTTTATCTGAATTAGCCTATTGACGTGTGACAGGTATAACAACTCTAACCACAGAATTATATTTCAATAAATTCATCGATATATTATAGTATATATAGAATACAATGCAAAATCAATTTTTCAGCTAACAAGCAATACACATTTCCAAACTAAATTTAGAGATTCAGTGTTCCACATTATCATAATATTCATATTATATTTATTATTAAATACAATAATCAAGTCCAGTGCAATCAAACATGAGCCTTATATTACGAATTGTTTTTACAGCTAGCTGCTCATCACTTTTACCCAACCTTATAATATGCCCACTTGCTTCTTTAAAGCAGGTGCAGGTTTTTGACAGTCAAAAATATAATTTACATAACAGAGAGCTGAGCCTTAATTTAAGTAAAATTAATTTACTTTTCAGAGAAGACACCTTGACATATAAATCCATCAATCAAATCTATAAATATGTAACAAAATAAAAAATATATTTGATTAGTACTTACGAAAACAACTTATCCTATCTATAATAATAGCATAACCTATTTATTTATATATTATTTTGATTATGAGAACTTACTGAGAAGGACGAATTTATAAAAAAAATCTATAGCAAAATAATAAGAACACATTCTAATAGCAAAACATGTTAACAGTTTATATAAATCATATATATATATATAAGTTTATCATGAAAACACAACACATAAAGCTATAATATGTATATACCAAACGACCTACGATTTTTTAAACGTAGGTGCCCATTGTGTTATTATTTGTTCCCTGCATCGCTGCCGAGACTCCTAGCTGCTTCATGTTACTAGGGACATACTGTCCGATAAATGATCCATCCTCAGTGAATCGACCTATTGAAAAAAAAAATATAATAATTCATTTAATGAACCAAAACATAATCAACAATTCAAAACCCAGTAAGTATATAATTTTTGTACACCTCCACCAAGCAACAGATAATCGAGTAGGTACGGTAGTAGTCCTAAGAAATGTTTTAAGAAATTGAATATTACGAGGGTAAATCAAATATAACTTATTTTTTACATATTATAATTCTTGATTTATAACTTCCAAATTTAAGTTTATCTTTACGCTGTTTGTCAGTGTTGGAACACTATTAATTAATGAATATTTACAAATTACATTACGAAATAACTAAATTTGATGTGGAATGCATCATTTGTTTGATATATTTGATTCACCTAAGTATGCTACGCGTGTAAGAAATAAATTGTGATTGAAGAAATTATTCCATAGATTCAAATAAAATCGCAGATGTCTACCTTCAAAGAGCGTAATTCGATATAAACCGAGAGGACTGAGCCAATGCTGCCACTGGTATATTTTACCACTGCGACAACTAACATGAAAAAGAAAAACGGTCTGGTATACGGTACAGTAAACCATTTTTAACTGGTTTCCCTAGTTTATACTGGCGTGACCTTTTATTGATGAACGGCTAAATTCACAGTGTATATCGAAACCCGCAATTAATAATTAGTGAATTTTACACTGGAAAACAATATTATTTCTCAATTTCTCGCCCAGATAGCTGACAAAATTTATTTATGCAAAATAATTTGCACTGGTATCCATGCAATATCAACCTTGTGTTTAAATAATAGGTGCTATGTACTATGTACCAAATTGATCAATTCAAGATTTGGTCTCAAAAATTTGAATATATAAAAAACTAATAACTGTCAGAATTTCATAATGAAATGTAATAATTATGATCTAGAAATTAATGAGTATGTTTAAATTAAAATGAAACGATAAAGTCCCAATGTATTTTTAATATGTTTTACTTCAATGTGCCTTAAAATAGAATTGTGCTGTCATGTAGACTTCTGGCACTGTAAGAATAACAAGACTTCTGATGACTTGCTGAGATAGAAAATTTGTCGAAACCAATGGATTATGAGATCAACAAATGATACCCGGTCTAATGTACCGAGAAGTAATTCTGAAGATTTGTAATTTATTCGATGATGCAATATGTATATACTTCTTACAGTGCCAGAGTCAAAAGGTGTATTCATAAATACAACCCAGCATATTTGTCAGTGCTAATGAAATTTATGATATATTGCACTGGTGTAAGGTGAATTCTTCATAACTTTTAAATCACGATGACATTCATGACATCTTTAGCGCTGGCCAGAGTATGCTGTATTATATTTTGTAGCACACTCCAAATATTAATTTTTGACAATTATTAGAAAAATATATATTTTCTGTTCAAATAACAAAACTAGAAATTCCTAAGTTGTTCATGCGTAAACTGATGCAACTTTACGAAGAGTAGTTAAAGCTTGTTGTACTGTAGTTGTTAGTCAGAACCTTACACATTTAAACCAGTGTTGCAAATCCCTGCGACGTTGTTTCGCCTTGGCCTCGTTTACGGCCATATTGTCCAATAAATGACCCATCCTCATTCATCCCCTCTACACAAAATAATAACAAAAAATATAAATAAAAGAAAAAATAAATAAAACACCAAATAATTAGCCAGAATTTAGATAAAATAAAACAAAATATTTACCCGTATCTCCATCACCGTATTCGGCCATGGAATCGGTGTCACTTTCGGGTCCTATTTTTGGCTCACTACTCATCGAGGTACGACCATGTGATTTATTATCAAGTCTGAAATATAAAAATGTATCTGATTGATTGCAAATGTTCTGATTTGGCAAAGGAATTGTGTCAGAATCCCCAACAAATTATCAGTCCACACATCAATATTTTAATTAATTAATGCCTTTCTAAAAGAACTTTAGAATAAAAATGATATTTCCAATTAATCTTGAAAAAATAGTTTTTCACAAAATCGTTGAACGTTTACTTATATCGGTACACTTTTATGCAAAATAAAGAAATAATTATTTTAAGACAAATACAAATACCTATTCGGAAGTGGGTTAACAAAGGATAATAAAGAGTATCACTTACGGTTGAGAATACTCATGGAAACCACCTTCATCAGGATAGTCATGTCTTCCATTGGCCTGCTCTCTTTCGTGAACAGCGTATTTGCCACCACGATTCCTTTTGAAAATGCAGACAATAATCAAAACTAATAGAAGGAAAGCAATTGCCAGCATCATTCCAATAAACCAACCAGCTGTGGCGACATTTTCTTTTGCTCTTATTATTGGCCCATCTATATCATATGTGGTGACTTCTTGAACATCACTATCTGTGTAGAAATTACCATCAACAGAAGTGACAACGAAATCGTAGGTGGATGCCGCCTCCAGACCAGGAACAATCATGTAGACTTCATTTTTTTCAGGAGCAGTCACCTGATAGGATGGTTCGTTCTTCTTCTTGTATTTAACATAGAAATGAGAACCTGGTTTGCCATCTTCATTGGGAATCCAGATGATTCTCACAGCAGCTGGAGGGCCCTGTTTGATAATGTCCCAATTGAAAGTTGGTTTCGATGGTTTGTGAGAACCAAGTGGTTTGGTCTGCCGTTCAATGAAGAACGGTTTTGATTCACCAGCCTTGGTTGTAGCACTAATATAAATGCGGTATTTAGTGCCCGCATTCAAACCACCAAGCTTAGCTTGATTGACATTTGGATCGTTTATTTGGGGATTTCGTGGTATGGGTTGGTTTACTTTTAAACTATGATCTACTTCTGCGTAGTAAATATTATATCCTGTTAGTATACCATTAGGCTTATCTGGTTTCTCCCATTTTAATAAAAATGCCGAAGATCCTAGTGGGATAGCTTCAAGATCTTGCATTTCACCAGGTTTACCTTCAGGTGTATCAAATGACAATGTCTCACTGGGAGGTCCATTATATTTTTCATTGAACACATATACCTGGGCGTAATTTTTGGTATATGGATCGAAATTAGTAACTAGAGCTTTGGAGTTACCACCTTGCACTTGAATTTCTTTCGAAATACGTGACGTTTCACTCCATGTTTTTATTTTATATCCTTTGAAATGACCTCGCACCGATTCCAACGGTACAGGATCCCAGCTCAATAGAGCTGTAGTAGGGCCTTGGATCGTTATCAATGTAAAATTAGTTGGGGCTTTCTCGGGTTCACTTTCACCTGAATAACCAATAACTTCTTGCGGCGAAACATTAGCTTCTCCAAGTTCATTGACGGCTATTACTTTGATCCTGTACTGTTGAAAAGATGGCTGATTAGGAATCACTAATCTATCTTGTTTATAGTCGAGAATCTCTTTGTATTCGTAATCTTTTCCGGCTATGTCTCGTTTCCAATAAACTCGGTATTTAAAACCGGGAGCATTATGTTCAATTTCCGGCATTGGCGTCCATGTGATGACTAGATTATCTGGACGATCACCTTCACCTCGAACGTTATCGGGATTTTTGTGAGGTACTTCAGGGGTGGTAGTGCAAACATCTGAATGAGAAGATGGGGCAGAATACCTGGAAAATATTATCTACTGCTGAACTGTTCAACTTATTTAATAATATATGGGAACTTAAAACTAATTGGAATTACATGTTGATTTATGTTTGAACGGTATCAGGAAGTCTAAATATGCCAAAAATCATATTTTGCGAATGTCATGTAACTTTTATAGCCATAGCAAACAAAACTAACTTCTCAATACGTTTCAAGGAAAAGAAAATTCAAAATTCAATAACAAATACGACCATATACAGTTGAACTCAAAATAAAAAGAACTGAAATGAACCGACCACACAGAATAGTAAGGGGAAGTGTTTTTCCAATGTTGAGTACACACATATATGTATATGTAAAAATAATGAAACTTGTGGAGGAACTGAAACAATAAGATTAAAAATTTCGAAGCTTCTATTCTATAAAAATTGTCAGATATCTATTTTAACACAAAGCTTTTTACTTATAAGAACAAAGCAGGTTTTTAGTTTTTCTTTTGGCTCTAATGAATATCTGCAAAATGAAGATGTTTTTGAAAATCAGCTCAAGTATTGAATAGTTGAAATTAAAAACAAATGACAGTTTTTGTAATTATCTTGTATTACTTACCCAATTTTGTTGACAGCTATAACTCTGAACGTATAGTTGGCCCATGGACTCATTGGTACATTGTAGGTCATATCAGCTGATGGAACATGATTGAAAGCATCTTTCCATTCTTCAGGTGTGAAGCTGGTGTTGTACTGGATAATATAATACGAAATAGGTGCTCGATTATCACCCATAGGTGTCCAGCTAATGGTGGCATCTTTGGTATGACATTTGATGCTCATCATTCTGGGAGCATTGGGAACATCTTGTACGGTGAGTTGAGCTTTTGCAGATGCTTCATCCAATTCAGTTTTGGCTAAGCATGTGTATGTGCCTGAATCCAGTTCGATTGTCTTGGTTATTGTTAGGGAATAATCGGAAGATTTAACAAATCTTGGCTCTCCTTCAAAATCGATGGGTTGATCATTCTTCAACCAGAGAATCTCCAAGTTCAGAGATTCATCTGCAACTGCATTACATCTAAATGTAGCGGGAGTTCTAGCTTCTACTTCATAATCTTCAGGTCCGTCAGTAATCGTTGTGTGAGCTATATAAGGAAATTTTCATTAGTTTTCAAAACAATCACAAAGTTCAGCTAATCTTACATTTGATATCCAATCTCGCACTCGCGCTCGTATTACCAAGCTTATTCTCGGCGTAACAAGTATAATTTCCACCATCGTCAAATTGCACCTCATTTATTACCAGATCGCCCTTGGATTTGATTTCATAGCGACCACCAGTGAGTTCCTTGCCATTATGAATCCATTTTACATTCGGCTTTGGCGCACCCAACACTTTACATGTCATATTGACATTCTGATTGTCAACAGCTGCCGTATCTCGGGGTGCCTCTGTGATCTCAGGGGCCAATGCTGTTGAATGAGAGAAAAGACAACGGAATAGGATTGGCCACAAAAATTCAATCAATCAATTACCTAAGACATTGACATAAACATCTTTATATACATATCCTAGAGTGTTGGTAGCATTGCAACCATAGTTTCCAGTGTCATTCTTTATTAACTTTTCGATGACGATCTTATTATTATATACTTTACGTCTTGGGTTTGGTGGAGCTTGTGAAATAGGTTTTCCATTATGGATCCATTCAATTTTAGGTTCAGGTACACCACCGGCTTCACAAAAGAATTCAACGGTCTCATCTTCCGCAGCATTTACTCGTTCGGGTTCTTTGATAAAGTATGGAACAGCTGGAAATTAAATTGTTACATATGATTTCTAGTATCTAAGTATGCATATTAGTAACTTACCTAGTACTTTCAAATTTATAGAATAAGATTTGGCTTCTCCAACACCATTGCTGACTTCACACGTATATGTTCCTTCGTCCTCAAAATCAACCACCTTTATGATTAGAGACTTTCCATAGTTTCCTTGTGTTATACGATCAGAGGACTGTACTCGCGAGTTGTTCTTTGACCAAACTGTTTGCGGTAATGGTCTGCAATGGAAATTTTGTTAAAAATACAAAATGATCGCAATTAGAGTTGAAGATACTTACGTTCCACCAAAAATACAGAACAACTCAGCTCTTTTGCCACGGTAAGCCACTTCAGTTTTTCTTGTGACATATTGAAGAACAGGTGCGTATTTGTTCAAAGATCCAGATACGCCATTGGAGATGACATTAAGTAGTACCCTATTACCGTATTTGTATTCATATTTGGTAGGTGATGTAGCCGCACAAGCGTACATAAAATTCTCAGTGACGTCATCTTTGGTTAGATTAGAAAACCAAAGATTACCTTCTGGATCGAGTGTCATTCGGGAACTATTGATTGTCTTCAAACCACCATTTGTATAGAAATAAATCCAATGTACAATGGGTTTTGGCCAACCATCTGGTGGTTCGCAAGTTAATTTTAGTGGTTCACCTTCGTTGCCAGTGACAGAAATAGGCGGTGAAGCTTTGAAAGAGTTCAGCTCAGCTTTACGCATAAATACTGAATTCGATGTTGCAATGCCATATTGATTTTCGGCAAAACACTGATATTGTCCTAAATCTACGTCGGAAGGTTTGGCTATTGAAAGAGTGCCACGACCTGGCTGCTGAGAAATTCTGTCATCGTATGTTTGCCATGCGAATGGTTTACCGTTTTTGATCCAATAATATCTGCGGATGTAAAGAAAAGTTAAAATTCCATCAAGATATAGATTTCAACTTATTTTACTTAGGAGCAGGTTCTCCAATAGCTTCACATTCTATATAAAAGGGTTTGTCATTTTCTCCATTTGACTCTACTTGAAAAAGGACCTCATCAGTAGGTGGTTGTTTTATTATATAAGGTGGGGATGGAACTGTAACAAATATAACAGTTCAAAAATACATATTTACTGTGACAAAAAATATAGCATATTACCTTCTCTTGCGTTCGTCCAACTAATAAAATATGAAGTGAATATAATAAAATAATTTAGAGAATACCTCATCTTAGATTTATTCATCACCTACGTCTAAAAGAGAAAAAATATAGAAGATATTAAAATAATCATTTATTACTTTATTAACGTGATAATATAATTATTAAATAAGTAGGTAGGTACCTAAACTCTTCTGAATTCAATACATTTACTATGATGAAATTTACCATTTGTTTTTGAAATGATATTCTCTTTTTTGCATTATTACCATTGTGACAAATTTTGAGACCAGGAAATCAAGTTTCCAAGTATATTATTTTAGATACTCTCAAGTTCATATGTGTTGACCAATTTCAGTTCAAATCAATTTGCGAATTTTAATACAAATAATATAAATTAATAATAACAATATTAATAATTGTTGAATTAAATACAAATGAATAGAGTAAAAAAAACAAGATTTATTCATAATAATTATATTTCTACGAGAAATATAATATACCGAAGAAAATACATCTTTAATTCGTCACAATAATTGTTACTCATAAGAGGACTAGGATTATTCATGAATGTATTAGTCATCAATATTACTGATTAAATGTTAATGTCAAATGTATCTATGTACCTACATATATTTCATTTGATCTTAAATAGTAATAAATATGAGAAAGTTTGTATATGGAAAATAACCCCTCATACTATGGCTATTAAAGATGAGCCTCGCAGGGCCTGTAAAAAAGCTCATCACCTATTTTTCTCATGCTATTCAAATATTTATAAAATATTAAATTGTCTCCCTTTTTCTATCAGATAACAAAGTTACATTACAAGAACAAATGATAAATAAGTAGCACAATAGTCCTATGTACCTAATTCTGGAATCAATATCTAGAACCTGACATAATATTGGGTAACAATATTACTTTCATTAATAATTAATCTGAGTTTTGAGCATCAAAGATGTAATTTTTACCAAAAATAACTATGATGTCATTTATTAAATACAATATAGAAGCAATAACCTCGAAAAAACACAATAAAGTAAAAAGTAGCTAGAAATATCATGTAATTGGTAGAAAATATAGTATTATTGATCCTACAAAAATGCCTATGAAAGGGTTATCAATATAAAACCAACATAATTTTGATAGTTAATTAATCTCATAGTTCATACAGTTGAATGCCATGAAACTATATTACTACTTTACTACCTGTCCAACATAATACTTGACTGCATATTAATTTAAGAAATGATTAGAATATCAGAACAGATAAGCATCCGATTTTTATTATATTTATTATAAGATAACGTAGATAAGGAAGCTATAAATATTAGATAAATACCACTTACCAAAATAATATATAAATGGGATGCGTTTGTCATAACGATTAAACTAAAATCAAAACACAATAGGTGCGGTCGTCTTGAAATCGTATCGAATAGGAGCGTTCACTGATCACTGAATTCTTCTAAGCTTTATCCAACTATCGATAAAATATGGGAAAATTCTTAAGCCAACTAAATAATATTAATCTCTTAACTTTTACGATATCCTACAAATGATTCATTATTATTATTCACACGAAACATATAAAGAACGTACGAAATTTTTGTAGGTGTGGTAGTATTCACAGAACATAAAATAACTTATCCAAGTCTACGAGGAAGTAATGGGGCAAGATTTTTAGATATATAGAAACCTTGGTAATGGGGTTAGGGCATCAAGAGCGCAAAAACAAAAAAACTATCGACATTATATAAGCGGATGTAAACTATTTTTTTTCAAAAACAAGAAATAATACGTTCACTTTTTATACAGATCTGCCTCCAGATCAAATATCGTTCTAAGACGAAATACGAAGCACTCGAATGGAGATATTCACTCCTTATTGAATAATTACATTTAGAATATATCACGATGAATTCAAATGATATCTATTAGATTCTTCAGCCATAAAGCATAAGCATTCTAGAAAGAGAACACTATACCTAGATACCTAGACCACCATTTAATTCTGTGCCTAGACGTCAACAAAAAAGACGACAACCATCTCAAATTCAAACCCATCATATACGATTGGTGATGGAGAAAAGTGTAAATTTGTTTTTATTGCAGTTATTTTTTTGTCTGTGTTTGCACCCAGGCAATTTACCTATAAACGATGAATAAGATTTTTTATTTTTTCTGTTTCATTTCGTTTGTAAGTGAGCTACAATCTTTTATAGCCAAAACTGTACAAAATCACTATAAACTGGAATTTTATAACTTTTTCTCCATTTATAAGAGAGGAGCTTCAGTTAGTTACTCCTTACTTCCCTACCTACTTCACTGGGTAGGCGCAAACTAGAAAACAGATTTTTACCAAAAATTACGTATATAAATAACAAGCTTTTCCGTTGAATATTTGAGAAGATTCTGTCGGGCCGTAGCCAGCGGAAAAATGAGAGTTTTTAATTTTTGGGGGGAAAAACACTGAAGTAAAATTGTAACTACAAATCAAACATATGAATCAAAAATATTTCCTCTTTGGAGAATTGTGTTAAACGTTTCGATGACCATCATTTTTTGAGTCTCTTCTCCGATCATGGCCATTAGCAAACTTGACGGATAAATCTATCTAAGAGATAAAATTGCATAAAAACTTTTCTTTAATCGATGGGAGGGATATCGTGGATCTAGTTGGAATTTCAATGTTTCAAACTTATATTTAGTTTCAAATAATTCGCTGTCAAGTATATCATTTCAATTTTGATACTATAGATTAAAGATTATTTTATTAGCAGATATTTCAGTTGTTGATCGTCCCTCTATCCAAATAGTATCCTACCAGATATGTGTTCAAATTAAAGCGCGCCTTTCCGTCCTAGAGCATGCGCAGTTAATTAAAAGTAAACTGCTGATGAACTTGACCCCTTCTCTTATTTTTTATTCTTTGATTCTTTCACATAGAGTTAATTAAGTAAAGTAGCAATGACAAGGGAAAAATTGAAGAGTCTTCGAAAATAAACTGAAGATTGATAGAGCGATAGAGGTTGTTGTTGAACAAGTAACGAACCAGAGAACACTTCCTCCAAGGACGAACCCCAACCTCAAATCAAGATCAAATCAGAACGCTACGACCATAGAATAGTACTACTTCTATGGCTACGACTCTATACCCTCCATAGCTACGACTATGGACTGTAGAAGTCCATGGCTACGCTACAGCATTTCCACTTGTAGTGCGAAAGTGCCAACCACATTCCCTCTCTACTATTATTATTATTATGATTTTTTACGCATGGGCCTGTTAGCAGAGCACAGTCTCTGTTCTCTGATGTTAGATAAATTTCTTTAAGGTGTTCTATGAGTTATCTCAAATAAGAGAATTGACAGTTGAGAAATTTTCACATGTCAAATTGTCACACCACACACCCATGACACTGTTTTTTTTGTTGATGAATGCGTATTATAAATTATTATAGTGAATGTTAAAATTACCAATTTTAAATTGAGCGCGATACATAGCCAGAGCCAAAAACTCATTTACGAAATGTCTGCGTCGGCAATGAAATTACAGGACGAAATTAATAATATACCTCTGGCAGATGACGATCCTCAAGGTAATATGTTTAGAATAGAACTGTTCTTTGTTCAACTCTTTTGTTGTAGTTATAATCAACGATGAGCCAGAACCAAATTCTATTTCGGAAGGTAATTCTTCGAGTATGATGCATGGTAGGAGTATGGATTCTATTCAATCAACATTCACAAATGGAAGCTCCAGTCCTCAACACAATAGCTTAGAGCCAGATAGTAGTCCAGATGAACAAGAAGAGAAAGCTCGACTTATCTCACAAGTTTTAGAACTTCAAAATACATTAGATGATCTCTCTCAGCGTGTAGATAGTGTCAAGGAAGAAAATTTAAAGCTTAGATCAGAGAATCAAGTTCTGGGTCAATATATAGAAAATCTTATGTCAGCATCTAGCGTATTCCAATCTACTTCTCCCAAAATCAAAAAGAAGTGAACTTCTTGTTTATTGTATCATGTGCACTCCAGTTTATCGTAGGCGTTGCATAAATAATGCACTTGCTTGGAAAATAAGGCCTCAACCAGATTAGGTTAAACATTTGAATGTGATTTATATTTAGGCTATTTATTTTTAAAGCTGTAACAGTTAGCTTAATTGTATGAATTTGTATATATTAGTTTCTTGAAAATCACAATTTGGTTATTTTTCAAAGACTTGATCATAAATTATTCGTTATTTTATGTTACAGAAACACACTAAGGAGTATATTATATCATTTAAATTTCTGTTTATGTATACTCAAAGAAAATTTTAATATACATGATTAATACTAATTTTCTTACATAAATTTGTACCTACCTCTCACATTTGCTGCCTGATAACACTCGATTTAAATAAAAATAGTACCAACCATTGTTTCTGTAAACAATATAATTAACTGTGCTGCACTTCGGAGCGACATCTATTTCTTAGTTCAAAAACCTGTAAATTTTATGTGCTACAATTATAATAAATTGTGTGTTGTTATCAACATTAGAACTGGAGCATTCCCTGTAATTGGGTTCTCCTGTTGGAAATGAATAAATACAATAAATTACACCAAAATAATAAGGTAGCATGGTATTATTATTTGAGAATTTATCATCGCTTATTCCTGTGAAGCTGGCATTATATACTTTTACATATATCTTATCTTTGTTGTTTTATTAGCAACTATTTATTCAAAGACTCGATAACAGGTTCAGCTCGATCAAATAAAATATAACCAAAATTATAACAATTATTTATTGAATAAAGCATATAAAAAGTGATTTGTTGAACAGGTTCTATATAAAATATATATATATATATACTATGTAACAGTTTCAATTCAATCCCAGTCTTCCTCGTCATTAGATGTCCATTCTAAATCGGTTTTAGGCTCTGGTGGAGGAATCATAGCCGATATTCTTCCTAGAGTGGTTTCAGCATCGACACCATTTTCCGGTGTTTTTTTAACACCAGAAATTCCCTTGCGACGCATGAATAATTTGGAATGCAAGTCTGCCATCAAGTCACCACCCTAAATTTTAATATTAAGTGTCATTAGTTAAATAAAATATTAAAATAATTTTTATCTTGATTAGAGAAATTACCGAGTTTGGAGGTGGTTCCTCTTCTTTTATCTTCTTAATATTTCTTAAGGTGGCTTTCCCAGCTCCTCCTGCATTTCTTATGGCTTCCATTAGACTAGATCTCATATCATCTGCAAGAAGTACTTCTGGCTTTGGTACAGTTACTGATTTAGCCTCTTCTACTACAGGTGGATTTCCAGATGGCAAAGCTTCATTACATTGTGCTGATTCCCGAGAGGTATCTAGTTCTGATATGGTTGATACGTTATTAATTTCTGACGTAACTGTAACCTGTCCATTCAAATAATTTAAAGAATATTAACTAACCACTACAACCAACTTTGTATTTTTAACTTACCTGATTGGACTCGCATAGTGGGGGCTTTTGTTTTGAATTCAATTTAGGTACTTCTTGGACAGTTACATGTGCAGTTGTAACCTTTTCAGTCGATGGAGAGTCAGCTGAATAATCTTTGGTAACATTTACTGAACTAATATCTTCCATAAGGCTTGGTGTGATAACAGTAGAGGGTGTAATTACCGGTCCAAGTTCCTTATCATAATGTAAATCATTTGCAATTCCAGGCAAATCCGGTAAATCTAAGGGTACATCCAAAGCAGGTACGTCGCCTATCTTGGGGGCATAGAAATAATGTTGGCTAAGTGTTAATGTTGATCTATCACTTATAGAACGAGGTGCATCGCCTATTTCTGATAACTTATTTTCTTCCTCTCTAATATTAAGGGCACATTTAGTATCAGTCGATGGTGACATATTTTTTCCAGAAATATACAGATCATTAACAAATTTGAAGTCATCCAAACTTATATCAGTTTCTATCGAGTTGGTAGTATTCCCATTAGATTCATTTACGTGATAGAACTGCAATTTATCTAAAGGTTCATAAGCTGTAGAAACATTTTTTGGCTTTATTTTACGTTTATTAATAGTAAAAGGCTGTGCATCATGAAATACTGAAACGTATTCTTGATTCTTATCGGTTGCCGGATATCTACAGCTTGAAAACACCTGTGTTGCCGTCTTAATGCTTTTAAGATGATCTAATTTACCTTTAACTGCTTGTATTCTTTCAGATATATTTGCTAACTTATGTTGATTATCACATATTTTTCGATCAACTTTATCGAATATATTTATTGATATATTGGATAAATGTTCCAGAACTTCTGCTATTTGGATAATAGTTTCATGTTTATTCAAATTCTGAGGAATAATCGGTACACTGTATTTGTGATCCATAGCAGCTAGGTCATAATTATCAGAATACTATTATAAAATACATATAATTACAAAACTGTTCAAATTAAATTTCGTTACTACGTGATTTCTTTCGATTTCGTTTACATGCTTGTTTTGTGGTTTTCATTTTCCTATGTGACATCTGTCATTCTTTTTCTAACATAGAATAATCTATTTTATGGGGGTCTATTTTGAACTGCCCGTCTATCTCGATTCTCGATCTGTGCTGTGATAGCAGGTAGGCGTATTCTATACATTTGTGTAAGTCTCAGAACTAGAAGTTGAAAGTCAGAATACAACAAAACTTGTTGAGCTTTGATGTATTCTGACTTTCAACTTTTTAATGGTTGTATTTAGTAACAGGTTCATATTTTCTCTGAACAGGGAACAGGCTGTTGATATCGGTAAATCAGTTTAACCGATTTACGATTTGGTTATGGTTGGAGTCAGTGTTTTCTGGTTATGGATACGAACACAGAATCGTGGAGTGAGAAAATTAATTTTCTCCCTCCACGACACAGAATAATAATAAGGGTGTTCGAGCAGTAGTTTGGACCAGTTTCCAACTGTGTTCCGTGATTGTGGAGCATGCGCATATTAATTTCCGTCTTCTTAAAATTAAAATGCGCATGCCTCTGACGGTTTGAGTTTGGTTTGTAATCCTGCTCGAACACCCTTAATAAAATAAGTTAAGAAGACGGAAATTAACATGCGCATGCTCCACAATCACGGAACACAGTTGGAAACTGGTCCAAACTACTGCTCGAACACCCTTGAAGTTGTGACTGACGACTGACCATAGAATTAATACTCCATCTGATAAATACCCTACTACTCTACTACTACTACTCCATTTCTATGTTCTATGTGAGTGACAGTGATCAATTGAATTCACTAAAATACCAATTTGTTTATTTAGGATTTTAGCTGGGTCAATTCAGAGAAAACATACTTCCGGTTAATTGCATATCAATCAGAGATAAAATTGCATATCTGCTATTCACTTTATTCTAAATTGTCCATCAGGACATAGCCCATTAAGAGAAAGAACAATTTATTTAGACTGTGAGTTTTGTTTATTATACTCTTGATTTTATTTAACCTATTTACTCTATGGTTTTATTACAAGTTTGTTAATATTCAAAATGTATTTAAGAATAAAAAGCTAAAGCTAAAAACTACTGGATGTTGAAGTGCAAACACATAATCGTAGAAACTGGAAAATTTGATTTGTAAATGGGACACTGCGCCAGCGTGGATCTGTTTTGAGCGAGATCCCGACTAATGAATCCAATCCCGACACTTTTTTTTAGTTTATGGACCCGACAACTTACAGCGCCAGGGCCCAGTTCAGTTTATCTAGTCCTAGTCAGTGTAGAATAATTTGTAATCTCTTGTGAAAAGCCTTTTATCTGCAGCTGCAATATATTCATCATGTCTATTTCACCGAATCTGAAGATTAAAATTAAATGTAACCGTGAAGATTTTCTCAATTTGTTCCGGCGTTATTATGATAAAATCAATAATAGAGAAACTCTCACTAGATTGTGGACACAAGTTGTGGAAGGAGATGGAATATATGAAGACAAAGATGTACTTACTGAATTCACTTTCCACTATCCCGTTGATTCGGAAACATTTTTGAGTCAACTGACAGAGAGTTTCCATTTTCTAGAAAAAGAAAGATTAGACAGTATAGAGGCTGAATTCAAGGCGTACATTTTGATTTTCATTTATTTTTCTATGAAAGGCATTTACAGAGTGACTCCTAAAGCGACCGCTCTTGCCTCACATTTATATCTTGAAATCCTTTATGTTCCGGATTATGGAAAATACTACTATTATAGTAGCATCTACAGAGAAACCCTTAATTCAGTTGTCTCTATCTTGAAAGAAGACATAATTCATGAAGATATTAGAATGAACATGATAATTTTGTTGAAAAAATACTACCTTAGAGAGTACATGAAACTGGGTGCTAATGATTTTATGGCTACAACTAATTGTTTAACTGCTTCTCTGCTTGTTAGTCTTCGTGAAATGCCAGCTCATCTTATGGATTGTAAGTGAAATATTTATTTTATTAGTATCGTATTAAATGATAAAATCTATTTCAGTGGATCCCATACCAAAATTCTGCCTGACTACATTGCGTGAACAAATCCAAACAGAGAAAGATTGTGATCGACTCCAAGACTTCTTTGATAGTATTTTTCGCTGCTACCGGGCTGAGGTTATGGATAATGTGCCATGCAAGAAATCGGCCGTAACAATTCTTGCTCTTTTCATCGATGAAATCCAACGTGGTCTTGGCTGGAGCGTCAATGATTTCAACAGCTCCTTTTGTAGATTACTGGGTCGACCTGGGCCACTGCTGTATACTGTAAGTGATTGTTATATTGTCTAACTGGATATATCTACGTGACAAAAATAGTAGATAGTAGACATTCTCCTCCTGAATAATGTTTTTCACATTCTATTAACTTTTCAGGAGATGTCTTTTTTGGTGAAGAATTTCAAACCGATGTCATATAAACATGTGTTAGTTCAAATGGAATCATCGTTGCTATCAAGAAACCATAAGTCATACTACGTTAATTCCATCAAACTTGCCTGTTGTTTAATTGAAAACCCACCCGATAATTTGGAAACGGATTTAATTCATGCTCTGAGTGCTCTCTTGGTGTCAGTTATAAATCATCTGGCAAATATTGATAAAAACGTATCGGGAGCAGCACAGGAAACACTCACGAAATTATCTCAAGGAAAAAATCTTCTCCTCGAAAAACTTGTGGAGGTAATAGTGTATTTATGGTTTTTGCGGGCTTAACTGATAACAAATTCAGGTTACATCTTGCTGATGAGCCTATTTATGACAATTCTTATTTCTGCATATTATTTTTGAGGTTTAAATAGGGCATGTAAATCTAAATAATTTTGAAATCTTAACAGCACTGAATTAGATAGAAAATTACGCTCATTCGAATATTTTAAGCAGTTTAATCATCCCCATAAATTAGAAAATATAAACAATTTTTCCTTTAATTCAAAATCACATAATATGATTTCAAATTTATCAAACTCATTTTTTGACAAACTTGGAAAATTCGATTTTTCGTCTGTTGGCTCGTTTTAGCATAGGAAACGTCAAAATGTTATATCCCCTTCCTCCTGCTTGAATTGATAAAATAAGATTTTTATTTCAAATGTATATTTGGGCTTAGTGACAATTATCGAGAATTTCGATTATCAACGATTTTGATGAATAATGAATTATTCAAAAATGTGAAATAAAAACTTTTTACAAAAATAGACTGATTTAGATGTACTGAATAAAATAATCTTTACTCTTTTGGTACTAGAATTATATACTTAAGGCTAGTTATAACTAATTCTTTTGAGTCACACGATAAGTTAGTAATTCTTGTGCAATTTTCAGTTCATAATCTGTCAGTTTTATTCTTTCTAAAAAGCTATATATTTGCAAATTACTCATTTATTCTAGTGGCTATAATATTTAGACAGCTAAATTGTTAATTTAATTTCATAAAAATTACCTGCTTATAGTTGTCGATGTCGCTCCTACGTTTTAAATTAACCCAACAAGTAATAATCTAATAAATAGCTATCTTACCTTCAATTGTTACAGGGGATAAAAGTTTTCTCAGTTTATTTTTAAATAATTGAATTTGTTTACCGAGCAAAATGCCTTAAATTATTTTCCAGTTTTACCTTTTGGTATGTTACAAGCAAGCATTAATATATCCTGGCTGCTAATTTCGTTGACAATCCATTTATCAAAATCTGTAACGCCCAGATTGTTTTCATTATTTTATATACCTTCATTTCAAATAAAAACATTTCCAGCATATGATGGGCACTCTTATTAGCTGCGAAGCAATTCTCCATTGCATAATAAGGACGTGTGATCCGAGATGGGGTATATCTTCGAAGAACTACAACTACTTAGTAATAACTTCGAAACTCTTAATTCTGTGTAAAAAGATCGATTCAGATCTGATATTTCGGGTATGTCATTTGATCAATAGGAATTCCGACATTGAAATTGAGTATTGGCATAATTTTTCAGACTTACGAGAAAATTTGCAACGAATGTACACCGTTTACCTTCAAACCCGCTTTGCCACATCTGAGTAGATTGTTCTACGTATTGGCCCAACGATATGAAATCGAGAATGCCGAAATTATTCTCAACTTAATTGTGAAAATGGGACTCTATGGAACTGATAAATATTCAAAAGATTTTTTAGATGTATGTATAACCAACATATATTTTTCTAAATAAGTTTTAGATTTATACTGAGGTATGTTTTCTTGAATCAACTTATTTCGATCCCAGAAATATTTGGCAGCATTCTGAATTGTTGTGGCAGATATTATAATCTCTATAACGATAACATTATTTTCAGCATATTTATTCAAATCTGCTAGAACCAGCCGTATATGATGATAAACGCTACCCCAACACTCTTTTCGGCAATATATTTCTAACTGATCATTTTGACTATGAGACAGTTCTCTGTAGATGCAGGCATCGAATGAGGTGAGCTAACACCAAATATATAAGAAAAAGAAAGGCCAAGCCTCTGTGGACTACGGAGAGACTCATCCAAGATTGAGAAGCATCGACGAATTCCAGGCTTCGGAATTAAATATTAATTCAGATTGTCAATGTTTTTTTTTATTTATTTTTTGTAATCTCTAATGCTTTTAATTATTTTTGTAAGTCATTCATAATATTCAATCAAAAGTCATTCAATGCTTTTATAATCTTTTTCAATAACGGAGAAACGAATTTGTTCGCAATGTGTCTCTTATCTGCTACTCATTTTACATGTAAGTATGAATATTGTTATGTTGGTATCACTATTGAACAGTATAAATTTTGGACCAATGTGTAAATTCGTAATATTTAATTTGTTCGACAGCGTATTATTTACTATATTTTCATATATTATATCCCGGTACCTACAATTTAAATATTACAAATTTATACCATGGATTTTATAGACTTGCGTGTGCATAGAAATCAAACCACTACGAAAATTTAATTTTGGAGCAAGTAATATCAAGCTTAGTTTCGAAGAATCTTTGCATGATCATTTATGTGAGTGCTCATAGGCCTTGAAATCTGAAAGTTTCTATCAAATTTAAAAAATATGGCAGTAAAGAAAAGTTTTTCAGATTATGGCGTGTAGAAAGGCCATATATTCTGATAAATCAAAGGAATTAATGAAGACAAGTACTGATCGCTGTTTTTTTTATTGGCAGCAATGATACTTAAACTAGACTGTCTTTAGCCTCTTTGAGAAAGAAACCGTTCTCTTTCTTCTAAGCAGTATAATCGTCTAAGTCAGTAAGGGTTTATGGAAATAAACTAGAAGTATTGACCGCCTGTAAAATTGTATAATCCTCTGGCTAAACTTTTCATACAAGCAAGGGGAGGTAGTCCAGGCTATCGTCAAATATTCCTTAAACTGAAACAAAATTATATTGAACTGATACAATATTTGTGATCAAAAAAGTTGAATTTCCACTCCAAAGTGTCTACGAAGGCGTTTTCTATGCACGCAAGTCTAGTTTATGAAAGAAACAAACTAGTTCTGATATTATGATATTGTTTTGAATTTTTCAGTTTGCCACAGTTTCCAATGAACTTATTTTTGAAGATAAAAAATTAATGATAGCAAGATATAAATACTTGAATTGAGTTGAAATGCGCGAGCTTTTTGCTAGATATGACGTAAAAGTAGAACGCGTCGTATTCAGACTTAAATGTTTTTCTCTGTCTAAGGGTGGAACATGTAAGGAAGGTGATAACTCATATGCAGTATACTCATCATGGCTGCGCCATATTTTTGTGCTGTTTATTGGAGTATGTACCGTACGATAACCCCACTCAATTAACCAAATATTTTGTTGAGAATTTCCAGCAGGTACTTAACTGTACTTCAATGATTTTTTCAATATTTTAATTCCATTCCATCATCATTTTCTTAGATATCAACACGGCCCATTATGTCACCATTGGCATTGGCACTCAAAAAAATGCTATTACGAAATGGGAATCTTAACGGGGTAGATGTTCCACAATTAGACGTACTTCAAAGTTTAATTATTGATGCATTGGAAGAACAAAACTTGATTATTCCCAGCATTCGAATGTCCTATGAATTATACAAACAGATCAAAGTCAATTTACGTATTGAAACCGATCAAAGTATGATGGACAATCTGTATGATACAGCTGTTAAGAAGGCATGTGAGGCAATGAAAAATCAAAAATCAAATGATGGCACAACAATAATGTTTCTAACCGAATTGAGTACTGTAATGCAAAAATTACCAAATGAGGAATTTTTCGAGCTATTGGGTACATATTTTGAAAGTCCTTTATTCCCAATGGATACGGCTGACTTGATACCAATGCTCAATGCCATCACCCAAATGGCACTGATGAAACGATCGATGATGCCATCAGCTGTTGCATATTTGAGAAAGTCACTTACAACATCATCACCTCCAGTGAAGGTCAGTGCGTTTAAATTGATGCACTCCATCTGCCTAGAGTAAGTATTTACAATATGTACTATATTATGATACATACGCATACAACAAGTATATTAAATAGTTATCGAATAGCGTTATAGGGCACTCGGGAGATAGACCATTCCAAATTAATTGGATACTTTGATACAATATTCCTAAATGTTTTTAAGCTTTCCATAAAGTAGTATTTCTGAAGGTATTCAAAATACGACGTGAATCCTATTATGTCGAGCCTTTTTTTCAAGTTTGGGAATAGCAAGAAGTCACTTTGGTCCAAATCTGGCGAATACTGTGAATATTGTGATAATCTAGAATTTAATTTCATGATGAGAGACATATTTCTTGCGAAATAAGGGTGTTCTTCCTTCTGCGCTCAACCGATAAATAAGAGAGTATTTTTCCCATTTTTCTAAACGACAAACAAATAAATAGTAAAATTTAAAAATAAATTCACACAACTGATTTAGCGGAAACTTCGATGGCTGTTAAGTGATAATTGAGGCTTAGTAAAAGCATTTTTTAGCGCCAGATTTTTAAGGACTTGGACGACCTCGTAGTATTCAATATATGTAGTCCATTTAATTGTATTTCGTCAAAGGTGGTGCTGCGAAACAAAGCCCTTAATCTAAAGTGAAAATCTCGAAAAATTTCAAAAAATTATGATTGATTTGTCATAGAAAAAAAGAACTTAGTTTAAAATAACTTCAAGAGAAGTGTGTTGAAGAAAATATTCAAAATCTAACTTGGTCTTTTACATTATATCAATTTCTTGATTATTCCTGGGTTGTTTTTATTATTGTTTCATCTGTACACATTTTATGATGTTTGAAGAAATCGCATTCGTTCATACTGAATTTAGTTTGATTTTTTAAATTTGGAATTCGCAATTTTCATTTGAGGACCTGTTTGAATTGCTTTTGAAATTGTATAAATTCACATTGCTCACGACTCATGATTCATCTACATAGTATAAACGTACTATTAACTGTTATAATTATTGAATCTTCATATCTATGTCATCATTTCCAGATACGAGGTAAGATGGAAACATCTCGCATTCCATATTGCCTGTTTGTACTTTTTCCAATCGCTTCAAAAAACTGTCACTCCACCCAATGTTGAGATCAGAGATTTGACATCCTACTCGTATAGAGTACTATTTGTACGCGGCGATCAAATATCAAGATTTTGGGTAATCAGCGAATTGTTGCCAACTGACGAGGATGCTGATAATATTGAACTACTATGGAATGATTACTTAAAACATCTGGCACATGTTAAAGAGTTCTTGGATGCCTCCGCGAATAGGCAATACGTCAATGAACCATTTCCAGATGCCCGTGGTAACATATCACGGGAAGAAAAGTTAAGAGTTATCGAATTTGTCAGAGAAGTTATTACTTAAATGGAAACGAGACAAATCAACGTTCTGATTGTCAAATAAATGTCGATCAGGTGCATGAATACATCTTCTTATTTTTTCCAATTTTATTATTGTACTTAGTTTTTTTAGAATGTTTGTTTCGTTACACTCTTGATATATTGGAATCAACGACCCTTGTCTGAATTTTGATTCGATTTCATTCGTGTGTTTCAACTTCTTTAAGCATTTATTTACGATGTTATATTGTTTTAGAATATATGTTTGTGTCATTATATAATGACAGAGGTATTTCTTCAGTTACTTGATATCCTATATTATAATGTAGTTGCCATTGATGTCAATAATATTTGTAATCAATACTTTTTTCAACAATATATTGATTATTAATTATCCAGATATAAAAAAATGTGTACGATGCTTCAACGTAACTGAAGTTGAACTTTTCATTGATTAAATCACATTGAGAAATTCTAAATTCTCAATGTAGATAATAGCGTGGGTGAGCCAATGTTTCAATAATTCTTAAAATTGAAGTTTAATTTAAAAACTCAAAGAATATAACTGTCGAAAGTACATAGTGCAATCTATTTGGTGGGATGTGACAACACTCTGTGGTTGTTTAGATTCCCTTCATATCCTGTTGTCTTTTTATCAACTCATCACTTCTTCTCATCTAATTGCACAAAATATAAAGAAATTAAAAATCTATAAACAACTAAAAATAAAATTGAAATATACATTACTACGTTTGATTTGAATATCTTCCAACTTTATGCACTAAAATTATCTACAACAATTGCTCTCCATCCTACTCTATTTCAGGCTATTCTCCGTGAGTCTTGAATTTCAATGCTCCCCATTTCCATTCCAGAAGACTTTTTAAAAATTGCAAAATATATTTTTTTTAAAGTTTCCATAGTCTCCGAGATACCATACATCCATCACTAATTTTGTGAACACTCGTTTGAGCTTATATTCATTTTTATTCTTACTATTATTTCTTCATTCTCCTCCATAATTGGTTGTTTTAGTTCTTTGCAGTATTTCATTTCTAAACACCTATAAAAATAGAAAGAAAGGAGAGAAAGTTGAAAGACAGACGGCACTTTTGTGTTGAATTTTTAACGGTTAGTTTTGATTTTACTAGCGTGTCGAAAATATATTCATATTTTTCGTGAATAGGTTTTAATGGTAGCCTCCCTCTTCATAGAGAACATTTTGTATTCAAAATTTTAAAAATGATTTTACATTCACCCAGGCAATTATAAATGATATATTTTGAATAGTTATTTCATTGTTTCCAATCCAAATGACCCTTGTTATAATAAAGAAAACCAGTATAAACTTGATGTGCTACTTTCTTATAAAACAGGGATCGACCGAATTAACAGTATTATCGGTTAACGGGGCCAGTAGAATTTCTTTAATTACTTTCAAAGATATCACAACAGTATTCCTTTTTCAATAAACAAGAAGGTGACTGTTCAATTTCCATTAAATTATATAAATAAAATTGTATAACCTATTCTTAGCTGGGTGCTTTTGAATTTATTTTTTTATGGTACAAATTATAAGAGAAATATTTTTATCACATATTGTAAATTTGATATATACAAGTCCAAATTCCTAATAAGAGCTGGAATCAGCTCTCGTCCTAATTGGCAAAATGATTGATCTCATCTTATGACTGAAAACGCAGTGTGTCGGCTAAATGTCTTTTGTCGGTCGATCACTGTTAGTGATTATAACGTTGATATTATGTAATTAGATGAAGTCATTGAGATTCCAAATGGAATCCAATGCATATATTGAATTATACAACGAACAATTTGAGACCATTGTGTAAGTCTTATTATTTACAAGAAGTCTTAGTATTCCTTTGTTCCAATCTATCATTCGATTCTATTTGACCGAATATAAAAAAAAATACTCTAAAACTAAATCAAATGTGGGAATTCTCTGAATGGATACAAATAGTTCTCTTTGTTTTCAATTAATTCTCAAATAGTTCGTTTTAAATTCACGATGATGGTATAACTTATATTATTCAAATGTATTTTGATATATATACCTGTCTGTATAAATGTCTATTATATTGTGACTAATAATGTCAAATAAATGTCTGCATCTGAAACATTGCCATTTCTTTCAAACATCATAAAAGCTATCAAATATATTTATTACAAGAATAATTCGTATCGAATTTTAATTCTCGTCTGGTAATAATAATTTAGACATGCATATTGAAAAAAGGGACCAAGTGCGATTTGATTTCATACACATTTTTGTTTAGGTTTTCCTAAGAGCTTTTATCGGTTCAGTAAATCCGGCAAAATACAAAATGACAGACAAGTCTTGTAAGGGTCGGATTTAATTTACCGTCCCTGTATCTTTCATGGTATTTTCATTTTAGTAGTTTTGATTAGACTAAGTATTTTCAATAGGAAATCTACATATAAGCTACCTATTGTTTTTCAGAATAACTCACGAATTCGAGGAAATTTTGGCGATTGCTTTTAAAGAAGTGGTAAGAGGCGACCCTTGTATGGTCAGACTGAGTCTTTCCATACTGGAGGAATGTATCCATAATGATTATGTCAGATTAAATTCCGAACAGTTTTTCAAATTTGTTTATAATATAGGCTGTCGACCTCTACATTTCTATAACAAAGCTATTTTGATGAAAAGATTCATATTATCGAATCAAAATGATATAGCCAAGTACTTCGTCCAAGTAATAATGTTTATCCATACGTATTGTAAGGTAAGAGTGTCTTTGATCTAAATTGATTATTGAACGCTGATACAAGTAACAAGTAAGTATATACATAGATATTTAATCATTTAATGTAAATCAACAGTAACATACCAAGTCAAATATGATCTAGGGGAGGTGCATTAAAAATCATGAATTTACCATCGTGGAACTATTAGAATTATTATTTTATCAACATCTCATTCTTGGCATAAAATTGAATTAACTTCTTCTGAATTCAAGTGACTTAATGAACGAAAAAAAAGCAACCAAGTGCGTGTCGAACTCGCAAACCAAAGCCTCAAATTCCTGCATATTCTTATTTACATGTTGGACCCGGATTCGTAATTGTCCTTTACAAACTTGAAGATGACTACCATCAAACAGATTGTCTAAAAAGAGAAAGCAAGACTTTGTAAGTCGAAAATGTATCGTAAGAAGTCAAGGGTGGTCTCGCAAAGCCTTGTTTTCAAAATATAGGTCAATAAGCTGGTCAGAACTTTTCCAAGCTCATTTTTTATAATACTTAGCTTCAAGAACATTTCCCCCAAACATTTATTGAGTTGGTTCTACTGCTGAGCAAATTTAAGTGACCAATTTTCTTGGACAAATTTATCAATAATATTTTCAGTTTCCAATGTATCCGATACCGTCACACTTTGATGATGATCTAGCACATATTAGATTACGATTGGATAATCCAGAAGCGATACCAACTTTTCTGTTCAATAATTTATCAATTAGAAACAAAATCAATGTATTGGCAGAGATTTGTACTATATTCGGTAGATGGATAATGTTATCTTGGCTTGAATTTTGGAAAATATAAATTATATAATTTTTAGATGAACTAAGAAAAGGACATTGGAAGATAGAAGATGATTTTAACGCAGTTATGAATCAATTATTGTCAGTGGTCAAGTTGATTAATCCTAACGACATACAACCACCAAATTGTGTTCATGTTTGTAAGATAATTGAAAAGCAAATTGTAACACTGGATGTCAGAACCAAGACTCAGTGTAATTACAAAGTACATACTTATACACATGTTTTGATTTGGAAATAAGTTATAACACTATTTTTGCAGGAATACGAACAACAAATTAAGAAAATAACTATGTCATTACTTCGGCTATTATTTAATGAGAACAAAGCTTTATCGGAAGAGTGTCAATATGATTTATTCAGGTCCATTGTTTACTGGGTGGATTTTATAAAAGATGAGGTAAATTTTGTTTTTGGTATCATCACTAATAATTTATTGTTTTTTTGTTCTTTTTTAGATAATACATTATGTTCATGTGGAGAGAGGGACTGAATTTAAGACTTATTTCTCGAAATTTCTACAATTTTTTAATAAAAATGAGAGAAAGATCATGAACAAGGCTTAAATATTCCATTTTGGATAATATGGAATACGTCTTAACTGGCTCAAGAGAAAAAACTAGATTTTTATTTTTGAACATTTCAATGAGAGTTAATTTCAACGAGAGTTTTATTGCAGTGATAATTTTATTTTAATGCAGGTTTAATTTCAATGAGAGTTTTTATCAAATGATGGCTCATTTTTTTATAAACGACTGCTACTTATTTTTAACATTTATAAATAAATATGCTAAAACGAATTCTCAGTTATTGTTTCCGTATCATCCATTTCAGGTAGAATTTCTCACATATAGGTTGCTTCTGATATAACCTTTCGACCTTGCGATCTTTTACTCTGTCCTTTTTACCATTTTTGTGATAAAACTACAAAAACTATTTTCTGTACATTACTGATTTTACTAGGAAGTTTTTAATATGGACCTTGAGGGTCGCACCCATACTGCCGGTGAATTCAGGAGCTAATTTACAGCCAGAACTTGGATGGATTTCTGGATCAAATTTGAGTTTTTCCGGTAGACATTGAAACACAAAAGATGAGAAACATACATATTTATTGTAGACAAATAAATATAAGTTGCTTATTTTTAAAATATTCTTAAAATATCCGTACAATATCACATCCATTTATCACATACACAGAAATATAAATTAACTATATATTAACAAAATGCAAAGTGCATGCGTAAATGGTAAGTATAACAGAATATTCATTAAACATATTGATCTATTCAATAAATTTGTACCAAGATTGCTATCATGTATTTACTCATACACCCAGGATATCTCTAACATCAATATAAAAATATATTTAATTTTAAAAACTATTATCCCGTATAATATATACTTTTTTTTGTGGAAACATTTTAAACCAAACACTACTTAGGAGTTATCAGTAAAAAAAATAAATATTCACTTTAAAAACATTCTTAATTATACTGAAGCAATAAAAGCTATTGTACTGTTTTAAAATATTACCTTAATATAATTTTTAAAAAATACTGACAAACTTTCTTTGTCAAAACATTATGATCGCACTTATGTTTCTATGGGTTCTATCAACAATTTGCACCGATAATTTTAAATACTAACTGTTATTCAAAAAAAAACAAAGCGGGATGTTAATATTATAAGCATAACTTCATTTGACCAGTCTTTTCTTATATATTGAGAATATAATTTAGTAGAATCATATCGCTTATGGTAAACAGGAAATAAGAAAAACCATCAAAGAGATTGATAAAAATTTGTCAAACATTATTTTATTATAAATAAACTTGTATCGGTATATTGAATAATATAATTTCCATATTCAAGCGATTTTTTGATAAAATTTAAAAACTCAATGTTTTGTTTCTCATTCTCAATGATGTTTCAAATCATTATTTCGAAACTAATAGTGAAAATGCTATTCAATTTATTTATTTGATGGATCGTGGATGAAACTATAAATATACAAGGTATACTCTGATTTTGAACAAAGTAGGTCAATCTTTCTCAGATAAAAAAAACTTTGACCACAAATCAAAGGTAGATTTTTAATTCAATTATAATGTTTCATCTTCATCAAAAGATGTTATATGGAAAAATACGTTTCACAATTGTGATTAACCATACGGAACCGTACAAAGTACAATGTTTAGAAGGAGAAAATTATAAATAGAATGTTTCAAAACAGAGTTTTCATGTAAATTTGAAACCAGAAGTCAGAATCTAAAATAGAAAAACCCACCAACGGTTCAGACTATCCTGCATTAGGGTACACAATTTTCCTCATGTATCTGTTATAATATTTTCTGACAATATCTTAAGAATACAGAGGAATCGGTCAAAGATGTAGGCAAACTTCTTAGTTCACAATAACAACGGTTATGTCAGGAAATACAGTGAATATGCTTCACAAAAAACAAGGGATATGTTAAACAATATTGTACTTTTTTTACTCGCTAATGAAGAGTCAATATGTTTTTGTTATTTCCAAGATATACTGTACGGAAAAAATAAAGATAAGAATAGTGACAATGTTATTTTTTATTCTTATCATTAAATAATCTTTCTTTCAATCAATGAACCAATATGACAACAAATTTCAGATTGGCACACAATGTTTTAATTATATCTCTTGGCAAGGAGCGACTACATTGTTTCACGATTTCTTCTATACAATTCGTAGATTTTAACATAATCGACAATAATAATTTATTTCAATAATCTCACAGCTTTATTGTGAGTTATTGTTGATTTTTGATGTCGGCTAAAATTGCAACAACCTTATTAAGGACAAATAACAAAGCAATATGAACATTTAATGATACTTTTTTGTACTAAGTTCAGGATCTAATCAATAAAATTGCTCGGCTATTTTGTGTTTTAATCAACTACAATCATAATGTAACGTACACATAGATGTGTTGTCCAACAAAATATTCCTCTCGTTACAAATTACCCAAAAGTGATGATTGTTGTAGTATCGTTGAAATGATTTGTGCAACAGATGCTAATTACATACGCGAATATCAGTGGTCAACAACTGCATACCAGGTGTTGTTTAGCCAATAAAAATAAAACTCACCATTTTATAATTGCAAATGGTCCCAAAATACTTACAAAGCATATAAATATATATATACGTATTACGAAGATGTCCCATACTTAGGCCAGTCTATAGAGATTTTAAAATACTACGATTATTGTTACAACAAATTCGAAATAAGAACTCCAATTTAATGAATTTGTATTTTTCTATCTCTGTAGACTGGCCCGTATATATCCTATTATGTCTTTTTCAAGGAACAGGTTCAGAAAATAAACTTCTGGACAAAATTAACAAAACAACCCAGAATATGCGTTAATTTTGTTCAAAAGTTTATATGGCACATCTATTTTTCTTATATAATATTCTTTGATTATTCAAATTAAGTACTAGCTGGTAATAAAAACAAAAAAAAACAGCTTTAGCTGCCATGTGTATCACCTGATATACTTTTTATATAATAACCTAAATATTAAGTAAATTATAATATTAATTTGTACATAGAAGTAATTTAAATAATAGATATGAATGAAGTAACCATTTTTTTTCTGTCAAACATTTCATAAACGTCTGCAGCTATATTAAAGTTAAATATATTACTTTAAAAAGAATCTGCTCTAGCAGTAATACGTGTTTGTTTTATAGATTTTTTCTTTCGTTTGTTGTCCAAAATAGAAATAAAATTTTAAAAGCTTTCAACGTAACACATTCTATCACAGTACTAGTGCTATGAAATATAGTATATTTATATGTAAGTATATATAAATATATTCTCACTCAATAGTAATTATTCACTGTCGCTATCCAAATGTAAGGTTGTCAATGAGTCCAAGCTGTCATTCGATGAGACGCTGCTACGTACATTAGCGAAACGACCAATGGAGATTTCCTCATCTGGTGATGCAATTACTTTTGTCACGAGGAATCTACATCAAATAGGAAATAGAAAAATAGAGTCAACTAAAATTATCATTTTTGACAATTGATATGCTATAAGGATATACTCATGTAATAAAAATCTTCTGAGCTATCTTACCTTGATTTTGGTTTTGGACAAGGTATTGGGTATGGATCTGTAACCTTCACAATTTGGAATCGACTCTTTGGAGCAGGGCTAGATACTGGAGACGGTATGGGCGACAAACGTGGCGAGCCACCAATCTGGAACGATATAGCCGGTTCGGGTATGGTGAAACGAGGTTCACAGCTCAATGACATCTTTCTGGATATCAATTGTGACAAATTAGCTATCTCCTCGTTATCGTTTGTTTCTATGAGAGTTTTGTTTACAGTGCAAATGGCAAACAATTTCTTCACCAGTTGATTGTAAGCCTCAGGATCCTGAAAATGAATTAGATATATTATAGATATAATAATTTCGAGCTGAAAACCAATATGCTGGATACATACATTGCAGGATCGATTATTTTCATCAATTTCGACTTTGGTGATTTTGGAATTTGTTAAAGCGTTACAAAGTTTATCCACACCATGCAGCTGGATTGCCTTGTTACCTTTTAGATTAATTTTCTAAAAATCATATTAAATTCATTAAACTATACATAGCCGCCTGTATGCTTTGATCATATTTACCTGCAAAGACTTATTATGAGGGATAGCTTCTGACAAGGCATCTATTCCCTTACAAGTCAACAAAGTACATTGCAAGCCTAATCCTTCGAGAGAATTAGTACGCAATAAGCCAGTACTAATATGAATAAGTACTTGATCAGTCAAGTTATTATAGCCCAAATTAAGTGTGTGTAAATTTTTACACTCCATCTGCAAAACGAAATTTAATTTCAATGTTTCAGATGAAAACACCTATAAGGAAGATTTCCTGTAGAAATTACCTATTGGGGTTAAAAAAAAAATAATTTCATGTTCAATCCTAGGTCTGTCGATACTGTTGAATTATGAGGAAATATACTTATAATTCAAAGCAAGATTCAAAAATTAAGTAAAAAAATGTATTCATTTTAAAAAATGGAGTTGATAGTCGTAACTTATTTTTGGGCTAGTTTGTAAACATCAGTTTACTATAAAAACGCATCAAAAATGGAAATCGTTGGGTTCTAGCATTTTTACGAAAAAAAGAAAATAATTTAGACATTACTTTGTGGGACTCATTGTATAACATCAAACAGAAATAAAAGGAAATTATTTCCCACCGATACTACGGCCAGGGAATTTACTACACTAACATAACATATGCTACGATTAAATATCAATTTGCACCTCAATGACATTCGTTTCCATAAGCGAAGATTTAGTTTGTTCACAGTATACGGTGGTCTAGGATAATTAATAAGTTTCCATTATACATTTTTCACAGTGTACGGTGGTTTAGGATAATTGATATGTTGTTGACATTATGCAGTGTTCACAGTATCGCGGTTCTACTTTCAAGATTGTGTTTAAAGCAGATATTTTTTTATACTAAAGTAAAGACATGACATTTTATTAAATAGCTCCCTATTTTATAAAATAGTGGATCGAAATATAGCAACGTATTTCTAGTAGTCATCAATGGAAACTGTAGTTTGCAGAGGTGAGAGCGGTATCCCGCAATTCTGCCTACAGAAGCATTATTTACAGAAAAATGTTGGATTTTCAAGGTCACGTAATGGTTTTTCCCAATTTATTCAAAAATATGGCTTGAAATTAACGAGATATATTACTTTCTTGAATTGAATCTTGTAAAGCTGCTTAATAATAATAGTTTCCAGCTACAGGTTTGAGAAATAAGATACAAGTTGTTTAAAGTTATAGTCATTTCTTTTCATTTGAAGATATTTGAAATTGTATGAGGTTTATTAATGTTACATGAAATGACAATGAAAATCATATCAAAACATGACTTAACACAAACAAAAACAAACTAAAATATTTATTAAACATAAAAGAAAACTTCCACTCAATGATAAATCTGATATAAGAGTATTTACCACAACATAATATAATAAAATAAATTTGTCACAATCCCTTGTTGTCTACTTAGATGTGAAATAATTTTCATTCATTTTATTGTAATATTTAGTTTCCTTTCACTAATAAATGCGAATATTCATCTATTTAAACATAGTTGGCAGCACCAGTATTCAATACCCAACACCTTAAAAGTCCATAACACATTTGACTGAGAAATCTCGACAAAATTAGCTGACTTATGCAAATTTTAATATGTATTTGTCATTTTGTCCTTATGTAACGAACAAATTACTTTTACTCTTTGTGTTAATGGTGAGTCTTCTTTAATATATTTTTTGTTGAACTTAGCATTACTTATTTATTTGTTTATTTAACGGATGCACCATGTTATAAATTATTTAACTTGCTATCAATTAGTAAAAAACGATTTTTTTTGTAAATATTTACAACGTATTAAGGAGTAAAGGGGAAGAAAATATGCTATTAAAGATAAGATTGGAATTTTAACGTTCATTAACCCCGCCAGAAATGGAATTTATTTGAAAAGTTGAAATACGTTGTTGGCTATTGGTCTGTAGATCATATTTCGAAAACAAACAACTGAAGAAAAAAACTACTCACAATGATAATACTTATTATCTGGCCACTCTTCTCGGTTATTTGATTATTGAATACGCTGAGGGCAGATAGGCCAACACCTGGTGTATTTTGTTTACAAA
Source organism: Crioceris asparagi (assembly GCA_958507055.1). NCBI lineage: Eukaryota > Metazoa > Arthropoda > Insecta > Coleoptera > Chrysomelidae > Crioceris > Crioceris asparagi. The sequence goes on along the minus strand of OY293833.1, from coordinate 11,955,006 downwards.
GACCTTTGGCAAGAGAATCCATTCCACGATCACCAATAAAATTATTTCCTATATCGAGAACTTTCAAATGTGTATTGTTGATGAGGAAACGGGCCAAGACTTCAGCTTCTTTGGTATATAAACCGGTTGAGGGTAGATACAGTTCTCTGATCGTTGTATTCGTCATCAGACTATCGACTGAAAAGTGAATTTATATAAATAATTATTTAAAAAAATAATTAACCCAACGTCATTAGATGAACTACTAAAACAAAATGGAATTGCGTAAGAGATTGACATCAATTATAGGCAGATAAAAGACTCTTGGCACCAAGTTTAAATTCAAATTTACTTACTGAGATAGAAATTGGGAAGTTTAACCAACATACAACTATCAAACTTCAGAATGGTAATGTTGTGATTGTGTTTAATGCATAGCATCAAACAACGCATATTAGATTCGGTTATATTCATTTTCTTGAAAGACATAGATTCCAAAACGGCAACATTGCTGCAAGCATTACAAAAACTCTGCCAAATGTTATCTTCTTCGAAATTCATCTCAACTTCAATATGACAAACGTATTGATAAAACTCCAACATATTTAGGAACTCATTCATAGTTTCTGGTGAGAATATGCAATCGCTCAGAATAAGAGTATGGAAATTGGTAACTTTTATTAGATCCTCAAGTGTTTCATTCACTTCAGAAGTTATTTTTAAACCGTGTAACTTCAGGGTAGCTGAGTGATTTCTATTATTTTTGATCTCCTTGAAAATAAATTATATTTCATCAAAATTATTATTTTAATCAAGATATGGAGAAAAGCAAAGTATCTGAATGTTAATACTAACTAGTATTTGAGATGTTATAGTATCCAGTTCAATGGTATTATGCTTCTTGCAGGATTCTTGGTAAATCTGTAAAATCTGTTCTGCTAACATATCCTCACCTGCAATAGAAAAAGATAACGTGACTGTGAAAATGTTTTACAGAGAAATCAAAAGGATACATTTCTTCTATTGCAAAATAATGGAATTGAAAAATGTAATTTTAATAGCGTCCGGAGGAAGTATAGTCTATGTTCACTGAAACTGTAAAAGATAATAACATGAAAACATTTTTTTTTTCGATTTTATTTGTTTTTCACTTAGTATTCGGTAAAAATTCTTATAATATCAATCTTGTGGCCGTTCCTAGCCAGCGGATAGGTGAATTTCGCAGTTTTTAATTTTTAGAATTTTTTCTATACTTGACTATTTTAGAAAAATACATAAAACAAAGTCGCAGTTATATAGATCATATCTATGAATCGATATATTAGCTCAACGGCCACCTCTAGAGAATTTTTTGAAAATTTGAGCAACCGCCATTTTGTAACTACTTATCCAATCATGCTCGTTAATGAACTCGACCGACATATTCAGAAGACAAGACAAAATTGCAAACTCTATCACGTTAACCAGCTTCGTAATATCCCATATATATATAAATATTCCATTTAAATAACGAGTTGTTACGTCACATGTGAGTTGGTACGTCTGAAATTTCCAATGCTATCAAATCGTAAAATTGACACTGATTACCTTTTTCATAGGTTATGATAATCACTTGTAACATTCAACATACAAAATATTTGACATAAATAAACGAACTTAAATATACAGGGTGAATTTGAAATACTTGCGAATATTTAAACCTATGATTCAAGAACCCTCATATCCATACAACACAAGACCCAACGAATACAAAAAATATATGCTGTTTAAAAAAAACGGAACAATAATCATGAGGTTGCCGGTTATTCTTATTAAAAAAGCCTATTAAAGTTTAATATTCAAGTACTGAGTTGGATCATTACTCACCATTTAATGCTTCACAATTGATGTTCATAAAAAAGCACGTTATGAACTTAGACACATGTTTCCATTCGGTGATTCGAAGAAGTACATATTATGTACTTGTCTAAACACAATATCACAGCTGTGAACACTTTCAACTAAATTTGGAAATCCTTGAAGATTAAAGATCTTGCCAATTGTAGATGTATTGCTTTACAATGGTAATAGATGTTCATAATTAATAAATTACATTATTAGTTTCACACACGTTTCAACTTGGTGATTTCAAGAAGTATGTTCGCGTCTAAACATAAGCAACCGCGAACACTGAATAGAATTTGGAAATATTTTAAGCTCTATTCGTACGAATTCCCCATAAATTAATACTAAACCACATATAACACTATAAAACAACACTGACAGTGAACAATACACAACAAACCCAACACCATAATTATCTACAAAAAAGGGTCTCTAAATCATTAGGTTAAAATATTCGCAAGTATTTCAAATTCACCCTGTAGATATAATATATATGGGTATATACACTGTGTCCAATTAAGTCGGAACTATATGGAAAACTTTTCTATTATTGGTTTTATGAAAAAAAGTTATTCATGGTAAAAAGTTTTGCATAGTCCAAAACTTGGAATGCAACTATCAAATATCGTTTTTTAATCCGTATACGAGGTGAGTCGAAAAATTTGAATTTTGCTCAAGAGTAAAGTACCTTTATTTTTGAAAATATCGGTAAGTTTTAATTTAAAAAAGTTGATCATAATTGAAAACTATTGTCAGATATCCAATAATATACATCCGCCAAGAAAAAAAATATTTTATTATTTTCAACAACTTCTGTGTATTGTATATGCACTGACTGCAAACGTCAATTCGCTAGTTCGTTTTATAAAATACAAGAAATGGCGGCTCTATTAACTAGTGAGGAGAAAATTGAACTATCTTTGATTGTCTGAGATAATTACAAAAGTTATTGAGAAGCACCAGCTATCTAATTATCTCCGACAATCAAAACTAATTCAATTTTCTCCTCACTAGTCAACAGAGCCCACATTTCTAGTATATTATAAAACGAACTAGCGATTTGACGTATGCAGTCAGTGCATCCTAGATGAAATGTTTATTGGTAAACGAAAATTATGAATGCTAATACAAATAAATTAATAAAAATAATATTGTGGATGGATAATATTGGATATCTGACAATAGTTTTCAAATATGATCAAATTTTTTTAATAAAAACTTTCGATATTTTCAAAAATAAAGGTACTCTTCAGCAAAATTCATATTTTTCGACTCACCTCGTATACGGATTAGAAAAATTGATATCTGATGGTTGCATTTCAAGTTTTGGACTATGCAGAACTTTTAATCAAGAATAACTTTTTTTCATAAAACCAATAATAAAAAAGTTTTCCATATGGTTCCGACTTAATTGAACACAGTGTATAATACTTTCACGCGAGACCGGACATGGTACAATAAGACCTATGTACCATGAGACCGGAGAACAGAGCTTGCCGATCATATATATTCTAGCAATATTAATGTGCAAGAAAAAGACAACAACGACTGACTGATCTGTAAGTGTGAGATAATTTCCAGTCACACAAGTGTGCAAATAAATTGTGAAGACAAAAACAAATTATCAAATACTTACGAATGGACCAACGTAATGGATATTCAGGTTCTCTGTATGTACATAGCAGTTCCGCTTCGGCCGGGAACGAAACATTTCGATTTTTTGTATTAGCAATGCCGATGATTTGTTCATCTTCATGACGACGCTTACGAAGAATCGAAGAATGAGTTCGTTGCACCAAAGATAGATTATTGGTACGTTTTTCAGTCTCTTGGATTTGCTCTGGAATGGTGATCAAACCATCTAATGATAAGCCAAGTCTTTCTTTCTTCTTTTGCGATTTATACCCCTGATTGGTGTAAGTGAACTCTGTAAAGTCTTCCTCCTGTTCTGTAATGCTGATATCGTCATATCCACAATCGTCTTCGTATCGCCTACTGGAATAAGAACGGTCAATGTCTAGTTCTGCCTCTTTTCGATTTTCGACTAATTTTTAACAGATTGTAGTAGAAAAGGCATTGTAGAAACACATTCCAAAAATAAAATTGGTGCACTCTCTCAAATTAACGTAGTTACGGGACCTGGAGCGAACATGTATATATATTATGATTTAAAGAAATTTTTGAGACGTGGTCACACTGTCGAATAAATAAATATTCATACCAGACATTTACCATAACAACTATTCCACCAATCATCAATAGAAATAGAAATTCAGAGATGAATATCATTTAGAAGTTCCTTAAATAAAACTCACCTGATATCTGATACACTCTCATCGTTGGCTAGTTCATCGAGTTTCAATGTCGGAAAAGTTTTAGCTTGAATGGGTTCCAAAGGAGTAGCCAAATCAGATTCATCAATGGAAAATTCCTTGTCGAGAATATTGACAGAAGCATGCTCGTTCTTCTGGTCTGCAATTCAAAATTATCAAAATTATCAAATATTAATTATATTTTTTTCTTTTAATTTTATTGCAAATAACATGAGAAAATATTGATTTTTTTTAATTCTATTCTAAAAATAATTAATCACAAATATATAGGTATAAATATCATGGTATTTTTAGCTTCGAACAATTATATAATTCTCGTATCAATAAAAAAATCTTACCAGATATTAGCGCCATTTTGCCTCAAGAACTGTTCAAAATAAACTAAATACAATTATATATTTCGATCTCTTAAAGGATGAAAAACTATTATTTAAAAGTGTTTATTATTTCTGTGCAATGTCCTTCCCAAAATTGCAACCCATCAGTTTCTTGAGAAACAGGATCATTAAATAAAAACAAGTCAATTTAAATTCGAATTCATTTATCACATCATTCAGAAGCCCGAAAATGCTTATGTCAGTATTGCACCGTGGGAATCATTTGCATCTCTACTGAATGAAGAGTACTTATTCGGCAAAACGGTATGGTATGGTTCGTAACGGCCAAAAGAAGTCAATAACAACAGTGATTTTATCTGTAGTAAATAATTGAGAATACTAATTCTGAAGGAGCACACATAAACTAAAACAAAATCTTGAATGAGAAATTTATTATTTTAATTTCTACGAACACAAATATTCAATTAGCTTAATGTATTTTTTCCAGACAATTGTTTGTTTCATATAGTTAGATTAATAAATAAGTTCATCAAAGCTTTTAGGTCCAACATTTTTTAATGAATCAAATATAATAGTTTATATATATTAGGGGGAAAATAAATAATACCTGTATGTATATACATTGGTCTTTTACTTACCAATTTGTATATCACATGTAGAAGATTCATATGAGTCGCTATCATTTTCTGTAATGCTCTTACTATTAGTATCACTATCTATAAGCAGATGTGTAGCACTATCATTGTCAAAAGGAAGCTCCATTACTCATTTAATATTAGGGGGCTTTCTTTCTATTATTACCTATAATAATTTTCATTGAAGTCATTTGGATACAATCACTAGTACCTCGACTTACATCTTTTACGAACCATTCTTTTGAATATCAGTATTTTCAATACTTCTGCTCGAGTATAGGAATAATGATAATATCGAATGTTATTGATAACAAAATTTTTCTGAATTCAAGTCAATTTCAATGTAGGTTTCAAAAGCTTGTTATTTTCTCCAATATAATCGACATGAACAAAACAGGACAGACCATGGAACAGCTTTATGGAAAAAGTCAAGAAATAATTTGGCAGTCACGCGAAAAAACTTGTCAGTTTGTCAGTGAAGCTACATTCTACGAAATGTAGATAAATCGTGGTTATTGAAATAATTGTTAGAATAAGAAATAAAACTTAATAAGAAAATCTGGCTAGATAACACGTATGGAATTACAGCATGCGTTTCCAATGCCATTCTGTGAAATATACCAATATTTCTTTTACAAAATTTGATATATAATATCAAAGAATCAATTTAAACTCAGTTTTTCCTGTTTTATAATCTGTTACGTATTATTTCTTGCAAATTGTTTTGTAATACGGAGTTTATTCGCTAGCCCTTGTATATATAGCATATTTTTTTGCCATTAGCACTGTATGGCAATATGTGACATATGACATATGTCAGTTTTAATTTGTCATTTGTCAAATTATTTGTGCAAGTGCAAAATAAAATGTTCAAAAAACCATTAAGAATAAAATCAAATACACAAACAAAAGCTTCAGAAAGGTAATAATTATCCAAAAATATATAAATATCTTATGTCAATAATTTCAGAAAAAATTTCAAGGATTTACTTCTTAAGGCATTTCCTAGTTTAACAGAAACAGATGTAAATGAACTTCTGCCAAAAAAAGAAGTGCTTAACAATTTGAAAGTTGTAACGCATGATGAAAAAATATTGCACGTTTACACAGTCCAAAAGAAGCCTATGATATTTGATTTCGATGGACGAATATTCCCGACAATATTTCTTCTTTGGAAATTTCCCCATCTGAAACCTGTATTTACAACACATGCTCAGGTTATGTCTTTTATTACATCTGGAGCTGATTTGATGTTACCTGGACTAGTGACACCCCCGTCGCATACAAGTTTACCTAAATATGGAAATGTATCAGAGAATGAAATAGTTTATGTTAATTTATCCCATAATAAGGCCGCTATAGCAGTCGGAGTGGCTTATCAAAGTTCTGCATCAATGAACCTTGCCAATTCAAGAGGAAAATGCGTTAATATCTATCATTTTTATGGAGACCACTTATGCACTCTGGAAGGATCATCCAAATGCCAAATTCCTAATATGGGTCCACCAGATTGGTTGGAATTGAAAGAATATGATGAAGACTTTCCTGTTCTTGGTAGCAGTAGAAAAACTCTAAGTACAGAAAAACTGAATGAAGAAATTTCTAAAGCAACACCAGAGCTGTCAGATATTAATAATGATAAAATCGAAACTCACCTTTCAAGTAGTGAACTAAACAATGAAATAAGCAAACCAAACGAGACAACCGTGGAGGACTTTGATAAACTATTACTTCATTGTTTCATAGGAGCTTTGAAGTATTCGAAAAACTTGACTTTACCAGTTTTAACTTCCAACTTCTTCAAACTTCATATGTTACCACTCTGTCCGCCTGACAATACATTGGACATCAAGAAAACTTCCTTCAAAAAACTGAAGCCATTCTTGGAGAAAATGTCACTAGTTAGTTTCCTTTTTTTTGGAAATCTTTTTGGGTATTAAAAACGTTTTGAAATATTTTAGGAAGGGCTTGTATCTGTCAAAGAAATCAAAACAGGAGTTGAAGCTATAGTAAGTATAAACAAGAATCACCCACAATACAGTTCCTTTTATATCGAACCCAGTGATCGACCAAAGAAGGATGATGACAATAACGAAACAACTAAAAAAACGGATGTTGTAGAGTCATACGTTCTAACACAAAATGTTCTACCATTATTCCAAGCTGACGGCTACAAGTGAGAAATTCCTTCTGATGTATTATTATAGATATTCTAGAAAAACAATTAATTTTAGAAAAGGAGATGTCATACAAGGTCCAGAAGTGAGGAAAATTGTGGCAAAATATATTCGAACTAACAATCTTCAAGACGAAGAAAATTCTAGGTATAGTTAATTTTGTTGTCGTTTGTCGTAGATACCCCAGAAATCGCGAGGTGTTCAATCCGGAACGTAAAAGGTGGATGTGGACAGATTTTTTTTTTCAAAGACTCGTGGATCAGAAGCGATGTGTATGTTCTTAACATTAGACTTTCCTTGACTGGTTTTACATTGGAAACTCAGCATTTTTCAGGGTCATAGTCTTACAACCAAATTTCAACTACATATCCATAATTTATCATTTCGGCCAAGAATTGATATGCACCAAAACAACTCCTCAACTCCATGCAAAAGATTTTTTTTCTACTCGTAAACTATAGTGTGGAAATAAATTTCGCACTTACTCGTCTCATTTGCAAATCATCGGTTATAATTCTTTGCTGGGACCCGTAAAAGATGTTTAGTTTCTTGATAAGCTCTCGAATTGTCAATCATCAAATCATTTTTGCACGTTTTCCAGCTTTTAAATCGTCTTCAGTGGCACTCTTTTGCAATAATATGGTATAAAAATTCATACGCCTTGTTTTTTTATCACACCTCGTAGACATTTGTAACAAATATATTTTTCAGACTTGTTAGACCTAGAGATACATTAGCTGCTATATGTAAAACTGAGAGCCCTGTTACATGGGAAGAAGCAGTAGAAAGTATATGCCTTGCTATGAAGAACTGTTTCAAAGTTAAAACAGGTGGTTCAGAGATTGTAAATAATGGCAAAGTGAGCCCTATCACTATGTCCGTATCTGTTAGATCTGGCAACAAGAAAGTTACGCTCGTTGACAATTTGGAATTGTTTGGTGTCAATGTAAATGAATTTGCTAAAAAATGTCAACACGGCGTAGCTGCCAGCACTAGTATAACCAAGCCACCAGGAAAAAAATATGACCAGCTTTTGGTGCAAGGGAATCAAGTTTTATTTGTATATAATCTATTGACAGGTAATTGAAGAATTGTAACTACATCATCTAGTGAGCTTTTTCTACTGTTTCTGTTTCAGAACAATACAAGATACCGAAAAAATATATCAGAGGTCTGGAGAACGCGCCCAAAAAGAAGAAGTAAATTTAGTGTAATACAATTCTCTGTTTATAAAATATATTTACATCCATCTTTTTATCTATGTTCTTAATATTGAGATTAAATTATTCATGGAATCAAAGTTTATTGTTTTATTCAATTCAATTTCCATACGATATGTAGCTGACAAATTCCGTTCGAGTTATAACGTTTGTACGTCTTATAAACAGATGACAGCTGCGGTACCTTCAATTTTTATAAAATAATGTCACCAAAATTATCTCATTTCTCGAAGGTGTTTTTTTGTCGGAACGTCATATCTCCCTTAATAAATCACCAACATTTGTGACTGTAGAAGTCGCCGTTTAATAACAATGCGTTCAACTAACATACATGACCTCATTTGGATTTTTAACTTACGTTTAGGTTAATTATCACCCGAATAGACTGAATAAAATCTAGTTTCTCAAAGATTTCTTTTGTCGGTTAACTGGTAATACATATTATTATCAGATCTCCAATTGTAAGTATATTGAACTTATTTAACAAAGTTTTATGCATACTTAATTTGAAACGTATTTGATTATCGGACTAGCTTACATTTTCGTTATATAAAGGCATAACAGTGAAAGTTTTCGCCACATCATGATGTCTCTGAAAAGAGGTTTTAACATTGAAACACAAAGTACTGAATAAAATGTTCATTTTATATTTCAAATTTTTGATGTCAAAGAGACGATTATTATATTATTCATATATTAACATCAAATACAAATTACACTGTTATAAAAAAAAACATATCACAATGAAAATTAATAATAATAATATAAACTTTAAAATAAATTATTTATTTTTTGAAATACTGTCAGTATTAATAAATAAGCTTTCGTAAGTTCAATTCTTATATACACTAGATTGATCAATTAATGTTTAATATTTCGGAATGATTTTAGAAGGTATTTTATTAACACTAGGACAAAGAAAAGTTATCGATTTCATAAGAAAAATCAGTAAAAACGTTAATTATTGATCTTTCAGAAGATCAAACAGTTCTCAATTACATCATTTTAAAATTAAATTTTACTATCTGATGATGTATACTTTGAAAGTAAATTTTTCATCATATTGTTCTTTGAAAAAGAAAATATCAAGATTTTTGATGTAACTAAGCTTACATAATTATTGGAAGAATTTTTATTTTGACGCCAGTAAAAAGTTGAAATGTAAACAAAGATAAAAGTTTCCCAGTATATTTAACACTTGAAATTTCAAGAACTCATGACTATATAGTATACTTCAGAACATCATTCGTCGACCGTTCATAACAGTTAAGCAATCTATAATAAAATTAATGACTATAGGTTTAGAAATAATATATTTCTATCAATTGAGAAAAGTAGACAATTCATTTTAGAGCAACAAAAACCAGTCTACTCAAATTCAATGTTTAACATAGTGTGTCATGTGGAAAAACTTACAATATCGACTATAAAAAACTCATATGTATTTTGAAAGGTTATACCTTTCCACTGTGCACCCCCCAAAAATGTAGGCTTAACTACTGTTCTAACGCAGATGGGAACGCTGAATTCGGTGTTTTCATTTTGATGTTGAACTGTTTGAGGGTAGCTTCCAAGGATTGTTGGTTACCGGAAAAGTAAGCTGAAACGGCATTATGAAACAGCAGTAACTGTTTGTGCATTACCTTTATCTGAAAATAAGCATGAATGTATAGTATAATCATCTTTATTTTAACATTACTACATCAACGTAAGAAAAGAACAATTATTTTCATTTGCAAACCTAAAGTGACTGTGGAAGCTTTCTTTACCAGATTGGCTAAGAATAATTAAATTCAATGTAAAATTGACTACATTTGGTTTGATTACTCCAACAGCTGAGCGACTTTCTTGGATGTAATTAAGGCTTTTGATAAGGTCTGGTCTGATCACTTGTTTGACTGAGATCTAACACCACCTACCAAATCCATATTGAAGCTATAATATACCAATCTATTTCATAGAACAAAAGCTAGTGATAGCACGGTCAGGAACACTTATTTCTTAAAGAATGACTCAAGAATTGGTCAATTAAAATAAATGAGTAGAAATCCATACATATAACTTTTCACATGAAAAACTAATGTCCTCAAATGTTCTTCAATAATATTTACAAAAAACTTCATAGAGAAAATAACTGTTACATATGGACACTAAACTCCATAAAAAAGAATTTTAAAACAAGGAAAGAAATCAAATGAATCTGAAATCTATAGAATAACACTGGTTACTAGGGAGAAAGTCTCTTCAACAACAACCTTTCAATATAGTGAGCCTTCAACAATCTTCAAATACCAGTTAATATGTCATGGTATGTCACAAACAAATTGATCCACCAAGACCAGAGCCGAATATCAAAAGATTAAGAACAAGAGACACCCTCGCTAGGTCTGATTATGTTAAACCGGGACTTACTCTATTTTCATCTAGAAACTTCATTTTAATAGTGACTTCTGCTCGTAGTTTCATAAATTGTTGTTTATGTATTTCATAACCCTGTTGGGCATCCTCTAATCCGATTGTACCATCTGGTTTAGATGACATTGATTCTAAATCAGTTCTATAAGCGTCATATTCTATTCTAGCAGCTTCATATTGCCTGATGCTTTGCATTGTATCTTCTATTGTCTTATTACACAAAGTATTAACAGAAGATATGAAAAAATTCAAGGCTCCTAATAGTGTTTCGCCATTCTTTGTTAAATTCCTCTGAGTTTCTGAATTATACAAAAACTCTTCTTGAAGCTCCGGCGACTTTTGAGCAAGTTCAGAGAATGCTTCACCTAAGGCATGCTGAAAATGATTAGAAATTAATATCTTGAACAAAAGAGAATTTATTTCAATAATTTGAAACTCACCTGAGTTTGGACAACGTGATAAAAATGACTAGTCAAAGCTCTTGCTAATCGCAAGATATTCAAGTATTTCTTCTGTGTTTCCCTTAACTGATCTATTTGAGTTTCCAATTCTGCAGAAAAGTGATTAATAAGTATTTTTTTCTTGAGGAATACAATTTTAGAATTTCTGCGATTTAACTGCTTATAAAATGGAAATTGATCAACTTACCAGCGTCTACAGTTCTAGATGATTTTCCTAGTTTTTCAAACATGATCTGTTTGGTACATTTATAAGTAGATATGGACCAATTTTTTATATTTTCAATACGAGAAGATGTCTTCAGTATAGTGGAATCCTCGTTCGATTTAGGCGAAGAAGGAGTTAAGATAGCTGGAGAGCTAGTACATGTAGTTAGGGAGGATGGTACCGAACGTGAATAAGGGCAAGAGGGATTTGTCGAGGGTGCATTAACATTGCCGACTCTCCCTTCATGAGGTGTATCTTTCAACATATCATGTATACTTGTTCTTTCCGCATTCATACTCACTGAAGTTTTGAGTTGAGACATTTTATGAGGTGTTTAGAATTGAATAAAGTTTAAATTGCCGAAACTTACACAGTATTAAAGACTAAGAAAATGAAAACAAATAACAATAAATAGTCTTCACAAATATCATAAACCACTTTGACAAACTGACGTCTGTCATTTGCTTTGCAACTGCAACATGAACAGAGACCAGAGACAAACATAAACATGAAATTATCAAATCCCCTTCTATCACAAATGTTAATTCGCTTTTTGTAAATAATATTTATCAAAACAGATTAATCCAATTTATTTAATAGCGCATTGAGAAATACTGGTCTTCAAGTATGATAAAATGATTAGATTTTGAATTTTCTCAGTTTTTGTATAAGTAGAATCTGTGCACAGTGCAGAATGATTGATTTTTGAGTTGCATAACTTCTAGGGGTAGTTGCTGACTACGCCCAACCAAAGATTATACATAGGTCGTGTCTACGGCAGTGTCTGATTACCAATCGATTAGTAATCAGTAATCAAAAATTTGACTTCTTTAATATGACAGCTATCAGAAAACCATAGTGTAACATAACCTACATTTTGTTTCTGATATTTCCCAATTCTATTATGGACATCTATCGTTCCGTTTACCACATAATCTTTTTCATTATGAACATATTTAATGGAAAATACTCTTTCTTCTTCCATTTTCAATTCATCTAATATGTGTAATTGTAGAATTAAATTATTTCAAATCTTATGACAACTGTCAGTTTGACAAATGACCTAATCAGTAATCAGTCGTGTTCCCAAGATACATATTTTTGATTACTGATTACTAATCGATTGGTAATCAGACTCTGCTGTGGACACGACCATTATTATTCTTTGTTTCCGATAGTAGGCACTGGATACATCTAGGTGGCGCCTCAAATTCATTGTTTGGTTGCTAGTGCTTATGCAGTTGCATACATTCTGGAACAATAATTCAAATCTAATTCAAGATTTTAAACATGTAGGCATCCCATAATTTAACTTTGACTGCAGTTCGTTCAGTGTTTTCTAAATTTAAATTTACTAGTGAATAAGAAATAATAGTATCAAAGGTAATATATATAATACTGTATTACAGATTTTAAAAGAACGAGTCCTATTCGATGACTGATTATGGTTTGGAGTTGGAGGTATGTTTTCTCTGGTTTGGAGGTAGTGTTCTCTGGGTATGGTATGGTTGATGAAGAACGTGTTTTATTTCCAAAATGTCCATCAGTTTCTGTGGATGTCCCGGTGTTACATTTACACTATTTAACTACCCCTTATCGTATTTTACTGACTCATGGTCAAATATTTTTTTTATTTTCTCTAAAAAATACTGTGCTTTTGAGATTTATAAAACTGTGATATCGCGAAATATTTTTCGTTTTCTTCCCATTTTTAGGTAAATTTCTTATAGAAGTGTACCCATAGAAATAACACTCCAATTCTATGAGTGTACCTATTGCGATCGTTCACACTTTTGAATTTCTAAAAAAAAATCAACGGCATGTTGTTATATGTCTACAAGTAGGTCCAAAAAAACTTTTTGTTGGGATAGGTATTACGAAATTTTTTAACACGATAGAGGTTATGGAAGTATCAAGTTCAAATTTGCTACAAAAATCAATCTCTTAAATATCTCGGCCGAGTTCGTTATTGAGCATTATCGGGTAAGTAGTTACAAAATGGCGACTATTTAAACATTTAAATAAATTATCAAATTAAAGATATACAACTTAAGTTCGAAGCAATTTTTCATAATGCAAAGAAAACAAAATTATTAAAGGAAAAATCTCTGGATGTTCGAATTTCAATGCAATGAATTTTGAGAAATTTACCTTTCCGATGGCTACAGGCCGTCGGGATTTTTTATTTCTTAGATTATTTATCAGCATCTCAAAAAAGTGCTCAACCCCATTATTGAGCTTTTGGTATTTTTAGTAAAATATTGCACTTTTTTATTTTTCAGATGATTCATCTGCATCTCAAAAAAGTGCTATGATTTACGTAACGCGATTTTAAGTATTTTGGTTTTGATTTTTAATAATATTTTTCTTAGAGAAGGATATTTTTCAATTTATCGTATTCGACTCGTTATTACCACACTAGACCGAATTTGATATAGACTTATCACATTTGACATGTACCTAGAACCAAATCAATACAGTATACACAGCAAAGAATAAATATGTTCTTTATTCTTTGATACACAGCCTGTTTCTAGATACCATGGAAATTTGGAAGTACAAACCATGAGCCTGGTCAGCCCGCCAGGCCTAAATTATATCATCAGTCAATGTCATAATTCTATATTGAGTTCATATGTGTGTCAAGTTTCGACGGCCATCGGCCGTTTTAACCGACCAGCATAGAAATAATACTCCTTTCTATGCTGGCCAGGCTAATGGTTTGTATTTCAGAACAGCTAGTCTCTGTTATAGTCTTCTTGAGGTGAATGTTGCATCACGATTGTAAATTTTGGGGCCAAATTTCGTTTCAGCTTACATATAGGAACATATTTGTTCGCTGCGACACCTGCTTTGGGAGTAGACGAAAGAAAGATAGGTTTGTTTGTAACAATTTATTTTTCTATAAGCCTGCAACAAGAAGGCCTGCAGTTACAGCATCATCATTTTCAATTGATTGACGTTTGACATTGACAAGTGATAATTATAAACAGCGTTTTCCGTAATATAAAAATATAAACCAGTATCCTGCTGATCAGTGGTAATGACGTCACATTTCGACGCCACACTGGTAAATCGTTCCAAAATAAACCCGACCAGTGTGTTGATAAATTGGCATTGACAGGATATGTCAAACAAGTGTCATCAGTACCATATGACGTCGATTAATGACATTGTCAGCACTGGCCAGCATGCTGGTTCTTATTACGGTACAAATAAATATATAGCGAATGTTGTCAAACAGAATAATGAAATCCCATCTGAATGAATCTTAAGTTTTTGAGTGTTTTGGTTTGAAAGCATATTTAATTTGATAAAACCGTAATGATCTAAGGGCCTGTTTTGGTTTTATGTCTGTTGGTGTAATGTTCGGACCGTTGGAAGATTCGAGATGGAGGGGCTTGACTATATTTCGGTGAGAATTTGCTGCGGAGTCAGTCAGTCCGGGGCCCGGGACAGTCAGTCAGTCAGTATCAGTATGGTACAGTCGAGTGAGTCAGTACGGTGGAGACCGGTAATATGGTGCAGTTCGTTGAGACTTTGAGACCGGCAGTATAGAGGAGACCGGAGTACGGTGAAGTCTGGCGGCACCCTGGTAACATAAATAAATAACGTTTGGTCCAAATATGGTTTCAAATAGTGTAAATAATAAAAAATATATATTGTACATAGTAGTCGACAGTGTAGTGTAAGATATATAAATAGTGTAAATAAATAATGTGTGATGTTCTAGTGTGTAAATAAATAAACTATAAAAAATAAATAATTCCCAGTCATTTTTATGTACCCGTTACACCATGTCACTGAATTAAGGATGCTTTGGTTACCTACTAATGTTTCCCTAAAAGATGTGAAATAGGTAAATACATTTTATAGAACTAGGACCGACTCTAATCAATAATGCAATAAAACATACAAAATAATAATTATTCTATTGGTGCTGGTACTTTTGAAATTGGTGCCAAAGTCTTCTATTTACCGTAAGATAAGTGATATTTCATGTCTTCCATACTTTTAAAAAGACATTTCATGTGATAATGTTACACTTGTCTTTGTTACCGTTCATTAATAAACCATGTGTACGATACCAAGGTAAATACTCGCCGTATTTTTTGATTAATTTATTACCTACTTATTGATATTAGGTTCTTTAAAAATATTTTTTATCAAAGATGGTGCACTGAAAAATTTGAAATATTGGTGCGCAATTCTAAGTGCTGCAGTTGTTAGTGAATAACAGACTTTTGGACTTTTTTTTGACCGACGAACCCCGAACGGTGGAGGTATACAATTCGACTGTCGGTTTTTTTTTGGTTCGTGCGCGCCTTTCATATAGTAAACGAGCTCCGATTTTGATGATTTTTGATTCATTTGAAAGAGGAAGCTTGAGAAAATCTGGAGTTGTATAATAAGATAGGACAATATCCGAAAACGTTTAAATCGAACGTTTTTTCAAAAGAGTTACGGTTTTCGAGATAGAGGCATGTTAAATTCTCAAATATATGTATTTTTGCTATGTGGAGAGGGCGATTTCTTTCGAAAATTGAAAAATGAAAAACATAATTATTTGTAGCAAAATTTAAAATGAACATTTTTTCCTTAGAGTCACGGTTTTCAAGTTAAATCGGTGTTAAAGTGGTAACATCTAAAATACTGCGTATTTCCTCAGCGATGTTTTGATATCTCAATAATAACAAGTACAAGCAAAGAATATACGTGGGTTATAGGATAAGTTCTATCTTCATTGGTATTAGTGAACGTTCAACGATTTTCGTGACTAATGTTACACTCAAAAGTGCGAAATAAATATTTTTTACTAAAAATTGAACCGACGTTATTAGTTGGTGCACTGAAAAGTATAAAATAATAATAACCTACGACCTGAATGTTGCTGGAAATATTCTTTTCTTTAATCTTGCCAGATAATTAAAAAAAAGCTGCCCACTCCACCTCCTTTGGGGTAGGTTTCCAGGGGGAATTGAGATGCTAGATTTTTTTAATATGGGACCATCTCTCGTCTCTCCTCTGTCAAGTATATCCTTATACGTTTACTATGCAAAACGCCTGTCCATAAATAAAAATGCAGACATTCAGATGAATTGTATACGACCCTTTGCACTGGCGAACTTGATCAGAAAACAGTTTACACCGATTACAAAAAGGTGCCAAAACTTACCCACTTTTTATGGACAATGTATCTTCCATTTCGTTATTCATATGAATCCGCTATTATACTTAATGTTCTTGCAGCGTTAGAAATTTGTTTCAGGAAGCATATTACGGATCAAATGAATAATTACTGGTTATATTTAGTCCATTAAAAGCATATCGATCTTAATAGATAACAATTTAGCCGATGAACCTTGCATTCCATGATATCGAAGTGACAGACCCCATTTCAATAATTATCGAAATTTTTACGTCGGAAATGAGCAGCCGTCAATGATTGTTTAAAGTAATCTTACGAAATGTTAGCAAGTAATTTGCTATACTTAACTGACTGACTAGACCACATGGCAAAGTCAATTACTGGTGCTGTCTCAATAACTACAGACCGTGAAGAACGCTTCTTAAGAGTGAACCGATTTTCTTACTCTAGGCCAGTGGCACAGGAATGGCTGGCTACAAAAGACGACTCACTCTATCATCATTATACTTTGTAAGATATGAGGTCTTTTGGCTTGCAGTCTTATCGAACGCGTCTCATCTTGCCTTTGAACCAAAAACATGGTAGTGGTAGTGGTTGTGTCAATAAACGTGTCTGGAATGGAATCGAATTGTGTTGGTATGGGGTGCAATTTCATATGAAGGCAAGTCTCCATTACTTGACAATAACATGAATGGTAGGACTAAATCCACCTTGAAGAATTAATTGCTATACTATATCTACAGCGACTAGAAAACCTATTTTTTTAACAGGACCATACCAGACCCCATTGATTGGTTCAGCTTCCTGGGCTGATAATGGATTTGCATCACCTAAGAAATGAAGAGCATGTTGTTTGGAATTCAATTACTCAAGAAGAAATTGATCACCTTAATTGAGAGTTGAGGATTGTAATAATTACACGAAGCTTCGACTTGTTATTAAAACTGGAAAATAGGAAATTGTTATGAAACTTGGATCATCTGATGTACCGTATGAGCACTTTCGTTTATCAAAATATTTTAAAATTGTTTTTCATGTTTAATGTTACATTTTTTATGTCACACAGTATATAAGATAAATATACTTATACCTGGAAAGTTCAGCATTCAATGATTGATGCAGAAGGGATGCGAATATAATTAGGACAGGATGGAAAAATATAGGGATTAATTCAACGATAAAATAATTGCCAAGGATCATTTTTCAAGTTTGCGCTGATCAATTCGAAATTATTGTTCCCTCAATCTGAACTGGATGACGCACGAAAGGTTATTCTAGAAGAAAAATCATGATTATAAAATCAGTCGAGGCAAGAGAGCATAAAAATACCTTGAATTCTTTGAAAGATTCAGAATAATAATAATAAATAATAATATATAATTTTTTTAAATTGGACCGACGTTATTTGTTGATGCACTGGAAAATACAAAATAATATTAATTCTATTGGTGCCTACTTGTGAAGATGGTGCCGAAAGTTTTCAATCTAACTACAACTTCACAACTTCAAAAGTACCAGCACCAATAGAATATTATTTTGTATTTTTCAGTGCACAAAACTAATAACGACGGTCCTATTTTTTAGAAAAAATATATTTGGACTTTACCACCGCCCTTCGGGAACGCTTTTTTTGAGGGGAGGAGATTTCGGATTTCAGTTTTCACGAATATGGGACCCCATTGTCAAGTCTTCTATTCCAAATGAATAAATAATCATCAATAACAAAAAAGCAGACCGTCGAATTGTATATCTCCTCCGTTTGGTTTCGTCGGTCAATAATGATTGGAAGATCTTTCAGAAGTAATGAATCCGTTTATTTATGATTTTATTGCTTTTGGGGAAAGTTTACGACGTTGGGCCTGATGACGACAACTGATTTTATATTTTTCAGTGCACCAACTAATAACGTCGGTCCAATTTTTTGTAAAAAATATTTATTTCAAACATTAGTCAGCAAAATCGTTGAACGTTCATTAATACCAATGGAGATAGTACCTATCCTATTACCCACGTATATTCTTTGCTTGTAGTTGCTATTATTGAGATCTCAAAACATCGCTGCGGAAATACGCTTAAGTATTTTAGACGTTAACACTTTAACGCCGATTTAACTCGAAAACCTGGGAAAAAATGTTCATTATAAATGTTGCAAATAATTATGTCTTTCATCGCCCCTTCCACATAGCAAAAATACCCATATGTGAGATTTTAAAATGAATGTAGCTCAATGTTCAATTTAAACGTTTCCGATATTGTCCTATCTTTAATTATACCACCTCAGATTTTCGATTTTTGAGAAAATTTGGACCCGCCACCCCCTTTGGGGTCGGTTTTCGATGAGAAGGAGGTCTCGGATTTGCGTTTTTATGAATATGGACCATTTCTCAAGCCTCCTCTTTCAAATGAATCAAAAATCATTAAAATCGGAGTTCGTTTACTATATAAAAGGCGCGCACAAACCAGAAAAAAAAGCAGAAACTCGAATTGTATACCTCCTCCGTTCGGGGTTCGTCGGCCAAAAAGTGGCGCGCTGTCAATTCCGCCCATCACCTGCCACTCCCATTCATTGGGGGATTGAACATTTGTACAACGCCAACGCGGCTATAAACCTAGCTATTTTCCGACAAACGCCCCTAGTGATAGCGATAATAATCTTGTCGGCTCTGCGCAGTGATGTCGTGTGGTGACCCGGAATAATGCATTTTTAAAAGGTAATAAGGAGATGATTTGATTGTGTTCTATTCCGATTGCAATAGTTAATTTATCAGAAATCATCCATCACCTTTTGTTTTATTATTAGTATTGCATAATACAGCTGAGGACCTCATCTTGCAAAACACAACGCAACAAAACGAATTTGTCTCTCACAGAACCCCACAAGACTTTTCAGAAACTTTGAAAACGCTTTGCAGTTGCTAGTTTACATGATAACCCCGTGTGTCAAAGCAACACGTCATCATGTCATAGCTAAGCTGCGCCCTACTAGAACAATATCATATCTTCTATTCCTTTGGATTATCAAGGACTAGATCTGATATGAAAGACTTAGAGTGGGGATATCGGTGATGGTCGAAAAAGCTCTATGCACCCCGCCCATGGAAGGGGATGATTTCTCCCTTAATGGAGAACGGCACTGGGTGGCACTTGAGCTTGGCTAGCACGATGGCGCGTTGGCGCAGTAGCAAATCGAATAGGGGTGCCTCTGCAATGATTTTAGTTTCACAGTTTCAGTTCAGTACACGATCGTGGACGCTAAAGCACAAATCAGTAATCATGATTTAACCTAAATCTAACCTAACTATCGGTAGTTAAACTGTATGTATATACATGTGTATGTCTAAATATATACATGGATATATATTGTGTTCAATTTCAAACTTAAAACGAAACACATCCGAGTTTCTTTAAACTTTTGTGAACTTAAATGAAACAACAAAACAAAAAATGGTTTTCTCGTAGTTAAAAATGTCAGTCATTATATAAAAAGAAAACATAATGTTTAAACTGAAAAGTTCTAAAATAAATTTAAATGAAATTCTTTAAAATCACGTTCACCACTGGCTCAAGATTGTTTATGGATATGCAGCAGTGTCACTTCAAGTGTGCCCCAAGATGTATGACGTTCTTTGTTCTATTACACATCTACGTATCACTACCCAATGGTAGGAAATTAACTTTTTTTTTCTCTTTTGGTGTATACATAATCGCTTTATCCCTGCACTTCCATTTGTATGTAGATCGTTTATATATCTATCACACATATTAAGGTAGTTCTTGTTGATCATCACATCTTGCTGACATTTGCAATATTATTTACTTGTAGATAGATATAAATCCTTTCTTTTCATCGATTTCTCATTCAAAATCAAGTAGAAGGCCTACTATGGAAATTTGAAATTATTATAGTCTATCCCTGTACCGATGCTTTCAGAGAAGAAAATAGCTTCTCTGTTCCTCCACTTAGGCGATATGAAAAGCTGCAAAGCTGAATGAAAGATAACACAAAAAAATATCTCTTCCATTCAATGTTTCACAGATGTTGTGGCTGAAAAGCATCAACAATGTCATTTTTTTATACAGTACCCAGACGTATTATATAAAATACTAGCTCGCATTTATTTCCATTTTGCAATAAATAATCTTGCCCAATGTATTGATGAATGACTGCATTCCATTCATTCATTCATTGTTGGGTATTTCTGTTGCTACGGAATGAATGCCTTTGTTATATAAATTGTATTATTTATATTTCAATGTTTTATTGGAATCGTAGAATCATCATTTGATTTTACTTACTCAACCGTATTTTTTTAAAAGTTAAATCAATTGACGTTTATTTAGATTCCTGTCTCAAAATTTGCAATGTATTTGATACATTTTTGTCAACAATAACATACTTGTTTGAAGAAACAAAATTCAAACTTGTCTTTTCATTATCATACAATTTTTTTATCAAATGAATGTTCTTTTTGGAAACATTGCATTTTCAAAAAGTACTTCCTATTAATTGATTTTTTTTTATTTTCTATTCTACACAGGTGAAATCTTGATGTCTTCTTCTCTCTATCTAAGTTTTTTGTTAAGAACTCATAACACACGATTAATTTTGATTATTAATATTAATGCATGTGATATATTATATATTATGCATAATATTTATATAGGTATATATAAAAATCGAAAATATAGATATTTTTGTGGCATTTTCGATAACTTGATGCTTAAGACATTTCAACATCACGAAAAAACTGTTCATACTAGTCCCATTTGTTTGATACCTATTCATAGCTCCAATAGGCAGTACGTCAAAATCAGAAAAAATATAGATATTTCTAAGGAAATAGTGATTAAATGACCACTTTTTCAGCATTTCTTTAACATTTTTAATAGCCTCCATGCCGCAATTACGAAACTACCCAAGTGATCTCGAAAACTACATATCGTAGAGAGAAAAATATGATGACAAAAGAAGCCAAAAGAAAATGCTGGAAATTATTTTCAAGTTTCTGGAACGGGGCGGTACACCTTTCTTGAATTAGACAAAGTTATTTTTCTCGAATTTTCACTATATTAAGTAAGATAACAAAACAAATTATGCTTTTTAAAGAAGAGACAAATAATTAGAGTCTCTTTTTATTTTTCCCCTATCTATAAAAATAAAGTGGTGGGGAGTGTTTAAATATTTTTCTAAATAAAAATCTCTAACTTCAATACGGCTAGACGGATTTTACCAAACTTGGTGAATTTAGAAAGAGCTATTCTTAGACAAACAACTATTCCTAACGTATTGTGATTTTAATATAGTATGTCGCCAGCAGGAGGCATTGTTCGACATTACCATAGAAGTTTATAAATTTCTCAAAAAAAGAGCTGAATGATACCCAAATAAGCTAGTGAAAACCTCATCTCGATATTTTCTTCCTAACCTGAAATATTGATAAACAAATATTAAATGGAAAAAGTCTGCGAATTTAAAAATAACCTAGTATCTTTAGAAATTTTCTTTCCTTATGTGAAATTTGGTTCTGAAAAGACCGATTTGGGAAATGAATGTTTTTAATGCCTTCGTAAGTGCTCAAATTGCTTTCCATCATGTTCTGTGCATCGTGCATCCCTGAAGATTTTCTAATGTGGTACTTGGGGTAATCACCCCTGAAACGACTTTGAAGTAACATCCACCAAGAACCCATTCGAATCAAGTCTAAAGTTCTGTATTTACCGTGTCAGTTAACGTGAAGTCATATATATACCTTTGAATCTCCCGTAATGTTTTTTTTTATATTTAGACTGCACCCGTATCATCTAGTACATACAACATCAAGCATTGACTGAAAAAAAAATTGACTGTAGATTGGATCATTTCCAATGAATGTTAGGCATGATAAATGAAAGTCAACAATAATTCTTATCTCAAATTCTGTGGACAGATGAAGCAACTTTCAATAGTGTCGGTAGAGTCAATAGGCATAATATGCATTACTGCTCAAGAGAAAATCGCCACTGGTTGCGAGAAGTTCACCATCAAAGACACTGGAGTGTCAATGTGTGGTGTGGCATTCTGGGAGGCAGCACCATTGGACCTTATTTTTCTGAGCAACCACTAAATGTAAACGTGTTTCTAGATTTTTTGGTTACCTAGTTAGGTACCAATTGTTTTTGAAAATGTGTCTCTGGAAGTACGGCAAAATTTAATCATGCAGCTAGACGGTTGTCCAGCACATTATGCTATTGAGGTGAGAGAAAATCTAGACATAGTTGGTATTTCAAAGGCGATGGATTGGAAGAGGGAGTATATTTCCATGGCCAGCAAGATCACCAGACATGACATATTTGGATTTCTATCTATAGCGGCGGTTAAAGGATAGTGAAACTCAACCAACAACTTGGCAAGACATGAAAAACAGAATTCGGAATGGAATTCGCAATCTACCAAGAGGCGAAATTGAAGCTGCAGTTTTATCTACACAAGAAAGGATTCAGCTGAATGCGATGGAAAGCAATATGAGCACTTATGAAGGCATTAAAACATTCACTTTTCAAATCTGTCCTTTTCAGGACCACTATTCACATAAGGAAAGAGAATTCGATCGAAGATATAAGAGATTAGAATTTTTAAGAATTAAACTTATCGAAATTCGCTTTTTCCATTTAATATTCGTTCATCGATATTTTAGGTTAGGAAGAAGATATCGAGATGAGGTTTTCATTAGACTATTTGGGTATCATTTAACTATTTATTGATGAAAAAAAAAACAGATACAATGCATTCAATTTTTTTGAGAAAATTTCCCAATTTCTTCGATAATTTCGAATAATGACCCCTGGTGGCGACATACTATATTAAAATCACAATACGTTAGGAATATTTTTTTGTCCAAGAAGAGCTCTTTCTAAATTCACCAAGGTTGTTAAAATCTGTTTAGCCGTTTTGAAGTTACAGACTTTTATTTAGAAAACCCTTGAGCACTCCCCACCTCTTAATTTTTATAGTCAATGGAAAAAGTGTTAAGAAAAGGACTCCAAATTATAATTTCCTTAAGAAGCCTGGTGGCTGTTTTAAAAACTTGAATATAATTTCCTGCATTTTCTCTTGGCTTTTTTTTGTCATCATTTTTTTATTGTGAGTGCCTGTGATAAGTCGTTTCCGACATACATTACATTGCATGCTTATTTGACCACCCTGTACAACTGTTTAAAATAAGAAATAAATTTTTGAGTGCATACCTAATTCAGATCTGGTGATCCAGGAGGAAATGGAACTGGTCCTCCTAAACCAATCCACCGTGCTGAGTATACTCTTACCGGTAGAAGAGCGTTCTGATTAGTTCCGCTCAAAACATAAATCATGTCTTTCATCTCCTTGAGTAAAATTCATGTCTTAACAATTTTTTATGCTGTTGTAGTATTTGCCGATGAGAAATGTAAAAATTATTGTTGACAGTCGAACTGACAAATTAATTTCTATTGTCATTCACTCCAAGACATATGTAATTTATAAAGTTCTATTGAACAATTACAAAATCGTAAATATTTCTGAAAAATCATTATGAGGCCTAGTTAAATGTTCCCATCTAAAATTATCCGATCTTTCAATCGGCAGTGTCAAAATTATAAAATGATTTATAGCTGATTTTATCAAAACTTTATACAAATATGTTTTGAGCACACCCGGTATAATATCAAGGACATATAAATTAACCGTAATATATTACTCGATAGTGAGTAGTGTCCAAAAAAATTTCAACTCTTAATCTTAATTAGTATCAGAGATACGAATTTTTAAATTATGCTATTTATCTGTCAAAATTTTCAGAAAATATTTAATACCTAAGTCCTATTGATAAACTGACATTATTTTTCCATAATCTAAAATTATCTACATTCCATAAGAATACAGTGTACAGTTCCAACTATTTAGAAACACCTGGTATAATTGAAAATATTCTTATATCGTAGAGTCTTTAAAATAAGATAGTGTTATTTATAAATTTATAAAGATTTTCTCCTAATCTTTACAATAACGCCGTAATCCTTCGAATACGCACTAATCTCCCACCTTGTATGTACACAAGCATTGCTCGTTTTATATAAGTAATTAGATAGAATGTGCCCTAAAAATTAGAGACAAGCTTGTCCAACTAAATTTTTTAAACAATTAGTGGTAGTGGTATTAGCGACGTTCAACGGTTTTCGTGACTAATATTACACTCAAAAGTTTAAAATAAAACTTTTTTACAAAAAAATGGACCGATGTTATTAGTTGGTGCACTGAAAAGTAAGAAATAATATTAATTCTATTGGTGCTGGTGTTTGTGAAGTTGGTGCCAAAAGCTATCAATACAAATGCAACTGCACAACTTCAAAAGTACCAGCATCAATAGAATTAATATTATTTCGTACTTTTCAGTGCACCAACTAATAACGTCGCTCCAATTTTTTGTAATTTTTTTTTATTAGAAACAGCATACTTGAAGAAAAATATATTTTTCGATGATGTAAGACAGAGTACGTTTTTTTCGAAGATTTCTTCAACGGTGAAAGTCGTCTGTTATGAAATGATATGTATAGTTCTTTTCACAATAAATGGTATTGTGTTTATGACTGCTGGGTGTATTCCCATTATGTACACAATCCACAAGCAAATACACTACAAGATCGGCCTTTATATATTTAATTCGGTATATAATATAGGTAGGTAATTTAACTACAATTAAAATTATGGAGGTAATTAGGAAATAGGAATAATATATTTTAATGACATGAATACATGTTAATTATTTCGTAGAAAAGATATTTAAATATTATTATACTGCTATATTATGATCCGACCCTGACCGACAGCATGTTTATGACCGACCTCTGGCAAAATTTCCCAGGTAAAAAGACGTAGTCAACTATTTATTCTGAAAAGGACTATACCTACATTATTTATTTTTAATCGGAGAAGTTGTCTGTACAAATTTTTCGCAATTAAAAATGTACAGAATTATAGTAGTTAGGCTATTATTAGAATGCAGTAATTGCTGTCATTTCTGTAGGAAGTTATAGAAAAGTATATTACTTATATGCGAAAATTGGAAAATTGTCATCTTGTATCACATATTTTGAATCCAATCGTAAATTGTTTGAGAAAGAGCAATTAAAGTAGGTAGTTAGCAACATGATAATATTGAGAGAAAAAAGAGTAGGTATCGTCTAAGTGGAAATAAAAATGATACCTACCGAGATACGCCAATGGTATCCGTCTAAATAAACCAGTCTTTTCCTATTAATGGCAAGAAGCTGAGCAAATAGTTGGGGCCGCTTTCAATTCACGATATTGAGGAAGCCGTTCAAGACAAATAAAAGTGTTACGATTATATAGGATCTATATATCCAGCGTAGCGCTGACCAACCCCAAATGATTAAAGAAATGTATGTGATGATGTCATCCCGACGTTCAATATTACCTATAATATTAAGATTCTCATCTACAGCTCTCATTGTGTTACTCAGCTTGGTTGACTGGAGTTAATATATTGGTTTGTTTCAACAGCAAATCCGGAATCAATATCCAACAGACTGCAAATCTTCTTCTGGGCGCATATGTCTGTTAGATAATTATTGTCCACCTGATGCACCTTGATAGCAGTTGTTGGAACAGCTTTTAACTTACATGAATTTGGATTTAAATATAATCTCACAAATAGCTGTTGTCGTCATGATATTGTCTGTTGAAGCATAAAGTTCTCCATTGCAGCTAAGAAAATTCTCAGTATAGAGCCTATTGGTAAATAGGATTGGAATGTTTTTTCCCGTACCTGCTTTATGCATGTTCAAGATACTCTGCCAATAATTGCTTTTGCTTTGGTTCCTCTCACCACACTGAGAACGAATTTTCTCATTGTTTTTGA
The DNA here is from genome assembly GCA_958507055.1 of Crioceris asparagi. Classification (NCBI taxonomy): domain Eukaryota; kingdom Metazoa; phylum Arthropoda; class Insecta; order Coleoptera; family Chrysomelidae; genus Crioceris; species Crioceris asparagi. The sequence goes on along the minus strand of OY293833.1, from coordinate 11,928,317 downwards.
ACAATTCTATAGAAAGTAGACCTCCGTACAGTAATTAAGCGTCGTGTTCATTTTTTCACGCAACTTTCCACTATAATAGAGGATGCACCGGGAGAGGGTCGAAGTGGGTAAAGTACACAGAGTTTATTTTATGGTTTGTTGTACAGCACCAGCCTGGTCCAGATGCCTATTTAGCTTAATCATTATCATATACATTTCATTAACTGATGTTTTCTCCCATGAAATCTTTGTATTTACTATACTTTAACGTAAGAAACATGTATTGAACCCTTGGGGGATTAGTTCTACTCGTACTTGTCACAATTATTTTGGATACTTAATTTGAGAGAATCGGAAATCGGAAATATCGTCTTGGGCAAAAGTGTTGGAATAGATTGTCTGTGGTATGGTTAGTGCTAGCACCAACCCGATTGTCATACTGACATGTCATGTTGAGTTTGACAATAATTGGCTTATCATCGATCTAACCAAAGTTGTATGCAAGAACTTAATTTCAGTTTCCTAGCTATAATTTATCACATTATTTGTTAGGCAGCTATTAGACATTTTATGTGAATATAGAAAAGTCCACCCTAAGTAATTCTATGCCTTACATAAGGATGAATTAATTTCATAGTCATAATCGAAATGTAAGCTTAATGTTGGGATTTATAGGAGAATGTCTGTTTGTGCGTTTGTAGCTGATTATCGTTTCGAATATCTCGGGAGCCAATAATAATATATGTGTATGCACTTCGATGTCAGCAGCAGAGAGAACAAACATACTGTTCTCTCTGGTCAGCAGTCTGGGTTTCATTCGATGCGTAATTATGTACCTAACTGAGAACTGATTAGCTTTTCATTATCATCATTGATTATTTTAGCAAAAATAGGATCTACTTTTATTACGAGTAGTTGGTGCACTGAAAAATACAAAACTTAATTTTATTGACTGGTTCTGGTACTTTTGAAGTTGGTGACAAAAGTCTTCTACCTACCAATAACTGCACCGCTTCAAAATTACCAGCACCAGTGGAATAAATTATTTTGAACTAGCTGTTAACTCGCGGCTTCGTCAGTGGTATCTGCCAGAGAAAATCCCTTCGGAATCGGTTTAACCGTTACGCAGATTCACCGGAACAAACAAGTCAGACAAAAGTGTTGTAAACCAATCAATAAAGTCGGTCCCATTTTTTCTTTCAATATATTCCTCATTTCATTTTATAATAACTGAATTGTTGGCCAAGTGCCAAAGGAGATTTTTCATAGTGTATAATCATTCTTTCATCTTGAAAATCTGTTGATCCTACTTCTGACAGAAAATATTTCCCCGGTTCATTATAACAAGCTTGTTGAATTCACTAGTTGATATTTATTTCATGCATTCTCATTTTGGATGAATCTACTAAAATATCTGTTATTATGTGTATGGAACTAAGTAACCGTAAATTAAATATCTGCCTGGACAATTTAAACGATTTATCCGAGAGGTAAATAGAAAAAACCTTCTGTTGTTATACCTCACGTTATTATAACTGTTTATTTTTCTTTACCCGTGATTGTGCATACTTCAAAGGGCCCACGATGAAAGAGTGATAGTTCCTTTTTTATAATAAACATTTCACTGGCTGCTACCATGGAGCGACTATTTTAGCTGAGATATTGTGATAGATTTTCTCATTGTCATTCAACAAAAGCACCCTTTTGTTTTTGAGTTTTTTATCTTTGAATCAAAGTTCATATCAGCGACAATATAAAACAAAACCATCTATTTCAGTATCAAACTGACTGATTTCGGTTCATCATTTAGGTTTAGTCTAGTGAGGATGAAGCATAAATCAGCATTTTCATTAATTTTCTGAAATTACTTACTACCTAGTAAGTATTTGAGAATAATTGATTTTTTATGTCCAAATTTGACCCTTCTGCTTCTTTCGAATGCTGTAGGAATTAAAAATGGTATCTCGAAGCTTATTAGTAGTTTGAGGATCGTAGAAGTACACCATTTCCTTTAAAAAGTCCCACAGAAAATAATCTACTGGTGTGATGTTAAAAGATGTAGGCAGCCAATCAACTGGAGTTCTTCGACAAAATATTCGATCGCTAAATTTCTCCCTTGAAAGATTGATTGCTTCATCCGTTGTGTGGCCAGTGGCACCATCCAACAAGTACATCCATACTTTCAATTTATTGCACATATAATTTTTTGCCATTATCCTTTATCTTATGTGGAAAGAATTACACCCTATATATATACATAGTGCTTCATATCGATTTGTAACAAGAAAATACTTACCAACATTCATTTGTCATCTTTGGTTTGAGTGACATCAGAAGAGAGATGCATCTGGCAAGCAAAATGGTATGATATGATGGAATAACACCAAACGTCTTCGGAATTTAGGAGTAAAAAAGGGGGGTCACGTTTCCAGACCTTCTAAATTGAAATTGCTCTGGCAATATTTGAAATATGAAGAGTTGCAAGGTGAGCTACGCGATATATCTTATATTATAGGTAGGGCGATGTTTGAATGCTCCGGTTTGGAATTGATTCCGAGTACTTAGTCGCATGGGAAATTTCCTCTATTACAAGACAGCTTCAAGCTCTCAAGAAGGACAAGGATGAATATAATGAATGTTCCCCTAGCTATCAATCATTATTATAATATACTTATATAAATTAAAATGAACATTTCAGGGTTCCGTACATCCCTCTACCTGTTTGTTTGTTGTGTGTTTATCTGTCCGTCTGAAAACAAATTCATAAGTGTTAATTTGGTGTAGCAAATTAATAAATTAGAAAAAAGCACTCGTTATGTGTAATTGGAATATATTTTAAAAATTATAGAATAAATGGCTTAATAGAGTTAGCATTATTTGGTAACTTTCACTGCACCAACTATTAAAAGTCAGACCTGTTTAAAAATATATTTACTTCACATTTTTTAGCGTTTCCCTGGTCATGAAAATGATTGACCGTTCACCCTACATTTTGAGGATAAGGACATAGGTATAAGATTTTGAACCTTTTTGACCGACGAACCCCGAACGGAGGAGGTATACAATTCGACTGTCTGCTTTATTTTTTTTTTTTTTGGTTCGTGCGCGCCTTTTATATAGTAGACGATCTCCGATTTTGATGATTTTTGATTCATTTGAAAGAAGGGGATTGAGAAATGGTCCCGTATTCATAAAAAACGCAAATCCGAAATCTCCTCCCCTCCGAAAACCGCCCCCGAAGTGGTGGTGGGGGCGAATTTTCTCGAAAATCGAAAATCTGGGTTGGTATAATTAAAGATAGGACAATATCCGGAAACGTTTAAATTGAACATTTTTTCAAAAGTGTTACGGTTTTCGAGATAGACGCATGTTAAATATGTATTTTTGCTATGTGGAGAGGACAATTTCTTTCGAAAATTGAAAATTTTTCGATACTACATGAAAGATATAATTATTTGTAGCAACATTTATAATGAACATTTTTTCCTTAGAATTACGGTTTTCGAGTTAAATCGGTGTTAAATGGTAACAACTAAAATATTCAAGCGTATTTCTGCCGCGATGTTCTGAGATCTCAATAATAACCACTACAAGCAAGGAATATACGTGGGTAATAGGATAAGTATTATCTTCATTGATATGGTATAGTGAACGTTCAACGATTTTCGGGACTAATGTTACACTCAAAAGTGTGAAATAAATATTTTTTACAAAAAATTGGACCGACGTTATAGTTGATGCACTGAAAAGTATAAAATAATATTACTTCTATTGGTGATGGTACTTGTGAAGTTGGTGCCAAAAGCTATCAATCTAACTGCACAACTTCAAAAGTACCATCACCAATAGAAGTAATATTATTTTATACTTTTCAGTGCATCAACTATAACGTCGGTCCAATTTTTTGTAAAAAATATTTATTCTAATAAAAAATACTCTTAAAAATTGGTACATGTTTACTAAACGCATGGACATATACAGGGTGCCCCACGACATGACTGCCATAGTTTGGGAATCTGTTGCTGGGGTCAAAAAATGTCTAATGAACATATACCCAAAACGCTATCCTAACTGAGCTAGAAGCATTTGAAATTTTAAATAAGTCCACTAATGTAGATTTTAGGTTCCGTTGCTGATTTTTTTATAATTAAAAAGACCAGGTGGCTGTGAATCATTTATTATTTATTGTGACAGTAAACGTCAATTAAAATAATTTTGCATGGTTATTTTCGCGTGTTACATTAAAATAATCGACAAGTAACAGAATTTCTTAATCAATATTATACAAACCGGTGGACTGAAAGAGGTTTTGCAGTTCCTTGGCAAGCAAGGGACTTTAATCCCCTAGATTACTTCTTATGGGGAAGACTGCAAAGTTTAGTTTGTGCAGAAAATATTGACCATAGAGAACACCTACTAGCTAGAATCATAGATGCCGCAGAAACTATTTGTGCTGATCTTGAGACGGCTGGCAGAACTACCACTTCAATTCTAAGAAGAGCTAGACTATGTATTCAGCAACTGGGTGGACATTTTGGGCAACTAATTTAATAAAGCGATTTCTTTTTAAATGATATTTAAATTAGTAGGGAATTCTTAATACTACTTAAATAAAATTGCAAATGCTTCTAGCTCAGTTAGGCTATAGTTCCGGTTACATGTTCATTACACATGTTTCACTTGAAATCACCCCAGCAACACATTCCTCAGCTATGGCAGTCATGTCGTGGGACATCCTGTACATAAAACAGACATTTTTTGAGAACAAATATCTCAAGAAATTATGTGAGAAACGAGGTTACATAGATAAACAAAATAAACAAACATACAGTAGAATTGTATATCTTCTTATTTTGAGAAGTCGGTCAAATAGGTAGCTCAATATCCACAAATGACCAAAAGGTTAGATACATAACAGCCGTTGCGTTGGATTGCTGCTATACGTGTAGGGGCCATTAAAGCTCCACCGAAAATGAATGTATCTTACCAATAGTATAAGCTTCATCGACAACATCAGCCCCTTGTACTGTGTAATATTACACTAGATCCCTTGTTCGAAGGGTGCCTCATTCTGTGGCGATCGCGCTTACGGTTTGACCGGCTTATATCGTGGATCCTAGACCTATGTAATTATGGAACAATAGCTGGCCGCTATATACCCACCCACCCGAATAAATGGACAATATTGAGATGAACTTGGCCGTGAATTCAACAGACAAGTAAAAGCCGTGTCTCTCTCCGTCAATTTCAACTATAAAATGGAGCTGGTTTCCATATAACTCTTTTTTCCATTAGATATGAGATGGATCAGCCCGGCGTGTTGCCCATGTTGAATTAAAGTCGTATTTTAAATTGATAAATATATCTCTAATGATTTCACTCTAATT